>OX443566.1:0-2747500 GCA_949372485.1 Cheilosia soror | reverse complement strand
ATCCTATTAGTGACGTATAAAGCATAAAAAAATCGTATAGAACGCTGATAAGTGTTTGAAAACGATAGAAAAGAAGACTTAGAAGTGTTAAAAAGTTACATAAGTGATCGTCATCCTATTAGTGACGTATAAAACCATATAAAACGCTCAAAAGTATTTGAAAAAATCGTATAGAACACTGAGAAGTGTTTGAAAACGATAGAAAAGAAGACTTAGAAGTGTTAAAGAGTTACATAAATGATGGTCATCCTATTAGTAACGTATAAAGCATAAAAAAATCGTATAGAACGCTGAAAAGTGTTTGAAAACGATAGAAAAGAAGACTTAGAAGTTTTAAACAGTTAAATAAATGATCGTCATCCTATTAGTGACGTATAAAAGCATAAAAAAATCGTATAGAACACTGAAAAGTGTTTAAAAACGATAGAAAAGAAGACTTAGAAGTGTTAAAAAAGTTACATAAATGATCGTCATCCTATTAGTGACGTATAAAACCATATAAAACACACAAAAGTATTTGAAAAAATCGTATAGAACACTGAAAAGTGTTTGAAAACGATAGAAAAGAAGACTTAGAAGTGTTAAAAAAGTTATATAAATGACCGTCATCCTATTAGAGACGTATAAAGCATAAAAAAATCGTATAGAACACTGAAAAGTGTTTGAAAACGATAGAAAAGAAAACTTAGAAGTGTTAAAAAGTTACATAAATGATCGTCATCCTATTAGTGACGTATAAAACCATAAAAAAAAACACACAAAAGTATTTGAAAAAATCGTATAGAACACTGAAAAGTGTTTGAAAACGATAGAAAAGAAGACTTAGAAGTGTTAAAAAGTTACATAAATGATCGTCATCCTATTAGTGACGTATAAAACCATATAAAACACACAAAAGTATTTGAAAAAATCGTATAGAACACTGAAAAGTGTTTGAAAACGATAGAAAAGAAGACTTAGAAGTGTTAAAAAGTTACATAAGTGATCGTCATCCTATTAGTGACGTATAAAACCATATAAAACACACAAAAGTATTTGAAAAAATCGTATCGAACACTGAAAAGTGTTTGAAAACGATAGAAGAGAAGACTTAGAAGTGTTAAAAAGTTACATAAGTGATCGTCATCCTATTAGTGACGTATAAAACCATATAAAACACACAAAAGTATTTGACAAAATCGTATAGAACACTGAAAAGTGTTTGAAAACGATAGAAAAGAAGACTTAGGTTGGTTGAATAGGGTGTGAGTTCATCACATAGGACTAGGCACCATATTGGACCCATCGCCATCCCTGGGGAACCATAACGGTCAAATAACCTAAACCTCTTCGCCCAAACAATTAATTTCCCTACAGAACCTGAAAATTGCCTCAATTTTGTTCGCGAGGCCGACCTCTTCCAAATTGTCGAAGAAGTACCTACCAAGGTATTTCCTCCTGTGCCGAGCAATAGCTTGACATTCACAGAGGAGATGGGTAATATCCTCTGTGGCCTGTAAGTCTTCGCAATTCCTGCACATGTCTGTATCTGTTAGACCTAATCTCTGAGCGTGCTTCCTTAGAAGACAATGCCCGGAGAGTATCCCTATTGTAATTCTTAGCCTTGATCTGCTGAGCTTTAGTAATTCTAAAGATTTTTTCGTATCTAGCTTAGGCCACAGAGCCTTTGAGACCCTGTGCCCTTCTATATTGAACCATCTCTGATCTGCCCTATTTTTCATATCCTCGAGAATAATTCTCTTGGCCACGGCTATTGGTGGTCTAATGCCCTCAATTGTTTCATTAGGTGGAAGCTCAGCTCCAGTTTTCGCCAGAACATCAGCCCGTTCGTTACCCTCTATATCGCAGTGTCCGGGTACCCAACACAATCTGACCTGGTTCTGCGCGCATAATGCTCTGAGCATTGTGCGGCAGCTCCTGACTAGTTCAGATTCGATGATGAAGGACTCTAGCGCCTTTAGCGCAGCCTGACTATCAATGTAGATAGCGATATTCTTGTTGGATATTCATCCCATATCAAGTAGATCCGTGGCTTTGAGCACGGCCAGAACCTCTGCCTGGAACACACTGCATGTATCCGGAAGTCGTAATGACACGTGTAGGTCTATATCCCTAGAGTAAATACCTGATCCTGTACCCTCCTTAGTTTTGGAGCCATCCGTATAAATCGAGATTTCATTGTCCTTCGATACCTCATTCTTTTGCCAGTCCTCCCTAACTGGGTATTGTACTTCGTACGGAGTATCGAAGTCAATTTCCCACAAACTTTCATCCGTTTTGTCGGGGATGTTGGAGAAGGATTCCATTAGTATGGAGCTATGTCCTACCTGTCTTGTTTTGAAAAACACTGCGTTAGTTAGACGAAGCGCACTATTGCCTGCTTGCAGTTTTATTTGTAGGTCCAGGGGTAAAAGATACATGAACGCCTCAAGTGCAGCTGTGGGTGTGGTGCGTAAAGCACCAGTGATGGCAGTGCCGGCTGTTCTTTGTACCCTGGTCAACATATCCCGTATATATAACTTATTTGTGGCTTTCAACCAAACAAGAGCCCCATAGGTAAGGATGGGTCTAACCACCATGATGTATAACCAGTGCATCATTGTTGGACTCAATCCCCATTTTTTTCCTGCTGTTCTCTTACATACGAAGAGAGCATTATGAGCCTTTCGGACTCTTTCCTGAACGTTAAGTTTCCAATTCAATTTTTTATCTAGGACTATACCAAGATATCTTGCGCTATCCGAAAGGGAAAGCTCCACTCCACCAATCCTGGGTAGTTTGAAGGGTGGTATCTTGTATTTTGTACTAAAAAGTACTAGTTCTGTCTTTTCCGGGTTGACACGAAGTCCACACCCTTCAGCCCACTTTCTGAGCTTGTTGAGTGCTGATTCCATGGTTTCACTCAATGTGTTCAAGAATTTGCCCCGAACTAAAATCGCCACATCATCCGCATAAGCGGTTACGCTAAACCCTGCGTTACTGAGTTCTTTAAGAATATCGTCTATGACAAGAACCCAGAGAAGAGGAGATATAACCCCTCCCTGGGGAGTGCCTCTTGTAACCGATTTTCTTATTGAACTGTGTCCGAGAGTGGAATTGATATTTCTGTTGACAAGCATCGTGCAAAGCCAATTGGTGATGCTATGGTCTACCTTAATCCTTTCCAGAGCGCGTTTTATTGCCTCTGCCCTAACGTTATTGAAAGCACCTTCAATGTCTAAGAAGGCAGCTAGAGCAAATTCCTTATGGTGTAAGCTATGTTCTATCTTGCCTACCACTTCATGTAGAGCTGTTTCTACTGATTTACCTTTTAAGTATGCGTGCTGAGCATTGCATAGATTTCCATTGCAACACTTGCTTCTTATATGGATGTCGAGAAGCCTTTCGAGTGTCTTAAGGAGAAACGACGAGAGACTGATGGGTCTATAGTCTTTCGCAGAGGTATGGCTTGGTTTACCTGCTTTGGGTATGAAAACCACTCGTACCTCTCTCCATGCCGTGGGTATGTAGCCAAATTTAAGGCAATGTATAAAAATTTCCCTGATTCTACCTGTAGCCATGGCCGGGGCATTTTGCAGCATAGCTGGCAGACGGGCGCCCGCGGGAAGGAACAACAAGTTGAGGATTTTGCCCAGTCCGAAAAGAAGACTTAGAAGTGTTAAAAAAGTTACATAAATGATCGTCATCCTATTAGTGACGTATAAAGCATAAAAAAATCGTATAGAATCGGATCCTATGATTACTTCGTTAGTGCTGTTGGTCTTCACAATGGCTGCTGTGAGGTCACTGCAAATGAACTCCGTCAATGGGAAGAAATTTTTGTTATTATTAAAAATAATACATGTTCTAGGTCTAGTGGATGTGGTAGAATATAGGATCCTACCTGTTGGTGTTGACAGTCCTAGAATTATGCCTTTCGTGCTAGTCCATGGTTCCTGCACGAGAGCGATGTTCAGAGAGTTTGAGTTCATGGTCTTGATCAAGACTGCCGAGGCCGTCTTGGCGTGGTGGAGGTTGATCTGGACAACCTTCATGTTTGTTTATTATTAGAAGGAACTCTTGTGTGTGAGCTCCCTCCTCTTCCGCCGTCTCGTATCTGCTGCAGTCTGCCTTTCAGAAGGCTACGGGCAGAGCTAGGCAATGTTTGTCTGGGGTTTTGTCGCGTTTGTTTCCGAGCCGGGTTGGGGTTTTTAGAGCTAGCAGTGGGGGCAGAGGAGGACTTATCAACTTTGCCTGACTGTTGCATCTTAGGCATCAGAGCTGTCGAGGAACCGGGCTTGACCGTTCCTTCAGCAGACTTTGTAGTCACAAGGATTGACTCTGATTTAGTGAGTCCGGTAGTTCCTGGAGTGGCGGCGGTGGAGCATGTGGGAAGCGGTGGGGCAGCCTCCTTTGGCACTTGTTCGCTGCTGGTTGACTCCTTCATTCGGTTCATGTTATAGAACGGCTGACAGTTCAGGTCCTCAAGGAGTTTCGCAGAACACTCGTCCATCGAAATGGTCAAAGCTAGGCCTTGGGGGTTCTCCACTTTCCGTAGAACTTTTCAGTCCTTGGTTGGTAGAACTCTGTTCTGCAGTCTTAGCGATCGCAGAATGTCTTCCGTGGAGAGGTCAGTGCCAGGGAAGTATGCCGTGGCCACGCAGGGTTTGGGAAGGTCGTCTCCTTCAACCATACGTAGCTTGGCACTCTCCCAAGGCGAGATGTTGTTGATTATGGTAGCTAGCCAGTCTCTGGTGCTTGCGTCTGCACAATTTACCGTTAGCCACCCTGGCTTGTACGAGCAGCCTAGAAAACGTATCTGAGGGCCATCTTCGGGGAGCTTATTCACCTCCCTTATGATGGCTTCTTCCACTGCTTTTTGATGTACAGTCTCAAGGTGACCTTCTGGAAAGTAGTCCAGTAGGAGCCCTACCCTTATAGTTCCTACTACGTCCGCAAACAGTGGGGCATTTGGTTTTGCTCTTTTGTTGGGACCTGCAGGTGAGTTGGTACTAGACCGTGGACGCTTGTTGGTCGCATTTGTTTCACTGGAGGATGGTTCGTTGAAGACTTTCTCCAATGCCTCGTTGTACGCTAGGCCGTCTGCAATAAGGCGCCTTAGCTTCTTTTTGTTGGACGTGCTTAATCGTTTGCGTCGTAGGGACAGTCTTTCCATTCCTAATCCTTTAATGGATTCGGTTTCAGGGGCGTCGGAGCAGCTCCTGTAGGTGTCTTCTGAGTGCGCAGAGCTCACAGTGCCGACGGATTCACCGTCGCTGTCGACTGGTGGTCGTTCAGAACGGACTTTCCGTTTATCCCGATTTGGTTCAGCTGTTGGCTGACAGACAGGGATAAGGATGTCCTTATCTCCATCAGTTGGGTTTGCTGTTAATTTTAAAGGATCTATTTTGTTCCCACGAGTAGCTAGAGAAATAATCTGTCCATCCGCACAGAGCCCCGCATGCGCAGACAAGGCTAAATGAAACCGGATGTCGCCCTGTATCCGGAGTACGCCGTTAGAGACCGAGCTAGTTTTATGGGGCCCCCAGCCTGGCCGGTCGTCGGCACGGTACGGTTAACACCACTAACCCAGCCCCAGTGGAAGAGGAGGGGAAGGAGAAGGAAATGGGGAGGATAATGACGGGGTTTAATACACACTCACTTGGTGCATTATGATCTAATTATGTGTTAATATCTCAGACCTACGGGTTTGATTAGAGTTGTCCTCTCTAGATCCGCCATATTCAGTTTAAAGCAGGGACACCTCGTGCTTTCGTGTGGTTCTTCGCTACGTACGGACGGTCTTGGGAGTAAGTGTCTACACCCCTGATACTCTTACCTGAAGATCTTGCCCCCTAGGCGATGTAAGTTGCGGCTCCGTATCGTTGTTCCGGGAGTTATGTTGCTAGAAGCGTGACTGGCTGCTGCTTTCTGGTGCTGATCTACCTTCCACTTGCTTCAGAGGCCGGGAACGAGGATTACGACCGAGTGATGGGATCGTATCGTTCGACGATCTTGCAAGTGGATGGATGACGTCGTGCGGTGTTCAATGCGGTTGGATTGAATTTTGAGCTCCGTTGTGGCCGATTTATTCCAGGCTATCGAAGTTGTAGTGCCGTGGAATCGGAAGCTATAAGGTGGTGTTTGAGGACGTAATTCACCAACGGCAACGGTATATCTCTTACGAGCTGTACGCAGATTTGGTTTGGCGTAACGAGCGGGTATTGGGGCTCACCACAATGTAGTTGGGCTTTCGTTTGACGTCAGACCCACGGGGCGGCGAGGCAGCTTGATTTACGCACTGTTTGCAGTGAGCTTGGTGGAAGTAAACGATGGCTGGAACTTTGTATTTTGTGCACCAGCAACTAGTTTTCTATGTGTTATACGTGACTTTACACAATTTATACCGATGAACCTTTCTAACTTTTGGCCAACAAAATCGTTGGATTACGTGACACCAGCGCACAATCTAGACAGTACGTCCGCTCACCAAATCAGCTCGCCAAAAACTGGTCTCCCCACGCATCAAAATTCTAGCCAAAGTTATCGTGACAGCAATTTACTTGCACCAGCGCAGCTTATGTATTCCGAAGAACACGGATAGAATAAAGTACCAAGAAGTGTTGGAGGAAAAACTGAATGTAATGGAATTCGGAGTACCGAAAAATACTTGGCATGTAGAATCACAGCTAAAGCATTTGCAATCAGCTGTTGAAGATGCGTACCGAGTGTCTTGCACACCTGCTCTAGTGGAAAAACGGAATCCTACGCCTTGGTGGTGTCGGGAACTTGAAAAGCTAAAGAAGGCTGTGAGGAAGGCCTTCAATCATGCCATGAGAAGGGGAGAGTAGATGGTATATTTCCAGGTCTAATGCAATGGGGAGTAGACGTAATTGCACCAAGGCTCAGGAACATATACGTTGCATGCCTAGCAATAGGCTATATCCCGATTACATGGAGGGAGGCAAATGTGGTCTTCCTTCCAAAACCGGGAAAAAAGGATTACACCGAGGCAAAGTCCTTCAGACCAGTTAGCCTAACATCCTTCTGTTAAAAAAAAAGGAAAGGGTGGTGGTGGACCATATGGAGAGTACGGCGCTTAAGATGTATCCTTTGAATAGTAGACAACATGCTTATAGGGTAGGTATGTCTACAGAGACAGCGCTACACCAAGTGGTACGCGCTGCGGAGGAAGAGCTAAATACCGGGGGTATTGCGATGACCACTATAATGGACATTGAAGGTGCCTTCGATAAGATATGCTTTGAAAGTCTGAAACAAGCCTTGGAAAAACGTAGAGTTAACCCACTGGTGGTAAGATGGGTGGACAATATGTTAAATACAAGGGCGATAAATATACAGACGGGAACCTCAAAACTCCGAGGAAGGGTCAGCAGAGGTTGCCCACAAGGAGGTGTTCTTTCACCTACACTGTGGAACATCACTGTGGACTCTCTTCTCGACAGACTTGAGGCAACTAGCATTCACACAGTGGGATATGCCGACGACATAGCAGTAATGGCCAGAGGCAAATTCATAGACGTCACAGCGGATATCATGAGGAGTGCACTCAAAGTGGTTGAGCGGTGGTGTCTGGAACAAGGACTCTCCATTAATGCGTGGAAAACAGATCTAATAATCTTCACTAGGAAGAGGAAAAATCTGGAATTTCAGCCCTTAACACTTTTCGGATCGGAACTAACAACGACCAAGAAGGTTAAGTATCTGGGAGTATACCTAGATACTGGGCTCACTTGGAATTATCATGCTGAGGAGAAGATCCGGAAGGCAAACGTGTATGTGGACAGAGGTGGGGACTCTCTCCTAGGTCAGCATACTGGATGTATACGATGATTACTAGACCCAATATCACCTACGCTTCGGTTGTATGGTGGGCGAAAGCCTCCCAGAAGACTGCTAAGAAGCACCTGGATAGGGTCCAGCGTTTAGCATGTATAGGAATTGCAGATGCAATACGCACAACACCAACATGCGGATTGGAAGCAATCTTAGGGATCTTACCGCTAGACTTATTTATTAAGAAAACAGCGGCCCTAACAGCACTTCGTTTGCATCGAGATGCGCAATGGCACAATAGGGGTACCATCTATGGACACAGAAGGATCCTGGAGCTTGTCAAAAACGAGATTAGGGAGCTGAATATGCCTATGGATGGTACAATAAAGGTGCGTGTTATGGAAAGGAATCACAGAACTCGTATTGAGAATGTATTACTTCCAGAAAAGAAGAATGGTGAAATCGTGATTTTCACAGACGGATCCATGATGGATGGCGGAATCTTTTCGGAAGATCTGGAACTAGCCCGTCACATTAGCCTCGGGAAAAACATTTCAGTATACCAGGCTGAGGTGATTGCTTTGCTGCATGCGTTGGATTACTTGCTTGAGAGTCAGGTGGAAGGAAGAAATATCCTAATAGCACTGGACAACCAGGCGGTGATTAGATGCATGGAGCGGACAACCATCACAACATCACTGGCACTGGAATGTGTATTTAAGCTCAATAAGTGTTCATCTAAAAATCAGGTAACACTGACTTGGGTACGAGGACATATAGGGATCGACGGCAACGAAAAGGCGGACTCCCTTGCAAAACAGGGGTCAACTGAAAAGTTGCTGGGACCAGAACCATTCGCTCCAATTGGTAGAGGAATGGTAGAACAGCTGATTCACAAATGGATCACGGCAGAACACCTGAGAAGGTGGTCAACCGTGGAACAATGTAGACAAGCTAAAATGGCAATACAATGGCCGACCTGCTCCACTCAGACAAAGGTTATAAGCATGAGTCGAGGAACATTGAAATGGGTGGTGGCGTTAACTACAGGTCATGGTAATTTTGTACTGTGCACTGTTTCATTTTTCATAGAAAATATGCAGTATACAAATTTTTTATTCTTTTCTACCATCAAATTATTTTTTTTTGTATGACAACACCTCATCATGATAAATTATTCAATTCGTCAAGTTATATTTACATTCTCTCGCTCTTTTGGAGTAAATTTCCCTTTTTGTATAACACTTCACACCAATTATCAAGTGTGGTGAACATCTTTCCCGAGCGAAATACACATTCTCGCACTCTCGCGCTCAAATTATTGCAGTTTATCATTTGTATTGAACGAATAATGATGAGTCGACGAATAGTTTGTTATACTTTTCTCTTTCACACTCATGAGTGTCGTACAAACATTTCTGCCATCGCATGACTTGCGTTGAGAGAAATTCATTTTTAAGTATGCATGTATTTGTGACGCCAACTTTTAATAATTTTGTGCAAAGAGATCGGCATGATCATATTGTGTGGAATCGAGAATTGACGATGGAAATTTACTCATGAGTAAGGAGTATAGCATGAATATGCTAATAAGAATTTCTCGACGTAGAGAATTATAAAGGCACCACGCCGATTCATTTTTCCCCAGTTGTAATCGGATAAGCAAGCAGTATAGTCATCATAAGTAAAGCTCAGTGAGCTAGAACATTTTTTTTGTATGGAAAATTTCCAATAGTGTAAAGTTAGCACGTGTGTAAATTTTTCTTCTTTTTCTTTGTGCCATAAGGCAAACACACTAAAAGTGTTAAAAACTAGTTAAAATAGTGGAATGCAGTTAAAAAGAATGCTGTAACCCTAGAATTGGAGAATTGCGGACGCATTATTGTTCCTGAAAATTTTCAACCCCCTCTTTGAGGTAAGCGAACATAGTTTTTATTTTTTTTGCGCAGTAGACCAAAATGTGGTTTTTTCCTTCTTTTTCGGTCTTCTGCAGGGCGCTAGTGCAGGACATAAAAACCAACGCGCTACGCATAAATTTCGAGTGCCAAGATTGTTGCACAAAAATCCCCAAAAATCATTTTTAAAGCACCGTGAGAAATTTTGTGCGAATTTTAACGCAAAATTTTTACACGTGTTCCGAAACACACCACGTTCGTTGCGGAATTTTTCTGCACGAAACCGTTCGTCATACGGTATATTATATTTACCGTTATTACGGAATTTTTGGTCGCAACACGCGCTTACTGCGCCAACTGTACACCCAACGTTATCCATCGAGGTACCGTTGCCAGAGAATCTCTCCAACGTGCCGCATAAAAATTTTTTTTAATCAACGACTGCCTTGATGCATATTGCTCAATGGTAAATCCGGTCAAGAACCGCATTTCTTCAACGCGACAGTAAATGCACGGCATTAGTTCCGTTAGCAACGCTGGTACCATCAATCACCGATAGAAGCACTTCAAATTTTTGCAACGCAACAGGTTCTTTCCGTATAGTGTTCCTTACTTACGACGTGAACACACACATCCCTATCTTCGATTTTATTGGCGTCGAGACATTTTTCCGCCCAACAGTTTTCTTCAACAACGCATCTTTAACCTGTATCCATTTGGAGTTCCACGATACATTCCAAACACCATAGATGACATCTTTATCCGCGCAGCGAAGTAGCTGTACATCAACTTTGTGTCGTATTTAATTGTAGCTCTTGTGTCGTAACTTGTTTTTTATCTTTAGGACCCAGCAATCCGCACTTTGGCGAGATTGGCTGATGAACTTGTAACGAAAGTATCTTTTTAAATAAAAGTTAATTTGGTCCTTTTTAAATGATAACTATAAGATACTCTTTGTGTTGTGTTTGAGATTAATTTGTGCCGCAAAGAAGTAATTGTGTCTTTGGTATCGGTTAGATGCATATCTGCATATACTAACTCGATTTTCTTTTATCGCGAAGAGACGATTGACTACTTTTGTGTTGACTCGTAACTCTTATTTTTATTTCGTTTTGTAAACTATCCAATTACTTCAATGCAAATCGATATCTCACTTTAGCTTTAAGTAACGTAACGTCTATCTTGATATTTAAGTAACTTTTTTAGTAGTTGTCTGATCCTTCTGATCCCAACTAGAGCTAAGCTCAATAGTATTTAAGTACTTTTAGTTTTCATGGGACAAATTCCTTTTTTTTTTTTGGATATAATATATATATATATCTAGGTAGGGTTAATGAACCTTTTTCCTAAATAGCACTGCAAAACATCATCCTCGACGGCAGGCCTTCCTTCTTGGAGATTTCATCGTCCTCGGTAAAAATGGTAAGTCAATTTTCGACTTCTTTTATACACTCCAAGATATATATATATTTTTGACGTATACCTTCTGTATACCAGTTATGAGCACGAATCCCATTAACTATATTTAATTTATAGTACGTTAAATAGTATATAAGATTATAATGTCGTTTAGTTTTGAATAAACCCCTCTTGAACAGGGTAATGAGCATATAAACAGTCGAGTTTGTGTCCATTTATTTATGGGGCCATTCAATAGTATCCTTTTCCTTTTATTGATTCGAATGTGCCATTGGTAGGGCGGGTATACGATGACCAAATTACACCTTCGGTCACCATCAAGATCAAATCCGCGCGAACCTCTACGAAACCTCTTTCCTATCTTTCTTCTTTCTTCCTATCGAGCATAATTTTATTTATTAAACATTGGGAATTCTTTATAAGTCGGCAAAACCCACGCCAGGCTGAAGCAAGTCGGAAAATTAAAAAGCAAGGTGCTCGAGACCGCCGATGAATCTGAGATTTCGTTATTCGAATATCACCACCCAAATTATGTTTATAATAAATATGGCGCCCAACGTGGGGCATAATTCAGCTCAACCTCAACTTAGTTAGGGAAAGCCAAATTATGTTTATAATAAATAATAATGCCCAACTTGAGGGTTTTAACTCAGCGTAAATATCTCAACCCAAATTATGTTTATAATAATTTCGGGTATCATTTAAGGAAGATGGGCCTTAGAGAAGATGATACTTGTAAGCTATGCCTGGAGGAATCTGAGACAGCGGCACATATATTTTGTCAATGTCCGGCTTTGGCTGGCAGAAGAATGAGGATCTTGGGAAAACATTGGGTCGAGACCCATTGGATGAAACAGATCTCATATAAACAGATGCTAGCGTTAACACTAGGAATCGACCATGTACCTGTGATGGTTGGAGTGGTGGTGTACGGAACAGGCGGGTTGGAGGACTTGTAGACTTCTTTTGCGGGGGCTAGTTTGCGTCCATGTGGTGTGGTATTACCTGAGTGCGAATCACTGTGAGAGTCACTCTCGTGTGTTTTGTCGCAAAACGGGGTGATACCTAATCAAATGACTTTAGCGGAGCACTGGGACACCAGATTTTCGGTCTCAGCTAAAGTCAATGCGCAATGCCTGTTTAAATTGGCTGATTAAAACATATTGTAAAAAAAAATTGGCTGCGGGCTTACCTTTGTGGATTTCTAATAAATTTTCCACAAGATTTTAGGATGCGCGTGGTTGGCTTAAAGCAAACTAAATTCGCGCCGCGTGTGAAGGATTTTTATTGAAGATTCCTCTGTGGTGGTTACCGCACTTTTGCTTACTTTTTCCAGCACTCAAGATTCTATGCAATAAAAAAAATTACACGCTTAAAATTGGGACGATTCGAAGGGAATCAATTAAAAATCGAAAATGCAAAAAATCTTAACCTCACCGGAGGAAACTTACATCGTGCCATGCAGTGGTCCAGTCCACGAGCAAAGTGTTTTATAGAAAAGGAAGACAGATAGATAGGCACAGGCTTAAATAGCTTTCATTTTCGAAAGAAAGTGACAAATGGGGCGTTCGATTTCGAAAATATCCACACAAATTGGTATAATTCGCCATGAGCAGCGTTCAAATGCCTCTATCCGGTTTTTGTCTTGGGTGGATAGATCGACGGTTGAGTTTGAAAAAGGATACATTCGTGGTGAATTTAAATTCTCAAAATTTATATATGTATATTTTGTTCTTAATTTTGTATGAATATGCCACAAAATCGTGAATTTCTATGAATATCCTGGATTAGAAAGACACGAAGAACACTATTCATAATAAGAGGATCCTTGTCAACATGTTAATCGATATCGACCCATGACCCTGACTACCGAAGTATCTGCTCAGATGTTATTTGCGTAAGTCCTTGGCGTGATAAACGCCGATCTTTTTTCCGTCCATATCCTCAATTTCATATAATGAGTTTCCGACTGATTTAGCAACCCTACACTTTATAAATTTGGAGCATAATTTGGCACTAACATTCTTCGTCGCGTCGCTCAAACCGAAATTTCTCCTATAGACTATATCTCCAGAATTAAAGAACCTTTTTGAACTTCGCAGATTATAGGACTTAACATTTCTTTCGTAAGCAAGTTTAACATTCTCCTTTACTTTCTCTCTTATGATTTCTAGCTTGCTATTTGGTGGTAAGCAGTTAATTTAAGGGTAGTGATGCGATTATATGAGAACACAAGCGTTCCCACTCTAGCCTTTCACTATCAACTCCTACTCTCACCTCCACGTTGGTGACTGGTGGGTGCCTAGTACCTCGACTGGAGATGGGGTAACCAACCCCTGTGGAAGGTCGTTGGTGGCAGCGAACGAGAGAGGGGGGAGGAGTGTCTACGCACTAAGACACTTCCTCTTGTTTCAGGCGGCAGCGGATGAATTCCCTAGATGGAATCAACGGTGGCGTCTACAGTTCCGGTCAGGTCGAACTAAAGTGTAATCCCTGTATGAGCTGCTTCGACGTATTTGGATACCAGGTCTATGGGGATCTCCAATACTGAGCCAGGGTGTTGGAAAAGAGTTGGTGGCGGACGAACCCTAAACGGGTCAACGGCAGCGCTCATATCCCAAAATTGGGTTACTGACATCGGAATATCCGACCCGCTGTCCTAGGGTCAAAACAGGACCTGGCCCTCCAGGTTGGGGGTTGTGCCGTCGGGGTAACTTCCCGACCATGGAAAAAATAAATAGTTATGAGAGAGACGCAACCAGCCTCGGATAACGGAACTCCTCAAATGGCAACCAGACCCGGAACGTCAATGGACTATGATTTAAGAGTATGTACCTGGAATGTAAGAACACTCTACACCCCAGGTGCCACTCAAAAACTTGAGTCTGTCCTCATGCGGTACAAGGCAGACATTACCGCGATCCAGGAGATACGATGGATAGGATCAGGCATGATGAAAAGAAAAGATTGCGACATATATTACAGCTGCAACAAAAGGCTGCATGTATTAGGATGCGGATTCGTCGTGGGAAATCGGCTTAGGACAAAAGTTATTGACTTCAAGCCGATAAGTGATCGCCTTTCTGTGATCCGCATCAGAGCTACTTTCCAAAACATAAGCCTAATATGTGCACACGCCCCTACAGACGAGGCTGAAGATCCCATCAAGGAGGAGTTTTATGACCTCCTGGATGGAGCCCACGGAGCCTGTCCGGAGTATGATGTAAAAGTTGTACTCGGGGATTTCAATGCTAAAGTCGGAAAGGAAAACATCTTTGGCGGGTTAGTTGGTAAGCACAGAATCCACGAAACGACAACAGACAACGGCTACCGACTAATCGATTTTGCAGCAGCTCGTAATACGGTGATAAGTAGCACTAGGTTTCCAAGGCTAAGGATCCACACAGCAACCTGGCGCTCTCCAGACGGTCGAACCGCCAACCAAATCGACCATGTGCTAATCGATGCGAGGCACGCATCCAACATCCTCGACGTGCACACATTCCGAGGGGCAAACGTCGACTCTGACCATTTTCTTGTCGCGGCTAAATTCAGAGCACGACTGTCCAACGAGAAGAAGCTGCGAACTGCCCAGAAGAAGAAATTCGACGTTGGACGCCTTAGCACACCTGGAGTAGCCAGAGCCTACAGCGAGCACCTGAGTATGAAACTCTCCTCTGTGCACTCACCTACCACAAACGCCAACAATCAGTGGTGCCAGTATCGCGACATCATCAAGGAGGTAGCCGAAACCACCGTAGGGTACCAGCCACCCCAGAAAAAGAGCCCGTGGTATGATGATGAATGCGTGTACAGGAAAAAGGTGACAGAAGATGCACACAAGAAAGCGCTGCAGCGCAAAACAAGGGCAGCGAGAGAAGAGTATCGAGCCAGGAGAAGGGAGGAAAAGAAGATCCTGCGTAGAAAGAAGAGGGCTTACGCAGCTTCCCAGCTCAAGGAGATCGAAGAGTCGCGCGATCGTAATAACATCCGGAGGTTTTATAAAAAAGCTAAGCAACTGGCTGCTGGCTACAAAACCGGAACGCAGGCTCTTCGAGATAGCGAAGGGAACCTAGTCACCGAAGCGCAGGGAATAGTAGATGTGTTTAAGCAGCATTTCCAGCAGCTGCTTAATGGGCATCATGTAGAGAGAGTGATAGGGCAAGAAGAGAACCCACGTCCAGTCAATGAAGAACTAGTTCCACCACCTAGTATAGAAGAAGTTGGCTTAGCTATAAAAAAGCTTAAGAACAACAAGGCCGCGGGCTCTGATGGTCTACCAGCGGAGCTCTTTAAATACGGTGGTGATGTTTTGGTAGGGAGCATGCACCGAATCATCAACCAAGTATGGGTGGAAGAAAACATGCCCGATGACTGGACTATCAGCTCCATATGCCCCATCTACAAAAACGGCGATCCTATGTCTTGCAAGAACTATCGAGGCATATCCTTGCTAAATGTCGCATACAAGATCCTATCCAACGTACTGTGTGAACGTCTAAAACCGTTCTGCAACACACTAATCGGCACGTACCAGTGTGGCTTCCGGCCCGGCAGATCGACTATAGACCAAATTTTCACACTGAGGCAAATCTTGGAAAAGACCAACGAATTTCAAGTCGAAACTCACCACCTATTCATCGACTTCAAAGCCGCGTATGATAGCATACATCGTCAGGAGCTCTATATGGCGATGGCCGAATTTGGAATACCGGCAAAACTGATTCAGCTGTGTCGCGTGACGCTGGAAAACACGCGCTGCAACGTGCAGTTTGGAAGCAGCTCTTCCGAACTTTTTCAAACATGCACCGGATTTCGGCAAGGAGACGCTCTATCATGCGACTTCTTCAATCTCGTACTGGAGCAGATAGTGCGCAGGGCAGGTGTCAACACGGAAGGCACTATCTTCAACAGGTCCGTCCAGCTGCTTGGCTATGCGGACGATATTGACATCATCGGTCGCTCTCAGCGTGCCGTGATAGAAGCATTCACGGCGATTGAAGAACAGGCGAAATCCGTTGGGCTTGAAGTAAATGAGGACAAGACTAAGTACATGCTATCAACAAACAAACAAACATCTGTCCACCGCCTAGGACAAAACGTCACTATTGATAGCAACAATTTCGAGGTAGTTAAGGAGTTCACCTACCTCGGAGTAAACGTAAACTCCACGAATGACACCCTAGTGGAGATCCGGCGAAGAATTACCCTAGGAAACCGTTGCTACTTCGGTTTGGCAAAACAACTGGGTTCAAAACTCCTAACTCGAAGGACGAAATGTGTGCTCTACAAAACCCTTATCCTGCCAGTTCTGCTTTATGGCGCCGAGTGCTGGACGATAAGCAAGAAGGGAGAGCTGATACTGGGCTCCTTCGAAAGAAAAATACTTCGGCGGATTTTTGGTCCTGTGTGCGAGGAGGGCGAATGGAGGAGAAGATACAACCGCGAACTCTATGAGCTGTACCAAGATGTGGATGTAGTCCAAAAAGCCAAAACACGTCGACTACATTGGCTCGGCCACATCGAGCGAATGGACAATAATGCTCCAGCCAAGAGGGTCTTCGAATCCCAGCCCCCAGGTTCGAGAAGACAAGGAAGACCGAACCTCCGTTTCAAAGACCAAGCCATCGCGGATGCCAGAGCGCTTGGTCTGGACAATTGGAAGCAGCGTGCCCGGGATCGTAGAGGATGGAAGGCTGCAGTGTCTCAGGCAGAGACTCTTCACGGGTCGGGAGCCCGATAAGTAAGTAAGTAAGTTAATTTCACCATCATCGAGAGCTTTCAGACTTCGTAATAATTTGTAGACATTTGCATGGGTACTCATGTGTTGGCCATACAAACAGTAATACGGAGTAACGCCAGTGGACTGATGCACAGAAGTACACAGTGCCTGCTGAATCTCAGATAGGTGCTTATCCCAGTCCTTCTGGTCTTTTCTGAGATAAGTCCGTATAGCCGAAAGTATGGAGTGGTTTACTCTTTCCGATGCGTTAGCCTGTGGAGAGTAAACCGCATTGCGAATGTGTTTGCAACCGTACTTAGCGAGAAATTGTTGGAAATCTTTCGACACGAATTGTTGGCCGTTATCGCTGTGCACAAACTCAGGCACGCCGAACTGGTGAAAAATGTTATGCTCTAAGTATTCAACTACTGCGCTAGTATTGGCTTTTCGCATTGCTTTAAGTTGGACATACTTAGAGAATCCGTCTAACACAACAAAAATGAACGCGTTACCTCGCTTCGACCTCGGATAGGGTCCCATGAAATCAATATAAAGTTTTTGAAAGGGACGATATATTTCATGATGAGATCCCATCGGTGGTCTAAGCGTCATATTAGGAGATTTATTTTGCTTACACTCCGAGCAGTCGCGAATAAAGTTGCGCACATCAATGGTCATATTTGGCCAATAATAGAGTTCTCTTATTTTTGATAGGGTTTTCACAATTCCTCCATGAGAACAGTTTGGTGGGTTGTGAAAGTCCTCTATCAAGGTAAACGTTAAATTTTCCGGTACCCACAATTTCCATTCGAACTCAGTATCGAGCAGGTTATCATCTTTCTTAGACGCTTTTTTGTATACAATACCATCGGATACTTTTATATCTGGAAAGTTGTGTGGATTTTGCGAGACTGTGGATATGAGGTCGAGATAGACACGTGACTTGAAATCAGGCGAATGGAGATCAATACAAGCAGGAGATGACGGCAAAGCACAAAGCTCTTCATTAAATGCACGAGAGAGTGTATCGGGAACAACGTTTTGTGCTCCCTTCCTGTGCTGTATGTCAAAGGTATAAGCCTGAAGTTTCAGCGACCATCGAGCCAATCTACCACTTAAATCTTTAAGGCCCATGAGCCATTTTAGGCTGGCGTGGTCGGTTACGATGGTGAACGCTGACCCTTCAACATACGCACGAAACTTTTTCACTGCTTGCACCGCCGCATAACACTCTTGCTCAGTCACGCTATAGTTGCGCTGGCACGCGTTTAGCTTTTCTGAGAAGAATGCTATGGGTCTCTCATTCTTCTCGTCGTCGTACTGGAACAAGACTCCGCCTATCCCAAAACTCGATGAATCGCACTGAATCGTGAATGGTTTTGAAAAGTCAGGATTCGATAAAAGAGGAGCAGAAATGAGCGCAGTTTTCAAGGCGTTGAAGGACATAAGGGCATCGGGTGTCATAGCAAATTGCTTGTGTTTCTTTAGAGTGTCCGTGAGCAGACTAGCAATCGCCGCAAAGTTACGAATGAATCGTCGGTACCAACCGCACAACCCAAGAAATCTTCGTACCTGCTTCAGTGATGTTGGCACCGGGAAGTCTTTGATTGCCGAAACTTTGTTTGGATCTGGTTTTATATGACCTTCTCCAACGATATACCCTAAATACTTCAATTCCCTGAAACAGAAACTCGACTTTTCCACGTTTATCGTTAAGTTCGCTTGTTTCAAGCATTCCGCTACTTTCTCTAAGGTGTTTAGGTGGCCAGCAAAATCCTTGGAAATGATTAACAAATCATCCAGATACACAAAAACGGTTTCTCTGAGTGCACTGGGGATCACTTTATCCATTAACCGACACATCCTTTGAGCTGCATTGCACAACCCAAAAGGCATGACGGTGAATTGATAAAGTGGTCTTCCTGGCACAGTGAAGGCCGTTTTCTCCCTGGACTCTTCCTCTAGAGGAATCTGCCAAAACGCGTCCTTAAGATCCACACTACTAATGTAGTGTGTATCTTGCAGACGGCTCAACATGCCCTCTATATGAGGATACGCATCTTTCTTTGTGAGTGAGTTCACTTTCCGAGAGTCCAGACAGAGTCTATTCTTACCAGGTTTTCTGATAAGAACAATGGGTGAACTCCAAGAACTCATACTCTCTTCAATCACTCCCAAAGAAAGCATGCGATCTAATTCGTTGCAAATCATTTCCTGAATCGGAGGCGAAACTGCATAATGCCGCTGTTTGACGGGTTCGGCATTGCCAGTGTCAATAACGTGCATCTCCAGTGAAGTTTTTCCTAAACCACTTTAAGATCGGTTAACTCGAGTTGCTGTCTCTCCTCACTCTTTGACTTTATCTCAGAGTTTGGATCCTCAGCTAACTCGCTTACAATTTGTGGTGCAATTTTTCAAGTCTGCCAGAAGTCAATACCCAGATAAAGAGGCTGTGATAGGGACGGTATTAGATAGAAGTCCAGCATTTCGCGCTGATTGTTGAAAACCATTTCGGTATTAATTCGGCCTATGATTGATTGCTGTTTTCCATCTGCTGTTCGGATGAACGACGAAAATTCGAGGATTGGAATGTTCAGGTCCTCAACGGTTTTCAAACAATCTTTGCCGAGACAAGAAATGCTAGCTCCGCTATCCAATAATCCTACCATCTCTTTACCATTCATCTGGACCTTGGCATAAGGCCGAGAATCAACAGAACTATTCAAAATACCATTGCAAATAATTTGTTTGAAGACTTTTCGCTTCTTGAAACGCAAGCGTGTTTTGTGAAATTTGTTTGTGTCTTCGATATTCTTAAGCTCTTCTATTTTCATTATTTTGGAACGAAGTTGGTTATATTGTCTTAGCCGGTCTTCATATGATTGATTTCGAAACATATGCTTTTTAAATTCATTTGAAGTACTATTTTGGTTTATCTTATTTTTAGGAGGTGTTATGTCGTCATTGATTGTGTTCGTACATGCATCCACCATTGTTAATCGGGGCCGGTTTGAGTCGAACGAGACTCCCCGTGATTCATGCCGTTCGATTGAGGGTTTTCCAGTAAAGGATTGCATCGAACACAATCTAAAACCGTGTATCCCTCTGAGCCACATCTGTAACAGAAAAGTCTGTTAATCGGAGACGGACAGTCAGAAAAGAAATGACTTTGACGCCTGCAATTAAAGCAGTTTGGCATTTTTGGTGCAGAAGGTTTCATTTGTTTACCCCTTAAGGGTACTCTGCCAACAGCGCCAGAAATCGCTGAAATATTAAGCGCTTCATCCTCCGCACAATAATCTTCTACATCCTCGAGTTCTTGAACTGTATGGTACGGCATACCTCTGTTATGTGAATTATAACGGGAGTTTAGCACCCGTTCGGTTTTTCTGCACTCGTCCTTAAAGTGCTCGAGAGTGTAGAATTTCATCGGGTAGATGAATTGCATTAATTTCGAATTAATGTTCGATTTGAGGATCTGAATCAGGTCGTGGTCTCGGATTGGCTGACGTAATTGATTTTTCAGCTGATGGATAGAATTGTAATATTCTTCGAAACTCTCCCGCGGTAATTGCCTTCTTTCCATCAGTTGCTTAATGATTTCAAAATCATTTTCATGATTCCGAAATTGTTTCACCAAAGCTCGACGTAAACCGGGCCAATCGCCGCGAGGATTGCCTCGAATATACTGCCAATACCAATCCTGAGCGACTCCTTTCAAAAGCTGGTGAAAATGCATTAAAACGTCACTCCAAGATGCATTGTAATTGGACTTTAGAATTTCCACCCTGTACACAAAATCTTCAACCGACATACTTTTCGACGAGCCATCAAATGGAAGTCCCCACTTATCTAGTCGAAGCCAGGGTCCATCGTTTGACCTTGATTGGCTCAGTCTACCATTCGCATATGTTGCATCCAAATGCACACTATGATGAGAATCTACATTTGAATAATCATCTGGATGATTATTATTATTAAAATCATTTAAAGGTTGTTGAATTTGGCGATTCACAGGTGGAACCGAAATATTGTTGTTGTGAAAGTTTGAATTTAAAAGTGGCTGTAGTGCCTTGTCTATATTGGTTTTTATTAATTTTGGAATTAAGTCACCTAGCGAATTGTGTACAACTTCTTTGATGTGTTCATCCAGCTGTTTCATTTTTGGCGCATTGCTAGAAACAAACTGTAGCTGTGGAACATTGTGGAGCAGATCAGCTGTTTGAGAGCAACCAGCAGTAGCACTTGTTATGTTGGCATGAGCTGCATTAAAAAAATTGTCAACCTGCTGATTAACCAACGATATTGGGAGATGTTGCATAACATTGTTTACATCATAAGTACCGCCAATTACCGAAGTGACAATTGGGTTTGACACACTCGTGATAGTCGTAGTCGTCGTGGTTTGGGTAACTGCACTATTTGTAAACACAACTCTGGGTGCTTGTTGGACATCAGAGAGCGAGTTATTAAAACTTTGGTCATAGCAAGTGTTTCGATCACTAAGAGAATGATGGGAAGTTAGAGACATTCTAGTAGGAGAGTGTCTAACTGCTTGAAATTTGCTATTGGAAATGGGTGTGTCTGAATTAAGCATGGTCTGAGAACGTGTGGTTATTCCTTTAGACGGCTTAGGAATAGCTCCGTTGTTTGTTTTGTTTTTGTTCATATTTTATTTTGGTTATACTTTCTTTAAGAGAATCGAAATGGATTGATATGAAATCAATAGAAAAAAAATAATGTTGTTGTTGATAAATGAGAACAATAATTCATAAACGTAGTCATTGAGACTTTTGCTTACTTGAAGTGTTCGTGAGAGTGAGTAGTAGAAGTTCATATTGTTTGAAAGGTAAAGAGAAATTAAAATGTGTTGATAAATGAGAATTTATTGACAGATTTTCATCGTTTTCGGTATGCTCTGGACTATTAGGCAATTGTCCCTAACGACTCAGAAGCAAAAAAAAATTAAAACATATGTAACTGCAGAAAACTTGTGGGGGACCACCTACAAACTATCCATGCAAAAAAAAAATAAAAAATAATCATAGCAAATAATAATTTTGTCCTTGAATGCTACCAATGTACGGAATTACATGTACACAATTCTATCTAGGACAGAAACCTCCTAGAACTACACTTGAAACTTGGCAAAGCATTGCAAACTGTTGCCAACTTCACTCGCGGAAACAAGTGTGAGATGGCCTACATAACCCCGCCCACCAAACTCCATCGCTCTTTTTACTTTGATCTTTGGCCGATGGTGGTACACTCAAGCAAATTACCGACTCGTTTTGCTGAGATATTAGGCGTAATGTCCGTATTTATGTATATCTAAAAGACAAGTCTTAGTTGCATAGCAAAGGATTTTAAAAATTCATAAAAATAAAATAAAGGCCCATCACTGCGTGCCCAGGTAAAATCATTTTTTTTATATAAAAACTGCGATTAAAGTGTGTGTTCTTATTTAGTGCCAAGCGCAATTAGTGAAAATACCATCGTGAAGACTTTTTTGGTATTAACGCACGTGGATTGCACAGCAAAGCATACCCCAAAATCGACTGCTTAAATATAGCTCTGCTGTCCATACACGTGTCCACTGCGACCACCATCGGTACCCCAGAAAGGTTATGTCCCATAAACGCCTCTGACGTCTGACATATTTCCTTTGATCGAAAATAAAGCCATACTGAACTCGGCCAAAATCGAACATCTAACCTACAGCAGCTAGATCGCCAACAAAACTCCTGACGCTCTGCTTCTTCATCAGACTAAGCTCGAGCAGCGATCGATTAATCACCAGCGATCGATAAAAGTGGTCGCTCTATTACGCCTATCACGCTACGACGACGATCAATCCGCCAGGAGAGCCCACATCCGATCGATTTGAAGGCAGCGAGTGAGAAGTATTGACCTTTTTAAAACAATCACTCCTCGCCCGCCAATCTCTAATCGACACTCTCCGCATCCATCACATCTACTTGAGCGACCTACCAAAGCAATCAGACCAAACCGATCGAAGTGCATCGAGATCAACGTGTATGACACGGGCCAACGAAAAATCTTCTTGCACCGAAAATCCCGAATGTTTGATCATACGCTCTGTCATCATCGTTTTCCGATTATCCGACGAGTGCCATCGATCTTTGATTAAATCGGAACCCCACCTACCGATCACCAGCAACAACCTCCACCCTTTCGCTTAAGACACCTGCCGCCAATCCACCAGCTATCACAAGCAAGTGTATTGTATCCGGATCGAGCATAATAATTCTCTCCGATGCACTTGCCAGTCATCCGCAACACAACAACAACATCCTAAATTATACAGCTCAGCCACTCTTATCATTTCGTAAGAAAACTTGTAGGTATTCACTCCATCTACATACAAACAGTATATACAATATACATACATATTGCAATACCCGAAGTTAAGTATCCCTAAATTCTAGTGTAAAGATCGTTCATTTGTTTTACAATTTCATTCTTTTCCTTAATCATATAGATTACGTCGAATTCAACCATAATGCTGTGCACATCATCATGGAACATCATAATTAACAACAACAATAATTAAGTGTAAGACATCGTTATCAACCAGTTTGCATGGTGAGTCTTTTTTGTGGTTTATATTTTTTTTGTCTATACATTTGAACGAGCTACATAATATAAATGTGATAGCATAAATCTATGCTTTGTTTACAAAACTACCTATTATTGATTATTCGGGGTTAACAGTTTTTATTGGTAGCTACCTTCTGTGCTACGACAATCAAGTGTTGTTTTACTGATAACGCATCTTTAGTAGGCACCAATGTCTGATCGATGCGTATAAAAATAGTTTTTTTTGTTTAATCGAGTGCTCTATGCTGAACTATTTTTATTATTTGTGGCTGGCTTTTAAGCTTAAGATTATGCATTATTGCTCTTTGAGATCCGTCGTTGCAAATTTCATTGATCTGTGATAAAAAGTAAAGGCATATACATTACATATACTTATATAATTATATTATGTTGTGCGTAGGATATGTGCAAGTGTACTTTAAAGCGATTTTGTTGTTGGCACATATGCTAGAGCTGGAGGTATAAGAAGATCATTTGATTACTCTTATACGGCTAATTAATTTGCACGTAATATATAATCAGATCAATTACGATTATGACCAAGAGTTATTTTATTAGATCTTAGATTTTTTTTTTTTTAGTTTAAGACTATTTTGATATTTTTGATATTCTAGTGTAAGTAGATTTTAGTTTTTTATTATTATTTTGAAAAATGTAATTGAATTATATTATGAATTGGTTACATGAACAGAATTTTATTTTCATTCATAGTTGAATACATATCACACTATGCTGTGTGAGTAGATTTGTGTTGTGATAGTGGGAAAGTGAGAGTATAGGGAATGTGTAGCGACGATGACATTGACGTGAACGAATCTTATTAGATCGTTTACGTGTATGTTAGGGGTTATCGCGAATAAGCATATGAGTGTAGCGGTAGCCTAGGAGTCACTATTCCTTTCCGGATAGGGACAGAGGGAGGGTCACACTCAAGAGAAACCAACTCCACCTTTCGGTTTTCTCTCTTGGATATCTTTTTCTTCACGTCTCGGGTTTGATATTTTTTTTTTCTGAAGATTATTTGAACGTTTTACCCTTAGGCATGTTTTTAATGTACGGTAGTTCAGAGGCATGTGCAAGAACCCACCCGTTTTCGACGAGCTAGTTTCGCGCTTTATGCAAGCATGCCTGCCGCACAACGCCTACTGAACACCCTACCAAACGACCTGTTGTTTTCTGCAGGATTTCCTGTGATCCTGGAAATAGACGGGAGAGCATGAGATCGCTTCAATTTCGTTTGATAGGACCAGCATCCGTTACACAGGTGGCGCCCAACGTGGGGCACGATAAAAGCATCTATTTAAAGTCAGCTCGATCCATCACTGCAGACAATCGATGTCCGGAAGATAAAGGTTCTTCTGAGACCAATACTTTTTTGTAGCTTCGAGTTTTTCTGTAACTTCTTTTTTGATCGCGTGCGAGTCATTGTATTGGTAATGAGTTTGTCAGACGACCGAAAGATATAGGTTCATTAGAAACCACTTCTTTGTCCGCTGCGCCTGCGCTCTCTTACATCAATGTACTCAGTATTAACCTTTTCGACTTTTGCATTTGATCGTCAGTCCTACACAAATTTCCTTTTAATGTTCAAATAATTTTTTTGTATAACAACACCTCAGTATTTTGTAATCTTCTCAATAAAAATAAAGTATGGTAGAAGCTAGGTAGAGACATAAATGTTTTTGAAGTTGAAATAAATTTGGTTTTAAATTGCGTTATATTGTCTCCATTTAGTATACTCTAATTTAGTAACAAACGAGTACGTACCGTCGTACATCATACTTAATGAAATGACGAAGTAAGCTATACGGATTCTAGTTCTTGGATGTCCAGGATATGATGATTCAGGTGAAATCAATATCCATAGCTCGCATCAGGATATGTATCCCCAATATTAGTTGTCTTCTCATTTTCATTGCAAGATACAAAATTCAGATATGAACAGCTCTGAGTTTGGAGTTAAGAATTTATATCCAAAGTTTATCGTCGCAAAAAAATGCACTAATCCTTTTGTTTATCACTTTCCCACACACAAGTTGCTATATACTTCATATTTTAAATACTCTGTATTGTCGTATCAATTAATAGATAGACATATCACTTTAATAGTTATCTTACCCTTTATCTGAATCAGTTTTTTTGATAGGTTCTTTTTATGAAATTTGTTTTCTTCTGCAAAATTTTTATAAACTAAATCTTCACAAGTGCATTTACCTTGTCTCGATTCATCCAAATTTGCTTTGGAGACTCTCAAATAATTTTTTTTTAAATTCGGTTAGATCTATATATCGCCATGCCACCAAGATTTGCTAATAGAGGAAATCTTAGCCAGAATGGTCGGAATCTACGATCTAATCGTAGGTCAAGGGGAAACGGACGTGAAAATGCAGAAACCCCTGGTAGATCTAACGCTTTTGCCAATCAACAGCAACAGCCTGTTATTGCGGAGCCTAGCAATGAAAGCCGAGCATCAAATGTGCTCAATGAAACAGCAAATAATGTTCAGAATAGCACTCGCCAGGAAAATTCGATTAATCCGTCTATAGCCCAATCTTCTCTAGCAAATCAGAGTCTTACTCAATACATACAGGAAGTTGTAACAGCTACTATAGGGTTAGGTAGATCAGCAGACTTGCGAGCAAGGCGGGAGGAATTTGAAAGAGAGACGCAAGTTATCCGTAGGGAAGTAGCTGATACTCTCCAAGGATTGCTTCGAGCAAATACTCCTCAGCGTAGCTCATTCGAACGTGATGTCAACCGACCTGGACCAGGGCAAAGTACAGAAAATAGAACTCCTGTACAACCTGTCACTGTAAATGAAAATCCAGTTCCCAACAATAACCCAGAACAAGTCCCGACACAATTCAGTGCTAATACACACAATTTTATTAGTCAGCTTAATGCTTTGAATCTCAATTCCGATTCTTCCGGAGAGAGGAACATTCAGTCGTCCGCCTCCCAGAGAACAGTCGAGTTTCAGAAATGGGGTTTGAAATTTGATAACCAACATATGACTATCGATGACTTCATATTTAGGTTAAGTCGGCTAAAACAATGTTACGGATCTTCATGGGAAGACATTTTTCTACATTTTCATCTATTTGTCTCCGGACAAGTAGAAAACTGGTATTGGATGTATCTTAAATCCAATCCAGCTGCCGATTGGCGTTCACTTCGGATGGCGCTAATAGAACAGTATAGAAGCCTCGAAACCGATTCAGAACTTTCACGTAGAATGTTCGATCGGCCTCAAGGAAATAATGAAAGTTTCGATGACTTTTACAACGTCATTATGTTGATGAATACTCGCCTTCATTACCCTAAAACACCAGGGGAGCTAATCGATTTAATTAAACAGAATGTCAAGCGCCGTATAGGCGAACTTCTTATTACATATAGCACTAATAGCTTGCCAGAAATGGTTTATATTTGCAGAAACATTGAAAAATATGTTAACCAAAGTGATGGTTTACGTACAAGGCAGTTTCAGCAACCAAATTTTAGGAGGCAGGTAAACGAGCTTGAGATTGCGTATGCCGAAGAGCCGGTAATGGAATTAGAGGCAATGCAAATACCTCCAGCTAAGCGTGATCCAGGTTCTTATGTCTGCTGGAATTGCAAGCAAAGGGGTCACTCGTTCGTACAATGTCCTTGCCCACAACGCAATCTCTTTTGCTATAAATGCGGCTTAGAGGGCACTACAACACCTCAATGCATTAAGTGTTCGGGAAACCGGACACAGGGCGATCCAAAGACCGGGGAGTTTTGCCCTCCATTCAAAAGCCCGGAGAACAATCTTCCTTAGAAATAAATCCAATATATGACCAAAATATCCCTGACGTTCAAAATTTGCCTGACATTCCATTCAAACCAGATTTACATAAAAGACCAGATATTCCAAAAACATCTGATTTACACCAACCAAAATTTACGATTTTACCAAGATCAAAAGCGCCTTCTAACAATTTTCCGGTACCAATAGCAAAACAATCATCTTTGCATGAACGATTGATAAATTATTACAACGTGCGGTGCCGAATTTTCAAAACGAAAGTTCCCAAGCGTATTTTGAAGCTGCGCGAACGCTTCAAAAATAAAAGAGAAACCCATAAAGCTATTTCGGCCACAAGCCTGTGGGAAACGCTTTCAATTTGCCTTTCAGCAATACGAGGCATAATTTTGCATTGCTTTTACCAACCACGACATACAAGAAGAATTCGGAAGTAAGAGTTCCGAATTTCGGACTCCGAAAATGAAAATTTTAAAATGGTTCAATTCCGGAATATTGGTTGAATAAAAGCTGTTATACTGCCATTATCATGGAGGAAATAAAATTATCCTATGAGGGTCATGTCTCAGAATAGAAGGTTTTTGTCACAGGTAGGAAAATCTACCATTATCACTGAGGGGAATTTGTTCTGCTTTTGGAGCTTAATTGGCAAAGAGGTATAGGTAATATTTCTGATGAGGAGAGAGAGGTGGTTATGGTTATGGCGTGATGAGAGGGAAACAAATAACTATGAGAGTTATAATAATAGAACTACCACCAGCTATAGGTATACTGGTCGGTGCATATGCGTTTTCCTTGTAAAGGTAAATAATGCGACTTGGTCGCGTGTATGGGAATTTTTATGTGCTGGCAGCTGGAATCATACCATGCAGTGTGCGGTACGTATATATTTTTTTTATTGCTGGTTTTCTCGGCATGACGATGTGGCGTGATGGCTATGTATTAGCCAGTACTTTTCCATGAATCGGACGCAGTTACAATTGGTGAGCAAAAAATTGAAAACGGCGTCGGCGATTATGCGAACAAAGACTGGTGGAAGATTTTGAAGAGTCAGTCGATGGTTAGCTCAGAACAAGATCAGACGTGTGGTTTGGTGCGTGCGCGTGATTTTTGAATAGAAACAGTTTACAGTCGTTAACACTTACGCGGAGAACAAAAGAAAAAGGTTTTATTTGCCGTATCGACAAGTTTAATTCGGGGATATACCTATCGTGTCCAGTTTCGGTCATTATAACGAACCTATAAGTGTCCAGTGCATACTCTAGTGCAAAAACTGAATTTTGTTTGACCTCTGACACCCGCAAAAACTACTTTTCCGCCACCTCTGTGTTTCGAAATCACCGCGACAACTCCACCACCACGCCCAACGTTTTCCTCGCCCGACATAAAAGTATCCTGTCGGCAAATTTCGCTGTCCCACAGTACTGCGTTTAAGTCGCCACTCGCTATCACGTGGCCTGACGATCGCCAAGCCGCCACACGCTATCACGTGGTCTGTCGTCATAAAGTCGCCACCCGCTATCACGTGGCTTGACGTTCACCAAAACCGCCACACGCTATCACGTGGTCTGTCGTCATAAAGGCCATCGCCACCACCATCTCGATCTGCCAAGCCTGCGTCTCACTGGGCCCAGCAACTGCTCGCTGCACGAAATTGGAGATTCGTAAATACGATCTCAACACCCTATAGTCGCCTGCGGACGGGTTGTGCAAAAATTGCCCCGAAGGTTTAAAGTTTACGACGTGACGTCAGAAAAGGATTGCCATCTCAGCGTTTGCGACAATCAACGTCATCTTAACGTCGTTCTCGGGCTTGCCAACTCCACACCCCCCCGCATCAGTACCTCCGCAGCAGCATCATCTTTTCGAAGCAGCCAGGATTACGAAAGCACCAGGGCAACACAGCAGCAAGACCCCGCGCTGCATGCGCCATCAACTCCCGCTGTACATTGTGGTCATTTTTCCGAATTTTTTTTTTACCTTCCCCCCTTCCTTTCCTTTTTATCGGGCCAATTTCATTAATATAAAAAAAAAAAAAAAAATAAATATTATCAATCTTAACGTAAAAATAAAAATTAAGAAAAATAAAATTAAAAGAAAAGAATTGTTTTATGTGAGAAGTGAGGAAATCTATTTCGTTCAATTAAATTGAATTGCAAATTATTCTTTCGCGTAAATAGCTAGCACCTACCATTGATCATCTAGCGACCAGAAGGACGATGCTGTGCACACCATCCACCCCTGCTGAAGACAATCCGCGTAGCTATACTGGTAACTTGGGGTAAGTCACACCAAACTAAGTTAATTTAACTGAACGAAATTTAAGTAGAGTAATCGTATAATTTATCTCGCAAATATTATAATATCATATGGTCCCAGATATTCCCTTCATTTTTAAATATCGACTATATATTTTTGTCTAATTTTATATAAACTGAAATTGAATTGCTAGATTTTTAAGAAAAGTGTCTAATTCCCTTTACCAATAAAATTCATTAAGTACTTGAAATGTACGAAACTGTCTTCTCATTGGAGTTGGGAACGGATTCTCTCGGTGTATAGCTTTTGTTTCGAAAGGTTGTCAGTAACTCCAGCTATTTCAGATTTCGACGGGTAACCAATATGAATAGTCACTAAGGATTCTATTCACGGATGTGATGAACAGTGTAAGTGTGCTCTGATGGTAGATCAGATTCCCTAGGGGTCTTTGACCTCCTATTATTAAGGGGTGACTACATAATGTATTTTGAGTGGCTTAGTCACCAAGGTGGTTGGTATTTGTCTCTTGTTTGATCATTTACTGCCATAGGGGTGGGTTACACTCTGAGGGAGCATCCCCAGCTAGCTCTCTCTCTTTTAACATGGAAGGAAACTTGATTGGTGGAAAACATTACAATTTTAGGATAGCGCAACGTACGTATTAAGGATTCGCAGGACAGCTTCGCGCCTCAATTTCTTTAAATATTTTTCTCAAACTAAACCTAGAGACAGGCATGAAATAAAAAGTAACACCGTTCGGCAAGTAAGGTAGCAAGATCCCCCCCCCATTCCGACGAGCATAGGACGGAGCCCGACTAGCATGCCTGAAGCTGCTTTGTGTCCGAACACCCACCCACCTTAGCCCGGACTGACCTTCTGTGTGGCCTGTAGTGCAAGGGTCATAAGGGTTACCAAGAGGTGGGCGGTCTAATCTGAAGCCGTGTGAGTGAGTCATCTATGGTAGTGTTACGTTCACGGCTAGCTTGGATGGTTGATGCAATATCGGAATGTTGTAATTTCGGTATGGGTTGGCCATTCAAGAAATTTTATCATGTTACCGTTTGGCGTCCAACGTGTGGCACGATTTTATTCACGTTGCAGGTTGGCGCTAAACGGTGACTCGATTTCCCACGTTACAGGTTGGCGCCCAACGTGGGGCCGAAGTTGTCCTTAAACTAGCAAGTTTTGTCTTTATATCAGTTTAGATATTTTTAGTAATTCCGTTGCAAGACGTCGTTGTCCTAAAATTTGTTTGATTTACCTCTTAAGGTATATATTACTTTTGATCTTTCGAACTCTTGATCGAGCTTGCTCTCAAGTTGTTCCAGCTATATTTTTTTTTTGGATTAACATCAGGATCCCTTGAATTCCTTTGTGGTTGTCCATCAGTTCGTGGCGACTTGCCCAGACTAACGTCATCGCTGCCATTTAAGGAAAAATCGATCCGCTCCCTAGTATGACGTTGTACTTATACAAGTGCGGGAAGCTATGGCTTTGAGTTTGGCATTGTATTTGTATTACGACCCATATTTCATCAGAATTTTCGCTATTGCTTTATCTCATTGAAAATTTTGTTGCTTTGTCCGGTAGATTAGTGATATTGTTCCTGATTTATGACTGTTGCTAAGCACACGTATTTTCTTTGATTGTAAAGATCTGAAAGTGATGATCATAAGCTGGTCAAATAAGATTTATAAAGTTTATAGTAATTTAGCAGCGTTCGTATAGAGTTTGTTTTGAACCTGTATTCCATATTCAACATCTTGGTTATTCAGTAAGGCGCACTATCCGATAAGTTAGGGCACGTTACCCAGACTTATGACCGTTGTTTTGCGCTTGTTCGAGTTTTTTATTCCCTTGTAAGCTGAACCGTAACACTGTCCGACGACATGTTTATATTGAAACCATTCTCGTAACATTCTAAACCGAACGTCCATCCAAAAAAATATATCTTGTTTCAATCCATCCAAAAAAAAAAAAAAAAAAAAAAAAAAAAAAAAAAAACTTTGTCTACCAATCATCACACACCACGAAATCATCACATCCGATCCTTTCATGAAATTGAACTTACTTACCAAATACCTACCCAATCTAAAATTGAGACAATTTTATTGTTGGATATTATTTTATTTTGAATTTCAAACAAACGAATTTTGTTATTATTAGATTTTATGTCTTTTTGATTAGTTTTATTTGTAGTTTCATTACCGACAGTTTTTTTTTCTTTTGAATTCATATAACTTTTACCAACACTATGTCGAATCCGAACTTGTCCTCGGATAGATTCCTACGTCCCAAGAAGGATAAAAAGACCAAGGATACTCGTTTATCCCAAGGTCCGTTAGCGAAAGCCTCGAAGACTAAACCCCGATCTTCAATTAACAATCCTGTTCCTTCCACTTCAAGCGATGCGCGCGCGTTATTCGAGGACACTCGTAGTGATATACGCCACGTGGAAGAACACGATGAGTCTGAGGTGGAAGTTGAAGCCGAAAACACCGAAGGAGACAATATGGCCCAGTATGTCCAAGAAGTAGTCACAGCAACTATTGGTTTAAGTCGCACCGACGACCTACGCGTGATAAGGGAGGAGTTGGAGAAGAATCGTGTCACTACCAGAAATGACATTACTCTTCTTTTCCAAGAATTATTGCACTCCCAGACACCGCCTAGGATTCCACCTCCTACAAACGTAGCGGTACAACACTCATCTGAGCCACAAACGGCCTTCCCCTCGCAATTACCTGACATGTCCATACCTCCCCCCAACGTGCGAAGCGAGAATTTAGACAATTTTATTGCTCAATTAAATAATATGAATCTGAACCAGCCCATAACTCCACCTGTCGTGAATAGATTACCATCTCCTTTATCGAACATTTCGAACGCCCACAACTTCCATAAGTGGGGCATTAAATTCGATAATCGAAAAATGACAGTGGACGACTTTCTTTTTCGGTTAGAGCGAGTCAGAGAAGGGTATGGAGCTTCGTGGGAGGAAGTAGTTTTAAACTTTCACCAGTTTGTCACCGGACCAGTGGAAAATTGGTTTTGGGTCTATCTTAAGTCCAACCCAAATGTTAACTGGCCGAGTCTTAAGAATTCCCTGATAGAACAGTTCCGAAGCCTAGAAACCGATTCCGAATTATCACGAAAAATGTCGGATAGACGTCAAGGGTCCTCAGAACCCTTTGATGATTTCTACAATGAGATATTACAGTTAAATACCCGTGTTGGGGCATCATCATCGTCATTCTCAACATCGCCATCATCTTCTTCACCATCATCGTCATCAACATCGTCTTCTTCATCATACTCATCGTTATCATCTTATCTAAAGAATACATCCTATCAATAATTCATAATTATGTACTCAAAATTGTAATTTAAATCTGCCGCCTTTCATTATACCAATGGCCATATTTTGTTAATTGTTAACTCGCCTCAAAACTTACAAACTCTTAAAATTAACGTAATGACTCTCTTTCAAGCGAAACACTGTTATTTTGATTTTGTATAAAAACCCCCAAACAAAATAAAGCTTTTATGAATTCGTAGTTGAAAACCATTGTGGAATCTCGTCTTTCATTTTCGCTCGCATAACTTTTCTCGCTATTTTCGTTGTCGCAAATCCACAAAGGTGCTGTCGTTTCTATTTTAAAACACAGTATATAGCTAAAATACGTAACTCGCTTCGTTATTGCATTTTCGCACCAGTTTGGCAATCGGTCAAACTCAGCAACCAGGATCTTCCTATCCTTTGTTAAAAGGTCAAATAGAGGTCCCGAGGTTGACGTTCGGAAAACTAACGCGAACGTTCATTTTGGCGCCCAATGGGTTAAAAAACCTATTGACAATTATTATATTCATATATGTATAGTGTAACAGTGCAACTACATATCTAAAAAATTTTGCAAAAAGTGTTACAACCAAAAAGTAAAGTCCTAACAAAGGCACACGAACAAAAAACTATCATAGACAAAAGAAAGTTCACATAAAAAAAACAAACATTTCAGTGAATTGTGAATATCGGTACGGTTTCGGTTTCGATGATCGCGTTCGCGAGTGCAAGGTAGCTGGAGCATAATCAACATCACAGCAGACGCATAGCAGAAATTTGGAGATATATACTCAACACCAAAAGCACCAGAGAAGGAAACAAATAGTGGGAGATAAGTATAAATCCCCACTTCCAGGTACATAATATAGTCTAGTTATTCGAATGTGCGTCTTCAATAGCAAGCAGTTGTTCTGTTCATAGTTCTTACACTATTGCCTATAGCCTACACAATTGGAATCAATAAAATTACATCAAAACGCACTTTCGATATAATCTGGATGATCGTACAAAAATTATTCTATTTCTAACACTAAATTACATTGATCTAACAACAATACTATATTGCAACATCATAATATACGTAGATATTATTTTAAACTACATCTTAAATACATTTGAAACAACATCATTGCTGCAATTCAATTTATTCGCCATCAAATAAATTTCTTCCGTCGATGTCATCTCAATGCATTAGGAATTAGAATCCACACAAAAAGCTCCTGTGAAAAATTACGATCCACTCCGCTCTTTGTACCATTGTATTACAACAACAAGCAAATATTGACTTGCGTTGGTGTAGGCACATGCAATCGACATATTAAATAACTTTCTCACCAGCCTGCGGTTACCTTTACCATTGCACTTTTTCGTACCTCGCTCGTTTCGCTCATCGCTCGTTTCGCTCCTCGCTTGTTTCGTTCCTCGCTCGTGTCGCTCCTCGCTCGTTTTCTAATTTGTAAGCTTCGTAACAAATTTAAAACAACAAAAGGAAAAAGAAATCTCTTTAGAAAGCCAAAGCTTATTTACTTTTTTTCGTTAAAAGTTTGTGCACTTTTATCACAGACTTCAACCCAATTGGTTTTTTTTCATTGCATTGATCTTCATTTCGCTTCAATTTCGCATATCATTTCGTCGTTTTCCTTGTCGTCGCGGGAGAAGGGGCTTCATCAATCGAATGCACTGAAAGAAAGCTTTCGCTTCAAATATTCTTCGTGGGTGTACAAACAAATATACAAGTACATCCGATCTCTCAAATGCATCGTTGGATTTAAAACAATTTATTCTCTTTCGCTGGCATTATTGTTCATTATCGTTTGAATTTTAATTGCTTTTCCTATAAGAAATCTATTTCCTCCAACCTAATTGCTGAACATTTCACCGCTGGAATTAAGGACAATTATTGTTACCTATCGTCGCAGTCAAAGAGGAATAATTTTCAATTTGGACTTTGAATTTAAATTTTAATTTGCTTACACTTAAAGCTCAAAATGTTAGGCGAATTAAATCCGAGCAGTGCGAATGCGTCTTCTACTTCGCTCGAAGATTTGAGGCAGCAGCGCTCATCAACGAAGGGAAGCATGACAAGGTTAAAAAATTATGTGGAATCTAAAGCAGATACTCTCACCTCAACCGAATTGGAATGTCGTTTAGGAATTTTGGAGTCCTACTTTAAACAGGTTCTTGTTTATCAAAATCAAATAGAGCGATTAGCGCCCACTGATACTTGTCGAGCTGATCTGGAGGATTTGTATATATCCTCAAAAACCAAAATTCTTTCGCTTATGGGAGCAGGAAGACGCATGAGTAGTACTGCCGAAACAACTTTTGCAATGCCACATTCGGTAAATCATTTACCTAAACTTAAGCTTCCACGATTCAGTTGAAAATATTCGCACTATAAGAATTTCATTCATTCTTTCACGGCAATGGTGGATAATGATCCGAGTTTAACGAAAACTGAAAAATTCAATCACTTGTTGACGTGTCTGAGTGATCAAGCGCTCGGCACAGTCAAAGCGTTTCAAGTCACGGAAGAAAACTATCCGAAGGCAATAGCCCGGCTTAAGGAACGTTACGACAATGACACCATGATATTCCTAGAATACATATCGGAATTATTTGAGTTACCTAAGGTTCCTAAGGCTTCTGCGGTCGGCCTAAGAAGTTTGGTTGACGATATTTCGGCTATTTTCAATTCCTTACAGTCCCTTGGTTCATTTGAAAAAATATGCAATGCAATTATTATATACATTGCCATGTCAAAAGTAGACTCGGAAACGCAGTCCAAGTGGGACGAACACTTAAATTACAAGGATCTTCCTGATTGGAAAGAATGCGCAGACGTTCTCAACAAACGTTGCCAATATCTCGAAGTGCGTGATAGTAAGCAACTGAGATATGAGTCAAGCCAGACAAAGTCTGCTAAGACAAAAGTATCCAATTCCACTCAACGTTCTCAAACTTTCCTCGTTTCTACGCAACGTTCTTGCGCCTTTTGCCGAGATAATAAGCATACAATTTCCAGTTGTACGAACTTCGCTGAACTTTCAATAATGGATCGTTTCTCAAATGCGAAGAAATTAGGACTTTGCTTAAATTGTCTAGGAAAGGGTCATGGAGTATCGAAATGTACATCGTCGTATAGGTGCAAACAGTGTAGGCAACCACACCACAGTCTTTTGCATAGACAGCAACAATCGGAGAGCGCCTCTGGAAGTAGAGAAGCGTCATCATCGGCAGCAGTCAATGCTGCAGTGGAGAGGGATCATGGTCCTGATGCTCAGGTCATCTTGGCAACTGCACTTGTGTTAGTAAAGGATTCGACAGGCGGATTTCAAATCGGTAGAGCTCTTCTGGATTCTGGTTCACAAGTTAACTTTGTGAATGAGAAATTTGCAAAAGCACTGCAGTTGCAGAAACGCAAAAAGAGTGTTGATATTGTCGGAATAGGGGCATCGGAGACAAAGATTAATTTCCAGACGCAAACAACAATTCGCTCCAGGTATAACATCTTTGAAGTAACTTTGGAGTTCCTTATTGCTCCATCGATAACTGGATATCAGCCGGAGTCAGCACTGAGTGTGAAGGACTGGAATGTTCCCAGTAACCTCGAACTCGCTGATGAAAATTTCTATCATCCATCAAGGATAGATTTATTGCTAGGTGCCGAAGCATTCTTCGATCTTCTTCAAGTAGGTCAAATCAAACTGGGACAGGAACTTCCTTCGCTACAAAAGACAAGGTTAGGTTGGATCGTTTCAGGAAAATATAAAAATAATCCTACTATGACAAGAAAATCCTGTTGCCTTAGTTCGAAGGACGAGGCACTTGATCAATACGTTGAGAAATTCTGGGAAATAGAAGAGGTTCTTGGTCATAGATCAAATTGGACTGAGGAGCAGAAGGACTGTGAAAGGCATTTTGTTGATAACACTGAGGCTCTCCCCAGCGGTCGTCTAATGGTTCGACTCCCCTTTAAAAATGATCCTAGTTGTTTGGGAACATCATACAATATTGCGTTTAGGCGATTCTTAGCTCTTGAACGTCGACTGGCCAAAAACGTTTCTTTAAAGGCTCAGTATGCAGAATTTCTGAGCGAATATCAGAGGTTGGGTCACATGACTCTAGTAAAAGCCCCCAAGTTAGACGAACCGCACTATTACCTCCCACATCAATGCGTAATTAGGCTGTAAGGAATCGCTGATGAATTAATTTAATTAATTTCCAATTTTAAACTTCAACCGAAATTAAGTAACAGGAAAAGGAAATCGCTATAGGGAATTTTGCGAAACCTCAAATGGATTCGTTTCCATAGAGTATGCCATTTTTTTTTTCGCTCAGATTATGGTAACATTTTTAGGCTCTTCTAGTTCCTTTGATTTCATTTTGTTAGCGAATATTTTTATTAAATTAAACGCTAAAAATCTAAAACTAATTTTAGAAATAAAAACCTGATTTTTTTAAATAAAATCAAGGGAGTGGGACGTGTTTGAAGGTGGAGCCATATCATGAGCATACATGCGTGAGCGAGATAGCTTTATGGGAAATGTCAAGGCAGGTTTGGTTTAGCGGATTTATCGGCAGATTGGTTTTACACTTAGGAGTGATCAGGTGGATGAATTTTTTTTTTTTGTATTTTTTTGTTAAATCGGTGGTTTACTGGGAGTGAGACGCGGAAAAGTTAAGAAAAAGTTTCAGTGTGTGCAGTAACGAGGACGAAAATCGAGGCACGAATGTCAAGTTATTGCCTGATGAAAGTGCATGATTGATGACACGCCGTTCATACATATATATCGTCTGCCCCGTATAAAGTTCCGTCCTGTCTCCCCAGTACAAACAAAAGCCCACGCGATTTTAATTCCCACCTGACCGCGCCGTCACACAGTCAAAACATCACCTAAAAAGTGTACACCGGAGAAGAAAATCGATCGTGCAATTGGCCACAAAACCCAAATCGAGACTCCACAGCACATGTGTGTGTGAGATCGACCTGCCGAGACTCAGCCGACAACCAGTGGTGAAATAGTGCCACGCCGTCACTTGTGAGCACGTTCGCCCAGTATCACCAGCTCAAAGGTCGCCGCCTCAGATGCTGGAGCAAAATCCACCTGCAGAGCGATTTTTCCCCCGAAGCAAAGACTCCGGCCAAAGCGAAAAATATTGCAGTTTCAGCAGCAAAGGCTTCAGTCAGTTTTAAACACTGTGCAGCAGCAAGGTCTCCAGCCATTTTTCCTAACCTGAAAGTGTAGCAGCGAAGATTCCAACCTTTTCTATAATATCGGAAGTTCCGCAGCAAAAATTACAACCAGCGTTGTTTCTCTATCGCGCCCTAGAGGGCTCTATTAGCTGTACTAAGTGTGAGGAAAAAAAAAAGCTAAGTCCAGGTCAATTTTGTTTTGTAAATCATTTATGTTCAAATGAAATTTCTATCTATCTAGTTTAGCGCATCGTCATTTTTGTTTTGCTAACAATTGAAGCAACATACATCCAGGAAGGAATGCGGTGCACCTCATACCAACCCCTTGGATCCCGGATTAAAGGTAACCCAGAACATTAAGTGGGGTAAGTTTTTATTAAAAATTTCGTTTGAACAAAGTGATAGTAGTTTGATTGGACCAGTGACGTGTAGATAGATAGGGAAGAGATAAGAAATGATCGTTAAGAACCAAAGAGAAAGAGAGTACAGTTTTAAATGTCACATTGCTTTCGGGCTAATGCAAATGTAGTTTAAATTTTGTTGGTTGGATAATAATATATCTTTTGCCTATAAATGAAAGATAGATTTGACAGATTTGAGAAAGATAAAGTTTTAAGATCGTACTACATATAATTAAATAATTAAACCGTTGAAAATAAATAATATCGAAATTAGGATTAAAGTAAATATTAAGGTGCTATCGTGGATAGCTTATTCTTTTTTTTTTTGCTGGAATAAATGAATTTATGTATACTATCGACAGTTTTAAAGAAAGTTTTTTTGTTTTTACGCTGCTTGGCTGATGATTTTTTTTTTGGAACACTTAGTGGTCACTTTGGAGTGATATACCCTCGTTTCGCTGGCATTATGCACGTCGTAACAGTCGTTGAAATGTGTTGGTGCTAAATTTAAGCTAGGGTGTGTGGGGCTGTAAAGGAAGAACAGATGCGTGAGATTTAAAAGTGGTTAGAGGTATCTTAAGTTCCGTTTGGGGCTAGATACCCTCTTCATGTTAGGGGTCGTCGTAAAGTGAGCATGTCGGCGGCCAAGGAAACTAAGTTTCGGTTTGGTTAGGGGCGGGTTAGCTCTTGGAGAGAAATAACATCTTACCTCTCCCGCTCTCTCCCACTTTTGGAAGCAATAAGAAGTGGATTATATATAGAACTCGGGCCTCGCAATTTCTATTGTTAGGGATGGATGGTTACCGGTCGCGTTACAATCTTTTGCGACTTTTCTTTTCCTTTTTTTTTTGTGTTATTGATCAACAGGCATGTAAAAATACGAAGTAACCCCAGTCTAGGGCCTGTGGCAAGATCCCCACCCTCCGTGGAGCTAGCGCGTGGTGGCGTGTTCATGCCTGAGCCATAGGAGGCCTAGACACCCCTCCTGCTATTCTGCCCGGATTGCCTCAAGGGTCCTGTGACCTTGGGTCATAAGGGTAGACAAATCTAGTGGGGGGGTTCGGCTGCATCCAGATATGCAAATTTATATTTTACCTTCTAAAACTAGGCCTTCTTCTGTATGGGTGATAGTACAGCAGAGGGTCGAGTCACGTTTAGACCGGAAAACGTTCCAGTCATCGAGGCATTTCTGTTTGCCGGCGTAAACATATGCACCCTATGATTGGGTTCGGTCCTATACGTATGCAGCCGTTCGTTACAGGTGGCGCCCAACGTGGGGCCCGAAGTTCTATTCATATAAATAATTCACAAAAATTTAAATCAAAAAAAAATATTTATTTTTTCAAACTTTTAGTTCTGGCTTTCTACGTATCCGGTAAATGGGTGCAACTGAGTCCTTAATTATGTCTGTTGTACGGACGATTGCTTTAAGGTAGAGTTTGGAAAAGTGCGTCTTAAAGTGTTTAAATTTGCTAGTTCCTAATCGTGTAGTCCTTATGTCCGGTATATAGGTAGACCTAAGTCCTTATGTACGTCTGTTGCTAAGGCTAACACAGTTTAGGTTTATTCCGTCTTAACTCTTTGAGCCTATGAGTTTATGTCCGGTTTTTGAGGGAAATCTGTTCCTCATTTACGACAGTTGCTAGATTCAAGACGCAAATGTGATTTTTGTTCAAGTCAAGCAGTCTTGTTAAGTCCGGTAAATGGGTCGACCCTTGTCCCCATTTACGCCTGTTGCTTAATGTTGCCTGCCTGATCCTTTTGCAAAACTAAGGCCGCTTAGTAAACAAACTATTTTCACACTTCCATCTGCTGAAAAAAAAAACACAGTCACTTAGACGCTTCAATAACATCTATATCCATAGTGGGATTTTGAGCTCAAATCTCGTATTTATCCTAAATAGGCCCTACACATCCTTAATATTTATGAAGAAGTTTTGAGAACAGCGTTTAGTATTTTTGCATTTTTCTTTTAGTTTGCTTATATAAAAGAATTTTTCATTAAAATTTAATTTTTGAGTTATTAATATTTAAATAAGAATCTAATTATAGTCGTAGTTCTACTTTACTACAAGATAGTCTCCCTTTTTCGTTAAGTGTTAACTATTTAAAAGTATTTGATAGCACTCCTTATCCTTCGTTATGTCAAATCCTGGCTCAAGTCGTGTAACTGACGTACAAAGTAGCTACTCGTTACGAAGTGGACGTATACAAACTTCAAAGACAACAGAAGAGCCAAAACAGCTTGCCAATAGGTCTGAAAGAAGGGAAAACGATGATCTTCAGCCAAGTTCTGCCCAGCAGCAAGAGAATCGGTCGCTACAACACCCGACGGTGTCCCGTGTACCTGAGGGACCGCATGACACTAACGAGAGCGCGCATTTTGAGCAGTACGTTCAAGATGTTGTTTCTGCTACAGTCGGCATCAACCGTGCTGAAGATCTTCGTTTCATCAGGGAGGAACTCGAAAAGAACCGTGTAGCTCTTCGACGTGAGCTAGCCTCATTATTTCAGACAGTCGCTTCGGCTCCGCCACAACCTCAGGGTGCTGCTGCGGACCTCGGTAACCGAAGTAACATCTCTGAACCTACTCCGATCCGTCCTACCGAATATGACGTAAATAGACGCCAAGAATTCGTTCCATCATATGTTAATCAACAACAAAACGTCCCACCACAAGCAAGTAATCATATCGTTTACCCCGTGGATATGCCTAGGAGTAGCAATGTGGAAAATTTTCTGGAACAGTTCAGTAGAATAAATTTGAATGGCCCAACTCCTTGCGTAGACATTCCGACTTCTTCGCCATCCACTTCATTCAACCGTTTCCCCAATTACCACAAGTGGGGAATAAAGTTTGACAATGTGAAGATGACTGTGGATGATTTCCTCTTCCGACTTGGAAGATTAAAGGAATCATATAATGTAACTTGGTGTGATCTTGTCAGCAATTTTCACCATTTTGTTTCGGGCCAAGTCGAAACATGGTTTTGGACTTACCTCAAGAGTAACCCAGGCGTAAACTGGACGACTCTTCGTCTTGCTTTGATAGAGCAGTTCCGTAGTTTAGAATCGGACTTCGAACTGTCTCGAAAAATGTCCGACCGTAGGCAAGGACAGTACGAGCCTTTCGATGTGTTCTTCGCAGACCTTATGCAGCTCAATTCTAGATTGCGTGTACCAAAGTCAAACCGGGAGGTAATTGAGATTATCAAACAGAACGTTAATCGAAAGATAGGGGAACACCTCATAACTTTTAGTACCCACAATATCCCCGAAATGGTACATGTTTGTCGTACGATTGAAAAGTTCATTAATGAGCATGACAATCCGCGGCCTAGAATGCATCAATCTTTTCCTTCGCGTCGGAATATTAGCGAAATTGAACAGGCAGCTGATTTTCATACCACACCCTGCGTGCCAGCGGAAGTTGAAGCAGTTGGTTTCCGCCAGAGAAATACAAGCTTATTGAAGTGTTGGAACTGCAAAGAACTTGGACATACCTTTTTTGATTGTGCTACCCCACAGCGAGCTCTATTTTGCTACAAATGTGGCCGTGAGAACACGACAACACCTCAGTGTCAAAATTGTGCGGGAAACTTTCAAAGGAGCAATCATCCAACCGGGGAGGATTGCTCAAGGAACCCCAGCCCGGCCAATTATCAAATGTAACCCCAACACCTCCCATATCAATACTTAAGCATCCTGACGAGCCTAGTCCTAAAGAATCTGTAGACATTACTACTTCTGCTACAGAACACAACTCTCAGAAAAAGTCCTTTCACGAGCGACTTACGCAATATCACCAAACGAGAAACAGAATCTTCGGAATACCAGCTCGTTCCCCGAAGATAGTCAAAGTTAGGAAACGGTTTGTTGACAAGAAACGACAATGTAAAGCAATTGCTGCTACGACTCTCCAATGTTCTTCGGATGATCCAAGACCGTATGTTACAGTGAAGATTTTTGGGAAGGATTGGCTAGGGTTATTAGACAGTGGCGCTTGCATAAGCTGCTTAGGCGCAGGAAGTGTAGAATATCTACGAAACAACAAAATTATGTATAAAAAGTTTTCGTCTGCCGTCACAACAGCTGACGGAAAGAAACAGAATATTGTCGGCATAGTAAATGTCAAAATGCTGTTCAGGAATCGAACCGAAGATGTAACCCTTTTTGTCGTTCCATCTTTGACTAAGGAGTTATACCTCGGGGTAGATTTTTGGCGCAAGTTTGAAATAGCCCCAAGTGTTATCTCAGAAATATCTCTGAAACCCTTTAGCTTGGAGAGTATTTGTAGTTCGGATATATCTGGCAACGGACAGTTGAAAAGCGAAGTTCTCACCTTAGCTCATACCTTGTCTGATATGGAATCAAGGAAGTTAGATGCAGCCATCAGTCTGTTCCCGTCCTTCGCGAAGGTTGGTTTAGGTAGAACCCACCTAGAGGAACACACAATTGATACTGGGGACGCGGAGCCAATAAAACAGCGTCATTATCCCGTATCTCCAGCGGTACAAGCCCTTCTGTATGCGCAGTTGGACCGTATGCTTGCTTTGGACGTAATCGAAGAAAGTTCAAGTGCATGGAGCTCCCCAGTTGTTCTAGTAAGAAAAGCTGAGAAGAACCGTATGTGCTTGGACGTTCGAAAGCTCAACCGGGTCACTAAAAAGGATGCGTACCCACTGCCGCATATAGAAGGGTTGCTAGGTCGTCTTTCGGATACCTACTTTATTTCAAGTATAGATCTGAAGGATGCCTTTTGGCAAATACCGTTGGAGCAAAGTTCAAGGGAGAGGACTGCTTTTACCGTCCCCGGTAGGCCGCTGTATCAGTTCAAAGTGATGCCTTTCGGCCTTTGTAATGCGCCTCAGCGCCTTTGCAGGCTCATGGATAAGGTCATTCCTCACGAACTGAGACAGCGGGTGTTCGTCTATCTGGACGACTTGCTAGTTTTCTCGAGGACGTTTGAGGAGCATATCCAACTTCTTTCCTTAGTCGCGAATAAACTTAAGTCAGCTGGACTTTCGATTAATATCGATAAATCCAAGTTCTGCTACAAAGAATTAAAATATCTCGGGTTTGTTGTGGGAAACGGCATTTTAAAGGTAGATCCTGCCAAGGTGGCTGCCATAAAAGAATTTCCAATACCTAAAACTGCTCGTCAGGTAAGGCGATTCTTAGGAATGTCTGGCTGGTATCGGCGTTTCGTAAAGAACTTTTCTTCTTTAGCATCTCACCTTTCGGATACCCTTAGGAAAGGAGTTGCGTTTAGGTTCGGCGAAAAGGCAACAGAAGCATTTAACGCCATTAAAGAAATGTTGACCTCCGCACCCGTGTTAGTTAATCCTGATTTTGACAAACAGTTTGTCATCCTTTGCGATGCCTCTTCAACCGGCATCGGAGCTGTATTATGTCAGGAGGACGAACACGGTGGGGAACGTCCAATATGCTTTTATTCGCATAAACTGAACGATGCTCAGAAAAACTACTCTGTCACAGAACGAGAATGCTTGGCGGCAGTAATGGGTATAAACAAGTTCCGACCTTACATAGAAGGATATCAGTTCAAAGTCATCACAGACCATGCGAGTCTGAAGTGGCTGATGGGGTTGAAAGACTTGAAAGGAAGATTAGCGCGGTGGAGCTTGGATTTGCAAGCATACACCTTTGAGATCGAGCACCGTAAGGGCAGCTTGAATGTCGTGCCAGATGCGCTTTCGCGTGTTTATGAGGTTGAAGCATTACAGTCTGGTTCCTCGAGTTCAAAGGGAATGCTTGATGTACTGCATATAGATCTGACAGACCCTGCGTTTCAGTCTGAGGAGTATCAGCAGATTATCGACCACATCCAAGCTAACAAAGACCAGTTGCCTGACCTTCTTATCTCGGATGGTTATGTTTACAAAAAAATTAGACATAGTACTGGTAATCCACTCCAAGATGAATTGTCGTGGAAGCTATGGGTTCCTGCAGCGCTTGCTAACCATTTGATCTTTTTGGCACATTGTCCACCAAAGGCCGCACATGGTGGTATAGCAAAGACCCTGTTCAGGCTGCGAGAACGGTTCTACTGGCCGAATATGGCAACCAATGTAAAGCGGTATATCTCTCTTTGCGAGGTGTGCAAAACTACCAAAGCTCCCAACACCAATCTGAGAGCACCGATGGGTAAAGCCTTCAAGGTAGACCGACCCTTCCAGCATGTATATGTGGATTTTTTAGGACCGTATCCTCGTTCCAAACTAGGAAATACTCATATCATCGTGGCTTTGGATCAGCTTACAAAGTTTGTTTTGGTTAAGGCTCTCAGAAGAGCTACCGCGGACACTGCCCTCAAATTTCTACGAGATGAGATATTTCTTATTTTCGGTATCCCGGAAACCATCCTCACTGACAATGGGAAGCAGTTTTTGAGTAACGAGTTTGGTAACCTGATGAAGTCTTTCGGCATCAACCATTTAAAAACCGCATCATATTCCCCTCAGGCCAATGCTAGCGAGCGTGTAAACAGATCGATACTTTCTGCCATTAGATCATATCTCGATACCGACCAGTCTAATTGGGATTTGAATCTGCCTCTTATTGGTAGTGCCCTTAGGACAGCGGTTCATTCGGCCATAGGAATGTCTCCTTATGAAGCAGTCTTTGGGCAACGCATGATCGAGCACGGCAGTGACTATAAAATACTGAGGAAGCTTAATGGGCTAAATGGTTCCGAGATTGATCTCATCCCAAAAGCAGCGAAGATTAATATTTTGCATTCCCACATAAAAAATTCCCTGGAAAAATCACATCAAGTATACGCCCGAGTGTACAACACTCGCAGTGCCAACGTCAAGTATCAGGTAGGTGACTTGGTATACAAGCGGAATTTTGTTCTCAGCGATGCAAACAAGGGATTAAATGCAAAGCTATGTCCTAAGTTTGTCCAAGCTAGAGTTACAAAAATCATTGGCGGTAATCTTTACGAATTGGTGGATAGTTCTGGGAAGCGGCTAGGCGTTTCACACTCGAAAGATATTCGGCGGTAAGAGTTTTGATTCACGTCCGCAAGTATGTATATACATTTGAATCTACATTTATGTCTCCCGAATCAATTTTACGGCTACGCCAGTCTGAACATGAGACTCTCAACTTAGTTCAGGGGTGGGTCGAGTTTCTTTATCGATTCTTTTTCTTGATCTTTCCATACGCTGTGCTGTGAAAATATCAAGTTTTGTAAGGAATCGCTGATGAATTAATTTAATTAATTTCCAATTTTAAACTTCAACCGAAATTAAGTAACAGGAAAAGGAAATCGCTATAGGGAATTTTGCGAAACCTCAAATGGATTCGTTTCCATAGAGTATGCCATTTTTTTTTTCGCTCAGATTATGGTAACATTTTTAGGCTCTTCTAGTTCCTTTGATTTCATTTTGTTAGCGAATATTTTTATTAAATTAAACGCTAAAAATCTAAAACTAATTTTAGAAATAAAAACCTGATTTTTTTAAATAAAATCAAGGGAGTGGGACGTGTTTGAAGGTGGAGCCATATCATGAGCATACATGCGTGAGCGAGATAGCTTTATGGGAAATGTCAAGGCAGGTTTGGTTTAGCGGATTTATCGGCAGATTGGTTTTACACTTAGGAGTGATCAGGTGGATGAATTTTTTTTTTTTGTATTTTTTTGTTAAATCGGTGGTTTACTGGGAGTGAGACGCGGAAAAGTTAAGAAAAAGTTTCAGTGTGTGCAGTAACGAGGACGAAAATCGAGGCACGAATGTCAAGTTATTGCCTGATGAAAGTGCATGATTGATGACACGCCGTTCATACATATATATCGTCTGCCCCGTATAAAGTTCCGTCCTGTCTCCCCAGTACAAACAAAAGCCCACGCGATTTTAATTCCCACCTGACCGCGCCGTCACACAGTCAAAACATCACCTAAAAAGTGTACACCGGAGAAGAAAATCGATCGTGCAATTGGCCACAAAACCCAAATCGAGACTCCACAGCACATGTGTGTGTGAGATCGACCTGCCGAGACTCAGCCGACAACCAGTGGTGAAATAGTGCCACGCCGTCACTTGTGAGCACGTTCGCCCAGTATCACCAGCTCAAAGGTCGCCGCCTCAGATGCTGGAGCAAAATCCACCTGCAGAGCGATTTTTCCCCCGAAGCAAAGACTCCGGCCAAAGCGAAAAATATTGCAGTTTCAGCAGCAAAGGCTTCAGTCAGTTTTAAACACTGTGCAGCAGCAAGGTCTCCAGCCATTTTTCCTAACCTGAAAGTGTAGCAGCGAAGATTCCAACCTTTTCTATAATATCGGAAGTTCCGCAGCAAAAATTACAACCAGCGTTGTTTCTCTATCGCGCCCTAGAGGGCTCTATTAGCTGTACTAAGTGTGAGGAAAAAAAAAAGCTAAGTCCAGGTCAATTTTGTTTTGTAAATCATTTATGTTCAAATGAAATTTCTATCTATCTAGTTTAGCGCATCGTCATTTTTGTTTTGCTAACAATTGAAGCAACATACATCCAGGAAGGAATGCGGTGCACCTCATACCAACCCCTTGGATCCCGGATTAAAGGTAACCCAGAACATTAAGTGGGGTAAGTTTTTATTAAAAATTTCGTTTGAACAAAGTGATAGTAGTTTGATTGGACCAGTGACGTGTAGATAGATAGGGAAGAGATAAGAAATGATCGTTAAGAACCAAAGAGAAAGAGAGTACAGTTTTAAATGTCACATTGCTTTCGGGCTAATGCAAATGTAGTTTAAATTTTGTTGGTTGGATAATAATATATCTTTTGCCTATAAATGAAAGATAGATTTGACAGATTTGAGAAAGATAAAGTTTTAAGATCGTACTACATATAATTAAATAATTAAACCGTTGAAAATAAATAATATCGAAATTAGGATTAAAGTAAATATTAAGGTGCTATCGTGGATAGCTTATTCTTTTTTTTTTTGCTGGAATAAATGAATTTATGTATACTATCGACAGTTTTAAAGAAAGTTTTTTTGTTTTTACGCTGCTTGGCTGATGATTTTTTTTTTGGAACACTTAGTGGTCACTTTGGAGTGATATACCCTCGTTTCGCTGGCATTATGCACGTCGTAACAGTCGTTGAAATGTGTTGGTGCTAAATTTAAGCTAGGGTGTGTGGGGCTGTAAAGGAAGAACAGATGCGTGAGATTTAAAAGTGGTTAGAGGTATCTTAAGTTCCGTTTGGGGCTAGATACCCTCTTCATGTTAGGGGTCGTCGTAAAGTGAGCATGTCGGCGGCCAAGGAAACTAAGTTTCGGTTTGGTTAGGGGCGGGTTAGCTCTTGGAGAGAAATAACATCTTACCTCTCCCGCTCTCTCCCACTTTTGGAAGCAATAAGAAGTGGATTATATATAGAACTCGGGCCTCGCAATTTCTATTGTTAGGGATGGATGGTTACCGGTCGCGTTACAATCTTTTGCGACTTTTCTTTTCCTTTTTTTTTTGTGTTATTGATCAACAGGCATGTAAAAATACGAAGTAACCCCAGTCTAGGGCCTGTGGCAAGATCCCCACCCTCCGTGGAGCTAGCGCGTGGTGGCGTGTTCATGCCTGAGCCATAGGAGGCCTAGACACCCCTCCTGCTATTCTGCCCGGATTGCCTCAAGGGTCCTGTGACCTTGGGTCATAAGGGTAGACAAATCTAGTGGGGGGGTTCGGCTGCATCCAGATATGCAAATTTATATTTTACCTTCTAAAACTAGGCCTTCTTCTGTATGGGTGATAGTACAGCAGAGGGTCGAGTCACGTTTAGACCGGAAAACGTTCCAGTCATCGAGGCATTTCTGTTTGCCGGCGTAAACATATGCACCCTATGATTGGGTTCGGTCCTATACGTATGCAGCCGTTCGTTACAAGGCCGGAAAGTACATCCAACAAATTACGAGTGGTTTTTGATGCGTCGTGCTGCACTTCAACGCACGTTTCACTCAATGGAATCCTTATGGTCGGACCGACAATACAGGATGATTTGTTTACAATTTTGCTTCGTTTTCGTTTGCATCGGTACGCACTGACAGCGGACATCGTGAAGATGTATCGGCAGGTTCTAGTGCACCCATGTGATCGCAGATTTCAGTTCATTCTGTGGAGGGAGACTGAACATACACCGGTAAGGACATACCAATTGAACACCGTAACTTACGGTACATCATCTGCACCATTTCTGGCCATTCGATGCCTTCAGTACCTTGGAGAGAAAAACAAGGAACGTTACGAAATAGGTTCTCGAGTGCTTCAGTCAGACTTTTATGTCGATGATATGCTGACTGGAGCGGACGACATGGATACGCTAGTAAAACTACAAGTTGAGGTCGTCGCACTTTTGAAATCAGCAGGATTTGAGCTATCGAAATGGAATAGCAACAGCACTGAAATGGTCGACGTTGTTCACCGCCACAACAAGGAAATCAAGCTGAATGAATCAAATCTCAGCAGTACGTTAGGAATTTCTTGGAATCCACTTGTCGATACGTTTGTCTTTTCGTATAAACCCAATCGAACATACTCTAAGTTCACAAAGAGAACAATTCTTTCGCTGTCATCATCTCTTTTTGACCCAATGGGTCTAGTAAGTCCTATCATTATAAGGGCTAAGATAATTTTGCAAAAATTATGGGTTGAAAAATTGGACTGGGATACTCCAATTTCTCAAAGCATTGAAAACGATTGGCGTCGGTTCATGTTGGATTTGCAATCGTTGCAAAACCTTAGGGTTTCTAGATTTGCACTAACACCAAATCAAAGATCTTTTGAAGTCCACGGCTTTGCGGATGCATCCATGAATGCATATGGATGTTGCATTTACCTTAGGTCTATAGCTCCAGACGGATTAGTTCAGGTAAAGCTTCTTGTGGCCAAGTCTAGGGTAGCGCCTGCAAAGAAGAAACAACTCCCTCGCTTGGAACTGTGCGCAGCACATTTGTTGGCTAAGCTTTGGGCCAAGATTAAGACGATCTTCGCAACTGCGCCCTCAGCAGTTTATTTTTGGACGGACTCAACAATAGTTCTGCACTGGATTTCAACGCATTCTTCGAAGTTAAGTACCTTCGTGGGAAACAGAGTGGCTGAAATACAGGAGACTACCAAGGATGTCATTTGGAAACATGTTCCTACCCTTCACAATCCGGCAGATATAGTCTCAAGAGGTTGTACGGTAAAGGAGCTCGAAACTTCGATGTGGTTTGGAGGGCCAAATTTTCTGATAGAAGAGGAGGACAAATGGCCATCCGCTGTCGAAATTAAACTTTCAGCAGAGGAATCCCAGCTGGAAAAGAAGAAAACAGTCCTTACTTGTCAAAAAGTGGACCCCAATGATTTACTCGACGTCATTGAAAAATGCAGCTCGTACACAAAACTTGTTCGCATATTCGCATACATTCTCAGGTTTCGAAAATGGAAGCAGAATCAAGATTCACCATCAAATTTATTGCAAGTTGCAGAATTAGATGACGCTCTTTACCGAATTGTTTACTTGGTGCAACAAAACTCATTTTCGGATGAAATAAAGTCAATTCAGTCTAACAGAAATCTTCAGGGTTCGATTAAGTGTGTAATGAAGACTTAGAATTGGTGGATGAAAGCAGGAGCCAGATGTAAGAGGCTCTGTATCTTTATGCAGCGGTGAGACACGCAAGCTATGCTCGGCCGTAGCTCGACGGCATTGGGGGGGGATCTTGCTGCTATTGCTCTTCTTACAAAAAATCTGTGTCTCGAGTATATAAAAAAAAACGGATGACAACATTGATACTACCCACAAAAGATGTGATCGAATGTGACTATCGAATGATATATGTATGTTTGTATGTCTTAAATTGTATTTATGTATGCGTGAAATTAACGAGTAATAGTTGAAAATGTTTGTAATTATGTATCACCTAATCTAGTTCTGTGTGGTAGCAAGATGTTATGCCACCTTATAGGGTCCCGCCCACTAAATACAAAAGAGCATATTTAACACCCTCTTGCACCGTGACTATCCTAACCCTTGTTGTTTATTACAGGATAGTCCCTTTATTGTTTAAGCTGTACTAAACGGACTAGTACACCGAATTTATTTGTATGTGCATGCTAACACTGATCGAAATCTCACCCTTAGAAAATTACCTTTAGCACATAATGATCAAATCACTGAATGAAAATTAGCTCATAATTTTGTATATTCATTAAGACACGTTTTATTTCAATAATTTTCCATTAAGAATATTGTGGTTTATATAGGTAGAATATTCGTTTTCGGTCTTAAATTCATTTTTTTTTTTGCCAAAGTTCTATTACGATTCACTCTTCTATTAAGTAATTTGAATCTAATAAATTCTTTAATTAAATGAAAAAAAATATGATAGATTTCACTAAAAGGAACCAAAATCAATAATCAAAAATCAAAATAAAAAAAAGGAATGTTCTATCAACTCTTATTAAACGTATATTATTAAATGTAATTACCGCGTTTGTATTGGGCAATTATTGCGTATGGATATATATATATGTATTTATATATGTATATAGTGTATTGTATATATGATTATACCAACAATAAAAAGAAAAAAAATTTACTCACTTCGATGCAATTTTCAAAAATCCGTTCGTTCGATGTTGATGTGGCCACATAAACTCGTTCCAGGAGACGGTGATTTGTATATGACGTAGTTTTGTGTATGATGTTAATATGCACTATTTATATATACCTAACCTATACATATATTATATTCAACACACCCGCGATCTAAGAACTTACTTTATCAACTATTTTAACGGAAAATTTAGAATTCGTAATTCGTAGAACATTAACTTTTTATAATATTTTAACAGGTTTTATATGTATTACGTTACTTAATCTATCAAAATATGAAAATTTTAGCAAATCTATAAGTATGTATATTATATATACATAAGCTAAATGAACTATGGCACTTTTTATATAATTCTTATTCACTAATATATAATATCGTTTAGGTAGGTTAGATTAAACAAATTTTAAATTGAATTTTACAAACTAAAATGTATCAAAATAAAACAACGTATATGCAAGAAAACCGTAGGCTCTTCGGAACCTCTTCTTCGACAGAGTGCAACGCGGAAACTGGCAAATTTCTGGTTTCACTTCCTATGCGTTCCTATTTGGTAGGTACATGTTTCCAAGCTGAGATCTTGGGATCCGCTATCCGCTATGCTTAACAATATAGCCGGAGTATGGAATATATCATGCGATTTGACGACTGATGCTTAGGCTTGTTATATATTTGTGTAGCGTATATGAGCAATTTCGCACTATTTAGACCAATTTCGGAATTCCACGTAGGCACTTATGTACACACAGGGTGATAATGACGAGCTTTATGACCATTAGCTTATATATTAAATATAGCGTATATAATACGTTTACGCTTTTTTGGCAAACTTATGATGTAGATCTTTATGCTGAGTTTTATACATAGACTGCAAACCGCGTGGGGTGCCTACACATGCGTATAATATAAAAAAAATGTTCAAACGAGAGAAAAGGACAATTTATATGAATCATACCTTATTGATGAAATAATGATAATTTACTTGTCGTAAGTAGTCCTCAATTAGGCTGAATTTTGATCCCCACGACTTAGTTTTTTGATTTAAAAAAAAAATATATATTTGATCTGTACACCGTACCACTTATATATGTATAAATTTGTCTGCTACGCATACCAAGAGATGTTCTATGCGAGCTTAAAACGTTAAAAAGGCCGCGCAAATCAGATCTGGGCTTTATATAACCAATGGTAACGCTGCCACTATACAGATGGTTAAATAGCTGAATGGTGAAAACTGCTGAATCTGCTCATAAAAATTGAACTGACAAGGTTTCGACATTGATGGTGTGAGCACACTTTTTTTGCTATAATTTAATTTTGAAATGCACTCGCAATTAAACAGGCACTCTACAAAACCATGGATTTATATAAAATCGCAAGATTTATTAAAGACATGGAAGACAGTGCTGTTATTTATGCCGGTGCTCTTGGATTTAAACAACCCATGCCCTGAGATTTCATATGAAAACATTCAATGTCTCAGGTCTTTACCGTGAAACTTTCCTATCAACTTGCCTTGCAAATTCTCTACCTCATACATGCAGTTTCCTACAGGATTTCTAATTCTGCACCGAATAAACTTACTACACAACTTGGCGTTAATCCCTTTCGCTTTGTTACTTTGGGTAAAATTCCTATAGTACACTTCCTGTCCCGGGGAAAATTTACGTTTTGAAACCCTCATATTATACACTTTTTCGTTCCTTTTAAAAGCTTCACCTAAGTGTTGTTTGACTTTGGCATGAACTTCTCTCAATCTATCAGAGTGTCCGCTTACAGAAAATTCGCTGTCATTTAATGTCCCTAGCTTTTTCATTATTGGGTACATATTTCCATGCGTTATCATGTTGAACCCAAAAACACAGAAATAAGGACTGACCCCGATCGACTGATGTTGCACTGAACAAAGTGCTTGTTGTATCTGAGCAATATGGACATCCCATTCTCGTTGGTCTTCTTTTAAATAAGCTCTGATCGCTGACAAGACTGATCGATTTACTCGCTCAGACGCATTAGATTGGGGTGAGTAAATAGCAGTTAAAACTTGCTTGACACCATTACGTGATAAAAACTCTTTAAATTCTTTGGAAACAAATTGTTTACCATTATCGGAATGGATGTATTCCGGTACTCCAAATCTACAAAAAACATCTTGTTCAAGGAATCGATTGACCGCGCTTGTACTTGCTTTTGCCATTGGCTTTAAAAATACAAGTTTTGAGAAGTGGTCTAAAACAATGAAGAGAAACAGGTTGCCGCGCTTCTGTATGGGCCCATGAAATCGATGTAAAGTTTCTGGAAGGGTCTAACAATATCCATTGGCCGTCCCATTGGTGGTCTTAGGATGCAATTGGGGGCTTTGTTTTCTTTGCAGGCACTGCAGTTACTCACAAATTCCTTTACTTGACTGGACATATTTGGCCAATAATAATATTGTCTGATCCGTTCCAAGGTCTTCAAAATCCCTCCATGTGAAGCTTCAGGTGGGTTATGTGCAGCTTCAACAATTTTCTGGGTCATTCCTTTGGGTATCCACAATCGCCATGATAAGTCACTAGATATCATTTGCTTCGACATCTGTCACTAATACACCTTTGAAAAGTAAATTTTCTGATACTTTTATGTCAGGAAATTTCAGTGGCTCAGCAGACACAAGCTTTATTACATCCTCATATTCTTTATCCCTAAATTCCTCACTCTCTAAATCTACACCAATGTTGTCGTTAGGTTGAAATGTAATTGACTCAATAAAACTACGCGAAAGAACGTCTGGAACAGTGTTCTGGGAACCTTTCTTGTGTTCAATGGTAAAATCAAACGACTGAAGCTTAAGAGACCATCTCGCCAAGCGTCCACTTAAATCTTTCAACCCCATCAACCATTTGAGGCTGGCGTGATCTGTGATCATTGTAAAGGGTAATCCCTCAACGTATGGCCTGAATTTTTTTATAGCAAGTACAGCAGCTAAACACTCCTGCTCGGTAACACTATACTTCTGTTGGGTGCTATTCATTTTCTGCGAGAAATAGGCGATTGGTTTTTCATTACCTTCTTCGTCAAACTGAAATAGAACTGCCCCAACACCATAGTTAGAAGCATCGCATTGCACCATGAACCGCTTAGAGAAGTCAGGGTTACTGAGCAATGGAGCAGACACTAACGCAGACTTAAGAGCCTCGAATGATGTTATAGCTTCAGGTGTCATTAAAAACGTTTTTCCTTTTTTAAGAGTGTCAGACAAAGGTGCTGCCAGTGTTGCGAAATTCTTAACGAATCGCCGGTACCAACCGCATAAGCCGAGAAAACTTCTCACCTGTTTTTGCGATTTTGGCACCGGAAATTCTTCCACAGCTGACACCTTACTTGGATCGGGCTTTAAATGACCCTGTCCAACAATATACCCTAGGTATTTAAGTTCTCTAAAACAAAATTTAGATTTTTCCACGTTTATGGTAAGATTTGCATCTTTTAAGCATTTTGCAACTTTTCTGAGAGTATCAATATGTGAAGAAAAATCGGGCGAAATAATAAGCAGATCGTCAAGGTAAACGAACACAGCTTCACGGAGTTCCGAGGATATCACTCTATCCATCAGTCTACACATCCTTTGGGCTGCATTACACAGTGCAAAGGGCATGACTGTGAATTGATACAGTGGCCTCCCCGGTACCGTGAATGCTGTCCTCTCCCTTGACTTAGATTCAAGCGGAATTTGCCAAAAGGCATCTTTTAAATCCACACTTGAGATGTACTTTGTATCCTTTAAACGGCTTAACATTCCCTCGATATGAGGCAAAGGATACGCATCCTTCTTTGAGACTGCATTGACCTTGCGCGAGTCTAAGCACAACCTATTTTTGCCAGGTTTTCTGATCAAAACAATAGGTGAACTCCATGCACTGTTGCTTGGTTCAATGACTCCCAAAGAAATCATGCGGTCCAACTCCTCATAAACGAGGTTCTGTATAGCCGGTGATACCGGATAATGTCTTTGCTTTATAGGCTCAACATTCCCCGTATCAATAATATGAGTTTCCAGAGTAGTTTTTCCTAGGCCTTGTTTTGAAAAGGATGGAAATTCTTCGACAACTTTTTCAAGATCTAGCTGTTGTTCTGAACTTAATTCATGCGCAGGTGGATTATCAGAGGTTCCCACTGTTAGCTCGCTGACTAATTGTGGTGCTATTTTAAAAACTTTCCAAAAGTCAATACCGAGATACAACGGCTGACTAAGGCTGGGAACTAAGTACAAATCTAGTAATTCAGATACACCGTTGTATTCGATCATAACTTTTATTCTACCGATAACATTGTGCTTATTATTATCTGCGGTTCTAACAGATGAATTTAAATTAATTAATTTCAGATTTGCCTGGCGCAAAAACTTTTCACATCCTTTGCCCAGGCATGAAACGGTAGCTCCACTATCAAGCAGACCTTTGATCTCTTGACCGTTTATCATAACCTTAGCATAAGGACGTGGATCATTTTCGTTGGCAAGGGAACTAGCGCTAATCATTTTATCATAAAGCTTTCTTTGTCGATATCTAATTCTTGTTTTAACTATTTTGTCTTTCGAACTTTGTAGTTTCAGTTCATCAAGTTGGAAAATTCTAGTTCGTATCTGATTATAGTTACGAAGTCGATCTTCATAAGATAAAGGTACGACTTTAGAAACAATTTGATTCCGTCCGGTAAATTTTGAGTTTGTATTTCGCTTCAAAATTTGTTTTGAAGCTTGATTGGCTTCAGGTGGACTATTATCTACTTCGGTATTTGTAGCTACATTTCGGACTCGGGGCTTGTTTGAGTCGAACGGGATGCCCCGGCAATCTCGTTCGATTTTCGGTTTCCCTGAATACATTTTGGACAAGTAGGTGTAGTTACATTGTCAAAGCCACAGCGATAGCAAAAGAGTTGTCTAACAGGTGAAGGACAATTTACAAAGAAGTGATCAAATTGTTTGCAATTAAAGCAACGAGGTCTTTTAATATTATCTGGTCTAACACCAGTTGCAGATTTATCAGATAGATAAATACCTGAGACCCCTTCAGAAAGATCTTGGTATTCATCACCGTACTCACTTACAAACCCATTAATTTCATTGACACTTCTAAACATCGCATTCGGATTGCGGTATCGATTTGGATCACGGGATTGTAACATTTTCTCGGTTTTTCGACATTCATCCCTGAATTGATCCATGGTATAAATCGACATGGGATAAATAAAGTTCATAAGCCTGTTACTGACATTCCCTTTTATAATGCCCAACAACTCTCCTTCTTGGATAGGTACTCTTAGCTGATTTCGCAAATGAAGAATCGAGTTAAAGAAACTGTCAAATGGTTCTTGTGGATACTGTTTGCGATCCATTATTTGCTTAATTATTTCAAAATCATTTTCGTTGGTTTTGAAGTTTCTCAAAAGAGCTTGACGGAATAGATTCCAATCTAATCTAGGATTCGTACGTAAATAATGTTTCCAGTACCATTCTTGAGCTATACCAGAGAGCAAAAGGTGAAAGTTTTTAAGAATTACGGGCCAAGGACAGTTGTAGTTGTTTTTGAGTACTTCAACTCGGAAAACAAAGTCCTCGACTGACATTGTCTTTGAAGTACCGTCAAAATTGATACCCCATCTATCAATATCAAATTTTCTGTTTGATCGTGGTGAATCTAATGAAAATTCTGGCCTTTGGTAGCGATGTGAATCTTCACGAAAATAATGCGCATTTGGATTAACGTCGTTATCAGCATTATGAAAACGTGCATCACTGCTCATAGTTGGATGAAATCTATCAGTGTTAATACTTTCCCGAGTATCATTGCGACTTGCAATCGGAACAGGTTGTTGCCTTGAATTAGTAGGTGGATTGAGATTTATAATTTCACCTGCATTGGTGTTTATATTTTGACTAGAACGTGGCTCACGGTTTTGTCGGGTATTTGAAGAAAACGCGTCTGTTACAGATTCTTTAATACGAGAATCTATCATGGCAACTAGCGCAGCCATCATTGATGCTTGATTTGCCCCTACCTTTGCGTCAACCAAGTTTTCAACTTGAGAATTAAAAATGAGTTGTTTGTTCGGAGAGAATAGTGTATCTGCAGAATCTACATTTGAAGCAATATTATTCGGTGGTTGATTCAAAGTTGGCCTAATCGAATGGCTAACAATAGGATTATAATTAGACGATGTAGTGGTAACCGTTGCCGTTATTGTTGGAATGTTTGCTATAGTTGTAACTGGTAGAATAGGTGGTCCTATTGCGAGATTTTCAAAACTTAAATGACGCAAATCTTCAGCACTGAAATTAATTCTAGGCATCCTTTGATTCATTGGACTTGGTGGTCTATTTGGTGGAGAATGCATGACTTGTCTCTTAACTGGAGTTCTTGGAAAACTCAGAGATCTGTTATCAGATGGAACTCGTCCTTGTGAACGAAGGAATCTACTACTCGGGTCAAATGAATGTTTCTTAGCTGGTTTGCTTAATGCTCCTTTTGATTGATTCATATTGTTCGGTATTCAAAGTTATAATGAACAATAGTAAATTTGCAAGGGATTAATGATATCGTGTGTTTTAATTTTATACGTGAGACTATAGTGAAAATGGTGGTTTAATAATATACAAGTTTCATAAAGCTTTCCGGGTGAGATTCAAAAATAAGTGTTCATGCATGCACAACAAAAAAAAACATTTTTTTAAGACACAAAACCAAAAGGTGATTTTCGACACTATTGGAATATCCATAAGTAACTATTAATGACATTACAAGTAGGTGTACTTCTGTGGCAGCATGAAAGTCTGTCGAAGTCAACACTTCCGACGCTTTCAGGACTCACTGATGTAGCACACAAACATTCACGCACATAAAAACTGCAAACATTATATATGACTTTAATAAAATACCAATTTAGGACGACTGAGCATTTTACTCTCAATTCTATTTGCTAGAAATGAGGACTTCGTTCTATCCTATAGGTACGATTATTTTCATACCATAAATGGTATTGTAGCTTCTTCAGCTACCATTTTACGAGGTGGTTTGTAAAATATATCTAAATTTTGATTAATAAGGGAAACCATAGCGGTACTGCTACGGGCCCCACGTTGGGCGCCATTTTGTAATGAAGACTTAGAATTGGTGGATGAAAGCAGGAGCCAGATGTAAGAGGCTCTGTATCTTTATGCAGCGGTGAGACACGCAAGCTATGCTCGGCCGTAGCTCGACGGCATTGGGAGGGGATCTTGCTGCTATTGCTCTTCTTACAAAAAATCTGTGTCTCGAGTATATAAAAAAAACGGATGACAACATTGATACTACCCACAAAAGATGTGATCGAATGTGACTATCGAATGATATATGTATGTTTGTATGTCTTAAATTGTATTTATGTATGCGTGAAATTAACGAGTAATAGTTGAAAATGTTTGTAATTATGTATCACCTAATCTAGTTCTGTGTGGTAGCAAGATGTTATGCCACCTTATAGGGTCCCGCCCACTAAATACAAAAGAGCATATTTAACACCCTCTTGCACCGTGACTATCCTAACCCTTGTTGTTTATTACAGGATAGTCCCTTTATTGTTTAAGCTGTACTAAACGGACTAGTACACCGAATTTATTTGTATGTGCATGCTAACACTGATCGAAATCTCACCCTTAGAAAATTACCTTTAGCACATAATGATCAAATCACTGAATGAAAATTAGCTCATAATTTTGTATATTCATTAAGACACGTTTTATTTCAATAATTTTCCATTAAGAATATTGTGGTTTATATAGGTAGAATATTCGTTTTCGGTCTTAAATTCATTTTTTTTTTTGCCAAAGTTCTATTACGATTCACTCTTCTATTAAGTAATTTGAATCTAATAAATTCTTTAATTAAATGAAAAAAAATATGATAGATTTCACTAAAAGGAACCAAAATCAATAATCAAAAATCAAAATAAAAAAAAGGAATGTTCTATCAACTCTTATTAAACGTATATTATTAAATGTAATTACCGCGTTTGTATTGGGCAATTATTGCGTATGGATATATATATATGTATTTATATATGTATATAGTGTATTGTATATATGATTATACCAACAATAAAAAGAAAAAAAATTTACTCACTTCGATGCAATTTTCAAAAATCCGTTCGTTCGATGTTGATGTGGCCACATAAACTCGTTCCAGGAGACGGTGATTTGTATATGACGTAGTTTTGTGTATGATGTTAATATGCACTATTTATATATACCTAACCTATACATATATTATATTCAACACACCCGCGATCTAAGAACTTACTTTATCAACTATTTTAACGGAAAATTTAGAATTCGTAATTCGTAGAACATTAACTTTTTATAATATTTTAACAGGTTTTATATGTATTACGTTACTTAATCTATCAAATATGAAAATTTTAGCAAATCTATAAGTATGTATATTATATATACATAAGCTAAATGAACTATGGCACTTTTTATATAATTCTTATTCACTAATATATAATATCGTTTAGGTAGGTTAGATTAAACAAATTTTAAATTGAATTTTACAAACTAAAATGTATCAAAATAAAACAACGTATATGCAAGAAAACCGTAGGCTCTTCGGAACCTCTTCTTCGACAGAGTGCAACGCGGAAACTGGCAAATTTCTGGTTTCACTTCCTATGCGTTCCTATTTGGTAGGTACATGTAACCAAGCTGAGATCTTGGGATCCGCTATCCGCTATGCTTAACAATATAGCCGGAGTATGGAATATATCATGCGATTTGACGACTGATGCTTAGGCTTGTTATATATTTGTGTAGCGTATATGAGCAATTTCGCACTATTTAGACCAATTTCGGAATTCCACGTAGGCACTTATGTACACACAGGGTGATAATGACGAGCTTTATGACCATTAGCTTATATATTAAATATAGCGTATATAATACGTTTACGCTTTTTTGGCAAACTTATGATGTAGATCTTTATGCTGAGTTTTATACATAGACTGCAAACCGCGTGGGGTGCCTACACATGCGTATAATATAAAAAAAATGTTCAAACGAGAGAAAAGGACAATTTATATGAATCATACCTTATTGATGAAATAATGATAATTTACTTGTCGTAAGTAGTCCTCAATTAGGCTGAATTTTGATCCCCACGACTTAGTTTTTTGATTTAAAAAAAAAATATATATTTGATCTGTACACCGTACCACTTATATATGTATAAATTTGTCTGCTACGCATACCAAGAGATGTTCTATGCGAGCTTAAAACGTTAAAAAGGCCGCGCAAATCAGATCTGGGCTTTATATAACCAATGGTAACGCTGCCACTATACAGATGGTTAAATAGCTGAATGGTGAAAACTGCTGAATCTGCTCATAAAAATTGAACTGACAAGGTTTCGATATTGATGGTGTGAGCACACTTTTTTTGCTATAATTTAATTTTGAAATGCACTCGCAATTAAACAGGCACTCTACAAGTGGTTAAATCCTTTCGTTCAGGAGACAGATGGGCTTCCCCTTCTGCGAGTAGGAGGACGCCTAAAACATGCCAATATCCCGGAGGAATGTAAACATCCACTGCTTCTACCCAAAAACTGCAATTTTACTCGGGTACTTGTCAGACATTTGCATCTCACAAACTTCCATGCTGGTCCTAAGGCGCTTGTAGCATTAGTCAGGAATCGATTCTGGATCATCAACGTACGGGACATTGCTCGTCAAATAGTCCGGAAATGCATACATTGCGTCAGATATCGACCAAAACTATTGGAACAAGTCATGGGGGATCTGCCTCCGGCGAGGCTAACTCCTTCACGCCCTTTTCTCTGTTGCGGTGTAGATTTCTGTGGGCCTATATACACTCATTATAAGATTAGGGGAAAAATTCCTTATAAAACTTATGTCGCAGTTTTCGTTTGCTTCTCGACAAAGGCAGTTCATTTGGAATGTGTATCTGACTTGTCAGCTGATGCTTTTATTGCAGCACTTAAGCGAATGATAGGTCGAAGAGGTCTACCGCAAGATATTCACTGCGACAATGCAACCAACTTCGTAGGGGCACAATCTAAGCTTGTTGAATTGCGCAAGATGTTGTTTAAAAGTTCTTCTCAAGAAAGCATTAATAACTTTTGTATTAACAGTGGCATAACTTTTCATTTTATACCCCCCAGGGCACCTCACTTCGGAGGAATTTGGGAGGCGGCCGTAAAAGTCGCAAAAGGTCATCTGTACCGGAGCTTGAGCGGCGCCAAGCTAACCTTTGAAGAGCTGTCCACAGCCCTGGTGGAAATAGAGGCGATAATGAATTCGCGACCAATCACACCGATGTCATCTGACCCTAGCGATCTACAAGCATTAACTCCAGCGCATCTACTCATCGGGTCATCTCTGAAGGCGGTTCCAGAACCAGCAATCGAAACTCAAAATATAAGCTACATTCATCGATGGCGGCGAATCAACGCCGTCAAAACCCACTTTTGGCAAAGATGGTCGACGGAGTACGTCCATGAACTGCAAGGTCGAGCAAAGTGGACGTCCTCAACCCCTAACCTCGATGTTGGCACACTAGTCGTCGTTCACGAAGACAACGTTCCACCCCAGAAATGGCTCATGGGAAGAATTGTAAAAGTCATTCATGGTTCAGATGGCAGAGTCAGAGTTGCCGACGTAAAGACAGCAAGAGGAGAATTTAGGCGGCCTATCCGCAAACTGGCAGCTCTTCCTTCTTGAAAGGAGTCCTTTCAAAGGGGGCGGAATGTTGGGGCATCATCATCGTCATTCTCAACATCGCCATCATCTTCTTCACCATCATCGTCATCAACATCGTCTTCTTCATCATACTCATCGTTATCATCTTATCTAAAGAATACATCCTATCAATAATTCATAATTATGTACTCAAAATTGTAATTTAAATCTGCCGCCTTTCATTATACCAGTGGCCATATTTTGTTAATTGTTAACTCGCCTCAAAACTTACAAACTCTTAAAATTAACGTAATGACTCTCTTTCAAGCGAAACACTGTTATTTTGATTTTGTATAAAAACCCCCAAACAAAATAAAGCTTTTATGAATTCGTAGTTGAAAACCATTGTGGAATCTCGTCTTTCATTTTCGCTCGCATAACTTTTCTCGCTATTTTCGTTGTCGCAAATCCACAAAGGTGCTGTCGTTTCTATTTTAAAACACAGTATATAGCTAAAATACGTAACTCGCTTCGTTATTGCATTTTCGCACCAGTTTGGCAATCGGTCAAACTCAGCAACCAGGATCTTCCTATCCTTTGTTAAAAGGTCAAATAGAGGTCCCGAGGTTGACGTTCGGAAAACTAACGCGAACGTTCAACCCGTTTGAGAATTCCGAAACCCAACCGAGAGATTATCGAAATCATAAAACAGAACGTATGTAAGCGTATGGGAGAGCTCCTCATAACGTTCAATACAAACAGCTTGCCTGAGTTGGTGTATGTGTGTCGCACCATTGAGAAATATCTCAGCGACCATGAGCCGTCTAGAGTTCGAGCTATGCAAGCTCCAGTAGTTAGACGCTATGTTAGTGAGTTAGAAGTTAGTGCAGAGGAACCCTCCTGCAGTGGTTTAAATTTCCATGTTGACGCTATGGAAAATCGTAGAAATCAAAACAGTCTTACTTGCTGGAATTGCAAGCTGGTTGGCCACACCTTCTATGAGTGCGATAGTCCACAACGAAACCTATTTTGTTTCAAGTGTGGAAAGGAAAACACTACCACTCCTAAATGCTCGAGATGCTCGGAAAACTCGCGACAGAGCAGGTCACCAGCCGGTGTGATTTGTTCGCAGGAAAGAAACCCGGCTCATCAATAAAATCAAATATCAGTACCTCTAGCCCAAATCCCTCTCTTCCACCTTGTGCTCCGCCAGTTACGATTTTAAAACGAAAGGTAGATTCTCTCCCTCTGCCAGCCCAAAATCAGAACACCTCGGTCAAAACCTTACATGACCGTGTGCAGAATTACTACGCAACCAGAAATAAAATATTTAACAGTCCACCTAATTATCCGTCGGTAAAAATACTTCGCCTTCGCGAAAAGTTTAATAAGAAGAAGCACTCGTATCAGTCCATCGCAGCTACTAACCTCTGCAGTCCTGAGCATGATCCACGTCCTTATGCAATGGTAAATGTCTTCGGGCAGAATATTTTGGGACTTTTAGACAGTGGAGCGGCAGTTAGTTGCCTAGGAACCGAGGGGTGCACACTACTTCAAGAAAATAACATCCCTGTCAAAAGATTCAAGTCGATAGTTAAAACGGCTGACGGCCAAAATCAGTCGGTAATAGGGCAAGCTACCATCGACATTACGTACAAAGGCATCGTGGGACAGCTGACCCTTTACCTAGTTCCTTCTCTAAAGCAACCCTTATATTTAGGGGTTGACTTTTGGAAGAAATTTCAGATAGCTCCCCATCTAATATCTGAAATATCCTTTGATCCGCCTGATCGCTCAAATAATGAACTGTTTTGTAAATTGTCACCCGAGGAATCCAGTAGACTAAGCAAATCCATTAGTTTGTTCCCCTCCTTTGCCACTGTTGGCCTAGGTAAGACGAACTTAGTGGAACATATAATAGACACCGGAGACCCTGAACCCGTCAAACAGCGGCATTATCCCGTTTCTCCGGCGGTACAAACCCTATTATATGGGGAACTGGATCGCATGTTGGACTTGGGGATCATTGAAGAAAGTTCAAGCGCATGGAGCTCACCAGTCGTACTTATACGTAAGCCTGGTAAGAACCGATTGTGCTTGGACTTTCGGAAAGTGAACCGAGTCACTGTAAAGGATGCGTATCCACTTCCTCATATTGAGGGGCTGCTGGGACGTCTTTCAGATACACACTTTATTTCAAGTGTGGATCTGAAGGATGCCTTTTGGCAGATACCGCTGGAGCAAAGGTCCAGGGAGAAAACCGCGTTCACCGTCCCCGGAAGGCCGCTATACCAATTTAGAGTGATGCCCTTTGGCCTCTGCAATGCTCCACAGCGCATGTGCAGATTAATGGACAAAGTGGTACCTCACGAATTGCGAGAAAATGTGTTTGTCTACTTGGATGACTTACTGATAGTTTCCCGAACATTCGAAGAACACCTTAACATGTTGACTTGTGTAGCTAATAGATTGAGAGATGCGGGTTTGTCAATTAATATTCAGAAGTCCAAATTTTGTTTCCGTCAACTGAAATACTTGGGGTTTGTCGTAGGAGAAGGTTGCCTTAAAACCGATCCCGAGAAGGTTGCAGCGATATATGATTTTCCGGTACCAAAAACTCCACGCCAGGTACGCAGATTTCTGGGTATGGCTGGTTGGTATCGGAGATTTGTAAAGGACTTCGCGTCGATAGCCACACCTATTACTAACTCTCTAAAAAAGGGTGTACAATTTCACTTTAGCGATGAAGCAGTGGACTCCTTCAATCAACTTAAGGCCATGTTGACCACGGCACCAATTCTAGTCAATCCAGACTATGATAAAGAATTTGTAATAGTGTGTGATGCTTCCGCGACCGGAATAGGTTGTGTTTTATGTCAATGCGACGAGGAGGGGGCAGAACGCCCGATTTTCTACTATTCCCATAAACTGAACGCGGCACAACGCAACTACAGCGTAACCGAACGCGAATGCCTCGCTGCAGTTATGGGCGTACAAAAGTTTAGAGCGTATGTAGAAGGGCACAAGTTCAAAATTATAACCGACCATGCGAGTTTAAGGTGGCTGATGAACAAAAAGGATTTAGACGGAAGGTTGGCTCGGTGGAGCCTTAAGTTACAGAGCTTTGTCTTTGATATTGAGCATCGAAAGGGCTCTCTTAACGTGGTACCCGATGCTTTGTCCCGAGTTTACGGATTGGATTCAGTAAATGTGGATATATCAAAGTCAAAAGACACGTGTTCAACTGCGCTGCACGCAGATCTTTCCGATCCAAGCTTTACTTCGGAGGAATATTGTAAACTCATCGACACCGTCAAGCGTAACCAGACTCAGCTTCCTGACCTGACGGTTTCCAGTAATTTTGTATATAAAAAGGTTAAATCCATCCAGCCCAGGGCACCCCCTTCAAGATGATCTGCTCTGGAAACTTTGGGTCCCATCGCAGTTGACCGAACGTCTAATATCCTTGGCTCATCGCCCACCTCGAGCTTCGCATGGTGGTATAGCGAAGACTTTATATCGCCTGCGAGAACGCTTCTATTGGCCGAATATGGCCTCGCAAGTAAAAACTTTTATAAATGATTGTGAAGAATGTAAATCCTCCAAAGCTCCTAACTCGATTTTACGTACACCCATGGGTAAGGCTTTTGTAGTTGAACGTCCTTTTCAGCACATTTTTATAGATTTTTTGGGTCCGTATCCCCGTTCGAAGTCAGGCAATACTCATATTCTTATTGCACTAGACCAGTTGACAAAATTCGTGCTCTTGCAGCCTCTTAAAAAGGCGACCACGGAAAACACTGCCAGATTTCTACGTGATCAAATCTTCTTACTCTTTGGCGTTCCTGAAACACTACTGTCAGACAACGGCAAACAGTTTACCAGCCGAGAGTTTAGTAAATTCGTATCTAGTTTTGGCATTCGCCATATTAAAACCGCTTCGTACGCCCCACAAGCCAACGCAAGTGAGCGTGTTAATCGCTCTATCTTGGCAGCCATTCGAACCTACCTTTCGACGGATCAAACCAGATGGGATGAACAGCTTCCTTCCATAGGTTGTGCTTTGCGTTCCGCCGTTCATACAGCTATAGGAGTTTCTCCATATGAAGCTCTATTCGGGCAAACCATGGTAGAACATGGTTCGACCTATGATCTTCTCAGAAATCTCAATGGCCTAAACAACTCGAATCTAAATATATTACCAAAACCTGATAAGATGAACATTCTGCACGCGCATTTAAAAAAATCTTTGGCAGATGCTCATGAAAGTTATGAGAAAGTATATAACCTCCGAAGTACGAATCGAAAATTTAAAGTAGGAGATATCGTGTATAAAAGAAATTTCATTCTCAGCGATGCCTCGAAGAAACTGAATGCTAAACTTTGCCCTAAATTTTTGAAAATGCAGGTCCGAAAAGTTGTAGGCGGAAATCTTTACGATTTACAAGACATGAAAGGAAAACACATGGGAGTTTTCCATATAAAAGATCTACGTACTTGATTTTGAGATAATTGTTAGGTCTGTGCAGGTAGGATAGTTCCCGTCTATGAGTAGTTTTAAACAAGCCGTTTCTTTTCTTATCCCTTGCGCTCCTTCGCACTCGCAAAAGTGACAAGTTTTGTGGGAAACGCTTTCAATTTGCCTTTCAGCAATACGAGGCATAATTTTGCATTGCTTTTACCAACCACGACATACAAGAAGAATTCGGAAGTAAGAGTTCCGAATTTCGGACTCCGAAAATGAAAATTTTAAAATGGTTCAATTCCGGAATATTGGTTGAATAAAAGCTGTTATACTGCCATTATCATGGAGGAAATAAAATTATCCTATGAGGGTCATGTCTCAGAATAGAAGGTTTTTGTCACAGGTAGGAAAATCTACCATTATCACTGAGGGGAATTTGTTCTGCTTTTGGAGCTTAATTGGCAAAGAGGTATAGGTAATGTTTCTGATGAGGAGAGAGAGGTGGTTATGGTTATGGCGTGATGAGAGGGAAACAAATAACTATGAGAGTTATAATAATAGAACTACCACCAGCTATAGGTATACTGGTCGGTGCATATGCGTTTTCCTTGTAAAGGTAAATAATGCGACTTGGTCGCGTGTATGGGGATTTTTATGTGCTGGCAGCTGGAATCATACCATGCAGTGTGCGGTACGTATATATTTTTTTTATTGCTGGTTTTCTCGGCATGACGATGTGGCGTAATGGCTATGTATTAGCCAGTACTTTTCCATGAATCGGACGCAGTTACAATTGGTGAGCAAAAAATTGAAAACGGCGTCGGCGATTATGCGAACAAAGACTGGTGGAAGATTTTGAAGAGTCAGTCGATGGTTAGCTCAGAACAAGATCAGACGTGTGGTTTGGTGCGTGCGCGTGATTTTTGAATAGAAACAGTTTACAGTCGTTAACACTTACGCGGAGAACAAAAGAAAAAGGTTTTATTTGCCGTATCGACAAGTTTAATTCGGGGATATACCTATCGTGTCCAGTTTCGGTCATTATAACGAACCTATAAGTGTCCAGTGCATACTCTAGTGCAAAAACTGAATTTTGTTTGACCTCTGACACCCGCAAAAACTACTTTTCCGCCACCTCTGTGTTTCGAAATCACCGCGACAACTCCACCACCACGCCCAACGTTTTCCTCGCCCGACATAAAAGTATCCTGTCGGCAAATTTCGCTGTCCCACAGTACTGCGTTTAAGTCGCCACTCGCTATCACGTGGCCTGACGATCGCCAAGCCGCCACACGCTATCACGTGGTCTGTCGTCATAAAGTCGCCACCCGCTATCACGTGGCTTGACGTTCACCAAAACCGCCACACGCTATCACGTGGTCTGTCGTCATAAAGGCCATCGCCACCACCATCTCGATCTGCCAAGCCTGCGTCTCACTGGGCCCAGCAACTGCTCGCTGCACGAAATTGGAGATTCGTAAATACGATCTCAACACCCTATAGTCGCCTGCGGACGGGTTGTGCAAAAATTGCCCCGAAGGTTTAAAGTTTACGACGTGACGTCAGAAAAGGATTACCATCTCAGCGTTTGCGACAATCAACGTCATCTTAACGTCGTTCTCGGGCTTGCCAACTCCACACCCCCCGCATCAGTACCTCCGCAGCAGCATCATCTTTTCGAAGCAGCCAGGATTACGAAAGCACCAGGGCAACACAGCAGCAAGACCCCGCGCTGCATGCGCCATCAACTCCCGCTGTACATTGTGGTCATTTTTCCGAATTTTTTTTTTACCTTCCCCCCTTCCTTTCCTTTTTATCGGGCCAATTTCATTAATATAAAAAAAAAAAAAAAAAATATTATCAATCTTAACGTAAAAATAAAAATTAAGAAAAATAAAATTAAAAGAAAAGAATTGTTTTATGTGAGAAGTGAGGAAATCTATTTCGTTCAATTAAATTGAATTGCAAATTATTCTTTCGCGTAAATAGCTAGCACCTACCATTGATCATCTAGCGACCAGAAGGACGATGCTGTGCACACCATCCACCCCTGCTGAAGACAATCCGCGTAGCTATACTGGTAACTTGGGGTAAGTCACACCAAACTAAGTTAATTTAACTGAACGAAATTTAAGTAGAGTAATCGTATAATTTATCTCGCAAATATTATAATATCATATGGTCCCAGATATTCCCTTCATTTTTAAATATCGACTATATATTTTTGTCTAATTTTATATAAACTGAAATTGAATTGCTAGATTTTTAAGAAAAGTGTCTAATTCCCTTTACCAATAAAATTCATTAAGTACTTGAAATGTACGAAACTGTCTTCTCATTGGAGTTGGGAACGGATTCTCTCGGTGTATAGCTTTTGTTTCGAAAGGTTGTCAGTAACTCCAGCTATTTCAGATTTCGACGGGTAACCAATATGAATAGTCACTAAGGATTCTATTCACGGATGTGATGAACAGTGTAAGTGTGCTCTGATGGTAGATCAGATTCCCTAGGGGTCTTTGACCTCCTATTATTAAGGGGTGACTACATAATGTATTTTGAGTGGCTTAGTCACCAAGGTGGTTGGTATTTGTCTCTTGTTTGATCATTTACTGCCATAGGGGTGGGTTACACTCTGAGGGAGCATCCCCAGCTAGCTCTCTCTCTTTTAACATGGAAGGAAACTTGATTGGTGGAAAACATTACAATTTTAGGATAGCGCAACGTACGTATTAAGGATTCGCAGGACAGCTTCGCGCCTCAATTTCTTTAAATATTTTTCTCAAACTAAACCTAGAGACAGGCATGAAATAAAAAGTAACACCGTTCGGCAAGTAAGGTAGCAAGATCCCCCCCCCATTCCGACGAGCATAGGACGGAGCCCGACTAGCATGCCTGAAGCTGCTTTGTGTCCGAACACCCACCCACTGTGTAAAATAACGACTTTATACTTTAGTTTTTATATTTGTTTGGTTGAGAAATATGCCTTGTTCAATTTTGAAATTCATTCGTTGAGAAATCAATAAAAAAGAAAGAAGCTGATCAAAAACAAGGATATTTTTTTGTATAAATGCTAAAATGGGTTATCGAATATGGTCCTACCGAACCGGACGAACTGGACGAGCTATGGATATTGCTGTTAATGGTATAGAATGCAATGGTCGGCAGATAAAGAGAGACTTTATTTTTTTGGTTTTGTCTTGTACATATACGTATATGAATTTTTAACGTTTTCGTACGTAATTTTTGTTTAAGAGAAACAAACGATTTATTTTCATATGAAAGCTAAAACGGCAAGCGGACATTAGCAGTACCACTGGTCAATCTAAGAAAAGGTTGATGGAACAGTTTTGTAAACGAAAGCAGATTTCGCATGCAGTTAAAGCTGTAAATGCAGGTACAAAGCAGAACGCGTTATGGGCCACAAATGCGTGGCCATAACTAGAGCAGTTTAATAAGCAGTATTTTTTAACAGGGAAACAGAAGCAGCGCGCAGATGCAGAAGCAGAAGGTTCAGAGATCGAGTTCATGGCGCAGTCGTACACTGGACCATGGGCTCCATCGTATGGATCTGCTCAGAGCAGTTTTGCTGCTGAAGTCACTGCAGTACCACTAAAGAAAAAACATCGCAGCAGAAAGGTAAATTCTATGAGTAATGAGGATGAATCAGGCAGCTGGTGCGAAATGACTTTAGCGTCACTTCGTCGAGCAATGGATTTCACGCAGAGGGCTGAATTCATTGACGCAGATCAGCACGCCATTAGAACTAAACTGGAGATGTTGGATACCATTTGGGGTGAATATAGCAACGCGGATCGATCTAGCTGATCTATGGATGATATGCAGACTGCACTTTCGATAAGAAAACTTTCATAAGCTGTTGCTTTTTTGTACATCCATGCAATTTTTAGCACCAACATTTGGGGCCGAAATAAGCATTTGCACGTCGGAAATTAACGAAAGCAATTGAATGTTGACGCAGTTTTTGATCGATCAAATACGAGTTTGATGATATCACGAAGATGGGAATGGGTCCGAATCCGAATGCAGTAAACTTTAAAAAAGCAGGTATGTATACTTGAGTATAAATGCCGAATGGCGTATGGCCATAACCAGTTAGCAGAAAAGCTTATGGGTCACATAATGCGTGGCCATAACCAGTTTTGCAGAAGGGCTTATGGGCCACAAATGCGTGGTCATAACAAGAGTAGAGTCACACGAATTTAAAGCTGTAAAAGCAGGTACGCAAGTACAAAGCAGAAAGCGTCATGGGCCACAAATGCGTGGTCATGACGAGCGCAGTCTTTTTTAACAGAAGGATAAAAGAAGAGTGCAAATGCAGAAGCAAAACAACGAAGCAGTAGCAGAAGTCAATCTACTCCCGACTTAGAGCTCGAATTCATGCCGCAGTTGTACACTGGGCGATAGGCTCCATAGTATGAATCTGCATAGATTATAATGATCAGATTCGAGTGCACATGCCAGAAAGCAGTTGGTTGACTATCAGTTCCTGCATCAGATCGAGGAGTTGTTAGACACGGAAGGGGGCGTGAATGGGAAATGCGGCGCCGTGTTAACAAGCTACCCACACTTACTGAGATGTTCCCGGTTTTGAAGCAGCGTTCAAACTGTTTGGCTACAGTTTGGCGATCGTTATCAGCACTACACCCCAGGCGGCAGAAATCAATTCACAACATGGTTCGCCTCTTTGAATAAATTTGATGATGCAGACTCATCAAGGGGGGAATGTGTAAAATAACGACTTTATACTTTAGTTTTTATATTTGTTTGGTTGAGAAATATGCCTTGTTCAATTTTGAAATTCATTCGTTGAGAAATCAATAAAAAAGAAAGAAGCTGATCAAAAACAAGGATATTTTTTTGTATAAATGCTAAAATGGGTTATCGAATACCCACCTTAGCCCGGACTGACCTTCTGTGTGGCCTGTAGTGCAAGGGTCATAAGGGTTACCAAGAGGTGGGCGGTCTAATCTGAAGCCGTGTGAGTGAGTCATCTATGGTAGTGTTACGTTCACGGCTAGCTTGGATGGTTGATGCAATATCGGAATGTTGTAATTTCGTTATGGGTTGGCCATTCAAGAAATTTTATCATGTTACCGTTTGGCGTCCAACGTGTGGCACGATTTTATTCACGTTGCAGGTTGGCGCTAAACGGTGACTCGATTTCCCACGTTACAAGCCTTTGCAGTGCTGAAGATCCGAGACCCTACGCGAGTGTTTTACTTTTTGGTAGACAAATGCTAGGACTCCTTGATAGCGGCGCGAGCATTAGCTGCTTGGGTTCTGGATGTTTGGAAATGTTAGAAAGTGCAAATACCTCCTTTAAACCGTTCACATCCAAAATCAAAACAGCAAGCGGACAAAACCAATCAATCGTAGGAGAGGTAACGACAAATATTATTTACAAAGGTGTTTCAAAAGAGATACAGCTATTTCTAGTCCCTTCGTTAGAACAGCAGTTGTATCTGGGGGTCAATTTCTGGAAGCTCTTTGAGATAGCCCCTCAAGTGCTTTCAGAGATCTCGTCCGGATCGCTGCAAGATTCAGTTGATTCGGATGTCCACGAGTTATCAATGGATCAGTTCAAACAACTTAAAAGTGTTACGATGTTGTTTCCGTCCTGTGCCAAATTTGGACTTGGGCGTACCACACTCGAAGAACACCACATAAACACAGGTGATGCTGAGGCCATTAAGCAAAGACACTATCCTGTTTCTCCGGCGGTACAAGCCCTTGTATATGAGGAGTTGGATAGGATGCTCAAAATGGGCGTCATTGAAGAAAGCAGTAGTGCCTGGAACTCGCCGGTAGTCTTGGTGCGGAAACCGGGAAAAAACCGCCTTTGCCTCGACTCAAGGAAGGTGAACCAGGTCACTAAAAAGGACGCCTATCCGCTTCCTCATATAGAGGGGTTGCTAAGTCGTCTTTCGGAGACACACTATATATCTAGTGTGGATTTGAAAGATGCCTTTTGGCAAATACCGCTGGAGAAATCCTCACGGAAAAGACAGCGTTTACTGTCCCCGGCAGACCCCTGTACCAATTCAAGGTTATGCCCTTTGGCCTCTGCAATGCGGCTCAACGTATGTGCAGACTTATGGACAAGGTGGTGCCTCATGAATTGAAACAAAATATTTTTGTATATTTGGACGATCTATTGATAATTTCACGGACATTCGAAGAACACTTAGATCTTCTTCGTTTAGTCGCCTCTCGATTGACATTAGCAGGTCTCACAATAAACTTGGCGAAATCAAAATTTTGCTTTAAGCAACTAAAATATTTGGGCTATATTGTGGGAGGAGGGTGCCTAAAAACTGATCCCGATAAGGTTTCGGCCATTAAGGAATTTCCTATCCCAAAAACACCGCGACAGGTACGACGATTTTTAGGTTTATCGGGCTGGTATAGGCGTTTTGTAAAGGACTATTCCACCCTTGCAACCCCCATAACCGACACGCTGAAAAAAGGCAAATCGTTCGTGTTTGGTCCGGAAGCAATATAAGCATTCGAACACCTAAAAGATGCATTAACAACAGCTCCGATATTAGTGAACCCCGATTTCTCTAAACCTTTCCTGATTTTGTGTGACGCTTCAACTTCCGGTATTGGCTGCGTTTTATGCCAGGAAGATGAAGAAGGTGCTGAAAAACCGATTTATTATTTCTCACACAAACTCAATTCGGCACAGCGCAACTATAGCGTGACCGAATTGGAATGTTTAGCTGCCGTCTTGGGAGTCGAAAAATTTCGGTCCTATGTAGAAGGACAAGAATTTACAATTGTGACCGACCATGCGAGTCTGAAGTGGCTTATGAGCCAGAAAGACCTGAATGGGCGTTTGGCTCGATGGAGTCTTAAACTTCAGCGATTCTCTTTTAAAATAGAACATCGAAGGGGGTCACAGAACGTGGTACCAGATGCATTGTCGAGGGTTTTTGCCGTTGACAGCATGGCACCTGACACGACATGTGATGTGAAATCTTCCGAAGTTCTTTACTTCGATCTTGAGGATCCGTCCTTTAAATCGGATCAGTATAAGGAATTGATAAATACAGTTGAGAACAATAAAAGCCAGTTACCTGACCTTCTTGTTTCAGACGGGTTTGTCTACAAGAAGGTCAAGCATTGTACAGGGGATCCTAGAGACGACGACCTTGTCTGGAAGCTTTGGATTCCGACTTCGCTGACCAAACGCCTGATTCTTCTGGCACATTATCCGCCGACGGCTTCGCACGGTGGGATCGTAAAGACACTGTATCGTCTGCGTGAGCGCTTTTACTGGCCTAATATGGCGGCTGAAGTTAGAGCATTAATCGCGAACTGCAGTGTATGTAAGTCCTCAAAAGCACCCAATTCGATTTTAAGGCCTCAGATGGGCCAAGCATTTTTGGTGGACAGGCCATTTCAACATATTTATGTTGACTTTCTTGGTCCCTATCCGCGATCCAAAAATGGTAATGTTCAAATGATAGTTTGCCTGGACCAACTGACCAAATTTGTCACCATTGCTGCATAAAGGAAAGCCACTGCGGAAACCGCCATCAAATTCCTCGAAGAGCAAGTGTTTTTGATGTTTGGAGTACCAGAGTCACTTTTGTCGGATAATGGGAAACAGTTTACAGGAAAAGAATTTACAAAGTTTCTATCTAACTATGGGGTTAGGCACATCAAAACAGCATCATACGCACCGCAGGCTAATGCAAGCGAACGTGTCAACCGGTCAGTATTATCAGCTATCAGATCCTACGTTGGATCACACCAAGAAAACTGGGACAAGCATCTTCCACAAATTATTAGTGCATTATGCTCAACGTTTCACTCAACCATTAATATGTCACCACATGAAGCATTATTTGGCCAAACAAAAATTCAGCATGGTTCAGATTATGCGCTGCTGCGAAAACTAGGTGGCCTTAATAATTCAGAATTCGATATGTTGCCCAAGCCAGCTAAAATGAACATTATCCATAAGAATCTAAAAGAGTCGTTGGCCAAGGCACATGCTAATTATGAGCGGACCTATAACACCAGAAGCAAAAATACAAAATATCAGATAGGACAGGTAGTTTTAAAACGAAATTTTATTCTAAGCGATGCTGGCAAGAAACGTAACGCCAAACTCTGCCCTAAATTTGTGCAGGCAAAGGTGAAAGATATACCAGCGACTAACCTTTATGAACTTGAAGATATGAAGGGAAGAGTCATTGGAGTCTTTCATGCTAAAGATATCCGAGCATAGGCTCCAAGAGCAAATCCATTCACATCTCAGGGGTGGGTCGAATTCCATCAGATTGCCTATTTGGGTCCTTTTTTTCATTCAATTCCACTTCACGTGCATTCAAGTAATTGAGATGATTTGTGGGGGACCACCTACAAACTATCCATGCAAAAAAAAAAAAACAATAAATCATAGCAAATAATAATGTTGTCCTTGAATGCTACCCATGTACGGAATTACATGTACACAATTCTATCTAGGACAGAAACCTCCTAGAATTACACTTGAAACTTGGCAAAGCATTGCAAACTGTTGCCAACTTCACTCGCGGAAACAAGTGTGAGATGGCCTACATAACCCCGCCCACCAAACTCCATCGCTCTTTTTACTTTGATCTTTGGCCGATGGTGGTACACTCAAGCAAATTACCGACTCGTTTTGCTGAGATATTAGGCGTAATGTCCGTATTTATGTATATCTAAAAGACAAGTCTTAGTTGCATAGCAAAGGATTTTAAAAATTCATAAAAATAAAATAAAGGCCCATCACTGAATGCCCAGGTAAAATCATTTTTTTATATAAAAACTGCGATTAAAGTGTGTGTTCTTATTTAGTGCCAAGCGCAATTAGTGAAAATACCATCGTGAAGACTTTTTTGGTATTAACGCACGTGGATTGCACAGCAAAGCATACCGCAAAATCGACTGCTTAAATATAGCTCTGCTGTCCATACACGTGTCCACTGCGACCACCATCGGTACCCCAGAAAGGTTATGTCCCATAAACGCCTCTGACGTCTGACATATTTCCTTTGATCGAAAATAAAGCCATACTGAACTCGGCCAAAATCGAACATCTAACCTACAGCAGCTAGATCGCCAACAAAACTCCTGACGCTCTGCTTCTTCATCAGACTAAGCTCGAGCAGCGATCGATAAAAGTGGTCGCTCTATTACGCCTATCACGCTACGACGACGATCAATCCGCCAGGAGAGCCCACATCCGATCGATTTGAAGGCAGCGAGTGAGAAGTATTGACCTTTTTAAAACAATCACTCCTCGCCCGCCAATCTCTAATCGACACTCTCCGCATCCATCACATCTACTTGAGCGACCTACCAAAGCAATCAGACCAAATCGATCGAAGTGCATCGAGATCAACGTGTATGACACGGGCCAACGAAAAATCTTCTTGCACCGAAAATCCCGAATGTTTGATCATACGCTCTGTCATCATCGTTTTCCGATTATCCGACGAGTGCCATCGATCTTTGATTAAATCGGAACCCCACCTACCGATCACCAGCAACAACCTCCACCCTTTCGCTTAAGACACCTGCCGCCAATCCACCAGCTATCACAAGCAAGTGTACTGTATCCGGATCGAGCATAATAATTCTCTCCGATGCACTTGCCAGTCATCCGCAACACAACAACAACATCCTAAATTATACAGCTCAGCCACTCTTATCATTTCGTAAGAAAACTTGTAGGTATTCACTCGATCTACATACAAACAGTATATACAATATACATACATACGTATTGCAATACCCGAAGTTAAGTATCCCTAAATTCTAGTGTAAAGATCGTTCATTTGTTTTACAATTTCATTCTTTTCCTTAATCATATAGATTACGTCGAATTCAACCATAATGCTGTGCACATCATCATGGAACATCATAATTAACAACAACAATAATTAAGTGTAAGACATCGTTATCAACCAGTTTGCATGGTGAGTCTTTTTTGTATAAATGTGATAGCATAAATCTATGCTTTGTTTACAAAACTACCTATTATTGATTATTCGGGGTTAACAGTTTTTATTGGTAGCTACCTTCTGTGCTACGACAATCAAGTGTTGTTTTACTGATAAAGCATCTTTAGTAGGCACCAATGTCTGATCGATGCGTATAAAAATAGTTTTTTTTGTTTAATCGAGTGCTCTATGCTGAACTATTTTTATTATTTGTGGCTGGCTTTTAAGCTTAAGATTATGCATTATTGCTCTTTGAGATCCGTCGTTGCAAATTTCATTGATCTGTGATAAAAAGTAAAGGCATATACATTACATATACTTATATAATTATATTATGTTGTGCGTAGGATATGTGCAAGTGTACTTTAAAGCGATTTTGTTGGAGAGCTGGAGGTATAAGAAGATCATTTGATTACTCTTATACGGCTAATTAATTTGCACGTAATATATAATCAGATCAATTACGATTATGACCAAGAGTTATTTTATTAGATCTTAGATTTTTTTTTTTAGTTTAAGACTATTTTGATATTTTTGATATTCTAGTGTAAGTAGATTTTAGTTTTTTATTATTATTTTGAAAAATATAATTGAATTATATTATGAATTGGTAACATGAACAGAATTTTATTTTCATTCATAGTTGAATACATATCACACTATGCTGTGTGAGTAGATTTGTGTTGTGATAGTGGGAAAGTGAGAGTATAGGGAATGTGTAGCGACGATGACATTGACGTGAACGAATCTTATTAGATCGTTTACGTGTATGTTAGGGGTTATCGCGAATAAGCATATGAGTGTAGCGGTAGCCTAGGAGTCACTATTCCTTTCCGGATAGGGACAGAGGGAGGGTCACACTCAAGAGAAACCAACTCCACCTTTCGGTTTTCTCTCTTGGATATCTTTTTCTTCACGTCTCGGGTTTGATTTTTTTTTTTCTGAAGATTATTTGAACGTTTTACCCTTAGGCATGTTTTTAATGTACGGTAGTTCAGAGGCATGTGCAAGAACCCACCCGTTTTCGACGAGCTAGTTTCGCGCTTTATGCAAGCATGCCTGCCGCACAACGCCTACTGAACACCCTACCAAACGACCTGTTGTTTTCTGCAGGATTTCCTGTGATCCTGGAAATAGACGGGAGAGCATGAGATCGCTTCAATTTCGTTTGATAGGACCAGCATCCGTTACAAACTGCATATGGTGACACAAGCTCTTTGATAGTATGTTAGCATATTATCAATGAAGTATGCTTGGACTCATTGCGTTAACCTACTTAGTCACTTGAAATTGATGTCAGCCTATTCTAAAATACAGGATTGTATTTCTGATATTCCAGTGCACAAAGGAATTATCCGAAACACAAATTGAAAACTCTAGCTTCCGCAAGAAAGCTGGTTGTGATACAGTGATGTACTGAAATATGCATACTGATGACATTTGTACGCATTCTTAAAGATTTTTGAATGTACATACGTATATAGATACCATTTAAGAAACAAAGCATTTGTTTCTAAGCTTGGCATTAACGAGCTGCAAGTTGGGCGCCATTGTAAGCTAAAGGGGGTATAGGGATGGAGTAAAATATACTATTTGGTAGCAGCATCGGCACGCTTGCGGTTGCACGGCGTTAACTCGTAGGTGGGGCGGGATCTTGCTGCTATGTACCCTATGCTTACTAAAATTATCGTGCCGAAAATGAAATAAAAAGAAGGAAGAAAACTGAAATTGTGACATAAGGTCAAGTTATCACTGCAAAACTGGCAGTAATACTATTGTATGATGATAAGGTGGGTATTATAAACGTTCTTATTACTTTGGGGTGTCTTAGGTATTGTGACACTTGGAGGAACCCTCTCCTTGCGACTGACAGTAGCCATCGCACCGTGACTATTCCTTCCTCAATCTCTATTGGAATAGTCCCTAACTCGAGATCACGAACACTTCTCTCAGCGACTCATCTCAACGACAAAAAAAAATATTTACCACATACTCATGTTTAACAAAGAGAAAACAGAATTGTTTAACATGTCAATGATGAGAGCATCAACTCTTTATTGTTGGTAAAAATCTAAATTGTATGCTAAGCACGTGTGCATCAAATAAAGAGAAAAAAATATTCTCTTAAAACTATTTTATTTGTTTTTGTAGGACGTAAATTCATAGTATGTATAGTATAGTTCAAGTTTATATGACGAATTAATATTGATAATATCTAATCAAGATAAATGGCTGATTTGGATGTCGATAAGGTCGATCGATAAATTAACTCAACACTATAGGTATATTCAATATCAGTTTAGATACAATTTTAAAATAAAGTAATTTTAAGTAGGTATAGTTAAGCCATAGAAAATAAGTAAATTGGCAATGTACTCACGTTTTGTATATGCTGATTCTGGAGCGATGAAATTTGTGCACAAAGTTCCGCTGATGAATTTAAGTACCTTTGGTTAGAATTGAAAGCACTAGTATTTTCAATGGCTATGTTTTTAAGAATCATATGTAAGTTTAGGTTTAAAGTAAATAAGTTAAGTTTAAGTATGTATATAAGCAAGCAAGAAAATATTAAATTAAGTTTTTATGTGACTATGAATTCACTATGAATGATTAATTAATGTAAGGTAATCGTTGATTTTGATTGGGATGAATGTTTGTTGTATGACTGGAACTGGTATTGATGTTTTAGGGATCTGATTGATCCAACGGGATGCATGTGCTTGATGATATGATGTTGTTGGATGTTTTCTTGTGGTATGAATGATGGGTTTTTTTGTTTAAATTATTAGATCTAGGTAAAATTGGTGTGTTCTTGATAGTTTTAGAGTTAATTTTTGTTGTTTTTTTGTGACACTTTTATAACACTTTCAATTTTGTTAATTTATGCGGACTGCTTTTGGCGTGGGTGACTACCATGTACCTGTGATGGTTGGAGTGGTGGTGTACGGAACAGGCGGGTTGGAGGACTTGTAGACTTCTTTTGCGGGGGCTAGTTTGCGTCCATGTGGTGTGGTATTACCTGAGTGCGAATCACTGTGAGAGTCACTCTCGTGTGTTTTGTCGCAAAACGGGGTGATACCTAATCAAATGACTTTAGCGGAGCACTGGGACACCAGATTTTCGGTCTCAGCTAAAGTCAATGCGCAATGCCTGTTTAAATTGGCTGATTAAAACATATTGTAAAAAAAAATTGGCTGCGGGCTTACCTTTGTGGATTTCTAATAAATTTTCCACAAGATTTTAGGATGCGCGTGGTTGGCTTAAAGCAAACTAAATTCGCGCCGCGTGTGAAGGATTTTTATTGAAGATTCCTCTGTGGTGGTTACCGCACTTTTGCTTACTTTTTCCAGCACTCAAGATTCTATGCAATAAAAAAAATTATACGCTTAAAATTGGGACGATTCGAAGGGAATCAATTAAAAATCGCAAATGCAAAAAATCTTAACCTCACCGGTGGAAACTTACATCGTGCCATGCAGTGGTCCAGTCCACGAGCAAAGTGTTTTATAGAAAAGGAAGACAGATAGATAGGCACAGGCTTAAATAGCTTTCATTTTCGAAAGAAAGTGACAAATGGGGCGTTCGATTTCGAAAATATCCACACAAATTGGTATAATTCGCCATGAGCAGCGTTCAAATGCCTCTATCCGGTTTTTGTCTTGGGTGGATAGATCGACGGTTGAGTTTGAAAAAGGATACATTCGTGGTGAATTTAAATTCTCAAAATTTATATATGTATATTTTGTTCTTAATTTTGTATGAATATGCCACAATGTAGGATCACCCTGTGATCTCCTTAACGAAGAAGAACTCTACCACTAGCAGCTTTCACCACGAAATAACGAACTAGACTCTCAGTCGCCAGTTGCTGATTGTCCGCCGACCAGATAGCTAGCTAACTTTCTAGTTTCACTTTCTTTTTAAACTTCTATTTAAATAAAACCTTAATGTATTTTGTCAATTGATGTCAGACTTTTCTTTCACAAATCCCACAAATTCTGGGGGCTCAACCGGGATCGTGTCAGATTCACATAAAAACATCATTTGAAAGCGCATTCCGATTGCATAGTGATAAAGTTAACAAAACCCAAAAAAAAATAAATTATTGCCACAGAACAATATACCTACACAAAGTGCTAAAAAAAAAGAGAGAAAAAAAAAAAAAAAAAACCAATGACCATAATACTGAAAAAAAAACCCAATTATTAACATCCAGCAGGGAGGTACAAGGAAAAGGAGGTAATTGTTCGGAGATCGAATTAACATCATCGTCAACGGAATTAAGAAAAGAGGAGAACACTTAATCACTCAATTTGGTTCGAACTCGTTTGATGGTTGTAAGTAAAAAACCATCGGAAACCGTGAGTACATTTACATCAAACTTATTTTCGCATTTTCTACCATTCGACCTTTATGCATGCTTAGAAAAGTCGTATTTGTTGCAAAGAAAAGTCTATAAACATTTAACCGATTCATGACGACATAGGAATGACATTTTGACTACCGCAGCAGCAAAGTGGAGAATTGTTTCCTTTACGTCGCTGATTATTTTCGATTTATTCAATTGAATAGGCGTGTTTGATATCAATTGAGATCTAAGAAAAAACGGACAGTTATGATGGGTAAACGAAATAAAAATAGCACTAGTGTAGGAGGCAATTTGGGCGATTTTTCGGAACTTGTTAGAGACTTTGAAAAACGAGAAGATGAGTTGTTAAGAAGAGAAAGTGAGCTTAGGGAGAAAGAAAAGGAACAAATGCAATTGGAGATGTCATTGCTAAAGACTAGTATGGAAGAAGAAATGTTAAAGCTTAGGAAAGTGGGGGAAAACATAACGTTTCAAAATGTATCAGTTGTGGTTCCCGAATTTAGTGGTAGCGACGAATATGAGGTTAATAGTTTTGTCCAAGACATTGAAGCAGCCGCTACCAGTATGCGATGGACAGAATTACAGAAGTTAATCTTTAGCAAACGGCTATTAACAGGTTCAGCGAAACTTGCTGTTCGTACAAAACCGGACATTCAGCAGTGGAAAGAACTGAAACATTTTTTAATCGAGGAGTTCTCCGAGCATGTAAATTCGGCGGACATTCATAAACGTTTAATTCAGAGGCGACAGAGAAAAGATGAATCTTTGCATGAATATTTATTTGCAATGAGGGAAATAGGTTCTAAAGCAAGGATAGAAGAATGCGCTATTATCCAGTATGTTATTGATGGCGTAAATGAAAGCCCACATAACAAGGTCATTTTATTTGGAGCTTCTAATTACAAAGAGTTTAAAGAAAAAATAGTTAGCTACAACAAATATAAAGACAGTTTGGTTACTACTAGGAGCAAAGACAATAGGAATTCCATACCTGTAGAAAAAATTGGACGTTGCTATAACTGCGGCCAGAGAGGACACAAAAGCCAACAATGTAGAGAACGACAGCCGAAGTGTTTTAGATGTAATGAGTTTGGCCATAAGTCAAATAACTGCCCGAGAAACAACCAGTCTAATGTAGTCAATGCTCCAATTCACATGGAAATAGAGAAAAACATTATAATATAGTACAGACATTGAAACATGTTAGGTTAGGTTAGGTAAGGTGGCTGTCCCAAAGGGGACACACTTAGACCATAGTTTTGGTCCATTGTGATACCACAGAAGGGGGGGGGGGGGAGGCGGCCAGAACGGGCGTTACCCTGGGAATTATTTTGCTACTTGCGAATTTGGGTTTCCTACCTAGTTGAGAGGTTTTTGGTAGTGACTGAGGCAGTCGGAGTTTTTGAAATTTTCATCACCTGGTTACGGCTTGGTCTTCGGGTCAAGGTGGAGAGCAGCCGTAACGGTCTGCCCCCTGGCTATTGCCTCTGACGGGTCCTCTAACTATCGAGGTGGAATTGGTTGGTGTGATCAGCTCCTCCATTTGGCGGTTAGTCTTCAGAAACAGACAGAGGGTGACCGAAACAGTCTAACCCCCCGCTAGTAGCCTCTGACAGTCCGTTACTAAGGAGGGTGCTGGTGCAGGTCAGATAAGAAAGACTGCGGCAAGAGGAATCGACAAAAGGTGACCGAAACAGTCTAACCCTCTGCCTATCCCCTATGCCGGAGTCTGAAAGTTCTACGTGTGAAGGTAAAAAAAAAAAAAAAAAAAAATAAAAATTTGACTGGCGTGGTCAGCTCTTCCCGTTGGCGGTTAGTCTTCAGAAAACAGACAGAGGGTGACCGAAACAGTCTAACCCCCCGCTAGTAGCCTCTGACAGTCCGTTACTAAGGAGGGTGCTGGTGCAGGTCAGATAAGAAAGACTGCGGCAAGAGGAATCGACAAAAGGTGACCGAAACAGTCTAACCCTCTGCCTATCCCCTATGCCGGAGTCTGAAAGTTCTACGTGTGAAGGTAAAAATTTGACTGGCGTGGTCAGCTCTTCCCGTTGGCGGTTAGTCTTCAGAAAACAGACAGAGGGTGACCGAAACAGTCTAACCCCCCGCTAGTAGCCTCTGACAGTCCGTTACTAAGGAGGGTGGCTGGTGCAGATCAGATAAGAAAGACTGCGGCAAGAGAAATCGACAAAAGTAGACCGAAACAGTCTAACCCTCTGCCTATCCCCTATGCCGGAGTCTGAAAGTTCTACGTGTGAAGGTAAAAATTTTACTGGCGTGGTCAGCTCTTCCCGTTGGCGGTTAGTCTTCAGAAAACAGACAGAGGGTGACCGAAACAGTCTAACCCCCCGCTAGTAGCCTCTGACAGTCCGTTACTAAGGAGGGTGGCTGGTGCAGATCAGATAAGAAGGACTGCGGCAAGAGGAATCGACAAAAGGTGACCGAAACAGTCTAACCCTCTGCCTATCCCCTATGCCGGAGTCTGAAAGTTCTACGTGTGAAGGTAAAAATTTTACTGACGTGGTCAGCTCTTCCCGTTGGCGGTTAGTCTTCAGAAAACAGACAGAGGGTGACCGAAACAGTCTAACCTCCCGCTAGTAGCCTCTGACAGTCCGTTAATAAGGAGGGTGGCTGATACAAATCAGATAAGAGAGACTGCGGCAGGGGAGAGCGACGAAGAGTGACCGAAACAGTCTAACTCCCCGCCTGTCTCCTCTGACGGAGTCTGAAGATTCGACGTGTGAAGGTGGAAATTTACTGACATGGTCAGCACTTCCCATTGGCGGTTTAGTTTTCAGAAACACACGAAAATGGGTGAGATGTGTGTTGCTAATCAATGAAGCCAATTCGACTTTGTAACAAACTTGCTGATGCCGCAAATATCTGTACGGGACAAATCGCTCAGGTCATCAAAGAAGTAAGCCCCTAAGGTAGCCATGCGTAGGCTAGCAAGAGCCGGGCAGGAGCAGAGGAGGTGAATGGTGGTCTCCTCTTCCTCCTCGTCCATGCAGCTTCTGCAGAAATCGTTGTAGGGTGTTCCCATTCTACGGGCGTGTCTACCTATCAGACAGTGTCCTGTAAGTTTTCCTACGACGGAGCTAATTTTGCTTCTATTAATACAAAGGAGTTGTTTTGTTCTTCTGACATCTAATTTTGGCCAGATTTGTCTGGATGTTATACAGGTGTTAATACTGTTCCATCTATTGTTGGTGATTTTTAATGCTTCCTCGAGGAGCAGGGTTTTTACTGATTGCAGTGGAGCGTGCGGTTCTTCGCTGTTGGTTGTATGGAGGCCGCTGCCTTGTCTGGCTAATTCATCCGCCTTGCAGTTGCCAGGAATGTCACTGTGACCTGGAACCCAGCACAGGGTGACTGAACATCTATCCGCAATCTCGTTAAGAGATTCCCGGCATTGTTTTATCAACTTTGATCTGGTTGTTGGTGTATTCAAGGCTTTTATGGCTGCCTGACTGTCTATATAAAAAGTGATAGCTTTCCCGTCTATCTCATATAAGGCAAGTCGGCGTGCTGCTTCGCGAATGGCCATAATTTCCGCTTGAAAAACGCTACAGTGGTCGGGGAGGCGTAAGGCGAGGTTGAGAGCAGGTGATCGGGAGAAGACTCCCACACCCGTGCCTTCCGTCATTTTGGATCCGTCTGTATAGATTTCGATTGCGGAGTTGCTGCTTATATTGCCGTTCTCCCATTCGGATCGATTTGGGATTATTGTGTTGTACCTTATATTAAAATCTTCAAAAGGAATTATATAGTCCGTTTTGCTCGGAATTGTATTGGGTAGGATGCCCATATGACCAACCGGAGAGTTAGTCCATTTTTGAGACTCTCTGAGTCTTAGAGCCGCAGTAGACGCAACTAGTTTCCCGTAGATGTCGACGGGAAGAAGATGCAATATTGTATCTAAAGCGGCCGTGGGGGTGGACCTAAGGGCCCCTGTGATGCATATGCTTGCAGATCTTTGTATGCGTTCTATGTATTTAATGTTGCATTTTTTCTCTAGCGCTGGCCACCAGACCATGATACCATAAAGTAGAATTGGTCTGACTACCGCTGTATAGAGCCAGTTTGTTACTTTAGGTTGTAGACCCCATCTAGGGCCTAAAGCTTTTTTGCAAGCATACATGGCTATTGTGGCCTTTTTTGCACGTTCCTGGATATTATGTTTCCAGCTAAGTTTACTGTCTAGAATTATCCCTAGGTATTTGGCGTGTTGTGTGAATTTTAGCTCTTGATCTCTAAGTTTAGGTGGAGCTATATTAGGAATTTTGTACTTCTTTGTGAAGAGTATTAGTTCTGTCTTGGAGGGGTTGACATCGAGTCCAACCGTATCCGTCCATTTTACTAATTTTTTAAGAGCTGATTCCATAAGATCTCTTATGGTATTAGGAAACTTGCCAGAAATAGCAATGGCGATGTCGTCCGCATAGGCTATAACATTGCACCCCACATTTCCCAGAGTTGTTAGTACCTCGTCCACTACTAAGATCCAAAGTAGTGGGGAAAGTACCCCTCCCTGGGGTGTGCCCCTGCACACTGACCTCTTAGTTTGATAGCCCCCCAGCTCGGACAGAATCATTCTGCTGTTTAGCATGTTTACTATCCAATAGCGTAGGCAGCTATCAACTTCCAGTCTGCGGAGTGCATTAGAGATAGCCTCTGTTTTGACATTGTTGAAGGCACCTTCGATATCTAGAAAGGATACCATCGAGAATTGCTTATTAGCGAGCGATTTTTCAATATTGCCTATTAGCGAGTGTAAAGCTGTCTCTACCGAGAAACCCTTACGATAAGCGTGTTGGGAATTGGATAGTGAGTTTGCTTTTAGTTTCTTTCGAATATAGTTGTCGATGAGTCTTTCTAGAGTTTTTAAGAGAAACGAAGAGAGGCTGATCGGCCTAAAGTCCTTTGGAGAGACATGTGAAGCCTTGCCGCTCTTTGGTATAAAAACTACCTTGACCCTTTTCCATGAGTCTGGAGTATAGCCTAAAGCCAGGCATGAGCGGAAAATTGCTTCTAACCAAGGGTTTAATAGTTCAAGTGCTTTTTGAATCTCCACTGGTGTTATATTATCAGGTCCAGGAGACTTGTACGGAAGGAAACTGTGAACGGCCCAACTTATATTGCGGGTGTTCACTATCTCCTCCGGTATTTCTTGGACTAGGTGATTGGTTACTGTAGACCGGTTTTCGTCTATGGTATTACCTGGAAAGTGGGTATTCATGAGGAGATCTAAAGTCTCTTCGTTAGATGTAGTCCATTCCCCATTCAATTTTTGAATGAAGCTGGGCATATCTGGTGATTTGGAAATGATTTTCCTCAGTCTACTGGAGTCACTATTGGTTTCTATGTTGCCACAGAATAGTCTCCATGAATCTCGTTGAGCTTTTATAATCTCAGCTTTGTACATTTTGAGACTGTTTTTGTATTTGTCCCAATCCTCTTGAAGTCTCGAGGACTTTGCCGAATTGAAACATTTCCTACTATCTTTTCGCAGTTTTGCTAAGTGATTGTTCCACCAGGGTGGTTTGTTGCCATTTTTGTGCCTGCTGATGGGGCAAGCTCTTCTGAAGGCGTCGTTCATGGATTTGGTAACCTTGTCCACCATTAAATCTAGATCCGATGGTGAATTCGGTTGATTGGGTATGTGGCTCAGCTTCTGCGTGAGAAGAGAGTTATATGCCTGCCAGTTGACCCTTCTAGGATTCCTGAAGGGTATGATTGGAGGCATGCAGTGTTCAATTTTGAATTGAATATAACGGTGGTCCGAGAATGAAACCTCTTTCGATACCATCCAATTGCTGAGTTTTAGTTTAGGAGAGTTAGTAGCTAAAGTGATGTCTAGTACTTCCTGCCTAATGCTATTGATAAAAGTAGGCTCTGAGCCTTTATTACACACAATGAGATTAGTTGTCATAAGGAAATCAAAAAGACACTCACCTCTGTTATTTATGTCACTGCTGCCCCAAACGCTGTGGTGAGCGTTGGCATCTGCGCCCACCACAAGGGGAATAGAGTCCTTTTCGGCCGTTTCTATGGTTTTTCGTACGATGTTTGCGGGGACGGGCCCTATGTCGTCGTAGGCCATATATGCCGATGCTAGCCATAGCTTTTCGTTGCTGCCTCTGTCTAGTTGTACACAGACAAAATCTAGATCGCTGAAATTAGGTATAAGACGAGCTTTTAAACTTTTCTTTGCCAAGATGCATGATCTGCGTTTACCTTCGTTTTTCGTAAAGAGTAACGTGTAGTTTTTTGTCCTCAGTCCAAGTATGTGGCCTTTTTGGTTAACCCACGGTTCCTGGATAAGGACGATGTCTTCTCCACCCGTTTGCAGGCGGAGCAATAAATTAGCCGAAGCTATTTTGGAGTGATGGAGGTTAATCTGTAATAGACGTAGCAGCATTGCTAACCGGTACAGACACCTCTATCACTGTCTTATTGCCATCCTCCGAATCAGATGATGGCTCGCTACTGACGTTTATTGTCAAGGGTTCCACGTTAGTCTTGGCGCCATCCGTAACAGCTGGCTGCCTGACTTCCGTCTGGCTGGTTTCTTTTTCCTGGGAGGAGGGTGAGGGACCATCAGGCCCGGCATCCAGGCCAAGTTCCCCTAGCGAGGATACCACACCCGACAGAATTCTCTCATCCTTCTCCTGAACTCTGAGTACTAACTCGTCCATGCCGTAAGAGAAGCGGTAACCCCTCCTACTAAGCAGGTCGAGAGATTCCTTGTTCATGAGAAAAGAAACCAGCCTTCCCTTCTCTTCCGGTTCACCGGCTTTAATAATTTTCCAGTTGTTCACTGGGAGATCAGGGTTCTGCAGACGAATTAGTCTTAGGATGTCTGCTTCCTTGGTGGGACCCGGAGGTAACCACACGCGTCCTTTTGGACGAACTGGAATGTCGCTCCAGTGCAGAAGCTGCAATTTAGCATTTTTCCACAGGGGACTAATCTTTGGGATCGTTACTTTTAGGAAGTTGATCGCACTGCTATTTTTGCATTTTATTAATTTTACCCCATTTGTGTAGTAACCACCATCCATGAAGGACGGTGGCTCTGCCGAAGGGTGTGAGTCCAAGAATTTGAGGACCTCTCCGGCTAGGGTCGCTTTGAGCAACATCCAGTTCTCCCCACTCATCTTGCCCTCGTCGTGACTGTTGTCGCAGATGCCGTAGAGCATATGGTTCTTGACGATCTCATTGAAGGGTCTGAGCGCCGCATCAGCATTCTTCGCCTTCTTTGAGGTCATCGGAGTTTCTTCCAAAGAAGTTGGCCTTGGTCTTTTGGACGTGAAGTCCTTCTTGGCAGCTGTCACAGAGGGTCCTCCCGTACCAGTAGGACTTCTCTGTTTGCTACGAACGTTCTGTGCTCCCGTAGCAGGTGCACTCGTCGGTTTGTTTGTCGGGTCAGTTCTGTTGAGGGGGGGCCGTTGTACTTGTTTGTTGTCCGACGGTTGGTTGCGGCCACTGGTAGAGGAAGGAAGTCCTCCCGCAACAGGTTGACTTTCCTCCTCGTTTAGTATCGCTCCCGCCCATCGGATGGTCTCCCTATCCTTCTCATCCCAAGAACTGTCCGGCTTCGCCAGGACTTCCGCCAATTTGTGCCTAGCTGCGCGTTGCTGTTTGCACTTTTTTGCGCTGGGGGTGTACTTTTTTCCCCGTCTAGCAGATTTGGCTTTAGTTCCAAATTCCGCGTCCGAAACAGACGCGGTGGATTTGGAATCCGAATCCGATGGGAGTAGGGATTCGTTATCGTCGATGTTTGTTGTCCTGTAGTTCGTTGTGTTAGTCGGTGCGTTGTCCTTTTCGTCGTCTATGTGTCTTGATTTTTGAAGTTGTTGTTTGTTTTTGTTTGATTTGTTCTGAAGATCCATGTAATTCCCACGAGTAAGCCGGTGAAGAAAGGTCCGCCCCAACATAGCCGGTTCTGCTGGGGTAAGGCGCTAAATACGACAGGCCCTGCCAAGGCACCTGAAGGAGCTCGTTAGTGACTGACTGAAACCCGCAGTCTTTCATCCCTCGGCACGGTTTGCATAAACGCTCACACCACCACTGGAGTTGGGTTGACTATCCTTTAGCTTCGGACTACCCTCCTCCGGAGACCTTACAGTATGGGAATACCTGCTGCAATCGCCCTCCGGTATCATTAGGTACCTACTAAGCATCCACACCACGGCAAGGTAAATAGTCGAAGAGGATTGTTGAAACATGTAACAATCAATGGAATGGACTACGCAGCAATATAGGGTTCAGAATAACAAAACAATAAGTTTATCTCCTTCTCTCCTCAAGTTAATAATCGCTGAATAAATTTTCTCTTCTCTCTTGCCCTTGCTGTAAGATGAGTATTTTCATAGTACATACATCCATGTTGAGTTGTTGATATTTTTGATCTTGGTCGCGTCGGTTCGGTGCATTTATTAAAATTTTATTTTGTTTAAAAGTGCAGGTAATTAATTTTATATTTATTAAAATTAGTGATTCGTGTGTGCAAAATGTGATTGAGGTAAGTTTTTATCATTATAATAACGTTTTCTACGAAACAAATCCTGTTTAATTTTGCGAAACTTGTTCCATTAGAATAGCATTGGTTTGTGTGTGTGTGTCCATTGCAATCAATGGATTTTCATTTTGTTGTGTGTTCTTCTTCTCATGGTGATTGATTATAGCTGTTGGTTTGGTGCATTGAATGGAGTTGTTGTGCTTGTGCGTGGTGCGTGGTGCGGGGTGAGGTGTGGTGCGTGCATTTTCGATGTGGTCTCTATCTTTGGTTAGCGGACTGTATTAGTGGTGTTATTTTATATTTTTGATTTGTTTACAATAATTGTTGGTGATGCATGTTGCGAAGTAATTCGGTGTTGCTGGGAAATGTTGTTTCGTATGTTATTAGGTGCAGGGTAAATCAGCGTTTGTGACAGAATTTTTATTTTTTTTTTGTGTTGATTAGGGTTTTAAGAATGTGTGCTAAATGTGGTTGTTTATTTGAAGAATAAGTGTAATCGCCCTTTGATGTTATTTGTTATTGATGCGAGTATGTTTGCAAAGTTGTAGTATAATGTATAAATGAGAATTTTAATTTTGAATGTGTTTGAATGAATGTGACATCTTGTTAATATTTTAGGTGTGAAAGGCCAGGTATGTTTTTGTGTTGTTTATCATTTGAGTGCCTTGGGTGAGTGTTTATAATGAGTGTGGTGCGATATCCTTTAAAGTTATGAGTAAATGTGTGCTTTTATGTGAGTGATTAATGTGATATCATATGATTGTGTTCGATACTTTGAATTTGAATGAGTGTGATGTCATTGAGTTTGAGTAGGTTGATTGCGTTTGAATAAATAGTTGTATGATATGATGTCTGATTTTTTTTAATATGAGTGATATGTGGTATGGTTGTGTGTTTGTTGTCGAGGTTGATTTTTCGATGAGAAGAAATGAGTTTTGGTTATGGTAGGGGAATGATAAGGTAATTGTTTAGTTTTGCTATATTGTTGAGTCTTCTACTGTAGTCTTGTTGGATGGTAAACGACATATTTTAGTGATCGGCCTTTTGCATTCTCCATTTTCTGTCCTCAATTTAACGACACGAATCATGTTATCTGCTCCTGGATATGTTGCGCTGATACGACCGAGTCTCCATTTGGAGGGTGGTAAACGCTCATCCTTCAATAAGACTAAGTCGTCAATCTTCGGCTGTGCTTCTATATTTAGCCATTTCGGGCGTTGTTGTAAGCGAGCTAAATACTCTCCGCTCCAGTGCTTCCAGAAATTGTGAACAGCAACTTGAATCCTTTTCCACCTGTCGATATAAGATACCTTCTCTGATGTTTGGTCTGCCTGTGGTATGAGTTGGGCGGATGTTCCAATTAAAAAATGGGCCGGAGTTAATGCGGTGAAATCATCGATATTTTCGGTCAGCGGACAAAGAGGTCTCGAGTTGAGACATGCTTCTATTTGGGCTAGAAGCGTGCTGAGTTCCTCGAATGTCAGCGTTTCGTTTTTTATAACCCTTTTTAAATGGAATTTTACAGATTTCACTCCTGCTTCCCATAGCCCTCCAAAGTGAGGAGAAGCAGGAGGAATAAAATTCCATTTAGTTCCGATGTTAGTTGATGTTGTAGCAATCTGCGTCCAATCTAGGTTTGCGGCCTTGAGCATTCGTTGCAACTCCTGGTTCGCACCTTCGAAATTCTTCCCACAGTCACTGTAGATTTCAGCGCAAATTCCTCGTCGAGCAGTGAATCTTCGAAAGGCAGCAAGAAATGCTTGAGTGGTCATGTCACTCACTGCTTCCAAATGAATGGCCTTTGTTGCCAAACAGACAAATATTGCGAAGTATCCTTTGTAAATCTTACCGCCACGTCCTTTCCATGCCTTTACATCCATTGGTCCTGCATAGTCTACTCCTGTGTGCGTAAATGGTCGAGATATCCTTACTCGAGGAGCCGGTAAATTTCCCATTAGTTAATGCATGGGTTTGGCCTTGTACCGGTAGCATATAACACAGCGATGAACGTACTTTTTAACGCTCCGTTTTAGGTTGAATATCCAATATTTATTACGCAGATAAGCGGTCATTTGCTGTACTCCTCCATGAAAGGTCCTTTCGTGTGCATCTCGAATAAGTAGCTGTGTAAAATGATGGTCTGTTCTAAGAATGATAGGGTGTTGCTGATCAACTTCAAGGTCAGAGTTTTGCAATCTTCCTCCCACTCTCAAAATACCCAGATTGTCTATGAAAGGGTTAAGAGATCGAAACGGTTTCAACGTTGATGGCTGATTTTGACGTTTGAGTGCAATTAGTTCCTTGGGAAACATTTCTTGTTGCACTAGCCTGAGAACTGTGAGAGTAGACCGTTGCATATCTGAAGGAGAAATTGTTGCTAAAATCCGAAATTGTGGTGGTTTTCTTGTATTATAGATGAATCTCCAGCAATACGACATGATTCGCAATAATTTCTGCAGCTCAGAATGTTTATCTAATAGTGCAAGAAATTCATTTTTAGGTTGCATAACGCATTGGGTATGTATCTTAACTGGGCGTATTTCTTCTTCTGTATCTAAGGTTGAAGGTTGATTCGGAAGACAGAAATGCCACGAAGTCCGCAAAAACTCAGGTCCCTTCCACCAAAGGTCATTATGTTGTAGTTCCGAGGGAAAAACTCCCCTTGATGCCAGATCCGCTGGATTGGTATGAGTAGGAACATGTTTCCAGATGTTAATGTTGGTATGCCTCTGAATTTCTGCGACCCTGTTGCTAATGAAAGTTTTCCACTTGGACGGTGGTGATTTTATCCAACACAGTGATATTGTAGAATCAGTATATGCAAATATCTTAATATTGCCGAATTGAAGCACCCTAGCCGTGTAACTTAATAATCGAGCTAATAGCACAGCTCCGCAGAGTTCTAACCTAGGGAGTGAAACGGTATTTAATGGAGCGACCCTAGTTTTGGAAATTATGAGATTAATATGAATGTTATTTTGACTGTCTAAGACTCTAAGATATACTACAGCTCCATATGCCTTCATAGATGCGTCACTAAAACCGTGGAGTTCGTACTTGTTGTTTCCTTCCTGAGTGAAAATCCAACGTTGAATTCGGATGTCTTCTAAAAGTGGTAATTCTGCCCGATATGAAACCCATTCCTTTTGCAGCTCTAATGGAATCGGATCATCCCATGTTAAGCCACTCAACCACAACCGTTGCATAAGTATTTTTGCCCAAATCACGCATGGAGAGATCCAACCTAAGGGATCAAATAACTTGGCAATAGTTGAGAGCATGGTGCGTTTTGTAACTTCTGTCGAATCTCTGGACACCCATTGGAATGAAGAGGTATCACTGGAAGGAAGCCATTTAATGCCGAGCGTTTTAACATGGTCAGAGGAATCGAATGGTAACATAAAATCAACCTCGCATTCATTAGGCTCTATCAGACTTAGAATTTCTTCTCTATTACTAGCCCACTTGCGTAGATGAAATCCTGCTGAACCAAGTAAATTTGTGATTTCAGTTAACTTTTCCTGAGCTTCCTGAACTGAATCAGCCCCAGTAACCAGATCATCAACATACATATCTTCTCGTATCATCTGCGCTGCTAACGGATAATTTTGTCTTTCGTCGTCAGCTAACTTGTTCAGTGTCCGAGTTGCAAGATATGGAGCAGAAGCCGTTCCGAAGGTAACCGTCCTTAACCTGTACATTTTTATTGGAGCCGTTTTATTTTCTCTCCAGTAGATTAGCTGATAATATGAGTCCGCCTGACTCACATTTATTTGCCGATACATTTTTTCGATATCAGCTGTCAAGGTAACCTTGTATCTTCTCCATTTCAAAATGATATCAATTATGTTTGCTTGTGTTTTAGGTCCAACCATGAGGTGATCGTTTAAGGAAGTTCCATCAGTAGTCTTAAAGGCAGCATCGAAGACCACACGAAGTTTTGTTGTTGTACTGGACTCCTTAAACACTGCATGGTGTGGCACAACATAATGATAAGGTGATTTAAGAACTTTATCCCGACTAATATCTACCATCACCATCTGACCTAGCTGTAAGTACTCCTCGATACATTTTTTGTACTCATTGTGTAGTGTTGGATTATTGTCGAATCTCCTTTCCAGCTGATGAAATCTGCGAAGTGCTCCTTCTTGACTAGATCCCAGTGAGGGATGAATATCATCCTTAAATGGCAGCGATACCTCGAACCGTCCTCCCGAAGAACGTTTGGTATGAGTACGAAAATGTTCCTCGCACGCAGCATCTTCTTCATTTTCGAGCTCCTTAAATGGCGCTTCCTCTATTTCCCAAAACTTTCTTAATTCTGTATCAATGTCTAAACGCTGACAGAAATTATTCACTTGTTCTGTTTCCAGTGTTGCCCTGCCTGAAATTATCCATCCAAGTCGTGAATTTTGGGCGATTGGTGCAATTGATTGTTCCCCTCTAATTATTTCTGGTAGGACCACATCGCAATAGATTTCATTGCCCAGAAGCAGGTCAACACTGGCTGGTTTGTGAAACATTGGATCCGCTAGATTTAAGCCTTGAATATGATGAAGGTTAGTCGTAATAACTTCCTTATTCGGTAAAAGCCCAGTTAAGGTTTTGAATACAAGCGCTCTTGTCTCAGTCTCAAATTCAGAACTCATTGAACGAAGGTTTAAGTCAACGTAATTTTTGCAAGACCCGTTCTTCACATTTCCTAATAAAGCGGTTTCAATTGAAGTGCGATGTTTCTTGAGCCCAAGAAGTCTTGCAGCCGCTTCAGTTATGAAAGTAGCCTCTGATCCGGAATCTATCAGCGCCCTCAAGTGGATATATTTTCCAGTTGATGACTTAACCCCCACGACAGCAGTTGATAATAAAATTTGTATGTTTGTGTGTTGTGATATGTGGTGATTGCGAATGGATGAGCTTGTGCCCGGTAATACATTATGGGGATTGAACGACAGTGCGTTTGGGTTTACCTGAGTCGATATTGAACATGATTGAATCTCGTTTGTATTGGGTGCGATAGACTGTGGAGTAGAATTAGCATTCCCCAATTGTGCTACTGATGAGGAGCTCGACGTGGGATCAGATTGAGGAGTTGAAATGTGTGAGGTGTGATTGCGTTCAGTGTTATGATGCAGAAGAGAATGATGTTTTTGCCTGCAATAGTAACACCGTTTTTGGCTGGGGCATTGGTGAATCTTATGGCTATAGGCTAAACTGTTTTCACAAACTCCAAGCTGTTTTACCGTTCTTTGCTTAGCATAATAATCCAATCTAATAAAAGAATTGCAAGTTCTAAGTGAATGTTGGCCGTTATGACAAACAGAACAAGTAAACTTTTCTCTATTTGTAGGTTTAACATGGAGAACATTGTGATTTACTTGATTTCTTTGAAGCGATGACCTTGATTTTGGTTTAAATTGATCAACAACTTCCAATGATCGAAAGCGCGTTTCCAAGAAACTTGAGAATTCCGTGAATGTTGGAAGTTCTTTGGTCATTCCCAGTTTCTCTTCCCACATTTGTTGTGTACAGGCGGGTAGTTTTTGTAATAATGTGTAAATAACTACCACATCCCAATGATCTATTGGAACTCCTAAATTGGTCAACGAATGGAGAACTTCAGTTGATTTGTCTAGTAAGCCCTTGATGGCATTTGAACTTTCGGCATGAATTGTGGGTTGTTCGAAGAAAATCCTTAGTTGAGTATTAACTAAAATACGTTTATGGTCATATCGTGATGTAAGAATAGACCATGCCTGCTGATAGTTGCCGTTATCGATGCTCAAATGCTGTAATAATCGTTCAGCTTCACCCGTCACACTCGATTTTAAATAGTGCAACTTTTGTATCTCGGACAATGACGAATTATTATGCACCAGGGCAACAAAAAGATCATGAAACGATCGCCACCTATCGTAAGCACCAGAAAAAATCGGAGGATTGATGCAGGGGAGTCTAATTTCATTGAAATTTATAGAATTTTTGGTAGCAACTGAATTGTCTTGCTGTTCTTCATGCGCTTGGTCTTTAGAATTAACGCTATCATGTTGATTCTTATCTTTCTCCTCAGACGGATGCTCAGGGGAACAGTAATTATCTAACCTATCTAGCTCATCCAACATTGTTGATTTGTATAACAGGTAGGTTAGGTTAGGTTAGGTTAAAAAAGGGGTATGAGATGACTCATACGGCACTAGGCACCATAAGGGCCCATCGCGATCCCTAGGGGGAACCAATTGCAGTGACCTACAATGGAAAAAACACCTAAACACTTGCCCTTGAGAAAACCCCAATTTCCCTGCAAAAACCAAGTAGCCCCTTGAAGTTGGTATTGTCTATCTCCCCTAAATGTTGGAAGAAGTACCTGCCCAAAAATGTCCTTCTACTGCGACATATTGCCTCACATTCGCACAGTATATGTGTTATGTCCTCTTCGGCTTGCAGGTCACTGCAGAATCTGCAAGTGTCCGAGTCTGCTAGCCCTAGTCTTCTTGCATGTTTTCTAAGAAGACAGTGCCCTGATAATATGCCGATCAATGTCCTGAGCTGTTCCCTGCCTAGTTTGAGGATTTCCCTAGATCTTTTTCGGTCGTATTGCGGCCAAAGTGCCTTAGATACCGCGTGACCGGTGAGGTCCTTCCACCTCCGGTCGGCTTCCTTGTTTATTTTATTCCTAATATTGCTTTTTATGATGCAAGGAGGTGGTTTAATATCCACATCTCCTCCGTCATGCAATTCCCCGCCTATCCTCGCAAGCTCATCCGCCTGCTCATTTCCAACTATACCGCAGTGTCCTGGTACCCAGCACAGTCTCACTCGGTTCTGACTGCATAATGCCTTGAGCATTGTGCGACAGTTCCTGACTAATTCAGAATTGATGTTCGTAGATTCCAGTGCCTTGAGTGCAGCCTGGCTATCGATGTAGATGGCTATATCCCTTCCAGATATAGATCTCATCCGCATTAGCTCTGCCGCCTTCATAACAGCCAGAACTTCTGATTGGAAGACACTGCTTGTATCCGGTAGTCGTATAGACACTTTTAGATCTGGATCTACGGAGTAGATTCCAGCACCCGTACCTTCCGCTGTTTTTTAACCCGTCCGCTCTCTGCACCGACGCTAGTTTGCCGACTGTTGTTTTCTTTTTCGTCGCCGTCCACCATACTAGTGCGCCATATGTGAGTATGGGTCTAACCACCACTGTATATAGCCAGTGCACCATAGCAGGTTTTAGGCCCCAAGTCCTGCCTACTATTTTTTTACAAATAAAAAGAGCGTTATACGCCTTTTTAATTCTTTCCACTACATTTGCATTCCAGTTCAGTTTTCTGTCCAGAATGACCCCAAGATACTTTGCCTTGTCAGACAAAGGCAATTCCACTCCTTCCAGTTTAGGGAGGTTAAAGTGTGGTATCTTGTGCTTTCTGGTGAAGAGTACCAGTTCCGTTTTGGAGGGGTTGACGTTAAGTCCACAGCCCTTTGCCCATAAATTGACTTTCCTTAATGCACTGTCCATAATTTCACTTAGAGTGTTTAAAAACTTTCCCTGAATGATGATAACTAGGTTATCAGCATATGCTGTGGCACTTATTCCCCTGGAGCTCAGTTTCTTCAAAATGTCATCCATAACAAGCACCCAAAGGAGAGGTGAAAGGACTCCCCCCTGTGGTGTTCCCCTGGTCACCGACATTCTAATGAAACTTTGTCCCAGGGAGCAGTTTATTTTCCTACTTGCAAGCATGTTGCAGACCCATAAAACTATGCTGTGTCCAATGTTCATATTAGACATGGCACGCTTTATAGCCTTGCCCTCTACATTGTTAAAAGCACCCTCAATATCCAGAAAAGCTGCTAGAGCAAACTCGCCCAAGTGTAAGCTTCTTTCAATCTTCCCTACTACATTATGTAAAGCTGTTTCTACTGACTTTCCCTTCATGTATGCATGTTGCGATTCGCTTAAGAATCCATTATTGCATTTGCTCCTGATATGAACTTCTAATAGCCGCTCTAGGGTTTTTAGCATAAAGGATGACAGACTGATTGGTCTGAAATCCTTCGCTGTTGTATGCCCCTGCTTGCCAGCTTTGGGAATGAAAACCACTTTCACCTGCCGCCATGCTGCTGGTATGTACCCTAATTTCAGACTCTGTCTTAGAATCTCCGTAATTTTCCGAATCGCCCTCTCAGGTGCCTTTTGCAGCATGATCGGCAAAATTCCATCTGGGCCCGAGGATTTATACGGTTTGAAGGACTGCAAAGCCCACCGCACTTTTCTCCGATTTATGAGATCAACTATCTCCCCCCTCGTGAGGGGGTCACAGTTGATATCCGTACGACCTTGCAGCTCAGAATCCTCTGGGATAGTAGCCCCGGGAAAGTGAGATTCCACCAGGGTTACCAGAACCTCCTGACTGCTTTCGGCCCAGGTACCGTCTTTCTTTTTGAGGTAGCTAGGTACACTCGCCTCTTTTGAGAGTACTTTGCGTAGTCTCGAAGCCTTATCTGTATCCGATATTGATTCGCAGAAAAGTTTCCACGAAACTCGTTTGGATTTCCTGATTAAATATTTGAATTGCCTTTTACTTTCGGTATACTCATTCCATGTGGTGTCGTCCCTGACCAACTTCGCCCTATTGTAGAGTTTCCTTACTTCTTTCTGTTTCAGCCCTATCTCCCTATTCCACCATTTCGGCTGTACCCTTTTTGGTGTCTTATTTTCCGGGCATACCTTCTCAAATGCCGTTGTCAGTGTTTGGTTTATCAGCTCAACCGCCCTATCCAGGTCCTTGGCAGTATTGCCAGGACCGGGCTGGGTGTCAAGATGCTGATTTACCATTATCGTATATTTAGCCCAATCTGCTTTTCTAGGATTCCTATGAAAACTACATGCCCTACTATGGAAGTTGACGTTGAAACGTATCCATCGATGATCTGACAAAGACGCTTCTTCCACAACCCTCCAATTTCCAACTACCAACTTGTCTGTATTAGAGACAAGGGTGATGTCTAAAACCTCCTCCCTATTTCTGACTACAAAAGTAGGTGAATTCCCTCTATTACATATTATGAGGTTGGACGTTATAATAAAATCATAAAGACACTCACCTCTTGCATTAATGTCACTGCTGCCCCATTGAGAGTGATGGGCATTTGCATCACAGCCCATTACGTGCATCCAGTTTGTCTGTCCAGCCAGCTTCTTCAACTTCTCCGGGATAACTACCTCAGAGTCGTATGGGAGGTAGGCTGATGTTAGACATAGCGGTTTACCGTCTTCCCTTTCGCAGATTACTGCAGTCAAGTCTCCTGAACTGTAATTATTCAAAAGAAAAGCCCTTATATGGTTTTTAATTAATATACAAGTCCTGATTTTACCTTTTCCCTTATAGAACAACGTGTAATTCCTGTTCTTGAGACCTTGGATCTCGTTGTTCTTATTGATCCAAGGCTCCTGTATCAGTATTGCCGCGACGTCCTGCTTGATGATGTACTCCAACAAACAGGCCGTCGCTGCCCTACTATGATGCAGGTTTATCTGCAGCGCTTCCATCATCATTAACAGGCGGCTCCTCCTCATCCTTGCCCTTGGTCGTTTTTACCATGACTCTTCCCATACTATATCTTACCATACCGTTGGATTTCTCCAGGTATGGAAGACTTTCCTTATTTAAGGACAGCAAGAAGTGCTGGCCATATTGCCGTCGTGGTCCCGTCTTTAGGACTCTCCATGTGTCGGCTTTGAGTTCCCGATTTTGCACATGGAGAAGCCCTAGGAGCTTCTCTGGGTAAGTATAAGGGCACGGAACCCAAACCCATGCCGTCGGCGGAGTGTACTGCGCCAACTCCGCCACCGTCATGCATTTAAGTTTTATGCCTTCCCATGTGTCGCTGCACTCCAGGATGAACCCTCTCAAGAATTCCACCGTAGAAGTGTTTCCACAAGCGACAACCTTGCGCCCTCCTTCCCAACCAGCACCGTCAAATAAAAGTTCCGCGTTTCCTGTGTCGGACAACTCCTTCCACAGGGCGTCTTGGAATTTTTCTTCGACGTATTTCCACTGGTCGATTGTCAGACGACCGCAAGGTTCCCGCTCGTTTACTACAGCAACGAGAAGCTCATCTTTCGGGTCGCTTTGCCCTCGACGAAGTGCCGATGAAGTCCCAGCCTTCATCTTCTTCGCGTCATTGGGCTCCGCGACGTCGTCCGACCTGCCTCTCTTGCTGCTGAAACCCGTCTCAGCAGAGTTCTTCCCCTTTGCAATTGCTGCGTAGGACGTAGAGGGCGCCGGTCCGGCTTCCTCCCTCGTCTGCACAGTAGCCCTCTTTTTTGTCTTCTTTTGATTGAGCGGTGGAGCGGCCAAAGTAGCCTTTGCTCTTTCAAAAGAAGACTTTTCCCATTTGCTGAGAGTGCTGGGATCGCAACCCTCATATTTGGCAACCTTGCGCTTTGCGCCACGTATTGCAGCCTTTGCCTTCTGGTGCTGATTATGCTTCGCACCTTTGCTGTTTAAGTCGGAGGGAGCACCGGTCACAGCGGACGAGCCAGCTGTTCCCGCTTTTCCCCCTTCTTGAGCATTACCCTGACTAGCATTGACGTCGGATCTAGCTTCATTGGTAGCGGAAGTTCCAGCTACCTCAGCCTTTTCCTCAGCCAATTTCTTTTCCTGTTCTTTTGCGATATCGGATAAAGCCTCACTGACAGCGGATGTTCCAGCTGTCTCAACTTTTTCCTCCACCGCGTTACCCTTTGATTCACCTGTGAGAGTCCCAGCCTGCTCACAAGTGAAAAGGCTAACGTTAGTGAAAGTGTCATCAGACTCCCCACTATCGCTAGCCAGCAACCTCCCTTCCTCCAATTCTAACGCCAGGAGGGAGACAGTTGAAGAAGAAGATAACTCTCCTTCGCTCAGCTCCGATTCCCCCCTAGCGTGAATTGCTTTTTGTTTTTTAATATTTGTTTTTTTTGTTTTGTCCATTTTTCTGTTACGTTAAATTAGTCCCCACGAGTAGAGCCGGAAATATAAAGGTCAGCCCAGGCAGCGCCGCTATACCTGGGTAAGGCTAAATACAACAGACCCGCGCCAAGGCGTCTGAGGGAGCTCGTTAATAGCCGGTTTTACCTCCGGCCGATTGCAACCAGAAGCACGGTTTACTATACGCTCTCTCCACCTCTGGTATCAGGTACGATTTTAGGGTTTTCTCCCACCTCAACTAATGGATCACGACATACGATTAAAGCGTAAGCATAAATCCTTGGCTGACACCAACCAGACAAGCTGATTGGCCATTTTCAGACGGGCGCCCGCGGGAAGGAACAACAAGTTGAGGATTTTGCCCAGTCCAGTATAACAGGTAAGTTTCCATAACCTTATCATATGAATCTTCATACAATTTCAAAACCTCTTCTTCCAGATCAGAACTATCAATATCATCACGATGTTCGCAAATATTTCTAAAATTGTCCTCCAAAATACTCAATCTACTGGATATATAATTCCTCGTTCTAGCATCATCACTCAATTTCCCGAAACTAATAAAATCTTTTTCAACCTGCACACACATCCTTTTCAATAATTTCATTGCGGCGTTAACATTCATATTGTTAAATTAATTTACTTGTAAATGCGTAGTCGTATTAAATGTAAGATTAAAGAAAAATAACGTTGCACTCACTTTTAATTCGTATCGATTGTTCCTTTGTTGCGTTTTGTTGCGTCCAGAAATTTCGATGCCAACGGATAACGGTGTAACAGTTTCAACGGCACACAATATTTGAACGGCACACTATGATTCCAGTAAAAGCTATCAATTCCAACGGTACAATTTTCAATCCAGTAGACGATGTTAAGAACAGACGCACACTCAAAAAATGGCGCAAATGATTTCCACAGCATAAAAAATGAATGCAGGTGTGTATGAATATGGATTTAGTATTAAAGATCGTACTCACTCGATTAATTTGTTGTAATATTGTAGATTTGATTCTCCAATGTCAATCTGATTCCAGCAAGCAACAGCACAATACGGTAATGATGTTAGCGGCTCCAACGGCATACGAACAAAACAGCACAGTTGATGAAACAGCAAAATCTCCCACAGCACAGCACAGCAGACAAAGGCACAGCCAAAGCACAGCACAATTACTCCAAAAAATTGGTTATACGAATTCGAGAATGTTTAATATGTATCAATGTTCGGCTCGAATGGACCAAAATGTAGTTGTAATAAAACGCAGTTTCTTTAAACGTTATAAAATGTGCACTTTATTCGAAGGTTGGATGATTAATGATTCAAATTCAACTTTGTATTCTCTGGTGGTATTTGACAATTACAATTTGACAATAGACTGAATGACATTAACAATTGGCATAAGGTATACGTATAATGGGCAAGTTACATAGGTAATGTATAACAGTTACAAGAAATATAATTAACAATACATAATAATTTTGGTTAAAGTTGTAACAAGTTCAGAAGATCTGAAATTAGTCGAAATAAATGGAGCCAAAATGCAGGCATTAATAGACACTGGTAGCGATTTGACGCTGATACGCTGCGACGAATACGTTCGAATAGGGGCACCAGAGGCCACTTCGTCGGAAAAGTCCATTCAAGGAGTGTCAACCAGTCCAGTAAAAACCATCGCTTATTTTAATACTGACATCACAATTGATGGTTCCATTTTTAACACTAATGTTTATGTTCTATCAGAATCGTGTATGAAATTGCCAATGATCATAGGGAAACCATATTGCGCGGAACTGATATCAAACTCACTGAGGAAGGAATATTTGTTTCAAAGATCAACGAAATTCTTATCTGTAATTGCAATTCGTCCCAGGTTTTCGATAATAATTCAGATTTAAAAATAGGTTCTAACGATTTTAGGAACCAGATTATGACCCTAGTAAAACAATACAATCCAAGAGAAGAAAAAACAACTAATATTGAAATGAAGTTGATTCTTAAGTCAGACATACCAATTTCGCAGCCACCGAGGCGACTAGCGCCGCTAGAAAGGAATATTGTGGACAAACAAATCGCTACATGGCTAGAAGAGGGCATCATTCGACCCAGTACTTCCGAATACTCCAGCCCTGTCGTTTTGGCGAATAAAAAAGACGGTTCAAAGCGATTATGCATCGACTATCGACGACTCAATAAGGAAGTGATTCGTGATCACTATCCCCTCCCTCTAATCGAAGACCAAATTGATTCCCTGCATGATGCGGAAGTTTTCTGTACCATTGACTTAGAAAATGGATTTTTCCATGTTCCAGTCCCCGAGGATAGCATAAAGTTCACAGCGTTTGTGACACCATCTGGACAGTATGAATTTTTGCGAACTCCATTTGGTCTTTGTACATCACCTACGGTTTTCCAAAAGTTCATCAACCAGGTTTTCAAACCCCTCATTGAAAAAAAGACATTGCTTTTGTATATGGATGATGTAGTTATTTTGGGAAAAAGCGATGAGGATTGTATCGAAAAACTAAAAAGTACACTTCGTTTGGCTGAAATGTATGGCCTAAAAATAAAATGGAAGAAATGTCAATTCTTATGTCGGACTATAGAGTACTTGGGATATGAAATTTCGAAAGGCACAATCAAACCTTCACAGGCTAAGACTATGGCAATCAAAAACTTCCCAGAACCGAAAACAATCAAGTCATTGCAAAGCTTTCTAGGCCTGAATGGTTACTTTAGAAAGTATAAAGTAGAAAAAAGTCCTATCGACTAAGCCAGTGTTGAAACTATACCGACAAGAAGCAGAGACTGAATTGCACACGGATGCATCCAAATGGGGTTTTGGAGCTATCTTAATGCAAAAATCGCACGACCAAAAGTTCCACCCAGTCTATTTTTTCAGCAAGAAATCTTCACCCGCTGAGGAACGCTACTGCAGCTATGAACTTGAAGTTTTAGCTATAATCAATGCTCTTAAAAAACTACGTGTCTACCTTCTTGGTATACAATTTAAAATCATTACGCATTGTGCCGCGACTATGGAAAAAAAAAGAGATTTTGCCACGAATTGCTGGTTGGGCCCTTACCCTTCAAGATTATGACTATACTTTGGAGCACCGCCCAGGAATTCGTATGAAACACGCTGATTCATTGAGCCGTAACCCAATAATCATGACGCTCTCTAGCGTATTTCTGGACCGCATAAAAGTTTCGCAAGAAGGGGATCCACACCTTAAGGTAATTAAAAAAGTTGTAGAGGACGGTGGCTATGAAAACTACCTGCTTGAACTTGGCGTTCTATATAAGGAAACTGCGGAAGGAAACAAGCTGCTATGTGTACCCAAAAAAATGCAACCTGAAATAATAAAAACTGTACATGACGATGGACACTTCGGAGTTAAAAAGATGGAGGAAATTCTGAACCGAGAATACTGTATACCAAATCTTAGGGGAAAAATTGAAGCCTGTAGAGCAAATTGCATTCCCTGCATTTTGGGCGAAAGGAAAGCCGGAAAACAGGAAGGTTATCTTCACTCTATTTCGAAAAATGAACTACCGTTAGATACATACCATATTGACCATCTAGGACCTTTAAGCGCGACTAGTAAGAGGTATTGCTACATATTTTGCGTGATCGATGCGTTTTCTAAATTTACGTGGATTTATCCATGTAGATCAACTTCAGCTGCAGAAGTTATACAAAAGTTGGACTTGCAGAAAACGACATTTGGTAATCCGAGCAGAATGATATCAGATCGCGGATCTGCGTTTACTTCCAATATTTTTAAAGAATATTGCGAACGTGAAGGGATTCAGCACCTACTCATAACTACGGGCGTACCTCGCGCAAATGGTCAGGTAGAACGAATCAATCGAGTGATTATTTCCGTCCTGACAAAGATGTCGATCGATGATCCAACGAAATGGTACCAACATACCGCAAGACTTCAAATGTGCCTCAACTCCACATTTCATCGCAGTATTCGACGAACACCCTTCGAAATACTTACCGGGATACAAATGAAGACAAGACCTGAAAATTCACTAGGCGAACAAATTAACGGAGAACTACGAACAATTATTGATGACGAGCGGGATGAAATTCGTGAAAGTGCTCGTCAAAACATTTTACGGGTACAAACAAAAAACGAGAAAACCTTTAACAGAAGACGAAAATTAGCTAACAAATACGACTTAAATGATATAGTAGCAATTAAAAGAACCCAGTTTGGCACTAATTTAAAACTTTATCCCAAATTCTTAGGTCCTTACAAGGTGACGAAGGTTTCTCCGAATGATCGCTACGAAGTCCGAAAACTTGGAAACCAGGAAGGGCCTAGAAGCACTGCCACCAGCGCCGATTACATGAAACCTTGGACATCATCCTCAGATCAATACTCCAGCAATGATGAAGAGGAAGACGACGAAGCCGATACTACCCAGCGTCAATAAATTCTTCACGTACTTAGATGCCACTGCCCAAACCAGTCAAGACGAACATACCACCAGCCAAGACGAACAATCCACCTGCCAAGACGAACAATCCACCAGCTAAGACGAACAACCAACAAAATAATAAGAATTGCATAAGCATGGCTCATACTGATGACTTAATTACTATACGACGAATTTGGTAACGATTGATGTTGTGATAAGACGTACATAATCTTAAAAGACGAAGATGATGAAGATGAAGAAGATGTTTGTGAAGTTTCCCGAGGCCAGAGAAACAAGCAGGATGGCCGAATTTGTAGGATCACCCTGTGATCTCCTTGACGAAGAAGAACTCTACCACTAGCAGCTTTCACCACGAAATAACGAACTAGACTCTCAGTCGCCAGTTGCTGATTGTCCGCCGACCAGATAGCTAGCTAACTTTCTAGTTTCACTTTCTTTTTAAACTTCTATTTAAATAAAACCTTAATGTATTTTGTCAATTGATGTCAGACTTTTCTTTCACAAATCCCACATATATATGGTCTGATTCCAGCGGCCAATACATAATCTGGTACAGGCCACAGCACAGCAAAAATCTGTATTATTCCGCTACGTTGTGCTTGGTATATTTGTAGCTATACCGCGGTCTCATCTATCTATATACTAGCATCGTCATTTTTTCTCTTCTAGCACTTACTGGTCATTTCTTTTACAACTTACATTTGTTTACTCCCCCTCTGGGTGACGGTTGTAGAATTGAATTTTCGTCGTGCATTTGTGGGGTTTTGATCTTTGACTCAGACCTAAATCATGGATAAACGTCAATTCTGGATAATCGAGGGATAACATATTCGCTCTCAGACCGAAACCAAAACTATTTGGGTTCGTGTCATTAATAACGGAAATGAGAGCACGAATGCGACATACGTTTTTTTTTTCGGAGTCTAAATTGATTGCCAGTTTATTAGTTGCTGCAAATTGGAATACAATTTGGAAAGAGTGAAGTAAAATAAAAACGGGCTTAGTGAGCGTTTCCCACAAAGCTTATCGCTTTTGCAAGTGCACAGGAGCACAAGTGATAAGAAAAGAAAACGCTTAAATAATAATGAAATCCCAATTATGCGATCTCATGCTGAGACTGGGCTATCCGGGCGTATACTTAACATTTCGGAAAATTAAGTTCGGATATCCTTTATGTGGAAAACTCCTATCCTTTTACCTTGCAGGTCCTGTAACTCGTAAAGTTTGTTTAAAACGACCTTGCACACCTTCATTTTCAGGAATTTGGGGCAAAGCTTGGCGTTAACCTTTTTCGATGCATCGCTGAGAACAAAATTTCTTTCATATACGACATCTCCCACTTTGAATCTTCGGTTGGTACTTCGAAGATTGTATACCTTCTCATACTTCTGATGAGGGTCTGCTAACGACTTTTTTCGATGATCGTGAAGAATTTGCATCTTATCCCCTTTTGCTAAAGCAGTTAGATTGGAATTATTCAGGCCATCTAGATTTCGAAGAAGTTCATAAGTTGAACCATGCTCGATCATAGGTTGCCCGAATAAGGCTTCATATGGCGAGTTACCTATAGCAGCATGAACAGCAGATCGCATTTATATGGCGAATACCGAAACTAGATAGAAACTTACTGAACTCTCGACTGGTGAACTTTTTTCCATTATCGGTTAAAATTGTTTCGGGGACACCAAAGAGAAAAAAGAATTGATCTCGTAAAAATCTGGAGGTTAGGTCAGAGGTTGCCTTTTTAAGAGGTTGTAAGAGCACAAATTTAGTTAATTGGTCTAAGACAATTAGAATGTGGGTATTACCCGCTTTCGACCGGGGATAAGGACCTCGGAAATCTATAAAAATGTGTTGAAATGGACGATTTACTTCAAAAGATTTACCCATAGGTGTTCGTAAAATTGAGTTTGGGGCTTTTGACGATTTCCACTCTTCGCAATTATTTATAAAGATTTTCACCTGGGGGGCCATATTGGGCCAATAGAATCGCTCGCGCAGGCGGTATAAGGTTTTGGCTATACCCCCATGCGAAGCTCGAGGTGGACGATGAGCTAAGGAAATCAGACGTTCGGTCAACTGTGATGGAACCCAAAGCTTCCATAACAATTCATCCTGTAGTGGGTCCCCCGAGCAGGATTTTATCTTTTTGTACACAAACTGATTGGATACGGTTAGGTCAGGAAGCTGCGTTTGGTTTCGCTTAATTGTGTCGATTATCTTAACATATTCATCCATTTTAAAGGCGGGATCGGAAAGATCAACGTGCAGCGCATCTGTACCAATATCCACTTCGACTGAATCCAAACCGTATACTCTCGATAGGGCATCGGGTACCACATTGAGAGAACCTTTTCGGTGTTCAATATCGAAGACAAAGCTTTGTAACTTTAGGCTCCATCGAGCCAACCTTCCATCTAAGTCCTTTTTGTTCATAAGCCACCTCAAGCTTGCGTGGTCAGTTATAATCTTGAATTTATGACCTTCTACATACGCCCTAAACTTTTGCACCCCCATAACTGCAGCGAGGCATTCACGTTCAGTGACGCTGTAGTTACGTTGTGCGGCATTTAATTTATGTGAATAGTAGAAAATCGGGCGTTCCGCCCCATTCTCGTCGCACTGACACAAAACGCATCCTATCCCAGTTGCAGATGCATCACAAACTATTACGAATTCTTTGTCATAGTCCGGATTGACTAAAATTGGCGCTGTAGTTAGCGCAGCCTTAAGTTGATTGAAGGCGGTAAGCGCTTCGTCGCTAAAGTGGAATTTTACCCCTTTCTTTAGAGTGTTTGTAATAGGTGTGGCTATCGATGCAAAGTCTTTTACGAACCTTCGGTACCATCCAGCCATACCGAGGAATCGGCGGACCTGGCGTGGTGTTTTTGGTACCGGGAAATCATATGTAGCAGCAACCTTATCGGGATTCGTTTTGAGACACCCTTCCCCTACGATATACCCTAGGTATTTTAGTTGACGGAAACAAAATTTTGACTTTTGCAGATTTATTGATAAACCTGCATCTCTCAACCTATTGGCTACCACTGACAACATTTTCAGATGTTCCTCGAACGTTTGTGAAACTATCAGCAAGTCATCCAAGTAGACAAACACGTTTTCTCGCAATTCGTGAGGTACCACTTTGTCCATCAATCTGCACATGCGCTGTGGAGCATTGCAGAGGCCGAAGGGCATCACTCTGAAATGGTAAAGAGGCCTTCCGGGGACGGTGAAAGCGGTTTTCTCCTTTGACCTTTGCTCCGGCGGTATCTGCCAGAAAGCGTCTTTCAAATCCACACTTTAAATAAAGTGTGTATCAAAAAGACGTCCCAACAGCCCCTCAATATGAGGAAGAGGATATGCATCCTTTTTTGTGACTTGGCTCACTTTTCGAAAGTCCAAGCACAAGCGGTTCTTACCAGGCTTACGTATGAGTACGACTGGGGAGCTCCATGCACTTGAACTTTCTTCTATGATCCCCAAGTCCAGCATGCGATCCAATTCCTCATACAATAGGGTTTGTACCGCTGGAGATACGGGATAATGCCGCTGTTTGACGGGTTCAGAGTCTCCGGTGTCTATTATGTGTTCCTCTAAGTTTGTCTTTCCTAGGCCAACAGTGGCAAAGGAGGGGAACAAACTCATGGATTGGCTTAGTCCACTGGATTCCTCGTGGGATAATTTACAAAAATGTGAATCACCTATACACTCGGATTGAATTATTGATAGTTCAGATATAAGATGGGGGGCGATCTCAAATTCTCTCCAAAAATCAACCCCTAAGTATAAGGGTTGTTTTAAAGTAGGCACAAGAAATAGGGTTATCGGCTTCACGGCGCCTTTGTATGTAATGTCAAGGGTGACTTGCCTACCACAAACTGGTTGTGCCCGTCAGCAGTTTTAACTAACGAATGAAATCTTTTAAAAGGGATTTGCTTCTCTTTGAGGACGTTACAACTCTCTTGTCCTAGACAACTTACAGCCGCACCACTATCTAATAATCCAAAAATACTTTGACCAAAGATATTTACCATTGCATATGGACGCGGGTCGTTCTCAGAACTGCATAGAGTTGTGGCTGCAATAGATTGATAAGTAAGCTTCTTTTTTTTAAATCTCTCACGAAGACGGAGTATCTTTTTCGAGCAGTAATTGGGAGTGTTTTGAGTGTTTCTATTTCGGGTCGCATAATACGTTTGCAAACGATCGTGTAGAGTTTTGACGGGGGTATTTTGGGCTTGATCTGGCTGAGGCGGAGAAGCTACCTCCCGTTTGAGAATCGTAAGTGGCTTAGTACAGTTTTGAAGAGAAGAAGTAGAAGTAGAGGTATTGAGATTTGAATTCAATGGTGTGTACTGTGCAGGGTTTCTTTCCTGTGAACAAATAACACCGGTGGATGATCTGTTCTGTCGCAAGTTTTCCGAGCATCTCGTGCATTTAGGAGTGGTGGTGTTTTCCTTTCCACACTTGAAACAGAATAATTTTCTCTGGGGACTATCACACTCGTAAAAAGTGTGGCCAACAATCTTGCAATTCCAGCAAGTAAGAGCGTTTTGGTTCCTACGATTTTCCATCGCATCGAAATGGAAATCTACACCACTGCAGTATGGTTCTAACTTTTAGTATAGAAGGTTATTAAGAGCTCTCCCATACGTTTACAAACGTTCTGTTTAATAATTTCTATTATCTCGCGGTTCGGTTTCGGATTTCTCAAGCGGGTATTCAGCTGTAAAATGTTATTGTAAAAATCATCGAACGGTTCCGTGGTGCCTTGACGCCTATCCGACATTTTGCGGGATAGCTCGGAGTCCGTTTCGATTCTTCGGAATTGTTCTACCAGGGAATTTTTCAAACAGGGCCAGGTAACATTTGGATTGGACTTCAAAAAGACCCAAAACCAATTTTCCGCCGGGCCGGTGACAAATTGGTGGAAATTCAGTACTACCTCCTCCCAAGATGCTCCATAACCATCATTGACTCGCTCCAACCGAAAAAGAAAATCGTCCACAGACATCTTTCGATTGTCGAATTTAATGCCCCATTTATGAAAGTTGTGGGCATTCGAAACGGTCGACGAAGGAGTTTGACCTCTATTTACGGTAGGAGAAGTTATGGGCTGGTTAAGATGCATATTATTTAACTGGGCAATAAAATTGTCTACATTTTCAGTTCGCGCGTTAGGGGGAGGTACTGTCAGGTCAGGTAATTGTGTTGGAAAGGCCGTTATTGGCTCAGGCGGGTGCAGTATGGGTGCATTGGTAGGTGGCAGCATCCGAGGTGGAGTCTGAGAATTCAATAAGTCTTGAAAGAGCAGAGTGATGTCATTTCTAGTAGTGACTCGATTCTTCTCTAACTCTTCCCTAATTACTCGCAAGTCGTCTGTGCGACTCAGACCCACGGTTGCAGAAACAACTTCTTGCACGTACTGGGCCAAATTCTCTCTTTCATTATTTTCAGCGTCCACTTCAACTTCGGAGTCAACATGTAAATTACCGTGCTCTTCAGTTGAACGTATATCATATCGATGAGTCTCATCGAGAGACACGCGAGCCTCGTTTGAAGTTGAAGGAACGGGGTAGTTATTTATTGAACGGGGTTTTGCCCGCCAGGACTTCGCTACGGGACCAACGGATTGGCGTGTATCCTTAGCCTTTTTGTCCTTCTTAGGACGTAAGAACCTTTCAGAAGTTGAATTCAGATTCGACATATTTATTTGAGGGTATTATTGTGAGGAATTCACAAAAGATAAAAAAAATATAATTATATAGATAATGTAGTTTTGTAACTAAGCTAATGAGCCTAAAATGTATGCTTTCAATTCAAAAAAAAAAAAAAACAAATTTCGTAACCAACAATAAAATTTCAGCAATTTTAGATTGTATAAATGTATGTAGTTTTGGTTAAGCTTCGTAAGCGAATATCAAATCTGTAGGAAACCCTGGTTTATATAGTCAAATATTTATATAGTTATGTTCACTTTTTTTTTTCTAGCATTTGTATGATAATAGAAATTAAAAGGAAAAAGTAGGACGTCTGTTAGTACTGCAATTCCTCTAGTATAACACTTATTAGCTACAAAGAACCCAGTATTTAGTGTACTTTACCCTATCCAACAACCACTCCAATTCCTAGCTTCCTAAATTCCTAAATACCCCCGGAGGGTGTGGCTTAGAAATTGAAAATGCACCGGACAAAAAGTAAAGATGGGATGAGCGCGTGAGAGGAGCGGTATTGTCAATGTGAAGAAGATTCTCTATGAAATGGGCTACGGATTTTTTTTTGGAGAAGAAAATCAGGCCATTCGTATGTAATACATACTAAACTTATGTCAAAACCGTTCTTGTGGTGGCGCGATTCTTTAAAAACGTTTTTTTTAGTGCCAGCCACGAAGTGAATTTGCAACGGAAGAGCATTTGTCGAGTCAGTCAGTGCTGGGTATTGCGACCGAAAGGTCTATCAACGAATAGTAAAAAACCGTGTACAATTTACTTCGATTTTCACGAGCTTTACGTTTGTTAAGTACAGTCAGTCATTTAAGTACAGAACATTTTTACGTCAAATAACATAAAGTGACGATAAATTTAACTCTCGCGATCGTGTGCGACTAATAAATTTAATTAAAAGTCATCGCAAAGTGTGTGTATGTGCGCTTTTTCATTATTTATCGTCAGTTTTGCCACAAGAGCAGCCGCGCGATAAATCAAAATCTGATCTGCACACGGGAATATTTACCCCAACATCGATAAAGTGCCCTACAAAGGCTCGCACGAGAAAGAAAAAAAAAACAAACGATCATCTCCCTCGCTATCTTGGTTGATCGGCATATCAAGTTGAGTGCCCACAGAATACATTCCTGATCGTCCCGTCGCATCCCCCGTGAATGTCACCCATCGTCGCATAATTCGCTGAAGCATCGCCAGCACACACCACGCGTCCCGTCTGGGTCACCTTGGGGCTCCGAACCACGAACCAGGTCAGAGCACGAGTGTGAATACGATCTCTGCTGTCCAACAGAGGCTTTGCCTATCGATCGGCTACATCACACGGTGTGGCATCGTATTGGAGCACAATCCTCCATCATTCAGTGCACCTGTCATCGGGTCGGTGCATTCATCTCACGCCTTGTCATCATCGTTCGTCAAAGCGAAGCAGCCGACGTTGTACAAATCGTCCCTCAGACGGCGTCCTTTCATACAAGTGCGAGTCAAATATTCACCACGAGGCAAAACGGTCCATACTCGCCACTCGCAACTCCGACAGCCAACATTGACAGTAAATCTAACACCAAATTTACCTGCATACCAATGTCAGCAGCAATCAACAACAGCGCTAAGCCCACCGGACCTCCTCAACTTTATTTTATGTTTGTTTTGTGATGTTTGATTCCCCCTTTTTACCACCCCCTTTCTAGTGTAATTAATTCCAGCAATAGACTAAATAGTGAAAATAAAGATACAATAACTAATCTAAAACAGAAAAAAAAAGAAGAAATTGTAATCATTGAATCGTTCAAATTAAATTTTGATTTTTTTTTTAAATCGAAATTACATCGTGGATAAAGTATCCAGTTCATCAAAGATCGTCCCCCAAAGAAGCTGTGCACAGAGTCGACCGGGATCATCCAGTTTTGTTTAAATTTTGGTAAGTCGTTGCACATTTTTATTGCATCTTTATATTTAATTTGAACACGAATGAAATAGGATTAAAGCTTGTAAATAGGTGAAATTGAATTCATAAGATACAAAAAAAAAAAAAATTTATCTAAATACATATATATCTAAAAAATAAACAATACCTACAACAAAATATCTATATATTATATATATATGACTAAAAACGTAAGCATAGTAGCTGGTTACAAATCAAGATAAAGTATCTACATGCCTAATAAGTTTTGTTTAGACCTAAAATAAAATAATTACGAAACAGAAAATTATATGCTGGAAATTACCTTATTTATCCTTTATTACCCTTATCCTACCATCCTAGTTGTAATAATTTTTATAAATCCTTTGGGTTAGATTTAGTCTTATTATCCTAATTCTTTCAAATCATTTTTTTTTATTAAGTATTGTAATACACTGAAACGAATCAATCTAAGAATTGAATTTTTGAATACCTACGTTTTTTTTTGTTCTTTTCTTTCTAAATTTTAATAAATTTTGGTTATAATTGAAATTTGAAATTTTGAGTGTTATTATTATGGAAATATTTTTGTTGGAATGAAATCGGTGATGACTACCAGAACAGGTAATATAGGTTTTTGTACAGCATTAGTACAAACCATGTACGAGTAAGGTAATTCGGTTCGGATGTGATGTGGCAATAATAAGGATGTAACTGTAGCAGGTCATTTAATATAACTTTAGGGGTTACTACTAATTTGAGTAGCTGTAGTAACCAAGGTGTGTTCTGGCGGAAGATTATTTCTTCCTAGCAGAATGCTAGGGGTGGGTTTTATACTCTGGAGGCACTAACAGCTATGCTCTCCAACTAAATGCGCGGCGGAAGATCATCGAACTACTTCGGGCTCAACTTTTCATTAAGTTTTAACAATTTTATCGTCGAACAACACCATCGATTTATTTGTAGGCCTGAAACAACGTAACACAGTCCTTTTCCCTGCAGCAAGATCCCACACCTCCGACGAGCTAGGACGAGCTTTATGCTAGCAGGCCTACCGCTGTTAAGGGATGGGACACCCCTTTCACGCTCCTGCCCGGACGGCCCGAATGCCCTGTAACATTCGGTCCTAAGGGTAGATTAGAGTTTGGAAGGGTAGAGTAGGAATGGTTGAAGAGAGGGTGTTTGAGTTTTCACCGCTATCCCGGATTTAGTTTCGGCTCATGCTAAAGCTATTGTTGTTTGTGACTCTCTGCGAGTTGATAAGATACCGACACCTACGGACGGTTATCTTTCGGGTTGTTTTCTCTTTTCTTTTCTTCTGACTTTTCCTGCCCAAACTCCGCAACAGCTTCGGAGGCAAACGTTACAGGTGGCGCCCAACGTGGGGCCCGAATTGGTTCGATTATTTTCGCTTTTATTTAAACAATTTACCTTTCCATTTGCACATTTTCATGTTTTTGATATGATTGCTTTGGCGTAGTCGCAATGGTTATTAATTGTACGTGAGGTTTATGGAATTACACCAGAATTTGTATTTTTCTTAGCGTTGCCCGGTAAGTTAGGACTTTGCATCCATGCTTACGTCCGTTGCTACGTTTAAGGCATGCATATTCGTTCCCAAAGGCTTTTCTTGTGTAATTATCTGGGACCGGAATCGGAGTGATTTTATTCTGATTCGACTGCTGCCCATGAGATCGCACAACCGCTATTGCTAATTTTCTTGAAATTCGGATTTGATTTGATTGGGTCATGAAACTTTCTGTCCGGTAGATTGAATAGTTATTTTCTGATCTACGTCCGCCGCTGAATAGTTTCAAATCAGTCAATTTAAAATACCATATACTATGGCCAAATGAGTGCATCGTTTCACTACCACAGTTATCATCATAAACAACCATAACCTTTTGTGCTTAATTTGTTATAGGTACACCATCGACGTCATAGTAGATTGTTATATAGAGCTTTCATCTTTTCCAACGAGATAATTTATCAATTTCAAAATTTAGTAAGCGAAGTTCTATGGCGATGACCGGTAAATTAGGTCATTGTAACCAAAGTTACGTCTGCTGCATCGTTGATGAATTTCCTTTCCAAATTTGTCATACCATTATTGTTGTGAATATGTTCTAACGTATGACGAAAGTATCTGCCATACCTTTACTAGATGAGTGTATCATCAATCGCGCATTTATACCAACAATTTATTTTCGTAGTACATTTTTTTTATTGCAATCTTTTTGCATTGTAATTGTACCTGCTGCAAGTTGCAATCCTTTTGTTCACAATATCACATCCGAAGATTTTTTTTAGTTGAGAGTTTCATTATAGTATTTTTTTTTTAGTTTTTTTTTCTTTTTTTTGGTGAAGGTTAGATAGATTGTGTAGTGAGAGTTCAGATTTTTTTGATGACTATTTTTCTTGGTTTTGGGGATACATATAGATATTTTTATAGATACTATATCTTTTACAATTTATAGGAATTCTGTATAGTCTATCTATTATCTACCTTTATATTTATTTAATTTTTCTATTTTTATTTTTACCGTGTTTAACGATGTCCGGACGCGGTCGTCCCATTAAAAGGTTTAGTACCTACAATTTACGTAATACGACTAATAGTCAAAATAAAAGACATTCTTTAACAAACAATATGTCAGTAAATGCCGGTAATGCAGCTGAGGCTGATATTTCGATTTCCAATCTTGAACAGTCTTGTCCTAATGCTATGGCAGGAACCTCCGGTTCAAATAATATCGTAGGAACTTCTTGTTCCAGCAATGTTGCACGCACTTCTGGTGTCAATAATAGGGCGGATCCTTCCGATAACGACAATACTGCGGCGCCAGACACAGTTGAAGTGCAGGTTCATGATGAACCACAGGCAAATACCAGTCGTTTGAATTTGAATGTTTCAAATACAGGGTCTAGCGACGGCGAACAGTTTGAACAATATGTTCAAGAAATGGTCACAGCTTCCGTTGGGTTACAACGCACTGATGACTTACGCTTTTTTCGAGAAGAGCTCGAAAAACATCGAATAGCTCTTCAACAAGAGGTTACGTCCATTGTAAGAGAAACGTTGTATAACATGGCACCGACACCTCCAACGCAAGTTCCTTTGGATTCCGGACTGTCGAGTGTACCAACACCCCATGTCGAACGTGTCACTAACCCCCGACCAGAGTATTGTGGTACATCAGCTCCTCCACGAGCTAACAATTCACGTATTGAACCTGTGGTCCATCCGGTGAATATGGCCCGTAGCTCAAATGTTGACAATTTTCTCTCACAACTGGGCAATTTAAGCTTGAGTGACCCAGCTACTCGACAAGAGGCTAATATACATTCCCCCTCCTCCTCGAATGTTTCGACTAGATTTCCCAATTATCATAAATGGGGAATACAATTTGATAACAAAAAGATGTCGGTCGATGATTTTTTGTTCCGGTTGGAAAGAGTAAAGGACAGTTACCATGTCACTTGGAATGATATCGTTCTCAACTTTCACCATTTCGTTTCCGGTGAAGTCGAGGTATGGTATTGGATGTTTCTTAAAAGCAATCCATCAGCTACCTGGTCCACACTTCATCTTGCGTTAGTTGAACAATATCGCAGTCTTGAAACCGACTCTGAACTGTCCAGAAAAATGACTGATCGCAAGCAATTGCCTAATGAAAGTTTCGATGAGTTCTATTCCGACCTGATTCAATTAAATTCGAAGTTACGTGTTCCTAAACCGAACAGAGAAGTAATTGAACTCATAAAGCAGAATGTTCGACGAAAAATCGGGGAGCTGCTCATTACATTCAGTACACATAGTATACCCGAAATGGTATACGTGTGCAGGACTATTGAAAAGTACCTCAATGGGCATGAACCACAAAGAAGTAGGTTTCCACCGGCTCCTCTTCCCTCATTTCGTCGTAACGTAAGTGAGCTTCAAATTCCAGAAGAACCGCCATCCACTTCAATGCAGGCTCAAGTTGAGGCGGTAGCTTTTCGCCGCAGAGAACCCGCGAGGCTTGCATGTTGGAATTGTAAGGCAATTGGCCATACTTTTTATGATTGCCCTGATCCGCGTCGTTTGCTTTTCTGTTTTAAATGTGGACGCGAAAACACCACAACTCCCAATTGTATCAACTGCTCGGGAAACCTGTCAAGGAGCAATCCTCAAACCGGGGAGAATTGCTCAAGACGGGAGAACCCGGAAGAATAAATGACTTAACAAATCCAAAACCCTGACTTACCAATTCCAGACATGAAACCTGAAGATGCTCCTCAAGTAAAGTCCAGTCTCCCAATGAAATCGCTGCACGAACTCCAGATCGAGTACTACGCTGCAAGAAAGAGGATATTCGCGAATAATCTGCCCTCGAGAAAGATAGTAAAACTTCGAAACCGATTCCAAGAAAAGAAAAAGCGTCATTGCTCGATAGCTTCGACTATATTGACTTGTGCATCCGATGATCCTCGTCCTTATGTATCTGTCAAAATATTTGATAAGATTTGGCTCGGTTTACTCGATAGCGGCGCTTGCATTAGTTGCCTTGGTACGGGAGTTCTGGAATACTTGCGAGACAAAGACATTCCGTTTAAAAACTTTTCATCTAGCGTCACAACTGCTGGTGGTGAAAATCAAGCCATAGTTGGTATGATCACTGCAAAAGTATCTTTTAGAGATCGTTCCGAAAATATTGATCTTTTCCTAGTACCATCACTAACACAGCAGTTGTATCTCGGCGTTGACTTCTGGAAGAAATTTCAAATAGCTCCAGAAATAATTGCGGATATAACTTTCAGAACTGAATCTTCGAAGTCGGATATTCTTTCGAATGCGCGCGTGTTATCGGCGGAAGAATCCAGTATACTTAGCAAAACTTTTAGCTTGTTTCCTTCATTCTCTAAAAGTGGACTGGGAAGAACCAATTTGGTGGTACATATCATCGATACAGGGGACGCGGCGCCAATAAAACAGCGTCATTATCCCGTATCTCCTGCGGTACAAACTCTCATGTATGCGGAATTAGATCGCATGCTTGGTATGGGGATCATAGAAGAAAGTTCTAGTGCGTGGAGCTCGCCAGTCGTGCTCGTGCGAAAACCGGGAAAAAATCGCCTCTGCCTAGACTCTCGGAAAGTGAACCAAGTTACCAAAAAGGATGCGTATCCGCTTCCGCATATAGAGGGGCTGCTAGGGCGACTTTCGGATACCCACTATATTTCCGGTGTGGATCTGAAAGATGCCTTTTGGCAGATACCGCTGAAGCAAAGTTCAAGGGAGAAGACTGCTTTTACCGTCCCCGGTAGGCCTTTATACCAGTATAAGGTGATGCCCTTTGGCCTGTGCAATGCACCTCAACGCATGTGCAGGCTAATGGACAAGGTGGTGCCACACGAATTGAAGGAGCAAGTATTCGTTTACTTGGATGATCTGCTTATCATATCGCGTACATTTGAGGAGCATGTTCGAATTCTTAGTATTGTCGCAAAAAGGTTGTCTGAGGCTGGCTTAACCATAAATGTCGAGAAGTCGAAATTTTGCTATAAAGAACTTCAGTATCTGGGGTATATTGTGGGAGAAGGATGCTTAAAAGCAGACCCGGCCAAAATTGCTGCTATTGACACATTTCCGGTATACAAATTCAAGGTAATTACCGACCACGCCAGTTTGAAGTGGTTGATGAGTCTGAGGGATCCGACAGGAAGATTAGCGCGTTGGAGCTTAAAACTGCAGGGATACACTTTTGATATTGAACACCGTAAAAGTACACTTAACGTTGTACCTGATGCGCTTTCGCGAGTGCACGAGGTGGACGCTTTGGAACTGGGTTGTTCAATATTAAAGGATCCCACCGACGTCCTTCATGTTGATCTTTGTGATCCGAGCTTTAAGTCAGAGGAGTACAAAAAGATCATTGAGCACGTCGGAAAGAATGAAAATCAGCTACCTGACCTTCGAGTCTCGAACGATTTTGTGTATAAGAAGGTCGGACACTGCACAGGCAATCCAATCCAAGACGATTTGGTTTGGAAATTATGGATACCCAGCGCGCTGACAGACCGGCTGATCTCTCTGGCTCATTGTCCACCTAGAGCGGCACATGGCGGTATTACTAAGACCCTTTATAGATTGCGTCAGCAATGCTTTTGGCCCAATATGGCTACCCAAGTAAAAGAGTTCATTGGAAACTGCGAAATATGTAAGACCACAAAAGCACCTAATACCACCTTGCGAGCCGAAATGGGAAAATCGTTCATTGTTGACAGACCATTTCAGCACATATACATAGACTTCCTTGGTCCTTACCCGCGTTCCAGAAATGGGAATACTCAGATAGCTATAGTTCTTGACCAATTGACAAAATTTGTTTTGATAAAACCTTTGAAAAAAGCCACTTCTCAAACAATATTGGACTTTCTGCGTGACGATCTATTCTATATATTTGGTGTTCCAGAAAGTATTTTATCCGACAATGGGTCCCAATTTATAAGTCGCGAATTTGCTAAGATGGTTGATGCATTCGGAATTAAGCATTACCGAACGGCCATATATTCCCCGCAGGCAAATGCCAGCGAGCGTGTCAATAGATCTATCTTGGCTGCGATTCGTTCATACATAGACCCCCGACAAAGTAACTGGGACTTAAACCTTTCAGCTATTGCATCTGCTTTACGCACAACTCGTCATTCGGCTATCGGCATGTCGCCATATGAAGCCTTATTTGGCCAGCGTATGGTTGAGCACGGAGCTGACTACAAGCTCCTAAAGGAGCTAAATTGTTTGAATAATTCCGAGCTACAATGGATTTCCAAACCGATGAGAATGAATATACTGCATTCATACCTTAAAACATCGCTGGAGCAAGCACATGATTTATACGAAAAGGTATATAACACCAGAAGCCGAATGATCGTATTCAAAGTGGGTGAAGAAATCTATAAACGCAATTTTATATTAAGTGACGCATCAAAACATCTAAATGCAAAACTTGGTCCAAAGTTTGTCAAAGTAAAAGTCCTCAGAATCGTGGGCAACAATCTCTACGAAGTATTAGATACAAAAGGAAACAAAACAGTCTGTCACTCTAAGGACTTGAAAAGATAACCATTTCAAAAGACACGTTTTTCACGGTTGCATTATAATTATTTCAATCTAAGACCTCAAAATTAGTTTGACTTACCCGGCTAACTCAGCCTGTGCATGAGATATCTGGTAATAACTATCAAATAAGAACATATTTTTTTTGGTATTGATTTGAAAACGATTTGTTTAGAGATAGGTTTCTTTCTTATCCCATTTCTTCAGTTGCCCTCATAAATAGGATAAGCTTTGTAGGAAACCCTGGTTTATATAGTCAAATATGTATATAGTTATGTTCACTTTTTTTTTCTAGCATTTGTATGATAATAGAAATTAAAAGGAAAATAGTAGGACGTCTGTTAGTACTGCAATTCCTCTAGTATAACACTTATTAGCTACAAAGAACCCAGTATTATGTGTACTTTACCCTATCCAACAACCACTCCAATTCCTAGCTTCCTAAATTCCTAAATACCCCCGGAGGGTGTGGCTTAGAAATTGAAAATGCACCGGACAAAAAGTAAAGATGGGATGAGCGCGTGAGAGGAGCGGTATTGTCAATGTGAAGAAGATTCTCTATGAAACGGGCTACGGATTTTTTTTTTGGAGAAGAAAATCAGGCCATTCGTATGTAATACATACTAAACTTATGTCAAAACCGTTCTTGTGGTGGCGCGATTCTTTAAAAACGTTTTTTTTAGTGCCAGCCACGAAGTGAACTTGCAACGGAAGAGCATTTGTCGAGTCAGTCAGTGCTGGGTATTGCGACCGAAAGGTCTATCAACGAATAGTCAAAAACCGTGTACAATTTACTTCGATTTTCACGAGCTTTACGTTTGTTAAGTACAGTCAGTCATTTAAGTACAGAACATTTTTACGTCAAATAACATAAAGTGACGATAAATTTAACTCTCGCGATCGTGTGCGACTAATAAATTTAATTAAAAGTCATCGCAAAGTGTGTGTATGTGCGCTTTTTCATTATTTATCGTCAGTTTTGCCACAAGAGCAGCCGCGCGATAAATCAAAATCTGATCTGCACACGGGAATATTTACCCCAACATCGATAAAGTGCCCTACAAAGGCTCGCACGAGAAAGAAAAAAAAAACAAACGATCATCTCCCCCGCTATCTTGGTTGATCGGCATATCAAGTTGAGTGCCCACAGAATACATTCCTGATCGTCCCGTCGCATCCCCCGTGAATGTCACCCATCGTCGCATAATTCGCTGAAGCATCGCCAGCACACACCACGCGTCCCGTCTGGGTCACCTTGGGGCTCCGAACCACGAACCAGGTCAGAGCACGAGTGTGAATACGATCTCTGCTGTCCAACAGAGGCTTTGCCTATCGATCGGCTACATCACACGGTGTGGCATCGTATTGGAGCACAATCCTCCATCATTCAGTGCACCTGTCATCGGGTCGGTGCATTCATCTCACGCCTTGTCATCATCGTTCGTCAAAGCGAAGCAGCCGACGCCCTCAGACGGCGTCCTTTCATACAAGTGCGAGTCAAATATTCACCACGAGGCAAAACGGTCCATACTCGCCACTCGCAACTCCGACAGCCAACATTGACAGTAAATCTAACACCAAATTTACCTGCATACCAACGTCAGCAGCAATCAACAACAGCGCTAAGCCCACCGGACCACCTCAACTTTATTTTATGTTTGTTTTGTGATGTTTGATTCCCCCTTTTTACCACCCCCTTTCTAGTGTAATTAATTCCAGCAATAGACTAAATAGTGAAAATAAAGATACAATAACTAATCTAAAACAGAAAAAAAAAAGAAGAAATTGTAATCATTGAATCGTTCAAATTAAATTTTGTTTTTTTTTTAAATCGAAATTACATCGTGGATAAAGTATCCAGTTCATCAAAGATCGTCCCCCAAAGAAGCTGTGCACAGAGTCGACCGGGATCATCCAGTTTTGTTTAAATTTTGGTAAGTCGTTGCACATTTTTATTGCATCTTTATATTTAATTTGAACACGAATGAAATAGGATTAAAGCTTGTAAATAGGTGAAATTGAATTCATAAGATACAAAAAAAAAAAAATTTATCTAAATACATATATATCTAAAAAATAAACAATACCTACAACAAAATATCTATATATTATATATATATGACTAAAAACGTAAGCATAGTAGCTGGTTACAAATCAAGATAAAGTATCTACATGCCTAATAAGTTTTGTTTAGACCTAAAATAAAATAATTACGAAACAGAAAATTATATGCTGGAAATTACCTTATTTATCCTTTATAAATACCTTATACGAGTAAGGTAATTCGGTTCGGATGTGATGTGGCAATAATAAGGATGTAACTGTAGCAGGTCATTTAATATAACTTTAGGGGTTACTACTAATTTGAGTAGCTGTAGTAACCAAGGTGTGTTCTGGCGGAAGATTATTTCTTCCTAGCAGAATGCTAGGGGTGGGTTTTATACTCTGGAGGCACTAACAGCTATGCTCTCCAACTAAATGCGCGGCGGAAGATCATCGAACTACTTCGGGCTCAACTTTTCATTAAGTTTTAACAATTTTATCGTCGAACAACACCATCGATTTATTTGTAGGCCTGAAACAACGTAACACAGTCCTTTTCCCTGCAGCAAGATCCCACACCTCCGACGAGCTAGGACGAGCTTTATGCTAGCAGGCCTACCGCTGTTAAGGGATGGGACAAGGGACACCCCTTTCACGCTCCTGCCCGGACGGCCCGAATGCCCTGTAACATTCGGTCCTAAGGGTAGATTAGAGTTTGGAAGGGTAGAGTAGGAATGGTTGAAGAGAGGGTGTTTGAGTTTTCACCGCTATCCCGGATTTAGTTTCGGCTCATGCTAAAGCTATTGTTGTTTGTGACTCTCTGCGAGTTGATAAGATACCGACACCTACGGACTGTTATCTTTCGGGTTGTTTTCTCTTTTCTTTTCTTCTGGCTTTTCCTGCCCAAACTCCGCAACAGCTTCGGAGGCAAACGTTACAAATCAAACGCAAATAAAGTTATAAAGCAAAACCTCGCGCAACTGCAACGTACATAAGTCTGGATAACGTGTCCTAACTTACCGGACAAGGCGCTATAATTGCTGAATTCCAAAGATGGTAAATGGAAATAAAAAGTTTTCAAAACATGCTAACGATCGACAGGATAAAACGAAACCTTCAGAATCTTAATTGGCTAACTTTTGATCATCATCCTACAGATCTTTACAATCAAAGAAATTACGAGTGCTTAGCAACAGACATATATCAGGAATATTATCACTAACAACCGGAAGTTTCTATGCGATAAAGTACAAAAGGAAATCTGATGACCTAAGGATCGAAATACAAATACAAGGCCAAGCTCAAAGCCATGGCTTCCAGCACATGTATCTGCAGAAAACGAAATACGGGAGAATCCTTTATACCTGAGTGGCAGCAATGACGTTAGTCTGGGATAGTCACACAAACTAAACGGACAGCCATAAAGGCATTTAACGGATTCTGATGATAATCCCACAAAAAAAATATATAGCCAGAACAACTTGAGGGCATGCTCGATCAAGAGTTCAAAAGATAAAAGTTAAGGTAAACCTTAGAAGGAATATTGGAAACAAATATTTGGAATATACTTGGACAAAAGGGATGAATATGGATACGCCACTATCGAATGGATAAAATCCCGACACTCGCGCCATCCAATCCACTCCTGCCGTGAATGTAACTAACCCAATGATGATTCACGCGGCAATAACTAAGATAACCTCCCAACCTTTGGTAACCCATATGACCTCTGCACTACAAGAGGTCAGTCCGGGCTAAGGTGGGAGGATGTTCAGACACTAAGAAGCGGCAGGCATGCTTGTGGGGCTCCGTCCTCAGCTCGTCGTGCTTCCTAGATTGCCGAACGATGTTACATTTTACATGCCTGTCTCCAGATGTGGTTTGAGAATAATGTTAGGTTAAAATAGAGGCCCGAAGCTGTCCTAAAAATCTACACATATTTGGCGAAACAAACTTAAATGAGTCCTATATCCCCACATGCCTCTATCCATATTAGGAGAGAGGGAGGGAGCGAGATGTGTTGGCTCCCTCGGAGTGTGACCCACCCCGATGGTGGTAGTGACTTAACATCACTGAACCAACCACCTTGGTGACTAAGCCACTCCAAAATTATAAATTTAGCCAGTCAGTATACCCCTACACTTCATCATCGCGTCCGAAAAATTTAAATCATCAGCTTCTATTCATCCTCACGATTAATCGCGCACGAAAAGTATCTGTAACATGTTGATAACCTTCAGTAGTCCAAGATCAAAACACCAAAATCAAATCATAAGGCTGAAGTTTGAATTTTAGAAATTTCACAATTGTTTTTATTAGCCGACGAATTCATAAAAAAAACTTAACTCTACTAGTCTTAATAAGATACTAAAACGGTGTGATATTTAATTATTTATAATTCATTAATTAATCGTCGAAAATTCAGAACTTAAAAACTAAATCATAATATACTAAAATAACTTCAATTTAGGGGAGGGGAGGAGATTATTAATAACACTCAGCAGCAAATTTTTTTTTACCAAAAAAGCTGTCTGCTGAAGTGGACAACAATTAGGATGGGATGTGGGAGGTGAAAATTTGGATCGGGGGAATACAGTTGACAGCAAATATGCTGGAGTTGGTAGCGGCTGAGGCGATGTAAGTTGTTGCTGGAGGTATGACTTGCTGCTGCTTTCTGCTGCGGATCTACCTTCTACTTGCTTCAGAGGCCGGGAACGAGGACTACGACCGAGTGATGGGATCGTATCGTTCGACGATCTTGCAAGTGGATGGATGACGTCGTGCGGTGTTTAATGCGGTTGGATTGAATTTTGAGCTCCGTTGTGGCCGATTTATTCCAGGCTATCGAAGTTATAGTGCCGTGGAATCGGAAGCTATAAGGTGGTGTTTGAGGCCGAAATTCACCAACGGCAACGGTATATCTCTTACGAGCTGTACGCAGATTTGGTTTGGCGTAACGAGCGGGTATTGGGGCTCACCACAATGTGGTTGGGCTTTCGTTTGACGTCAGACAGACGGGGCGGCGAGGCAGCTTGATTTACGCACTGTTTGCAGTGGGCTTGGTGGAAGTAAGCGATGGCTGGAACTTTGGTTCTTCTTTGTATAGAGGAGCACTTTCGGTGGCGATGCTGGTTACGTAGCGGTAGCTTGGAAACACACTTCGTTGCTTATAGTGGCAACCGATGAAACAACTCGAAACGTCGTTCGGCGTGAATTTTGTGCACCAGCAACTAGTTTTCTATGTGTTATACGTGACTTTCCACAATTTATACCGATGCACCTTTCTAACTTTTGGTCAACAAAATCGTTGGATTACGTGACACCAGCGCACAATCTAGACAGTACGTCCGCTCACCAAATCAGCTCGCCAAAAACTGGTCTCCCCACGCATCAAAATTCTAGCCAAAGTTATCGTGACAGCAATTTACTTGCACCAGCGCAGCTTATGTATACCGCAGTAACCGCGCGAATTAAATACACTCGCGTATATTTCGTAATTAAAACAAATTATATTTTTTTAGGATTTTATAGTCCTGTTTATTTATATTTATTTTAATTATTAGTTCAAGTTTATTATCACCGAACTGTGGTCTAAGTCGATGTTAATTCTAGACTGCCTCACTGCGTGTTCTTTTCTTATATTTATATCCTACTTAGTAATCTATGTATTTGGTTCAAATAAAACCTTTTCTTTATTCTTAATCTATCTTTTCTTATCTACTGTGTGTTCAAATACAATCTTTCCTTTATTCTTAATATGTATATCTTTTCTTATCTACTGTGTGTTCAAATACAATCTTTCCTTTATTCTTAATATATCTTTTCTTATCTACTGTGTATTTAAACTATATGGTTAAGGGTCCTTAACTCGCGCTATAACTCATATCCCTCACGCGACATCGTCATCATAAGAAGTACAGCAAAAAAAACTAAAGACCGCATTATTGTTGTACTGTGCACTGTTTTTATTTTCCATAGGAAAATATTCAGTATACAATTTTTTCTTATTTTCTACCATCAAAATATTTTCTTTTGTATGGCAACACCTCGTCATGACAAAAATATTCAATTCGTCAAGTTAAATTTGATGATCTCGCTCTTTTGAGTAAATTCCCCTTTTCGTATAACACTTTACACCAATTATCAAGTGTGGTGAATATCTTTCCTGAGCGAAATCCACATTCTCGCACTCTCGCGCTCAAATTATTGCAGTTTATTATTTGTATTGAATGAATAATGTGAGTCGACGAATAGTTTGTTATACTTTTCTCTTTCACACTCATGAGTGTCGTACAAACATTTCTGCCATCGCATGACTTGCGTTGAGAGAAATTCATTTTTAAGTATGCATGTATTTGTGACGCCAACTTTTAATAATTTTGCGCAAAGAGATCGGCATGATCATATTGTGTGGAATCGAGAATTGACGATGGAAATTTACTCATGAGTAAGCAGTATAGCATGAACATGCTAATAAGAATTTCTCGACGTAGAGAATTATAAAGGCACCACGCCGATTCATTTTTCCCCAGTTGTAATCGGATAAGCAAGCAGTATAGTCATCATAAGTAAAGCTCAGTGAGCTAAAACATTTTTTTTGTATGGAAAATTTCCTATAGTGTAAAGTTAGCACGTGTGTAAATTTTTCTTCTTTTTCTTTGTGCCATAAGGCAAACACACTAAAAGTGTTAAAAACTAGTTAAAATAGTGGAATGCAGTTAAAAAGAATGCTGTAACCCTAGAATTGGAGAATTGCGGACGCATTATTGTTCCTGAAAATTTTCAACCCCCTCTTTGAGGTAAGCGAACATAGTTTTTATTTTTTTTGCGCAGTAGACCAAAACGTGGTTTTTTCCTTCTTTTTCGGTCTTCTGCAGGGCGCTAGTGCAGGACATAAAAACCAACGCGCTACGCATAAATTTCGAGTGCCAAGATTGTTGCACAAAAATCCCCAAAAATCATTTTTAAAGCACCGTGAGAAATTTTGTGCGAATTTTAACGCAAAATTTTTACACGTGTTCCGAAACACACCACGTTCGTTGCGGAATTTTTCTGCACGAAACCGTTCGTCATACGGCATATTATATTTACCGTTATTACGGAATTTTTGGTCGCAACACGCGCTTACTGCGCCAACTGTACAAACAACGTTATACAGCGAGGTACCGTTGCCAGAGAATCTCTCCAACGTGCCGCATAAACATTTTTTTTAATCAACGATTGCCTTGATGCATATTGCTCAACGGTAAATCCGGTCAAGGACCGCATTTCTTCAGCGCGACAGTAAATCCACGGCATTAGTTCCGTTAGCAACGCTGGTACCATCAATCACCGCTAGAAGCACTTCAAATTTTTGCAACGCAACAGGTTCTTTCCGTACAGTGTTACTTACTTACGACGTGAACACACACATCCCTATCTTCGATTTTATTGGCGTCGAGACATTTTTCCGCCCAACGGTTTTCGTCAACAACGCATCTATAACCTGTGTCCATTTGGAGTTCCACGTTACATTCCAAACACCATAGATGACATCTTTATCCGCGCAGCGAAGTAGCTGTACATCAACTATGTGTCGTATTTAATTGTAGCTCTTGTGTCGTAACTTTTTTTTTTATCTTTAGGACCCAGCAATCCGCACTTTGGCGAGATTGGCTGATGAACTTGTAACGAAAGTATCTTTTTAAATAAAAGTTAATTTGGTCCTTTTTTAAATGATAACTATAAGATACTCTTTGTGTTGTGTTTGAGATTAATTTGTGCCGCAAAGAAGTAATTGTGTCTTTGGTATCGGTTAGATGCATATCTGCATATACTAATTCGATTTTCTTTTATCGCGAAGAGACGATTGACTACTTTTGTGTTGACTCGTAACTCTTATTTTTATTTCGTTTTGTAAATTATCCAATTACTTCAATGCAAATCGATATCTCACTTTAGCTTTAAGTAACGTAACGTCTATCTTAATATTTAAGTAACTTTTTTTAGTAGTTGTCTGATCCTTCTGATCCCAACTAGAGCTAAGCTCAATAGTATTTAAGTACTTTTAGTTTTCATGGGACAAATTCCTTTTTGGATATAATATATATATATATCTAGGTAGGGTTAATGAACCTTTTTCCTAAATAGCACTGCAAAACATCATCCTCGACGGCAGGCCTTCCTTCTTGGAGATTTCATCGTCCTCGGGAAAAATGGTAAGTCAATTTTCGACTTCTTTTATATATAGGTTATGACAGCAGCTCACTTAAACGGGGATCGACTCTTTTGAGCGGAAACTATAAAACAGCAACATTCCAAGAAGGACGACAAACAGGGATATTATCTTTTAAACACATTGAAGCAGTAAAACAACAGATGTGTCAATAAAAGGTTCAACATTCCAAGAAGGACGACAGACAGGAGTATTGTCTTTTGGACATATGGAGGGATGTGAGCACCAAGCAAGAAGCCGCGGCTTAGGTAGAGAAAATGATATAAATAGTAGTGTTTCGTATCTTGTAAAGTTAGATTTTAAGAAGATAAGAATAAAGGAAGAGCTCTTGCTCTCAAAGAAATTTTAAAACTATTTTTTATTTTTAAAGTTAAAATTGGCGCAGTCGGTAGGATAGCTATCGAAAAATGTACAAGTACACTACATAAAAAATAAAATAGCTATCTAGTGATTCGAACGAAAATCGTCACGCACAAATAAAGTCTTCCGTAAACACTTTAATGAACTTAAAGTTTAAATCAGTGAAAATCTAAATAAGAAACACTTTATAGACCATAAAGTTTAAATTGTGAATACCCTATCGAACATAGTGTTTAAATTCGTAAAAATCTATACACTCTAGTGAACCCAGAGTTTAAGTATAAAATTTAAATTATTCTCATTGTGAATACCCTATCGAACATAGTGTTTAAATTCATAAAAATCTATACACTCTAGTAAACCCAGAGTTTAAGTATAAAATTTAAATTATTCTCATTGTGAATACCCTATCGAACATAGTGTTTAAATTCATACAAATCTATACACTCTAGTGAACCCAGAGTTTAAGTATAAAATCTTTAAATCAAATAAAGAACAGAACGAAGTAGAATTCTTTAAGGCAGATAAAGAAAAAACTACAAAGTGAATTAGTTTAATAACCAATGTCAACGTAAATGACTAATGTTATGAAGTTCCGTAGAGGAAAAACTAATTAGAGCCGAGCAGATGAACAAATTATTAAATAAAATCAAAAAGAAGAAACTACCAAACTCCGATTCAGATGAAGAAGGAAGCACAACGGACGAAGAAAACAACCAATTAAAAAACATCAGAAACACACCGATACCAGAAAGTTGTAAGAATAATTTAAGTGTTAATTCTAAGAAAAATAATTGTGAAAATAGTGAAAGTAGTTTTGATATAGTTATTAAAAAAGAAAAAATTAAAATGGCTTTAACATTGACATTAGACCCGCTAAAGTACATCGAGAAACTAAGTACGTTTGACGGTAGAAGAGAAGACCTATATACGTTCATAGCTAATGTAGAAGGAATTATTCCAACATTAAATAAATATGACGACCAATCACAATTAATGTGTATAAACATATTAAAATCAAAATTGATAGGCAAAGCAAAAAGATGCATAGAAATTCATGCACATCTACAAAAATGGATAGAGATCAAAGAATTATTAGTAAGTAATTTTGGAGGATTCAAAAGTAGCTTTCAATTATATGACGACCTTAGAAAAATAAGTTACAAAAACAATGTAATGACATTCTATAATGAGATACAGAAAACGTTATGTGAATTAAATCAGAAAACATTGCAGGAAAAAAAAACACTTGAGATACCTCATAATAACCAAACTGCATTAGATACTTTTAAAGAAAAATTACCCATTCATATGAGAACAGTATTATTTTCACTAAAACCAGATAGCTTACAGGCAGCATTATACGAATTAACTCAGGCAGGATTCATAGAAGAAAGAAGTGAAGATAGATCTGAACCTAAAATACAGAATTTTATACCACAAAAATCTTATCAAAAAAATTTTCAACCAAAAAATCCAGTAAATATCAGACCACCAGTCAATCATTATAATAATCCTAGTAATAACTATAGAAATCCCAATTACAAAGGTAATAATTACAATCCCAATTATTACAACAGAAGTCAGAATGTAGAACAAATGGAAATTGATCCCACTAGCAGTCAACTTATAAGAGCACAACCTCAACAAATAAACCATTCTAATAACGAAAATAATAATGAATCAGAATTAAGAACAAATCAAAATTTGGTATCCAGCCTGGGAACCCCCGGAACCGGATTGCCCTTTATCAAATTAGTAAAAAACAATCAAATTATTCGAATGTTAATAGACACGGGAGCAACAAATAGTTTAATAAGTAGAAATAATGCCCCACAAAAATATATCATAAAGAGAGAAAAACCTTTAACTATAAAAACTGTAGGAACTCCAGTTATAATAACTGAAGAAATAAAAATACCAAAAGAAAAATTTATTTACAATGTCGTAGAAGATTGTGTATTCCAAATATTAGATTTCAATGAAAATTTCAATGGAATTATAGGAAACAATATACTAATCCCTAACCAAGGTAAGGTTGATTTTAAAACTAAAACTTTACAATTAAATAGTGAAATAATCCCTTTATTCTTCAGTATAGACGAAGAAAAAGAATATGAAAAAGAAATAAATTACTTTAATAATATAGAACCACAAAGTTCCATATTCGACGAATTAGAAAATAATAGGCTAGACCATTTAAATGCCGAAGAACATACAAAATTAACAAAATTATTAAAAAACAATGAAAAAACATTTTTTCACAAAGGAGATGATCTAAGTTTCACATCTCATGTAAAACATAAAATAGCAACAACAAGTGATGAACCAATTTTTACCAGAATTTATAGGTATCCAGAAGTCCATAAAAAGGAAGTAGATAAACAGATAGATGATTTATTAAAACAAAAAATAATAGTAAAAAGCACTAGTCCATATAATGCACCTATATGGATAGTACCTAAAAAAGAAGATAAAACAGGAGAAAGAGAATGGCGAATCGTCATCGATTATAGAAAATTAAATAATGTCACCAAAGAGGATAAATTCCCTATACCAATAATAGAAGATATTCTAGATAAAATGGGAAAGGCAAATTATTTTACTACTTTAGATTTGACAAAAGGATTTTACCAGATAGAGGTAGAACCAGAAGATAGAGAGAAAACTGCATTCTCTACTTTATCAGGGCATTATGAATTCGCTAGAATGCCATTCGGTCTCAAAAACGCACCGGCGACATTTCAGCGTATGATGAACGAGGTATTAAAAGAATTTGTAGGAAAAACATGTTATGTATATTTAGATGATATAATAATATTTAGCACGTCACTAGAAGAACACCTTTCTTCTCTCGAAAAAATATTAAAGAAACTCCAAAGCGTAAATTTGAGAGTATCCCTTAACAAATGCGATTTCTTAAAGAAAGAAAGTGAATTTTTAGGACATATAATAACTCCAGAAGGTATTAAACCAAACCCAGAAAAATTAAAAACAATACAAAAATTCCCTATACCCAAAACTATAAAAGAAATACAGTCATTTTTAGGATTAACAGGTTATTACCGCAAATTTATAAATGACTATGCAAAAATTATAAAACCTATGACACTTTGCTTAAAGAAAGATAGCAAAATAAATATAGAAAACAAAGAGTATAAAGACTCATTTGAAAAACTAAAACTTGCGATGCAAGACACACTCATAAACAAACACCCAGATTTTTTCAAAAGAATTTACTTTGACTACAGATGCAAGTAACTTTGCAATAGGAGCCGTGTTAAGTCAAAATCAGGGACCATTAGGATTTGCAAGTAGAACTTTAAATAAACATGAATGTAATTATTCAACGATAGAAAAAGAATTATTAGCCATAGTATGGGCAACGAAACAGTTTCGTCACTATCTTTACGGTAGAAGATTTAAAATATTAACCGATCATCGACCATTAGCATGGTTGCATAATCTAAAAGAACCTAATAGTAAGCTACAAAGATGGAAGATCAAATTAGAAGAATATGACTTCGATATAAGATACTTAGCAGGAAAAGAAAATAAAGTTGCAGATGCACTTTCAAGAATAAAGATAAATACAATAAATGCATTAGAAAAAGAAGAAGATTTAGTTAGTACCAGACATAGTGTAATATCAGATAGTTCGAATCTAATATCAATCACAGAGAAACCCTTGAACACATTCAAAAGACAAATAATATTAGAAAAAGGAGAAAATAACATAGAAGAGATAACTTTCCCTTTCCCAGGAAAAAGAAGAATAAAACTAATCAGAAAAAACTTCGGCAAAGAAACCTATGAATACCTAATAAAAGAATGTGATACGAACATAATAAACTGTATTTATACGACAGAAGATAGATCATTTTTAGAATTCCAAGATTATTGGAATTTCCCTTTCCCAGGAAAAAGAAGAATAAAACTAATCAGAAAAAACTTCGGCAAAGAAACCTATGAATACCTAATAAAAGAATGTGATACGAACATAATAAACTGTATTTATACGACAGAAGATAGATCATTTTTAGAATTCCAAGATTATTGGAAATTACACCATAATAATCAGAAACTTCTTAGGACAAAAATCTATTTAATTGACATTAAAACCCCAGAAACCGAAGAGGAAATAAATAAAATACATTTAAATTATAATCATACAGGAATTGAAAAAACATATTTAGAAATAAAAAGAAAATATTATTCACCAAATATGAAAGAACTAATAACAAAAGTGATTAACAATTGCGAACGTTGCAATCTTAAAATAGAAAGAAACCCAATAAAACTCCCATACGAGAAAACCATCACGCCAGAAGGTCCACACCAACATTATCACATGGATATATGGATACTTCCTAACTCAATAAAATATCTCACATGCATAGACAAATTCAGCAAATTTGTATGTGTAGAGAAACTTAAAACAAAGAACCAAAAGGATGTATTAAATACCATAACAAAAATCTTTACTTATATGACCAGACCAAAATATATTGTACTAGATAACGATCCCTCATTTCAAACTTATACAGTAAAAGAATACTTTAGAGAGAAAGAGATAGAAATTCATTTCACAACTCCATACAGACACACAGGAAACTCTGATATTGAAAGAGTGCACAGCACGCTAAATGAGCATTTAAGAATTTTAGAAAGATCAGACAACTTAGTCGACAACGTGATACGCGCAGTAGAGGTTTATAACCAAACAATACATTTGACCACTAAAGAAAAACCAGTAGACATTCATTTAAACAGAATAGATATAAAATTAGTGCGCGAAAGAATAGAAAGTAATAAAGAAAAAATATTAAAGAAATTAAATAAAAATAGGAGTGACAAAGAAATTAATCCTAATTATACTAAAATAAATAATCCCGAGCGATTTGACAAACTAAAAACAAAACATAAAAAAATAAACATTATAAAACAAAAAGACAAGAAAGTTATTATAAGACCACACGTACGAACACAAGTTTTGCACAAAGATCAATTCAGGAGGAAGAAAAAATTCGCAACCATCCAACATGAAAGCAGTGGTGATAATTCTAATGATTATTCTGTACAAGCAGATAACGGTAGTACAACCGCAGGAAATACAAATTAATGAAATTAAACAAGAATTTTTAATAATAGAAAGTGAAAAGGCAGAACTTATAGAAAAATATAATACCATGATACATTTAATTAACTTAACCGATTATAAAGGACTAATCGAACAATTAAAAGCACAATATAAATTAATGCCAGAAAAGCATTATAAACAATTAAGTGAAATAATTAAATTAGAGCAAAAAATTGATATCCTAATCCCACATCATATATTAAAAAGAGGATTAATAAATTTAGGAGGTACCATCTTAAAATTCATATTCGGAACAATGGATGACGATGATAGAATAGAAATAGAAAACAAACTTAAAACAGTAGAAGAAAATAATCATAATGCCATAGATAACTTAAATAAACAAATAAAGATTAACGATCATTTTAATAATCAATTTAAAACTTTAAGTGACTTATTGAACCAAGGTATTGAAACAATAAATAAATTAAAAAATAGAAGAAATGATGTTGATAACCTTCGTATAGAAATAGAATTCAATAACAACATAAGAGAAATTAGAGAAACTTTAGGAAAAATAGAAGACGTAATACTGACTAGCAGAACTGGAATACTAACACAAAACATAATTCCAAGCCAAGAAATTAAAGAGAATAAAATCACGTTTGAGCAATTGAAAGAATTAAAAATCAATTTAGCAACATACAAAGAAAATATTTTAGTAATTGTATTAATTCCACAATATTCCAACCAAAAGTTTAATAAAATATATATTCAAAACTTTCCTATAAATAATAGAATTATAGATTTACAAACTAATAACTTCTTAGAATTAAATAAAACATTATATTATGTAACAAAGGAAATAAAAAATTTACAAATATTAAAAGACGATTGTATAGAACATATATTAATAAACAAACAAATGAAATGCAAAACTAAAAACTACGAAGAAAAAAATGTAATAATAGAAAAAGAAAAATATTTAATAATTAAGAATCTGGAAAAAACCGAAATACAACAAACTTGTAATAATTTAAACTATATATTAGAAGGAAATTACTTAATAAAAGCAGAGAACTGTAAAATTTCAATGAACAATGTAATCTATAATAGAAAGTATTACAAAGAAGAAAAAATAATACCTGTATTAAACTATAACTTTTCAAATGAATATTTAGAAGAAGTCAAGTATGAATCCATTGATAACTTAAAAGAAATAATAGAAATAAAAAATAAAAAGGAAACACAGTATGTTTCTCCGATGAATTGGACTGTATCTTTACTTTTGGTATAATCGTTTTATTTTAGCACTTTAACAAATTTATCACTTGACATTAATTTAAATAACAAACAAATAAACACAGCGAGTGTCGATGCGATGACCGACTTGGTTGACTGGGTCGAAACTTATAGTTTTTCGTGGTCGTCGATGTTTCCTCAATGCCTCGCATTTGCATCTCCACCGTTGCCCAAATTTGTGGATGCTGCTATGACCACCGTTGGTGTTGCGGATGGTGACTGGGTCATTGGCCATAGCCATCCTCAAGGTTAATTTCTTCGTTGGCGCCTTGGGGTATGCACCGATATTGTGGGTGCATGCTATCGTGCACGGCTCCTCAAAGTATGCTGCATATGTGTATCAGCAACATTCTCCCCAACGTTAAATTACGTAGGTATTTAACTGATGACAGGTAAATTGAAGTTGGACAGGCACGGCATTTCCTCCATTTGTGCACCATCCTTCTTCTCTGGATCTAGGTGTTACTTATGGGCGCACCGACTCGCCCGAGGAATCCAGCGATGATTATGATAGGAAGTTCGATGATCGAAATGGCATGTTGGGTAGACAGAGAAATTGTGATTTATTTTATGAAACAAACTGTGTTTAAGAATTTTAGAGCTACATAACATTTACATTAAGGTACTAGACATTAAATTTACGAACAAAACAAATTGATACGATACATAATTACCTACATATATGTGTGTTCTATTGGTTATGGTGGGTTATCGGGAAGTTTCGTTTATTGACTGTGGTGGGTCTAGGATATTCTTCTGAATTGGCAAAACAGAAATCTTTGTGATTGGACGATCATATTCTCCTGCGGCAGTTTTAACGGTGACAGATCGAACTAATTGGTCCTTACCGGTGGCTAACCGAGTTATACGGCCTAATTTCCATTTCAAAGGAGGCAAGTTTTCTTCCTTCAGAATGACCATATCACCGATGGCAACATTTTCGGTCCTTTTTAGCCATTTAGGGCGACGTTGTAATCGGGATAGGTATTCCTGCGACCATTTTTTCCAAAAATCCTGGTGAATTTTTTGTACTAGTCGCCAACGATTTATGAGAGATATGTTCAGATTTGAATAGTCCTCTTCAGGTGCCGATAATGGTGCTCTGCCAATTAAAAAATGGCCCGGTGTTAATATGTCTAATGACTCTGGGTCATTATTTAAAGGGCATAATGGTCTGGAGTTGAGACTGGCTTCAATCTGCACCAGTGTCGTGGATAACTCTTCGTAAGTCAGGATATGATTTCCTACTATTCTACGTAAATGAAGTTTAATCGACTTTACACCTGCCTCCCAGAGCCCTCCGAAGTGCGGAGCGCCTGGAGGAATAAAGTGCCACTGAATGGCATTGTTAGTTATTTCTTTCGAAACACTACAAGCCTGTAGAATCTTACGAAGTTGCCGAGATGCACCAACAAAATTTGTTCCATTATCGGAGTATACGTTTGAACATCTTCCGCGCCGCGCGATGAATCTGCGAAAGGCTGCCAAGAATGCCTCAGTTGTAAGATCTGTTACTACTTCTATGTGTATGGCTTTGGTTACCATGCAAACGAACAATGCCACGTATCCTTTAAGGCAAACTGACGCTCTTCCGCGTATTCTGGATGGACGAAGGGTAATGGGACCCGCGTAATCAATACCTACATTTTCAAATGGGAAGGAAGGAGTTATTCTGTAGGTGGGTAAATTTCCCATTAATTGCTGCTGGGTGTTAGCTCTAATTCGATGGCATTGAACACAATGTTTTATATATAGCTTTACCGCATCCTTCCCTTTTAGAATCCAGTACTTGGATCTTACATTGGCCAATGTGAGATCAACTCCTCCATGTTGTGTCCTTTCATGTGCTTGCCTTATGATCAAGGTTGTTAGGTGGCATTTGTAAGGTAGAATGACGGGATGTTTTTGATCAAAGGACCAAGCTGACTGTTCTAATCGGCCACCGATTCGCATTAAACCACTAGAGTCGAGAAAGGGAGTTAATGAGTGACACCTACTCTTTGGGTTTACTTGCTGTGTTGTATTGAGGTTTTGAATTTCAGTTGGGAACTCGAGCTGCTGAATACGGAGCAAAATGCCAATAAGAGCTTGCTGAATTTCTCTCCAATGAATAGAGCTACTTTTGCGAAACGAAGAAGATCCTTTAAGCCAACGGCGACTCCAGGTAGCTATTCTAAGAAGATGATCCAAAGAGGAGTACGTCTCAAAAAAGGTGTTACTATTGTTCTCTAGGTCGCTTAATGTGTTTGCGTACACGCTAATTTTTCGGATCTCTTCAGTTGATGACGTGAGTGTCTTCTGCTTTGGCCAACAATCATCAGTCAACCGCAACCACTCCGGGCCTTTCCACCAGAGGCTACATGACTCTAACTCCTTAGCATACATTCCTCTGGTAGTGCAGTCTGCAGGGTTTTCTTTAGTTGGAACATATTTCCATGGACTGGCTCCCGTAATTTCTAATATCCTAGCTACTCTGTTGGCTACGAATGTTTTCCATTTGCTAGGTAGACCTCGGAGCCAAGTTAAAACAATTTCTGAATCGCACCACAAATGAACAGCTGTGAATTGAATCTGAAGATCAGATATCAATTTTCGTATCATTTTAGCTAGCAGCACCGCGGCGCATAATTCAAGTCTTGGCAAAGATGTTGTTTTAAGTGGAGCTACCTTTGTCTTAGATTGTATGAGACTTATTGTAACCCCATTGTTTTTATCTACTATCCTGAGATAAATGACTGCACCGTAAGCCTGTTCGGAGGCATCAGAGAAGCCGTGAATCTCAATTTTTGAGCAACTAAAAGGATCATAATTGACCCATCGTGGAATATGTAACGTTTCCAGAGACTTTAAATCACGATAAAAATCATTCCATTTTTTTACTACTTCATGGGGTACTTGTTCATCCCATCCTAAGCCTTCCATCCAAAGGGTTTGGATAAACATTTTTGCTTTAATAATAACGGGTGCGGTCCATCCTAATGGGTCATATATGCGAGCAATAAGTGACAATATCGATCGTTTCGTTAGCACTCCCTCTTGTTCGATGTACTTGATTTTAAACTGAAAGACATCTTGCGCCGGGGACCATGAAATTCCTAATGTTTTTATGATATTATTTGATTCAGATTCAAATTCCAGTTCTGGTATTTGATCATTAGTAGGGATTGATCGTAAAATTTGTAAATTATTGGCAGCCCATTTTCTTAAATCGAATCCGCCCATCTTTAATAAAGATATAATTTCTCCCTGGGCCCTTTCACATTCTTCGATAGAGTTGCCCCCGCTCATTATGTCGTCGACGTAAGTGTTTTCCAGAATGATTCTAGAACCCAATAAAAATGCTTTGCCTTCGTCAGCCACCAATTTGTGTAGCGTTCTCAAGGCTAGAAAGGGAGCACAAGCTGTACCGAAGGTTACAGTAAGAAGTTCATACAGTTGCAAAGGCTCCGATTCAGTGTTTCTCCAAACAATTCGTTGATATTTTGTATGGTCAGGGTGGACTCTTATTTGGCGGTACATTTTTTCTATATCCGCACAAAATACATAGCGCAATAATCGCCATCTATTAATTACAGTGGTAATATCGAGCTGCAATGGTTGCCCCACAAAAACTTCTTCATTCAATGATCGCCCATTTGAGGATTTTGCTGATGCGTCGAACACTATGCGTAGCTTAGTAGACAGGCTACTCTCCTTTATAACGGCATGGTGGGGAATATAATATCCAGACTCATCAGCATTCGTAATGCCTAACCGTTTAGCATGCCCTAACGCAATATATGAGTACAGTTCATTGGAGTATCTAATTTTAAGCGCGTTGTCCCTTTGAAAACGTCTTTCCAAGTGTTGGAATCTTTTCACAGCCATATTAAATGATTTCCCTAAGGACGGACATCCTGTATCTGTTGTAAACGGTAACGCAACAACATAACGACCTGCAGTATCTCTAGTGACATTTGAACTGTAGATGTGCTCGCACTTTAAATATTCTGGTGAAACAACGCGTTCTTCTGGTATTTCTTCTATCTCCCAAAATCTTTTTAGAACTGCTTCGTCTTCAACATGATTATAAAATGATTTTATTGAACATATTGGTTGGGTTGTTTCTGTTGGTCCCGAAATAACCCATCCAAATATAGTCTTCTGAGCCAATATCTTTCCCGCTATTCCTTTTATAAGACCTTCTTGTATAATTTGAGAATAAACATCTGATCCCAGAATTAGATCCACCTTTTGTGGTTTTGAAAATGAAGGGTCTGCCAATATAAGTGAATCAAACATTCCAACCTCTTTATTTAATAGAGGAGTGGACGGAATTGGGTTTGTTAGACTAGGTAAAATTACAGCCTCAGCTTCTACGATATCCTCATTAATTCTGGATTTCATTTTTATATTTGCCATAGTGCATGATCTACCTGTTTCAACTCTTCCTAGGCCAGTAATAAGTGCTCTAGTCGGTAGCCGGCGTAATCTTGCTCGTTGAACTAATTGCTCAGATATAAAGCTTGCTTCTGAACCGGGATCAAGCAGTGCCCTGGCTTTGATAAATGCTCCTGATGCAGATATAATATATATGGACGCTGTGGCTAATAGGACTTTGGAGTTTTTATTATTCAAATGGTTATTAATATGAGCGTATTCTGAAGTTTCACTATTGTTATTTTGCGCATTGCTAGTGCTCGGGCCTTGGTCATGAGTATGAGTGCTACTTTCGTTGTATTGGTGCAACAAAGTGTTATGCGTGCGTTTACAAATGGAGCAACGAATGCCAAACTTGCACTTAAAAGCTATATGACCTTTCGCCAGAAAATTTTGACACAGTTTCATACGATTAACAAATTGTAGACGTTCGCCGACTGACACTGCCTTAAATGAGGGACACGATCTTAATGTGTGGTCGCTATTGCAATACAAACACGCATATGACAGGACATTTGATGATCCATGATACGACTGTACAACATTTCTAACACCTTGATGCCTTTGATGTGGCTGCGGCTCCCTAGTTCTGATTTTATTTGCCTGAATAATTTCGAGGGTACGAAAACGAGATTCAAGGAATTTTGTTAAGTCTTTGTAATCAGGTAAATCTGTATCAGATGACAGTGATTGTTCCCATAGCTGCAGGGATTCAGACGGTAACCTTTGAACAACAATGAAAACCAGAACGGGGTCCCAATTATCAACCTCCACTGACAAATTTTTTAGTGATTCCACACATTCGTTTGTAGTGTCCAGCATGTTTTTAATCAACTCTGAGTTTTCACTAGTGATCATCGGCTGCGATAACAGCATTTTTAGTTGATTATTAACAATGACGCGTTTGTTTTCGTATCTTCCTTTAAGCATTTCCCAAGCAGTATCATAATTATCATCACAAATGGTTAAATGTCGAACCAATTGCTCTGCATCGCCCGTTAAGTTTGACTTTAAATAATGCATTTTTTGTACTGGGGTCAGATCGGTATTGGAATGAATTAATGACTGAAACAAATCCCTAAATGAAATCCACTTGTTATAGTCCCCATAAAATTTTGGAATGACAATTGGAGGAAGCTGAACATGACACACAGACGAAGGCTTATTGTCCCCTTTGGTATCATTATTAGTGACTATATTGGTTTCTTCGCGATTTCCTACTTTAAGGTTCTCAATGCGATCCATTAAATCCCCTTTAAAATCGTAATAGATTTGCTCTTGAACGTTAAACAAATCATCCGAGAAATAAGGCAGCTTTGAATCATCGTCTGAAGCTCTCAATAGCATAGAATGATGGCGTTCATAAAACGTGTGCCACAATGTTTCCCATCCACTCAATCTGCCAGTATAAAAACCCACTGTTCTTTTTGCAATGGATTGTTTTGCAGTGTTTTTAATAAATTTCCTCATTTCTTCTATAAATATCATTTGTGTTTTTACACAATCTGTAATTTTTACTTCCGCCATGATTTCAATAAATAAACGATAAACTATAAACGGCAGACGAAGCAGAAATACAAAAATATTGATTGTACGAAGAACTAAGACACCAAATTTATTCACTCAGACGAAATGTACTAGTACCCACACGTAAACTTAAATTTTCACAGATCTTAATGTTTCAAAATTATCAACAACTCACTATCGTACTTTTGGTATTGGCTGGTTCTGTTGTTGACTCGAAGGACCAATGTTTCTCCGATGAATTGGACTGTATCTTTACTTTTGGTATAATCGTTTTATTTTAGCACTTTAACAAATTTATCACTTGACATTAATTTAAATAACAAACAAATAAACACAGCGAGTGTCGATGCGATGACCGACTTGGTTGACTGGGTCGAAACTTATAGTTTTTCGTGGTCGTCGATGGTTCCTCAATGCCTCGCATTTGCATCTCCACCGTTGCCCAAATTTGTGGATGCTGCTATGACCACCGTTGGTGTTGCGGATGGTGACTGGGTCATTGGCCATAGCCATCCTCAAGGTTAATTTCTTCGTTGGCGCCTTGGGGTATGCACCGATATTGTGGGTGCATGCTATCGTGCACGGCTCCTCAAAGTATGCTGCATATGTGTATCAGCAACACAGTATATTTTTAGTTTCTCAGCAACTTTATTAATCATTGCGATAATTGTAATTGTAATATTATACAAAATAAGAAGACAAAATAAAAATATAATAAATCTACCTCCAGTCATAAACGAACCGAAGGAAGATTCTAAGGGGGGAGGGGTTATGACAGCAGCTCACCTAAACGGGGATCGACTCTTTTGAGCGGAAACTATAAAACAGCAACATTCCAAGAAGGACGACAAACAGGGATATTATCTTTTAAACACATTGAAGCAGTAAAACAACAGATGTGTCAATAAAAGGTTCAACATTCCAAGAAGGACGACAGACAGGAGTATTGTCTTTTGGACATATGGAGGGATGTGAGCACCAAGCAAGAAGCCGCGGCTTAGGTAGAGAAAATGATATAAATAGTAGTGTTTCGTATTTTGTAAAGTTAGATTTTAATAAGAAGATAAGAATAAAGGAAGAGCTCTTGCTCTCAAAGAAATTTTAAAACTATTTTTTATTTTTAAAGTTAAAATTTATATATTTTTGACGTATACCTTCTGTATACCAGTTATGAGCACGAATCCCATTAACTATATTTAATTTATAGTACGTTAAATAGTATATAAGATTATAATGTCGTTTAGTTTTGAATAAACCCCTCTTGAACAAGGTAATGAGCATATAAACAGCCGAGTTTGTGTCCATTTATTTATGGGGCCATTCAATAGTATCTCCTTTTTATTGATTCGAATGTGCCATTGGTAGGGCGGGTATACGATGACCAAATTACACCTTCGGTCACCATCAAGATCAAATCCGCGCGAACCTCTACGAAAACTCTTTCCTATCTTTCTTCTTTCTTCCTATCGAGCATAATTTTATTTATTAAACATTGGGAATTCTTTATAAGTCGGCAAAACCCACGCCAGGCTGAAGCAAGTCGGAAAATTAAAAAGCAAGGTGCTCGAGACCGCCGATGAATCTGAGATTTCGTTATTCGAATATCGCCACTCAAGGTGATGTTATAATAAATATGGAACCCAATGTGGGGCACGACGGCAAACGTGTAGGCCTAACGCCCAACTTGAGGGTTTTAACTCAGCGTAAATATCTCAACCCAAATTATGTATATAATAAATATGGCGCCCAACGTGGGGCTTAACTCAGCTCGACCTCAATTTAGTTAGGGAAAGCCAAATTATGTTTATAATAAATAATGGCGCCCAACGTGGGGCTGCTGAACGTGCCAACGTGGGGCCCGACTCAGCTCGACCTCAACCTAGTTGGGGAAAGCCAAATTATGTTTATAAAAAATATGGCGCCCAACGTGGGGCTTAACTCAGCTCGACCTGAACTTAGTTTAGGCTTAGTTAAGGGAAAGTTAAGTTCCAAAACTGTGAGAGGCTTGAATTAGCTTCACACAACCCAAACTACATGTGTTGCTTGCAGCACATATACTGATATCTTTTACGCTTCTCGTGATTGATATCAAACCTATTGCTTTTGAATTACGTTTGTCTGGCAGAAGTCTTATTTCGCTAGTACAACGTCAAAGTAATTTTATTGTCGGAGTTTTTGTGGAATTGTCAATGATCAATCAGATGTAAGGTTGATTGTTGAACCTATTAGCTCTTGATGATTACCAAATTTTACCAGACTTGGTTTAATGGGATTCATTGACTGATCCTGTGAACTATAGAGATTTGCATTATGTAGATACTCTATCCAGTGTATTTGTTCAGGTTTCCTATCGAATCAAAATTTTTTTTTTGAAATTTTACCATACAGTGTTGTGAAAGACCCGTGAATTACAGGCTCGATTCATATCTTATTTGGAAAGAGTATTTCTGTCCGATGTCTGGATCAATACTATAGTCACTTCACCTTTTTAAAAACATTTTACTCTTTCGTAGAAGTAAGCATTGGAAGATCTTGATCAATATACAAACACAAACTCAAACGTTTAGCTTCATTTACCTTGTTATTACTATGATATAACAAACCCAAAACACAACCCATCACTTTATCTTTTCGTATCTTTTTGATTTTTTTTTGATTTTGATCTTATCTTATCTTATCTTGTCTTACCTTTATCTTTATCTTTTATCGTATCTTTATTAATATTATACGATAAAAATCTTTTCTTATTATACCTTTACCTTTATCTTTAGTATCTCTTTCCTTTTCGTTATCTTTTTGATATTTTGATTTTGATATTTTTGAATTTTTTTTGAATTTTGACATTTAATATGGCTTTAGCCAGAACACCCAATACATTACCTTCAAAATCGAATGGACCTGTTGCAAATAATTGTTTTATCTGCAAAGACCCATTTGATAACAAAGAACTTGCAAATACCAAGTGTAAACACACCTTTCACTTGACGTGTATTCTTGAGTGCATTAAGAAGACAGCATCATGTCCGATTTGCAAAAATAAATGTTTTTCTAAGGATTTGACTCGTGTCACTAATATGAAACCAACAGGTGCAACTCCTAAACCAAGTAGTATGACTACTAGATCAAAAGCACTGTTTCAAAATCCCAATGACTGGTCAATGCCTTCATCACCTTCACCTGTTGTACCAACAGTACAACATATCGAAGAGAATTTGCGCAGAGATGTAGCTCAACATATACTATCAAACCAAGTTTTTTCAAACACTGACATTAACTTTTCTCTTAATGATCAGACTGGTCCAAGTACTAACTTGCCAAATCTGTCGTCACATTCTCAGAATGCAGTTTCAAACCTTGAAGAATCAGGCGAGAAAGAAGACGAACTATATCAAAACCTGTCTAATCGTTTTGAGAAATTAATGGATCGGAAACTTCAAAGTAGTACATCCATTATGATGCGTGAGTTTGAGAAGATGCTCAACAAGCATAAATCTAGTAATCCTCAAGTTCCACCATCAAATTTACCTGCTAATGACAACCACGGATTTGTAGAATCTTCGTTACCATTCAGAACAGCTGGAGAGCGAAACTCTCAACAGCATATGCCTTTCAGTAGAACTGGAGAACGAAATTCTCATCCGAATATACCCAATTATGACCATAATTATAGAACCTTTGATTTACCCCGGATTGACAAAAATCGAGTACCAAGCATAATCCAGAGTTGGAATATAAACTTTAACGGCTTGAGCTCGAAACTTTCAATCAATAACTTTATTTACCAAATTACCGCCCTGACTAACGATTGTTTGAATGGTGATTTTCAGTTGCTCTGCGACCACATTCACATCATTTTTACAGACCGCGCTAGGGATTGGTATTGGCGTTACCGAAGAAGAGTCGAAAGAATCTCTTGGGGACCTTTTTGTCTTGCGTTAAGACAAGAATTTCAAGAATTTAAGTCAGATTCTGATATTAGAGAGTTGATTTCTGCTCGAAAGCAAAAGATCAATGAACCATTCGATGAATACTATAATTCAATTTTAAACCTTTGTGATCGCTTGTGCACACCAGTTGATCAACATGAACTCGTAGAAATTTTGCATCGAAATGTCAGAACTGAAATTAAACAACAAACCTTTTTCATGAATTTTACCTCAGTTGCTCAACTGAGAAACTTTTGTTTTCGTCGTGAAGCCGTGTTTGGTGTTACACCCAATTATACACAATCGGCCGGACGACAAAACTTCTATAGACGACCAGTTGCAGGACTAGATCCAGACACAGATGTAGTAGGGATGAATTCTCCTGACGATCCTGATGTAGCAGGAGTAGCTAACCGTCTATGTTGGAATTGTAGGGCAGAAGGACACTCCTTTCAAGATTGTACAGCCGAACGAACAGTATTCTGTTACGGTTGCGGTACGGCAAATGTCTACAAACCAAATTGTCTGAAATGTCTGCAGTCGGAAAACTCGAGAAGGAGCGTAGTAACAGTCACTCGACCACGCTCGTCATAAACACAAAGAGTGATAAGACAAATAATATCTCAATTGACAAGTCTTCAACTGAAAAACCTGTATCCGTAAACACCACAGGAAAAGTAAAAGTAGTGTCAAAAGTTGAAACACCTATTTCTATTCTGTCGAAACCGACATTGACTTCGTCAGAACAAAAAGTACCTAAGCTTCATCCAATAATACCTTTACATGATAAACAGAGTACTTATGATCATATTAAGAATAAAATATTTAATACAGTGCATGAATTGATAACACCTTCATGTACAACAAAACGTCCTAAACGGAACACGCAACGTTTGCGAGCGTTTTGGAAAATGGTTAAACGTAGTAGATCGTTTATAAAACATGCAATTTCTGGAATTGATAAACACGCTAACGATTTAAGACCATATGCAACTGTGTCTATTCTTGACAAAAGTTACAAGGGATTACTCGATAGTGGTGCTTGCATGTCTTGCTTTGGCTCAAATGCAGCGAAAGAAATGTTAAATTCAGGTTTAGTTAAAATGAAACGATTTGCAACGTATGCAACAACCGCAGATGGTAAGTCTCAGCAAATCAAAGGATATGTTGAAACGAACGTAACTTTTCGTAATGTCACTAAAAAGTTAAAAATTTATGTAATACCTACTTTGTCACAAAACCTTTATCTCGGAATTGACTTTTGGTCAGCGTTCAAACTCGCACCAGATATAATTAGCGGAATAACTTCCACTAGTGATGATTCAGATTCAGAACAGGAAGATGAGAATTTAACAATGGATCAAGAACGTAAACTAGCTACCGTCATATCATGGTTTCCCTCGTTTGCAAAACAAGGACTTGGTAAGACGAATGTTGTAGAACACACGATCGAAATTGAACCAGGTGTAAAACCTGTGAAACAAAGATATTTCCCGATTTCACCAGCGATTGAAAAATTAGTACACGCTGAAATCGATCGTATGTTGTCACTCGGCATCATTGAAGAGTCGAACAGTTCCTGGAGTAGTCCTGTTGTATTGGTCCAGAAGCCAGGAAAAGTAAGACTTTGCCTTGATTCGCGGAAGGTAAATAGCGTCACAATAAAGGATGCACATCCTTTACCACACATCGATGGTATCCTGAGTCGGTTGCCCAAAACACGTTTTATTTCAAGTATTGACTTGAAAGACGCCTTTTAGCAAATTCCGCTCAGCGTAGCTTCTCGTGATAAAACAGCCTTCACTGTGCCAAATCGACCCTTATACCAGTACAAGGTTATGCCATTCGGCTTGTGTAACGCGCCGCAAACCATGTGCCGATTGATGGACCGTGTAATACCACCAGCACTGAAGGAACGTGTTTTCGTTTACTTAGACGATTTGTTGTTGCTTTCATCGAACTTTGAAGAACATATTCGTTTACTAATTGATGTAGCCCAACGGTTGAAGAATTCAGGACTCACCGTCAACATTGAAAAGAGTCGCTTCTGTCTAAAGGAAGTGAAATATCTTGGCTATATTGTAGGCCACGGAACCTTGCGCACTGACCCAGATAAAATTCAAGCTATGACTTCATACCCAGTACCGACTAACGTCAAGCAATTGCGTCGCTTCTTGGGAATGTCTGGTTGGTACCGCAGATTTATCAAAAACGTTTCCGGAATAACCGCTCCGATGACTGACCTATTAAAGAAAGCCAAGGATTTCCAATGGAATGACGAAGCACAGAAATCGTTCGAGACAATCAAGACCATGTTGTCTACCGCTCCATTGTTAGCAAACCCAGATTTTAGTAAACCTTTCGCCATCCAATGTGATGCAAGTCTATGTGGAGTTGGCGGAGTTCTTATTCAGTTAGATAGCGAACAAAATGAATGTCCGATAGCGTACTTCTCGCAAAAGCTCAATAGCGCTCAGCAGAAGTATAGCGTTACGGAATTAGAATGTTTAGCTGCCATTTTGTGTTTAAAAAAATTCAGACCGTATGTGGAAGGGCAAACTTTTAAGATCATAACTGATCACGCCAGCCTGAAATGGATCATGCAGCAGAAAGATCTGTCTGGACGTCTTGCGAGATGGTCACTTAAGCTGCAAGGTTATAATTTCAGTATAGAACACCGGCGTGGATCCGAAAATATTGTGCCTGACGCATTGTCACGGGTCGAAGAAAGTGCAGTTTCCGCTGTTGACACTGATGAACCCGAAATAGATCTAGAATCAGAACACTTTAATTCAGAACAGTACAACCAATTACGTTCTCATATAATCGCTAATAAGAGTATCTTACCTGATCTTGTTGTAATTGATAACTTCGTTTATCGGAGAACTCAATTTTACAACTGTGACGTTGAACGAGAATCGACTGGTTGGAAATTGTGGATACCTGAAAAAATTACCACCAGTCTGATAGAACGTTTTCATAATCCACCAAATTTCTGTCATGCCGGTATAGGAAAAACGCTTGAAAAATTGAAGAGACATTTTTATTGGCCTAAAATGGTAGTAGATATACAAAAATTCATGAAGTCTGTAAACAGACTAAAGCACCTAATAAAGTGTTACGAGCTCCTATGGGAAGCCAACCGAAATCCGATAGAGTTTTTCAGAAATTATATATGGATCTGATAGGACCTTACCCTCGTTCCAAATCAGGAAACATAGGCATTTTAATTGTCCTTGATCATCTATCGAAGTTCCCTCTGTTGAAACCCATACCGAAGCTATGTGCAAACAAAATCATTGACTATCTAAAGGAAAGTGTATTTCCTGTTTTTGGTGTCCCTGAACAGATTATAACTGATAATGGCTCACAATTCAAGTGCGAAGCATTTAATAACTACCTTAAGCAAAGTGGGATCCATCACACTTACACAGCTGTTTACTCACCCCAAAGTAACGCTTCGGAGCGAGTAAATCGTTCCATCATATCTGGAATTCGTGCTTATTTGAAAACCGATCAGAAGCGCTGGGACGAGTGTATTCCTGCTATCGCTGCAGCACTTCGTAGTTCGTATCACCAATCACTTGGTTGTTCACCCTACTTTACGCTATACGGTCAAGAAATGGTAACTCACGCTTCAATGTACAAGCTATTTAGGAATTTAAATTCCATAGAGACAGGCGAGTGTGTATTACATCCAAAAGATAAATTACAGCTCATTCGTAATGAAGTTCAAAAACATATAAACCTAGCTTATGACAATAGTACTAAGCGATATAATACTCGTAGTACCGATGTCAATCTCCACCCCGGACAAGTAGTTTTTCGTCGCTCATTTGCCCAAAGTGACGCAACGAAACATTTTAATGCTAAATTAGCACCTAAATTTATAAAGGGCACTGTCGTAGAGAAAGTCGGCAACACTTGTTACAAAATTAAAGATGATTCCGGCAAAGTAATGATGTATCATACAAAAGATATAAGATTATAAGCACCCAGCTTTGTGTTTCCATATGTATCGAGATACATATCCACACAAACCTGTTTTGTACTGTGCACTGTTTTTATTTTCCATAGGAAAATATTCAGTATACAATTTTTTCTTATTTTCTACCATCAAAATATTTTCTTTTGTATGGCAACACCTCGTCATGACAAAAATATTCAATTCGTCAAGTTAAATTTGATGATTTCGCTCTTTTGAGTAAATTCCCCTTTTCGTATAACACTTTACACCAATTATCAAGTGTGGTGACTATCTTTCCTGAGCGAAATCCACATTCTCGCACTCTCGCGCTCAAATTATTGCAGTTTATTATTTGTATTGAATGAATAATGTGAGTCGACGAATAGTTTGTTATACTTTTCTCTTTCACACTCATGAGTGTCGTACAAACATTTCTGCCATCGCATGACTTGCGTTGAGAGAAATTCATTTTTAAGTATGCATGTATTTGTGACGCCAACTTTTAATAATTTTGTGCAAAGAGATCGGCATGATCATATTGTGTGGAATCGAGAATTGACGATGGAAATTTACTCATGAGTAAGCAGTATAGCATGAACATGCTAATAAGAATTTCTCGACGTAGAGAATTATAAAGGCACCACGCCGATTCATTTTCCCCCAGTTGTAATCGGATAAGCAAGCAGTATAGTCATCATAAGTAAAGCAGTGAGCTAAAACATTTTTTTTGTATGGAAAATTTCCTATAGTGTAAAGTTAGCACGTGTGTAAATTTTTCTTCTTTTTCTTTGTGCCATAAGGCAAACACACTAAAAGTGTTAAAAACTAGTTAAAATAGTGGAATGCAGTTAAAAAGAATGCTGTAACCCTAGAATTGGTGAATTGCGGACGCATTATTGTTCCTGAAAATTTTCAACCCCCTCATTGAGGTAAGCGAACATAGTTTTTATTTTTTTTGCGCAGTAGACCAAAACGTGGTTTTTTCCTTCTTTTTCGGTCTTCTGCAGGGCGCTAGTGCAGGACATAAAAACCAACGCGCTACGCATAAATTTCGAGTGCCAAGATTGTTGCACAAAAATCCCCAAAAATCATTTTTAAAGCACCGTGAGAAATTTTGTGCGAATTTTAACGCAAAATTTTTACACGTGTTCCGAAACACACCACGTTCGTTGCGGAATTTTTCTGCACGAAACCGTTCGTCATACGGCATATTATATTTACCGTTATATTTTTTTGGTCGCAACACGCGCTTACTGCGCCAACTGTACAAACAACGTTATACAGCGAGGTACCGTTGCCAGAGAATCTCTCCAACGTGCCGCATAAACATTTTTTTTAATCAACGATTGCCTTGATGCATATTGCTCAACGGTAAATCCGGTCAAGGACCGCATTTCTTCAACGCGACAGTAAATGCACGGCATTAGTTCCGTTAGCAACGCTGGTACCATCAATCACCGCTAGAAGCACTTCAAATTTTTGCAACGCAACAGGTTCTTTCCGTACAGTGTTACTTACTTACGACGTGAACACACACATCCCTATCTTCGATTTTATTGGCGTCGAGACATTTTTCCGCCCAACGGTTTTCGTCAACAACGCATCTATAACCTGTATCCATTTGGAGTTCCACGTTACATTCCAAACACCATAGATGACATCTTTATCCGCGCAGCGAAGTAGCTGTACATCAACTATGTGTCGTATTTAATTGTAGCTCTTGTGTCGTAACTTTTTTTTTTATCTTTAGGACCCAGCAATCCGCACTTTGGCGAGATTGGCTGATGAACTTGTAACGAATTTATCTTTTTAAATAAAAGTTAATTTGGTCCTTTTTTAAATGATAACTATAAGATACTCTTTGTATTGTGTTTGAGATTAATTTGTGCCGCAAAGAAGTAATTGTGTCTTTGGTATCGGTTAGATGCATATCTGCATATACTAATTCGATTTTCTTTTATCGCGAAGAGACGATTGACTACTTTTGTGTTGACTCGTAACTCTTATTTTTATTTCGTTTTGTAAATTATCCAATTACTTCAATGCAAATCGATATCTCACTTTAGCTTTAAGTAACGTAACGTCTATCTTAATATTTAAGTAACTTTTTTTAGTAGTTGTCTGATCCTTCTGATCCCAACTAGAGCTAAGCTCAATAGTATTTAAGTACTTTTAGTTTTCATGGGACAAATTCCTTTTTGGATATAATATATATATATATCTAGGTAGGGTTAATGAACCTTTTTCCTAAATAGCACTGCAAAACATCATCCTCGACGGCATTCTTGGAGATTTCATCGTCCTCGGGAAAAATGGTAAGTCAATTTTCGACTTCTTTTATATACCCCAAGATATATATATATTTTTGACGTATACCTTCTGTATACCAGTTATGAGCACGAATCCCATTAACTATATTTAATTTATAGTACGTTAAATAGTATATAAGATTATAATGTCCATTTATTTATGGGGCCATTCAATAGTATCTCATTTTTATTGATTCGAATGTGCCATTGGTAGGGCGGGTATACGATGAGCAAATTACACCTTCGGTCACCATCAAGATCAAATCCGCGCGAACCTCTACGAAAACACTTTCCTATCTTTCTTCTTTCTTCCTATCGAGCATAATTTTATTTATTAAACATTGGGAATTCTTTATAAGTCGGCAAAACCCACGCCAGGCTGAAGCAAGTCGGAAAATTAAAAAGCAAGGTGCTCGAGACCGCCGATGAATCTGAGATTTCGTTATTCGAATATCGCCACTCAAGGTGATGTTATAATAAATATGGAACCCAATGTGGGGCACGACGGCAAACGTGTAGGCCTAACGCCCAACTTGAGGGTTTTAACTCAGCGTAAATATCTCAACCCAAATTATGTTTATAATATTGTCTGATTCCGGGAAAAGCTAAGGGTGATTCAACTGAACCTTCATCACAGCAAAGCAGCGTCAGCGATGATGACTAAATGTTTTGACGAGGGTTCGTTTGACATAGCCCTGATACAGGAGCCTTGGATTTTTAGAGGAAAGATTAGAGGACTCCCAAATAGCATAGCTGAATTGCATTATGAGCAAAACAGCGAAAGAGTTAGGTCCTGTATCCTGGTAAGGCACGGAGTTCAGGCTTATAAATTGCACGATCTGTGTGCCCCACACCTAGCAGCAGTACGAGTAGGATCAGGTGCGGGAAGTTTTGTCATCGCATCCGCATACCTGCCGTATGATTCGCCGGAACCTCCCCCGACAAGAGAGTTGGAGTCTTTGGTGAATGCATGCAGGAACAGGAACGAGGATCTAATAATTGGTTGTGACGCCCAACGATAATTACAGAGGAGAATCGTTATTCGAATTTGTATCAAGCAAGGATCTAGCTATCCTAAACAGGGGAACAGAGCCAACCTTCGTGGATGTGAGGCGAAGTAAAGTGATTGATGTGACCCTGTGCAGTAGCAAGATAATTGAAAGGGTATCAAATTGGAGGGTAATGGATCAGGCTACATTGTCGGATCACAGAGCCATTTCGTTTGATGTTCGTTATGGATATAAAAGAAAGAAAGATCGGAAATACATCAGAATTCCGAAGAACACGGATACAATAAAGTACCAAGAAGTGTTGGAGGAAAAACTGAATGTAATGGAATTCGTAATACCGAAAAATACTTGGCATGTAGAATCACAGCTAAAGCATTTGCAATCAGCTGTTGAAGATGCGTACCGAGTGTCTTGCACACCTACTCTAGTGGAAAAACGGAATCCTACGCCTTGGTGGTGTCGGGAACTTGAAAAGCTAAAGAAGGCTGTGAGGAAGGCCTTCAATCATGCCATGAGAAGGGGAGAGCAGATAGTATATTTCCGGGTCTAATGCAATGGGGAGTAGACGTAATTGCACCAAGGCTCAGGAACATATACGTTGCATGCCTAGCAATAGGCTACATCCCGATTACATGGAGGCAAAGTCCTTCAGACCAGTTAGCCTAACATCCTTTCTGTTAAAAAAAAGGAAAGGGTGGTGGTGGACCATATGGAGAGTACGGCGCTTAAGATGTATCCTTTGAATAGTAGACAACATGCTTATAGGGTAGGTATGTCTACAGAGACAGCGCTACACCAAGTGGTACGCGCTGCGGAGGAAGAGCTAAATACCGGGGGTATTGCGATGACCACTATAATGGACATTGAAGTTGCCTTCGATAAGATATGCTTTGAAAGTCTGAAACAAGCCTTGGAAAAACGTAGAGTTAACCCACTGGTGGTAAGATGGGTGGACAATATGTTAAATACAAGGGCGATAAATATACAGACGGGAACCTTAAAACTCCGAGGAAGGGTCAGCAGAGGTTGCCCACAAGGAGGTGTTCTTTCACCTACACTGTGGAACATCACTGTGGACTCTCTTCTCGATAGACTTGAGGCAACTATCATTCACACAGTGGGATATGCCGACGACATAGCAGTAATGGCAAGAGGCAAATTCATAGACGTCACAGCGGATATCATGAGGCGTGCACTCAAAGTGGTTGAGCGGTGGTGTCTGGAACAAGGACTCTCCATTAATGCGGGGAAAACAGATCTAATAATCTTCACTAGGAAGAGGAAAAATCTGGAATTTCAGCCCTTAACACTTTTCGGATCGGAACTAACAACGACCAAGAAGGTTAAGTATCTGGGAGTATACCTAGATACTGGGCTCACTTGGAATTATCATGCTGAGGAGAAGATCCGGAAGGCAAACGTGTATGTGGACAGAGGTGGGGACTCTCTCCTAGGTCAGCATACAGGATGTATACGATGATTACTAGACCCAATATCACCTACGCTTCGGTTGTATGGTGGGCGAAAGCCTCCCAGAAGACTGCTAAGAAGCACCTGGATAGGGTCCAGCGTTTAGCATGTATAGGAATTACAGGTGCAATACGCACAACACCAACATGCGCATTGGAAGCAATCTTAGGGATCTTACCGCTAGACTTATTTATTAAGAAAACAGCGGCCCTAACAGCACTTCGTTTGCATCGAGATGGAAATGGCACAATAGGGGTACCATCTATGGACACAGAAGGATCCTGGAGCTTGTCAAAAACGAGATTAGGGAGCTGAATATGCCTATGGATGGTATAACAAAGGTGCGTGTTATGGAAAGGAATCACAGAACTCGTATTGAGAATGTATTACTTCCAGAAAAGAGGAATGGTGAAATCGTGATTTTCACAGACGGATCCATGATGGATGGCGGAGCGGGGGCCGGAATCTTTTCGGAAGATCTGGAACTAGCCCGTCACATTAGCCTCGGGAAACACACTTCAGTATACCAGGCTGAGGTGATTGCTTTGCTGCATGCGTTGGATTACTTGCTTGAGAGTCAGGTGGAAGGAAGAAATATCCTAATAGCACTGGACAACCAGGCGGTGATTAGATGCATGGAGCGGACAACCATCACAACATCACTGGCACTGGAATGTGTATTTAAGCTCAATAAGTGTTCATCTAAAAATCAGGTAACACTGACTTGGGTACGAGGACATATAGGGATCGACGGCAACGAAAAGGCGGACTCCCTTGCAAAACAGGGGTCAACTGAAAAGTTGCTGGGACCAGAACCATTCGCTCCAATTGGTAGAGGAATGGTAGAACAGCTAATTCACAAATGGATCACGGCAGAACACCTGGGAAGGTGGTCAGAACACCTGAGAAGGTGGTCAGAACACCTGAGAAGGTGGTCAACCGTGGAACAATGTAGACAAGCTAAAATGGCAATACAATGGCCGACCTGCTCCACTCAGACAAAGGTTCTAAGCATGAGTCGAGGAACATTGAAATGGGTGGTGGCGTTAACTACAGGTCATGTTAATTTCGGGTATCATTTAAGGAAGATGGGCCTTAGAGAAGATGATACTTGTAAGCTATGCCTGGAGGAATCTGAGACAGCGGCACATATATTGTGTCAATGTCCGGCTTTGGCTGGCAGAAGAATGAGGATCTTGGGAAAACATTGGGTCGAGACCCATTGGATGAAACAGATCTCATATAAACAGATGCTAGCGTTAACACTAGGAATCGAACTCAGAGAAGGACTCTGGAGAAGTCCAGAGAGTCTCTCTGGGTAGGGTTTATAGTGGTAGGGAGACGAAAAGAGACCCAACAATGGTGGTCTGATTCAAATATCTCTGGAAAATTTATATATATATATATATGATCTGATTCCAGCGGCCAATACATAATGTGGTACAGGCCACAGCACAGCAAAAATCTGTATTATTCCGCTACGTTGTGCTTGGTATATTTGTAGCTATACCGCGGTCTCATCTATCTATATACTAGCATCGTCATTTTTTCTCTTCTAGAACTTACTGGTCATTTCTTTTACAACTTACATTTGTTTACTCCCCCTCTGGGTGACGGTTGTAGAATTGAATTTTCGTCGTGCATTTGTGGGGTTTTGATCTTTGACTCAGACCTAAATCATGGATAAACGTCGATTCTGGATAATCGAGGGATAACATATTCGCTCTCAGACCGAAACCAAAACTATTTGGGTTCGTGTCATTAATAACGGAAATGAGAGCACGAATGCGACATACGTTTTTTTTTCGGAGTCTAAATTGATTGCCAGTTTATTAGTTGCTGCAAATTGGAATACAATTTGGAAAGAGTGAAGTAAAATAAAAACGGGCTTAGTGAGCGTTTCCCACAAAGCTTATCGCTTTTGCAAGTGCACAGGAGCACAAGTGATAAGAAAAGAAAACGCTTAAATAATAATGAAATCCCAATTATGCGATCTCATGCTGAGACTGGGCTATCCGGGCGTATACTTAACATTTCGGAAAATTAAGTTCGGATATCCTTTATGTGGAAAACTCCTATCCTTTTACCTTGCAGGTCCTGTAACTCGTAAAGTTTGTTTAAAACGACCTTGCACACCTTCATTTTCAGGAATTTGGGGCAAAGCTTGGCGTTAACCTTTTTCGATGCATCGCTGAGAACAAAATTTCTTTCATATACGACATCTCCCACTTTGAATCTTCGGTTGGTACTTCGAAGATTGTATACCTTCTCATACTTCTGATGAGGGTCTGCTAACGACTTTTTTCGATGATCGTGAAGAATTTGCATCTTATCCCCTTTTGCTAAAGCAGTTAGATTGGAATTATTCAGGCCATCTAGATTTCGAAGAAGTTCATAAGTTGAACCATGCTCGATCATAGGTTGCCCGAATAAGGCTTCATATGGCGAGTTACCTATAGCAGCATGAACAGCAGATCGCATTTATATGGCGAATACCGAAACTAGATAGAAACTTACTGAACTCTCGACTGGTGAACTTTTTTCCATTATCGGTTAAAATTGTTTCGGGGACACCAAAGAGAAAAAAGAATTGATCTCGTAAAAATCTGGAGGTTAGGTCAGAGGTTGCCTTTTTAAGAGGTTGTAAGAGCACAAATTTAGTTAATTGGTCTAAGACAATTAGAATGTGGGTATTACCCGCTTTCGACCGGGGATAAGGACCTAGGAAATCTATAAAAATGTGTTGAAATGGACGATTTACTTCAAAAGATTTACCCATAGGTGTTCGTAAAATTGAGTTTGGGGCTTTTGACGATATCCACTCTTCGCAATTATTTATAAAGATTTTCACCTGGGGGGCCATACCCCCATGCGAAGCTCGAGGTGGACGATGAGCTAAGGAAATCAGACGTTCGGTCAACTGTTATGGAACCCAAAGCTTCCATAACAATTCATCCTGTAGTGGGTCCCCCGAGCAGGATTTTATCTTTTTGTACACAAACTGATTGGATACGGTTAGGTCAGGAAGCTGCGTTTGGTTTCGCTTAATTGTGTCGATTATCTTAACATATTCATCCATTTTAAAGGCGGGATCGGAAAGATCACCGTGCAGCGCATCTGTACCAATATCCACTTCGACTGAATCCAAACCGTATACTCTCGATAGGGCATCGGGTACCACATTGAGAGAACATTTTCGGTGTTCAATATCGAAGACAAAGCTTTGTAACCTTAGGCTCCATCGAGTCAACCTTCCATCTAAGTCCTTTTTGTTCATAAGCCACCTCAAGCTTGCGTGGTCAGTTATAATCTTGAATTTATGACCTTCTACATACGCCCTAAACTTTTGCACCCCCATAACTGCAGCGAGGCATTCACGTTCAGTGACGCTGTAGTTACGTTGTGCGGCATTCAATTTATGTGAATAGTAGAAAATCGGGCTTTCTGCCCCATTCTCGTCGCACTGACACAAAACGCATCCTATCCCAGTTGCAGATGCATCACAAACTATTACGAATTCTTTGTCATAGTCCGGATTGACTAAAATTGGCGCTGTAGTTAGCGCAGCCTTAAGTTGATTGAAGGCGGTAAGCGCTTCGTCGCTAAAGTGGAATTTTACCCCTTTCTTTAGAGTGTTTGTAATAGGTGTGGCTATCGATGCAAAGTCTTTTACGAACCTTCGGTACCATCCAGCCATACCGAGGAATCGGCGGACCTGGCGTGGTGTTTTTGGTACCGGGAAATCATATGTAGCAGCAACCTTATCGGGATTCGTTTTGAGACACCCTTCCCCTACGATATACCCTAGGTATTTTAGTTGACGGAAACAAAATTTTGACTTTTGCAGATTTATTGATAAACCTGCATCTCTCAACCTATTGGCTACCACTGACAACATTTTCAGATGTTCCTCGAACGTTTGTGAAACTATCAGCAAGTCATCCAAGTAGACAAACACGTTTTCTCGCAATTCGTGAGGTACCACTTTGTCCATCAATCTGCACATGCGCTGTGGAGCATTGCAGAGGCCGAAGGGCATCACTCTGAAATGGTAAAGAGGCCTTCCGGGGACGGTGAAAGCGGTTTTCTCCTTTGACCTTTGCTCCGGCGGTATCTGCCAGAAAGCGTCTTTCAAATCCACACTTTAAATAAAGTGTGTATCAAAAAGACGTCCCAACAGCCCCTCAATATGAGGAAGAGGATATGCATCCTTTTTTGTGACTTGGCTCACTTTTCGAAAGTCCAAGCACAAGCGGTTCTTACCAGGCTTACGTATGAGTACGACTGGGGAGCTCCATGCACTTGAACTTTCTTCTATGATCCCCAAGTCCAGCATGCGATCCAATTCCTCATACAATAGGGTTTGTACCGCTGGAGATACGGGATAATGCCGCTGTTTGACGGGTTCAGAGTCTCCGGTGTCTATTATGTGTTCCTCTAAGTTTGTCTTTCCTAGGCCAACAGTGGCAAAGGAGGGGAACAAACTCATGGATTGGCTTAGTCCACTGGATTCCTCGTGGGATAATTTACAAAAATGTGAATCACCTATACACTCGGATTGAATTATTGATAGTTCAGATATAAGATGGGGGGCGATCTCAAATTCTCTCCAAAAATCAACCCCTAAGTATAAGGGTTGTTTTAAAGTAGGCACAAGAAATAGGGTTATCGGCTTCACGGCGCCTTTGTATGTAATGTCAAGGGTAACTTGCCTATCACAAACTGGTTGTGCCCGTCAGCAGTTTTAACTAACGAATGAAATCTTTTAAAAGGGATTTGCTTCTCTTTGAGGACGTTACAACTCTCTTGTCCTAGACAACTTACAGCCGCACCACTATCTAATAATCCAAAAATACTTTGACCAAAGATATTTACCATTGCATATGGACGCGGGTCGTTCTCAGAACTGCATAGAGTTGTGGCTGCAATAGATTGATAAGTAAGCTTCTTTTTTTTAAATCTCTCACGAAGACGGAGTATCTTTTTCGAGCAGTAATTGGGAGTGTTTTGAGTGTTTCTATTTCGGGTCGCATAATACGTTTGCAAACGATCGTGTATAGTTTTGACGGGGGTATTTTGGGCTTGATCTGGCTGAGGAGGAGAAGCTACCTCCCGTTTGAGAATCGTAAGTGGCTTAGTACAGTTTTGAAGAGAAGAAGTAGAAGTAGAGGTATTGAGATTTGAATTCAATGGTGTGCCGGGTTTCTTTCCTGTGAACAAATCACACCGGTGGATGATCTGTTCTGTCGCGAGTTTTCCGAGCATCTCGTGCATTTAGGAGTGGTGGTGTTTTCCTTTCCACACTTGAAACAGAATAATTTTCTCTGGGGACTATCACACTCGTAAAAAGTGTGGCCAACAATCTTGCAATTCCAGCAAGTAAGAGCGTTTTGGTTCCTACGATTTTCCACCGCATCGACATGGAAACCTACACCACTGCAGGATGGTTCTAACTTTTAGTATAGAAGGTTATTAAGAGCTCTCCCAACCCGGGAAATCGACCACATACGACTTGCAAAACCTTACCTCTAGAATTGAAAAATCTCTCAGAGACAAAGAAGTAGCGGTCGGTTGTTTCCTCGATATAGAAGGAGCATTTGACAATACAGAATTCTCACAAATATATAGAGGTATCCAAAATATGGGAGTTGACGACACTACATGTAAATGGATAAAATGCATGCTGGAGGACAAAACAATAAAAACCTCACTAGGCAGCACTAAACTCAGTATGATAGCCACGAAAGGATGCCCACAGGGAGGAGTACTCTCACCCCTACTATGGTCCATCGTAGCGAATGAACTACTGACGATTCTCAGCAATGACGGTTTTTATGTCCAAGGATATGCAGACGACATAGCTATCCTAATCAGAGGCAAATTCGAAGACACAATCTCGAATCGCCTACAGAGGGCTTTAAACCTAGTTGCTGAATGGTGTACAAAAGTTGGCCTCAAAGTCAATCCTAAAAAAAGCACCATAGTTGCATTCACCAAGAGAAGAAAGCGAGAAAGACTGAGAAATGCTACACTCTTCGGCGAAATAATAGAGTTCTCAACGGAAGTTAAATATCTAGGAATTACACTAGACGAAAAACTCACATGGAACTCTCACCTTACCAAAACTATTGACAAAGCCAGGTTATCCTTATGGACCAGCAAAAGTCTACTCGGTAAAAACTGGGGACTTAACCCCAAAATGACACTTTGGATGTATACTGCAATAACAAGACCTATCATCACGTATGCAGCCGCCGTGTGGTGGTATAAAGCAATGCAGAAGTCAGCACAGGCTAAACTCAATAAAATACAGAGACTAGCATGTGTCTGTGCAACTGGAGCAATGAAAACTGCACCAACAGCTGCGCTCGAGGTTATCCTAAACATCCCACCACTTCATCTAGAACTCATGAAAGAAGCAATGGTTAACCCCTATACGCTCATCACAGAAGATGAATCAAATTCCAATATAGTCCACACTGATATCCTACAAGAATTCAGACAAAATGAACTACTTGGAATACATTTGACTGACAAATGTCTACCACGCTTTAACTTCCGACACAACTTTAAGGTTACATTCCCAGAGCGTCTAAACTGGGAACAGTATAAACCAACATTTGCCAACGGTTCACTTGTATGGTATACAGATGGATCCAAAACAGATGAAGGAGTTGGAGCTGGAGTATACGGTCCGTGCACTAAAACGTCCCTATTCGCTAGTATGGACATAAATAGTTCCGTATTTCAGGCTGAAATACATGCAATAGAACTCTTCATTAGAGAGAGTATAGACAGGGCTATAACAAATAAGAACATTTGTATTCTTTCTGATAGCAAGGCAGCTCTACTTGCAATTGACGCCTTTGAAATAACATCAAAAATGGTATGGGACTGCCTTCAAATACTGCAAATACTGGCCACCACAAACAAAGTCCACCTGATCTGGGTGCCAGGGCACAGCGGATATGAAGGCAATGAAAAAGCAGACGAATTAGCCAGAAAAGGATCCGCATCCCAATTCATGATGCCAAGACCATTCTGCGGGCTACCAATCAACACTATAAAAAGTAGTGTGAAATCTTGGCTGAACGAAAAAAAGCTTCATTTCTGGAGGAACACCGAAGGAAACAGACAAGCCAAAATCTTCATGCCAAACAGTTCCCATAAAAAAACGAAACAACTACTACAATTAAGTAGAAGTCAGATTCGATTGGTCACAGGCTTTCTCACAGGACACTGCAGAGTCAAAAAACACCTGATGACAATGGGCATAACACAAGACAACACTTGTAGACTATGCAACGAGGACGCAGAAACAGCGGAACACATATTATTGGACTGCAACTGTTTAACCAAAACACGTCAACGTTATCTAGGTAAATTCTACCTCGAAGCAGCAGACATAGCTGCCAGCACACCCAAAGAGCTAGCCGCCTTTATTACAAACTGCGGCATCATGGATGAGCTATAAATGGAGGACATCACAATAGGCCCACTTGTGGCCGCAGTGATCTGGGATTTACTATACCACCTCCCCTCTACAATCTACAATCTACCCATACGTTTACAAACGTTCTGTTTAATAGTTTCTATTATCTCGCGGTTCGGTTTCGGATTTCTCAAGCGGGTATTCAGCTGTAAAATGTTATTGTAAAAATCATCGAACGGTCCCGTGGTGCCTTGACGCCTATCCGACATTTTGCGGAATAGCTCGGAGTCCGTTTCGAGGCTTCGGAATTGTTCTACCAGGGAATTTTTCAAACAGGGCCAGGTAACATTTGGATTGGACTTCAAAAAGACCCAAAACCAATTTTCCGCTGGGCCGGTGACAAATTGGTGGAAATTCAGTACTACCTCCTCCCAAGATGACCCATAACCATCATTGACTCGCTCCAACCGAAAAAGAAAATCGTCCACAGACATCTTTCGATTGTCGAATTTAATGCCCCATTTATGAAAGTTGTGGGCATTCGAAACGGTCGACGAAGGAGTTTGACCTCTATTTACGGTAGGAGAAGTTATGGGCTGGTTAAGATGCATATTATTTAACTGGGCAATAAAATTGTCTACATTTTCAGTTCGCGCGTTAGGGGGAGGTACTGTCAGGTCAGGTAATTGTGTTGGAAAGGCCGTTATTGGCTCAGGCGGGTGCAGTATGGGTGCATTGGTAGGTGGCAGCATCCGAGGTGGAGTCTGAGAATTCAATAAGTCTTGAAAGAGCAGAGTGATGTCATTTCTAGTAGTGACTCGATTCTTCTCTAACTCTTCCCTAATTACTCGCAAGTCGTCTGTGCGACTCAGACCCACGGTTGCAGAAACAACTTCTTGCACGTACTGGGCCAAATTCTCTCTTTCATTATTTTCAGCGTCCACTTCAACTTCGGAGTCAACATGTAAATTACCGTGCTCTTCAGTTGAACGTATATCATATCGATGAGTCTCATCGAGAGACACGCGAGCCTCGTTTGAAGTTGAAGGAACGGGGTAGTTATTTATTGAACGGGGTTTTGCCTGCCAGGACTTCGCTACGGGACCAACGGATTGGCGTGTATCCTTAGCCTTTTTGTCCTTCTTTGGACGTAAGAACCTTTCAGAAGTTGAATTCAGATTCGACATATTTATTTGAGGGTATTATTCACAAAAGATAAAAAAAATATAATTATATAGATAATGTAGTTTTGTTACTAAGCTAATGAGCCTAAAATGTATGCTTTCAATTCACAAAAAAAAAAAACAAATTTCGTAACCAACAATAAAATTTCAGCAATTTTAGATTGTATAAATGTATGCAGTTTTGGTTAAGCTTCGTAAGCGAATATCAAATCAAACGCAAATAAAGTTATAAAGCAAAACCTCGCGCAACTGCAACGTACATAAGTCTGGATAACGTGTCCTAACTTACCGGACAAGGCGCTATAATTGCTGAATTCCAAAGATGGTAAATGGAAATAAAAAGTTTTCAAAACATGCTAACGATCGACAGGATAAAACGAAACCTTCAGAATCTTAATTGGCTAACTTTTGATCATCATCCTACAGATCTTTACAATCAAAGAAATTACGAGTGCTTAGCAACAGACATATATCAGGAATATTATCACTAACATACCGGACAAAGCAACTAAAGTTTCTATGCGATAAAGTACAAAAGGAAATCTGATGACCTAAGGATCGAAATACAAATACAAGGCCAAGCTCAAAGCCATGGCTTCCAGCACATGTATCTGCAGAAAACGAAATACGGGAGAATCCTTTATACCTGAGTGGCAGCAATGACGTTAGTCTGGGATAGTCACACAAACTAAACGGACAGCCATAAAGGCATTTAACGGATTCTGATGATAATCCCACAAAAAAAATATATAGCCAGAACAACTTGAGGGCATGCTCGATCAAGAGTTCAAAAGATAAAAGTTAAGGTAAACCTTAGAAGGAATATTGGAAACAAATATTTGGAATATACTTGGACAACTTCGGGCCCCACGTTGGGCGCCAACCTGTAACGAAAAAAAAATTTATTGAGAGCGGATCCTAAAAGGGATGAATATGGATACGCCACTATCGAATGGATAAAATCCCGACACTCGCGCCATCCAATCCACTCCTGCCGTGAATGTAACTAACCCAATGATGATTCACGCGGCAATAACTAAGATAACCTCCCAACCTTTGGTAACCCATATGACCTCTGCACTACAGGCTCTACAAGAGGTCAGTCCGGGCTAAGGTGGGAGGATGTTCAGACACTAAGAAGCGGCAGGGGCTCCGTCCTCCGTCCTAGTGACTTAACATCACTGAACCAACCACCTTGGTGACTAAGCCACTCCAAAATTATAAATTTAGCCACCCCTTATTAGAAAGAGGTCGAAGACCTCTTGTGGACCTGATCTAAATCAGTATACCCCTACACTTCATCATCGCGTCCAAAAAATTTAAATCATCAGCTTCTATTCATCCTCACGATTAATCGCGCACGAAAAGTATCTGTAACATGTTGATAACCTTCAGTAGTCCAAGATCAAAACACATAAATCAAATCATAAGGCTGAAGTTTGAATTTTAGAAATTTCACAATTGTTTTTATTAGCCGACGAATTCATAAAAAAAAACTTAACTCTACTAGTCTTAATAAGATACTAAAACGGTGTGATATTTAATTGTTTATAATTCATTAATTAATCGTCGAAAATTCAGAACTTAAAAACTAAATCATAATATACTAAAATAACTTCAATTTAGGGGAGGGGAGGAGATTATTAATAACACTCAGCAGCAATTTTTTTTTACCAAAAAACCTGGCTGCTGAAGTGGACAACAATTAGGATGGGATGGGGGAGGTGAAAATTTGGATCGGGGGAATACAGTTGACAGTTTGGAATCTCAGTAATAATAACAACTGCTGTTTACAATTCACTTTTATTCCATAATTCATTCTCTTATGACTAAATACAATTAGGATGATTTAAGTAATTTCTGATTTAGAATATGTCTATTACCGACTGCCACTGTACTCTCGCACGACTCTAACCACTCTGCACTAATTTCCGTCCACCATCACTTTTCTTTTACCCTTCTGTCATTCGTTAGCTGTGTTTGTTTGTTCAGGTGTCAAAGAATTTTCATAGTGCAAGAACTTTAGGTTGCGCCCACAGCACCCCCTCCTTAGTGATCCACCTCCTATGGATCACGATACCGAAGAGGTTTCCGAATCGCTCTTCCTGAGCGAGTTGCGATTGTGACTGATGATGACTGTTCGGGCATGGAGAATCTAACTTTTGCTGCTTTTGGATATTTTTGGACTCCTTCGGCTGGATGAATGTAATCGTATGTGAAAGCTGGTTTGAGTCTGTCTATCGCGATTGCTGTTGGCTTGCCTTTAACGCTTACAGTAAATATTTTCTTATCCCTTTTCAGAACCTTGTAAGGCCCTAGAAAAGGTTGTTGAAGTGACGCCTTAACAGAATCTTTTCTGATAAATACGTAGTCGCAAGTATGCAAGTCCTTAAAGATGAATGGTTTTTGACTGGAGTGATTCGAAGCCGATACCGGACGAACATATTGGAAGTGTTCCTTAAGATGTTTCGCGAAGTCTGTTTGATACATGCGATGTCCTCGTTGTATAAACTCACCAGGAATCCTTAAGTTTTGTCCGTACACGAGGTTGGCAGATGTCGTTTGTAGCTCATCGCGCAATGCAGTACGTAAACCCAGCAGTACCCATGGAAGTGTCCGAGTCCATTGACTGTTTTGGTGGCACATGATAGCGGCTTTTAGAGTGCTATGCCAGCGCTCGATCATGCCGTTGGGTTGGGGATGGTATGCCGTCGTTCGAATCCTTTCAACGCCTAATAATTTGTTCATTTCATTAAATAGCGCTGACTCAAATTGTCTACCTTGGTCGGTGACGATTGTAACGGGTACACCAAATCGTGAAATCCATTCTCTACATATGACCTGAGCTACCGTTTCTGCTGTTATGTTACTAACTGGAATGGCTTCAGGCCAGCGAGTAAATCGATCTATAAGTGTTACGCAATATTGAAAGTCATCTGAAGTTGGAAGTGGACCGATTATGTCTAGATGAATGTTTTCAAATCTGTCCGTCGTATTTGAAAAATGTTCAATTGGACTCGATACATGCCTTGAGATTTTGGAACGCTGACATGGGATACAGGCTCTTGCCCATTCTCGTGAGTCTTTGTTGATTGATGGCCAAACAAATCGCTGTCTCATCTCTTTTGCGCTCGCTCGAATCCCCGGGTGTGACAATTTATGAATCTCGTCAAAAACCATCTTTCTGAAACGTGCAGGGATATATGGTCGAGCTTGTCCGGTCGACACATCGCAATATAATTGTTTTTTCGAACGAAGCAACGGAAGTGTTTTAAACTTCAGGGATCCTTTTGTTAGCAGCATTTGCAGCTCGCTGTCGTGCTCTTGTTCATCTGCGATTACCTCGTAGTCCACGGTTTCAGTAATTGTGATATCGTTAATTCGTGAAAGTGCGTCTGCAACCGTATTCTGTTCACCAGGCAGGTATCTTATATCGCTAGTGTATTGTGAAATTAGATCCAGATATCGGAGTTGACGAGGTGAAGCCTTGTCTGCTTTCTGCTGAAGGGCAAATGTGATTGGCTTATGATCGGTGTAGAGTGTGAAATTTCTACCTTCGAGAATGTGTCGAAAATGTCGAATTGACGCGTAAGCCCCTAGCAGCTCTCTATCATAGGCGCTGTATTTTTGCTGAGCAACGCTTAGTTTGGATGAGAAAAAACTTAGAGGTTGCCAACTTCCCTCTATTCTTTGTTGCACGACTGCTCCGATCGCTGTATTTGAAGCGTCGACCGCTAGTGTTATTTCCGCGTTAGGTTTCGGAAAAGCAAGTGTGGTAGCATTGCAAAGGATTCTTTTACACGCGCTAAAAGCTTCAAGGGTTTCGTTTGTCCAAATTATCTTGCTCTTATCACACTTCTTGTTTCGTCCTTTTAGTAAGTCGTTGAGAGGAAGCTGATGCTGCGCGGCTTTGGGTACAAACCGCCTGTAAAAATTCATCATTCCCAGAAACCTACGTAGGTCGTTCACTGTCTCCGGTCGACTGAAGTTGAGGATTGCTTCAACCTTTTCTGGAAGTGGGCGAATTCCATCTGAGTCTATTCGGTGTCCCAGAAAATTTACTGCTGGCTGAGCAAACACGCTTTTGGAAAGATTGATCACTAAACCTACTTCCTGCAATCTCTTGAGAACTGCTTCAAGATGTTTTAGATGCGTACTTTCATCTTCGGAAGCAGTGAGGAAATCATCGATGTACGGAAAGACGAAATCAAAATCTCGGAGAATTTCGTCAATAAACCGCTGAAAGGTCTGCGCAGCATTTCTAAGTCCTTCCATCATGTGCGTAAATTCGAATAGTCCGAAAGGCGTACAGACAGCAGTTTTTTCAATGTCACTCGGCTCTACCGGAATTTGATGATATGCTCTTAATATATCAAGCGTTGTAAAAACCTTGCAGTTGTGAAGACGATGTGTACAGTCTTGCACATGCGAAATAGTGTACCTGTCTGGTACTGTGATTGAATTTAAAGCTCGGTAATCACCGCAGAGTCTCCACTGCCCATTTTTCTTTTCGACCATATGAAGTGGAGACGCCCAGCAGCTTTTCGATGGTCTACATGCACCTTGCTCCAGCAAGTATCTGATTTCTTTCTTGGCGGCTGATAACTTCTCGTGGGAAAGCCTTCGAGCCTTTGCGTACACCGGCTGCCCTTTTGTTATTATGTGATGCGTTACTTTATGCTGAAGCGGTTTCCTTGACAGGCAAGAGTCGTTTGAAATGCAGTACTTCCTTATCAAATCGGAAACTCTTGAATCAGTGATGTCGCCAGACACGATTGATATCGATGTCTTGCTATTTACTAATTGTCCTTTAGTATATAGAGTGGTCAAGGGATCTAGCAGACGCTTTCCTTTCAGGTCAACGAGAAGTCCGTATGTTCTGAGGAGATCGGCACCGATTATTGGCTTGTCTACGTCAGCTATGACGAATACCCATTTGAAAGAACGTCTCAGCCCTAAATCAAGTTTAACCAGTTTCTTACCGTATGTTTTGACACGAGATGAGTTTGCGGCGTAAAGGGAAAAATTGGGGTCAGATGAGTGTTTTTGTTCATTCTTCGACGCTGGGAGTACTGATATGTCTGCTCCTGTGTCCACCAGGTAATGCTTGTGGCTTGAACTATCGAAAATGAAAAGGCGGCTTTGGTTTGTTTTGCAAGAGTCAACGGTTGCCAGCCTTGACTCTGCCTTTAGTTTTCCGACCAGTCAATGAATGAGCAGGGCTTGGTACATTTTCTTGCCCTTTTACCAAACCGTGTACTGTGCATACTTCTGTATGTTAAAAATTACCTTGATTTTACCTCTTATAAATACCCATAAAAAAATCCATAGAAGAAATTTTCATTTTTGCTGAATTTTTTTTTACCGCATGGTAACCCTATCTTTTTATTGAACCACACCCATGTGTCAACAAAATAATTTCAACTCACATACAACTGAGACAATTTTCTTTTTAGCTTCAACACACACTACAGATTTCGTGTGTATCACATAAAGTGTGTGTATGCCGCTCTCACTGTATAACAGTTGAGATCCCAGTATTATTATGTGAGGAGAGCAGTATGAACTGCGAAATTGATCTTTTGCTCCCTCATGCGCATATTCGTTATGGGAACATAATTTTTGCCGCATTGCGACACATTTTATTTTTCTCTACATTTGTGTAAATGTATGAGTGACGCCAAAAATATTGTCATCAGGCTAAAAGAGTAAACACGATCATACATGACACTAGGAGAGAATTTCTAATAGGATAGGCATATAGTGTAAGCAAGATAGCTTATTGGAAATGAAATTTTTCTTGTGGGGAATTTAAAGACGCCACAACTGATGATGTGAGTTCAGTTGGTGTTTGGATCTAGTAGCTGGAGGTGGGAGCCAAAGTGGCTCACCTTGATTTTAAAAGTTTTTTTTTCTTCCGACTTGCTTTTGAGTTTAATTATTGAAATTCCATGTGGGAATTGAAAAATCAATTGTTTAACGTAAACCCAGAGAGTAACTTACCGTGTGTGATTGAATTAATTTGTGCGAGATCGCCATAAAATCTTTTGTTGAAGCTGAAAAATAAAAAAAGGATTTTTTTTTGTCTCTGAGGAGTTTTTTTTTGCGTGGAGCATATCCAAGAAGTTTTTCTGTTGCGCTGGAGTATTGCGCGTTGATTTTGTCCTACGGGATAAATCTAATAACCCCTCAAAACGAGGCAAGAGAGTGGAAATTGTGTTTTTTTTGTATGTACGCCTCTGAACAGAGATTTTCTTTTCTTTTGCGTCATACAGGGGTAAGTGCAGGATTAATGCACATTTTATTTCCTGGTGCACGTGTAAGACGTACGCACTTTTTCGGAATTGCATAATCCTCGTGCAGGACCTAAGCACGTTAAAAATTCCTTGCTCAGTGCAGAGTTGCCGCATGTCCAGAATTTCTTGTATTTTCCTACATCTTTAACTGTCATCACATCTGTGGACATTCATCAACTTCAATCCAGGCCGTGCATCGTGCTTAATTATCATTTTTTTAAGTAGTTAATATTATATATTACTAATAACTGTTCTTTATACACGTGCATGTTGCAAACACTCGAGTTTTGGTGCGAGATAAATTTTTCGTAGCATAACGCATTTGATTTCTCTCATTAATATATATATACTAGTTGGTTGTACCCGCTTCGCTGGGTATGCAAAGTAATATTTGATAAACAAATTGATTTTATGTAAAGAACTTCTTTGAAAACTACATTGCGTGTAAATTGTCTCTGGTTAATTAATAATCTTCCTTGCTGTGGATTAGATTCAATATACACCTTCTTTTGTCTTGCAGCTCTTGATTGTGATAAAGCCACATACAGTTGGCCGTGTGAAAATACTCCGGTCTTCAAATGCATGCCAACGTGATCAACTGACTGGTCTTGAGCCTTGTTTATTATTATAGCGTATGCTAGAATTTATCGGAAATGGAATCATTGTGGTAATTCATGCTCTTATCAAATTTCGTCCAGGCTCTTCCACAATCAATCGAGTTCCATTGCAGTCCTTTTTTAGGGTTCAAGTTTTTCAGCAACATGATGATGACACCTTGCTTAAGCACAGCACATGAGGTGGCTTGCTGGATGGAGTTTGCTGATTGAGGAATTCAACAGGGAAATTTGGTGCATCATTTGGATCTTCAGTCTTCACTGATAACAGAATCGCTCCTATTCATTTCTAATGTCTGCACATTTGTCAGCGCGGCAATGACTCGTTCTGAAAGTTCCTGCATTGACTTTTGCAGCAGATCGCCAAAAATTGTCTTAATTAAGTCTCCTGTTAATATAATTTCCGTGGGAATTTCAACAACGTCGTCTTCATACATTTCTGCTACCCGCGGCAATTTTGCAATAATGAGAAGACTCATATTTTAATAGCCCTCAGGATTTTGTCCACAGAGATTCCTTCACGATCGGTTAGTTTTCTCTTTTATATTTAAATATCGCGAAATAAAATTTCCTATTAAAGTACCTGAGGAGCAGTTAGTAAATCAGTGATCTTAAAATTCGTAGCAAAGTACATATTGCCTAAAAACGGTTTCTATTTTTTTTGTATCTATTGATTTAGAATTTAGATTTATGAGTATAAATAATATTTTACTTCTTTTTACTTCTTTATTATCAATGTACAAAGTTTCATATTGATACGACAAACTCCTTCGTGAGTTATGAAAAAGTTATCATTAAAATCATTGCCAATAACTCGAGCCCAAAGCAAATTACCTAAATATTTCTTATATAGAGTACACAAACCGAGTTTGAAGTCGATCGGATGAAAAATAAAAATGTTCCCGTACAAACTTTGACCCCCTAAGAAGGGTTGGTTTTATTTGGCAATTTTCTTTTGAAAACACTTGCCGAGCATTACTATAGTAGAGTTTGAACCTTGAAGAAAATTAAAATATATGAAAAATAGGCGGTGCGTATTTGAATAATGAGAAAACACAAACATTGAAAATTTATTCAAATACCCACCGCCTACTTTTATTTAAAATAAGAAAAATAAGAAAAGTAAGGAGCGTTACAGAATCAGTAAGGGTAAATATATATATGATATATACCCGCGATGACCATCCAGCGTGAATTTATTTTACCGTAACGATAATACTCATATACAGTAATCGACGAACAAAAATACCGTTGCCACGATCATTTACCGTTGGCCAACGTGCGAGATGACACCTTGTGCATTGACACATGGCTTCATCGAAATACATCGTAAACTTAAATCATGACCGCCAAACCTCTTCAGCGTTAATTTTACTGTTTTTTTTTACCATCGCACGTACCGTTAGAAACTTGGTACAAATTCAGCATTTGAAATTAGCTGAACCATATTAACGACGTATCACCAAACCAGACTCAACTCTTATTTTTAAGAACTTTAGTTAAGTTTTTTTTTTTATGTAACGTAAATTTTAGATTTAAAGTAACGTAAAATTTCCATTTTTTTTAAGATAACGTAACGATAAGATTTTTTTTGTATCTTGTTTTTTTTGAATATCGTGTCTTTTTCATAACTTGTGGTTCAGTTGCCCTCTGCATCTGGAAGTTGGAATTTCGTAGATTTAAGAGCGAGATACATTCACTCTACGTAAAAGAGCTAATGTATCGCATAATGCAAATTATTAGTTGGATAATTATTAGGCAATACATGCATATATATGTAGGTAGGAATTTACTTTCATTTGCACAGCATTCATCGACATCTTCGACGGCAGGCCTTCCTTCGAAAGAGCAGATATTGATAAGCTGGTAAGTTGTTTTACGATTCTGAAATTTTGATTACTCATATATATATGCATTTGCATTTTGTATCTTATTCGTTATCTTTAAATTGCTTTTAATGACTTCTATAAAATATAAATATAAGTCACAATTTATGTTGGTAATTTATGATTAAGGAATATGGAATAAATTATCCTGTTATAATGAGGTAAAATAGCAAAAGAGCATTAGAGTTTTATAAATTTTTGGGGCCATTCGTCAGAATTTATTGAGATTTACATGAATGAGCCAAGGTTGGGAGGGTATAGATAACCCAAATACACCTGGGGTTATCATAACTGATCTTCTGGGTAAACAAATAGATAGGCTACCCTTTCATTTCTATTTTCTATCCACCTTTATCGAGCACATTTTTATTTTTGTTTTCGGTTAAATCTGCAAAAACCCACTCCCCGGACTGAAGCAGCCGTAGAACGCTAGGTGCTCGAGAACCGCAGAATATACTGAGGGAAATTTATTTATATATATTTCCTTTTTAATTTATAAATACCATTACAAAAATATGGCGCCCAACGTGGGGCTCGAACGTTGCGAGTTTTACGTTGGAAATCCAACGTGAGGCTATACCACTGTGTATCCTTCACAAACCTTTACCACATGGTAACTGATATTTTATCAAGATTCCACTATAAAGATTTTTTTTTTCTTCATTTATCGTTTAGCAGACACCACGTCAGAGCTGAATCGAACCAGTTAACTACTTGGAATTGTCGACAGTTTTGGGTTACGCTTTTCGTGTCGAAGTAATATCTTTAACTTTTATTTTATCGCTTTTGAATTACGCTTTACTTGCGGAGATTAGCTCTTATAGTAAGACGTCAAAGCGAATATAATTTCATAGTTGCGGAAGTATCATTGATTGGTTATGGACGTAGATGATCAGTTGTTGAACCGACTAACTTGTGATTTTATTTAGCTGCAATTGCTAATTGTTTTAACCTACTTAGTTATCTGGGATTTGCGTTCGGATCCTGTGAATTACTAAGATCTGCAGTCTTTTTGCGATACTTTGTCCAGTGTATCTCGTACAACATTCCCAGACGATTAATAAATTGCAAATTTTTTTTTATTTTTACAAAACAGTTTTGTGTTTACAGACTCAGGAATTACAGGCTTCGTTTCTGAATTGTTGAAAGAAGTATTACTGTCTTGATGTCTCGACCATTACTATAATCACTTAACTTTTTTTTTGGAACTTTTTACCCTGTTACCTTTTTGTTTATCTAGGAGTTTACTAGAAGATCTATCTTGTAGAACTCTTATGCTTTGCTTTATACCTCATTATCTAATTCATGACATAACAAACTTAGTTTATATTTATCTTTACCTTTACTGATTTTTTTTTTCATATCTGAATATTACCTTTACCTTACCGTACCTTTATTTTTTTTATTATGGCGTTAGCTAGAACACCTAACTCCATACCTTTAAGATCGAATGGATCTAATTCAAACATTTGTCTTATTTGCAAAGAACCTTTTAATAATAAAGAACTTGCTATTACCAAATGTAACCATACCTTTCATCAATTTTGTATCGTAGAGTGTGTCAAGAAGACATCTTCCTGTCCGACTTGCCATACAAAATGCAATAACAAAGACTTAACCCGTGTTAATACTGGGAGTAATGTGAAACAAAGTGGAACTATTCCTAAACCAAGTAGCGTAACTACTCGCTCTAAAGCACTGTTTCAGAATCCCATTGATTGGTCAATGCCATCATCACCAATAGCTGTTGTACCAACAGTACAACACATAGAAGATAATTTGCGTAGAGACAGTTCTCAACAAATATCTTTAAATCAAGTTTTTTCTAATACCGACCTTAACTTTTCTCGTAATGACCAGACTGGATCAAGCGGTCATTTACCTAATACATCATCACATTCTCGTGATCCCGTTCCGAACTTAGACGTTTCAAGCGAAAAGGATGACGAGATGTATCATTCCTTGTCCAATCGATTTGAAAGAATGATGGATAAGAAACTACAGAATAGTATGACTATTATGATGCGTGAATTTGAGAATTTACTCACCAAGCAACATAAGCCAAGTGGTAATCCTCAAAGTCAGTCAGCATTTTTACCTTGCAATGAACCAAATGGATTTCAGGAATCTTCGTTTCCTCACAGCCAAGCTGGAGCACGAAATTCGAATCCACATTTACCCGACTATACAAAAATTTTTTCTCGTATAGATAAGACTAGAATAGCAAACATCATCCAAAGCTGGAATATAAGTTTTGATGGGTTGAATTCGAAATTATCAATTAACAACTTTATCTATCGCATTACCGCCCTGACGAATGATTGTTTGAATGGCGATTTTCAGTTGCTTTGCGACAACATTCATATCTTATTCATAGATCGCGCTAGGGATTGGTATTGGCGTTACAGAAGAGGAGTCGAAAGAATCTCTTGGGGACCTTTCTGCCTTGCTTTAAGACAGGAATTTCAGGAATTTAAATCAGATTCTGACATTCGAGAATTGATTTCAGCCAGAGAGATCTTTCTGTAATTGGTATTACACCTACCACTTCTCAAACGGCTTGACGACAAAACTTTTTCAGACGACCTATTAGTGAGTTGAACACGAACAACAACAATAACGAAATAGATTCTGTCACTGATCCTGATATAGCTGGTTTAGAAAACTTGCAATGCTGGAACTGTAGGACAGAGGGACACTCGTATAGAGAATGCATGGCCCAAAGAACAATATTTTGTTACGGTTGTGGTGCAGCCAATGTATACAAACCTAATTGTCAACATTGCTCACAGTCGGAAAACTTGAGGAGGAGCGCAGTAAATGTCACTCGACCACGCTCGTCGTAAAAGAAAAGGGTGATACTAAGAATAATCATTCTTCAAATAATTTACCTTTACCTAATAACACCATAGGCACAGCAGATGTAATTTCTATCAAAGTTACAACACCTGTTTCGATTCTCTCAAGATCAAACGAATCATCTTCGGAGAAACGAGAACCCAGACTTTACCCAATTATACCATACCATACCCGATTGAGTTCATATAATCGAATTCGAAATACCTTACTCAATACAGTACATGAATTGTCAACAACTTCAAGTACAACCAAACGACCCAAACGATCTACGCAGCGTCTGCGAACGTTTTGGAAAATGGTTAAACGAAATAGAACATGCAAAAAAAACATGCAATATCTGGAATTGAGAAACCTTCATTCGACATTAGACCATATGCAACCGTATCTATTTTAGATAAGTGTTACAAAGGCCTTCTCGATAGCGGTGCCTCCATTTCATGTTTTGGTTCAAACGCAGCCAAGGAGTTGTTAGATTCAGATCTTGTTGAGGTGAGAAGATTAACATCTTTTGCAAAAACTGCTGATGGTATGTCACAACAGATTAGAGGATATGTAGAGACACCTGTTACGTTTAAAGGCGTCACAAAAAAATTAAAAATTTTCATAATACCTACCTTGTCACAAAAGTTATACCTCAGAATTGCCTTTTGGTCAGCTTTCAAAATTGCTCCTGACGTGATCAGTGGAGTGTCTTCTGTTAAGGAAAGCCCCGATTCAGACCAACTCAGTCATGATCTAACCATCAGTCAGAAAAGGAGATTGTCAGCAGCCGTATCATTACTTCCCTCGTTTGCGAGAGAAGGTCTTGGTAAAACCAGTGTTGTCGAGCATACGATCGAAATCGTAACCGGAGTAAAACCCGTGAAACAAAGATATTTTCCGATCTCACCGGCCATTGAAAAGCTAGTACATGAGGAAATTGATCGAATGTTATCACTCGGAATCATTGAAGAGTCAAATAGTTCCTGGAGTAGTCCAGTCGTGTTGGTTCGTAAGCCAGGGAAAGTGAGACTTTGTCTTGATTCGCGGAAAGTAAATAGTGTCACGATAAAGGATGCATATCCTTTACCTCATATCGAGGGTATTTTGAGTCGGTTGCCCAAAACGGAGTTTATCTCAAGTATTGACTTGAAAGACGCCTTTTGGCAAATTCCGCTCAGCAAAACCTCTCGTGACAAAACTGCCTTTACCGTTCCAAACCGACCTCTATACCAGTACAAAGTTATGCCATTCGGTTTATGTAACGCTCCGCAAACTATGTGCCGACTCATGGACCGTGTGATACCACCAGAATTAAAAGAACGCGTTTTCGTATACTTAGACGATTTACTTTTGCTTTCATCCAATTTCGAAGATCACCTTCAATTACTGATTGACGTAGCCCAACGGTTAAGGAAATCAGGACTGACTGTCAATATTGAGAAGAGTCACTTTTGTTTAAGAGAAATAAAATATCTTGGGTATATAGTAGGCCACGGTACCTTGCGTACTGACCCAGATAAGATTAAAGCCATGACCTCGTATCCAGTTCCCACCAACGTCAAGCAAGTACGCCGTTTCTTAGGTATGTCGGGATGGTATCGTAGGTTTATCAAAGATTTTTCCGGAGTTACTGCACCGATGTCCGATTTATTAAAGAAAACTAAAACCTTCCAATGGAATGATCAGGCGCAAGCGTCGTTTGAATCGCTCAAAACTATGTTGTCTACGGCACCAGTGTTAGCGAACCCTGATTTTAGGAAGCCCTTCGCCATTCAGTGCGACGCTAGTTTATTTGGTGTAGGAGGAGTGCTTACGCAGTTAGATATCGATCAGAACGAATGTCCAATAGCTTATTTCTCTCAGAAGCTCAACTCAGCTCAGAGGAAATATAGTGTCACAGAATTGGAATGTCTAGCGGCTATTCTATGTTTAAAGAAATTCCGACCCTATGTAGAGGGACAGACTTTTAAAATCATAACGGATCATGCTAGCCTGAAATGGATCATGCAACAGAAAGATCTCTCTGGACGTCTGGCGAGATGGTCACTTAAGTTGCAAGGTTACAATTTCAGTATAGAACATAGACGCGGTTCCGAAAATGTCGTACCCGATGCATTGTCTCGAGTTGAAGAAAACGTCGTGTCTGATATACACATCTCTAAACCCGAAGTAGATCTTGAATCTGAACATTTTGAATTTGATCAATATAAGAGGTTGCGCACTCAAGCCATCGACAATCAAGCTATCTTACCTGACATTAAAGTCGTTGATAAATTTATTTACCGAAGAACTCAATTCTATGATGGAAAAATCGAAAGCGAATCCACCGCTTGGAAGCTTTGGATACCCAAAGAGATGACTACTAGTTTAATAGGACGATTCCATAATCCACCCATCTTTTGTCATGCAGGCATAGGAAAAACTCTTGAGAGGTTAAAAAGACATTTTTATTGGCCTAAAATGATAATAGATGTTAAAACGTATGTAAACCAGTGTGAAGTCTGTAAACAGACCAAAGCACCGAATAAAGTTTTACGAGCTCCAATGGGAAGTCAACCGAAATCTGATAGAGTATTTCAAAAACTATATATGGATTCAATAGGACCATATCCTAGGTCTAGATCAGGCAATATAGGTATTCTAATCGTTCTCGATCATTTATCGAAATTTCCTTTATTAAAACCTATTCGGAAGCTTTGTGCTACCAAAATTATTGACTATCTGAAGGATAGCGTTTTTACTATCTTTGGTGTTCCTGAGAATATTGTAACGGACAATGGTTCACAGTTTAAAAGTGAATTGTTCAATAACTTTCTAAAGCAATATGGGATCCATCACACTTATACCGCTGTCTATTCACCTCAGAGTAACGCATCCGAGAGAGTGAATCGCTCAATCGTGTCCGGAATTCGTGCGTACTTGAAGACGGATCAGAAACGATGGGATGAGTGTATTCCATTTATTGCTGCAGCGCTCCGTAGTTCTCACCATCAGTCACTTGGTTGTTCACCGTATCTTACACTATTTGGCCAAGAAATGGTAACGCACGCCTCGACGTATAAACTGTTTAGAAATCTGAACTCACTAGAGACAGGAGAAGTCGTTCTACATCCTAAAGATAAATTGCAACTTTTAAGGGACGAGGTACAAAAACACATAACTAAAGCGTACGACAGTAGTAATAAGCGCTATAATACTCGTAGTACCAAAGTAGACTTTTCTCCAGGACAAGTGGTTTATAGACGTTCCTTTGCTCAAAGTGACGCAACAAAACACTTTAATGCTAAATTATCACCAAAATTTTTGAAAGCCACTATCGTAGAGAAAGTGGGTAATAACTGCTATAACGTGAAAGACGAATTTGGTAAAATTACACTTTACCATAGTAAAGATTTAAGAACATAAGCTTCAGCCTTGTGCTTCCATATGTCTGTTATATTGACATATTCTCACAAGCCTGTTTTGTACTGTGCATACTTCTGTATGTTAAAAATTACCTTGATTTTACCTCTTATAAATACCCATAAAAAAATCCATAGAAGAAATTTTCATTTTTGCTGAATTTTTTTTTACCGCATGGTAACCCTATCTTTTTATTGAACCACACCCATGTGTCAACAAAATAATTTCAACTCACATACAACTGAGACAATTTTCTTTTTAGCTTCAACACACACTACAGATTTCGTGTGTATCACATAAAGTGTGTGTATGCCGCTCTCACTGTATAACAGTTGAGATCCCAGTATTATTATGTGAGGAGAGCAGTATGAACTGCGAAATTGATCTTTTGCTCCCTCATGCGCATATTCGTTATGGGAACATAATTTTTGCCGCATTGCGACACATTTTATTTTTCTCTACATTTGTGTAAATGTATGAGTGACGCCAAAAATATTGTCATCAGGCTAAAAGAGTAAACACGATCATACATGACACTAGGAGAGAATTTCTAATAGGATAGGCATATAGTGAAAGCAAGATAGCTTATTGGAAATGAAATTTTTCTTGTGGGGAATTTAAAGACGCCACAACTGATGATGTGAGTTCAGTTGGTGTTTGGATCTAGTAGCTGGAGGTGGGAGCCAAAGTGGCTCACCTTGATTTTAAAAGTTTTTTTTTCTTCCGACTTGCTTTTGAGTTTAATTATTGAAATTCCATGTGGGAATTGAAAAATCAATTGTTTAACGTAAACCCAGAGAGTAACTTACCGTGTGTGATTGAATTAATTTGTGCGAGATCGCCATAAAATCTTTTGTTGAAGCTGAAAAATAAAAAAAGGATTTTTTTTTGTCTCTGAGGAGTTTTTTTTTGCGTGGAGCATATCCAAGAAGTTTTTCTGTTGCGCTGGAGTATTGCGCGTTGATTTTGTCCTACGGGATAAATCTAATAACCCCTCAAAATGAGGTAAGAGAGTGGAAATTGTGTTTTTTTTGTATGTACGCCTCTGAACAGAGATTTTCTTTTCTTTTGCGTCATACAGGGGTAAGTGCAGGATTAATGCACATTTTATTTCCTGGTGCACGTGTAAGACGTACGCACTTTTTCGGAATTGCATAATCCTCGTGCAGGACCTAAGCACGTTAAAAATTCCTTGCTCAGTGCAGAGTTGCCGCACGTCCAGAATTTCTTGTATTTTCCTACATCTTTAACTGTCATCACATCTGTGGACATTCATCAACTTCAATCCAGGCCGTGCATCGTGCTTAATTATCATTTTTTTAAGTAGTTAATATTATATATTACTAATAACTGTTCTTTATACACGTGCATGTTGCAAACACTCGAGTTTTGGTGCGAGATAAATTTTTCGTAGCATAACGCATTTGATTTCTCTCATTAATATATATATATATATACCCGCGATGACCATCCAGCGTGAATTTATTTTACCGTAACGATAATACTCATATACAGTAATCGACGAACAAAAATACCGTTGCCACGATCATTTACCGTTGGCCAACGTGCGAGATGACACCTTGTGCATTGACACATGGCTTCATCGAAATACATCGTAAACTTAAATCATGACCGCCAAACCTCTTCAGCGTTAATTTTACTGTTTTTTTTTTTACCATCGCACGTACCGTTAGAAACTTGGTACAAATTCAGCATTTGAAATTAGCTGAACCATATTAACGACGTATCACCAAACCAGACTCAACTCTTATTTTTAAGAACTTTAGTTAAGATTTTTTTTTTTATGTAACGTAAATTTTAGATTTAAAGTAACGTAAAATTTCCATTTTTTTTAAGATAACGTAACGATAAGATTTTTTTTTGTATCTTGTTTTTTTTGAATATCGTGTCTTTTTCATAACTTGTGGTTCAGTTGCCCTCTGCATCTGGAAGTTGGAATTTCGTAGATTTAAGAGCGAGATACATTCACTCTACGTAAAAGAGCTAATGTATCGCATAATGCAAATTATTAGTTGGATAATTATTAGGCAATACATGCATATATATGTTTGGGGCCATTCGTCAGAATTTATTGAGATTTACATGAATGAGCCAAGGTTGGGAGGGTATAGATAACCCAAATACACCTGGGGTTATCATAACTGATCTTCTGGGTAAACAAATAGATAGGCTACCCTTTCATTTCTATTTTCTATCCACCTTTATCGAGCACATTTTTATTTTTGTTTTCGGTTAAATCTGCAAAAACCCACTCCCCGGACTGAAGCAGCCGTAGAACGCTAGGTGCTCGAGAACCGCAGAATATACTGAGGGAAATTTATTTATATATATTTCCTTTTTAATTTATAAATACCATTACAACCGCCTGTGGAAAAAGCAATAGTCTGACTTGTCATGATCCTTCGAACGATCCCTAGATCGACTATATGACCTATTCCTGGCTCTTCTATTTGTAGCCTTGAGCTCGTGTATTTGCGCAGTTAGTGCATTAATACGTTTCTCTAACTTATGAAAGGGTGAGATATTTCCACTAACTGTAGCTGTTGCCGGGTTTCCCGTGTGAAAACGCGATTGTCGGCGAGATGTGGAGGGATGGTCCACCTGGTTGATTTCGAAATTATGAAAGTTTTTAGTTGCTTCGACAATTTTGTCTGCTGTGAGAGCCATCTGTTCTATATCAACTGTACTGCCTGGCAAAATAGGCTTTACCATATCTGGTAGTCTCTGTAACCATAATTTTTGTATGATTACAGGCGAGAACTGCGAACCAGCTAATGCGGTCATGTCTCGAAGTAGCTGGCTGGGTTTTTTGTCTCCCAAGTCTAAACCACCAAGTAACTGTTGCAATCGAGCGTCCTCAGAGTCCATCAATCTTGATAGCACCGCGTTTTTGAGTGCCTCGAATTTTTGCCGCGCAGGCGGCGATGCAATAACGTCACGCACCCGCTGCACTGTGCCGATGTCCATTAAAGAGATAGCGGTATAGAATTTGCGTTCGTCGGACATGTTTTTGGCCAGCGCGAACTGACCTTCCATTGCGGTAAACCACAAATCGGGGCATGTCTGCCAGAATTGTATGGGCTTGTACGTCACCGCATCGATTGCAGCAGCGTCTGCGTTGGCTGATGGGTTCGAAGAAGAGGCTCCTGAAGCGAGTGTATGGGCATTGTTTGCAGCTATGTGAGTTGGATTAGAGTCTTTAGTTTCGTTAAGGTCAGTCATGTTTTAGTAGTCGGGTGTGAAGCAGATAGATTGAGTGGTGGAAATCGGTTTACAATAAAAAATATATATTTTATATGGGCATAAATTATAATATAATAATAATATGTGACTATGACAATTCTGTTTTTTAGGCTTAGCTACTAGCTAGTAAATTTACAGAAGAAAATGTTGCTTAGATGACATACCCAAGAAGGACACTTATCTGGATGATTGCTCCTACTCCGCTGCACGTGTGGCATGTGAGAACTATGTCGTTTATTGTTGTATGACGATCGTGGTATGGGGCGACCGGGTTGAAAATGCCAATGTCTGTCCGGCGTGTTCCTCGAGGTATGACTAGTGCCGTCGTTGTCCCCCGTCGTCCAAGCGGTGCGACCTGCTAAGGGCACTGTCGTTGTCCCCCGTTGTCCAAGCGGTGCGACTTGCTTAGGGCACAGTCGTTTTTCAGTTTTTTGTACCCGTATTAATACGAGTAATGTGTGCGCTCTTTGTATTTTGTGGCGTTGTGCCTTTTGAAGTTTCCTTTAAAGTTTGTGCACACGCGGTGGCAGTCGGTGATGCAATTTGCGAAAAAAAAAAATGTGTTTAGGTTGAGGTTAGGAAGAGAATGTGTTGCGACGCGATCACGTCGGGGTCACCAATTTGGAATCTCAGTAATAATAACAACTGCTGTTTACAATTCACTTTTATTCCATAATTCATTCTCTTATGACTGTAGCATATCCTCTTATGATGTTCATTCATTTATTCATTGTGTTGTTTTGTCATCAGAAAAACAAAAATTAACCGACAAATTTAAACTTTAACCTGACATGGCACCCACGCATTTCCAGGGCCACTGCACTCCTTCTTAACTTCACTGAACGAAGGAAATAGATCGTGAATAAAATGTCAGATAGGTTGGATATGTATATGCATATAAGCATGTGCTATCTCGAACGATCTTCCTATTCCTTTGTGACAGTGAGTGCGGTAACCAGCAATTTTAAGTGTACGACTAAAATCATTTTTTTTGTTAGTAGCAAAGTAAATTTTTGCTTAAAAACTTTAACAAAACTCAATAGACCTATACGAGCTATAAAGTATAAAAGCCACATAAAAAGTGAACAAAATAAAAATACTACACAAACGCACGAAAGGTAAGAATTCCCTAAGTTCGTGTTACGCAGTGCTTTTAAGAGAATTTATTTTACATGTACAGTGCTTCTTGGGATAATTAGTGAAAATTACCCAACGGTCGTAAGCGCATGATTTATATCTGCTGCTATCCCCTATCATTTGCGCAGCGCTCCGAAAAACTAAAGCGCACCACCCACTCGCTGTCACGGAACAAGATTCAATCCTCCCAGTCCCCAATATATGGTGGGAGAGCATTGTAATCCAGACCATCGGATCAAATCAATCTTGCGCTAACAAAAAAAGATCGATCCCAAAACTCACGTTTTGCCAGTGAAATAACGTTGGCACTCCAGGCGGAATTCTTGTGTGACGTCTAACTTGCGATCGCTTCTAAAAAACACCCATCACGTGGAAAGGAATCAATTTCGGCGAAGTAAATTTAGTTATGCAGCTGAGAGACTAGCAACCCTTACAAGAATCCGCCAATTTGCTCGACTAGACCAGACTAGGCACCAGTGCAGAGTTGCATAATTACTGCACTACCAAAAATTCCCGGAGTTAACACCAAAACCCAGAAGTGACCCAAGCAACAGCACATCTATTGTAGTTTATAGTTTTAGTTTTAGTTGTTTGGATTGAGCCCTCTGCACAATCTTACAATTAGTATTTTTTTTATTTCATATTCTAGTTTTAAGACAGGAAAGTACACACAGGTAATGCCATTAGACAATACACACATGCTTACACATTCAGATATCTAATTAAAATTCTTTCAAACAGCAATAAGAACACGAGCAACAGGACAAACGATTTTGTGCGCACAAGAACGGAGTCAATCAGCTTTAAAACAAGAACATAAAACACCTACAAGATATCAACACACATTACACGGTACTTAAAAGCAAGTGTACCTATACCTATATACTGGTATGAACAGTAAGTCTTAAGCATAAGTATTTTCTTTTGGCCAACACGTACTACCTATTATTTTTATTTAATCTTTCTTCTTAAATTTTTTGAATTTTTTTTTTTTATACATTTACGCTCACAATACCAAATTTTTGAAATACCTATATACATATACTAAATTACCAACATATAAGACGAAACGTCCATACAAAACATACACCAACTTTTGAATTAGTATTTTAGAATTACCATCGTCAAGTGAATATATCACTAATTAGGTAATAAGATCTATTACAATTAGTTTGAATATTTTGGATACGATTTTTTTTTCTCGTAGCTTTAGCAAGTCATAATGCTTCATATTTTTATTCATTCATGAAGAAGCACTCTAAAAAAATTTATGACGAATTAGTTAGATATTAAGTTTGATAATAAACCCTGTATAGAAAAAGGAATTTTATCTTTGGTTCGACAATCATGATGTGGTAAACCTTTTTTTTTTTTTGGCGATGTACGGCAATGACGGGTAAAGAAAGTGAGGTAGTGGCGTAGCACCGTAGCGTAAGGGGCTACCTAATCTAGAATACGGCGACGGGTAGCCAAGGAGCAGCTGACCCAATCAGCTGTTGCGGGTGGGCATAGCCGAATGTGCAGCGAGAGCATAAACCGCTGCATAGTCAACAACAACTGACATTTCTCTTCTTCTTTTTTAAAATTAATCTCCCTCTTTTTTTTTCTCTTTTGTCTTTTGCGGTTTGAATATGATTTCATTAGAATACCTACTCTCTCCTGTTTATTAGAATTTCTGTTATCTTATCTCTATCTTTCATAACTAATACAAGGACAGGCTGACGACATAAGTTCTTCTCTTTCTTTTATCCAATCTGGATAATTGGCACGATAAATTATTTTGTATAGAGGTTAGAAGCAGAAAAGACCCCCCCCCATCCGACGAGTATCAGCCCGGCGATCCGCAAGCGTGCCAAACTCTGCTTCAAAGGAGTTTTAAACACCTAACCCTCCCCTCTTGTTACAAAATTGGCGCCCAAGACGTGAGGCTCGATGTAAAAACATTGTACCGCTCATAAAGCGACTTCATATCTTTCAAAAAATATAGCAGTTCTATTTACCACCTAATTCAAGTTGCGACACGAGTCTGTTTGCGGACACTCGTGAATTATAGCTGCAAATCCTTCGTCTTTTCTACATTTTGGTATCTTTTTAATAACATACGTCCAGAACCTATAATTTTCCAATGTATTTTAGGAGTCCGGCTTTATAAGGATTTTACATCGTATAAGCTAGTTGCACTAGGACATTTTAAGATTTAGTGTCGGATTGTTTGTGTTTGTTAGATTTAGGATGTTCATCTATGAGAGCTTACAGTCTCAGCTTTTGGCTCAAATCGTAATTGCCCATAGATAGATGCCTAAGATTATCCTTCTAAAACACAATAGTTATTCATGTTCAAAATGTAGAGTCTGTCCTTATAATTTCACTTTCTTCATTTTATAACACTATCATTATGCTACGCCGCATTTTCATTTCCCTAACTTTACCAAGATCGCCGCAACATCGCCAAATTATTTGTGATTATTAAGACCTTCATCATTACACACGCTATTCTTTTCTTTAGAAAAAACAACAACACAATTGCACATATTTTTATCTTTATTATCAAACAATCAAAACCATTTAAATATGAATGAGAAACAAAATAACCCAGGTGCTATACCGAAACAAAAGCGTGCAGTAGTATTTGATTCAAATAGACACAACATGCAAACTCGCAATCGTGGTCTAAATTTCGACACTTCAGAAGCGATGTCACATGCGAATAATATCAATCCCGTACGTCATTCTCCTCCATGTAGAAGAAATATAAATAATTCGACCGATTTTAGATCTCCTGGTAATGATATGATTCTTAATAGAAGTTTAAACCAACTACAAAATCTGAGTCTCGAGAGCACAGCGTCGTCATCTGGCATTTCACTGGCAAGTGGTATATTTACAACTGTTTCCACTAGTGCAGTGACAACAATGTCATATGCAAATTCTGCTCTCCCGATTATGTCTGCTTGCGCAATCGAGTCAGCTAATCTCCATCCCACAGCGCATGTGTCAAATGCGTACATCGGTGATAACAGGTCGGCTGCAAACTCTGGCAATGGTAATGTACACCAAACTTCGATTAATCAGTGCTCAACTAGCCCTCTGCATGCACACATAAAGAAAGTGGTAGATGCTAGTTTGAATGAAATGCAAAACGCACTATTTAGAGACCTACCAAATTTAATAAAACAAAACGTGGAGCAAAGCATGAAGCAAGTGTTAGTTCAAAAAGTTCCACAAAATAGAAATTATAACAACCAGGCACAACAAATACCTTTAGCTCGCCCAGACATTTCTAATTATCAGTTACCAAGAGAACATCATGACAGATCAGGCAATATTTCGTCTAGTTCAAGAGTTGATATTGGTGAGAACAACCGTTCTGTTCCCACAAATGAACGTGCACCGGGTGCGCCGTTGTTCAATCATTTCAATGATAATAATCTGCCTCGTTGTCTAGATGAAAGAAATCAAATTCCTTATTATCCGAGTGACAGACCGAATAACCGACGATTTGAATTGGATCGGTGGGGTATACGGTTTGATGATAACGCAAAAGGCATGTCTATAGAGGACTTTATTTTTCGAGTAGAAGTACTCAAATACAACTACAATTGCCCGTGGTCAGAAATAATTCGCAATTTTCACCATTTATTATCAGGCACCGCACAGGACTGGTATTGGCAATACCTGAGAAGTAATCAGGGGAGTGATTGGCCATTACTTCGTGCGGCCCTGCTTAAACAGTTTAAGCACCATGAGAACGACTTTGAAATTCTTAAGCAAATTATGGATCGAAGGCAGATGCCCAATGAAAGCTTCGATGAATTTTACAAGGCGATTATTCATCTAAAAAGTCAACTTAGGGATCCCATTCGAGATCAGGATCTCATAAAAATACTAAGGAATAATATAAATACAAGACTCATGAACTTTATCTATCCTATGAGAATAGATTCGTTTGAGCAATTTCGAGATGAGTGTAGGCGAACAGAAAAGATGCTACAGTTGAGATATGGTATGCAAAATCGTATGTATGGTAACAGAAGTATTCACGAATTGCATAGTTTCGATGAAAATTTATCAGACGTTCGTTCAGACTCGTTTGAAATTGTCTCAGCTGTTTCTTTTGACAATCGCTCAGCCAATTCCGATAATAAAAAGGTAAACTCAAATATCGTTTGCTTTAACTGTAAGCAAGTTGGCCATCTTTTTGTTCATTGCCGTTCACCAGTTCAAAAACTTTTTTGTTATCGGTGTGGTACTGAGAACCACACTGTACTTGATTGTCCCAAGTGTAACCCTCATAAGGGAAACATGAGGCCGAACGTGGTGAGTTCTGGGCAGGCACGTTCGACTCAGACGACCCCAGACCAATGAAACAAGATGCCTCTACCAACACCTCACCAAATTTATGTGACTCCGATCCCGATATAATTGATAATCAGAAACTTATCCCTTCTAATTCAAAAGGCAATGGGATCAGCTCAAACCAAAGGGAATTACCATCTCAAGGCCTACCACTTTATAAATTATCTTTCGAAGAGAGATTGCACAATTACAATCGAGTTCGAAACAAAATATTTAACTTAGAACAAATTAATCTACCAGACATTCCAAATAAAATACTTAAAATGCGACAAAGATATAAGAAGCGACGAGTTTACCAACGTCTCATTAGTGAATCTTTCCTTGGAGGTAACATTCAGGATAGTAGGCCTTACGCCAATGTCGTATTAAAAGGGAAGGAAATTAGAGGACTTTTGGATAGTGGCGCCTCGATCTCTTGTTTAGGAAAAGGGTGTATCGAGTTAGTTCAAGAACTGGATATTCCAATCATTAAATTTAATTCGGCGGTAAACACAGCAGATGGAAATGGACAGAAGATAGTAGGACGTTTATCGGTTTTGGTTGAGTATGGCGATACCGTAAAACCACTCGATCTCTACCTAGTTCCAGGTCTCATTCAACCACTCTATCTAGGGATAGATTTCTGGTCCAAATTCCAAATCGCTCCGAATTTAATTAGTGAGGTTTCTTCTGTCTTGACTAACGAAGAAAGTGGGGTTGAGAAGCCTAAACATAGCCCACCGATGCACGACCTTACCCTCGAACAGGAAGGCCAACTAAAAACCGTGATTTCTCTTTTTCCTTCATTCGCAAGACTTGGCCTAGGAAAAACTTCTTTGGAAAAGCATATCATAGACACCAATGACGCTGACCCGGTAAAGCAGCGCCATTACCCGGTGTCACCAATCATTCAAAAGATAATATATGCGGAGCTGGATCGCATGCTCTCTTTGGGTGTTATTGAAGAGAGCCAAAGTGCGTGGAGTTCTCCCATAGTCCTTATCCGGAAACCGGGTAAGAATAGGCTATGCTTGGACTACCGCAAGGTGAACTCTCTCACCAAAAGAGATGCGTACCCGCTACCGCATATAGAGGGTCTGCTCAGCCGTCTCGGAGATACGCATTACATTAGTAGTGTGGATCTCAAAGACGCGTTCTGGCAGATCCCTCTAGAGGAGAAGTCAAGAGAGAAGACCGCATTCACTGTGCCAGGTCGACCACTCTATCAATTCACCGTGATGCCCTTTGGGTTGTGTAATGCACCCCAAAGGATGTGCCGGTTAATGGATAGAGTGATCCCCAGTGCATTAAGGGAAAACGTGTTCGTCTATCTTGACGATCTCCTTATAATTTCACCAGATTTTAATAACCATCTGTCGGTACTGAAGCAAGTAGCTGAATGTTTGAAGAATGCGAACTTGACTATCAATGTTGAGAAATCGTTCTTTTGCTTCAAAGAACTTCGCTATTTGGGATACATAATTGGTCAAGGACACATTAAGCCTAACCCAGACAAAGTATCGGCCATACAAGACTTTCCAGTTCCAGCCACTCAGAAACAGGTGAGACGATTTTTGGGTCTCTGCGGTTGGTACCGCAGATTTATTCGGAATTTTTCTTCAATAGCATCACCATTGACCGATACCTTGAAAAAGGGAAAAAAATTTGAGATGTCTCCTGATGCAATGACCTCGTTTGAAGCGTTAAAAAGTGCTCTGGTTTCGGCTCCCTTGTTGAGCAATCCGGATTTCTCCAAAAGATTTGTTATCCAATGCGATGCTTCTTCCAAAGGAATTGGTGGAGTATTGATACAATTCGATGAAGAGAACCAGGAAAAGCCAATTGCTTACTTTTCCGAAAAACTGAACGCCTGCCAACAAAAATATAGCGTTACAGAACAGGAATGTTTAGCAGCAGTAAGAGCTGTGCACAAATTTAGGCCATACGTGGAAGGTAGTTCATTTACCATTGTCACAGACCATGCGAGTCTAAAGTGGCTAATGTCCTTAAAAGATCTTAGCGGTAGGCTAGCTCGCTGGTCTCTGAAACTCCAAGCGTTCACATTTAATATTGAACACAGAAAAGGCGCTCATAACATAGTACCTGATACGTTATCGAGGGCGTATGTGGAACATTTTTCAGAAGTAAACGAAATTAATAATTTAACAGATCTAACATCACCTGAGTTTAGGAACACGGAGTATTTAGACTTATTGGCAACTATTAGGGAAAATCAGGACAATCTTCCAGACCTAAAAATCGTTGACAATTTAGTATTTAAGCGAGTTTTTACCAGTACCATTGACCTCGAGAATAGGGAATCTGAGTGGAAACTGTGGATACCTACTGGTTTGACACAATCCTTAATCGAAAAGTATCACAATCCCCCAAACTGCTCGCACGGAGGAATTCGAAAAACGCTAGATAGAATAAAAGAATCATTTTATTGGCCAAATATGGTCTTACAAGTTCGGAATTTTGTTTTAAAGTGTGAACAATGTAAAGAAAATAAGGCTCCAAATTTCACATTAAGGCCACCTATGGGAAACCAGCAATCAGTAGAAATCCCCTTTCAAAAGATCTATATTGATTTTATGGGCCCATATGTTCGCACCAAAAATGGCAAACTTTTCATTTTCGTTGTTTTGGACCAGATGTCCAAATTTGTCTTTATGAAGGCAATGCACAAAGCCACCTCTAAATTGGCTATTGAATTCTTAGAGAAGGAAGTCTTCCAAAAGTTTGGAGTGCCCGAATTTTTGCACAGCGACAACGGGAAACAATTCGTTTCGCAAGAATTCGGCAACTTTCTAGCTAAATACGGTACGAAGCATATACGCAATGCAGTCTATTCTCCACAAGCGAATGCTTCGGAGAGGGTGAACCGCTCAATACTATCAGCCATCAGAACGTATCTTAAAGATGATCAAAAGGAGTGGGATGTTCACTTGTCAGAAATCCAACAAGCCCTGTGTACTTCGACACACCAGTCTACAGGCATGTCCCCGTATTTCATCTTGTTTGGTCGTCATATGATTATGCATGCGGATGCTTACAAAATAGCACAAAAACTTAAAGCGTTAAGTGACGGCGAAGTTGAAATGTTACCTAATTCGAACACATTGCAATTAGTAAGATCGAAAGTGAAAGACAATTTACTAGAAGCATATAAGCGGAGTGCTAAAAGTTATAATTTGCGGTCCTCTGCACGAGTCTTCAAACCAGGGGAAGAAGTTTTCAGGAGAAATTTCGTACTGAGTAATGCATCTAAGCATTTTAATGCAAAACTTTGCAAAAAATTTGTAAAATGCAGAATCGTTAGACAAATTGGACGATCGTTGTATGAAATTGAGAACAGCCAAGGCAAATCCATTGGGGTTTACCATGCCAAGGATTTGCGGCATTAGATCCTTAATATATTTTTTTCTCTTTTCCGCAACTCGTTCAATTATACTAGCAAGAAATGTTCAAACATCAGGGTCATGGGTCGATAGCCTACTGAATGTGACCATCCTTGCAAAAGAATAAAACGGGAGAATGGATGAATGAAGGAACATCTACGGATTTGTTTTTCATGTCTTTGACTCCAAGTGTGGTGACAAATGCCTGACTTTGTAGCATATCCTCTTATGATGTTCATTCATTTATTCATTGTGTTGTTTTGTCATCAGAAAAACAAAAATTAACCGACAAATTTAAACTTTAACCTGACATGGCACCCACGCATTTCCAGGGCCACTGCACTCCTTCTTAACTTCACTGAACGAAGGAAATAGATCGTGAATAAAATGTCAGATAGGTTGGATATGTATATGCATATAAGCATGTGCTATCTCGAACGATCTTCCTATTCCTTTGTGACAGTGAGTGCGGTAACCAGCAATTTTAAGTGTACGACTAAAATCATTTTTTTTGTTAGTAGCAAAGTAAATTTTTGCTTAAAAACTTTAACAAAACTCAATAGACCTATACGAGCTATAAAGTATAAAAGCCACATAAAAAGTGAACAAAATAAAAATACTACACAAACGCACGAAAGGTAAGAATTCCCTAAGTTCGTGTTACGCAGTGCTTTTAAGAGAATTTATTTTACATGTACAGTGCTTCTTGGGATAATTAGTGAAAATTACCCAACGGTCGTAAGCGCATGATTTATATCTGCTGCTATCCCCTATCATTTGCGCAGCGCTCCGAAAAACTAAAGCGCACCACCCACTCGCTGTCACGGAACAAGATTCAATCCTCCCAGTCCCCAATATATGGTGGGAGAGCATTGTAATCCAGACCATCGGATCAAATCAATCTTGCGCTAACAAAAAAAGATCGATCCCAAAACTCACGTTTTGCCAGTGAAATAACGTTGGCACTCCAGGCGGAATTCTTGTGTGACGTCTAACTTGCGATCGCTTCTAAAAAACACCCATCACGTGGAAAGGAATCAATTTCGGCGAAGTAAATTTAGTTATGCAGCTGAGAGACTAGCAACCCTTACAAGAATCCGCCAATTTGCTCGACTAGACCAGACTAGGCACCAGTGCAGAGTTGCATAATTACTGCACTACCAAAAATTCCCGGAGTTAACACCAAAACCCAGAAGTGACCCAAGCAACAGCACATCTATTGTAGTTTATAGTTTTAGTTTTAGTTGTTTGGATTGAGCCCTCTGCACAATCTTACAATTAGTATTTTTTTTATTTCATATTCTAGTTTTAAGACAGGAAAGTACACACAGGTAATGCCATTAGACAATACACACATGCTTACACATTCAGATATCTAATTAAAATTCTTTCAAACAGCAATAAGAACACGAGCAACAGGACAAACGATTTTGTGCGCACAAGAACGGAGTCAATCAGCTTTAAAACAAGAACATAAAACACCTACAAGATATCAACACACATTACACGGTACTTAAAAGCAAGTGTACCTATACCTATATACTGGTATGAACAGTAAGTCTTAAGCATAAGTATTTTCTTTTGGCCAACACGTACTACCTATTATTTTTATTTAATCTTTCTTCTTAAATTTTTTGAATTTTTTTTTTTTATACATTTACGCTCACAATACCAAATTTTTGAAATACCTATATACATATACTAAATTACCAACATATAAGACGAAACGTCCATACAAAACATACACCAACTTTTGAATTAGTATTTTAGAATTACCATCGTCAAGTGAATATATCACTAATTAGGTAATAAGATCTATTACAATTAGTTTGAATATTTTGGATACGATTTTTTTTTCTCGTAGCTTTAGCAAGTCATAATGCTTCATATTTTTATTCATTCATGAAGAAGCACTCTAAAAAAATGTATGACGAATTAGTTAGATATTAAGTTTGATAATAAACCCTGTATAGAAAAAGGAATTTTATCTTTGGTTCGACAATCATGATGTGGTAAACCTTTTTTTTTTTGGCGATGTACGGCAATGACGGGTAAAGAAAGTGAGGTAGTGGCGTAGCACCGTAGCGTAAGGGGCTACCTAATCTAGAATACGGCGACGGGTAGCCAAGGAGCAGCTGACCCAATCAGCTGTTGCGGGTGGGCATAGCCGAATGTGCAGCGAGAGCATAAACCGCTGCATAGTCAACAACAACTGACATTTCTCTTCTTCTTTTTTAAAATTAATCTCCCTCTTTTTTTTTCTCTTTTGTCTTTTGCGGTTTGAATATGATTTCATTAGAATACCTACTCTCTCCTGTTTATTAGAATTTCTGTTATCTTATCTCTATCTTTCATAACTAATACAAGGACAGGCTGACGACATAAGTTCTTCTCTTTCTTTTATCCAATCTGGATAATTGGCACGATAAATTATTTTGTATAGAGGTTAGAAGCAGAAAAGACCCCCCCCCATCCGACGAGTATCAGCCCGGCGATCCGCAAGCGTGCCAAACTCTGCTTCAAAGGAGTTTTAAACACCTAACCCTCCCCTCTTGTTACATGACTAAATACAATTAGGATGATTTAAGTAATTTCTGATTTAGAATATGTCTATTACCGACTGCCACTGTACTCTCGCACGACTCTAACCACTCTGCACTAATTTCCGTCCACCATCACTTTTCTTTTACCCTTCTGTCATTCGTTAGCTGTGTTTGTTTGTTCAGGTGTCAAAGAATTTTCATAGTGCAAGAACTTTAGGTTGCGCCCACAACAGCAAATATGCTGGAGTTGGTAGCGGCTGAGGCGATGTAAGTTGCGGCTCCTTATCGTTGTTCCGGGAGTTATGTTGCTGGAGGCATGACTTGCTGCTGCTTTCTGGTGCGGATCTACCTTCTACTTGCTTCAGAGGCCGGGAACAAGGACTACGACCGAGTGATGGGATCGTATCGTTCGGCGATCTTGCAAGTGGATGGATGACGTTGTGCGGTGTTTAATGTGGTTGGATTGAATTTTGAGCTCCGTTGTGGCCGATTTATTCCAGGCTATCGAAGTTGTAGTGCCGTGGAATCGGAAGCTATAAGGTGGTGTTTGAGGCCGTAATTCACCAACGGCAACGGTATATCTCTTACGAGCTGTACGCAAATTTGGTTTGGCGTAACGAGCGGGTATTGGGGCTCACCACAATGTAGTTGGGCTTTTGTTTGACTTCAGACCCACGGGGCGGCGAGGCAGCTTGATTTACGCACTGTTTGCAGTGAGCTTGGTGGAAGTAAGCGATGGCTGGAACTTTGTATAGAGGAGCACTTTCGGTGGCGATGCTGGTTACGTAGCGGTGGCTTGGAAACACACTTCGTTGCTTATAGTGGTAACCGATGAAACAACTCGAAACGTCGTTCGGCGTGAATTTTGTGCACCAGCAACTAGTTTTCTATGTGTTATACGTGACTTTACTCAATTTATACCGATGAACCTTTCTAACTTTTGGCCAACAAAATCGTTGGATTACGTGACATCAGCGCACAATCTAGACAGTACGTCCGCTCACCAAATCAGCTCGCCAAAAACTGGTCTCCCCACGCATCAAAATTTTAGCCAAAGTTATCGTGACAGCAATTTACTTGCACCAGCGCAGCTTATGTATACCGCAGTAACCGCGCGCTATAACACATATCCCTCACGCAACATCGTCATCATAAGAAGTACAGCAAAAAAAACTAAAGACCGCATTATGGTCTGATTCCGGGAAAAGCTAAGGGTGATTCAACTGAACCTTCATCACAGCAAAGCAGCGTCAGCGATGATGACTAAATGTTTTGACGAGGGTTCGTTTGACATAGCCCTGATACAGGAGCCTTGGATTTTTAGAGGAAAGATTAGAGGACTCCCAAATAGTATAGCTGAATTGCATTATGAGCAAAACAGCGAAAGAGTTAGGTCCTGTATCCTGGTAAGGCACGGAGTTCAGGCCTATAAATTGCACGATCTATGTGCCCCAGACCTAGCAGCAGTACGAGTAGGATCAGGTGCGGGAAGTTTTGGTGTGGGGCAGCACCAACGATAACTACAGAGGAGAATCGTTATTCGAATTTGTATCAAGCAAGGATCTAACTTTCCTAAACAGGGGAACAGAGCCAACCTTCGTGGATGTGAGGCGAAGTGAAGGGATTGATGTGACCCTGTGCAGTAGCAAGATAATTGAAAGGGTATCAAATTGGAGGGTAATAGATCAGGCTGCATTGTCGGATCACAGAGCCATTTCGTTTGATGTTCGTTATGGATCTAAAAGAAAGAAAGATCGGAAATACATCAGAATTCCGAAGAACACGGATAGAATAAAGTACCAAGAAGTGTTGCAGGAAAAACTGAATGTAATGGAGTTCGGAATACCGAAAAATACTTGGCATGTAGAATCACAGCTAAAGCATTTGCAATCAGCTGTTGAAGATGCGTACCGAGTGTCTTGCACACCTACTCTAGTGTAAAAACAGGATCCGCTTTGGTGGTGTCGGGAACTTGAAAAGCTAAATAAGGCTGTGAGGAAGGCCTTCAATCATGCCATGATAAAGGGAGAGCCCGAAGCATGGGATGAATACAAGGCGAAAAAGAAAGAGATGAATGTTACTCTACGACGACGTAAAAGGGAGTCGTGGAGGGACTTCTGCTCGAGTATGAGGAGTACATCTGAAGTCAGTAGACTACAAAAGATTGTCTCCAGAGACCCAGTTTCCAAGATCGGACTCATTCGTAATAGAGCGGGGGAGATAGTGGAAACTCTGGATCAAACAAACGAGGTCCTTATGGAAGTACACTTTCCAGGAAGCTATAAGTCAGATCGGCCCTGGGCTCCAAGGAAACAAGGAGCTAACAGGATGGATAGGACGGAAGCAGAACGGATCGTGACACCAGAGGCGGTTAGGGGGGCGATAGCAACATTTTCACCCTTCAAAACCGTGGGAGCAGATGGTATATTTCCGGGTCTAATGCAATGGGGAGTAGACGTAATTGCACCAAGGCTGAGGAACATATACGTTGCATGCCTAGCAATAGGCTATATCCCGATTACATGGAGGGAGGCAAATGTGGTCTTCCTTCAAAAACCGGGAAAAAAGGATTACACCGAGGCAAAGTCCTTCAGACCAGTTAGCCCAAGTAACAATTTGACTTCGATAAGGCGCTATCGAGGCTATTTCCCCTCCCGCAATATTGATTGCAAAAGGCCTTTTAGAAGGACATTTGGCGCACTTTAGCGAAGCTATTTACTGATTAAGACAACTTGGGATAGGCCTTACAGAAGATACAACTTCTGCTTCTGATAGGCCTTATAGAAACAATTAACATCCGCGGTGGGCTATTGCTTCGCAAAAGAAGCATCTCTAATATTTGTCAGCAGTAGGTTATTACTTCGGTAAGAAACTGCTGTAAGGCCTTACCGCAACTGTTATAAAAGCCTTATAGAAGTTCAATAATTAAAAAGAAAAAAATATATTTTTTTTAATTTGTTCAATTTTCCATTTTTTTATTTTTTTGTCTCATTTATTAATTATTATTCAATGACATTTAATACTTTTTGATACAGTTTCATTTAACATTCGAGATATAATTTACATTTTACTTACATGGGTTTCACTGAGAATCGATCATGGGTCCCGTCGCATGCCAGTCCAATGCCCTATCCACTAGGCTAAATCGTCATATGCGTTTGCCAGTGTTAAATATGAAGTACTTGATACTTTCTAGAGTTTCGATAAGACTTGCCGCCGACTGCGACAGAAGTTGCAACAGACGTTGTAAACATACTTGATACTCTTTAGAGTTTCGATAACACTTTATTATTGGCTCAAAGAAATTTCTGTGAAGTTTAGTCAAACTTGGACAAAGGGGCGTGGCACCTTCCATATAAAAAAAATGCATTTAAAAAGTTGTTAACATTGATGTGCATTGTGCATATAAATTGGAATATGGTGGGATTGCAAATCGGGGAATGGCACGACCCATACAAGTAATTTAAAACACTATAGATAGCTTTAGCTTTGAAATTTGGTAAATTGACATTAATTTGTATCCGTAAATAAAAAACATTGAACTCATTTGAATTATACGAACCAGTTTCATTTAACCACCAAACAAAAAGGTTATTTCTCTCTCGCGAACGTCTGACAATCTTTGGAGAGTATAACTGACCTGAAAAGTCTTCACAATTCAGCCGTTCGGACTCGGCATAAAATTGTAGGTTCCTTCCAATTGTCCCAAAAACTGAAACTCACACAAACGAATGGTTGCAACGCAAGAAGCTAGGCCCAGCGTGTCTATTCACGCCTGTTGCTCCAACTATTTATTTATTACAACTATTATACAAACATGCGAAGAATTATTAAAGCAAAAAACACACGCAAATTCCTATGTACTATTTCGTTTTTCAAAATTTTTGGGTGTTATTAAAAAATAAATTGAAGCTTTAAAAATTTGTCCCAATGTCGCCTGTACTTGTGAAAGGGGTCCAAAAACGCTTATTTCGAATTGGGGTCGCCACGCGACCCGGCAGTACAAAAGTCGCCAATTGGCTATGTCGCCCGATGGCGACTGTGTACAAGTAAAAAGACCATGAAACATTTTTGATTCAGCAATAACCAATTTAATTTTATTTAATCATTGTGAACAAAAATGAAATAAGTAATAATAAATGATAAAATTACATTGGTATGGTGTGCAATAAAGTGATAAAAACCTACAATTGTCGGTAAGGCAAACGAACGAGTTTACATTTCACATCGGTCATATATTTCTTTCTTTTTTTCTTTTTTATTTGAGTGAGCATAGCGATCGGAACAATAAATATCTAAATGCCTTGACTCAAACTAAATTATGAAAAAATTAGCCTTTTCGTCAATTGTAATACAGCATAGTTGTAAGTCACTCTATTTCATTTTCTGTCGTCAAAAACCAACAATTTGAAGAGTCGGTGCTTAGACAAAATGTCTTTAATTGAACTTTGTGATTTCTGAACTGGTGATTTCAGTAAATATTTCAATGAAGTGATGCAGCATTTGACGGGCAACTGGCAGCATTTGAAAATAACTTTTCGTCTTTTCAATGCGAGCGCACTTCTATATTTCTCTCCATTTGGGTTTCATATCCTTTCCATAAATACTCATCGCTATATTTGCTGCTATTTGTTCCATCATCGATAGTACGATCCCCACTAGCACTAGTGCTACTATTGGCGTTATCTAACAGAATCAAAAAAAAAACTATATTCATCTGCCGAAATGGTGAATAAAAAGAAAAAAGAAAACACATACCTAAACCCTCATAATTTCTGGTGCTCTCATTATAAATGTTGTAGGCTGTTGTAGACAATTCTTGTGGAATAGTGTACTGGGGATTATTGATAAAAAATTAATTATTATTTAGGAATTAGGACCACAGATGAGCGCTGAAAGCATCCACTGCGACAAAGAGATGTTCGCTTTAATTCATCTGGCATTCACGGGCTCGCTTCAGAATTGCGCCAGGCTCCCTTTGCACTATTCTTTGATACGTTTCCGATATTTTCAATGAACTAATCATTTTATAGACCCAAAATATTTAATTGCTATATAAAACAAAATCGACGCGTGTATATCTACTATAATACGATGACAGCTATGATCCTTCGTAGTTCTTATTAAAGCCGCTCCACTTAAATGCTGTAACATAACATATGAAACTAGTTTATGCCTCTATAAAGCCTTCATTCGCACGCCACTCATTCTATGGGCAAATAATGGGAAGTTAATGCTTCTCTAAAGCTTCCAATTGCAAGCTGTTGCCTGCATGAGAGACAACTGCGTTTATAATGCTTCCGATCACAAGCCCTAAAGAGACTTCTCGACAGAGCTTCGAACTGGAAACTTTATCGAAACAAATGACTTCCCACACATCCACCTCCAATTTTTGGAAGTCCAATCGAGGTTTTATCGAAACTAAATTCCTCATCCCTCTATAAAGCCTGTGGATTTTCTTTCGAAAGGTCTTATAAAAGTTATTATCGAAACAATTACCTGGAAATTGCTGTACTTCGCCTAAGAAATACTACAGAAGCTTTATAAAAGTAGTTGCCTACCGAAATTAAAAATTTGAACCTTACCGAAGTAAAATTGTTACTTGGGAGCCTAACATCCTTTCTGTTAAAAACAATGGAAAGGGTGGTGGTGGACCATATGGAGAGTACGACGCTTAAGATGTATCCTTTGAATAGTAGACAACATGCTTATAGGGTAGGTATGTCTACAGAGACAGCGCTACACCAAGTGGTACGCGCTGCGGAGGAAGAGCTAAATACCGGGGGTATTGCGATGACCACTATAATGGACATTGAAGGTGCCTTCGATATGATATGCTTTGAAAGTCTGAAACAAGCCTTGGAAAAACGTAGAGTTAACCCACTGGTGGTAAGATGGGTGGACAATATGTTAAATACATGGGCGATAAATATACAGACGGGAACCTCAAAACTCCGAGGAAGGGTCAGCAGAGGTTGCCCACAAGGATGTGTTCTTTCACCTACACTGTGGAACATCACTGTGGACTCACTTCTCGACAGACTTGAGGCAACTGGCATTCACACAGTGGGATATGCCGACGACATAGCAGTAATGGCAAGAGGCAAATTCATAGACGTCACAGCGGATATCATGAGGCGTGCACTCAAAGTGGTTGAGCGGTGGTGTCTGGAACAAGGACTCTCCATTAATGCGGGGAAAACAGATCTAATAATCTTCACTAGGAAGAGGAAAAATCTGGAATTTCAGCCCTTAACACTTTTCGGATCGGAACTAACAACGACCAAGAAGGTTAAGTATCTGGGAGTATACCTAGATACTGGGCTCACTTGGAATTATCATGTTGAGGAGAAGGTCCGGAAGGCAAAAAGGGTACTTCATCAGTGCAAACGTGTATGTGGACGGAGGGACTCTCTCCTAGGTCAGCATACTGGATGTATACGATGATTACTAGACCCATTATCACCTACGCTTCGGTTGTATGGTGGGCCAAATCCTCCCAGAAGACTGCTAAGAAGCACCTGGATAGGGTCCAGCGTTTAGCATGTATAGGAATTACAGGTGCAATACGCACAACACCAACATGCGCATTGGAAGCAATCTTAGGGATCTTACCGCTAGACTTATTTATTAAGAAAAGAGCGGCCCTAACAGCACTTCGTTTGCATCGAGATGCGAAATGGCACAATAGGGGTACCATCTGTGGACACAGAAGTATCCTGGAGCTTGTCAAAAACGAGATTAGGGAGCTGAATATACCTATGGATGGTATAACAAAGGTGCGTGTTATGGAAAGGAATCACAGAACTCGTATTGAGAATGGATTACTTCCAGAAAAGAGGAATGGTGAAATCGTGATTTTCACAGACGGATCCATGATGGATGGCGGAGCGGGTCCGGAATCTTTTCGGAAGATCTGGAACTAGCCCGTCACATTAGCCTCGGGAAACACACTTCAGTAATCCAGGCTGAGGTGATTGCTTTGCTGCATGCGTTGGATTACTTGCTTGAGAGTCAGGTGGAAGGAAGAAATATCCTAATAGCACTGGACAACCAGGCGGTGATTAGATGCATGGAGCGGACAACCATCACAACATCACTGGCACTGGAATGTGTATTTAAGCTCAATAAGTGTTCATCTAAAAATCAGGTAACACTGACTTGGGTACGAGGACATATAGGGATCGACGGCAACGAAAAGGCGGACTCCCTTGCAAAACAGGGGTCAACTGAAAAGTTGCTGGGACCAAAACCATTCGCTCCAATTGGTAGAGGAATGGTAGAACAGCTGATTCACAAATGCATCACGGCAGAACACCTGAGAAGGTGGTCAACCGTGGAACAATGTAGACAAGCTAAAATGGCAATACAATGGCCGACCTGCTCCACTCAGAGAAAGGTTCTAAGCATGAGTCGAGGAACATTGAAATGGTTGGTGGAGTTAACTACAGGTCATGGTAATTTCGGGTATCATTTAAGGAAGATGGGCCTTAGAGAAGATGATACTTGTAAGCTATGCCTGGAGGAATCTGACACAGCGGCACATATATTGTGTCAATGTCCGGCTTTGGCTGGCAGAAGAATGAGGATCTTGGGAAAACATTGGGTCGAGACCCATTGGATGAAACAGATCTGATATAAACAGATGCTAGCGTTAACACTAGGAATCGAACTCAGAGAAGGACTCTGGGGAAGTCCAGAGAGTCTCTCTGGGTAGGGTTTGTAGTAGTAGGGAGACGAAAAGAGACCCAACAATGGTGGTCTGATTCGAATATCTCCCGAAAATTTATATATATATATATATGGTCTGGTTCCAGCGGCCATCATTTTCAATGTGGTACAGGCCACAGCACAGCAAAAATCTGTATTATTCCGCTACGTTGTGCTTGGTATATTTGTAGCTATACCGCGGTCTCACCTATCTATATACTAGCATCGTCATTTTTTCTCTTCTAGCACTTACTGGTCATTTCTTTTACAACTTACATTTGCTTACTCCCCCTCTGGGTGACGGTTGTAGAATTGAATTTTCGTCGTGCATTTGTGGGGTTTTGATCTTTGACTCACACCTAAATCATGGATAAACGTCGATTCTGGATAATCGAGGGATAACATATTCGCTCTCAGACCGAAACCAAAACTATTTGGGTTCGTGTCATTAATAACGAAAATGAGAGCACGAATGCGACATATGTTTTTTTTTTCGGAGTCTAAATTGATTGCCAGTTTATTAGTTGCTGCAAATTGGAATCCCAAGTAACAATTTTACTTCGGTAAGGTTCAGATTTTTAATTTCGGTAGGCAACTACTTTTATAGAGCTTCTATAGCATTTCTTAGGCGAAGTACAGCAATTTCCAGGTAATTGTTTCGATAACAACTTTTATAAGACCTTTCGAAAGGAAATCCACAGGCTTTATAGAGGGATGAGAGATTTAGTTTCGATAAACTTCCGAAAATTGGAGGTGGATGTGTGAAAAGTCAATTGTTTCGATAAAGTTTCCAGTTCGAAGCTCTGTCGAGAAGTCTCTTTAGGGCTTGTGACCGGAAGCATTATAAAGGCAGTTGTCTGTCATGCAGGCAACAGCTTGCAATTGGAAGCTTTAGAGAAGCATTAACTTCCCATTATTTGCCCATAGAATGAGTGGCTTGCGAATGAAGGCTTTATAGAGGCAAAAACTACTTTTATATGTTATGTTACAGCATTTAAGTGGAGCGGCTTTAATAAGAATTACGAGGGTTCATATCCGTCATCGTATTATAGTAGATATACACGCGTTGATTTTGTTTTATATAAAAATTAAATATTGTGGGTCTATAAAATGATTAGTTCATGGAAAAAGGTGAAAAGATCGGAAACGTATCAAAGAACAGTGCAAAGGGAGCGTGACGTAATTCTGAAGCGAGCCCGTGAAGTGTCAGATGAATTAAACCGAATATCTCTTTGTTGCAGTGGATGTTTTCAGCGCTCATCTGTGGTCCTAATTCCTAAATAATAATTATTTTTTTATCAATAATCCCCAGTACACTATTCCGCAACAGCCTACAACATTTATAATGAGAGCACCAGAAATTATGAGGGTTTAGGTATGTGTTTTCTTTTTTCTATTTATTTACCATTTCGGCAGATGAATATAGCTTTTTTTTTGACTCTGTTAGATAACGCCAACAGTAGCACTAGTGCTAGTGGGGATCGCACTGTCGATGATGGCAGAAATAGCAGCAAATATAGCGATGAGGATTTATGGAAAGGATATGAAACCCAAATGGAGAGAAATATAAAAGTGCGCTCGCATTGAAAAGACGAAAAGTTATTTTCAAATGCTGCCAGTTGCCCGTCAAATGCTGCATCACTTCATTGAAATATTTACTGAAATCACCAAAGTTCAATTAAGCACCGACTCTTCAAATTGTTGGTTTTTAACGACAAAAAATGAAATAGCATACCTCACAAACATCATTCAACACAGCATGCAGAGTGAATTACAACTATGTTGTATTACAATTATTGACGAAAAGGCTAATTTTTTCATAATTTAGTTTGAGTCAAGGCATTTAGATATTTATTGTTCCGATCGCTATGCTCACTCAAATAAAAAAGAAAAAAAGAAAGAAATATAATGACCGATGTGAAATGTAAACTCGTTCGTTTGCCTTACCGACAATTGTAGGTTTTTATCACTTTATTGCACACCATACCAGTGTAATTTTATCATTTATTATTACTAATTTAATTTTTGTTTACAATGATTAAATAAAATTAAATTGGTTATTGCTGAATCAAAAATGTTGCATGGTCTTTTTACTTGTACACAGTCGCCATCGGGCGACATAGCCAATTGGCGACTTTTGTACTCCGGGTCGCGTGGCGACCACAATTCGAAATAAGCGTTTTTGGACCCATTTCACAAATACAGGCGACATTGGGACAAATTTTTAAAGCTTCAATTTATTTTTTAATAACACCCAAAAATTTTGAAAAAAGAAATAGTAGGTACATAGGAATTTGCGTGTGTTTTTTGCTTTAATAATTCTTCGCTTGTTTGTTTAATTTGTAATAAATAAAAAATAGTTGGAGCAACAGGCGTGAATAGACACACTGGGCCTAGCTTCTTGCGTTGCAACCATTCGTTTGTGTGAGTTTCAGTTTTTGGGACAATTGGAAGGGACCTACAATTTTATGCCGAGTCCGAACGGCTGAATTGTGAAGACTTTTCAGGTCAGTTATACTCTCAAAAGTTTGTCAGACGTTCGCAAGAGAGAAATAACCTTTTTGTTTGGTGGTTAAATGAAACTGGTTCGTATAATTCAAATGAATTCAATGTTTTTTATTTACGGATACAAATTAAGGTCAATTTACCAAATTTCAAAGCTAAAGCTTTAGTGTTTTAAATTACTTGTATGGGCCGTGCCATTCCCCGATTTGCAATCCCACCCTATTCCAATTTATATGGACAATGCACATCAAAGTTAACAACTTTATAAATGCATTTTTTTTATATGGAAGGTGCCACGCCCCTTTGTCCAAGTTTGACCAAACTTCACAGAAATTTCTTTGAGCCAATAATAAATATTCTAACAACATTTAAGTTCAATCGGTTTGGTAGTTTTCGAGCTTTTCGATCATTGGTCGCAGTCGGCGCTACGGCAAGTCTTATCGAAACTCTAAAGAGTATCAAGTATGTTTACAACGTCTGTCGCAACTTCTGTCGCAGTCGGCGGCAAGTCTTATCGAAACTCTAAAAGGTATCAAGTACTTCATATTTAACACTGGCAAATGCATATGACGATTTAGCCTAGTGGATAGGGTATTGGACTGCCATGCGACGGGACCCATGATCGATTCTCAGTGAAACCCATGTAAGTAAAATGTAAATTATATCTCGAATGTTAAATGAAACTGTATCAAAAAGTATGAAATGTCACTGAATAATAATTAATAAATGAGACAAACAAATAAAAAAATGGAAAATTGAACAAATTAAAAAAAAAAATTCTTTTTCTTTTTAATTATTGAACTTCTATAAGGCTTTTATAACAGTTGTGGTAAGGCCTTACAGCAGTTTCTTACCGAAACTAACGTTTCCTTACCGAAGTAATAACCTACTGCTGACAAATATTAGAGATGCTTCTTTTGCGAAGCAATAGCCCACCGCGGATGTTAATTGTTTCTATAAGGCCTATCAGAAGCAGAAGTTGTATCGTCTGTAAGGCCTATCCCAAGTTGTCTTAATCAGTAAATAGCTTCGCTAAAGTGCGCCAAATGTCCTTCTAAAAGGCCTTTTGCAATCAATATTGCGGGAGGGGAAATAGCCTCGATAGCGCCTTATCGAAGTCAAATTGTTACTTGGGATACAATTTGGAAAGAGTGAAGTAAAATAAAAACGGGCTTAGTGAGCGTTTCCCACAAAGCTTATCGCTTTTGCAAGTGCACAGGAGCACAAGTGATAAGAAAAGAAAACGCTTAAATAATAATGAAATCCCAATTATGCGATCTCATGCTGAGACTGGGCTATCCGGGCGTATACTTAACATTTCGGAAAATTAAGTTCGGAGATCCTTTATGTGGAAAACTCCTATCCTTTTACCTTGCAGGTCCTGTAACTCGTAAAGTTTGTTTAAAACGACCTTGCACACCTTCATTTTCAGGAATTTGGGGCAAAGCTTGGCGTTAACCTTTTTCGATGCATCGCTGAGAACAAAATTTCTTTTATATACGACATCTCCGACTTTGAATCTTCGGTTGGCACTTCGAAGATTGTATACCTTCTCATACTTCTGATGAGCGTCTGCTAACGACTTTTTTAAATGATCGTGAAGAATTTGCATCTTATCCCCTTTTGCTAAAACAGTTAGATTGGAATTATTCAGGCCATCTAGATTTCGAAGAAGTTCATAAGTTGAACCATTCTCGATCATAGGTTGCCCGAATAAGGGTTCATATGGCGAGATACCTATAGCAGCATGAACAGCAGATCGATGTTCGTTCCATCTTGATTAATCGGTCGAGAGATAGCACCGAATGGCCGCCAAGATTGAGCGGTTTACACGCTCACTTGCATTGGCTTGTGGGGCGTAGGATGCTGTTTTTATATGGCGAATACCGAATCTAGGTAGAAACTTACTGAACTTTCGACTGGTGAACTTTTTTCCATTATCGGTTAAAATTTTTTCGGGGACACCAAAGAGAAAAAAGAATTGATCTCGTAAAAATCTGGAGGTTAGGTCAGAGGTTGCCTCTTTAAGAGGTTGTAAGAGCACAAATTTAGTTAATTGGTCTAAGACAATAAGAATGTGGATATTACCCGCTTTCGACCGGGGATAAGAACCTAGGAAATCTATAAAAATGTGTTGAAATGGACGATCTACTTCAAAAGCTTTACCCATATGGTGTTCGTAAAATTGAGTTTGGGGCTTTTGACGATTTACACTCTTCGCAATTATTTATAAAGATTTTCACCTGGGAGGCCATATTGGGCCAATAGAATCGCTCGCGCAGGCGCTATAAGGTTTTTGCTATACCCCAATGCGAAGCTCGAGGTGGACGATGAGCTAAGGAAATCAGACGTTCGGTCAACTGTGATGGAACCCAAAGCTTCCATAACAATTCATCTTGTAGTGGGTCCCCCGAGCAGGATTTTATCTTTTTGTACACAAACTGATTGGATACGGTTAGGTCAGGAAGCTGCGTTTGGTTTCGCTTAATTGTGTCGATTATCTTAACATATTCCTCCATTTTAAAAGCGGGATCGGAAAGATCAACGTGCAGCGCATCTGTTCCAATATCCACTTCGACTGAATCCAAACCGTATACTCTCGATAGGGCATCGGGTACCACATTGAGAGAACCTTTTCGGTGTTCAATATCGAAGACAAAGCTTTGTAACTTTAGGCTCCATCGAGCCAACCTTCCATCTAAGTCCTTTTTGTTCATAAGCCACCTCAAGCTTGCGTGGTCAGTTATAATCTTGAATGGGTTGGCGAGGTCTCAGGCTAGAGACCAGGGGCTATCGACAAAACTGCCTAAGACCCTTATACGTGGTGAAGAGCCACATCCTGCATGAGGTGCCACTGCTTTAAACGAAATATAACGGATCTATAGGGGAATAACTAGATAAAACCCGTAATCCCGGGTGAACAACCGTGCCCATGGGATGTATGGCACAATGTTATGTGTCTTCTAGCGGTGAACTCTAGATACCTGTGGACCTCTAGTTTCAATTTGAATTCCCCTTACCTGCATACATGGGGTGAGTGCAGGCGGACATCTTCTTCCCCCTTACTCGTGGGACCCAAAATGTCAAATTCAACAAAAAACAATCAAACTCAAAAAGCGAAGAGTGCGGACCGACCAGGCACTCCTAGCTTAATAAAAACTGATCGGAAAAACGAAGAAGGAATGGAAGATGCGCATCTACCCTGCTCGGATGGAGAAAGCGTTAGAGCAATTGACGCAAATCTGGAAAAACTCCTTCTGGATTCTAGCGACATTTGCTCCGTCGCTAGCTCAGCTGGACGCAGCGAGGAGGGAAAGCCGTTTGCCATCCACCTCAGCTGCAAACATACCCAAACCAATCCCAACCGTTCAGGAGAAGGGCAATAAGCCTAAACCCAGTGCGATTGGACTGCTCGAGACGAGGAGGGAAAGCTTCTTGCCATCCACCTCAGTCTCGGACAGACTCAAGCGACCGCCAATCGACGCGGAGCCAGTCCCCGGACGAGCACCCAAGCCGATGGCGGGAAGTTCGAAGAGAGGTAGGCACGATGACACAATATCGCCACCATCGAGTAGGGTTGCCAAGAAGGCCAAGCTGCCCATGACTGCTAACCCCAACCTCCAGGTGGCTATTGTAGACTTTAGTAAGCCAGACCGCAGGTTGAGTAAACACCAATGGAGGCTCATAGAGTTGCGCATACTAGATGGCGTTAACGACAGCATCGTTAACAAAGAGGAACAATCCCCCTTCTTTGAGCAGCTCTCGACCTACAAAGGCTTTAAACTCCTGTTATGCGACAACGAGTTCACAGTAAACTGGCTGAAAAACTTCGTTGCAAACACGCAGGCTCCATGGGCAAATGCCGACTTACGACTTGTCGTAAAGAAGGACCTGTTAGAATTCACTCGGCCAAAAGGTCGGATTTCCATTCCCGGCCCGCATATCCCGAAGGAAAGAATAGAACGTAACCTACGACACCTCAACCCGGAACTCCATAGCGAGAACTGGGAGGTGCCCGAAGTTGGCGAACATTCCGAGGTGGGCACTGAAATTGTGGTTTTACTCAACCACAAATCCATGCCCTTGCTGAGGAGGTTCAACAACAAAGTTCGCACTGGAATTACCCGGTGCAATGTTCGACCCTTTACGGAAAGAACAGAGAGAAAGAGGAGGGTGGAGGATGATCAGGTAAGACCAATATGAAGACTGTTCAAATAAACCTGCACCACAGCATAACAGCTAGCGCTCTTAGGTGATAGAAACATAGACATCGCCTTGGTGCAAGAGCCATGGGTATCCCGTGGCAAAATATGTGGTCTAAACCACAAAGATCTAATAACCTACTGCATCAAGCCGCTAAATGCGGAGAGTTTTTTTTTTTTTTTTTTTTTTGTAATGGGAATTCGCTGGAAGGAAAAATCATCGAAAGACATTGCAGAGCTATTACGCGAGGGATGCTTCTGCAATAGTGAGGGACTTTAACCCGATCTAAAAAAACTCCCAAGGGGACTGACTTTCGTCATCCCGAATTGATTGTTCGACTAATCGGCAATTTATTTTTGATTCATTTTGAAAAAATTAGAGGATAAATCCGACGTTTGCCGAATTTCTTTACTTTTTAAGTTGAAAGTATTACCTACTTTCTTGGTCTTAGCTAAGATCAAGAGGTTTTACCCGCCTTAATCTCCTGATTACATTGTCAGTATTTAAAAGTTCTGTTCTTTCTATGTTAACATGGTTAAGAAGTCTACTTCTATGCCTTCGGGCAACTTTTTTAACTTCTTCCTCAACCATTTCAATGTTAAGATCTCTGTGTTGATCAGCGTTGCGTATGTACCAAGGTGCATTGACTATGTTCCTTAGTACTTTATTTTGGAAAACCTGAATTTTTAGCAAATTTGTTTGGCATGTACATGCCCACAACTGGATCCCGTAGGTCCATACTGGTTTTAGGACTTGCTTGTATAGCATTAACTTATTATAATTTGACAGAGATGAATATCTCCCAATAAGCCAATACATTTTACTGTATCGCATGTTCAACTCGTCTCTTTTTTTCTTTACATGCGCTTTCCAACGCAGTTTAGCATCTAGAGTCATGCCTAGATATTTGGCTGTATTTGAGTATTCCACTACATTGTTGTTTATGTATACTGGAATATATGGTACGTTTTTATACGTAAAATTAATATGGACTGACTTAAGGTCATTTAATCTAATCTGCCATTTTTTTGTCCAATCAGAAATATTGTCTATTGCCCTTTGAAGCTTTTTTGTTGCTACTTCGACAGTTGATCCTACAGCAAGAACTGCTGTGTCATCTGCAAAAGTAGCTATAGTGGTTTCCCCACTTTCAGGCAAATCGCTAGTGAATAGTAGGTATAAAACTGGACCTAGCACGCTGCCTTGTGGTACACCAGCTTTAATTTCTCTTAATGTTGAGTACTCTGTCTCTTGTTTAATTCTGAAGAATCGATCTGATATATATGACTCCAGAATTGTCGAATATTGTTTTGGCAGTTGCCTTTGTAGTTTGTAGATCAAACCTTTGTGCCAGACTTTATCGAAAGCTTGTGCTAGAAATATTGTAGAGCACACTTTTTCTCTTCGAATGCTTTTTCGATTTTATCTGTGATTCTATGAACCTGATCGATTGTAGAGTGCTTATTTCTAAATCCAAATTGGTGATTTGGGACTAGAGATTTTTCGTCAATTATTTTTTGCAGGCGTTTAACCAGCATTTTTTCGAATAACTTTGACAACATTGGTAGTATAGATATTGGGCGATATGAGTGTTACGTTACAGCCCGTGCTTCCTCGGTATATCGAGGGAAGAGTACCGTACGGAGAGTAGAAAAATAAAAGATTTGGTTTATTTTATAAAATACAGAGCCCGCTGTCTACTGCAGGGCTGCGGCTCTGTTATTATTTATTTAATTAAAAAATATGTAATGATTTGGTCCGCTGTCTACTTGCTGGGCTGCGACCTCTTCAGTTTCGTATTAATTCTTATTATTTAAATCTTTATTTTGCAGAATGGACCCGCTGTCTTTTGCTGGGCTGCGGTCTATTTGCTTGTACAACTCTGACTCTACTCTGTTCTATTCTATTCTACTCTGACGTTCCTTTCAAAACCATGCCCTTTTTATAGTAAGTTTAAGTCATGACCTGCCTCCTGATTTCCCCCTCCACGTACCATACATTTTCTTAAAAGGTCCCATATGTGCATACCTACTCATATTTTTAGGCATTGCTTAATTGTTTTCTTGTTTCTATTAAAATGTCCAATTGACATCTTTGGTGTCAATTGCCCTGCACCGGTGTCAAGTGTCATCCATTCATAAATCGTAATGTACTACGGATATCACATCGTAGTATTCCTCCAATATGCACTTGTTGCAGTTTTTCCATATGTTGGCGTGCCGCTGTGCAATCGGATATCGGGGTTTACTACGTGTGTATCTTATTGGGTCGGTAGGTACACGACACTTGACTTTGTTGTGCTTGGGTTGGCATTTGGATAATTAAAAGGAAACGAAAACAAGCGAATGACTTATTAATAGCCGCACACTGAAAGTGTGTTTGGCATATGAGTGATTAATGGGTATACCGCTTGGGAAAGATATGATATGGCGCTCGGTTGGAAGATCGGAGAAAGATCATGATGTGGGTGGTCTGGGTATGGTTGTGCGGATCACAACATCCCACCCCCCTTGGAAAAAGAAAATTCTTACCTGAAGGGTTAGAATTTTCTGCCTAATGGTTGGTTGTGCAAGGAATGTCTTCATATGGATGAATTGAATGAATTATAATTTAGATATGATTGAATGGATAAATTTACATAAATATTGCGTAAATATGAAATGAATGAAAGTTTACATATTGTTGAATTGGATGAATTATTATTAAATACGATTGAATAGATAGATTTTGCTTTTTCTTAATCTTAATATTTTACTTATATAAATATTTAGATACAAACTTAATAGATAAATGGATGTTTATATATAGATTGCTTATGTAGTGTTTACAAAATTAATATCTTAGTATAATAGAGTACTATTGGTACTAATTTTTTATTTTTTATTTTTTTTTGTTATTATTATATGGGTTACTAACCTTTTTAGCTTTACAGTTATTATTTCTATTTTAATTATTATTTTGTATTGTCTTTATTTTAAAATTATATAATTATAGCTAAAAACTTAAAATAAAGACTATAAAAGATACAATTTTTTTTTTTTTTTTTTTTTTTTTAATCGATATATGTTTTTATTTTTAATTATAATAAATTTATTTATAGATTTAATGTTTTTTTGATTTTCTATTGGTTATTATATATAAAATTGTTTTAGTCTCGGGTACTAAGTACCATTCTGGGAATAGGATTTGGGGAAAGATCTGTTGGATTGGTTTTTATATTCACGCTAGGATTAGGATCAGGGGATAAGTTTGTATGAGGGATCTCCATTTCTAAATTGTCAATTTCTGGAGTTTCAATATTCCTGCCCCTGAGGTATCTGAGTACGATAACTATTCCGAGTATAACGATTGTTAGGGTAGTATAAGTCAACGTATAATGATGTATATCATGCTTACTTAACGTTTGCAGACCGGCGCTTTCTTTATTTTCTAGGCTTTTAATGTCTGCGTTAAGTTTCTTTAACATGTTATCGTCATCGTATTTTAAGAGTTTGACTGGACTATTGTGTATCTGGATAGGGTTTTTAGCTATTGGAGCTAGTAGAGAAATGTTTATGGTGGGGATATATGCTTTTCTTAGAATTGACTTGCCTACATTATGGCCGAAGATGGTTAGGTGTTTACTGCGGAGGTAGCATTGTCCTGACAGTTCTACTACACCAGTGCCGGAAAGAGTGTGTGGGATTAATTGGCTTCCACAGACCTCGTCCATGACGTAATCTTTGCGTGTGGAAAATAACCACTTGCCTGGTTGTGAGAGTTGTATCCATACAGTTGTTTGAGTGGATTTTTGTACAATACAAGATTGCGGTTTCGTTTCTCGGCGCAAAAGTTGGATTTCGCAATGGTCTTGATTAGAGTTGAAGTCGTACAGTGGGTGTGTCATCTGGCACAATAGTAGGTTGTCGGTTTGTCTGATGCAGCCATTGATATCGGTAGACGTTAAGTCATAAAAATGTTTTTTATCGAAGTCTATAGTTAAGTAGTTTATGAGAGGTTGGATGTATAGAAATCTGTCTTGAATTTTAGTGGGAAATGGCATTACCTTAAACAACTGGTAAGTTTCTTTGAATGGTAGTGGTAGTTTTATTTCGTGAATTATTCTCTTAGATTGAATTGAAGCTGTTATTGAGCAGATTTTGTATAGATGGAGAATATCGTATTGTTTTATTGAAATGGGTAGTTTGGTGTTACTTGGTATTTCTTTAAGTATTGCCGTTAATATAATTTCAAGCTGATCGGGGGTTATGATGAAAGGATGGGGTTTGCCTTGTTTGACGTTGGTGATTAGTTCTAGTAAGTCGTTTAGAGTATTCTCGTGCCGTAAAATAATGAGGGCAGTAAACGAGACTAACGCTTCTAGTTCATCTGTGATTTTTTCGTTTTGGCTACTGTTGATGTAGTTAGCTATTAGATTTGTTGTTGCAGTTAATTTTGAGTTCATTTGATCAATTTGACTGTTCAAGCTTGACTGGGATCTATTGAAAATATTTACAGTGGTGTCTAGAATGTAGGTTTGGTTTTGTATTAGGTTCAGTAAGTGCCTTTCATTAAACTGGGTTTTTTTCTATTTGCCTGTCATAGTAATTAGCGTCGTCCTCTGACAAAGTACCGAAAAGCGTTTTGCTTATGGTACCAATGGCATTGATTAGTGCACGTTTTTCTCTGGGTTTGAGATTCAGTATCGTGTATTTCTGATACATATCTCTCATCGCATGGTTGAACTCGTTTATGGTACTATTGCACAAGCTGTTGATTTGGTACATAGGATTCCACATATTTTGCTAATCTCATTGATATATTGCGTTATAGTGTTTGTGGTTAAAAATAGTCCCTCTAGGTCGTAGTAGGTAATTATCTTCCACTCATTACTGTACAGGTTTATATTCTCGAGCTCCTCAAAATATATACCTGAGCTTTGCTTGATTGGGGTATAGACGACTGTGCCGGAGGTTAGGGCGAAAATAAACGGGAATAATACTAGGAAATCCATGGTCTGTAATTTAACGCAAAAGGGAAAGACTAATTGTGAAAAAGAGAAATAGATCAACGTTGGATCAAAAAGTGTCTTGTGTGAGGTGTGCTTTGTGTATTTTGTTATCGTGTGAATAATGGATGCTCCGAGTATAAAGACCGGTTTTTATCAAAAAAGAAATTTATTTTTATATTTGCTAAATATCTATATATATATATCTATACTAGTCCAAGAAAGAAGTTTTTAAAATTTTATTATTCTCTAAAATCTTCGAGCTCCTCAAACTCTTCGATCTCTTCTAGTACCTGCAACAGCCTCTCTACCTGGTCATCATATGTGAAGAAATCAGTTGAGTCCTCTAATGGTTCCCATACCTCGGTGTCTGAAGACCCGGTGGATGTTTGGTCATCATCGAGGGTGGCCATATGGAAAGGGTTATTCCAACGTCTTTTTGGCTGGCGTTTTAAAATGTACGCGGGACAGAGACGCAGATCGAAATCTTCTTCTGGTAGTCCGAAGCTGATGACGTCCCCCAACTCGATGTCCTTAGTATCATTGTCAAGCCGCACACCATTGACATATGTGCCATTAGAGTCAGCGCAGTCTTTCAATGTTACCATACTATCATCCGGACTTACTTGGATAATAGCATGGTATTTAGAGAGTACTAGGCTTGGGATACGCAGGTTGTTAGGGTGTCCGATGCCTATATACACAAGTCCGGTTCGAAGGGGAATTGTAGTTTGGGATACTATATTAAACAGGCTCCATTGGGAGTTGGGTGTATAATCTATTGTTTCCATGATCTGGAATGAATAGATTATACACGAATGAATGATTATACGAACATACATCAATTATTTGTGTGTGGTGTATGTTATTCATTGTATAGTTGGATGAAATCGGGAGTGTATATGTTTGGGAGGATTTGAGGTTAATCTTAATAGGGATCTTATTCCGTGAAGGATTTAAGGTCGTTGTTATGGACTATTTTTGTTTTGTTCCGAACCTGGATCTCAGTATTCTCTGAAGAAATAATGTTTGTTATGTCGTAAGGTCCTTCCCAAAGTGATGAGAGTTTGTTTTTACGTACATGATTTCTTAACAGAACTTTATCACCAACATTAAAGAGTTTGTTATTTGTTCCTACATCGTAGTAGTCCTTTGATTTTACCTTCTTTGTTAGAAGTCGTTCGCGGGCTATTTGAAAACCGTGTTGGAGACGAGCTTTTAACTCGTTAGAGTATTTTTCATAATTGTAACTAATTTGGGGGTTTTGTTCGAGAGGATTGGGTATCCTTGCTGGATATCCATAAAGTAACTCGTGAGGAGTATAACCAGTACTGCTATGGTTGGTTGTGTTGAAAACAAAAATGGCGTATGGTATCCACGTGTCCCATGAGAGTGGGTCTTTGTTTACATAATGCCGAAGATATTCCGCTAAAGTACGGTGGCTTCGTTCTAAAGCTCCATTGGTTTGAGGGTGGTAGGAGGTAGTTTGTAGTTTCTTTATTTTTAAAAGCTTACAGATATCTTTAAAAAGTTGACTTAAGAAATTTGTGCCTTGATCAGTAAGGAGTGATTCAGGGAAGCCAAAACGACACAATATGTTTTCGACGAATGCTCTAGCCACCGTAGAGGCTTCAGCATTTTGGAGCGGTATGGCTTCTGTAAATTTCGTTAAGTCATCTTGGAATGTGAGTAGATATTTATTGTTATCATGACTCACTGGTAAGGGTCCTACAATGTCTAGAGCTACTCGCTCGAAAGGGGTGGAGCTTGTCGTTGTTATTTTCATTGGTATCTTGTGGTTTCTACTTAATTTGTTTTGCTGACATGATTTGCATCTGTGAATATATTCCTTTACATCTTTAATGAGGGTCGGCCAAAAATACCTTGTTCTCAGACGTTTTATAGTTCTGGAAATTCCTTGATGGCCACCTAGAGGTGAGTCGTGGTACTCACATAGGATTTTCTCGATTTCTTGTGGATCGACTAAATTGATTCTGTTGTCCGAGTAGATGAATAAGGTGATTTTTGTTTGAGAGAATACCTGCAATATGCAGTTTTTTAGGTGACAGTTTATTGGTTCACTAGATGGAATGGAAACATCGATTTGCGTTGCGGCTTCTTTTAAACAATAGGCTCGAATCTTAAAAAGATTTTTTTCAAAAGTGGATGTGTCTATTGCATATAATGGAAGAGTGGTAATGATATACGTAGAGGATTTTACTGCGTTTGGGTATGTTTTTATCTCGTTTGGATTCGGACGAGTATAGCTAGTAATATTTTTTAGCAATTCTTCCTCTTGTCGTTTTTCGTGAGATAAAATGAAAATTTGAATGGATGAACGTTGTTCGGCGAGTGTTATTGGCTTAAAGGTTTCGACTATCTTGCACTCTACTGGTGGAAGCGTGATTTCTTCACTACCTACCACAGTTATTTCATCGACATCTTGGCGCTTTGCTTTACTTCTAGTGGTGACTAACACTTTGCCTGTTGTTTCTGCATCTTTGCTATTTGCAGGCATACGACTGAGAGCATCCGCATTGGAGTTGTATTTTCCTGCCTTGTACACAATTCTATATTCGTATTCGGCTAGTAATATTCTCCAACGACCTAGTCTAGACGTCGGATCTTTAAGGTTCATAAGCCATTGTAGTGGCTTATGGTCCGTACATATCGTGAATTTTCGTCCGTAGATGTAAGGTCTAAATTGTTGCACTGCATAGACGATCGCCAATAATTCCTTTTCGGTAGTGCTGTACCGAGGTTCGGCGTCGTTCAGTGTTCGACTGGCATAGCAAATTGGTTTGTCTTGACCAATGTCTCCTTGTGATAGTACTGCTCCCAGCCCAATGTCACTGGCGTCGGTTGTCACTATGAAGTCTTTGCTAAAGTCTGGGTATGCTAAGATGGGAGGTTTTATAAGTTTACCTTTTAGAGTTTGGAACGCCTCATCGCAGAATGCATCCCATTTGAATACGACATTCTTCTTCAACAATTTGGTTAGTGGCTTTGCTATGGTTGAGAAATTTTCAATAAACCGTCTGTAATATCCTATGAACCCAAGGAATGACTTTATTCCTTTTACGTTTTTGGGTGTTGGATATGTTTTTGCTGCCTTAATCTTTTCGGGATCTGGTTTTAGACCTTGTTCAGTAATAATATGACCAAGATACATGAGCTCTCTTTGCAGAAAGTTACATTTGTCGGGTTGGAGCTTTAAGTTATGTTCTCGTAATCGGTCAAATATCCTTGTGAGTTTGACATTATGGTCTTTAAGGTCATATCCGTAAAGGACTATGTCATCAACATAAACAAAACAGTCAAATCCTTGTAGACCAATCAAAACGGTGTTCATCAACCGCTGGAAAGTTGCGGGAGCATTTCTCAAGCCAAAAGGCATACGATTGTATTCGTAATGTCCGTATGGAGTGCTGAAAGCAGTTTTGCATCTGTCTTCGTCATCCATTAGGATTTGATGAAATCCGCTTGCCAAATCGAGGGTACTAAAGTAGGATGCTCTGCCTAACTGATCCAGGATGTCGGTAATGTTTGGTAGAGGATATGCATCGGCAACTGTTAGTTCATTCAGTTTGCGAAAATCAACTACGACACGCCATCGCTTATTGCCTTCCTTGTCTGGTTTCTTGGGTACAAGAAGTAGAGGAGAATTCCAAGGGCTAGCGCTTGGCTGAATAATGTCGTTTTGTAGCATATCATTTACCTGTTTGTGGACCTCGGTTTTGTGTGTATCAGGAAGCCTATATGGTCTGACAAATGAAGGAGGTTTGCTTTGGTCTGTTATGATCCTATGTTTTGATGTCTCTGTAAATGTAAGGTTATCGCCTTCGAGAAAAAATAAATCATTGTATTCCCTACATATTTTAAAAATAGATTGTTTTTCCTCCATGTTACAGTGACTGAGATCAATGACGGATTGCAGTGCATTCAATCTGTTTTTAATTATGTCATTTGATTGGTTGGATACTAGGTTGAAATTGTCCAACTTATCCCATTCGAGATCAAGATCTTCGACGTTTACTCGTTGTTCAGTTTCCAACGTGTTCATCATTAATATTTTTATTCTTGAGTCATTTGGTCTGACCAAAGTTTCGCCCACGTACAGACCTGGCATGATTTGTTTCTTGTGTATGATAATATCTCCAAATGTGGATTTGTATTTATCATTTAACTGAACGTTCAATACCTGTTGGCTTCGGGGTTGAATGATAATTGGTCTTTGCTCATTCATGGGTGTTAGTTTGGAATTCGATTTTTCAGCCCTTGTGCCCGTAGGCAATTCCTCGTAAGGAATGACTGTTATTTTATCTAAATCCTCTAAATTATTGTTATTTAATTTATTATTATTCTTGAAGTCAGTCTTACTTTCTGCTAATCTTTTCGAGTGATTAGTCTTACTGGTTGCTTGACTTGTACTTATATTTTGCTCAGTCTTATTGGCTATTGCTGAGTATTTTGTTACCGCAGTCTCATTTTCTGCTGAGGTTCTTGTGTCCTCAGTCTTACGTTGTGCTGGGTTTATTTTATTTTGCTCAGTCTTATTGACTATTGCTGAGTCTTTTCTTACCACAGTCTTATTTTCTGCTGAGGTTCTTTTGTCCTCAGTCTTACGTTGTGCTGGGTTTATTTTATTTTGCTCAGTCTTATTGACTATTGCTGAGTCTTTTGACTGAAAACCTGAAGTGAAATTCTTCCCTTCTTCCAATAGGCTGGGCTTAGGTATTATAAGTAGATTTTGCTTATAGTCTATTACGCATTTAAACTTAGTTAAAAAGTCGTTACCTATTATCCCGTCATAGGGTAGATTGATTTCTTTTGTAAGTATGTGGAAAGGATGATCTATGTGCATGGTATGCTCAGTTGTCTGGAATTCCAGGGTACCATTTACCAGTCCCAGGGTTTTTAGAGAGTCCCCGGCTATGGTAGAAATGGTATATCGACCATCCTCGCCTTCTAAACCTTTTATCAGAGAATTTTTTAGTAAGCAAATATCCGCTCCAGTGTCTATCAGAAGGGTGGTATACATTTTATCCGAGGGACTAAACTTGAGTCGTATCGTTGGCTCCTTAAATTCTGGACAGAACGATACAAGAAACTTCAAGTTTAGTGTTGGATTTGATGGACTTCGGCTTGAGTTATAATTCGAGAGGAATTGCCGGTTGATTCCTCCCGAGAGTTCTCGTTTCCCGATTCGGGCATCGGATTAGCGTTGGAATATCTTACGCCGCGATTATCTTGGGGCCATGGATTGTTGGGAGGTCTCCCGCTAAAACCGGGATTGGCAGTGTTATTGCCTCTGGGCCGTACATTATTTTGTACTGCCGGAGCACCCTGAGGGTAATTCATTTGAGGTTCTACTCTGGACAAACGCAATCTACATTCATTTTGAGTGTGGTTACGTTTGCCACAGTAGTTTCACCTAATGAAATTCACCTCTTGTTTTATGGGTGGTCTAGGGAGGTTTGGAAACTGCCGGTTTCGGTAACACGTCTGTTCAGTGTGCCCAATGATTCCACATACTCTGCAAGTGGGCCTAGGTGGTCTATTTGTTTTAAACGAAGGGGAACTTCTTTCAATTCGAGCAGCATGATCTTCTGCGAAGATTATGGCTTTCTTCAAATCCGTTTCACCGTGGGCTTGTACCATGAGCTTCAGGTTGGGACTATGTAGACCATCTTCGAAAGTCTGGATGGCTAGTTTGTTGTTCTCTTCAATTAAATATACCCGTACTGCTTCGTCCCTAGTCATGGCGTATGTTGCTGAATTCAGATGGCCTAGAGCGACGCTTACTCTATCACCGAATTCTTTGGCCGATTCCTTAAATCGCTGCTTTGTAGAGATCAACTCATTATGAGCTGAGGAACGTGATTTTTCCTCTTTATACTCAGCTTGGAGTTTTGCTTTTAGTTCTTCCCAGGTGGGCAGGGAATGGAATTGAGTCAGTTCAAAAGCCGAGCCATGTAACCTCGTCTTGACGATCTCTAAGAATGTTGGTTTTTCAACTTCTCTCGCCGCACTGAAAAGAATATCTCCGCAAGAGATAAATTTATTGAGTTCTGATGGTTTCCCATCAAAAACGGGGATGATGTTAAAAACATCAGAAATTCCAACCTTGATATCCATATTGGGTGGATCTTCGGAAATAGATTCCTCGAGGGGGTAATGAAAGGGTAACCTTTGGAACAGGTCAACAATGGATTGAGCCTGCCTGTTGGTTTGCCTCGTGACTCGTCTAATCTTGAAAGATTAAACGTTCAGAGAGAAAAAAGGAGTGTGAAAACACGAAGAGTGAAAAGGACGCGTAAGATTGATAAAACAATTAAACGAGGGTTTTATAAAGGCTTAGTGGGAATATCAGTGACTTATGTATATAACAAAAATGTGTTTTATTGTGTGTTTTTTTTTTATGTGTAAAGATAGAAAATTAAAGTACTAAAAATACCTAATGCTGTTATTGTTGTTATCTGCTTGGTGATGTGGATGTTGTTGTTGTTGTTGTCCTGCTGCTGTTGATACTGCTGCTACTTGGTGGTGGTAGTTATTGCCAGGCAGGCTTCACGCCTTAGAGCTGAGGTCTCCTGGTCTTTTGTATTTTCACTGCCCAAACTTAGCCTCCGCGTCTCCTAAGAGAATCTGCCAGGTCTTATCTTTATGGGACTTTTCACTAGCACTTAACTTAACTGATGTGTAGCCTCAGTTACGCTTCACAGTAATCACTTTTAGCACTTTATAAAATTTTGTTTTCACTTTTCTTTTCTCTGGTGTATAGCCCCAGAGAACGCATCAAGATCTATAGTCTTGTATTTGGTTTGGTAGTTGGGACCTTTTAGGTATCCCACCGCTGCCACCAATGTTACGTTACAGCCCGTGCTTCCTCGGTATATCGAGGGAAGAGTACCGTACGGAGAGTAGAAAAATAAAAGATTTGGTTTATTTTATAAAATACAGAGCCCGCTGTCTACTGCAGGGCTGCGGCTCTGTTATTATTTATTTAATTAAAAAATATGTAATGATTTGGTCCGCTGTCTACTTGCTGGGCTGCGACCTCTTCAGTTTCGTATTAATTCTTATTATTTAAATCTTTATTTTGCAGAATGGACCCGCTGTCTTTTGCTGGGCTGCGGTCGATTTGCTTGTACAACTCTGACTCTACTCTGTTCTATTCTATTCTACTCTGACGTTCCTTTCAAAACCATGCCCTTTTTATAGTAAGTTTAAGTCATGACCTGCCTCCTGATTTCCCCCTCCACGTACCATACATTTTCTTAAAAGGTCCCATATGTGCATACCTACTCATATTTTTAGGCATTGCTTAATTGTTTTCTTGTTTCTATTAAAATGTCCAATTGACATCTTTGGTGTCAATTGCCCTGCACCGGTGTCAAGTGTCATCCATTCATAAATCGTAATGTACTACGGATATCACATCGTAGTATTCCTCCAATATGCACTTGTTGCAGTTTTTCCATATGTTGGCGTGCCGCTGTGCAATCGGATATCGGGGTTTACTACGTGTGTATCTTATTGGGTCGGTAGGTACACGACACTTGACTTTGTTGTGCTTGGGTTGGCATTTGGATAATTAAAAGGAAACGAAAACAAGCGAATGACTTATTAATAGCCGCACACTGAAAGTGTGTTTGGCATATGAGTGATTAATGGGTATACCGCTTGGGAAAGATATGATATGGCGCTCGGTTGGAAGATCGGAGAAAGATCATGATGTGGGTGGTCTGGGTATGGTTGTGCGGATCACAACATGAGGTTACCTCGTTAGGTGGCTTGCCTGGTTTTGGTATCATTATTACCTCAGCGACTTTCCACATGCTTGGGACATATCTCAACTTAAATGCAGCATTTATAATCTGCGCTAGTTTTTTCAGACATTTTCGTGGAAATTGTTTCAAAATTTCTCCTGTAACCAAATCATACCCTGGGGCTTTTTTTATATTTATGCCTTCTTTAATTTCTTTGGCAAGTTCTTTAGCTGTTACCGACCGTATAGGTCTATCTTCTTCGCACCTTATTTCGAGTCCTTGATAACCTTTATCTTCATAAGGTTTAAATACGTCTTCAAGATACTCTGCAAAAGTGTTTGCCTTTTCTTGGTTGCTTTTCGCCCAGTTACCTTCTCTAGTTTTTACTGGGGGAATATGAGCTATTGGCCTGGTCATCCTATTTGTTGCCTTCCAGAGCGAGTAGTCAGTACTAGCATCATTTGTAAGGCTAGTAAGGTAAGTTTTTAAAGATTCGTTTTTGAATTCTCTAATAGACTTTCTAAGCTTGTTATTTAAGTTGTTCAGTGTAGATACTCTTGTCGCGTGGCGCCCTTGTCTGTTGCCAGCGTTTTCTAGCTTTCCTCTTTTCCGTAATAATTTCACATATTTCGCGAGGATAAGAGTTTTGTTTGGTCTTATTTGTTGTTTGAGGAGTTGCAGCCCACGCAGCTTTTTGTATATTCAATGTTAATATTTGGCTTCTTTTTTTAGTTGATCTTCTGTTTGAATAGCTGTTGACAGTTGAATACTTTCTTCCAACTTCTGTCTGAAATAGTTCCAGTCAGTCAGCCTATTAACTAGTTTTGGGCTTTGTTCTTTTATTATAATTTTATCGCCAAGTGTAAGAAGTATAGAGGAATGATCTGATTGAAGATCTGGCCCTTCTTCTGCACTTATTTTATTCGAAGATATATTCTTAGATATAAGGTTAGGTTAGGTTAACGGGTTGACAGAGCAGTTATAACCTGCTGTGCCACACTTAGGTCCTTGTGGACCCATTGTGATGCCCTTTTTTTTTTTTTTGATGGGGGTTAACCAGTGATGTTGGGATGGTTCTTAGATATAAAGAAGTCGACAAGATCAGGGGTTTTATTCCTATCTGTTGGCCAATAGGTAGGTTTTCCCGTTGAGTGATATTTGCCGCCATCTTCTTTAAATGCTTCGAATAATTCTCTGCCTCTAGTATTTGTTAATCTAGAATTAGAATTAAAATCTCCTCCTGCGATTAATCTATTGTGAAATATTCGGAAAATACTTTTAAAATCATTTTTCTTTATTATATAGCTGGGAGAGCAATATACTGATGCAACAGATATATGCCCACTGTCCGTTTCTATTTTTATGGAAATTCCTTGGATTCCACATGATTGGAATTTTGCTTCTTTATTGTGTTTAATTGTATTCTTTATTAGCACTGCAGCCCCTCCTTTTGCACAGTTATGAGGATGTGGGGAGTGATATAGTTCATATCCTTGCAGTTTAAAGTCAGTTTTTAATTTAAAGTGCGTCTCTGAAATCAGACATATATCTATCTGGTTTATGTCAAGAGTCACATGCATCTCGTCTTTTCGACTCTCGATACCATTGGCATTCCATTCAAGAATTTTTATTTTATTCATCATGTCTGTCTTTTAGGTACAGCCCTTTTGTTGCTGTTCTGTTTCTCTAGCAACGATATTCTATCTAATATCGTTTTATTGGATTTTTCCATGGAATCAATCCTGTTTAGGAAAATGCGGAGAGTAAGAATAGAACTTGTATCGTAGCTAGGAAACATATTAACTTATTGCTTCTATCTACCTACAGCAATCTAGACCAGACCGTGGTAAGGCATGAACGGAGGGGACTTCCCCCACTTATTATATCAGCCGTCTACATGCCCTACGAAGAAGAAGGACCGCCATCTCCAATTACCCACACCTTAGTCCACAAAGCGGAAGAGGAAGGATGGGACCTGATACTGGGATGTGATGCAAACTCCCATCATTCACAATGGGGCAGTGGAGATATTAACCCACGAGGTGAGTCAGTTTTTGAATTATTTATAGAAAATAATCTCTTAGTAGCTAATAGAGGTGATGAACCAACATTTGTAGTTAGGAACAGGCATGAGGTTATAGATATAACGCTATTTAACAGCTCCAGCAACCTCACTATTGATAAATGGAACGTCTTGAGTGAGCAGTCCTACTCAGATCACAGAGTGATCGAATTTCTGGTAGGAAATTGCTGCAGCCCTCCCCAGTTACATAGAAACCCTAGAAGGACTGACTGGGACCTTTTTAGCAAAGAGATCGAGAAACGGAAAAACTTCTTACAAGAAGGAAATCTAAATTGCCCGACAGACATCGACCAGAAAGCCGAGAAAATAAACACTATTTATAAAGAGGCATTCGTCCAGTGGCAAAACCGAAAACAAAAATTTCACCTCCATGGTTGGTGGTTGGGTGTGTATGAATCGGGTAGGCGCTGATTGGCATCAACTTGGCGGTGCCCAGCTGTTGCAACTTTTTCATACACATCAATTGTGCTTATTTTACCTCCGCGTGGTAACCACCGGGTACTGGTCTCGCCCATCCAGGCTTGACTCGCTAAACTTATAAGCGCGAGTGTTGAACACGAAGAAAATAGCAACACTATAATGCTCTGTCGGAACTGACTGTCTGCTCGAGTCTCAGAAGTCTAACATGAGCCCCTCAGAAAGAGGACGTGCGGCGGAAGAATTCACGCGATTGAATCAACGGTGACGTCAACAGTTGGCATGGCAGATACTTTAATGAGCTACTTCGACATATTTGGAGCTGAGGTCATTAAGGATTTTTCAATACTAGTCAGGGTGTTGAAATAGAGATGGTGGCGGAAGAGCCCTTAATGGGTCAACGGCAGCACTCAAATCCCCGAAGCGGGTTACTGACTCCGGAATATCCGGCCCCTTTCGCCCAAGGGGTCACAGAAAGGGCCTGGCCCTCCAGGTTGGGGGTTGTGCGTGGGGTTAACTACCCAACCACGGAAAACCCCGCCAGTTACGAAGCAACCAGAAGCCTCGGATATGGATGGATTTACTGTTGACGACCCTGCAAAACGAAAAATGGACAATGACTGTCGGATTAGCGGAGGCCATAGACTGCTACAAGGCAGATATCACCGCCATCCAGGAAGTGCGGTGGGATGGACCCGGCGAAAGAAGGATGAAAAACTGTGACATCTACTACGGTGATTGCTACAGAGAACAGAAGCAGCGTCTATTCGGATGCAGATTCGTTGTAAGCGGCAGACTTAGGCAAGAAGTCTTGAGCTTTCGACACGTTAGTGAGCGCCTTACAACTATCCGCATCAAGGCTAAATTCGCCAACATCAGCATGATATGCGCTCACCCCCCCACAGAAGATAAGGACGATGCTACCAAAGAATGTTTCTATGAGCTCCTCGACAAAACATATGAGCAATGTCCTAAGTACGACGTTAAAATCGTCTTAGGTGATTTTAACACCAAAATAGGAAAGGAGGACATCTTTGGTAGCACTATCGAAAAGCACAGCCTACACGACACCACGTCTGGAAACGGACTTAGGCTAATTGACTTTGCTGCGGGACGTAATGCTACTATAGCAAGCACACGGTTTCCACACCTCAACATTCACAAAGGAACATGGCGGTCACCAGACCATCAAACGGTCAATCAAATTGACCATGTTGCGATCGACGCAAGGCACTCCTCCAGTATTCTAGATGTCCGAACTTTCCGAGCGGCCAACATAGACTCGGATCACTACCTTGTTGTAGCCAAGGTACGTATGCGGATATCCCAGACACCACAACAACGAGGAAATACTGTGAGAAGATTCAACGTTGAACGGCTACAAACGCAACAAACCGCCAGAACTTTTGCCGATCGCGTCTCCCTCAACCTCTCGAGAAGTCCTGTGCAGCCAGCATCAAGTGCTGAAGACCAGTGGCATCGATGCCAAGAAGCCATCAGAAAAGCCGCGACTGATGTGCTAGGCTTCACCCGACCACCACCGCGAAACCCCTGGTTTGATGAAAAGTGCCGGCAAGCACATGCAGCAAAGCAACTGGCCTACAAAGCGGCGCTGCAGAGAAGGACGATAGCAGCTCGTGAGCTCTACGAGCAAAAAAGGAGGGAAGAACACCGAAATTTCCGGAGGAAAAAGAAAGAGCATGAGAAGCGCGCGATCGAGGAAATAGAGAGGTGTTACTCCAGGAACAATGTTCGGAAGTTTTACCAAAAGGTAAAAAGACCGTGTCACGGGAACAAGGCCCGAACATAGACCTGTAGAGACGAACAAGGAAACCTTGTAGTAGAGTCACAGTCGGTGCTGAGGACATGGAAAAACCATTTCTGCAGACTGCTAAACGGCGAAGACGACACAAATTCCGCTGTCAGGCAGAATGAACCATTCAACCTGGGCGATGAAAGCCAAGACTTCCGTCCACCTGACCAAAATGAGGTAAGGATAGCAATATCCAAGCTGAAGTCCAACAAAGCTGCAGGACCGGACGGTTTATCGGCCGAGCTTTTTAAGGCAGCAAGGATGACTTGGTAGAGAGCATATACCAACTCGTTTCTAAAATTTGGTCAGAGGAAAGTATGCCTGATTAATGGAGCCTCAGCATTGTTTGCCCGATCCATAAGAAAGGAGACCCTCTAAACTGCGCCAACTATAGAGGCATCAGTCTCCTTAACATCGCTTACAAAATTCTGTCTGCTGTACTGTGTGAACGCCTGAAACCATTTGTCAACGAACTGATTGGACCCTATCAGTGCGGTTTTAGGCCCGGTAAGTCCACAACCGACCAAATATTCACACTACGGCAGATCCTGGAGAAAACCCAAGAAGTTCAAATCGATACTCATCACCTATTTATCGATTTTAAAGCCGCATATGACAGCATTTATAGAGACGAGCTATACAGAGCCATGTCTAGTTTTGGCATCCCTGCCAAACTTGTCAGATTGTGCAGAATGACGATGGAGAACGCTCGCTGCTCCGTAAAGGTCGGAAACAATCTCACCGAGACCTTTGATGTCAAAAAATGATTTAGACAAGATGATGCGCTGTCATGTGACTTTTTCAACATCATTCTTGAGAAAATTGTGCGAAACTCGCAAGCCAACACCAGGGGCACAATTTTCCAAAAGTCTGTGCAACTACTTGCATACGCTGACGACATCGACATCATTGGCAGAACACAGCGAGCTGTCACTGGTGCGTTTGCAAGTATCAGTACAGAGGCGGCAAAAATGGGTTTAGTGGTGAATGAGGGCAAAACGAAATATATGCTGTCAACAAGAAGGGACAGAACGTCACGATAGACAGCTATAACTTTGAGGTAGTTCGGGACTTTGTCTACCTCGGCTCCGCTATTAATTCTGAAAATGACATCAGAAATCAAGCGAAGAATTACACTTGCCAACCGCTGTTACTTTGGCCTAAGAAGGCAATTGATTAGGAAGGCCTTGTCGAGAAACCCCAAGGAGACTCTATATAAGACCCTCATCATCCCAGTCCTGCTTTATGGCGCAGAATCATGGACGTTGTCAAAAGCGGATGAAGATCTCCTTGGTCGCTTCGAACGCAAAATTCTTCGAGTGATTTTCGGTCCCGTTTGCGTTGACGGGCTTTGAAGGAGGAGATTTAACAGCGAACTCTACGAGCTGTACAGCGACATCGACTTGGTCAGAAAAGTACGTATCAGTCGACTAAGATGGCTAGGACATGTAGAGCGAATGGACACCAACGCTCCGGCACGAAGAGTCTTCGATTCCAACCCGGAGGGACAACGCAGTAGAGGAAGACCTCGCCTTAGGTGGCGCGCACAAGTGGAAGGGGACCTCAACCAACTTGGAGAGCGCTACTGGAGGCAGTTAGCCAAAGATCGTGCTAACTGGAGAGGCGTGTTGGTTGAGGCCCAGGTCCACCCCGGACTGTAGCGCCATCTAAGTAAGTAAGTAAGGTGGAATAAGAAATTGGCCGCAATTAGAAAGAAAACAAGGAAACTATTAAACACGGCAAACCGGACAAAATTAGACTCTGACTGGGAAATATACAAGGCAAGTCAGAGAAATTTTAAGAACGAAATACAGAAATCCAAACGCCAATCGTGGCACTACAGAAACCGCGAGACTAAGGAAAATCCTAACCAGGGAAGCAATAACTCTGGGATCTCTCAAGGACCCCGAAGGAAACTGGACTGAATCGTGTTCAGATTCTTTAAAGCTGTTACTGAGCACGCACTTTCCAGGGTGCACCACTCAGGCACACCCCGGTATATACACCAACAGCATGATGGAAACGAACCCCCCTGCAGATTTGGTCACATAGGACAGAATAGAATGGGCTATCCGATCATTCTCCCCCTTCAAATCCCAAGGGCTCGATGGAATCTTTCCTCTCATGTTGCAGAGAACCACCAACACCATCATACCGGTACTAAAAGAACTATACATGGGTAGCCTCATACTGGGGTATATACCAAGAACATGGAGAGATGTGAAGGTCATTTTTATACCAAAGGCTGGCAAACCAAGTCACACCAGTGCAAAAGACTTCAGGCCAATACGCCTCACCTCTTTCATCCTGAAAACTTTAGAAAGACTGATCGATATACACATTCGTAGCAGACTACGCCCGGAAGATTTATCACCGGCCCAACACGCCTACACCAAAGGTAAAAGTGTGGAGACCGCGCTACATTGTGTTGTCGGCACAGTAGAGAAAACACTGAAAGATAAAGAATACACTTTAGCGGCATTCCTAGACATTGAAGGAGCGTTTAACAATGTTAATACTGCTGCCGTACGCAGAACGCTAAGCAAGCTCAACATTGACAGTATTATTGTCAACTGGGTAACCAGCATGCTTGAAGAAAGACACATTATAGCCGAATTTGGTGGCTCTAAGCTAGAAGCTTATGCCTACAGAGGGACCCCTCAGGGCGGGGTGATCTCCCCACTTTTGTGGGTCATTGTTCTTAATGAAGCACTCACGAAACTTAAGAACAATTGTTATATAAAATACTTATGTACTTTTATGTACTTGCCCTTCAGGCAATACCTTAGTAGTATTAGGAAATAATACTTATAAGGCAACACTGTTTATATGAAGTTGAAATAAAGCACAGTACTTATTGAACCGTCGTCTTTGATCTACACTACACATACATAACATGGCGCAGCCGTAAAAAAAAAAAAAAATAAAAAATAAAAAATAAAAATAAAAATCAAAGCAGCCATAATCAAAACAAAGTAACTGCATAATTACTTCTAAAAGTTAGAAAATAAATTTTTAAATTAAAATTGAGTCAAAGTGACATCTGAATAAAAATGGATTTCAACAAACCCAAACCATTAGAACTGAATGGAAATTTAAAAGAAAATTGGGCAAAGTTTAAACAACGCTATAAAATATATGCAGTGGCTACGAAGACGGACAAAGAAGATGAGGGAATCCAAGTAGCAAGATTCCTCAGTTGTGCTGGAGAAGAGGCGATCGAGCTTTTCAACACATTATCTATTGCAGAAGCAGATGCCAAGAAAATTCTACCTGTCATGAATGCATATGAGACGTATTGCAATCCAAGAAGTAACGTGGTATATGAACGGTATGTCTTTTACACCAGAAGTCAACGGGAAGGAGAACCGTTTGATCATTTCATGGCAGATATCGCTAAACTTGTCGAAAGTTGTGAATTTGGAGCACAAAAAGAATCCATATTAAGGGATCGTGTGGTGATTGGCATAGCTGATCATAATGTTCAATCGCAGTTATTGAAAATCGATAATTTGGATTTAGCGAAGGCAAAGGAATTTTGTCGTGTGGCGGAGATAACGGCGAGTCAAGCGAAGCAAATGCAGAGTCATCAAAGCAGTGTGGATGATATCAGTCGCAAGAGAAGCAGCAATGAAGAATGGAACTCAAAAAGCAAAGAAGGTGATGTGGATAGAGGTAGAAATTATAGAAAAACTGATAATAAAAGTAGTGAAACAAATAATATGTATAATCGATGCAAAAAATTTAACAAAAAACATAAATTTGGTTTCTGTCCAGCTCATAACAGAAAATGTTTGGCATGCAATCAGTGGGGTCATTTTCAAGTAGTTTGTGACAAAAGAGTAAAAGTGAGGGATATAAAAGAGACTGGTGACAGTTACGAAACTGATTATTCGGATTACTATATTGATACAGTTAAAGAAATTAATAGTACTGAGTCCGTTTGGGTAGAAACTTTGAAGGTTGGTAATGATTTAATTGAGTTCAAATTAGACAGCGGTGCTGATGTCAATGTGCTACCTGTTAGCTTATTTAATCATATGAAATTCGATTTGAAACCATCTAAGACGAATCTGGAAGCGTACGCTGGCTTTAAGCTTACGACAGTTGGTGAAGTGATTTTACCGACGACTTATAAAGAGAAGTGCTTGAATATTCGATTTGTGGTGGCTAAAGTTAAGTCTAAACCAATATTGGGCCTTAGGTCGTGTATCGATTTCAATTTAATTAACAGAGTTAGTGAGCTTAATGTATTTCATAATGATCAACAGCAGTTAATAAAAATTAATATAGATGTGTTTACTGGAAGTGGTCGTTTTCCTGATAAGTGTTCCCTCGAATTAAAGTCTGGTGCTGTTCCATGCAATCGACCGCCGCGCAGAGTTCCACTTAGCCTTAGGGCTAAATTGAAAGACACTTTAGAGGCTATGGAAAAGAAACATATAATAACCAAAGTTAACAAACCTTCCGAGTGGTGTCACAATATGGTTATTGTTGAAAAGCCGGATGGTACTTTACGTATTTGTCTTGATCCTCAATGGTTAAATCTTAACCTCAAAGGAGAACATTTTCTTATACCGAAAACTGAAGAGTTTTGTTCTGTTATGAGGGAAATGGAGTACTTTTCCGTTTTAGATTTCAACGAAGGATTTTGGCAGCTTGAGCTGGATTCGGAATCTACAAACTTGACTGTGTTTAGTACTCCATTTGGGGAATACAAATTTAATGTTCTGCCTTTTGGCATAAAAGTTGCACCTGAAATGTTTCAGAAGGTCAATGCTAAGTACTTTGGTGGACTCCCCGGTGTTTTTGTTTACATTGACGATATTTTAGTGGGAGGGCAAACCAAGCAGGAACATGATGAAAACCTAGAACGGGTTTTAAAGCGGGCGAGGGAAATAGGTGTCAAATTTAATCCCAATAAACTTCAGTACAACGTACGACAAGTTAGGTATCTAGGGCATGTATTTTCTAAGGAAGGTCTATTGCCAGATCCTGAACGAATTAAAACCATTCGGGGGATTAAAGATCCGGAAAATAAAAAAGATTTAGAGAACATTTTTGGAACTTTCAATTTCTTAAGATCTTTTATACCTAATTTCGCTGAAATAAATGCACCTTTGAGAGAGCTACTTCGCAAAAATGTAGAGTTTGTCTGGACGAAAAGGAATTCGGAGATTTTACAATCGATTAAGGAAAAATTAGCTAATGCTACAATTTTGCACAGTTTTTCTCCCGATTGTCCAATTGTTCTTCAGACGGATGCATCATCTAAGAACGGGTTAGGCTGTTGCTTATTTCAGAACAATAAGCCAGTCTGTTACGCATCCAAAAGTTTATCTCATGCTGAGGTAAACTATGCGCAGATAGAAAAGGAGTTTCTTGGTATAGTTTATGCGTGTGAGAAATTTCATACGTACATTTACGGTCGCAAGGTAACGGTGCATACTGACCATAAGCCATTAGTTGGCATAATGAAAAAAGAGCTTAGTCAAATTCATTCGAACAGGCTACAACGTATGAAAATAAAACTATTAAAATATGATTTGGATGTCCAGTATGTGTCAGGAAAATTACTTCATGTAGCAGATCTTTTATCAAGAAACTCCTCGGAAGACAAAAGTGTCACAACTGATAGTTTATTAACAGATGTCGTTCATTCTGTTAATATTAGCGACTCGAAAAAGGCTATGTTTCAAGAAGCTCTTAAAAGCGACGCAGTTGTGCAGTCTATAATGCAATTTTACTACAACGGGTGGCCAAAATCAAAGCATTCTTTGGCGGATGAGTTGAAATTTTACTGGACTGTCAAAGACCGTTTGTTTGTTGAAAATGGTCTGTTATTCTACGATAATAGAATCTTTGTTCCCCAAACTTTAGTCCAAAAAATTCTCGGTCTTTTACACGAATCTCATTTTGGAATAAGTAAAACCAAAGCTGGCGCAAAAATGCTCTTTTATTGGCCTCTCATGAATCGTGATATTGAAAATGTCATTTTTAAATGCAGAATTTGTGAGAAATTCAGATCGAATAATAGACATCAATCATTAATTCCGCATCTCACGCCAAGCTACCCATTTCAAAAAGTCGGGTGTGACTTATTTGACTTTGGTGGCAAGTCATATTTGGTCTTAGTTGACTACCTATCAAAATGGTTGGAAATAAAACCACTATCCAACAAAACCGGATGTAGTGTTATCGCTGCCCTTAAGGAAGTGTTCACTACACATGGAATTCCTGAAACTGTTGTGTCAGATAATCAGCCATTTAATTCTTTTGAGGTGCTTAATTTTGCAAGGGATTGGAATTTCAATTTTAGCTTTTCAAGTCCTCGCTATGCACGTTCCAATGGACTAGCAGAAAAGGGAGTCCATATCGCAAAAACACTACTTCGAAAAGCACATGAGCAAGATGTAGACATTAACACCGCTCTATTGGAGTACAGGTCTACACCAATTACAAGCCTTGGTTACGCACCATCAGAAATATTAATGAGTAGGATTCTTAGAACAAAGCTACCAGTTAGCATAGAAGCACTAAAACCAAAACTAACATTAAAGATCTTTGAAAAAGCAAATGAGGAAAAAATTAAATACTCTCAATCTCATGATAGGGGAAAGAAAAGGTCAGAAGTTTGTTTTAATAATGGTGACAATGTAGTCTTTAAAGACGGAAAAACTTGGGAACCTGCAATGGTAATAAAAAAGCACTTCTCTCCGCGCTCGTACATAATAAAAAACGAAAATGGGAAGATTATTCGCAGAAACACCCAGCATCTGCGACGGTCTCACCATAGAGCCACTATACATGATCGAACCTATCCGTGTCAAAATTCCACGATCGTCACAGAGCAGTCTGAGAGGGCTTCAAATGGAATTGAACAGGAATCAAATAATGCATCTCAAATCAAAGATTCAATCCAACCTTCTGGGTCCTTACCATCTACCCAAACAGCATACATAACACGGTATGGTAGAGAAATTAAAAAACCAAACATTTACTGTTCGAGCTAATAATTTAGTTTAAAAAGGGAGATGTTATATAAAATACTTATGTACTTTTATGTACTTGCCCTTCAGGCAATACTTAGTAGTATTAATAAATAATACTTATAAGGCAACACTGTTTATATGAAGTTGAAATAAAGCACAGTACTTATTGAACCGTCGTCTTTGATCTACACTACACATACATAACAACAATGGCATCAGAATAACGGCTTAAGCGGATGACGTCGTATTGTTGGCAACGGGAAAATTCCTTCCAACACTGTCGGAACAAATTGAAAGCGCCCTAAGAACCCTCGACACCTGGACCAGGAACTGCGGTCTAACAGTCAATCCCCAGAAAACTGATCTGGTACTTTTCACAAATAAAAGGAAAATACCACAGTTTGCTACACCCTCTGTTGGCGGCACACCCCTCAGAATCTCTGAAAGCGCAAAGTACCTGGGACTTATACTAGACAAAAAACTAAACTGGAAATTGAACACCAATGAAAGAATCAAAAAAGCCACAATAGCCTTTTATTCCTGCAGCAGAATCTTTGGGAAAACCTGGGGACCATCTCCCAAAATTAAGCTCTGGATGTACACGACTATAGTAAGACCCATACTGACCTACGGCAGTCTCGTATGGTGGCCGGCAACCAATAAAGCCAGCTACCTAAAAGCGTTAACGAAGGTTCAAAGACTAGCGTGCATCGGCACCACCAGTGCGATGAGGACAACTCCAACCGCAGGACTTGAGGCTATCCTCTACCTGTGTCCGCTAGACATTCATATACAACAATCGGCCGCAATTAGTGCAATGAGAATCAGTCAATCGGTAAAATGGAATATGAACGCAACGGGTCATTCTACGATCCTATAGAAATATTTCGGCCATGTACCTGTCACGGACTACATTACGCCATATCTAGATTTTACAAGACCCTTCTCTAGCGCCTATCCCAGCAGGGAAGAATGGAGAGACGGACTCGTACCTAGCACACCAACCATAGCCGTATTCACAGACGGATCAAAAATGGGGACTGGGGTAGGGTCAGGTGTCTTCTCTGAATCGCTGGGTATATCAAAATCGATTCGCCTCCCCGACCATAGCAGCGTTTTCCAAGCAGAGGTCCTGGCAGTGACAACAGCAGCCCGTGAGTCTGTGGTAAGGGCAATACCACCTGAAGGTATTACCTTCTTTATCGATAGCCAGGCAGCAATAAAAGCCATAACTGCATCAGAAATAAAATCGAAGCTTGTGAAGTGCTGTCGCGAAGAACTCAAGGCTCTTGGTACACAGCACAAGGTATCACTCTGCTGGGTTCCGGGACATGAAGGCTTTTCAGGCAATGAGAAAGCAGACGAATTAGCAAGACAAGGTTCGGCAGCTGTTTCAGAACAAGCTGATCACTCTGTGGATATCCCGCCTTGCACATTAAAGCTTTAAGCAGGGAGGAAAGCCACAAGAGAGGCGAACGCAAGATGGGCCACCTTAAACACTTGTAACACCACAAGAATGCTATGGCCGTTCTTCAACGAATCCAAAACCGAGAAGATCATGCGGAAGGATAGGAAATCCCTCGTAGGTATCATAACAGGGCACAACACCCTGCGGTACCATACGAAGAAAATGGGCTTAACGGAAGAAGAACTTTGCAGAGGCTGCGGTGATGAGGAAGCTCTTAAGAATACAACCCACTTCCTATGTCACTGCCCAAGTCTCCAACACACCAGGTACAAATTCCTAGGGAGTCACTTCTTCAACGACCTGGACGAGCTTTCCAGCACATCAATAGACAAGATAATGAACTTCGTCAAATCAATAAGATGGTTTGTATGTAGCAGCACAGTAAGTAATTTGAATACGGGGTTATAATTGGGTAAGGGACAACCTCTTTCCCCCTACGGGAATCACAATGGGTCAGTATTGACCTGAGTGTGGCACGGAGAAATCCTCGCCAGCCCACAAACCTAACCTAACCTATAATCTTGAATTTATGACCTTCTACATACGCCCTAAACTTTTGCACCCACATAACTGCAGCGAGGCATTCACGTTCAGTGACGCTGTAGTTACGTTGCGCGGCATTTAATTTATGTGAATAGTAGAAAATCGGGCGTTCTGCGCCATTCTCGTCGCACTGACACAAAACGCATCCCAGTCGCAGATGCATCACAAACTACTACGAATTCTTTGTCATAGTCCGGATTGACTAAAATTGGCGCTGTAGTTAGCGCAGCCTTAAGTTGATTGAAGGTGTAAGCGCTACATCGCTAAAGTGGAATTTTACCCCTTTCTTTAGAGTGTTTGTAATAGGTGTGGCTATCGATGGAAAGTCTTTTACGAACCTCCGGTACCATCCAGCCATACCGAGGAATCGGCGGACCTGGCGTGGTGTTTGTGGTACCGGAAAATCATATGTAGCAGCACCATTTTCGGGATCCGTTTTGAGACACCCTTCCCCTACGATATACCCTAGGTATTTTAGTTGACGGAAACAAAATTTTTACTTTTGCAGATTTATTGATAAACCTGCATCCCTCAACCTATTGGCTACCACTGACAACATTTTCAGATGTTCCTCGAACGTTTGTGAAACTATCAGCAAGTCATCCAAGTAGACAAACACGTTTTCTCGCAATTCGTGAAGTACCACTTTGTCCATCAATCTGCACATGCGCTGTGGAGCATTGCAGAGGCCAAAGGGCATCACTCTGAAATGGTAAAGAGGCCTTCCGGGGACGGTGAAAGCGGTTTTCTCCCTTGACCTTTGCTTCGGCGGTATCTGCCAGAAAGCGTCTTTCAAATCCACACTTGAAATAAAGTGTGTATCAAAAAGACGTCCCCTCAATATGAGGAAGAGGATATGCATGCTTTTTTGTGACTTGGCTCACTTTTCGAAAGTCCAAGCACAAGCGGTTCTTACCAGGCTTACGTATGAGTACGACTGGTGAGCTCCATGCACTTGAACTTTCTTCTATGATCCCCAAGTCCAGCATGCGATCCAATTCCTCATACAATAGGGTTTGTACCGCCGGAGATACGGGATAATGCCGCTGTTTGACGGGTTCAGCGTCTCCGGTGTCTATTATGTGTTCCTCTAAGTGTGTCTTTCCTAGGCCAAAAGTGGCAAAGGAGGGGAACAAACTCATGGATTGGCTTAGTCTACTGGATTCCTCGTGGGATAATTTACAAAAATGTGAATCACCTATACACTCGGATTGAATTATTGATAGTTCAGATTTAAGATAGGGGGTGATCTCAAATTCTCTCCAAAAATCAACCCCTAAGTATAAGGGTTGTTTTAAAGTAGGCACAAGAAATATGGTTATCGGCTTCACGGCGCCTTTGTATGTAATGTCAAGGGTAACTTGACTATCACAGACTGGTTGTGCCCGTCAGCAGTTTTAACTAACGAATGAAATCTTTTAAAAGGGATTTGCTTCTCTTTGAGGACCTTACAACTCTCTTGTCCTAGACAACTTACAGCCGCACCACTATCTAATAATCCAAAAATACTTTGACCAAAGATATTTACCATTGCATATGGACGCGGGTCGTTCTCAGAACTGCATAGAGTTGTGGCTGCAATAGATTGATAAATAAGCTTCTTTTTTTTAAATCTCTCTCGAAGACGGAGTATCTTTTTCGAGCAGTAATTGGGAGTGTTTTGAGTGTTTCTATTTCGGGTCGCATAATACGTTTGCAAACGATCGTGTAGAGTTTTGACGGGGGTATTTTGGGCTTGATCTGGCTGAGGAGGAGAAGCTACCTCCCGTTTGAGAATCGCAAGTGGCTTAGTACAGTTTTGAAGGGAAGAAGCGAAAGTAGAGGTACTGAGATTTGAATTTAATGGTGTGCCGGGTTTCTTTCCTGTGAACAAATCACACCGGTGGATGATCTGTTCTGTCGCGAGTTTTCCGAGCATCTCGTGCATCTAGGAGTGGTGGTGTTTTCCTTTCCACACTTGAAACAGAATAAGTTTCTCTGGGGACTATCACACTCGTAAAAAGTGTGGCCAACAATCTTGCAATTCGAGCAAGTAAGAGCGTTTTGGTTCCTACGATTTTCCATCGCATCGACATGGAAACCTACACCACTGCAGGATGGTTCTTCTTCACTGACTTCCACCTCACTAACATGGCGTCTAACTATTGGAGCTTGCATTGCCCGTACTCTGGGAGGCTCATGGTCGCTGAGATACTTCTCAATAGTGCGACATACATACACTAATTCAGGCAAACTGTTAGTATAGAAGGTTATTAAGAGCTCTCCCTCTCCGTGGTGCCTTGACGTTGGGCCGGTGACAAATTGGTGGAAATTCAGTACTACCTCCTCCCAAGATGCTCCATAACCATCATTGACTCGCTCCAACCGAAAAAGAAAATCGTCCACAGACATCTTTCGATTGTCGAATTTAATGCCCCATTTATGAAAGTTGTGGGCATTCGAAACGGTCGACGAAGGAGTTTGACCTCTATTTACGGTAGGAGAAGTTATGGGCTGGTTAAGATGCATATTATTTAACTGGGCAATAAAATTGTCTACATTTTCAGTTCGCGCGTTAGGGGGAGGTACTGTCATGTCAGGTAATTGTGTTGGAAAGGCCGTTATTGGCTCAGGCGGGTGCAGTATGGGTGCATTGGTAGGTGGCAGTATCCGAGGTGGAGTCTGAGAAATCAATAAGTCTTGAAAGAGCAGAGTGATGTCATTTCTACTAGTGACTCGATTCTTCTCTAACTCTTCCCTAATTACTCGCAAGTCATCGGTGCGACTCAGACCCACGGTTGCAGAAACAACTTCTTGCACGTACTGGGCCAAATTCTCTCTTTCATTATTTTCAGCGTCCACTTCAACTTCGGAGTCAACATGTAAATTACCGTGCTCTTCAGTTGAACGTATATCATATTGACGAGTCTCATCGAGAGACACGCGAGCCTCGTTTGAAGTTGAAGGAACGGGGTAGTTATTTATTGAACGGGGTTTTGCCCGCCAGGACTTCGCTACGGGACCAACGGATTGGCGTGTATCCTTAGCCTTTTTGTCCTTCTTTGGACGTAAGAACCTTTCAGAAGTTGAATTCAGATTCGACATATTTATTTGAGGGTATTATTGTGAGGAATTCACAAAAGATAAAAAAAATATAATTATATAGATAATGTAGTTTTGTAACTAAGCTAATGAGCCTAAAATGTATGCTTTCAATTAAAAAAAAAAACAAATTTCGTAACCAACAATAAAATTTCAGCAATTTTAGATTGTATAAATGTATGTAGTTAAATGTTAAGTAAGTGTTTCATAAAAGTTCGGATACGATGACTTCGTGAGGGGTTGTAATTTGTAGACTAATAAATCTAATATGGTACGTAACGTGATGTCTTTCAGGGATATAGGTAGGTTAATGAGCGTTCGATATAGTATGTTTACATATTTGGTTTTAAGATCAACAGCATTTTGGTTAAGCTTCGTAAGCGAATATCAAATCAAACGCAAATAAAGTTATAAAGCAAAACCTCGCGCAACTGCAACGTACATAAGTCTGGACAACGTGTCCTAACTTACCGGACAAGGCGCTATAATTGCTGAATTCCAAAGATGGTAAATGGAAATAAAAAGTTTTCAAAACATGCTAACGATCGACACGATAAAACGAAACATTCAGAATCTTAATTGGCTAACTTTTGATCATCATCCTACAGATCTTTACAATCAAAGAAATTACGAGTGCTTAGCAACAGACATATATCAGGAATATTATCACTAACATACCGGACAAAGCAACTAAAGTTTTTATGCGATAAAGTACAAAAGGAAATCTGATGACCTAAGGATCGAAATACAAATACAAGGCCAAGCTCAAAGCCATGGCTTCCAGCACATGTATCTGCAGAAAACGAAATACGGGAGAAAGTATCCTTTATACCTGAGTGGCAGCAATGACGTTAGTCTGGGATAGTCACACAAACTAAACGGACAGCCATAAAGGCATTTAACGGATTCTGATGATAATCCCACAAAAAAAATATATAGCCAGAACAACTTGAGAGCATGCTCGATCCAGAGTTCAAAAGATAAAAGTTAAGGTAAACCTTAGAAGGAATATTGGAAACAAATATTTGGAATATACTTGGACAACTTCGGGCCCCACGTTGGGCGCCAACCTATAACGAAAAAAAAATTTATTGAGAGCGGATCCTAAAAGGGATGAATATGGATACGCCACTATCAAATGGATAAAATCCCGCAAAAAAAATATATAGCCAGAACAACTTGAGAGCATGCTCGATCCAGAGTTCAAAAGATAAAAGTTAAGGTAAACCTTAGAAGGAATATTGGAAACAAATATTTGGAATATACTTGAACAACTTCGGGCCCCACGTTGGGCGCCAACCTATAACGAAAAAAAAATTTATTGAGAGCGGATCCTAAAAGGGATGAATATGGATACGCCACTATCAAATGGATAAAATCCCGACACTCGCGCCATCCAATCCACTCCTGCCGTGAATGTAACTAACCCAATGATGATTCACGCGGCAATAACTAAGATAACCTCCCAACCTTTGGTAACCCATATGACCTCTGCACTACAGGCTCTACAAGAGGTCAGTCCGGGCTAAGATGGGAGGATGTTCGGACACTAAGAAGCGGCAGGCATGCTTGTGGGGATCCGTCCTCAGCTCGTCGGAATGGGAGGGATCTTGCTTCCTAGATTGCCGAACGATGTTAAATTTTACATGCCTGTCTCCAGATGTGGTTTGAGAATAATGTTAAGTTAAAATAGAGGCCCGAAGCTGTCCTAAAAATCTACACATATTTGGCGAAACAAACTTAAATGAGTCCTATATCCCCACATGCCTCTATCCATATTAGGAGAGAGGGAGGGAGCGAGATGTGTTGGCTCCCTCGGAGTGTGACCCACCCCTATGGTGATAGTGACTTAACATCACTAAACCAACCACCTTGGTGACTAAGCCACTCCAAAATTATAAATTTAGCCACCCCTTATTAGAAAGAGGTCGAAGACCTCTTGTGGACCTGATCTAAATCAGTATACCCCTACACTTCATCATCGCGTACGAAAAATTTAAATCATCAGCTTCTATTCATCCTCACGATTAATCGCGCACGAAAAGTATCTGTAACATGTTGATAACCTTCAGTAGTCCAAGATCAAAACACCCAAATCAAATCATAAGGATGAAGTTTGAATTTTAGAAATTTCACAATTGTTTTTATTAGCCGACGAATTCATAAAAAAAACTTAACTCTACTAGTCTTAATAAGATACTAAAACGGTGTGATATTTAATTATTTATAATTCATTAATTAATCGTCGAAAATTCAGAACTTAAAAACTAAATCATAATATACTAAAATAACTTCAATTTAGGGGAGGGGAGGGGATTATTAATAACACTCAGCAGCATTTTTTTTTTTACAAAAAAAACCTGGCTCCTGAAGTGGACAACAATTAGGATGGGATTTGGGAGGTGAAAATTTGGATCGGGGGAATACAGTTGACAGCAAATATGCTGGAGTTGGTAGCGGCTGAGGCGATGTAAGTTGCGGCTCCTTATGGTTGTTCCGGGAGTTATGTTGCTGGAGGCATGACTTGCTGCTGCTTTCTGGTGCGGATCTACCTTCTACTTGCTTCAGAGGCCGGGAACGAGGACTACGACCGAGTGATGGGATCGTATCGTTCGATGATCTTGCAAGTGGATGGATGACGTCGTGCGGTGTTTAATGCGGTTGGATTGAATTTTGAGCTCCGTTGTGGCCGATTTATTCCAGGCTATCGAAGTTGTAGTGCCGTTGAATCGGAAGCTATAAGGTGGTGTTTGAGGCCGTAATTCACCAACGGCAACGGTATATCTCTTACGAGCTGTACGCAGATTTGGTTTGGCGTAACGAGCGGGTATTGGGGCTCACCTCAATGTGGTTGGGCTTTCGTTTGACGTCAGACAGACGGGGCGGCGAGGCAGCTTGATTTACGCACTGTTTGCAGTGAGCTTGGTGGAAGTAAGCGATGGCTGGAACTTTGGTTCTTCTTTGTATAGAGGAGCACTTTCGGTGGCGATGCTGGTTACGTAGCGGTAGCTTGGAAACACACTTCGTTGCTTATAGTGGCAACCGATGAAACAACTCGAAACGTCGTTCGGCGTGAATTTTGTGCACCAGCAACTAGTTTTCTATGTGTTATACGTGACTTTCCACAATTTATACCGATGCACCTTTCTAACTTTTGGTCAACAAAATCGTTGGATTACGTGACACCAGCGCACAATCTAGACAGTACGTCCGCTCACCAAATCAGCTCGCCAAAAACTGGTCTCCCCACGCATCAAAATTCTAGCCAAAGTTATCGTGACAGCAATTTACTTGCACCAGCGCAGCTTATGTATACCGCAGTAACCGCGCGCTATAACACATATCCCTCACGCGACATCGTCATCATAAGAAGTACAGCAAAAAAAACTAAAGACCGCATTATGGTCTGATTCCAGCGGCCAATACATAATGTGGTACAGGCCACAGCACAGCAAAAATCTGTATTATTCCGCTACGTTGTGATTGGTATATTTGTAAATATACCGCGGTCTCATCTATCTATATACTAGCATCGTCATTTTTCCCCTTCTAGCACTTACTGGTCATTTCTTTTACAACTTACATTTGCTTACTCCCCCTCTGGGTGACGGTTGTAGAATTGAATTTTCGTCGTGCATTTGTGGGGTTTTGATCATTGACTCACACCTAAATCATGGATAAACGTCGATTCTGGATAATCAAGGGATAACATATTCGCTCTCAGACCGAAACCAAAACTATTTGGGTTCGTTTCATTAATAACGGAAATGAGAGCACGAATGCGACATAAGTTTTTTTTTTTTTTTTTGAGTCTAAATTGATTGCCAGTTTATTAGTTGCTGCAAATTGGAATACAATTTGGAAAGAGTGAAGTAAAATAAAAACGGGCTTAGTGAGCGTTTCCCACAAACCTTGAGATGTTACTGTGGTTTCCAAAGCGTAGCCCTCCCACGGTCAACTACCCTTAAAGGAGTAGTGACCATCCTTGGTTATCGCAACGCTTAATTTTAGCGGTAACCCCTAATCAAAAGCCGAATCATTGTTTAAGATTCGCTGTTATCACCGCCGATGTATATTACACTCAACATTTCACTCCCCAATAGCATTGAAATTTTAATCAAAATTCATTCTAAAAAATGTAACTTCAATGGGAAATAAACACACCGACACCAGACTCCTGAGCTTTCATTTCATATACAAAATTTTATTAAACAAAAATATAAAAATCTAATATCTAATGCATGGGAAATTTAAAATAAATATCGGATCATTGGCGATTGAATTCTATTTGATTCTATTTTGGATTCACAAACAAATTAAGTTCTTGTTCACTATTTAGGAAAATATATTTATATAGGTAGGTATAAGATAGGTAATATGTAGTTAATTCATTAGATAAATTTTCCTTTGTATTTAAAATTGTATATTTGTATTTATTAGGTTAAGTAGGTAGTTCAATTACTTCAATAAATTTTATATATAAGTATCTGTAGTTAGGTAAGCTTTAATCCATATCTTTAGTTAGTTAGAATATTATAGTATTTTGTGTCCTATTTAGCAAATTATCTTGATTGGCTTTGTGCCTTTCTTTTGTTTAAATTTTTACTTCGATTTGTGTTTCATTAACATTAAGCTTTCAACTTTAAGCTTTCTATTTCTATTGCTCATTAAATGGTTGATCACTTTGTGATTCAACTTCAAAATCAATTAAAAAAATTCACCAATTTTCAATTTTAACAAAACTTCCTGCAAATAGCTCGCTCAATGTATAAAAAAAATACCAAATAGACTCACCGATGTTTAATATTCTTCAGTTTGTGTAGAACTTCCGATGAATGGTGTGCGCAGCATACATGGACTTTGTTGATTATGGCGAACACTAAATTAATTACGTTTAGGAAAAGAACAGAACATTTTACACTGAACGAACTTTACACTAATATTCACGAGGTGGTATTGAGTTTTTTGTTTTTTTGTTTTGTGTCTTTTTTTGTCTCTTTTTGTTTTGTCTTTATGTAAGTGCATAGCACAACACGATCAAATTGCGTTGCTTAATTATGTTCGGATTTGCTAATTTGAATTTGAAGTAGGAATGGAAGGGAGATGGGAATTGGGAAAATCTGGGTACGTTGAAAAGCTGCTGAAGTTATGGTGTATTTGATGGCGGGCCGACGAGTGACAGTATAGCGGGTGGCCGCTGTATATTTCCCGTTGTTTTTTTGTTTTTGGTTTATGCATTTAGTCGTTTGCATAAACAATTTTTAGAAGTTTATAGCAAAAATGTGTTTCACGTTTCAAAATTTATATCGACTTTTGTAATAATTTTGAAATGAAAATGTATTACATATTAAAAAATAAATTTGATTACCTACTTTGGCTGTAAAAATCAAAACAAAGAATTTCTTATAAAATTGTATGTACCTGTTCAAATGTATGACATTATCAAAAAATTCTATAGAATAATCAAAAAAGCGAACAGTGAGCAAAAGTATCTTAGCGAAACACACATGTAATTATAATTTTATATTTAATAAAAACGTATGACAAGCTAAAAATTTAATTTTTAACGGAGCGCCCTGTGCCATTTGTGGGGTACCGCCTATAATGCATCCTTGCAGCAACATTTTTAGTAATTGAAAATTAGAATGTCACCCTGGACACTACCTTTACGAAACTACATTGGCACATCTATTTCATACGTAAACCTGCTGTGCGAAACTTGGCAAATTTAGTGCTAAGCCGCTGTAACCTCATACACGGAAACAAGTTTCAAATGGCCTACCAAAATCCGATGACAAGAATGTATAGCTCTTTTTACTTTAACCTTCTGCCGGTGATGGTACTGTCGAGCCATCCGTCCTTTGCTCAGACATCAAAAAAATAAAAATAAATGTATTTAGGCAACTACAAACTAAATTTTGTGTCCTGATTTGCAACGATTCACTGATTAACCAATTAATTAATTGCAAACAAAAAAATTATTAGCGTGAAACCTAAAATTATTTTCACGCCAGTGCCACTGCACTTACACGCCTACACCCCAGTACTTTATCAGGTAAAATGTTACATATTTCCGTCGAATTTATTGAATTAAGTGAGTGTTTTGTTTAGCACGATCAGTGACGATAGTTAGTACTGCCGAGTGATACCACAAATTGCGTCGCACGCCCGCTTTGATATCGCTCCATGATCAGCCAAGTGCTGACCAAAACCACCATCGCCGGTAGAAAAAACATACTCTGCCACCTAACATCGAAGAAACTAGGTAGCGATCATTTCTCAGAAAAGCGCCACAATCACCTAAATCCGCAGGCTCCCACGATACACCAGTTTGAGCTGCGAAACAGATGAACCCTCGAATCAGGGCACCATCTCAATCGTCGTGACCTGCAAGCAACTCTAGTGTTGAACAAAACAAATGATCATCGTTTCGCCAACTATTGGTTATCAGCCCAACAAGATCGCTATTCACCCATCCGCAATCATCAACAGCGCGTTCTCACCCCCGCTGGAACTCCTTTAATCTTGCGACCCCGATTCTGTTCGAACGCTGCCACTGATTCGGTGAGCCATATACCCACCATCAGCTGCCACCAAGAGAATCAAAGCAATCCATAGTCAAGCGACCACCAGCTCGCATCAGTCTGTTAACTACAACTACACCCCACAAGCTTCAAAGTTATCAGAAACTCGTCTCATCCATTCTGCGTTATCACCTCCGCATCCATTGATCCACCTGATTGTAAGTCATCGCAACCTTCAACAAGTGCCGTAAAGTGTAGCAAAGTGCACATATTTATGGTTTTTCCGAAATAGCTACACCTTTTAGATTGAAGATCAACCAATATGCTGTGCACAACATCTTGGGATATTACCGGCGTCAATTAAATATAAAACAACCAAACACATGGTAAGTGAGACAAAATTTTGTTTTGCAATTATTTTGATAGCGTATGAATGAACTAGGTGTATACATAGTATTTTTTTTGTTTTTGCATTTCTTTTGAGTCATTTTCGGAGACAATAGCTCTTGTTCAATGATAAACAAGTTTTTTTTTTATTGCGAGAGACGTGTACTGATAAGGAATTAGAGATTCGTAGGTAATTCTACGGCCTAAGGGTATGCAAACATTTTTTTCTGCTTATGCTGGTACGTTTTGTTTTATTTTGCTTATGATTTCGCAAAAGATAAATTCAGTGCGACAATATTAATTTGTAGGGTAGGTACTAGGTACAATAAGAGTACATACATATTATGTAACTATATATATATATGCACTTGTAATATTCATTTAAAGTTTAAATGGATTGATCGGACGGTCGAATTAATGACACCGATTTTGATTGGCACAGAGATTGTGTGAATTTGCTTCATGTTAGAAGTGCAGATGAAAAACCCATTAAAGTATATTAGCATTGAATTGACAATTGATCATTAAACCTATTTGATTTGTTTGATCTATTTCTTTTTAAATATTGGTCAATTTGTATTTAGTAATTATAAGTTTTTTTTAATAATCTAGTATAGTCTGTAAGGATTAATACTTGTTAATACAATTGTAAGTCAATCATGTTGTTTAAAATATAAAATTACTGAACTCATAGTGAACTATGTACATGTACATATCGTGTTGGGTCATTTTCATTTATTCTGAATAATTTTCAGCATGAGCCTTCAGTAATATAGTGTTGTGCTAGTGGGAATGTGGAAGCGATAGGTATGTGTAGGTAATGTGAGTGAATCATTATAGATTGCTCACGCATACGTTAGGGGTCATTGCGAGTAATCAAGTGGAGCAATGGCCTAGGTAGGTAGTCCCTATTTCTTACAGAATAGTGGACCGAGGGAGGGCCACACAAATGGGAACCATTTCCACCTTTCGGTTTCCCAACTTTAAGGATTTTATTCAACGGTCTAGAGCTTTGATAGAATAGGTTTGAACATTATTTTAGGCATGTGAATTGTGTACGGTAGTTCAGTGGCATGTGCAAGAACCCACCCATTTCGACGAGCTAGATTCGTGCTTTAAGCAAGCATGCCTACCGCACTACGTCAACTGAACACCCCGCCAAACTACCCATCAATTTTTGCAGGATTTCCTGTGATCCTGGAAATCAATGGGAACGCAAAAGATCGCGTACGTTTTCTCTTCGTCTCAGTTTGGTGGGACCAACTTCCGTTACACATTTTCCGAAAAAATATTCCTCCCCTTTTTCTCTCTATCAATAACATACTTTTTATATACGTCTATTTCTCATGGCAGTGTGACACAGTAATACTTGCTGATAGACATGCCTACAAAGAACCTGGTTTTCCACTGTACTAAATTGCTGTAGAAAACTCGTATGGGTAAACGGATTTTGCGGCACACAGACACGCATTTGTTTTGGCGACGTAGGTATTCATTCCAAACAAAGGTTGTTTCTCTCTAGTTGTTTTTGTAGCTCATTTATGTTGAGTTTTCCCTTGTGTTGTGACCAGAGTATAATCCATTAATGAGTAGGGAAACTCTCGACGCATGCATTTCCTACTACCGCAAAGCAAAATGCAGAAGAAATCGTACAATAAGTGGAAGCAGATCGAAAGAATACTTTTTATCTGAATACAACGAATGCTTGGGAAGAAAAGGGTACACAACACATTTTACCTGTATCTACCAATGCATGGGGCTTGCTGCGTACGACGAACGATTGTGGTTTTTTCATAACGCATTTTTAAAGGCGCGTAAACTCGATCTTGTTGTGTGTACCTTTTCACTTTGTGCAGTGTGACCTTCTTTGCTTTTTGGAAAATGGGTTTATGTTTCGTAATTACGATTATTTTTTTTCAGGTATATAAAACAAAGTGGAAAAAACTGTTTCCCTCTGTCGCCCGTAATTTTCAACCGATTTTGTTAATATTTTTTTTAAATGTCGGTAATTACGGTGATTGGGTGATAGGCTAAACAAATTCAAAATCGGACAAATGGGCATGGCACCGTCCATACAAAAAAAACATTCAAAATCATATATCTCCAAAACCACAGAATCGATTGAGCTCAAACTTACAGATTATCTTAGCTATTGGTCGTGAAGTGCTCCTGTGAAGATTGGTCAAAATTCGACAAAGGGGCGTGGCACCACCCATACAAAAAAACATTCAAAATCGTATATCTCCAAAACCAAAGAATCGATTGAGATCAAACTCACCGATAATCAAAGACAAACATTCACCGTTAAAGCAACTTTCCATAGAAGAAGAGGAATGTGAGACATTCTTTAAGACCACCACAACTCGCTGACCATTGACCAATAAGTTCATCGTTCGATTACCATTTCGAGAGGATGGTAGATCGCTCAGGAGTTCCTATGACATCGCCTAAAACCGGTTAGTATCATTAGAACATAAATTACATCGCTCTTCATCATTACAGAAAGAGTATAGTCAGTTGGTCGACGAGTATGCACTATTAGATCACATGACCAAATTGGATCCAGCAAGGGCAATTCATGATCGAGTGAACTACGTTAGCCATCACTGTGTGCTGAATCCGGACAGCTCACCAACCAAACTGCGTGTCATTTTCGACGCATCCTGTAAGACATCATCATGTAAATCGCTAAATGACATTTTGAAGGTCGGTCCAACTCTTCAAGATGACATTTTTACTATCCTCGTTCGATTTCGCACCACCCATCGGTTCGTACTTATGGCAGATTGCAGACAAAACCCAAATATATCGACAAATACTACTAAGTCCCAAAGACACCAACATGCAATGCATATTCGGCGCAACTATCAATCAAAAGCGGTCAAAACTTATATGTTAAAAACGGTCACTTATGGCACAAGTTGTGGTCCATATTTAGCTTTTAGTATGGAATGGGATCCCAACGAAGACACCTTGCGTTTTAACTACGTCGAATCCCCAAATAGCAGGCCAAACACACGTAGCATCCTTTCACAAATTTCACTATTTTACGATCCCCTTGGCTTATTGAATCCCGTGATAGTCAAAGCTAAAATTTTCATGCAAACACTGTGAAAACTCAAACTTCATTGGGATGAGAGTCTCCCGGGAGATCTTTACATACAATGGTTGGAGTACAAAAATCATCTAAATGATATTCAGCAAATAAAACTCCCCCGGTACGCATCAAATTGCAACGCTACTGCAACGCTACTGTTTTTCAGATTCTAGCTCCAAGTCCTATGGGGCATGCGTTTACATCAGAACAGTAGGTGAAGACAGAGAAGTGTCAACAAGACTGACATGTGCGAAATCCAGAGTACCACCGATTGCGGAAACCAAAAACCGCAGACTTGAGCTGTGTGCGGCGTTATTACTGGTGGAGCTTCTAGATAGAGTAACAACCATTTTTGGACATCAATCCGTTCAAATATTCGATTCAATATCATACCTTCGGAATGGTATCTTAAATCCAATCTGCAACAACTATCACCATTCATTCAAGACGGACTTGTAAGAGTCGGAGGACGGCTCTCTAACTCTACGCTATGATATGATGCAATACACCCATTCTTGCTCCCAAAGTCGTACCTCTTTATCACCACTCTCATTCGCCACCATCACCACAACAATCAACATGCTGGTCCACAAACATTGCACAACATCCTGAGAAAACGGTTCTAGATTCTAAGCGCCACGCATCAAAATTCTAGCCAAAGTTATCGTGACAGCAATTTACTTGCACCAGCGCAGCTTATGTATACCACAGTAACCGCGCGCTATAACACATATCCCTCACGCGACATCGTCATCATAAGAAGTACAGCAAAAAAAACTAAAGACCGCATTATGGTCTGATTCCAGCGGCCAATACATAATGTGGTACAGGCCACAGCACAGCAAAAATCTGTATTATTCCGCTACGTTGTGATTGGTATATTTGTAAATATACCGCGGTCTCATCTATCTATATACTAGCATCGTCATTTTTCCCCTTCTAGCACTTACTGGTCATTTCTTTTACAACTTACATTTGCTTACTCCCCCTCTGGGTGACGGTTGTAGAATTGAATTTTCGTCGTGCATTTGTGGGGTTTTGATCATTGACTCACACCTAAATCATGGATAAACGTCGATTCTGGATAATCAAGGGATAACATATTCGCTCTCAGACCGAAACCAAAACTATTTGGGTTCGTTTCATTAATAACGGAAATGAGAGCACGAATGCGACATAAGTTTTTTTTTTTTTTTTGAGTCTAAATTGATTGCCAGTTTATTAGTTGCTGCAAATTGGAATACAATTTGGAAAGAGTGAAGTAAAATAAAAACGGGCTTAGTGAGCGTTTCCCACAAACCTTGAGATGTTAGTGTGGTTTCCAAAGCGTAGCCCTCCCACGGTCAACTACCCTTAAAGGAGTAGTGACCATCCTTGGTTATCGCAACGCTTAATTTTAGCGGTAACCCCTAATCAAAAGCCGAATCATTGTTTAAGATTCGCTGTTATCACCGCCGATGTATATTACACTCAACATTTCACTCCCCAATAGCATTGAAATTTTAATCAAAATTCATTCTAAAAAATGTAACTTCAATGGGAAATAAACACACCGACACCAGACTCCTGAGCTTTCATTTCATATACAAAATTTTATTAAACAAAAATATAAAAATCTAATATCTAATGCATGGGAAATTTAAAATAAATATCGGATCATTGGCGATTGAATTCTATTTGATTCTATTTTGGATTCACAAACAAATTAAGTTCTTGTTCACTATTTAGGAAAATATATTTATATAGGTAGGTATAAGATAGGTAATATGTAGTTAATTCATTAGATAAATGTTCCTTTGTATTTAAAATTGTATATTTGTATTTATTAGGTTAAGTAGGTAGTTCAATTACTTCAATAAATTTTATATATAAGTATCTGTAGGTAGGTAAGCTTTAATCCATATCTTTAGTTAGTTAGAATATTATAGTATTTTGTGTCCTATTTAGCAAATTATCTTGATTGGTTTTGTGCCTTTCTTTTGTTTAAATTTTTACTTCGATTTGTGTTTCATTAACATTAAGCTTTCAACTTTAAGCTTTCTAATTTCTATTGCTCATTAAATGGTTGATCACTTTGTGATTCAACTTCAAAATCAATTAAAAAAATTCACCAATTTTTAATTTTAACAAAACTTCCTGCAAATAGCTCGCTCAATGTATAAAAAAAATACCAAATAGACTCACCGATGTTTAATATTCTTCAGTTTGTGTAGAACTTCCGATGAATGGTGTGCACAGCATACATGGACTTTGTTGATTATGGCGAACACTAAATTAATTACTTTTCACTAATATTCACGAGGTGGTACTGGGAATCAAGAATCGTCGAAAATGTGCGCTACGTTCCAAAAGCAAAAGTGAATTTGTTTTCCATAGTGCAGTTGGCAAAGAATGGTTTTGAAACAAAATTCACGAAGGATGGTTGCACGATTGTTAACAAAAGGGATGGAAGTTTATCTGCAACTGGGTACATGGACAGCAACAACCTGGTGCGAATGGCATTTAAACATACACAAACGGAACATGCGTGTTTGACATCAAGTACGAATATTTCTGCAAGTAGTTTACAGCAATGCAGCTGTGATCAAATCAATGTGTGCGAAGGGATCGGTAAGTGGCATTAAACTTACTAATCAAGATGTTTTCTTTTGCGAAGAATGTCAATTAGGCAAAATGCACCGATCATCGCACCCGTTAAGTGAAAAACGCAGTTTGACGAAGGGTGAATGTATTCATGTTGATTTGTGCGGGCCAATGGAAGCAGATGGAATTGATGGCGTTCGTTATTTTATGCTCATGAAGGACGAAGCAACTGGGTTCCGATTTGTCTACTTACTGGCGCAGAAATCTGAAGTATTGGAGTACTTTGAAGAGTTCTTGGCACAAATGAAAAACGCGTGAAACTGTAATGTGAAGAGAATACGCTGCGACAATGGGACCGAGTTCATCAATAGTGGCGTTTCGAGTTTGTTTGATTGCGAAAAATGGAATAATTTTGGGCAGAATCGCACCATATACACCCGAACAAAATGGTTATATTGAACGGGATAACAGAACTGTTCAAGAATCGGCGCGGACTATGCTGATTTCAAGTGGATTGGCGAAATCTCTTTGGCCGGAGGCAGTACGAACAGCTGTGTACATTCTTAATCGGACATCGACGGTAAAGAACTCAAACCAAACACCATATGAGCAGTGGTTCGGAGAAAAACCGCAACTAGATCATGTGAAGGTATTTGGAACAGTTGGCTTTGTATACATTCCGAAGGCAGTTAATCGAAAGAAATGGGATGCTAAAGCTAAAAGGATTCATTTGGTTGGCTATGAGCCTACGCAGAAGAACTTTGGACTTTATGATCCAGCCTCGAAGAAAGTCATTGTTAGCTGTGATGTCAAATTCAACGAGAATTTCATTAGGAGCGAGTATGTCACGTTTTCTCAAAATGACAGTGAGAATGAGAGAAAACAAGAGTCGCCGAATGAAATAAAAGTCAAAGATGTCAAGGTGGAAGATATAGCTGGTTTTGATGTAGACAGCAGCAAAAGTGAGGAAAACATGGACGAGCCTGAGACGGGAAGATGTTTGCGAAGTAATCCGAAAAGGGTAATTCCATATGACGCTGAGCGTGGCTATATAGCTATGTTTCTTGAACCATCTTCGTTCGAAGAAGCCATGCAATCGAATCATCGTACTGAATGGAAGCGAGCCATTGAAGAGGAGCTACAATCATTGCACGAAAATGAAACTTGGGAAATCATCGATAGACCAAAAGACTGCAAGAACGTTATTGGTTCTAAATGGGTATTCAAGGTGAAGACGGTGCCAAATGAAGATCCAAGATGCAAGGCGCGACTTGTGGCCAAGGGATATTCGCAGAGCTCAGGAATCGATTACACCGAAACCTTTTCACCGGTCGTTCGATACGACTCAGTCAGGTGTGTTTTGGCGTTGGCAGCTATCTATGATATGGAGATCGTTCAGTTTGATGTCAAGACGGCTTTTTTAAACGGAAGGCTAAGCGAAAGGATTTTTATGAAAGTACCAGAAGGAGTTGAACACAAAGAAGGTCAAGTTTGTCGGTTAAAGAGAAGTCTGTATGGCTTGAAGCAGTCATCGCGTGCATGGAACTCGAAGTTTGTTGACTTTATCAAGGATTGCAACTTGGTGCAATCACTATCAGATCCTTGCGTGTTCTTTGGCAAAATTCATGGCGAGAAGGTAATTCTTTTACTTTATGTTGATGATGGATTACTTTTGTCTTGCAGTAAGCCAGCGATTGATATATTGGTCGAGAAGCTTCGCAACGCTTTTCAAATTACTTTGGGCAAAGGCGATTTTTACGTTGGCATCGAAATCAGTCGCGATCGGAGCTCAAAAAGGTTGAGCATCGGACAGGCATCGTATATTGATCGAATTATACGAAAATTCAACATGAATGACTCGAAATCAATCTCAACACCGGCAGATGTAGGCACATTTCTCACCAAAGCGAGCGATAGTGACACAGAAAGGACGTTCCCGTATCGGCAAGCATGTGGCTCACTTATGTTCGCTGCGACGGTTTCCAGACCAGACATCTCATATGCAGTGGGAGAAGTCTGTCGATTCATGGATAACCCTAATCTTATGCATATTAAAGCAGTAAAGCGTATATTTCAATATCTGAATCATACAAAGGATCTGAATATCACATATTGTTCAGACGACTCGAAGTTAATCGGCTACACGGACGCAGATCACGCCAGAGACGCTGAATCAAGTCGATCTATCACGGGGTATGCATTTCTCATCGGCAATGGCATAGTTACGTGGAAAAGTCAAAGGCAGTCACACGTTACTTTGTCAACGACAGAGTCGGAATACGTAGCGTTATGCGAAGGAACCAAGGAGGCAATTTGGCTTCGTGGAATGCTGAACGAACTTGGATTTGAGCAATCTGGTGGTACAAAGATATTCTGCGATAACCAAAGCACAATTCGATTGGTTAAAAACCCGGAATACCATCATCGTACAAAGCATATCAACAAGGCGATGCACTTTACACGTGAGAAGCATTTGGAGGGAGACATCGACGTTGAGTATGTGAAGAGCGAAGACCAGTTAGCGGATGTTTTTACCAAACCCTTACCAGTGATGAAGTTTAAGTCAAATATTGTTCGATTGGGCTTGGACAACTAATGGTAAATCAACCTACTATATTTTTCAATATAATATATGTTTTTTGATAAAAACAGTATTGTAAATCTAGTTCAACTTAATTTTGTGAAAAATTTCTGAAGTTTATTAATTAATTTGAATAGTTTTTGTAAAGATTGTGAAGTATATACATAGTTTAAAATGTTTAAATGAGTGGGAGTGTTGAAATTCGCATTAAAACATTGAAATAATTTGCTAACTTGAACACACTCCACTCACACTAATAGTAGTAACACTATAAATATCATGAACGCACTCTTATTTTCTTATTGACATTTCTACATTTTCTCATTCATTCGTCTTTCAACCAGCAAGCACACAGCATTGTAATAAACGCTTCTTTTATATAAAACGCCTTTTCTTTGTTGAAGTTTTTTCAGCCTGCGGTAAACGGAGAGTAAATTCAACACTTTTGGCCAACAAAATCGTTGGATTACGTGACACCAGCGCACAATCTAGACAGTACGTCCGCTCACCAAATCAGCTCGCCAAAAACTGGTCTCCCCACGCATCAAAATTCTAGCCAAAGTTATCGTGACAGCAATTTACTTGCACCAGCGCAGCTTATGTATACCACAGTAACCGCGCGCTATAACACATATCCCTCACGCGACATCGTCATCATAAGAAGTACAGCAAAAAAAACTAAAGACCGCATTATGGTCTGATTCCAGCGGCCAATACATAATGTGGTACAGGCCACATTCCGCTACGTTGTGCTTGGTATATTTGTAGGTATACCGCGGTCTCATCTATCTATATACTAGCATCGTCATTTTTCCTCTTCTAGCACTTACTGGTCATTTCTTTTACAACTTACATTTGCTTAATCCCCCTCTGGGTGACGGTTGTAGAATTGAATTTTCGTCGTGCATTTGTGGGGTTTTGATCTTTGACTCACACCTAAATCATGGATAAACGTCGATTCTGGATAATCAAGGGATAACATATTCGCTCTCAGACCGAAACCAAAACTATTTGGGTTCGTTTCATTAATAACGGAAATGAGAGCACGAATGCGACATACGTTTTTTTTTTGAGTCTAAATTGATTGCCAGTTTATTAGTTGCTGCAAATTGGAATACAATTTGGAAAGAGTGAAGTAAAATAAAAACGGGCTTAGTGAGCGTTTCCCACAAACCTTGAGATGTTAGTGTGGTTTCCAAAGCGTAGCCCTCCCACGGTCAACTACCCTTAAAGGAGTAGTGACCATCCTTGGTTATCGCAACGCTTAATTTTAGCGGTAACCCCTAATCAAAAGCCGAATCATTGTTTAAGATTCGCTGTTATCACCGCCGATGTATATTACACTCAACATTTCACTCCCCAATAGCATTGAAATTTTAATCAAAATTCATTCTAAAAAATGTAACTTCAATGGGAAATAAACACACCGACACCAGACTCCTGAGCTTTCATTTCATATACAAAATTTTATTAAACAAAAATATAAAAATCTAATATCTAATGCATGGGAAATTTAAAATAAATATCGGATCATTGGCGATTGAATTCTATTTGATTCTATTTTGGATTCACAAACAAATTAAGTTCTTGTTCACTATTTAGGAAAATATATTTATATAGGTAGGTATAAGATAGGTAATATGTAGTTAATTCATTAGATAAATGTTCCTTTGTATTTAAAATTGTATATTTGTATTTATTAGGTTAAGTAGGTAGTTCAATTACTTCAATAAATTTTATATATAAGTATCTGTAGGTAGGTAAGCTTTAATCCATATCTTTAGTTAGTTAGAATATTATAGTATTTTGTGTCCTATTTAGCAAATTATCTTGATTGGTTTTGTGCCTTTCTTTTGTTTAAATTTTTACTTCGATTTGTGTTTCATTAACATTAAGCTTTCAACTTTAAGCTTTCTAATTTCTATTGCTCATTAAATGGTTGATCACTTTGTGATTCAACTTCAAAATCAATTAAAAAAATTCACCAATTTTCAATTTTAACAAAACTTCCTGCAAATAGCTCGCTCAATGTATAAAAAAAATACCAAATAGACTCACCGATGTTTAATATTCTTCAGTTTGTGTAGAACTTCCGATGAATGGTGTGCACAGCATACATGGACTTTGTTGATTATGGCGAACACTAAATTAATTACTTTTCACTAATATTCACGAGGTGGTACTGAGTTTTTTGTTTTTTTGTTTTGTTTCTTTTTTTGTCTCTTTTTGTTTTGTCTTTTTGTAAGTGCGTAGCACAACACGATCAAATTACGTTGCTTAATTATGTTCGGATTTGTTAATTTGAATTTGAAGTAGGAATGGAAGGGAGATGGGAATTGGGAAAATCTGGGTACGTTGAAAAGCTGCTGAAGTTATTGTGTATTTGATGGCGGGCCGACGAGTGACAGTATAGCGGGTGGCCGCTGTCTATTTCCCGTTGTTTTTTGGTTTTATTATTTTTCTTTTGCAGTTTTTGCAGCGTTTGTACAGCAACCTGTTGGTGTGTTCTGACAAGTGCTTTCACTCCCGATGATCGCTGGCTGCTAGTGAAGCTTTTAAGACGGTTGCTTGTTATGGGGAGGGGATTTAACTATGCCTCCGTTGTCAATGGGACATAACTCCCACTCCAGGTATTCAGCTAGAGACCTGCTCAGTTGAAAGCTGACCGCCTGGGAGAACACTCAGCGGTAGTTGCGACCGACAACATGCTGGAAAATATTTCGCGTCAAAGTTGTAATTCTTTCTCAAACTGACATTCAACATCATCAACACTCGCTCCCACATATAGCAGGAGTTGCGACCGACAACGACAACGAGCTAAACTGCATAAAAAGACCAATGCAAGGGCTAGCACAAGAACCAGCAACGACGGTCGCGTTCATTTTCACGTTCCCATTGTGATGACATCAAGTGTATTTGAGAACAAGAAGAGGTTGTAGTTGGGATACACGACGATGATTGCAAGCAAACAGGCAGTACCTACAGATCGAGCTTTCATCGCAAACAGACTTATTAAATTCTTTCGCAATAAACAAACATTTACCCAAAGGGATTGATTGTTAGCTTTTTTGTTTTATATTTTGCAAATTAAACAATTATAATTTGCAGCTGAGAAGCTAGCTGCATCACCTACCATTAATATTTCAATCTAAAATATAAAAATAATGTAAGAAGCGATTTCAAACAAAACGTATTGTACGACTTCTAAATAAAACACTGATCACCCTGTCTTCACAAATCCATGCACCTACATGCTCGCTTATGTATCTTATTTTAAATACCTAACTTACAATAAGACTAATCGAACGATGTCACAGTTTCACCTTCAAATTTCCTCGCACAACTATGTTTACCGTATTCATTGTTTGACTAAGTACATATTACATATCATAATACATATCATAATTCGAGTGGTTATCCACAGCTAAGCTATGACGAGATTTGTTAAATTAGATTAGGGCAGTTGCAATAAAGACATTGTGCAGAAAGAAACGTCGTCTCTTGTTTTATTTTTCTGTTTGCTCTGTTCTGAATGTCCTATAGTTATATCAGAAGTGAGATAGTGTACCTGTACCTGCATTACGCGTGTTATTTAAAGCCACGAAATTATTGCATGATCTTAATCAATTTATGATACTTTATGGACCTTTATGTTACGTGTGATTTTATGTTATGCACATTGTTTAATTTGATTTGGTCAATTATTTACGAAGAAGCATTGCAACTAATTAGTGATTTCAATGGCATCACGCGCTACGAAATTTTTGCAAATTGCCACTGTGGTACAATTAAAAGACAAATTAGCTGAATTGGGTTTGTCTACAACTGGAGTGAAAGTGGCACTGAAAATTCGATTGGAGAATGCAATTGCGCAGCTCACTGATGCCCAAATGGAGGAGTATTTTCCAGCAGCTGTCCTTGATGGCATTAGTGAGGATGACAATTCTTCAGAGCTAGAAGAGGAGAATAGACTGGTAACCCAACAGTTGGAGACCTTGCGGCAAGTCGTGAAGAGGAAGGAAGAAATCTATGCGTTGCAGAAGAGACTGGCCGAATTGAGCAGCCCTGTAGAATCAGTCACCCCATCTGCTATAGTTGACAGCGTAAGTTTTAGGGATATAGAAGATTCTCTTCCAACTTTTTCTGGTGACGATAACTACCCTATCGCGAGATGGATCAAAGCGTTTGAAGAATCCAAACTCATCTATAAATTTGACGAATCCAAATGCTTCATCTACGCTCAGCGATTGCTGAAAGGAACCGCAAAACTATTTTTAAGATCAACATCGTGCCATTCGTGGATTGAGTTGAAAAAAGCTTTACTCAATGAATTTCATCAGCACTCAACCGCCTCTGACGTCCACAATGCCTTGCGCAACCGAAAAAAACAGAAGGATGAAAATTACCAGCAGTATGTTTTAACGATGCAGGAAATCGCCAGTGCAGCGGACATTGAAGAGCAGGACATCATAAATTATATAATCAAAGGTATACCCGATTCAATGGTTAATAAACAAATTCTGCTTACAGCCAACAGCATGTCCGAGTTGAAGGTCACCTTGAGGAAATACGAGAAAATGAGACCAGAATTCCAGCCATCAACATCTTCGAGCACGAGCAGTCATATCAGAGCTTCAATACAACCAAAGCTTACACCACAAGCACGCAACAAAATCAGCATCAAGTGTTACAATTGTAATGACTTTGGACATGTCGTCACCAATTGTCCAAAGCCACGCAGAGATAAGGGTTCATGTTTTCGTTGTGGAAAAATGGGGCATCTTATCAAGGACTGTCCACAATCAGCTACTGTCATGATGTTGCAAAACCACGAATCAACCAACAACTGTTCGAGCCCTTCATTCTTAGAAGACTTCCATGGCGTTTTCGAGTATGAATTCATCAGCGACGATCCTGGAGCAATTAGCACAAAGATGAATGCGATGACTATGATTGACACTGGAAGCCCCATTAGCTTCGTTCAGCTGAAATATGTCCAACCGTATATGATGACAACTGTAGAATCCGCAGCACAGGACTTCATCGGTATTAATAGCAGTAAGTTAGTAATTTATGGTAAGGTATTTTGCAAAATTAAGAAAGATAACTTATGTACTAACTTATATCTATATGTAGTTAAAAATGACACAATGAAAAACATAATAATTTTAGGAAGAGACTTTTTGCAAAAAGCAAATATTAAATTAACTTTAGATAAAGAACAAATTCAAATTAAAACTAAGACTTTTGCAATCGAAAATGTCGAGGAAATTGAAACTAATACTTTTGAAAGCGAAAATAATGAAATTTTTAATATTGATACGTGCAACGACTTAAATGAAATTTCTTTGAATATTAGTGAAAAATTAAGCTACGAAGAGAAAGCGAAAATAACAAATTTAGTTTCTGGGAGTATTTCAATCAATAGTAATTCGAATACTAAACAGTTTTCAGATGAGTGTTCCGATTTTGAAATGAAAATTGTGTTAACTGATGCGAATAAGGTTTTTAATTGTGCTCCAAGACGGCTCCCGTATGCCCATAAAACTGAGCTACAAAATATACTAGATGATTTGATAGATAAGAAAGTTATTAGGGAAAGCAAATCACCTTTTGCTTCACCGATTGTTTTGGTGAAAAAAAAGACTAGTGAATTGAGGTTGTGTATTGATTTCCGTCAATTAAATAGTATTACTGTCAAGGATAATTTTCCAATACCCTTAATAGAAGATCAGTTAGACACCTTGCGACTTAAAAAGTACTTTTCTTTACTTGACTTGAAAAGCGCATTTCACCACGTAAAAATGTCACTCGAATCAATTAAATATACCGCATTTATAACGCCATTGGGCCAATTCGAATTTTTACGAATGCCTTTTGGGCTTAAAAATGCGTCGGCCGTCTTTCAGAGGTATATCAATTTAATATTTAAAAAACTTTTAAAATCGGGAAAACTTTTAATTTACATTGACGATTTGTTTATTGCTACGGAAACTATGGCGGAACATTTTAAAATATTAGAAGAGGTAATGGAAATAGTAAGGGAACATAGTTTACAACTCCGGCTCGATAAGTGCTCATTCGTACTTGAAAGAATAACTTATTTAGGGTATGAGGTTTCTGCAGATGGTATAGGTCCAAACGCGGATGGATTACGAGCTGTAAAAGAGTTTCCTAGGCCTACAAACCCCAAAAACTTGCATTCCTTTTTGGGCTTATGTTCATATTTCCGTAAATTTATCAAGGACTTTTCAATCATTTCCAAACCATTGTACGATCTTGTGAAAAGAGATGCCGAATTTATTTTTGCTGAAAAAGAATTGTTGGTTTTTGATATGCTTAAAAAAAAGTTATTAGATGCGCCATTACTAAGTATATACAATCCAAATGCAGACACAGAATTGCACTGTGATGCAAGTAGCTTTGGATTTGGTTCAGTGCTCTTACAGCGTCAAGAAGACAAACGTTTGCATCCAATCTTTTTCTTTTCCAAACGTGCCACAGCTCCAGAGTCTAAATATCATTCTTACGAGTTAGAAACATTGGCTATCATTTATGCCCTCAGGAGATTCAGGATTTATTTGACTGGTATCAAATTCAAAATTATTACTGATTGTAAGTCGCTCACACTTACCCTTAACAAAAAGCTATTAAATCCAAGAATCTCACGTTGGGCTTTAGAGCTGCAAGAATACGATTACTCAATCGAGCATAGGGATGGTAAAAGAATGGGTCACGTTGACGCTCTCAGCAGGTGTCACAACATACTTATTGTTGAACCGGAATCTTTTGAGCATGTCCTGGCTGCATCTAAGCAAAAGGATAAAGTCATAAGACGACTAGTAGATATGCTAGAGAAAAGGGAAAGTCCATGCTATGAATTGATAAACGGTCTCGTCTATCGTAAAATAAATAAGAAAGTGTTCTTTTACGTCCCAGCGCAGATGGAAAGGAATGTTATACAGACTCACCATGATGCTTTATGCCATGTTGGTGTCGAAAAATGTTACAATTTTCTAAGCCAAAATCAAAAATCATATAAGCAATTGCTTAAAATGTATACATTTCTCACCACCAACTGGCAAAAAGGAGGGAGTATTGCACAGTATTCCCAAAGGTGATAAACCTTTTGAGACTCTTCACATTGACCATTATGGTCCCTTACCTTCAGCCATTCGGAATCTTAAAAAACACATATTATTGGTCGTTGATGGGTTTTCTAAGTACACAAAGCTTTATCCTGTCAAAAGCACAAGTACAAAAGAGGCACTAATGTGTTTAGAATCATACTTCACAAATTACAGCAAACCAACCCGAATAGTATCTGACAGAGGGAGCTGTTTTACGTCTGAGGAATTTGCCATTTTCTGTAGTAATTACAATGTTCAGCATGTTAAGATCGCGACGAGTTCACCTCAATCTAACGGGCAAGTAGAGAGGATGAATAGAAGCCTCACTCCGATGCTTGCCAAAGAGAGCGAAATAGAACCCGGTGAGTGGACAAAACACTTAAGCAAAGTAGAATTCGCCCTTAACAATGTAGAAAACAAAAGTACAGGGTTTTGTCCAAGCGTTCTACTTTTTGGCGTTGCTCAAAAAGGTATAGTTAGTGATAAACTTCGTGAGTATTTAGAGCAAAATATCACCACAGAAGAGGCCAGGGATCTGGAGTCCGTTAGACGACAAGCACATGAAAAAACCATTCGTAGTCAGGATGTGAATAAATCTTATTTTGACAAGCGACATAAAACCCCATACCCATACAAGGTCGGTGATTATGTCATGATTAAAAATGTTGTAAATACTCCTGGAATAAACAAAAAATTGATAGCTAAATATAAAGGTCCTTATCAGATTATAAAATCTCTTGAGCATGACAGATATGTAGTAAAAGATTTAGATAATCTTCAAATATCACGAATTCCATACGAAGGAGTTGCATCTCCTGAAAACATGAAACCGTATGTTGATTTATAAAAGTTTCACACGTATCGATATTTTCTGTTTGTTATTATTTGTATATGATATAGTGTTTTATATATTTGTCAATTTCGTATAGAAAAAAGGATGTGAATTTAATATTGTAAACCATTGATAGCATGTTATACCTGTTGTACATTTCGTTTTAAGTTAATTGTGTTATTATGATTTTGTAGAGTTTAATTTTAAAACTATCTTATTACAATGTTATATTTTCTATATACATATATGTAGATATATATATTCTGAATGAACATTTTGTAAAATGTAAAAGTGTCTATGTACATGCATGCGATAAATCGAGGACGATTCATTGTCAGGATGATCGAGTTGTAAGAAGCGATTTCAAACAAAACGTATTGTACGACTTCTAAATAAAACACTGATCACCCTGTCTTCACAAATCCATGCACCTACATGCTCGCTTATGTATCTTATTTTAAATACCTAACTTACAATAAGACTAATCGAACGATGTCACAGTTTCACCTTCAAATTTCCTCGCACAACTATGTTTACCGTATTCATTGTTTGACTAAGTACATATTACATATCATAATACATATCATAATTCGAGTGGTTATCCACAGCTAAGCTATGACGAGATTTGTTAAATTAGATTAGGGCAGTTGCAATAAAGACATTGTGCAGAAAGAAACGTCGTCTCTTGTTTTATTTTTCTGTTTGCTCTGTTCTGAATGTCCTATAATAAGTCTTTCTTCTTTGTTCTGACTTCGATAAAAATAATGCTATCCTATATTGGGCCTATTAGCAATAGAAATGATTTGATTCAATAATTGCTGGTTTTTATAATAAATGGTCACACTGGTTCTGCAGTTACGATGGAGTTTGGTTTTTCATAATGCATTTTTAAAGGCGCGTAAACTCGTATTCTTATCAGTTGGCCGAAAGATATAAAATAAGCACAATGCAGGGTGACAAGTGATATTTTTCGGTGCGAACAAATTACGGTGCAAATGTTTTTGGATTAAACATAAATTTAAACAGGAAATGGGAAAACATACTTTGAAGTGACCTGCAAACAATTATTGTGATTTTTCATTACAATAATTGCTTTTATTTTGCTTGAACACTGAACACTACGCCTTTTGTTTGTTGCGATGTTAAGAACGATGTGACCTGGATACTACCTGGATGGACGAGCACTTGGCATGCTTGCATATGCACAGCTAAGTAAAGTCGGATGGGGGCATGGTTCTTGTCCTAAGGTAGCCAGACGCAGCAAACAACATTTGTTTTCATGCCAAGATTTTAAGCCAAAACAACTCTCCTATCTAAACGGACGGACCCTACTATTTTGCCTCACAGATAGCTCGCGGGCAACAGGTGTTGTATTGCCTTGAGTACGTTGTATTCCCTCCCTACTCACGAAATTCGCGAACGCCATGACAGCTCCCGTACTCTGGATGTTTAGAAGAAACTGTCCCTAATTAAAAAAAAATCAACTATTTATCCTACAAGACCATATTTAAACGAAGCGAACTCGACCACACATAACCCCATCAAATTACTCACTCAAAACATTTTAAGTTATATATAAATTCATTTATTCAATATAAAAACTAATACTATCTAAAGTGGCCATATTTTTACTTTTAGGTAGGTTCCATAAGCTTATTTGAGATTATTTCAATTGTTCAAGGGATATAATACTATTCTTAATCAAAAACTAGTATCTAATTCGGTTATTCAATCAATTGATAGGTATTCTTATCAAACAAAAATTAAATCAAATCAAAGTCAAATTGAATGCACGTTAGACTAATAAAAAAGAAGACTAGGATAATAGAAAAATAGTTTTATAAATAGCTATATAATACTAAAAAAAAGATAGATCTAGCTTGGCGAAAACACTAAAATAAGAAGTAAAAAAAAAGACTCACCACTTATCCAGAGATTGTGCACAATATCCGAAGGGTTGTTGTTGTTATTGTTGCTGCTTGAAGGAGATAAAAATAATTCGGCCAAACTATCACTAACACTAGGTTATCAAATTAAAACCTTATTCATCTTAGGCACTTTTCAATTTAACAATTTTCACTTAGAATTAGGTAGTTCAATGTAGCAAATTTGGTATGATGATAACTTTATTTTTTTTATATTTTAAGCTTTAATTTTGTTTACTTTTCTCTTTTAAGTTTTGGGCATTAATTTAATATTTTAGAACTTTGATCTAGGAACTTTTACCTTCTTATGGCACTTACTACTCATTAACTATTAAAAAAAATCGATTAGAACTAAAAAAAAAAAAACCAAACACAAATTAAACAATTTTCCACACGGCCATGCAACGACCAATTCCCGGTACCACTGACAATGTGATGAGCGCACACTTGCTGGCCCTGGCACACAACCGTTTTCCACAATCAGCACCAAAAGAACCGTGGATTTGTCGGTGAGCCGATTGATTCGCTCCTTGATTGGGAGCTATCGGGTTTTCTCTCGCGAACAATTAGCTGTGCGATCGGTAGGATGCAGTTAGCGGGAAGCGTGAAAAGTCTCCACTGATTGTGTAGGCACAGGGTGGCAGGGGTCAGGTGGTGGCGACAATTTATGATGATTTCCGCGTTCCTGCTGCCTGTGCTACTGTAGAAAGTTACGAGTGCACTTAGCAAGATTTATTGTTTAATGTCTCGGTACGTAGGCGGTGCGTGGTCGGAAGGCTGCCAGAGAGTTTCTCTACACACGGAAGTGTGTTGGGAGATTGGATCGCTTTGGCTTTTGATAAGGCGGTCGTTTGACCGATGCAGAACAGCAAGAGTGTCCGAATGCTGGAATTATATGATTTCAGTAAAATTAGTTATTTGATTTCAGTGAAGTTCTAGTCACGAATGAATTTTATTTTTCTAATTCCTTAGTTTTTTAAAATAATATTTAACAAGTAATATATTACATATATATAATATTTAACAAGTATTTAATTTGGTAGATAGTCCATGTATGTATTTATATGTTAGGTTATGATAACAGCAACTTAGCGGATAACAATAGCCTGGCTGCCCAATTGCTTGCAGGTCGAATTTGGGTGCATGATAATCACATGTAACTCTTCCCCCCTAAGAGCGAACTTAAGAAGTTGGTGTGGTTCAAGTTCATAGTTCGTGACTGATGGTTAGCGTGGGGCAATGAAGGCGATTTTGTGGTTCTGCACCTCGTCGATATGTGTTATAAGCTTGCTCAAAGTCTCACCATGTATCTATCCATCGGTTTAAGGTAGCGGTTTTTTTTTGGGATGTGGATTATGGATTATGTTCAAAAGCTCAAGAAACAAAGTAAACTTTTTTTTTTTAATATATTAACTTAACATTTCATTTAAACAAACAATTTTTTTCAATCAATTATTCAGCATCCATTTCAAAATTAGCTTTGTAAAATGGTAAGTATAATGTATTAATTAATATATTTCAATTAAAATCCACTTTTTGATTATGGATCCAATTAGACTGAAGCGAGGCAAAACAATCCCACAATTCACTATATTTTACTATCTAATCGTGGGTTTTTTCCTTATTTTTTGTTTATGTACTTTCCTTTTTTTAGTGTCCACTGTTATTTTATAATTCTTAACTACCTTATGTTCATTAAATCTAGGGGCCAGCTTGTTTCTTCTGTCGTCCGATTCATAAATAATGTCATTTTGTGTGTAGTCAGGTGGATCAATACGTCTCTCGTTACGTTTGTCAATAATGTTTTGTTTATGACTTAAGCTGCGCTTATGAACTAATTTTGATAATACGGTATAGTCTTTAATGTGTTGAAGTAAATAGTCTTGCTCGGTTTTCGGGGTCTCTTTTATTGATAATGGGCTAGGTTTGTTTATATGTCCGTTTAACAATTCGAAGGGCGATAGTTTAGTTGTAGAGTGAATACTATTGTTATAGGTGATGACAGCTTCATCAACAATTTCACTAATTGGTTTACTATTGTTTTGTGCTTTTATAATTCGAATCAGTTCAGTTAGTGTTGAGTGGAATCTCTCCACTGGAGAATTTCCATTGGAACTTTTCGCACATATTGTATGTAATCGAATGTCATAGATATCTAAAAATTCTTTGAAAATAGATGAAAGAAATTCACTACCATTGTCTGATATTATCAATTTAGGTACCCCATGTTGGGAGAAAAAGTGCTTTAGTGACCTGATTAAATTTATGCTGTTCCTAGCGGATATCAAATAAACACTTGCAAACTTGGTGAATTTATCAATAATAGTGAAAAAGTTTTGTTTATGTATAGAATATATGTCTACATGGATTATTTCCAAGGGTCGAGAAGGTGTTTCGCTAATTTCAAATTTAAATTTTTCTCTCTTTCTATCATATTTATATCTTTGACAAATGTCACAATTATTAATGATACGGATTATGGTGTTCTTCATGTTAGGGAAGTAGGAAGATCTTTTTAAATGTTCTAAAGTTTCGTTGATGCCTCTGTGATTTGAGGTCTTATGATATTCTCGCACAAGTTTTTCTTGTTCGTCAATCCCGACTATATCATTTAATAAAACATTACACCTGACTAATTTTGTATGGTTAGAATTGCTGAAATATTTCGAGTACACAAATTGGACAATTTTAAATGTAGTATCATCCGTAAGTATAGCAGATGTTCTTTTTGTGTTTAAATAGTTTTTAAAAATACTGATCATAACTGATTCATTGTTTAGATTATCATTTTCGATTATAATTCTTTTCTTTCTTTTAAATAAAATAGTTAATGTTGGATTAAGTGTGTTGTAGCGTGCTTCATAAAAATCAAAATGTATCAAATTTTTTTTTACGGGTCGCATGTAAACCAACCTTACCGACAGTATGAACAAACCTAAATTGGTAGCTGAACACATCCTTCTAAATAATACAATCGTCCACTTCGCCAACTTGAAAATTAAAACTTAACGAAATGAGTGCAGTCCGATGGGTATTTATAATAGTGCAAAAATGAATTTCGTTCTCTTTCATTTCCGCCTCTTACGAGTTCAGACCTCTGGTCATGCGTAAGTCTCCCATTCGCCGTATATTTTTGCCTAGAATTTACGTGAATTTCTTTTCAAATAGGACAAATTCGTGTCGTCTTTCTAACAGGCCAATTTTGGAAAAGAAAGATAGCAGCGGTAACAAAAGCTACTTTGGATTAATAGATTCCAACATACCGGCTATAAATAGTGGTTTCTTCGCATGATTAGATGTGCTTTAAAGGTACGATTCTTAGATCCGTATTTCTATTTTTTTTATTAACGGACATAATATAATCCCACAGAAAACTACGGATGACCTGTGGTAATTGTCACCAGTACTCTCAGCGCAGCATCAGAATCTGTACGCATAGAGAGCCCGCAAAATTATCCAGTTACCAAGGCATCCGCATGACGTTTTTTTTCTGGCTTGGAAAGCTGCACTCGTACATGTTCGATGCAAGCGTGTATCATTACGATACATCCAGATTCGAAATTGATTAATTTCAAGCAGCTAAAAAGCTCTGCAAGAAACTGTTCCTGTAAACCTAGCCGTATTTACCACCAATTCCATCACACCAGCATTGTCTCATTTACACTGCCATTCATCAGCAAGATACATACCAGCAAACACACCAAAACTCAAGACCTCAAGATAACCTCAAACCGAAATCTACACGTGCACTCATCAATGCTCAAGAATTCAAAAAAATTTTATTCAGTGAAAAATTAAAAACAGTTTTTCTTGTGTGCAAACTAACCTAAAATTTAAAAAAAATTTTACCCATCTAAATTAATCTACAAAAAAAAAAAAATTTAAATCAAAAAAACATAATATGCTAACCTAACTACCTATATGCATTCTATATAAAACTAAAAAAAAAAATGTGCTAAAATTGGAAATTGATCTACTCTATACTTAAATTACTTTGAAATTTATAACTTTAGTTTTCTATTACATCTATAGTTAATTTGATTAAGTTTTTTTTTGTTTAAAAGCCTAAGAACTGATAAAAAAATTACAGTTAAAATTAATCTAAATTCAAACAAAAACATAAAAGGAAAACACATCAACTGGAACTTTGTGCACAAATTTCTACGCTTCAAAACATAAAGGCAAAAGTGAGTACTAAGTTTTATTTACTGTTTCTTTGGCTTTACTAAACATTCAGAATTTTACACATATATATAGTTTAAATAAGTTAAAAAGTATAATTACAAATATTTTATAAACGCCTTTCCAATTCTCCAATTCTAAATTTTCCCTAATGAATTAATGCAAATGAATCTATACATATAAATTTGTCTCCGAGATGCATATACGTACACTTTGCTTTTATACACATAGAGTCATAGATATATATAAGTAATTCATGAAAATACATAAGAAAGTTAATTTCAAAGCATATAATGTTCTCGTGTGATCCCTTCTTCGCTTATTTATCGGTTTAAGATACTTACTGTCAGTTATAGTTAGTAAGTAACCATGTGCTAAATAACCGCATTAGGCTGAAATGAGTCTCTGAAGCGCGCGCGAAATTGATATGTAGCTAGGGAATATTCCGATGCATAAGGATTGAGGAAGGAATATTCATGGTACGAGTGCATCAGCTACTCGGTAGGGGAGGGTCCTTCAAGGTGTTATACCATAGACAACACCACTGCTGATAAGAATTCTCTTTATTATATTGCTTTTCATTTCCATTCAAAAAAATTTCAAAGCTCATTCCACAATAGTATCTCTTTTGAGATATATGCATCCTCCGGTAAGCAAGGAGTAAATTCAACCAGTTTCTAATTTTCATTCCCACCTCTTCTAATTTTATTGGCACGATAAATTTTGTTAGCACAGTGTAGAAAGCAGCAAGATCCCACCCCACCGACGAGCGTATGCCGCGCAACCGCAAGCGTGCCAACTGCTGCTTAATAGTCAGGATCAGACCATCAGATCACGCATCTCTTACAGATGCGATCCTATACGCAACGTGCTACAATGGCGCCCAAAACGTGGTACCAAAATGTTTAACTAACATTCAAAAATTATACCACACTCAGCTTTCTTGCGGAAGCTGGTGAAACTCAACCTATTTTTAACATTTTTGTCATGTCATCGAAATATTGACAGAATAAAACTCTAGGAGTCTAGTTGTATTTCAGCTTGAGTTACCTTAGACAATTTATTAAACATCGATATACTTTGGTGTTTTCTGAGTCGTTAAGTAATCGCTTAATAGTCCAGACAGCAAAGTAATTTATGGTAGCACATTTCTGAGTCGTTACGTATTAGCTTAATTGACCAGAAAGGAGTAACCAAATAGACATGTGTATGAGTTAATCTGCTTACTATTTAATTATTCTTTCCTTTTTTTAAATCACTTACAAGAAATTCTTATCAGCCATTCTTTTCGCGCACGCTTCAGTCAGACGTAAACTCAGCTGACTTATATGAACTTATAGTAAACAAAACCCAAGAAAAACCGTTTTCCATTAAACGCCTTTCATGTCAAAAGTTTTCTTCTCTCACAAATCGTATTTGCAAGAACCAAAACAAAATGAGTAAAAACAACGGAACTATTCCCAAGCAACAACGAGGTATTTCCACACGCTCTCAGACCGTGCGGGATTCCACCACACCAAATACTCGATCAAATAATTTTCAGCCCATGAGACATTCTCCTCCGCGGAGAACATTATTCACTCCTAATCGAACTCTTAGTGATTCTAATCTATATGTTGATAGCAACCTCAGTACTTCTTTTGTGTCTTACCAACAATTACCCAATGTTGTGGCTACAACGAGTACTGCTACTCTCACGACAACGACAACTGTTACATGTGTTTCCATGACTAACCCAATCGTCTCGTCTATCATTGGAGGTGTAACAGAGATGAGCAGTATTTCGAAGCCAGCGGCAAAACCGTATAACAACAACCATCATTTTGATGTTGATGCCCATGCGAACATATTAAATGCTGCTAGCAACATCATCCCAGCTGATCTTCTCCAAACCTTCAACCAACAACAACATCCACCTGTTACTCTTAGCAATATTCGACCAGCTGATTATGTTCCAAATATACAATCGCAGTTTATTGCAAGCAACGCTCCCAAAATGAGACAGCTAGACGAGCACATTAGACAAGTTGTTAAAGATGCATTAGGAGGCATAATTTCCCCCTTAATTAAAGAAAATATTGAGAATGCACTGCAACCTTTAGTAAACAGACAGACGCAAGAGGCAATACCACCTCTTAATCAGCAAGCTAGGCAACAAAATGCAAGCCAATTTTTCAACAACCATTACCCAGACGATTATTCAAATATCGATTCACACAACAGCTTTGGTGGAAACAGAACATGTCCACCAGATAGAGAAATGCATTCAAGGTCAATCGATAGCCTTGCTTTTCGTTTAGATCGTTGGGGTCTCAAATTTGATGGGACATCTAAAGGAATGTGTGTAGAAGACTTCGTTTTTAGAGTGGATATGTTGAAATCCAACTATAACTGCACGTGGAATGACGTGTTAATGAATTTCCACCATCTTCTCTCAGGTGCTGCGCAAGAATGGTACTGGCAATTTCTTCGTGGAAATCCACGAGGAGATTGGCAGGGCCTTCGCCGTGCGTTAGTCAAGCAATTTCGTAATCACGAAAATGATTTCGAAATCATAAAACAAATAATGGATCGAAGGCAACTTCCCAGAGAGAATTTTGAGGATTACTTCAATGCAATCACGCAGTTGAGAAGTCAGCTGAGACAGCCGATTCGAGATGTAGATCTCATTCAGATCCTTCGTACCAATATAAGTCCTAAATTAATGAACTTTATATATCCAATGAAAATTTATAGTCTCGAGCACTTTAAGGAAGAGTGTAAACGGACAGAAAGGATGATTCAATCCAGACTTTCAATTCAAAACAGAAACATGCAGTATTATCCGGTACATGAGCTCGATTATGTAAATGATGCTGACGATTCCGAAGAGGTTTACAATGTGGCAGCAATAACAAGCACTAACAGGGTAAACGAAACCGCTCAAAGGAGATCGTTTACACCCAGAGTACCAACTTGTTACAATTGTAAGTGTCAAGGGCACTTATTTATTGATTGTCCTTCCCCCATTAATCGACTTTTCTGTTATCGGTGTGGTTGTGATGGGGTTACAGTTATTAGTTGTGCGCGGTGTAATCCTCCATTGGAAAACCCTCATTCGAACGGGATGAACTCCGGGGAGTCTCGTTCGACGCAAACCAACCCGGAGTAAAGACGGTCGATGCATGCACAAATACAACCATAGACAATGACTTATTAATACCTTCATCCAGTCTTGTCAAAAGCCAAAGTACATTAACTATAAATCGTATTAAACAAAATAAATTTCGGAGCCTGTCTTATGATGAAAGAATTAAGCAATACAATGAACTTCGCTCAAAAATATTCAATATTGATGAACTAAAGGCCAGCCTGGAATGCAATACGTTTTTTAAAACACGTTTGCGTTTCAGAAAGAGAAAGATTTTTAAGCAAATAATTTGCAGTAGTATTTTAAGCAGTGATGTTGATTCTCGTCCATACGCAAAAGTCAAAATACAAGGCAGAGAAATTACTGGCTTATTAGACAGCGGTGCTAGTATCTCTTGTCTTGGAAAAGACTGTTTGCTGTTCGTTAAAGAGTTGGGTATTCCAATTCGAGAGTATTCTTCTTTTATTCGAACAGCTGATGGCAAACAGCAACCCATCGTAGGTCGAATCAACATCAACGTTACGTTTAACAACAAGCAAGATACGCTAGATATCTATCTTATTCCATCGCTATCGCAGTTTCTGTACTTGGGGATTGACTTTTGGCAGAAGTTTAACATAATGCCAACGATTGTTAGCGAGCTATCGCAAGATCCAAATTCTGAAACAAGTGTTAATGCTGAATCAAAACTGATGATCGAGTTGAATAGTTCGGAAACAAAATTATTAGAAGACGCTATAGCGAAATTTCCCTCCTTCTCTAAGCAAGGGCTAGGCAAAACTTCGCTAGAAATGCATGTTATCGATACTGGTAAAGCCGAACCGGTCAAACAACGGCATTATCCGGTATCACCTGTAATCCAAGAGATGATCTTTAGCGAATTAGATCGTATGCTTTCTTTGGGAGTGATTGAAGAGAGTATGAGTTCGTGGAGTTCACCCATAGTCCTGATCAGGAAACCGGGAAAAAATCGCCTGTGTTTGGACTCTCGGAAAGTGAACTCACTCACAAAGAAAGATGCGTATCCTCTTCCTCATATAGAGGGCATGCTGAGCCGTCTGCAAGAGACACATTACATCAGTAGTGTGGATCTTAAGGACGCGTTCTGGCAAATTCCTCTAGAGGAAGAGTCCAGGGAGAAAACGGCGTTCACTGTGCCAGGACGACCGCTTTACCAATTTACCGTCATGCCTTTTGGGTTGTGTAACGCAGCTCAAAGGATGTGTCGGTTAATGGATAAAGTGATCCCCAGCGCACTTAGGGAACAAGTTTTTGTGTACTTGGATGATTTGCTGGTCATCTCAAAGGATTTTGCGAGTCATATTGCCACATTGGAGAAGGTAGCAGAGTGTCTACATAATGCCAACTTAACTATCAATGTAGAGAAGTCGCATTTTTGTTTTAGGGAACTGAGGTACTTAGGATACATCGTAGGAGATGGTCATCTTCGACCTGACCCAAACAAAGTGTCTGCAATTACGAATTTCCCAGTACCAACTTCACAAAAACAGATCCGACGCTTTCTAGGTCTTTGTGGGTGGTACCGGCGATTCATAAGGAATTTTGCATCAATTGCCAGCCCACTATCAGACACCCTTAAGAAAAATAAACACTTCACGATGTCTCCTGAGGCACTTATGTCTTTTGAGTCCCTGAAAACGGCTCTAACATCTGCTCCACTATTATCAAACCCGGATTTCTCGAAGCCTTTCATCATACAGTGCGATTCATCGAGTTATGGAATTGGAGGCGTACTCTACCAGTATGATGAGGAGAGTAACGAAAAACCCATTGCTTTCTTTTCGGAAAAGCTTAACGCTTGTCAACGCAATTATAGCGTAACCGAACAGGAATGTTATGCGGCGGTACAAGCGGTAAAGAAATTTCGACCCTATGTTGAAGGCTCAAGTTTCACCATCGTGACCGATCACGCCAGTTTAAAGTGGCTTATGAACCTTAAAGACTTAAGCGGCAGATTGGCACGATGGTCACTTAAACTTCAAGCTTTCAACTTCGATATTCAACATAGAAAAGGATCACAGAATATCGTGCCCGACGTACTGTCGCGTACATTCAATGAGGAGCTTTCAGTTGATCCAACATCTATTACTTGTATCGATCTCAATTCACCCGATTTTATATCGTCTTCATATCTTGACCTAGTAACGAATGTATCGAAAAACTCAGACAACCTTCCAGATGTTAAAGTAACGAATGGAATTGTTTATAAAAAGACTTGTCAGAAAGATGAAAATCAGCTTGACTCAGAATTCCAGTGGAAGTTATGGGTACCTGAACAACTAACTCAGTCTGTGATTAAACACTGCCACAATCCACCAAGCTGCTCACATGGTGGAATTTTTAAAACGCTGAGCAAGTTGCAAGAACTCTTCTACTGGCCCAATATGGCAAATGATGTGCGTGATTTCATTCGTAATTGCTCGGTGTGCAAGGAGAATAAACCTTCTAACATCCCTCTACGAGCTCCAATGGGATCGCAGCATGAAATCGATCGCCCATTCCAAAAGCTGTACATTGATTTCATGGGACCGTACCCTCGAACGAGACGAGGTAACTCCTTCATATTTGTTGTATTAGATTGTTTTTCCAAGTACGGTTTTCTAAAACCTATGCGCAAGGCCAACACAAGTGCAGTAGTCGAATTTTTGGAACAGAATATTTTCCACCAATTTGGGGTCGCCGAATTTATTCATAGTGACAACGGCAAACAATTTGTATCCAAAGATTTTCAAAGTTTCCTTTCTAAGTATGGCTGCACACACATCAGGAATGCGTATTACTCTCCACAAGCAAATGCTTCGGAGAGAGTAAATCAATCAATTTTGTCAGCTATCAGAAGCTACGTCGCAAGTGACCAAAAAGATTGGGATAAATACATATCCGAGATTCAGCAAGCTCTTTGTACTTCTGTACATCAATCCACTCGGATAACGCCATACTATTGTTTATTTGGTCAGCAGATGTGCACCCACGGGAGTATGTACAAAATATTTCGAAAGCTGAAAACACTTGGTGATGGTGAGCTACTGTATCTTCCAACGAATAGCAAACTTGAAATTATACGTCAAAAGGTAAAGGCAAACATTAAGCATGCTTATGAAAGAAACGAGAAGGCTTATAATCTAAGGAGTTCGAACCGAATTTTTTGCCCAGGTGAAATAGTGTACAGGAGGAATTTTGTACTAAGCAACGCAGCTAAAAACATAAACTCCAAGCTCTGCGCTAAATTCCTTAAGTGCAAAATTTTAAAGTCAGTCGGAAGATCTCTCTATGAGGTTGAAGACATTGACCAAAAGAGAATAGGAGTATACCATACCAAGGATTTGCGAAGGTGACACTTTTAAAATCTCTTTGCAGTTCAGGGTCATGGGTCGAGCTCTCTACTCTGACGGTAATTCATTGTGAAGTACGGTCTTCGTGTCTTTTCAGGATCGATAAATGATATGCAAATTCACGATTTTGTAGCGTGCTTCATAAAAATCAAAATGTATCAAATTTTTTTTTACGGGTCGCATGTAAACCAACCTTACCGACAGTATGAACAAACCTAAATTGGTAGCTGAACACATCCTTCTAAATAATACAATCGTCCACTTCGCCAACTTGAAAATTAAAACTTAACGAAATGAGTGCAGTCCGATGGGTATTTATAATAGTGCAAAAATGAATTTCGTTCTCTTTCATTTCCGCCTCTTACGAGTTCAGACCTCTGGTCATGCGTAAGTCTCCCATTCGCCGTATATTTTTGCCTAGAATTTACGTGAATTTCTTTTCAAATAGGACAAATTCGTGTCGTCTTTCTAACAGGCCAATTTTGGAAAAGAAAGATAGCAGCGGTAACAAAAGCTACTTTGGATTAATAGATTCCAACATACCGGCTATAAATAGTGGTTTCTTCGCATGATTAGATGTGCTTTAAAGGTACGATTCTTAGATCCGTATTTCTATTTTTTTTATTAACGGACATAATATAATCCCACAGAAAACTACGGATGACCTGTGGTAATTGTCACCAGTACTCTCAGCGCAGCATCAGAATCTGTACGCATAGAGAGCCCGCAAAATTATCCAGTTACCAAGGCATCCGCATGACGTTTTTTTTTCTGGCTTGGAAAGCTGCACTCGTACATGTTCGATGCAAGCGTGTATCATTACGATACATCCAGATTCGAAATTGATTAATTTCAAGCAGCTAAAAAGCTCTGCAAGAAACTGTTCCTGTAAACCTAGCCGTATTTACCACCAATTCCATCACACCAGCATTGTCTCATTTACCCTGCCATTCATCAGCAAGATACATACCAGCAAACACACCAAAACTCAAGACCTCAAGATAACCTCAAACCGAAATCTACACGTGCACTCATCAATGCTCAAGAATTCAAAAAAATTTTATTCAGTGAAAAATTAAAAACAGTTTTTCTTGTGTGCAAACTAACCTAAAATTTAAAAAAAATTTTACCTATCTAAATTAATCTACAAAAAAAAAAAAATTTAAATCAAAAAAACATAATATGCTAACCTAACTACCTATATGCATTCTATATAAAACTAAAAAAAAAAATGTGCTAAAATTGGAAATTGATCTACTCTATACTTAAATTACTTTGAAATTTATAACTTTAGTTTTCTATTACATCTATAGTTAATTTGATTAAGTTTTTTTTTGTTTAAAAGCCTAAGAACTGATAAAAAAATTACAGTTAAAATTAATCTAAATTCAAACAAAAACATAAAAGGAAAACACATCAACTGGAACTTTGTGCACAAATTTCTACGCTTCAAAACATAAAGGCAAAAGTGAGTACTAAGTTTTATTTACTGTTTCTTTGGCTTTACTAAACATTCAGAATTTTACACATATATATAGTTTAAATAAGTTAAAAAGTATAATTACAAATATTTTATAAACGCCTTTCCAATTCTCCAATTCTAAATTTTCCCTAATGAATTAATGCAAATGAATCTATACATATAAATTTGTCTCCGAGATGCATATACGTACACTTTGCTTTTATACACATAGAGTCATAGATATATATAAGTAATTCATGAAAATACATAAGAAAGTTAATTTCAAAGCATATAATGTTCTCGTGTGATCCCTTCTTCGCTTATTTATCGGTTTAAGATACTTACTGTCAGTTATAGTTAGTAAGTAACCATGTGCTAAATAACCGCATTAGGCTGAAATGAGTCTCTGAAGCGCGCGCGAAATTGATATGTAGCTAGGGAATATTCCGATGCATAAGGATTGAGGAAGGAATATTCATGGTACGAGTGCATCAGCTACTCGGTAGGGGAGGGTCCTTCAAGGTGTTATACCATAGACAACACCACTGCTGATAAGAATTCTCTTTATTATATTGCTTTTCATTTCCATTCAAAAAAATTTCAAAGCTCATTCCACAATAGTATCTCTTTTGAGATATATGCATCCTCCGGTAAGCAAGGAGTAAATTCAACCAGTTTCTAATTTTCATTCCCACCTCTTCTAATTTTATTGGCACGATAAATTTTGTTAGCACAGTGTAGAAAGCAGCAAGATCCCACCCCACCGACGAGCGTATGCCGCGCAACCGCAAGCGTGCCAACTGCTGCTTAATAGTCAGGATCAGACCATCAGATCACGCATCTCTTACAGATGCGATCCTATACGCAACGTGCTACAGTGTGCTTGTTTGTATTTGTCTTCAGAATAATCTGATTAGAGAATTCGTTCAGGGGCCGTTCAGATATCGGTATGCCGTCATCCATATTTTCTAATCCAGAATGTATAGTAGACAAAATGTCTTGTTCATCAAGGTTATTTTGGATAGAAATTCTGTCTAAATCTTCTATAGCTATTATATCGTTACTATTCAATTCTATCCTGGACAATGCATCAGCGTTTAAGTTTTGTTTGCCCTTTTTGTAAGTAACATAAAAGTTAAATTCCTCCAACTTAAGTTTCCAACGAATTAACTTAGAGTTAGGTTCTTTTAGGGAAAATAGCCAAAGAAGTGGCTTATGGTCCGTAATTATTTGAAATCTACGGCCGAAGAGATAAGGGCGAAAGTATTTGGTGGCCCAAACAATTGCCAACAATTCTTTCTCTATCGTGCTATAGTTTTCTTCACTTTTGGATAATGTGCGGCTTGCATATGAAATTGGCTTATCTGAACCTATAGGACCTTGCGACAATACTGCACCTAATGCAACGTTACTGGCGTCTGTTGTAAGGTTGAAAGGTTTGTCGAAGTCTGGGTACTGAAGTATAGGATCATTACATAGAAGTGCTTTGCAGGTCTCAAAGCACTTTATATATCTTGCATCCAATAAACAAATTTAGTTGCCAGAATATCGTTAACTGTAGGGTTAAATGTTAATGTTGAGAAAGTCATGTTTATCTCGGCCATTAGCTAAATAGGTCTACCCTTATGTCATTTTCAAGAGGAGTGTTGCCTATGCAATCAAAATTAGAGTATCAAAAATTGTAATAGGAGTGTATTTAAATACCCTGCATCTGATCTGCCTGTATAGATCATTTGTATATATTAATTAACTTTGGTAATTGTGTAACATGTTTCCTTAATTTATGTGTTGTGATAAAACAATTCAAATGTTTGCTGAGCCTGAAATTGAAATTGAGCAAAATCATTGAAATACACACCAAATAGTAGAATATTCCATTCCTAAACACAGTAAAAAAACAAAAATGATCTTTTCTGTCGATGTCTTTAATTAAGAACATTTGGTTAACATTTTAAATTACCTGTCAAAGCAAAGTTTTTTTTTCAACTACAAGCAGTAGGTAGTTTATAGAATGTTACGTTACAGCCCGTGCTTCCTCGGTATATCGAGGGAAGAGTACCGTACGGAGAGTAGAAAAATAAAAGATTTGGTTTATTTTATAAAATACAGAGCCCGCTGTCTACTGCAGGGCTGCGGCTCTGTTATTATTTATTTAATTAAAAAATATGTAATGATTTGGTCCGCTGTCTACTTGCTGGGCTGCGACCTCTTCAGTTTCGTATTAATTCTTATTATTTAAATCTTTATTTTGCAGAATGGACCCGCTGTCTTTTGCTGGGCTGCGGTCTATTTGCTTGTACAACTCTGACTCTACTCTGTTCTATTCTATTCTACTCTGACGTTCCTTTCAAAACCATGCCCTTTTTATAGTAAGTTTAAGTCATGACCTGCCTCCTGATTTCCCCCTCCACGTACCATACATTTTCTTAAAAGGTCCCATATGTGCATACCTACTCATATTTTTAGGCATTGCTTAATTGTTTTCTTGTTTCTATTAAAATGTCCAATTGACATCTTTGGTGTCAATTGCCCTGCACCGGTGTCAAGTGTCATCCATTCATAAATCGTAATGTACTACGGATATCACATCGTAGTATTCCTCCAATATGCACTTGTTGCAGTTTTTCCATATGTTGGCGTGCCGCTGTGCAATCGGATATCGGGGTTTACTACGTGTGTATCTTATTGGGTCGGTAGGTACACGACACTTGACTTTGTTGTGCTTGGGTTGGCATTTGGATAATTAAAAGGAAACGAAAACAAGCGAATGACTTATTAATAGCCGCACACTGAAAGTGTGTTTGGCATATGAGTGATTAATGGGTATACCGCTTGGGAAAGATATGATATGGCGCTCGGTTGGAAGATCGGAGAAAGATCATGATGTGGGTGGTCTGGGTATGGTTGTGCGGATCACAACATCCCACCCCCCTTGGAAAAAGAAAATTCTTACCTGAAGGGTTAGAATTTTCTGCCTAATGGTTGGTTGTGCAAGGAATGTCTTCATATGGATGAATTGAATGAATTATAATTTAGATATGATTGAATGGATAAATTTACATAAATATTGCGTAAATATGAAATGAATGAAAGTTTACATATTGTTGAATTGGATGAATTATTATTAAATACGATTGAATAGATAGATTTTGCTTTTTCTTAATCTTAATATTTTACTTATATAAATATTTAGATACAAACTTAATAGATAAATGGATGTTTATATATAGATTGCTTATGTAGTGTTTACAAAATTAATATCTTAGTATAATAGAGTACTATTGGTACTAATTTTTTATTTTTTATTTTTTTTTGTTATTATTATATGGGTTACTAACCTTTTTAGCTTTACAGTTATTATTTCTATTTTAATTATTATTTTGTATTGTCTTTATTTTAAAATTATATAATTATAGCTAAAAACTTAAAATAAAGACTATAAAAGATACAATTTTTTTTTTTTTTTTTTTTTTTTAATCGATATATGTTTTTATTTTTAATTATAATAAATTTATTTATAGATTTAATGTTTTTTTGATTTTCTATTGGTTATTATATATAAAATTGTTTTAGTCTCGGGTACTAAGTACCATTCTGGGAATAGGATTTGGGGAAAGATCTGTTGGATTGGTTTTTATATTCACGCTAGGATTAGGATCAGGGGATAAGTTTGTATGAGGGATCTCCATTTCTAAATTGTCAATTTCTGGAGTTTCAATATTCCTGCCCCTGAGGTATCTGAGTACGATAACTATTCCGAGTATAACGATTGTTAGGGTAGTATAAGTCAACGTATAATGATGTATATCATGCTTACTTAACGTTTGCAGACCGGCGCTTTCTTTATTTTCTAGGCTTTTAATGTCTGCGTTAAGTTTCTTTAACATGTTATCGTCATCGTATTTTAAGAGTTTGACTGGACTATTGTGTATCTGGATAGGGTTTTTAGCTATTGGAGCTAGTAGAGAAATGTTTATGGTGGGGATATATGCTTTTCTTAGAATTGACTTGCCTACATTATGGCCGAAGATGGTTAGGTGTTTACTGCGGAGGTAGCATTGTCCTGACAGTTCTACTACACCAGTGCCGGAAAGAGTGTGTGGGATTAATTGGCTTCCACAGACCTCGTCCATGACGTAATCTTTGCGTGTGGAAAATAACCACTTGCCTGGTTGTGAGAGTTGTATCCATACAGTTGTTTGAGTGGATTTTTGTACAATACAAGATTGCGGTTTCGTTTCTCGGCGCAAAAGTTGGATTTCGCAATGGTCTTGATTAGAGTTGAAGTCGTACAGTGGGTGTGTCATCTGGCACAATAGTAGGTTGTCGGTTTGTCTGATGCAGCCATTGATATCGGTAGACGTTAAGTCATAAAAATGTTTTTTATCGAAGTCTATAGTTAAGTAGTTTATGAGAGGTTGGATGTATAGAAATCTGTCTTGAATTTTAGTGGGAAATGGCATTACCTTAAACAACTGGTAAGTTTCTTTGAATGGTAGTGGTAGTTTTATTTCGTGAATTATTCTCTTAGATTGAATTGAAGCTGTTATTGAGCAGATTTTGTATAGATGGAGAATATCGTATTGTTTTATTGAAATGGGTAGTTTGGTGTTACTTGGTATTTCTTTAAGTATTGCCGTTAATATAATTTCAAGCTGATCGGGGGTTATGATGAAAGGATGGGGTTTGCCTTGTTTGACGTTGGTGATTAGTTCTAGTAAGTCGTTTAGAGTATTCTCGTGCCGTAAAATAATGAGGGCAGTAAACGAGACTAACGCTTCTAGTTCATCTGTGATTTTTTCGTTTTGGCTACTGTTGATGTAGTTAGCTATTAGATTTGTTGTTGCAGTTAATTTTGAGTTCATTTGATCAATTTGACTGTTCAAGCTTGACTGGGATCTATTGAAAATATTTACAGTGGTGTCTAGAATGTAGGTTTGGTTTTGTATTAGGTTCAGTAAGTGCCTTTCATTAAACTGGGTTTTTTTCTATTTGCCTGTCATAGTAATTAGCGTCGTCCTCTGACAAAGTACCGAAAAGCGTTTTGCTTATGGTACCAATGGCATTGATTAGTGCACGTTTTTCTCTGGGTTTGAGATTCAGTATCGTGTATTTCTGATACATATCTCTCATCGCATGGTTGAACTCGTTTATGGTACTATTGCACAAGCTGTTGATTTGGTCGTTAATACATAGGATTCCACATATTTTGCTAATCTCATTGATATATTGCGTTATAGTGTTTGTGGTTAAAAATAGTCCCTCTAGGTCGTAGTAGGTAATTATCTTCCACTCATTACTGTACAGGTTTATATTCTCGAGCTCCTCAAAATATATACCTGAGCTTTGCTTGATTGGGGTATAGACGACTGTGCCGGAGGTTAGGGCGAAAATAAACGGGAATAATACTAGGAAATCCATGGTCTGTAATTTAACGCAAAAGGGAAAGACTAATTGTGAAAAAGAGAAATAGATCAACGTTGGATCAAAAAGTGTCTTGTGTGAGGTGTGCTTTGTGTATTTTGTTATCGTGTGAATAATGGATGCTCCGAGTATAAAGACCGGTTTTTATCAAAAAAGAAATTTATTTTTATATTTGCTAAATATCTATATATATATATCTATACTAGTCCAAGAAAGAAGTTTTTAAAATTTTATTATTCTCTAAAATCTTCGAGCTCCTCAAACTCTTCGATCTCTTCTAGTACCTGCAACAGCCTCTCTACCTGGTCATCATATGTGAAGAAATCAGTTGAGTCCTCTAATGGTTCCCATACCTCGGTGTCTGAAGACCCGGTGGATGTTTGGTCATCATCGAGGGTGGCCATATGGAAAGGGTTATTCCAACGTCTTTTTGGCTGGCGTTTTAAAATGTACGCGGGACAGAGACGCAGATCGAAATCTTCTTCTGGTAGTCCGAAGCTGATGACGTCCCCCAACTCGATGTCCTTAGTATCATTGTCAAGCCGCACACCATTGACATATGTGCCATTAGAGTCAGCGCAGTCTTTCAATGTTACCATACTATCATCCGGACTTACTTGGATAATAGCATGGTATTTAGAGAGTACTAGGCTTGGGATACGCAGGTTGTTAGGGTGTCCGATGCCTATATACACAAGTCCGGTTCGAAGGGGAATTGTAGTTTGGGATACTATATTAAACAGGCTCCATTGGGAGTTGGGTGTATAATCTATTGTTTCCATGATCTGGAATGAATAGATTATACACGAATGAATGATTATACGAACATACATCAATTATTTGTGTGTGGTGTATGTTATTCATTGTATAGTTGGATGAAATCGGGAGTGTATATGTTTGGGAGGATTTGAGGTTAATCTTAATAGGGATCTTATTCCGTGAAGGATTTAAGGTCGTTGTTATGGACTATTTTTGTTTTGTTCCGAACCTGGATCTCAGTATTCTCTGAAGAAATAATGTTTGTTATGTCGTAAGGTCCTTCCCAAAGTGATGAGAGTTTGTTTTTACGTACATGATTTCTTAACAGAACTTTATCACCAACATTAAAGAGTTTGTTATTTGTTCCTACATCGTAGTAGTCCTTTGATTTTACCTTCTTTGTTAGAAGTCGTTCGCGGGCTATTTGAAAACCGTGTTGGAGACGAGCTTTTAACTCGTTAGAGTATTTTTCATAATTGTAACTAATTTGGGGGTTTTGTTCGAGAGGATTGGGTATCCTTGCTGGATATCCATAAAGTAACTCGTGAGGAGTATAACCAGTACTGCTATGGTTGGTTGTGTTGAAAACAAAAATGGCGTATGGTATCCACGTGTCCCATGAGAGTGGGTCTTTGTTTACATAATGCCGAAGATATTCCGCTAAAGTACGGTGGCTTCGTTCTAAAGCTCCATTGGTTTGAGGGTGGTAGGAGGTAGTTTGTAGTTTCTTTATTTTTAAAAGCTTACAGATATCTTTAAAAAGTTGACTTAAGAAATTTGTGCCTTGATCAGTAAGGAGTGATTCAGGGAAGCCAAAACGACACAATATGTTTTCGACGAATGCTCTAGCCACCGTAGAGGCTTCAGCATTTTGGAGCGGTATGGCTTCTGTAAATTTCGTTAAGTCATCTTGGAATGTGAGTAGATATTTATTGTTATCATGACTCACTGGTAAGGGTCCTACAATGTCTAGAGCTACTCGCTCGAAAGGGGTGGAGCTTGTCGTTGTTATTTTCATTGGTATCTTGTGGTTTCTACTTAATTTGTTTTGCTGACATGATTTGCATCTGTGAATATATTCCTTTACATCTTTAATGAGGGTCGGCCAAAAATACCTTGTTCTCAGACGTTTTATAGTTCTGGAAATTCCTTGATGGCCACCTAGAGGTGAGTCGTGGTACTCACATAGGATTTTCTCGATTTCTTGTGGATCGACTAAATTGATTCTGTTGTCCGAGTAGATGAATAAGGTGATTTTTGTTTGAGAGAATACCTGCAATATGCAGTTTTTTAGGTGACAGTTTATTGGTTCACTAGATGGAATGGAAACATCGATTTGCGTTGCGGCTTCTTTTAAACAATAGGCTCGAATCTTAAAAAGGTTTTTTTCAAAAGTGGATGTGTCTATTGCATATAATGGAAGAGTGGTAATGATATACGTAGAGGATTTTACTGCGTTTGGGTATGTTTTTATCTCGTTTGGATTCGGACGAGTATAGCTAGTAATATTTTTTAGCAATTCTTCCTCTTGTCGTTTTTCGTGAGATAAAATGAAAATTTGAATGGATGAACGTTGTTCGGCGAGTGTTATTGGCTTAAAGGTTTCGACTATCTTGCACTCTACTGGTGGAAGCGTGATTTCTTCACTACCTACCACAGTTATTTCATCGACATCTTGGCGCTTTGCTTTACTTCTAGTGGTGACTAACACTTTGCCTGTTGTTTCTGCATCTTTGCTATTTGCAGGCATACGACTGAGAGCATCCGCATTGGAGTTGTATTTTCCTGCCTTGTACACAATTCTATATTCGTATTCGGCTAGTAATATTCTCCAACGACCTAGTCTAGACGTCGGATCTTTAAGGTTCATAAGCCATTGTAGTGGCTTATGGTCCGTACATATCGTGAATTTTCGTCCGTAGATGTAAGGTCTAAATTGTTGCACTGCATAGACGATCGCCAATAATTCCTTTTCGGTAGTGCTGTACCGAGTTTCGGCGTCGTTCAGTGTTCGACTGGCATAGCAAATTGGTTTGTCTTGACCAATGTCTCCTTGTGATAGTACTGCTCCCAGCCCAATGTCACTGGCGTCGGTTGTCACTATGAAGTCTTTGCTAAAGTCTGGGTATGCTAAGATGGGAGGTTTTATAAGTTTACCTTTTAGAGTTTGGAACGCCTCATCGCAGAATGCATCCCATTTGAATACGACATTCTTCTTCAACAATTTGGTTAGTGGCTTTGCTATGGTTGAGAAATTTTCAATAAACCGTCTGTAATATCCTATGAACCCAAGGAATGACTTTATTCCTTTTACGTTTTTGGGTGTTGGATATGTTTTTGCTGCCTTAATCTTTTCGGGATCTGGTTTTAGACCTTGTTCAGTAATAATATGACCAAGATACATGAGCTCTCTTTGCAGAAAGTTACATTTGTCGGGTTGGAGCTTTAAGTTATGTTCTCGTAATCGGTCAAATATCCTTGTGAGTTTGACATTATGGTCTTTAAGGTCATATCCGTAAAGGACTATGTCATCAACATAAACAAAACAGTCAAATCCTTGTAGACCAATCAAAACGGTGTTCATCAACCGCTGGAAAGTTGCGGGAGCATTTCTCAAGCCAAAAGGCATACGATTGTATTCGTAATGTCCGTATGGAGTGCTGAAAGCAGTTTTGCATCTGTCTTCGTCATCCATTAGGATTTGATGAAATCCGCTTGCCAAATCGAGGGTACTAAAGTAGGATGCTCTGCCTAACTGATCCAGGATGTCGGTAATGTTTGGTAGAGGATATGCATCGGCAACTGTTAGTTCATTCAGTTTGCGAAAATCAACTACGACACGCCATCGCTTATTGCCTTCCTTGTCTGGTTTCTTGGGTACAAGAAGTAGAGGAGAATTCCAAGGGCTAGCGCTTGGCTGAATAATGTCGTTTTGTAGCATATCATTTACCTGTTTGTGGACCTCGGTTTTGTGTGTATCAGGAAGCCTATATGGTCTGACAAATGAAGGAGGTTTGCTTTGGTCTGTTATGATCCTATGTTTTGATGTCTCTGTAAATGTAAGGTTATCGCCTTCGAGAAAAAATAAATCATTGTATTCCCTACATATTTTAAAAATAGATTGTTTTTCCTCCATGTTACAGTGACTGAGATCAATGACGGATTGCAGTGCATTCAATCTGTTTTTAATTATGTCATTTGATTGGTTGGATACTAGGTTGAAATTGTCCAACTTATCCCATTCGAGATCAAGATCTTCGACGTTTACTCGTTGTTCAGTTTCCAACGTGTTCATCATTAATATTTTTATTCTTGAGTCATTTGGTCTGACCAAAGTTTCGCCCACGTACAGACCTGGCATGATTTGTTTCTTGTGTATGATAATATCTCCAAATGTGGATTTGTATTTATCATTTAACTGAACGTTCAATACCTGTTGGCTTCGGGGTTGAATGATAATTGGTCTTTGCTCATTCATGGGTGTTAGTTTGGAATTCGATTTTTCAGCCCTTGTGCCCGTAGGCAATTCCTCGTAAGGAATGACTGTTATTTTATCTAAATCCTCTAAATTATTGTTATTTAATTTATTATTATTCTTGAAGTCAGTCTTACTTTCTGCTAATCTTTTCGAGTGATTAGTCTTACTGGTTGCTTGACTTGTACTTATATTTTGCTCAGTCTTATTGGCTATTGCTGAGTATTTTGTTACCGCAGTCTCATTTTCTGCTGAGGTTCTTGTGTCCTCAGTCTTACGTTGTGCTGGGTTTATTTTATTTTGCTCAGTCTTATTGACTATTGCTGAGTCTTTTACCACAGTCTTATTTTCTGCTGAGGTTCTTTTGTCCTCAGTCTTACGTTGTGCTGGGTTTATTTTATTTTGCTCAGTCTTATTGACTATTGCTGAGTCTTTTGACTGAAAACCTGAAGTGAAATTCTTCCCTTCTTCCAATAGGCTGGGCTTAGGTATTATAAGTAGATTTTGCTTATAGTCTATTACGCATTTAAACTTAGTTAAAAAGTCGTTACCTATTATCCCGTCATAGGGTAGATTGATTTCTTTTGTAAGTATGTGGAAAGGATGATCTATGTGCATGGTATGCTCAGTTGTCTGGAATTCCAGGGTACCATTTACCAGTCCCAGGGTTTTTAGAGAGTCCCCGGCTATGGTAGAAATGGTATATCGACCATACTCGCCTTCTAAACCTTTTATCAGAGAATTTTTTAGTAAGCAAATATCCGCTCCAGTGTCTATCAGAAGGGTGGTATACATTTTATCCGAGGGACTAAACTTGAGTCGTATCGTTGGCTCCTTAAATTCTGGACAGAACGATACAAGAAACTTCAAGTTTAGTGTTGGATTTGATGGACTTCGGCTTGAGTTATAATTCGAGAGGAATTGCCGGTTGATTCCTCCCGAGAGTTCTCGTTTCCCGATTCGGGCATCGGATTAGCGTTGGAATATCTTACGCCGCGATTATCTTGGGGCCATGGATTGTTGGGAGGTCTCCCGCTAAAACCGGGATTGGCAGTGTTATTGCCTCTGGGCCGTACATTATTTTGTACTGCCGGAGCACCCTGAGGGTAATTCATTTGAGGTTCTACTCTGGACAAACGCAATCTACATTCATTTTGAGTGTGGTTACGTTTGCCACAGTAGTTGCACCTAATGAAATTCACCTCTTGTTTTATGGGTGGTCTAGGGAGGTTTGGAAACTGCCGGTTTCGGTAACACGTCTGTTCAGTGTGCCCAATGATTCCACATACTCTGCAAGTGGGCCTAGGTGGTCTATTTGTTTTAAACGAAGGGGAACTTCTTTCAATTCGAGCAGCATGATCTTCTGCGAAGATTATGGCTTTCTTCAAATCCGTTTCACCGTGGGCTTGTACCATGAGCTTCAGGTTGGGACTATGTAGACCATCTTCGAAAGTCTGGATGGCTAGTTTGTTGTTCTCTTCAATTAAATATACCCGTACTGCTTCGTCCCTAGTCATGGCGTATGTTGCTGAATTCAGATGGCCTAGAGCGACGCTTACTCTATCACCGAATTCTTTGGCCGATTCCTTAAATCGCTGCTTTGTAGAGATCAACTCATTATGAGCTGAGGAACGTGATTTTTCCTCTTTATACTCAGCTTGGAGTTTTGCTTTTAGTTCTTCCCAGGTGGGCAGGGAATGGAATTGAGTCAGTTCAAAAGCCGAGCCATGTAACCTCGTCTTGACGATCTCTAAGAATGTTGGTTTTTCAACTTCTCTCGCCGCACTGAAAAGAATATCTCCGCAAGAGATAAATTTATTGAGTTCTGATGGTTTCCCATCAAAAACGGGGATGATGTTAAAAACATCAGAAATTCCAACCTTGATATCCATATTGGGTGGATCTTCGGAAATAGATTCCTCGAGGGGGTAATGAAAGGGTAACCTTTGGAACAGGTCAACAATGGATTGAGCCTGCCTGTTGGTTTGCCTCGTGACTCGTCTAATCTTGAAAGATTAAACGTTCAGAGAGAAAAAAGGAGTGTGAAAACACGAAGAGTGAAAAGGACGCGTAAGATTGATAAAACAATTAAACGAGGGTTTTATAAAGGCTTAGTGGGAATATCAGTGACTTATGTATATAACAAAAATGTGTTTTATTGTGTGTTTTTTTTTTATGTGTAAAGATAGAAAATTAAAGTACTAAAAATACCTAATGCTGTTATTGTTGTTATCTGCTTGGTGATGTGGATGTTGTTGTTGTTGTTGTCCTGCTGCTGTTGATACTGCTGCTACTTGGTGGTGGTAGTTATTGCCAGGCAGGCTTCACGCCTTAGAGCTGAGGTCTCCTGGTCTTTTGTATTTTCACTGCCCAAACTTAGCCTCCGCGTCTCCTAAGAGAATCTGCCAGGTCTTATCTTTATGGGACTTTTCACTAGCACTTAACTTAACTGATGTGTAGCCTCAGTTACGCTTCACAGTAATCACTTTTAGCACTTTATAAAATTTTGTTTTCACTTTTCTTTTCTCTGGTGTATAGCCCCAGAGAACGCATCAAGATCTATAGTCTTGTATTTGGTTTGGTAGTTGGGACCTTTTAGGTATCCCACCGCTGCCACCAATGTTACGTTACAGCCCGTGCTTCCTCGGTATATCGAGGGAAGAGTACCGTACGGAGAGTAGAAAAATAAAAGATTTGGTTTATTTTATAAAATACAGAGCCCGCTGTCTACTGCAGGGCTGCGGCTCTGTTATTATTTATTTAATTAAAAAATATGTAATGATTTGGTCCGCTGTCTACTTGCTGGGCTGCGACCTCTTCAGTTTCGTATTAATTCTTATTATTTAAATCTTTATTTTGCAGAATGGACCCGCTGTCTTTTGCTGGGCTGCGGTCTATTTGCTTGTACAACTCTGACTCTACTCTGTTCTATTCTATTCTACTCTGACGTTCCTTTCAAAACCATGCCCTTTTTATAGTAAGTTTAAGTCATGACCTGCCTCCTGATTTCCCCCTCCACGTACCATACATTTTCTTAAAAGGTCCCATATGTGCATACCTACTCATATTTTTAGGCATTGCTTAATTGTTTTCTTGTTTCTATTAAAATGTCCAATTGACATCTTTGGTGTCAATTGCCCTGCACCGGTGTCAAGTGTCATCCATTCATAAATCGTAATGTACTACGGATATCACATCGTAGTATTCCTCCAATATGCACTTGTTGCAGTTTTTCCATATGTTGGCGTGCCGCTGTGCAATCGGATATCGGGGTTTACTACGTGTGTATCTTATTGGGTCGGTAGGTACACGACACTTGACTTTGTTGTGCTTGGGTTGGCATTTGGATAATTAAAAGGAAACGAAAACAAGCGAATGACTTATTAATAGCCGCACACTGAAAGTGTGTTTGGCATATGAGTGATTAATGGGTATACCGCTTGGGAAAGATATGATATGGCGCTCGGTTGGAAGATCGGAGAAAGATCATGATGTGGGTGGTCTGGGTATGGTTGTGCGGATCACAACAAGAATGTAATGGCTTGTACACTTACAGCCTTATTCATAACACTTAGTTAAATCTGATTTAAGGTTTATGTTGGTTTAATTGCAGAAAACGTTATTCATAATCTTTTTTCAAAGTCAATTTTTATTTAATCAAGTGTCAAAAATTTAAATGCCGAAATAGGCATTCAGTAGCAAATTAACTCTGAATTAAATTGTTCGTTGATTCAAATCATGGCATATAATAATTATTATGTTATTAGTTCACTACCAAATATCTTATATATAGTTATTGATTTGTGCATTAGCACAACAAAAAACAGTGTTATCCAAATTTAAATAACAAAATTCTGTAAAAAAAAAATCTCATGACAACTGCGTAATACAATTTGCTTAAATCATAATGGCGTTTTATGAATGAACTTTTTTTAATTCTTAATTAAAATGACAGTTTCGAGTTAGCTAAGACACTGAATGCTGTTATATTTTATTTCGTGTCGCTTTTATTCTGAAAGTTAAAAAACGAAGTCAACAGTCTGGAACATATAAATGATATTTTATATATCAGTGTGATTTTTTTTATAAATGTAAGTACAAAATAAACAACGTTCCATGAAATCGGCAAAAAGTACCTACATATGTTCACATATTCATGTGATGTTTCAGTAGTTTTTCTATTTGTAACATTGTAATTGTGATTTGTATACTACAAGACAAATTTCGTTTTGCATCAATAGCCTACGGATAATTAAAAAATTGTGTTCTTATTATTATTCAATAATCTGAAATGACTTTTATTAGAACAGCTCTCAATTTTCTAAATTAATACAAAAGTTCCGAAATGCATAGGAAAACGTATTGTAAATAGTACTGAAAATATACCCTATTTGTATGATACGGCATTACTAATTTTCGTATGAATTTGACAAAACAGCTGACAATTTGTAGATTTCATAATTCGTGTTTCGGTTTTTGCTTTTAATAAGCGTTTTAAAGCCTTTGGGCGAAATCTGATGGGCGAATTTAATTGTAATTTGGGTTTAAATTCGTTTAGAATAATTTATTCGGCATAAACATGGTCAGTGGTCTTGTTTCGGCGAAACAAAATTATGGAATTTGAGTCCTGCAATGACAGAAAATGTAATAGATCCCAATAAAGTTGTCGCACTAGTAAATGTGGAGATCAAAATGTTTATTGGTACCATTTCAATAAAGCTATACATTTTATTTAAACCTGGCAGCCAACTAATAGTCGGAATTAGGGTTTGATTATTAGTAAGGCCGATTGTCTTTAGTTTTAATTGCATGTTTAATCTGATTTGAGAACGTTAAGTCCTGTCCTTCTTTAAAGAAGATATCCTCATATTTGTTACACAATTTATAAATAGCTCCTTTTTCTTCGCAATTTAGATGGCTGGTTGTTATTAAGTCGGAGATCCTAGCATTTTTCATAGTTTCGTTATTATTAATAGAGAGACTATTAATTTCTATATAATCGTCTGGTGAAAAAGGTTGCACTCTAATCGGTTGCTCTATAAAAAAAGTCTGAGGATAATCAGAAGTATTTATAACTTCAACGGATGAGTACCAGTTACTTGCTTTGTATATACCTTCAGGTATACTTAAGTTTTTTTTTATTGTTTTTGGCAGTATGTAGATGCTACCAGATTCTACATCAACAGGAAGATAGCTCACTATTTTACTTAGCCCTGGTACTGTATAAATCTTAGATCTGAAATTTGGTTTAAATCTTAACGGGATTTGCACATTTTCCGTTTCTAATAATGAATTTGGTATATCTATTTTCATTGCAAGTAATTTCATGATGTCAGTTCCAATTAATCCGTCGAAATAATTATGAAATTTAAATACTATAAATGGTAACGTTTTTTTAGTTTTAAATTCTGATAGACCTTTCAAGTTTAACTGTTTATCAACTATTTGCGTATCAAAAATAGTTTTTATTTCTAAGGGCTCTATAGAAACAGTTTGTACCTTTTTTACAATACCTGGTTTAATGAACGATTTATTACTGCCCGTGTCTATAAGAAATTTAAGATCTGTATTGTTTATACTTCGGACATTAATATATGGTAGGGGAAACGAATCATGGTTGTTTATTTCTATGTACCCGATTGGTTGTCCGAGGCTTGAATGGGAAAATTTCTATCATCCACATTGCCTAAATATGCTTGGCGTGATGTACTTGGTACACATTCGTTTTGGTAACAGTTCTCAGACCTGTTGACCTCAACATTATATAGTTGCTCCTGCCTATTGAATGAAGAAGATCTATTTGTATTTCCACTATATGTGTCCATTGGTTCTGGAGTTGTATGTCTATATTCGGGATATCGGTTTTGACCGGAGTTATTATTTTGTCTAAAATTGTTATTTTGCCTTATATTATTGTTATTATCTTGTCTCGGATTGTTATTTTGCCTTATATTGTTGTTCTGCCTGTAGTTCCTAGTTTGGTTAGAATTTCCATCTTGTATAAAATCGGTATTTTGTCTGTAATTATTTTGTCTATAATAATTGTTGCTTTGCCTAGGGTTATTATTGAAACCAGAATTGTAAAATTGTCTAGTATATTGTTGTTGATGTTATGGAATATGGTTTGGATTAATATCATTTTGATATTGATATGACCGTCTATTATTGTTACTTCTGTTTTGGGGATTTTGTTGTCTGTTTTGAGAGTTTTGTAAATAGTTGTAATTTTGTAATAATTTTGTTCCTGCTTGATTTTGCTTGAGCTGGTGCAAATCTCTAATGAGACTTGTCTCATTTCTCTTATCCGCGTAGTGAACTATAAGATTGCCCTTAATCTCGTCCCAGTCTATGGGAGTTCCGTACATATTAAGAGCCTCGTTGGCTTGCCCTACGACCTTATTTCGAATTGCTCTTATTATGACTTTTTTGTAATTTGAGTTTTGATTAATTTGAGGTATGAGGCTTAAAATTTCCTCAACATTATTGATAAAATCAAAAAGTGATCTTGGATTGCCATCAAACGTTGGAACATCTTTAATTGCATCCGGGATTCGGAGAGAATTAAAGATGTCCATAGCAACTGCTGCGTTTGGAAACATAATTTCAGGCAACGATTGAGTTATATAAGCCGCAATAGATTCAGAATAATTGATTGGGTGATCTACTTCCTTTTTTCGATTAATTTTTTCCTTTATCCAACTTGGAGTCAAAATGCAAACTTTTAATTTATTTTTTCGAGCTTTTGATTTAAGGATAGGAGACATAGGAGACCGATGGAAGATACATAAATGAAATTTGAACTTACTTTGCCACAATGACTAGCTTTCAGGTTGTTTTGATCTTGATTTTAGTTTTGATCTTGATTTTAGTTTTGATCTTGATTTTAAGAAAATCCTTCAATGACTAGCTTTCAGGTTGTTTTGATCTTGAAAATCCTTCGCCCCGGTAAACGGTCGGAGTGTGCAGGTTCTTATATCCAGGTTCTCGTTGTAGCTACTAATGATTCACTAATTGATGACTGGTATAAATTTTTTCCGTCGACTGCGCCAATTATATGATTTCAGTAAAATTAGTTATTTGATTTCAGTGAAGTTCTAGTCACGAATGAATTTTATTTTTCTAATTCCTTAGTTTTTTAAAATAATATTTAACAAGTAATATATTACATATATATAATATTTAACAAGTATTTAATTTGGTAGATAGTCCATGTATGTATTTATATGTTAGGTTATGATAACAGCAACTTAGCGGATAACAATAGCCTGGCTGCCCAATTGCTTGCAGGTCGAATTTGGGTGCATGATATTCGACATGTAACTCTGGCGGGTAGGAGGAATGGTAGTGAAATTATGTTTCACCCACATGCATGCAAGGGGGAAAGCTCTTCGCTCTACCAAATTGGAGGGCTTACGGGGTGACTCCAAAATAACCTCAACTGGATTTATTGGCCTGTGATAAAAAAAAATATGCTCACTTGGGTTTATTTACGAATATGAGTTTGACAAATATTACCTCTGATTTCGATTTATAATTGTATACTTTTTGGGTTTTTTTATGATATTTAGAAGATAAAATACGCATTATTTTAAAAACCTAGGAAAATGTAGCGCGAATTAGGTACCTCAAGAAAATTTTGAGAAGATCTCCGGGAGAGTTCCTGCTTGTTTGAAAGCTCACGAGGAAAAGATCGAGTTTTCAACAAGTGATTTCGACGAGGTGTGAGATCAGTTTTAAGGTTGGCAGTACCTACTTCCTCAAAATGGTTGACTTAGCGAAGGAACTATTTTCGCTAAGTTTACTTATTGAATTCCGTACATGAGAGGCAGGGATGTCAAAATGAAATAAACCTAATTGAAAACATCCGTAACAAACCTTCTTTGTTTACATTTGTGGAAACTTTGGAAACAAAAAGGAACACGGCATGTTATCCACGCTGAAGGCGGCTGAAAAAAAAAAGATGCATTTATGTAGGTGTATAGTTATTCATTGCCGAATATCCTTGGCATGATACCTTCCTATGAATTTGCCCTTCATATCCTCGAGGTCATACAGACAGCTTCCAATTCTTTTTCTTACTCTGCATTTTACAAATTTTGGTAGGAACTTCGACGTTTTCTGCTTTGGAAACGATGATTGTACGAAGTTTCTTCGAAATACTTCTTGACCTTCTGCAAATTGTACATTTTTCGCACGTAGATTGTAGGTTTTCTCAGCCTTGAGATGGGCATTATACAGGTTGTTCTGAATGCGATTCCGTATCAGATGCATCCGATCAGCATTGGGAATGGTTTGGATATCAGGTTCACTCAAGCAACTCAATCTTTTAAGAATTGGATACTCTTTACCACTGAGGATCATTTGCTGACCAAAGAGTGCATAGTAAGGAGAACACTTGATCGATGAATGACAATCACTTCGGAGTATCGCTCCTATTAAGGATACGTACTTATCCCACTCGGTGTGTTTGTCATTAATGAACACTCTTATTTTCGAAATAATTTCCCGATTATCGCGTTCTGAGCTATTTGCCTGTGGAGAATAGAGGCCCGTTCTGATGTGCTTTATATCATATTCTTGCATTAGCTTAGCGAATTCGTTAGAAACGAACTGCCTCCCATTATCGCTATGTATGCATTCTGGGGTACCAAACAGATGAAAAATCTCTTCCTCTAAATACTGACAAATAGCTTTGGAGCATGCTTTACGTAACGGCTTCAGAAAAATATATTTGGAGAAATGGTCTATGGCAATAAAGATGGTAGTGTTGCCACATTTTGTGCGGGGATAAGGTCCCAATAGATCAACATATAGTCTTTGTATTGGCCTCTCCGTAACAATCTGCATACCCATTTTTGGACGAAGAGAAGAGTTTGCAGGCTTAATTCGCTTGCAGGTATCACATGCCCTGACAAAATTCTTAATTTGTTTTACCATTCCCGGCCAAAAATATTTTTGTCGTACACGAAACAAAGTTTTCTCAAAACCACCGTGACATCCAGATGCAGAATTATGAAAATTTTCTATTGCTGTGCTTGTAAGCTCTGCAGGTAACCATAATCGCCACAGGCTCTCTTTCTCATCAGGAGAACCTGTCCTGAATCTCACTCGCTGGTAAACGTAACCATCAGATACACAGGTATCTGGTAAATTAGTCTGACTTGAGGAAATTGTTTTCTTTAAATTTTCGTAATCAGCAGAAGTGAAATATTTTGAATGTAAGTCAATGTCCAAAGGTTTCGAAACTGGCATTAGCTCGCACATGTCTAATCTGGACAAGGCATCGGGCACAACATTTAGAGACCCTTTTCGATGTTCCATTGTGAAGTCAAAAGCCTGGAGCTTTAGACTCCATCGTGCTAGGCGACCACTCAAGTCTTTTTGCGACATTAACCACTTTAGACTTGAGTGGTCTGTAACAATTTTGAACGGTAAGCCTTCTATATAGGGTCTAAATTTGTGAACGCAAACGATTGCGGCCAGACATTCTTGTTCAGACACTGTATAATTTTTTTGCGCCTTATTCAGCTTCTGCGATACGTACGCAATTGGACGCTCATTCCCATCGTTATCTATTTGGTATAAGACACCACCAACACCAGAGCTCGACGCATCGCACTGCACCACGAAAGGCTTGCTAAAGTCCGGCTGTGCAAGAACAGGAGCAGTTGTTAATGCTTCCTTTAGTTTTTGAAATGCCTCCACGGCTTCCGGAGTTAACGAGAAAGTCTTAGACTTTCGAAGACAGTCGGTGAGAGGAGCCGCGAGATCTGAAAATGTAGATCTCAATCAATTAAAATAAAACGCGATCTGTTCTAATCAAAAATATTCTTTACTTTATTCTACGACTGCTGAACTTAGACTAATCTTTCATTTCTTTAATTACTTCATTTACATATTATTTCTTTCTGTCTCTAATTCTTCTTTATTCTTTTTCTTTCATCTCTGTTTTCTTTTATACTTCTAATGACAAATGCATCGCTTCTATTAGCAACACAATCTACTACACCCCTTCTCGATGCATAAGTCCCAATTTCTCCGCCAGGTACTGGAACTGTGGTTTAGGCAGAGACTTTGTAAGAATATCTGCTTCTTGGTCTGTTGTTCTTACATACTGCAATGTGACATCACCGTCCTCTATCTTCTGCCGAATAAAATGATGTTTCACGTCAATATGTTTTACCCGTTTGTTCTCCATGTTATATGCCATTTTTATGCAACTCTGGTTGTCTTCGAATATGGGTATAGTATCAACTTCAACAAGCAAATCAGCCAACAACCCCCGCAACCAAATGCCTTCTTGTACAGCAAGCGCCAATGCCACGTATTCCGCTTCAGTGGTTGAGCAAGCTACAACCTGTTGTTTCTTCGACGTCCAGCTGACGATATTTCCGAAAACTTTAAACAGAAATCCACTTGTGGACTTCCTATCAGCTTCATCCGAGGCGTAATCGGCGTCTGCGAACCCCACTAAGGGTTTTGCTCCAGCATTCTTTGCATAGACCAGCTCATACTCCATCGTAGCCTTAAGATAACGAACCAACCTCTTTCCGCATTGCCAGTGTTCTACACCTGGAGAGTCTTGGTAACGGCTCAGCTGAGATATGGCAAAGCATATATCTGGTCTGCTACAGAGCATAATATACATAACCTTGCCAATGAGTTCCCTATATGGCACAATTATTTTCATATTATCATCATCGATTCTCTTTAACTTTGTTGATTGATCCATCGGAGTGGACACTCCATTGCAATCTTTCATATTCATATATGTAAGTAAATCTTTAATAGATTTATTTTGCGACATACTCAACCACGACTCTTCAGCGTTATATGTAATTCCTATACCAAGGAATTGTTCAAGTTCTTTCGCTTCTTTCATTTCAAACTCTCTTGTCAACATACTCTTAACTTCATCGTGCTTATCTCTGTTCCCGCTAAACAACAACAAGTCATCAACATATAAAACTAAGTAACTGACATGCCCGTTACGCTGTCGTATATATACGCAGTAGTCGTGTTGTGATCTAACAAAACCAATTTTTACCGCTGTATCGTGAAACTTCCGATACCAGCATAGAGGGGACTGTTTCAGTCCATATAATGATTTTTTTAATTTACAAATCATACCTTGCTTAGCGTGCATGCCTTCAGGAACTTGCATGTACACACACTCTTGAAGCTCTCCGTTGAGAAAGGCTGTTCGTACATCCATTTGAGAAATAAGATATCCTTTGTTTATAGCCACTGACATCACTGTACGTATAGCTGCCAACCTTGCCACGGGAGCGTACGTTTGGTCATAATCAATGCCATACTCTTGATTACATCCTCTTGCTACCAGTCGTGCTCTATATGTATGAGGTTTACCATTTTTGTCGGTCTTCAGTTTAAACACCCATCTGCAGCTGATTATTTTCATATCAGGTCTTCTCTCCACCAGCTCGAACGTTTCGTTCTTTTGCAATGAACGCAGCTCATCTACAATAGCAGCTCTCCATTCTTGCCGGTCGGGCCTCAAATCGATTTCCTTAAAATTGTTCGGTTCAGCTAAAAAAATTAAACTCCGACAGATTTATTTGCTCAAAATTATTGGAATATGTTAACTTGCCTGGAGCCTTGCGCTCTCGACAGCTTTGCCTTTGATTAACCAAAGTTTGGTGCTGCCGGAGCGCCATTTGTTGTCCATCTTCAGGAACAGATTCAAAACTGGAATCAGTCGACCCCTCATTGTTCTGCACAACCGTTGCCTCTAGATCTTCCTCTGCGGATTCAAAATTTGAATCAGCTGACTCCTCGCCGTCCTGCACTACCGCTTCCTCTAAGTATTCATCTTCATCTGCTTCACTACCAGCAACTGCTTCGTATTTTATCGGAACCCCTTCTTGAACTGAATTCCCTCTTACAGCAACAAAAATTGTCTTTTCATCATCGCTCCTCGCCGGAAAAGTTGACTCGTCGAATTTAACATTCCTCGCAATTACTATTTTCCGTGAATCAGAATCCCAAAGTCTATAACCATTTATTCCGTATCCAACCATCAGCATCGCCTTGCTTTTAGCATCAAATTTGGCCCTCTTCTCTTTGGGTATAAGCGCAAATGCTAGGCAGCCAAAAATTCGTAGTTTTCCAACATCTGGTTTTACACCAAACCATACCTCTGCAGGAGTTTTGCCAACAACGCACCTCGATGGACTCCTATTCAGCAAATAATTTGCAGTTAGTACTGCTTCTCCCCACATTTCCTTCTTCACGCCAGAATCCATCATCATAGTCCTAGCTCGCTCCACTACGCTTCGATTAAAGCGCTCTGCAACGCCGTTTTGCTTTGGGCAGTAACCCACTGTAGGTTCCAATTGAATACCTTTCTCCATATAAAATTTCTTTTGCTCATTCGACAAATATTCAGTACCCTGGTCACATCTCAAGTAAACTATTCCACACCCAAACTTTACTGTCACATGGCTTTCAAACTTCTTAAAACACTGGAACACCTCCGATTTTTGCCGCATCAAAAACACCTGAGCAAAATGACTATAGTCATCAATAAAAGTCACAAAGTACCTTTGACCTTCATGTGTACTTGGCGTAATGGGTCCACATACATCGGTATGAATTCGTTCAAGAATCCTTGTAGTCCCCGGTCTTTGCCTTGAAAAAGGCATTTGTGTTTGCTTTCCTTTAGCACATGGATAACACGAAACCTTCTCCTCACCAGCTTCCAAACCTGTGACCATGTTTCCATGCTTCATTTTCTCCAGATATGAGTCATTCACATGACCCAGTCTGCGATGCCATACATCATCAATTTTACACAAATTTAGTTGAGTGTTGATGGGATATAACCTCAATTCGTACAAACCATTAGACAATACACCCATAGCAACAGTAACACCATTGGATTTAATCAAAGCTTTGTGTCCACGAACAAAATAAATTTCGAGACTTTTCTCTTGGAGTGCTTTTATCGAGAGCAGGTTCACTCTTAGCTCTTTTGCATACAACACCTCCTTTACCTCGATTGGTATTGTTTTTCCATCAACGACAGTATATGCCTTCAACACTCCCTTATGCGTTGCCTTCATTGCACCGCCCTCTTCAGCGGTACTAATTACCATATGCTTCTCCAGCTCCTCGACCTGAGTCAAAGCCCCTAAATCATTTGTTGCATGCCGCGTACTTCCTGAGTCTAACAACCAAACATTTTTTTCAGCATTCCCATTCGCCACCATAAATGCAACAGCACTACTGTCTCTAGAGTTTTTAGATGATGTCCCTTTCCTCCTAAAATTGGATTTGGGATTGGGACCCTTTTGCGGACAATTAAAACTTTTGTGACCCCTTCTCTTACATTTAAAACATTCTCCTGCAAAGCGTGCCGAAAAAGCTGCGTCACCTCCGATATCAACATCGCTAGTTTCTTTGTTCGCCTGCTGTCGCATCTCCTCATTCAACAAGCGGGATTTTGCATACTCCAAGGTTAAACTGTCGTCCGGCATATTTTCAAGTGCCGTTATCAGCGGCTGAAAATCTTCCGGAAACGATTTAAATAAATAATAAATTATTTCGGTGGAATCCAATTTAGCCCCCGCTGCAGTTAACTCCCGTGCACACTCGTCGAATCTAGTGAAATGCTTTTTCATATCACTCCCCAGCTCATATTTCAGCCTATCCAAACGCGTACGTAACATATTCTGCTTTGCCATGTTTGTACCTGAGAATGTGGTCACAAGGGCGCTCCACATTTCTCTTGCTGTCGATTTACCTTTAATATACTCGAGATGATTATCATCTACTAAGCATATAATCAAATTTTTTGCCTTCGCGTTTCTTTCATCCCATTGTGTACCAGCATCTCGATTATTTTCCGTTACCTCCGGTTTTTCTTGCGAAAGAACGTCGAGAACGTTCTGCGCTTCAAGAAAATTCTCCACACGATACTTCCACGAATCAAAATTGCGCCCATCAAAGGGTTTTATTTTAGCAAAAACTAATTCCATTACATTCGACATTTTAATGAGAGATCTGGGCCCATAACCTGTAGATCTCAATCAATTAAAATAAAACGCGATCTGTTCTAATCAAAAATATTCTTTACTTTATTCTACGACTGCTGAACTTAGACTAATCTTTCATTTCTTTAATTACTTAATTTACATATTATTTCTTTCTGTCTCTAATTCTTCTTTATTCTTTTTCTTTCATCTCTATTTTCTCTTATACTTCTAATGACAAATGCATCGCTTCTATTAGCAACACAATCTACTACAGAAAAATTTGGGATAAATTGTCGGTACCAGCCTGTCATACCGATAAATCGACGAATTTGTCGGGCGCTTTTCGGCGCTGGAAACTCCGTTATAGCTTCCAACTTGGAAGGGTCGGTTTTCAGACAACCTTGGCCGACAATATATCCCAGGTACTTGATCTCTCGTTGGCAGAATCGGCTCTTCTCCACATTTATCGTTAACTTTGCTCCATGAAGACATTTCGCGATCTCTTTCAGCAATACCATATGTTCCTCAAAGGTAGCCGTGCACACTAGCAGATCATCTAAGTAGACAAAGACATTTTCGCGGAATCGAGATGGAATAACTCTATCCATCAGACGACTCATCCGTTGAGGAGCATTGCATAGCCCGAAAGGCATTACCGTAAATTCATACAGCGGTCTTCCGGGCACAGCAAATGCCGTCTTCTCTTTGGATTTTTCTTCGAGAGGAATTTGCCAATAGGCATCTTTTAAGTCGATTCCGCTAATGAAATGGGTGTCTTTAAGTCTACTCAGTAATCCGCCAATGTGCGGCAGAGGATAAGCATCCTTTTTAGTGACGCCATTAACTTTGCGAAAGTCTATGCACAGTCGTATCTTTCCAGGTTTTCGAACCAAGACGATTGGTGAACTCCAGGGGCTATTGCTCTCGACTATAACGCCGAGTGAAAGCATTCGGTCAAGTTCAGCATACGCTTCAGCTTGACGCAGTGGAGACAGGGGGAAATGCTTTGATTTTATTGGCACAGCATCACCTGTATCAATAAAATGCTCTTCTATATCGGTTTTTCCTAATCCCAACTTAGCAAACGACGGAAAGAGTTTTTTCTAATTCATACATCTGAATAGGTGTAAGGTCGTGTTTAGTCGCATCAGGGTAAGTACTTTCAAGTGCAGCTATCTGTGGTACTATTTGGGGTATGATATTGAAGGTGTTCCAAAAGTTTATGCCCAGGTAAGCATATTGCTGTAACGTTGGTACAACATAAAAGTCTATAACTTTTGTTGTGTTATTAAATTGCACGGGAATCTGGCAGAAACCATGAATTGCTTGCTTAGTTCCATCAGCTGTACTTATACTGGATTTCAAAGGCTTCATCGGAATAGAGTTGCGTTTCAAAAAGTCCAAACAATCCTTTCCGAGTACGCTGACTGAGGCACCTGAATCTAACAAAGCATACACTTGTTCGTTACCTAGCTTAATATGTAAAAACGGTCTCATATCGTGTGAATCATTTATTAGAGTTGACTCTAATACCTTCCTATAAAATCTTCTACTCTTGTATCGACTTCTACACTTAGTAATTTGATCTGACACTGTACCGAAAATCCGTCGTTTGGTATCCTGATAGCGCAAAATTCGCTCGTGAAGAGATAGTGGAGGATAGTTATCAGTTTGAACACTCGCATCAACATTAGGTGATTGTGGCTTTGAATTAATATTTTGTTGCCTCTGCAAAGTTTGAAGTTTAACTGGACATTGGTTGTGGATTGGGTTGGTATCTTTAGGTTGTCTATGAGTCCCTAAAGATACTTTTTGAAGGTCTATTGGCTCGGGGTTTGGTTCATGGAACGAGAGTCCCCGGCGGCCATCTCGCTCACCCTCCTGTTTACCGTATGCTTTTGGCAATTGGGAGTTGACACGTTCTTCTCCCCGCATCGGTAACAAAAAAGGTTTCTCACTTCTGACTGACAATCGTAGAAAGAGTGACCAATCTGGTCGCAATTCCAACACTTGAAATTGGAAGTATCCAATGGATGTTTGGAACGATCAAATCTGTTATTAGCAGAATAAGCCGCAAGCTCTGGGCTTTCTGTCATCTCTTCCTTTTCGCACAAAAATGTTTCCTCAATCTCGTTTACCCCTCGTTTGTAACTTGGATATCTTTGAGACATCTGATGCCGCGTGAATGTTTCAGCTTGACGCGCAACATCTCGTAAATGTTCCAAGCTACTAACTTGGTAAGGAAATAAAAGGTATCCTAAACTTTCTTTTGCGTTTTTCTTTAGCAGGTCGATCATTTTTAAATCACTTAAGGGCTCTCTTAGCCTAGCATTCATTCGCAATAAATCAGTGTAATAGTCGTCGAACGATTCTCTCTGACCTTGACGACGAGCAACCATTCTAAGAATCTTTTCGTGATCATTCTCTACTCTGCTGAATTCTTTTACGATGGCATATTTCAACTGATCATAAGACGCTCTTGGACTTTTCTTAAGGAAATACCAGAACCACGACTCTGCCTTGCCCTGTAAAAGGACATGAAAATTGGCCAGTACATGTTCCCAACTACACTGCGAACGTTCCTCAAGAGTCTCCACTTTGAAAAGAAAGTCGTGGATATTTTCGGTCCCGTCAAATGAAATTTGCCACTTTTCAATTTTGCAAACAGAACTAGCTGAAGAAGTTTGGTGACTTGATGGTGGCAGTGGTCGATTTTGAGTAGAAAACGAAGCGTTGTTTAGAAATTGTTCAAAATCAGAACGAGCGTTTGAAGGTGCTGGAGGATTCGCATGCACATCTGGCTCATTTACAATTGGTGTATTTAAATTCAAATTATCCAACCTTTCGACTACTGTATCTCTAATAGCTTGCATTTCTCGAATAAATACTCGTTGGTTTGCCTCAAGAATTCGCTGAAAAGCTGAAGTTATAGCTCCTATGCCAGCGGTGTCTTCTTGAGTAGGTGGTTGATGGGCTGAAATATTATTTTGCTGAACGGGGTTATTACCACCATTGGGGTTAACAGCTGAACTGGGTTGCATTGCTGCAGGAAGAGTATCTACTAATTGTGGTATGATCTGATTTGGATTTGGGGACTGATTTTGGTTTGAGCTTACACTAGGACCAGGTGGAGTACGACTGACAATGGGTCTAGAATCCATTGGTCCTGAACGGGGTGTTGTATTTCTTAAGCTGGTAGAATTTCTATGGGATGAATTGCCTCTATAATTACTTGGCCTTCCTCTAGAACGGGTATTTGGAACTCTATTATCCATAACTAAATTCAAAAACTCAATAATATTTAAAGAAAAATAGCTTATCTAAAATTGTAACTTTCGAAACTGTCAAAAAGATTTAAAAAAAATATAATGCATACATAATTTGGGGTTAGTGCGGTCGGTCTTACGTTGGTCTTATAATACAAAAATAGTTTAAGGATAGATACTTTATAACGGACGGACTATGCAAAGTAATGCATAAAACGCGAAAAAATCTGTGTAAAATTGCAAAACTGTAGGTATACTAGTAGCATCATAGTTCAGTGTAATAACTACCAAACTATGGACTATACTATTATGGAAAAAGTATTAAAATTATTCATATGCAACAAGTAATCCTATTTACGGATAACATTGGACTAATATGAATATAAAAATCAGTTCAAATCTTTCTGGTATCCAATAGTCGCAACGCGGATTACAATTAAAACCATGTATATACCGGGACTATACTACTGAAATCCATACTCAACTTTGAAACTGAGAGAGACATATAAGAACACTATAAACTTGCTGAAGCTTAGTTTTTAAGCTCAAGAATTATCTTGCATACACTTTCTAGAGATATTCCTATATGCCCCACGTTGGGCGCCATTTTTGTTTTGTTGCGATGTTAAGAACGATGTGACCTGGATACTACCTGGATGGACGAGCACTTGGCATGCTTGCATATGCACAGCTAAGTAAAGTCGGATGGGGGCATGGTTCTTGTCCTAAGGTAGCCAGACGCAGCAAACAACATTTGTTTTCATGCCAAGATTTTAAGCCAAAATAACTCTCCTATCTAAACGGACGGACCCTACTATTTTGCCTCACAGATAGCTCGCGGGCAACAGGTGTTGTATTGCCTTGAGTCCGTTGTATTCCCTCCCTACTCACGAAATTCGCGAACGCCATGACAGCTCCCGTACTCTGGATGTTTAGAAGAAACTGTCCCTAATTAAAAAAAATCAACTATTTATCTTAGAAGACCATATTTAAACGAAGCGAACTCGACCACACATAACCCCATCAAATTACTCACTCAAAACATTTTAAGTTATATATAAATTCATTTATTCAATATAAAAACTAATACTATCTAAAGTGGCCATATTTTTACTTTTAGGTAGGTTCCATAAGCTTATTTGAGATTATTTCAATTGTTCAAGGGATATAATACTATTCTTAACCAAAAACTAGTATCTAATTCGGTTATTCAATCAATTGATAGGTATTCTTATCAAACAAAAATTAAATCAAATCAAAGTCAAATTGAATGCACGTTAGACTAATAAAAAAGAAGACTAGGATAATAGAAAAATAGTTTTATAAATAGCTATATAATACTAAAAAAAAGATGGATCTAGCTTGGCGAAAACACTAAAATAAGAAGTAAAAAAAAAGACTCACCACTTATCCAGAGATTGTGCACAATATCCGAAGGGTTTATAGCTATTTGTGGTTGCTATTTAAGCGCCGAATAAACACGCAATTAAAATTTTTATTTTATTTACAAAAGAAATACTAAAATTAATTACACTTTAAAGTCTCTCAAGGGAGAGGACACTAGTTACAGCACACTATGCGCCACTGAACTGCGTGCGTTCATTGTGACATCGTACAGACATAAATTAGCGGAATTACTTTGTTAGCGCTTTATGTTAGTTTAGCGCGAGTGCACTTTCTTTCGAAATTCGTTTTTATTACAAGTGCATGTCCGCTACATCACCCTTCCCCAATCGAGTCCCCCTCGCAAAATTATGTTATTTTCGTTCATGGTTCCTCCAGGCGGAGTCTTAGATGCAGTGTGCCGGTTTGAGACGGTCGATGGAAATCGAAACAGCTTTGTTTTTTATTTGAATTACAAAGTGTTTTCTTAGGCGTCGAACAACTTTATATGGGCCTTCGTAGGCAGGCATTAGACCTGTTTTGACTCTGTCAATTCTTATAAATACTTGGTTGCAGTCGTTTAGACGTTTTGGGACGAAAATATCTTGGTTTGTTTTGCGAGTCCCGGTTGGTATGAGATTTCTCATCGTATTGCGCAACTTATCTATTAAGTCGTCTGGGGAATGTTCATGCTTTTGGCTGTCAACAAAGATTTCTCCGGGCAGTCTAAGGTTCTGTCCATACACCATTTCTGCGGCAGACGCATCTAAATCCTCTTTTACTGCGCAGCGAATCCCCAATAGAATGATCGGGAGCTCTGAGCTCCAATTGATGGTGTTACATCTGGCCTTCAGTGAACACTTGAGTTGCCTGTGAAAACGCTCGACCATGCCGTTTGATTGTGGGTGATATGGCGTAGTATGAATCCTGTGTATTCCTAGCAGTTTGGAAAGCTCACTAAATAACTTGGACTCAAATTGGCTTCCTTGGTCCGTGGTTATTTGTATGGGGATGCCGAAACGTGAGATGAAATTTTCGACGAAGGCTTTGGCCACGGAGCTGGCTGAAATGTCCACTAAAGGATAGGCTTCTGGCCAACGCGTGAATCGGTCTATGGCCGTGAGGATATAAGAAAAACCATTAGATGGTGGGAGTGGCCCTACCAAGTCGATGTGTATGTGATCGAATCGTCCTTTTGGCACTTCGAATACGCCGTGTCCTGACTTGGTATGCCTCTGGACCTTAGATTTTTGACAACCTATGCACGCCCTGGACCAGTTGTTGATGTTTTGGTTCATCTTTGGCCAGAAGTATCGATCTGATATGAGCTTGCGCGTTGCGCGTATGCTTGGGTGAGAGATCCCATGGAGAATGTTAAAGACGTTTAAACGCAGAGGTAAAGGTACGAAAGGCCTATTTCTATTGGTTGACGTCTCGCAAAATATACTCAAATTTGGAAACTTAAACTCTCTTACGGATACGTTAGAAGTTTTGTTCGAGTTTTCCTCTTTAAGTAGTTTTTGCAGTTCTTCGTCAGTTGACTGTAACTTAGCGATGGTTTCAAAGTCTAGTTCGTGGTTCTTGGTGGCTGCGATTTCACTAGTGCTTATGCGGGAGAGAGCGTCTGCGACCACATTGTTTTTGCCCTTAACATGCTGGATGTCAGAGGTGAATTGAGAGATGTAGTCTAAATGACGCGTTTGTCGCGGACTTCTCTCTGTTTTGCTGGTCAATGCATACGAGAGCGGTTTGTGGTCTGTAAAAATCGTGACTTCTCGCCCTTCCACGAAAAATCTGAAATGTTTGATCGCCAGGTATATCGCTAGTAGCTCACGGTCAAAAGCCGAATATTTGGTTTCAGAATCGCTTAGCTTTTTTGAAAAGAATGCTAATGGCTGGCAAGATTGTGAATTTTTCTGCTGAAGGACTGCACCAACGGCTATGTCAGATGCGTCTGTGGCAATGCTGAACTTGCCGTTGTGCATGGGGTGAGCTAAAAGGGTCACCTTCGAGAGGCCTTCTTTTGCCTTATTGAATGCGCTGTTGAGACTATCTGGCCAGGAAAACATTTTTTTAACATTCTTGTGTTTTGTTAAAGAAGCTAAATGTGCGTGAAGTGGTGCCATGATGTGAGGTTAGGGATAAATCGGTGATAGTAGTTGACCATCCCTAGAAAACGTTGAATTTGTTTGACTGACGTGGGTGTTGGAAAATTTAAGATTGCTTCCACGCGATCTTTCGAGGGTGATCGTGTGGCTTAAAAATTCCAAAGTGGGAACACCGAAAACACACTTAGACAGATTAATGTTCACGCCGTATTCTTCTAATCTTTTGAATAAAGTTTCGAGGTGTTTCTTGTGCTGCTCTTCATTTTTACTGGCGATTAGTAGGTCGTCAATATACGCGAAAACGAAATCGAGCCCAAAACACACTTCATTCATGAAACGCTGAAACGTTTGCGCCGCGTTTCGGAGTCCGAAGGGCATTCGGAGCCATTCGAATAGTCCAAAAGGCGTTGTTATGGCTGTTTTGTGAATATCCTCTGGTGCAACTGGTATTAAGTGATATGCTCTTACAATGTCTATTTTTGAAAAAATTTTGCAGCCATGAATGTTCATGGAGAAGTCTTGTATGTGGTGGATTGGATGACAATCCGGTACCGTGGCAGCGTTAAGTCTGCGGTAATCTCCACATGGTCTCCAATCTTGGTTGTTCTTTTTCTTGACCATGTGCAAGGGTGAGCATGTACTCGAAGACGATGGTTGGCAGATTCCCAGTTGCATCATGTGCTGAAATTCGGATTTTGCTGCCCCGTGCCTAGTAGCGTCAAGCCGTCTAGGCCTTGAGACTGGAAGTTGGCCTTTGGTGATAATATGATGCACTATTGTGTGTTTAATTGGAGCAAAATAATTGGGTTCCTGAATTAGGGAAGGAAACTTTTTGAGAACTGTATTGTATTCGTTGTTGATTTGGAAATGTTTAGGGCTTGGATCATCAGTTTCAATGGTTGATGCATTTGTGTGCATCTTAGTGAGAGGGTCAATTAACCTTTTGTTTCTTGTATCCACAAGTAGATTAAATTTTGCTAAAAAATCTGCTCCTATTATTGGTCTGTTCACCGCGGCTAAGATGAAAGAATGTACTAGGTTACGCCTAAGACCAATGTCAAGACTTAGTAATTTTGAACTGTAAGTTGGAATTGAAGTTCCGTTTGCAGCTGATAGTAAGCATACGGAATCTTGAGATGCTGATGCTTTTCTGTTGTTGTAAGGAAGTACTGATAGATCCGCCCCCGTATCGATAAGGAAAGTCAGGTTAGAATTTTTGTCCCTAATGAATAAACGGCGGCTTAAAGAATTCTGCGTGTTTGCCGCTGCAACAGCAGATTTATTTAGTTTGGGTTATCGGTATGGTTTTGAAATTTTATTTTGTCGAACTTGCAAGGCTTGTCGCATTTCTTTGCATTACTCTTAAAACGTCTGTGATACCAACATAACTCGTTGTCCGAGTTTGCCCGACTACGTGAACGGTTGTTTCTGTTTTTGAAATTTTGAAAAGATCTGCTATTGCTGCGTGATCGCGAGTTAAAAGAGAAAGCTTCGATCATTGACTCGATTCTGGCTAGCCTTTGTTCGAGTGAGTTGCTACCACTTGCAGGCTTTGCGTTTTGCTGGGCAGTGGAAACACTGTAAATGCTCGCGCATTGCGATGCTTCGTAGATCTTATCCGCGAGGGTAGCCAACTCTTCTAGCGCTTTGCTGCCGACCGACAATAACGCGATGTTAATGTGTTGCGGTAATCGACGCATCCAGAGATTCTTAACAATTTCATCGTTAAAAGCAGTGCCAGCTAGCATCTTCATGGACCTTAAAACTTCTGACGGTTTGCGATCGCCTATATCCGCTTTATCAATCAGTGTTTCTAAACGTTTAGTTTCAGAAACTGAATGACGTTCTATTAAGGCTGTCTTTAGTGCAAGATACTTATTGGTAACCGGTGGATTTGCAAGAATATCTATAACCGAATCGCAAGTCTCTGGTGGTAGAGAACCGACTGTGAGACAATATCTGGTCTCAGAACTAGTTATTCTATGCACTGTAAATTGTGCTTCCGCCTGAATGAACCATGTGACTGGATTTGAGTTCCAAAATGTTGGAAGACGTACTCTAATTGATTCTAAACTTCCTTGAAAGGGACTCGATTGTGGGCCCGCATTTTGATTTGCACTTATACTTGTATTTGACCCATTTTGATCAACTCCCGATCTCGACTGAGTATTATCGTCGTTATCTGTCATGTCGTGTTTTATTTCATTCATTAAATGATTAAAAACTCGACATGGAATGAAACAAGAAAACCGAAGAAAGAAAACGTATTTCGAAAGAGAGCTGCAAATCCCGTTAGAATAGAAAATTCTCTAGTAACGGAACTCAAAAAAATATAACCGAAAAGAAAACGCGGTGAAATCTTGTTTGCGAGAACACTGACACTTCGAAGCAAATTTTATAATGTTTTCTCGATAAAAATAACGCGAGATACGTAGCAATTTATTTAATTTGTGCTGTAACTAATGTCTCACCTGTACAAAATTATTTTCTTTGATGTCCGGAACGTGGTGTTATAACTGTGATGACTGCAGCCTGCTTTTCAGGATGTGCTGAGGCTTGAGATGTGTCTGCTATTCTGGTTGGGCGCAGATGAATTGCTGGACTTTGCGCTGATGGCGTTGATGCAGCTTGTTGTTGAGATGTTTGTGTATACGTGGCAAAATTGGACGTGGACGTGGCGTGACTTGGTTGCACAAGCGTCGTTAGTCCTGTTGCCGTAATCTCGTCCCCAATGCAGACTGAAACACCTCCGTTCGCTGTGTTAATACGTTGATTGACAGTGGACGTATTAAATGCACCGTTTGTGGCGGCGGTGTAGCGTAATGTGTGTGAATTTGCGCACGCAAATATTGACGATGAGCGGTGCTTCTTTGAGGTAACGAGGAACGGTGGCTTGCGAGGACGTTGTTGGCGAGGTGGCGTGGTGATTGCGGAAGACGGTTTGATAGCGGTGGTTGTGCTGGCGGCGATGTAAGTGTGCTAATGTAGCGGTGGTTGCGTTGGTGGCGTGGCGACGCAATTGCCGATGACGACGTAACTGTGCTGATGATGGTGCCGTTATGTGACTGGCCCGTTAGCGATGGCTTTATAGCTGTGATTTTGGGTGGCGTGAACTCGGTTTTTGTTGTAACGGCGTCACCAAAAAAAATGTAGAGTAACGTCGCTTTACAAAAGGGCAGTGCACCAAATTTGTCGCACGGAGTAAAAATGTCGTCGTGTCGATATGCGAAGCAAAATTAATGCGGCTTCTAATGTCGGCAAATTGCCCCAACGAAACGATGAAAAAAAATTTTAAGATGGCCTCTTACGATTGATGTTCTATTCGGGGTCACCAATATAGCTATTTGTGGTTGCTATTTAAGCGCCGAATAAACACGCAATTTTGAAATTTGAAATTTGAACGTTGTTGTTATTGTTGCTGCTTGAAGGAGATAAAAATAATTCGGCCAAACTATCACTAACACTAGGTTATCAAATTAAAACCTTATTCATCTTAGGCACTTTTCAATTTAACAATTTTCACTTAGAATTAGGTAGTTCAATGTAGCAAATTTGGTATGATGATAACTTTATTTTTTTTATATTTTAAGCTTTAATTTTGTTTACTTTTCTCTTTTAAGTTTTGGGCATTAATTTAATATTTTAGAACTTTGATCTAGGAACTTTTACCTTCTTATGGCACTTACTACTCATTAACTATTAAAAAAAAAATCGATTAGACTTAAAAAAAAAAAACCCAACACAAATTAAACAATTTTCCACACGGCCATGCAACGACCAATTCCCGGTACCACTGACAATGTGATGAGCGCACACTTGCTGGCCCTGGCACACAACCGTTTTCCACAATCAGCACCAAAAGAACCGTGGATTTGTCGGTGAGCCGATTGATTCGCTCCTTGATTGGGAGCTATCGGGTTTTCTCTCGCGAACAATTAGCTGTGCGATCGGTAGGATGCAGTTAGCGGGAAGCGTGAAAAGTCTCCACTGATTGTGTAGGCACAGGGTGGCAGGGGTCAGGTGGTGGCGACAATTTATGATGATTTCCGCGTTCCTGCTGCCTGTGCTACTGTAGAAAGTTACGAGTGCACTTAGCAAGATTTATTGTTTAATGTCTCGGTACGTAGGCGGTGCGTGGTCGGAAGGCTGCCAGAGAGTTTCTCTACACACGGAAGTGTGTTGGGAGATTGGATCGCTTTGGCTTTTGATAAGGCGGTCGTTTGACCGATGCAGAACAGCAAGAGTGTCCGAATGCTGGCGGGTAGGAGGAATGGTAGTGAAATTATGTTTCACCCACATGCATGCAAGGGGGAAAGCTCTTCGCTCTACCAAATTGGAGGGCTTACAAGGTGACTCCAAAATAACCTCAACTGGATTTATTGGCCTGTGATAAAAAAAAAATATGCTCACTTGGGTTTATTTACGAATATGAGTTTGACAAATATTACCTCTGATTTCGATTTATAATTGTATACTTTTTGGGTTTTTTTATGATTATTAAAATGTATACGTTTGCGTTTAACGATTTTTATCTAGGATGCTGATATTTAGAAGATAAAATACGCATTATTTTAAAAACCTAGGAAAATGTAGCGCGAATTAGGTACCTCAAGAAAATTTTGAGAAGATCTCCGGGATAGTTCCTGCTTGTTTGAAAGCTCACGAGGAAAAGATCGAGTTTTCAACAAGTGGTTTCGACGAGGTGTGAGATCAGTTTTAAGGTTGGCAGTACCTACTTCCTCAAAATGGTTGACTTAGCGAAGGAACTATTTTCGCTAAGTTTACTTATTGAATTCCGTACATGGGAGGCAGGGATGTCAAAATGAAATAAACCTAATTGAAAACATCCGTAACATGTTTTAAACATTAATAGTATTGCTTGTGGTCGAACTTTGACCTAAGTTATACGAAATCTTTAATTCATATAAATTTAAAGACGTCAAAAACGCAAGTGTAAGGAATTTCGTCAGGAAGCTACTGTTTCCTCCAGATTTACAGATTTTAAACAATATGAAGGTGCGCATTTAGTCGTTTGCCTAAACAATTTTTAGAAGTTTATAACAAAAATGTGTTTCACGTTTCAAAATTTATATCGACTTTTGTAATAATTTTGAAATGAAAATGTATTACACATTAAAGTATAAATTTGATTACCTACTTTGGCTGTAAAAATCAAAACAAAAAATGTCTTATAAAATTGTATGTACCTGTTCAAATGTATGACATTATCAAAAAATTCTATAGAATAATCAAAAAAGCGAACAGTGAGCAAAAGTATCTTAGCGTAACACACATGTTGTCTCTAGTTGTTTTTGTAGCTCATTTATGATGAATTTTCCCTTGTGTTGTGACCAGAGTATAATCCATTAATGAGTAGGGACACTCTCTACACATGCATTTCCTACTACCGCAAAGCAAAATGCAGAAGAAATCGTACAATAAGTGGGAGCAGATCGAAAGAATACTTTTTACCTGAATACAACGAATGCTTGAGAAGAAAAGGGTACACAACACATTTTACCTGTATCTACCAATACATGGGCCTTGCTGCGTACGACGAACGATTGTGGTTTTTTAATAACGCATTTTTAAAGGCGCGTAAACTCGATCTTGTTGTGTGTACCTTTTCACTTTGTGCAGTGTGACCTGCTTTGCTTTTTGGAAAATGGGTTTATGTTTCGTAATTACGATTATTTTTTCCAGGTATATAAAACAAAGTGGAAAAAACTGTTTCCCTCAAACTTACAGATTATCTTAGCTATTGGTCGTGAAGTGCTCCTGTGAAGATTGGTCAAAATTGGACAAAGGGGCGTGGCACCTCCCATACAAAAAAAAACATTCAAAATCGTATATTTCCAAAACCAAAGAATCGATTGAGATCAAACTTACAGATAATCAAAAAAAAATATTCACCGTTAAAGCAACTTTCCATAGAAGAAGAAGAATGTGAGACATTCTTTAAGACCACCACAACTCGCTGACCATTGACCAATAAGTTCATCGTTCGATTACCATTTCGAGAGGATGGTAGATCGCTCGGGAGTTCCTATGACATCGCCAAAAACCGGTTAGTATCATTAGAACATAAATTACATCGCTCTTCATCATTACAGAAAGAGTATAGTCAGTTGGTCATCGAGTATGCACTATTAGATCACATGACCAAATTGGATCCAGCAAGGGCAATTCATGATCGAGTGAACTACGTTAGCCATCACTGTGTGCTGAATCCGGACAGCTCACCAACCAAACTGCGCGTCATTTTCGACGCATCCTGTAAGACATCATCATGTAAATCGCTAAATGACATTTTGAAGGTCGGTCCAACTCTCCAAGATGACATTTTTACTATCCTCGTTCGATTTCGCACCACCCATCGGTTCGTACTTATGGCAGATTGCAGACAAAACCCAAATATATCGACAAATACTACTAAGTCCCAAAGACACCAACATGCAATGCATATTCGGCGCAACTATCAATCAAAGGCGGTCAAAACTTATATGTTAAAAACGGTCACTTATGGCACAAGTTGTGCTCTATATTTAGCTTTTGGTATGGAATGGGATCCCAAGGAAGACACCTTGCGTTTTAACTACGTCGAATCCCCAAATAGCAAGCCAAACACACGTAGCATCCTTTCACAAATTTCACTATTTTACGATCCCCTTGGCTTATTGAATCCCGTGATAGTCAAAGCTAAAATTTTCATGCAAACACTGTGAAAACTCAAACTTCATTGGGATGAGAGTCTCCCGGGAGATCTTTACATACAATGGTTGGAGTACAAAAATCATCTAAAGGATATTCAGCAAATAAAACTCCCCCGGTACGCATCAAATTGCAACGCTACTGCACAGATCCATGGTTTTTCAGATTCTAGCTCCAAGTCCTATGGGGCATGCCTTTACATCAGAACAGTAGGTGAAGACAGAGAAGTGTCAACAAGACTGACATATGCGAAATCCAGAGTAGCACCGATTGCGGAAACCAAAAACCGCAGACTTGAGCTGTGTGCGGCGTTATTACTGGTGGAGCTTCTAGATAGAGTAACAACCATTTTTGGACATCAATCCGTTCAAATATTCGATTCAATATCATACCTTCGGAATGGTATCTTAAATCCAATCTGCAACAATTATCACCATTCATTCAAGACGGACTTGTAAGAGTCGGAGGACGGCTCTCTAACCCTACGCTATGATATGATGCAATACACCCATTCTTGCTCCCAAAGTCGTACCTCTTTATCACCACTCTCATTCGCCACCATCACCACAAAAATTAACATGCTGGTCCACAAACATTGCACAACATCCTTAGAAAACGGTTCTAGATTCTAAGCGCCAAAGGAACAATACGACAAGTAATTCACCAATGTATAACCTGTTTTCGCAACGAACCACTTTTAGGTCAACAAGTAATGGGAAACTTGCCAACCGACAGAGTAACCCCTTCCCGTCCTTTCTGCATAACAGGGCTGGATTATTGTGGCCGATTATATGTAACTCATCGCATAAGAGGACGAGCACCTTACAAAACATACTTGGCAATGTTTGTTTGTTTCACCACCAAGGCCGTCCATCTCGAATTAGTAGCCGTCCTACCAACAGCGGCGTTCATACTGTTGCTGAAACGATTTACTGCACGCCGAGGTAAGTGCTCAAAAATATATTCTGACAATGCCACTAACTTGGCAGGAGCAATCCGAGAGCTCAGAGAGCTTCACACATTGTTCATGACAGAACATTACAATTAACTCGTTCGTGTATAATGTTTGCAGGATGGAATTGAATGTAGTTTTATCCAGCCACGTTCACCTCAGTTCGGTGGCCTCTGAAGAATCTCATCTCAGAAGAATAGTAGGTCAAGCGGTGCTTACAGTTGACGAAATGACCACTGTCCAGTAACCTTACTCCAATGTCCAGTAACCCCAACGATTTGACAGCTCTGACCCCAGGACATTTCCTGATCGGAACACCCCTCATTAGTATAGCAGAGCCTTGCATTGAGACGACAAACGTAGGAAACCTCAAACGATACCAATACTTGCAATGGATACAGCAAAACTTCTGGAGCAGATGGACCCATGAGTACACTCAACATCTACAACTCCGTAAGCAGTGGAACTCTTCGCAGCCTAACATTCGCATAAACGACCTAGATCTTATGAAGGAGGAGAATACCCCCACTGAAGTGGCCAATAGAACGAATTACAGATCTTTACCAGGGAGATGACGGCAATACCCGCGTAGCCAAGGTGAAGACAGCAACTGGAATCTAAAAAAGAACCATAGCCAAATTATTTCCATTACCACTCGATTCTGAGTAAACTTGCTAGTAAAAGGTTAAAGATGTTGAGAGAGCTAGAGCTCTCAAGGGGGGCAGTATGTTGATGCTCGCAACACTAAACACTACATATAGCAATTCGCACCGATTACACCAATAACTCGCATTATATATTGCATCACATACAATTGATGTCAAGCTAAGGGCATCAATTTGAATGCACTTACCAATGTGCAACACTACATCATCATCATCAGCGATCGGCTCCTCCCAAATAGCGGGATTTGCGACCGACAACGACAATGAGCTGAACTGCATCAAAACACCAATGCAAGGGCTAGCACAGAAACCAGCAACGACGGTCGCTGCCAAGTAGCGGTAGTAGGGACCGAAAAAAAACGAAAACTTGAGAAAATTTCACGTTCCCATTGAGATGACATCAAGTGCATTTGGGGAGCAAGAAAAGGTTGTAGTTGGGATTTACGACGATGATTGCAAGCAAACAGGCATTCCAGATCGAGCTTTCATCGCAAACAGACATATTAAATTCTTTCGCAATAAACAATAAAGAAAATTTACCCAAAGGGATTTATTGTTAGCTTTTTTGTTTTATATTTTGCAAATTAAACAATTACAATTTGCAGCTGAGAAGCTAGCTGCATCATATACTATTAATATTTCAATCTAAAATATAAAAATAAGTCTTTCTTCTTTGTTCTGTATGTTTTTCATAATGTATTTTTAGAGGCACGTAAACTCGAATGCTTATCAGTTGCGCGAAAGATATAAAATAAACACAATGCAGGGTGACAAGTGATATTTTTCGGTGCGAACAAATTACGATGCAAGTGTTTTTGGATTAAACATAAATTTAAACAGGAAATGGGAAAACATCCTTTAAAGTGTTTGGCCAGCGGTCGGGAACCAAAAGAAAATTCAGGTGTACAATATTTTTGTGTGCCAATAATGGGGCCATTAAAATTTTAACTTTACTGTTTTTTTAGTTAGAGCTCCTGAAACTATCACTTTTTTGACTCCTTTTTTGCAGGTGTAATTTTTCATTACAATTGCTTTTGTTTTGCTTGAACACTGAACACTACGCCGTTTGTTTTTAAAACTAATACATATTATTGCTTGTGGTCGAACTTTGACCTAAGTTATACGAAATCTTTAATTCATATAAATTTAAAGACCTAAAAAAATTAAGAAGATCATTTTTTGGAAATGAAGAGCTAATCAATTTCTTATTAAATGCATTTTTATAAGTATTGCTTTTTTCGGTAAGTCTGCCAATATAACTAAGACGATGGCTACTGTCTTATTGGTATTTCAACTGACTTAAGGGCTGTTTTTACAACCGATGAAGAAAAAATAAGTTCATTTTCATTTCAATTCATTTGTGAATTTAAAAGATATTTTTCGGCAAAGTACATACATGGGGGAAATAATTGCGAGCCAACTGCAAATTTAGAGCAGACAAAGATGGACAAAGAAATAAACGCTTTCAAAACTCAATTTGACTATAAAACTGCTGATTTCGGTAGTGAAAACGCGTTTTCTTATTTTGCATGCTACATTAAAAAAACGTCAAAAACGCAACTGTGAGGAATTCAGTCAGCAACCAGATTTTAAAGAATATGAGGGTGAGCATTTAAGTCGTTCGCCTAAAGAATTTTTAGATGTTTATAGCAAAAACGCATTTCAAGTTTTCCAAATTTATATCGACTAGTGTAATAATTTTGAAATGAAAATTTATTACAATAATAAAGAATAAATTTGATTACCTACTTTGGCTGTAAAAATCAAAACAAAGAATTTCTTATAAAATTGTATGTAACACACATGTAATTATAATTTTATATTTTATTTTATTTATTTTATATTTAATAAAAATGTATGACAAGCTAAAAATTTAATTTTTTAACAGAGCACCCTGTGCCATTTTCCGAAAAAATATTCCTCCCCTTTTTTCTCTCTCTCAATAACATACTTCTTATATACGTCTATTTCTCATGGCAGTGTGACACAATAATACTTGCTGATACACATGCCTACAAAGAAACCGGTTTTCCACTGTACTAAATTGCTGTATAACGGAGGATGCATTCGGGTTTCATTAGCGCTAGCTGCATTCGTATGGGTAAACAGATTTTGCGGTACACAGACATGCATTTGTTTTGGCGACGTAGGTATTCATTCCAAACAAAGGTTGTTTCTAGTCGTTTTTGTAGCTCATTTTATGCTGAGTTTTCCCTTGTGTTGTGACCAGAGTATAATCCATAAATGAGTAGGGACGCTCTACCTAAACATGCATTTCCTACCACCGACATTTTTTTTTAAATGTCGGTAATTACGGTGATTGGCTGATAGGCTAAACAAATTCAAAATCGGACAAAGGGGCGTGGCACCGCCCATACAAAAAAAAAACATTCAAAATCGTATATTTCGAAAACCACAAAATCGATTGAGATTAAACTTACAGATAATCAAAGGTATTGGTCGTGAAGTGTTCCTGTGAAGATAGGTTAAAATCGGACAAAGAGGCGTGGCACCTCCCATACAAAAAAAGCATATAAAAACGTATATCTCGAAAACCACAGAAGCGATTGAGCTCAAACTTACAGATAATCTTACGTATCGGTCGTAGAGTGTTCCTGTGAAGATAGGTCAAAATCGGAAGGCGTGGCACCGCCCATACAAAAATAGATTCAAAATCGTATATCTGGAAAACCTCAGAATAGATTGAGATCAAACTTACAGGTGACACGTGATAGTTGTCGGTGCGAACAAACTACAGTGCAAGTTTTTTTTGGATTAAATATAATTTAAACAAGGAATCCTAAAACATACTTTTGTTTGACTTGCGGTCGGGAACAAAAAGATAATTTAGGTGTAAAACATTTTTTATGAGCTGAAAATGGAGGGCATTACAATTTTAACCCTATTGCTTTTTAGTGAAAACTCCTGAAATTATTCCTTTTCAGATTCTTTTTTGGAGGAGTAATTTTTTTACACGCTGTTTATTTTACTTTTGTTTTAGGTTAGGTTAGGTTAGTGGGTAGGCAGGACAGTAGAAACCTGTACGTGCCACACTTAGATCAATGTAGATCCGTTGTGATGCCCTAGGGGTTTACTTTTGTTTTGGTCGAACACATTTAAAAACCTACCTTAGTTATACGACATTTTGAATTCATCCGAATTTAAAAACGTGGGCACAGTAGCGCAGTGGTTAGTGTGCTAGACTACTGTGCGAGAGAGACGTGGGTCTAATAGTGATTTTGTATGGGAGGTACCAGAACTACTTGACCGACATAGCCCATTTTCAACACCAACCTGGCGACGATATAAAGAAGTCGTGTCACAAAATTTTATTCGCCTAGGTCAATTCGTTTGGGCGCTATCGTGCTTTCAACAGACAGGCAGACGGACATGGCTAAATCGATTGAGAATGTCATCCTGATTCAGAATATATATACTTTATAGGGTTTCCGGTGAATCCTTTTTGGCGTTACAAACGTAATGACAAAGCTAATATACCTTCCTGTGGTGATTACCTTTAAAAAGCGAACAACAAGCAAAAATCTCTTAGCGTAACATACATGTAATTATAATTTTATATTTAATAAAAATGTATGTGAAGCTGAAAATTTACTTTTTTTAACGGAGCACCCTGTACCACTTTCCGAAAAAAAAACTCCTCCTCTTTTTTTTCTCTCTCTCTCTCTCTCTAGAGATATATATAAGAAGTGTTGTAGAGACTACAACACTTCTTATATCCGTCTATTTCTCATGTCTGTGTCACAGTAATATTTGCTGGTAAGGAAAGTGTCGAGAGTTTCCCTACTAATTAATGGATATACTCTGGTTGTGACACACAAAAATCAGTGGCTCTAAAAAGTGCACTTTTAATATTGTAAAAGTAAAATAAATTAAAAAAAAAGTAAATTTTTTGTTAAAATCATTTACATATTTCTAAAAATTGCAAAAATCCGAAAAAAATTATTTGAATATTGATCTACCGAGGTGGTTTATAAAGCGAGTAACGTTTTCGAAGGTTAATTCTTACAATGGAGTCTGTCAATGAAGGTGGGTTAGATACAGCGTCAGAATATCAAACACATTGCATTAAAAACACGCTGTACATCATTACAAAAACTGAATCATTTCGAAACCATTTGATTTTTACATGCGGGTCTAAAAGACGTGTTATTCAAACAAAGGAATTTGAATCTGTGACGAAGAAGATAGCATTAATTTCATTAAAAAACAAGTACAACAAATTGTTTTTAGACACCAATGTAGCCGATAAGTCCGGTAACTAAAAATGTATTACTAAGTTAATAAAATTTGTAATCAACAAATTTTCTGATTGGATTCGTATTTTTTTTTGTGATTGTTCCGGATATCATCATAAAATTCATTATATTTTATTAAAGTAAAGTAAAGTTGTGACGTACAAAATAAAATAATGTAACAAGGCCATAACCATAGATTTGACACTTGTCAATAACTCTACACTAATTAACCTATAAAAGAAACCGATTGTTAGTGAAAAATTATTATTCGAAATAAAACCCGCAATTTATAACGTTTTGAAATAGTTGCGTTTATAATTTTACTGGAATATTCCTTTTACAGTGACCAACGGGAAGTAATTAAGGTTATAAACCATTTTTCCATTTTTCGTTGCAAGTTTCGAGTTTGAACGAAACATTTGGTCCATTCGAGCCAAATTCGAACAAAAAGTGACAATTTTGTGTGACAGAACTGAAATAAAAAAAAAAAACTAATTAAATCAAAAATCATATAAAATAACATAATTGAACATTACCCTTGTGAGTTTTTTGTGCCAAACGGGTTTGCGCGACGCGTAATTTTACAATTCCAATTGAATGCAGCAGCACTGGTGAGTGAGTAATTTGCCATTTTGTTTGCCATATATACATACATATAGTTTTGCCATTGTTCCCCTTCGTCTGCAATCATGAGCGCTGTAAAAGAACTAAAGTTGTTAAAAAATTCCTTATCAATCATAAAAATGGATTATAAGAGTTTTAGTTTGGCGGCTGATAGTAAGAAAACAAAAAATTTAGTCAATGGCCGATTAACAATTTTAGAAGATTCGTTCAGGCAAAGTAGGACAATTAATGAAAAGTTAGTCACGCTAGTGGACGATGAGGAAGCGATGAAGGAATTTGAGGGAATTGTGGAGGAAATTAGGGAAACTTACCTAGTATTCAAGGCCGAGCTGTTAGACTGCCTGGACAAGGTAACGGAAACTTCATCTAGTAGCACATCCACATCGGCTCATAGTGCAACTCAGTATGGTATTCGATTACCAGAAATGGCACTGCCAGAGTTTTCCGGTCAATATGAAAAATGGAGGCAGTACAAAAGCAAATTTGAATCCATGATTCATACCAATTCGAATCTGACAGAAATTCAGAAGCTTCATTATTTGAAGTCCGGTTTATCTGGTGAGGCCGAACGTTTACTGCAACATTTTGACATCGATAAGGGTAATTATGATAAGGCATGGACTATTTTATGCTCGCGGTATGACAATAAGCGGTTTTTAGTCAATACGCATTTGAAAGTGCTTTTTAATCAACCGCTTATGCAAACCGAAAACGCCTTAGGACTAAAAACCATGCTTGATACGTCTACAGAGTGTCTGCATTCTTTGGATAACTTAGGTTTGCCTATAAAACATTGGGATTTAATAGTTATTTATGTTATCTTTCAAAAATTACCTTCGTGTACTCAACAACTGTGGGAAGAGCGCTTGGGATCTAGCACAGAGCTGCCATCGTTCGATGATTTCACTAAATTTCTAGAAACCAGGTTTAGAACTTTAGAGGTAGTTGAACAGCAGAAGCCAAAACTGAAAACCTCAATCCAAAAGGGCCCTGCAACCAAAGCCACATTTCATGTTAGGCACACAAAACAGAAAGAGCAGTTTAGTTGTAAAGTTTGTAGCAAAGGACAGCATCCGATTCGGACCTGCAACCGATTTGTTAAAATGAGCATTAGTGAACGCTGTAACACTGTTCAAAAAATCGGTGTTTGCAGCAATTGCTTAGCGTACAGTCACTCCACGCAGCAGTGTCCCAGTACAACTCGTTGCTATTTCTGCCAACAGAAGCATCACTCTTTACTTCACTCTCACCCCAACACAAACATGTCACAAATTCACACTTCATCACCCATTGAGTCACAAACATACACAACACCACACACAACGGGCGGTAATCACCCAAACAACCACACGTCCACCACGCAACATTCGTTTGCAACCCCACACAACCCAACTATTCAACCACAGTCATACCAAATATCTACTTTAAACTCTAATGCTCCGTCTTTTCAAACTGCTCACGAGGATCGTCCAACTACCAGTGCAGCAGTTCGAAACCACCTCGCACAACACAAAACAAACACACAAATTCTGCTAGCCACGGCTATTGTAAAGGTTAGATCATCGAATGGGAGGTATTTCAATTTAAGAGCATTAATCGATCCAGGATCTGAAGCCACATTCATTACCGAAGCGGCAGTACAATTACTCAATCTTAATACACAAAGTACATTTATTGAGGTGTCAGGGCTGGGTAAGGTCAGCAGTGGTGCATGCCATCGGTATGCTGATATTTCGTTCGGGTCTCTACACTCAACATTTGAGACCGGTGCACGAGCCTTTGTGTACAAATCCCTGACTGGGCTTCTCCCGGCCAACAAACTGACACTCAATAAATGGAAACACATCACCGAATTAGTTCTCGCCGACCCCCTGTTTTTCCAACCTGCTACGGTGGATCTTTTGCTAGGCAGCGATGTGTACTCTGAACTGATTCTCCCAGAAATCGCTAGAGGCGATGAAATGTCACCAGTTGCGCAGAATACCAAGCTGGGTTGGATTCTTCTAGGCAAGGTATCCGCCGAACCACACAGGACGATTCGAAGCTTTCTCCAGGTGTGCGATGTAGATACCCAGTTGAGAAAGTTTTGGGAGATCGAAGAGGTACCATTCCAGGTAGCAGATACCGAAGAAAACCAGAAGTGTGAGAGCCACTTCGAAAAGACGACCAGACGTTTGCCAGATGGACGATATGAAGTTGCACTTCCCTTTAAGGATGGACACCATCCTGCGCTTGGGGCCTCGAAGTCAGGAGCCTTGCAAAGATTTCACCAATTGGAGAGACGTTTGGACAGTAACCCGACACTACACTTAAACTACACTAGATGTATTGAAGAATACCTGGAATTAGGTCAGATGACCGAACTGAATGCCAACACTGATGAAGTTCTTCAAACACCACATCACTATTTTGTGCCACATCACGCGGTTTTGAAGGAAACTAGTTCGACTACCAAGCTCCGTGTCGTTTTCGATGCAGCAGCAAAAACGTCAGATGGTATGTCTTTGAACGAGCGATTGATGATAGGCCCTAAAAGGCAAAACAATATTATTGATATTATATTGAAATGGAGAACTCACAAATTTACCTTTACAGCGGACATCGAGAAGATGTATCGACAGATTCGGATGAAGCAGAAAGATGCATATTATCAACTTATCTTCTGGCGTAGCAGCAGCAGTCACCCAATCAAAACGTACCGCTTGGATACAGTGACTTTCGGTACAGCAAGTGCACCGTATCTAGCAATTCGCACTTTGGACCAGGTAGCAGTTGACGAAGGGGCACGCTTTCCTCTGGGTGCAAAGGTAGTACGAGAAGAAATGTACGTTGACGATGTGATCTCTGGAGCTGATACCGTAGAAGAAGCCGTCCATAAACGGGATGAAGTACAGCTACTGCTGGCAACCGCCGGGTTCAACCTGCGGAAATGGACGAGTAACTCGCAGGAAGTATTGGAAGGCATTCCGTTGGATCAACAGGAGTTAGGTTTTTCGTTACCCTTTGAGTCCACGGACCACATTAAGGCTTTGGGGATAAAATGGTATCCAACTGATGATTCCTTTTCGTTCCAAAATGTGGCCTCCGATGTTGCTCAGGTTCCCACGAAACGTACAATGCTGTCGACAATCGCGCGTCTCTTCGATCCGCTTGGATGGATTTCGCCCTGCATAGTTAAGGCGAAAATTATGATGCAGCAACTTTGGTGTCGCGGACTGTCATGGGATGAACCAATACCGATGGAGATTAAGACGCAATGGGACATCTTATGTCGAGAGCTTCCATATGTTGAGAAAATTCACATGCCACGATGGATCCAGCTGTGTAAACAAAGTAAGGGTGTAGAAATACACGGATTTAGTGATGCTTCTGAAAAGGCTTATGGTGCAGTCGTTTACTTACGTGTTTTGGATGAGGACGACAACATTCACATGCACGTACTCATGTCAAAAACCAAGGTGGCTCCATTGAAGACCGTTACGCTTCCCAGACTAGAGCTCTGTGCAGCTGTTATACTAGCCAAGCTCTTAGACTATATAACAAAAGTCTTAGGGTTAAGTAACGTAAGGACACATGCCTGGTCAGATTCATCGATCACATTGGCCTGGATCACGGCACAGCCATCCAGATGGAAAACTTTTGTCAGCAACCGCGTTTCAGAAATCCAACGACTTACAAATTGTAGTATCTGGAGACACGTTCCAACTTTACAAAACCCAGCCGATTTTGCATCGCGTGGACTTTTTCCTTCCGATTTAGACGGAAACCAGCTTTGGTGGAATGGTCCAGAATTCCTTAGGTCGGAATGGGAATTTACAATGCCAAATCAACTGCTAAATATGGCGACGGATGAGGAAAGCCGCACAATTCGAACACATTGCGTCACAGCTGAACCCAATGATATCGATATGATAATACATCGACACTCCAGTCTTCAGAAGCTTCTGCGGATATTAGCATATTGTTTGCGATTTGTGTCTAATTTGCGAAAATCAGCAATTCAACGAAGATTAGATACTCTTTCACCGCTCGAAATTCATTCAGCTTTAACCGTCGCAGTACGGATTGTACAATCACATATGTTCTACGAGAAGACATCGGACTCTACGGAAAATTTGCCAAAAGTAAAGGGTTTAAAATCTTTAAATGCGTTTATTGATGAGGAAAAGATATTGCGAGTAGGAGGTCGATTACGAAATGCGGACTTGAGTTACGAACAGCGTCATCCAATAATTTTGAAGCCAAGTCATCATTTTAGTGAACTCATCTTACGGGACGCTCACGAAAAAACCTTTCATGGCGGAACGCAACAGATGATCACCTACCTTCGCAAGCGCTATTGGATCCTAAACCTAAAAACTTCCGTAAAGAAGTACATCCATATGTGTGCGATATGCTTCAGATACAGAGCAAGGCCTGCTCAACAATTAATGGGCAACTTACCTGCACCTCGGGTGCGAATTTCTCGACCTTTTAGCTTCACTGGTGTGGACTACGCTGGTCCCATTGAAGTTAAGGCTTGGAAAGGTCGAGGAACCAAAACCTTTAAGGCATATTTTGCCATATTCGTTTGCTTGGCCACCAAGGCCCTTCACCTTGAGCTGGTCAGTGATATGACAACTCAAGCCTTCATAGCTGCGTTTAGGCGATTTTCCGCAAGAAGAGGATTCTGCAAGCAGATTTTCAGCGACTGTGGAAAAAACTTCGTTGGAGCTAACAGAGAGCTGGAAACACTTCGAAGGGCAGCTAATTATAATATTAAGGAAATTGCCGAAACGTTCACGGGTGAAGGTGTCAGATGGAATTTCATCCCTCCAGCCTCACCACATTTTGGAGGATTATGGGAAGCTGGAGTTAAATCGGTGAAGTATCACCTAAAACGAGTTGCAGGAAATTCAACTCTTACATTCGAGGAGCTGACCACACTACTGGCACAAATTGAGGCATGCCTCAACTCAAGGCCGCTGTGCCCACTCACCAACAACCCAGATGACTTCATCGCTTTAACTCCAGCACACTTTCTCATAGGAGAGCCCATGCAAAATGTACCAGAACCAGACATCGTCGACGAAAACCCTTGTTATAATGATCGGTGGAAGAGGATACAACGAATGTTCCAGACCTTTTGGAAGCAATGGAGCTCAGAATATTTATCGCGTCTGCAGCAGCGCCCAAAATGGCTTAAAACCGAATCTCAACCGAAGCTAGGAGACTTGGTATTGCTAAAGGACGAACGAATTCCACCATCCAAATGGATTCTGGCCAGGATTACGCAATTGCATCCGGGATCAGACAACCATATTCGCGTCGTAACTTTAAAAACACAGACTGGTGAGCTTAAACGACCAATCACCAAAATCTGTTCGCTACCGAGCAACAAAACCGTCGATGAAACTCTACTCTAACCACAATAAAAAGATATTGCAAGTATAAACTAAATCTCACTTGTAAGTATTATGTCACACTTAAAACACACAAATTTCATCATTTACGCACATTTCTCACAAGTAAAATATCACAAAAAAATAATAATAATAACAAACTACACAAACTAACTCATTACCATATTATAAAATAACTCAACACAACACACTATCACTCAACACTATCCAACATGCATTTCACAGAGACAAAATTTCCCTTGTCATTTAACACTAATAAATCCCTCAACCAATAATCACAACAAACATATTCTAATAATGCATATAATACAGTCCATTCATCGAAGTAAAAACACAAACAACCCCACTTCAACAAAACCACTCAACAGAATTCTCAAACCTCCATTCACAAAAAAAAAAAATAAAAATTTCCCCAACACAACACAAAATTCAAAATGAAATTACTTTAAATATAACTTACCTGCGAACATAAAACCAACTGCATCACATTATACACAAACCCCGAATTTAATTTAACTTTATTTAAAACTTAAATAACAAAAAATTACGAAATAAAATTACACATTTTACGCAAAATCACAAAACTAAACTAAGGCGACGCCATTCACAACACTGTTTACTTGATAGTAAAACAAAGGCGACGATCAAATGCTCTACCCTCTAGGTTGAGGAAAAGAGATAACAATCGGCATAAGGCAATGGCATGGCATGGCAATGGGCAAATATGGCTTTATTTAGATTACTCACTCTCACACTACAATAGGGTTTCTGTTTGTCAATCTCAATGTTGTTTGTTTGTAACACTGTCTTTCTCTGTTCCACTAATTGTCTCTTTAGCAGAACACATGAAGAACAATAAATAATCATCACGAATTGCAACCCAAGTGGAATTGAAACCAGAGATGACTACCTTACCTACCTTACCGACACACGTACTAGAGATGCAACTTTATTTTCGGAGTTTGACGATTTTTGCGAACTGAGTTCACGGTGGGGGTGAATGTTCGGGATATCATCATAAAATTCATTATATTTTATTAAAGTAAAGTAAAGTAAAGTTGTGAAGTACAAAATAAAATAATGTAACAAGGCCATAACCATAGATTTGACACTTGTCAATAACTCTACACTAATTAACCTATAAAAGAAACCGATTGTTAGTGAAAAATTATTATTCGAAATAAAACCCGCAATTTATAACGTTTTGAAATAGTTGCGTTTATAATTTTACTGGAATATTCCTTTTACAGTGACCAACGGGAAGTAATTAAGGTTATAAACCATTTTTCCATTTTTCGTTGCAAGTTTCGAGTTTGAACGAAACAGTGATGTAAGTGAAAAGGTACATTATTATTATTATATTATTGTCAGCCTTATTTATAAACTTTATACACTCTCTATAATAACGCTAAACGCAAAAAGCTAATATATATTTTTGCGTTTAGACCTATTATAGAGAGTGTATAAAGTTTATAAATAAGGCTGTATATGTAATGAGCTCAGGTCAGGCCACAAAGCCATCTTTGGCATGGAGGAAGAAGATGGTGGCACGTTCGCAGTTACACGGCTAAACTCGTCCGACGGGGTAGTTCTTGTCCTCTCTCACACCAGCCACCTGCTCATGCCAAAAAAAAAATAGTGCCATAAAACAAAAGAAACGAAAGATAGTAAGAGAACTAATACCAACTGAGTTTTTAAACAAAGTGGGACTCTGCTACAAGATACTCCCGAATTTATAATTTACGTTTAAATAATATGTCTCTAGTTGATGTACCCATTGCGCGCAGAACTAATTTTTCACGTTTTTATTTTTCGTCAGCCCCTATTTATTTTAATAAAATACCCATGAATATTAGAACAATCTACAACTCTGTCATATTTAAAAAAAAGTTAAAGCCTGGATTTTTACTGTCGACTATGTGGACATTGAAAATTTCTTAATTGCTTTGATTTAGACAAAGGGTTTCTATTTGATGTTGTCTGCTTTAATGTTTGCACACTTCTTGTCATTGATGATTCTTGTAATTTTGCATTTGTTAAATTTTATCATTGTCCTCTTTGTACAAGTTAAATTTTATACGCTCTGTTGTACCCCACATCAAAATTTTTTTGTTTCCTTTGTAATTGAGGACCATTCACACTAACTTTATAAGTTACGAATGGTATCCTTTCTCTCCACTACTAAATTAAGATTATTTTAAATAATTTTAAGTTACAATAAGTTAAGTTATTTTATATTATTGTATACATAATAGTATGGAATAAATAAATAATAATAATAGCTTCTCTGCCTGTAATGCAGGTAGTTTTTTTGCTAACTTTTCTATCATAGTAAGACCTATACTGACCTACGGCAGTCTCATATGGTGACCGGCAAACAATAAAGGCGCCTACCTAAACGTTAACGTTAAAGCGTTAACGAAGGTTCAAAGACTAGCGTGCATTGGCACCACAATGAGAATCAGCCAATCGGTAAAATGGAATTTGAACGAAGCGGGTCATTCTATTTCCCAGCGGGGAAGAATGGAGAGATGGACTCGTACATAGCACACCAACAATAGCCGTATTCACAGACGGATCAAAAATGGACACTGGGGTAGGCTCAAGTGTCTTCTCTAAATCGTTGATTATATATAAAAATCGATACGCCTCCCCGACCATAGCAGCGTTTTCCAAGCAGAGGTCCATTCAGTGACATCAGAAGCACGTGAGTCTGTAAGGTAAGGGCAATACCACCTGAAGGTATTACCTTCTTTATCGAGAGCCAGGCAGCAATAAAAGCCATAACTGCACCAGAAATAAAATCGAAGCATGTGAAGTGCTGCCGCGAAGAACTCAATGCTCTTGGTACACAGCACAAGCTATCACTCTGCTGGGTTCCGGGACATGAAGCATTCCAGGCAATGAAAAAGCAGACGAATTAGCAAGACAAGATTCGACAGCTGTTTCAGAATAAGCTGATACCTCTGCGGACATCCCGCCTTGCACACTCAAGCTTTAAGCAGGGAGAAAAGCCACAAGAGAGGCGAACGCAAGATGGGCCAAGTTAAATACTTGTAAGCGTAAGACCCAGCTACCTAACACATCGACGTTCAGGACAATACTGAACTAAGTGTATCACTCAAGGCGCCTTACAGATTAGAAGTCGCTGTCGACCGCTTCGTCGATATCTCGGAATAATACTTATCACCAGCAGAGAACACCGGACTATAACTGTGTCAAATACCCACAAGAAATAATAGATATAGTCAACACAAAACGAAAAGCGCGTAAAAGATGCCAACAAACTGGAGCCCCTCAAGATAAAGCGCACTTAAATCGACTGCCCAACTTACTAACAAAGTTAATAAAAGATTTTAAAAATGATGAGGTCAGAAATTACCTCGAAAGCTTAACGGCTGGAAAAAAAAATCCAATTACTTGCTTTGGAAGGCTATTAAAGCCATTAAAAGGTCGAAGATCGCAGCGCCGCGATCAGAGAAGGTGGACGTTTTCGCCGCCTATCTAGAAGAAACTTTAAAGCCGTTCGATGGTCAAGCGCTTATTAGAAATAATAATGCGTCGGACAGAACATCTGTAAATATTGCAGTAAGAAACGCTACACTCGCCGAGGTCGTGCAAAAAATAAAGAAACTTAAGCCCAAAAAAGCTCTGGGTTACAACCTGATTACGGGTGAACTCCTAAAAATCTTACCCCGGAAAGCATTAACTAAGCTTCTTCACATCATAAACGCCGCGATGAGATTACAATACATTCCAAGCCAATGGAAAATTGCGGAAGTCATTATGGTTTTAAAACCAAGCAAACCACCAAATGAAAAAAAGTCGTATAGACCCATTTCGCTTCTTCCAATTATTTCCAAAGTTTTTGAGAGAATATTACTCAGCCGGTTACAACCAATTATAGAAGAAAACCGTCTTATACCTGTCCACTAGTTTGGGTTTAGATGCAAACATTCAACGATAGAGCCTTGATACGGCTCATGCAAAATGCTTAGGCTTAAAAGGAAAGGACGTGGATAAAATTATCTCTACTCCCGGTTTATGCTTTTATTGTATAAAGCATCGAAACATTTCACCGGATGCCTTGCACTGGAAAATTGTTAAGCTACAAAAAGCCTTCAAAAGAATGTCGACGTTATTCTCGGAATTACAGGAGATATTCAACTTTGACGTTAGCAGTGGTAACAAGCTGATTGAAGGGTTCTCTAACATGGATCGGATCCTACAACAAAATCAGCTGCAACAGGTAGACCAATCACCTAGGCAAAGCCCTAACATAATCCAAGAGCAACCGAACGTAGATAACCTAATACCTCATCCAGCGCAAAAGCCACCAAATATAGTCTTAACACCAACTTTGCTTGAACCAGCCACAACACCAGCTTTGATAACACCAACAGTGATCGAACCAGTCATGCAACTTCAACCGCATAGTCTAACTCCTCACAGTGGTACCATCTTACATCTACCGGAAGGATCTAAACGCCCGTTCCAGGATGTGCTGCAAGATCCTCCACAAACACATCAGCTCCAACTTCCCATAGCGAAAAGAGCTCTGCGATCCAATTCGCAAGTTAAATCGCCATCTGGAAGTGTCGTACTCAACGGAGTCTCCGATAATGTAGTGGCCACATGTAGTACTGCCTCAACTACAATTGACAAACCACTTACTAGTGAGGTGGCAGTAAATATTCACCAGCGACTTGTAGCGTATGACCACAATTATTAATTGAAGAGAGAATTTTGATTTTAACGAAACTTAGTTCTTGTTTGCTCTCTTTTATTCTTTTCTTCCGGCTTGCTCAGGGCTTGGGGGTGGGAAGAACTAAGTTCCTTTGAGAATGTGAGGGTTACCACTGTTGTGGACATTGACGAAGAATTGACCCGAAAGAAAATATGTGATTAACAATTCATGATTATGTATTTACTACTTAAATTCAAAATCAAATACATAATTCTTAAATTAGGACGACAGAGTACAATTTTTATATACTAAACACTTATAAGTTTTTTTATATATGGAATTGTGGGTTGGAAGTCATGCTTCCCTGGAACTCAAAACTCAATACAATGACTGTGATAAGGACTGTGATATTAGCTTAGGATTTTTTTGTAGTTAGACGTAGTATATAGTTTTAATAGTTATATAGTTATAGTGGTAGATAAATATACCCAATTATACTTATATAAGATCTGTGATATTCGTGTGCTGTGATAACATGTGTTTTTTCTTTATGTGTTTCGAGTATGCGTGTTTGTGTAGCTTTGTAGATGACTTTTAGTCTGTTCTGTGTGTTGTTTAATACGATTTTATGTAGCTGGTGCTGTGTTGCATGCCTCGTTTTGTTTCAATGTTGTAGTTATGTATCTTCGTGCACGTGTTGAATTATCTCAGGTAGTATCATGTGGGTAGATAAGTAGACTATGTCTCACTTAATCTAAGCTCTCTTTAAGAGAAAACTCTAATTAAACCCAAAATAAATGCTAATAAAAGCTCTGACTCTTACATTAAAGAAATTATTCTTATTTTTCACGGTCCGAGTGTAAAAGTAGGAACACTAAAAAAAGAACTGTATAAACTACGGCACTTATTCTATACGGAGTATACGGCTTATGCCTTTAGTACTGAAGTTGAAATGGCAGATTTCTTCGAAAGGAAATGGTTGGTCACCTAGCCCATAGAAAGGGAAGAGGGAAGAATCTGCTAGAATATAATTCAGTGCAGCCACAATCTAAGGATCAATTGTACTAGATTCTTCGGTGCTAGTTAGGGATGTGCAAATAAAATTAATTTAGTAACTGATTAGATGCTTCAAAACAAATGCAAGGACTGATGCTGGCGAAGTGTTGCATTGGGAATCTGGCTAATACACGTTCGTGCGCTCAACGCGGGGAAGGCCCACACCCTGATCTCATGCTCTATAGCCGGGCTCTTAAACAGTGATGTCTTTGGCCTGTGTGACTCCTAAGATTTTGCCTCTAGAATCTTCCAAAATGTACCTGCAATCGCTAATCTTTTCTTTCACGCGACACTTGATGAACTTTGGAGCTAGTTTTGCACTGAAATATTTTCCTGCATCACTTTGAATAAAGTTTCGCTTGTACACCGTTTGACCTACAGAAAAGTTTACATCTCGAGTTCTCAAATTATACCCATGTGCGTGTTTTTGCTGTGCGCGTCGTAGAGCATCAAACACTTTCACCCTTATCCTTATCAAACGATCTTCTGTAGGTGAAATCTCTTCGGAATATCCAGAAAGGCATTCAAGCTTCCTGAGAACGTTGTATTGCGAACCATGTGTGACCATATGGAAACCAAAGAGTACGTAAAATGGGCTGAATCCTGTAGAGTCGTGTGAAACATTTCTCAAAGCTGCAGCTATCTGCCCTAAGTGTTTATCCCATTCGCGATGGTTATTATCGATGTAGAGTCTAACAGCCGTGAATATAGTTTTATTCGCGCGCTCAGCAGCGTTAGCTTGTGGCGAGTAAGAAGCAGTCAGCAATTGTCTAATATCGTTTTCAGATAAGAATTTTTTAAATTCTTTAGATACGAATTGAGACCCGTTATCAGAGAGTATCTTCTCTGGCACTCCAAAAAGGTCAAACACATTTTCCTGCAATGTTTGTATGACATGCTGAGTTGTTGCTTTTCGTAGCGGTCTAATGATGGGGTACTTAGAGAAGTTATCCAAAATAACCAAAGCATGAATATTACCCTGCTTTGACATTGGAAAAGGCCCAACAAAGTCAATACGCAGTTCCTGCCAGGGTCGCAAAGATGGAGTTTTTATCTGCATAGGTGGCCTTAGAATATTATTCGTCGTCTTTGAAATCTTACATGTCTCACATCCACTCACGTATGCACTCACATCTGTTACCATACTTGGCCAGTAATAGAGACGCTTTAACTTTTCGACTAATTTATTTACCCCAGGATGCGCTGAATTTGGCGGACAGTGAAGCTTTTCAATTAAGACACTTCTGATAGGCTTGGGAACCCAAAGTCGCCAACATTCCTGCTCTGCCACAACATCAGCATTACGAAAGTGAATCCGCTTGAACAACTTTGACTCGGAGACCTTTAAGTCTGGAAATTTCGACGGTGATTTCTCTACTAACTTCAGCAATTCTACATATTCTGCATCAGAAAATGCATTCGACTGAAAATCTACCTCTAATGCTAAATCATCCTCCACTAGCTTTAACTCCTCCATCTCGACACGAGACAAAGCGTCTGGCACAACATTTAACTTCCCACTTCGGTGAACAATCTCTATGTCATATGGCTGTAACTTTAGTGCCCAACGAGCAAGTCTGCCGTGAAAGTCCTTCTGGGACATTAACCATTTAAGGCTAGCATGGTCGGTTACCACCACGAAATGTGTCCCGTCCACATAAGGCCTGAATTTCTGTATGCTGAGCACTGCAGCTAAACACTCGAGTTCCGTAACTGAATATTTCTTTTGAGCCGAATTTAACTTTTTGGACATGAATGCAACTGGCCTTTCATTTCCCTCATCATCAAGCTGAACAAGCGCACCTCCGACTCCTTGCGAGGAAGCATCGCATTGGATGTAAAAGGTTTTCTCGAAATCCGGAGCAGAGAGCACAGGCGCCGCAGTAAGCATTTGCTTCAATTGCTCAAAAGAGTGAATGGCTTCATCTGTCCAATTCAGAGTACATTTTTTTCCTGTCAAATCCGTTAGGGGAGCTGCTATGTTCGCGAAATTAGGTACCATCTTCATGTACCATTGACACATCCCTAAAAACCGTCTCAGTTGCTTCAAAGTCTTCGGTCGCGGAAATTCCGAAATAGCCCTAATCTTTTCTGGATCAGCTCGCAAACCATCCTCACCCACAATATATCCCAGATAACTAATCTCTTTCTGACAAAACTTGCTTTTCTCCAAGTTTATTGTGAGATTGGCTTTTCTTAGGCAGCTTGCCACTTTGGATAGGAGATCCATGTGTGCCTGAAAACTGTCCGATATAATGAGAAGATCATCCACATACGTGAACACGTCTTCATGCAACTCATAGGGAATCACCCGATCTATCAGTTTGCACATGGTTTGAGTCGCGTTCTTAAGCCCAAAAGGCATTACTTTAAACTGATATAATCCCCTACCGGGAACTGGAAAAGCTGTTTTGTCGCGAGAGGCCTCAGCTAGAGGAATTTGCCAAAAAACTTTCCTTGAGATCAAGGGATGAAATAAATTTTGCTTTTTTCAAACGCGCGAGAATACCGTCTATTATTGGAAGAGGGTAAGCGTCTTTAAGAGTATGTTGGTTTATAACGCGAGCATCCAAGCAGAATCTTGGCTTACCATTTGACCTCATAGTTATCACGGCCGGAGATGACCAACAACTTGAGCTCTTTTCGATGACGCCGAGCTCTAACATCCGGTCAATCTCACCATCCATAATCTTCTGCTTAGCAGGTGAAATCGGAAAATGGCGTTGCTTGATTGGCTTCGCATTACCAACATCAATCTCATGCTCAACAAAAGAAGTTTTCCCAAGGCCTAAATCACTAAATGAGGGAATAGACAACATCTTGCAACAAACGTTTCTGCTCTTCCGTCAACACTTGCATGTTCACCTCGTCGCCGCTTTCGGTATTTATTTCATTAATGACTGTAGGAAAAAGACTAAATTCATTCCAAAAATTCATTCCCAAAGTTATTTGCCGTTTGTGTGAAGGACTAATAAAAAATTTGATTACTTTGGAGCTGAATTGAAAAGTAACATTCAAATAAACAAAACCTATTATCTGCTGCGAGGCTCCATCTGCGGTATGCAACTTGGAGTCTATCCTCAAAAAGGGAACTTTAAGTTCATTCAACAATTCGAGAGCACCTTGTCCTAAAACTGAAACAGACGCCCCACTATCCAAAAGAGCTCTAAATTGTTTGCCCTCGAGAAAAATTTCGGCAAAAGGCCTCCCATCAATTCTGTCTGAAACGACTACAGATCTTAATGACTTGAGATCTTGTCTCCTTCTCTTAAAGTAGTTGACGCATCTAGTGGAGGTAGGTGGAATTTGTCTTTTTAAAAATCGGTTTGGCAACATTGGTTCAGTTTTTGACGTGTCACTAGATGACGGCTGGGATGGGCTGGTGGATTTTGATATGGATGCCGGTAGCCCTTTAACCTGGCATCCGCCGTGGAGTTTAAATTGCTGCAGTGGGTGCAGTTTGGCTTTTTCACATTTTTTGCACCACAACTGTAGCAAAATAAGTTGCGTTGATCAGATGGACACTGTACGAATCCATGGCCTATGTCGTCACAGTTCCAACAAATTATATAGTTGTTTTCTTCTACGCTATATCCAGCATCGTCGCTGAATTGACGCGGAAGATATGGAAGTGGATCGACTACCGCTTGAATTTCATTGACAAATCTTCTTTTGACATTAACTTGGTCATCTAAAGACTCCCCGACATCTAATAGACCCTTCTCAACTTTCACACACATAAGCCTTAATTGGTCCACTGTAACTGGCTGCTCTAAAATCAAATGCTTGCGAAGTGCGGGATGCATATTGGTCCTGAGAAGGCTAATCTTCTCAGCTTCTGAATATGGCACTCTCAATAATGAGTCCATTGACTCAATGGCCAATTTAAATTCGCAAAACGATTCACGAGGCTTTTGTTTGCGAGCTTCAATCTGCCGCCGCAGCTCATGATCGGTACGAAGAGATTGAAATTCACTTATAAGTGACGATCGAAAAAGTGTCCATGTTGGTAAATGATGTCTCTGGACGAAAATCCAGAACCACGTATTAGCATGCCCCTCAAGCAACTGATGCATACCCAAAACTAGATTATCGCCTAGTATGCCTTCGCTCCTAGCCAACATCTCGATTAGGATTAGGTGAACCATTAAATTTTAAGCCCCAACTCGAAATATTACGACCTTGCCGACCAAAGTCAACATTTGAATTTGGAATATACGAAGGTGCTTCATAGAACATGCCAACCTGCGGCTTTGTACTCGCCGCTCCATTTCTACTATATGCACTGTGAAGTGGATTCCCGTCTCGAAAGGATGGGTTGCCTACAAAACGAACATCTTCATTAGAAGAATGAACTACTATTTGTGGAACAGAAAAAGATTGCACATCCAGAAAACGACGACTACTTGTATTGCTGTGATTATGAGCTAATGGTTTGCTGATGTTCATTTCAGTGAACTGAGAAGCAAGAGATTTCGAAACGTGTTTGGGAATAGCCCCTGTACATGAGTTAGAAAGATTTCGACGGGCGTTTATCTCTCTATTTTGACTTCCTACTTCATGTAGCGCCTCAAGAGAATGAAACTGATTACCACTTGATGTTAAGTGTTGCTCAATAATTTTCTGTTGACAGCCATTTGCCTGTTCACCTCTGTCAATTTCCACAGGTACTGAAATGTTTTCGGTGGCTATAACTACCGCATCTGCTCCATCAGCTGAATCAATTTCCTTTGACCTACTCTGACAAAACCTATCTTCTACTGCTTTTAACTCTTTCAAAAATCTGAGAATGGTCACTTCAAATGCGGGATTTCGTTGGAGTAAAATCCTCAACCTACTCTCGATATGCTTCACCTTTGCTTTGATACGTTCGGTTGCACGTGCATCGCCGGATTTAGAAGCTGTCTTTGCAAAATTACCAAGCAAATCTACTTTTTCTTGGCATAGTTCTAGCTCTTTTGCCGGATTATTTACAGCGTTCGGTATAAACATCACTTTGCCCTTGCATTCCGCCTCATACGTTTCGCCTAACTGTGTTGCTAAATTCCTGACACTGCCTTCTGCCGACATACCCCTGACCTGACACTCATACCTGATTTCGTCACTATCTAATAATGAAAAATCCATGCTGATGATCTTTCAACTCCACGTGCAAGAAGCTCACCACAAAATTGATAAATAATTAAAAAAAAATGATTTTAGAAAAATATGATCAACACAAAAATAACAAACCAAAAGCTAAATGATAATAATGAAAAAAATATAGCAGAAACAAAAAATTGTTACCGTTTAAATGTTATTCCGTAATCCGTAATGTTTGCAGCCACGCTCTTCTTTTCGCTGAACCGGTACACACATATAATATCACTGCACTTGTATAATGTTGGCTAATGTAATATGTATTGATTAATGATTTTTATGATTTTCGTTAAACTTTTCTTTTTCTAGCATGGGTACATGTAATATAGGTATGTATTATTTTTTTTTTTTTTACAGGATTTTGACAATTTTTTCACTTTATAGGTATATTTTCATAGGATATTTTTTTCGGATCAACCCTCCACAAAAACACAACAGAAACTTAGCGCGAGATCTTACCGAACAAACGCGATTTTGGCAAATTGATTAAACCTAATGCGGGATGATCACTGGTAACGCATTGGATTACCGATTGTGATCGTTCTAACCGCCGTACTAACTACCGAAGGAAATTTCAAGTTCATACGAAAAACAATAAAAAATCTTACTCCGCGAGTTACAGCAAGAATTATTTTTTTTATATTTTTGGGGAATTTGTGTGGAACAACAACGCTCTCCACAGTTCTAACCCACGCGCACTGAATAACTAACTTAATTATATGTTTGCCAAATCACACTTGCATTCTGCACCGTTTAAGTTATGGGTACTCTCACAATTCTCTTTGATTTATTGATTCCGTTGTTTGACGATCTTGATGATCTAGGGATTACGTCAACGACTTTTTTTTTTTTTTTACCTAGGTTTGGGCGCCATAATAACTGTAGCGTATGACCACAATTATTAATTGAAGAGAGAATTTTGATTTTAACGAAACTTAGTTCTTGTTTGCTCTCTTTTATTCTTTTCTTCCGGCTTGCTCAGGGCTTGGGGGTGGGAAGAACTAAGTTCCTTTGAGAATGTGAGGGTTACCACTGTTGTGGACATTGACGAAGAATTGACCCGAAAGAAAATATGTGATTAACAATTCATGATTATGTATTTACTACTTAAATTCAAAATCAAATACATAATTCTTAAATTAGGACGACAGAGTACAATTTTTATATACTAAACACTTATAAGTTTTTTTATATATGGAATTGTGGGTTGGAAGTCATGCTTCCCTGGAACTCAAAACTCAATACAATGACTGTGATAAGGACTGTGATATTAGCTTAGGATTTTTTTGTAGTTAGACGTAGTATATAGTTTTAATAGTTATATAGTTATAGTGGTAGATAAATATACCCAATTATACTTATATAAGATCTGTGATATTCGTGTGCTGTGATAACATGTGTTTTTTCTTTATGTGTTTCGAGTATGCGTGTTTGTGTAGCTTTGTAGATGACTTTTAGTCTATTCTGTGTGTTGTTTAATACGATTTTTTGTAGCTGGTGCTGTGTTGCATGCCTCGTTTTGTTTCAATGTTGTAGTTATGCATCTTCGTGCACGTGTTGGATTATCTCATGTGGGTAGATAAGTAGACTATGTCTCACTTAATCTAAGCTCTCTTTAAGAGAAAACTCTAATTAAACCCAAAATAAATGCTAATAAAAGCTCTGACTCTTACCTTAAAGAAATTATTCTTATTTTCCACGGTCCGAGTGTAAAAGTAGGAACACTAAAAAAAGAACTGTATAAACTACGGCACTTATTCTATACGGAGTATACGGCTTATGCCTTTAGTACTGAAGTTGAAATGGCAGATTTCTTCGAAAGGAAATGGTTGGTCACCTAGCCCATAGAAAGGGAAGAGGGAAGAATCTGCTAGAATATAATTCAGTGCAGCCACAATCTAAGGATCAATTGTACTAGATTCTTCGGTGCTAGTTAGGGATGTGCAAATAAAATTAATTTAGTAACTGATTAGATGCTTCAGACTGGACAGTGTTCCTAGTACGGCCTGTACTCTTAAAATAGTGCCACCCCATTTTGCAGTATTTTTATCACGCCTAGAATATGGTACCAAAAGCTGTGATATTGTGAACTATATTGCTACGAAAGGCATTAATATCAGCAACATAAAATGTCATAGCCTGACTCCGGATATCCTTACAGGTCGCCTAACATCTTCGTTCAAACTTTTATGCCCTCTACCAACTGGAAAATTACTGGTCAACCCGAGCTTCTGGCCTAAAGATATTCTGGTAAAAGAATTTGTGAACAGAACTAGCTCAAAGAAGACTCAGTCAAAAAACGCTCCAAAAAACCTTCCAAAAAACTCAGACCTAAGGATTTAATTCCTACAGCCTTTAATCTTTACTACCAAAATACTGGTGGTCTAAGAACCAAACTTCGCGATGTCTTGCTCTTCTCTTCATCTGCTCAATACGATGTTATTGTATTGACTGAGACTTGGCTGACACACAATCATCACAACGAGGAAATGTTCAACAAGGACCAGTACGAAGTTTACCGCAAGAATCGTTGCTCCGTTGTAACTGATTGCGAGAGAGGCGGCGGAGTATTGGTTGCAGTTCGGACCTCTTTGCATAGTGATGAAATCGATCTACCTCCAACAGCAGCTGATTTAGATTTAGATGTTGACCAAATAGCAGTCTCAATTAAATTCATTTCTGGAACTGAAGTTATTGTTATTGCAAGTTATATACCACCAAGGAGTCCTTACTTGTTATATAAAACCCATATAGATAATTGTTCATTTATCTTAAATAATTTAAAAGATCATCAACACGTTATTCTTCTCGGAGACTTTAACTTGCCAAACTTAATTTGGTCGTTTGATTGTGATGACTCTAGACTTCTCCCATTTAACGTTAAGTGAAGTGGATTCCCGTCTCGAAAGGATGGGTTGCCTACAAAACGAACATCTTCATTAGAAGAAGGAACTACTATTTGCGGAACAGAAAAAGATTGCACATCCAGAAAACGACGACTACTTGTATTGCTGTGATTATGAGCTAATGGTTTGCTGATGTTCATTTCAGTGAACTGAGAAGCAAGAGATTTCGAAACGTGTTTGGGAATAGCCCCTGTACATGAGATAGAAAGATTTCGACGGGCGTTTATCTCTCTATTTTGACTTCCTACTTCATGTAGCGCCTCAAGAGAATGAAACTGATTACCACTTGATGTTAAGTGTTGCTCAATAATTTTCTGTTGACAGCCATTTGCCTGTTCACCTCTGTCAATTTCCACAGGTACTGAAATGTTTTCGGTGGCTATAACTACCGCATCTGCTCCATCAGCTGAATCAATTTCCTTTGACCTACTCTGACAAAACCTATCTTCTACTGCTTTTAACTCTTTCAAAAATCTGAGAATGGTCACTTCAAATGCGGGATTTCGTTGGAGTAAAATCCTCAACCTACTCTCGATATGCTTCACCTTTGCTTTGATACGCTCGGTTGCACGTGCATCGCCGGATTTAGAAGCTGTCTTTGCAAAATTACCAAGCAAATCTACTTTTTCTTGGCATAGTTCTAGCTCTTTTGCCGGATTATTTACAGCGTTCGGTATAAACATCACTTTGCCCTTGCATTCCGCCTCATACGTTTCGCCTAACTGTGTTGCTAAATTCCTGACACTGCCTTCTGCCGACATACCCCTGACCTGACACTCATACCTGATTTCGTCACTATCTAATAATGAAAAATCCATGCTGATGATCTTTCAACTCCACGTGCAAGAAGCTCACCACAAAATTGATAAATAATTAAAAAAAAATGATTTTAGAAAAATATGATCAACACAAAAATAACAAACCAAAAGCTAAATGATAATAATGAAAAAAATATAGCAGAAACAAAAAATTGTTACCGTTTAAATGTTATTCCGTAATCCGTAATGTTTGCAGCCACGCTCTTCTTTTCGCTGAACCGGTACACACATATAATATCACTGCACTTGTATAATGTTGGCTAATGTAATATGTATTGATTAATGATTTTTATGATTTTCGTTAAACTTTTCTTTTTCTAGCATGGGTACATGTAATATAGGTATATATGTATTTTTTTTTTTTTTTACAGGATTTTGACAATTTTTTCACTTTATATTTCTAAAATCATTTTTTTTTAATTATAAAGTGAAAAAATTGTCAAAATCCTGTAAAAAAAAAAAAAAATACATATATACCTATATTACATGTACCCATGCTAGAAAAAGAAAAGTTTAACGAAAATCATAAAAATCATTAATCAATACATATTACATTAGCCAACATTATACAAGTGCAGTGATATTATATGTGTGTACCGGTTCAGCGAAAAGAAGAGCGTGGCTGCAAACATTACGGATTACGGAATAACATTTAAACGGTAACAATTTTTTGTTTCTGCTATATTTTTTTCATTATTATCATTTAGCTTTTGGTTTGTTATTTTTGTGTTGATCATATTTTTCTAAAATCATTTTTTTTTAATTATTTATCAATTTTGTGGTGAGCTTCTTGCACGTGGAGTTGAAAGATCATCAGCATGGATTTTTCATTATTAGATAGTGACGAAATCAGGTATGAGTGTCAGGTCAGGGGTATGTCGGCAGAAGGCAGTGTCAGGAATTTAGCAACACAGTTAGGCGAAACGTATGAGGCGGAATGCAAGGGCAAAGTGATGTTTATACCGAACGCTGTAAATAATCCGGCAAAAGAGCTAGAACTATGCCAAGAAAAAGTAGATTTGCTTGGTAATTTTGCAAAGACACTTTATCTATAAGTTAAATAAAAATTACTTTTATTTTAAAAAAAAATATTATTTTCGGAGGAGAGACCTCTTTATTCAATGACTGTCTAAATTCAACTCAATGCAATTCTCTTCTACAAACTAAAAACTTCCTAAAGCTAACTTACATCTAAGTGGAGTACGTGTTGGAATGTGCTGATGTGCTGTGTCTCGTAAGCCGGTGGATGAAGTGGTGTCATATGCCGACGAGGTGCATTGTCACTTGAAGGTGTGAGAACTATTGCTAGGTGTCGTATGCTGGTTGAAGTATGAAGTGTGGGAACTGTCTATTGCTGATTTTTGGCCGGATGTTCTACGAAGATGAAACTCGGGAATGTTATGTTAACTCTTCCCTGTTGAGTCTCAAACGTCCTCGTTTGATTTTAAAAAAATGGTATTTGGTTTATCCTTCGGGGTTTGAAGGATGGTTTTTCATGCTCGGTCTTACATGATTGTTTTTCATGTGCTTCTATTGATGGTGTTGCTGAGGCCACTTCTTCGGATCTTTCATTGAGCTCTATGATGGTGTTATCTTTGGATGTTGGCCTGGAGTGACTGGAGTGAAAAAATCGTATGATCATGACTATGAGGGGGATAGTTATTATCCCTGATAGCACAAAGCAGGTTATTATGTATGGTTGGTTATTAGTCTTCAATAGCTCGATGGTTTTGATGTTCCTAAGATTTAGCTCTTTCAACAATTCCAAGGATAGGAATTCTTCGATGTTCCTCACGTCAGATGAAGGTTGCGCTACTGCAGGTAATGGTTTGTATCTGGAAACCGTGCTGGATGCATAGGTTCTGTTTCTAATAATCACTGTAGCGTTTTCAAGCTTTAGTAAAAATGTGCCTGTTAGGTTTGTTTTTTCGTTATTTATAATCACCGATCCGTTGTATTGGTTAAGCAATATGATTCCTGATGAGATTTCCTCAACTGGAGTTAAATGTTGACTGTTAACTAGGGTGCAATCCGAATGTAGACTTCTTAGTAGTTTGGGTATACACGTATCCTCACTAATATCCACTAAATTGTTATTATTACAGATCTTTAAATTATTATATTCCTTACATACTAGCTTAATGCCGTATATATTATTTGGGCATTCTAAAATTTCTTTGTATTCTACTTTTATTGTTATATTTTCTTTTTTAATAGGTTTGATCAAGATATTATTACATATTTCCTTAGTTGTACTGGGTATACTTATGATATAGATAATAGTTTCCTTGTTTATTGCGATTTTAAGTTCGGCGAAGTCTAGTGCTTCTTCCAGGTTATTGTATTCAACGTTTTCATTTTTTAGTATGTCTTTAATTTCATTAATTTCGATCATAGACAAAATATAAGAATTTATTATACCCTTTCTTGCCCAATGCACGGCATATTCGATATTTAATAATTCCTCTTTTAGTAATCTAATATTATATTGAGTGCTTAAAGCAAGGTTGTCCTTAAGCGTATTATTGTTCTTCAATCTTTTAAATATTTCATTAGTTATATTACTTATCTTGTTTATTCTTTCTATTGTTTTTTTGTTAATTAATACCTGTTGATTATTATTCTTTAATACCTTGTTTATTTTTCCCTGAATAATTTTGAAGTCGTCGTGGTCCGGATTTCCTGCAATCCATTTCCACGCGCTTCCAATGAAATTTAAAGATCTTTTAGTTCGTATCGGGGTAAGTTTTTGGAGTAAGTTTTGGAGCTGAGATACTTCGTAGGACAGGAAGGGATAAATTGAATAGGCAGTACTTATATTATTGTGTACCGTTTCAGCGATATTATCCACCAATTTCTGATACGCTCCTAGATCAATATCGTGGATTAATTTAATATTTCCAGTTTGTACTTTGGCCATTCCAGTTTTGATGGAAACTAGTTGGGAGCTTGTATAGTCCAAGATTTGGACATCGGCTAAGCAGCCTACGGCGTACAGTCTAGAAAGGGAGGGAAAAAATGGAAATAATTTAACCCTGGTTTAGATTTGGGACAATTTCTTCGTCCTAGTTTCGTATGTGGCTTTTATGGACTATTTTACCGGATGTTGTTTTTATAGTGGTTTTAAAATTTTCCTGTACTATTTCTTTCCTATACCGATTCGTTAGTTTTGACCCTAGTCTCTTGTTTATTTTTACGTAGATTTGGTCACCTGGGCAATAGTTTTTAATTTCCTGTTTCTGTTTATTGTGATACTTAAGATCCTTTTCCTGTTTTTGCTTGAGTTTTTCGATGTTACTTTGTCTAGTTTTTTCATAGTCATCTGGTCCGAAAGGGACGGTCCTGCCAAAGAATAGGTCTACCGTCTTCTTCTTAGTAGTGGCATGAAAGGAGTGATTATATTCGTTGGTTGCTATTTCGAGCAGTTCTTCGAATTTATTATTATAAGCGTTTGGCTTAATGCATCTCATGATTTCAGCTATGGTGGAGTGAAATCGTTCGACTTGCCCATTTATGGAGCTTTTGTAAGGTGGTGTCGTGAAGACTTGTATATTCAGTACATCTTTTAGCATAAACATAATACTTTCTGAATTGAATGATTTTTCATTGTCTATGACAATATATTCGGGAACGCCAAATCTAAAAATAATGTCACGGAGTGGTTCTCTGATATCTTCTGTTGATTTTGATTTTATACATTTAGTAATAGCAAATTTTGTAAATTTGTCTATTGCGGTTAAGGCTGAGTGTTTTTCGGTTGCAAATATATCAATATGTATTATTTGTCCTGGGTAATTAGGTATCGGGGTTTCTCCCAATTTCGGGTTATTTGGATGACGTTCATATTTACTTTTCTTACAAGTTGAGCACAATCTAGTAATCTGTTTGATTTTTTTGGACATTTGAGGAAAAAAATAAGTTTGAATAATTTGGTTCCTATTTTCTTCAGGGCCACGGTGTGCTCTTTTATGAGTTTCTATAATGATTTCATTCTGTTTTTCTTGTGATGGAATGTCTTCAACTTCTGCTCTTGCGAATCTAATCTTATAGTTATTGAAGTATAAAGGGTAAATTTCCTGTATTAAGCTCATGACTTCTTCCGAGGTCATTATTCCGTTTAGGATGGTTGGGTTTAGAAATCTTTTGAAAATTCCTACTAGTTTTTCTTTAGTATAATTTGGTTCTATTATAATGTGCTTAGTAAAATGTTTAAAAGGTGTCGTGGCTTTATGACTCGAAACGTTTCCCGTTTTTAAAATTAGATGATTTCGGAAGACATTTATTGGCGTTTCGACCAACTGAATAAGGTTATGTGCCGAGTTTTCTTCACTGTGTATTGAAGGTGTTAAGTTTAAAATGTGTGAAAGTAAACTAATTGATTGTGGAGGACGTGATAGAGCATCTGCTACAACGTTGGATTTCCCTGGAGTATATTTTAGTTCGTAATTATATTCTTCTAATATGGATTTCCAGCGTTTCATCTTAGCATTTGTATTTTTATTGCTCAGTGAGTACGTCAGTGGTTGATGATCCGTGAATATAGTAACTTTACTGGATCCGTATAGGAAATTTCTAAGGGAACCTAAAGCCCAAATTATTGAAAGCATTTCTTTTTCGTTCGTTGCGTATGCTTCTTCGGTTTTGTTTAAACTTCTTGAAAGGAACATGATTGGTTTGTTTTCCTGGCTTAGCACTGCGCCCAGTGCAAAGTTTGACGCGTCTGTTGTGAGTTCGAAACTTTTACTGAAATCTGGATATACCAGCATGACGTCATTAGATATTAATGAATTTCGGATTTTGTCAAATGCTTCAAAAGCGTCTTGGTTTAAATGAATGATTTTAGTTTTTGATTGGGTTTTGGACACTCTTCCCCTCTTAGAAGGGCTGTCAGGGGTTTGGCTACCTTTGCATAGTCGCGAATACAGCGTCTATAGTAGCCGGACATGCCCAAAAATGATCTGAGATCTTTTAATGTTTCTGGTTTAGGAAATTCAGCGATTGCCTTAACTTTGGCTGGGTTTGTTTTAATTCCCGTTTTGGATACAATAAATCCGAGAAACTCAACTTCGGATTTTAAAAATTCACATTTGTCTTTTTGAACCTTACCGTTTGTATCGTTTAGAATTTTGAATATGGTTCTGAGATCTTCGTAGTGTTGTTCTTCCGTTTGACTAAAAATGATAATATCATCTATGTACACATAGCATCGAATGCCAATATGTTCACGTAAGATATCATCTACGGCGCGTTGGAAAATGGATGGGGCATTTTTCAGCCCAAAAGGTAAACGGATAAATTCATATTTACCGTTGTTGACAGAGAATGCCGTTTTCTCTATGTCAGATTCTTTTAGTGGTATTTGGTGGAATCCACTTTTAAGGTCGATTAACGTGAAGTAGCTACATTTTCCTAAATTGTAAAGTACATCATTAATTTCTGGAATGGGGTATCTGTCAGGTATTGTGACTAAATTTAGCTTTCTATAATCAATTACAAGCCGGTATTTTTTTATTCCGGACGCGTCAAGTTTTTTTGATACAATTATTATAGGGGAATTGTAAGGTGACCGTGATGGTCGTATTATCCCATTTTCTAAAAGTTCACTTATTTGTTTATCCACCTCTTCTTTTAACGCTCTTGGATAAGGATAAGATCTTGTATAAACAGGGCTATCAGAAGTTGTTCTGATTTCACCTTGGACAGTAGTAATGTAAGTGAGATTCTTATCTGGTTCACTGAATAAGTTTGGGAATGTAGATATGATTATTCTAAGCTGATTTTCTTGAGAAGGATTTAGATGTGAGGTGCGAATGTCGATACTGTTTACCGCTTGTGCTTTGAATTGTTTTAGTGGGAATATATGTTTATTATTAAGAATGAAATAATTTTTGTCAGTGTAGATCACTGCACTCATTTCCTTCAAGGTATCGTTTCCAATGATACCATCAAAAGAATCGAGTCCATCTAAAATGAAAAACTTGATAGTACCTATTCCTGGGCCAAATATTTCTATATTAGCATGATGCGTAATTTTGGTTTTGCCAGAAACTGAATTTGCAAAGAATGAGTTATTATTTACCGTTGGATTAGCTATATGACATGGTTTTACATAATTTTTGTTCGATCCTGTATCTAGCAAAAATTTTAAGTATTTCCCGCTCTTCGTTTTGAATTCATAGTAAGGAAGCGAAGAGCTGTTTAGTCTAAAAAATTTAGATCTTGGAATTCGTCACAAAGTTCCAAGGCTTCGCTTTCATCAGGCTGACAGTAATCAACGAGTTCTTTTTCAGTGTGGTCTTCTGTTTCTATATGATAATTTCTTTGGGGGTTATTAGTTGTAGTAATTTGTTGTGTTCCTTGTGGACCTCTATTTTGAGATTGATACGGATACCTATTCTGAAGATTCATTGTTCGGGGTTGCATGCTCTGGTCATTATTTATTGGTTCTGTTTTGATTTGAGGGATTATTGCGTTTGGTGGTGTACGTCTTCCTTGGAATTGTTGCCTATAATTTTGCTGATTATTGTTTTGATATTGATATTTCGTTTGAGGTATGTAGTGCTGTTGATTAGATTGGAAACGTGGTGGTGCTCCCTGGGGAACGAAAGATTGATGATAATTATGGTTTCCTCTGAACTGTGGTTGTCCGAAATTATTTAATTGAAGTCTGGGTGCCGCAGAAGATGGCACGGGAATAGAGGTTTTTTTATTAAATTTTGGTTTGCATGGGAAATCCTAAAATTCATGTTTTCGAGTTTGAGGCACAAATGTAAAGCTTGAGGTAAGTCTCCTGGCTCACGTATCGCCAGTAATTTAGGAAGGTCACCCTTAAGGCCCCTTATGAAAGTATCGAGAGCTTTGTCTCGATACGACTGAGTGAGAACTCTCATTGCCTCACTGCTGATTTCTAAACAACCAATTTTGTTTAAGATAAGTGATAAGTGATTATATACAGTTTGATAAAAGGATTGTATAGTGTCATTTCCTTGTACAAGTGATATTAATTGGTACTCGAGAGTACCCAAATCTCTTTTGTCAGCGTAATGCATGACAAGACATCTGGATATGCAGTTCCAGTTCAATGGAGTATTGTATGACTCCAGCGCAATGTCGGCGTCGCCGACAATTTTGTTTCTTACAACATTAAGGATCCCAAAATATTTTGGGGTACCTCGTATGGAGTCGTATGTTTCTACTATGCGGTCAACACTTCTTTTCCATGATATGAATTCCGCTGGATTTCCAGAGAATTCCCTTAAGCATTTTACCACATCGGGTATCTTATCTAATTCGGAAATATCATGTCTATGTTCTATGGCGATTATCTGATCTTCCCCAGCAAATTGATCAGCGTTTGGGTTTAGTACGTTTTGAACCATGGCTGGTCCCTGAGTTCTTATCAATCGGCTTACGATTGATGATATTAAGGAATCTAGTTCCGGCGTTGTTCCGACATCCTGGGCTTGTCGTGTATCCGTTCTGGACGATGTGGATTGAAAAGAGTTGTTGTGGTTTATGTCATTCGGAATTTCGCGTACCAATGGTGGGTTTTCTCGTGCCCCTGGGATGGGATTTTCTGGGAGAGTTGCTAAAGGTTGGGGATTGCTACTAGTTCCTGATCTTGTATTGGGCATGATTAAAAATGTATTTTTGTTCTATTATTTTAATATAATTAGGAGGTAATCTTAAGATTTAATTTTTAAAATAAAGGTATCAGTTTGATATATTTTTGGAAACTTTCTTAGGATTTCCTTTTTAACATACAGATATCAGTTTGATATCTCGTTTGAAACTTTCTTAGGATTTCTTTTTTAACATACAGATATCAGTTTGATTTTACGTTTGAAACTTTCTTAGGATTTCTATTTTTAATTCTTAATGTTTATAAACTTACAAATAAAAATATTTTAAATATTCCATGGGTTTGACAGTGGCGACTGTATTTCCTGCCGTTGATGGGGCTGATGATCCGTACTCGAGCTCCTAACTGGTCACGGTCTGTGCCCGTTCTCAATTTCGCTGGAAACTTGTTCTTTAATGTCTTTGTGCCGCGAACTATTGTGCTTTCTTAGGACACAATTTTATTTTATTATTTTTCCGTTTTTAGGGAACGAACTATTGTGCTTTCTTAGGACACAAAAAATTTTTTTTCGTCTTTGAGGAAAAACTTAACCGACACTATGTTTTCTTTATTTAAAAGAAAGTTCACACGGATTTTTATTTATTTTTAAGAAAATAATACCGGCACTGTGTTTACGGTTTACACTTTAAAATTGTTCGCGCACAGACTAACCACTGTCCCTGCTCGGGCGCCAGTTAAATAAAAATTACTTTTATTTTAAAAAAAAATATTATTTTCGGAGGAGAGACCTCTTTATTCAATGACTGTCTAAATTCAACTCAATGCAATTCTCTTCTACAAACTAAAAACTTCCTAAAGCTAACTTACATCTAAGTGGAGTACGTGTTGGAATGTGCTGATGTGCTGTGTCTCGTAAGCCGGTGGATGAAGTGGTGTCATATGCCGACGAGGTGCATTGTCACTTGAAGGTGTGAGAACTATTGCTAGGTGTCGTATGCTGGTTGAAGTATGAAGTGTGGGAACTGTCTATTGCTGATTTTTGGCCGGATGTTCTACGAAGATGAAACTCGGGAATGTTATGTTAACTTATATTTTCATAGGATATTTTTTTCGGATCAACCCTCCACAAAAACACAACAGAAACTTAGCGCGAGATCTTACCGAACAAACGCGATTTTGGCAAATTGATTAAACCTAATGCGGGATGATCACTGGTAACGCATTGGATTACCGATTGTGATCGTTCTAACCGCCGTACTAACTACCGAAGGAAATTTCAAGTTCATACGAAAAACAATAAAAAATCTTACTCCGCGAGTTACAGCAAGAATTATTTTTTTTATATTTTTGGGGAATTTGTGTGGAACATCAACGCTCTCCACAGTTCTAACCCACGCGCACTGAATAACTAACTTAATTATATGTTTGCCAAATCACACTTGCATTCTGCACCGTTTAAGTTATGGGTACTCTCACAATTCTCTTTGATTTATTGATTCCGTTGTTTGACGATCTTGATGATCTAGGGATTACGTCAACGACTTTTTTTTTTTTTTTTTACCTAGGTTTGGGCGCCATAATAACTGTAGCGTATGACCACAATTATTAATTGAAGAGAGAATTTTGATTTTAACGAAACTTAGTTCTTGTTTGCTCTCTTTTATTCTTTTCTTCCGGCTTGCTCAGGGCTTGGGGGTGGGAAGAACTAAGTTCCTTTGAGAATGTGAGGGTTACCACTGTTGTGGACATTGACGAAGAATTGACCCGAAAGAAAATATGTGATTAACAATTCATGATTATGTATTTACTACTTAAATTCAAAATCAAATACATAATTCTTAAATTAGGACGACAGAGTACAATTTTTATATACTAAACACTTATAAGTTTTTTTATATATGGAATTGTGGGTTGGAAGTCATTCTTCCCTGGAACTCAAAACTCAATACAATGACTGTGATAAGGACTGTGATATTAGCTTAGGATTTTTTTGTAGTTAGACGTAGTATATAGTTTTAATAGTTATATAGTTATAGTGGTAGATAAATATACCCAATTATACTTATATAAGATTTGTGATATTCGTGTGCTGTGATAACATGTGTTTTTTCTTTATGTGTTTCGAGTATGCGTGTTTGTGTAGCTTTGTAGATGACTTTTAGTCTGTTCTGTGTGTTGTTTAATACGATTTTATGTAGCTGGTGCTGTGTTGCATGCCTCGTTTTGTTTCAATGTTGTAGTTATGTATCTTCGTGCACGTGTTGAATTATCTCATGTGGGTAGATAAGTAGACTATGTCTCACTTAATCTAAGCTCTCTTTAAGAGAAAACTCTAATTAAACCCAAAATAAATGCTAATAAAAGCTCTGACTCTTACCTTAAAGAAATTATTCTTATTTTTTACGGTCCGAGTGTAAAAGTAGGAACACTAAAAAAAGAACTGTATAAACTACGGCACTTATTCTATACGGAGTATACGGCTTAGGCCTTTAGTACTGAAGTTGAAATGGCAGATTTCTTCGAAAGGAAATGGTTGGTCACCTAGCCCATAGAAAGGGAAGAGGGAAGAATCTGCTAGAATATAATTCAGTGCAGCCACAATCTAAGGATCCATTGTACTAGATTCTTCGGTGCTAGTTAGGGATGTGCAAATAAAATTAATTTAGTAACTGATTAGATGCTTCAGACTGGACAGTGTTCCTAGTACGGCCTGTACTCTTAAAATAGTGCCACCCCATTTTGCAGTATTTTTATCACGCCTAGAATATGGTACCAAAAGCTGTGATATTGTGAACTATATTGCTACGAAAGGCATTAATATCAGCAACATAAAATGTCATAGCCTGACTCCGGATATCCTTACAGGTCGCCTAACATCTTCGTTCAAACTTTTATGCCCTCTACCAACTGGAAAATTACTGGTCAACCCGAGCTTCTGGCCTAAAGATATTCTGGTAAAAGAATTTGTGAACAGAACTAGCTCAAAGAAGACTCAGTCAAAAAACGCTCCAAAAAACCTTCCAAAAAACTCAGACCTAAGGATTTAACTCCTACAGCCTTTAATCTTTACTACCAAAATACTGGTGGTCTAAGAACCAAACTTCGCGATGTCTTGCTCTTCTCTTCATCTGCTCAATACGATGTTATTGTATTGACTGAGACTTGGCTGACACACAATCATCACAACGAGGAAATGTTCAACAAGGACCAGTACGAAGTTTACCGCAAGAATCGTTGCTCCGTTGTAACTGATTGCGAGAGAGGCGGCGGAGTATTGGTTGCAGTTCGGGCCTCTTTGCATAGTGATGAAATCGATCTACCTCCAACAGCAGCTGATTTAGATTTAGATGTTGACCAAATAGCAGTCTCAATTAAATGCATTTCTGGAACTGAAGTTATTGTTATTGCAAGTTATATACCACCAAGGAGTCCTTACTTGTTATATAAAACCCATATAGATAATTGTTCATTTATCTTAAATAATTTAAAAGATCATCAACACGTTATTCTTCTCGGAGACTTTAACTTGCCAAACTTAATTTGGTCGTTTGATTGTGATGACTCTAGACTTCTCCCATTTAACGTTAAGTTAGATTATGAGCGTGAAGTCGTTGATACTCTTGCCCAGCTTGACCTTTGTCAGATAAATAATTTTCCTAATGAATTTAATAATATTCTCGATTTGGTATACGTTGATTCCGAGCTTGACGTTAGTATCAACAACTCCATTATCCCACTTTGTCGTAATTCTGTTTTTCATGTAGCTCTATCCATGCAGTTTAAATTTTATGAGTTTTTTAAACCGGGTTCCGGTGACACTTATTTTAAGTATAATTATGCTAAAGCTAATTTCAGCAACATTTCAAGCTATTTAGATAGTATAAATTGGTTCAATATTTTTAACAATAATTGTAACTTGGACAATTCTTTTAATGTATTTATCAAAACTGTGAAAATGGCAATTGATTTGTTTACACCTAAAATTAAGTCTATCAAGGGTAACAAGCCCATTTGGTTTAATGACAGAATCATAAACTTAAATAATAGGAAAAATAAGGCCTATAAACGTTTTCGTAATAGAAATAACGACCCGGAACTTCTGAAAGTTTATCGGACGCTTCAAAAAGAATTTGATGTTTTAAATAAGTTTCTTTACAGACAGTATGTTCTTTCTGTCGAATCTAATTTAAAAACTAATAGTAGACGCTTTTGGAGCTTTATTAATAGCAAAAAAACAATCTAATGGTATTCCTAACTGTATGCGCCTTAATAGTGTATCCTCATCTGATCTGTCAACCATTTGTAACATGTTCGCTAACCACTTCCAATCTGTTTATTCTTGTGGTACAAACATACCTAGAGTCTCATGTAACTACTCAACGCCCTTTGAGTTTGTAAATATCGGCAACTTAGAGTGTTCGATCACTGAAGTCCAAATAGCTCTTTCTTCATTAAAACTTGAAAAAAATCCGGGTATGGATGGCATCCCGCCAATATTACTTCAAAAGTGCTCATCCGCGTTTTCTGTACCTTTGTGGTTAATTTTTAATTTATCTCTGCAGTCTGGAATTTTTTTGAATGATTGGAAGAGATCGTTTTTAACGCCCATATATAAATCTGGATCGAGGCATGATATTACTAACTATCGTCCAATCTGTAAAATTTCTTCTATCCCTAAGCTCTTTGAAAAACTAGTTTGTGACAAACTTACACCTCTCTTAAAAAGATTTATCTCTCCGTCTCAGCATGGCTTCGTTACAGGCAGATCCACTACTACAAATCTCTCAATTTTTTGTAATACTGCCTTGAATTACCTTGAGAATGGCATGCAATGTGATGTAATTTATACAGATTTTGCAAAGGCATTCGATCGCGTCAATCACAGTACACTAATTTCCAAACTGACTACCTTAGCATTTCACTCCAATATCCTAAAGTGGATTCATTCCTACTTAACCGATCGTATCCAGTATGTTCGCATAAACGAAATGCTCTCGTCACCAATTTATGTTACGTCTGGAGTACCTCAAGGTAGTCATCTGAGCCCTCTGCTCTTCCTTTTGTTTATTAATGACATTCCTGACTTGTTTTTGAGTTCCCAGTGTCTTATGTTTGCTGACGATTTGAAGATATTCCGAGCAATACGTTCAGTTCAAGATTGTCTTCTTCTACAAGAAGACCTTAAACGTCTTTCTGTGTGGTGTAATAACAATGACCTTCATCTCAATGTCTCTAAATGTCAAAGCTTTTCTTTTTATCGCCACCTCTCTCCAATTCCCTTTACGTATGTAATCGATAATACCCCATTGTCCACTATCTGCTTCAAAAAAGATCTTGGAGTTATTTTTGACATTAAACTTAGCTTTTGCAAGCACATTGAGTTTGTGGTTGCCAAAGGTAATCAGATGCTAGGTTTCTTATTGAGAAATTCGAAAGACTTTCAAGATCCGCATACTCTGAAATGTTTATTTTTTGCATTTGTCAGATCACATCTCGAATACTGTAGTATAGTATGGAATCCATTTTACGAAGTACATTCTTTTAGAATTGAGAAGATCCAAAAGCGTCTGACTAGAGTAGCTGTTCGTAGACTACGATGGAATATTGAAATGCCATCTTACGAGACTAGATGCAAATTATTTGGTATCTTACCTCTTTTCAGACGGAGGCAATATTTCTCCATTATGTTTATTCGCGATTTGATAGATGGTCATATCGATTGCCCTTTTCTATTATCATTAGTTGGATTTTATGCTCCTGCGAGAGTTCTAAGAAATCGCTTTTTATTTCATATACCATATCATAGGGTTAACTATGGTTACAATGAACCAATTTCTAGATGTCTTAGAGAATCGAATAAATATTGTGATGTTATTGATTTTCATTTTAGTAGAGATTCATTTAGGAATAAATTACTCCTGTTGTTAGGCTTTGGTGGTAATTTTTAAGTATAATTTTTGTATTAAGTATCTAATCTAGCGAGAACAGTAGATGTACTCATTTGATTGAAATAAATAAATAAATAAATGCATCGGACAACTGACGTAATAGAAAGAGCTCCATAAGAAAATAAAATCTGTTGTGCCGTGTTCTTGGAAGTTCCGCAAGCATTTGATAAGGTGTGGCACGAAGGCCTTAAGTGAAAATTAAGACAAGTTCTCCCCGAACGGTTGTGGAAAATCCTAAAATGGTATCTAGAGAAAAGACTCTTTCGTGTCAAACACGGAAACGAATATTCCGAATTTAAAGAAATTCGTTCAGGTGTGCCGCAAGGAAGCGTCATTGGGCCACTCCTATACATATTATTTACTCGTGATATACCGCAAATAGAAGGTACTACCATAGCCACTTTTGCCGATGACACTGCTATACTAGCAGTTGGTACAACTACCAAAGAAACAAAGCAAATATTACAAGACGCGCTTAGTCGGGTCAATGAATGGACAAAATCATGGAGGATCGCTCTTAACCAAACGAAATCGGTTCACGTGGATTTTACATATAAGCAAATAAATTATATGTCTGTTTTTATAAATACCAAATACCTCGGAATGACTCTCGACATAAAGTTGAAATGGAAACCGCATGTAAAAAAGAAATGCGAAATAATTAAAAACAAATATAGAGAACTTTATTGGTTAAAAAAAAAATAAATAGTTGGCGCAACAGGCGTGTATACACCCTAGGCCTAGTTTCTCACAACCATTCGTTTTGTGTGGGTTTTTATTTTTTGGACCAATGGAAGGGACCTACAATGCCGAGTCCGAACGGCTGAATTGAGAAGATTTTTCGGGCTCTCGGATGTTTGTCAGACGTTCGCGAGAGGTGGCGCAGTAGAAAAAATGTAATTAGTTAAGGTTAGTTTAGGGAAAGTATTCCGATGCATCTGACTTTCCATCCTTATTCCTCGGTGTAGGCACAGGTTCTATTGAGTATTTTCTTTTCTTCTTTTCTTTCTGGCTCTTATTTTCGCTTTCTTCTAAAATTTTTTTATCCGTCCGCCGTCAGTTGGTATTAGTTCTCTTACTATCTTTCGGGCTCCAGTTTGTTGGCATCTTTTACGCGCTTTTCGTTTTGTGTTGACTATATCTATTATTTCTTGTGGGTATTTGACACAGTTATAGTCCGGTGTTCTCTGCTGGTGATAAGTATTATTCCGAGATATCGACGAAGCGGTCGATAGGCTGATTCTCATTGTGGTGCCAATGCACGCTAGTCTTTGAACCTTCGTTAACGCTTTAACGTTAACGTTTAGGTAGGCGCCTTTATTGTTTGCCGGTCACCATATGAGACTGCCGTAGGTCAGTATAGGTCTTACTATGATAGAAAAGTTAGCAAAAAAACTACCTGCATTACAGGCAGAGAAGCTATTATTATTATTTATTTATTCCATACTATTATGTATACAATAATATAAAATAACTTAACTTATTGTAACTTAAAATTATTTAAAATAATCTTAATTTAGTAGTGGAGAGAAAGGATACCATTCGTAACTTATAAAGTTAGTGTGAATGGTCCTCAATTCCAAAGGAAACAAAAAAATTTTGATGTGGGGTAGAACAGAGCGTATAAAATTTAACTTGTACAAAGAGGACAATGATAAAATTTAACAAATGCAAAATTACAAGAATCATCAATGACAAGAAGTGTGCAAACATTAAAGCAGACAACATCAAATAGAAACCCTTTGTCTAAATCAAAGCAATTAAGAAATTTTCAATGTCCACATAGTCGACAGTAAAAACCCAGGCTTTAACTTTTTTTTAAATATGACAGAGTTGTAGATTGTTCTAATATTCATGGGTATTTTATTAAAATAAATAGGGGCTGACGAAAAATAAAAACGTGAAAAATGAGTTCTGCGCGCAATGGGTACATCAACTAGAGACATATTATTTAAACGTAAATTATAAATTCGGGAATATCTTGTAGCAGAGTCCCACTTTGTTTAAAAACTCCCTTAAAACTTTAAAGACATAAAGGTGTCTTATATGTAAATTTAGAAAAAGAGGCAAATAATGAACGAAGCGATTTTTTCCAAAGATTATTCTAATCAAATGTTTTTGCACAAGCAATAAGCAACCGAAACAATTAGCATAAGCTCCACCCCGGCTAACGAGGCCATATTGTAATTTTGAGTTTGCCAGACCATAATAGATCATTTTGAGAACACGTTGCGAGCAATATGGATTTAATTGATACATTTGCCGAATAACAAGCATTAAATGTGACTTAACATGTTGAATATGACTTATGAGGCCTCCAGTTTAATCTGTTGTCAATCACCACCCCGAGATATTTGAAGGAGTCAACTGATTCAATTTTAAAACAGTTAGAGGAACACTGACAGTTCACAGAAAAGTTAAGCTTACCGCAGGAGTGAAGGGGTAAACAAAACTGTTTGCAATCGTGAGCATGATAGTGCAAGTTAAAATCCACTCGATTACTACGTGACAAGTTAAAAGACATCATTTTCGTTTTCTCACTAATAACCAGCTTATTCAATGTAAACCAGTTCTTTAGGGTTTGTAAATCCTCTTGTATTTTACAAATGCACTTGTAGCACGTTGCGTATAGGATCGCATCTGTAAAAGATGCGTGATCTGATGGTCTGATCCTGACTATTAAGCAGCAGTTGGCACGCTTGCGGTTGCGCGGCATACGCTCGTCGGTGGGGTGGGATCTTGCTGCTTTCTACACTGTGCTAACAAAATTTATCGTGCCAATAAAATTAGAAGAGGTGGGAATGAAAATTAGAAACTGGTTGAATTTACTCCTTGCTTACCGGAGGATGCATATATCTCAAAAGAGATACTATTGTGGAATGAGCTTTGAAATTTTTTTGAATGGAAATGAAAAGTAATATAATAAAGAGAATTCTTATCAGCAGTGGTGTTGTCTATGGTATAACACCTTGAAGGACCCTCCCCTACCGAGTAGCTGATGCACTCGTACCATGAATATTCCTTCCTCAATCCTTATGCATCGGAATATTCCCTAGCTACATATCAATTTCGCGCGCGCTTCAGAGACTCATTTCAGCCTAATGCGGTTATTTAGCACATGGTTACTTACTAACTATAACTGACAGTAAGTAGATATCTTAAACCGATAAATAAGCGAAGAAGGGATCACTCGAGAACATTATATGCTTTGAAATTAACTTTCTTATGTATTTCATGAATTACTTATATATATCTATGACTCTATGTGTATAAAAGCAAAGTGTACGTATATGCATCTCGGAGACAAATTTATATGTATAGATTCATTTGCATTAATTCATTAGGGAAAATTTAGAATTGGAGAATTGGAAAGGCGTTTATAAAATATTTGTAATTATACTTTTTAACTTATTTAAACTATATATATATGTAAAATTCTGAATGTTTAGTAAAGCCAAAGAAACAGTAAATAAAACTTAGTACTCACTTTTACCTTTATGTTTTGAAGCGTAGAAATTTGTGCACAAAGTTCCAGTCGATGTGTTTTCCTTTTATGTTTTTGTTTGAATTTAGATTAATTTTAACTGTAATTTTTTTATCAGTTCTTAGGCTTTTAAACAAAAAAAAAACTTAATCAAATTAACTATAGATCTAATAGAATACTAAAGTTATAAATTTCAAAGTAATTTAAGTATAGAGTAGATCAATTTCCAATTTTAGCACATTTTTTTTGTTTTATATAGAATGCATATAGGTAGTTAGGTTAGCATATTATGTTTTTTTTGATTTAAATTTTTTTTTGTAGATTAATTTAGATAGGTAGAAATTTTTTTAAATTTTAGGTTAGTTTGCACACAAGAAAAACTGTTTTTAATTTTTCACTGAATAAAATTTTTTGAATTCTTGAGCATTGATGAGTGCACGTGTAGATTTCGGTTTGAGGTTATCTTGAGGTCTTGAGTTTTGGTGTGTTTGCTGGTATGTATCTTGCTGATGAATGGCAGGATAAATGAGACAATGCTGGTGTGATGGAATTGGTGGTAAATACGGCTAGGTTTACAGGAACAGTTTCTTGCAGAGCTTTTTAGCTGCTTGAAATTAATCAATTCCGAATCTGGATGTATCGTAATGATACACGCTTGCATCGAACATGTACGAGTGCAGCTTTCCAAGCCAGAAAAAAAAACGTCATGCGGATGCCTTGGTAACTGGATAATTTTGCGGGCTCTCTATGCGTACAGATTCTGATGCTGCTCTGAGAGTACTGTTGACAATTACCACAGGTCATCCGTAGTTTTCTGTGGGATTATATTATGTCCGTTAATAAAAAAAATAGAAATACGGATCTAAGAATCGTACCTTTAAAGCACATCTAATCATGCGAAGAAACCACTATTTATAGCCGGTATGTTGGAATCTATTAATCCAAAGTAGCTTTTGTTACCGCTGCTATCTTTCTTTTCCAAAATTGGCCTGTTAGAAAGACGACACGAATTTGTCCTATTTGAAAAGAAATTCACGTAAATTCTAGGCAAAAATATACGGCGAATGGGAGACTTACGCATGACCAGAGGTCTGAACTCGTAAGAGGCGGAAATGAAAGAGAACGAAATTCATTTTTGCACTATTATAAATACCCATCGGACTGCACTCATTTCGTTAAGTTTTAATTTTCAAGTTGGCGAAGTGGACGATTGTATTATTTAGAAGGATGTGTTCAGCTACCAATTTAGGTTTGTTCATACTGTCGGTAAGGTTGGTTTACATGCGACTCGTAAAAACAAATTTGATACATTTTGATTTTTATGAAGCACGCTACAAAATCGTGAATTTTCATATCATTTATCGATCCTGAAAAGACACGAAGACCGTACTTCACAATGAATTACCGTCAGAGTAGAGAGCTCGACCCATGACCCTGAACTGCAAAGAGATTTTAAAAGTGTCACCTTCGCAAATCCTTGGTATGGTATACTCCTATTCTCTTTTGGTCAATGTCTTCAACCTCATAGAGAGATCTTCCGACTGACTTTAAAATTTTGCACTTAAGGAATTTAGCGCAGAGCTTGGAGTTTATGTTTTTAGCTGCGTTGCTTAGTACAAAATTCCTCCTGTACACTATTTCACCTGGGCAAAAAATTCGGTTCGAACTCCTTAGGTTATAAGCCTTCTCGTTTCTTTCATAAGCATGCTTAATGTTTGCCCTTACCTTTTGACGTATAATTTCAAGTTTGCTATTCGTTGGAAGATACAGTAGCTCACCATCACCAAGTGTTTTCAGCTTTCGAAATATTTTGTACATACTCCCGTGGGTGCACATCTGCTGACCAAATAAACAATAGTATGGCGTTATCCGAGTGGATTGATGTACAGAAGTACAAAGAGCTTGCTGAATCTCGGATATGTATTTATCCCAATCTTTTTGGTCACTTGCGACGTAGCTTCTGATAGCTGACAAAATTGATTGATTTACTCTCTCCGAAGCATTTGCTTGTGGAGAGTAATACGCATTCCTGATGTGTGTGCAGCCATACTTAGAAAGGAAACTTTGAAAATCTTTGGACACAAATTGTTTGCCGTTGTCACTATGAATAAATTCGGCGACCCCAAATTGGTGGAAAATATTCTGTTCCAAAAATTCTACTACTGCACTTGTGTTGGCCTTGCGCATAGGTTTTAGAAAAACGTACTTGGAAAAACAATCTAATACAACAAATATGAAGGAGTTACCTCGTCTCGTTCGAGGGTACGGTCCCATGAAATCAATGTACAGCTTTTGGAATGGGCGATCGATTTCATGCTGCGATCCCATTGGAGCTCGTAGAGGGATGTTAGAAGGTTTATTCTCCTTGCACACCGAGCAATTACGAATGAAATCACGCACATCATTTGCCATATTGGGCCAGTAGAAGAGTTCTTGCAACTTGCTCAGCGTTTTAAAAATTCCACCATGTGAGCAGCTTGGTGGATTGAGGCAGTGTTTAATCACAGACTGAGTTAGTTGTTCAGGTACCCATAACTTCCACTGGAATTCTGAGTCAAGCTGATTTTCATCTTTCTGACAAGTCTTTTTATAAACAATTCCATTCGTTACTTTAACATCTGGAAGGTTGTCTGAGTTTTTCGATACATTCGTTACTAGGTCAAGATATGAAGACGATATAAAATCGGGTGAATTGAGATCGATACAAGTAATAGATGTTGGATCAACTGAAAGCTCCTCATTGAATGTACGCGACAGTACGTCGGGCACGATATTCTGTGATCCTTTTCTATGTTGAATATCGAAGTTGAAAGCTTGAAGTTTAAGTGACCATCGTGCCAATCTGCCGCTTAAGTCTTTAAGGTTCATAAGCCACTTTAAACTGGCGTGATCGGTCACGATGGTGAAACTTGAGCCTTCAACATAGGGTCGAAATTTCTTTACCGCTTGTACCGCCGCATAACATTCCTGTTCGGTTACGCTATAATTGCGTTGACAAGCGTTAAGCTTTTCCGAAAAGAAAACAATGGGTTTTTCGTTACTCTCCTCATCATACTGGTAGAGTACGCCTCCAATTCCATAACTCGATGAATCGCACTGTATGATGAAAGGCTTCGAGAAATCCGGGTTTGATAATAGTGGAGCAGATGTTAGAGCCGTTTTCAGGGACTCAAAAGACATAAGTGCCTCAGGAGACATCGTGAAGTGTTTATTTTTTTTAAGGGTGTCTGATAGTGGGCTGGCAATTGATGCAAAATTCCTTATGAATCGCCGGTACCACCCACAAAGACCTAGAAAGCGTCGGATCTGTTTTTGTGAAGTTGGTACTGGGAAATTCGTAATTGCAGACACTTTGTTTGGGTCAGGTCGAAAATGACCATCTCCTACGATGTATCCTAAGTACCTCAGTTCCCTAAAACAAAAATGCGACTTCTCTACATTGATAGTTAAGTTGGCATTATGTAGACACTCTGCTACCTTCTCCAATGTGGCAATATGACTCGCAAAATCCTTTGAGATGACCAGCAAATCATCCAAGTACACAAAAACTTGTTCCCTAAGTGCGCTGGGGATCACTTTATCCATTAACCGACACATCCTTTGAGCTGCGTTACACAACCCAAAAGGCATGACGGTAAATTGGTAAAGCGGTCGTCCTGGCACAGTGAACGCCGTTTTCTCCCTGGACTCTTCCTCTAGAGGAATTTGCCAGAACGCGTCCTTAAGATCCACACTACTGATGTAATGTGTCTCTTGCAGACGGCTCAGCATGCCTTCTATATGAGGAAGAGGATACGCATCTTTCTTTGTGAGTGAGTTCACTTTCCGAGAGTCCAAACACAGGCGATTTTTTCCCGGTTTCCTGATCAGGACTATGGGTGAACTCCACGAACTCATACTCTCTTCAATCACTCCCAAAGAAAGCATACGATCTAATTCGCTAAAGATCATCTCTTGGATTACAGGTGATACCGGATAATGCCGTTGTTTGACCGGTTCGGCTTTACCAGTATCGATAACATGCATCTCTAGCGAAGTTTTGCCTAGCCCTTGCTTAGAGAAGGAGGGAAATTTCGCTATAGCGTCTTCTAATAATTTTGTTTCCGAACTATTCAACTCGATCATCAGTTTTGATTCAGCATTAACACTTGTTTCAGAATTTGGATCTTGTGATAGCTCGCTAACAATCGTTGGCATTATGTTAAACTTCTGCCAAAAGTCAATCCCCAAGTACATAAACTGCGATAGCGATGGAATAAGATAGATATCTAGCGTATCTTGCTTGTTGTTAAACGTAACGTTGATGTTGATTCGACCTACGATGGGTTGCTGTTTGCCATCAGCTGTTCGAATAAAAGAAGAATACTCTCGAATTGGAATACCCAACTCTTTAACGAACAGCAAACAGTCTTTTCCAAGACAAGAGATACTAGCACCGCTGTCTAATAAACCAGTAATTTCTCTGCCTTTTATTTTGACTTTTGCGTATGGACGAGAATCAACATCACTGCTTAAAATACTACTGCAAATTATTTGCTTAAAAATCTTTCTCTTTCTGAAACGCAAACGTGTTTTAAAAAACGTATTGCATTCCAGGCTGGCCTTTAGTTCATCAATATTGAATATTTTTGAGCGAAGTTCATTGTATTGCTTAACTCTTTCATCATAAGACAGGCTACGAAATTTATTTTGTTTAATACGATTTATAGTTAATGTACTTTGGCTTTTGACAAGACTGGATGAAGGTATTAATAAGTCATTGTCTATGGTTGTATTTGTGCATGCATCGACCGTCTTTACTCCGGGTTGGTTTGCGTCGAACGAGACTCCCCGGAGTTCATCCCGTTCGAATGAGGGTTTTCCAATGGAGGATTACACCGCGCACAACTAATAACTGTAACCCCATCACAACCACACCGATAACAGAAAAGTCGATTAATGGGGGAAGGACAATCAATAAATAAGTGCCCTTGACACTTACAATTGTAACAAGTTGGTACTCTGGGTGTAAACGATCTCCTTTGAGCGGTTTCGTTTACCCTGTTAGTGCTTGTTATTGCTGCCACACTGTAAACCTCTTCGGAATCGTCAGCATCATTTACATAATCGAGCTCATGTACCGGATAATACTGCATGTTTCTGTTTTGAATTGAAAGTCTAGATTGAATCATCCTTTCTGTCCGTTTACACTCTTCCTTAAAGTGCTCGAGACTATAAATTTTCATTGGATATATAAAGTTCATTAATTTAGGACTTATATTGGTACGAAGGATCTGAATGAGATCTACATCTCGAATCGGCTGTCTCAGCTGACTTCTCAACTGCGTGATTGCATTGAAGTAATCCTCAAAATTCTCTCTGGGAAGTTGCCTTCGATCCATTATTTGTTTTATGATTTCGAAATCATTTTCGTGATTACGAAATTGCTTGACTAACGCACGGCGAAGGCCCTGCCAATCTCCTCGTGGATTTCCACGAAGAAATTGCCAGTACCATTCTTGCGCAGCACCTGAGAGAAGATGGTGGAAATTCATTAACACGTCATTCCACGTGCAGTTATAGTTGGATTTCAACATATCCACTCTAAAAACGAAGTCTTCTACAGACATTCCTTTAGATGTCCCATAAAATTTGAGACCCCAACGATCTAAACGAAAAGCAAGGCTATCGATTGACCTTGAATGCATTTCTCTATCTGGTGGACATGTTCTGTTTCCACCAAAGCTGTTGTGTGAATCGATATTTGAATAATCGTCTGGGTAATGGTTGTTGAAAAATTGGCTTGCATTTTGTTGCCTAGCTTGCTGATTAAGAGGTGGTATTGCCTCTTGCGTCTGTCTGTTTACTAAAGGTTGCAGTGCATTCTCAATATTTTCTTTAATTAAGGGGGAAATTATGCCTCCTAATGCATCTTTAACAACTTGTCTAATGTGCTCGTCTAGCTGTCTCATTTTGGGAGCGTTGCTTGCAATAAACTGCGATTGTATATTTGGAAGATAATCAGCTGGTCGAATATTGCTAAGAGTAACAGGTGGATGTTGTTGTTGGTTGAAGGTGTGGAGAAGATCAGCTGGGATGATGTTGCTAGCAGCATTTAATATGTTCGCATGGGCATCAACATCAAAATGATGGTTGTTGTTATACGGTTTTGCCGCTGGCTTCGAAATACTGCTCATCTCTGTTACACCTCCAATGATAGACGAGACGATTGGGTTAGTCATGGAAACACATGTAACAGTTGTCGTTGTCGTGAGAGTAGCAGTACTCGTTGTAGCCACAACATTGGGTAATTGTTGGTAAGACACAAAAGAAGTACTGAGGTTGCTATCAACATATAGTTTAGAATCACTAAGAGTTCGATTAGGAGTGAATAATGTTCTCCGCGGAGGAGAATGTCTCATGGGCTTAAAATTATTTGATCGAGTATTTGGTGTGGTGGAATCCCGCACGGTCTGAGAGCGTGTGGAAATACTCCGTTGTTGCTTGGGAATAGTTCCGTTGTTTTTACTCATTTTGTTTTGGTTCTTGCAAATACGATTTGTGAGAGAAGAAAACTTTTGACATGAAAGGCGTTTAATGGAAAACGGTTTTTCTTGGGTTTTGTTTACTATAAGTTCATATAAGTCGGCTGAGTTTACGTCTGACTGAAGCGTGCGCGAAAAGAATGGCTGATAAGAATTTCTTGTATGTGATTTAAAAAAAGGAAAGAATAATTAAATAGTAAGCAGATTAACTCATACACATGTCTATTTGGTTACTCCTTTCTGGTCAATTAAGCTAATACGTAACGACTCAGAAATGTGCTACCATAAATTACTTTGCTGTCTGGACTATTAAGCGATTACTTAACGACTCAGAAAACACCAAAGTATATCGATGTTTAATAAATTGTCTAAGGTAACTCAAGCTGAAATACAACTAGACTCCTAGAGTTTTATTCTGTCAATATTTCGATGACATGACAAAAATGTTAAAAATAGGTTGAGTTTCACCAGCTTCCGCAAGAAAGCTGAGTGTGGTATAATTTTTGAATGTTAGTTAAACATTTCGGTACCACGTTTTGGGCGCCATTGTAGCACGTTGCGTATAGGATCGCATCTGTAAAAGATGCGTGATCTGATGGTCTGATCCTGACTATTAAGCAGCAGTTGGCACGCTTGCGGTTGCGCGGCATACGCTCGTCGGTGGGGTGGGATCTTGCTACTTTCTACACTGTGCTAACAAAATTTATCGCGCCAATAAAATTAGAAGAGGTGGGAATGAAAATTAGAAACTGGTTGAATTTACTCCTTGCTTACCGGAGGATGCATATATCTCAAAAGAGATACTATTGTGGAATGAGCTTTGAAATTTTTTTGAATGGAAATGAAAAGTAATATAATAAAGAGAATTCTTATCAGCAGTGGTGTTGTCTATGGTATAACACCTTGAAGGACCCTCCCCTACCGAGTAGCTGATGCACTCGTACCATGAATATTCCTTCCTCAATCCTTATGCATCGGAATATTCCCTAGCTACATATCAATTTCGCGCGCGCTTCAGAGACTCATTTCAGCCTAATGCGGTTATTTAGCACATGGTTACTTACTAACTATAACTGACAGTAAGTAGATATCTTAAACCGATAAATAAGCGAAGAAGGGATCACTCGAGAACATTATATGCTTTGAAATTAACTTTCTTATGTATTTCATGAATTACTTATATATATCTATGACTCTATGTGTATAAAAGCAAAGTGTACGTATATGCATCTCGGAGACAAATTTATATGTATAGATTCATTTGCATTAATTCATTAGGGAAAATTTAGAATTGGAGAATTGGAAAGGCGTTTATAAAATATTTGTAATTATACTTTTTAACTTATTTAAACTATATATATATGTAAAATTCTGAATGTTTAGTAAAGCCAAAGAAACAGTAAATAAAACTTAGTACTCACTTTTACCTTTATGTTTTGAAGCGTAGAAATTTGTGCACAAAGTTCCAGTCGATGTGTTTTCCTTTTATGTTTTTGTTTGAATTTAGATTAATTTTAACTGTAATTTTTTTATCAGTTCTTAGGCTTTTAAACAAAAAAAAAACTTAATCAAATTAACTATAGATCTAATAGAATACTAAAGTTATAAATTTCAAAGTAATTTAAGTATAGAGTAGATCAATTTCCAATTTTAGCACATTTTTTTTGTTTTATATAGAATGCATATAGGTAGTTAGGTTAGCATATTATGTTTTTTTTGATTTTAATTTTTTTTTGTAGATTAATTTAGATAGGTAGAAATTTTTTTAAATTTTAGGTTAGTTTGCACACAAGAAAAACTGTTTTTAATTTTTCACTGAATAAAATTTTTTGAATTCTTGAGCATTGATGAGTGCACGTGTAGATTTCGGTTTGAGGTTATCTTGAGGTCTTGAGTTTTGGTGTGTTTGCTGGTATGTATCTTGCTGATGAATGGCAGGATAAATGAGACAATGCTGGTGTGATGGAATTGGTGGTAAATACGGCTAGGTTTACAGGAACAGTTTCTTGCAGAGCTTTTAAGCTGCTTGAAATTAATCAATTCCGAATCTGGATGTATCGTAATGATACACGCTTGCATCGAACATGTACGAGTTGTAGCGTAACACTTGTTCCTAAAAACAAACCATCAAAAATATTTTTTTTTGTATGCTTGCACAGTCATTTAAAAAGAAACTGACATACTACCTTACCATTATGCATATGGCGCCTTCCCACAGGAAGAGCCACTGCACCAAAGATAAAATGCAACGTGTACATATTTGGAGAGTTATCTCCCATTTCATCCGATGCTCCTACATCTATAAAAACCCTTGTGAACGCGCGCTCGTTCTTTTTATTTTGTCAAGAGTGATAGTGAGTGAGCGTGCAAGTATCCGCGAATAAAATCGAGTTCGTAAAAGTCGATCGGAATTTATAAATCCGACACCAAGTCCTATTAAGAGAAATTATTGAGTGTTTTACCCACCACATATAATATTAAAATTAATATTATCCCTCGTCAGGGTAAGTTATAGTGTTTTTGCTCCGGTGATCAAGCAACTCACTGATTTCGTGATTCATAGAAACCGCACGTGCTAACAACGCACCTAGGCTAACGAGGATTTCAACATCCACCACCAGTCGCGAGGCGCTTCTCACTCGGACGTATCAAAACGTGTCTCACACCCACAACCTCAAATTCTGCCGCATTTTGTCGTGCTTCTGGTGCCACCAACCTATCACCAAAAATTCACCACGCTTTCTCACACTCGTACGACCCCCACGTACTAAAGGTCATCCACGAGGTCAGGTAATTTAGATCGAGAGTGAAATTTCCACCTCCCTTTTAAACCCGGATTCATATCGTTCTATCTGGTAAGAGATAAGTGCTATGTTCATTGACACAAATCGACGAAAACAAATTCTTCCATTGCAGCGCTCGCTATAGCTGCATGCGCAGTGGAACATCAGAACAACGTCTCCGGGACGGGAGTTGTAGAACCATACCTACGCTGAAGTTCACCTCCACTTGCTAAACCCGTGCACACATAGAACAGCTAATAACCACGTGTGTATCCTGGTCGAATGGCTTCAGGAACCAAAACTCCCTCTCCTCCCCAAAGCTACCTATCAGTGCGATCAAAGCTGGCTTGTGAACAGTGTTCCAAAAATCAGAATCATCGCTAGCGAAAGTGAAGTGAAGCAAGTGTATGTACACGTGTGAGTTTGCAGTAATTTCGCAATAAAGGGTCAAAAGCCACCTAAGCCAACTGCTCCTCACTACGTCCACATTCCTTGGATTCCGGCAACCACGAAATTACACCCGTCTACCATCGATGCATGAGGCAAAAACTATCTTCTTGCAAATATTTAAAAGAATCTTAGATTAAGTTAGTTTTAGTGTAGGATTAGATTTAGTTTTAGATTTTTTTTTCAAATTTTAAGTGACCCACCCCCAGGTAATGCCATAATAAGATCATACAAACATACATTATAATTAATCAAATTCATTCCATACAGCTAATTAAACACATATCTACAAAAACAAATCATGCAATATCAACACAGAACTGTTTACAAGAACTACATACATACATTACAAACTATTTCATCGGTACATAATTACACAAATAACGAACAAAACTACGTAAGTCAATTATTATTTTTGTATTATCTTTTGGCAAACAATCTATGAGTTTTTTTTTTTCTATTGAGTTTAATATTCTAATTTATTTAAATACCAATTTTCTAAATTACCATTCAATTCCAAATACGGGTCACACATCACACTTATTCAATTATACATAAATTCACGTCACAATTTTCTTACATTAATAATTATCCCTATTCTTATCTATACCACATAATATATACGTATATAAATAATCTGGATAAAACCTAAGTTCTAATGCTAAGACAATTGATCAGCGAAACATAGTTTTCGACGCGAACAGGCAGCACAGTATGCAAACTCGTAATCGAAGAAGCAATGTTGACACACCCATCACTGTGTCTCATTCGAGTTTTAGTAGACCAGTACAACACTCTCCACCTCAACATGAGAATAGATCAAACGTAAACAATCGCTCTCTTAACTATGACTTAGTTAACAGCAATATAAGTGCAAACGCTAGTAGAGTACTCAATCAGACTATGTGTGAGAGATTAGCGACGTCTGTTGCCACAATACCCACAAATAACATTCATCCTAATGATAACACTAGTTCAGTGACAACAACTGTCAATACTTCTTCTTCTGCAATCCCTATTATGTCTCTTTTCGCAAACGAAACAGCTGATCGTAATGTCAATTCAAGTAACACTGAAGGTGCACACGGTTCGGCTACGGCCTTTGGTAATGTGCATAATAATTTGCCACAGCAGTCTTCAGTTGGACATCTCCACTCGCATATCAAGAGTGTGGTCGATGCTAGTCTAGCGGACATGCAGAGATCGCTGCTGAAAGATTTGCCAAGTTTAATTAAAATGAATGTACAACAGAGCATGCAAAATATGCTTATTCAGAATGCTTCCCTAACACAACGTGTTACACAAAATCTTCCACAGCCACCAAGTCATGATGATAATCATCGGACTGAACCTGTTAATTCCAATTTAAGTCACCGAAACCGAATTGCTAATTACAACAATAGTGCAGTATAAGGTAACATGTCAACTAGTTCACGATTAGAAAATACACCGAATAGAAATTTTATTCCACCTGATGTTCATCCAGACGTTCAGTTCGAGTCACATAATCGTTACGATAATGGCGCTGACTATAATCCGAACTCTAATAGGAGAAATATCTTTAATCAAGATCAATTCGACAGACCCAGTCACCGACGTTTTGAGTTGGATCGTTGGGGTATTCGTTTTGACGATACCGCGAAAGGTATTCCGATAGAAGACTTTGTATTTAGAGTCGAAGTTTTGAAAAATAATTACAATTGCCCTTGGGCAGAGATAATACGCAATTTCCATCACTTGCTATCTGGTTCTGCTCAAGACTGGTATTGGCAATATCTGCGGAGTAATCCAAGAGGAAATTGGCCAATGCTTAGATCCGCTCTTTTTAAACAATTTAAAAGTTTCGAGAATGATTTTGAGATCCTCAAACAGATAATGGATCGGAGGCAATTGCCAAATGAACCCTTTGATGATTTCTTCAAATCCATCATTCACTTGAAAAGCCAACTACGGGAACCAATTAGAGAACAAGAACTCATTAAAATTCTCAGAAATAATATTAACACTCGGTTAATGAACTTCATATATCCCATGAAGATTGATTCATTCGAACATTTCCGAGATGAATGTAGAAGGACAGAGAAGATGCTCCATTCTCGTTATCTTGCTCAAAATCGGTTGAGAAACATAAATGAATTGGAATGTTTCGATGAGCAGCAAACTGAAGTTCATCCAGATCTTGACCCTGACCCTTATAGAGGTATTTCTGCTGTCGCTCTTTCAAATCGTGCCAGAGGTTCAAATGTAGTTGACCGACGTTCCAATAAAACTATAGTGTGCTTCAACTGTAAACAGTTAGGTCATCATTTCATTCATTGTAATTTGCCAGTGCGACAACTATTTTGCTATAGATGTGGTACTGACAATTACACCGTTTTGGATTGTCCCACCTGTCACCCACAACTGGGAAACACAAGGACGAACGTGACGGATCCTGGGGAGTCGCGTTCGATACAAACCAACCCAGAGTAACAAAACAAGATGCGGCAACCAACACTTGCTTCGACTTAGATAAAACCCAGCTTGACCAATGTAAGCCCAGTAATGTGCATTGCGCGATACCCATTGCTGAGGCGAGCTCAGCTTTCGAGCAAGTTAAACTAGACTCAATACCTTTTTATAAGAAATCGTACCAAGAAAGATTAGTTGAATACAACAAAATAAGAAACCGAATATTTAACTTAGACGAAATTACAACACCAGATATTTCCCGAAAATTACTAAAAACCCGACAGAGACATAGGAAAAGGCGAGCTTACCGGAAGCTCATAAGCGAAAGTTTTCTCGAAGATAAGTTGTTAGATAACAGACCGTATGCTGATGTTTTATTGCGAGGTAGGAAAATTCAAGGACTGCTGGATAGCGGTGCTTCAATTTCCTGTTTAGGAAAAGGATGCATTGGTGCGGGAACTTGACATTCCGATTCTGCTATTCAATTCCGAGGTAAATACCGCTGATGGGAAAGGACAAAAGATAGTGGGTCGAATTGTGGTAGAAATGGAGTATAATAATCTAAAGAACTCTTTAGATCTTTACTTGGTTCCGGACCTAGTACAACCACTCTATCTCGGCGTAGACTTTTGGTCCAAATTCCAGATTGCCCCACACATCATCAGCGAAGTTTCCTCAGAATTGAGTGGGAAGCGAGATGTCAGCGAAAGCACTAAACCTATGCCTCCAATGCATGAACTCACTTCGGAGCAACAAAAAAAGCTACAGTCTGTAATTTCCTTCTTCCCCTCCTTTGCCAAACTTGGGTTAGGAAAAACAACTGTCGAGAAACATATTATCGATACTTATGACGCTGAACCGGTAAAGCAGCGCCATTACCCTATATCGCCTGTCATACAACAATTGGTCTATGCGGAGCTGGATCGCATGCTCGCTATGGGTGTAATTGAAGAGAGTCACAGTGCTTGGAGTTCTCCCATAGTCCTTATCCGTAAACCGGGTAAGAACAGACTATGTTTGGACTATCGCAAAGTGAACTCTCTCACCAAGCGAGATGCGTACCCGCTTCCGCATATAGAGGGTCTGCTCAGCCGACTTGGAGATACACACTACATTAGTAGTGTGGATCTCAAAGACGCGTTCTGGCAGATCCCTCTAGAGGAGAAGTCAAGAGAGAAAACGGCTTTCACGGTGCCAGGACGACCCCTCTATCAATTCACCGCCATGCCATTTGGGTTGTGTAATGCACCCCAAAGGATGTGTCGGTTAATGGATAGAGTGATCCCCAGCGCACTTAGGGAAAACGTTTTCGTATATCTTGACGATCTCCTGATTATATCACCGGACTTTCACCACCATCTTTCTGTTCTTCAACAGGTAGCAGAGTGCTTAAAGAAAGCTAATTTGACAATTAATGTCGAAAAATCATTCTTTTGCTTTAAAGAGCTGCGGTATCTGGGATACATTATTGGACAAGGGCATATAAAACCAAATCCCGAAAAAGTATCTGCCATTCAAGATTTTCCGATCCCATCTACCCAGAAACAAGTTAGAAGGTTCTTAGGTCTCTGTGGGTGGTATCGGAGATTCATCCGAAATTTCTCATCACTGGCAACACCCCTGACGGATACCCTTAAAAAAGCGAAATCTCTTACCTTGTCACCAGATGCCATTGCTTCTTTCGAAGCGCTAAAATCTGCTTTACTTTCTGCACCACTCCTGAGCAATCCAGACTTTTCAAAAGAGTTTCTCATTCAGTGTGATGCATCGTCGAAAGGCATTGGAGGTGTACTATTTCAATACGACGAGGAGCAAAACGAAAAGCCAATTGCTTATTTTTCAGAAAAACTTAACAACTGCCAACAAAAGTATAGTGTAACGGAGTTAGAATGTTTTGCCGCAGTAAGGTCAATTCATAAATTTCGACCATACATAGAAGGTACCGCCTTTACTGTTATTACAGACCACGCCAGCCTGAAAAGGAACCCAAAACATTGTACCCGATGCGTTATCGAGGGCGTATGTGGAACATATTTCCCCAATAAATTGTGCAAGTAATTTACCTGATCTAAATTCACCGGAATTTAAATCTTCGGAGTATTTAGATCTTATTTCACACATTACTGAAAATCAAGAAAGGCTGCCTGATCTAAAAATCAAAGACAACCTGGTTTTCAAACGAGTCTTGCAAAGCGGAAGTGACAATTTGAGTGATACATATGTTTGGAAATTGTGGATACCAACTGGTTTGACGAACACGGTTATTGAACTTAATCATAACCCACCAAATTGTTCACACGGAGGAATTCACAAGACTCTAGAGCGAATCAAACAGACCTTTTATTGGCCAAATATGGCATTGCAGGTGCGGAATTTTATTTTAAACTGTAGCGACTGTAAGGAAAACAAATCTCCAAATATAACTCTTAGACCACCTATGGGTGCACAACAGCAGTTAGATCTTCCCTTTCAGAAGATCTACATTGACTTTATGGGTCCATATGTCAGAACTAAAAAAGGGAATCTTTTTATTTTTGTTGTTTTAGACTATGTTTCCAAATTTGTTTTTCTTAAAGCAGTGCACAAAGCTACGACTAAACTTGTGATCGACTTTCTGGAGAAGGAAGTGTTTCAAAAATTCGGCGTGCCAGAGTTCTTGCATAGCGACAATGGCAAGCAATTTGTGTCGCAAGAATTCAGTCAATTTTTATCGAAATATGGAACCACTCACATTAAAAATGCATTTTATTCACCCCAAGCGAATGCTTCGGAGCGTGTAAATAGGTCCATTTTGTCTGCAATACGGACATATTTGAAAGAGGATCAAAGAGATTGGGATGTTCACTTATCCCAAATACAACAGGCTTTAGTTACCTCAGTGCACCAGTCGACTGGAATGTCCCCCTTTTTCATTTTGTTCGGTCGTCATATGATGTCACACGGAGATTGTTATAAGATATGCAAAAAACTTAACACCCTGAACGATGGCGAAATTGAATGTTTACCTCATTCGAATGCACTACAGCTAGTGAGAGAGAAAGTGAAAGAGAAATTACAAGAAGCATATAGGCGAAACCAAAAGTCTTACAACTTACGCTCGTCAGTACGAATTTTTCAGCCCGGAGAAGAAGTATACCGCAGAAACTTCGTTCTGAGCAATGCTTCGAAACACTTTAACGCGAAACTTTGTCAAAAATTTGTCCGATGTCGAATAGTCCGTCAAATTGGAAGATCGTTGTACGAAATTGAGAACCTTCGAGGTAAGTCAATTGGCATTTATCATGCTAAGGGTTTAAAGCATTGATACCTCGAACCTTTCTGTTTTTCTCTTTTCCTCAACGCTTCTAAGATACGTCGACTTACTCGAAAGATAACATTGAGACAGGGTCATGGGTCGAGAAACTATCAACGTACTCCCCTACCCCATTTTAGAGCTAGAAGTGTTCCGATTTTCATGTCTTTTGACCACACAGGTGTTCCCAAAATGCACGACTTTGTAGCGTAACACTTGTTCCTAAAAACAAACCATCAAAAATATTTTTTTTTGTATGCTTGCACAGTCATTTAAAAAGAAACTGACATACTACCTTACCATTATGCATATGGCGCCTTCCCACAGGAAGAGCCACTGCACCAAAGATAAAATGCAACGTGTACATATTTGGAGAGTTATCTCCCATTTCATCCGATGCTCCTACATCTATAAAAACCCTTGTGAACGCGCGCTCGTTCTTTTTATTTTGTCAAGAGTGATAGTGAGTGAGCGTGCAAGTATCCGCGAATAAAATCGAGTTCGTAAAAGTCGATTGGAATTTATAAATCCGACACCAAGTCCTATTAAGAGAAATTATTGAGTGTTTTACCCACCACATATAATATTAAAATTAATATTATCCCTCGTCAGGGTAAGTTATAGTGTTTTTGCTCCGGTGATCAAGCAACTCACTGATTTCGTGATTCATAGAAACCGCACGTGCTAACAACGCACCTAGGCTAACGAGGATTTCAACATCCACCACCAGTCGCGAGGCGCTTCTCACTCGGACGTATCAAAACGTGTCTCACACCCACAACCTCAAATTCTGCCGCATTTTGTCGTGCTTCTGGTGCCACCAACCTATCACCAAAAATTCACCACGCTTTCTCACACTCGTACGACCCCCACGTACTAAAGGTCATCCACGAGGTCAGGTAATTTAGATCGAGAGTGAAATTTCCACCTCCCTTTTAAACCCGGATTCATATCGTTCTATCTGGTAAGAGATAAGTGCTATGTTCATTGACACAAATCGACGAAAACAAATTCTTCCATTGCAGCGCTCGCTATAGCTGCATGCGCAGTGGAACATCAGAACAACGTCTCCGGGACGGGAGTTGTAGAACCATACCTACGCTGAAGTTCACCTCCACTTGCTAAACCCGTGCACACATAGAACAGCTAATAACCACGTGTGTATCCTGGTCGAATGGCTTGAGGAACCAAAACTCCCTCTCCTCCCCAAAGCTACCTATCAGTGCGATCAAAGCTGGCTTGTGAACAGTGTTCAAAAAATCAGAATCATCGCTAGCGAAAGTGAAGTGAAGCAAGTGTATGTACACGTGTGAGTTTGCAGTAATTTCGCAATAAAGGGTCAAAAGCCACCTAAGCCAACTGCTCCTCACTACGTCCACATTCCTTGGATTCCGGCAACCACGAAATTACACCCGTCTACCATCGATGCATGAGGCAAAAACTATCTTCTTGCAAATATTTAAAAGAATCTTAGATTAAGTTAGTTTTAGTGTAGGATTAGATTTAGTTTTAGATTTTTTTTTAAAATTTTAAGTGACCCACCCCCAGGTAATGCCATAATAAGATCATACAAACATACATTATAATTAATCAAATTCATTCCATACAGCTAATTAAACACATATCTACAAAAACAAATCATGCAATATCAACACAGAACAAACACCAGACAACCAATTGTGCGCACATGAGGAGTCAGCTGTTTACAAGAACTACATACATACATTACAAACTATTTCATCGGTACATAATTACACAAATAACGAACAAAACTACGTAAGTCAATTATTATTTTTGTATTATCTTTTGGCAAACAATCTATGAGTTTTTTTTTTCTATTGAGTTTAATATTCTAATTTATTTAAATACCAATTTTCTAAATTACCATTCAATTCCAAATACGGGTCACACATCACACTTATTCAATTATACATAAATTCACGTCACAATTTTCTTACATTAATAATTATCCCTATTCTTATCTATACCACATAATATATACGTATATAAATAATCTGGATAAAACCTAAGTTCTAATGCTAAGACAATTGGTCACATTTTTCATATAATTTGTTGCTCTTTCAACGAAAGGATAAAGAGAAACATTGGTTCTCTTATTCTAAAGCCTTTCATTTATGAATAAACAATGTTATATATATATGTTTGAATTTAAATTAGCTCTTTCATTTGGCTTACAATGATTTGGTAAATAACTTTACTGTGCGATACAAGGTGTGAAGGGTGAACAAAATGATGAAGTAGGTGAGGCGTAACCTATCAATTTTGGGGCTACTTAATATCATTACCGGCGTAAAGTAGCCATGGAGCTGCAGAGTATAGCTCGCAGTCAGGGCGGGTATAGCCGAAGACACGGTGGCAAAACGGATTCCGCTCCTACCGATCACCGTGAGGTCGATAGCAGCTGACCATCCCCCTTTCTTTCTTTTTCTTTTATACTTTGATTTTTTCTTTTTTTTTTCAAACTTTACCTTTCTCTTACTTTTCAAACATAGTATACCTCCTCTCTTATGATCTTGGCCATTCATTAAGGGATTTCTGTAATTTTTCGTATGACATAATTCATTTTCCTTTTCCACATTTTTTTTGGTAAACCCATTACCACCCTTCTTTCGGACTTGGCAAATACAGATGTTTGAGTCACTTCTAGTGACATCCGCATTTTTATTTGGTAGTATATCTGTATAGCTACCTTGGCACGATCTTTTATTTTGTAGGAGGATAAGTAGCAGGAAGAACCCCCCCCAATACGACGAGCTTTTGCCCGGCCTTCCGCAAGCGTGCCACCATCTGCTACCAGGGAAAACTACACCCCTACTCCCACCTCCGCTGTAGAGTGCAGCTTTCCAAGCCAGAAAAAAAAACGTCATGCGGATGCCTTGGTAACTGGATAATTTTGCGGGCTCTCTATGCGTACAGATTCTGATGCTGCGCTGAGAGTACTGGTGACAATTACCACAGGTCATCCGTAGTTTTCTGTGGGATTATATTATGTCCGTTAATAAAAAAAATAGAAATACGGATCTAAGAATCGTACCTTTAAAGCACATCTAATCATGCGAAGAAACCACTATTTATAGCCGGTATGTTGGAATCTATTAATCCAAAGTAGCTTTTGTTACCGCTGCTATCTTTCTTTTCCAAAATTGGCCTGTTAGAAAGACGACACGAATTTGTCCTATTTGAAAAGAAATTCACGTAAATTCTAGGCAAAAATATACGGCGAATGGGAGACTTACGCATGACCAGAGGTCTGAACTCGTAAGAGGCGGAAATGAAAGAGAACGAAATTCATTTTTGCACTATTATAAATACCCATCGGACTACACTCATTTCGTTAAGTTTTAATTTTCAAGTTGGCGAAGTGGACGATTGTATTATTTAGAAGGATGTGTTCAGCTACCAATTTAGGTTTGTTCATACTGTCGGTAAGGTTGGTTTACATGCGACTCGTAAAAAAAAATTTGATACATTTTGATTTTTATGAAGCACGCTACACACTCTAAGTCAATGAATTCAAGATACGTAAATGCTACGTCATCAGCGAATGCAATCGGTTGGCCATTGAACTTCTGTTTGAGGAGAGAGTTGATAAATATCAAAAATAAAAGAGGTGCTAGGACTGAGCCTTGGGAAACGCCATTCTTTAGCTTACGTGATAAGCTGAAGGTCCCATTTATATTGACTGATTGCTCTTTATTACTTAGGTATGACTTTCACCAATCATACGTAAATCCTCTGAATCCAGTTGGTAAAGCTTATTCAAAAGTAAATCATGGTCAACCATATCGAATGCCTTTGTCATATCTATGAAAAGAGCCATGGTGGACTTATTTTCATTAATACCCTTATAAAGTTGACAGCATACTTTTAGAATAGCATCTTCTGTTGATATACTAGATCGATAACCAAACTGGCTATTCACAAAAAAAATTATTTTACTCAAAAACGACACCATACGTTTTTTAATTAGTTTTTCAAAGAGTTTGGAAAATGATGGATGTAATGAAATCGGTCTGTAAGCAGAAATAGCAATGCCGTTACCTTTCTTAAAAAGAGAAAGAACTTCAGCACACTTTAAATATTCCACAACTAACACTGAAGTTAAATAAATAACTCAGAACATCTACAACGTAACCAGCAATTATATTGTACATATTGTAAGTACAATATTGGAGATACCATCACTAAAACAAAAATGTTTGTACTAAGATGCTATCGAAATTCGCCCTAAGGCTGCGAATATTTTGATGCAGACAAAAGGATTCTATTACATTAGGAGAATTATATTCATTATCACAAATAGTAAAGGGTCAGCCATTTAACGTTTTTTTTTTTTCAACTAGTGCTTTAGCCCTATTGCGAAGATCAACTATCAATCGGTTGACGGTTGACACAATTTATCAATTGAAATTGATATTGGTATTGCGAAATATAATTGATAAAAATATAAGCTATTGTGAACATAACGCAAAAAATAAAGTTATTGTGAATGAAAACTCAATTTTGACAGTTCTAAAATATATTTGATTTGAAGAGTGGTTGTTTATATGTGTGTTGAAATGTGGGGTTTCTCTGGGGGGTTTTCTTGCAGGTTAAGGTGGGTCGCACTGTGCCTCGTTAGGTTAAAAGGTATTAAGCACGTGTTGCTTATAGAAGCTGTAACGCACGGATGTTTGGCGGCCTATGCTCGTGGAAAAATCTCTTACATTTTACCACTTTAGACGCACGAGAGTCCTATATGGGTCATCCGGGTTAGCTAAATTGAAAGAGGATGTTAAAGCGAGCGAAGTGGATTATCGTATAACCAAATTTACCTTCTTACAACGTCTTTCAACGCGTGCGTAGAGTAATCCGCAAATAATTTGTGCGAGAGGCTGCATCCACAATTTGCTTTTGCGCAATTTGATGTGTTAGCCTTTTGCTAACTCCAATGACGAAACTTTTTAACGCTAATGGGACAAATAAGCAAATTATTGTTTAAACACTCTGAGTTATCTAAATTAAGGTAGGTACTTACAGGAGACAGTAAATTTTACACGACCAGTTCGTTTGGGAGTCAGCAAGAAAAAGAGAGATTAGAACTCTCGCTTGCAAGTGGGAAGCTTAGGTACTTGATAATTCACCGTAATGGGAATATCGTAATGGTCGTTGTGACAGATCTCACTGAAAGTTATGTTAAATCAACACTGGTGGCTTCCGGTTTGTGTCAAAGGTAACTGAAGTGGCAGTTATTTTCAAAACTAATCGAAAGTTTGCGAAATGAATTATTTTTGTAGGAGATACACTACAATGTATGGAGTGTGGAGTCATCAAAGCTGGAATTCCATCGAATTGTGTTGAGTCCATTCGCAAAAAATTGTGATAAAGTTCGCCTCAGCTTTCAATTTGGAGTAGAACCCTTCCTGCTGACAACGGGCCACCTGCACTCCATCGTCCAAACACTGCGTCGTTTTTATGTCAATTCATCATCCTCGCAGTCTTCTAACACGTAGATTGAAAATAGTCGCAAGTGCAATATATTGTTCCATTATCGCTGTACTGCAAAAACCAAGGACCATACATCTTAATTTGTCTGACAATGTCTGACAACGGATAGACCAATTTTTCATATTCAAATATCTGACAACAGTGTGAACACACAATTTTCAACCTGACAACGTTATCAGAATGTGAACGCATAGTTTTGTATTGCAATACCCTATTCACACCAAGCCGAAAACTGGGTTTTCGCGAAAGCAGTCGAAAACTTCCTCGAAAACAGAAGTTTTCCCATACATATTGCAGTTTTCAAAACGAGTTATTTGAGGTCGTTTTCCTTGAAAACGCTACGAAAACGAGTACAATCGTTGGGTTGTTGAAGCAGACAAACCTTTTGCAACATTCAGCGAGCTCAGCAAAACTGCTGACAGGAGTGACAGGATGTGAGAGACTGAGTGAGAGTGAGAGTTTTTTTGTTATCTTTGCATTGCACCATGCCAAGAGCAAACTAGGTACCTGCCAAAACTAAATGGTATTTTCAGATGTTTTGATTTTGAATGTTAATTATTATGTTAATTATTTTATGCATTTAACCATAAGTTAACGATTATTAAGTAGCTTAAATAATTTTGTTTGTATATTATGTCAATACGAGCGAAGTTTAGTAACTAAAATAAAAGTCTAGTCGCCACAAACATTTCATAGCTAGTTTCACAGCTAATTGAAACGTCAAACGAAAACGAGTTGGTGTTCGGTGTGAATGCATCCACGAGTTTTCTAAACTTTTTTGACGAAAATTCGGTTTTCGGCTTGGTGTGAATAGGGTATAAGATAGTTGGCTATTGTAGGCTTATTGTCAGTCATTGTCAGACGATTGACAGATCTGACAATCGTGTGTGCTTAGCTTTAGTTTATTCCGTTTGCATGAAAAGCATTGCGCGGTACTAATAATCATTTTTAGTGTCGAAGATAAATTTTACAAGAAAATTTCCATATAAAATTACCTATTGTGACCGTCAAAATATAATTTAAATATAGTAATTTGAAGGGTAAAAATGATTATTGGTAAGGCCAATTGAAAATAATAACTGTTCACTATAGTGAACTAGTTCATTGAACTAGTTCGTTCGTGAACTACACAAGCCTAACACACAACATCGACGAATCGGACAGAACGTCACGATAGACAGCTATAACTTTGAGGTAGTTCGGGACTTCGTCTACCTCGGCTCCACTATTAATTCTGAAAATGGCATCACATCAGAAATCAAGTGAAGAATTACACTTGCCAACTGCTGTTACTTTGGCCTAAGAAGGCAATTGATTAGTAAGGCCTTGTCGAGAAACACCAAGGAGACTCTATATAAAACCCTCAAAGGCGGATTAAGATCTCCTTGGTCGCTTCGCTTCGAACGCAAAATTCTTCGACTGATTTTCGGTCAGGTTGCGTTGACGGGTTTTGGAGGAGGAGATTTAACAGCGAACTCTACGAGCTGTACAGCGACATCAACCTGTTCAGAAAAGTACGTATCTGTCGACTAAGATGGCTAGGACATGTAGAGCGAATGAACACTAACCCTCCGGCCCGAAGAGTCTCCGATTCCAACCCGGACGGACCCGCAGTAGAGGACGACCTCGCCTTAGGTGGCGCGCACAAGTGGAAGGGGACCACGTGCGATTTGGACCACTGACGAAGAGAGAGACTGACGATGTTGTGGATTGAAGGACATTGCTTTTCGTTGGGGAGGGGAAGTAGTAGTAGTAGTAGTAGTAGTAGAATGTTTTTATTTTCAACTTAATATCAAAAAAAAAGAAAATTTTACATTATTATTTTAGCTTATATAGTTTGAATTAAAGTTAAAAATACAAAACTTACGACAATGACAAAAGTCGTCTGTCGGGTAGTTAAATTTATATTGAATATTAGCTTGAATTCAAAGTTTTATGATCATGTAAGAAAATTATTACTGATTAAATTCTCTAACAAGTTCATTTCGGTATGGTAATGCTACAGTGATATAATTAATGAGCCTATCAAAATCTGTACTGTTTTCTCCATTGAGTATGTTAATAATTTCCGCATCTGTTAACCAAGCTCTCCCAAAACAACCCAGCCTGAATTCTTTTAACCCCGGACATCTGCCTAGGAAATGCTGGATGTTCTCTTCTTCCCTTAAGCTGCACACAGTACATAAGGATGTTTCGTTCTCCCCGAATCTACGCCCGTTAAGCTGAATTAGGTCGCATCTTGCCTTAAATATCCAGGTGATTTTGTTTAGTTCGAGCCCACCGGTGATGTAACTTGAGCCTCTTGAATAATCCAGAAACCTGTAGATGCGTGTACTGCTTCCAGATGCCCTCCGTAGATTTTCCTGTTGAGCCTCCGATTTCAGCAGCCGCAGTAGCTCTAAGCTCTTTTGGGTCCAATCGCTATGAGAAGTGTCTCCCTCATTCCAATGCAGCCCAAAACTACCCCCAAGATGGTTTAATTCTTTGACCCAGAATACATTTTCCCTTAAAAGTATTTTTGTTAGTTGGTGTGGTAGTCTTCTTTCACTGTATTCGAACATTGTTTTTGCTGTGTATCTCATGTGAAGATCAAGGGTGTAGTAATGTCCGTCTTCTGCTCCTGTCTCTAATGATAGCGCGTAGTTTGGGGTAAATGGAGGTAACTTCAAAATTCGTTTCAAAAAGTACCGTTGTAATTTATCCACTTCTTCGAACATTCCGAAGCCCCAGACCTGAGCGCCGTAAGTCTGGATAGCTCTGCAGACCGCTTGGAACAATTTCCACTTTGCAGCTAGACCAATATTTCTTTTTGCCAAAAAATGTTGCCATGTCGAGTTTATGCTGCTCTTCGCTGCACTGTTTCTCTTCTCCACATGCTTTGAGAATGACATCTTCGGAGACAATAAGACTCCTAGGTATGTATAATTAGAAACAATACGTATTTCTTCTCCATTTAATATCCATTTTTCTTTGCAAGAAAGCCTCCCACCATTTCTAAATACCATAATCTCTGATTTAGATATGTTAACTTCTAGGCCCCATTTGTCGCAGTAAGCTTCAAGTCGCGTTATCATCTGCTGTAACACCTTGACATCATCCGCCAGAATAACCATATCGTCTGCGTATAGCAGCAATCTTATGTTGAGACAATCAATGTAGAGTCCTCCCCCTAGCACTTCATGCAAATCATTTATATATAGCGCGAAAAGCAGCGGCGAAAGCAAGCATCCCTGCTTAACTCCAAAAAGTGTCTCAAAGTATTCGGAGAGCTCCTTTCCTGTCCAAACCGCAGATTGAGTATTGGCATATATAGCTTCGATCAGGTTGACGAATTTGGACGAGACTCCCATTGCGTGTAGTTTGTAGATAAGCAATTTTCTTGAAATTTTATCAAATGCAGCTTTCAAGTCAACAAAAAATGCGTAAACTTTCTTTCTTTCTGCCAGCTTCAGATGAACGATTGAAGCCAGATTATAGATGTTATCCATAGTCGAATATCGTTTTCTAAAGCCCGCCTGAAATTCTGTCAAGATACCATTTTTTTCCACCCATGCGAACAGCCTCTCGTTAAGTACTCCTATCATAATCTTCGCAACACAGTTCATAAAAGCGATTCCCCTGTAGTTGCTGGGTTGGTTTATATCACCTTTTTTGAATATTGGAAAAATTATTGTTTTGCTAAAATCTTCCTCTACTTTGCAGTCATTCAGCATTCTATTAAAGGTAACAGCCAGTTGTTCAAGGTAGTCGTCCGTTGCATTTATGAAAAACTCGTAGGTAATCCTGTCTTCCCCAGGTGCTTTATTCAGTTTTACTTTTTTCAGAATATTAATGATTTCATGTACTGTTATGCGTTTATCCAAATCGCGATCTTCGATGAGATTATGTGCATACAAAATCTGATTTACGCTTTGGTTAGGGTTAAGGAGTGAGTTATAATATGCTCTAAACTCGGGAGCGGAAATTTGGGGGCATATGTGTTGGTCTTGGTTTCGTATTTCTTTTGCCAGTTTCCACCACTCTTTGCTGTCTTTCACCCTGCTTATTTTGAGGTCAAGCTATTGATAGTAGGATGTCATATTTCTGCTGCAGATTGACCTGTATTCCTTTTGAGCCTTTGAGTAATTTTCTTTCGCCTCCTGGTTTCCAGTTCTTCGGAAAATATTTAGCAATCTATAACTTTTTTTCCTAGCTGCTTCACACTCGTAATTGTACCACTTATTATTTTTTGCTTTAAAGAGCTTTAAGCTATTTCCCTGTTCCTTTGCTGAATTCTTGATTATATCACTTAAGTCTTTTAGCTCTATTGGGTTTTCCTGAAGCTTAAGGATTTGTATATTGTTGCTTAGCTTAACTTGGTACTCAGACTTTTTTCGGTCGTTCCACTGTAATTTTGGCAAGAGGTTGAAAGTGTTCGTGCTGGTGGAGGTGCCGATGTGTTTCAAAGTTAATTTTATGGGCAGGTGGTCCGACCATATCGCTTCCTCTACACTAAACCTTTCAACCGACATAAGCAGCTCCTGCGATATAGCACAAACATCGTTCACAGAATTTCCTATATTATTTATAAACGTAAAGTTGCCTTCCTCGTCACCTTTTGTTCTTCCATTTAAAATGATTAATCCGTTATCCTCGCAAAACTCCAAAAAATCTTTTCCTCTTGCATTAGCAATGGTATCTTTCGAGTGTCGTATTTCTAGTCCCGCGTGAAAACATGATTTATATACTCCTTCTATATCTTGTTGCAGCTCACCTAATCTAACATTTACATCTCCGATAAGAATTGGATTAATTATGCTGTTTTCTACGAAGAAGTTTTTCACAACATTGAATTCATTTCGCCAATTCATGCCTCTCAGATATAAAGGAAAAATGGTAACTGTCTTTTTGTTCGAGATTATTTTTATACTCTCCACACCATCACCGTCGTTGTATACATGCCGAATGCCCCTCTCAACCAGATTCCTTTTAACTCCAAATACACACCCCCCTATTGCTCTTCCAAAATTATTATTTCTCGATCCAGGTTTCCAATATGTGTGAAAATCCCCTTGAAAATATTTTTTGAACTGCTCTATTTTTTCTGTCTTCATTATGTGAGTTTCAGTTAGGATAAATATATCGCATGACAATACATACTTAAAAAAGTGTGTGAAAAGGCTTTTATTTTCTAGACCATGTATGTTATAGGCTAATATTCTAATATCTGATTCTTCATTATTCAGTATATCATTATTTATTCTTACATCTAAGTTAGTATTGCGTTTTACAAGTTTTTTTAATTTACGTCGACAGACATTTCCTAGTTTTTTTGTTTATTTGTTTGTTCAAGAATTTCGTAGAAATGGCAAGTTACAGAATCTAACTCATTGTTGTACAAATCTTTGAGAACGGTTTCCCCTTTGTGCTGCCCGCATACTAACTCATAGTTTTTGTTCCATGCAAACCACTTGTCGTTGATTCTCATCCTATCGTTTAGAACGCTTACTCTGTGCCGACTACTTTTTGATAAAATATTCCTTCTTAGGAACAGCATAGCTTTTTTTCGTTGCTGTTTTGACGAATTAAGGTCTCTCTCTATGATGAAGGATGTGCCCGCTAGGTTTTTGGCACGTTTAAAAATTTCATCGACTATTTCTGCCGACTCAAATTCAGCGATGACCGACATCTTTCCGTCTTTTTCGTATATTTTTTTGGTCGAACGCACATCTACTGATGTTGGAGTTTTGATAATACCCTCGCAAATGTTTTTCACCGCTACAGGCATACAGATTGTTGCATCGAGGCCCTTAAAAATAATATTCTTGTTTTTAATTTGGTCCTCTAACCAGGTAATTGTTTGCCTATCCCTTTCCCTCTCCACAGACAAGTTTTTGATTTTTTCTTTTAGTTCCTGATTTTCTGATGCTAAGTCGTTAAGCTGCGATGATAGATTACTCATTTGTGACGTGATTCCTTCGAAGTCCTTTTTAGTGGGTATTTGGCTTAATTTTTCATCTAGAAGATTAGCCATAGCGTACTGCATTGTGCTCATGAGGTCCATTACCGTCATGCTTCCAACTAATTTTGTAGGACTTTGTGGCCTTGTTGCTCCTAAGGGTTCTGGTGAAATTTCTTCTAACCTTCTTTTCGGACAATTATTCGGCAGTGAAGTTCCTGTAGCAGCATCCTCTACTGTAGTTTGGTTTTTCACAGGAGTTCGTAGCATATTTTCAGGCATTAGTGAATTTTAAACGCGGTAGCTTTTCTTTTATTTTTCGATTTTTATGTTTAATGCTCTTAAGAGTATGCAATACTATTTGGTTTTATTTAGTTCTGTACTTACAAGCTTTTGCTATCGCTGTCAGATAACTAGAAATAGCCTTAGGAAATTGACAGAGGCAATCCAAACTACAAAAATCACTTTGGAGCCACAAAACTGAAAATTCTAGCTGCACTCGAGTTGCTGCGATGGGTTATCACTTGCACTTTAGCTTAGTTAAATTCTCACTTCAAATAAATTGATTTAAATGCTTAATTTTCTTAAATAAAATTTCTTTGTTTACAACCAAACTCTTCTCTTGAACAGGGTTACCAGCCTTTTCAGGGGGAGGGGAAGTATATATTGTAATAACGCCTCTTGCTTGAAGCCCTTGGCACTTGGGCTTCTTGATAGGTTGTGGGATCCGCAAAGGTTGTTACGGCTTACTATTAAGCAGTCGATCAACATTAATTCTACTCTTAGTATTTGCCCGTTTTCGTGGAGTCTTCGAATATATTTTTTGAGCCTTTAACTGAGAAAGTGACCTAAGTTCATCGCAACATTACCAATTTGGTTACCGGTTTAGTGATCTGGTAACAGCCATGTCCCAAAATAAATATTTGACTGAGAAAGCCATCTTCTAGTTACAATAACGTTTCAATGTCAGACCTTGTATGGTCTAGCCTATACTTTTAAAGCTATCCTGAACATTTTGGCGATAAAATCACCGAGAACGATTTTTTTAAGAACAAATGAAACAACGCGACTAAACGATAACTTTTTAATAGTCCTTACTAGCCTTACTATTAATATTTGAATATTTAGTAGGAACTAACCTAGTAGTATGTAACAGAGGAAATAGTCCTACTTTTATTGTCAAAAACAGGCAGGAAGTAATTGATGTTACTCTCGCCTCCCAACATCTTTACCCAGCTATTTCAGACTGGATAGTATCGGATAGTCCTTCATTTTCAGACCACCGATATATATCCTTCACTCTAAACTGTAGCTTCACTCCCCAGAAATTAGTTTATCGCAACCGGACTGGGTTAAATATAACTCTATTCTATCTGCGAATCTAGCTCACTGTATACACTCGCCACCAGGCGACCAGAGAGAGCTCGACTCGCTTAACAACGTGCTCTCTTCCGCCCTGAATGGGGCATTCAGTGGATCCTGTCCCCTCACCAAATTAAGGGAGAGCAAGAAACCACCGTGGTGGAATAAGCAACTAATTAAACTTCGCCGCGATAGCAGAAAGGCATTTAACAAAGCCAAATCCTCGAAGTTAGACACGGACTGGGAGATCTACAAAGGTAGTCTGAGGCTTTTCAAAAAAGAAGTTCGAAAGGCACAATGTAGCTCTTGGCGTAACTTCTGTGAGAACGTTAACAACGTTAACGAAGGCTCCAGATTACGTAAGGTCCTATCCAAAACGTCCACTGTACCGGGTGTACTAAAAAACCACAGTGGCCAATGGGCAGAATCAGAGGAACAATCACTGGATCTGCTCATGTCCACTCATTTTCCTGGCTGCACGCCCTTCACCGGAAATCCTGACTTCAGGAATAGTACCCCTTACCCGGCATCTCCAACCACTTTAACCGTTTGTGAGGAGAAGCTAAGGTGGGCCGTCAACAGCTTTGAACCGTACAAGTCACCTGGACCTGATGACATCTTCCCGGCGCAACTACAGAACGCCTTTGACATTGTCAAAGACATTCTTAGGCACATTCTTGTAGGTTGCATAACACTGGGTTGTATCCCATCATCCTGGACTGCGGTCAAGGTTGTTTTCATTCCAAAAGCAGGAAAGACCTCCCATATACACCCCAAGGACTGCAGACCAATTAGTCTGCCTTCCTTTCTTCTCAAAACTCTCGAGAGGATCACCGACCTCCACATCAAGGGCACTGTGGACCGATCACTGTTTTCAAGATCTCAACATGCCTACCAAAAGGGCAAGTCAACCGAAACTGCTCTTCACTCGATTGTTGGCTCGATAGAGAAGTCCCTCTCACTCAAGGAATATACAATGGCTGTCTTTCTTGACATAGAGGGGGCCTTTAATAATATCAAAACACAATCGATCATCCAAGCCTTAAACAAGCTAAGTATTGGCGAACAAATCTTCCGCGTAATCACCCACATTCTAACAAAAAGGATGGTTAGGGCCATCTTTGGCAGCAGCGCTGTCGAAAAACTTGTGCACAGAGGCACCCCACAAGGTGGAGTGCTTTCTCCATTGTTATGGAACATAGTTCTTAACGAACTTCTGATCTCGTTGGAGAGCTCAGGGTGCAAAGTTGTAGCCTACGCGAATGACGTCGCCTTACTCGCTTCTGGAAAGTACCCACAGACACTTTCCGACAACTCGGATTGTGTAAACTAGTCTCCTGGACCGACAGTTGCGGTCTTAGCGTCAAACCGACGAAAACGGAGTTAGTCTTATTCACAAGAAAGGTAAAGCTTCCCGCTGTCACTCCTCCAAATCTCAAAGGAACTCCACTCGAGTTCATTAGCAGCGCTAAATATTTGGGGCTGAGGCTGGACAGGAAGCTCTTATGGAGAGAAAACATTGCCGAACGCGCTAGGAAATCCCCAGTGGCTCTATACTCCTGCAAAAGGGCTGTAGGCTCTCGATGGGGCCTTCGACCCAATATAATGCACTGGCTTTATACTGCGGTCATAAGACCGATAATTCTATATGGCATCGTTGTGTGGTGGCCGGCCTTGAACAAAAGTTCCAATCTAAAGGTCTTAGAGAAGATTCAGCGCTTGGCATGTATGTGCATCACGGGCGCACTGAGGACATCTCCAACCGCCGCTCTGCAAACCATGCTTAACCTACTTCCACTAGACATCGTCAGTAAAGAATATGCCACCAATGTGGCGATCAGATTAAGGGAAGGGAAACACTGGAGAGGGCAACCAACTGGACACTAGTAATGTGCAAAAAGTAATTATTCGGTATTTAGTATTCGATACTTGAAATGAGTACCGATACCGAATACTACTCAAAATAAGTATTCGATACTGATACTCATTTGATCACTACTAAAACTACGAGTACACGTCTACACGACATGGCAAACACGACAAAAAAATCGTTTGAATTGAAGATTTCTTGGAACTTTTTTTAATCCATTGACAACGTAGCCATCCTTTGATGGAATTTGTTACTTTATGGCTTAATAGAAAGAAGACTAATCATATCTTGGGATATATACTATATTTACTTCGAAATGTCACCAAAAAGCCCTAAAATCTTAATTTTTCCAAGCAAAAAAAAATCACTCAAATATTTAATATTTTAGGGTTTTCTGGTGACATTTCGAAATAAATATAGTATATATCTCAAAATATGGTTCGTCTTCTTTCTACCGGGCCGAAATCAGCGAACAAGAGAGCATTCAACACATCATCTCTGGATTAGGGGACGCGTCACAGATTGCGGTACTCGATGCAAGGAAGCCCAAGACTCTTAACGACCTGCTTTATGAAATTAAGGCCCAAGAAAATGCAAATCAATATAGGGAAACAAGGAGAGAGTTTCATAGGCAACCAATGCAATTACTTAGCCAGGGACATGACGAAACAACCCTAGAACGACGATCATTACATTATTTACCGTCCACAACGGAACACCGCGTAGAACGCGAAACTGGGAAAAGAAAAATCTCGCCCCCATGGGTGTCATCCCGCGGCACTAAAGAACGAATGTGTTATGCATGCCGAAAACTGGGCCATATATCATACCAATGCCCTAAATTCAAGTACAAAGAAACCAGAGATATGCCTCAGAAAAACACAATGAAACAAATAATTGATAGATCGAATGCCAACGAGTGCTATCAGCCAGTGGTCGTAGAGGGGTATCGATTAGACGGATTTGTGGATCTTGGAAGCGATTGTACGACGATGAAACTTAGTGTGGCTAAACGTCACAATTGGTCGCATACAGAGACTAATATGTTTTTGCAGGGTTTTGGTGGCGGAAATTGTAAGGCGTCGGGTCAAATGATCCGAGAAGTGAAAGTAGGGAATGTGAGTCTTAAAACGAACATAATTATTGTCGATGACGAAGCCCAAGACACCTCAATAATCATCGGCAGGACGTTTTTCGACCAACCAGGAGTGGTTGTTACGAAAAAAAAAATGACAAATCAATGTGCAAATCACCCACATAGCGGGACAGGAAGATGCTTTTAATGAACTAAGGACAAAACTGTGTTCCGGGCCAATTCTAGCACTATACAACCCAAAAGCGTGGCATGAACTACATACAGATGCATCCAAGGACGGGCTTGCAGGAATCCTTATCCAATTAAATAACAATAGAGGAAATCAGGCAGTTGCATATTTTAGCAGGGCAACGACCAGAACAGAAGCGGCAGCACAAAGTTACGAATTAGAGGCACGTGCAGTAGTCGAAAGTCTCGAACGTTTCAAATACTATTTGCTCAACAAAAGGTTTACGGTTTTTACCGACTGCAATTCGCTGAGGCTCACACAAGCAAAAAGAGATCTCGTACCAAAAATTGCTCGCTGGTGGCTTCGTATACAAAAGTATGATTTTGACCTTCAATTCCGAGCTGGGAAGTTAATGGATCACGTGGATGCACTAAGTCGGGCACCAGCTGAGGAATCGGTGGAAGCGAATATTGCGTGGTATAGACAAGTAATGGCGAATGGGATGCAGGAAACTGACTGAGTGGTAAGCAAACGGAGTAATATCTACAGTCCAGCTGTGTGGTCTGGTTTCGGTAGGTACAACTGTGTGGTCTGGCTTCGATTCCGGCTGTGTGGTCTGGTTTTGATTCCGGCTGTGTGGTCTGGGTTTGGTCCAGCTGTGTGCTCTGGCTTCGATTCCGGCTGTGTGGTCTGGTTTCGGTACAACTGTGTGGTCTGGGTTTGGTCCAGCTGTGTGGTCTGGCTTCGATTCCGGCTGTGTGGTCTGGTTTCGGTACAACTGTGTGGTCTGGGTTTGGTCCAGCTGTGTGGTCTGGCTTCGATTCCGGCTGTGTGGTCTGGTTTCGGTACAACTGTGTGGTCTGGTTCGGTCCAGCTGTGTGGTCTGGCTTCGATTCCGGCTGTGTGGTCTGGTTTCGGTACAACTGTGTGGTCTGGTTCGGTCCAGCTGTGTGGTCTGGCTTCGATTCCGGCTGTGTGGTCTGGTTTCGGTACAACTGTGTGGTCTGGGTTTGGTCCAGCTGTGTGCTCTGGCTTCGATTCCGGCTGTGTGGTCTGGTTTCGGTACAACTGTGTGGTCTGGGTTTGGTCCAGCTGTGTGGTCTGGCTTCGATTCCGGCTGTGTGGTCTGGTTTCGGTACAACTGTGTGGTCTGGGTTTGGTCCAGCTGTGTGGTCTGGCTTCGATTCCGGCTGTGTGGTCTGGTTTCGGTACAACTGTGTGGTCTGGTTCGGTCCAGCTGTGTGGTCTGGCTTCGATTCCGGCTGTGTGGTCTGGTTTCGGTACAACTGTGTGGTCTGCGTTTGGTCCAGCTGTGTGGTCTGGCTTCGATTCCGGCTGTGTGGTCTGGTTTCGGTACAACTGTGTGATCTGGCGTCGATTCCGGCTGTGTGGTCTGGTTTCGGTACAACTGTGTGGTCTGGCTTCGATTCCGGCTGAGTGGTCTGGTTTCGGTACAACTGTGTGATCTGGCGTCGATTCCGGCTGTGTGGTCTGGTTTCGGTACAACTGTGTGGTCTGGCTTCGATTCCGGCTGAGTGGTCTGGTTTCGGTCCAGCTGTGTGATCTGGCTTCTATTCCGTCCGGCTGAGTGGTCTGGTTTCGATACAACTGTGTGGTCTGGTTTCGGTCCAGCTGTGTGATTTGGCTTCGATTCCGGCTGTGTGGTCTGTCATCCGACAGAAATCTGCTTGATAACCCTTGGCTAAAATACTGGATGTACTAACGTACCAGGATGTTCAGCTGTGTGATCTGGCAACTGGTAGAAATCTGTATGGTAGACACAATAATACTGTGTGGACAATAATTTTGCTTTTACTCCCCCTGATTGGGAGACATTGCAATTTCGGCTGTTCTAATATGTGAATTGACAAATTGTAATGAATTCATCGAGGCGATGAATAAGGTAGGACGGCCGAATGTTGTATGACATTGCACGAGTAATAAAAATGATCCCTTTGCTCAGTCAACAACAGCCACTGAAATGGAAAAACTACCCTCTCGAATAAAGAGAGAGTGGCCTGCGATCGTTTGGTTGTAAGGAGAAGAGCAATTGAGTTAGTCTTCTGACAGTCATAAAAGGGTGCGGTCGCTGGTTTGCTCGTGGTAGTCCGTCGAATATAATTTTCTGCCTTTTTACAAGGCGGTGGAAGATTGCCGCGTATCTCTAAACGAAATAGCTGGACAGTACAACCTCACCCTCTGCTGGATTCCTGGTCACTGTGATATCCCAGGGAACTGTGCAGCAGACGAACTAGCAAGGCGAGGCTCCTCAGGCGTGGAAAGTATAAGCCTGCACAACGTGTATGCACCACTTTTCCACGCTAAACAAATAATTCATGCGGACGCAATAATGCGTGCAGGCCTCAGATGGAAACCTTTGGGATACTGCGACACTGCCAAGCTCACGTGGCCAGCTCTGGACGCAAAGCGATCCAAGGAACTTCTTCGACTTAAGAGATCCATCATCTTGAAAGTCGTTAACGTGATTTCCGGGCACTGCATAATAGGTAGACACGCGCAAAGGCTCGGTCTGCCTTATAATGTGTAACGATTAGAAATATATTTATTTCAAAAATTTTTATCTTTATATTTCACATCCCAGAGTCCTTAGGAAAACTTGTGCTCCCCCATGAAAAGCCATGCTGTAACAAACGAATATTATCAACCTGTAGCAGGAAAATATCTAGTCTCAAAACTTAGGATTCGTTGTTGCTCATCAAGGCACGATCCAATTAACACAAAGGTTAACTAATCAGTGCTTACAGACTTTTCCCCTAAAGGACTACTCACCCACCTGATATTACTCGTCGGATCTCGGACGCACAGGAATCGCCGACGACCGTCTGAGCAAAAGTGGGAGGGGTGTTCGATCTCTATGTAGCGGCAGGCATGCTAGTCGTACTCCGTTCTAAGCTCGTCGGAATGGGGGGGATCTTGCTACACAAATGTCGAACCGTGTTACCTTTTTCATGCCTGACTCGAGGTGGTATTTGAGTAGTATATTGTAATTATAGTGGAGGCCCGCTTTTACCTGGTTATCCATGCTCTCGGCTGGAGAATGAGACTGATGTCCCAACTTCTGGTTCACTACCCTGTGATGAAGGGGAAAGCATACTATATTGTGTTTCCTCCATGATTGAGTTTCACGTACAATTCCATATCAAATCGTGTGGTGAGAGCTTGCTGTAGATGCTCTCACGGAGTTTAAACCCACCCCTATGGTGGTAGTGAAGACGAGTCCTCACAGCCAACCACCTTGGTGACTAAGCCACTCCATACTTGTTATAATAGTCACCCCGTAATAGACAAGACGTCTAAGACCTCATCGGTACCAAATCTACCACACGGTACCCATACACGTTGTCATCACTCCTCGACGGTATCCTTTAGATACTTGTAACGGTTAGAAATATATAAATTTATTTCAAAAATTTTTATCTTTATATTTCACATCCCAGAGTCCTTAGGAAAACTTGTGCTCCCCCATGGGAAGCCATGCTGTAACAAACGAATATTATCAACCTGTAGCAGGAAAATATCTAGTCTCAAAACTTAGGATTCGTTGTTGCTCATCAAGGCACGATCCAATTAACACAAAGGTTAACTAATCAGTGCTTACAGACTTTTCCCCTAAAGGACTACTCACCCACCTGATATTACTCGTCGGATCTCGGACGCACAGGAATCGCCGACGACCGTCTGAGCAAAAGTGGGAGGGGTGTTCGATCTCTATGTAGCGGCAGGCATGCTAGTCGTGCTCCGTTCTAAGCTCGTCGGAATGGGGGGGATCTTGCTACACAAATGTCGAACCGTGTTACCTTTTTCATGCCTGACTCGAGGTGGTATTTGAGTAGTATATTGTAATAAGAGTGGAGGCCCGCGTTTACCTGGTTATCCATGCTCTCGGCTGGAGTATGAGATTAATGTCCCACCTTCTGGTTCACTAACCTGTGATGAAGGGGAAAGCATAGTATATGTGTTTCCTCCATGATTGAGTTTCACGTACAATTCCATATCAAATCGTGTGGTGAGAGCTCGCTGTAGATGCTCTCACGGAGTGTAAACCCACCCCCATGGTGGTAGTGAAGACGAGTCCTCACAGCCAACCACCTTGGTGACTAAGCCACTCCATACTCGTTATATATAGTCACCCCGTAATAGACAAGAGGTCTAAGACCTCATCGGTACCAAATCTACCACACGGTACCCATACACATTGTCATCACTCCTCGACGGTATCCTTTAGATACTAAGCATCATAATACTTATCTTGGGCTATCTAAGCCAAACCAAAACATTACCTTCGGGTCGTTTAACGCTTCTGAAATCAAGAGGTACGAACTACGGAACGCAAGGGCATGGCCCAAAGTCAATAGGATTTGTGAAATTACTTTCAAGATTATTACAATCTTCGTTTATTGTATCTTAAGATAAGTAACTTATATGTATCGTTTAATTCGTTAAATTCACAAATGATCAATCGACCTGGGGTTCTAAGACAAAGGTCATGAATTCAAAAGTTATTAATATAAATATAAACATGAGAACTTAAATACTAAAAATATAAAGGGGAAAGGGAAATTTAAAAATCGATCCACATCAACTACTCAACTGTTTTCAAATACGTGTTTTACTTTATCTGTCTTAATTCGATATTCTACAATGAATATTGTACAATTTATGACCAGAGAATTAGCAAGAATTATGCCTAACAGCCGTTCAATTCAATACACAATGACTTACCCCTTTTTTGCCTTTACGCATTGTCTGATGTATGACGATTCGGGACTTTGCAGGTGGAATGTTGTGCACAGCATATTCCTGAGACTTGGATCTGCCAACTGGATCTCTAGACTTTTCGCGAAGTAAAGAAAATAATAAAAGCGTATGGACGTCGAATGAACGATTTAATTATGTTATCTCCTGCATCAAAAACTTTACTATCGAGTGCTATTATATTATATATACATTACAGATTCACGAATATATGTATTATTATTATTATTATGGATGTGGTCGCAAAGGGAGAGGATGGGGAGGGTAAAAATTCGGAGTCTGGACGTTGGTTGACACACAAATACAATTAAACATAATATCGCCGAACGATGATGGTCCTCTGGCGGTTCTTGGTGGATCCTTCAAGATGGAGCGCTGGTTCCTGCTTCTTCTAGGCCGACCTCGGGCAGTGGGCGAGCTCGACGATGTCGTTAACTGTATCGAGGGGACACCTCAGAATTCGAGCTGTCAGCGGGGCGAATAATGCACTGTAGTTATCGTTGCGATTTGATGCCACGTGTAGTGGGGTCAGATTAACAGCGACCCACGTGGAGGCGTTGGACGTGACCTGGGACTGTACCGAGAAGGTCGTGCACAATGTCCGGATGGATGTGGACAGTATCTCGTGCGATCCAGAAACGAATTTTCGGGTGGTAGTGGGGGGAATGTGGCGCGGTGGTACACTTCACAATTTAAGGAGTCTATTCTTATGTTGTCGGTGACCCATCCCTTTGGGGGAGTTTATGCAGGGGTCGCGAAGGCACTTCACATATGTGAGTTCTAGTTCGGGATGACGAAGACACTTCACTGTTGGTTATTGTTAGTGGGTTATATTTTTTCCTTTGTTCTGGCGTGCGTGCATGAGGAATATATCACCGGCGTATAAAACGATCTTTACACCATTAAAACGCGTTGTACGAAGAGGGCATGTGCCCTATTAGGCTGATATTATAACGCAACTTTATGAATTAACCCCACTAGCAAATTCAATTAAAGTTCTTTGCTTTGTCTTCAAACTTTCTATCCCGGTACCACAAGCGCACTACGCAGACGGCACGTCCGCACCCAACGAAATTTCACCATCGACTCTCTCTCAAACATCCAACTGTTACAACTTTAACCAAAATTATTATGTATTGTTAATTATATTACTTGTAACTGTTATACATTACCTATGTAACTTGCCCATTATACGTATACCTTATGCCAATTGTTAATGTCATTCAGTCTATTGTCAAATTGTAATTGTCAAATACCACCAGAGAATACAAAGTTGAATTTGAATCATTAATCATCCAACCTTCGAATAAAGTGCACATTTTATAACGTTTAAAGAAACTGCGTTTTATTACAATCTACATTTTGGTCCATTCGAGCCGAACATTGATACATATTAAACATTCTCGAATTCGTATAACCAATTTTTTGGAGTAATTGTGCTGTGCTTTGGCTGTGCCTTTGTCTGCTGTGCTGTGCTGTGGGAGATTTTGCTGTTTCATCAACTGTGCTGTTTTGTTCGTATGCCGTTGGAGCCGCTAACATCATTACCGTATTGTGCTGTTGCTTGCTGGAATCAGATTGACATTGGAGAATCAAATCTACAATATTACAACAAATTAATCGAGTGAGTACGATCTTTAATACTAAATCCATATTCATACACACCTGCATTCATTTTTTATGCTGTGGAAATCATTTGCGCCATTTTTTGAGTGTGCGTCTGTTCTTAACATCGTCTACTGGATTGAAAATTGTACCGTTGGAATTGATAGCTTTTACTGGAATCATAGTGTGCCGTTCAAATATTGTGTGCCGTTGAAACTGTTACACCGTTATCCGTTGGCATCGAAATTTCTGGACGCAACAAAGGAACAATCGATACGAATTAAAAGTGAGTGCAACGTTATTTTTCTTTAATCTTACATTTAATACGACTACGCATTTACAAGTAAATTAATTTAACAATATGAATGTTAACGCCGCAATGAAATTATTGAAAAGGATGTGTGTGCAGGTTGAAAAAGATTTTATTAGTTTCGGGAAATTGAGTGATGATGCTAGAACGAGGAATTATATATCCAGTAGATTGAGTATTTTGGAGGACAATTTTAGAAATATTTGCGAACATCGTGATGATATTGATAGTTCTGATCTGGAAGAAGAGGTTTTGAAATTGTATGAAGATTCATATGATAAGGTTATGGAAACTTACCTGTTATACAAATCAACAATGTTGGATGAGCTAGATAGGTTAGATAATTACTGTTCCCCTGAGCATCCGTCTGAGGAGAAAGATAAGAATCAACATGATAGCGTTAATTCTAAAGACCAAGCGCATGAAGAACAGCAAGACAATTCAGTTGCTACCAAAAATTCTATAAATTTCAATGAAATTAGACTCCCCTGCATCAATCCTCCGATTTTTTCTGGTGCTTACGATAGGTGGCGATCGTTTCATGATCTTTTTGTTGCCCTGGTGCATAATAATTCGTCATTGTCCGAGATACAAAAGTTGCACTATTTAAAATCGAGTGTGACGGGTGAAGCTGAACGATTATTACAGCATTTGAGCATCGATAACGGCAACTATCAGCAGGCATGGTCTATTCTTACATCACGATATGACCATAAACGTATTTTAGTTAATACTCAACTAAGGATTTTCTTCGAACAACCCACAATTCATGCCGAAAGTTCAAATGCCATCAAGGGCTTACTAGACAAATCAACTGAAGTTCTCCATTCGTTGACCAATTTAGGAGTTCTAATAGATCATTGGGATGTGGTAGTTATTTACACATTATTACAAAAACTACCCGCCTGTACACAACAAATGTGGGAAGAGAAACTGGGAATGACCAAAGAACTTCCAACATTCACGGAATTCTCAAGTTTCTTGGAAACGCGCTTTCGATCATTGGAAGTTGTTGATCAATTTAAACCAAAATCAAGGTCATCGCTTCAAAGAAATCAAGTAAATCACAATGTTCTCCATGTTAAACCTACAAATAGAGAAAAGTTTACTTGTTCTGTTTGTCATAACGGCCAACATTCACTTAGAACTTGCAATTCTTTTATTAGATTGGATTATTATGCTAAGCAAAGAACGGTAAAACAGCTTGGAGTTTGTGAAAACTGTTTAGCCTATAGCCATAAGATTCACCAATGCCCCAGCCAAAAACGGTGTTACTATTGCAGGCAAAAACATCATTCTCTTCTGCATCATAACACCGAACGCAATCACACTTCACACATTTCTACTCCTCAATCTGATCCCACGTCGAGCTCCTCATCAGTAGCACAATTGGGGAATGCTAATTCAACTCCACAGTCTATCGCACCCAATACAAACGAGATTCAATCATGTTCAATATCGACTCAGGTAAACCCAAACGCACTGTCGTTCAATCCCCATAATGTATTACCGGGCACAAGCTCATCCATTCGCAATCACCACATATCACAACACACAAACATACAAATTTTATTATCAACTGCTGTCGTGGGGGTTAAGTCATCAACTGGAAAATATATCCACTTGAGGGCGCTGATAGATTCCGGATCAGAGGCTACTTTCATAACTGAAGCGGCTGCAAGACTTCTTGGGCTCAAGAAACATCGCACCTCAATTGAAACCGCTGGATTAGGAAATGTGAAGAACGGGTCTTGCAAAAATTACGTTGACTTAAACCTTCGTTCAACGAGTTCTGAATTTGAGACTGAGACCAGAGCGCTTGTATTTAAAACCTTAACTGGGCTTTTACCGAATAAGGAAGTTATTACGACTAACCTTCATCATATTCAAGGCTTAAATCTAGCGGATCCAATGTTTCACAAACCAGCCAGTGTTGACCTGCTTCTGGGCAATGAAATCTATTGCGATGTGGTCCTACCAGAAATAATTCGAGGGGAACAGCCAATTGCACCAATCGCTCAAAATTCACGACTTGGATGGATAATTTCAGGCAGGGCAACACTGGAAACAGAACAAGTGAATAATTTCTGTCAGCGTTTAGACATTGATACAGAATTAAGAAAGTTTTGGGAAATAGAGGAAGCGCCGTTTAAGGAGCTCGAAAATGAAGAAGATGCTGCGTGCGAGGAACATTTTCGTACTCATACCAAACGTTCACCGGGAGGACGGTTCGAGGTATCGCTGCCATTTAAGGATGATATTCATCCCTCACTGGGATCTAGTCAAGAAGGAGCACTTCGCAGATTTCATCAGCTGGAAAGGAGATTCGACAATAATCCAACACTACACAATGAGTACAAAAAATGTATCGAGGAGTACTTACAGCTAGGTCAGATGGTGATGGTAGATATTAGTCGGGATAAAGTTCTTAAATCACCTTATCATTATGTTGTGCCACACCATGCAGTGTTTAAGGAGTCCAGTACAACAACAAAACTTCGTGTGGTCTTCGATGCTGCCTTTAAGACTACTGATGGAACTTCCTTAAACGATCACCTCATGGTTGGACCTAAAACACAAGCAAACATAATTGATATCATTTTGAAATGGAGAAGATACAAGGTTACCTTGACAGCTGATATCGAAAAAATGTATCGGCAAATAAATGTGAGTCAGGCGGACTCATATTATCAGCTAATATACTGGAGAGAAAATAAAACGGCTCCAATAAAAATGTACAGGTTAAGGACGGTTACCTTCGGAACGGCTTCTGCTCCATATCTTGCAACTCGGACACTGAACAAGTTAGCTGACGACGAAAGACAAAATTATCCGTTAGCAGCGCAGATGATACGAGAAGATATGTATGTTGATGATCTGGTTACTGGGGCTGATTCAGTTCAGGATGCTCAGGAAAAGTTAACTGAAATCACAAATTTACTTGGTTCAGCAGGATTTCATCTACGCAAGTGGGCTAGTAATAGAGAAGAAATTCTAAGTCTGATAGAGCCTAGTGAATGCGAGGTTGATTTTATGTTACCATTCGATTCCTCTGACCATGTTAAAACGCTCGGCATTAAATGGCTTCCTTCCAGTGATACCTTTTCATTCCAATGGGTGTCCAGAGATTCGACAGAAGTTACAAAACGCACCATGCTCTCAACTATTGCCAAGTTATTTGATCCCTTAGGTTGGATCTCTCCATGCGTGATTTGGGCAAAAATACTTATGCAACGGTTGTGGTTGAGTGGCTTAACATGGGATGATCCGATTCCATTAGAGCTGCAAAAGGAATGGGTTTCATATCGGGCAGAATTACCACTTTTAGAAGACATCCGAATTCAACGTTGGATTTTCACTCAGGAAGGAAACAACAAGTACGAACTCCACGGTTTTAGTGACGCATCTATGAAGGCATATGGAGCTGTAGTATATCTTCGAGTCTTAGACAGTCAAAATAACATTCATATGAATCTCATAATTTCCAAAACTAGGGTCGCTCCATTAAATACCGTTTCACTCCCTAGGTTAGAGCTCTGCGGAGCTGTGCTATTAGCTCGATTATTAAGTTACACGGCTAGGGTGCTTCAATTAGGCAATATTAAGATATTTGCATATACTGATTCTACAATATCACTGTGTTGGATAAAATCACCACCGTCCAAGTGGAAAACTTTCATTAGCAACAGGGTCGCAGAAATTCAGAGGCATACCAACATTAACATCTGGAAACATGTTCCTACTCATACCAATCCAGCGGATCTGGCATCAAGGGGAGTTTTTCCCTCGGAACTACAACATAATGACCTTTGGTGGAAGGGACCTGAGTTTTTGCGGACTTCGTGGCATTTCTGTCTTCCGAATCAACCTTCAACCTTAGATACAGAAGAAGAAATACGCCCAGTTAAGATACATACCCAATGCGTTATGCAACCTAAAAATGAATTTCTTGCACTATTAGATAAACATTCTGAGCTGCAGAAATTATTGCGAATCATGTCGTATTGCTGGAGATTCATCTATAATACAAGAAAACCACCACAATTTCGGATTTTAGCAACAATTTCTCCTTCAGATATGCAACGGTCTACTCTCACAGTTCTCAGGCTAGTGCAACAAGAAATGTTTCCCAAGGAACTAATTGCACTCAAACGTCAAAATCAGCCATCAACGTTGAAACCGTTTCGATCTCTTAACCCTTTCATAGACAATCTGGGTATTTTGAGAGTGGGAGGAAGATTGCAAAACTCTGACCTTGAAGTTGATCAGCAACACCCTATCATTCTTAGAACAGACCATCATTTTACACAGCTACTTATTCGAGATGCACACGAAAGGACCTTTCATGGAGGAGTACAGCAAATGACCGCTTATCTGCGTAATAAATATTGGATATTCAATCTAAAACGGAGCGTTAAAAAGTACGTTCATCGCTGTGTTATATGCTACCGGTACAAGGCCAAACCCATGCAACAACTAATGGGAAATTTACCGGCTCCTCGAGTAAGGATATCTCGACCATTTACGCACACAGGCGTAGACTATGCAGGACCAATGGATGTAAAGGCATGGAAAGGACGTGGCGGTAAGATTTACAAAGGATACTTCGCAATATTTGTCTGTTTGGCAACAAAGGCCATTCATTTGGAAGCAGTGAGTGACATGACCACTCAAGCATTTCTTGCTGCCTTTCGAAGATTCACTGCTCGACGAGGAATTTGCGCTGAAATCTACAGTGACTGTGGGAAGAATTTCGTGGGTGCGAACCAGGAGTTGCAACGAATGCTCAAGGCCGCAAACCTAGATTGGACGGAGATTGCTACAACATCAACTAACATCGGAACTAAATGGAATTTTATTCCTCCTGCTTCTCCTCACTTTGGAGGGCTATGGGAAGCAGGAGTGAAATCTGTAAAATTCCATTTAAAAAGGGTTATAAAAAACGAAACGCTGACATTCGAGGAACTCAGCACGCTTCTAGCCCAAATAGAAGCATGTCTCAACTCGAGACCTCTTTGTCCGCTGACCGAAAATATCGATGATTTCACCGCATTAACTCCGGCCCATTTTTTAATTGGAACATCCGCCCAACTCATACCACAGGCAGACCAAACATCAGAGAAGGTATCTTATATCGACAGGTGGAAAAGAATTCAAGTTGCTGTTCACAATTTCTGGAAGCACTGGAGCGGAGAGTATTTAGCTCGCTTACAACAACGCCCGAAATGGCTAAATATAGAAGCACAGCCGAAGATTGACGACTTAGTCTTATTGAAGGATGAGCGTTTACCACCCTCCAAATGGAGACTCGGTCGTATCAGCGCAACATATCCAGGAGCAGATAACATGATTCGTGTCGTTAAATTGAGGACAGAAAATGGAGAATGCAAAAGGCCGATCACTAAAATATGTCGTTTACCATCCAACAAGACTACAGTAGAAGACTCAACAATATAGCAAAACTAAACAATTACCTTATCATTCCCCTACCATAACCAAAACTCATTTCTTCTCATCGAAAAATCAACCTCGACAACAAACACACAACCATACCACATATCACTCATATTACCACTGCAGTCAACTTGTTATAGCACATAATCTGCTTACTCAATACCAAAATCAGACATCATATCATACAACTATTTATTCAAACGCAATCAACCTACTCAAACTCAATGACATCACACTCATTCAAATTCAAAGTATCGAACACAATCATATGATATCACATTAATCACTCACATAAAAGCACACATTTACTCATAACTTTAAAAGGATATCGCACCACACTCATTATAAACACTCACCCAAGGCACTCAAATGATAAACAACACAAAAACATACCTGGCTTTTCACACCTAAAATATTAATAAGATGTCACATTCATTCAAACACATTCAAAATTAAAATTCTCATTTATACATTACACTACAACTTTAAACAAACATACTCGCATCAATAACAAATAACATCAAAGGGCGATTACACTTATTCTTCAAATAAACAACCACATTTAGCACACATTCTTAAAACCCTAATCAACATAAAAAAAAAAAAAAATTATGTCACAAACGCTGATTTACCCTGCACCTAATAACATACGAAACAACATTTCCCAGCAACACCGAATTACTTCGCAACATGCATCATCAACAATTATTGTAAACAAATCAAAAATATAAAATAACACCACTAATACAGTCCGCTAACCAAAGATAGAGACCACATCGAAAATGCACGCACAACACCGCACCCCGCACCACGCACCACGCACAAGCACAACAACTCCATTCAATGCACCAAACCAACAGCTATAATCAATCACCATGAGAAGAAGAACACACAACAAAATGAAAATCCATTGATCGCAATGGACACACACACAAACCAATGCTATTCTAATGGAACAAGTTTCGCAAAATTAAACAGGATTTGTTTCGTAGAAAACGTTATTATAATGATAAAAACTTACCTCAATCACATTTTGCACACACGAATCACTAATTTTAATAAATATAAAATTAATTACCCGCACTTTTAAACAAAATAAAATTTTAATAAATGCACCGAACCGACGCGACCAAGATCAAAAATATCAACAACTCAACATGGATGTATGTACTATGAAAATACTCATCTTACAGCAAGGGCAAGAGAGAAGAGAAAATTTATTCAGCGATTATTAACTTGAGGAGAGAAGGAGATAAACTTATTGTTTTGTTATTCTGTACACTATATTGCTGCGTAGTCCATTCCATTGATTGTTACATGTTTCAATGTCTGTACTATATTATAATGTTTTTCTCTATTTCCATGTGAGTTGGAGCAAGTAAACAAGAGCTTATAAGACAAAATAATATGCTGAAAGCTGAAGATAAAACCAGGACTGGCACTGAGGCGAGCAACGTAACGTGACGTAACTGAAAATTGCGAACATATCGTTCACGGGCGGGGAGAATGTTACAACTTTAACCAAAATTATTATGTATTGTTAATTATATTACTTGTAACTGTTATACATTACCTATGTAACTTGCCCATTATACGTATACCTTATGCCAATTGTTAATGTCATTCAGTCTATTGTCAAATTGTAATTGTCAAATACCACCAGAGAATACAAAGTTGAATTTGAATCATTAATCATCCAACCTTCGAATAAAGTGCACATTATAAACGTTTAAAGAAACTGCGTTTTATTACAATCTACACCAACAAACCACTTTTTGCGCAAAACCGACGCCGCATTTTTTCTTATTCTATCTTCCCACTTACGCAGTGGAAAAGTACTGGGTTATTACATAGCCCTCACGCCACGTCGACAAAACAAGAAACTAGCACAAAAACTGTACCGTACAATGCATGGTGTGATTCCCACAACCAGCACATAAGCTACCTATACCGTTGACAAGTCGCATTTTGCTTTACTTTTAATTTCTTTTTCTTCAACGAGAATATATAGATATATATATCGAACAGTATGTAAGTGTCTGATGGAAGTGTCTTATATTCACTTTATTTTTCTTCTCCTACATTCATGCCTACCACTCTCTCTTCTCAGAACAGCAAATATGCCATAATTAAGCTCCTGAGGTAGAATAACTTTACCTCCATGATAATGGTCGATTTACCTAATCTAGACTGGAACCTTTCTTATTCGAGACACGCCCCTCAGGGGATATTTTTATTTTCCATAATAATGCTGCTCGTATAACAGCTTTTATTCGAACCATATAAACGACATCGGAGGTCAAAACCAGTTCGATATTTAAATATTCGGAGTCCGAAATTCTTCGGAAGTACTCTATTGGTGGTTGGTAAAGTAAAGATATGTCAATTCTTTCAGCAGTGTCGCTTATGAAAAATCGTTTCCTACAAAACTTATCACTTTTGCGAATGCAAACGAGCACAAGGGTTAAGAAAAGAAACGACAGGATGATAATGCCTACAGCGCGATCTCATGCTCAGGCTGAGCGAACCGGGCATAGGTATTTACACTTGCCTTTCACGGTTTATGTTCGCAAATCTTTTACATGAAAAACTCCTACATTCTTTCCTTTCATATCCTGCAAGTCATAAAGGTTTCCACCAATGACTTTGCGAACCTTCATTTTCAGAAACTTAGGACATAGTTTGGCGTTCAATTTTTTCGACGCATCGCTAAGGATGAAATTTCTTTTATAGACAATGTCTCCTACTTTAAATCTACGGTTGGTACTTCGAAGATTGTATACCTTCTCATATCGATCATGTGCATCTTCTAAAGATCTTTTTAGGTGATCATGGATAATGTTCATCTTATCTGGCTTCGTTAAAACATTCAGATCGGAAACGGTTAGGTCAGGTAGCTGAGTTTTGTTTTGTTTAATAGTGTCAATTATTTTGACATACTCCTCTGATTTGAAACACGGATCAGAAAGATCGACGTGCAGCGCGTCAGGACAGATAACTGTCGAGTTGGCTGTATTTACTTCGACTGAATCCAAACCGTATACTCTCGATAGGGCATCGGGTACCACATTAAGAGAACCCTTTCGGTGCTCAATATCGAAGACAAAGCTTTGTAACTTTAGGCTCCATCGAGCCAACCTTCCGTCTAAGTCCCTTTTGTTCATGAGCCACCTTAAGCTTGCGTGGTCAGTTATGATCTTGAATTTGTGACCTTCTACATACGCTCTAAACTTTTGCACCCCCATAACTGCAGCAAGGCATTCTCGTTCAGTGACGCTATAGTTTCGTTGCGCCGCGTTTAATTTATGTGAATAATAGAAAATCGGGCGTTCCGTACCATTCTCGTCGCACTGACACAAAACGCATCCTATCCCAGTCGCAGACGCATCACAAGCTATTACGAATTCTTTGTCATAATCCGGGTTAACTAAAATAGGCGCTGTAGTCAGCAAAGCCTTAAGTTGATTGAATGCTGTAAGAGCTTCATCGTTAAAGTGGAATCTTACACCTTTCTTTAGGGTGTTAGTAATTGGCGTTGCTATAGATGCAAAGTCTTTCACGAACCTCCGGTACCATCCAGCCATACCGAGAAATCGGCGGACCTGACGAGGTGTTTTAGGTACCGGGAAATCATTTATAGCTGCAACCTTTTCGGGATCCGTTTTGAGACACCCTTCTCCTACGATATACCCTAGGTATTTAAGCTGACGAAAACAAAATTTAGACTTTTGCAGATTTATTGTTAAACCAGCATCTCTCAACCTATTGGCTATGCACGACAACATTTTCAGATGTTCTTCGAAGGTTTGTGAAACTATCAACAAATCGTCCAAGTAGACAAACACGTTTTCTCGCAATTCGTGAGGTACCACTTTGTCCATTAATCTGCACATGCGCTGTGGAGCGTTGCAGAGGCCAAAGGGCATCACTCTGAAATGGTAAAGAGGCCTTCCGGGGACGGTGAAAGCGGTTTTCTCCCTTGACCTTTGCTCCAGCGGTATCTGCCAGAAGGCGTCTTTCAAATCCAAACTTGAAATAAAGTGTGCATCAGAAAGACGTCCCAGCAGCCCCTCAATATGAGGAAGAGGATACGCATCCTTTTTAGTGACTTTGTTCACCTTCCGAAAGTCCAAGCACAAGCGGTTCTTACCAGGCTTACGTATTAGTACGACTGGTGAGCTCCATGCACTTGAACTTTCTTCGATGATCCCCAAGTCAAGCATGCGATCCAATTCCCCATACAATTGGGCTTGTACCGCCGGAGAAACGGGATAATGCCGCTGTTTGACAGGTTCAGCGTCTCCGGTATCTATTATGTGTTCCTCTAAGTTCGTCTTTCCTAGGCCAACAGTGGCAAAGGAGGGGAACAAACTCATGGCTTTGCTTAGTCTACTGGATTCATCGTACGATAGTTTACAAAAATGTACATCACCTATACAATCAGATTGATTTATAGAAAGTTCAGATATAAGATGGGGAGCGATATTAAATTTTCTCCAAAAATCAACCCCTAAGTATAAGGGTTGTTTTAAAGTAGGCACTAGAAATAGGGTTATTGGCTTCACGACGCCTTTGTAAGTAAGGTCAAGAGTAACCTGTCCTATGACAGTCTGATTGTGACCATCAGCAGTTTTGATTATCGAATGAAAATTCTTAAGGGAGATATTATTTTCTTGGAGAAGCTTGCATCCCTCTTGTCCCAGACAACTTACAGCGGCCCCACTATCTAACAGTCCTAAGATATTTTGTCCGAAGATCTTTACCATCGCGTATGGACGTGGATCATTCTCGGGATTGCAGAGGGTAGTAGCTGCTATAGATTGATACGTATGCTTCCTTTTCTTAAATTTTTCCCGAAGCAGCAGTATCCTTTTAGACACCGGGGTGGGAGCGCTTTTAAATATTCTACTTCTGGTTGCGTAATAAGTTTGCAAACGTTCGTGAAGAGTTTTGACGGGGATCTTCTGGGCTTGATCTGTCTGAGGAGGAGAAGCTACCTCTCGTTTGAGAATCGTGAGTTGTTTAGTACCGTTTTGTAGAGGAGAAGTAGGAATAGGAGTAGGAATATTCGAACTTACTGGTGGGCCGGGTTTCTTTCCTGCGAACAGATCACACCGGGGGATGATCTGTTCTGTCGCGAGTTTTCCAAGCATCTCGTGCATCTAGGAGTGGTGGTGTTTTCCTTTCCACACTTGAAGCAGAATAGGCTTCTCTGGGGGCTATCACACTCATAAAAAGTATGGCCAACAATCTTGCAATTCCAGCAAGTAAGTAAGTTTTGGTTCCTACGATTTTCCATTGCATCAACGTGGAAATCTACGCCAATGCAGGATGGTTCTTCGTCTCTAACTTCTACCTCACTAACAGGGCGTCTAACTATGGGAGATGGCATGGCTCGTAGCCTAGGAGGCTCATGGTCGCTGAGGTACTTTTCAATGGTGCGACATACATACACTAATTCAGGTAAGTTGTTAGTATAAAATGTTATTAGGAGCTCTCCCATACGTTTACACACATTCTACTTGATAATTTCAATTATCTCGCGGTTCGGTTTAGGATTTCTCAAGCGCGTATTGAGCTGTAAAATGTCATTGTAAAAATCATCGAACGGTTCCGTGGAGCCTTGACGTCTATCCGACATTTTGCGTGATAGTTCGGAGTCCGTTTCGAGACTTCGGAATTGTTCTACCAACGAATTTTTCAGACTGGGCCAGGTAACATTTGGGTTGGTCTTCAAAAAGACCCAAAACCAATTTTCCACAGGGCCGGTGACAAACTGGTGGAAATTTAATACTACCTCTTCTTAAGATACTCCGTAACCATCCTTGACACACTCCAACCGAAACAGAAAGTCATCCACAGACATCTTTCGATTGTCGAATTTAATGCCCCATTTATGAAAGTTGTGAGCATTCGAACTGGTGGACGATGGAGTTTGACCTCTATTCACGGCAGGTGAAGTCATGGGCTGGCTAAGATGCATATTGTTTAACTGGGCAATAAAATTGTCTGCATTTTCAGTTCGTACGTTTGGTGGAGGTACGGTCATGTCAGGTAATTGGGTAGGGAAGGTCGTAATTGGCTCAGGCGGTTGTAGTATGGCGGCATTGGTAGGTGGCGGAATCCGAGGCGGAGTCTGGGAGTTCAACAGGTCTTGAAAGAGCAGAGTAATGCCATTTCTAGTAGTGACTCGATTCTTCTCTAACTCTTCCCTGATAACTCGCAAGTCGTCGGTGCGATTCAGACCAACGGTTGCCGAAACCACTTCTTGCACATACTGGGCCAAATTGGTTCTTTCATTATTTTCAGCGTCCACTTCAACTTCGGAGTCAACGTGCAAAGTACCGTGCTCTTCAGTAGAGCGTATATCATATGGACGAGTCTCATCGAGAGACGTGCGAGCTTCGTTTGAAGTTGAAGGAACGGGGTCGTCATTTTTAGAACGGGGTGTTGCCCGCCAGGACTTCGCTACGGGACCAACGGATTGGCGTGTATCCTTAGCCTTTTTGTCCTTCTTTGAACGTAAGAATCTTTCAGATGTTGTATTCAGATGCGACATATTTGGGGTATTATTATAAGAAATTCACAAAATAAAATAAAATGTTATGTAGATAATATGGTACAATTAATCATAAACAAAACTAATCCTAGGGGTATAAAATCTAGACTAAATGTAAGCTTTCAATTCAAACAACATTCGGAACCAACAATAAAATTTCAGCAATTTTAGATTGGTTAAAGGTATTTAGTTAATTGATAGGTAAGTATTTCATAAAAATTTGGAAGTGATGACTTCGTGCGGGGTTATGGTTGGTAGACTAACGAATCTAATATGGACTGTAACGTGATGTATTTTGGTAATATATTTAGGTTCATGAACGATATCTACAGTATGTTTACATTATCGGTTTTAAGATGACCAGCATTTTGGGTTGAGCTTCATAAGCGACTAACAATACATACATACATACATTTTCAATGGCCCGCTTATCCATTAAGTGGGTCGCGGGTGTAGGTTACCTAAGTGGACCCTCCATAGCTCTCGATCCTCCGCCATCGACTCCAAATCCTCAAGGGCAATCCCCATACGGGTAGAGGAGAGATTATGAATTTGATCTAACCATCTCATCCTGGGTCTACCTAGGGGACGCCTGCCCGATGGTACGGATTCCATAGCGCGTCGTGGGATCCTGGTCGGGGACATACGTTTAACATGACCAAACCACCGAAGCATGGACCGCTCCGTCCGGAGAAGTAGCTGCTCGACATTGAGTTCCTCACGTATTCTGGTATTTCTAATGCGATCTCTACGAGTCACACCAGCAATACCACGGAGAAATCTCATTTCGGCAGCTTGTATCCGCGATCTTATTCTTTCAGTCATTACCCAAACCTCATGACCATAGGTAAGAGTTGGAACAAACACCGAATTAAAGACTGACAACTTAGCTTTGACACCAAGTTCAGTCCTCCTGATAACAGAATGACCAAGCTGTCTCAAAATCGATCCAGCCTGACCAATCCTACAAGAAAACTCGGCATTGCTCCTTCCATCACTCGTGAATAAGACCCCGAGATACTTAAACTTCTCCACCTGTTTCAATGGAACTCCACTAACATGCAGAGTGCATTGAACAGGCGTTCTAGAGACGACCATCACTTCAGATTTGTTCACATTTACCTTCATCTCAGCTTCAACACAAACGGCTACAAACCGATCGAGTGCGCGCTGAAGTTCAGTCTGAGAGGACCCAAGGATGACTAACAAATCAAAAACAAACAAAATTATGAAGCAAAACCTCGCGCAACTGCAACAGGCGTAAGTCTGGATAACGTTTCCTAACTTACCGGACAAAGCGCAATAATGGCTGAATTCCAAAGATGGTAAATGGAATAAAAAAACTTCTGATTTTTATTGGCTAACTTTAGATCATCTTCCAAAAGTCTTTACAATCAATGAAAACTACGAGTGCTTAGCAACAGACGTATATCAGGAATATATATCACTAACATACCGGACAAAGCAACTAAAGTTTCCATGAGATAAAGCCTTCGGGGAAATCTGATGACATGAGGATCGAAATCCAAATACAAGGCAAAACTCAAAGCCAAAGCTTCCAGCACATGTATCTGCTAAAAACGACATACGGGGGGGAACGAATCATTTATACCTTAATGGCAGCAATGACGTTAGTCTGGGCTAATGACCACGAACTTAACGGACAGCCATAAAGCATTTACAGGATTCTGATGATAATCCCAAAAAAAAATAGCCAGAACAACTTGAGAGCATGCTCGATCAAGAGTTCAAAAGATAAAAGTCAATGTTCAACATAGAAGGAAAAGTGGAACAAATAGTTGAAATAACAATGGATAACTTCGGGCAAATATCGGGTCTCACGTTGGTAAACGTGATGGAGACCTCATAGGAAATTTTCGGGCCCCACGTTGGGCTCCAAAATTGTAAAAATTTGGGTAAGCCAAACGTGGTAAAATCTACTTTTCTTGTCGGCCCCACGTTGGGCGCCATCCTGTAACGGTTAGAAATATATAAATTTATTTCAAAAATTTTTATCTTTATATTTCACATCCCAGAGTCCTTAGGAAAACTTGTGCTCCCCCATGGGAAGCCATGCTGTAACAAACGAATATTATCAACCTGTAGCAGGAAAATATCTAGTCTCAAAACTTAGGATTCGTTGTTGCTCATCAAGGCACGATCCAATTAACACAAAGGTTAACTAATCAGTGCTTACAGACTTTTCCCCTAAAGGACTACTCACCCACCTGATATTACTCGTCGGATCTCGGACGCACAGGAATCGCCGACGACCGTCTGAGCAAAAGTGGGAGGGGTGTTCGATCTCTATGTAGCGGCAGGCATGCTAGTCGTGCTCCGTTCTAAGCTCGTCGGAATGGGGGGGATCTTGCTACACAAATGTCGAACCGTGTTACCTTTTTCATGCCTGACTCGAGGTGGTATTTGAGTAGTATATTGTAATAAGAGTGGAGGCCCGCGTTTACCTGGTTATCCATGCTCTCGGCTGGAGTATGAGATTAATGTCCCACCTTCTGGTTCACTAACCTGTGATGAAGGGGAAAGCATAGTATATGTGTTTCCTCCATGATTGAGTTTCACGTACAATTCCATATCAAATCGTGTGGTGAGAGCTCGCTGTAGATGCTCTCACGGAGTGTAAACCCACCCCTATGGTGGTAGTGAAGACGAGTCCTCACAGCCAACCACCTTGGTGACTAAGCCACTCCATACTCGTTATATATAGTCACCCCGTAATAGACAAGAGGTCTAAGACCTCATCGGTACCAAATCTACCACACGGTACCCATACACATTGTCATCACTCCTCGACGGTATCCTTTAGATACTAAGCATCATAATACTTATCTTGGGCTATCTAAGCCAAACCAAAACATTACCTTCGGGTCGTTTAACGCTTCTGAAATCAAGAGGTACGAACTACGGAACGCAAGGGCATGGCCCAAAGTCAATAGGATTTGTGAAATTACTTTCAAGATTATTACAATCTTCGTTTATTGTATCTTAAGATAAGTAACTTATATGTATCGTTTAATTCGTTAAATTCACAAATGATCAATCGACCTGGGGTTCTAAGACAAAGGTCATGAATTCAAAAGTTATTAATATAAATATAAACATGAGAACTTAAATACTAAAAATATAAAGGGGAAAGGGAAATTTAAAAATCGATCCACATCAACTACTCAACTGTTTTCAAATACGTGTTTTACTTTATCTGTCTTAATTCGATATTCTACAATGAATATTGTACAATTTATGACCAGAGAATTAGCAAGAATTATGCCTAACAGCCGTTCAATTCAATATCAATACACAATGACTTACCCCTTTTTTGCCTTTACGCATTGTCTGATGTATGACGATTCGGGACTCTGCAGGTGGAATGTTGTGCACAGCATATTCCTGAGACTTGGATCTGCCAACTGGATCTCTAGACTTTTCGCGAAGTAAAGAAAATAATAAAAGCGTATGGACGTCGAATGAACGATTTAATTATGTTATCTCCTGCATCAAAAACTTTACTATCGAGTGCTATTATATTATATATACATTACAGATTCACGAATATATGTATTATTATTATTATTATGGATGTGGTCGCAAAGGGAGAGGATGGGGAGGGTAAAAATTCGGAGTCTGGACGTTGGTTGACACACAAATACAATTAAACATAATATCGCCGAACGATGATGGTCCTCTGGCGGTTCTTGGTGGATCCTTCAAGATGGAGCGCTGGTTCCTGCTTCTTCTAGGCCGACCTCGGGCAGTGGGCGAGCTCGACGATGTCGTTAACTGTATCGAGGGGACACCTCAGAATTCGAGCTGTCAGCGGGGCGAATAATGCACTGTAGTTATCGTTGCGATTTGATGCCACGTGTAGTGGGGTCAGATTAACAGCGACCCACGTGGAGACGTTGGACGTGACCTGGGACTGTACCGAGAAGGTCGTGCACAATGTCCGGATGGATGTGGACAGTATCTCGTGCGATCCAGAAACGAATTTTCGGGTGGTAGTGGGGGGAATGTGGCGCGGTGGTACACTTCACAATTTAAGGAGTCTATTCTTATGTTGTCGGTGACCCATCCCTTTGGGGGAGTTTATGCAGGGGTCGCGAAGGCACTTCACATATGTGAGTTCTAGTTCGGGATGACGAAGACACTTCACTGATGGTTATTGTTAGTGGGTTATATTTTTTCCTTTGTTCTGGCGTGCGTGCATGAGGAATATATCACCGGCGTATAAAACGATCTTTACACCATTAAAACGCGTTGTACGAAAAGGGCATGTGCCCTATTAGGCTGATATTATAACGCAACTTTATGAATTAACCCCACTAGCAAATTCAATTAAAGTTCTTTGCTTTGTCTTCAAACTTTCTATCCCGGTACCACAAGCGCACTACGCAGACGGCACGTCCGCACCCAACGAAATTTCACCATCGACTCTCTCTCAAACATCCAACAAACCACTTTTTGCGCAAAACCGACGCCGCATTTTTTCTTATTCTATCTTCCCACTTACGCAGTGGAAAAGTACTGGGTTATTACATAGCCCTCACGCCACGTCGACAAAACAAGAAACTAGCACAAAAACTGTACCGTACAATGCATGGTGTGATTCCCACAACCAGCACATAAGCTACCTATACCGTTGACAAGTCGCATTTTGCTTTACTTTTAATTTCTTTTTCTTCAACGAGAATATATAGATATATATATCGAACAGTATGTAAGTGTCTGATGGAAGTGTCTTATATTCACTTTATTTTTCTTCTCCTACATTCATGCCTACCACTCTCTCTTCTCAGAACAGCAAATATGCCATAATTAAACTCCTGAGGTAGAATAACTTTACCTCCATGATAATGGTCGATTTACCTAATCTAGACTGGAACCTTTCTTATTCGAGACACGCCCCTCAGGGGATATTTTTATTTTCCATAATAATGCTGCTCGTATAACAGCTTTTATTCGAACCATATAAACGACATCGGAGGTCAAAACCAGTTCGATATTTAAATATTCGGAGTCCGAAATTCTTCGGAAGTACTCTATTGGTGGTTGGTAAAGTAAAGATATGTCAATTCTTTCAGCAGTGTCGCTTATGAAAAATCGTTTCCTACATACTAATCATCATAATACTTATCTTGGGCTATCTAAGCCAAACCAAAACATTACATTCGGGTCGTTTAACGCTTCTGAAATCAAGAAGTACGAACTACAGAACGCAAGGGCATGGCCCAAAGTCAATAGGATTTGTGAAATTTTACTTTCAAGATTATTACAATCTTCGCTTATTGTATCTTACGATAAGTAACTTATATGTATCGTTTAATTCGTTAAATTCACAAATGATCAATCGACCTGGGGTTTTAAGACAAAGGTCATGAATTCAAAAAGTTATTAATATAATAATGAAAACTTAAATACTAAAAATATAAAGGGAAAAGGGAAATTTAAAAATCGATCCACATCAACTACACAACTGTTTTCAAATTCGTGTTTTACTTTATCTGTCTTAATTCGATATTCTACAATGAATATTGCACATTTATTGACGAGAGAATTAGCAAGAATTATGCCTAACAGCCGTTCAATTCAATATCAATACACAATGACTTACCCCTTTTATGCCTTTACGCATTGTCTGATGTATGACGATTCAGGACTCTGCAGGTGGAATGTTGTGCACAGCATATTCCTGAGACTTGGATCTGCCAACTGGATCTCTAAACTTTTCGCGAATAAAGAAAATAATAAAAGCGTATGGACGTTGTTTTGACCTGGAACCTCTTTTGATTCCGGTGTTGATTCCTTATTAAATGCTCCTTACCTCTGGTGGGGGGTAGCAAATTAAAAGATTGACTTCTGAACGCAAAGTGATTTATTTCTGTATTCTTATGGCTATTTATACTCTATTTTATAAACTAAAATGATATGTCAGCATTAAATTCTATGGGAATAATTTTGTAATGTGATCGAGCACCTGTACAATGTGCAGTGCATGAGTTTTGATGGGAATGGGAATGGGATACCTGAGAATGCTGATAAGAAGTTGTTCATGGTGATATATTATGGGTATTCGATAACCCTTTTCCCTTCTGCTGAAACCATTTCTTTTTTTCTTTCAGCAATATAAAAATATTCTCCTTTTGATCGGCTTTCTTTTTATAATTTTTCAAATCGAATGAATTTCAAAATTGAACAAGGCATATTTTTCAAACAAATAAAACAAACATAAAAACTAAATATTAACTAAAGTATAAAGTCGTTATTTTACACATTCCCCCCTTGATGAGACTGCAAGTGCAGATTCATCAAATTTATTCAAAGGTGTGAAGGTGAACCATGTCGTGAATTGATTTCTGCCGCCTGGGGTGTAGTGCTAATAACGATCGACAAACTAGCCAAACAGTTTGCACACTGCTTAAAAAACGGAAACATCTCACGAAATGATGCCCATCTCGCAAAATCTCCAGTAAATATTCGCAATAATTTATATTGACTCGGCATGTCACTCCACTGAATTTTAAATACCTTATCCGACTGGTTGGTATGCTCTGCTGGTAGCGATGTCAATACTGCCAGACGTGACCTCAAAGCTGCCTTGGTAGCTCAATATATTTCTTCGCCTTGCTCCATGCTCATAACCTCACCCGGCCATAGTCAAACATTGAAAACAAATGGTATCCAACATAAATTCAGCTTAGTTTTAATAGCATATGCTGATCAGCGTCAAAGAATTAAACCTAATTCATCCTCATTACACACCCCTGTCTGCTGCGGTGTTTTTTCTTTAATATTACTGCAGTGGTTTTAGGATCAAAACTAATCTATGCAGATTCATACGATGGAGACAATCGTCCAGTGTACGACTGCGCCATGAATTCGATCTCTAAGTCCGAAGTAGATTGACTTCTGCTACTGCTTCGTTTTGTTTTACTTCTGTATCTGCACTCTTCTTTTATCCTTCTGTTAAAAAAGACTGCACTCGTTATGACCACGCATTTGTGGCCCATGACGCTTTCTGCTTTGTACTTGCGTACCTGCATTTACAGCTTTAAATGCATGCGACTCTGCTCTCGTTATGACCACGCGTTTGTGGCCCATAAGCCCTTCTGCAAAAATGGTTATAGCCACGCATTATGTGACTCATAGCCTTTCTATATAACTAGTTTGGTTATGGCTACGCATTATGTGACCCATAAGCCTTTCTGCTAACTGGTTATGGCCACGCATATTGTGACCCAACCCATACGCCATTCGGCATTTATACTCAAGTACATACCTGCTTTTTTAACGTTTACTGCATTCGGACCCATTCCCGTCTGTGTGATAATACCATCAAACTCGTATTTGATCGATCAAAAACTGCGTCATCATCCAATTGCTTCCGTTCATTTCCGACATGCAAACGCATATTTCGGCCCCAAATCTTCGTGCTAAAAATTGCATGGACGTAAAAAAAAGCAACAGCTTATAAAAGTTTTCTTATCGAAAACGAAGTCCGCATCATCTGTTGTGCCCTCAAAACAGAGACCACACACACGACCCAGAATTCGCCCTACAACACATGACACAGTCGATGGTGGCCACTTGTGCCCTAGAACTCCAATTGTGATTCATGGAATTGCGTCATAAAACAATTGAGTGCCATCGAATTGTGAAGCATGAAAGATACACAACGATCAGCGGTGTCATATTATGCAATATGACCCACTGCAGCGTGAGGTCGCCATGTGCGACACATCTGATGCATGTCATGTTGCATAAAGTATACGGTGACAAGGGTGCGAAGTCAAGTGGGACATGTGTTGCATTTCCTATGAAATGCACTGTGTTAAGGGTAGGAGTCATTTTGCGTGGCTGACCTGGAAACTGGTGACGATCGGAGGCAACAAGGTGGCGATGACGATGGACAGAGAGCAGTTGATAAACATACTCGCATACGCGCAGTACAAAAAGAAACTGTCTTTTTAATGCAGTGATTTCAAAATCCGGTCGGTCTTTAACAAATGGTGGCAGCGGTGGGATGTTAAGCTAAAGCATCTGGCTTAACTCCCGAGTAACAGTGAAAAATTAATTATCATCAGTGCCAAGCTCCTAACCAAATTCAATCTCAAAAAAAAAATTTCTAAATCTAGTGCGCCAAGTGCCGAACTCCTAATCAAATTCAGTCTCAAAAAAAAAAAAAAAGGATTTTTAAATCCAGTGCGCCAAGTGCCGAACTCCTAACCAAATTCAGTGTAAGAAAAAAAAACTTTTTTTTCATCAGTGCCGAAAAATTAAATACAAAGAAGAGAAGGAAGGACGGAAGACCACTTTATATATACCTATACCAGCCCACAACTCATCGTCATCATGTTTACAGCGTAAGCTAGTTTAAGATATTTTATTTTTGTCCAAACTTTTTCTTTGTACTTACAAATTCCCAAAGCTAGTATTAAGATATTAATCTTTGCATTTATATATATGTAGGTATTCCCAAATTAAAAAAAAAAAAAAAAAATCAAATCCAAATCCAGCTTTTCTCGTGTTAGGAATTAAACCTTTATGACATAATTGATGTCTAATTTGAACCTATACATTTCGTTGAGAAATAGAAAGATTCAACGCCCTCGTAGCAACTCAGAAAGTGAATTAGCTCAGTCAACTAGACAAATGCCAGTGGGACATTCTCCACCACCGCATCACATTCTGAACGAATCAAACTCGTCTAGTGAAAGAAATTCACCGTCTCAGATTCTAAACGAATCCAACCCGTCGTTGTTAAACGAATCTGTTTTTTTAAACCAAGAAAAGCCTTCGCTCAAAATCACAATGGCAGTAGCATTTAACTCTACACAGGCCATCAAACTCATACCTGAGTTCGATGGTTCTGCTAGAGATTTAGACAGGTTCATCCAACTTATCGACCTGCAAAACAAAAAAACTACCTCCGTTTCCGAAAAGGCCGAACTCATGGATATTGTGAAATCCAAACTAACAAGCCGGGCATATAACGTTATTGTGAAATATAACGATTATAATGAATGGCCAGAGTTAAAGGAGGCTCTTATAAAAAATTTTAGAAAGACTCGATCGCTTCAGGTAATACAAACAGACATTTTTCAGTTTCGACAAGGCTATACTGAAACAATAGCTTCCTACACGGAGAGAGCTAATGCATTGTTTGACGAAGTGAACAATGCAAACGCAAACAGCACAGACGACGCTGCAAATAAAGCCATCCGAGCTTTAAACAGCGGAATGATCTTAAACAGCTTCTGTAATGGGTTAATACCACAAATAAAACTGTTGGTAAAAAGCGCCAGGTGCACTGAGCTGGATGAAGCTGTCGACATAGCAATGGAGGAAGAGAAACTCCTTACTTCTACTCCTAGACAGAATCCGAACCACCAAACTAGGTACTGTAAAAACTGTAAAACGAAGACACACAACACAAATGAGTGTCGGTTTCTACAAAACCCAAACGGTGGTGTGCACAGAACCCAAAGACCAAGTCCCGTTACTGACCAGCCCGATAGAATAAATACAGTCCAAAATCCAGTATCATGTAGATACTGCAAAAACCTTGGGCACACGATAGAACAGTGCAGGAAAAGGCAATTTAATAACAACAGAAATAATCCTCAACAATCCGCCCAAAACTCGGGAAACGATTCAAGACCTGGCACGTCCGGCACGCGGAGTCATGTAAAGGACATGAATCAACGTGCCTAAATTTCAAAACTGCCCAAAACCAAAATAAAGAAATCAACTCTCTGTATCAAAATAATAACACTTCCAATTCTAAGAGAAGCCAAACGAATTTACCATATCAAGTCGAGTCTTCTCAAAATCAGAAATCGCATTCACCGATTCAAATTTCCAAATCTTCTAACTCAAAATGCGGTTCCTGTGAAGAGAAAAATTTGAATTCTTCAAATAGTCCACTGTATCCAACTTCTCAAAATCAGAAATCGCATTCACCGATTCAAATTTCCAAATCTTCTAACTCAAAATGCGGTTACTGTTAAGAGAAAAATTCGAATTCTTCAAATAGTCCACTGTATCCAACTTCTCAAAATTGGAAATCGCATTCACAGATTCAAATCAATGAATCTACTAGTTCAAAAGCCAAATTCCCAATTCGAGATAACAATTCTCAAGAGCAGAGCAAAAAGAGCAGTCCTCAAAAACAAAGCGATAAAAGAGATAAAATACCCCAAAAATCTAACCAGTCATGCCAAAATTCAAACTCATGCAAAATCCAAAAGGAAATTGGAAAAAATAATTCATTCCTAAATCAAAATCACCGCCAAAATCGAAGCCCTGTGCAAATCGAAAACTTGAACCAATTCCTCAACGGATCATCAAATTCCAAGTCAAGCACTTCAACAAACGCCCCTCAATGTTCCAGAAATCGAGCGGACAAACTTTCCAAGCCTCTTAAGCAAATAGTAAATATCGGTTGCCTAAACAAAGCATCAAGCTTTAAAAGCGAAATTAAAATGAACTCAAAAGATATCAACAGCAAGCTCAATATAATGCTCCTTGACACTGGCGCTAGTCTTAGCTTGATAAAGTTAGGAAAACTAGAAAAAGATCTATGGGTACACACAGATACAATCATAGAATTAAAGGGTATCACCGACACACCTATATCAACGCTAGGTACAATACTAATGAATATAGAAATTACTCAAGGAACAAGTTTAAAGCATCTGTTCCACGTAGTATCAGACAATTTTCCTATTACACAAGATGGAATATTAGGCGAAGATTTCTTTCAAAAATTCAACGCGATATTGAACTATAAAGATAAAACATTTATTTACCATTTTAAAGGAAAAAGGTACGCAACAGATTTCATATACAAACGAAATGCAATAACAATACCCGGTAGATCCGAAAAGGTGATTAAATATGGACCAATACAGGAATACTCACAACAAATATATTTCTCCCAAGAAATCTTACCTCAAGTTTATACTTCGTCAGTTATTACTGACCCAACAAACGGTTTTATATACATTTCAATATTAAATGCTAACAGTAAAGACATTACCCTACAAAACCTCGATCTAGAAGCTGAAGACATAAATAACTACCATATAATTAACCTCAACTCTATCAAAAACGAACCAACTATAGACGACAGGTTGGGAAAAATCCAAAACCAGCTTCAACTCGAGCATCTTAACATCGAAGAAAGGAAATCAGTAACCGAAATTTGCCGTAACTACAACCATTTATTCTTCCTCGACGGAGATACTCTATCATCTACGACTGGAATCACACACTCTATAAAAACTAACCCAAATATAGCACCAGTTAACGTTCGACCATATCGTTTAGCACAGATCCACACACAGGAAATAAAAGACCAAGTAAACAAAATGCTCCAAGACGAGATAATTAGGCCAAGCTCAAGCCCATGGAATGCTCCTCTACTAGTTGTACCAAAAAAGGGAAAACAGAAATGGAGAGTAGTTGTAGACTATAGGAAACTTAATGAAGTCACAATCGCGGACGCCTACCCTATCCCTAACATCGAAGACATTCTCGGACAACTAGGCGATTCAAAATATTTTACAACATTAGATTTAGCCAGTGGATTCCACCAAATCGAAGTGTCTGAGGAAGACAGAGAAAAGACAGCTTTCAGTACACCCAACGGGCATTTTGAGTTTACCAGGATGCCTTTCGGTCTGCCGAATGCCCCTCCTACCTTCCAAAGGCTTATGAATAAAGTCCTCACCGGTCTACAAGGCATAAAATGTTTGGTATATCTAGATGACATTATAATTTATGGCAAAAATCTAGACGACCACAACAGAAAGTTAATCGAAGTATTCGAAGCTTTAAATGTTTACAACTTGAAAATTCAATTAGACAAGTGTAAATTCCTGCAGAGGGAAGTTATGTATCTAGGACATATAATCTCAGAATCTGGAGTTAAACCAGACCCTGAGAAAGTTTTAGCTATCCAAAATCAGAGTATATCCATTAATGAGTAGGGACACTCTCTCCACATATGCATTTCCTACTACCACAAAGCAAAATTTTTAAAGGCGACCTGAAGTGATGTCAGTATATTAGTATTGTCTCTCAACCATTCAGGTTGATCAGGTAACCAGCTTTGCTTTCGTAGAATTGGTAATAAAAAAACAAATTTTGTAGTTTTTCCCATTGGTTATTGATTAAATGGTCTTTGTTATGGACATGAAAAAGAAATGTTTCATTCTCTATCACGAAATTCAACCCTTTTGCCTTGCTACGACTTCGTTAATTACCATATTTTACGATTTTAAGTTTTATTGCCAGCACTTTTTAGGTAATATAATTCACAGCAGATGGTCATACTAATTACTTAGGTTGGTTGTAGAGGGGATTGTTTACATTTTTTTCGCACGTATTTTTAAAGGCGACCTGGAGTTGGATTGTTATCAGTCGTTCATTACCATCAATTGACGAAGTAAAGGGTGTTCAGTGCGTGTGGCAAACAATTAAAAATAGTTAAAATTAAAAGTTGAAGTGCGAGTTTGCATAGTTTAAGAACTTTAAATAAAATAATGGGAAAACATTATGTTAAATGTTTGGCGTGTGGGCGAGAGCAGAAAGAAAATTTTGGAGTTAAATATTTCAAAATACCGAATAATAGTGAGAGGTAAGCAATATAAGTTATAGATCGGGGAAGAATGAATATAAATCTGTGCTGTATTTCTTAATTTTTTTAGAAAAGCGGAACAAATTACTTTTTTGCATGAAATGAATTTATTTTTTGAAAATATGACTTTTCATGAAAATTCTAGAAATGTAACTAAAAAAATGCGTTTTATAAAAGGATGGCAACAGAATATAAATGCCTTAATTGGCATTTTTACAGAAATAAAAGAAGACGGTATTAAGTTTCTTTTAACAAGAAATCTTAATCAAGATTGCTTGGAAAACACTTTTGCTGTTTTACGTAACCGAGGGGGAAATAACAAGTTGCTGACTCCATTTCAATTCATCTGTTCATTTAAAAGATCTTTTCCGGCAAAGTATATGGAAGATATTACACGTGGAAACTGTGAGCCAACTGCTAACCTGGAACTTCCAGACATTGAAGTGCAGATGGAACCACAAAAACAAAATAAGGACAATTTGGTTTACGCTTTCAAAACTGCACCTGACTATAAAACTGTGGACTTTGGCATTGATAATGCATTCTACTACTTCGCAGGTTATATTTTAAAAAAATACCGCCTAAACCACAAGTGTGAGTTAAAATTGAGTCCGCAACTTAACGTTTCCTCCCTTTTTACAGGTTTTAAAGAATATGAAGATGCGAAATTGACACGGCCCAATCAAGAATTTTTAGACTCGTTAGAGAATCTTGAACAAAAATTTATTTCTTGTTTTCCAAATATGTACTACCTAAATAATTTTGAGGGGAATATTTTTAACTTTTGAAAAATGAATTTCATTACAACTGTTGCAAAAATCAAAATAATGAATTTCGTATCAAATTTTACGTCCGAGTACGGGTTTACTTTATTCTAAAACAGTTCAATAAAAATAACAAAAAATGTACCAACAAACAAAAATATGTAAGTGTAGCACACATGTGAATATATATTAGATATAAAATGTTCAATAAGAAATATTACAAATTGATTTTGCTTTTTTTTACGTCACACCCTGTACCACATTTTGAAATAGTTCGACTACTCTTCCATCCCTCTTTTACTAGAGCACTTTTAGTGCCATCTATTTCTCGTGTATGTGTATTGCAAATTGTAAACTGATAAGAAACACGTGGAGAGTGTCCCTACTTATTAATGGATATACTCTGTCCAAAATATAGAAAAGCCTAATACCCAGAAACATATCAAATCATTTTAGGCCTAACAGGATACTACAGAAAATTCATAAAAAATTACTCAAAAATAGCAAACCCATTAAACAAACTCCTCCGCAAAGACGTCGCATTTAAATGGGATGCATTTTGCGATGAATCCTTTAAACAATTGAAACAAGCCATTACCAATCCACCCATACTGCAATACCCAAATTTTGACAAAATCTTCTACCTCACCACGGACGCCAGTAACGAAGCCATAGGCGCAGTAATTTCGCAAAGAGATCGTGACAATAATGATCTACCCATAGCATTTGCTAGTAGAATACTAAATAAAGCAGAAAAGAACTATTCTACCATAGAAAAAGAAGCTTTAGCCGTTGTTTGGGCAGTGACACACTTTCGACCATACGTATACGGACAACACTTCGAAGTAATTACTGACCACAAGCCCCTAGTGTGGATGTTTAATCTGAAAGATCCCTCATCAAGAATAATGCGCTGGCGTATTAAGCTAGAAGAGTACGATTTTACGGTTTCTCATAAAGCAGGTCATTTAAACACAAATGCAGACGCATTGTCACGTTTAAATGTCGCTGAAGTAAAAGTGATAACTCGTAGTCATAAAAAGGCCGCGCCAAACGAACAACGGGAGATGAACCAAAATATTATTGAAGTTTCAGATCCAGAACAAATCAAACAAATTATATACGAATTCCATGACACTCCTCTGGGAGGACACCAAGGAGTCAAACGTACACTCAAACGTATCAAAAACACATATAATTGGGAAAATATGTATGTAGACATCAAGAAATACATTTCGTCATGCGAGCTTTGTCAAAGGAATAAGTTGTATACACGTAACAAGTTACCAATGGTCATCACTACGACAGCAAAAGTGCCTTTCGAAAGGATAGCCCTTGACATAGTGGGACCACTCCCTATTACAGAAGACAATAATAAGTATATACTTACATTGCAAGACGATCTAACAAAATTCGTACAAGCAATAGCCATACCCAATCAAGAAGCCAGAACGGTGGCTGAAGCCCTTGTGAAGAAAATAATTTGCACGTTTGGTATACCACACACAATATTAACAGATCAAGGAACAAACTTCACAAGTGGTCTTTTTAAAAGTATTTGCAAAACGCTAAAGATTCAGAAAATACAGACCAGTCCATATCATCCACAGTCAAACGGTGCACTTGAAAGATCGCATAGAACTCTAGGTGAATATTTAGGAAACTACGCTAGTAAAGACCAGACTAACTGGGACAAGTACATAGATTACGCTATATTTTGTTATAATACTACCGAACATACGAGTACAAATTATAGTCCATACGAAGCACTCTTTGGGTTGAAAGCTCCACTTCCATCCGTTTTAAATAGACAAACACAACCGGTTTACAACTATGACAATTATGTTGCCGAAATAAAATTTAAACTACAGACAGGATATGAGACAATCCGAAACAATCAACTTAAAAGTAAACTAAAATCAAAACAATATTACGATCATAATTCAAAACAAGTCAGTTATAATGTAGGAGACAAGGTGTTATTAGAAATCAAGAATCGATCAAATAAAAAGCTCACTCCAATTTTTGAAGGACCGTATGAGATTACAGAAATATTATCCGCAGAAAACTCTAAACTAAAAATAGGCAGGAAAAAAAAAATTGTACACAATAACCTTATTAAACATTTTAATCGAAGAGACATAACAACATAACCACATAATATTACGAGATGACAAGGTTACTAAAACAAAACCTCAATATTGTTTCCATTTTCAGTAAAATCATCATAACAATCTGCATTTACGAAATCCTTATACGCGCTATTCTAGCGGAAGTTGTATCACAACCACTAAATAGAACCGGAGTATATCTAGAACCAGTCGGGGTCCTCGAGAAGTCCTTTACCAAATGGACATTCCTTTTCAACATTAATAATACAAACATAAAAACCAATGCTAAAACGTTGGAACAAAACCTTAATACCATGTCTGATTTATGTATACAAAGTATCAAAGAATACCCCCTAGATCATTGCAAAATCAACTTACAAATATTACAAAATTCTCTCAAAGAAATTAAATATAACAACCAAATTCTTGATGGCATATTACTTAAAAGTAAATTTTCAAAAAGAAGTACCACATTAGTAAATAATGGTTTGTTCAATGGAATAGGAATGGCAGAGAAATTCTTATTCGGAACAATGGATTCAGAGGATGCAACCAAAATCGATAACGCATTGCAGTCACTTTCAGAAAATCAAAGTAATTTATATCACATAACGGAAAACCAGATGACAATCATTTCTAACGTCGTTGACGCATTAAACGAAACCACTCGAAACATTAACAATAATTTTAACTCCGTCACCGAAGAAATCAGACAAAACACACAAAAACTTACAAACCTTACAAGATTTGAAAAGATACTACACAGCTTTGATGAAACAGCTAATATAGCATCTATATGTGCTTCACAAATCCTGTCAAAACAATCTCAACTAGTTGACATCCTACAAGGAGCCAAAGTTAATAAGCTAGATAACAGGTTTCTCAACTCAGAAGTCTTCATCTCAACACTAAAAGAAATTCAATTAGAACTCCCACACAATATAAGGTTTCCAATTAAAATATCCCGATTGAACTTACCCATAGTAAATAAAATTACAACAACAACACCCATCTACGTCAACCAAAATCTCATGATACAAGTAAGTGTCCCATTAGTTAACGAAGAGTTTGATTTAGTGAAAATTACACCATTACCATCCAAATACAAAGAAAATTCATATAGCTATGTTTCAATTAACAGTGAATTTGTCGCCATTAACGAAAATTATAGGCGATATATATTCCTAAGTAGGGAAGACTTGAATAGATGTACAAAAACAGAATCAGATCACTATATATGCCAACAAAACTTTGTTGTACACAACCACGACACTAACAACTGTATAATACAACTCATCTCTGGTAATAAAAACCCTAGTACTTGTGAAACTAAGGTATTCGCATTAAAACACGAAGTTTGGTTTAACCTAAATAACATAAACTCATGGCTATACGTTATGCCCGAGCCAACAAACGTTAGAATTTTGTGCGGAAACGTACCCAAAACGATAATAATTCACGATAGCGAAATCCTTTCTGTAGATCCATTTTGTAAGGCCTTCACTAAAGAGGTTTACCTCCAAGCATCAAATAACATATTATATAATAAAATCCCAATAACATACTTTTTGCAAGAAACACCCTTAACTGATAACGTAGAAATCCCATCCAATTTATCCCAAATTTCTCCCCACGTTATACATGTAGAAAAACTGGATTTAGACAAATATAGTGTAAACATTAAAGATCTTATACATAAGAACAAAATGCTATTTTCCGTAAGTCATTATGAGGCGAAATTTTCCATTTCCGTTATCTTTTGTGTTTGTGTAATAATAGCGTTGATCATAATAATAAGGAAATATTTAAAAATCAAATGTACAGTAAATAGAGTAGAACATACAACAAATGTAACGCCCGATGACGAAACAAATCATGTATAGAAAAAAAAAATATGAAATAAAAACCAAAACCTATGTACCAAATCAAATGTAATCAAAAAAAAAAAACAAATTTTTATCAAATTAAATGTAATAAAAAAAAATTTATATAAATATATTATGTACACAATTAAATAAAATACACTAATAAAGTAACATCTACAGAACTCTGTGCATCATCCTCGTCCACGCCGTCAATGCCGAAAGGTCTCACTCGTAACCTCGTACGCCTTTCGTATTTTAAGGGGGGAGGACTGTTGTGCCCTCAAAACAGAGACCACACACACGACCCAGAATTCGCCCTACAACACATGACACAGTCGATGGTGGCCACTTGTGCCCTAGAACTCCAATTGTGATTCATGGAATTGCGTCATAAAACAATTGAGTGCCATCGAATTGTGAAGCATGAAAGATACACAACGATCAGCGGTGTCATATTGCAAACCTAAGCAATATGACCCTGGTGGTTGGGTGTGTATGAATCGGGTAGGCGCTGATTGGCATCAACTTGGCGGTGTCCAGCTGTTGTAACTTTTTCATACACATCAATTGTGCTTATTTTACCTCCGCGTGGTAACCACCGGGTACTGGTCTCGCTCAACCGGGCTTGGCTTGCTAAACTTATAAGCGCGAGTGTTGAACACGAAGAAAATAGCAACACTATAATGCTCTGTCGGAATGACTGACTGAACGAGTCTCAGAGGTCTTACATGAGCCCCTCAGAAAGAGGACATACAGCGGATGAATACACAAGATTGAATCAAAGGTGTTGTCAACAGTCGAGATGGCAGATACCTTGCGTGAGCTTCTCTGACATATTTGGAGCAAAGGTCTGTAAGGATTTTCAGCACTAGTCAGGGTGCTGAAATAGAGATGGTGGCGGATGAACCCTTTATGGGCCAACGGCAGCACTCATATCCCCGAAGTGGGTTACTGACAACGGAGTATCCGACCCGCTGTCCTAGGGTTATCTTAGGGCCTGGTCCTCCAGGTTGGGGGTTGTGCGTGGGGCTAACTACCCAACCACGGAAAAAAAAATAATGGTTACGAAACAACCAAGAGCCTCGGATACGGATGGATTCACTGTTGACGACCCTGCAAAACGAAAAAAGGACAATGACTTTCGGATCTGCACGTGGAATGTTCGAACCCTGAACAGACCGCGTGCAGCCGAACAATTAGCGGAGGCCCTAGACTGCTACAAGGCAGATATCACCGCCATTCAGGAGGTGCGGTGGGATGGGCCAGGCAAAAGAAGGATGAAAACCTGTGACATCTACTACGGTGATTGCTACAGAGAGCAGAAGCAGCGTCTATTTGGATGCGGATTCGTTGTAAGCGGCAGACTTAGGCAAGAAGTCTTGAGCTTTCGACACGTAAGTGAGCGCCTTGCAACTATCCGCATCAAGGCTAAATTCGCCAACATCAGCCTGATATGCGCTCACGCCCCCACAGAAGATAAAGACGACGCTACCAAAGAATGTTTCTATGAGCTCCTCGACAAAACATATGAGCAATGTCCTAAATACGACGTTAAAATTGTCTTAGGTGATTTTAACGCCAAAATAGGAAAGGAGGACATCTTTGGTAGCACAATCGGAAAGCACAGCCTACACGACACCACGTCTGGAAACGGACTTAGGCTAATTGACTTTGCTGCGGGACGTAATGTTACTATAGCAAGCACACGGTTTCCACACCTCAACATTCACAAAGGAACATGGCGGTCACCAGACCATCAAACGGTCAATCAAATTGACCATGTTGCGATCGACGCAAGGCACTCCTCCAGTATTCTAGATGTCCGAACTTTCCGAGCGGCCAACATAGACTCGGATCACTACCTTGTTGTAGCCAAGGTACGTATGCGGATATCCCAGGCACCACAACAACGAGGAAATACTGTGAGAAGATTCAACGTTGAACGGCTACAAACGCAACAAACCGCCAGAACTTTTGCCGATCGCGTCTCCCTCAACCTCTCGAGAAGTCCTGTGCAGCCAGCATCAAGTGCTGAAGACCAGTGGCATCGATGCCAAGAAGCCATCAGAAAAGCCGCAACTGATGTGCTAGGTTTCACCCGACCACCACCGCGAAACCCCTGGTTTGACGAAGAGTGCCGGCAAGCACATGCAGCAAAGCAACTGGCCTACAAAGCGGCGCTGCAGAGAAGGACGAGAGCAGCTCGTGAGCTCTACGAGCAAAAACGGAGGGAAGAACACCGGCTTCTCCGGAGGAAAAAGAAAGAGCATGAGAAGCGCGCGATCGAGGAAATAGAGAGGTGTTACTCCAGGAACAATGTTCGGAAGTTTTACCAAAAGGTAAAAAGAACGTGTCAGGGGAACAAGGCCCGAACAGAGACCTGTAGAGACGAACAAGGAAACCTTGTAGTAGAGTCACAGTCGGTGCTGAGGACATGGAAAAACCATTTCTGCAGACTGCTAAACGGCGAAGACGACACAAATTCCGCTGTCAGGCAGAATGAACCATTCAACCTGGGCGATGAAAGCCAAGACTTCCGTCCACCTGACCAAAATGAGGTTAGGATAGCAATATCCAAGCTGAAGTCCAACAAAGCTGCAGGACCGGACGGTTTATCGGCCGAGCTTTTTAAAGCAGCGGGGGATGACTTGGTAGAGAGCATACACCAACTCGTTTCTAAAATTTGGTCAGAGGAAAGTATGCCTGAAGAATGGAGCCTCAGCATTGTTTGCCCGATCCATAAGAAAGGAGACCCTCTAAACTGCGCCAACTATAGAGGCATCAGTCTCCTTAACACCGCTTACAAAATCCTGTCTTCCGTATTGTGTGAACGCCTGAAACCATTTGTCAACGAACTGATTGGACCCTATCAGTGCGGTTTTAGGCCCGGTAAGTCCACAACCGACCAAATATTCACACTACGGCAGATCATGGAGAAAACCCAAGAAGTCCAAATCGATACTCATCACCTATTTATCGATTTTAAAGCCGCATATGACAGCATTTATAGAGACGAGCTATACAGAGCCATGTTAGGTTTTGGCATCCCTGCCAAACTTGTCAGATTGTGCAGAATGACGATGGAGAACGCTCGCTGCTCCGTAAAGGTCGGAAACAGTCTCACCGAGACCTTTGATGTCAAAAAAGGATTTAGACAAGGTGATGCGCTGTCATGTGACTTTTTCAACATCATTCTTGAGAAAATTGTGCGAAACTCGCAAGCCAACACCAGGGGCACAATTTTCCAAAAGTCTGTGCAACTACTTGCATACGCTGACGACATCGACATCATTGGCAGGACACAGCGAGCTGTCACTGGTGCGTTTGCAAGTATCAGTACAGAGGCGGCAAAAATGGGTTTGGTGGTGAATGAGGGCAAAACAAAATATATGCTGTCAACTAGAAGGGACACACAACATCGACGAATCGGACAGAACGTCACGATAGACAGCTATAACTTTGAGGTAGTTCGGGACTTTGTCTATCTCGGCTCCGCTATTAATTCTGAAAATGACATCACATCAGAAATCAAGCGAAGAATTACACTTGCCAACCGCTGTTACTTTGGCCTAAGAAGGCAATTGATTAGTAAGGCCCTGTCGAGAAACACTAAGGAGACTCTTTATAAGACCCTCATCATCCCAGTCCTGCTTTATGGCGCAGAATCATGGACGTTGTCAAAAGCGGATGAAGATCTCCTTGGTCGCTTCGAACGCAAAATTCTTCGAGTGATTTTCGGTCCCGTTTGCGTTGACGGGCTTTGGAGGAGGAGATTTAACAGCGAACTCTACGAGCTGTACAGCGACATCGACCTTGTCAGAAAAGTACGTATCAGTCGACTAAGATGGCTAGGACATGTAGAGCGAATGAACACCAACGCTCCGGCCCGAAGAGTCTTCGATTCCAACCCGGAGGGACAACGCAGTAGAGGAAGACCTCGCCTTAGGTGGCGCGCACAAGTGGAAGGGGACCTCAACCAACTTGGAGTGCGCAACTGGAGGCAGTTAGCCAAAGATCGTGCTAACTGGAGAGGCGTGTTGGTTGAGGCCCAGGTCCACCCCGGACTGTAGCGCCATCTAAGTAAGTAAGTAAGTAAGCAATATGACCCACTGCAGCGTGAGGTCGCCATGTGCGACACATCTGATGCATGTCATGTTGCATAAAGTATACGGTGACAAGGGTGCGAAGTCAAGTGGGACATGTGTTGCATTTCCTATGAAATGCACTGTGTTAAGGGTAGGAGTCATTTTGCGTGGCTGACCTGGAAACTGGTGACGATCGGAGGCAACAAGGTGGCGATGACGATGGACAGAGAGCAGTTGATAAACATACTCGCATACGCGCAGTACAAAAAGAAACAGTCTTTTTAATGCAGTGATTTCAAAATCCGGTCGGTCTTTAACACATCCATAGATCAGCTAGTTCCATCCGGTTCGGTAGGACCATATTCGATAATCCTTTTCCCTTCTGCTGAAACCATTTCTTTTTTTCTTTCAGCAATATAAAAATATTCTCCTTTTGATCGGCTTTCTTTTTATAATTTTTCAAATCGAATGAATTTCAAAATTGAACAAGGCATATTTTTCAAACAAATAAAACAAACATAAAAGCTAAATATTAACTAAAGTATAAAGTTATTTTACACAATGGGAATGTGAAATCTTGTTAGGTATAGGGTGGTCGATGTTGGGAGTAGGGTGATCAAAATAATAACAATAATAATGATGAATTCTAAACATTCTCCCCGGCTTTGAGATCTCTGAGCTCAAATCCTATGTCGCTTGGTGATGGTGTAGTCTTCTTATGTCTTCGTTTCAGTAGAACTATGATGATCAGGAACAGAACGAGAAACAGTGATGAATAACCGACAAAGTATTGATGAGCATCATGGTGAGAAATGTAGTTTGGCAATGTTTGCTGGGTTTTTTGATAGGATATTTCTTTCCTTAGTAGTGCTAAGTCATCGTCTCCCTGAATGACCATTTCGTGGTTGTCCCAAATCGCTTCTTGAAGTGGTACCGATTTGGATTGTCTTATCAGTTGGCTTAGGTTGAGTGTTGGCAAAAAGGAAACCGCAGCCTTTGACGTGTAGAAATTATGTGCATTTATCGTCATGGTTGATTGTTTTATGACACAGTTTGGAGCCAGCTTCAAAAGTCCTATTCCTTGTAGTTCGACAGTTGACATAGTAGATCCACATAGTATCGTCAGTACTTCTTCTTCTTGAACGGCAAATATCCAGTGATTGGGATTGTGAAGTTGGATCCATATTTTTCCAGGATTGATGGATTTTAGTACACAATATGATGATAACTGCTTTTTATGGTTAAGCATATAAATTTCGCATTGGTTCTCGATGGAGTGTGTGTTAAAAATTGGATGTCGCTGCTTGCAGAGATATTGTCTGTAATCGATGTTTATGCAGCTCTGGTATTCAGTTTGTGACAATGCAAAACGTTGATCTCTATATGGAGTTATAGCCAGAAACGAGGTTGATGGTTGGAGGAAGATGAAGGAATTATTTTGCTGAACTGGCAGTGGTATAAGTTTATATAGTTGAAATATCTGAGTGTTTAATAATGGCAATTTGACGTGGAACAAAATTGCTGTTGATGTTACTCGTGCCTTAACTCTTAGAAGTTCGTAGAGTTTGGGAAGGTTGTATTCGTTGCATCCAGGCAGTGTTAATGTCGTTGGTATTATTTTCCGAATTTTGTCCAGTTCTGTTACAAGTTGCCTTGGTGAAAGAAGTAGAGGGTTTATTCTTCCTTGATGTGTGTCTGATATTATCTCTAGAATTGCTAGTTGAGTTCGTTGAAAACGGTCCATTATTTGAGTCACAAAGATGGTGACATGATTAAAAACTTCAGCTCTTTGTAATGTTTGGTTAAATTTGACCATTGAATCATGCACTGTTGTTAGTTGCTGTTTGACAATACTAAATTGCTCTTTTATGGAAGATAACGATTTATTCAGAATATTGGTTGTGGATTCAATAATTGATGTTTGGTTTTTACTTAAGTCCAGGAGGTGTTTTTCATTATTGTATGCCATTTGAATATTGTCTTCTATATATTGGGCATATTCTTGGTCAAGAATTCCGAATAATTTGTTCGCGACTGTGCCAATAAAATCAAATGGAGACCTTTGCCTTCTTAAGGCTATACCATTTCGGTGATTTAGAATTTACCAGGCGCATTTCAAGGAGACTAATGACTGGATTACAAAAGTTATTTGGATGATGAGGCTGTAGCTCCATACATTTTTCTTTCAGTCGAACTATACTTTTTTAAAGTTCTTGGAACTCGTGCCAATAACCGGACATGTTGAAGTATATAAAAAGATTCCATTCGTCAGTGATTAGTTTCGCTTCGCCAATGTCTTCAAAGTATAATCCTAGGTTATCCTCAAAGTGCTGAATTTCGACTGTATTTGGTTTTGTGGTTTGCCCCAAAGCAGTGCCAAGTAGAAATAAACCCATCAGCAGAGTTTTGATTGGATTTACTTTTACTTTTCGGTTTGTCACAGGAGGGGATTCTGGATTTCCTCGCTTGCGATTAGGTTTGTCAATTGATTCTTGTTGCCTCTGTATTGGTAGAAAACGTCCTTTTAGTGGGTGTGTGACCCTTTTTCCCTTTTGTAAGCCGTGAGATTGGTTTGAATCTTCAGTCCTTGTTGTACGTTGAACAGCAGTCGGCAGTGGTTTGCTAGAGGATTCAACTGGTTTGTTTGGTTGAACTTCGGTAGGAAGCGGGCATACTTTAGCGATAGATCGTCTAATTTCCCCTGTAGCTGTTTTAATATCAACGACTCGTGCCAACCTGTCTTTACCAGGGATAGTTCTTAAAACTCGTCCCATCATCCATTTAAGTGAGGTAGATTATCTTCCTTTATGAGAACTAGTGTTCCTGGTTGGACATCTTCTTGGGGATGTTTCCATTTATGCCTTTGTTGAATCTCTTGCAGGTATTCATTAGTCCACCTGCGCCAGAATTCGCGATGCATTGATGTTACTAGATTCCATCTAGCAATATGAGTAAGTTGGGATTTTTTGAATTCTGGATCAACCATGGCAGTCAGTGGTGCTCCAATCAGAAAATGTCCTGGGGTGATGGCTTCAAGATCATTAGGATCGGATGACATAGGTGTTAATGGTCTAGAGTTTAGAACCGCTTCTATCTGAGCAAGTGCTGTTGTTAATTCTTCTTGTGTCAGGGATGCACTCGAAAATATCCGCTTCATGTGGTGTTTAGCTGACTTAACAGCTGCGCCTCCCATAAGCCTCCGAAGTGAGGCGAGCGTGGGGGAATAGGTTTCCAATCGATGTTTCTTCCGGCGCAATACGTCTGGATAGATGTCTGGCCTTCTTCCGTGAAAACTTTCGAGTATAGCTCGTTGAGTTCATTTCGAGCTCCCATGAAGTTCGTCGCATTGTCCGAAAATATTTTTGCTGGGCACCCTCGTCTTGCCACAAAACGTTTTAACGCTCCCAGAAATGCTTGAGTTGTTAGGTCTGTAACAAGTTCAAGATGTACGGCTTTTGTGGAGAAACATATAAAGACTGCTACATATGCCTTAGTCGATTGTTTACCCCGGATTCGATAGTGAATTTGTACTGGCCCCAAAAAGTCTACACCAACATTTATAAATGGTCTTGTAGGTTGTACACGTTCTGGTGGCAAATTCCCCATTAATTGTTGAATGCTTTTTGGTTTTGCCTTAAAGCATCTGACGCAGCTGTTTACTATTGTTTGGGATAGCCGTTTACCTCGCAGAATCCAGTAATTTTGCCTTAAAATTGCCAGTAAGGCTTGGGGTCCGGCATGCTTGTTTTCGTTGTGCACCTCAGTCACCAGCAATCGCGTAAAGACATGTGAATTTGGAAGGATCATCTGGTGCTTTGCCTCGTATGGTAGTTTAGAGGCTTCTAATCGTCCTCCGACTCTAATCACATTTCTATCATCAAGAAATGGTGTGAGTGAATTTAAATGGCTGCTTTGAAGAACACAACCAGATTTAGTTAGGGATGCTAAATCTTCTGGAAAAGCGGTTTCTTGAACATGTCTTACAATAGTTGTTGTTGCTGCTTTAAGTTCCAGTGGAGATAGCACCTTCTCTAGAAGTCTGTAATTTTTTGCTCTTTTAAGATTACTGATGAATCGTATAACATATGCCGTGACCCGTTGTAGAAGCTTAAACGAGTTTTTATGATTGATTCGTTTAAGAAAATGATCCTGGGATACGGCTAGTAGTATGGTTTTAATAACTTTTATTTCTGGGACTTCCTCTTGATGTTCCCTTAATGGTTGGTTTGGCCATTCTGATTGTGGTTTCCTTAGGAATTCTGGGCCTTGAAACCAAACTTTTGAGTTTAACAACTGCTGTGGGAATACTCCTCGGGATAGTAGATCGGCTGGATTCAGTTCTGATTGAATGAACTTCCACTGTGATTTTGATGTTTCGTCCTGGATTAATGTAATGCGATTGGCTACAAAGGTTTTAAGTGGCGACTTTGTATGTATCCAGGCCAATACAATTTGTGAGTCTGTCCAGTACGTTATTTGTGTGACTTTTATGCATAGGCTTTCCTTTACCAGTTTTACTAACTGTACCATGAGTTTGGCAGCACAGAGTTCTAGACGGGGAATGGTTTGCTGTTTAATTGGTGCGACTCGAGTTTTGGCACACACCAAGTGAACGTTGACGTCTCCCTTTTTATTAGTTGACTTTAAATAAACCACGGCACCATAGTCTCGTTCTGAGGCGTCTGAGAAGGCATGAAGCTCGACGTTGGTTGCATCTTTCATTATCATGTGGCGAGGAATTTTAAGATTGTTTAACTTCACAAGGTCTTTTCGGAAAGCTGCCCATTTCGTATTCATGTTCATAGGTAATGCTGCGTCCCAATCCAGTTTTAAAGCCCATAGTTCTTGGATGAATATTTTAGCCAAAACTATTACGGGACTGACAATTCCCAGTGGATCGAAAATGTGGGCAGTATCTGATAATATGCTTCGTTTAGTTACCTTTTTTGTTTCATTCCAATTTGTTTTTAAAAGAAATTGGTCTGATGCTGGTAGCCAAGTCAACCCCAATGTCTTGATGGATCCTTCATCGTGATCGTGAAGAACAGTTTCAGTTTCACAATCTTGTTTTGGTATTCCCTCGAGAAGAGCTGGTGCATTGGCGCACCATTTTCGTAGTTGAAACATCCCTTGACCCAGAAGGTTTTTCAGCTCTGATTGCATTTGTAAAGCGTTCTTGAGACTGTTGCTACCTGTTAGTATATCATCCATGTAGATATCGTGAAGAATGATGGTAGCTCCTAGTAAATTCTGGTTGTCTGCTCTTTTCGCTAAATCGTGAAGACATCTGATAGCGAGGTAAGGTGCAGGTTTTGTACCATAAGTCACGGTGTTCAGTTGATATGTTTTCAGCGGTTCGGTGATAGATTCTCGCCATACGATGCGCTGGAACCGTTTACTATACTCATCCACCTGTATCTGACGATACATCTTGGAGATATCAGCCGTGAACACATACTTGTGAGTCCGGAAGCGTAGTAAAATTGAAAATAAATCATTTTGTAGGGCTGGTCCGGTGTGCAGAATGTAGTTGAGTGATATATTTGAGGATGTCTTTGATGATCCATCAAATACCACCCGTAGTTTTGTTGAAGAGCTTTCTGGGCGCAGAACACAATGATGAGGAAGAAAATATTGTGGTTCCTTGGAGGAGATTGAATTGTATTTGATTTCTTCCATGTGATTTAAGGCAATGTAATCCCGCATGAAGTCAATGTATTGCCTCTGAATTTCTGGGTTCTTCTGAAGCTTCTTTTCCAGGTTGAGGAATCTTCGAACAGCTATTTCTCTTGATTCTCCCAGACTTGTTGGGTCATTCGAAAACGGTAGAGCTACGACGTACCGTCCAAATTGAGACCTTGAGGTAGTTTTTACATAAATGTCCTCACACTGTTGTTCTTCTTTAGTTAAAGGTTTGGAACTTTTTTGGGATGGGGAAGCTAGATTTTCTTCTAAGTTCCAAAATCGTTCAACCAAATTATCCAAGTGGTTAGAGGAAGTATCCACTCCAATTCCGCAAAATAGTGAAGAGGAAGTTCCAATGATAGTTTTTCCAATCACGACCCATCCGAGTAAGGTATTTTGTAAAGTAGGCCCAGTTTGATTTATCTTAATTTGGCCTACCGAAAGTAGTTCGGGATATAGCTCGGCTCCAATAAGAACATCGATCTCTTGAGGTTGATTAAAACCCTTATCTGCTAACTGGATATTCTCGGGCATTTCCCATTGGCTGGTATCGATGAGCTGATTGGGTTGCGGCGTTGTTATTTTATCAAGTACAAAAGCTTGAACCTGTGTTTTATAGCCAGTTACTTGAGATTGTAGACAAATATTGACCCTTTTGCTTATTTTAAGTGGCCTGTTGCCCATTCCTGAGATTTCAAAGGGTTCAAACTACGTAATGAGCTGCAGTTTTTTAGCTAGTTTCTCGGTTATGAAACTCATTTGAGAGCCAGAATCCAGTAATGCTCTTGCCGGAATGGCGATATTAGTCCGATTTAGTATGTTTATCATAGCTGTTCCTAATAGCACATATTTTGATGCCTTAGGACTCCGGGTGATAGCTGAGAGGCTAGTCCTATTATCTATTCCAGGAGCTTGTTGACTTTGATACCTTGCTATGACATGAAGCAGGGTATGATGATACTTGTTGCATTTGGTGCAATGTGTTGCTCTGCATGTTGAAGCTTGATGTCCGAAACGTAAGCAATTAGTGCATCGGTTAAGCGATTTCACCTTCTGTAGTCGCTCTTGTGGTGTGAGCTCAAGAAACTTTGTGCATAAGAAAATTGCATGTTTCTGTTGTCCACAAATAAGGCATCTGCTGGTTTCCTTTGTGGATGTAAGAGCTACCTTTGTCTTTTTGTTTGAGTCCTCTGTTCGGAATGCTTTGGTTCCCAGTGCTTCTAATGACTTAAATCGAACCTCTAGAAATGATAGGAAGTCCGCTAATGAAGGTAGGGCCTTTGGTTGTTTAAGTGACTATTCCCAAAGTGTCAGTGTACTTCTATCTAATTTTTTGAGCAAAATACTCAGTAGAAGAGGGTCCCAATTGTTAGTGTCAATTTTTAGACCTTTTAAGCTAAGCAGGCACTCCTGTGTTGTGTCGTGCATTGTTTTGATTGCATTGGAACCTTCATTCTGGATTGCAGGTTGGTTAAGTAACTTATTCACCTGTGCAGTTACTAATAGTCGTGGGTTGTCATACCGATCGGTAATTACTTGCCATGCTGCATTATAGTTGGTATCAGACGTAGTAAAATGTCTGATGAGCTTTTCTGCCTCGCCTGTTAATGTTGTTTTCAGGTAAAAAAGTTTTTGGCAGTTGGCTATGTCTTGTTTATGTACCAGTTCTGTAAACAGATCACTATATTGCTTCCATTGAATGTAGTTTCCATCAAATTTAGGCAATGTAATATTCGGCAGATTTAAAGTTGCCTTCGGTAAGTTAACAGAACTTGGTGTGGTAATTGGACGGGATAATGGTGGAACATGGGCTGATGATTCTTGTAGTCTGGTCGTAACCTCAATAATCCAATTCTGAACTTTATCTTCTAGTTGAAAGTATTCCGCCGCGTTGTATCCCTGCCCGCTTGGTCTTCGCACAGCTCGTTAATTAGTCGATGAGTTTCTTCTAACTCAATCCAATATTTCTGAAGCGTGTTTAACTTCACGCTACAGAATGTCGAGCTCCAGGTGTCTGCTTTGACGGTTTCTAGACTTAACAACAATCGCTGTACTGAATTTGGGGTTGTGTTTTGTCTTCGAATGACTCTAACAAGTTCTCCAGCAGGGTTGACTGAGGATACTGGGAACCTTTTGGTGTGGTGGTCTTCAGCTATTCCCTTTGTTCCAATTTCCCCTAATGGAAGGGTAGGCATCTTCGGCTTGGTTCCCGTGTCTGGATACGTAAACCCACCGATTGCTCCCATTGGGTCTTCTTGGCGTTCTTCGTCGTCGATAGGCAGGATTGAGTCCAAAGTGAGTTTTATGTCAGCGCAAACTCTCTTTATGGTTTCATACGTATTTGCTTGTACGTATGGAGTGTCTACCTTCACGACATTCTTGATTTTTTCGTGATTCCTATGGAACTCCAACCATAATGCTTCCAGAACATCGCCTTTTTTCTTCTTATAGGCGGCAGTTTTGCGGTCGGGGCCATCCTTGCCTATATTAGTTTTCAGCCTTTGAAGCTCCTCTGTGATGGCCTTCTGTCGGGCCACGATTCTGAAGACTTCCATCTCGTCCATTGTGGAAAGGTGTCTTCAGTCTATGGATACTTTAGTGACTTTTTCCTTTATCTTCTTTGCGGAGAGTTGGAAGTATGTCACTATTACTATTGTGATGAGACGGTGGAAGCGAATCCACGGTTAATATCCCTCGTAGAAATAATTAATGCTGCGACAGTGTAAGGCCCTGCCGACTCCTCGCCAATGTTTGCCCTGGCGAACGCAATTGATTAACGACTGGTGTATGATTTGCCCCTTACCTCTGGTGGGGGGAAGCAAATCAAGATCACGTCGGGGTCCCCAATGTTTTGACCTGGAACCTCTTTTGATTCCGGTGTTGATTCCTTATTAAATGCTCCTTACCTCTGGTGGGGGGTAGCAAATTAAAAGATTGACTTCTGAACGTAAAGTGATTTATTTCTGTATTCTTATGGCTATTTATACTCTATTTTATAAACTAAAATGATATGTCAGCATTAAATTCTATGGGAATAATTTTGTAATGTGATCGAGCACCTGTACAATGTGCAGTGCATGAGTTTTGATGGGAATGGGAATGGGATACCTGAGAATGCTGATAAGAAGTTGTTCATGGTGATATATTATGGGAATGTGAAATCTTGTTAGGTATAGGGTGGTCGATGTTGGGAGTAGGGTGATCAAAATAATAACAATAATAATGATGAATTCTAAACAGACGTCGAATGAACGATTTAATTAGTTTATCTCCTGCATCAAAACTTTACTATCGAGTGCTATTATATTATATATACATTACAGATTCACGAATATATGTATTGTTATTATTATTATGGATGTGGTCGCAAAGGGGATAGGATGGGGAGGGTAAAAATTCGGAGTCTGGACGTTGGTTGACACACAAATACAATTAAAATTAATATCGCCGAACGATGATGGTCCTCTGGCTGTTCTTGGCGGATCCTTCAACGAGAGGGCGTGGAGCGCTGGTTCCTGCTTCTTCTAGGCCGACCTCGGGCAGTGGCGAACTCGACTATGTCGTTAACTGTATCGAGGGGACACCTCAGAATTCGAGCGGTCAGCGGGGCGAATAATGTACTGTAGTTATCGGTGCGATTCGATGCCGCGTGTAGTGGGGTCAGATTAACGAGCGACCCACGTGGAGACGTTGGACGTGACCTGGGACTGTACCGAGAAGGTCGTGCACAATGTCCGGATGGATGTGGACAGTATCTGGTGCGATCCAGAAACGAATTTTCGGGTGGTAGTGGGGGGGGGGGGGAAGTGGCGCGGTGGTACACTTCACAATTTAGGGAGTCTATTCTTCGGTAATCGGTGACCCATCCCTTTTGGGGAAGTTTATGCAGGGGTCGCGAAGGCACTTCACATATGTGAGTTCTAGTTCGGGATGACGAAGACACTTCACTGTTGGTTATTGTTAGTGGGTTATATTTTTTTCTTTGTTCTGGCGTGCGTGCATGAGGAACATATCCCCGGCGTATAAAACGATCTTTACACCATTAAAACGCGTTGTACGAAGAGGGCATGTGCCCTATTAGGCTGATATTATAACGCAACTTTATGAATTAACACCACTAGCAAATTCAATTAAAGTTCTTTGCTTTGTCTTCAAACTTTCTATCCCGGTACCACGCAGACGGCACGTCCGCACCCAACGAAATTTCACCATCGAATCTCTTCTCAAGCATCCAACACACCACTTTTTGCGCCAGACCGACGCCGCAATTTTTCTTATTCTATCTTCCCACTTACGCAGTGGAAAAGTACTGGGTTATTACATAGCCCTCACGCCACGTCGACAAAACAAGAAACTAGCACAAAAAAACTACCGTACAATGCATGGTGTGATTCCCACAACCAGCACATAAGCTACCTATACCGTTGACAAGTCGCAGTTTGCTTTAATTTTAATTTCTGGTTCTTCATCGAGAATATATATATATATATCGACCAGTACGCAAGTGGCTGGTGGATGTGTCTTGTATTCCTTTATTTTTCTTCTTTTACATCTATGCCTACCACTCTCTCTTCTCAGAACAGCAAATATGCTATAATTAAGCTCCTGAGGTAGAATAACTTTACCTCCATGATAATGGTCGATTTACCTAATCTAGACTGGAACCTTTCTTATTCGAGACACGCCTCACAGGGGATATTTTTATTTTCCATAATAATGCTGCTCGTATAACAGCTTTTATTCGAACCATATAAACGATATCGGAGGTCAAAACCAGTTCGACATTTAAATATTCGGAGTCCGAAATTCTTCGGAAGTACTCTATTGGTGGTTGGTAAAGTAAAGATATGCCGATTCTTTCAGCCGTGTCGCTTATGCCAAATCGTTTCCTACAAAACTTATCACTTTTGCGAATGCAAACGAGCACAAGGGTTAAGAAAAGAAACGATAGAATGATAATGCCTACAGCGCGATCTCATGCTCAGGCTGAGCGAACCGGGCATAGGTATTTAACACTTGTCCTTCACGGTTTATGCTCGCAAATCTTTTACATGAAAAACTCCTACATTCTTTCCTTTCATATCCTGCAAGTCATAAAGGTTTCCACCAATGACTTTGCGAACCTTAATTTTCAGAAACTTAGGGCATAGTTTGGCGTTCAATTTTTTCGACGCATCGCTAAGGATGAAATTTCTTTTATAGACAATGCCTCCTACTTTAAATCTACGGTTGGTACTTCGAAGATTGTATACCTTCTCATATCGATCATGTGCATCTTCTAAAGATCTTTTTAGGTGATCATGGATAATGTTCATCTTATCTGGCTTCGTTAAAACATTCAGATCGGAATTGTTTAGTCCGTCGAGTTCTCGGAGGAGTTCATAGCTTGAGCCGTGTTCGATCATCGTTTGACCGAATAAGGCTTCATAAGGGGAAATTCCAATAGCAGTATGAACCGCAGAACGTAACGCGCACCCTATGGATGGTAGTTGTTCGTCCCATCTTGTTTGATCAGTCGATAAATATGACCTGATGGCTGCTAAGATCGAGCGATTTACCCGCTCACTTGCGTTAGCTTGTGGGGCATATGAAGCCGTTTTTATATGGCGAATGCCAAAACTAGTTATAAACTTACCGAACTCTCGACTGGTAAACTGTCTGCCGTTATCTGACAGTATAGTTTCGGGGACGCCAAAGAGTAAAAATATGTTATCTCTTAGAAATCTGATAGTCGTATCCGTAGTGGCCTTTTTAAGAGGTTGCAAAAGCACAAATTTCGTCAACTGATCTAGGACAATTAGGGTATGTGGGTATTTCCAGTTTTGGAACGAGGGTATGGTCCTAAAAAGTCTATGAAAATGTGTTGGAACGGCCGATCAACTACGAAAGCCTTACCCATGGGTGTTCGTAAAGTGGAGTTTGGGGCTTTCGAGGACTTACATTCTTCGCAATTATTTATAAAGAATTTTACTTGGGAGGCCATCTTGGGCCAATAGAATCGTTCGCGCAGTCGGTATAAGGTTTTAGCTATACCCCCATGCGAAGCTCGAGGTGGGCGATGAGCTAAGGAAATCGGACGATCGGTCAGCTGCGAGGGAACCCAAAGCTTCCATAATAAATCGTCTTGTAGTGGGTGCCCAGGGTAAAATTTCACCTTTTTGTAAACAAACTTATCGGAAACGGTTAGGTCAGGTAGCTGAGTTTTGTTTTGTTTAATAGTGTCAATTATTTTGACATACTCCTCTGATTTGAAACACACGGATCAGAAAGATCGACGTGCAGCGCGTCAGGACATATTACTGTCGAGTTTGCTGTATTTACTTCGACTGAATCCAAACCGTATACTCTCGATAGGGCATCGGGTACCACATCAGATATAAGATGGGGAGCGATATTAAATTTTCTCCAAAAATCAACCCCTAAGTATAAGGGTTGTTTTAAAGTCGGCACTAGAAATAGGGTTATTGGCTTCACGACGCCTTTGTAAGTAAGGTCAAGAGTAACCTGTCCTCTGACAGTCTGATTGTGACCATCAGCAGTTTTGACTATCGAATGAAAATTCTTAAAGGAGATATTATTTTCTTGGAGAAGCTTGCATCCCTCTTGTCCCAGACAACTTACAGGTGGCGAGGTCTCAGGTTAGAGTCCAGGGGCTTTCGACAAAACTGATTGCCTAAGATTGTTATACGTGGTGAAGAGCCACACCCTGCACGAGGTGCCACTGCTTTAAACGAAATATAACGGATCTAGAGGGGAATAACTCGATAAACCCCGTAATCCCGGGTGAACAACCGTGCCCATGGGATGTATGGCACCATGTTATGTGTCTTCTAACGGTGAACTCTAGATACCTGGGGAACTCTAGTTTCAATTTCAATTCCCCTTTTCTTTATACAGGGGGTGAGTACAGAACGACCTCCCTTCCCCCTTACTCGTGGGTCCAAAATAGATACTTTTAAACAAAAAACAACAAACAAAGGGACTGGTGTAAATGAATCGGGCACCAATACCTTCAGGAAAGCCGATTCTCAGACGACGACCATGACGGAGGAGGAAGAGAACATCTTACTCCAAGAACCGTCAACAACTAGCAAGGCTGCTTCGGTTGGGGGAAGCGAAGGAACGGTTGACCTCGGACTCGAGAAATTATTTCTTGAGGAAGACGACAATCGCTCCATCGCCAGCTCATCCAAATTCTCCATATCGTCTACAGCTTCGATTAGGAAAAGAGTTGTCGACTGTAAAATGACGATAAAGAAGCTGCAAAAACGACAACAACTAGGAGACGCTGACAGACGACGGCTTCAAAATGCTCTTGACTTCTTGGAAAGTCAGGCTTTGGAAGGTGATGAGCCCTGTGCTAATACCCTGCCGAAGACTGACTCCCCAAAAGTCTCGAGCGAGGGAGTTGTTATGCGACCACCAATGCCTGCGATATGCCTTAGCCTATCGGGGCACGGGTCTGTTGCATCTGACCTATTATAAACATAATTTGGGTTGAGATATTTACGCTGAGTTAAAACCCTCAAGTTGGGCATTATTATTTATTATAAACATAATTTGGCTTTCCCTAACTAAGTTGAGGTTGAGCTGAGTTATGCCCTTACGTTGGGTTCCAATTTTATCATAACATCACCTTGGGTGGTGATATTCGAATAACGAAATCTCAGATTCATCGGCGGTCTCGAGCACCTTGCTTTTTAATTTTCCGACTTGCTTCAGCCTGGCGTGGGTTTTGCCGACTTATAAAGAGAATTCCCAATGTTTAATAAATAAAATTATGCTCGATAGGAAGAAAGAAGAAAGATAGGAAAGAGGTTTCGTAGATGTTCGCGCGGATTTGATCTTGATGGTGACCGAAGGTGTAATTTGGTCATCGTATACCCGCCCTACCAATGGCACATTCGAATCAATAAAAGGAAAAGGATACTATTGAATGGCCCCATAAATAAATGGACACAAACTCGACTGTTTATATGCTCATTACCCTGTTCAAGAGGGGTTTATTCAAAACTAAACGACATTATAATCTTATATACTATTTAACGTACTATAAATTAAATATAGTTAATGGGATTCGTGCTCATAACTGGTATACAGAAGGTATACGTCAAAAATATATATATATCTTGGGGTGTATAAAAGAAGTCGAAAATTGACTTACCATTTTTACCGAGGACGATGAAATCTCCAAGAAGGAAGGCCTGCCGTCGAGGATGATGTTTTGCAGTGCTATTTAGGAAAAAGGTTCATTAGCCCTACCTAGATATATATATATATTATATCCAAAAAGGAATTTGTCCCATGAAAACTAAAAGTACTTAAATACTATTGAGCTTAGCTCTAGTTGGGATCAGAAGGATCAGACAACTACTAAAAAAAGTTACTTAAATATTAGATAGACGTTACGTTACTTAAAGCTAAAGTGAGATATCGATTTGCATTGAAGTAATTGGATAGTTTACAAAACGAAATAAAAATAAGAGTTACGAGTCAACACAAAAGTAGTCAATCGTCTCTTCGCGATAAAAGAAAATCGAATTAGTATATGCAGATATGCATCTAACCGATACCAAAGACACAATTACTTCTTTGCGGCACAAATTAATCTCAAACACAATACAAAAAGTATCTTATAGTTATCATTTAAAAAGGACCAAATTAACTTTTATTTAAAAAGATACTTTCGTTACAAGTTCATCAGCCAATCTCGCCAAAGTGCGGATTGCTGAGTCCTAAAGATAAAAAAAAAAAAGTTACGACACAAGAGTTACAATTAAATACGACACAAAGTTGATGTACAGCTACTTCGCTGTGCGGATAAAGATGTCATCTATGGTGTTTGGAATGTATCGTGGAACTCCAAATGGATACAGGTTAAAGATGCGTTGTTGAAGAAAACCGTTGGGCGGAAAAATGTCTCGACGCCAATAAAATCGAAGATAGGGATGTGTGTTCACGTCGTAAGTAAGAAACACTATACGGAAAGAACCTGTTGCGTTGCAAAAATTTGAAGTGCTTCTAGCGGTGATTGATGGTACCAGCGTTGCTAACGGAACTAATGCCGTGCATTTACTGTCGCGTTGAAGAAATGCGGTTCTTGACCAGATTTACCGTTGAGCAATATGCATCAAGGCAATCGTTGATAAAAAAAATGTTTATGCGGCACGTTGGAGAGATTCTCTGGCAACGGTACCTCGCTGTATAACGTTGTTTGTACAGTTGGCGCAGTAAGCGCGTGTTGCGACCAAAAATTCCGTAATAACGGTAAATATAATATACCGTATGACGAACGGTTTCGTGCAGAAAAATTCCGCAACGAACGTGGTGTGTTTCGGAACACGTGTAAAAATTTTGCGTTAAAATTCGCACAAAATTTCTCACGGTGCTTTAAAAATGATTTTTGGGGATTTTTGTGCAACAATCTTGGCACTCGAAATTTATGCGTAGCGCGTTGGTTTTTATGTCCTGCACTAGCGCCCTGCAGAAGACCGAAAAAGAAGGAAAAAACCACGTTTTGGTCTACTGCGCAAAAAAAATAAAAAACTATGTTCGCTTACCTCAAAGAGGGGGTTGAAAATTTCAGGAACAATAATGCGTCCGCAATTCTCCAATTTTTAGGGTTACAGCATTCTTGTTAACTGCATTCCACTATATTAACTAGTTTTTAACACTTTTAGTGTGTTTGCCTTATGGCACAAAGAAAAAAGAAGAAAAATTTACACACGTGCTAACTTTACACTATTGGAAATTTTCCATACAAAAAAAATGTTCTAGCTCACCGAGCTTTATTTATGATGACTATACTGCTTGCTTATCCGATTACAACTGGGGAAAAATGAATCGGCGTGGTGCAATTATAATTCTCTACGTCGAGAAATTCTTATTAGCATATTCATGCTATACTGCTTACTCATGAGTAAATTTCCATCGTCAATTCTCGATTCCACAAAATATGATCATGCCGATCTCTTTGCACAAAATTATTAAAAGTTGGCGTCACAAAGGCATGCATACTTAAAAATGAATTTCTCTCAACGCAAATCATGCGATGGCAGAAATGTTTGTACGACACTCATGAGTGTGAAAGAGAAAAGTATAACAAATTATTCGTCGACTCATCATTATTCGTTCAATACAAATGATAAACTGCAATAATTTGAGCGCGAGAGTGCGAGAATGTGTATTTTGCTCGGGAAAAGATATTCACCACACTTGATAATTGGTGTTATACAAAAAGGGAAATTTACTCAAAAGAGCGAGAGAATGTAAATATAACTTGACGAATTGAATAATTTATCATGATGAGGTGTTGTCATACAAAAAAAATTAATTTGATGGTAGAAAAGAATAAAAAAATTTGTATACTGCATATTTTCTATGAAAAATGAAACAGTGCACAGTACAGACCCCGCAAAAGACGAAGCAGACAAAGGAGACAGAATTGTTTCACCGGGAGAGACAGACTCGACCTTGGACAGCGCAGTTACTGTTGTGGATAAGCCATGCAAGGACACTGAATGTTTGGATAAAACCGAAGCCTCAGCTGTCATTGCACCGAGCATGGTGGAAAGCAACAAGCTGTCCAGCACACCTACAGTAGAAGATCCACTGAAAATGCGTAGGAATGCACGTCGGCTGCTCAATAGGCTTAGGAGACGCACCCCCAGCTCCTTAACGGAGGAGGAGACGTCTATGTTAGCTAGGGCCCGGGAGACAATGAAGTCTACCGTCGGAGCGTGGCGCAGCAGCCAAAAAGATAGGAAACAGAACCTGATTGGAAAAGGGAATTTGACTGGACCAAAGGTGGAATGCCGCTTGCCTTCCGTTTTGAGTAGGTCAAAACCCAAAAAACAGGATGTCTGCTTAGCTAAAGATTCGTCCAAATCTGATGAGACACCCTGTTGCTCCAAGACGGTTCTGACAGCTAAAGGAAAGAAATTGAGCAAGCCTAGGGTGCGTGCCTCTGGAGGCGCCGGCATGAGATTGGAAGCAGCGAGGGCGAAATGCCGCTTGCCTTTCATCTCGACTGTGACCGATCCCAAGCTACCTGGAACTGTCCCAGATAAGGATACGTCCAAATCTGAGAACGTTCCTGGAGTCTCTAAAAGAGGTAGGCATGACGATACTATCTCCCCGGTAGTAGGTAGGCAGGCCAAAAAGAGAAAAATAGCTGAAAAGGTGAAGGAAAGTCTTCGTGTCGCAATAATCGAGCTTGGCAATCCAAAGCGAAGACTGACCGTTAGCCAATGGGAACTATTGGAACAGCGAATCCTCGATGGTGTCAATGAGGCCATCGTGAAGGCAGATGGTAAGCTCCCACTCTTTGGACAGCTAACCACCTTCAAAAGGTTCAAAGTCATGGAGTGTGACGATAGAGAGACGTTGGAATGGTTGAAGACCTTCGTCAGCAGCACTAGCGCACCTTGGCCAAATGCCGAACTGCGCGTTGTTGACAGAAAGGAGATCTTAAACATCACCAGACCAAAAGGCCGAATTCACATTCGGGGGCCGTATCTACCCGCGGGTAGGATTGAACGCAACCTGCAATTCCTTAATCCGGAACTTCAAAGCAGGGAGTGGAAAGTCCTTGAAACGGGTGAGTATAATGAAAATGGTATGGATGTGACAATACTCCTGAGCCATAAATCACTGCCCCTACTCCGCAAACACGAGTTTAAGGTCCGCGTAGGCATAACGCGGTGTAAACTCAGGCTAGTGGCGGAAACAGAAAAGAGCAGAGGAGAAGAAGCGACTGCCCGTGATGAGGATAATACAAATAAATCTTCATCACAGTAAGGCGGCCAGCGCCAACCTGGTCATCGTGAGGTCCTAGATATTACTCTATATAGTAACTCACAAACTCTTACTGTGCGAGAATGGAAAGTCTCAACAGAACCATCCTTCTCGTATCACAGAATTATAGAATTCCTCGTTGACGAGAAACTTGCTCCGTTAGGTAAATTTAGAAATCCCAGAATGACTAACTGGGAAACATTCTTATCTGAGGTAACGAGGAATAGTCGGAAACTGAATCTGCAAAAAATAGGGTCGCCTTATGAAATTGATGCAGCAACCGAAATGGTGAACACGGTCCTAAGCGAAGCATACGATAAGGCATGTCCTCTACGGACAATAAAGAATAGAACTTCTCCACTATGGTGGACAAAGGATCTCTTCGAAATCCGAAAGAAAACCAGAGCTCTCTTCAATTTGGCAAAAGCCACGAACTCCCAGACAGACTGGGACCTATATAAAGCCGGCCAGCGGAGATTCAAAAAGGCCGTAATCAGTGCTAAACGCATTGCCTGGCGAACGTTCTGTAGCGACATAGAAAGCACCACAGAAACAGCTAGACTTAGGAAAATCCTGTGCAAAGAAACCGCAGTCCCGGGATATCTCAAAGACAATAATGGAAACTGGACACAATCCTGTGAAGAAACTCTTAGTCTGTTGCTGCTGACTCACTTTCCAGGATGCACTATGGATCAAACAAACCAATCTAGATTTGTTACCGCAACAGCGACAGTTCCAGAAGAACTTATAACCGAAGATAAAATAAACTGGGCAATTGATACTGTTGGGAACTCCAAGGACAAAAAGACAAAACCAGTCCGAATTCAATGAGGTGTATTTCAAGACAAAAGAATATTTATATAATGTATAAGTATAAAGGTTAAGTATAAGACTTAAGTATAATAGATAGATTATTCACCATAGGGTGTTATATTTGTAATGAGGAATTGCCAGTATTACATTTTCAACACAACCCCTCAATTCTAATTTACAATAAACCGAGCTTTGCTACAAATTGTACATGCTTAATTTTCTTTAGGTTTTTGGTCAAAATATCGGCGACCATTTCATCCGTAGGAATATATACTAATGCGAGTTCTTTTCTTACATAAACATCTCGAACAAAATGCACCTTAATGTCAATGTGTTTGCTCCTAGCGTGAAAAACCGGATTTCTAACCAACTGTTGAGCACTCAAGTTATCTCCATATAAGATTGTTGGTTTTGTGACTAAACGGGTAAATCCCATTTCAGTGATCAGGTTACGGAGAAATACGATTTCCTTCGATGCTGAACAGAGCGCCATGTACTCCGCTTCCGTACTACTAAGAGCTACTGTCGGTTGCTTCTTAGATTCCCAGGACACCGGACTGCCAGCCAGGAAGAAAACATGACCCGTAAATGATTTTCTGTCATCCGCGTTACCACCCCAATCAGCATCAGTATAGCCATACAGATCCAGCCCAGTTTTCCTGTAAGTAAGCTGATAATGAACTGTATTAGAAAGATATCTTAACAAATGTTTCGCTGCAGCAAGATGTTCACTGTGTGGGTTCATATTATATTGAGATAATCTTATAACCGAATGTGAAATATCAGGACGTGATGTGATACTTATAAAGTTTAATGATCCGATTAAAGATTGATATAGTGTTTTGTCAACCTTGGAGCAGTTCTTGCAGCCGTCGCATTTTTTTAACAACGTGCCTGGATCTATTGGTGTGCTTACTCTCCTAGAATCAGCCATGTTAAAGTTTTGTAAAAGATCCTTTATTAGCTGCTGTTGACAAATTTTAATTGCACCCCTTGAACCATCTCTTTCAATCTCTATGCCAAGAAAATGATTCAATGGTCCCTTATCCACTATGTCAAATTGCCTTCCTATTTGTTTTTTAATTGCTTCCATAAGACTCTCCTCTTTACATGCGAGTAAAATATCATCAACGTAGACAACGATTAAAATAATTTGTCCGTCCTTATGCATAATATATATACAGCTATCATTAACACAAGGAACAAAGCCGATGTCTTTCAATATACGATCTAGTTTCAAATGCCACTGTCTTCCTGACTGTTTCAGCCCGTATAAGGCCTTCTGAAGTTTACAAACTTTGTTTCGATTCGCCTTATCTACAAAAGCAGTGGGTTGATACATGAAAATGTCTTCATCCAAGTCTCCATTGAGATACGCTGCAGTAACATCAAGTTGGTGTAGAAGTAATTCAAATTCAACTGCCAACGCAATAACTAGGCGTATGTTCTCCGGAGAAAAAGTTTCATTAAAATCAACGCCATACTTCTGTCTGCAACCCTTGGCAACAAGCCTAGCCTTATATCGAACAATTTTCCCCTCCTTATTGCGTTTAATGTTGAAGACCCACATTGACTCAATTGCACGTCTATTTTTGGGTAAATCAACAAGTGTCCAAGTTTGATTTTTCGTAAGAGAATCGAATTCATTTTTCATAGCTTCGAGCCATTTACTACCATCCCTACCATGAAGGGCTTCCTCTACCGTAGAAGGGCATTCATTTTTTACATTTTCTTTTAAAAAATTTAGCGAATTAGGCGCTAGGTTAGTAACTCCTCTATCTCTATTGCTCTCTATACGCACTCTCCCACTTCTTAATACTCTAGGACTTACTTCAATAGATTCTTCTTCTTCCTCTTCATTACCATCCTCGTCAGTGTTAGCAGCCTTCATTTCAGCAACAGGTTCAACAGCATCCGCAGCAGCAACGTCCAAATCTTCAGGTCCCATCGCATCTTCGAAAACACTCTCGGTGTCTGTCTCTGTTTTAATTTCTGGTACTTCTACTTCATTGTTATAAGGCTCTGCAAAAAGGTAATCATCATTTTTACTTATTGATTCAAAACCCTGCGTTTCGATAAATTTTACATCACGGCTAATGTGTACTTTACCAGTTTTGCGATCGTATAAGCGATATGCTTTAGATCCACTCGCATACCCAATCATTACGCATTCGGTGCCTTTGGAGCTAAATTTGGAGTATCCTGGTCGCTTGTTCAACATAAAAGCCTTACAACCAAATACTTTTAAATGCGAGACAGATGGCTTAAAACCGGACCAAGCCTGAAATGGTGTAATACCTTGTAGTGTACTGCATGGTGACCGATTCCTTAAATACACAGCAGTATTAACTGCCTCTGCCCAAACACTTTCCGGCAGTCCTGATCCAATTAACATACAACGAGCCATCTGTACGATTGTCCGGTTGGCGCGTTCCGCAACCCCATTTTGCTGCGGTGTATATGGTGCGCTTAGCTGGTGTCTTATTCCATTCGACTCTAAAAATTCCGTAAATGCCCTGTTTACAAACTCCGTTCCATTGTCGCTCCTAAGCATCTTGATTCATTTCGAAGAATACGTCTCGACCATGGCTTTAAACTTCTTAAACATATCTAGCGCTTCACTCTTTGCCTTTAAAAAGTAAACAAAAAATTTCCTTGAAAAATCATCAACAAATAGAAGAAAATATTTTGCTACTCCAATGGACGTATTCCTCATGGGGCCGCATATATCAGTGTGTATTAAATCTAAAATACCTTTGCTTCTATTCTGTTCACACACAAATGGTAGCGAGCATAATTTGGCTTTCATGCAAACTTCACACTGAATATTAGAATAATCAATTTTGCCTTTACATTTTAGACCACTCACCCATTCGTTTTTAATCATGTTGCTTAAACATTTCCCATTTATATGCCCATACCTCTCGTGCCATAAAAAGAAGTCGCTGTCGCTGCCACGTGATTGCTTTAAACATGCATTAACCTCATCTCTTCTAATTTCACAAATGTACATACTCTGCACCTTCTTTGCAGATAATAAAATATTTCCATTACCGTTCACAATTTTCGCATCATCTTGGTCAAAAATGATTTGGTTGCATTTTTCTGCAGCTTTTGAAATTGAGACAAAGTTTATCTTCATCGTCGGCACAAATAGAACATCTTTCAGAATGACAGTACCATGAGTTGTTTTCAAAACAACCTCACCAATGCCATCCGATAAGACATGTGCATCGTTAGCTAGTCCGATCTCTTCAATGTGCGGGCGAAAACTAGTATACATACTTTTATCACAACAAATATGACTTGTCGATCCACTGTCGAAAATCCACGATCGGCTTGTGAACCCTCCGGCGCATGCTGCATTTATCATTGCAAATGAAGATGTTGTTGTTTTATTTTTTGGCTTGTCTCTGCAATTAGCTGCCAAATGTCCACGACGATTGCAATTAAAACAGGTTCCTCTAAAATTGTTTTGGTCGGCTCTCCCACGTTGTTGTTGTTGCTGCTGCTGATTTGGCTGCGGGGTTTGTCTTTGCCTTCGGTTTCGTACGTACAATGCCTGCTCCGGTGCGGAATTGTTTGATTCAACCCCTTCTCTCCTGTGTCCTTCTTCAAGAAGCTTTATCTTAAGGTTAGCACACGTTGGTAAAGTGTCTCGCGCTTCTATTGCAAGAACGAAATTTTCGTAGCTAGTGGGGAGGCTAGAGAGTAAAATTATTGATAGAAGTTCATCTTGGAGCTCAATACTTATCTCTTTTAATTTTTCGACGAGAGATGAAAAATTATTAAGATGCGGCAACACGTGGTTATCCTCTTGCATTTTCAATTGTAAAAGTTGCTTAAATAGGGTCACTTTCCTCGCTGGTCCTTGTGGTTGATGAGTGATTTGTAGAATTATCCAAGCCAAGGTTGTCTTCATTCCGAAGGCGGGGAAATCTAGTCACACCACCGCAAAAGACTTCAGGCCTATAAGCCTAACATCCTTTATGTTGAAAACCTTTGAAAAATTAATGAACGTCTTTGTACGCAGTCGACTGGATGACAGCGCGATTTCCAAATCTCAGCACGCTTACATCAAGGGCAGAGGGGTGGAAACCGCGTTGCATGAGGTCGTTAGCACTATAGAGAGGTCATTAATAGTCAAAGAGTATACGCTAGCTGCGTTCCTAGACATTGAAGGAGCCTTCAATAATGTCAAAACGTGCGCAGTAAAAAGGGCACTACAGGATCTAAGCGTTGACCAGTCTATCACCAATGTGATTGTTAACTTACTTAGCGAAAGAAATATCAACGCGAAACTAGGTGACACTGTCCTTAGAGTAACAGCTTCGAGAGGCACTCCGCAAGGAGGCGTCATCTCCCCCTACTCTGGGTACTTGTCATGAATGAGATACTACTGAAATTCAATAATATGGGTGTCACGGTAACTGCATATGCAGACGATGTAGTCCTGCTTGCAAAAGGGAAATTCTTACCGACCATAAGCGACCTATTAGGAAACTCACTGAGAGTGCTCAACACGTGGGCAAAGCAATGCGGCCTTGGGGTTAACCCCCAGAAAACTGAGCTTGTCCTGTTTACAAACAAAAGAATAATACCACTATTCGAGCCACCAACTCTCGAGGGAATACCTCTGAAGGTGGCGGATAGGGCGAAATATTTAGGAATGATTTTAGATAGAAAACTTAATTGGAAGCCGAATGTCAATGAAAGAGTGAAGAAAGCAGCTAATGCTTTCTACGCATGTAACCGCATCTTTGGCAGGAGGTGGGGGCCGAAGCCCAAAACAATCCTGTGGATGTACACGGCAATCGTGCGGCCTATACTCACATATGGCAGCTTAGTCTGGTGGCAAGCCGCGGGCAAGGCGACCAATCTTAAGTTAATGACAAAAATACAAAGACTAGCATGTATAGGGACAACCAGTGCGATGAGAACCACACCTACGGCTGGACTGGAGGCGATTCTAAATCTGACTCCTCTAGACCTGTACATGGAGGAATCTGCTACCACAAGTGCCTTAAGAATTAGCCAAACCGGCACTTGGAACCCGGGCAACTTTGGTCACGCACAGATTCTAGGGAAATACATTGGGAATGATGTCACTTCTGACTATACAATCCCACATCTAAACTTTGATAGACCATTCACCTGCTCGTTTCCGAGTAAAGATGAATGGAACACAAATGAACCCACAAAAAGGAAATCGATATCCATCTACACAGATGGATCGAAGATGGACTGTGGAACCGGTGCAGGTATATTCTCGGAGGAATTAAATATACAATGCTCAATCAGGCTTCCTGATAGCAGCAGTGTCTTCCAAGCCGAAGTCCTGGCAATCGCGGAGGCAGCCCGTAAGGTGTCATTGATGGCAATACAAAGAAATGATATTACCATTTTCATTGACAGCCAGGCGGCTATCAAAGCAGTCTCTGCTACTGAGATAAAATCCAGATTAGTTCACCGCTGTCGCGAAGAGCTTAAGGTTCTTTGCTCGCAGCACACCACGGTCCTATGCTGGGTCCCTGGGCACAGTGACAAAGCCGGCAATGAAAGGGCCGACGAACTAGCGAGAAAAGGGTCCGCAATGGATCATGATCAAGCACTACAGGCGATCAAGCCACCACTCTGCAGCCTTAGAGAGCGAGTGGAGAACAAGATTCGCATGAAAACAAATAACAGGTGGAAGGGACTAACTACCTGCGAGGTATCACGGAAGCTTTGGCCAAAATATGACAGCGGCCGGACCATCAAACTCTTACAGTTTGACAGGTCATCGCTGTCTAAATTGGTAGCGGCTCTAACGGGTCATAACTTCCTAAGGAACCATACAATGAAACTAAATCTCAAGGATGACGATATATGTAGAGGCTGCGGTGACGAAGAGGTTCATGAGGATACACCTCACTTCCTCTGTCACTGCCCGAGTCTCTGTCACTTGAGGAACAGAACACTTGGAAGTCACTACTTCCATGACCTACAAGAACTTTCTGATGTCTCACTTTCTGATCTTTACAGGTTTTTGAGGACGTCAGGATGGCTGGACTGCGTCGAGTGAACACCATAAGAAGGGACATAAAGCTGACCATAACAACATCAACGGCTAACCCCCCTGGGTATCACAATGGGTCCACAAGGACCTGAGTGTGGCACGGCAGGACTACCCTGCTCTGCCAACCCGTAAACCTAACCTAACCTACAGCGGCCCCACTATCTAACAGTCCTAAGATATTTTGTCCGAAGATTTTTACCATCGCGTATGGACGTGGATCATGCTCGGGATTGCAGAGGGTAGTAGCTGCTATAGATTGATACGTATGCTTCCTTTTCTTAAATTTTTCCCGAAGCCGCAGTATCCTTTTAGACACCGGGGTGGGAGCGCTTTTAAATATTCTACTTCTGGTTGCGTAATAAGTTTGCAAACGTTCGTGAAGAGTTTTGACGGGGATCTTCTGGGCTTGATCTGTCTGAGGAGGAGAACCTACCTCTCGTTTGAGAATCGTGAGTTGTTTAGTACCGTCTTGTAGAGGAGAAGTAGGAATAGGAGTAGGGATATTCGAATTTACTGGTGGGCCGGGTTTCTTTCCTGCGAACAGATCACACCGGTGGATGGTCTGTTCTGTCGCGAGTTTTCCGAGCATCTCGTGCATCTAGGAGTGGTGGTGTTTTCCTTTCCACACTTGAAGCAGAATAGGCTTCTCTGGGGGCTATCACACTCATAAAAAGTATGGCCAACAATCTTGCAATTCCAGCAAGTAAGTAAGTTTTGGTTCCTACGATTTTCCATTGCATCAACGTGGAAATCTACGCCAATGCAGGATGGTTCTTCGTCTCTAACTTCTACCTCACTAACATGGCGTCTAACTATGGGAGATGGCATGGCTCGTAGCCTAGGAGGCTCATGGTCGCTGAGGTACTTTTCAATGGTGCGACATACATACACTAATTCAGGTAAGCTGTTAGTATAAAATGTTATTAGGAGCTCTCCCATACGTTTACACACGTTCTGCTTGATAATTTCAATTATCTCGCGGTTCGGTTTAGGATTTCTCAAGCGCGTATTGAGCTGTAAAATGTCATTGTAAAAATCATCGAACGGTTCCGTGGAGCCTTGACGTCTATCCGACATTTTGCGTGATAGTTCGGAGTCCGTTTCGAGACTTCGGAATTGTTCTACCAACGAATTTTTCAGACTGGGCCAGGTAACATTTGGGTTGGTCTTCAAAAAGACCCAAAACCAATTTTCCACAGGGCCGGTGACAAACTGGTGGAAATTTAATACTACCTCTTCCCAAGACGCTCCGTAACCATCCTTGACACGCTCCAACCGAAACAGAAAGTCATCCACAGACATCTTTCGATTGTCGAATTTAATGCCCCATTTATGAAAGTTGTGAGCATTCGAATTGGTGGACGATGGAGTTTGACCTCTATTCGCGGCAGGAGAAGTCATGGGCTGGCTAAGATGCATATTGTTTAACTGGGCAATAAAATTGTCCGCATTTTCAGTTCGTGCGTTTGGTGGAGGTACGGTCATGTCAGGTAATTGTGTAGGGAAGGTCGTAATTGGCTCAGGCGGTTGTAGTATGGCGGCATTGGTAGGTGGCGGAATCCGAGGCGGAGTCTGGGAGTTCAACAGGTCTTGAAAGAGCAGAGTAATGTCATTTCTAGTAGTGACTCGATTCTTTTCTAACTCTTCCCTGATAACTCGTACGTCGTCGGTGCGATTCAGACCAACGGTTGGCGAAACCACTTCTTGCACATACTGGGCCAAATTGGTTCTTTCATTATTTTCAGCGTCCACTTCAACTTCGGAGTCAACGTGCAAAGTACCGTGCTCTTCAGTAGACCGTATATCATATGGACGAGTCTCATCGAGAGATGTGCGAGCTTCGTTTGAAGTTGAAGGAACGGGGTCGTCACTTGTAGAACGGGGTTTCGCCCGCCAGGACTTCGCTACGGGACCAACGGATTGGCGTGTATCCTTAGCCTTTTTGTCCTTCTTTGGACGTAAGAATCTCTCAGATGTTATATTCAGATGCGACATATTTGGGGTATTATTATAAGAAATTCACAAAATAAAATAAAATGTTATGTAGATAATATGGTATAATTAATCATAAACAAAACTAATCCTAGGGGTATAAAATCTAGACTAAATGTAAGCTTTCAATTCAAACAACATTCGGAACCAACAATAAAATTTCAGCAATTTTAGATTGGTTAAAGGTATATAGTTAATTGATATGTAAGTATTTCATAAAAATTCGGGTGTGATGACTTCGTGCGGGGTTATGGTTGGTAGACTAACGAATCTAATAGGGACTGTAACGTGATGTCTTTTGGTAATATATTTAGGTTCATGAACAATATCTACAGTATGTTTACATTATCGGTTTTAAGATGACCAGCATTTTGGGTTGAGCTTCATAAGCGACTAACAAATCAAAAACAAACAAAATTATGAAGCAACACCTCGCGTAACTGCAACAGGCGTAAGTCTGGATAACGTTTCCTAACTTACCGGACAATGCGCAATAATGGCTGAATTCCAAAGATGGTAAATGGAATAAAAAAACTTCTGATCTTTTTGGCTAACTTTAGATCATCTTCCAAAAGTCTTTACAATCAATGAAAACTACGAGTGCTTAGCAACAGACGTATATCAGGAATATATATCACTAGCATACCGGACAAAGCAACTAAAGTTTCCATGAGATAAAGCCTTCGGGGAAATCTGATGACATGAGGATCGAAATCCAAGTACAAGGCAAAACTCAAAGCCAAAGCTTCCAGCACATGTATCTGCTAAAAACGACATACGGAGGGAACGAATCATTTATACATTAATGGCAGCAATGACGTTAGTCTGGGATAATTACCACGAACTTAACGGACAGCCATAAAGCATTTACAGGATTCTGATGTTAATTCCAAAAAAAATAGCCAGAACAACTTCAGAGCATGCTCGATCAAGAGTTCAAAAGATAAAAGTCAATGTTCAACATAGAAAGAAAATTGGAACAAATAGTTGAAATAACAATGGATAACTTCGGGCAAATATCGGGTCTCACGTTGGTAAACGTGATGGGGACCTCATAGAACTTTTCGGGCCCCACGTTGGGCTCCAAATTTGTAGAAATTTGGGAAAGCCAAACGTGGTAAAATTTACTTTTCTTGTCGGGCCCCACGTTGGGCGCCATCCTGTAACGATTAGAAATATATTTATTTCAAAAATTTTTATCTTTATATTTCACATCCCAGAGTCCTTAGGAAAACTTGTGCTCCCCCATGGGAAGCCATGCTGTAACAAACGAATATTATCAACCTGTAGCAGGAAAATATCTAGTCTCAAAACTTAGGATTCGTTGTTGCTCATCAAGGCACGATCCAATTAACACAAAGGTTAACTAATCAGTGCTTACAGACTTTTCCCCTAAAGGACTACTCACCCACCTGATATTACTCGTCGGATCTCGGACGCACAGGAATCGCCGACGACCGTCTGAGCAAAAGTGGGAGGGGTGTTCGATCTCTATGTAGCGGCAGGCATGCTAGTCGTGCTCCGTTCTAAGCTCGTCGGAATGGGGGGGATCTTGCTACACAAATGTCGAACCGTGTTACCTTTTTCATGCCTGACTCGAGGTGGTATTTGAGTAGTAAATTGTAATTATAGTGGAGGCCCGCTTTTATCTGGTTATCCATGCTCTCGGCTGGAGAATGAGACTGATGTCCCAACTTCTGTTTCACTACCCTGTGATGAAGGGGAAAGCATACTATATGTGTTTCCTCCATGATTGAGTTTCACGTACAATTCCATATCAAATCGTGTGGTGAGAGCTTGCTGTAGATGCTCTCACGGAGTGTAAACCCACCCCTATGGTGGTAGTGAAGACGAGTCCTCACAGCCAACCACCTTGGTGTCTAAGCCACTCCATACTTGTTATAATAGTCACCCCGTAATAGACAAGAGGTCTAAGACCTCATCGGTACCAAATCTACCACACGGTACCCATACACGTTGTCATCACTCCTCGACGGTATCCTTTAGATACTAATCATCATAATACTTATCTTGGGCTATCTAAGCCAAACCAAAACATTACCTTCGGGTCGTTTAACGCTTCTGAAATCAAGAAGTACGAACTACAGAACGCAAGGGCATGGCCCAAAGTCAATAGGATTTGTGAAATTTTACTTTCAAGATTATTACAATCTTCGTTTATTGTATCTTACGATAAGTAACTTATATGTATCGTTTAATTCGTTAAATTCACAAATGATCAATCGACCTGGGGTTTTAAGACAGAGGTCATGAATTCAAAAAGTTATTAATATAATAATGAAAACTTAAATACTAAAAATATAAAGGGAAAAGGGAAATTTAAAAATCGATCCACATCAACTACACAACTGTTTTCAAATTCGTGTTTTACTTTATCTGTCTTAATTCGATATTCTACAATGAATATTGCACATTTATTGACGAGAGAATTAGCAAGAATTATGCCTAACAGCCGTTCAATTCAATATCAATACACAATGACTTACCCCTTTTATGCCTTTACGCATTGTCTGATGTATGACGATTCGGGACTCTGCAGGTGGAATGTTGTGCACAGCATATTCCTGAGACTTGGATCTGCCAACTGGATCTCTAAACTTTTCGCGAATAAAGAAAATAATAAAAGCGTATGGACGTCGAATGAACGATTTAATTAGTTTATCTCCTGCATCAAAACTTTACTATCGAGTGCTATTATATTATATATACATTACAGATTCACGAATATATGTATTATTATTATTATTATGGATGTGGTCGCAAAGGGGATAGGATGGGGAGGGTAAAAATTCGGAGTCTTGACGTTGGTTGACACACAAATACAATTAAAATTAATATCGCCGAACGATGATGGTCCTCTGGCTGTTCTTGGCGGATCCTTCAACGAGAGGGCGTGGAGCGCTGGTTCCTGCTTCTTCTAGGCCGACCTCGGGCAGTGGCGAGCTCGACGATGTCGTTAACTGTATCGAGGGGACACCTCAGAATTCGAGCGGTCAGCGGGGCGAATAATGTACTGTAGTTATCGGTGCGATTCGATGCCACGTGTAGTGGGGTCAGATTAACGAGCGACCCACGTGGAGACGTTGGACGTGACCTGGGACTGTACCGAGAAGGTCGTGCACAATGTCCGGATGGATGTGGACAGTATCTGGTGCGATCCAGAAACGAATTTTCGGGTGGTAGTGGGGGGGGAAGGTGGCGCGGTGGTACACTTCACAATTTAGGGAGTCTATTCTTCGGTAATCGGTGACCCATCCCTTTTGGGGAAGTTTATGCAGGGGTCGCGAAGGCACTTCACATATGTGAGTTCTAGTTCGGGATGACAAAGACACTTCACTGTTGGTTATTGTTAGTGGGTTATATTTTTTTCTTTGTTCTAGCGTGCGTGCATGAGGAACATATCCCCGGCGTATAAAACGATCTTTACACCATTAAAACAACAGCTTTTATTCGAACCATATAAACGATATCGGAGGTCAAAACCAGTTCGATATTTAAATATTCGGAGTCCGAAATTCTTCGGAAGTACTCTATTGGTGGTTGGTAAAGTAAAGATATGCCGATTCTTTCAGCCGTGTCGCTTATGCCAAATCGTTTCCTACAAATGACTTCTGCAGAAGCTGTAGAGACGAAGAGGAGGACGAGTCCGTCACTCACTTTCTTTGCAGCTGCCTGCCCTGGCCAATCTAAGAAAGGCCTACTTAGGGAACTATTTTCTCAATGATCTCAGTGATCTAGGTAACACCAGCGCCGCTAGCATTCTTAGCTTCATAACAGGTAGCAAATGGTTTACATGAGTAGCCAGTAAAGAAACAGCTCCCCAAATCCCAGTGGTATGCACAATGGGCCGAATAGCGGCCTAAGTGTTTCTCTCATAGAGAGCCACTTTAACTAAACTAAACTAGTAGTCCTTACGGCTATTTGGATCTGTATTCAACTTCGTATTTAGACATTTTCGGTTCACACCCCAAAGAGAAAGCCGAATTTTTATTTTATCTTTTAAATGAATGCTACTTCGAATACGATGGGAGGTAGACCTGTTTGCACTGCACAGTGCACACTTAACTATCTTCTAAACTTAACGGAAATCCTGGTAATGACAATATGCAGACCGTGAGTCTGTGGTAAGGGCAATACCACCCGGTGGTATTACCTTCTTTATTGACAGCCAGGCAGCAATAAAAGCCAAACCTGCACCATAAATAAAATCGAAGCTTGTGAAGTGCTTCCGCGAGGAACTAAAGGCTCTTGGTACACAGCACAAGGTATTAATAATAATGAACTTCGTCAAATCAACAATATGGTTTGTAGTAGCTCAAACAATCTGTAAAGGTTATGGTTTCAAAAATATTTTTAATTTAATAGCATTTCTTAGATACTTACGTAACTAATTTTTTTAAATGATAAAATCATAAATGAAAATTATCCAGCTTCGGCTTCATCCAAACCTTAGAGTAAGTACATAAAACATTTTTTTTTAATATCCAAAAAATTCCGTACTTTATTTAACACAGACAAAGAAAGAAATTAACATATTCATTTCCTTTTGTATCGTATAGGTACTCGTACTCTTAACAGTATTAATGATATAATTATTATTACATGTTCTGTTCAGTCTTATAAATTAAACGTCAACTTATACAGAGTTTTTTTTTATTGTTCAGTTTTATTTTTCTTATAAATTCAATAATTTTAATAAATCTTATGAATTTATCAGATAATTGTAGTAGGTACATATTTATGTTTTTTGTTTTAGTTTGTTTAATATAATTAGTTACACAAATTTATGCTAATTTTAAAACAATACAAATACGTGAAACTCAAATTTTCTAATTTTGTAATAAAAAAAAAACAGTGGACTTAAATAGAGCAGATAACTTCTTGCCGAATTTTTATGAGTCAACCACAAGTAGGCAAATACATCTAAATTATCATGATAGACACTTCCATTTTTTTCAATATTTTTTTTTAAGAGTACATCACAATGTCATGTTTATCACAAGTTTTAATTTAAAGTTAATTAAAAATAAAACAGATTTTTTTTAGATCAAAAAATAGAAAGAATGAGAGAGTGGGAGAGAGTTAGAGAAAGCATTGATTTGATATCCAATGCTGACTAATCCAAGTGATTTGTGACTTGTGTAAGTCAGCGAGGCTTTAGCATTTTTGTGGTATTTTTCTATCACTGCCTTACCTCTTGGGTAAAATTTTTTGTTTTAGCTTTTAGTTTAAACATTCAAATACGTCAATTATGTAATTGAAAGTTATTTCATTTATTAACAAGAAGATTCCGTTTTGTCCCTATTGGAACGGAACCTTTAAAACGAATCAAACAAATGAATGAACGTATAAAAAAAACTAGGCTCAGACTATCTGAATGAGTCTACCGCGCTTAAAATTCAACTACATTATTTGTCATTCCTGAGAGAGATAGGTACAATTTTTCAGAAGTCTATTTAAAGTCCAGTTTGTGTCGAGTGGGGAGGAGAAGATTTAATGACAAGCTTTATGGGCTATACAACCACGTTGAACTGGTCAAAAAGCTGAAGATACAACGGTTAAGATGACTTGGGCACGTGGCAACGCACCAGCCCGACGATTCTTTGAGTCCACCCCTGAGGGACAACGTGCAGAGTTAGACCTAACCATAGGTAGCGCGCACAATTAGAGGGCTACCTCAACCAATTTGGTGTGCGCAACTGGAGCCAAATAGCTACGGACCGAGCTGGCTGTGGGTCTTGTTGGCTGAGGCCGTGGTCCACACCTCAAGCGCCCTCAAAAGTAAAAGTAAAGTAAAGAGAGAGATAGGTGAATAGATTAAGAGATAAACATCCCAGAATAGATCGTAACCATAGAATATGTTACGAGCGGTGGTTATGTGGAAGGCAAATTGAAGATTTGCCTCTGTTCTGCTATTGCCGAAAAGGTACACACTTGGCATGCTGGCGGCTAGGCACGGCTGAGCTCGCCGGATATGGGAGGGTCCTTGTACCCTCAGCAAAAAAAAACACCCGAAACAACAAAAATATAAAATCATGCCAAGATTAGCGATATATCTTAACCGAGCTATCAGGTGGTATACGGACGGACAATTTGTAACTTTGATCCAGTTCAACTACTTCAGGTTAAGGCGACAGGTGTTTGGTCACCTTGGATACACTTTACCCACCCTTCTCATCTACGTGATGAGTCACCGTGACAACTGATATATCCATGCTCTTCCAGTTGTCCCTTGATTATACCGGCTTAGGATTTAGTACATACTGAAAACTTTCAACCAATTATCCACCCCCATTGAAAAAAAACTTAGCACTTCATTATGTCCTGATTCAACTTAAACATTTTATTCTATAAATATGGAATTCATTGTTCGACTTATTTTAATAGTAGGTTATCTAATTCAGCGTAAGTTATTGTTATTTATTTAAGTTATTATTTTGATTAGTTCTACGAATGTGTGGTAATTCTATGTGTGTGTATGAATGACAAAACTTTAATTATTTAGAAAGTAATTTAAGATAATATTAGTTAGGTTTTTTTAAAAAGACATGTGCATGATCAATGGTAATTCAATATAAATAAATAACTTCAACATAAGATGGTTGAATGATTTGTGTTCTATTAAAATTTTAGATTTTATGTTTTATCTTTTAGTTTTGTTTTTAGGTTTATTTGTTTTTTTTTTTTTTTTTACTTCAAATTTAAGATTTTAGGTTTTATTCTTAGGTTGCATGATATCTTTTAGGTTTTACTCTATGTATAGTATTTTTAAATCACTTTAAGTAACAAACTATTTTTGCGATTATATCAGTTAAATTTTTGGACTTACTTTGTTTTCCGTAGGCGATATGATGCAGTTACTTGAGAATTACAGTTGACGGCATTGTGCGCACAATCTCGTTCTGTGTTGTCATTGTAGTTTTTTGTAGATTTCTCTAAATTTGCAGTTACCCGTTATCGCTGATATGATCGCTATACCTATATATATTTTTTTCTTTTTCTTGGCTTAGCAACTTAATTACCTTTTTTTTTTTTTAATAGCTAAACACAACCATTTACAGGCACATCATTTAATACATAAATCTTAGGTTTTTTTTCTAATTTCCTTTTTCTACCACACTTTCACACACACTTTGCTGATCGATTTAATCCTGTAGCTGTTGATTTCCTTTTTCCTCTTCCCGAACCCGCATTAATTGAACTCAAACACTAACGCAATCCCGCACAGTCGTTCTTACGTTGATCGTGGGAGAAAATAGCCCGTCAGCAGACACGATGTCTACGCGACCGAAGCGAGCTGAGACTGGGGACTGTGAAGATGAGTTTTTCTCACTGGTATTAGTTATTTGACTGATAACAATCAATATGCTGCCGATTAGTTAGCTGCAATTTTTTTCTCTTTTGTTGGGCTTCCCCATGCACAATACTGGGTCTGGTGCTAGGCGAATTGGGGCGAAAAGCGGCGGCAGGCTAAAAGGGGCCGGTGCGGTGCACACTGACCTGTGCGTGTCTTTTTTTGCTTCCTGGTATCGGGTAAATTTCTCTTTGGGTACGTATATTATATATATAATGTAGGAATCGATGCTTCTAATAGCACTAGCTAGTGCTTGCAAATTGCCGCCAATTTTTCTAGGATTGGTTTTGGCAAGATTAATAAGGCTGTAAAATAAAATAAACTTCTAAAAATATGCCACATGAGGACTGATTCTATTTGCTTACCTATTGCAATTAAGCAAAATTAGTATTAAAAAAATCTACGCAAAATTCTATTGCGTCGAAATAATACGAGAACGTCTGTTCTATTTCACACCCGAGATGGAAAGAAGGTTTAAAGTGGTGAAAACTTATTCCCAACCCAAGCACAACTCGCCATCCCTTTCATTTCCTCTTTCCTGCTCTTTCATTTTTCCCTTTTGGGGAAATTGTTCCCTTGAGGTAATGGGAGTGGAATATTTTTATAAGGGCAAGTGCACTATAGGTGGAATTCCACAAAAGCCATGTCTGACATCCGCAACAAATAAAATCCAATTTAGGAAACGAGATGCTATATGTTCTGGTATTCAAACTACAAAATGGTTGAATAGCCGGATAAAGCTGGTTGCATAGAACAAAAGGGATTAAGATTAAGATTGTTCGAAAATGTTCGAGAGATGAATATTAAAATGAAAACGAATCAATGACGAACTCAACCGCAAATAGTAAAAGTTGTACTCTGTATCTGTATAAAATGGTTAAGGTCATTTCGAATTTTCAAAAGTAGATAGTGTTAAAACAGCTCTCATATCAACAAGGAAGGTTTCGGAATATCCGTACCATTTTTCGTTCGTGAATTATAACAGGGCCTACAAATAAAACAAAAGCCTCTTATGAGGATTGACGACAAATGCAGAAATCTTGCAAATGCACGGAATAAACGTTGGTTTCTTTATTAGTAGAAAACTATCTCATTGGATATTTTTTCAAGAATTCTCTAATTTGACAATTTATTTTGAAATTTGCCCTTAGAAAAGATGACATACCAAAACAATGCAGCCAAAACTTTTCAATTTGAATAGCTTTATGTGTAAAAAAAGGATTAGAATAATGTTTACTTCAAAATAATTCTTATATATAGAAAATAATAAGGTATTGAGCTCTCGATGAGCAAGTGAACGCACTATAATAATTTACATCTATTTGATATGCACTCAGGCCCGCACAGAGGCGAGACAAGGTGCTACCAAAAGACAATTTCTGTATGAGCGACTCGACAAAGCTTATAAGCCAAATCAATCAATGTTAGTACGAGTACTACTGGAATAATTCCAAGGAGAAAACAATCTTGGTTGTCAAGAGTGTGGCGTATGACCACAATTATTTATTAAAGAGAGTATTTTGATTTTGATGAAACTTAGTTCTTGTTTGCTCTCTTTTATTCTTTTCTTCCGGCTTGCTCAGGGCTTGGGGGTGGGAAGAACTAAGTTCCTATGAGAATGTGAGGGTTACCGCTGTTGTGGACATTGAAAAAGAATTGACCCGAAAGAAAATATGTGATTAACAATTCATGATTATGTATTTACTACTTAAATTCAAACTCAAATACATAATACTTAAATTAGGACGACAGAGTACACTTTCTATGTTCTAAACACTTGTAGGTTCTTTTTATATTATAATATTTAGTTGTGGGTTGGAAGCCATGCTTCCCTGAAACTCAAAACTCAATACAATGACTGTGATAAGGACTGTGATATTAGCTTAGGATTTTTTTTTTAGTTAAACGTAGTATATAGTTTTTATAGTTATATAGTTATAGTGTTAGATAAATATACCCAATTATACTTATATAAGATCTGTGGTATTCGTGTGCTGTGATAACATGTGTTTTTTCTTTATGTGTTTCGAGTATGCGTGTTTGTGTAGCTTTGTAGATGACTTTTAGCCTGTTTTGTGTGTTGTTTTATACGATTTTATGTAGTTTGTGCTGTGTTGCATGCCTCGTTTTGTTTCAATGTTGTAGTTATGTATCTTCGTGCACGTGTTGAATTATCTCAGGTAGTATATGTGGGTAGATAAGTAGACTATGTCTCACTTAATCTTAAGTTTTCTTAAAGAGAAAACTCTTATTAAACTTTAAAACTTAAATACGAACTATTATGTTCTTACCTTAAAGAATTTTTTATACTTTTTTAAGTATTAAAGTAAGATCACTTTTAAAGAAAAAAACTTCTTAGACTATGGCACTTAACTAAGACTGGGTGCTTATGCTTATGCCTTTACAACTGAGATTGAAATGGCAGATTTCTTTGAAAGGAAATGGACCGTCACCTAGCTCATAAAAAGGGAAGAGGGAAGAATCTGCTAGAATATAATTCAGTGCAGCCACAATCTATGGATCAATTGTACTAGATTCTTCGGTGCTAGTTAGAGATGTGCAAATAAAATTAACTTGGTAACTGATTAGCTAGATGCTTCAAAACAAATGCAAGGACTGATGCTGGCGAAGTATTGCATTGGGAATCTGGCTAATACATGTTCATGCGCTCAGCGCGGGGAAGGCCCACACCCTGATCTCATGCTCTATAGCCGGGCTCTTAAACAGTGATGTCCTTGGCGTGTGTAACTCCTAAGATTTTGCCTCTAAAATCTTCCAAAATGTACCTGCAATCGCTAATCTTTTCTTTCACGCGACACTTGATGAACTTTGGAGCCAGTTTTGCACTGAAATATTTTCCTGCATCACTTTGAATAAAGTTTCGCTTGTACACCGTTTGACCTACAGAAAAGCTTACATCTAGAGTTCTCAAATTATACCCATATGCTGTGCGCGTCGTAGAGCATAAAACACTTTCTCCCTTATCTTTACCAAACGATCTTCTGTAGGTGAAACCTCTTCGGAATATCCAGAAAGGCACTCACGCTTTCTGAGAATGTTGTACTGCGAACCATGTGTGACCATATGGAAACCAAAGAGTACGTAAAAAGTGCTGAATCCCGTAGAGTCGTGTGAAACATTTCTTAAGGCCGCAGCTATCTGCCCCAAGTGTTTATCCCACACGCGATGGTTATTATCGATGTAGAGTCTAACAGCCGTGAATATAGTTTTATTCGCGCGCTCAGCAGCGTTAGCTTGTGGCGAATAAGAAGCAGTCAGCAATTGTCTAATACCGTTTTCAGATAAGAATTTCTTAAATTCTTTGGATTCGAATTGAGACCCGTTATCAGAGAGTATCTTCTCTGGCACTCCAAAAAGGTCAAACACCTGCAATGTTTGTATGACATGCTGAGTTGTTGCTTTTCGTAGCGGTCTAATAATGAGATATTTGGAGAAGTTATCCAAAATAACCAAAGCATGAATATTACCCTGCTTTGTCATTGGAAAAGGCCCAACAAAGTCAATATGTAGTTCCTGCCAGGGTCGCAAAGATGGAGTTCTTATCTGCATAGGTGGCCTTAGAATATTATTCGTCGTCTTTGAAATCTTACATGTCTCACATCCACTCACGTATGCACTCACATCTGTCACCATACTTGGCCAGTAATAGAGACGCTTTAACTTTTCGACTAATTTATTTACCCCAGGATGCGCTGAATTTGGTGGACCGTGGAGCTTTTCAATTAAGACACTTCCGATAGGCTTGGGGACCCAAAGTCGCCAACATTCCTGCTCTGCCACAACATCAGCATTACGAAAGTGAATCCGCTTGAACAACTTTGACTCGGAGACCTTTAAGTCTGGAAATTTCGACGGTGATTTCTCTACTAATTTCAGCAAGTCTACATATACTGCATCAGAAAATGCATTCGACTGAAAATCTACCTCTAATGCTAAATCATCCTCCACTAGCTTTAACTCCTTGTGGGGGACCACCTACAAACTATCCATGCAAAAAAAAAAATATAATAAATCATAACAAATAATTTAATTTTGTCCTTGAATGCTACCCATGTACGGAATTACATGTACACAATTCTATCTAGGACAGAAACCTCCTAGAACTACACTTGAAACTTGGCAAAGCATTGCAAACTGTTGCCAACTTCACTCGCGGAAACAAGTGTGAGATGGCCTACATAACCCCGCCCACCAAACTCCATCGCTCTTTTTACTTTGATCTTTGGCCGATGGTGGTACACTCAAGCAAATTACCGACTCGTTTTGCTGAGATATTAGGCGTAATGTCCGTATTTATGTATATCTAAAAGACAAGTCTTAGTTGCATAGCAAAGGATTTTAAAAATTCATAAAAATAAAATAAAGGCCCATCACTGCGTGCCCAGGTAAAATCATTTTTTTTATATAAAAACTGCGATTAAAGTGAGTGTTCTTATTTAGTGCCAAGCGCAATTAGTGAAAATACCATCGTGAAGACTTTTTTGGTATTAACGCACGTGGATTGCACAGCAAAGCATACCGCAAAATCGACTGCTTAAATATAGCTCTGCTGTCCATACACGTGTCCACTGCGACCACCATCGGTACCCCAGAAAGGTTATGTCCCATAAACGCCTCTGACGTCTGACATATTTCCTTTGATCGAAAATAAAGCCATACTGAACTCGGCCAAAATCGAACATCTAACCTACAGCAGCTAGATCGATAACAAAACTCCTGACGCTCTGCTTCTTCATCAGACTAAGCTCGAGCAGCGATCGATTAATCACCAGCGATCGATAAAAGTGGTCGCTCTGTTACGCCTATCACGCTTCGACGACGATCAATCCGCCAGGAGAGCCCACATCCGATCGATTTGAAGGCAGCGAGTGAGAAGTATTGACCTTTTTAAAACAATCACTCCTCGCCCGCCAATCTCTAATCGACACTCTCCGCATCCATCACATCTACTTGAGCGACCTACCAAAGCAATCAGACCAAATCGATCGAAGTGCATCGAGATCAACGTGTATGACACGGGCCAACGAAAAATCTTCTTGCACCGAAAATCCCGAATGTTTGATCATACGCTCTGTCATCATCATTTTCCGATTATCCGACGAGTGCCATCGATCTTTGATTAAATCGGAACCTCACCTACCGATCACCAGCAACAACCTCCACCCTTTCGCTTCAGACACCTGCCGCCAATCCACCAGCTATCACAAGCAAGTGTATTGTATCCGGATCGAGCATAATAATTCTCTCCGATGCACTTGCCAGTCATCCGCAACACAACAACAACATCCTAAATTATACAGCTCAGCCACTCTTATCATTTCGTAAGAAAACTTGTAGGTATTCACTCGATCTACATACAAACAGTATATACAATATACATACATATTGCAATACCCGAAGTTAAGTATCCCTAAATTCTAGTGTAAAGATCGTTCATTTGTTTTACAATTTCATTCTTTTCCTTAATCATATAGATTACGTCGAATTCAACCATAATGCTGTGCACATCATCATGGAACATCATAATTAACAACAACAATAATTAAGTGTAAGACATCGTTATCAACCAGTTTGCATGGTGAGTCTTTTTTTTGGTTTATATTTTTTTTGTCTATACATTTGAACGAGCTACATAATATAAATGTGATAGCATAAATCTATGCTTTGTTTACAAAACTACCTATTATTGATTATTCGGGGTTAACAGTTTTTATTGGTAGCTACCTTCTGTGCTACGACAATCAAGTGTTGTTTTACTGATAACGCATCTTTAGTATGCGCCTATGTCTGATCGATGCGTATAAAATAATTTTTTTGTTTAATCGAGTGCTCTATGCTGAACTATTTTTTTTTATTTGTGGCTGGCTTTTAAGCTTAAGATTAATAATCATTATCGCTCTTTGAGATCCGTCGTTGCAAATTTTCATTGATCTGTGATAAAAAGTAAAGGCATATGCATTACATATACTTATATAATTATTATAATGTTGTGCGTAGGATATGTACAAATGTACTTTAAAGCGATTTTGTTGTTGGCACATGTGCTAGAGCTGGAGGTATAGGAAGATCATTTGATTACTCTTATACGGCTAATTAATTTGCACGTAATATATAATCAGATCAATTATACGATTATGACCAAGAGTTTTTTTTTAGAGCTTAGATTTTTTTTTATAGTTTAAGACTATTTTGATATTTTTGATATTCTAGTGTAAGTAGATTTTGGTTTTTTTTTATTATTTTGAAAAATATAATTGAATTATATTATGAATTGGTTACATGAACAGAATTTTATTTTCATTCATGGTTGAATACATATCACACTATGCCGTGTGAGTAGATTTGTGTTGTGATAGTGGGAAAGTGAGAGTATAGGGAATGTGTAGCGACGATGACGTTGACGTGAACGAATCTTATTAGATCGTTTACGTGTATGTTAGGGGTTATCGCGAATAAGCATATGAGTGTAGCGGTAGCCTAGGAGTCACTATTCCTTTCCGGATAGGGACAGAGGGAGGGTCACACTCAAGAGAAACCAACCCCACCTTTCGGTTTTCTCTCTTGGATATCTTTTTCTTCACGTCTCGGGTTTGATATTTTTTTTCTGAAGATTATTTGAACGTTTTACCCTTAGGCATGTTTTTAATGTACGGAAGTTCAGAGGCATGTGCAAGAACCCACCCGTTTTCGACGAGCTAGTTTCGCGCTTTATGCAAGCATGCCTGCCGCACAACGCCTACTGAACAGCCTACCAAACGACCTGTTGTTTTCTTCAGGATTTCTGTGATCCTGGAAATAGACGGGAGAGCATGAGATCGCTTCAATTTCGTTTGATAGGACCAGCATCCGTTACATCCTCCATCTCGACACGAGACAAAGCGTCTGGCACTACATTTAACTTCCCACTTCGGTGAACAATCTCTATGTCATATGGCTGTAACTTTAGTGCCCAACGAGCAAGTCTGCCGTGATGGTCGGTTACCACCACGAAATGTGTCCCGTCCACATAAGGCCTGAATTTCTGTATGCTCAGCACTGCAGCTAAACACTCGAGTTCCATAACTGAATATTTCTTTTGAGCCGAATTTAACTTTTTGGACATGAATGCAACTGGCCTTTCATTTCCCTCATCATCAAGCTGAACAAGCGCATCTCCGACTCCTTGCGAGGAAGCATCGCATTGGATGTAAAAGGTTTTCTCGAAATCCGGAGCAGAGAGCACAGGCGCCGCAGTAAGCATTTGCTTCAATTGCTCAAAAGAGTGAATGGCTTCATCTGTCCAATTCGGAATAAGTTTTTTTCCTGTCAAATCCGTTAGGGGAGCTGCTATGTTCGCGAAATTAGGTACCATCTTCATGTACCATTGACACATCCCTAAAAACCGTCTCAGTTGCTTCAAAGTCTTCGGTCGCGGAAATTCCGAAATAGCCCTAATCTTTTCTGGATCAGCTCGCAAACCATCCTCACCCACAATATATCCCAGATAACTAATCTCTTTCTGACAAAACTTGCTTTTCTCCAAGTTTATTGTGAGATTGGCTTTTCTTAGGCAGCTTGCCACTTTGGATAGGAGATCCATGTGTGCCTGAAAACTTTCCGAAGTTTTCCCAAGGCCTAAATCACTAAATGAGGGAATAGACTTCACAACATCTTGCAACAAACGTTTCTGCTCTTCCGTCAACACTTGCATGTTCACCTCGTCGCCGCTTTCGGTATTTATTTCATTAATGACTGCAGGAAAGAGACTAAATTCATTCCAAAAATTCATTCCCAAAGTTATTTGCCGTTTGAGTGAAGGACTAATAAAATATTTTATTACTTTGGAGCTGAATTGAAAAGTAACATTCAAATAAACAAAACCTATTATCTGCTGCGAGGCTCCATCTGATGCAGTATGCAACTTGGAGTCTATCCTCAAAAAGGGAACTTTAAGTTCATTCAACAATTCGAGAGCACCTTGTCCTAAAACAGAAACAGACGCCCCACTATCCAAAAGAGCTCTAAATTGTTTGCCCTCGAGAAAAATTTCGGCAAAAGGTCTCCCATCAATTCTGTCTGACAACACTACAGATCTTAATGACTTAAGATCTTGTCTCCTTCTCTCAAAGTAGTTGACGCATCTAGTGGAGGTAGGTGGAATATGTCTTTTTAAAAATCGGTTTGGCAACATTGGTTGAGTTTTTGACGTGTTACTAGGTGACGGCTGGGATGGGCTGGTGGATTTTGATACGGATGCCGGTAGCCCTTTAACCTGGCATCCGCCGTGGAGTTTAAATTGCCGCAGTGAGTGCAGTTTGGCTTTTTCACATTTTTGCACCACAACTCTAGCAAAATAAGTTGCGTTGATCAGATGGACACTGTACGAATCCATGACCTATGTCGTCGCAGTTCCAACAAATTATGTAATTGTTTTCTTCTACGGTGTATCCATCATCGTCGCCGAATTGACGAGGAAGATACGGAAGTGGATCGACTACCGCTTGAATTTCATTGACAAATCTTCTTTTAACATTAACTTGGTCATCTAAAGACTCCCCGACATCTAATAGACCCTTCTCAACTTTCACACACATAAGCCTTAATTGGTCCACTGTAACTGGCTGTTCTAAAATCAAATGCTTGCGAAGTGCGGGATGCATATTGGTCCTGAGAAGGCTAATCTTCTCAGCTTCTGAATATGGCACTCTCAATAATGAGTCCATTGACTCAATGGCCAATTTAAATTCGCAAAACGATTCACGAGGCTTTTGTTTGCGAGCTTCAATCTGTCGCCGCAACTCATGATCAGTACGAAGAGACTGAAATTCACTTATCAGTGACGATCGAAAAAGTGTCCATGTTGGTAAATGATGTCTCTGGACGAAAATCCAGAACCACGTATTAGCATGCCCCTCAAGCAACTGATGCATACCCAAAACTAGATTATCGCCTAATATGCCTTCGCTCCTAGCCAACATCTCGACCCTAAAAATGAATTGCTCAACGCTTAGTGGATTAGGTGAACCATTAAATTTTAAGCCCCAACTCGAAATATTACGACCTTGCCGACCAAAGTCAACATTTGAATTTGGAATATACGAAGGTGCTTCATAGAACATGCCAACCTGCGGCTTTGTACTCGCCGCCCTATTTCTATTACATGCACTGTGAAATGGATTGGAAAATGAACATCTTCATTAGAAGAAGGAACTACTATTTGTGGAACAGGAAAAGATTGCACATCCAGAAAACGATGGCGACTTGTATTGCTGTGATTATGAGCTAATGGTTTGCTGATGTTCATTTCAGTAAACTGAGAAGCAAGAGACTTCAAAACGTGTTTAGGAATAGCCCCTGTATAGGAAATGGAAGGATTTCGATGGGCAATAATTTCTCTATTTTGCCTTCCTACTTCGTGTAACGCCTCAAGAGACTGAAACTGATTACCACCTGATGTGAGGTGTTGCTCACTAGCTTTCTGTTGACAGCCACTTGCCTGTTCACCTCTGTCAATTTCCACAGGTACTGAAATGTTTTCGGTGGCTATAACTACCGCATCTGCTCCATCAGCTGAATCAATTTCCTTTGACCTACTCTGACAAAACCTATTTTCTACTGCTTTTAGCTCTTTCAAAAATCTGAGAATGGTCACTTCAAATGCAGGATTTCGTTGGAGTAAAATCCTTAACCTACTCTCGATATGCTTCACCTTTGCTTTGATACGCTCGGTTGCACGTGCATCGCCTGATTTAGAAGCTGTCTTTGCAAAATTACCAAGCAAATCTACTTTTTCTTGGCATAGTTCTAGCTCTTTTGCCGGATTATTCACAGCGTTCGGTATAAACATCACTTTACCCTTGCATTCCGCCTCATACGTTTCGCCTAACTGTGTTGCTAAATTCCTGACACAGCCTTCTGCCGACATACCCCTAACCTGTCACTCATACCTGATTTCGCCACTATCTAATAATGAAAAATCCATGCTGATGATCTTTCAACTCCACGTGCAAGAAGCTCACCACAAAGGAGGAACGTAAGGAAAAATGATTTGAAAAAATATGATCAACACAAAAATAACAAACCAAAAGCTAAATGATAATAATGAAAAGAATATAGCAGAAACAAAAAATTGTTACCGTTTAAATGTTATTCCGTAATCCGTAATGTTTGCAGCCACGCTCTTTTTTCGCTGAACCGGTACACACATACAAGATATCACTGCACTTATTTGATATATAGATAATGTAATATGTATTGATTAATGATTTTTATGATTTTCGTTAAACTTTTCTTTTTCTAGCATGGGTATATGTAATATATGTATTATTTTTTTTACAGGATTTTGACAATTTTTTCACTTTATAGGTATATTTTCATAGGATATTTTTTCCGGGTCAATCCTTCACAAAACACAACAGAAACTTAGCGCGAGATCTTACCGAACAAACGCGATTTTGGCAAATTGATTAAATCTAATGCGGGATGATCACTTGGTAGCGCATTGGATCACCGATTGTGATCGTTCTAACCGCCTTATTAACTATCGAAGGAAATTTCAAGTTCATATGCAAAACAATGAAAAAATCTTACTTCGCGAGTTTCAGCAAATTTTTTATTTTTTTTTATATTTTTGGGGAATTTGTGTGGAACATCAACGCTCTCCACATATCTAACCCACGCGCACTGAATAACTAACTTAATTATATGTTTGCCAAATCACACTTGCTTTCTGCACCGTTTAAGTTATGGGTACTCTCACAATTCTCTTTGATTTATTGATTCCGTTGTTTGACGATCTTGATGATCTAGGGATTATGTCAACGACTTTTTATACCCGGTACCACACTGTGGTGAGGGTATATTCACTTTGGCATTCCATTTGTAACGCACATAAGGAGGCGTTGTAGGTATGACAAACTATATATATTATTGATCAGCATCACTTTCTTAGTCGATCTAGCGATGTCCGTCCGTCTGTCCGTCTGTCCGTCTGTCCGTCTGTCCGTCTGTCCGTCTGTCCGTCCGCACGATTACGGCCGTAATTTAAGAGCTATCGACTTGAAATTTGGTACGTAAGCTTTTATCCACCATACTGAGGCTAAGTTCGAAGATGAGCAAGATCGGATGAAAACTACTACTACCTCCCATACAAAAATATCGGATTTATATAGCTTTTTCATATTAAAAATTAAATTTAAATAGCTACAATAGAGATAGCAAGTTTAAACTTTGCACATATTGTTTTAATAATATTTAAAATTTTTTGACAAAAAATGAGCTTGGTCGAATTAAAACTACCCATACTTCCCATACAAATATATAATTTTTTAATACTTAAATATTTTTTTTATTTTTACAATAATATAGTACCGGGTATTTGAGCTTCGGCATAGTCGAAGATAATTGTCTTACTGGTTTTTACCTAGGTTTGGGCGCCATAATAACTGTGGCGTATGACCACAATTATCGATTAAAGAGAGTATTTTGATTTTGATGAAACTTAGTTCTTGTTTGCTCTCTTTTATTCTTTTCTTTCGGCTTGCTCAGTCCTTGGGGGTGGGAGGAACTAAGTTCCTACGAGAATGTGAGGGTTACCGCTGTTGTGGACATTGAAAAAGGATTGACCCGAAAGAAAATATGTGATTAACAATTCATGATTAGGTATGTATTTACTACTTAAATTCAAACTCAAATACATAATACTTAAATTAGGACGACAGAGTACACTTTCTATGTTCTAAACACTTGTAGGTTCTTTTTATATTATATTTAGTTGTAGGTTGGAAGCCATGCTTCCCTGGAACTCAAAACTCAATACAATGACTGTGATAAGGACTGTGATATTAGCTTAGGATTTTTTTGTAGTTAGACGTAGTATAAAGTTTTTATAGTTATATAGTTATAGTGTTAGATAAATATACCCAATTATACTTATAATAAGATCTGTGATATTCGTGTGCTGTGATAACATGTGTTTTTTCTTTATGTGTTTCGAGTATGCGTGTTTGTGTAGCTTTGTAGATGACTTTTAGCCTGTTTTGTGTGTTGTTTTATACGATTTTATGTAGCTTGTGCTGTGTTGCATGCCTCGTTTTGTTTCAATGTTGTAGTTATGTATCTTCGTGCACGTGTTGAATTATCTCAGGTAGTATATGTGGGTAGATAAGTAGACTATGTCTCACTTAATCTTAAGTTTTCTTAAAGAGAAAACTCCTATTAAACTTTAAAACTTAAATACGAACTATTATGTTTAAGTATTAAAGTAAGATCACTTTTAAAGAAAAAAAACTTCTTAGACTATGGCACTTATCTAAGACTGGGTGCATATGCTTATGCCTTTACAACTGAGATTGAAATGGCAGATTTCTTTGAAAGGAAATGGACCGTCACCTAGCTCATAAAAAGGGAAGAGGGAAGAATCTGCTAGAATATAATTCAGTGCAGCCACAATCTAAGGATCAATTGTACTAGATTCTTCGGTGATAGTTAGAGATGTGCAAATAAAATTAACTTGGTAACTTATTAGCTAGATGCTTCAAAACAAATGCAAGGACTGATGCTGGCGAAGTATTGCATTGGGAATCTGGCTAATACATGTTCATGCGCTCAATACGGGGAAGGCCCACACCCTGATCTCATGCTCTATAGCCGGGCTCTTAAACAGTGATGTCCTTGACGTGTGTAACTCCTAAGATTTTGCCTCTAAAATCTTCCAAAATTTACCTGCAATCGCTAATCTTTTCTTTCACGCGACACTTGATGAACTTTGGAGCCAGTTTTGCACTGAAATAATTTCCTGCATCACTTTGAATAAAGTTTCGCTTGTACACCGTTTGACCTACAGAAAAGCTTACATCTCGAGTTCTCAAATTATACCCATGCGCGTGTTTTTGCTGTGCGCGTCGTAGATCATCAAACACTTTCTCCCTTATCTTTACCAAACGATCTTCTGTAGGTGAAACCTCTTCGGAATATCCAGAAAGGCACTCAAGCTTTCTGAGAATGTTATACTGCGAACCATGTGTGACCATATGGAAACCAAAGAGTACGTAAAAAGGGCTGAATCCCGTAGAGTCGTGTGCAACATTTCTTAAGGCCGCAGCTATCTGCCCCAAGTGTTTATCCCACTCGCGATGGTTATTATCGATGTAGAGTCTAACAGCCGTGAATATAGTTTTCTTTGCGCGCTCAGCAGCGTTAGCTTGTGGCGAATAAGAAGCAGTCAGCAATTGTCTAATACCATTTACAGATAAGAATTTCTTAAATTCTTTGGATACGAATTGAGACCCGTTATCAGAGAGTATCTTCTCTGGCACTCCAAAAAGGTCAAACACATTTTCCTGCAATGTTTGTATGACATGCTGAGTTGTTGCTTTTCGTAGCGGTCTAATAATGAGATATTTGGAGAAGTTATCCAAAATAACCAAAGCATGAATATTACCCTGCTTTGACATTGGAAAAGGCCCAACAAAGTCAATATGTAGTTCCTGCCAGGGTCGCAAAGATGGAGTTCTTATCTGCATAGGTGGCCTTAGAATATTATTCGTCGTCTTTGAAATCTTACATGTCTCACATCCACTCACGTATGCACTCACATCTGTCACCATACTTGGCCAGTAATAGAGATGCTTTAACTTTTCGACTAATTTATTTACCCCAGTATGCGCTGAATTTGGTGGACAGTGGAGCTTTTCAATTAAGACACTTCTGATAGGCTTGGGAACCCAAAGTCGCCAACATTCCTGCTCTGCCACAACATCAGCATTACGAAAGTGAATCCGCTTGAACAACTTTGACTCGGAGACCTTTAAGTCTGGAAATTTCGACGGTGATTTCTCTACTAATTTCAGCAAGTCTACATATTCTGCATCAGAAAATGCATTCGACTGAAAATCTACCTCTAATGCTAAATCATCCTCCACTAGCTTTAACTCCTCCATCTCGACACGAGACAAAGCGTCTGGCACTACATTTAACTTCCCACTTCGGTGAACAATCTCTATGTCATATGGCTGTAACTTTAGTGCCCAACGAGCAAGTCTGCCGTGAAGGTCCTTCTGGGACATTAACCATTTAAGGCTAGCATGGTCGGTTACCACCACGAAATGTTTCCCGTCCACATAAGGCCTGAATTTCTGTATGCTCAGCACTGCAGCTAAACACTCGAGTTCCGTAACTGAATATTTCTTTTGAGCCGAATTTAACTTTTTGGACATGAATGCAACTGGCCTTTCATTTCCCTCATCATCAAGCTGAACAAGCGCACCTCCGACTCCTTGCGAGGAAGCATCGCATTGGATGTAAAAGGTTTTCTCGAAATCCGGAGCAGAGAGCACAGGCGCCGCAGTAAGCATTTGCTTCAATTGCTCAAAAGAGTGAATGGCTTCATCTGTCCAATTGGGAGTAAATTTTTTTCCTGTCAAATCCGTTAGGGGAGCTGCTATGTTCGCGACATTAGGTACCATCTTCATGTACCATTGACACATCCCTAAAAACCGTCTCAGTTGCTTCAAAGTCTTCGGTCGCGGAAATTCCGAAATAGCCCTAATCTTTTCTGGATCAGCTCGCAAACCATCCTCACCCACAATATATCCCAGATAACTAATCTCTTTCTGACGAAACTTGCTTTTCTCCAAGTTTATTGTGAGATTGGCTTTTCTTAGGCAGCTTGCCACTTTGGATAGGAGATCCATGTGTGGCTGAAAACTGTCCGATATAATGAGAAGATCATCCACATGGCGTGAACACGTCTTCATGCAGCTCATAGGGAATCACCCGATCTATCAGTTTGCACATGGTTTGAGTCGCGTTCTTAAGCCCAAAAGGCATTACTTTAAACTGATATAATCCCCTACCGGGAACTGGAAAAGCTGTTTTGTCGCGAGAGGTCTCAGCAAGAGGAATTTGCCAAAAACTTTTCTTGAGATCAAGGGATGAAATAAATTTGGCTTTTTTCAAACGTGCGAGAATACCGTCTATTATTGGAAGAGGGTAGGCGTCTTTAAGAGTATGTTAGTTTATTACGCGAGCATCCAAGCAGAACCTTGGTTTGCCATTTGACCTTATAGTTATCACGGCCGGAGATGACCAACAACTTGAGCTCTTTTCGATGACGCCGAGCTCTAACATCCGGTCAAATCGGTGAAATCGGAAAATGGCGTTGCTTGATTGGCTTCGCATTGCCAACATCGATCTCATGCTCAACAAAAGAAGTTTTCCCAAGGCCTAAATCACTAAATGAGGGAATAGACTTCACAACATCTTGCAACAAACGTTTCTGCTCTTCCGTCAACACTTGCATGTTCACCACGTCGCCGCTTTCGGTATTTATTTCATTAATGACTGCAGGAAAGAGACTAAATTCATTCCAAAAATTCATTCCCAAAGTTATTTGCCGTTTGAGTGAAGGACTAATAAAATATTTTATTACTTTGGAGCTGAATTGAAAAGTAACATTCAAATAAACAAAACCTATTATCTGCTGCGAGGCTCCATCTGCAGTATGCAACTTGGAGTCTATCCTCAAAAAGGGAACTTTAAGTTCATTCAACAATTCGAGAGCACCTTGTCCTAAAACAGAAACAGACGCCCCACTATCCAAAAGAGCTCTAAATTGTTTGCCCTCGAGAAAAATTTCGGCAAAAGGTCTCCCATCAATTCTGTCTGACAACACTACAGATCTTAATGACTTAAGATCTTGTCTCCTTCTCTCAAAGTAGTTGACGTATCTAGTGGAGGTAGGTGAAATATGTCTTTTTAAAAATCGGTTTGGCAACATTGGTTGAGTTTTTGACGTGTCACTAGGTGACGGCTGGGATGGGCTGGTGGATTTTGATATGGATGCCGGTAGCCCTTTAACCTGGCATCCGCCGTGGAGTTTGCCGCAGTGAGTGCAGTTTGGCTTTTTCACATTTTTTGCACCACAATTGTAGCAAAATAAGTTGCGTTGATCAGATGGACACTGTACGAATCCATAACCTATGTCGTCGCAGTTCCAACAAATTATGTAATTGTTTTCTTCTACGGTGTATCCACCATCGTCGCCGAATTGACGAGGAAGTTACGGAAGTGTGTGGCATATTCATACAAAATTAAGAACAAAATATACATATATAAATTTTGAGAATTTAAATTCACCACGAATGTATCCTTTTTTAAACTCAACCGTCGATCTATCCACCCAAGACAAAAACCGGATAGAGGCATTTGAACGCTGCTCATGGCGAATTATACCAATTTGTGTGGATATTTTCGAAATCGAACGCCCCATTTGTCACTTTCTTTCGAAAATGAAAGCTATTTAAGCCTGTGCCTATCTATCTGTCTTCCTTTTCTATAAAACACTTTGCTCGTGGACTGGACCACTGCATGGCACGATGTAAGTTTCCTCCGGTGAGGTTAAGATTTTTTGCATTTGCGATTTTTAATTGATTCCCTTCGAATCGTCCCAATTTTAAGCGTGTAATTTTTTTTATTGCATAGAATCTTGAGTGCTGGAAAAAGTAAGCAAAAGTGCGGTAACCACCACAGAGGAATCTTCAATAAAAATCCTTCACACGCGGCGCGAATTTAGTTTGCTTTAAGCCAACCACGCGCATCCTAAAATCTTGTGGAAAATTTATTAGAAATCCACAAAGGTAAGCCCGCAGCCAATTTTTTTTTACAATATGTTTTAATCAGCCAATTTAAACAGGCATTGCGCATTGACTTTAGCTGAGACCGAAAATCTGGTGTCCCAGTGCTCCGCTAAAGTCATTTGATTAGGTATCACCCCGTTTTGCGACAAAACACACGAGAGTGACTCTCACAGTGATTCGCACTCAGGTAATACCACACCACATGGACGCAAACTAGCCCCCGCAAAAGAAGTCTACAAGTCCTCCAACCCGCCTGTTCCGTACACCACCACTCCAACCATCACAGGTACATGGTAGTCACCCACGCCAAAAGCAGTCCGCATAAATTAACAAAATTGAAAGTGTTATAAAAGTGTCACAAAAAAACAACAAAAATTAACTCTAAAACTATCAAGAACACACCAATTTTACCTAGATCTAATAATTTAAACAAAAAAACCCATCATTCATACCACAAGAAAACATCCAACAACATCATATCATCAAGCACATGCATCCCGTTGGATCAATCAGATCCCTAAAACATCAATACCAGTTCCAGTCATACAACAAACATTCATCCCAATCAAAATCAACGATTACCTTACATTAATGAATCATTCATAGTGAATTCATAGTCACATAAAAACTTAATTTAATATTTTCTTGCTTGTTTATATACATACTTAAACTTAACTTATTTACTTTAAACCTAAACTTACATATGATTCTTAAAAACATAGCATTGAATAACTACAAATAGAAGTGGACACAGCTCATTTTGAAGCGACATACGGACCTTCATTGCGGCGGAAATTTGTATTAAGCTAGTGTATGCATTTACCACCTTTTTCTAGGTTCGTGCATTAAATAAAAATAATTTCCCAAAATATTCCAATGTTTATTTTTCTTGTGAATACCACCCCCTTCTTCTTTTCTTATTCGTCTTATTGACAACATGCAGATGAAAGAGATTGCACCGATTGCATAATAATGGTTGTGGAGCAGAAGTGGAATATGCAAAGGAAAATTAAATCAATGATCGGGTACTTTTCGCAAATATGTATAGGAAGTTAGCGGTGGTGTGTATGGTGGGGGAGGGGTAATTTTAGCATGAGGAGACGAGTGTGATGTGCATTGGGATAACAATGTGGAAAGGAGAAATAATATGAAATCACAGATCAGATTCTTTACAGAATCACCGCAGAAACCGCATCAGCGGTGGCATGGTGGTGGCTTTTGAACTTAGGTGTCAAGGCAGGTTTTGATGATTTGAAAGTTATGGGGTGGGTAAGCATGTAAAGTTCATGGTAAGTGTACTAGTAGGGAAGCTTGATTGAATTTTAGGAAATAAAATCACGTAGGTACCTAGATCGATCCCATTTTTCAGTTTTCTCATCATGTAGGAAGTATTCTGGTTGATCAGAGAATCCGTCGTATTCGGAATTTAATTCGTAGCAAAAATTTCCACCACAACGGAATCTGTGATAGTTCTTTCGGGGTTCGTATAGCAAAATTCCGAATACGACGGATTCTGTGATCAGAAAGATATTGTTTTAAATCCAAATTTAGATCTATTAATTGTGATATTAAGAGGATTGTAGAGATCAAAAAGTGAGTCTCGCAATTCTGTCTGTCTGTCTGCATGGTGGTAGGTATCTAAACGACAGGGCGATTTCGTTTGTACCTCTAGTAGGTAGTTTGCTTCAAACTGTGAATAAGTAGGTATGCGATTTGTGGGCTGACAGTTCGAGTTCATTTGTTTATTTTAATTTTAAATCCAAAATTAACCTTTTGTATTTAAATATGTACAATTATTTTAGGAGCAGCTGTATGCAGATCAGTGCTACGCTGAATGCTATTGCAGCAATCAACCGAATCATCCCGATAAATTTCAAATCTGGATTATAGTATGTAGGAATATTAAGAATATTTGCAGTTTACATTAGATTCTTGCTACGAAATTATGTTATAGTCAGGCCCGGCCCCAGTCAAACTAGCGCCCTGTGCAAGATTTACAGAAATCGCCATTTTTAAATGCTTTTACTTAACTTCGTGAAAAATTTGTTGTGTCAAAATCTTGCAAGTCAAATTCGAACCACTTTCGCTAAACTTAGAACTTTGAAATTTTCTATGCTGGTTGGGTTGTGAAGACAATGCAATATTTAGAAAGAATTTTTGGATTTTGACTTCCCCTGCCCCTTTGAGGGAGGCTTTTTCATAACGCATGATCTATTAGCCGTATTAACTTGAAACTTTATATGTCAATAGATAAGTCATAACTATTACATACCTAATTGATACTTTGTACCGTTTCGTCCTATAAGGGTTGAAAAAAGGGGGTGCAAACTTTTCTATTTTTACCTTAGTACGCTCAACTTGCCATTATACTCATTATACAATGGAGGTCAACTCAAAAAATCCTTTTAATAGTTAGGCAATACTTCACCGAGTATTTTCAGCTAACATTCATCTTTCTAGTCCATCCAGAGGGCAAGATATGATAGATTGAAAATAGATCTTATTCGGCCAAATGCGAAAAAAGTTGCTATCTCGATTGCAGTTGTGCTTAGGAAGGGTAGTTTTATTTACGTTCTAAAAATAGAATTGTTACTGTGGCGGGCATTCAGAATATATGCTCATATCATGTATGGCGTAGTTGAATTTGATGTATGGAATATGGATATGGATAAAACAAACAATGTACATATGTACGTATATAGGAGTTTGTGATGCGTAAATATGTAGGTATGCACATGCACAATCGTACATACTTATATTTGAGATCTGCAGCTATGGAAAGTGTATAGGTAAGGTAGGTACGCGTAGTAATATCAATCAAACCATACCTGTCGCGAATTTTCATTTATGTGGAATACATACCTACCTATTTTGTCCATTGACTTAGGATTTTGAAATTTTGCATGCTGATGTTTCAGTTTGGATGATAATACAATAAACTTATAGTAAAAAAAAGCTTTTGTGAGTATGTAGGTAGATATTAAACTGCACTAAAAAGCAAAAAATAAAATAATAGTTTAAAAAACTAAAAAAACGCTTTTATCAGTAGGTAGGTACTGCACTAAAAGCAGAAAAATAAAAATTAACCAATCTATTTTGAAGGTTTATCCTGGAAGGGGCTTAGTGTAAGCCATGTTTGTAGTTATGTATTGTATTATTTGAGTGTAAACTACACAAACATGGCTTACTCTAAGCCCCTTCCAGGATAAACCTTCAAAATAGATTGGTTAATTTTTATTTTTTTGCTTTTAGTGCAGTACCTACCTACTGATAAAAGCGTTTTTTTAGTTTTTTATACTATTATTTTATTTCATATTTGCACACATGCATAAGTCTTTTCCACATCATGCGTTTTTCTTATTGTGGTATCTAATATTGACTTTGTATGGGAGTGGGATGTAACCGAACTACTTTACCGCCATTGACTATTTTTAATACCAACCTGACGAGTGACGACCGCAAAAAGAAGTCATCTCACAAAATTTCATTCGTCTATGTCGATTCGTTTGGACGCCATCGTGTTTTCAACAGAAAGAGAGACCGACGGACATGGCTAAATCGATTCGGAATTTGATCCTGATCAAATCAGGTGAGTCCTTCCTGACGTTACAAATGTAATGAAAAAGTGACCTTCCTGTAGAAGGTATACAAAATGTATTAACTCATAAATGAACTTTACATAAATAGTAATCTCTCCGAGTTTTCTCATATTTTTCATCATTTGCATCTATTCTTATGTTGGAAATTTTATTGCTGCTTTTGTAAGTAATATTAGTAGGTACTTAAACCTAAACCGCACAGAACAGCAAATACATTTTCAGTTTCAAACATCTTTGTAAGTTAGAAAATGCAAGTACTTGTGTAAATGCAAACGCATAAATTGGCTCATTTTAGGTATTTCAAGCTCAGAGCAAAAAAAATAAATTCAAGCAATATTTGGTCTTCTTTTTATTTTTTTCTATTGCCACTTTTATTTTAAAAATTTATACTGATAGAAAAGAAATTACACGAAACATTTAAAAACAGTTATACAAAATTCCTATCCAGCTAAAAAACCAGCTGGCTGGATTTTTAAAAATGTTCCAGCTAAACGCATTTTAATCCAGTCAGATCTGACTGGAAGGCAGTCAAAATGGCAACGCTGCTGAGAGTCTCTGAAGTGGAAGAGAAGAGAATACTATATTTTCATATAAAAAACAAAGCTACCTACCTGTTCTCTGTATAAGAGAAATTTTTACTCTTTTTCGTAGATGAGAAATCCCATTCCATATGTGCAGAATCAAAAACCTGCACGTTCAACACAAACAATTCCGTAGAATGAATTTTTTTGTTTGACACATTTTCCTATGAAAATGTAGCGAGTGACTGTGCAAGAAATAAAACCTGCACATACGAGGTGAAACTTTTTTGTCTTGAGATTTTTGAACTAGGTTTTTTTGTAAAATTTAAGTGGATGTGCAAGAAATATACTTACACGAACAGGGTGGAATATTTTGAGATAAGGTAGGTAAGAAATAAACTTGCATAGGTTTAGTGTGATTTTTTATTTTGCGATATTTTGAGTTAGATTCTCCATGTAACGACATGTATTTTTAGTGGCGAAATAAAGAAACCAAATGTAAAGAACAAAAGACACGACGTTCACAACGTTATAATGGTTTTTATTCGAACTCTCGATTACAAGTTATTGTACACGCAATTCGTACACTAATGACATTTATGTATATTGTTTTATGTTATAATGTAAAAAATGAATTTGTATATAATGTAAATGTTTATAATGTAATTTGTGTAATTTTGACATTATATGTGTTGTCATTTGTTGTATTTGTATCGTCTTCTGTCATCGATGGTAGGCAGCTGTGTGGATGGGGTGGGCATTGTTGATTTGGTGATGTGCATTAACATTGATTCTGCAACATTCTCCCCGCCCGTGAACGTAGTTCGCAAACTCCTTCATTTAGTCTTTGAGGTATAATAACATCCTTCGATTGACTTGTATGTTGAACAAAAAAATTAATTCATCGACCTCAATAACATCCCAGTCGATATTTGACTGCCTTGCCGACCTTCTTAACTTCCATCTTTGACATGACATGTAAAGAGAGAGACTATTAATATTCTGACATACAAATTACATTGATCCAAATAAAACAGACAAAGACAAACAGAAATACGAAGTACAACAAAAATTTAAAACATTTAAGCGCATGTGGAATGTGCAATTGTGCTTCTCCCTTGCACTCATTGTCTCGTACTGCACTACAAGTCCAGTTCAGTGTGTAAATTTTCCAATGAATGGCGATCGTGCGGTGATGTTTTTTTTTTTTTTTTTTTTCTCGTATTATTGAGTGTTTATATTGTGATCATTTCGTTTGTGTTTTGTGTAATCGTGAAATTTCATTAGGTGATAAGAATTTAATTATATCAGTGATTTCTTGATGGATAATAATTGATATGTGATGACGATGATGATGTTGATGGCGGTGATAATTGTGATGATGGTGGCTGCAGTATTTCAGGTAATTTAGCATATTAATTACATATGAATTTCATTATATTTTGTAGTATTTTTAATAATTATTCTTATTCGTAGATTATCATTTGAAAATATATTTGTGTGTGTGTGTGTGTGTGTGTGTGTGTGTGTATTCGCGCATAAAGTGTGTTATTTTCTTGACGTTTTGCATGCAATTTGTTTTTCATAATTTTCTTGTGTGTTGATTTCTGTGGTAGTGATGAGGTAAATTTCGATAACTATCGATAACAGTCGATTACAACGATAGTTGTCTTTGATGTGTAGATTGTAGGTATTATGTATTTCTTATGATTATTATAGTATTTGTTTGTTTTTATATTTGATTAATGTGTATATAAATATGAATTTAGTTAAAATAGAATTATTTGTTTAATGTTTCGTTACGTGTGTTTTTGATTCGACTATGTGAGTGCATGATTTTGCATGTTTTTGATACGATGGTTTTCATATTTTAAAATTGTTGTGAACGTTTGGTTTCTTTGAATGTGGACTGTATATTATAGTAGTTAGGTTACTGGTTTAGTTAATTTATTGATTATATATATATTTTTTTTAATTAAGTTTCAGTTTTTTTTGTTTATTTATTTACAGATGCCAACAATTATTTATTTATTATTTTCTTTTGTTTTTTATTTTTTATGTAGAGTCTTTGGGTTATAAGAGTGTGTTGTCTTCGTTACTTTTATTTGTTGGCAGGTAGCATATTTTCGCGATCGGTCGTTTTAATACGCCTGATTTCGTTTTGATCGTTACGACACGAGTTAGTCCATCTGATCCGGGGTGCATTTCTTGTATTCTCGCTAAACTCCAATGTGACGGTGGAAGACGTTCGTCCTTCAGAAGAACCAAGTCTCCGATTTTCGGTTCTGCTTCCGTTTTTATCCATTTTGGACGTTGTTGGAGTCGCGATAAATACTCACTGTTCCATTTATGCCAAAATGTGTCCAGGAATGCTTGTAATCGTTTATAACGATCGAGATAGCCAATTTTCCGCATTGTGTTGTCCCCTTGCGGTATCGTGTGGAGTGACTCACCGACCAAAAAATGCGCTGGCGTGATGACTTCCAAGTCATCGGCGTTATCGGAGAGAGGGCATAAGGGCCTTGAATTCAAACACGCTTCTATCTGTGTAAGAAACGTGGCGAGTTCCTCGTAGGTAAGCCTCTCGTTGCCGACAACTCTTTTTAAGTGGTACTTGACCGACTTCACCCCGGCTTCCCATAGTCCTCCAAAATGAGGGGAAGCGGGGGGAATGAAATGCCATTCGGTACCCAAATTCGCCAATGTGCCAGCGACCTCCTTCCAATCGTGGTGAGCATCCCGTAACAACCTACGTAGCTCTGCGTTGGCTCCCACAAAATTGGTCCCGCAATCACTATAGACCTGAGTGCATACTCCACGCCGTGCCGTAAAACGACGGAAAGCTGCCAAAAATGCCTGTGTAGTTAGGTCCGACACTACCTCTATATGAATCGCCTTCGTTGCTAAGCAGATGAACACTGCAAAATATCCTTTGTAGGTTTTACCGCCTCGACCTTTCCATGATTTTATTTCGATTGGTCCTGCATAGTCGACTCCGGTATGGCTAAATGGTCGGGCCATGCGCACCCTGGCGGCTGGTAAACTACCCATAAGCTGCTGCATCTCCTTAGCCTTCTGTCTAAAACAGTTTTTGCACCGATGGATGTGGTACTTAACGACCCGCTTGATTTGTCCAATCCAGTAGGTTCGTCTGATATAGGCAATCATTTGCTGAATTCCACCATGGAACGTTCTGTCGTGTGCGTCTCGTACCACAAGGCTGGTGAAGTGGTTATTGTATTTTAAAATTGTAGGATGCTGCTCCTCATAGCATAAATTCGAATTTTGCAGACGACCTCCCACACGTAGTACTCCATGAGCATCGATGAATGCGTTTAATGTGCGTAGAACCTTTGGGGTTTCGCCAGTTCTCTGAATTTCATTCAGTTCTGCCAGGAACATCTCTTTTTGTGCTGCCTTGACTGCGAGCAGAGTTGCTGCGTGTAACTCCTGGGGGCACAGTGGCTGGGAATTCCTCTCATTTTTGGTGGTTCTGCAGTTTTTGACGAATCGCAAGCAGTTTGCAATGACCCTTACCACCTTTGACAGCTGAGAAAAATGGTGAACCACTTCGCTGACGCAATCGCTATCGCTGCTCTGAGCACAATGTGTCTTGACAGCTCGCCTTTCTTCCTCTGTGTAGATGTTCAAGGGTTGCTCAGGAACCTCAAACTCCCATCGGCCTCGTAAAAATCGGGGTCCTTGCCACCAAAAGTCTAGGGACTCTAGATCTCCAGGTAGAACACCTCGTGATGTCAAATCAGCTGGATTATGGAGTGTTGGTACGTGTCTCCATGAATTAATATCGGTTAGGCGCTGAATTTCGGAAACACGATTGGCGACAAATGTGTCCCATTTAGAGGCTGGTGAACGAATCCAAGCTTGCGTAATCATGGAGTCTGTCCAAGCATAAATTGTTTGGATTCCCAAGACTACTGCAACGTGTTGAAGTAATGTGGCCAAAACCACTGCTCCACAAAGTTCTAGACGCGGAAGCGACACGGTCCTCTTACACGGGGCCACTTTGGTCTTTGAAATAAGTAAATGTACGTGGATGTTGTCTTCGCTGTCCAAAACTCTAAGGTACACTGCTGCCCCAAAGGCCTTCATCGAAGCGTCGCAGAACCCATGTAGTTCAACCGCCTTATTATTTCGCATCATGTTAATCCACCTTGGAATTTTGATGCGCTCTATCAGTGGTAGTTCTCGGCGAAAAGCTTCCCATTGACCTTTTAATTGCAAAGGGATTGGATCATCCCAATCCGAACCCAGGCTCCAGAGTTGTTGCATCATAATTTTGGCAGTGATGATGCACGGCGAAATCCAGCCAAGTGGATCAAACAATTTTGCGATTGCAGACAACATAGACCTCTTCGTTATTTCCTTGGTATCTTGTTGAAGATTCTGAAACGAAAATGAGTCACTGATTGGGAACCACTTAATGCCCAGTGTTTTGACATGGTTCAGTGCTTCAAATGGAATCTCAAAGTCGATTTCACGATCTTGCTCTGGAATATCGTCCACCAACGTTCTTTCGTTGCTTGTCCACTTCCGCAAATAAAATCCTGCAGAGGCTAACAGTTGCTGAGCCTCGCTGCGCTTTTGCCTAGCATCTTGTACAGAATCGGCTCCACTAATCAAGTCATCGACGTACATATCCTCAAGAACAACCTGTGCACCTAAGGGAAAGTTATGTTTTTCGTCCTCAGCCAACCTTTTGAGAATACGGATCGCCAAATAGGGTGCACTCGCAGTACCAAAAGTGACCGTTTTCAGCTTGTAGGCCTTCAGTGGTGCGGTTTGATTGTCTCTCCAGAAGATTAGCTGGTAGTAACGATCGAAAGTAGAGTTTATCGTTACAAAAATCTTTTGAATCACCATTGTAATGCTCTCCCACTACAACCTGAGAGCGACATTGATACGATTGGTGACAGTATTACAAGGTTAATCCACGCTTCGGCTCCTCCTGTGAATAACACCTCTTCGTTCACTCCCAAAAGCAAATGGTTCGATAGAGAATGTAGCAACCTACGAAAACTCTCTTTTAAGTTCTTAAAACTTTTCAGAGCAACAAACTCTCTTGCCTTCAAAATGTTGTACCTGCGCGCCAATCAGGAATTTAAACAGTTGTGCTATCAGAAAAAAGCTCGTTACCTCAAAAGTCTTGCAACTAGGTTACAACAGTCCAAAAACTCAAAAGAATTCTGGAATAATGTTCAGGAATTGGGAGGGCGCATTCGAAGTGTGAAGATTTCTGTCGAAGCTGATACGTTAGCTGCTCATTTTAAAACACTGCTATCAGCGGAGGAGGGTCTTCACAGTTTTAGCTTTGCATTACCTAACACAATGGTATCTGAACTTGACTGCTCGATTTCCTTAGGAGAGCTTAAAGCTTCCTTGCGGGCTATGAAAAACAACAAAGCTCCGGGGTGTGATGGTATTCCAATCGAATTTTTTAAAAACGGAACAGACCAACTCGAGATTTACATTGTGGATTTTTTCAATTTAGTATACAACAGCGCTTGTGTACCAACGAGCTTTACCAAAGCGCTTATTTTTCCTATTTTCAAAAAAGGTGATGTAAGTCGACCAGAAAACTACAGAGGCATCTCTATTCTCAACTCTCTAAGAAAGATTTTTGCTTCGATCTTATACAATAGACTTTCCAGGTGGATAGAGGATAATAATCGCCTCAGCATGTATCAAGCTGGTTTTCGGGCTGGTTTTTCCACCGTTGATCATATCTTCGCGCTGACTAGCATCGCTAGAAAATATATTGAAAATAAAAAGAAACTTTTTGTGTGTTTTGTAGATTTTAAAGCAGCGTTTGATACAGTCAACAGGCAAGCTTTAATTTATAAACTGGCATCCCTTGGATTGTCAAGAAAGTTTTTAATGCTGTATGTCAAATTTCTTTCGTCATCTAGCGCAGCTGTGTGGGATGGGTCGAACCTGTCCGAATGGTTTGAAACATCTGCAGGCGTCCCTCAGGGCTGCATATTAAGCCCAATTTTATTCGCGTTGTACATTGATGCAATATCTGATATTCTTCCGGGTGGCGTTAACTTTGGGGGCAATCACATAAAAGTACTTATGTACGCTGATGACCTGGTGTTAATGGCGGAAAATCCTTCTTCTTTACAACTGCAAATTAATAGATTGCAAACTTACTGTAAAACTTGGGATCTGCATATCAACGTCGCAAAAACCAAGGTCATGGTATTTGAGAACCGGCAGAGGAGACGTCCTGGGGTAGGAACTTGGCGACTTAACAACGAACAAATTGAGGTAGTTCGTGAGTTCAAGTACCTGGGTGTATTGTTGGCGTACAATCTAAACTTTAACAAGCATGCCAGAGAAAAAAGTATTGAAGCCAAACTGGCACTCAACATGATGTGGCCGAAGTTCTTCGCCAATCAAAACATTGACCTTTCTTCGAAGTATCAAGTGTTTAACGCCACAGTTAATACTTGTATGTGCTATGGTGTGCAGGCCTTTGGATTCAGCCCCCTCGAAGAATTTGAGGCAGTCCAAAGATTCTTTTTTAAGCGTCTTTTTCGGCTACCAAATGCGACCCCGACCTACGCTATTCATGTGGAGTCAGGTTTGCCTCCCATCTACGTGCGAAACTTGAAAGCTCATTCTGATTATCTAACCAGAGTGGTAATGAGAAGCGGGAATAGTCTTTCCAAGACTATCCTAATAAGATTGCTACAAACCAATGCTTCTCCATTTAAGGACTGGAACCAGCTAGCGATATCTCACGAAATGAATGTCTCCTTTACTTTAACTAATGTTAACGACTGGCAAAGGCTTTTTGAAATGATCATTGCTAAAGTGGATGACAAATTATACGATCAGCATCTAAATAGAGCATCTTCCTCAGCTTCAAGGTTAATCTATAGGAACTTAAACCATCACTTGCTATCTCACGAAAGTTATTTCAATATAAATTTTTCATCGAAAGTTATAAGCACCATTTTTAGAGCGAGAGTAGAATTAATAAATTTAAATTTCATCCCTCACAGAACAGATCTTAAGGAAACGTGTAATCTATGCAATATGAGAGTGCCTGAAAATATTCACCACTTCATCGCGGAATGCCCTATTTTACAAGAGATTCGTCGACTATACTTCCAAGAAAGCAATCTGTCCGTTAATGGCCTGTACGATATACTAAACGGAGCTAGGGGGTGGCTTGTTTTGTACAAATACTGCAACCATGCTCTGGCATACCGTAATAGCTTTTAAAAGTCCAAGCTACAAGCCATTTTTGCCGTTTTGCTTAAGTTATTGCTTAAATAATCCAAAATTTTTCCTTCATGTTTCAAATCATTTAAAATTGCTAATTTTTTGTGTTTTAAATCACTTCAAAATTATAAATCTTTATGTTGCAAATCATCAAAATTGTTTAAGACCCCTCGCTGATCCATTCCATTCCTTTATTCTAGTTTTATACTTATATACTGCTGTACAAATTGCATTTATTTTTTGTTTTATTTTATATAAATATATTTTTTTCTTTTTTTGTAGACTAATTGTTAAAGATTTAACGAATTTATCTTTTATGCTTAACCGAAAATCTTGTGTTGTAAATAAGTATTTCTTTCTTTTTTCAATTTTCCTTTTTCAATTTAACTTCTTTGTAATAATTCTTTAATATCTATGAAATGTCATTTCCGGCAGACGGCTACTTGTGCCATGCTCATGGTCTCAAACACAAACTATTGTACATATATTTCATGAAATAAAGAATCTAATCTAATCTAATCTATTATGACATAAAAAAAAAAAAAAAAAAAAAAAAAAAAATCTAATCTAGTAACGATCGGGGGGACTAACCAAAATTTGACGGTACATCTTCTCGATGTCTGCCGTAAACGTAACTCGATGAGTCCTCCATCGCAGAATTAAATCGACAATGTTGGTTTGCAGCTTTGGACCCACGAGCAAACGATCGTTTAAAGATGTACCATTCGATGTTTTAGCTGCGGCATCAAATACGACCCTCAGCTTAGTCGTGGAACTAGCCTCCTTAAACACAGCATGATGTGGCAGGAAGTAGTGATATGGAGTTTTAAGTGACGTGTCGTCCACAAGATCTACTTCCTCCATGTGCTGAAGTGTGATGTACTCCCGGATACAGGCGCTGTAACTTTCGTGCAGCTTCGGATGCAACGCAAACCTTTTCTCCAAATGGGCAAATCGACGAAGCGCGCATTCCTTGCTGGACCCCATCGCTGGATAACCTTCCTCCTTAAACGGCAGCATCACTTCATAGCGCCCACTGGACAAACGTTTGGTGTTTCTAGCGAAATGTTCATCGCAAATGATGTCTTCTTCAGGACCGCTAGTCTGGAATGGCTCTTCTTCCATTTCCCAAAATGTTTGCAACTGGGAACTCAGATCCGTGAACTGAACAAAGCTGCGCAAACGTTGCGGATTCTCAGATGGAACCTTGCCAAATATTATCCATCCCAACCTGGTATTTTGCGCTATCGGTGCTATGGTATCTTCGCAGCGTATGATGTCTGGAAGGAGTATTTCGGCGAAAACGTCACTTCCAAACAATAAATCCACTTGTGCAGGCAAATAAAAATCAGGATCCGCTAAACGCAAACCGGAAAGATGTTGCCATTTGTCAGGTTTTAGTTGTTGGGTCGGAAGAAGCCCAGTCAGCGACTTGAAAACGAACGCCCTAACGGCGCTCTCAAATGTCGAATGTCTTGACGCAAACGTAATGTCGACATAATTTTGTGTTGTGCCGCTGCTGACCATCCCCAACCCAGATACCTCGACAAATGCACGATGTCTTTTCAACCTCAACAACTGCGCCGCAGATTCGGTAATAAATGTTGCTTCTGATCCGGGATCGATTAAAGCCCGCAGATCATGGAAACGTCCATCAGCTGATCTCACCCTTACAATTGCTGTTGCCAAAAGCACCTTTGACCGTTGCGAGAGTGAATGGAATGTGTTGATCTGCCTGCTCGTCGATGGCTGCGGTTCCTCCGAAAGTTGAAACGCAGGAGCGTTTGGATTCACGGCTACCTGGTATGACTGCGTATTTCCGGATCTGGGCTGTTGTGAGCATTGTGTTATTGCTGGCTGCATATTGTTGTTGTTGTTGTTGCGATGGTTATTGTTATTATTATTATCAGGATGCATCTCGTGAATATGCAGCAGGGAATGGTGACGTTGTTGGCAAAAGTAGCAACATTTAGTGCTTGGACACTCTCGCACCATGTGCCCATAACCAAGACAATTGTCACAAACTTTTGTATTCCTGACTGCCTGTTTCCGCTCCATCGGATTAAAATTCAGGAAGCGTTGACATCTCCTCAGCGCATGTTGCCTTTGGTGACACAGCTTACATGAAAAGGCATCTCTAGAAGATGTATTTGCCAAAAACACCCGCTGAGCGTCTGTGTACGACCGGTTCCTCGTGCTGACAGCTAAATCGTCTCTTACCCAAGGCCTGGAACTCCCCTTCAGGTCCTGCTGGCCGACCACCTCAAGAGTCCGGAAGCGAGTTTCTAAAAATTCCGTGAACTGTTTGTACGTTGGCAGCTCCTTGAGGCTCTCCAACTTCTCTTCCCATAGCTGCTGAGTAGAATTTGGCAATTTATGTAGCAGAACGTATATTAAAATCGCGTCCCAATGTTCTACCCGCAACCCCAAATTCGCCAACGCATGAACGCACTCCTGAGATGTGTCCAGCAACTCCTTCAGCCCATTCGCTGATTCCTTGGATAATGGTGACTGTCCAAGAAGCAACTTCAGCTGTGCATTGACCAGCACGCGTTTGTGGTCGTAACGCGAAGTAAGCAACTCCCATGCCTTTGCGTAGTAACCCGCATCGCAAGGAAGATGTTGCAGCAGTCGCTCAGCCTCACCCACTAAGCACGACTTTAGATAATGCATTTTATCAATGTCGCTTAACGATGCATTTTTATGGACCATGGACTCAAACAGACCCTGAAAAGACCTCCATGTTGTGTACGAGCCGCTGAACTTCGGAATATCGATTTCGCGAAGCCTAATTTTACTGCTGGATGCCGTCGATTCACCTGGAGTAACACTTGCAGCAGCCTGGGTGAATTTCTCCAACGTTTCCAACAAATCGCTGCGATACTCAAGGTAAATTTCTTGAATTTGCTCGTACACAATAAATAACTCCTCCAATTTCAGGTCTGCTTCAAGCCTTCCGCCCCCGACGATTGCCTCGTGATATTGCCTAGCAACTCGCATATTTTCTTCCAGCATGTTAAGACGACTTGCAACATATGCTTGTTGCTTACGTTTCTTTGTACAGTTTTTAAAGCTGGTGAAATTATTAACTACCATCGTTAAAACGCCCTTTTGTAGCAAACCGTAATTAATATTACCTTCGGCCATTATAATTATGCGCGTAGGTTTTAGTTATTTATATTATTTAATATGTTTTAAATCAAAAGTAGTAATAAAAGCAAAACTTACTTGCTTTTGCTGCGCTTGGATGTTTGTAATTTGTTGTTGTAGGCGCCACAGACCAATTTGCCTCAATCCTCTGGATTCTGGATACCGCTGGCGATTTATTCTTTTCACGACGCGTTAATAACGATTTACACACACACAAAATGTCAATAGATTTAAGTTTTATTGTAATTTAAGATGAATTTAATATAGTTTTAAGTTGATATGTCAAGAAGCTAATTGCACTTTGTATTGCACTTTCTAACCCCACTTTTTTTTGATAAATTTACGTTCAATTAAATTTCGTTTGTCAAAGTTTGATACAATTAACAATTAACATTTAAATTAGACGCGAAAAGGACCAAATGTAACGACATGTATTTTTAGTGGCGAAATAAAGAAACCAAATGTAAAGAACAAAAGACACGACGTTCACAACGTTATAATGGTTTTTATTCGAACTCTCGATTACAAGTTATTGTACACGCAATTCGTACACTAATGACATTTATGTATATTGTTTTATGTTATAATGTAAAAAATGAATTTGTATATAATGTAAATGTTTATAATGTAATTTGTGTAATTTTGACATTATATGTGTTGTCATTTGTTGTATTTGTATCGTCTTCTGTCATCGATGGTAGGCAGCTGTGTGGATGGGGTGGGCATTGTTGATTTGGTGATGTGCATTAACATTGATTCTGCAACACTCCATGAAGTTGCAACATTGCAAGTAATGTGAGTTAATGTGCAAGAAATAATTGAGAACAGGTGTGGTGGATGTTGTTATTTTGGAATTTTTTGAACAAGATTTTTTTAAATGCAAATGGCAGTAATGCAGTATTAGTTCGTGCAAGATAAAATTAATTAATAAATTTCTTAGGCCTATTAAGTGTCCACGTAGCTGCGCTTCATTCCGTAGTCGCACATGCGACTTTGCAGCTCCGTGGACAGAGCTTCGTTTGTTTATATGCAAGCTGCAAGGAAGCTGCAAGCAAGCACACAAAAAGCTGCAAATGACGAAAGCGTGCGTATGAATGAAGCGCAGCTACGTCGACAGTTAAGGCCTTACTCCTAGCAATGCGCCCCCAGAACTTGGCGCCCTGTGCATTTGCACATCTTGCACATATGGTTGGTCCGGCCCTGGTTATAGTACTTTTACACCTCGTCTGAATTCAACATTTCAGCATACAAAATTTCGAAATCCAATTCAAAATCAAACTTGGCACCTTAAGGAACGCCGTTCTTTTCTTTATTCATACTTCTATTTATAGTTCCGTATAAATCCCGTGAATATGTATGTATCTATCTAATATGTAGTTACAAATTCCGGTATTTTCGGGATCAGAAAACAGGGGGTCCACAAATCGCAGGATTGTATTGGCTAGTAGTGACAATGAAATTGTCAGGTTGCTAACGATCGTCGGAACAAGTCTGAACACACAATTTTTATTATTGTCAGACAATTAGGACATTGTACGACTCATCAGAAATTGTCAGATGTCGTTGTTTATGGAAGCTGACATTAGCTTGCAATTTTTTCATTGACAGACAGTTTAACCTATGTTATAGACGCGAAATCGAAGTTTACTTTTATACACAATGGAAAATAATTTAATCGATGCAAACAACTGTGCATTGGAAAAGTCGCCAGCATTAAAAAAGACTAAAAAAAAAATGTATGGTCTGAAGTTTGTGATATAATTCTTGTTTTCTGTGTGTTTTTTTTAAAACTAGTTAGTCGACGACACTTCCTTTTTATTAGATATTCATATTGGCGAAGGGGATAGGTATACCGTCAACATGAACATACCGTGATCATCAAATAGTTTTGAGTACATCCGCAAAAAATTGCGATAGAGTTCTGGCTCCTCAGGTCGCAATTCGACGAATAATTTGGAGTAGAATCCCTTCTGCTGACGACGCGACGGGCTATCGAATCCTTTGTATAAACACGACGTCGTTTTTAAGGAAATTCATCTTCCTCGTTGTCTTCCAACATGTAGGCAGTTAAAATAGTTGCGAGTGCAATATTTTAATTCATTATCCTTATTACAAAAAAAAACCACAAGACTTTGAATTTATCTGCCAATGTCTGACAACAGATCGACCAATGTTTCATATTCAAATATCTGCCGAGTGCCGACCGTGTGAACACACAATTTTCAACCTTACAACGTTGTCAGAAAAGTAATTGTAAGACCATTGTAAGACATGCATCTGACAATGAAATTGTAAGACTTTGAGACAAAATCTTACAACCGTTTGAAACGCACAATTTTGTATTGTATGTAAGGTAGTTGGCTGTTGTAAGCTCATTGTCTGTCATTGTCAGAGCATTGACAGATCTGACAATATTGTAAGATCTTACAATCATGTGTACTTAGCTTTACACACTTTACAGTGACATTTGACAGGATAAACAAAATAGGTATGTATAGTTAAGTGGTGGACGAGTGTTGTTGTTCTGGCACAGTAGGTAAACCAAATTAATAAATAATAACAATTAATATCTAAAAAAAATATGACAGATATGTGCTCAAGTGTGTTTCAATTCAGATGTTCAAAATTTTCGAGCTTTGTTCAGAGCTCAGATAAACCTAAAAACAAAAACGCCATGTATAGGCATAGCTAAGCTACTTTACCCCGTCGGCTTTGCTCGTGCCTAGGAATTGTATTGCCCAGATACATTTTTGTCTATCAGCCCAATGCATGTTCCATATTTTAAAAAGTGCTTGAGTTTTTTTTTACCTTTGGGCCATTAACAAACATTTTTTTTTTAATTTGAGCTTAATCGGGCAGGTGATTTTCGTGATACCAATGTAGGTATGAGATTCCTCTGGTTTTTATTCAGTCCGATTGTTCAATTTTGACCAATCTTCACAGGAGCAATATCGGTCCAATACCTAAGATTGCCTGGAAATTGGAACTCAATCGATTTGGTAGTTTGCGAGATATAAAATTTTTGAATTACATAATTAGAAAAAGAATCAATAAAATCTATGCATATTTAACAAAAATATAGGCAAAATAGTGAGACTCTAACATAGAACATTTATGCACAATCTTAAAATCTTGTGTACCTATATAATGTCAGCAAGAAAGCCAAAATCATTTTTATTCAATTTATCCTTCCCAACTCACCCCCTGCATCACCCTCCCTCTCCTAAAGTCATAAATCCTACACATTGCTTTTGTTATTGATACTTGTTTGTAATATTGCATCTCCTTTACTGTCTTCCAAACCAAACTAGTTCCCTACCCTGTTACGTCATATCAGAAAGAATTTTATACTGATGGATGAGGATGGGGAATGAAGAAAGAGAAAAGGCAAACCAGTTTGTTTTTGTTTTTTTCTTTGGTTTTCTCTATATACATTTCGACAGCAAAGCTAAGCATGAAATATCCTACCTCAGACTGGTTTACAACAAAAAATGACCCATCCAGCATTCCTTAGAGGGATATTTTTGTTGGGATTTTGTTTATCCAATCTTCAATCCCAGATATGCCCAGATCCATTTAACAAACCAGCACAAACGATCGCAGCGACGTATGGACCGCGTAGCGGATGATTGCATCGGTGCCGATTCTATTTGTAGTTATTCAATGAACATAGCCATTGAAAATACTAGTGCTTTAAATTCTAACCAAAGGTACTTAAATTCATCAGCGGAACTTTGTGCACAAATTTCATCGCTCCAGAATCAGCATATACAAAACGTGAGTACATTGCCAATTTACTTATTTTCTATGGCTTAACTATACCTACTTAAAATTACTTTGATATCTACATAAATTTAAATATCTTAATACCTAATTACATATATTTTAAAATTGTATCTCAACTGATATTGAATATACCTATAGTGTTGAGTTAATTTATCGATCGACCTTATCGACATCCAAATCAGCCATTTATCTTGATTAGATATTATCAATATTAATTCGTCATATAAACTTGAACTATACTATACATACTATGAATTTACGTCCTACAAAAACAAATAAAATAGTTTTAAGAGAATATTTTTTTCTCTTTATTTGATGCACACGTGCTTAGCATATAATTTAGATTTTTACCAACAATAAAGAGTTGATGCTCTCATCATTGACATGTTAAACAATTCTGTTTTCTCTTTGTTAAACATGAGTATGTGGTAAATATTTTTTTTGTCGTTGAGATGAGTCGCTGAGAGAAGTGTTCGTGATCTCGAGTTAGGGACTATTCCAATAGAGATTGAGGAAGGAATAGTCACGGTGCGATGGCTACTGTCAGTCGCAAGGGGAGGGTTCCTCCAAGTGTCACAACACCTAAGACACCCCAAAGTAATAAGAACGTTTATAATACCCACCTTATCATCATACAATAGTATTACTGCCAGTTTTGCAGTGATAACTTGACCTTATGTCACAATTTCAGTTTTTCTTCCTTCTTTTTATTTCATTTTCGGCACGATAATTTTAGTAAGCATAGGGTACATAGCAGCAAGATCCCGCCCCACCTACGAGTTAACGCCGTGCAACCGCAAGCGTGCCGATGCTGCTACCAATTTTACAATTTTTTAGGATATTTTACTCCATCCCCATACCCCCTTTAGCTTACAATGGCGCCCAACTTGCAGCTCGTTAATGCCAAGCTTAGAAACAAATGCTTTGTTTCTTAAATGGTATCTATATACGTATGTACATTAAAAAATCTTTAAGAATGCGTACAAATGTCATCAGTATGCATATTTCAGTACATCACTGTATCACAACCAGCTTTCTTGCGGAAGCTAGAGTTTTCAATTTGTGTTTCGGATAATTCCTTTGTGCACTGAAATATCAGAAATACAATCCTGTATTTTAGAATAGGCTGACATCAATTTCAAGTGACTAAGTAGGTTAACGCAATGAGTCCAAGCATACTTCATTGATAATATGCTAACATACTATCAAAGAGCTTGTGTCACCATATGCAGTTTTCTGCAGTTACAGATGTTTTCATTTTTTTTTGCTTCTGAGTCGTTAGGGACAATTGCCTAATAGTCCAGAGCATACCGAAAACGATGAAAATCTGTCAATAAATTCTCATTTATCAACACATTTTAATTTCTCTTTACCTTTCAAACAATATGAACTTCTACTACTCACTCTCACGAACACTTCAAGTAAGCAAAAGTCTCAATGACTACGTTTATGAATTATTGTTCTCATTTATCAACAACAACATTATTTTTTATACCCGGTACCACACTGTGGTGAGGGTATATATTCACTTTGGCATTCCATTTGTAACGCACATAAGGAGGCGTTGTAGGTATGACAAACTATATATATTATTGATCAGCATCACTTTCTTAGTCGATCTAGCGATGTCCGTCTGTCTGTCTGTCTGTCCGTCTGTCCGTCTGTCCGTCTGTCCGTCTGTCCGTCCGCACGATTACGGCCGTAATTTAAGAGCTATCGACTTGAAATTTGGTACGCAAGCTTTTATCCAACAAACTGAGGCTAAGTTCGAAGATGAGCAAGATCGGATGAAAACTACTACTACCTCCCATACAAAAATATCGGATTTATATAGCTTTTTGATGTTAAAAATTAAATTTGAATAGCTACAATAAAAATAGCAAGTTTAAACTTTGCACATATTGTTTTAATAATATTTAAAATTTTTTGACAAAAAATGAGCTTGGTCGAATTAAAACTACCCATACCTCCCATACAAATATATAATTTTTTTAATACTTAAATATTTTTTTTTATTTTTACAATAATATAGTACCGGGTATTTGAGCTTCGGCATAGTCGAAGATAATTGTCTTACTGGTTTTCTATTGATTTCATATCAATCCATTTCGATTCTCTTAAAGAAAGTATAACCAAAATAAAATATGAACAAAAACAAAACAAACAACGGAGCTATTCCTAAGCCGTCTAAAGGAATAACCACACGTTCTCAGACCATGCTTAATTCAGACACACCCATTTCCAATAGCAAATTTCAAGCAGTTAGACACTCTCCTACTAGAATGTCTCTAGTCCATTTAACAAACCAGCACAAACGATCGCAGCGACGTATGGACCGCGTAGCGGATGATTGCATCGGTGCCGATTCTATTTGTAGTTATTCAATGAACATAGCCATTGAAAATACTAGTGCTTTAAATTCTAACCAAAGGTACTTAAATTCATCAGCGGAACTTTGTGCACAAATTTCATCGCTCCAGAATCAGCATATACAAAACGTGAGTACATTGCCAATTTACTTATTTTCTATGGCTTAACTATACCTACTTAAAATTACTTTGATATCTACATAAATTTAAATATCTTAATACCTAATTACATATATTTTAAAATTGTATCTAAACTGATATTGAATATACCTATAGTGTTGAGTTAATTTATCGATCGACCTTATCGACATCCAAATCAGCCATTTATCTTGATTAGATATTATCAATATTAATTCGTCATATAAACTTGAACTATACTATACATACTATGAATTTACGTCCTACAAAAACAAATAAAATAGTTTTAAGAGAATATTTTTTTCTCTTTATTTGATGCACACGTGCTTAGCATATAATTTAGATTTTTACCAACAATAAAGAGTTGATGCTCTCATCATTGACATGTTAAACAATTCTGTTTTCTCTTTGTTAAACATGAGTATGTGGTAAATATTTTTTTTTGTCGTTGAGATGAGTCGCTGAGAGAAGTGTTCGTGATCTCGAGTTAGGGACTATTCCAATAGAGATTGAGGAAGGAATAGTCACGGTGCGATGGCTACTGTCAGTCGCAAGGGGAGGGTTCCTCCAAGTGTCACAACACCTAAGACACCCCAAAGTAATAAGAACGTTTATAATACCCACCTTATCATCATACAATAGTATTACTGCCAGTTTTGCAGTGATAACTTGACCTTATGTCACAATTTCAGTTTTTCTTCCTTCTTTTTATTTCATTTTCGGCACGATAATTTTAGTAAGCATAGGGTACATAGCAGCAAGATCCCGCCCCACCTACGAGTTAACGCCGTGCAACCGCAAGCGTGCCGATGCTGCTACCAATTTTACAATTTTTTAGGATATTTTACTCCATTCCCATACCCCCTTTAGCTTACAATGGCGCCCAACTTGCAGCTCGTTAATGCCAAGCTTAGAAACAAATGCTTTGTTTCTTAAATGGTATCTATATACGTATGTACATTAAAAAATCTTTAAGAATGCATACAAATGTCATCAGTATGCATATTTCAGTACATCACTGTATCACAACCAGCTTTCTTGCGGAAGCTAGAGTTTTCAATTTGTGTTTCGGATAATTCCTTTGTGCACTGAAATATCAGAAATACAATCCTGTATTTTAGAATAGGCTGACATCAATTTCAAGTGACTAAGTAGGTTAACGCAATGAGTCCAAGCATACTTCATTGATAATATGCTAACATACTATCAAAGAGCTTGTGTCACCATATGCAGTTTTCTGCAGTTACAGATGTTTTCATTTTTTTTTGCTTCTGAGTCGTTAGGGACAATTGCCTAATAGTCCAGAGCATACCGAAAACGATGAAAATCTGTCAATAAATTCTCATTTATCAACACATTTTAATTTCTCTTTACCTTTCAAACAATATGAACTTCTACTACTCACTCTCACGAACACTTCAAGTAAGCAAAAGTCTCAATGACTACGTTTATGAATTATTGTTCTCATTTATCAACAACAACATTATTTTTTTTCTATTGATTTCATGTCAATCCATTTCGATTCTCTTAAAGAAAGTATAACCAAAATAAAATATGAACAAAAACAAAACAAACAACGGAGCTATTCCTAAGCCGTCTAAAGGAATAACCACACGTTCTCAGACCATGCTTAATTCAGACACACCCATTTCCAATAGCAAATTTCAAGCAGTTAGACACTCTCCTACTAGAATGTCTCTAACTTCCCATCATTCTCTTAGTGATCGAAACACTTGCTTTGACCAAAGTTTTAATAACTCGCTCTCTGATGTCCAACAAGCACCCAGAGTTGTGTTTACAAATAGTGCAGTTACCCAAACCACGACGACTACGACTATCACGAGTGTGTCAAACCCAATTGTCACTTCGGTAATTGGCGGTACTTATGATGTAAACAATGTTATGCAACATCTCCCAATATCGTTGGTTAATCAGCAGGTTGACAATTTTTTTAATGCAGCTCATGCCAACATAACAAATGCTACTGCTGGTTGCTCTCAAACAGCTGATCTGCTCCACAATGTTCCACAGCTACAGTTTGTTTCTAGCAATGCGCCAAAAATGAAACAGCTGGATGAACACATCAAAGAAGTTGTACACAGTTCGCTAGGTGACTTAATTCCAAAATTAATAAAAACCAATATAGACAAGGCACTACAGCCACTTTTAAATTCAAACTTTCACAACAACAATGTTTCGGTCCCACCTGTGAATCGCCAAATTCAACAACCTTTAAATGATTTTAATAATAATAATCATCCAGATGATTATTCAAATGTAGATTCTCATCATAGTGTGCATTTGGATGCAACATATGCGAATGGTAGACTGAGCCAATCAAGGTCAAACGATGGACCCTGGCTTCGACTAGATAAGTGGGGACTTACATTTGATGGCTCGTCGAAAAGTATGTCGGTTGAAGATTTTGTGTACAGGGTGGAAATTCTAAAGTCCAATTACAATGCATCTTGGAGTGACGTTTTAATGCATTTTCACCAGCTTTTGAAAGGAGTCGCTCAGGATTGGTATTGGCAGTATATTCGAGGCAATCCTCGCGGCGATTGGCCCGGTTTACGTCGAGCTTTGGCGAAACAATTTCGGAATCATGAAAATGATTTTGAAATCATTAAGCAACTGATGGAAAGAAGGCAATTACCGCGGGAGAGTTTCGAAGAATATTACAATTCTATCCATCAGCTGAAAAATCAATTACGTCAGCCAATCCGAGACCACGACCTGATTCAGATCCTCAAATCGAACATTAATTCGAAATTAATGCAATTCATCTACCCGATGAAATTCTACACTCTCGAGCACTTTAAGGACGAGTGCAGAAAAACCGAACGGGTGCTAAATTCCCGTTATAATTCACAGAACAGAGGTATGCCGTACCATACAGTTCAAGAACTCGAGGATGTAGAAGATTATTGTGCGGAGGATGAAGCGCTTAATATTTCAGCGATTTCTGGCGCTGTTGGCAGAGTACCCTTAAGGGGTAAACAAATGAAACCTTCTGCACCAAAAATGCCAAACTGCTTTAATTGCAGGCGTCAAGGTCATTTCTTTTCTGACTGTCCGTCTCCGATTAACAGACTTTTCTGTTACAGATGTATGGCTCAGAGGGATACACGGTTTTAGATTGTGTTCGATGCAATCCTTTACTGGAAAACCCTCAATCGAACGGGATGAATCACGGGGAGTCTCGTTCGACTCAAACCGGCCCCAATTAACAATGGTGGATGCATGTACGAACACAATCAATGACGACATAACACCTCCTAAAAATAAGATAAACCAAAATAGTACTTCAAATGAATTTAAAAAGCATATGTTTCGAAATCAATCATATGAAGACCGGCTAAGACAATATAACCAACTTCGTTCCAAAATAATGAAAATAGAAGAGCTTAAGAATATCGAAGACACAAACAAATTTCACAAAACACACTTGCGTTTCAAGAAGCGAAAAGTCTTCAAACAAATTATTTGCAATGGTATTTTGAATAGTTCTGTTGATTCTCGGCCTTATGCCAAGGTCCAGATGAATGGTAAAGAGATGGTAGGATTATTGGATAGCGGAGCTAGCATTTCTTGTCTCGGCAAAGATTGTTTGAAAACCGTTGAGGACCTGAACATTCCAATCCTCGAATTTTCGTCGTTCATCCGAACAGCAGATGGAAAACAGCAATCAATCATAGGCCGAATTAATACCGAAATGGTTTTCAACAATCAGCGCGAAATGCTGGACTTCTATCTAATACCGTCCCTATCACAGCCTCTTTATCTGGGTATTGACTTCTGGCAGACTTTCAAAATTGCACCACAAATTGTAAGCGAGTTAGCTGAGGATCCAAACTCTGAGATAAAGTCAAAGAGTGAGGAGAGACAGCAACTCGAGTTAACCGATCTTGAAGTCGAACGTTTAAGACAAGCTATATCAAAGTTTCCTTCTTTCTCTGAGCGTGGTTTAGGAAAAACTTCACTGGAGATGCACGTTATTGACACTGGCAATGCCGAACCCGTCAAACAGCGGCATTATCCAGTTTCGCCTCCGATTCAGGAAATGATTTACAACGAATTAGATCGCATGCTTTCTTTGGGAGTGATTGAAGAGAGTATGAGTTCTTGGAGTTCACCCATTATTCTTATCAGAAAACCTGGTAAGAATAGACTCTGTCTGGACTCTCGGAAAGTGAACTCACTCACAAAGAAAGATGCGTATCCTCATATAGAGGGCATGTTGAGCCGTCTGCAAGATACACACTACATTAGTAGTGTGGATCTTAAGGACGCGTTTTGGCAGATTCCTCTAGAGGAAGAGTCCAGGGAGAAAACGGCCTTCACTGTGCCAGGAAGACCACTTTATCAATTCACCGTCATGCCTTTTGGGTTGTGCAATGCAGCTCAAAGGATGTGTCGGTTAATGGATAAAGTGATCCCCAGTGCACTCAGAGAAACCGTTTTTGTGTATCTGGATGATTTGTTAATCATTTCCAAGGATTTTGCTGGCCACCTAAACACCTTAGAGAAAGTAGCGGAATGCTTGAAACAAGCGAACTTAACGATAAACGTGGAAAAGTCGAGTTTCTGTTTCAGGGAATTGAAGTATTTAGGGTATATCGTTGGAGAAGGTCATATAAAACCAGATCCAAACAAAGTTTCGGCAATCAAAGACTTCCCGGTGCCAACATCACTGAAGCAGGTACGAAGATTTCTTGGGTTGTGCGGTTGGTACCGACGATTCATTCGTAACTTTGCGGCGATTGCTAGTCTGCTCACGGACACTCTAAAGAAACACAAGCAATTTGCTATGACACCCGATGCCCTTATGTCCTTCAACGCCTTGAAAACTGCGCTCATTTCTGCTCCTCTTTTATCGAATCCTGACTTTTCAAAACCATTCACGATTCAGTGCGATTCATCGAGTTTTGGGATAGGCGGAGTCTTGTTCCAGTACGACAACGAGAAGAATGAGAGACCCATAGCATTCTTCTCAGAAAAGCTAAACGCGTGCCAGCGCAACTATAGCGTGACTGAGCAAGAGTGTTATGCGGCGGTGCAAGCAGTGAAAAAGTTTCGTGCGTATGTTGAAGGGTCAGCGTTCACCATCGTAACCGACCACGCCAGCCTAAAATGGCTCATGGGCCTTAAAGATTTAAGTGGTAGATTGGCTCGATGGTCGCTGAAACTTCAGGCTTATACCTTTGACATGCAGCACAGGAAGGGAGCACAAAACGTTGTTCCAGATACACTCTCTCGTGCATTTAATGAAGAGCTTTGTGCTTTGCCGTCATCTCCTGCTTGTATTGATCTCCATTCGCCTGATTTCAAGTCACCTGTCTATCTCGAGCTCATATCCACAGTCTCGCAAAATCCACACAACTTTCCAGATATAAAAGTATCCGATGGTATTGTATACAAAAAAGCGTCTAAGAAAGATGATAACCTGCTCGATACTGAGTTCGAATGGAAATTGTGGGTACCGGAAAATTTAACGTTTACCTTGATAGAGGACTTTCACAACCCACCAAACTGTTCTCATGGAGGAATTGTGAAAACCCTATCAAAAATAAGAGAACTCTATTATTGGCCAAATATGACCATTGATGTGCGCAACTTTATTCGCGACTGCTCGGAGTGTAAGCAAAATAAATCTCCTAATATGACGCTTAGACCACCGATGGGATCTCATCATGAAATATATCGTCCCTTTCAAAAACTTTATATTGATTTCATGGGACCCTATCCGAGGTCGAAGCGAGGTAACGCGTTCATTTTTGTTGTGTTAGACGGATTCTCTAAGTATGTCCAACTTAAAGCAATGCGAAAAGCCAATACTAGCGCAGTAGTTGAATACTTAGAGCATAACATTTTTCACCAGTTCGGCGTGCCTGAGTTTGTGCACAGCGATAACGGCCAACAATTCGTGTCGAAAGATTTCCAACAATTTCTCGCTAAGTACGGTTGCACACACATTCGCAATGCGGTTTACTCTCCACAGGCTAACGCATCGGAAAGAGTAAACCAGTCCATACTTTCGGCTATACGGACTTATCTCAGAAAAGACCAGAAGGACTGGGATAAGCACCTATCTGAGATTCAGCAGGCACTGTGTACTTCTGTGCATCAGTCCACTGGCGTTACTCCGTATTACTGTTTGTATGGCCAACACATGAGTACCCATGCAAATGTCTACAAATTATTACGAAGTCTGAAAGCTCTCGATGATGGTGAAATTAACTGCTTACCACCAAATAGCAAGCTAGAAATCATAAGAGAGAAAGTAAAGGAGAATGTTAAACTTGCTTACGAAAGAAATGTTAAGTCCTATAATCTGCGAAGTTCAAAAAGGTTCTTTACATTAGTAGTGTGGATCTTAAGGACGCGTTTTGGCAGATTCCTCTAGAGGAAGAGTCCAGGGAGAAAACGGCCTTCACTGTGCCAGGAAGACCACTTTATCAATTCACCGTCATGCCTTTTGGGTTGTGCAATGCAGCTCAAAGGATGTGTCGGTTAATGGATAAAGTGATCCCCAGTGCACTCAGAGAAACCGTTTTTGTGTATCTGGATGATTTGTTAATCATTTCCAAGGATTTTGCTGGCCACCTAAACACCTTAGAGAAAGTAGCGGAATGCTTGAAACAAGCGAACTTAACGATAAACGTGGAAAAGTCGAGTTTCTGTTTCAGGGAATTGAAGTATTTAGGGTATATCGTTGGAGAAGGTCATATAAAACCAGATCCAAACAAAGTTTCGGCAATCAAAGACTTCCCGGTGCCAACATCACTGAAGCAGGTACGAAGATTTCTTGGGTTGTGCGGTTGGTACCGACGATTCATTCGTAACTTTGCGGCGATTGCTAGTCTGCTCACGGACACTCTAAAGAAACACAAGCAATTTGCTATGACACCCGATGCCCTTATGTCCTTCAACGCCTTGAAAACTGCGCTCATTTCTGCTCCTTTTTATCGAATCCTGACTTTTCAAAACCATTCACGATTCAGTGCGATTCATCGAGTTTTGGGATAGGCGGAGTCTTGTTCCAGTACGACGACGAGAAGAATGAGAGACCCATAGCATTCTTCTCAGAAACGCTAAACGCGTGCCAGCGCAACTATAGCGTGACTGAGCAAGAGTGTTATGCGGCGGTGCAAGCAGTGAAAAAGTTTCGTGCGTATGTTGAAGGGTCAGCGTTCACCATCGTAACCGACCACGCCAGCCTAAAATGGCTCATGGGCCTTAAAGATTTAAGTGGTAGATTGGCTCGATGGTCGCTGAAACTTCAGGCTTATACCTTTGACATACAGCACAGGAAGGGAGCACAAAACGTTGTTCCAGATACACTCTTTCGTGCATTTAATGAAGAGCTTTGTGCTTTGCCGTCATCTCCTGCTTGTATTGATCTCCATTCGCCTGATTTCAAGTCACCTGTCTATCTCGAGCTCATATCCACAGTCTCGCAAAATCCACACAACTTTCCAGATATAAAAGTATCCGATGGTATTGTATACAAAAAAGCGTCTCAGAAAGATGATAACCTGCTCGATACTGAGTTCGAATGGAAATTGTGGGTACCGGAAAATTTAACGTTTACCTTGATAGAGGACTTTCACAACCCACCAAACTGTTCTCATGGAGGAATTGTGAAAACCCTATCAAAAATAAAAGAACTCTATTATTGGCCAAATATGACCATTGATGTGCGCAACTTTATTCGCGACTGCTCGGAGTGTAAGCAAAATAAATCTCCTAATATGACGCTTAGACCACCGATGGGATCTCATCATGAAATATATCGTCCCTTTCAAAAACTTTATATTGATTTCATGGGACCCTATCCGAGGTCGAAGCGAGGTAACGCGTTCATTTTTGTTGTGTTAGACGGATTCTCTAAGTATGTCCAACTTAAAGCAATGCGAAAAGCCAATACTAGCGCAGTAGTTGAATACTTAGAGCATAACATTTTTCACCAGTTCGGCGTGCCTGAGTTTGTGCACAGCGATAACGGCCAACAATTCGTGTCGAAAGATTTCCAACAATTTCTCGCTAAGTACGGTTGCACACACATTCGCAATGCGGTTTACTCTCCACAGGCTAACGCATCGGAAAGAGTAAACCAGTCCATACTTTCGGCTATACGGACTTATCTCAGAAAAGACCAGAAGGACTGGGATAAGCACCTATCTGAGATTCAGCAGGCACTGTGTACTTCTGTGCATCAGTCCACTGGCGTTACTCCGTATTACTGTTTGTATGGCCAACACATGAGTACCCATGCAAATGTCTACAAATTATTACGAAGTCTGAAAGCTCTCGATGATGGTGAAATTAACTGCTTACCACCAAATAGCAAGCTAGAAATCATAAGAGAGAAAGTAAAGGAGAATGTTAAACTTGCTTACGAAAGAAATGTTAAGTCCTATAATCTGCGAAGTTCAAAAAGGTTCTTTAATTCTGGAGATATAGTCTATAGGAGAAATTTCGGTTTGAGCGACGCGACGAAGAATGTTAGTGCCAAATTATGCTCCAAATTTATAAAGTGTAGGGTTGCTAAATCAGTCGGAAACTCATTATATGAAATTGAGGATATGGACGGAAAAAAGATCGGCGTTTATCACGCCAAGGACTTACGCAAATAACATCTGAGCAGATACTTCGGTAGTCAGGGTCATGGGTCGATATCGATTAACATGTTGACAAGGATCCTCTTATTATGAATAGTGTTCTTCGTGTCTTTCTAATCCAGGATATTCATAGAAATTCACGATTTTGTGGCATATTCATACAAAATTAAGAACAAAATATACATATATAAATTTTGAGAATTTAAATTCACCACGAATGTATCTTTTTTCAAACTCAACCGTCGATCTATCCACCCAAGACAAAAACCGGATAGAGGCATTTGAACGCTGCTCATGGCGAATTATACCAATTTGTGTGGATATTTTCGAAATCGAACGCCCCATTTGTCACTTTCTTTCGAAAATGAAAGCTATTTAAGCCTGTGCCTATCTATCTGTCTTCCTTTTCTATAAAACACTTTGCTCGTGGACTGGACCACTGCATGGCACGATGTAAGTTTCCTCCGGTGAGGTTAAGATTTTTTGCATTTTCGATTTTTAATTGATTCCCTTCGAATCGTCCCAATTTTAAGCGTGTAATTTTTTTTATTGCATAGAATCTTGAGTGCTGGAAAAAGTAAGCAAAAGTGCGGTAACCACCACAGAGGAATCTTCAATAAAAATCCTTCACACACGGCGCGAATTTAGTTTGCTTTAAGCCAACCACGCGCATCCTAAAATCTTGTGGAAAATTTATTAGAAATCCACAAAGGTAAGCCCGCAGCCAATTTTTTTTACAATATGTTTTAATCAGCCAATTTAAACAGGCATTGCGCATTGACTTTAGCTGAGACCGAAAATCTGGTGTCCCAGTGCTCCGCTAAAGTCATTTGATTAGGTATCACCCCGTTTTGCGACAAAACACACGAGAGTGACTCTCACAGTGATTCGCACTCAGGTAATACCACACCACATGGACGCAAACTAGCCCCCGCAAAAGAAGTCTACAAGTCCTCCAACCCGCCTGTTCCGTACACCACCACTCCAACCATCACAGGTACATGGTAGTCACCCACGCCAAAAGCAGTCCGCATAAATTAACAAAATTGAAAGTGTTATAAAAGTGTCACAAAACAACAACAAAAATTAACTCTAAAACTATCAAGAACACACCAATTTTACCTAGATCTAATAATTTAAACAAAAAACCCATCATTCATACCACAAGAAAACATCCAACAACATCAGTGGTGTGTATACCATGCAAAGTTGCTAGACGCATTAATTTCGTCGTCCGATTAAATTCTTTTGTTGCACTAATTTAAATCGCAGTTTACGTGCGAAACCAAGCCCATCTCTTAGCTTTCATATCGACAATCTAGTGAACGCAGTCATTTTACTTGTGTAATTGTTTTCATCGGTGTAATTTCGTTATTATCTCCGATCACATTATTAAAACAATATGCCTGCAAATACTCGTGCTTGTCGTGTACAACAACAAGGTAGTGTAAGCTCTCCGAGAGATGTTGGTGCGCACAATTTAGCCGGCATAGCTGATAAACTGTGGAGCCGCATAGAAGAAAAACTGGAGAAGTGGATGGAGTCGCTGGATGATAAACTCTCTGCCCTAGAGGATCGTCTGAATGCACAGGTCAGAGAAAATAAAACGTTATTTGAACAACAAATGCACAAAGCGTCTCAAGACATCAAACGGCTTGAACTCGCTGTTGATAAATTTGAGCGAGAGAGAATCGAATGTGATGCTGTTGTTTTTGGTGTGCCTGAGTCTCCTGAGGAAAACTTGGAGACATTTTACAACAAAGTTTGTGCTACAGTAAACATTCAGCCCCCTCGCCTACACAAAATCTTCCGCGCCAAAACAAACTTTCGCACTGATTCTTCCCCTGCTGATGCTAGCATCATTCTGAAGTTCACTGAAAAGCGAGGTAAACAAAATTTGATGCGAGCTGTTGCTAGCTTTTGTAAAAATAAAAAAGCTCCACTAAAGCTCTCCGACATCAACTTGAATTCACCGAAAAGCTTTTATATTAACGACAGTCTTACTAAAAAAACTATCAACTGCAGCGGCACGCATTGTGTCTCAAACGAAAATCTCTCCTGTCTTCAGTTCATGCATTTAATGGACAAATTTACATCCGCACCGCAAACAGCCAAACTTCATTCATCATTCACAACATTGAAGATCTGAGGAATGCCATCGGACCTGACGTCTACCATGATACAAACATCAATTTAAATCAAAGTTAATCATGTTTTCTTTTTGTTTTATATTTTCAATTTGTTTTCCTTATCGCACCAAGCTTTTTTCTTTTTTATTTTTACTAACTTATTTGCTTTTTGTTCAAGCTTTCTCAGTTCACATTGGTTTTCTTCGTTCTTCGTATTATTCTTCACTCGCATATAAACCAAATGCTAGGAATTTAACTGTGTTCGTTTTTAACATCATTATGGGTATGGATTTTTATTTTTACCATGATCAGCAGTCATTCCCATGATACTGGTTTTGGCAGCATAAATGATAAGAGTAAATTTCTACTTAATACTCTCTGTAAAAGTCATAATGGCTTACATATTTGTCATATTAATGCACAGAGTCTTGTGAATAAGTTTGATGAGTTCAGGATGATTTTTGAAAACAGCTTGATTGATATCGTATGCGTATCCGAGACTTGGTGCCACCTCATTTAGCAAGTTCGCGTGTTATTTCCCCAATTGTGGAAGAAATTTCCCATCTTGCACCAAAATTCATTCTTTGTGGAGATTTAAATATAAACCTTCTTGACTCCTCATCCAATTCGTTTAAAACCTCCATGAACTCTCTTGGCCTCTCTTTTGTTAACTTTATTGAACCAACTCATTTTAAGCCCAACTGTATGCCGTCCTTGTTAGATGTTTTTATAACTAGTGATGACAGTATTGTTAAATGTTATAGTCAGTTATCTGTCCCCGTTTTTTCATATCACGATCTCGTGTTTGCAACCTTTAATTTACATGTTCATAAAAACTTGTCTCAGTCCATTCAGTTCCGCGATTTCCGCAATATCAATGTTGACTGTCTTTTTAGTGATTGTTTTTTAACTGACTGGAACTCTATTTATTTAACATCTGACGTTAATGCACAAACCGAATTCTTGACCAACGCAATTGATTACTTATTTAACAAACATGTTCCTATTGAGACTCGTCTTAGAAAATCCGCAAGTTCTCCTTGGATTTCTAATAGCATTCTTAATGAAATCAAAAAAAGAGATGTCTCATACCGTCGTTGGAAACGTTTCGGATGTGCTGCAATGCTAAGCAGTTTTAAAGCTTCGCGTAACCTTGTTACTAAACTAATAAGATCCGCTAAACTTAACTATTATATGAATAGATTCAATTCCAATTGTTCCTCTAAGTTTCTGTGGAAAGAAATTCGTAACATTGGTGTGAATAATGAAGCTATATCATTCTCAGACGACAATATTGATGTTGATGAATTAAATAGTAGGTTCTCTACTCCGACCACATCTCTAACAACAGGCCAAGTGACTGCCCAGTATGGTCATGCTGGTGAAAATGCATTTTCATTGGTTGCTGTTGATGAATATAACGTTGGAAATGCAAAGAAAAAGATTTTATCAAATATAACCAGCTTCTTAACCCCTTACAATCAGGTTTCCGGTCTGGCCACAGCTGCACATCTGCTTTATTAAAAGTATCTGACGATATAAGACAGGCAATTGATGCCAATTATACTACTGTGATAACCTTACTTGACTTTTCTAAAGCATTTGACTGCGTTAACCCCAATATTCTCTGTGATAAATTAATAACATTTTTTAACTTTTCTGACACTTCTAAAGAACTTATTTATTCATATATGACAAATCGTTTTCAAGCTGTTTCATGTAATAATAAACTGTCTTCGTTTCTTCCTGTTAATCATGGTGTCCCCCAAGGATCTATTCTTGGTCCTTTACTGTTTTCTCTGTTTATTAATGACTTACCTTCCGTCGTATCTCACTGTCAATACCATATATATGCAGACGATGTACAATTGTACATCAGCTTTCCAATTGGTTTGGTTGAGGACGCAATAGCAAAAATGAACGACGACTTACATTCCATTTTCGAGTGGTCCACACGCAATAGTCTCAAACTTCCCGAAAAAACTAAAGCCATACCAATATCCAAATATCAGCCATATTTCCCTGATCTTCCCCCTATCTTTTTAAATTATTCCCAAGTTGAATATGTTAATAATGCTAAAAATCTTGGAATAATCTTTAACAACAAACTAACGTGGGATACACATATAAATTCAATAACAAACAAGGTGTATGCTTCATTACGAGGATTATCAACCACAAAATCCATCTTACCGACACAGGTTAAACTGAAATTGGTAAAGGCATTAATAGTACCTATTATTTCCTTTGGCTGTGAGGTGTTTGCCAATCCTGATTCCCTCTCACTTCATAGACTAAGCGTTGCTTTCAATTCAATTGCCCGTTTTGTTTTCAATCGAAGTAGATTTGACCACATCTCATCTGAAGCTCGTCAGCTTCTCGGATGCAACTTGGAGGCTTTTTTTAAATATCGATGCTGTGCTTTAATTTTCAAAATTATTCACAAGAAAGAACCTAACTACTTGTTTACTAATATACAATTCTGTACTTCCAATCGCTACATAGTATTGCGACCCGCTACATATACCTGTTTGACTTCACGCAGGCAATTCTTCGTTTATGCTGTCAAGCTCTGGAATAATCTACCCAATTATGTGAGGTCTAAAATCGAACACAGATCATTCTTAAAAGTCTGCTTTGAACACTTTTCCAATTTGAACTGATTAAGCTTTCTTTTCTTGTACTTCTTTTTTTTGTATTAAATGTTTAACTAGAAATTTAAATTTTGTTTATATAAAATTTCCTTTAGTTTCAATAATATGTAGTATACTTGCACATTCTGTAATTTAAATGTTATGCTTTTTATTTCATGTGCTCTTATGAGTTAAACTCGATGTACAGCGTTTCATTACAAATAAATCTAATCTAATCTAATCTAATCTAATCTAATCTAATCATATCATCAAGCACATGCATCCCGTTGGATCAATCAGATCCCTAAAACATCAATACCAGTTCCAGTCATACAACAAACACTCATCCCAATCAAAATCAACGATTACCTTACATTAGTTAATCATTCATAGTGAATTCATAGTCACATAAAAACTTAATTTAATATTTTCTTGCTTGCTTATATACATACTTAAACTTAACTTATTTACTTTAAACCTAAACTTACATATGATTCTTAAAAACATAGCCATTGAAAATACTAGTGCTTTCAATTCTAACCAAAGGTACTTAAATTCATCAGCGGAACTTTGTGCACAAATTTCATCGCTCCAGAATCAGCATATACAAAACGTGAGTACATTGCCAATTTACTTATTTTCTATGGCTTAACTATACCTACTTAAAATTACTTTATTTTAAAATTGTATCTAAACTGATATTGAATATACCTATAGTGTTGAGTTAATTTATCGATCGACCTTATCGACATCCAAATCAGCCCTTTATCTTGATTAGATATTATCAATATTAATTCGTCATATAAACTTGAACTATACTATACATACTATGAATTTACGTCCTACAAAAACAAATAAAATAGTTTTAAGAGAATATTTTTTTCTCTTTATTTGATGCACACGTGCTTAGCATACAATTTAGATTTTTACCAACAATAAAGAGTTGATGCTCTCATCATTGACATGTTAAACAATTCTGTTTTCTCTTTGTTAAACATGAGTATGTGGTAAATATTTTTTTTTGTCGTTGAGATGAGTCGCTGAGAGAAGTGTTCGTGATCTCGAGTTAGGGACTATTCCAATAGAGATTGAGGAAGGAATAGTCACGGTGCGATGGCTACTGTCAGTCGCAAGGGGAGGGTTCCTCCAAGTGTCACAACACCTAAGACACCCCAAAGTAATAAGAACGTTTATAATACCCACCTTATCATCATACAATAGTATTACTGCCAGTTTTGCAGTGATAACTTGACCTTATGTCACAATTTCAGTTTTTCTTCCTTCTTTTTATTTCATTTTCGGCACGATAATTTTAGTAAGCATAGGGTACATAGCAGCAAGATCCCGCCCCACCTACGAGTTAACGCCGTGCAACCGCAAGCGTGCCGATGCTGCTACCAATTTTACAATTTTTTAGGATATTTTACTCCATTCCCATACCCCCTTTAGCTTACAATGGCGCCCAACTTGCAGCTCGTTAATGCCAAGCTTAGAAACAAATGCTTTGTTTCTTAAATGGTATCTATATACGTATGTACATTAAAAAATCTTTAAGAATGCATACAAATGTCATCAGTATGCATATTTCAGTACATCACTGTATCACAACCAGCTTTCTTGCGGAAGCTAGAGTTTTCAATTTGTGTTTCGGATAATTCCTTTGTGCACTGAAATATCAGAAATACAATCCTGTATTTTAGAATAGGCTGACATCAATTTCAAGTGACTAAGTAGGTTAACGCAATGAGTCCAAGCATACTTCATTGATAATATGCTAACATACTATCAAAGAGCTTGTGTCACCATATGCAGTTTTCTGCAGTTACAGATGTTTTCATTTTTTTTTGCTTCTGAGTCGTTAGGGACAATTGCCTAATAGTCCAGAGCATACCGAAAACGATGAAAATCTGTCAATAAATTCTCATTTATCAACACATTTTAATTTCTCTTTACCTTTCAAACAATATGAACTTCTACTACTCACTCTCACGAACACTTCAAGTAAGCAAAAGTCTCAATGACTACGTTTATGAATTATTGTTCTCATTTATCAACAACAACATTATTTTTTATACCCGGTACCACACTGTGGTGAGGGTATATATTCACTTTGGCATTCCATTTGTAACGCACATAAGGAGGCGTTGTAGGTATGACAAACTATATATATTATTGATCAGCATCACTTTCTTAGTCGATCTAGCGATGTCCGTCTGTCTGTCTGTCTGTCCGTCTGTCCGTCTGTCCGTCTGTCCGTCTGTCCGTCCGCACGATTACGGCCGTAATTTAAGAGCTATCGACTTGAAATTTGGTACGCAAGCTTTTATCCAACAAACTGAGGCTAAGTTCGAAGATGAGCAAGATCGGATGAAAACTACTACTACCTCCCATACAAAAATATCGGATTTATATAGCTTTTTGATGTTAAAAATTAAATTTGAATAGCTACAATAAAAATAGCAAGTTTAAACTTTGCACATATTGTTTTAATAATATTTAAAATTTTTTGACAAAAAATGAGCTTGGTCGAATTAAAACTACCCATACCTCCCATACAAATATATAATTTTTTTAATACTTAAATATTTTTTTTTATTTTTACAATAATATAGTACCGGGTATTTGAGCTTCGGCATAGTCGAAGATAATTGTCTTACTGGTTTTCTATTGATTTCATATCAATCCATTTCGATTCTCTTAAAGAAAGTATAACCAAAATAAAATATGAACAAAAACAAAACAAACAACGGAGCTATTCCTAAGCCGTCTAAAGGAATAACCACACGTTCTCAGACCATGCTTAATTCAGACACACCCATTTCCAATAGCAAATTTCAAGCAGTTAGACACTCTCCTACTAGAATGTCTCTAGTCCATTTAACAAACCAGCACAAACGATCGCAGCGACGTATGGACCGCGTAGCGGATGATTGCATCGGTGCCGATTCTATTTGTAGTTATTCAATGAACATAGCCATTGAAAATACTAGTGCTTTAAATTCTAACCAAAGGTACTTAAATTCATCAGCGGAACTTTGTGCACAAATTTCATCGCTCCAGAATCAGCATATACAAAACGTGAGTACATTGCCAATTTACTTATTTTCTATGGCTTAACTATACCTACTTAAAATTACTTTGATATCTACATAAATTTAAATATCTTAATACCTAATTACATATATTTTAAAATTGTATCTAAACTGATATTGAATATACCTATAGTGTTGAGTTAATTTATCGATCGACCTTATCGACATCCAAATCAGCCATTTATCTTGATTAGATATTATCAATATTAATTCGTCATATAAACTTGAACTATACTATACATACTATGAATTTACGTCCTACAAAAACAAATAAAATAGTTTTAAGAGAATATTTTTTTCTCTTTATTTGATGCACACGTGCTTAGCATATAATTTAGATTTTTACCAACAATAAAGAGTTGATGCTCTCATCATTGACATGTTAAACAATTCTGTTTTCTCTTTGTTAAACATGAGTATGTGGTAAATATTTTTTTTTGTCGTTGAGATGAGTCGCTGAGAGAAGTGTTCGTGATCTCGAGTTAGGGACTATTCCAATAGAGATTGAGGAAGGAATAGTCACGGTGCGATGGCTACTGTCAGTCGCAAGGGGAGGGTTCCTCCAAGTGTCACAACACCTAAGACACCCCAAAGTAATAAGAACGTTTATAATACCCACCTTATCATCATACAATAGTATTACTGCCAGTTTTGCAGTGATAACTTGACCTTATGTCACAATTTCAGTTTTTCTTCCTTCTTTTTATTTCATTTTCGGCACGATAATTTTAGTAAGCATAGGGTACATAGCAGCAAGATCCCGCCCCACCTACGAGTTAACACCGTGCAACCGCAAGCGTGCCGATGCTGCTACCAAATAGGATATTTTACTCCATCCCTATACCCCCTTTAGCTTACAAGTGGATCGACTACCGCTTGAATTTCATTGACAAATCTTCTTTTAACATTAACTTGGTCATCTAAAGACTCCCCGACATCTAATAGACCCTTCTCAACTTCCACACACATAAGCCTTAATTGGTCCACTGTAACTGGCTGTTCTAAAATCAAATGCTTGCGAAGTGCGGGATGCATAAATTGGTCCCGAGAAGGCTAATCTTCTCAGCTTCTGAATATGGCACTCTCAATAATGAGTCCATTGACTCAACTCATGATCAGTACGAAGAGACTGAAATTCACTTATCAGTGACGATCGAAAAAGTGTCCATGTTGGTAAATGATGTCTCTGGACGAAAATCCAGAACCACGTATTAGCATGCCCCTCAAGCAACTGATGCATACCCAAAACTAGATTATCTCCTAATATGCCTTCGCTCCTAGCCAACATCTCGACCCTAAAAATGAATTGCTCAACGCTTAGTGGATTAGGTGAACCATTAAATTTTGGGCCCCAACTCGAAATATTACGTCAATAAGTCAACATTTGAATTTGGAATATACGAAGGTGCTTCATAGAACATGCCAACCTGCGGCTTTGTACTCGCCGCCCCATTTCTATTACATGCACTGTGAAGTGGATTCCCGTCTCGGAAAGATGGGTTGCCTACAAAATGAACATCTTCATTAGAAGAAGGAACTACTATTTGTGGAACAGAAAAAGATTGCACATCCAGAAAACGATGGCTACTTGTATTGCTGTGATTATGAGCTAATGGTTTGCTGATGTTCATTTCAGTAAACTGAGAAGCAAGAGACTTCGAAACGTGTTTAGGAATAGCCCCTGTATAGGAAATGGAAGGATTTCGATGGGCAATAATTTCTCTATTTTGCATTCCTACTTCGTGTAACGCATCAAGAGACTGAAACTGATTACCACCTGATGTGAGGTGTTGCTCACTAGCTTTCTGTTGACAGCCACTTGCCTGTTCACCTCTGTCAATTTCCACAGGTACTGAAATGTTTTCGGTGGCTATAACTACCGCATCTGCTCCATCAGCTGAATCAATTTCCTTTGACCTACTCTGACAAAACCTATCTTCTACTGCTTTTAGCTCTTTCAAAAATCTGAGAATGCAGAATTTCGTTGGAGTAAAATCCTTAACCTACTCTCGATATGCTTCACCTTTGCTTTGATACGCTCGGTTGCACGTGCATCGCCTGATTTAGAAGCTGTCTTTGCAAAATTACCAAGCAAATCTACTTTTTCTTGGCATAGTTCTAGCTCTTTTGCCGGATTATTCACAGCGTTCGGTATAAACATCACTTTACCCTTGCATTCCGCCTCATACGTTTCGCCTAACTGTGTTGCTAAATTCCTGACACAGCCTTCTGCCGACATACCCCTAACCTGTCACTCATACCTGATTTCGTCACTATCTAATAATGAAAAATCCATGCTGATGATCTTTCAACTCCACGTGCAAGAAGCTCACCACAAAATTGATAAATACGTAAGGAAAAATGATTTGAAAAAAATATGATCAACACAAAAATAACAAACCAAAAGCTAAATGATAATAATGAAAAGAATATAGCAGAAACAAAAAATTGTTACCGTTTAAATGTTATTCCGTAATCCGTAATGTTTGCAGCCACGCTCTTTTTTCGCTGAACCGGTACACACATACAAGATATCACTGCACTTATTTGATATATAGATAATGTAATATGTATTGATTAATGATTTTTATGATTTTCGTTAAACTTTTCTTTTTCTAGCATGGGTATATGTAATATATGTATTATTTTTTTTACAGGATTTTGACAATTTTTTCACTTTATAGGTATATTTTCATAGGATATTTTTTCCGGGTCAATCCTCCACAAAACACAACAGAAACTTAGCGCGAGATCTTACCGAACAAACGCGATTTTGGCAAATTGATTAAATCTAATGCGGGATGATCACTTGGTAGCGCATTGGATCACCGATTGTGATCGTTCTAACCGCCTTACTAACTATCGAAGGAAATTTCAAGTTCATATGCAAAACAATGAAAAAATCTTACTTCGCGAGTTACAGCAAATTTTTTATTTTTTTTTATATTTTTGGGGAATTTGTGTGGAACATCAACGCTCTCCACATATCTAACCCACGCGCACTGAATAACTAACTTAATTATATGTTTGCCAAATCACACTTGCTTTCTGCACCGTTTAAGTTATGGGTACTCTCACAATTCTCTTTGATTTATTGATTCCGTTGTTTGACGATCTTGATGATCTAGGGATTATGTCAACGACTTTTTTTTTACCTAGGTTTGGGCGCCATAATAACTGTGGCGTATGACCACAATTATCGATTAAAGAGAGTATTTTGATTTTGATGAAACTTAGTTCTTGTTTGCTCTCTTTTATTCTTTTCTTTCGGCTTGCTCAGTCCTTGGGGGTGGGAGGAACTAAGTTCCTACGAGAATGTGAGGGTTACCGCTGTTGTGGACATTGAAAAAGGATTGACCCGAAAGAAAATATGTGATTAACAATTCATGATTATGTATTTACTACTTAAATTCAAACTCAAATACATAATACTTAAATTAGGACGACAGAGTACACTTTCTATGTTCTAAACACTTGTAGGTTCTTTTTATATTATATTTAGTTGTAGGTTGGAAGCCATGCTTCCCTGGAACTCAAAACTCAATACAATGACTGTGATAAGGACTGTGATATTAGCTTAGGATTTTTTTGTAGTTAGACGTAGTATATAGTTTTTTATAGTTATATAGTTATAGTGTTAGATAAATATACCCAATTATACTTATATAAGATCTGTGATATTCGTGTGCTGTGATAACATGTGTGTTTTGTTTATGTGTTTCGAGTATGCGTGTTTGTGTAGCTTTGTAGATGACTTTTAGCCTGTTTTGTGTGTTGTTTTATACGATTTTATGTAGCTTGTGCTGTGTTGCATGCTTCGTTTTGTTTCAATGTTGTAGTTATGTATCTTCGTGCACGGGTTGAATTATCTCAGGTAGTACATGTGGGTAGATAAGTAGACTATGTCTCACTTAATCTTAAGTTTTCTTAAAGAGAAAACTCCTATTAAACTTTAAAACTTAAATACGAACTATTATGTTCTTACCTTAAAGAATTTTTTATACTTTTTTAAGTATTAAAGTAAGATCACTTTTAAAGAAAAAAAACTTCTTAGACTATGGCACTTAACTAAGACTGGGTGCATATGCTTATGCCTTTACAACTGAGATTGAAATGGCAGATTTCTTTGAAAGGAAATGGACCGTCACCTAGCTCATAAAAAGGGAAGAGGGAAGAATCTGCTAGAATATAATTCAGTGCAGCCACAATCTAAGGATCAATTGTACTAGATTCTTCGGTGCTAGTTAGAGATGTGCAAATAAAATTAACTTGGTAACTGATTAGCTAGATGCTTCAAGAGCAAGAAAGGACAATTGTCCTGTTAATACTATTTGGAGTGCGATGGACCAAATAATAGATAAATATAATTAAAATGAATTAATTAATAAAAAAACATTGACTTCTGTCAACAATATGACATACATCAACCACCTGCACATCTGAGCAATTTATTGCTACAGATGTTGCCGGTGGGCCGATTGGTACTTTCCATGGAATGAAATACTTCCCATGGTATTGCACGGTATTATCCTAGGTGCTGAGTATGACTCATTTAGAAAATATTTTATTTCGTACTTATATGTCTACTGCTTTAAGGACCTAGCAACATACCTACAGTGAGGCTAACACAAAATAGGTTCCTCATTTCATCATGTTTTCATTTCAAAAGAAAACGAATCACAGAGGCAATATCTGCAAGCAGTACACCAAAAAGCACCTAAGCGCAAGCCATCGCGTCCAAAAGATAACCTGCATACCCGTCCCAACCACGTGCAGTCAATCGCATCGCACCATACACCGGATTTTCACCCACCCCCACGTCCCCTTTTGAGACATAAGACCATCCACCAGTCGAATTGTCTATCGCAACAATTGCTCGACATACCAGGAGCCATCGAATAGAAAAAAAATACCCCACAGACGTCCCAGCATCTTCCCAGCATCGTGATCTTAATTAAGTTTAGTGTTAAGTAAATTAGCTTATTAATTTAGTAAGTTGATATTATATGCATGGTCTAGGTCACAGGTAACAATAATTATTGCATTCACACACGCATGAATTTGAGGTAAGAGGCGCCAAGTGATTTTTTTTACATTGCTCCTATCATAATTTTGATTACTCCTACAGTGCCGACAGTGACCTTCAGAACCGATGTGCGCACAACGAATCTGCAGTCAACGTATTTAACCATCAAGATAGTCTTCGATCGTCTAATAAGCTGCGAAATTAATTAAACATCCAGCCCCAAAGAAAAAGGAAACCGTAAGTCATTTGGCATTTCTAAATTACCTATCAAAAGTATCAATATTCATGCATTTCAATAAGTAAAGTGAATGATAAACAAAAAAAAGAATCCTAAGTAAAAATTTAAAAAACCTATACGTGTGCCTTCTGCGCTCAGTAAGATCCTACACATAAACTTGCTAAACATATACATAATTTATAATTCAACAAACATACATACTATTCATTAACAACATTAAGCTATTGAATTTAATTATACTAAGCTAAGATCACTAATTTACATTAAAATTACCTAAATATTCGCTAACTACAACTACCTAAACATTGAATTTACTTATTACCTATTAGATTAACCTATGAACATACAATTAGATTCAAACACCTACACTATCAATAGATTTACCTATTCTCAGATTTATTATATTGCATTAAGCCTCAATTTCGTTAAATTTTGTTTGTGTTATCAAACACCCGTATGTATATGTACATTGTACATCACACATATGAATGATTCTCTTAAATTTCGTTTTAAGTTCTCTTTTTAAATGAATTTTGGGCATGGATATTGACCAATGACCCCATTACATATAGTCATACCTAATTTAATAAATGATTATAATGAATTTTGAAATTAACGATTTTTTCGTTATGGATTAATTAATTTCTCTTGGCGATAAAGTGTGAGCATCTATGTAGCATTTCTTTTAGGGACTATCATCACAAGTATACAGGCGCATGATAGTCAAGGAGTCTTGACTTCGGTCATGCAATAGGGTGGGCTAGCCTGAAGGGTGAGTGTCGTATCCACAACGATCACCTTCCTTATATGTCACCAACAGCTGACATCAATCCTTTTTTTTCTAACTCTTTTCAGTCTCTCGTTTCCTCCCCCATAATTTTTCTATCAGTCGTGTCATCCCCTAAGGATGGCAAAATCCTATCACGGCGAGCAATCAATACAACCCCTATACGATATCGTGTTTAAGAATGTGGCACGATTTTATTTTGTAGGTAGGTAAGTGGCAGAAAGATCCCCCCAACCGACGAGCTGTCGCCGTGCGACCACCAGCGTGCCATGTAGTGGAGGTGGTGTTGAAGGGAAATGGGAGAGAGATTACCGTCTGCGGAAGACGGAATAAAATTGTTGGGAATAAGGACTAGGGTTTGGGACTGAGGAAGGATGCTGAAATCAGGATTATTTGGCTACTCTGGCGCGGGCGCATGCCTTGCTGGTCACAGCTCAAGCTCGTCGGAGGGTGGATTCTTGCACCAGAGACCAAAATAAATAAATCACCACTACACAAAAAAAATTGCATGCGTATTTATAAAACTGCATATATGTAGATATATAAGGGAAAAAGCAAAACACTAAAAAACCAAAAAAAAGTTATATCGAGGAAAGGCTATGGCTATGGACTATCTAACATTGCCTCTGGAGGAACTGATGTTCGTCCTCCTAGCGGGTCTATACCCTCCCAACCGTGTGTCGGTTCCCGCCAAAATTCTTAACCGACACCCAAATGAAAGCCCTGTGCTTTCTTTACTCCGGACCACTACAGCATTACCATCAAAATGAGACACGTTTCAATTTTAGTTCATTTTACAAAATTTCATCCTTTTATTTTAGTTCAAATTGATAACGAAATCATTCTATCCATTTTTCTTCTTATATCAAGGTTCTTATATTAATTCTTATTCAAATTCAAAGGCAATAAATTTACGTTATGATTAGCGAATTATGGAAAAAAAAAAAATCTAATTTTAATTTTGAGGTGTAGTATGTTGGTGCGTATGTGTCATAAAAATTGAATCAGATAAAATAACTGAATGCTAACTGAGGAAAAAAAAACGAAAATTAAGCCACCTGTTGTGGCTGTATCGTAAGTTTAAATTTGGTCTTGGTATCCGCGTGTCGATATCTTAACAAAAAAAAATCAAATATGATCCAATAAAAGACTTACCGTTTTCCTCGTCGTCAGGCCTGCCGAAGTGGAATTCCGTTGATGGCGCTATATGTAACCACCCAAAAAAAATTATGTCTTTTGTTCTCTAATTTTTATTTTTTTTTTCTTTTTCACACGCACACAAAATTCCAGGAAAATTTAAAATTACGAAATTAACCAACAAGCTTTTTACACTTTAGAAAGAAGGAACAAAAAAAACACAGACACACCAGAAAGCTACACTAACATTAGAATTTACAATTATTATTAAGCAAATTTTCTTCCTTTGTTTAATTAATTTTTTTTTTTTTTATAAGAACATTAAAATATAGACGTTATCAAACATCAAACAACTAGCGGCGTCTAGATCGTGGCGGGTCAGGATGACTTCGCTGGGGCTGCGTTGCACGTTGATCACGAAGGTGCGTTTTCGGCTTGCTAGCTGGGATGGCTCGGTTAGCGTTTAGCCCTTCCGGAAATTGGTGACTAGCACGAGATGGACCTGTTTGTCACTATAGGCTATGGCGGAGGTCAGATGGTGGAGGCTCACTTTTAGTCGCACGGGATAATGTTAATAGCGAATGTAACTTATCTTGCTGCGCTTTGGCAGGCGGTGGTTTCACTGGTCGAGGCGGTTATTTAGGGATGCCTTTGATTTGCCCGAAATTGTTAGCTTTGCTACACGAGGGGTATTTTTTTTTGTTCCCACTCAGCGAATTCGACAAACTTTGATTGTGCGGAGGAGGTGGAGGTGAAGATTTTTTTCCTAGCCACGCGCCACACACACGTAAATTAGTTTCTTTTTTTTTATTTTTTTTTGTTGGCGAACAAATAAGTTTTTTGTTTTCCTTTTCCGACGGCGACCGCACTGATTAGCTGCTCCAGAAGAACTGACTAAACTTCATGATGCAACCACGAGACCGAAAAAAACTAGAGACGCTTACTATGCAGCTAAGAAAACTCTCCGCAACTAGTAACTAGCCAAAATAGCCCTCGCAACTCTTTAGCGTGACTTGTCCCTCGCCAAGACATTTGGTAAGCGGTTTTCTCGTGCGAGCACACAACTTCCCATTTCTCACCCCAACGCATGATATCCCCATTCGAATACCATAAGTATGCCTCAGCCTCCTATTCATTACTTCAAACGGAACATACAAAAAAAAAACAGGCAGCCAGCCAGCGGCAGACTAACCTACTATGTACATACAACCAAAATTGGGGAAATTGGAAATCGGTTCAGAGAGTGGAGACTCTCCTTATCTCCCTTTTTTTTTTTTTTTTTTTTTTGCGGCAAAGAATGTAAATCAAGGCATTACGCTCTTGAGCTCTTGTGATTGTCTTAGATTGAGTCATCCAGGAACTTTACTTCTCAGCCTAAGCTAACAAAAGGAAACAAACATAAAATATTTTAAACTCCAGCCGTTACAACACAGCTTAGGTGCAGCGTTCACATAGCAGAATCCTAAGCTGAAGTATAGGACATCATCAGCGCCGAATATCTTTTGCGTGATAGGTTCCCAAGGTCTTACCGGATAGGTCTTCTAAAACATAGTAGGCCGATCCCTGCTTCTCTTTGATTCGAGCTTTGAGGAATGACGGTGCCAGCTTAGGGTTGAATCCCTTTTCAAAACTACTTTGAGCGAAATTGCGCCGATAAATCTCGTCTCCTACTTTGAATTCGACTGGCTTTGACCTTGTGTTGTATGTCGTGGCATTTTTAAGGAAAGACGTTTGAATATTCCGCTGAACTGTATCACGCACTCCCGCAAGTAGATCACTTCTATTCAATGGAACATCCTCACCATTTAGCATATCGAGCTGCTTAAGTAATCCATAATCGGATCCATGCTGAATCATGTTTTGCCCGAAAAGTACAAAATAGGGGCTGCAACCTATGGTGCTATGTAGCGTCGCTCTAAGCGAACTAGCTATGCTGCTTAGGTGAATATCCCATTCATTTTGTTCCTTTTTGATAAAAGCGCGAATAGCAGCAATGACGGAGCGATTGACTCGCTCAGAGGAGTTTGACTGTGGGGAATGAATGGCAGTGCACATATGCCGAACGCCATATTTAGTCAGAAAACTTCCAAACTCACCCGATTTAAACTGAGATCCATTGTCACTTATAATAGTTTCCGGAACCCCAAAGGCGTGAAAAATATCCCTCTCTAGAAAGTCAATTATAGGCTTCGTGGTAAACTTCTTTAATCCTTTTAGGAAGACGTACTTAGACAGGTGATCTAGGACAATGAATATTCCAATATTCCCTGACTTCGATCGCGGATATGGTCCCAGCAAATCAATAAATAGCTTTTGAAAAGGTCGTGACGTTCTGACTGGCTGGCCCATAGGAGGCCTTAAAACAACATTTGGACTTTTTGTTGCCTTACACGTCTCACATGCCAAAACATACCTCCTCACGTCTTTTACTAAGGTTGGCCAAAAGAGATAGCGTCGCAGCTTCTCCAGAGTCTTACCTATTCCGCAGTGAGACGAAGTTGGTGGATTATGGGCGTTGTACAGAATGTCTTGAACCAAGCCAGAAGGTACCCACAGTTTCCAGGAATCGGATTGTGGATCTGGAGAGCCGGTTGAGTGAGTCGTACGCTTGTACACGAAATTGTCCACCAACTTCACATCCGGGAGCCTGGCTTGATTGGCTGTGATTTTGTTTTTCAGAGACGTATATTCATCAGATAAAAAATGGGGCGAATTAAGGTCTATAAGTGGAGCAACCTCCTCAAGAGCACTTAGATCTGCAGCATCTCTTCGGGATAGACAGTCTGGTACCACATTGTTCAGGCCTTTGCGATGTTTAATAGTGAAATCAAATCCCTGAAGCTTTAACGCCCATCTCGCTAACCTACCGGACAGATCCTTCTGCCGCATCAGCCACTGAAGGCTGGCGTGGTCTGTGATGACAGTAAATGCATGCCCTTCAATGTAAGCACGGAACTTTTTAATCGACAAAACCGCTGCTAAACATTCCTGCTCGGTAACTGAATAATTTCTCTGGGCTTTGTTAAGTTTCTGGCTCATGTAAGCGATTGGTTGCTCGACTCCCTCTTCATCCAGCTGTGCCAAGACGCTTCCGACACCGTATTGACTGGCGTCACATTGTATAATGAAGGGGCGGTCAAAATCGGGCGTTATTAGCACCGGAGCAGAGGTAAGTTTAGCTTTCAAGTCGTCGAACGCGGTTTGTGCTTCGGGGTTCCAGTTGAAGGATCTGCTCTTTTTAAGTAAATCGGTTAGTGGGGTTGTTAGGGAAGCAAAGTTTACAATGAACTTGCGGTACCAGCCTGCCATACCTAGAAATCTTCGGAGCTGGCGTACAGATTTGGGAGGAGGAAAGTCCACGATCGCGCTGATTTTCTCTGGATCCGTTTGCACTGAGCCGTAACCGACGATGTAACCCAGATATTTTACCGCCTTTAGACAGAATTTGCTCTTCTGTATGTTGATGGTCAGGCCTGCCCTTTTGAGGTGCAACGACACCTCCTGCAGTGCACTCATGTGCGAATCGAAATCTTTCGAGATCACCAACAAGTCGTCGAGATAGACAAATACCATTTCACGAAGATGGTATGGGATAACCTTATCCATCAACCTACACATTGTCTGCGGAGCATTACACAGTCCGAACGGCATCACTGTATACTGATACAGTGGACGATTCGGAACTGTGAATGCAGTTTTGTCGCGCGAACCCATTTCGAGCGGGATTTGCCAAAACGCATCCTTCAAATCTATGCTAGAAATGAATTCAGCGCGTGGCAAACGACTTAAAATGCCGTCAATGTGTGGAAGTGGATAGGCATCTTTTACGGTGAATTCGTTTACCTTTCGGAAGTCAATGCAGAATCTAACTTTTCCGGGCTTTCGGATGAGGACCACCGGAGAGCTCCAAGAACTGTTAGATTCTTCAATGACCCCTAGGGCAAGCATTCGATCTATCTTGGCAAACATAAGTGACTCGACTGCAGGTGACACAGGGTAGTGTCGCTGCTTAATCGGACGGGCAGGTCCAACATCAATACTGTGCTCGAGTAAATTCGTCCTTCCTAGGCCGATTTCGTCAAAAGACGGAAGAAGGGAGATAAGGCCTCTGAGCTGGTCTTGTTGGTACGGAGTTAGTTCATGTACGGGCCCATATGGGGGTGAGATGTCAAGCTCCCCGATTATACCCGGTGCGAGGTTAAAACTTCTCCAAAAATCGACACCGAGGTATAAATTCTGGCTAAGTGAAGGAACGATATAAATATCCAAAGGCTTGGTTACATTTCGAAAAGTCACGTCCGCCCTAATGCTACCTCGCACCGTTTGTAACCTACCCTCAGCCGTTTTAATGAACGCGTGATATTTCTGCAGTTTTACTCCTGACAACAAAATTTCCTCGGCAGCACCTGCCCCCAGGCAGCTTATTGAAGCTCCAGAATCGAGCAGGCCACTGACGGTTCTCCCTAATATTTGTACTTCGGCATAAGGTCGAATATCTGTAGTGTTTCCACTAAGAGCAGCGTTGAGTAGAAATTTTCTTGACTTTCGAACGTTTTTCCAATAGGCTCGCAAACGGATCGTTGATCTTTTAGTTTTACGAGTAACTAAAGAGATACTCCCAACAGAAAATATTTTCGATCTTATCTGATTATATTCGCACAGTCTTTGATGAAAAGATTTCGAAGGGTCGATGCCGCCCGTTTTTCTCATTTGATAATCATTGGTAGGTGGATAGTTAGTCTGGTTTTTGGTTTGTACATCTTTATCATTTAGTTTCGAGGATGAGGATGTGACCTGATGTTGGTGGCCACATCCACTTTGGAGTTTAACTGTGAGGAACACTTGAGACATTGAGGTTTGTAGGTATTTATGGCACCACAACCATAACAGAATACTCTTTTCTGTTCGAGGCAATCGATATAAGAGTGGCCTACTGCATCACAGTTCCAACAAATGAAAACCTTCTTTGGGATACTCATTGCAGATATGTCTTCCTCTAATGGAGGAGCTGAGGCGACTTCGGACACGAATTTCCGTTGCTGAGCGTTCCGACTGAAGGATCCTCTATTCATCTCGTGTATAAAATTTTCATGACGATGGCATGCTCGGCGTAATTCTGAGATGGAAGATATACTAAGGTGAAGGAGTTCATGCCTAAGATCCCGTTTCAGGTTACGCATAACAGTTTCTAGGAACTGTCTATCAGACAAAGGCTCCGCTAACCTATCAGATAAAGAGGTAACCGCATCGAGGTAATCGTCAAACGACTCCCTATCCCGTTGTTTCCTGTTCCTGATCATTTCAATGACATCGAAATCGGTTCGAGGGTCAGAATACTGGAAACGCAAAGCTTCCCTTAGAGCAACCCACTCAATGGACTGTTCACGTCGGTGGTAACGCCAGTACCATTCCTTCGCCTTACCCGTAAAAATAGTATGCAAATTCCTACAAAGCGAGGAAAAGTCGCCATTTAGGGTATGGTGCGTTAAAGCCTGTATCCTATAGATAAATTCTTCCACCCTCATCCCATCAATTGTACCATCAAAGCGTACATTCCAGTTCGATATGATGCTGGAGATTTTATCGGGATTTGGAGAAAAACGTTGGTGAGCCGTATTATTTACGGGCCTACTCGTGTCAGGGTGGGAACCCGGAGGTGCCGATGGTAAATTCGCATGGGTCCAGTTCGTGTGATCTGTCATCGGGCTATTTGGAGGGGCCGTATTCACCGGTTGGGAATGAAGGTTAAGGAATCGTTGAAACATAGTTTCAATAGTCTGATTGATATCTGCCACGTTTTTACGCCTATCTTCCTCCATTTCTTCGCGGACAATCTTGCGAAGAGTATCTTCGGAGGACTGAGAAGCATTGTTCAGCTGACGAGACAAATTTGCCCGTGATTTTGGTGGCATCTGACTATTGAGACCAGTAGGTATACCCACATCTGAATGAGTGGAATGGCCTTTATGACCAGAGGAGACCCTACTGTCGATAATGCTAGAGTCTCGCAGGCTCCAATCAACTGCGTTCTGCTGTGCGGTGATTGACCGGGTATTGGGGCGATGCCCTTTTGGGACGGCGCCTTTGCTACATTCGCTGGTTCGGGGAAGAGTTTCGGGGTTGGCCTCCTCTAGGGCTAGGATATTTTGCCGGCAAATCGGACAGGATTCTGAACCCTTGAGCCAGTTTGTGAGGCAGCCTTGGTGAAATATATGACCGCAAGACGTCTTAGAAGTTGCAGATTGAACAGAGAATGGCTCTTGGCATATGGAACACGTTATTTCCATTTGCTCCTCAGATAGCGGAGCTAATTGGTCCGGACTGTGCATAACTGCCATGAGTACACTTGATGTGGCTGAGTATTATGTCGATTTGTGAATATGTATTGAAAATAGTTGTTTTTGTATGTTTCGTGAATAAGTCTTATGTCTGATTAGGTTTACTATTTTAATTGATAAGGGTTATTAAACCAGGTATATAGATATACGTAGATATATGTTATATTCTCTATTCATGGATAATGGTCTCATTTCGATGGGTGGCTTACAAGTGGTCCGTATTAATGAATGGCAATGTTAGAAGGAGACGAAAGATAAATTAATAACGAGAAATAAAATTAGTGAATGTATTTGCATTATGTTATCGTGGTCGCTACACCAAGCATAAAGTTCTCAATGCAACGCTCTTCCAAAATAACTGCTAAATGTAAGCTATTGATTCTAAATGTGGAATGTACTTCGAAGGATCAAAACATTGACTCTGGTCGTTTAAACCACCATGTTGCTTGGCTTAATGAACGCGTTTCCATAGAGTTGATTCGATTATCGGTCTACATGTGGTAGATAGGTATGCGAATAACATTTATTGAGTAAGCGAAAAGAAAAAAAACGAGATAAAATTGAGTTTATTTAAAAAGTGTTACTATGAGTATGACCCGCAATATTTGCGGGCCCCACGTTGGGCGCCATTTATGTAGTGGAGGTGGTGTTGAAGGGAAATGGGAGAGAGATTACCGTCTGCGGAAGACGGAATAAAATTGTTGGGAATAAGGACTAGGGTTTGGGACTGAGGAAGGATGCTGAAATCAGGATTATTTGGCTACTCTGGCGCGGGCGCATGCCTTGCTGGTCACAGCTCAAGCTCGTCGGAGGGTGGATTCTTGCACCAGAGACCAAATAAATAAATCACCACTACACAAAAAAAATTGCATGCGTATTTATAAAACTGCATATATGTAGATATATAAGGGAAAAAGCAAAACACTAAAAAACCAAAAAAAAGTTATATCGAGGAAAGGCTATGGCTATGGACTATCTAACATTGCCTCTGGAGGAACTGATGTTCGTCCTCCTAGCGGGTCTATACCCTCCCAACCGTGTGTCGGTTCCCGCCAAAATTCTTAACCGACACCCAAATGAAAGCCCTGTGCTTTCTTTACTCCGGACCACTACAGCATTACCATCAAAATGAGACACGTTTCAATTTTAGTTCATTTTACAAAATTTCATCCTTTTATTTTAGTTCAAATTGATAACGAAATCATTCTATCCATTTTTCTTCTTATATCAAGGTTCTTATATTAATTCTTATTCAAATTCAAAGGCAATAAATTTACGTTATGATTAGCGAATTATGGAAAAAAAAAAAATCTAATTTTAATTTTGAGGTGTAGTATGTTGGTGCGTATGTGTCATAAAAATTGAATCAGATAAAATAACTGAATGCTAACTGAGGAAAAAAAAAACGAAAATTAAGCCACCTGTTGTGGCTGTATCGTAAGTTTAAATTTGGTCTTGGTATCCGCGTGTCGATATCTTAACAAAAAAAAATCAAATATGATCCAATAAAAGACTTACCGTTTTCCTCGTCGTCAGGCCTGCCGAAGTGGAATTCCGTTGATGGCGCTATATGTAACCACCCAAAAAAAATTATGTCTTTTGTTCTCTAATTTTTATTTTTTTTTTCCTTTTCACACGCACACAAAATTCCAGGAAAATTTAAAATTACGAAATTAACCAACAAGCTTTTTACACTTTAGAAAGAAGGAACAAAAAAAACACAGACACACCAGAAAGCTACACTAACATTAGAATTTACAATTATTATTAAGCAAATTTTCTTCCTTTGTTTAATTAATTTTTTTTTTTTTTATAAGAACATTAAAATATAGACGTTATCAAACATCAAACAACTAGCGGCGTCTAGATCGTGGCGGGTCAGGATGACTTCGCTGGGGCTGCGTTGCACGTTGATCACGAAGGTGCGTTTTCGGCTTGCTAGCTGGGATGGCTCGGTTAGCGTTTAGCCCTTCCGGAAATTGGTGACTAGCACGAGATGGACCTGTTTGTCACTATAGGCTATGGCGGAGGTCAGATGGTGGAGGCTCACTTTTAGTCGCACGGGATAATGTTAATAGCGAATGTAACTTATCTTGCTGCGCTTTGGCAGGCGGTGGTTTCACTGGTCGAGGCGGTTATTTAGGGATGCCTTTGATTTGCCCGAAATTGTTAGCTTTGCTACACGAGGGGTATTTTTTTTTGTTCCCACTCAGCGAATTCGACAAACTTTGATTGTGCGGAGGAGGTGGAGGTGAAGATTTTTTTCCTAGCCACGCGCCACACACACGTAAATTAGTTTCTTTTTTTTTTATTTTTTTTTGTTGGCGAACAAATAAGTTTTTTGTTTTCCTTTTCCGACGGCGACCGCACTGATTAGCTGCTCCAGAAGAACTGACTAAACTTCATGATGCAACCACGAGACCGAAAAAAACTAGAGACGCTTACTATGCAGCTAAGAAAACTCTCCGCAACTAGTAACTAGCCAAAATAGCCCTCGCAACTCTTTAGCGTGACTTGTCCCTCGCCAAGACATTTGGTAAGCGGTTTTCTCGTGCGAGCACACAACTTCCCATTTCTCACCCCAACGCATGATATCCCCATTCGAATACCATAAGTATGCCTCAGCCTCCTATTCATTACTTCAAACGGAACATACAAAAAAAAACAGGCAGCCAGCCAGCGGCAGACTAACCTACTATGTACATACAACCAAAATTGGGGAAATTGGAAATCGGTTCAGAGAGTGGAGACTCTCCTTATCTCCCTTTTTTTTTTTTTTTTTTTTTTTTGCGGCAAAGAAGGTAAATCAAGGCATTACGCTCTTGAGCTCTTGTGATCCAGGAACTTTACTTCTCAGCCTAAGCTAACAAAAGGAAACAAACATAAAATATTTTAAACTCCAGCCGTTACAGCCACCTCCTCTACCAGGGAAAATCAACACCCAAACTACCCCCTGCATTACAAAATTGGCGCCCAAGAACGTGGAACAACGAGTGTCAGTCTTGACAAATACTCACCAGTCATAAGGTTGGAACATTCTTACGTCCCAACGCTTATGCAATTCATTGTCAATGACGACTTTTCAAAACTAGCAGCTTTTACCACCTTTCACCTCGTTGCGATTACAGATGCGTTTGATTCTGTAATCGGCTGCAAAACATTAAACATCAAACATTTCATTTCATTAACCAAAACCCTTCATGTCAGACCTTAATTCAGGAGTACTGTAGGAGTCACATTTGTTCAGTACATTAGTACACATAATGTAGTTACCCTATAGGAAATTACATATTATAGAGTCGACATGCAAGGAAAGTTATTTTGGAGGGAAGTTAATCTATAAGTCCTTATGTAGCTAAATCGTATTATAGCAGATTTATAAGTTGCAATAGATATATGCCTTCCAAATGTTTTCCGAAGCAAACACACGTATGTATGCTAATGTAAAATATGCCATAGCATAATTGCCGTCGTCTTTCTTTTTATTTTTTTTAAATTCTACACTCACACATTACACCCATTTTTTTTACAAACAATTATCACCTGTACATCGCCAAACCCATTAAAACAAATTCGCCCTAACAAAAACCAAAACAAATAATTAGTTAGTACTATTCCTTTTACAACTCATTCCTAAACAAAAATTCCAATTATGAGTCTTAACAGAAGCAACAACAATGGAGCAATTCCTAAACGTTCAAATAAAGATTTAAATAATTCTGGTGTAGGTATGATCACTCGCGGAAGAAAGGGGAACTCAGCTGTTTCACACTCTTTTAGAAACAGTGAACCTGTACGTCATTCTCCTCAGAGAGATAACATAAATTTACAAATAAAATTCCAATCACACAACAATGACATACAGTCGAATAGACGAATGGGACGCATTTTCAAAGCTTCAATTTATTTCTCAAAGAACACCCAAACATTTTGAAGCATACATAAACATTTGCGTGTTTTTTCTGCTTTAATAAATCTTCGCATGTTTGTTGAACAGATGTAGTAGGTACCAAACGGAATACAGCGTAACACTTTCCATTCCAAACGTCGACACAATGCCAGCAAGTCTTTACATACTAAATGACCCGGTGAAGTTCGTACCACCTAAAATTTATTTATTTATAACTCTTTATAAGCGATTATGAGTTCCAATCAACCTTCCAACTCCACAGTTTAAGTTTCGTTTGGGGATTAAATGAAACTCGTTCCTATAATTCAAATGAATTCAATGTCTTTTATTTATTCTACATATAAAAATGTAAATCAATTTAACTACCAAATTTCAAAGCTAAAACTATGGTATTTTAAATTACTTTTATGTCGCGCCATTCCCCGATTTAGAATCCCACCTTATTCAATGCACATCAATGTTAACAATCTTACAACTTTTGAAATGCATAATTTTTTGGTATGGGAGCGAGGTGCCATGTGCCTTTATCCAATTTTTATGAAATCTCGCCGAAACACCTTCGAGCTAATAGTAAAGATTTTCTCAATATGTGAGCTCAATTCACTCTGTGGTTTTTGAGATATACGATGTCGAAAGATTTTCTTAGAAATGGCGCTCGATCTATTCTGTGGTTTTCGAAATATAAGATTTTTAAGAATTTTTTGTGTGTCCAATTTTGACCAAACTTCACAGAAACTCCTTCAACTCAATTATAAAGAGTCTTCCAAAATTTGAGTTCATGTATATTCCTATAAAAAATGGAAATTTAAATTTTATATTGTTTGGGACGTATTTTTGGGTTCGGGCGACCTTTTTTGGCGACATTTTCAAATTATCCATCGGTAACGCTGCTCGGACAGCAGAGCATAATCAAAATCAACCTCTTTCGAACAGTTTCCTACACTCCCACATTAAGAGCGTAGTTTGTCATAGCTAGGTGGGATGGTTAAGAATGGGTGGTGGTTGACCTATGTCCCTTGGCAGCAGTAGGCACGCTTGCGATCGCACGGCGTTAGCTCGACGGTGGGGTGGGATCTTGCTGCCTTCCTATGCACACATAATTATCGTGCCTGTATCAAAATTGGTTTTCGTCGAATTAAAAAAAAAGAATAAAGAGAGGGGAAGAGAGAGGGAGAGAGAGAGTAGGAAGCTATTTAAGAATGAATGTGTAAAACAAAAAAAAAAAACAAAAAAAAGAGGCATATGAACGAATGAAGCTGATTATGTTTCAGGTGTTGCGAAACATTTTGGACAAGCCCTCCCCTATGCATCCGGTGAGACGAGATGCACCATGACTATCCTTCGTCCATTTTTATTTAGGATAGTCCCAATCCCAAAAGATACCCTTGCAAAGTATCTACCAAATCACGACCTTAATAGCTAAAAAGTTAAACGCTTAATGATTGCATACTGATCATACGATATGATACAGGGTTTTATTGAATTCAGACATTTAAGTGCATTTCAGATTTATGTATTCTGTTATATAGTGCTATGTGCTTTTATAGATTTCATAGTGAATACGATTTGTTAATATTTAAGTAGGTAGATGAATTGGTAAATAAGAAAACAATTAAGTATGAATATATGTATGTAGGTAGCTAATTTTATGTTTAAGAATTTATGTAAAGTAATTCACGTTTGTGTCTTTATATATATATAATTTTAGGAAATTTATAGTTCTAAGTTTTAAGTTTTAATTTAATGAAATTTTAAAGTTTATATACTCGTATATGTACATATATTGCCAAAGAAAATTTTATATGCAAATAAATAGAATGAATGTACTTACAACAATTATCCATACGTTGAAAGTTGTGGCCACAAGTTTCCTTCGTTGGTGATGATACGATGTGTCGTGTGTATTTGTATGTATGTATTATTATCACTTAGTATTTCTTTTTTAAAGTTCTTAGGCAATTTAGATAAATAAGTATGTAATATATATGTATATAATAGGCAAATTAGATATTAGGTCCATTTTTATTTAGGATAGTCCCAATCCCAAAAGATACCCTTGCAAAGTATCTACCAAATCACGACCTTAATAGCTAAAAAGTTAAACGCTTAATGATTGCATACTGATCATACGATATGATACAGGGTTTTATTGAATTCAGACATTTAAGTGCATTTCAGATTTATGTATTCTGTTATATAGTGCTATGTGCTTTTATAGATTTCATAGTGAATACGATTTGTTAATATTTAAGTAGGTAGATGAATTGGTAAATAAGAAAACAATTAAGTATGAATATATGTATGTAGGTAGCTAATTTTATGTTTAAGAATTTATGTAAAGTAATTCACGTTTGTGTCTTTATATATATATAATTTTAGGAAATTTATAGTTCTAAGTTTTAAGTTTTAATTTAATGAAATTTTAAAGTTTATATACTCGTATATGTACATATATTGCCAAAGAAAATTTTATATGCAAATAAATAGAATGAATGTACTTACAACAATTATCCATACGTTGAAAGTTGTGGCCACAAGTTTCCTTCGTTGGTGATGATACGATGTGTCGTGTGTATTTGTATGTATGTATTATTATCACTTAGTATTTCTTTTTTAAAGTTCTTAGGCAATTTAGATAAATAAGTATGTAATATATATGTATATAATAGGCAAATTAGATATTAGGTTATATTTTAATAGATTAGCACCCTTTTTGTATGATTTAGTTGAAGGTTATATATTTTAAGTTTTAAGTTAAGTAGAGTTAAGTAGGTTTAAGACCAAAAATAACTAAAGTTAAAAAATAAGCAAAAAAAAAATAATAACACTATGAGCACTTTTTTGTAGGTTTTTGATGCACTTGTTCTTGTAGCGATGGGGTAATGGTGAGGTGAGGATGATGGACAGTGTATGCTGGCGATTAAATAATCCCGCGTGCACGTGTGATGTCGATGTACGATTCTTGGGCGAGCGTGTTCTCCTTTTTCGCGTCAGAGTGAAACTGCGGCAGAGCACGGCTTGCGTTGCGATAATCGATATGACTCGATGTTGGGATATTATCCAAATATAAAAAAAAACGTTTGCGGACGCTCTCTTTTCGGCTGCTGCTATATATACATTTGTATATATCTAATAAGCAGATTCGGGAACCGAATTATATAGGGTGGGCGTCCGCAAATTTCTGTGGACACCAAATAGAAATTAACACTTGCACGTTATTATAGATAATTTTACATACCTAGTTTCTTATTCGTTTTTGTTTTCTTATTTGATGCTAATTTAAGGATGGATGAGTGCGTGGGTCAGGATAGATAAAGATCTGGCTAATCCTGTTACCACATGCAGCTTGTTTGGCAGGTTTTTGCCCGTGATTTTTACGGGGTGTTAGCGATTAAAATATATAGGTGCGCTATAGAAATTATGCAGATATGTATAATTAATTTTATGCTTCTTTTGCACAGAAAAAATACCACGCTTACCTCCAGTATTTCACTCCGAATGTATGGAGTTTAATTGAAATTTCTTGGCGACTTTGCGGATTACAAGACGCTACCACGATCACTGTCTGCAGGCAAAAGAAAGAGCTTGCAATTCTCGCTTGCAAGGTAACTGGTTCTTGCGCGTAAGTGTTATCGTTCAGTGGTAACCAAGTTTAAACTGCGGTAATAGTAATCACTCTTGGGGGGCATGTTCGTTAAATGTCCGGTTTGTGTCGGGACTATGGGGAGTCGACGGTTTCTTTTGAAACTGAACGAAACTTAATTTGTATTAGGGATATAGGTTTAAGGTGTACGCTACAAAGTCATGGATTTTCGAATAATTTATTTGTCGAAAAGATATGAAAACCGGAAGGCTTAAACCTATACCTCAAAATCGCTTTGCCTCGACCCATGACCCTGACAAACCGTGTCAAACCGACTGACATTAGACAGGTGTTATCTACGAAGGTCCTTAGCGTGATATACTACTCTTTTACCATCAGCGTTTTCAACTTCGAACATTGCGTTACCAATTTTCTTTACCACTTTGCATTTCACAAATTTGTCACACAGTTTTGCATTAAGAGCTTTTGATGCATCGCTAAGAACAAAGTTCCGATGATAAACCTCATCTCCTGGCTCATATAATCGTTTGGAACTACGAAGATTATATGTCTTTTCGTTCCTTGAAAAAGCTTGTTTTAAGTTTTGTTTGACTTGTTCCCTAATGAGTTCGAGTTTGTTGTGATTAGGCAGACACTCCAGCTCGCTATCGTTTAATGCTTTTACCTTTCGAAGCAGATGATACATCCTGGCATGGGTAGTCATGTGATGGCCAAAAAGGATGAAGTATGGTGTCATACCAGTGGACTGATGTACTGAAGTCCACAGCGCTTGCTGGATTTCAAACAAGTGTTTGTCCCACTCTCTTTGATCTTGTTTTATGTAGCTACGAATTGCTGAGAGGATTGACTGATGGACACGCTCTGAAGCGTTTGCCTGTGGAGAGTATATAGCGTTCCGAATATGTTTGCAACCGTATCTTGTAAGAAAGTGGTGAAAATCTTTTGAAACAAACTGTTGTCCGTTGTCGCTATGCACAAACTCAGGAACACCATATTGACTAAAAACAGTTTGTTCTAGAAACTCAATTACCAACTTCACATTTGCTTTGTGCATCGCTTGATGGAAGACGCATTTGGAAAACCCATCCAGCACAACAAAAATGAAAGCTTTACCACGTTTGGTTCTGGGATAAGGACCCATAAAATCTATGTAGATTTTTTGAAATGGTCTATCTAGTTGCTGGTGAGCTATCATAGGAGGTCTTAATGTTGTATTACTCGCTTTAGTTTCCTTACAAATCGAACAGTTCCGTACAAATGATCGTACTTGGCTTGTCATATTCGGCCAGTAATAGGATCGCTTGACTCGATCTAACGTTTTCATCATCCCTCCGTGCGAACAATTCGGTGGATCGTGAGAATTTTGAATGATAGACTGTGTCAACCCTATGGGTATCCACAGCTTCCATTCGCACTCTGTACTCATCCAATCATTTTTCGAAAAGTTTCGTTTGTAGACGAATTTGTTGTCCACAACTTTAAGGTCCGGAAAATTTGAGGGGTTACTCGCATAGTCGAAATCAAGGTCAAATATTCTGGTGAACCGAACTCTTTTGAGTTCAAGTCAACCGTCTCAATTGAAGGCGAATTTGTGCTTAGCTCATCCGCGAACGCACGCGACAATGCATCAGGGACGATGTTTTGTGAACCTTTTTTGTGCTTTATATCGAAGGTATACGCTTGAAGTTTAAGTGACCACCGTGCAAGTCTACCGCTTAGGTCTTTTAAGCCCATGAGCCACTTAAGACTTGCATGGTCGGTCACAATCGTAAAAGCCAATCCCTCGATATGAAATTTATTTTGAATGATAGACTGTGTCAACCCTATGGGTATCCACAGCCTCCATTCGCACTCTGTACTCATCAAATCATTTTTCGAAAAGTTTCGTTTGTAGACGAATTTGTTGTCCACAACTTTAAGGTCCGGAAAATTTGAGGGGTTACTCGCATAGTCGAAATCAAGGTCAAATATTCTGGTGAACCGAACTCTGTTTAGTTCAAGTCAACCGTCTCAATTGAAGGCGAATTTGTGCTTAGCTCATCCGCGAACGCACGCGACAATGCATCAGGGACGATGTTTTGTGAACCTTTTTTGTGCTTTATATCGAAGGTATACGCTTGAAGTTTAAGTGACCACCGTGCAAGTCTACCGCTTAGGTCTTTTAAGCCCATGAGCCACTTAAGACTTGCATGGTCGGTCACAATCGTAAAAGTATCGTAAATTTCTTCACCGCTTGTACAGCCGCGTAGCACTCCTGTTCGGTAACGCTGTAGTTACGTTGACAGGCATTCAGCTTCTCAGAGAAAAACGCGATAGGTTTTGTATATATCTACCGTTACCGTTACCGTCTTCGTCAAACTGATATAATACGCCGCCTATGCCGTAACTAGAAGCGTCACACTGGATAGTAAACGGCTTCTTGAAATCTGGGTTACTTAACAACGGAGCAGATATCAGGGAGGTTTTTAAAGTTTCGAAAGAGGTCAGTGCATCAGTAGTCATATTAAACGCTTTACCCTTTTTAAGTGTATCCGTTAAAGGAGAAGCTATCGACGCAAAATTCCGTGTGAATCTCCGGTACCATCCGCACAATCCTAAGAACCGGCGAACGTGTTTCTGGGAAGATGGTACTGGGAAATCCTTTATCGAAGCAACTTTGTTTGGATTGGGCTTAATATGACCCTGACCAACAATATAGCCTAAATATCTTAACTCTTGAAGACAAAAATGTGACTCTCAACGTTGATAGTCAAGTTGGCTTCCTTTAGACACTCTGCAACTTTATCTAACATGGAAAGGTGTGAATCGAAATCCTTGGAAATTATCAGAAGATCATCTAGGTACACGAAAACTTGTTCTCTAAGTGCACTGGGGATCACTTTATCCATTAACCGACACATCCTTTGAGCTGCATTACACAGTCCAAAAGGCATGACGGTGAATTGATAAAGTGGTCGTCCTAGCACAGTGAAGGCCGTTTTCTCCCTAGACTTCTCTTCCAAAGGGATTTGCCAAAACGCGTCCTTAAGATCGACACTACTAATGTAGTGCGTCTCTTGCAGACGGCTTAGCAAACCTTCAATATGCGGAAGAGGATACGCATCCTTCTTCGTAAGGGAGTTCACTTTCCGAGAGTCTAGGCACAACCTGTTTTTACCAGGTTTCCTGATTAAAACGATGGGTGAACTCCATGCACTAGAACTCTCTTCAATGACTCCCAAAGAAATCATGCGATCCAATTCCGTATATATTAGCTCCTGAATAGGTGGCGAAACAGGATAATGCCTTTGCTTCACAGGCTCAGCATCATTTGTATCGATGTTGTGTCTTTCCACGGATGTTTTGCCAAGACCAAGTTTAGAGAAGGAAGGAAACTTGCTTATCACATCCTGTAGTTTAAGATTTTGTTCGTCACTTAAAATGTGTACATCTGGTTTATTTTCAGTACTTTCACAACCCACTGGCTCGGATATTTCGCTAATAATGTTAGGCGCGATTCCAAATTTCTGCCAGAAATCTATCCCAAGATAAAGGGGTTGTGAAAGTGATGGAATTAGATATAAATCAAGATTTTCACTTTGACCATTATAGGCAACTTTTGTTTTTATCCGACCCACGATTGGTTGAGCTTTTCCATCAGCCGTTTTAATGATGGACACGAAATCAGTAACAGGTATTTTTAAACTCTTTACAATCTCTATACAGTACAGACAAGAAATCGTCGCACCACTGTCTAAAAGGCCTGTTATCTCCTTTCCCAAAATCTTGATGGTAGCATATGGTCTAGGATCGGAGTTTGAACTCAATACACAGCTGCTGATCATTGATTTGTAAAATCTACGCTTTTTGTGTCGATAGCGAAGTTTTTGTAATTTACGTGAAGTATCCGCGTTAATCTCACTCAGATTAAAAATCTTTGATCGCAGCTCCGTATATCTTCTTAATCGCTCATCATATGGTTGGTTACGAAATTCGTGTTGTTTCAACTCCTTAAGATGGGTCAAATTAACTTGATTTGAAAGTGTTTTTAATTCATTATTGGATTCATTATCTAATTCTAAGTCTGGGTAAGTATTTGTAGAAGCATCTACTTTGGCAATTCCGGGAGCGTCTGGGTCGAACAAGACTCCCCGGTCATGGTCAAGTTCGGTTTGAAGTTTTCCCGACTCGGTTTACAGTTTATGCAATTCAGGACAGTTACATCATCTTTACCGCAGCGATAGCAAAACAACTTGTTTATGGGTGACCGACAGTTGATAAACAGGTGTCCTAACTTTTTGCAATTAAAGCACTTAATTGGTTTGGAAGTGCTAATGTTGCTTACTGCTGAAATATCGTAAGCATCTACACCAGTGTCGACTTCATCACTCACTACTTCTAGTTCATGAACTCTGTAGGGAAGATTACGATTTTGAACGGCAAATCTCGATTGTAACATCCGCTCTACTCTCCTACATTCATCTCTAAACTGCTCTAATGTGTTTATTCGCATGGGGTAAATAAAATTCATCAGTTTTGTATTGATGTTAGTTCTGAGAATTGTTATCAGGTCGGTATCTCTCATAGGATGTTTAAGCTGGCTTTTCAGATGTAAGATCGAATTGAAAAAATCTTCAAAAGGTTCCTGAGGCATCTGCTTACGGTCCATTAACTATTTAACAATTTCGAAGTCGTTTTCATGGCTTCGAAATTGCTTAAAGAGGGCTTGACGAAGAATCAACCAATCACCTCTGGGACTATTTCGAAGATACTGCCAGAACCAGTCCTGAGCAGTACCTGACAAAAGATGATGGAAACCTTTGATCACGTCTCTCCAAGAACAGTCGTGATTACTCTTCAATACCTCAACTCTAAACATGAAGTCTTCGATGGACATTCCTTTAGAAGTGCCATCGAATTTAACTCCCCACCTATCAAGTTGAAGAGGTTGACCTTCGCTCGATCGAACATTCGTATTCTCATTGGTATAATGGTCTATTATTTGGAAAATTGTAGTTCGGATTAAAATTTCAATTAGCTTCATATTCTGCAAAATGATTTGCTGGTCTATTTCGCGGCTGAGTATGATTTGGAAAATTTAATGGTTCATGACTATTGTTTATATTGGGCAGCGCTGAGGGAGCACCAAATGGAACTGAATCTCTATAGTCATTTGCCGTCGTTATATTTATAGGGCCGCTATTGTTGTTGGCATTACTATTTTGATTTAAAACATTTGCCAAGGCGTTTTGCCATTGACTTTGATTAAGCCAGGTATCAGTTCACCTAACGTAGAGGTAACAACATCTTTAATATGTTCGTCGAGTTGTTTCATTCTCGACGAATTGTTAGAAATGAACTGAGTTGGCTGACTATGTTGCATGGTTGGCTCTGGAAATATGTGGCTAGTAGCGTTGTCTATGCCTGCACTTCCTGCAACATTTGAAAAGTTGTCAACATAACAGCTGGGTAAGACAATATCATCCATAGCATTCCGGCTTACAGTTTCAGCTCTTCTAATCGAGTGAGACACAATTGGAATGGTGCTAACGACACTCGTTACGGTGGTTAGTGTAGTTGGCTTAACTGCAGCGGTTGTAAACACAACATTTATTAAAGGCTGGGAGAGAGTCACTACGCTAGAATTTTGGGCATTGTTAGGATGCTCGCTTAAGTTCCGATAAGAGAGATTAAGAGACATGTCTGGCTCTGGACTTATTGATAAATTATTATTATCAACTGCTCTTACGGGTGAGTGTTGAACGGGTTGTGTCAGTGTGTTGTTGCCAAAATCAGAATTGCGAGCGCGAGATGTATTGTGGTGTCGCAGATTATATGTATTCCGATTAGGCGTAAGAGGAATTTCACTCTGGGTAGTTTTTTTCTTCGGAACAGCTCCGGTTATTGAGTTGTTTTTACTCATTATGGCAAGGCAAGAGAAAGTCTAGGAAAAGTGTATGGGTTGTAAATTGTAAATTGACGTAATATGTTTCTCTGGACTATGCAACTTGTTATCAATTTATGATTGATAAAATGAGAGGTTGACGACTCAGAAAAGCATATGTTGTAGGCGAAATCCTATGGCAACATAATCTTATCATCACAGAGTATGTAATACCGTGATACGATATATGGACTCATAGGTATACTTCCTACACATAGACAATTAAAACGATAGACACCAAGTGCTACGATGCGTAAATTACTATTAAGTCAGCAATCGGACTCCTTGGTGCAACATTATGATTTAGGTACCTGATGAAAGGAAATTTTAATTGATAGTTCAAGCTGACGCAAGACAGCTTGTTTGGCAAAGTTTATATTTTGGTATGACTGTCTACTTAGGTGGAAAGAGTAGCTTTCTGAATAAATGTTGCTAAGGTTCGTGAATCAAATTTGATGATTAGGGTGTAATCTAAACATGATTCACGGTGGGGGGACTGAGTGTGTCGCTGCCCCACGTTGGGCGCCAATGTATGTCATAGCTAGGTGGGATGGTTAAGAATGGGTGGTGGTTGACCTATGTCCCTTGGCAGCAGTAGGCACGCTTGCGATCGCACGGCGTTAGCTCGACGGTGGGGTGGGATCTTGCTGCCTCCCTATGCACACATAATTATCGTGCCTGTATCAAAATTGGTTTTCGTCGAATTAAAAAAAAAGAATAAAGAGAGGGGAAGAGAGAGAGAGAGAGAGAGTAGGAAGCTATTTAAGAATGAATGTGCAAAACAAAAAAAAAATAAAAAAATGAGGCATATGAACGAATGAAGCTGATTATGTTTCAGGTGTTGCGAAACATTTTGGACAAGCCCTCCCCTATGCATCCGGTGAGACGAGATGCACCATGACTATCCTTCGTCCATTTTTATTTAGGATAGTCCCAAAAGATACCCTTGCAAAGTATCTACCAAATCACGACCTTAATAGCTAAAAAGTTAAACGCTTAATGATTGCATACTGATCATACGATATGATACAGGGTTTTATTGAATTCAGACATTTAAGTGCATTTCAGATTTATGTATTCTGTTATATAGTGCTATGTGCTTTTATAGATTTCATAGTAAATACGATTTGTTAATATTTAAGTAGGTAGATGAATTGGTAAATAAGTAAACAATTAAGTATGAATTATGTATGTAGGTAGCTAATTTTATGTTTAAGAATTTATGTAGGGTAATTCACGTTTGTGTGTTTATATATTAGATATATATAATTTTAGGAAATTTATAGTTCTAAGTTTTAAGTTTTAATTTAATGAAATTTTAAAGTTTATATACTCGTATATGTATATATATTGCCAAAGAAAATTGTATATGCAAATAAATAGAATGCATGTACTTACAATAATTATCCATACGTTGAAAGTTGTGGCCACAAGTTTCCTTCGTTGGTGATGATACGATGTGTCGTGTGTATTTGTATGTATGTATTATTATCACTTAGTATTTCTTTTTTAAAGTTCTTAGGCAATTTAGAAAAAAAAAAAATGTAATATATATGTATATAATAGGCAAATTAGATATTAGGTTATATTTTAATAGATTAGCACCCTTTTTGTATGATTTAGTTGAAGGTTATATATTTTAAGTTTTAAGTTAAGTAGAGTTAAGTAGGTTTAAGACAAAAAAAAACTAAAGTTAAAAAATAAGCAAAAAAAAAATAACACTATGAGCACTTTTTTGTAGGTTTTTGATGCACATGTACGATTCTTGGGCGAGCGTGTTCTCCTTATTCGCGTCAGAGTGAAACTGCGGCAGAGCACGGCTTGCGTTGCGATAATCGATATGACTCGATGTTGGGATATTATCCAAATATAAAAAAAAACTGTTGCGGACGCTCTCTTTTCGGCTGCTGCTATATATACATTTGTATATATCTAATAAGCAGATTCGGGAACCGAATTATATAGGGTGGGCGTCCGCAAATTTCTGTGGACACCAAATAGAAATTAACACTTGCACATTATTATAGATAATTTTACATACCTAGTTTCTTATTCGTTTTTGTTTTCTTATTTGATGCTAATTTAAGGATGGATGAGTGCGTGGGTCAGGATAGGTAAAGATCTGGCTAATCCTGTTACCACATGCAGCTTGTTTGGCAGGTTTTTGCCCGTGATTTTTACGGGATGGTAGCGATTAAAATATATAGGTGCGCTATAGAAATTATGCAGATATGTATAATTAATTTTATGCTTCTTTTGCACAGAAAAAATACCACGCTTACCTCCAGTATTTCACTCCGAATGTATGGAGTTTAATTGAAATTTCTTGGCGACTTTGCGGATTACAAGACGCTACCACGATCACTGTCTGCAGGCAAAAGAAAGAGCTTGCAATTCTCGCTTGCGAGGTAAGTGGTTCTTGCGCGTAAGTGTTATCGTTCAGTGGTAACCAAGTTTAAACTGCGGTAATAGTAATCACTCTTGGGGGGCATGTTCGTTAAATGTCCGGTTTGTGTCGGGACTATGGGGAGTCGACGGTTTCTTTTGAAACTGAACGAAACTTAATTTGTATTAGGGATATTAGGTTTAAGGTGTACGCTACAAGTTGATGCAAGTTTGTTAGATTTACAAAATTCTCTTTTTCGGGGTCTTCCCAACCTAATCAAAGAAAATGTTGAGAGCAGCGTAAGGGACATTTTGAATCACAATGCTCAGCCCAATGCAAATTGTAATCTTGCCCAAAATAATGTGCAGCAAGAGATTAGACACACACCTCAGTCAGAAAGTTTATCTGCCCACTCAGTTAATTTGTCTGCCAGTTCTCGATTTGCTGGACCAAGACAAAGAGAAACTGCAAGTGCGGCGCCGGTAAACAATGAACATTCAATTTCAAATAGACATTTTTCTAATAATGACGGTCATCGATTTTCGAACCGACGATTTGATTTAGATCGTTGGGGAATTAGGTATGACGACACCAACAAGGGAATGACGATTGAAGATTTCGTTTTTCGCGTCGAAATCCTCAAAAGCAACTACAATTGCCCTTGGAATGAAATCATACCTAACTTCCATCATTTACTGGCTGGATCAGCACAGGACTGGTACTGGCAATATCTCAGAACAAATCCTAGAGGGGAATGGTCAATGTTGCGTTCGGCCTTACTGAAACAATTTAAAGGCTATGAAAATGACTTTGAAATTCTGAGACAATTAATGGTTCGATGACAAATGCCTAACGAGTCTTTCGATGATTTTTATAAATCCATCATTCACTTCAGAAGTCAACTGAGAGAGCCAATATCGGACCACGATCTTATCAGGATAATACGAAATAATATAAACTCGCGATTAATGAACTTTATATACCCCATGCAAATTAACTCTATTGAACAGCTTCGAGACGAGTGTAGGCGTACCGAGAAAATGCTGCAATCTAGGTATGGCGCACACACTCGTTTCAATACTGCAAGAGCGGTACATGAAATTCATTATTCCGAAGATACCGAAAATGAAGTTATGTCAGAGCCGTTTGCTAACATTTCGGCAGTTCAGAGCAATAATTATCGTTCGAATCTTTCGCATCCCCCTAACAAGTCCATGAGCAGTACCATAATCTGTTTTAATTGCAAAAAGTCTGGACATATATTCACAGATTGTCGCTCACCTGTCTATAACCTGTTCTGCTACCGTTGTGGTACAGACAATTTTACAGTATTAGACTGTCCAAAATGTAACACACCGAAGGAAAACCTGAAGACGAACGAGAACTTTTCCGGAAGTTCCCGTTCGACTCAAACCAATCCGGAGCAATAAAAACTGATGCGTCTACGAATACCGATCTATACGATGATAAAACAGATTACACAGTTACAAAATTACCTTTCCAAATAGCTACTCCTATTACCTCGTCCGAAAGAGACGATAAACTACATAAAATTCCACAACACATGAAACCCTACCATCAAAGGCTAGTTGAGTATAATGCTATTCGAAAACGAATTTTCAACCTAGATGAATTGGTCTAAGCATAATGTTCCATTGAGATTAATTAACACCAGAAAAAGGCACAGAAAACTAAAACTCTACCGAAAACTAATAAACGAATCACTTTTTGAAGACAATTTAGATACACGACCTTATGCAAATATTTTAATTGAAAAGAAAGAGTTTAAAGGACTGCTTGACAGTGGTGCTTCGATATCCTGCCTAGGATATGGTTGCATGCAGATTGTAGAGGAGCTTGAGGTTCCGATAGTTAAGTTCGATTGGTCAGTTAAGACAGCCGGTGGGAAAGATCAATGCATAGTGGGTCGGATTAATGCTCTGGTCGAGTACAATGGTATTTCGGAAAAGATGGATTTCTATCTGGTTCCGAGCCTTATACAACCACTGTATCTCGGCGTTGACTTTTGGTCGAAATTTAAAAACGCTCCGGAAGTCATAAGTGAATTGTTTACAGTTTCAAACGACTCTAACTTGCGAGAACACGACAGTATGAAACCGAAACCACCAATGCATGAGCTGACAATTGAACAAGAACGACAACTTCAGTGTGCAATCTCTGCTTTTCCATCTTGTACAACCCTTGGGTTGGGTAAAACCACTGTTGAACAACATATAATTGACACCAATGATGCTGATCCCGTCAAGCAGCGCCATTACCCGGTGTCACCGGCAATTCAAAAATTACTGTACGAAGAACTGGATCGCATGCTATCTCTCGGAGTTACCGAGGAAAGTCACAGCGCGTGGAGTTCGCCTATAGTCCTTATTAGGAAACCCGGGAAAAACAGGCTGTGTCTCGACTCCCGCAAAGTGAACTCGTTAACAAAGAGAGAGAGGGTATATTGTCGGCCAAGGTTATGTTAAGCCCGATCCTGATAAAGTAGCTGCGATTCAAGATTTCCCCATTCCTGTAACACAGAAACAAGTGCGGAGATTCTTAGGACTATGCGGATGGTATCGCAAATTTATCAGGAACTTCGCATCCATTGCTACACCTTTGACCGACACCCTCAAAAAGGGCAAAAACTTTTTCAATGTCATCGGAAGCAGTTAGTTCCTTTCAAGCCCTGAAAACAGCACTAATTTCAGCCCCATTATTGAGTAACCCAGAATTTTCCAAGCCCTTTGTCATCCAATGTGACGCGTCTTCAGCCAGAATTGGTGGTGTTTTGTACCAACACGACGAAGAAGAAAACGAAAAGCCGATTGCATTCTTTTCAGAAAAGCTCAACGCTTGCCAACGAAAATACAGCGTGACGGAGCAAGAGTGTTACGCAGCAGTCCGAGCAGTTGCGAAGTTTAGGCCCTATATTGAAGGAATGTCCTTCACGATTGTGACGGACCACGCCAGTCTTAAATGGCTTATGGGACTTAAGGACCTAAGCGGAAGGCTGGCTCGTTGGTCCCTAAAGTTACAAGGTTTCTCCTTCAATATAGAGCATCGAAAAGGATCGCAGAATACTGTGCCCGATGTGCTGTCTCGCGTACACCTTGAGCAGATCTCGGTGAACCCCAATGATTTCGTCACGATTGATTTAGATTCACCTGCATTCAAGTCAAAAGATTATCTCGATCTCTTGTCGAATAATCAGGCTAATTTACCAGACCAGAATCAAAGAGTTTATATGCGGATGCATCCATTAGATTTTCACTCGATATCTGATGAACATCAGTGGAGTTTGTGGCTACCATCCAGCCTTACCAACCTAGTAATCCAAAAAGCCCATGTACCACCTAACTGTTCACATGGAGGGATAAGAAAAACAATAGATAGAATTCGAAAACACTTCTATTGGCCCAACATTACAATTGAGGTCAGAAACTTTATCCGCAGTTGCGAAGAGTGCAAACAAAATAAAGCACCGAACCAAATGTTAAGACCACCTATGGGTGTAAAACAGGAGATAGATCGCCCTTTTCAAAAAATCTACGTAGATTTTCTAGGACCATACGTCCGATCAAAGAAGGGTAACCTATTTCTTTTCGTAGTCCTAGATGAATTTTGAAAATTTGTCGTTTTAAAGGCAATGCGGGTCGCAACCTCAAAAACTGTGATAGAGTTTTTAGAAAAAGAAATCTTCCACAAATTTGGAGTACCAGAACCCGTTCACAGCGATAATGGAAAACAATTTGTGTCGAAGGAATTCGAAAAGTTTTTAAATAAGTATGGCACGTTTCGTAGCAAAAATTCGGTATACTCTCCCCAAGCTAATTCTTCGGAGCGAGTCAACCGATCCATATTGGCGGCTATAAGGTCGTATATCAACGAGGATCAACGGGAATGGGATACTTACTTATCTGAGACCCAGCAATCCCTATGTACGGCCATACACCAATCTACAGGCATGTCTCCATATTTTGTTGTATTTGGTCACAATATGATCACTCATGCAAGTCTCTATAAGGTTGCTAGAGCACTTAATGCTTTACAAGATAACGAAATTGATTATCTACCGACTTCTAGCCGATTACTCCTAATACGCGAAAAGGTTAAGGAGAATCTAAAGAAAGCTACATTGCGCAATGAGAAGTCCTATAACTTGAGGTGTTCGGTTAGACAATTCAAACCAGGCGATGAAATTTACTTCAGAAACTTTGTGCTAAGCAATGCCTCAAAGAAACCAAGTTCCAAATTATGCCCGAAGTTCATTAAAGGGAGAATCGTGAAACGGATAGGTAGGTCCATGTATGAAATTGAAGATAGGCATGGCAAGTTAAAAGGCGTATACCATGCTAAGGACATACGAAAATAGATAAACAATTATGACCTAGCTCAACAGGGTCGTGGGTCGATTGTGCACTTGAGCAATTCTTTCAAGTCATTAGTTTTCATGTCTTTTGATACTGCTTGAGCGATCCAAAAGGCAAGTATTGTAGCGATCGCCTTTTCCTTTTTTTGGCTGGTGAAATATAAAGTGACAGTCAATGCATCCGCCGTCGATAATTATAGTGTTAAAATAAAGAAAAGGAATCAATTACAAGTGTTAAATTTCGCATCCAATTCTATATCCATCACGACACTGAAAAAGCTACCAAGCATCTTCAGAACTAAACATAGTTTAGCTAAGAGAGCCTGGACCAGTCTTTATGAGACAAAAATCTAAATCTTTATCATTATTATTGGAGGCGGATTACACGTGTAGTCCTAACACATAAATTGTGACCACACAATCCCACGTGGAAAATAACGAGGCAATTTTGTCCATCAATTGAATATAGATTTTAATTTGGCCTAGTGCCCAATAAAATAAAAAGAAGAATCACCCGTTCACCCACGTAAACCACCTAGAAGCCACAAACAAGAAGCTTTTAATTTCACCACGTGTACTTACTTGCCATAATAAGTGTCTCACAGAGGCAATATCTGCAAGCAGTACACCAAAAAGCACCTAAGCGCAAGCCATCGCGTCCAAAAGATAACCTGCATGCGAAACACCCGTCCCAACCACGTGCAGTCGATCGCATCGCACCATACACCGGATTTTCACCCACCCCCAAGCCCTCTTTTGAGACATAAGACATCCACCAGTCGAATTGTCTATCGCAACAATTGCTCGACATACCAGGAGCCATCGAATAGAAAAAAAATACCCCACAGACGTCCCAGCATCTTCCCAGCATCGTGATCTTAATTTAGTTTAGTAAATTAGCTTATTAATTTAGTAAGTTGATATTATATGCATGGTCTAGGTCACAGGTAACAATAATTATTGCATTCACACACGCATGAATTTGAGGTAAGAAGCGCCAAGTGATTTTTTTACATTGCTCCTATCATAATTTTGATTACTCCTACAGTACCGACAGTGACCTTCAGAACCGATGTGCGCACAACGAATCTGCAGTCAACGTATTTAATCATCAAGATAGTCTTCGATCGTCTAATAAGCTGCGAAATTAATTAAACATCCAGCCCCAAAGAAAAAGGAAACCGTAAGTCATTTGGCATATCTAAATTACCTAACAAAAGTATCAATATTCATGCATTTCAATAAGTAAAGTGAATGATAAACAAAAAAAAGGATCCTAAGTAAAAATTTAAAAAACTTATACGTGTGCCTTCTGCGCTCAGTAAGATCCTCCACATAAACTTGCTAAACATATACATAATTTATAATTCAACAAAAATACATACTATTCATTTACAACATTAAGCTATTGAATTTAATTATACTAAGCTAAGATCACAAATTTACATTTAAATTACCTAAATATTCGCTAACTATAACTACCTAAACATTGAATTTACTTCTTACCTATTAGATTAACCTATGAACATACAATTAGATTCAAACACCTACACTATCAATAGATTTACCTATTCTCAGATTTATTATATTGCATTAAGCCTCAATTTCGTTAAATTTTGTTTGTGTTATCAAACACTCGTATGTATATGTACATTGTACATTGTACATCACACCTATGAATGATTCTCTTAAATTTCGTTTTAAGTTCTCTTTTTAAATGAATTTTGGGCATGGATATTGACCAATGACCCCGTTACCTATACTCATACATAATTTAATATATGATTATAATGAATTTTGAAATTAACGATTTTTTCATTATGGATTAATTGATTTCTCTTGGCGATAAAAGGGTGATAAGAGTAAGTGACTAACAATGGGTACCTAAGTGTGAGCATCTATGTAGCATCAAAAGAAAGTGAGCTGAAAGTGTGAAAGACGTGTTTTCAAATCGATCTGTAATTTATTAGTTTTTTGCCCAGTTTAGAATCTTAAAATTCCCATAGTGTGAATAGAACAATTAATAAGATAGTGACTTTAAAAAAAAAAGAAAAAAAAAACAACCATCAAAGTGCAACAAAAGTATTTTTATTACAGTTTATTTTCTTTTTCCCCTTGAAATTCTCAATTGGTCCAGCTATATTTGAATTATATTATCAAAATCCCATTAAATATGAATGTCTGTGGCCACTGTAGTGATAAACTCCCACACGATGGCGATTTTGCTGTATGTACGACGTGCACACGAAAGCTCCACTTTGAGTGCACCACGATCTCCGAACGAACCTGGAGAGCTATGGGGAACGTGAGGAAAGACGTGTGGAAGTGTCAATTTTGCAGAAACGCTGGAGATGTTCAAGGTCCCACTGCTAGTAGCAATGTTGGTATATCTGTACCACAATCACTAACACCAGATGTACAAGCGCCGAAGAGAATACGACCACCAAATAGCCCAGAAAACAGGCAGAAAGACGCTGACGACAATAGCTCGGTGGTACTAGCGCAGATTCGGCTATTGAGAGACCAAATGAAGGAAATTACTGCAAGCTGCGATTTTCTAGGTGCAAAGTACGATGAAATAAATACAAATATGATAAAAAACAACAATCTGATTTAAATTTTCACAAAAGAAATAAACGAATTGAAGGAAAACAACAACAAAAAAAAAGACGAAATCATTGAAAACATGCAATCACAAATAAACACTATGGAACAACAAATGCTCAAAAACAATGTTGAAATTAAAAACATCCCACCTACTGCGCATGAGAATATAGTGGAAATTATGAAAGGAATAGGCAAAACTATTAATTGCGAAATAAAAGACACCGTCATCACTGACATTTACAGAACAAAAACCAAAAACCCGGATAAATCTACATACAATCACCCGTATTCCCGTTGGCGTTTGTCATAAACGACTCGTATTTCACTTCATTTTTTAATCGATTTTTGTAACATTTTTTTAACAAATGAATTGAAATAATGGTGAACACATAGAAAACAAAACAAAACTGTTAACAAAAGTTAAAACAAAAATCTGCACATCGTTTTACAACGACACGAAACATGAGTCGTATACGACAAACGCCAACGGGAATAGGGGTGAATAATTGCTTCATTTTCCTCCAACATATGCAAAACCCAATTTGTTAAGCAGGCGCGCGAATTACGAGTACGGGCCTCGCAATGTATAAAAAAAAACAAAACCCAACTGCTCTCAATCACTGACAAGTTTATTCTGCTATTCAAAATTATACAAATCGATAAGTTTACTTAAAAGGTAGAATATTTCTTAGAATTAAGAATGAAAATGTTAAATTGACAATATTGAAGTTCTTAGAATTGAGAATGAAAATGTTAAATTGACAATATTGAAGTTATGGGAATTGAAAAATACAAAAATGTTAAATTGACAGTTTAAAGTTCTTAGAATTAAAATATCCATAAGTTATCGGATACCTCCGGTCCGTGGTGGCTTTGGTGGTGCTGCATCAGCATGTTGGCCTGTCGTAACTCCTCCCCCCTTAAGATAGAGCGACGGCCACAAGGAATTCGATGGGGCCGGAGCGATGACCTCTCTTACTTCGAAGATGTATGATGTATTTCGTTTCTTCCATAGGAATGTTAAAGCAGCTGCGACAAGTATCCCGAGGATGGTTAGTGTGACGTAGGTTATGCCTGTTGTTTGATTTGTGTCACTTCGTAGTGTCCTGACTGCTTCATGGTTCTCCAGCTGATGAAGGTGAAGTTTTTGTAGATTAATGGTGTCGGTGATGGATTTTGCCTGGGTATTTGCGTATGTTGGAGGTGCAATTCGTACTTCGTCCCAGAATACGTTCAGGTTATCCTTGTAAGTAATGCCATTGATTTCTACAGAACAGTTCTTGAAGTAGAGTATTGCTGTGCCTGTGACTTCGTGGGTTGTTTTACTGCAAGTGGAATTTATTAGTGTTTTAGGAATATTAATGAATATAATATGATTTTCTTCTGGCTGGAAAATTGATTCGATTTTGCCTGTGTCACTGAGGTTGCATTTGGCTTCTTTGTTGTTCAATAGCCGTCCTAAGCAGGTGGAGTCTCTTGTTGCTTCTTGGTAGACCGGGTTTTTGCAGAAGTAAATGTTTTCTATTTTTGGACATGCCTTGTCGTAGTACTGAATGCTTATATCGTTATATGTTATATAGGATTGAGTTATAATTTGTTTTGTACCATTTATTGGAAGCGGAATAATATGATATAGGTAGTATTTTTCATTTGATAGTTTTGGTATTTTTACATTAAATATTATGTTGGTGTTGTTATAATATGCTTGTAGTTCTAATAGTTCATACAAGTGTTCATTCGAAATTATCTCTATACCTTGATTACTCATACAGTTATAAATTTCATTTAGTTCGTCTTGATTCAATATTAATTTCGATATTACATTCAATTTTGCTAGCACAATTGTTTCGGCTATATTTGTTATATGATTATTCAAAAGGTCTATGTTGTAATTAATTTGGCTAAGGTATTGCATCTCTAACAATTTGTTTGCGCTGTATTCTGTTTGCCATTTCCTGTGTATTTTTTGCTATAAAAGTTTCGATAGTTTGTTGTTCAATGTTAATGTGTGTTGTTAGGTTGTTAAGTCTTTCTAGCATTTGGGTGTTGAGAGTATGTTGTTCTGAAAGTGTGTTAGCAATAGTATGTTCGTTGTTGTGTAATTGTTCGATTTGTCTGTTTAAGTTGTCTGCGTCATTTGCGTCCATATTGCCTGTTATGAATTTTATGGCTGTCCCTAGTCCGTTAAATAAACTTCTTTTGTTTCTCTTGATAGGTGTTAATGTCTGGAGTTTATTTTCGAGTTCTTTGAGTTTGAGGTTAGTTATTCCTATCAGATTTGTTAATGTGCTTCGTTTTTTAAGCAGACTCAAGGCGTTTTCTATATTTTTGACGTTTTTGTGATATTCTTCTAGGTTTATTATATGAATAAGATGGTTAAAGCGCTTAATTTCTCTTGCTTGTCCAAGTTGTAGTTGAGCAATACCTTGATTCTTGGTCAAGTCGTGTATTTGAAGAATTTGGGAAGTTGTCAGTGGGAGCCTAAAATATATTAATTGGTAGTATTATTAGTTTGTGTTTATTTCTTTTTATTTTTTATCCTAGCTTTATGTATTTTCTGGTTTCTCGTGGTTATTAGAGTTATGTTATTATTTTTCCTGACCTTATGTCGAGAAAATTTAGGGGTTATCTTATTTCTTCTACATACTTTTCTGTATACTAATTCGTCAGTTTCCCAGTTTATGGGGTCGTTTCTTGATTCATTTAACCTATCTGCTCTTGATTTTATTGATGCTTCTACTTTTTCTTTTATCATGGGGTAGAGTTTTTCTTGGAATTCATTGAGTTTCTTTAAATACTCGTGTTCGTTAGAAAAGGTTACGCTGTTGTTAAATTCATAAGTTTTTCCGAAGAAAAGCTCGAAATGGGTATATTTGGTGGTAGAGTGGATAGAATTGTTGTAGGTTATGATTGTTTCTGACAGGATTTCGTCATGTTCTAAGTCAAGATTGGCTTCTTTTCGCGTAAAAAGTATGATTCTATATATTTCTGTTAATGTAGAGTGTAATCTCTCTACAGGTGAGTTACTTGAACTTTGTTGAAAGGAGGTAAAGTGCAATTCGATCTGATATTGCTTGCAAAAGTCTTTGAAGATATTGGCCGTGAACTCAGAGCCTTGGTCACAGACAATCTTCTTGGGCATGCCGTAAAGGCTCATAAAATTCTTTAGTGATTTAAGAATGAAAATACTGTTCCTAGCCGGAAGGGTATATGCCGCAGCAAATTTTGATGATTTATCGATCATAGTTAAGATTTGTTGATGATTGATACAGTAAATATCAATGTGGATTATGTCTAATGGTTTGAATGGAGTTTCTGGTACTTAAAATTTTATTTTCGGAGGACTTCTGTCGTATTTAGATACTTGGCATAGTTCACAATTATTGATGGTTTGTTGAATTTTCTTGTGCATGAATGGAAAGTAATAGTCTCGTTTGAGGTGAAGGTATGTTTCATTTATGCCTCTGTGATTGTTATTTATGTGATAGTCATTGATTATTTTGTCTTGATCGTCATTCTGTTTTATGTCTGATAGTAATTTCTTGCAACGTACTACTCTAAATGTCTTGTTATTAGCGAAATATTTTGAATAGACAAGCTGTACTATTTTAAATGTTTCGTCGTCAGAGAATATGGCAGATAGTTTGTTTGGGGGTAAATACTTTTTCAAAATATCTACTACTTTTGTTTCTGTGAATTCTGAATCGCGTATGGTTCGACGCTGTTTATTTCGAAAAGGTGTTTCTAATGTGACTCCCGGTGGTTCAGATGATTTAAGTAGAATTGTTTGGAGGTTAAATTCGTTGAGCGGTTGTTCTGATATTCCAATTCCATCGTCTAAATTTTCGTCCGCAGAGTGTATGGTGGTACCACACGTTCCTTGGTTTGAGATGTTATCGCTTAGGTTTATTTCTCCTAGCGCGAGGGGCGGTCACCTTGTCGTTGCGTCAAATTGACGTTGGTGCGCAGGCTTAAGTTGCAATGATTCAACAGGCTATACTGTCGGAGGCGGTAGTCGTCTGAAGGGTCACCCATGACAGACAGGCTGCTTTGAAGAGTAACGAACTAAGAACTGCCCAACCCCCCTAATTCCAGGGTGTTATGCGTCACCGTGCCCATTGGAAGGTTTGCAGCCAGGGGGTATATCGGCTGTATTCTAACGGCGCCTCCCTGATACCAGGCCGCCTCAGGGTGGAAGTAGTGGCCTTACCATGGTATGCGGGGCTCTGGCATGGTGGACGGTTTTTTCCCTAGCTACTCGTGGGACCACAATACAAAAAAAATGAAACCAATAAAACAACAAAAAGAAACAACGTCTTCGGGAAGTACTTCCCAGACAGGACCAACAAAACAAACTGACAGGACTGGACAGACAACAAAAACGGACAAAGTCGAGAGGAAGATGAGGAGGATGCGAATCGTCAACGAACGGCGCTCTGACTCTTCTCTCTCTCTTACAGATGATACCGACGGTAGCGCGTCAAATGCTCCAGCGATGCTTCCTCCCAGGAAACACGTTAGGGCAAGCACAATAGCCTATAGGAAAAGAAGGAATGCATTCCTATGTCTTAGTCGACTTGAAGAAAAGGGCAAAGACAAATGGGATGACAAAGACAAAGCTTCCTATGAATGGGCAACGAAAGTGGTGGAGGAAAGTAAGAGTCGACCTATTAAGGGACCCTCCACAAGCAGCGAAGCAAAGAGGGATCTTGCATCCAAGAGACAGCGGTCTCACGATGACGCTCCCACTACCTCAAAGAAGAGTAAGGGCACCGATTCGGAACCCAAGCTCCTAACTGAGGTTGTGAGAGATCATCTGATCATGGCGATCATTGACCGCGGCCATGAGGAGTGTAAGATCAGTCGTGAAAACTGGGAGAAGGTGCAGACGAAGATAAACCTTTATCTCCTCTCTCAGTGCAAGATCGACCCCTCCAAACCGATGCCGTCGTATAGGGATAGGGGCTGGCTCCATGGAGGCTATAGGCTGATTGCCTGCGACGACGAAAATGCAGTAACTTTTATAAAGGCTGCAATCGCCGGCGCGGGTGATCTTTGGCAGGGCGCTAAGCTGGAGGCCGTGAAAAAGGATGAAATTCCGCTCAGGCCAAGAGCTCGCGCTTGGGTCCCTATGGTGCCAAGCGACCCAGCTGACATTCTGCTTCTGATACAGAGCCAGAATCGTGACATCCCAACACAAAAGTGGACAGTAGTGAAATCGGAGGTGGTGAAAGATTCAAGGTTTATCACCATACTTTTAGATAAAGAATCGCTTCCACTACTTAAAGAAAGGAATTATGAGATCAGCTACTGTTTCAAACGCATAAGGCTGCACGTCTACCAACAGGATGGGAGACAAGCATTGGGCGCTAACCCCGCTGTCCCTCCATCCTTCACAAAACGGCGGGGATCCGATCATGGGCGGTCTTCTGAATCAGAGGACACGGACATCACTGTGATTGAGGTTTCCGGTTTATCCAGTAGCCACAATGCTGCGGATAATCCAGATAAACCTGCATCACAGTAAGGTGGCCTCCGCCAACCTTATTCTCCACCTACAAGCGAGTGGGGACGACATAGTCCTCATCCAAGAACCGTGGCTCGTTGACAACAGCATAGCGGGGTTGAGGACACAAAATTATGAAATTTTTCATGCTGATTGTAAAGGTAAAATAAGAGCCTGCATTTTAGCAAAAACTAACTTAAAACTTTTCCTTTCACAGAGCTTCAGCAACCCTGATTTCGCAGTGGCCAAACTGGAGATCACTGACAAAGAGGAATTCTGGCTTGCATCGGCGTATATGGCCTACGACGATATCGGGCCCGTACCATCTACAAATATACGTCATGCAGTCAGAGAGTCAGAGCGGAGGAAAATCCCAATTTTACTCGGATGCGACGCTAATGCACACCACTCCATCTGGGGCAGCAGCGACATCAACGAAAGAGGTGAGTCACTTTTTACTTTTCTTGTTGAGACTAACCTCGTAATATGTAATATCGGTAATGAACCTACATTTATTACCAGAAACAGACAAGAAGTGTTAGACATTACGCTAGTTACTAACTCTCCTATTATCTCCGTAGAAAACTGGGCAGTATCCAAGAATAATTCATTCTCTGATCACTGTTACATCTTCTACAATCTTAACATTACCCCTCCTCCTGTAGCGTTGTTTAGAAACCCCAGGAAAACTAATTGGGACAGCTATCGAGCCAACCTAACAAGGGCTCTCGGTAACATACCCACTGATACAATCTCATCGTTCGAAGACATTGACTCCTTGACGACGAAGATTACTTCTGCCATGAATAAATCCTTCGCAAAGTCGTGCCCTGTAAGCAGACACACTAAATGTAAGAAACCCCCGTGGTGGACTACAGAGCTAAGCTCACTAAGAAGAGAAAGTAGAAAACTCTTTAACAAGGCAAAAAGAACAAGATCATCCACAGATTGGGACTGTTATAAGAAAAGCCTTAAAGACTACAAAAAAGGAATAAAAATCGCACAAAGAAACTCCTGGCGGAGTTTTTGTTCCAAAATTGAAGAAAACAATGAGGCTAGTAGAGTTAGGAAGATCCTGTCAAAGTCTCCCTCTATATCTAGCTATATAAAGAAACCCGATGGAACGGAGACGCAGTCTAGTCAAGAATCACTTCAGTTGCTTCTAGACACTCACTTCCCAGGAAGTGTCCAAGGGGATGATACCCAGACTCAGGAACGGTCCCATCCCAGAACTCACTACATTTCAAAGGAAGTGATAAGCGAACGCAAACTTTCATGGGCGATTAATAGCTTCCTCCCTTTTAAATCGGCAGGACCAGATGGAATCATCCCGGCAGAAATGCAACATGCCTATGGCATTCTTAAACCTTGGATGATTCTACTGTTCTCCTTAAGTTTAGATCATGGTTACATACCAAAATTATGGAGAGAGGTGAAAGTGGTTTTTATACCCAAGACGGGAAAAGCCTCTCACACCACTCCAAAGGACTTCAGGCCTATTAGTCTGTCATCCTTTCTACTGAAAACACTAGAGAGACTGATAGATCTACATATTCGCCACAACATCAAAGCAGGGACTCTCTCAAAATCCCAACACGCCTACTGTAAGGGCAGATCGGTAGAGACAGCTCTGCACTCCATTGTCGGCACCGTGGAAAAATCACTAGCCGTCAAGGAATTTACAATGGTAGCCTTCCTAGACATTGAAGGGGCTTTCAACAATATAGAGCCGAGAGCGATAATTAACGCACTTGAAAACCTGCAGATTGACGCAAGTCTAAGTCACTGGATCAACCAAATGCTGCTAAGCAGGGTTATCAATTCGGAACTTGGCTGCTGCAAACTGAGAAGGTCTGTGCAACGCGGCACTCCGCAGGGTGGAGTACTTTCACCGCAGCTATGGCTTCTAACAGTAAACGAAATACTTATAACCCTGGAGAAGAAAGGTGGTAAAGTCATAGCCTACGCAGACGATATCGCCATTTTATTTACTGGGAAATACCTCCCGACTTTACGGGACTTGATGGAATCGGCCCTCGCAACGCTGGTCAAATGGGTTAGCAAATGCGGCCTGGATATAAACCCGGGTAAAACAGAGCTAGTGCTATTCACAAAGAAGCACCGAATTCCTCAAATCGATCCACCGAAACTAAAGGGAATCCGCCTCAGCTTCTCTGACAGCGCCAAATACTTAGGTGTGGTTCTGGATAGGAAACTGAGCTGGAAACTAAACCTGCAGGAACGCGTTAAGAAGGCCGCTACTGCACTTTACTCCTGCAAAAGGATCCTGGGCCTCAGATGGGACATCAGCCCAAAAATAATGCACTGGCTGTATACAGCAGTAGTCAGACCGATACTCATGTACGGAATCATCGTCTGGTGGCCAGCACTAGATAAAATAAGCTACCTCTCTCTACTAAATAGAATCCAAAGAGTGGCATGTGTCTGTGTGACCAGTGCCCTACGGACAACACCAACCGCGGCACTGGAAACCATGCTTCACATTCTGCCCTTGGACATACACGGTAAGGAGATGGCGGCAAAATCGGCATTGCGTCTGAGAGAATCACTGCAGTGGAAAAGCAGTGACATAGGGCATGCCAATATTCTAAAAACTTATAATGTTAAAAGGGAAGTCACAGACTACGTAACCACGGTCCTAGACTTCAATATTAAATACAAGACCAGTATTCCCGACCGACAGCAATGGGAAGAGAATACGGTTATAGACAAAAATACGCTAGAAGTATACACAGATGGGTCGAAGACAGAGGACGGAGTAGGAGCCGGGATCTTCTCGGCTTCATTCTCCCTAAACCAGTCTTTCAGACTACCAAATAACTGTAGTGTCTTCCAAGCAGAAGTTATGGCTATTCGCGAAGCCGCTGAACTACTGAAGGTGAGATCGATATCGAACTCGGATATCGTCATCTATACCGACAGTCAAGCAGCTATTAAAGCACTCGAATCACCAATATTAAGATCCAAATTGGTCAGGCACTGCCGCAAATCTTTAAATGAGATCGCGGATAGGTGCACGTTAACGCTGTGCTGGGTCCCTGGCCATAGAGATATACCAGGTAACTGTAAAGCAGATGAACTAGCAAGGAACGGCACGAAAATGGAACTCTCTACTGGTAAAGGAGAACCCCATGTGCCAATTGAAACGGTAAGATACAACATCTCCACACTAGCACTGCAACAGGCTAGTGAGAGATGGCGGGAACTTGACACCTGCAACCATGCAAAACAGACCTGGCCACGAATAAATCGGCGCAGGACAAAGGTCCTGTTAAACGTCAGTAGAACACATATCGGAACTCTTGTCGGAGTACTAACAGGCCACTGTATACTAGGAAGACATGCCGCAAGGCTCGGAGTTATCGCTAATGACTTCTGTCGCAGTTGCATGGATGAGGAGGAGGAGGAAACTCCGTTCCACCTACTATGTGACTGCCCGGCGCTATCCTCGATTAGAAAGCAGACTCTAGGAGAGTACTTCTTCGGGGAGCTTGCTGATATTGCCGAAACGGATATCAACAAAATACGGAAATTTCTCCAAAATTCGAAATGGTTCCAAGAGTAACGGAAATAACTGACTCTGCATGTGGTATCACAATGGACCTTACTTGGTCTAAGTGAATTACTCCGTATTAACGGATAATTGCCACCTAACCTAACCTAACCTAGGTTTATTTCTAGAATTGGATTATCAATATGAGCACGGCTAAGTGCATCAGCATTAGTGTTCAATTTTCCTTTTTTGTACACTATCTGGTAATCAAATTCTTCTAACTTTAGACGCCATCTTACCAATTTGGAATTGGGCTCCTTAAGACTCATAAGCCAGGTGAGTGGTTTATGATCTGTTATTATTTGGAATTGTCGGCCAAAAAGGTATGGCCTGAAATATTTCGTAGCCCAAATTATGGCTAAAAGTTCCTTTTCAATGGTCGAGTAGTTTATTTGTGAGTCCGAAAGTGTCCTACTCGCGTAACATATTGGCTTATCACTGCCAATACGGCCTTGCGACAGAATTGCGCCAAGAGCATAGTTGCTCGCGTCAGTGGTTAAGATGAAAGGTTTCGAGAAATCTGGGTACTGTAAAATTGTGTCGTTAGTAAGAATATTTTTGCATATTTCGAATGTTTTCACGTATCGATCAGTCAACTGCACTGTTTTGCCTTTCTTTAGACATTCCGTTAGTGGCTTGGTTAATTTTGAGAAATCCTGTATAAATTTTCTATAATATCCCAAAAGTCCTATAAATCCTTTTATTTCCTTTTGGGTACGAGGTATTGGGTAGTTTTGTATAGCGTGTATCTTCGAAGGATTGGGTTTTATGCCTTCAGTGGAGACGATGTGTCCCAGGAAAGCAATTTCCTTTCGCAAGAATTCTGATTTGTCAAGTTGAATTTTAAAGTTATATTCACGCAATTTTTCGAAAACTAGTGTGATACTTTCTATGTGCTCTTGAAGCGAAGTAGAAAATATGATAATGTCATCTAAGTAAACTAGGCAGATTTTCCCAATGAGTTCCTTTAGAACGTTGTCCATTACCCGTTGGAAGGTTGATGGAGCGTTCTTCAGGCCAAAGGGCATCCTGACATATTCGTAGTGACCTCCCTCTACCGTGAAGGCAGTTTTTTGAGTATCTTTTTTGTCCATCTCTATCTGGTGGAAGCCACTAGCGAGATCTAACGTTGTGAAGTACAAGCATTTGCCGAGTTTGTCTAGTATTTCGGTTATATTTGGAAGGGGGTATTTATCTGAAATAGTTTTTTCATTTAATTTGCGGAAATCTATCACCATTCTCCATTTTTGTTTTCCGCTCGCATCCTGTTTTTTCGGTACGATCCAAACAGGGGAGCTCCAAGGAGAGTACGAAGGACGGATAATACCTTGATTTAGTAGTTTTGTTATTTGTGCTTGTACCTCTTCCTTGTGAACGAATGGATATCTATAGGATTTCACGTAGATTGGTATATCATCTGTTGTAACAATTTTGTGTTTAACATCGTTAGAGAAAGTCAGGGTTTGGCCTTCTCTGTAGAAAATATCATTGTACTTCTTGCATATTTTTAGAACTGCTTTCCTTTCTTCCGTATTGAGGTGGTCAGTACGAAGTAATTCGGAAATGTTTATGAGAGTAACATTTTCTGTATATTCGGAATTAATGTTATTTATTTCAATAAAGTTGGATTTACTGTATAGACTACTTTTAAGTGGTTGTTCTAATAGAAGTATTTCTTCTTTGTCTGAGGTATTAATTACCTCTACTATACCGTACCATTCGTTTACATGGTATATTCCTTCCGGAATATAGAGATTTTCGCTAAGTTTGGTGGTATTTAAATAAACATCACCTTTGCGTATATCTAAAGGAAGCTTCAGTACGATTTTAGAGTTTGGGGCAATACTGTGTTTGCCTGATGTAAGGTTTGGTTTTGTTTGTAATGGAATTCTGGCGTTTTTTGTATGAATGATGTTGTTTACTAGGTCTATCTTGGCTCCAATATATGTTAGGAAGTCTAAACCCAAAAGTCCATCAAAATAGTTATGGAATTTAAATAGAAAGAAGCTGACGTTTCCTGGTTGGTTAAATTCTATAAAAAGGGGTAGCTGAGCTAGTTGGTTCAGTGTATGTCGATTGAGGACTGTGGTTATTGTTATCGGGTTACATTGAGTTCGGTCTGCTGGGTTAATAAATTCAGGGTTTATGAATGATGCCGAGGCACCTGTATCTATTAAAAATTTTAATGGCCTTCCGAAAGGGGATGATATGTTTATATATGTTAGTTCTAGTCCATGTTTATTAATATCTAAGTATCCTGTTGGTTGTTCCAGGCATGTACTCGAAAATTTTGCGAATCTTCTATGTTGTTAGATTCTTCGACTACGTTTTCTCTATTTTGATTTACTTCCCGTTGGTGCGTATTATTTTGTAATGGGGACCTGAGGTTGTTTGATTCGTCAAAAAAATGTACTTCGTTAGAGTGTCGAAATTGATTGAAGTTCGAACGCATACTTGGACTTGTTTTAAAAACCTTTTGTGAGTTAGTTATACGAGATGATCCACTGTATGTGTCCATGGGTTCTGGTGGTGGTTGGCTCGGGTTATTAGAGTGAAATTGGTTAGGGTTATTGGTTCTAAATGTGTTCTGATTCTGTTGTATGCCTGTATTAAATGGTGGATTCTGGGAGAATGTGCTACGTGGGTATGGCCTTTGATAGTTCTGGTGTGTTCTATTGTGAAAAGAGGTTATTGGGTTGGGGTTATATGGTCTTTGTTGATTCTGAAACGTTTTATTATAATAACGATTTGGCGGTTGCGAATTATAGGGCTTAGGGAAGCTGAACCTATAATTTGGTTTAAATTGCTCTGCTTGCATATAGGATATGTTTTGTTCTTTTATGCAGAACGAAAAAGCTGTTGCGATCGATTCCGGTCGCATTGCTCTAATGCTAGAGCCAAGGGGTTCTTTTAAACCTGTTAGGAATGCATTTAACCCCATTTCGGCGTATAGCTCTTTTTTCGCAGAAATTACTTTTTTGTCTTTTTCATGGATGAGAATGTTATTGGAGAGCGCTGATTGTATTTCGATAATTTCACTATAGAAACGTTCTACAGTTTTATTATATTGTCTCAGGTTATGTAGGTCCCTTACCAGAGATGTCTCCGTTCTCTTATCTGAATAGTGGAGGATGAGATTGTTTTTTATGTCGTCCCAGTTCAGGGGCGTCCCGAACATATTTAAGACTTCATTCGCTTGATCAGTTATTTTGTTTCTGATAGCCCGAAGGATGATTTGCCCATACGGGGTTCCATCCACTCCTCTCACGTACAATAGAATTTCTTCTACGTTATTTAAAAATTCATGAAGCATACGAGGATTTCCGTCGAAGTGCGGAAGATCTTTTACTGCATCGGGTATGCGTAGGGATTGAAAGATGTCTTGGTTTACATTGGATCCCGAGGGAATCTGAGGATTTTGATTAGAAATCATTTGGGAGGTGTTTGTAGTGTGTATTGGATCAATTTCTTCAAGAATAGTACCTAGGCTTTCACTAAGAGTGCTTTTATAGAATTCTATAGTAGGGTCTTCACTTTTAGAGAGATTTGGTAAACTTTTTGTATATGGCGTAAATTTAAGTAGTTTTTTTGTTTTTCTCAACATTTAGTTTGTTTGTTCTAGCATTTGTAGGTAATGTAATATTGAATCGGAATAATAAAAGATATTTAGTTTTTTTTTTTTTTTTTTTTTTGATTAGAATTATGATTGTTAGAGCTTAACGTATAAAAAAAATTGTTTAATGTTTTTTTTTTTTATAATATATTGTTGTTATTTTCTTCTTTTTTTTTTTTTTTTCCTTTTTTACTTTGATTTCAATGTAATGTATTTCAGTTTTCTTTTGCTACTTTTTTTTTTTTTTTTTTTTTTTATAGTACTTGTTTTTGAATAGATAATTAGTATGTTATTTCAATAGATATATTTCTTGTTCTTATTTTTTTTGTTATTACTTTTAATTTTTGTAATATAATATTTGCTTTATGTAGACAATTAATAGGTAGTTTCAATATGTTTTTCGTTTTTTTTTTTCTTATCTTTTTTTTTTATGTATGTTAAAAAAAAATTGCTTCAATGGTTTACTTGTTTACTTATTTATAGGTTATTATAATTATTTGCATTCAATTCATGTACTCACAGGCATCCAATTACTACGAGAATAATTCTTGTCGTCATGGTTTGTTGTGAAGTTGGTTTGTTGTAGAGCTGGTTCTCGGTTATAAAGGATAGACATCCAACAGTCTTTTGTGTGTTGTTATACCGATATGCTCTCGATACCAAGATGAAAGAGTGATATTCCGTCACTACTTTATTCTCGCCACACTTTTCTTTTTTCACTTTTTTTTTCACTTGATGCTGTGAAGTGTCTGCTTATGTGTGATACAATATCGATATGCCCTCGATACCGAAATTAAATGGTGATATTCAGTCACTGTTTTAATTTCGCCACACTATATATTTTGTGAAGTGTCTATTCACTCACAGCTTTGTTCTTTGCAGCACTTTTATTCACTTTTAGCACACGCGTGATTGTTCTAAGTTACTTGATATATGCAATGTTAAGTACTTGAGTGAAAGAATTCGACTGTTAACCGGACCGGACGACTGCGCCAATTACGAGTACGGGCCTCGCAATGTATAAAAAAAACAAAACCCAACTGCTCTCAATCACTGACAAGTTTATTCTGCTATTCAAAATTATACAAATCGATAAGTTTACTTAAAAGGTAGAATATTTCTTAGAATTAAGAATGAAAATGTTAAATTGACAATATTGAAGTTCTTAGAATTGAGAATGAAAATGTTAAATTGACAATATTGAAGTTATGGGAATTGAAAAATACAAAAATGTTAAATTGACAGTTTAAAGTTTTAGAATTAAAATATCCATAAGTTATCGGATACCTCCGGTCCGTGGTGGCTTTGGTGGTGCTGCATCAGCATGTTGGCCTGTCGTAACTCGCGCAACACGTCCCAACAAACTGAGTGCAGTAATGCAAACCACCAACAAAAACATAAGCCCATCTTCGCTTGATACCACTGTGTACATCAATAATCAGTTGACAAGGCAAAATAAGCACCTATTGTGGATGACGAAGGAGAAAGCAAAACAAGAAAATTGGAGATTTGTGTGGGAGAGTGCAGGGAAAATATTGGCACGTAGAAATGAGAGCACTCAACCGATAATAATAACTACCGCTAATGAAGTAAATAAAATAACACACGCATAACTATACAGTATACACTGCGTGTTATTAAAGAGAAACACAAAACTGTTTTTATCAAAATGATCAACACAAATGAAAACAATAATGAATTAATAGTCAATGTAGATTGTAGGGTAATACAAGGTTTCAACGGCATAAATGTTAATGAATTAAAAAATAATAATTCCTGTTGCTTATGTTTTAATATACGATCGTTGCGTTTACATTGGAGTACCTTTTGTTTAAATATAAGTCACTTTTTAAGCGCAATAAATATAATTATTCTAGTCGAAACAAATATAGAAGATAAAGAAAAAGATTATTATCAAATAGATGGCTTTGAACCAGAATTTCTTAACAGAAACAATAAGAAAGGTGGAGGAATTTTGATGTTTATCCAGAAAAATTTAGATTACAAACGAATACCTTCGGAAACTGAATCGTATGAAAATATACAAGGGTAGATCCTAAGAAGGGGACGAAATCAGTAATTGATCACATACTTGTGAGCAGAGTTGACCAACAAATCAATTCCGCTGTGATCGAGAATGGTATCACCCATCATTATGCGACCTTATACACTACAGATGCGCTAATAACACCAAATAACCACATAGCCAGTACATCGTTTATATGTAACGCCAGAGTAAATGAGCTTATTCGTGAGGTGAACTGGGATGAAGTCGTGAACGAAGAAGATGCTGATACGCTATATAAAAAAATGGTTTGCAAACTAGATGAAATATATAAAAAATCCACTTTCTCGAAAATAATGCACAACAAACGAAAAAATAGCCCCTGGATAACCACTTATCTTATCGCTGAATGCAAAAAAAGAGACGATCTATATAGAAGATGGAAAAATAACAGGGGAAACAGAAGTTATGAAATGGAGTATAAACATTTCCGGAATAAAATCAACAAAATTATTGCAGCCCAAAAATCAAACTTATATAAGAACCAATTCATCCAATTTAAAACCGATCCTCGAAAAACATGGGGATTAATTAATCAAATATTAGGAAGAAAAAAGTTAAATATTGATGAAACGCTGATTAAAAATTTTCCCATTGAAATTAAAACATTAGCTAATGAATGTGCACACATTTTTTCTGAACAGACATCGCAAATTATTCACCACTGTAGCTCTATCACATCGAATCATCATGTGTAGAAAACTCAATTTTTTCCAAAGCTACAAATATCCGTGAGATTCGTAGAATTATAAGTTCTCTTGGAGAAGATAAATCACCAGGAATAGATGGAATCAGGGCAGCTGATATCAGACGACATGCCGACATTTTCGCTCCCATTCTATGTAAATTCATAAACCTCAGCCTGATACAGACAAAAATTCCGTCGACGCTGAAAACTGCGGTTGTTAGACCGATCTATAAGGGTGGGGTCAAAAATCAGTTGAACAATTATAGACCGATTTCAATACTTCCAGTAGTAGAAAAGTGCCTGGAAGGCGTTATTTCGGTAAGATTACAAAGTTTTATCGACAAACATTCTCTAATACACAAAAGCCCATACGGATTCCAAAAAAACAAAAGTACAGGCAAACTGCTAGGTGAATTCGTTAACTGTGTAAATGAAAGCTTAAATAAAAGCCATCATGTCCTTCGACACCCTTAACCATGCGAAATTATTAGAAGCGCTACGAAGAATTGGCATTAGAGGAGTAATGGCTGATTGGCTTAGGGACTATTTGCACTACAGACTATTTTGCGTCAAAATTAAGCACACGATGAGTGAGAAAAAGGACGTGCAATATGGAGTCCCCCAGGGATCAAAACTAGGTCCGATTCTCTTCATCCTTTACACTAACGAGCTACTTCGCACTTTTAAACAGAGCATTCCATTTGCCTTTGCCGATGACACAGCGATTGTGGTCTCTCACAGGTCTCTGGACGCCGCAACGAGGTGTTACGAATGTTAAGCAAATAAATAAAAATAGATAAAGTATTATTATGTACTAGGTACCTAACAAAATTACCTACAGGAACAAATTCGATGTTTTGAGCGTACTGTATTATCATGTACTAAAAACAAGCGGTCATTTTGTGCTAAACATCAAAAAGGAAACGAATACATTAAAACAAAAGGCAAAAAGTGTGGGTGACTAGCTAGACAATTTGCATGCGAAAGTTCTTTTACATTGTGGCGATCACAGAGAATAGTTCCTCATCAGTGCGTAAAAAATTAAACCCGAATTCTAAAATTTTTGTAGTGGTTTTTTTGTTTAACTAAAACTAAAACTAAAACTAAAGTAAAGTTTTTTTTAAGTTTAAAAATATTTTAAAGAAAAATCTGTGGCAAAAATAGAAAACCCTAAAGCTTATATTGGTAGGTAAGTTCGTTGTGATAAGCCTTTTTATTTGACGCGAATTTATAAGACAATCTCTATAGGCGATTGTGGGTGCGATAATTTTTGCGGGAAGTGGTCAGCAGAATTTTCTGCTAGCTCTCTATCAATTTGCCGAGCTTTCCTACAACCGACGACTGTTCCACTGTGCGAAGCAGGGGGATTGCATTGAATCAATTGGTGTCACTGAGTAAGTGCTGCGTCCACGTGTTACACATACAGTGAAAATCCGCTCAGGAGAGTAACCAAGCTCAGCAGAATCTCAAGGCCAGCATCATCACCTATCATTGCCGTATCAGTCCCGCAAGTGTTAACTCAACCAACACTTTCAGTGGAAACATATTGTCGTCATCGCTATACCCCCACAATAGAAAAAAGACCAACCTCAACGTAAACGTTACCTCACCAGGAACATCTTGCCAGAGCGAATTCACTTGCCATCAACATTTCACCTCTACCCATCAACCTGCGGCTGCTGCCTGAAACACCAAGCCAAAGCACTTGTTTCAAGCGGTTCGCAGTCGAGCCCCCTGTATCACCGGCAACATCCACTGCATGCGGTACTTGTTTGCTGTCACCAGTGCCAAAGCACTTGTCGTTGTCGAGGCAAGAACAGAGCAGAAGCCGCCTTATCGTCGGAGTGAATAGCACTTAGAGCATAGACTACGATCGATGCTCGATAGATGCAGTATGGTAAAATGCTCGTATGTATGTAATATAGGTACCAACAGGTTGAATTAAAGAATCCAAATTTTTGTAGCGTTAAATTTTGTTTTTATAGTTTAAATAGTGAATATATAATACCTAAATAAGTATGTTAAATTTTGAATAGTAGGTACTTAGAGATTAAAATTAAATTTAAAATATTAACTATAACTGCATATATTGAATTTGCATTATAATAGGTAATCAAAGATTTACTTAAACATATACATGAACTAAAATATCTCCAAATTATATTTAAACAGATTCCAACGAAGGATTGTGCGCACAACACTTCAACAATAAACACAAGATTGAAATACACGTATACACAAACATTTACACCAACAGACAGACACAAAGAATAAACTATTTTAAAATTACAACAAAACATCCTTAAAGAGGATCAAAAAACGTAAGTCTTTTGTTACCCAATTACTTTAATTGATTGATAATTAAAATAAGAAGAGTACATAATAACATTTGTACAATACATGCAACATAGATACCTAAAACGATTATTAGATGAAATAGATTTAATCTCTAAATACAAGTTGCACTTCCTTTTACAGTTAGATATAGAATCAGTCAATCATTTTTTTTAGAATCTGTGTGTTTAGTAACCTGCGTAAGATAGAAGTCAGCTTTGTTATACCAGCCCCAGTCAGCATATGAAGATAAAAAAACACAAAATTAAAATATTTTAGAAGACAGTTTTAGATACATTAATTAAAGTTCTACAGAGTATGGATAGATCCCTTAGAAGTAATCGAGGAAGACCCAAACAATTACAAACCATTAAAACTGCCACATTTGAAAGATCGAGTTCATTATCCCCGTTAAATCAATCATTAGAAAGAGAGACACCACTAGCATCTAGACCCCGAATTCATAGAACTCCTGATAGACCAACTTCATCATTTATCAATACGAGGTCGAAACAAGGTAATTCACAGCAGCCAAGCGGGCGGCTTAGCAGTTCTCAATCCCAATTAGATAATTTACGAAGGGAAAGTATGCAGCAAAGAAATCCTGATCCAATGCCAATAGCTGGTCCAGCTCCTGTGCCTGTCATTATTCCTGAAACTAGTTCAGCTGATGTCTCTATTCCAATTCCTGTTCCTAGCCACAGTAGGCAAACTGAAAATGCATGCGAGCCTTCAGCTCCACCCCAACCTAGTACTTTAAGCGCAGAAGCAATTGCTGCTGCATTTCAGCGAATGCAAGAGGCCAATCAGAGAGTTTACCTAGGTTAGGTTAGGTTAGGTGGCAATTATCCGTTAATACGGAGTAATTCACTTAGACCAAGTAAGGTCCATTGTGATACCACATGCAGAGTCAGTTATTTCCGTTACTCTTGGAACCATTTCGAATTTTGGAGAAATTTCCGTATTTTGTTGATATCCGTTTCGGCAATATCAGCAAGCTCCCCGAAGAAGTACTCTCCTAGAGTCTGCTTTCTAATCGAGGATAGCTAGTTTACCTAAATGAACTTAAATCCATAAGGGACACTCTTATAGAAAGACTAGACAATTTAAGTTTAAATAATAGAGCACCTAGGCCAGCCGAAGTTGTGATAAACCAAGTCCCTTTAACTGAGTTCGAACAATTTCTAAACGCTTCAGGCTCCAGTCATAATCGACAACCTGAAAATCCACCTACGTTTAGTATACATTCAAATCCCAACTCAGCATCTTCTATCCAAATAGTTAAAATAGATAAATGGCAGATATCGTTTGATGGGAGCGGTAATGTTAGCGACTTTTTATTTAAAGTGGAAACACTGAAATAAAAGTCCCAATGTTCATGGAATGATGTCTTAGCCAATTTTCATGTACTTCTGAAAGGAAAAGCGGAAACGTGGTTTTGGTTCTTTCTAAGGAAGAATCCAACTGCTTCCTATGGTTTACTCAAATATGCCTTAATAAAAGAATATGGTAAGACCGAAAATGACCATGATACAATAATTAAAATGTTAGGTCGGCACCAAGCCTATAAGGAATCCTTCGATGATTACTATACGGCTTTGATAACTTTAAACTCAAGGTTGAATGAACCGATGAACGACTATAAAATGATAGACTTGATAAAGAAAAACGCTAAGGAGAGTCTAGGTCCTTTACTCTTTCCATACAAAATCAATAGCTTGGAACATTTGCGTGATGTTGCCCGTAAAGCCGAAACGTTTCTACAACATCAAGCATCGCAAAGATATCAACCCCCAAAGCGATCGATTTCTGAAATAGAAGATCCGAGTTCTATTGACAAAAATGGCAATGTAGACTGTGATGAGCAGGACATTTCAGCTTTGACACACGCTCGCAGACAATTTAATCCCAGATATCCATTGGATACATCCAGATTCAGATGCTGGAACTGTGATTTAACAGACCATTCATTTTATGACCGCCCGTCAGAGAAAAGAAATCTGTTTTGCTTCCGCTGCGGCGAAAAGGATATAGCAACACCAAGGTTAGGTTAGGTTAGGTGGCAATTATCCGTTAATACGGAGTAATTCACTTAGACCAAGTAAGGTCCATTGTGATACCACATGCAGAGTCAGTTATTTCCGTTACTCTTGGAACCATTTCGAATTTTGGAGAAATTTCCGTATTTTGTTGATATCCGTTTCGGCAATATCAGCAAGCTCCCCGAAGAAGTACTCTCCTAGAGTCTGCTTTCTAATCGAGGAGAGCGCCGGGCAGTCACATAGTAGGTGGAACGGAGTTTCCTCCTCCTCCTCATCCATGCAACTGCGACAGAAGTCATTAGCGATAACTCCGAGCCTTGCGGCATGTCTTCCTAGTATACAGTGGCCTGTTAGTACTCCGACAAGAGTTCCAATATGTGTTCTACTGACGTTTAACAGGACCTTTGTCCTGCGCCGATTTATTCGTGGCCAGGTCTGTTTTGCATGGTTGCAGGTGTCAAGTTCCCGCCATCTCTCACTAGCCTGTTGCAGTGCTAGTGTGGAGATGTTGTATCTTACCGTTTCAATTGGCACATGGGGTTCTCCTTTACCAGTAGAGAGTTCCATTTTCGTGCCGTTCCTTGCTAGTTCATCTGCTTTACAGTTACCTGGTATATCTCTATGGCCAGGGACCCAGCACAGCGTTAACGTGCACCTATCCGCGATCTCATTTAAAGATTTGCGGCAGTGCCTGACCAATTTGGATCTTAATATTGGTGATTCGAGTGCTTTAATAGCTGCTTGACTGTCGGTATAGATGACGATATCCGAGTTCGATATCGATCTCACCTTCAGTAGTTCAGCGGCTTCGCGAATAGCCATAACTTCTGCTTGGAAGACACTACAGTTATTTGGTAGTCTGAAAGACTGGTTTAGGGAGAATGAAGCCGAGAAGATCCCGGCTCCTACTCCGTCCTCTGTCTTCGACCCATCTGTGTATACTTCTAGCGTATTTTTGTCTATAACCATATTCTCTTCCCATTGCTGTCGGTCGGGAATACTGGTCTTGTATTTAATATTGAAGTCTAGGACCGTGGTTACGTAGTCTTTGACTTCCCTTTTAACATTATAAGTTTTTAGAATATTGGCATGCCCTATGTCACTGCTTTTCCACTGCAGTGATTCTCTCAGACGCAATGCCGATTTTGCCGCCATCTCCTTACCGTGTATGTCCAAGGGCAGAATGTGAAGCATGGTTTCCAGTGCCGCGGTTGGTGTTGTCCGTAGGGCACTGGTCACACAGACACATGCCACTCTTTGGATTCTATTTAGTAGAGAGAGGTAGCTTATTTTATCTAGTGCTGGCCACCAGACGATGATTCCGTACATGAGTATCGGTCTGACTACTGCTGTATACAGCCAGTGCATTATTTTTGGGCTGATGCCCCATCTGAGGCCCAGGATCCTTTTGCAGGAGTAAAGTGCAGTAGCGGCCTTCTTAACGCGTTCCTGCAGGTTTAGTTTCCAGCTCAGTTTCCTATCCAGAACCACACCTAAGTATTTGGCGCTGTCAGAGAAGCTGAGGCGGATTCCCTTTAGTTTCGGTGGATCGATTTGAGGAATTCGGTGCTTCTTTGTGAATAGCACTAGCTCTGTTTTACCCGGGTTTATATCCAGGCCGCATTTGCTAACCCATTTGACCAGCGTTGCGAGGGCCGATTCCATCAAGTCCCGTAAAGTCGGGAGGTATTTCCCAGTAAATAAAATGGCGATATCGTCTGCGTAGGCTATGACTTTACCACCTTTCTTCTCCAGGGTTATAAGTATTTCGTTTACTGTTAGAAGCCATAGCTGCGGTGAAAGTACTCCACCCTGCGGAGTGCCGCGTTGCACAGACCTTCTCAGTTTGCAGCAGCCAAGTTCCGAAGTGATAACCCTGCTTAGCAGCATTTGGTTGATCCAGTGACTTAGACTTGCGTCAATCTGCAGGTTTTCAAGTGCGTTAATTATCGCTCTCGGCTCTATATTGTTGAAAGCCCCTTCAATGTCTAGGAAGGCTACCATTGTAAATTCCTTGACGGCTAGTGATTTTTCCACGGTGCCGACAATGGAGTGCAGAGCTGTCTCTACCGATCTGCCCTTACAGTAGGCGTGTTGGGATTTTGAGAGAGTCCCTGCTTTGATGTTGTGGCGAATATGTAGATCTATCAGTCTCTCTAGTGTTTTCAGTAGAAAGGATGACAGACTAATAGGCCTGAAGTCCTTTGGAGTGGTGTGAGAGGCTTTTCCCGTCTTGGGTATAAAAACCACTTTCACCTCTCTCCATAATTTTGGTATGTAACCATGATCTAAACTTAAGGAGAACAGTAGAATCATCCAAGGTTTAAGAATGCCATAGGCATGTTGCATTTCTGCCGGGATGATTCCATCTGGTCCTGCCGATTTAAAAGGGAGGAAGCTATTAATCGCCCATGAAAGTTTGCGTTCGCTTATCACTTCCTTTGAAATGTAGTGAGTTCTGGGATGGGACCGTTCCTGAGTCTGGGTATCATCCCCTTGGACACTTCCTGGGAAGTGAGTGTCTAGAAGCAACTGAAGTGATTCTTGACTAGACTGCGTCTCCGTTCCATCGGGTTTCTTTATATAGCTAGATATAGAGGGAGACTTTGACAGGATCTTCCTAACTCTACTAGCCTCATTGTTTTCTTCAATTTTGGAACAAAAACTCTGCCAGGAGTTTCTTTGTGCGATTTTTATTCCTTTTTTGTAGTCTTTAAGGCTTTTCTTATAACAGTCCCAATCTGTGGATGATCTTGTTCTTTTTGCCTTGTTAAAGAGTTTTCTACTTTCTCTTCTTAGTGAGCTTAGCTCTGTAGTCCACCACGGGGGTTTCTTACATTTAGTGTGTCTGCTTACAGGGCACGACTTTGCGAAGGATTTATTCATGGCAGAAGTAATCTTCGTCGTCAAGGAGTCAATGTCTTCGAACGATGAGATTGTATCAGTGGGTATGTTACCGAGAGCCCTTGTTAGGTTGGCTCGATAGCTGTCCCAATTAGTTTTCCTGGGGTTTCTAAACAACGCTACAGGAGGAGGGGTAATGTTAAGATTGTGGAAGATGTAACAGTGATCAGAGAATGAATTATTCTTGGATACTGCCCAGTTTTCTACGGAGATAATAGGAGAGTTAGTAACTAGCGTAATGTCTAACACTTCTTGTCTGTTTCTGGTAATAAATGTAGGTTCATTACCGATATTACATATTACGAGGTTAGTCTCAACAAGAAAAGTAAAAAGTGACTCACCTCTTTCGTTGATGTCGCTGCTGCCCCAGATGGAGTGGTGTGCATTAGCGTCGCATCCGAGTAAAATTGGGATTTTCCTCCGCTCTGACTCTCTGACTGCATGACGTATATTTGTAGATGGTACGGGCCCGATATCGTCGTAGGCCATATACGCCGATGCAAGCCAGAATTCCTCTTTGTCAGTGATCTCCAGTTTGGCCACTGCGAAATCAGGGTTGCTGAAGCTCTGTGAAAGGAAAAGTTTTAAGTTAGTTTTTGCTAAAATGCAGGCTCTTATTTTACCTTTACAATCAGCATGAAAAATTTCATAATTTTGTGTCCTCAACCCCGCTATGCTGTTGTCAACGAGCCACGGTTCTTGGATGAGGACTATGTCGTCCCCACTCGCTTGTAGGTGGAGAATAAGGTTGGCGGAGGCCACCTTACTGTGATGCAGGTTTATCTGGATTATCCGCAGCATTGTGGCTACTGGATAAACCGGAAACCTCAATCACAGTGATGTCCGTGTCCTCTGATTCAGAAGACCGCCCATGATCGGATCCCCGCCGTTTTGTGAAGGATGGAGGGACAGCGGGGTTAGCGCCCAATGTTTGTCTCCCATCCTGTTGGTAGACGTGCAGCCTTATGCGTTTGAAACAGTAGCTGATCTCATAATTCCTTTCTTTAAGTAGTGGAAGCGATTCTTTATCTAAAAGTATGGTGATAGACCTTGAATCTTTCACCACCTCCGATTTCACTACTGTCCACTTTTGTGTTGGGATGTCACGATTCTGGCTCTGTATCAGAAGCAGAATGTCTGCTGGGTCGCTTGGCACCATAGGGACCCAAGCGCGAGCTCTTGGCCTGAGCGGAATTTCATCCTTTTTCACGGCCTCCAGCTTAGCGCCCTGCCAAAGATCACCCGCGCCGGCGATTGCAGCCTTTATAAAAGTTACTGCATTTTCGTCGTCGCAGGCAATCAGCCTATAGCCTCCATGGAGCCAGCCCCTATCCCTATACGACGGCATCGGTTTGGAGGGGTCGATCTTGCACTGAGAGAGGAGATAAAGGTTTATCTTCGTCTCCACCTTCTCCCAGTTTTCACGACTGATCTTACACTCCTCATGGCCGCGGTCAATGATCGCCATGATCAGATGATCTCTCACAACCTCAGTTAGGAGCTTGGGTTCCGAATCGGTGCCCTTACTCTTCTTTGAGGTAGTGGGAGCGTCATCGTGAGACCGCTGTCTCTTGGATGCAAGATCCCTCTTTGCTTCGCTGCTTGTGGAGGGTCCCTTAATAGGTCGACTCTTACTTTCCTCCACCACTTTCGTTGCCCATTCATAGGAAGCTTTGTCTTTGTCATCCCATTTGTCTTTGCCCTTTTCTTCAAGTCGACTAAGACATAGGAATGCATTCCTTCTTTTCCTATAGGCTATTGTGCTTGCCCTAACGTGTTTCCTGGGAGGAAGCATCGCTGGAGCATTTGACGCGCTACCGTCGGTATCATCTGTAAGAGAGAGAGAAGAGTCAGAGCGCCGTTCGTTGACGATTCGCATCCTCCTCATCTTCCTCTCGACTTTGTCCGTTTTTGTTGTCTGTCCAGTCCTGTCAGTTTGTTTTGTTGGTCCTGTCTGGGAAGTTCTTCCCGAAGACGTTGTTTCTTTTTGTTGTTTTATTGGTTTCATTTTTTTCTGTATTGTGGTCCCACGAGTAGCTAGGGAAAAAACCGTCCACCATGCCAGAGCCCCGCATACCATGGTAAGGCCACTACTTCCACCCTGAGGCGGCCTGGTATCAGGGAGGCGCCGTTAGAATACAGCCGATATACCCCCTGGCTGCAAACCTTCCAATGGGCACGGTGACGCATAACACCCTGGAATTAGGGGGGTTGGGCAGTTCTTAGTTCGTTACTCTTCAAAGCAGCCTGTCTGTCATGGGTGACCCTTCAGACGACTACCGCCTCCGACAGTATAGCCTGTTGAATCATTGCAACTTAAGCCTGCGCACCAACGTCAATTTGACGCAACGACAAGGTGACCGCCCCTCGCGCTAGGTAGCAACACCAAACTGTAAAAAGCATACGGAAAACAAGGATGTGAGCGAGATGGCTACCGGGGAATCTCGTTCGTATGTCCACCTCCCGAGTCAACAGAACCAATTCAATCATTAGAAAGGCATAGCCGATTTAATGATTTGAAAATCCCTAACACACCTGATACTAATAATTTTCCATTATCACACGCAATTATTGCTCGACGAGTTACTGATAAAATTAACACCTCTCAGCAGATAGATCCTCCGGAACTGTCGCTACATCAGAGAATAATCAACTATCACAGGGTTAGAGCAAAGATTTTTGGAACCAATACTAAACCAGATATTTCTAATAAAATTTTAAAATGCAGGAACCGATATAATAGCCGCCGGAAACACAGAAGAAACATAGAGAGTACATTTATAAATGACAATCAAGATCTTAGACCGTTTGTTAATATTCAACTGGGATCAGAAATGGTATATGCCCTGCTTGATTCAGGAGCTTCCGTAAGTGCGCTTGGCAAGGATTGTTTAGAATTTTTAAAACGTAATGCAATTCCTATAAAGCCAATCAAATCGCATCTAAGAACTGCTGATGGTACGAAGCAAGACATCCATGGGTTTTGTAAGATTCCGATTTCGTTTAATAATTGTACAAAATGAATAGACTTTTATGTGGTTCCTAGCCTTCAACAAAAGGCTTACTTAGGTATCAATTTTTGGAGGGAATTTAACGTTGCTCCCCAAATCGTTTCTGAGCTACGTGTAGTTGACAACTCCCTTAAAACTTCAGAAAATCTTCATAACTTATCCCCATTTCAATTGTACGAACTGGAGAAAGTAATATCTCTGTTCCCATCATTCGCAAAACTAGGATTAGGAAAAACCGATGTAGAAACACACTCAATAGATACAGGAGATGCTGTGCCTATTAAAGCTAAACATTTTCCCCTTTCACCCCCGCGACAAGCAGAGGCTTTCAGTGAGTTAGACAGAATGCTTTCACTTGGCGTTATCGAGGAAAGCAACAGTCCTTGGTGCTCACCAATAGTCCTCGTAAGAAAGCCAGGAAAAGTTCGACTGTGCTTGGACTCGCGCAAGTTAAACAGCGTGACAAAAAAGGATGCTTATCCGTTGCCACACATAGGTGGATTGTTGAGTAGGTTGAAGGATACACATTTCATAACCGGGACTGACTTAAAGGATGCATTTTGGCAAATCCCTCTTGAAATGTCATCTAAAGAAAAAACGGCATTTGCTGTGCCAGGAAGGCCACTGTACCATTTTACAGTTATGCCTTTCGGGCTATGCAACGCCGCACAAAGAATGAGCCGTCTCATGGATCGTGTGATTCCTTCACGCATCCGTGAGAACGTGTTTATATATTTAGATGATCTACTTGTGTGTTCGGCAACGTATGATGAGCATCTTGATTTGTTGAAAGAAGTAGCAAAATGCCTGTGTGATGCAAAACTAACAATAAATGTAGAAAAAAGTAAATTTTGTCAGAAAGAAATTAAGTACCTCGGCTACATCGTTGGTCAAGGCTGTTTAAAAACCGACCCTTCAAAAGTCGAGGCGATAACACAGTTCCCAGTTCCAAAAACAGCGAGGCAAATACGGCGGTTTATAGGAATGACTGGCTGGTATCGTCAGTTCATTCCTAATTTTTCTGATCTTTCTGCTCCACTCACAGATTGTCTTAGAAAGTCGAAAAACTTTGCATTAACAGACGAAGCTGCTGTTGCTTTCGAAAAGCTTAAACAAGCTCTCACATCTGCTCCTGTGCTTGCTCAGCCAGATTTTGCGAAAGAGTTTACTATTCAATGCGATGCTTCATCTACTGGAGTGGGCGGTGTCTTATACCAGGTCGACAATGATGGTCACGAGCGACCAATAGCATATATCTCGCAAAAGTTGAATAGTGCTCAGAAAAACTACACGGTGTCTGAATTGGAGTTTTTAGCTGCTATGGTTTGCGTTAGAAAATTCCGACCATATGTAGAGGGACTACCATTTAAAATTGTAACTGACCACTCAAGCCTAAAATGGCTTATGTCACAAAGGGATTTAACAGGAAGACTCGCCAGGTGGAGTCTTAAGTTGCAATGTTATGATTTTAAAATGGAACATCGTAAAGGATCACTCAATATTGTTCCGGATGCGCTATCCCGCGTTAATATGGACGAACTAATAGTAGCAAAAGAACCCTTTGAAATCGATTTAAAGTCAAGTCATTTTTCTTCAGTAGACTACGAAAAATTGATAGAAAAAGTAACTGAAAATAAAAGCAATCTGCCTGATATTTGTGTGTCAGAAAATTACGTATATAAACGCGTGAAATTTAGAAATGGTTCGGAAGATGAAGAGACAGACTTGTGGCGTCTATGGTTACCAGAAGCTTTAGCTGCTGAGGTTATCAAAGCAGTACATAATTCAGTAGGTTGTCACGGAGGATTCACAAAGACCCTTTTTCGAATCAGGCAAAAATATTTCTGGCCAGGAATGGCGAAACAAATCAAGGAGTATGTGAACGCTTGCGAAGTGTGCAAGGGTGTAAAAGCCCTTAACACTACCCTTCGTCCTAAAATGGGTAATCGATTTATATCGGAAAGAGTAATGCAGCGTTTATATATAGACTTTCTCGGGCCATATCCTCGAACAAAACAAGGTAATTCAGTGATTTTTATCGTCGTAGACCATTTAAGTAAGTTCATATTCCTAAAACCTATGAAGAAAGCTAATTCGTTTGAGGTCGTAAGGTACTTAGAAACAGAGATTTTTCATATCTTTGGTACCCCCCAAGTTATACATAGTGATAACGGTAAGCAATTCACGTCCAATGAATTTGCAAGACTGTTAAGTGCCTATGATATTAAACATGTAAGAATTGGGAGGTATAGCCCACAAGCGAACGCTTCCGAAAGAGCGGACAGGGAAATTTTAGCTAAGCTAAGAGTATTAATAAAAAACGAACACATTGAATGGGATCGACATATTTCACTGATTGCATCGATTCTCCGAAGCGATTATCATTCCGCAATCAGATGTTCCCCTTATTTTTCGATGTTTGGCCAAAACATGATTCAGAATGGCTCCGAGTATAAAGTTCTCGAAATGCTTAACTGTCTGGATGAGCCCGATATAAATATCTTACCAAAGCCCGATAGACTTAACCAAATGAGAGATAGAATTAAGAGAAATCTTGAAAAGGCACACGAGAAGGGTGAAAAAATTTATAATCTGCGAGCAAAAGACATACGATTTTCCGAAGGTCAGGAAGCCTTTAGGAGAAATTTTGAGCACAGCTCATTCGCTCACGCTAAAAATGCGAAATTTCTTCCTAAATTTTTGAAGTGCAGAGTTAGAAAGAAAGTTGGAAACTGTCTGTATCAGCTTGAAGATTTGAAAGGAAAAGTGATAGGGATATACAATGCGAAAGATATTCGCCAATGACAAGCTAAACCGTTCACATTTCGTTTTCCTTTTTGTTTCCTTCAGCAGGAGTCGTAAACAAAGAAGGTTTGTTACGAATGTTAAGCAAATAAATAAAAATAGATAAAGTATTATTATGTACTAGGTACCTAACCAAATTACCTACAGGAACAAATTCGATGTTTTGAGCGTACTGTATTATCATGTACTAAAAACAAGCGGTCATTTTGTGCTAAACATCAAAAAGGAAACGAATACATTAAAACAAAAGGCAAAAAGTGTGGGTGACTAGCTAGACAATTTGCATGCGAAAGTTCTTTTACATTGTGGCGATCACAGAGAATATTTCCTCATCAGTGCGTAGTGGTTTTTTTGTTTAACTAAAACTAAAACTAAAACTAAAGTAAAGTTTTTTTTAAGTTTAAAAATATTTTAAAGAAAAATCTGTGGCAAAAATAGAAAACCCTAAAGCTTATATTGGTAGGTAAGTTCGTTGTGATAAGCCTTTTTATTTGACGCGAATTTATAAGACAATCTCTATAGGCGATTGTGGGTGCGATAATTTTTGCGGGAAGTGGTCAGCAGAATTTTCTGCTAGCTCTCTATCAATTTGCCGAGCTTTCCTACAACCGACGACTGTTCCACTGTGCGAAGCAGGGGGATTGCATTGAATCAATTGGTGTCACTGAGTAAGTGCTGCGTCCACGTGTTACACATACAGTGAAAATCCACTCAGGAGAGTAACCAAGCTCAGCAGAATCTCAAGGCCAGCATCATCACCTATCATTGCCGTATCAGTCCCGCAAGTGTTAACTCAACCAACACTTTCAGTGGAAACATATTGTCGTCATCGCTATACCCCCACAATAGAAAAAAGACCAACCTCAACGTAAACGTTACCTCACCAGGAACATATTGCCAGAGCGAATTCACTTGCCATCAACATTTCACCTCTACCCATCAACCTGCGGCTGCTGCCTGAAACACCAAGCCAAAGCACTTGTTTCAAGCGGTTCGCAGTCGAGCCCCCTGTATCACCGGCAACATCCACTGCATGCGGTACTTGTTTGCTGTCACCAGTGCCAAAGCACTTGTCGTTGTCGAGGCAAGAACAGAGCAGAAGCCGCCTTATCGTCGGAGTGAATAGCACTTAGAGCATAGACTACGATCGATGCTCGATAGATGCAGTATGGTAAAATGCTCGTATCTATGTAATATAGGTACCAACAGGTTGAATTAAAGAATCCAAATTTTTGTAGCGTTAAATTTTGTTTTTAGAGTTTAAATAGTGAATATATAATACCTAAATAAGTATGTTAAATTTTGAATAGTAGGTACTTAGAGATTAAAATTAAATTTAAAATATTAACTATAACTACATATATTGAATTTGCATTATAATAGGTAATCAAAGATTTACTTAAACATATACATGAACTAAAATATCTCCAAATTACATTTAAACAGATTCCAACGAAGGATTGTGCGCACAACACTTCAACAATAAACACAAGATTGGAATACACATATACACAAACATTTACACCAACAGACAGACACAAAGAATAAACTAATTTAAAATTACAACAAAACATCCTTAAAGAGGATCAAAAAACGTAAGTCTTTTGTTACCCAATTACTTTAATTGATTGATAATTAAAATAAGAAGAGTACATAATAACATTTGTACAATACATGCAACATAGATACCTAAAACGATTATTAGATGAAATAGATTTAATCTCTAAATACAAAAACACTCACACATCGTAAAGTAATTTTTTTTCTTTTGCTGAAATCGACGTATACATACATACATTTTGTTTGATTTGTAAATTAATTTATTAAGTGAGTCCTGAATTCTTTAATCAATTTAATCGTTCTCTACGTGTTCTAATAACTACATATAATTGATAACTTGAATACAATGATCCTACAATTACGAGTTACCATACATACATATTATACCTATCAATGTATTTAAGAGCGTATACATACCTACCCGTTTTAAATTTTAATGTATATATTTTTTATATATTTTTTTAAATGAAATCTTTTTGTTATTTTTTTTTAATAAATTTGTTATGTTAGATTACAGTAACATGATGGTCTAATTTTGAATTTATTTGGGGCTGGAAACATGCTGATCTTCTTGAAAATTTCTTAGGTTCTAATCATTTTACATTAGGGGCAGCTAATTCAAATTGTGGGTATTTTAGTTGCCAACGGTGAGTCACATCAAGTGATTAGGGAGGGTAAAAATATACCCAATGCAGCATACCATCAGCCTTGCATGAGCATTACATGAATGATTGATTGTATACCTAATTGTTTAGTACTTTACTTAGTATGTACTCGTACTGTAAAGACAAATCTTGGCATGAGAATTTTGTTTTTCGAGTTGCTTTTTGGTGCTAACAGCATTAAGAATCCCCCCATATCCGGCGAGTTAGACCGAGCCTTGCCGCCAGCATGCCAAGTGCGATGCCTTGTTAGCATCTCAGATGAATTTTATTTGGTATCCTTATCATCAGCCAGATACGCAACAGAGGATAATGCAGGACGAGTTCAATTCCGCAGCAAAATGGTGCCAGGATAACGGCTTAGTTATCAATTCTTCAAAAACCAAAATGATGCACATTCGAAGTCCACAATTCAAATCCACACATAGCAGAATACATTTGAGTAATGATGCATGCCCTAACACTGCAAGCGAGACTATTGAATTAGTAGAAAGCTACAAATATCTTGGAGTAGTCATTGATTGTCATTTCATATGGGACAAAAATATCGATAAACTACGCATGGACCTAAAGAAGGCTTTATACGCACTAGCTCATATGCGATACCATGCTACTGAACCTGTTTTAAAACAAATCTACTATGCCCTAGTGGAGTCAAAGCTACGGTATGGTATATTAGCTTGGGGTAATGCAGCTACAACCCACATCCAAAAGCTGCAAAGACTCCAAAACTCAGTACTGAAACTAGTAAAAAGCGCTAACCAGCGAACTAATGAAAGCGGTTTCAAAGCTCTTCGTGTTGAACAAATTTTCAAGATGACAACAATACTGGAGTACTTCGATGACAGACGTTTTATTCGACCAGTCGATCATCAAGCCAACACCAGACGACGGGCCCAAGGTATGCTCCAAATACCTAGAAACTACAACAATTATGATAGACGACAACTTAAATTTAGCGTGCCTTCAATAATAAATGAATTACCTAGAAATCTTATAAATATAAACAATTTTAGAACTAGAAAAAAACTAATTAAAGAATTTTTTTTAAATGGAAATAATTAATAAAAATTATTTTGTATAGAAGATTTGAATTATATACTCTTTTGCTCTTAAGTTAATTTTAATACTTTAAAAGTGTAGAAAGTCAATCTCCTGCAGACAAGCTAAAGCTTCGCAGGAACTTATAAAAATTGTTAAGACATTTTCATAAATAAACTTCTTAAAAAAAAAAAAAAAATTCTTTTAGGGACTATCATCACAAGTATACAGGCACATGATAGTCAAGGAGTCTTGACTTCGGTCATGCAATAGGGTGGGCTAGCCTGAAGGGTGAGTGTCGTATCTATCCACAACGATCACCTTCCTTATATGTCACCAACAGCTGACATCAATTTTATTTTTTTTTTCTAACTCTTTTCAGTCTCTCGTTTCCTCCCCCATAATTTTCCTATCAGTCTTGTCATCCCCTAAGGATGGCAAAATCCTATCACGGCGAGCAATCAATACAACCCCTATACGATCGTGTTTAAGAATGTGGCACGATTTTATTTTGTAGGTAGGTAAGTGGCAGAAAGATCCCCCCAACCGACGAGCTGTCGCCGTGCGACCACCAGCGTGCCACCTCTGCTACCAGGGAAAATCAACCACCAAACTACCCCCTGCCTTACAGTTTAAGAATAAAATGAAAATCACACTCATTTTAAAATTCAATACGCGGCACTAATAATCTTATTCAGTGTCCAAGCCCCAGGGCCCAGGTAAACGTTTTCGAAGTCACAATGGCGAAATTTTCCATATAAACCATTGTGACCGTTGAAATATTAAAATTTTATGTTAGACATTATTATAAGGACCAAACACAAGAATTGTTCATATCACAAATGGAGACCCATGTATAAATTCATTTTTCACGACTTGTTTGCGGTGGAGGGTATCAAAGCGACGGCCGATAACAACACTTCTATTTGTTTTTCTAATCATCTTAACTATTCGATTTTCTAGTTTTCTGCGTTCAGTTCATCTTTGGTCTGTGTGCGTTAAATTTATTTTGCTTGCTGTAATTCACTTCGGTGATTCGGTGCTCATAATTTGGCGCCGGCTCCAGAGGACTAAAAATGTTTTGCGCTAATGGCATAGTTCCGCTGCCGATAAACATTACCTCAATGGATGCTGGTTAGCTAAGGTCAGTTATCTGACTGGTGAGACACGAAGGCCTTTGGCATGAATCTATTTGCAACGCATAACACAAATCGAAGGACTGCAAAAAGCCCTAGTGAATCTGAAAAATTCTACTTACTGGATTTGATTAAGATAACATGATAACACGAGCCAAATGGCGGCAAAATAGCATAAACATTAAAATAAACTCTTCGTGAAAATACGATTTAACAACTTATTCTAAAGTACATTCTATATTTTCTATACTTTTTGTACCTACTTTTAATTTCTCTTTTTCCAGCTTAATTTGAAATTCGCCAAAACATAGTTCCTATCGATAATAAGGTATGGCTGTTGATAATTCTTCATTTAGCTGCATTTAGATTAGTTTTTTTATACGCATATACATATCTACATACATTACAATTTAATTATTAGGTAATACGGGCGCGATGGATTGTTTTATTTGCCAAACGCCGTTAACATTAAAATGTATCTCAAAACATTTAAAGCTGATTCATTCGCTTAAATAAAAGGATACCTACAGGTGTACTTTTGGTGGCAAGTGCACGCAATATTTATCTAGTTTTAGTAGCCTTATTAGGCATTTTAAAGGGCATTTGCAATTGCAGCTGACTACCGGAAACAACAATGTTGCTATTTCAGCGCAAGCACTTTATGCTGCCAGTAATTCTAACAATTCTCAAGTAACTCATGATCAATCATTTTTGTCGTCTTCGCAGCCATGATTGAATCGTCCAATGAACTATCGTCTCTTTTACCCATTTCCCAACATCCTTGCTTTAATATTGGTGAGGCTGGAGTATTTCGAGTATTCTTTTAAATCGACCTGCGTTTTAGTTTTTTTTAGTCTGAAAAATCGTATTATATTTTCTATTTGAAAAGAATAAAAATGCTTAAATGCATATCGTGTTGAATTATTGCAGCAATTTGTTTCATTCGTGCTGGTGATGTTATTCGTTTTGTTTTGTTACGCATATCCTTTAGAAACTTTCATTTCAGCTCTAATTATTGGTGTTCCTCGTCTGTGATACAACATTTTAAGAAATAATGTAGTTTTGTGTGTGTGCCATGTAATATTTTTTACAAAATACCAAATAAATGGTCATCCGGTATATTGATACCTATTTGGTTTGTTTTTTTTTATCTTCATAAGGCCATCAGGATCAGCAACATAGAGCTCAGTTGCTTTCAGGCACGGATTTTTTGAGTGAAAGTTTGCATTAGGTGCTACATATTTGATTTCTTCATTTCAAATATTTTTGTTTACAAAAAATAATATTTTTGTTTCCACAAAAAATTTGTCAGAAAACAGCTGATGTCGGTTTCAGTGGAAGAAAGTACTTGTTGATTTCACAATCAACGAACCGCGTGACGTCATCAATTATATGATCGTGTGCATCAAGCACACCTCCAATTCTAATCAGCTGTCAATTATCATACCTTTGTAAACAAAAATGTTGTATATAAGTCAGGGCAGTTGTAAATAATAAAACAATCAATTTATAAAGTTTTACGAGGACAGTCATTTTATTTTTCCGTAACTTTAACAGAATTTCTTTTTAAAATAAGACCGGTGGATAACACGATCTTTTAAGTTCAAAGTCGAACATTCTGGTCCACGAGCCGGATTTTGAAGAAATTTAATTCGACACTACACATCCTTTTTGTTGTAAAATCACTGCTTTTTTTTGTGTGCAATTTGTGTGCTGGAGTTTACGCATTGGATTTTATACAATCTATCGAGGATTTGCTGGATTTTTGCTGGATTTTGCTGCCTTTTTTTTGTGTGCTGTGTGCCGCCGTCATCTGAAGAACTCAACAGCCAAACGATTTGAAGGAACGGATTCGAAATCGCAGGAATTTGCAATCGATCCGAATTTGCAAGTAAGTACATCACTTCTTGTATTATTTCTTTTGTGTGTCTGGGTATAAGATATAATTTAAATTAGGAAGCCAAACAAGTTAAGTCGCGTACTTACCCGCTTGGAAAAAGATGTTGAAAATTTCGGCAAAAGGGGATCCAGTACTCGGACGGCAAATTACTTGTCAGGTCGTTTGCTTTTGCTGAAAGAAACAATGGAGAATGCTAAAAAGTGTGCGAACATTTGGTAGATAGTCAGGATGAGGATAGTGATTGTTCTAAAATAGAGGAAGTGTATGATAGATTGCGCGAGTTGTATTTAGATTACAGAGCCTCTCTTCCTGATGCCATGGACAAAGTCAAGGCAAAAGAAACCCAGAGTGATGTCACGAAGGCAGAGTCAAGCGACTTAAAGCCGTCTCACGATGCAGATATTAAATTAACTCATATTCCAGTGCCTGTTTTCTCGGGGAAGTATGAATCCTGGCGTGGATTTCGTGACTTATTTCTTTCGCTTGTTCATCAGAATACGTCGTTGTCTGAAATTCAGAAAATGCACTATCTAAGAACCAGTGTGTCAGGCGAAGCAGACAAGATCTTATCACATTTATCTATTTCCAATGGAAATTACGCAAAGGCGTGGAATATTTTGGAAGATAGATATGACCACAAACGATTTCTTGTCAACACACAAATGAATTGTCTTTTCAATCAGCCTTCAATAAACCAGGAGCGATCTGAAGCCATAAAGGAATTGTTGGATACGTCTACCGAAATAATTCACAGCTTGGATAACTTGAAGGTGCCAGTAGAACACTGGGATGTGGTGTTAATTTATATGCTTTTACAAAAATTACCGACGAAAACGCAGCAGCTGTGGGAAGAGAAGCTGGGGTCAAAGGAGGATACCAAGGAGCTACCGACGTTTGCGGAATTTAAACAATTCCTCGAATCAAGGTTCCGCACTCTGGAGGCAGTTTCTTACCAACAGGAAAGATATCTTCACAGCCCCCAAAAAAGTGACTTTTACGTAATTCTTTCCACGCGCAAGCAAATACACCAAAGTATGCATGTAAGCTTTGTAATAAAGGTCAACATGCCATCCGTCGCTGCAACCGTTTCCTCAAAATGAGCATTAATGACCGCTGTCAAAGTATAGGTAGACTAGGTCTGTGCAAAAATTGCTTAGCCTATAGTCATTCGTCCGCTAATTGTCCAAGTACTCGTAGATGTTATTATTGTCAACAACCACACCATTCCCTTTTGCATAATTCTTCATATAACACTCATCCGCCTCACTCTTGTAATACGTCAAACCATAGTCAAAACTCGTCACAAAAAGGTTCACAAAATGCTCTCACCTCAACAATCAATCCTGAAGCTCCAAGTTTTAAACCACACAATATAGAACAATCTGCTCCATCTTCCACAACTCAACGTCGGATTGTGCAACCGACAAATGAAGAGCAGCCTTGTTGCAGCTTATCTTTTAATACATACCACGCTAAGCCACATACGAGTTCCCAAGTAATGTTTGCCACAGCAATCGTAAAAGTAGGAGGGCCATGAGGACAGGTTGTTTCGCTTCGGGCGTTGCTTGATTCGGGATCTGAGGCCTCATTCATCACCGAGTCAGCAGTTCAATTGCTCCGTATTAACCATAAACCAACTTTCGTCGAGGTGTCCGGGCTAGGTATGGTCAGCAGCGGCCCATGTAGAAAGGTCGTTGACATAACGATTGCCTCTCACCATTCGGCCTTTAAGATCGCCACACAAGCCCTTGTGTATAAGTCGCTTTCTGGGCATATCCCGGCCCGCACGCTTCCAGTAGTCGATTGGAGGCACCTCGATGGCTTGAGCTTAGCCGACCCTTCATTTGTTAAGCCAGCCAAAATTGATCTGTTGTTAGGAAGTGACGTGTTAGCCGATGTTCTTCTGCCGGACTTGATTAGGCCAGATGGTGTCAATTTACCAGTTGCACAAAATACTAAGCTTGGATGGATTCTCTTTGGACGAGTACCATTTTCATTTCACGTTGGACGCAAGCATGCAAACATTTTGGGAGTTAGAAGAAGCTCCATTTCTAGCAGGTACCAAAAACTCCTGAAAATATTGCTTGTGAGGATCATTTCTTGCATAATGTCAAACGGTTAGCAGACGGTCGATGTAAAGTCGCCCTTCCCTTCAAAGGAAATGTACGACCCCTGCTAGGAGGATCAAAGGAAGGCGCGTTGCGTTTTAAGCAATTGGAGGTACGTCTATTGAAAAATGAAGAGCTTAAAATGGATTATACTGCATGTGTACAGGATAACCTATGTTTGGGTCACATGAGTGAAGTTAAAAAGGAACACATTTTAGAGAGTATTCCTCATTACTTCCTACCACACCATGCGGTTATAAAGGAGAGCAGTTCGTCCACCAAGTTAAGGGTATGTGGCGTCTCGTATTATTATTTCATTCATTATTATTTTGTATTAACTACTAAGTATTAACAACTATGGTATTAGGCATTTACTGGTATCATCTCATCTCTATTACATTTTACATTATGTACAATTGTACATTTTTCCATTAACCGTTTTGGGTAATAAGTTGTCAGAGTTGCGTTAGCTTTTAAACCGATCAGTCGCCTACTCTCCGCTCCGTTTCGAAATAAGTTATCTTTGTTAGTTTTAAGTTACTTTATAATAAACGTGAATTATTCTATGGAATAGACTTTTGTATTCACTGTTCCCACGATCTCCACAATTGGTGACCCCGATCAGTAAATTTTTTTTTTTGTCAAAAAGTGAGAGATTGATTTTAATTCTAATCAAAACCTAAAATTAAAAGGATGTCTAACGACGAAAAGCGTGATAATAACGGCGGCGGAAGTGGTATCGGAGCAGCGGGTAACGGGAGGACGGTAACGGGTAGCCAAGACGACGATTCTCTCGAAACGGTTTCTAGAATCGCGGTAAAAATTCCTCCGTTTTGGCATGAAAAACCGGAAATTTGGTTCGCGCAAATCGAGGCGCAATTCGAGATAGCAAGAATTCACCGCGATTTATCAAAATTTAATACCGTCGTCAGCGCTATCGAATCAAAAGTGCTGACACAAATTTCGGACGCAGTGCTCTCACCGCCCGCCAGTGACAAGTACGGAAACTTGAAAAAAGTCATCATCGAACAGTTTGGCGACTCCGACCAGCGGAAAATCAAGAAACTTATCTCGGAAGTCGATTTAGGTGACAAACGCCCCTCGCAGTTACTCAACGAACTCCGTAGTTTGGCTGGAACGCAAATTAATGGCGATTTCCTAAAATCATTGTGGCTGCAAAGACTCCCTGCCCAGGTGCGCGCAATTTTGCAAGCATCTAGTGAAGAGCTAACAGCGCTTGCCAAACTGGCTGACAAAGTGATGGAAGTCGGAGACTTCAAAGATATAATGGCCGTCAACTCTCCCCAGCGAAGATTCGAACCATTATCTACAGCAGCTGATGAAATGTCACTTCAACGTCAAATCCACCAAATTTCTTGTCAGTTAAATGAATTGATGAAAAAACAAACGAATAGCATACCTCACCGAAGCCGCAGTCGTAGTCGCAGTCGTCTGCATCGCCGCCGATCGCAAGTAAACGAGGATTATTGTTGGTTTCATCAGCAGTTCGGAGTGAAAGCAAGAAATTGCCGTGAACCCTGCAAGTTCAAGTGCCCTACGTCAAAAAACTAATTTGCGGCGCATTGGTCGGCGACAACAAAAGTGAACAGCACGTTGGCCAATGTATTTGTAGGTTAGTTGTTCACGACAAATCATCAAAAAAGAATTTTTTAATCGACAGTGGAGCAGATATTTCTGTGCTTCCTCCAACTTACAACGATCGTTTTTCATCCTCGAAATCAACACTTTTTGCGGCGAACGGCAGCGTAATAAAAAAATTTGGCAACAGGCGCTTGACAATTGACTTGGGACTTCGGCGTGGTTTCACTTGGACGTTTATGATAGCAGATGTATCCAGGCCAATCATCGGAGCGGATTTTATAAAACATTTTGGACTCTTGATCGACCTAAAGAAGAATCAATTAATTGACAGCAGTACACAAGTTGGTGCGCAGGCAGTGGCCATTACCGGGAACAAAGTAAGAATTAGTACGTTTAACATGAATAACCCTTTCGCTGTAATTTTCACAGAGTACAAACATCTTACTGAGTTCAACGCCAACAAGCCGGTTTCCGGTACCAAGACGACTCATCACATAGAGACAAACGGCCCACCTGTGTACGCTCGACCACGGCGTCTGGATGCTGCTAAGCTCAAGGCAGCTCAAGAAGAGTTTCGTTATTTGATGGAGCAGGGCATTTGTCGACCCTCTAAAAGCAATTGGGCGAGTCCTCTGCACTTGGTCCGAAAAGCGAATGGAGATTGGAGACCGTGCGGGGACTACCGGGCTCTTAATTCTGTAACAAAGCCTGATCGGTACCCCATTCCTTTCATCCAGGACGTCTCAAACATACTGCATGGACGAACAATATTTTCGACAATCGATCTCCAGAGGGCGTATCATCAAATCCCCATCGAGCCTGCCGATATTCCGAAGACGGCCATAATAACACCTTTCGGCCTATACGAATTTCGGTATATGACGTTCGGGTTGCGTAATGCTGCGCAAACCTTTCAGCGTCACATGCATGAAGTACTTCGAGGCTTAGAACATTTTGCTTTTCCCTACCTGGACGACATATGCGTGGCATCACGCGACCCCAACGAGCACGAGTCTCATCTTCGAGAGGTTCTACAGAGGCTGAGCTCTCATGGTCTTACAATTAACGCATCCAAATGTGTGTTAGGGAAGACCGAAATACGATTTCTAGGCCACCAAATCAGCAGTGAAGGAATCAAGCCACTAGAGGAAAAAGTAAAGGTTATTCAGGACTTTCAAAAACCGACGAAAGCTAAGGAATTGAAGAGGTTTTTGGCAATGGTAAACTTTTACCGACGTTTCTTGCCCGATACGCTCAGAAATCAAGCAGTTCTTCAAAATCTCGTCAAAGGTAACAAGAAAAACGACATGACTCCCGTCGTATGGACCGAGGAAGCAGAAGGGGCATTTCATCGATGCAAGGCAGATCTGGCTAACGCTGCGCTTTTAGCACACCCGGCGATCAATGCGCCTCTTTCGCTCAGTTCTGATGCTTCGGATTTTGCAGTGGGCGCCGTGCTTCACCAGATCGTCGATGGAGTTTCACAACCATTGGGCTTCTTCACCAAGAAGCTAACCGAAACTCAAAAACGGTACAGTACATACGACCGGGAGCTGCTGGCGATTTATTTGGGCGTGAAGCATTTTCGACATCTAATTGAGGGCAGAGAATTTAGTATAAAAACCGATCACAAGCCGCTCGTCTTCGCTTTTAAGCAAAAACATGAGAAGTCTTCGCCACGGCAAAGCCGACAACTCGATTTCATCGCTCAGTTTAGCACCGACATTCGTTTCATAAAAGGTGCGGACAATAACGTAGCTGATTCATTATCACGAGTGGAAGAGGTCAGCACACAAGTTATCGATCTGGACGCTATCGCTATGGAGCAAATTAAAGACGGGAAATTCCAAGAAGAAGTCAAAGCAGGTAACTTTGGTTCGAATTCACTAACCGTTAAGCTACTTAGTCTTCCAGAATCCAAATCACCTATTTATTGTGATGTTTCAACGAGCAGGATTCGGCCAATTATTCCTAAAATCTTACGTAATGTGGTCATAAAGTCTTTGCACAACCTATCACATCCAGGGATAAGGGCAACAGCACGAGTCATCTGCGAGCGTTACGTATGGCCAAGTATGCGGAAGGATATCGTTACTTTCGTACGCTCCTGCCCAGGTTGTCAGAAAAGCAAAATACAAAAACATAACCGTACACCGTTGGCAACATATGTGCATCTCGAAGGTCGATTCGAACACATTAACGTTGATCTTGTTGGTCCACTGCCATCATCGCAAGGTAATCGATATCTTCTTACATGTATCGACAGATTTTCTCGCTGGCCAGAGGCTTTCCCTTTGCCGGATATCACAGCCGAAACCGTGTCAAGAGTTCTGTTATTTGGATGGATTTCGCGGTTTGGAGTTCCTTTGCGAATTACGACAGACTTGGGCCGCCAGTTTGAAAGTTCAATCTTCAGGGAACTAACACGACTTCTTGGGATTAAACATTTGAAGACAACCCCCTACCACCCCCAGGCGAACGGCATGATAGAGCGATGGCACCGTACACTCAAAACTGCCATCCGTTGCTGTCAAACGCAAGACTGGTGCGAAGTTTTGCCATCAGTTCTGCTTGGTTTGCGATCGCTGTACAAGGAAGATTTAGGGTCAACGCCCGCCGAAATGCTTTATGGGACATCATTGAGACTTCCAGGCGAGTTTTTTGGTTGCCAACAGTCAACATACATCGAGTCGGAGTTCGTAAAAGGATTAAAACGTTCCATGGCAAAAACAGTTTCGCCAACACCAACTGCACATGATGACATTAGGGGATTCCTACAACCAAATATAAATTCAGCGACACATGTTTACGTCCGAAACGATGCAGTCAAGCCGCCACTAACACAGCCTTACGAGGGCCCCTATGAGGTTCTGGAAAGAAGCGACAAATATTTCAAAATCCAGCTACCCAACCGAACAGCCAAAATCTCAATAGACCGTTTGAAAGCTGCTTTTTTGTACAAAGACGTTTCACCATGTTCAACAACGGCAGTTTCACCAGGTACGACAGGCCCGCAACAACATCAACCTCTAATGGCATCGAAGACGTCTACAAGCATACAACAACCCAGTTGCACAACTCGATCTGGAAGAAGAGTTCGAATCCCGAATAGGTATCAATAACTAATAATATGAACTGTATCTATATATTTTTTTCATTCGTTAACATATTAACTAGGAGGGGAGTAGTGTGGCGTCTCGTATTATTATTTCATTCATTATTATTTTGTATTAACTACTAAGTATTAACAACTATGGTATTAGGCATTTACTGGTATCATCTCATCTCTATTACATTTTACATTATGTACAATTGTACGTTCTTTCGAGATTTTTCCATTAACCGTTTTGGGTAATAAGTTGTCAGAGTTGCGTTAGCTTTTAAACCGATCAGTCGCCTACTCTCCGCTCCGTTTCGAAATAAGTTATCTTTGTTAGTTTTAAGTTACTTTATAATAAACGTGAATTATTCTATGGAATAGACTTTTGTATTCACTGTTCCCACGATCTCCACAGGTAGTTTTTGATGCTTCCTTCAAAACATCTGACGGAACCTCTCTTAATGATCATCTGATGGTAGGTCCGACTCTCCAAAATAATATAATCGATGTCATTCTCAGATGGAGGCTATACAAATACACATTTTCAGCCGATATAAAAAAATGTACTGTAGTAAGTAAGGATAGGTAGCTAGGAAAAAACCAGTGGCAACCCCTACGCGGAAATATTCCACATATTATTAATTACTTAAACCAACCTATACACCCATAGTTTAAGTATACATTAAGTAAATCCACACTACTAACATACCATAAGCATATATATGTACTAACAACCATTGTTCATAGGAAGGGATTGTAGCAATAAAGAGTCAGTTGTTGTTCGGACTTTAAACGAACGTGTCGTGTTTCGCTTAGCTCCCATAAGAGCTACCACAACTCAGAAGTGGGATTAGGTTAGGTTAGATTAGGTTGAATAGGGTGTGAGTTCATCACATAGGACCAGGCACCATATTGGACCCATCGCCATCCCTGGGGAACCTTAACGGTCAAATAACCTAAACCACTTCGCGCAAGCAATTAATTTCCCTACAGAACCTGAAAATAGTTTCAGTTTTGTTTGCGAGGCCAACTTCCTCCAAATTGTCGAAGAAGTACCTACCGAGGAATTTCCTCCTATACCGAGCAATAGCTTGACATTCACAGAGGAGATGATTTAACCATCTCTGATCTGCCCTGTTTTTAATATTCTCGAGAATAATTCTCTTGGCCTATTGGTGGTCTAATGCCCCCAATTGTTTCATTAGGTGGAAGCTCTGCTCCGGTTTTGGCCAGAACATCAGCCCTTTCGTTACCCTCAATATCACAGTGTCCGGGTACCCAACACAATCTGACTTGGTTCTGCGCGCATAATGCTCTGAGCATTGTGCGGCAGCTCCTGACTAGGTCAGATTTGATGATAAAGGACTCTAGCGCTTTTAGCGCAGCCTGACTCTCAATGTAGATAGCGATATTCTTGTTGGATATTGATCCCATATCAAGTAGATCCGCGGCTTTGAGCACGGCCAGAACCTCTGCCTGGAACACACTGCATGTATCCGGAAGTCTTAATGACACTTGTAGGTCTATATCCCTGGAATATATACCTGACCCTGTACCCTCCTTAGTTTTAGAACCATCCGTATAAATCGAAATTTCATTTTCATTCGAAACCTCATTCTTTTGCCAGTCCTCTGGATATTGTACTTCGTACGGTATGTCGAAGTCAATTTCCCCCAAACTTTCATCCGTTTTATCGGGGATGTTGGAGAAGGATTTCATTAGTATGGAGCTATGTCCTACCTGTCTGGTTTTGAAGAACCTTGCGTTAGTTAGCCGAAGCGCACTATTACCTGCTTGCAATTTTATTTGTAGGTCCAGGGGTAAAAGATACATAAATGCCTCAAGTGCAGCTGTGGGTGTGGTGCATCTTCTTCCACAGAGCATCCTGAAACTTCTCCTCGATGGTTATCCACTGTTCCATGGTCAGGCGACCGCTCGGTTCCTGCTCGTTTACGATGGCAACAAGAAGCTTGTCCTTTGGGTCGAAGACCGGATGCGCCGCAGGCAAAGTACCAGCCTTCACCTTTTTTGCTGCGCTCGGTTCGACGACGTCATCAGATCTGCTCCTTTTGCTCTGGAACTTCTCCTTGACTCCCGCAGTAACAGCCTGACTAGTTTCCCTAGCTGCTTTGGCCGCTTCGGCTACCGATTTTCTGGCAGCCTCCGCGGTCAACGTTCCCTTGGCCCGCTCTAGTTGGGTTCTATCCCAGGCGCTTAGTGATTTGGCATCACACCCGCTGAACTGGTCAACTTTCCGCTTCGCCGTCTCGACTTTGCGTCGTGCGTTGCGTGTCGCTATCCTGCTCAGCTGATGTGCGCTCAACTCCTTCCCTGATTGGAAGACTTTGGAGTGCCCAGAGACAACAGAGTACCTGCCACCTGCGTCTCCGGTTTCCTTGGTCGGTTTTCTGCCCTTAGCGGTGATAGCGAGAGTACCAGCCACCTCGCTACCACCCCTAGCTTTCTGAGTGAGTGTACCAGCCATCTCACAATTGCCCTGCGCTTTGTTGGTGGGAGTACCTGCCTGCCCACCGTTGCCCTTGTCTACAGTAGTGAGAGTACCAGCCACCTCACTAAAGGCCATACTAGTGTCATTGAGCAGCACCTCCTCCAATTCCTTTTCCAAACCGGAGATGGATGACTGAGGTTCAGACTCTTTAGAGTCCTCACCTAGTTACATCACTGGCTGGCTGGAGTCTTCCCTGTTGGGGTTTGGGATATCCAATCCTCTTTTGTCTTTTTTTTTTTTGTTTTTAAAGTTATTTGTGTCCATTTAGTTCCCACGAGTAAAGCCGGAAAAAACAAGGTCAGCCCAGGCAGCGCCGCTATACCTGGGTAAGGCTAATTACAACAGACCCGCGCCAAGGCGTCTGAGGGAGCTCGTTAGTAGCCGGTTTTACCTCCGGCCGATTGCAACCAGAAGCACGGTTTGCTATACGCTCTCTCCACTTCTGGTATCAGGTACGATTTTTGGGTTTTATCCCACCTCAACTAATGGATCACGACATACGATTAAGGCGTAAGCATAAATCCTTGGCTGACACCAACCAGACAAGCTGATTGGCCATTTTCAGACGGGCGCCCGCGGGAAGGAACAGCAAGCTGAGGATTTTGCCCAGTCCCAGAAGTGGGATTGGACGCAAAAAAAATAACTAAAAAGAAAAAGGAAATACCGAAGAGTGATCGCATACGAATTCGAGTGCCAACGTACAAGATAAAATTATAAACTGAAAACAAAAACGTATGTCGTTGTCGTTTCACCGTTCAAGCGGTAGGGCGCGAAATAGGTATTCTGACTACACTCACACAAGAAGCGGCCAAAGAAACGCTATGACATCAGACCACCAACAAACGGTCAATGTAGCCGACGACGATATACCCAAGATGAAGAGAGATTACTTGCGGGAATGGCTTGGGCTTTTGGGAAAAAAAACGTCAGGCACTAAGGCAGAACTAGTCAATAGACTAGTAGAAATCCCGACCGCCACACGCGGCTCCTGCCTGCGGAGTTCAGCCAACAGTACAGACGATGAGCAAGATGACAGCACGTCGACGAACGACGAAGAACGCGACGTGGAGTCGCAAGAAGTCGCATACGGGCTGGACAAAGACAGCGACACAGATTCTGATGAAAGCGTTACAACACAAACCAAAATCCGACCAACGAAAAATATCCCTGTGGGAGAAACCGGAACGAATACTGAAGAGCGATAAGGAAGAAGACAACAAAAATCTGACGACCGAAAAACGAGCTAGGAAGAAGTACGAAGATGATAACAGACGAGAGATGCAAACGATGACGAGAGAATTAAGATTACTGAAGAGCCGACTGTCGCTACAACAGGACGAGTTAGAAGAGGCTACACATACACACAGTGGGAGGCATGCCTTAAAAACCTTCAGCATACATACAATTTGGAGGACCACGTCGTCAAAAATCTCATGACAACCAAACTGAAGGGAAAGGCCATTCGGTGGTACCACAGCAAAGCAGACCACTCAACAGCCTTAGTAGATGCCATGCTGGCACACTTCAGGTCCCTGTTCGGGAAATCAAAGAGCAAACTGGTACTCAGAAGGGAATTCGAAAATAGGAAGTGGTCTCCCCATGAGACTTTCAGGAACTACTTCCACGAAAAAGTCATCCTGGCCAATGAGGTAAACTTGGCCCCAGAAGAACTGATCGACTATATTATAGAATGAATTCCGGACGCTCATCTTCGCTCACAGGCCAGCATCCAAAGGTTCGCTGATAAATTGAACTTGTTGGAGGCATTTTCCTCGGTCGTATTACCATCAACATCGAGGCGAAGGACGGACGAAAGAAGGTACAACGAAGAGGGGAGAGCTGACGAGAGAAAGTATGTTGCAGAAAGAAGGAGTGCTGATGAAAGAAAACACAAAGAAGAGAGAAAATGATCTGAAAACGAACGACAAACGCGATGCTATAACTGCAACGCCAGGGGACACCATGCCGCCGAATGCCGAAAACAGAAGAGAGATTGGGGGGCCTGCCACGTCTGTGCTGAGATGGGGCATTATGCGGCTGCCTGCCCTAAGAAACAAGTAGAAGCGATTCATCAGCTGGAGTCAGATGACGAGGATAACTTTGTAAGATATTTGAACATTTGTTGTAATAATAGTTCATGTAGAAATTTAAGTAAAAATTTTTTTTCTGTAGAATGCCTGATCGACACTGCTAGCCCCATCAGTCTCATACGCCGTCAGCAGTACAACAAATTTTGCGGGAACGAGATATTTTATAACTGTTACAAAGAAAACAATAAAAAATTGTTTGGTATCAATAAATGTAAACTAAAAATTCTCGTTGTTGATCTGTTTGGCGAATTTTATAATGACTGCACTCGCCCCAATGTACCCCGGACCGCGTGCGAGATGAAATTAAACCCGACGGATAGTAGGCCCTTCAATTGTCGCCCGCGAAGACTCTCCTATCACGAGAAAGGGAAACTTAATGAAATACTAGATGAACTCCTAACGCAGGGTATAATTAGGCCGAGTGACTCGGAATACACCTCCCCCATAGTTCTGGTGCGGAAAAAGACGGGAGATCTAAGATTTTGTGTTGATTATAGAACGTTGAATAAAATTACGTTGAAGGATAATTTCCCTTTACCCCTGATAGATGACTTGTTAGATCGGTTAGCCAATAAGAATATTTTTACAACGTTAGATCTGAAGAGTGCATTTTACCACGTCCATATGGCAGAAGAGAGCGTAAAATATACCTCCTTTGTTACACCAATGGACAGTATGAGTTTCTCCGCACGCCGTTCGGCCTAGAAACGCCCCGTCCACTTTCCAACGATTCATAAACAAAGTATTCGAAGATATGATCAGGAGTTCGAGAATAGCCGTCTATCTCGATAATATCGTCATAGCGACGCGAGACATAGGTGAGCACTTAGAAATCTTAAAGGAGGTTTTAATAAGGTTGGTTGAGAACAAGTTGGAACTGAGGTTAGACAGGTGCAAGTTCTTATATTCTAGCATCAAGTATTTGGGATATAACATATCCATGGAAGGGATCAACCCAGAAGAAAGAGGAATGAGTGCGGTGGCAAATTTTCCTGTACCCCAGAACGTTAAGGCGGTACACAGTTTTTTGGGGATGTGCTCATATTTTAGAAGGTTTATAAAAGGGTTCTCAGTGCTTGCGAAACCATTAAATAGTCTAGTTAGGAAATCAGCTACATTTAAATTCGGAAAGGAAGAGTTAGTTTGTTTTGAGCTGCTTAAGAGCAAACTAAAAGAGGCCCCTGTGTTGTCGATATATGACCCCAAAGACGACACCGAGTTGCATTGCGACGCAAGTTCGATGGGATTCGGAGCGATTCTGATGCAAAAGAAAATGGACGGGAAAATGCACCAGTTTTCTTCTTCTCGAAGAGAACCACCGACTGTGAATCGAAGTATCACAGTTTCGAGCTAGAAACTCTAGCAATAATATACGCATTACAACGTTTCCGAATATACTTGCAGGGCATCCGGTTCAAGATAGTAACGGATTGCAACTCTCTGACCCTCACCCTGAATAAGAAAGAAGTAAATCCGCGCAAAGCGCGGTGGGCGATGGAGCTGCAAGAGTACGACTATATCATTGAACACCGTAGTGGGGAACGAATGCAGCACGTTGACGCATTCAGCAGAAACACGAACATTCTGGTGGTAGAAGGTAACACCTTTGAACAACACTTATCTATAAATCAGGGTCGGGATAGCTGTATACAAAAGTTGAAAGAAATGTTAGAAAGAAGGGAGGATAGTACTTACGAGATGCGCAATGGACTAGTTTATAGAAAAGTGAAGAACGGTATTCTATTTTACGTACCTGAAGAGATGGAGAGAAATGTACTACATAAATATCACGACGATATGGGACAAGTGGGTATAGATAAAGTCGTCGATTCTATTCAGAAAACTTACTGGTTCCCTAACAGGAGACCAAAGGTGAAAAACCACATAGTCAACTGTTTGAATTGCGTGGCAAGACTCCCCAAGACATGGGAAAAAAGAGGAGTTTTTGCATAGCATACCCAAAGGCGACGTTCCATTTGATACCCTACATATCGATCATTTTGGCCCGGTGGGGTTAAAGAAATGCAAAAAGAATTATGTGTTCCTAGTAGTGGATGCTTTCACTAAGTATGTAAGGCTATACGCCACTAGTAGTACGGGTGCAAAGGAAGTAGTAGGGATTCTAAGAAAATACTTTGCGGCGTATATAAATAGGAGCCTGGGACCCATGATTGCCAAGATGGCAAGCCAAGACACATCCAGAAGCTTGGAGGATATTCTGCTAGACGTTGAAGACGTGATGAATAACACTGTACATAGAAGCGTGGGAGTAGCTCCTAGCGAATTGTTGTTTGGTGTCAGACAGAGGGGTAGGATGATCGACAGTTTGAAAGAGAGTCTTGAGGAAATAGTCAAGTTGCGGGATAATTCGGATTTGAGTGTTAAGAGGATAGAAGCAGCGAAAAAAAAGGGCGGGTGCAGGAGTATAACGAACGGAGATATGATGAGAGACGAAGAGCGCCGCATTCTTATGTCGTGGGTGACTACGTCTTGGTTAAGAACTTCGTGAGCACGCCGGGAGCTCCAAAGAAACTAGTGCCAAAGTTCAGGGGGCCGTACAGAATAAATCGGGTGATAGGTAATGATAGGTACGAGATTACGGACATAGAAAATTTTCAGATAAGCCAGATACCGTACAAAGGAACGTGGGAAGCGACGAATATGAGACCATACGCTAGAGGGCGTCCGACGAGAGCAACGACAAAGGAGTGTAATCGAGGGGGGGAATTGACGAGGCAACGCGTAAACGCGAATGCGAGAGAGTATCAAACGAGAGCTAAAACGAAAAGGAGTGCAATCGGGGCGAATGCAAGTCAGGATGGCCAAATTGTAGTAAGCAAGGATAGGTAGCTAGGAAAAACCCTACGCGGGAATATTCCACATATTATTAATTACCTAAACCAACCTATACACCCATAGTTTAAGTATACATTAAGTAAATCCACACTACTAACATACCATAAGCATATATATGTACTAACAACCATTGTTCATAGGAAGGGATTGTAGCAATAAAGAGTCAGTTGTTGTTCGGACTTTAAACGAACGTGTCATGTTTCGCTTAGCTCCCATAAGAGCTACCACAGTACCGTCAAATCTGGATAAGTGACAGAGATCAGCTAATTCTTTGGCGAAGTGATCCAAGTGACATGCTTAAAACATATCGACTCAAAACAGTCACCTTTGGTACCGCATCCGCTCCTTATCTAGCTATCCGTACCCTGAATTGGTTAGCGGAAAATAATCGCTCTCAATATCCCAGAGCTACCAAGATGATTCAGGAAGAAATGTATGTAGACGACTTGTTATCCGAAGCTAACACAAAAGAAGAAGCTGAAAAGAAAATAAGGGAAGTAAAAACAACATTCGAAGCAGCAGGGTTCAACTTACGGAAGTGGGCGTCGAACACAGAAGAGCTTTTGCGAGAGATACCTCCTCAAGATCGCGAAGATACGTTTTCTTTCCCTTCCGAAGGTCTGAACCAACTCAAGACGCTAGGAATTCACTGGCTTCCTGATGCGGATAGTTTTCCCTACAGCTACAATGCACCAAGTCATCCACAAGTAACGAAAAGAGCCATCTTGTCAACAATAGCGAGACTTTTTGATCCATTGGGTTGGATTTCACCCTGTATCATCAAGGCAAAGTGTTTCCTACAATTGCTGTGGGTTAAAAACCTAGAATGGGATCAGCCGATCGGCGAAGAGCTGCTAAGAGAATGGAACACATTTTTTCAAGATTTAGGAGCCGTCAACAACGTTCGCTTACCTCGATATGTGCAGACTGGAGGACGATTCAACAACGTGGAGGTCCATGGATTCTGCGACGCTTCAGAAAAGGCATTCGGAGCTGCTGTATACATTCGAGTTTTGGATGAAGGAGGCAGAGTCCACATGAATTTACTTGTCTCAAAAACCAGGGTGGCCCCAGTAAAAGCAGTAAGCATACCAAGACTAGAGCTGTGCGGAGCAGTTATTCTAGCGAGGCTCCTAAACCACGTCGTAAAATCGCTAAGTCTCACGGACACAAAGGTGGATGCATGGACAGATTCAACCATCACATTCTGTTGGATCAAGTCACCACCATCTAGATGGGAGACATTTGTTGGAAACAGAGTTGGAGAAATTCAGCGGCTGACAGATTCGTACATCTGGAAGCACATCCCAACCCAGCACAATCCTGCTGACTTAGCATCCCGAGGAATACTGCTTTCGGCGCTAATAAACAATCGGCTTTGGTGGAATGGACCCGATTTTCTCCACACATATTGGGATTTTGAAATTCCGAACCAACCAACGGACTTAACAATCGATGAAGGCCAAAGGCGAGTTCATCGATTAGAAATCAAGGAAAATCCTATTATTCATTTGATCGGTACAGTTTCCAAGTTTCAGAAACTGCTTAGGATAGTCGCTTATTGCAACAGATTCGTTAACAATTTTCGACAGCATTACCCTAAATTTTGTCGTTATATCCGAGGTCTTTGAGATGAAACAAAGAAAGCTCAGGGGAGGAACCCATTTACGCCGATAGAACTCGATAAAGCAACCAGGACACTCATCAAGAGTGCACAAATGGAAATATTTCCAGATGGCATTACCAAGGCAAGAGGCATAGGATCGTTGAACCCATTTCTAGACGGCAATGGTATTATTCGAGTTGGCGGAAGATTAACACATGCAAGCATCTCATATGATCAGAAACATCCTATCATATTGGACCCAAAATACAATCTGTCAGAACTTATAATAAGCGACTCACATATAAATACGTTGCACGGAGGAGTTCAGCTAATGATGACACAGTTAAGGCAAAAATATTGGATTTTCAATCTTAAGAGGACAGTGAAGAAGTACATCAATAGCTGCACCATCTGTTATAGATTTCGGAGCCAGACAGCAAAGCAGTTAAACCCTTCACGCACACAGGCATCGATTACGCAGGCCCGATAAATGTTCGAGCATGGAAAGGTCGCGGAGCTAAATGCCATAAAGGATACTTAGCTATATTTATCTGCCTGGCAAAAAAAGCGATGCATGTAGAAGCGGTAAGCGATATGACCACCCAAGCCTTTCTCGCCGCCTTTCGACGATTTGCCGCAAGACGGGGGGTTTGCGCTCAGATGTACAGCGACTGTGGCACGAACTTCGTGGGAGCTGATGCAGAACTAAGACGCCTTATGCAGACTGGAATTCAGGATTGGAAAAATATTGCCAACGATCTAGCAACCCAAGGAACTACGTGGAACTTCATTCCACCTGCTTCTCCCCACTTCGGAGGATTGTGGGAAGCAGGAGTGAAGAGTGTCAAGTTCCACCTAAAAAGGATTGCTGGAAATGGGACACTAACATACGAAGAGCTCGCCACGCTTCTAAGCCAAATCGAAACGTGTCTAAACTCGAGACCTCTCTGTCCCCTAACCGAAAACCCAGACGACTTTCAGGCACTAACCCCAGCACACTTCCTTATAGGGGAACCTCTATTTACAGTCCCAGAACCAGACTTAACCATAGGCAAACAAAGCTACGTTGATCGGTGAAAGGCCCTTCAGGCTCATTTGCAAGTATTTTGGAGACAGTGGAAAACAGAATATTTGAGCCGTATTCAACAGCGCCCAAAATGGCTTAAACTACAACCTCTGTTGAATAAAGGAGATTTGGTGCTTATTAAGGATGAACGACTTCCCCAGCAAAATGGAGTTTAGGCCGTATTGTGGAAACGTACCCCGGAGGAGACAGTATCGTACGGGTTGTTAAGGTAAAAACTCACATGGAGAATTCCGTCGTCCAATCACTTAACTCTGTCCTCTTCCAATTAATGATACAGAACATCAATCGAATCCAAAACAAACAACTCATCACACATGCATAGTCAGCCAAATATAATTTCAATAAAATGTATATAACAAATATTTTAGAACCAAGAATATAAAAATATAATAATAAATAATTTAACAAATCACAGTACGAAAACTCATGCACACCACTGTCGTCATACCCAACACAACAATATATATATATTAAAAGCACTCAACATCAAATTGAAACAATCATTTCACACAATTGCACACACATTTCTAACTTTCACACACAAGTCAGTCATAACACACTAGTAAAATACAGTCCGCTCTCTATCACCAATATCAATACCATATAAATCCAAATCACTCTAAGAAACTGCAGATAGAACACCCATACACACAATCAATCAGATCCAATATGTAGTTCCATTCATCGATCACACACAACACAACTCTAAATAATTGTACGCACACATCGAATTACATTTAAACTGATGCTAAGTCACTCAGAACACAAAGCGAAAACCGAATCAAATAACACACACCGCTCGTTATCGTTGCAAGCAATAGGTGGTAGACAGGGACCCATCCCCTTGTCGCCCGGTGAGATACCACCACATCATGCTATAAGCTCCGTGAAGTAGTCTTGACTATGTTTCGGAGTTTGGCAGATGGGCCGGTGCAACACGGATGGGATGGTCGGGCATAGGCTACTGTGGGAACACATGTGGCGTATGGTGAACGGCCTGCAGATATGCAGGCTATAGCTGCGAAAAACCAATACGCAGTCCCCGACCAAGAGCGACAGAAAAGGAGGGCGTGGCTTAAAAGGTCACAGGAACCCCTATGAACTTTCTGTGACAAGACGTATAGGCACCGTCTTCAACAAAGTGCCCCCCACCTTACAAGGTGGCTGCGATGGATACAGACTAATGTAATTGGCGAGACCCAGATGTACCCGCCACAACGTGGGATATATAAACATCTAATCTTGGAGACAGAAACGTATCTGCCCCTGGCTGATCAACCGTGTTCTATGTTAACACCCTTACCGTTTCACTTGAACACTTGACACCGGTACATTTTTCTTTTTTTTTTCTGCATTAAGACTGAGTCCAGTAAGGTCTTAATTACGGTATACTGGAAAACGAATATGAATGATAGCTTTGAGGGCTGACGCTTGTAGTATTCTGTTACCTCAGTAAGCAGGAGTGAAATCCTGTTGAAATGGCTTATGTACCTAGGAGTAATGCTCGACAACAGGCTAAACTTTAAAACACACATCCAGTACGCCGGCAGGAAGGCCTCACAAATGCAAGCAGCTCTTTCCCGAATGCTGCCAAACATAGGTGGACCTGGATATATAATAAGGATTCTACTATCCAGAGTGGTCAGCTCAATACTTCTATACGCTGCACCGGTCTGGGCGGGGGCTCTAAAAACAAACGAAACCAGGAGAAAGCTCTCGTCAGCATACAGGCTATGCACAATACGAACAATAAGGGGATTTCGAACAATCTCGGATGAAGCAGCATGCGTTATATCGGGAATGATCCCCATCGACATTCTTGCCAGCGAGATGCAAAGGATTTACCTTAGGCAAACAGCCAACCGGCAAGAGGTCCCTAATGGAAGGGTCAAACTAGAAGAGAGGGAAACATCGATGGCACTATGGCAAACCAGGTGGGATAACACGGCAAAAGGCAGATGGACCCACAAACTGATCCCCACTATCGAGGTCTGGACAAAAAGAACAAACGGGGACTGCAACTACCACCTTACGCAGTTCTTATCGGGGCACGGCGGCTATCGGAAATACCTTCACAGATTTGGTCACGATAGCTCGCCTTTCTGTCCCGAATGCCCAGACGAAGAAGAAGATACGGAGCACGCAATGTTCCATTGTAGGCGCTTTGCAGGGGGAAGAGCGAACTTACCAAACCCTCAAAGTCTAATAAGCCATATGTTAAGGTCAGAAGATGACTGGCTGGAGGTATGCTCCTTTATAACGAGTGTACACGAAGAACTAAGGAGACTTGAAAGACTTAGAAGGGCCGAAATGGCGGACCCGGAGGATTTAGCATGAGTTGCTAACCAGCCCCGCGAAGTAATACCTAACGGCAGTCCCGCGGGGAGAGTGGTTGAAGGAGATAGGGTGTGGATTAGTACGTCAGGCGCACTCCTGGCATCGATTATTCGGGTTTGCGAATCGTGCATGTTGGTAGCACGGGCTACCGCATCTTTAGAAGATTACCACATCCATTGGCGCAACCAAAAAAAAAAAAAAAAAAAAAAAAAATAAATCGTTGCAAGCCGAGTCACACACGCACACATGCACACACGCACACAGGTGGTAGACAGGGACCACAGGGGGATCGTCCGGTAAGATACCACCACATCATGCTATAGGCTCCGTAAAGTTGTCTCAACTATATTTCGGAGTTTGGCAGATGGGCCGGTGCAGCTAGGATGGACGGGCCGAGCTCAGGCCACAGTGGGGTCTCAGGTGGCAGAGTGTGGACGGCCTGCAGATATGTAGGTTAGCTGCGAATACCCAATAAGCAGTCCCCGACCAAGAGCGACAGGAAAGGAGGGCGTGGCTTAAAAGGCCACAGAAACCCCTATGAATTTTCTGTGACAAGACGTATAGGCACCGTCTTCAATAAAGTGCCCCCACCTCTTAAGGTGGCTATGGTGGATACAGAATAATGTAAATGGCGAGATCCAAATGTACCCGCCACAACGTGGGATACACAAATAGGTAGTGATACAGCGGCGCGATGTATCTGCCATCGGCGGAACAGTCGGACCTATTTTAATATCTTTTACCGATTGACATCGGTGCCCTTTTTTTCGGCATTAAGACTGAGCCCAGTAAGGTCTTAATTATGGCATACTGGAAAACGAATTTGAACGATAGCTTTGAGGGCTGACGCTCATAGTATTCTGTTACCTGAGTAAGTAGGAGTGAAATCCTACCGAATTGGCTTCCAGGCAAATGCTGCGAGCGCCCCCGTCCCGTTAAAACCTTGGCAGGCCTCAGAGAACGCTCGATGTCTCGTCGCCATTAAGTTGGTGGTGTAGGTCAAGATGTTATATTCCTTGTTAAATCCGATCCGGCTCTGGCACATCACCTGTAGCGTGCTTCATAAAAATCAAAATGTATCAAATTTTTTTTTACGAGTCGCATGTAAACCAACCTTACCGACAGTATGAACAAACCTAAATTGGTAGCTGAACACATCCTTCTAAATAATACAATCGTCCACTTCGCCAACTTGAAAATTAAAACTTAACGAAATGAGTGTAGTCCGATGGGTATTTATAATAGTGCAAAAATGAATTTCGTTCTCTTTCATTTCCGCCTTTTACGAGTTCAGACCTCTGGTCATGCGACAAATTCGTGTCGTCTTTCTAACAGGCCAATTTTGGAAAAGAAAGATAGCAGCGGTAACAAAAGCTACTTTGGATTAATAGATTCCAACATACCGGCTATAAATAGTGGTTTCTTCGCGTGATTAGATGTGCTTTAAAGAAAACTACGGATGACCTGTGGTAATTGTCACCAGTACTCTCAGCGCAGCATCAGAATCTGTACGCATAGAGAGCCCGCAAAATTATCCAGTTACCAAGGCATCCGCATGACGTTTTTTTTCTGGCTTGGAAAGCTGCACTCGTACATGTTCGATGCAAGCGTGTATCATTACGATACATCCAGATTCGGAATTGATTAATTTCAAGCAGCTAAAAAGCTCTGCAAGAAACTGTTCCTGTAAACCTAGCCGTATTTACCACCAATTCCATCACACCAGCATTGTCTCATTTATCCTGCCATTCATCAGCAAGATACATACCAGCAAACACACCAAAACTCAAGACCTCAAGATAACCTCAAACCGAAATCTACACGTGCACTCATCAATGCTCAAGAATTCAAAAAATTTTATTCAGTGAAAAATTAAAAACAGTTTTTCTTGTGTGCAAACTAACCTAAAATTTAAAAAAATTTCTACCTATCTAAATTAATCTACAAAAAAAAAATTAAATCAAAAAAACATAATATGCTAACCTAACTACCTATATGCATTCTATATAAAACAAAAAAAATGTGCTAAAATTGGAAATTGATCTACTCTATACTTAAATTACTTTGAAATTTATAACTGTAGTTTTCTATTACATCTATAGTTAATTTGATTAAGTTTTTTTTTTGTTTAAAAGCCTAAGAACTGATAAAAAAATTACAGTTAAAATTAATCTAAATTCAAACAAAAACATAAAAGGAAAACACATCGACTGGAACTTTGTGCACAAATTTCTACGCTTCAAAACATAAAGGTAAAAGTGAGTACTAAGTTTTATTTACTGTTTCTTTGGCTTTACTAAACATTCAGAATTTTACATATATATATAGTTTAAATAAGTTAAAAAGTATAATTACAAATATTTTATAAACGCCTTTCCAATTCTCCAATTCTAAATTTTCCCTAATGAATTAATGCAAATGAATCTATACATATAAATTTGTCTCCGAGATGCATATACGTACACTTTGCTTTTATACACATAGAGTCATAGATATATATAAGTAATTCATGAAATACATAAGAAAGTTAATTTCAAAGCATATAATGTTCTCGAGTGATCCCTTCTTCGCTTATTTATCGGTTTAAGATATCTACTTACTGTCAGTTATAGTTAGTAAGTAACCATGTGCTAAATAACCGCATTAGGCTGAAATGAGTCTCTGAAGCGCGCGCGAAATTGATATGTAGCTAGGGAATATTCCGATGCATAAGGATTGAGGAAGGAATATTCATGGTACGAGCGCATCAGCTACTCGGTAGGGGAGGGTCCTTCAAGGTGTTATACCATAGACAACACCACTGCTGATAAGAATTCTCTTTATTATATTACTTTTCATTTCCATTCCAAAAAATTTCAAAGCTCATTCCACAATAGTATCTCTTTTGAGATATATGCATCCTCCGGTAAGCAAGGAGTAAATTCAACCAGTTTCTAATTTTCATTCCCACCTCTTCTAATTTTATTGGCACGATAAATTTTGTTAGCACAGTGTAGAAAGCAGCAATATCCCACCCCACCGACGAGCGTATGCCGCGCAACCGCAAGCGTGCCAACTGCTGCTTAATAGTCAGGATCAGACCATCAGATCACGCATCTTTTACAGATGCGATCCTATACGCAACGTGCTACAATGGCGCCCAAAACGTGGTACCGAAATGTTTAACTAACATTCAAAAATTATACCACACTCAGCTTTCTTGCGGAAGCTGGTGAAACTCAACCTATTTTTAACATTTTTGTCATGTCATCGAAATATTGACAGAATAAAACTCTAGGAGTCTAGTTGTATTTCAGCTTGGGTTACTATTGAAGTTCTAAATATACTTTAATATTATAATTTCTATCTAGTTATATTTCTGATTTTTTCTGAAATTCTTTTCATTATAAATTAATTAATTTTTCCAATTTTTGATTCATTCAATAAATATTATTTGCTTTGTAAAGAACTCTTATTTCCTGCGGAGCTTTAAAAGGTTATGGGCCCAGGCGAACCATAAATAAGAGGTCTATGCTAAGGAGTAAATTGGGATATTTTTTGAATTGTTCGAGAATCGTCGTTGGATACTGTAGCGTACACCTTGAAAACTTTCGAACACTTGTTCAATATTTTTATGGTTTCGTTTATTTTTGTAAACATTCTACGACTGAACGCACCTTTAAAAACGCCGCTGTACATGTACCCCAATTGCCCCCAACTTAACAGCGGAAAAAGCGAATAAGCCGAACCTTGGTATAAAAGCCAAGCCAACAAAATGGCCAGCTCTTTTCTTTTGCGTTTTGGCGAAGTGGTGGTGCTCATGACTTCAGCTTTTGGTATTTCAACAATTCTTTTAAATATCGGCCCTTAGTGGTGTACAATTTTTAACGTGTGCTAAAACAACTAAAAAGTAAAAAAAAAACACTTATTTCATAAAGTTCCTGTAAAAAAACAAAAAATTCCGTCTGCATATCCGTAGGTATGTACGTGTGCGCGTTGGGCATATTGCATATATAATACATCGTATATTATAGAGATATTTCATATTTGCAAAGACAAACCAGCAAAATAATCTTGTGCGGGTGGACGAGTTATTAAAAAAAAAACTCCGTCACGGATTGAGCGGCCTAAAAGCAGTGCAAACATTTGTTAAGGTAAAAAAATATTGCATTTTATTACATGCTGATTAGCACGTAGAAAATTTATTTCAGCCGATCCCTCTTCCACAACAAAAATCTTCCACCTCCCACCCGTACTACAAGTGCAAGACCTGCCGTAAATTGTACTAGAGAACCCAAAACTGCTCTAGGCTAACCCTCGAAGTACAGCCGGATTGCGAAAATCCACCCTGTTTCTGCACCCCCCACGTTACTTGTGTGTAACTCCGCTAAACCACTCTCGATCTCGCCACCTTGGATCGAAATCTCGTAAGCCCCAGACGCCGTCCACGTTCCATCATCGTACCACAACGCCACCTATTCCTAAAGGGAAAAAGCGCGTACGCACACCCTCGTTGAGAACCCACAATCTAACTTGCTCTCAGTCGGCTCTGTCTGAAGATAGCAGATTTCTCCAACCAACTAAAGATCGCCAACACAGCATCGACTTCGAACAAGGAGATGTCCAAAGCGACATATCCCTTCGATCGAAGACTTCACCATCGTGACAAGCCTCTCTCTACACCACGTGCTATCAGCAAGACCATCGTGTGATCGAAACGATCACGTGCCTACGTTACGTGGGAATCCGTAGCGAACCCGTAGAGTGACTCTGCTTACCAGACTATACCACGTGCCACGTGCTAACTACACCGACACGTGTGTCAAACTCCCTGCCAGAACAAATAAAAGAAATTAATATATCAATAAGATAATTAAGCAAGTATTTATGACATCCGTTGAATTTCATTTGTAGTATCAAAACTTAATTGTACAATTCCTTAGTAGCTTGAGTTTGGTAGTCGTAGGAGCCTTAAAGAACATATAAACCAATTTTAATTTTTCAGATCATTAATTAGTTTTCATCAGCAAAAGAGTATCTACAGCCAGAAAGAGATCCGCGATTTGTGCGCACAAAACGAAGGAGCATCTGGATTCATCGACACAGTAACAAACAATTCAAACGTATCAAACCGTAAGTGCGTATCTTTTATATTTTCTTTGGGCTCTTTAATCTTTTTAAAATATCGACAAAGCATAGAATGAGTTAAGAATGAAACTATAATATATACCCACATAATATTCTATATATCCACATTTGTAATAATGTTCAATTGCAACCACTCATTCGATAATTAGTATATATATATACAATCTATTTTTTTTGAATTGACGATACTACCATACTACCATAATCTTTTAATGTCTGCTCAGAGTTTTACGTAAAGTTGTGTCTTTTCCTTGTTTTTTTTTTTAAAGTAACTTACCTTGTCAAATCTCGCTGTCATATTCAGCAACTCAAACATATGTTCTTTCATTATAACTTAATATAATAGGTACTATGTTTAGAACATACCCTCCTTGAATTATAAATATACTTACTTGCTATTGTACTAAACGTTAGATGTGGACCTTTTCATTTCTGATGGTGTTTCATTAGAAGAATGGCATAAGTTTTTGTTTATTTTGGTGATAGGTTAATCGTAATCGGAGAAATTTCTTTGGCGTAAACAGAGATTACTAGGGGCTGCCATCAATATGCATCGGCACATGGTAGCCAAAGGAGCCATTGACCAATGGACAATGGATTAGGGTGGTGTAGAATACTAGTTTTAAATAAATTCAATACATTGGGAAACTATCCCGATCGAGAACATTTTATTAATGAATAATAATATTCCTGTCATTCATTCTATATAGAAACTTAACTACTAACATTCATATTTATAAATAAAGGCTATAGTACTATATACTACAGTGTTGTACACTACATTCTCTCCTTTTTTTTTAAATATTATAACAAATTAAATTTAAAACAAAAACAATTTTAAAATATAAGAAGACAAATTATTTACCATCGAAATTATAAATTGTAGTTAGACTAACAAAGAAAAGTAGGTATGTATACCTATATCAAACCAACTAGGATGTCTCGTTAGTCAATTCACATGACTATTTAGATCCCCTTCTTTGAACAGCACATTTTCCATAAATTTTTTTTAGATGTACTATATTCCGTCGTGATATCTCTCCGGTTCCAGGATTCTTGATTAATACATCTCCACCTTTTTGTTCAAGAACATCATGGGGCTCTTCAGCGAAGTTTGTATCTAATTTGTTTTCTTTTCGCAATCGTTTTACCAGAACTTTATCACCACAAGACAATTCAGTGTGAATGGCATTTCTTTTCTTATCTGCATATATTTTTCCTTTTTCTTTTTCAAATAAATCCCTATCTCTGGTTTCTTCATTGAGTTCTTGGTCATCATAACTAATGACAGAAGGAATTTTGTCTTTAAGCAATCTCCCATAAAACAGTTCTGCAGGTGCTTTTCCAATAGTTGAATGTGGTGTATTGTGGTACATTAGTAAGTAGTCTTGCAAATCATCTTTCCAATTAGTGTTTGTTGCCTTGCTTATTTTTATTCTTTTAAGTATGTCCCGATTCTGTCGTTCAACTTCTCCATTTTGTTGTGGCCAATAGGGAATAGTGTTATAAAGCTTTATATTGTAGGTTTCGCAAAAATCTTTAAATTCTGCGCTAACAAATTGTTTTCCATTATCTGAAGTTATTGTATGTGGAAACCCCAACCTGGTGAAAATTTTCTTTAAAGCATTAATTATTGATGTAGACGTTATAGTTCTCATTATAACAATTTCTTTGTAACGACTATAATAATCCACTATTAGAAAAATATGTTCACCGCTTGGAAGTGGCCCCATCAGATCGATAGCGACATCTATCCAGGGAGCTATTGGAAGTACTCTTCGTTTCATTGGTTCAGGGGGTACTGAATTTGAAACCAGCAAGCAGCCTTTACATTTCTTAACGAAACTCTCAGCTTCCTGGTCAATTTTAGGCCACCATACTTTGGTTCGTAATCGTCGTTTTGTGCCAACTATACCTGGATGTCCTTCATGAGCAAATTCGATCACTCTTTCACGAAGCTGTTGTGGAATGACAATTTTATTGTGCCGTAACAATATGTTTCCGTAAAAACATAGTTCATTTTCAAAAATTTTAAAATTAAGAATTTCCTTCTTCCAATTATTTTTGTATATGCCTTGTTTTACATTCAAAATTTCCATATCAGTTGATGACACTTTGTCAATTTCATTAAGTGTCATAGCCTTTGGAACACTATTACAAACGATTTGCTGTATATGTTCTTCGTGATCAAAATTCTGAATACCATTCGTGATACATAGTCGAGATAAAGGATCAGCAATATTAGACTTGCCTGGCTTATAAATCACCTTATACCTATAAGATTGTAATCGAAGAACCCACCTTTCGATTCGAGCACATGGCTTGGATTTTGGACTGAAAATAATTTCCAGGGGCTTATGGTCTGTTACAAGTTCAAAGTCTTTTCCATATATATATATATGAAAATGTTCTACACCCCACACCAGTGCCAATGCCTCCTTTTCCGTCTGACAATATCTTTTCTCACAATCGGATAAGCTTTTGTTTCCGTATGCTATAATTCGTGGTTTTCCATTGCTATTAAATTGAAGCAATACCGCACCTAGCGCTACAGGACTTGCATCAACCATTAACTGCGTCTTGTCATTTGGATCATAATATCCTAAGTATTTGTCGTTACTTAGAACATTTTTAAGAGCTTCAAATGCCCGCATTTCATTCTCGCCTAATTTTATATCAGACTTGCGTCGTCCATTTTGATTTTTTAAAAATACTCGTAAAGGATCTGTTAATGTTGCTAGATTTGCTATAAATTTTCCAACATAATTTATAAGACCCAAAAAACTTTCTAGCTCTTCAACTGTCTTGGGTTCCCGAAATTTATTGATTGCTTCTAACTTTGCTCGTGATGGTTGAATACCTTTTGCAGAAAGGATATGCCCCAAAAACTCTATTTGCTGGACATTATATATACATTTATCATGGTTTAATAAAACATTATTTTTTTTAATTACCTCAAGTACGTTCTTTAAACGAGTGGTATGTTCTTCTTCAGACTTACCAAATATTATGATATCGTCAATAAAATTAACAGCTCCTTCGCAACCAGACAGCATGCGTTCTATTATTTTTTGAATTATTTCGGGCGCACATGTAATTCCAAACATAAGCCTTTTGTACCTGAATAGTCCATTATTGGTGATAAATGTTGTGATGTAACGTGATTTTGGAGAAATTTCAACTTGATGAAAAGCATTTTTTATGTCCAGTCTTGAAAATAATGTTGATTTTCGTAGTTTAGGAAGGATTTGATTCATAGTAGGTAATGGATAATTTTCCCTCAATATCGCTGTATTCGCTCTTCTCATATCCACACATAAACGTATATCTCCATCTTTTTTCAAAATAGGCACGATAGGAGAAATCCATTTTGAATGTCCTTCGACTGGTTCAATTATATCTGATGCCAAAAGTTCATGTATTTTGGCTTTAATTTTTTCTTCTAAAGGTATTGGTAATTTCCGACAAGGCTGAATTACAGGAGTTATTGAGCTGTCTATGGGAATATCAACCATTACATCCTTGATTTTGGGAAAAACAGTGTACTCAATTGAGTTCAACAACTCCAAACCTAGTTTAAGCACTCCCAGTTTTAATGCTGTGTCACTGCCCAATAAACATTTCCTTCCATTCTTCACAACATAAAAAGTTGCAGACTGTTTCTTACTTCCTACTGAAATGTCGGCTTCAAAAGATCCTAATACAATCAATGGTTTATCGCAGCCATATGCCAGAAATGTTTTCTTTGGATTTTTCAATTGATTCCGGACCGAAATTCCCTGGAATTTCATTTCTGTCCATGTTTGTTCTGAAATAATGTTTGATTTGCTCCCAGAATCGATAACAATTGATATCATAATGCCACCGATCTGACACATTATTTCATCTCCTTTTTGATTTTCAATACAAAAAATGTATTCGTTACTTTCATGCTCTTGGACAGACCTTACAGCTTCCTTTTTAAATTTGCTTTTTCTCTCTTTATTATTCGTTGCATATCGTTTCAGCTTTGTCCGGCAACAGGATTCGAAATGGCCTGTTAATCCGCATTTACGACAATTTTTATTCCTTGCCGGACAATTCATATCACGTGCAGAATGTTCTTTAGAATCACATCGAAAACATTCGAATATGCGTTGCTTGGGTATAGATTTTTCAAAAATTTTATTTACTTCAATTGTGCTGTTACCAGATATGTTTCCAAAATGCTCCATTTGAAATTCTACGGTTTCTAGGGAATTTGCAAGAAAAACTACATCATTTAGTGTCTTTGAATCATCCATCTCTAATATCTTTCGTCTTAGCTTTTCAGAAAAACATTTCTCCACGACTTGGTCTTTAATATGTTCGTCAGTGTTTTCAAATTTGCACTTGGTAGCTTGGCGTCTAAGACGGACAATAAATGCTTCAAATTTTTCATTTTTTTCTTGAGACATTTGCCTAAAAACATGTCTTTCATAAGTCTTATTTTGTCGCGGAGTAAAGTATTCATCCAATTTCTCGACACAAACATCATACACATTTTTGTTTGATTCTGAAGCTTCATCCACAAATGCTCCTGGTAAATTGTAAAAAATTTCCTGCAAATCTTGCCCCCCACAATGCAAAAGACTTGCTCTTTTCTTAGTAGGATCTTTAATTTCAGTCACAAGGGTATATAGCTCAAAAGCTCGCTTCCATTTTTCCCATTTCATTCCCAATGATTGGGTGTCACAACTGCAATCAAATTGGTCCAGTTTATGTAGATAACTCATATCAGTGGTCATCGTGAACCTATATCAAAATATTACAGATGAGTGAAACACATTCCTATATTATTTATGTTTAATTTCGTCTAAATTCGTTAAAACGGAATTTAATTTCATTAAAACATTGTGATATAACTTCATATAACTTTATATCAATAACAATCTTTCATAACAGGAAACGAATTTAATCTATCCAAATGAATTAAATCTTTCCAAACGAATTTAATCTTTGCAGATGAATCTAATATTTCCAAACGAATTTAATCTATAATGGATGGTTAACGAATTTAATCCTTCATCCAAAATAAGTTTTTCGAATTTAATCTTTTATTTTCTATTACATATTTTATTTTAACCAACAATTTACTTACGTATACACATAGCCATAAATATATATGAAACGACTGCAATTTTTGAATATTCTTAAGAAATCTTACCAATTTCTTTTTTTCTTTTCAAATGAATTCAAACCAATCCTTTTAAATTTGTTCTTCAATCCTCGTCGCCAAAATGTAGAATACTAGTTTTAAATAAATTCAATACATTGGGAAACTATCCCGATCGAGAACATTTTATTAATGAATAATAATATTCCTGTCATTCATTCTATATAGAAACTTAACTACTAACATTCATATTTATAAATAAAGGCTATAGTACTATATACTACAGTGTTGTACACTACAGGTGGGTTCAGCCGAAGGAGGATTTACAATCATCCCCTATCAACACTATCTGATAGGTTTATGTTTCCCCTTTGTCGCGTGTTATCATCCCTTGTTTTAGCGGTTTTCTTTTTTTGATGCCCGTCTTTATGTAACCATGAGTTACATCATATCTTTTAGAGTAGTCACTCACCGGAACAACTTATAGAAATCTTACCAGATATTACAAAAACAACAAATGCAAAAACCTTTTCGGCACGATAAATTTTTATTTTGTGGACCAAAGGGACAGCAGAAAGAACACCACCCCACCGACGAGTTAAATGCCGGAGCCTTACGCAAGCGTGCCGACCCTCTGCCCAGGAGATGGAAATTTATTTCCATGACATCTTCTCTCCTCCCCGTCCTGTGTTTATGCGAAAGTATGATTTGCCACAAAATTGGCGCCCAACAACGTGAGGCCCGCCATGAGTTTCGTTACGATTGGCAGCCTACCAAATCAGCAACAAATCGTCAGTCCTGACAAATTAAGTTCACTTAAGTTGTCAAGGCAGATTAATCACAAGCAGTATTTAACATCTATTTTCAGAAAGTTGCATTGTAAGTCTTTTGCGGAGTCTTACAAGTTACTGCATAATTTTGTAATATTTGGTTTTTAAAATTCATATTTCATTCTTATAACACCGAAGATTTTGTTTTCAATATTCGCTTATGTCAGTACCTGTGAGTTCATAATAATGAATCCTAGGAGTCCGTTCTATCGAGACTTTATGTCAGTAGAAGTCAGTTGCACTAGGCCATTCATTTATTTTACAGTGTCGACATTAAAGTAAGAGATACTGGAGATTCATAAGTTCTTCTACGAGTCCTTTCAATCAAGGCTTTAGAGCTATTTGAACGTTGCAGTAGAAAGATGCTCCAAAAATATCTCACCTTTACATTGAAAGAAAAATTAACAAATTGTTCATGAGTGACCTAATCTGTTTGTCGCATTTTATTCCATTTGTGTTTAATGTTTACGCCAGTTTTTACTCCTAAATATATTTCAACGATTACAACCAAATATCACCAAAGTCCCTTATGAATCTGATTAATACCTTGAATTACCAATTATAGATACATACCTTTTAACAGACGTTTAGCGTATGAGGATAATGCAAGTGCATTGCCCACTCTACCACCACAGCCACATTCAAATAGCCACTTGCACTCGCACATCAAAAGCGTAGTAGAAGCAAGTCTAATTGAGCTGAAAAATTCACTATTTAGAGAATTACCTAGCCTTATTCGAGATAATGTTGGTCATACATTGAATAACTTACAACAAAATTATCCACCAGCCCAGACAAACCAAAATAACTTTAGTTTCGAGCCATTACCACCGAACTTAAATCATAATGAAGCAATTGCGAATAGTACACTTCATTCAGCGCACAATTCGAATAACAACTCACGATCAGGCAATAGCTCACATCACCAAAACATAAATGTTCCACCGGAACCAATACCTTTTGACATACCTCGTTTATCGCAACATCAAACCAGACAAGTTTCCGAACAGCCAGTTCATAGACCTGGCAGTCGCAAATTTGATTTGGATCGTTGGGGAATAACATTTGACGGTACCGATAAGAGAATGTCAATTGAAGACTTTGTCTTCCGCGTCGAAGTTTTAAAATCAAACTACGATTGCCCATGGGAAGATGTAATGAGAAATTTCCATCATTTAGTAAAAGGATCAGCCGAAGACTGGTTCTGGCAACACTTGCGCAATAACCCGCGAGGTGATTGGCACATGCTTCGTGCAGCCCTTTTTAAGCGCTTCAAGAGTTACGAAAATGATTTCGAAATTCTTAAACAAATCATGGACCGAAGACAAATGCCAACGGAATCCTTCGATGAGTTTTACTCAAGCATAAGACATCTCATAAGCCAGTTGAGAGATCCTATTCGCGAGCTGGATCTCGTTAAAATTTTAAGAAATAACATCAACACTCGACTAATGAATTTTATCTATCCGATGCATATCGAAACGTTCGAGCAGTTCCGTGATGAATGCCGTCGCACAGAAAAAATGTTACAGTCGAGATACTCAACCCAAAATCGATTTCACAATGCCAGACATGTGCATGAACTTGACATCATCTCACCTGAACAGTCAACAGAAATGTTTTTCGAATCCCCTACTGACATCGCAGCAGTTTCTTTTGCTAGTCGTCCTAAGACGCCGAATGTCATGGACAGCCATCTCTTGATCGAGTCATTTGTTTTAATTGCAAACGTGCTGGTCACATCTTTATTAATTGTACTGCCCCCGTTCGAAATCTCTTCTGTTATCGATGTGGAACAGACGACAGTACAGTTCTTGATTGTCCAAAATGTAATCAAGCGAAGGGAAACCTGAACGCGAACAAAACCTATTCCGGGAGGTGTTGTTCGACTCAAACGAACCTGGAATAAAAAAGAAAGACGCTTCCACGAACACCTCGACCGCTTTCGAAGATGACATACAAACCAATGTCAACAAAACCCTAACTTTATCTAAGCCATGTGCTACTGCGTCCGAAAGAGACCCTAAACTAAATTCTGTACCATACAACTTTTTTATGCCGTCTGAGACTGACGTTAATCTACCCAACAAAACAACCCCCTTTTACAAGAAATCTTATAGCGAACGTTTGATTGAGTACAATAAGATTCGTAAAAGAATATTTAATGCAAAACCCAATAATAATCCTAAAATACCTTTAAAGATTACCAAGACTAGACTTCGTTCTAGAAAAAGACGTACTTACCAAAAACTGATCAGTGAAACCATGCTTGAAGGACAAATTGATCCGAGACCCTTTACAAAGGTTATCATTCAATGCAAGGAGATTTCCGGCTTGCTTGATAGCGGAGCCTCTATATCCTGCTTGGGTAACGGCTGCATTCAACTTTTGAAGGATCTAGGTATTCCAATTATTCCTTACAACTCTACTGTTAGAACCGCTGACGGAAAAGGACAGGATATAGTTGGACGCGTTAATTTGACTGTAGAGCATGGAAACCGAACAAATGAAATGACTTTTTATGTTGTACCCAGCTTATCATTGCCCCTCTATCTAGGCATAGACTTCTGGTCGAAATTTCAGATAGCTCCACACATTATTAGTGAGTTAGATTCTGATACCAGCGCTACTTGTCCTACTGCGGAGGCAACCAAGATGCCACCTCCTTCTCATGAATTGAACGAGATTCAAACCCAACAGCTGAACGCAGTTGTCTCGGAATTTCCATCGTTTTCAAAACTAGGCTTGGGTAAAACAACAATCGAAAAACACGCGAATATGTACCAGCTAGGTAGAAAACTTCAAGCACTTAATGAAAGTGAAATCGAATATTTGCCTCTGTCAAACAAATTAGAGCTTATCCGTGAAAAAGTTAAATCAAATTTACAACTCGCATTCAAACGAAATGAGAAGTCATACAATTTGAGATCCTCGATCCGAGTCTTCAAACCAGGAGAGGAGGTTTACCGAAGGAATTTCGTTTTGAGCAATTCTTCAAAACATTTCAATGCTAAACTCAGTAAAAAGTTCGTAAAATGTAGGATTCTAAAACAAACCGGGAAATCTACCTATCTCATTGAAACTATTCAAGGCAAAACCCTAGGGGTATATCATGCCAAAGATTTGAGGCATTAACTAATTACCTACGTGACGTCATGATTATACCGGAACAATATTAAATATGTTCGATAGTATACCTACGCAAAACGAGCTAAGTGTTAAGTGCATTTTGTCTATAGCTAATCGAATCATATTGTCCTTGCATATTCCATACTCGTAAATAAAACCAAAAGCACCGACGAATATGCCATTCTTCTCATCAAGTCCACAAACAGGGAAATTAAAAATTGCATATTCATAGGCATAGTTCACATGAGAATACTTATGTCAACCAAATTTACTTTTATTCCTTTCGCAGAAATCAAAATACCTATATGTACATAAATACATTTGTACATTAAAAATCCTAATGTACACAACACACAACATTAGAAATAGACATATTATAGGTAGGACTCACAATTGAATACGCATTTCATACCGCGACCGATGGTGTATGTATGGATGATATTATGATGCCCTCGACTCGAACGAAAACATTTGACAGTCCCATAGGCCTTCGTACTGCTATGTACCTGAGAAAGGAAAGAAAATACAAAAGCAGAGTACTGTACCAAAGAAAGGGTAAACACAAAAAACCCAACCCTCATTGACCTTGTCTATTCATGTTGTTAGTTTAGTGGTACGATAACAATAGATCGTCACAATTAGGTCTCGTCTTTGCCATCTTTAGTCCTATGCCAACACTCGTCTCTAGCCATAGAAGGATGTTTATGTTCGCTTCAGTTGCCACTGACGCAGTCGCAAAACATTAGATAGGTGCTTATGATTTTAGCACAAAACTTTGGTTTGAAAGTCGAATCCCTGGTTAGATCATACAAATAGGACACGCTTATGGACGAATAGATCCCGTTGTATGTACGGAAGTTTCGACGCAGAGAAAAACGAAAAACAAAATTTACGCGAAAACTTTAACACACTAAGTACCGAACAAACCCTGACGCGTCTGCTAAAGAGCTATATATCTATAATACCTATACCGAATTGGAAATTTCGAGCGACAACAATATAAATTTAAATTCGGAAAACACGAACACGATTCAAAACAAATAAGTCCTATTGGAAATTTGAATGTCAACTGGAAAGCCTATTGGAATTACGAAGAAATGCCAGTGCGCCAGTCCCATTATAAAGAATGCGTACCAAAATTGCTTAAGGTGGAGACATAAAAATGAATGTAGTAGATTTTTTTTTGTAAGTGGAATTGTAAAAAGAATTTACGATAGATATTTTTTTTGTGCTTATTGGCTTCTTTGTAGTTGGAGAATGTGAGTGAATATTAGAACTGTTTAAATGAGTATGTTCAAAGAGTGAACCTTTGGATTCGATATGTCTAGTTTATAGTTAATGAGCTAATAGTAGATACGGCTTAGGCATTAGAGATAATTATGAATAATGGTGCAGTCTATCGTACCCCTGTTTTCATGTCGCTTATGATGCTTGTAGGGTCGTGGGTGGCTCTTAACCACTCGTTTGTACCTACACACATTTTCAAAGCTCCCGTTCTTCATGTCTTTTTCGATTCAGAGTATCCTCAAAATACATGCCTTTGTAGCGTACACCTTGAAAACTTTCGAACACTTGTTCAATATTTTTATGGTTTCGTTTATTTTTGTAAACATTCTACGACTGAACGCACCTTTAAAAACGCCGCTGTACATGTACCCCAATTGCCCCCAACTTAACAGCGGAAAAAGCGAATAAGCCGAACCTTGGTATAAAAGCCAAGCCAACAAAATGGCCAGCTCTTTTCTTTTGCGTTTTGGCGAAGTGGTGGTGCTCATGACTTCAGCTTTTGGTATTTCAACAATTCTTTTAAATATCGGCCCTTAGTGGTGTACAATTTTTAACGTGTGCTAAAACAACTAAAAAGTAAAAAAAAAAACACTTATTTCATAAAGTTCCTGTAAAAAAACAAAAAATTCCGTCTGCATATGCGTAGGTATGTACGTGTGCGCGTTGGGCATATTGCATATATAATACATCGTATATTATAGAGATATTTCATATTTGCAAAGACAAACCAGCAAAATAATCTTGTGCGGGTGGACGAGTTATTAAAAAAAAAACTCCGTCACGGATTGAGCGGCCTAAAAGCAGTGCAAACATTTGTTAAGGTAAAAAAATATTGCATTTTATTACATGCTGATTAGCACGTAGAAAATTTATTTCAGCCGATCCCTCTTCCACAACAAAAATCTTCCACCTCCCACCCGTACTACAAGTGCAAGACCTGCCGTAAATTGTACTAGAGAACCCAAAACTGCTCTAGGCTAACCCTCGAAGTACAGCCGGATTGCGAAAATCCACCCTGTTTCTGCACCCCCCACGTTACTTGTGTGCAACTCCGCTAAACCACTCTCGATCTCGCCACCTTGGATCGAAATCTCGTAAGCCCCAGACGCCGTCCACGTTCCATCATCGTACCACAACGCCACCTATTCCTAAAGGGAAAAAGCGCGTACGCACACCCTCGTTGAGAACCCACAATCTAACTTGCTCTCAGTCGGCTCTGTCTGAAGATAGCAGATTTCTCCAACCAACTAAAGATCGCCAACACAGCATCGACTTCGAACAAGGAGATGTCCAAAGCGACATATCCCTTCGATCGAAGACTTCACCATCGTGACAAGCCTCTCTCTACACCACGTGCTATCAGCAAGACCATCGTGTGATCGAAACGATCACGTGCCTACGTTACGTGGGAATCCGTAGCGAACCCGTAGAGTGACTCTGCTTACCAGACTATACCACGTGCCACGTGCTAACTACACCGACACGTGGTGAAACTCCCTGCCAGAACAAATAAAAGAAATTAATATATCAATAAGATAATTAAGCAAGTATTTATGACATCCGTTGAATTTCATTTGTAGTATCAAAACTTAATTGTACAATTCCTTAGTAGCTTGAGTTTGGTAGTCGTAGGAGCCTTAAAGAACATATAAACCAATTTTAATTTTTCAGATCATTAATTAGTTTTCATCAGCAAAAGAGTATCTACAGCCAGAAAGAGATCCGCGATTTGTGCGCACAAAACGAAGGAGCATCTGGATTCATCGACACAGTAACAAACAATTCAAACGTATCAAACCGTAAGTGCGTATCTTTTATATTTTCTTTGGGCTCTTTAATCTTTTTAAAATATCGACAAAGCATAGAATGAGTTAAGAATGAAACTATAATAATATACCCACATAATATTCTATATATCCACATTTGTAATAATGTTCAATTGCAACCACTCATTCGATAATTAGTATATATATATACAATCTATTTTTTTTGAATTGACGATACTACCATACTACCATAATCTTTTAATGTCTGCTCAGAGTTTTACGTAAAGTTGTGTCTTTTCCTTGTTTTTTTTTTAACGTAACTTACCTTGTCAAATCTCGGTGTCATATTCAGCAACTTAAACATACGTTCTTTCATTATAACTTAATATAATAGGTACTATGTTTAGAACATACCCTCCTTGAATTATAAATATACTTACTTGCTATTGTACTAAACGTTAGATGTGGACCTTTTCATTTCTGATGGTGTTTCATTAGAAGAATGGCATAAGTTTTTGTTTATTTTGGTGATAGGTTAATCGTAATCGGAGAAATTTCTTTGGCGTAAACAGAGATTACTAGGGGCTGCCATCAATATGCATCGGCACATGGTAGCCAAAGGAGCCATTGACCAATGGACAATGGATTAGGGTGGGTTCAGCCGAAGGAGGATTTACAATCATCCCCTATCAACACTATCTGATAGGTTTATGTTTCCCCTTTGTCGCGTGTTATCATCCCTTGTTTTAGCGGTTTTCTTTTTTTGATGCCCGTCTTTATGTAACCATGAGTTACATCATATCTTTTAGAGTAGTCACTCACCGGAACAACTTATAGAAATCTTACCAGATATTACAAAAACAACAAATGCAAAAACCTTTTCGGCACGATAAATTTTTATTTTGTGGACCAAAGGGACAGCAGAAAGAACACCACCCCACCGACGAGTTAAATGCCGGAGCCTTACGCAAGCGTGCCGACCCTCTGCCCAGGAGATGGAAATTTATTTCCATGACATCTTCTCTCCTCCCCGTCCTGTGTTTATGCGAAAGTATGATTTGCCACAATACATTTACGGAGAAACAATGAGTCAAGAAAAAGAAAAAGTCTTGATGCTGAACCATACGGATGATTGGACTGCATGGAAGTTTCAGACTTCAATTATTCTGAAGGCAGGAAGGTTGTGGGGAGTTGTGTCTGGCACAACTGTAAGAATCGAGGAGGACGCTGATGCCTGGGAAAACGTTGACTTTAAAGCTCAAAAGGTCATCGCTACTAGTGTAGGGCAGACGTTCACCAACCATATTATCAACTGCACAACTTCGGCTGAGATGTGGTCGAAGTTGGAGTCCATTTTCGAGCAGAAGTCTGAAGTGGCAGTTCATCATCTGCAGCAAAGTTTCTTCGGCTATGAAAAAGATGCTGACGATAGCATTTCGATGCATGTGTCGAAATTGCAAAAATTGTCCAAGCAACTGGATGACATGGGAGAAAAAATTTCTGACAACATGCTGATTACAAAAATTTTGATGACACTTCCAGAAAGTTACAATCATTTTTATACAGCGTGGGAGTCCACACCGAAAAACGAGCGAACTCTCAAGAATTTGATAGCCCGATTGAGTATGGAGGAGTCTAGACAAGGATTTCAGCAATCTGGTTCATCGGCATTTCAAGCAAAATGGAATGGTAGTATGAAAAAAAACTTTGCCGACTAAAGATAAGGGAAATTCCAAGGATAAACATGATTATGGGAAATGTCACCAATGTCACAAGCCAGGACATTTCAGGCGCAACTGTCCTGAAAGGAAGAAATTTGACAAATCTGACAACAATTTCAAGAAGACACACAAAGCAGAGGCTTTTGTAGGAGATGCTTTTTGGGAATTAAACGAAGAAGACGTCTGGCTAGCTGATACAGGTGCGACAGACCATATGACTTTTCACAAGGAGTGGTTGAGGGACTATAAACAATTTGAGAAGGACAGACCAGTAAAAGTTGGCAATGGAGAAGTCATCGGCGCAAAAGGTGAAGGAACGGGGTATATAGAAGCATACAACGGTAAGGAATGGGAGAAAAGGGAAATCCATTCAGTTTTATATGTTCCTGAAATGAAAGTGAATTTATTTTCAATCAATTGCACGTTGAATAAAGGATTCACAATGTCCGCTAAAGGAAAATTTTGCTACCTGTATCACTATGGTTCTACTGTTGCAATGGGAAAGCGTGAGAGGCGTTCGCTGTTCAAAATGATGTTCAAAGTCGACATCAATTTTACATGTGCTCATACGGCTATTGCAAGCAAGTCAACGTTGAATTCTTGGCATCACAAATTTTGTCACCAGAGCAAGCATCATGTTAAAAGTGTCTTGAAGAAGAGGGATATATCTTTCATCGAAAATGATTTTTTGTGTGAAGGCTGTATACATGGAAAACATCATAGGCTTCCGTTCCCGAGTAGTGAGAAAAGAGCAACTTTCATTGGCGAGCTGGTACACAGTGATTTGTGTGGACCGATGGAAAATACGAGCTATGGTGGATCCAGGTTTATGCTGCTTTTCAATGATGATTTTTCGAATTATCGCTGGGTGTATTGTCTTAAACGGAAAAGTGACGTCAAGACCTGCTTGGAACAATTCTTGCAGGAATTCTATATTGATACCAGAGTTCGGGTGAGGAAGTTACGAACAGATAACGGCACGGAATATGTCAACGAGAATGCTAAAAATTTACTCCTAAACCAAGGGATTCGTCACGAGAAAACGGTACCATATTCACCACAACAGAATGGTCGAGCTGAACGAGACATGAGAACAATCATTGAATCTGCTCGTTCCATGTTATATGCTAAGGATCTGTCTTTGTGCTTGTGGGGTGAAGCAGTCCAGACCGTTGCATTCGTATTTAATCGAACGTGTAAGACATATCAAGACTCCAAAAGCCCATTCGAGCTATGTTTTGGAAAAGTTCCGGATATATCCTATCTTCAAATTTTTGGGGCAAAGGCGTATATTCATGTTCCCAAAGAAAAACGGAAGAAGTTGGATTCTAAGACTTTAAAAGGAATTTTCGTTGGATACGCTGCTGGGACTAAAGGGTATAGAATTTGGATTGAGAGTGCACGGAAGATTGAAATATCCAGAGACGTAATTTTTGTGGAAGATCGAGAAAAAGTTTGTATACCATTGACTGAAGCTGACAACTCTTCGACACAAACTGAAACTTCAAGAACTAGTGATGAGCCACTCATCCCGGCAGTTAATGAGGTTGATTCTTCTGAAGGTGCTTCTGGAATAATGCAAGAAAACAATGTAAATAGAGACAGCATTAAATATCGTTTACGAAGCTCGAAGCAAGAAGAATTTCGTAATTGTTGTGCTGCAATTGTTGAAGGTGATTTGGATGAGCCACAAACTTTTGCTTGGTAGATTTGCCTAAAAAACAGAAAGCTATATCGAATAAGTGGGTATACAAAATCAAACGGAAGGTTGATGGCAGTATTGAAAAATTTAAAGCTAGACTTGTCGTTCGAGGGTTCACTCAGAAATATGGAGTGAACTATGAGGAAACGTTTAGTCCTGTTGTTCGTTTCACATCATTAAGACTAGTATTCGCCATTTGTGCCAAACAACATCTTGTTATGAGACAATTCGATGTGAAAACTGCCTTTTTGTATGGGAACTTGATTGAAGAAATCTTTATGGAACAACCCACTGGATTCAATGACGGTTCTGGCAGAGTTTGTAAGTTACAAAGGAGTCTTTACGGTCTCAAACAGGCTCCTCGATGTTGGAATAGAAGATTCAAGGATTTTCTGTTGAAGTTCAAGTTTAAGAGTTGTGACTCAGATCCATGCGTATTTGTTGGGGAAATAGGTGGAAACTCTGTAATTTTGACACTGTATGTGGATGACGGCCTCATTGCAACTAAACGAAATGAAGATGTAGAAGAACTCTTGGATTACTTGAAAAGTGAGTTCGAAATTACTATTGTTGAGTCGAATTTGTATTTGGGTTTAGAGATTGCAAACAATTCCAAAGGCGACATTTTCGTATCACAAGCTGCTTATACCAAAAAGATTTTAAGCAAATTTGGAATTCTGGATGCGAAGTCAGTTTCCACTCCATGTGAGGGTTTCAACTTAGTGGGAGAAAATGAAGTTAAAGTTGAAAAAGTGGAGTACCCTTATAGGGAGGCAGTTGGATCTTTGATGTACTTGTCTGTTGCCACGAGACCTGACATTATATATGCGGTGAGCTTTGTTAGTAGATATCTCGACTCTCCAATTCAGGCTCACATCTCTGCAGTGAAGAGAATTTTTAGATACCTATGTGGAACTGTATATTTTGGAATAATTTTTAAAGGATCTAATAACCTTCATGTACAATGTTACTCCGATGCAGATTTTGCAGGAGACCCTGAGACACGAGTATCTACAAGTGGATACGTTATTAAGCTTTGCTGTGGTCCTATTTCTTGGGCCTCTCAACGCCAGAGATGTATTTCTCTCTCAACTACCGAATCTGAATATGTAGCGGCGTGCGAAGCTGTAAAAGAATTAATTTGGATCAAGCGTTTTCTGAGTGAGCTGATGCCAGCGGATCTGGAAAATGAACCAACGCTTTTTATGGACAATCAAAGCGCCATTAAACTTGTGCGCAATCCGCAATTTCATAAAAGAACGAAACATATATCCGTCAAGTATCATTTCATCCGGCAGATGTTTGAGGATGGTGAATTCAAGTTGGAATATGTACCAACCAATGAAGAGTTGGCTGATATTTTCACTAAAGCAGTCACCAAAACTTCTTTTCAAGATATGAGAACTAAGATTGGAATCACTATTTCAAAAGAATTTTAGAAAAAGTGGGAGTATTGAAGTTCTAAATATACTTTAATATTATAATTTCTATCTAGTTATATTTCTGATTTTTTCTGAAATTCTTTTCATTATAAATTAATTAATTTTTCCAATTTTTGATTCATTCAATAAATATTATTTGCTTTGTAAAGAACTCTTATTTCCTGCGGAGCTTTAAAAGTTACCTTAGACAATTTATTAAACATCGATATACTTTGCTGTTTTCTGAGTCGTTAAGTAATCGCTTAATAGTCCAGACAGCAAAGTAATTTATGGTAGCACATTTCTGAGTCGTTACGTATTAGCTTAATTGACCAGAAAGGAGTAACCAAATAGACATGTGTATGAGTTAATCTGCTTACTATTTAATTATTCTTTCCTTTTTTTAAATCACATACAAGAAATTCTTATCAGCCATTCTTTTCGCGCACGCTTCAGTCAGACGTAAACTCAGCTGACTTATATGAACTTATAGTAAACAAAACCCAAGAAAAACCGTTTTCCATTAAACGCCTTTCATGTCAAAAGTTTTCTTCTCTCACAAATCGTATTTGCAAGAACCAAAACAAAATGAGTAAAAACAACGGAACTATTCCCAAGCAACAACGAGGTATTTCCACACGCTCTCAGACCGTGCGGGATTCCACCACACCAAATACTCGATCAAATAATTTTCAGCCCATGAGACATTCTCCTCCGCGGAGAACATTATTCACTCCTAATCGAACTCTTAGTGATTCTAATCTATATGTTGATAGCAACCTCAGTACTTCTTTTGTGTTTTACCAACAATTACCCAATGTTGTGGCTACAACGAGTACTGCTACTCTCACGACAACGACAACTGTTACATGTGTTTCCATGACTAACCCAATCGTCTCGTCTATCATTGGAGGTGTAACAGAGATGAGCAGTATTTCGAAGCCAGCGGCAAAACCGTATAACAACAACCATCATTTTGATGTTGATGCCCATGCGAACATATTAAATGCTGCTAGCAACATCATCCCAGCTGATCTTCTCCACACCTTCAACCAACAACAACATCCACCTGTTACTCTTAGCAATATTCGACCAGCTGATTATCTTCCAAATATACAATCGCAGTTTATTGCAAGCAACGCTCCCAAAATGAGACAGCTAGACGAGCACATTAGACAAGTTGTTAAAGATGCATTAGGAGGCATAATTTCCCCCTTAATTAAAGAAAATATTGAGAATGCACTGCAACCTTTAGTAAACAGACAGACGCAAGAGGCAATACCACCTCTTAATCAGCAAGCTAGGCAACAAAATGCAAGCCAATTTTTCAACAACCATTACCCAGACGATTATTCAAATATCGATTCACACAACAGCTTTGGTGGAAACAGAACATGTCCACCAGATAGAGAAATGCATTCAAGGTCAATCGATAGCCTTGCTTTTCGTTTAGATCGTTGGGGTCTCAAATTTGATGGGACATCTAAAGGAATGTCTGTAGAAGACTTCGTTTTTAGAGTGGATATGTTGAAATCCAACTATAACTGCACGTGGAATGACGTGTTAATGAATTTCCACCATCTTCTCTCAGGTGCTGCGCACGAATGGTACTGGCAATTTCTTCGTGGAAATCCACGAGGAGATTGGCAGGGCCTTCGCCGTGCGTTAGTCAAGCAATTTCGTAATCACGAAAATGATTTCGAAATCATAAAAGAAATAATGGATCGAAGGCAACTTCCCAGAGAGAATTTTGAGGATTACTTCAATGCAATCACGCAGTTGAGAAGTCAGCTGAGACAGCCGATTCGAGATGTAGATCTCATTCAGATCCTTCGTACCAATATAAGTCCTAAATTAATGAACTTTATATATCCAATGAAAATTTATAATCTCGAGCACTTTAAGGAAGAGTGTAAACGGACAGAAAGGATGATTCAATCCAGACTTTCAATTCAAAACAGAAGCATGCAGTATTATCCGGTACCTACATGAGCTCGATTATGTAAATGATGCTGACGATTCCGAAGAGGTTTACAGTGTGGCAGCAATAACAAGCACTAACAGGGTAAACGAAACCGCTCAAAGGAGATCGTTTACACCCAGAGTACCAACTTGTTACAATTGTAAGTGTCAAGGGCACTTATTTATTGATTGTCCTTCCCCCATTAATCGACTTTTCTGTTATCGGTGTGGTTGTGATGGGGTTACAGTTATTAGTCGTGCGCGGTGTAATCCTCCATTGGAAAACCCTCATTCGAACGGGATGAACTCCGGGGAGTCTCGTTCGACGCAAACCAACCCGGAGTAAAGACGGTCGATGCATGCACAAATACAACCATAGACAATGACTTATTAATACCTTCATCCAGTCTTGTCAAAAGCCAAAGTACATTAACTATAAATCGTATTAAACAAAATAAATTTCGGAGCCTGTCTTATGATGAAAGAGTTAAGCAATACAATGAACTTCGCTCAAAAATATTTAATATTGATGAACTAAAGGCCAGCCTGGAATGCAATACGTTTTTTAAAACACGTTTGCGTTTCAGAAAGAGAAAGATTTTTAAGCAAATAATTTGCAGTAGTATTTTAAGCAGTGATGTTGATTCTCGTCCATACGCAAAAGTCAAAATACAAGGCAGAGAAATTACTGGTTTATTAGACAGCGGTGCTAGTATCTCTTGTCTTGGAAAAGACTGTTTGCTGTTCGTTAAAGAATTGGGTATTCCAATTCGAGAGTATTCTTCTTTTATTCGAACAGCTGATGGCAAACAGCAACCCATCGTAGGTCGAATCAACATCAACGTTACGTTTAACAACAAGCAAGATACGCTAGATATCTATCTTATTCCATCGCTATCGCAGTTTCTGTACTTGGGGATTGACTTTTGGCAGAAGTTTAACATAATGCCAACGATTGTTAGCGAGCTATCACAAGATCCAAATTCTGAAACAAGTGTTAATGCTGAATCAAAACTGATGATCGAGTTGAATAGTTCGGAAACAAAATTATTAGAAGACGCTATAGCGAAATTTCCCTCCTTCTCTAAGCAAGGGCTAGGCAAAACTTCGCTAGAGATGCATGTTATCGATACTGGTAAAGCCGAACCGGTCAAACAACGGCATTATCCGGTATCACCTGTAATCCAAGAGATGATCTTTAGCGAATTAGATCGTATGCTTTCTTTGGGAGTGATTGAAGAGAGTATGAGTTCGTGGAGTTCACCCATAGTCCTGATCAGGAAACCGGGAAAAAATCGCCTGTGTTTGGACTCTCGGAAAGTGAACTCACTCACAAAGAAAGATGCGTATCCTCTTCCTCATATAGAGGGCATGCTGAGCCGTCTGCAAGAGACACATTACATCAGTAGTGTGGATCTTAAGGACGCGTTCTGGCAAATTCCTCTAGAGGAAGAGTCCAGGGAGAAAACGGCGTTCACTGTGCCAGGACGACCGCTTTACCAATTTACCGTCATGCCTTTTGGGTTGTGTAACGCAGCTCAAAGGATGTGTCGGTTAATGGATAAAGTGATCCCCAGCGCACTTAGGGAACAAGTTTTTGTGTACTTGGATGATTTGCTGGTCATCTCAAAGGATTTTGCGAGTCATATTGCCACATTGGAGAAGGTAGCAGAGTGTCTACATAATGCCAACTTAACTATCAATGTAGAGAAGTCGCATTTTTGTTTTAGGGAACTGAGGTACTTAGGATACATCGTAGGAGATGGTCATCTTCGACCTGACCCAAACAAAGTGTCTGCAATTACGAATTTCCCAGTACCAACTTCACAAAAACAGATCCGACGCTTTCTAGGTCTTTGTGGGTGGTACCGGCGATTCATAAGGAATTTTGCATCAATTGCCAGCCCACTATCAGACACCCTTAAAAAAAATAAACACTTCACGATGTCTCCTGAGGCACTTATGTCTTTTGAGTCCCTGAAAACGGCTCTAACATCTGCTCCACTATTATCAAACCCGGATTTCTCGAAGCCTTTCATCATACAGTGCGATTCATCGAGTTATGGAATTGGAGGCGTACTCTACCAGTATGATGAGGAGAGTAACGAAAAACCCATTGCTTTCTTTTCGGAAAAGCTTAACGAAAAGCTTAAAGTAACGAATGGAATTGTTTATAAAAAGACTTGTCAGAAAGATGAAAATCAGCTTGACTCAGAATTCCAGTGGAAGTTATGGGTACCTGAACAACTAACTCAGTCTGTGATTAAACACTGCCACAATCCACCAAGCTGCTCACATGGTGGAATTTTTAAAACGCTGAGCAAGTTTCAAGAACTCTTCTACTGGCCCAATATGGCAAATGATGTGCGTAATTTCATTCGTAATTGCTCGGTGTGCAAGGAGAATAAACCTTCTAACATCCCTCTACGAGCTCCAATGGGATCGCAGCATGAAATCGATCGCCCATTCCAAAAGCTGTACATTGATTTCATGGGACCGTACCCTCGAACGAGACGAGGTAACTCCTTCATATTTGTTGTATTAGATTGTTTTTCCAAGTACGTTTTTCTAAAACCTATGCGCAAGGCCAACACAAGTGCAGTAGTAGAATTTTTGGAACAGAATATTTTCCACCAATTTGGGGTCGCCGAATTTATTCATAGTGACAACGGCAAACAATTTGTGTCCAAAGATTTTCAAAGTTTCCTTTCTAAGTATGGCTGCACACACATCAGGAATGCGTATTACTCTCCACAAGCAAATGCTTCGGAGAGAGTAAATCAATCAAGTTTGTCAGCTATCAGAAGCTACGTCGCAAGTGACCAAAAAGATTGGGATAAATACATATCCGAGATTCAGCAAGCTCTTTGTACTTCTGTACATCAATCCACTCGGATAACGCCATACTATTGTTTATTTGGTCAGCAGATGTGCACCCACGGGAGTATGTACAAAATATTTCGAAAGCTGAAAACACTTGGTGATGGTGAGCTACTGTATCTTCCAACGAATAGCAAACTTGAAATTATACGTCAAAAGGTAAGGGCAAACATTAAGCATGCTTATGAAAGAAACGAGAAGGCTTATAACCTAAGGAGTTCGAACCGAATTTTTTGCCCAGGTGAAATAGTGTACAGGAGGAATTTTGTACTAAGCAACGCAGCTAAAAACATAAACCTTAAGTGCAAAATTTTAAAGTCAGTCGGAAGATCTCTCTATGAGGTTGAAGACATTGACCAAAAGAGAATAGGAGTATACCATACCAAGGATTTGCGAAGGTGACACTTTTAAAATCTCTTTGCAGTTCAGGGTCATGGGTCGAGCTCTCTACTCTGACGGTAATTCATTGTGAAGTACGGTCTTCGTGTCTTTTCAGGATCGATAAATGATATGAAAATTCACGATTTTGTAGCGTGCTTCATAAAAATCAAAATGTATCAAATTTGTTTTTACGAGTCGCATGTAAACCAACCTTACCGACAGTATGAACAAACCTAAATTGGTAGCTGAACACATCCTTCTAAATAATACAATCGTCCACTTCGCCAACTTGAAAATTAAAACTTAACGAAATGAGTGCAGTCCGATGGGTATTTATAATAGTGCAAAAATGAATTTCGTTCTCTTTCATTTCCGCCTCTTACGAGTTCAGACCTCTGGTCATGCGACAAATTCGTGTCGTCTTTCTAACAGGCCAATTTTGGAAAAGAAAGATAGCAGCGGTAACAAAAGCTACTTTGGATTAATATATACATACCAGCAAACACACCAAAACTCAAGACCTCAAGATAACCTCAAACCGAAATCTACACGTGCACTCATCAATGCTCAAGAATTCAAAAAATGTTATTCAGTGAAAAATTAAAAACAGTTTTTCTTGTGTGCAAACTAACCTAAAATTTAAAAAAATTTCTACCTATCTAAATTAATCTACAAAAAAAAAATTTAAATCAAAAAAACATAATATGCTAACCTAACTATCTATATGCATTCTATATAAAACAAAAAAAATGTGCTAAAATTGGAAATTGATCTACTCTATACTTAAATTACTTTGAAATTTATAACTTTAGTTTTCTATTACATCTATAGTTAATTTGATTAAGTTTTTTTTTTTGTTTAAAAGCCTAAGAACTGATAAAAAATTACAGTTAAAATTAATCTAAATTGAAACAAAAACATAAAAGGAAAACACATCGACTGGAACTTTGTGCACAAATTTCTACGCTTCAAAACATAAAGGTAAAAGTGAGTACTAAGTTTTATTTACTGTTTCTTTGGCTTTACTAAACATTCAGAATTTTACATATAGTTTAAATAAGTTAAAAAGTATAATTACAAATATTTTATAAACGCCTTTCCAATTCTCCAATTCTAAATTTTCCCTAATGAATTAATGCAAATGAATCTATACATATAAATTTGTCTCCGAGATGCATATACGTACACTTTGCTTTTATACACATAGAGTCATAGATATATATAAGTAATTCATGAAATACATAAGAAAGTTAATTTCAAAGCATATAATGTTCTCGAGTGATCCCTTCTTCGCTTATTTATCGGTTTAAGATATCTACTTACTGTCAGTTATAGTTAGTAAGTAACCATGTGCTAAATAACCGCATTAGGCTGAAATGAGTCTCTGAAGCGCGCGCGAAATTGATATGTAGCTAGGGAATATTCCGATGCATAAGGATTGAGGAAGGAATATTCATGGTACGGAAGCTGGTGAAACTCAACCTATTTTTAACATTTTTGTCATGTCATCGAAATATTGACAGAATAAAACTCTAGGAGTCTAGTTGTATTTCAGCTTGAGTTACCTTAGACAATTTAACATCGATATACTTTGGTGTTTTCTGAGTCGTTAAGTAATCGCTTAATAGTCCAGACAGCAAAGTAATTTATGGTAGCACATTTCTGAGTCGTTACGTATTAGCTTAATTGACCAGAAAGGAGTAACCAAATAGACATGTGTATGAGTTAATCTGCTTACTATTTAATTATTCTTTCCTTTTTTTAAATCACATACAAGAAATTCTTATCAGCCATTCTTTTCGCGCACGCTTCAGTCAGACGTAAACTCAGCTGACTTATATGAACTTATAGTAAACAAAACCCAAGAAAAACCGTTTTCCATTAAACGCCTTTCATGTCAAAAGTTTTCTTCTCTCACAAATCGTATTTGCAAGAACCAAAACAAAATGAGTAAAAACAACGGAACTATTCCCAAGCAACAACGAGGTATTTCCACACGCTCTCAGACCGTGCGGGATTCCACCACACCAAATACTCGATCAAATAATTTTCAGCCCATGAGACATTCTCCTCCGCGGAGAACATTATTCACTCCTAATCGAACTCTTAGTGATTCTAATCTATATGTTGATAGCAACCTCAGTACTTCTTTTGTGTCTTACCAACAATTACCCAATGTTGTGGCTACAACGAGTACTGCTACTCTCACGACAACGACAACTGTTACATGTGTTTCCATGACTAACCCAATCGTCTCGTCTATCATTGGAGGTGTAACAGAGATGAGCAGTATTTCGAAGCCAGCGGCAAAACCGTAGACAAGTTGTTGTTACGAGCGGTGATTATGTGGAAGGCAAATTGAAGATTTGCCTCTGTTCTGCTATTGCCGAAAAGGTACACACTTGGCATGCTGGCGGCTAGGCACGGCTGAGCTCGCCGGATATGGGAGGGTCCTTGTACCCTCAGCAAAAAAAAAACACCCGAAACAACAAAAATATAAAATCATGCCAAGATTAGCGACATATCTTAACCGAGCTATCAGGTGGTATACGGACGGACAATTTGTTACTTTGATCCAGTTCAACTACTCCAGGTTAAGGCGACAGGTGTTTGGTCACCTTGGATACACTTTACCCACCCTTCTCATCTACGTGAGGAGTCACCGTGACAACTGATATATCCATGCTCTTCCAGTTGTCCCTTAATTATACCGGCTTAGGATTTAGTACATACTGAAAACTTTTAACCAATTATCCACCCCCATTGAAAAAAAAACTTAGCACTTCATTATGTCCTGATTCAACTTAAACATTTTATTCTATAAATATGGAATTCATTGTTCGACTTATTTTAATAGTAGGTTATCTAATTCAGCGTAAGTTATTGTTCTTTATATGGTTAAGTTATTATTTAGATTAGTTCTACGAATGTGTGGTAATTCTATGTGTGTGTATGAATGACAAAACTTTAATTATTTAGAAAGTAATTTAAGATAATATTAGTCAGTTTTTTTCTTAAAAAGACATGTGCATGATCAATGGTAATTCAATATAAATAAGTAACTTCAACATAAGATGGTTGAATGATTTGTGTTCTATTAAAATTTTAGATTTTATGTTTTATCTTTTAGTTTTGTTTTTAGGTTTTTTTTTTTTTTTGTTTTTTTTTTTTGTACTTCAAATTTAAGATTTTAGGTTTTATTCTTAGGTTGCATGATATCTTTTAGGTTTTACTCTATGTATAGTATTTTTAAATCACTTTAAGTAACAAAATATTTTTGCGATTATATCAGTTAAATTTTAGGACTTACTTTGTTTTCCGTAGGCGATATGATGCAGTTACTTGAGAATTACAGTTGACGGCATTGTGCGCACAATCTCGTTCTGCGTTGTCATTGTAGTTTTTTTGTAGATTTCTCTAAATTTGCAGTTACCCGTTATCGCTGATATGATCGCTATACCTATATATTTTTTTTTTCTTTTTCTTGGCTTAGCAACTTAATTACCTTTTTTTTTATAGCTAAACACAAACATTCACAGGCACATCATTTAATACATAAATCTTAGGTTTTTTTTTCTAATTTCCTTTTTCTACCACACTTTCACACACACTTTGCTGATCGATTTAATCCTGTAGCTGTTGATTTCCTTTTTCCTCTTCCCGAACCCGCATTAATTGAACTCAAACACTAACGCAATCCCGCACAGTCGTTCTTACGTTGATCGTGGGAGAAAATAGCCCGTCAGCAGACACGATGTCTACGCGACCGAAGCGAGCTGAGACTGGGGACTGTGAAGATGAGTTTTTCTCACTGGTATTAGTTATTTGACTGATAACAATCAATATGCTGCCGATTAGTTAGCTGCAATTTTTTTCTCTTTTGTTGGGCTTCCCCATGCACAATACTGGGTCTGGTGCTAGGCGAATTGGGGCGAAAAGCGGCGGCAGGCTAAAAGGGGCCGGTGCGGTGCACACTGACCTGTGCGTGTCTTTTTTTTTCTTCCTGGTATCGGGTAAATTTCTCTTTGGGTACCTATATATATATATATAATGTAGGAATCGATGCTTCTAATAGCACTAGCTAGTGCTTGCAAATTGCCGCCAATTTTTCTAGGATTGGTTTTGGCAAGATTAATAAGGCTGTAAAATAAAATAAACTTCTAAAAATATGCCACATGAGGACTGATTCTATTTGCTTACCTATTGCAATTAAGCAAAATTAGTATTAAAAAAAATCTACGCAAAATTCTGTTGCGTCGAAATAATACGAGAACGTCTGTTCTATTTCACACCCGAGATGGAAAGAAGGTTTAAAGTGGTGAAAACTTATTCCCAACCCAAGCACAACTCGCCATCCCTTTCATTTCCTCTTTCCTGCTCTTTCATTTTTCCCTTTTGGGGAAATTGTTCCCTTGAGGTAATGGGAGTGGGATATTTTTATAAGGGCAAGTGCACTATAGGTGGAATTCCACAAAAGCCATGTCTGACATCCGCAACAAACCAATTTTGTTTACAAATTTAATGCAGGAAATAAAATGGAAAACCGAGATGTCAATTTAGTGCTGGATTATTGTCTCAGATCCTTAGCGTGATAACGCCCAATGGGTTTACCTTTTAAATCTTCTAAGTCATAGAGACAAGAACCTATCCTCTTCGACACTCTGCACTTAATAAACTTAGGTAGGAATTTTGCATTTTTACCTTGCGCAAAGGAACTATGCTCAAAATTTCTTCTAAAAATTTCCTGAACCTCAACAAATTTTATAGTCTTAGACCGCCGATTGTAATTTGTTTTACCTTTTATATGAGCGCTAAGAAGATTTTGTTTTATGCGTTCTTTTATCAAGTTCATCTTTTCACTACCAGATAATGTCAACATATCAGACTCTTGCATGCAATGTAATTTTTCTAGTAACTCATATTCTGATCCATTGATAATCATGTTTTGCCCGAATAGTGCGAAATACGGGGAGCATTTAATCGCAGAATGGTAATCACTTCGAAGAATGGATTCTATTATGGATATGTATTTATCCCATTCACAATGTTCCTTCTTGATTAGGACTCGCAGCTTAGAAATGATTTCCCGATTAGCTCTCTCCGACCCATTTGCTTGAGGACTATACAATCCAGTCTTTATATGTTTAACATTATAGGTATCTAATAACTTTGCAAATTCTTTAGAGGTAAACTGTTTGCCATTATCGCTATGTATATACTGTGGCGTTCCGAAGAGATGAAATATGTTTGCTTCGAGATATTTTACAATATCGACTGATGATGCTTTTTTAAGTGGTTTCAAAAAAATAAATTTGGTTAAATGATCGATTGCAATGAAAATTACACTATTGCCTTGTTTCGTTCACAAACCAGAGAGAATAGACCACCAGCTTCGGCCAAAAATGAGAGTTTCATAGAGCCAGTTTTGAAATAAGTAGCTCCGCCTCTTTTTCTATCTGTGAATACGTGTGAATAAGGAAAAAAATATGAAATAAGACAATTGAATCTGAGATGGCTTTGAGAAAATTCAAATAATTTAAATAATTGACCACTATTGGGACGTGTTAAGCAAATGGTGTGTATGGTGTGGTGAATTAATTACCAACTTATATTTCATTAAAAAGCATAATAATGTAATATACTATTTGGGTGATTAAAAATCGAATAATATGATTCCTATGACATTATTATACAAAAAAGAATATAATTTTAAGCTGCAGAACTAAATTGCAACCACGATGTAATCAGCTAAACGCGATTCTTTGCAATTTTCTTGACATACATTTTGAGCTCTTTCTTCTTATATTTTAAAGAAATTTAATTTATTTTCGATGAGGGTGTCTGTTATTAAAGTGTTATTAATATTTAGGAATAAATAATTATAAAAGTTAAACGAAAACTGTTTTGTTCATCTATATAGGTATATTTATTGTTTTATTTTTCTATGAGGAGAATATGATGAATGTATTTTGAATTAGGTATTATAAAGAATTGGCTGTTCAAAAAAATTAAAAATCAACATTTGTCACTTAAAACATGGACTGCTTGTCATTTTTATACAAAACCTGCTAGAAAACGTGTTTTAACACTGCATAGGCGCTACGGAATGTACAGCTTAGAGTATACACGTCAAATTTAAATGAAAAAGTGGCATTTTTGATTTTTCCAGAAAAAAAAAGTTCGTTTCCATAGTAACGCGTAAACTAAAGCGAAAAGTAAACTGTACTGAAAAGTGTAGGTACGTAATATTTTAATTTAAAACACGTAATTATCCTATTTGTTTTGTTATGTTATCATAGTTTTGCTTTTTGTGTAGGTATTCTTTTGTTTTTCACAATGAAATTATAACATAATTTAATAATCCATAAATTTTTATAACATTCGCGGTTTTTACTATTTTGATTCTATGTAGTTTTGACATTCAAGTATAGTGGAAAATTAGCGAATTAACTAATACGAAAACATACAGGCAGTTTTAAAAAAAATTAATTGCATTAAAAAATATTTTCTGAAATTCGCATATTTGCCCTAGCGAAAGCGTAATAATTATATGTTAATAAATTCTTATTTACACCTGATGCAGATTCCTTGTGTTATAAGCCGATATGTGATATGACAATGCATACTTACGATTTGGTCTTATGTGTGCCCAAAACGTATTTTTTCTTAAATTCCGATGACCAATTATTTATTTGTTGGTTAAAATAAATTCATCACATTATTCTTGTAGATGTAAATAAAACAATAAACATATTAAGCCTGACAAAACAAATGTCCTCATTCCTTTTTTTTAATTATTTATTTCAAAACTCAGTAGGTACACTTTAATAAAACAAACAATCAAAGAAAATAAATAAATTTTCTTTAAAAATACAGAAAAAGGTAACTACCCATTTAAATTTGTATGCTTTTAAATGAAATATAAGTTGGTAATAATTTCCCCACACCGAACACACAATTTGCTCAACACGTCCCGATAACGGCCAATTTATTTGAATTATTTGAATTTTTTCAAAGTTACCACCGAATAACTGTAAATGTTACTATGTGCCAGTGTATGCGTGATCAAAATCACCCTCCGTTTACTTTAACATTGCACGCATACTTAACCACGCAGTAACTTTTTGAAACTGGCTCTATGAAACTCTCATTTTTGGCCGAAGCTGGTGGTCTATTCTCTCTGGTTTGTGGTTTCGTTCGAGGGTATGGACCAAGCAAATCCATATATAATCGTTGCATTGGCCTGTCTGTGATAACCTGATTACCCATTGGGGGGCGAAGAGTGGTGTTTGGAGCTTTTACAACCTTGCACACATCACAGTTACTTATATATGATTTAATTTGCTTGGCCATTCCAGGCCAGAAGTATTTTTGCCTAACCCGATAAAGCGTTTTCGCCAACCCTCCATGACAACCAATTTTATCATGAACTCTCGCAATTACTTCGGATGTTAGTTCTTTGGGCAACCATAACCTCCACAATGTAGTTTCTCCTTCCTCCTCCCCTGTCCTAAACTTAATTCTCCTATATATGTGATCGTCCGATACACAGGTATCAGGTAAGTTATTCTGATTTTCGATCACTTCCCGTTTCAGTTTCTCATACTCAACCCCAAAGAAATACGGTGAACTCAAATCTACCTCCCACTGGGATTCACAGACAGATAGCTCATCCATATTAACACGCGATAATGTGTCGGGAACAACATTTAAGGACCCTTTTCGGTGCTCCATTACAAAATCGTAACGCTGAAGTTTTAAGCTCCACCTAGCAAGCCTACCGGTTAAATCCTTTTGGGTCATTAACCATTTTAAGCTAGAATGGTCCGTTACTATCCTAAACGGGAGCCCTTCAACATATGGTCTAAACTTGTTGACGCAAACTATTGCAGCCAGGCACTCTAACTCCGATACCGTGTAATTTTGTTGGGCTTTATTAAGTTTTTGAGATACGTAGGCGATCGGTCTCTCTCTACCCTCTTCGTCTACTTGATAAAGGACACCTCCTACACCTGTTGTTGATGCATCGCATTGAATCACAAATGGTTTGGAGAAATCGGGCTGTGCTAGGACTGGAGCAGATATTAATGCATCCTTTAGCTTATGGAAAGCGCTACTCGCAGCTTCGGTCAACTTAAACTCCTTAGTCTTCCGGAGAAGAAGTTAACGGAGCAGCTAAATCCGCAAAGTTTTGAATAAATTGTCGGTACCACCCAGCCATACCTATGAATCTCCGAATTTGTCTAACCGTCTTGGGGATGGGGAAACTCGATATCGCTGCTAATTTTTCGGGGTCCGTTTTCAAACACCCTTGACCGACAATATACCCTAAAAATTTGATTTCTTTTTGGCAAAATTTGCTCTTTTCGACATTAATAGTTAACTTAGCTTTATGAAAGCATTCTGCTACCTCGTTCAACAAAGAAAGGTGCTCCTCAAACGTCGCCGAACACACCAGCAAATCATCTAAATAGATGAAGACGTTCTCACGGATGCGTGCAGGTATTACACGATCCATGAGCCGACTCATCCTTTGTGGGACGTTGCATAGCCCGAACGGCATAACTGTAAACTGGTACAGCGGCCGACCGGGCACAGCAAATGCCGTCTTTTCTCTGGACTCATTTTCTAATGGGATTTGCCAAAAGGCATCTTTAAGATCAATCCCACTAATAAAATGTGTGTCCTTCAACCTGCTTAATAATCCGCTAATGTGTGGCAACGGATAAGCATCCTTCTTTGTTACGCTATTTAGTTTTCTGGAGTCCAGACAAAGTCTCACTTTACCTGGCTTAATAAGAAGAACTATTGGTGAACACCACGGACTGTTGCTTTCTTCAATCACTCCTAAATCTAGAATTCTATCAAGTTCTTTATAAGCCTGCTGTTGACGTGGTGGCGAAAGCGGAAAGTGTTTAGCTTTGATGGGGACTGCATCACCCGTGTCTATAGAATGTTCTTCTAAGCTGGTACGTCCAAGTCCGATTTTAGAGAATGAGGGAAAGTTTGAAATTACTTTATTCATTTCGTATTGCTCTTTCGGTGTTAAATTATGAAATTTACAGTCATTATTTGTGATATTGTTTTCAGTAACACTCAATTCAGATACTATTTGCGGCGCAACGTTAAACTCTTTCCAAAAGTTTATCCCTAAATAACATTTTTGTTGAAGATTGGGAACAATATAAAAATTCACGATTTTTGTAACATTGTTGAATGTCACAGGAATCTTACAAAATCCATGAACATTTTGTTTTGTTCCATCTGCAGTGCTTAGGTGAGATTTTATGTTTCTGACTTCAAAGCTATTGCGTTGAAGGAAGTCAAAGCAGTCCTTACCCAGAACACTAACAGATGCACCGGAATCTAGTAGCGCATATATAGTTTCTGAACCGAGCTTAACATTAACGAAAGGTCTAAGGTCGGTATTATCGTTTATATAAGTACTTTCAAGGATTTTACGATACTGTTTACGAGCATGGTACCTTTTACGACATTTTTGAATTCTTTTTGAAATCTGCGGTCTCATACTAGTTCCGAAAATTCTTGCTCTAGTATTGTGGTAGTTAACAATTCTCTCATGAAGGGAAGGCTTGGGAGAATCAGTCTGAACCGAGGAGCTGGTTTTACTCACTTCTCTCTTAGCAATACTTGGAACTGAAATATGAGATTGCAGGATATCATTTGTCTTAGAAACATTAGACGGCCTATGGCTATCTAATGTTCTGTTCGGGTCTGTTGACTCGGGGAAGGGTTCATGGAACGAGAGTCCCCGGTAGCCATCTCGCTCACATTGCTGTTTTCCAAGTGTTTCTGGCACCTTGGAGTAGTGACATTTTTCTCACCGCACCTAAAACAAAATAGATTTCTGATATTAGATGGGCACTCATAGAATGAATGACCGATTTGGTCACAATTCCAACACCTAAACTCGGAAGAATCTATGGGGTACCTCGTTGGATTCGTTCTTCGCACTTGTGAAAATGCTGCTATTTCATCATCAGCAGCAGCATTGCCAACCTGGGTGCAGTAATTATCAGTTTCTTCGATCTCATTTACAAAACGTTTCGGTTGCTGATACCGTTGGTATGTTTGGTTATGAAGAAATTGTTCAGCTTTTCGTGCGACATCGGGCAAGTTTTCAAGGTTGCTGACCTGATAGGGAAACAGTAGGGCACCTAAGCTATCTTTGGCATTTTTTTTAAGTAGCTCTATAAGTTTACCATCTCGCATTGGTTCTTGGAGCCTACAATTCCTAGTGATTATGTCGGTATAAAAATCATCGAAGCACTCTTTAAAACCCTGTCTCCTTCCTAGCATTTTAATAATCATATCCTGATCATTTTCCATCCTACCAAACTCTTTAATGATTGCATTTTTCAGCATGTAATATGACGCGTTTGGGTTCTTTTTGAGGAAAAGCCAAAACCAAGTTTCAGCTTTGCCCTTTAAGAGCACGTGAAAACTGGCAAGCACATTTTCCCAGGAACACATCGATTTCTCTTTTAGGGTTTCTACTTTAAAGAGAAAGTCATGAACGTTATCATTCCCATCAAAGGAGATTTGCCACCTCTCGACTTTAACAAATTGACCAGAAGAAGATGCATTAGCATTGGAACTACGGCTTGGCATTTCAAATTGTTGGTTATTGCCCCTAAGCATTGATGCATTTAAAAACTGCTCAAACTCAGGTACCTGATGGTTCTGCTGTATTTGAATATTTTCATTAGGTCGATTTATCTGCAGATTTTCAAATTGCTCAACCAGAGTATCTCTTATCGATTTCATTTCATTCACATAGACCCTTTGATTGGCTTCCAAAATTCTTTGGAAAGCCGCTACAACAGGTTCTAGCCCACCATTGCCACTTAAGTTCTGCTGCATTGGTATTTGAGAAACAGACTCATTTATCTGTTGCACACCTTCATTTTGGATAGTGTAACTGCAGGCAGGCAACTCATCATCCATACTGTTCAAACTTACTTCATTGGGAAGCTGAACCAGCTGCGGTTGAGAATAAGTCAGAACTTGGGTTGCTTCTATTGGAGCAGTTGGTTGCGCAAGTTTCTGTGGAGTTCTTAAAACTCTTTGCTGTGCTCTTGGAGTATTTTGTCTGGGTTCCATTGCTTTAGACGTTGAGTCACGAGTATATGAACTTTCGTTTTTTCTACCGATGGATGATCGACCTTTATTGTTATTATGTCTTTGATAATAGACGTTGTTACTTCGTAATTTTTTCTTTTGTACGGATTCTGCTTCCATAATATTGATTTTTTTAAATAAACTAGCTAATATTCTTCCTGACTTGCATGTATCTAACTGGGGGTTTCAAATGGTTTCAATATCTATGTATGTACCAATATTACATAAACGGACGGACGATAGAAGTAGATACTGAACAAAGTAACTCTTTACCAGTTACGAATTTATGAAAATGACTTACTGGTTATGCATATATGTAGTAGCATGTAAGTTTAACTTTAGTCGTATAACTTCGACTTACTAAAACTATAAAATATTAAAAAAAAAAAATGCTTTACATGCAACAACTTCTCGAAATTCATTCAAAAAAAGTTGGACTAATGTAAGGAAAAAAAAATTTCAGTACAATTAAGTTAACAAAATCAGTTGCAACGCGGACTGCGATATCCTGAATGCTAACGTCACTGAACTGAAATAAAAAAGCAAGTTAAGACACTTGTTTTGATAGTATCTTGCCTAAACAACAAAAATATAAAATCATGCCAAGATTAGCGACATATCTTAACCGAGCTATCAGGTGGTATACGGACGGACAATTTGTTACTTTGATCCAGTTCAACTACTCCAGGTTAAGGCGACAGGTGTTTGGTCACCTTGGATACACTTTACCCACCCTTCTCATCTACGTGAGGAGTCACCGTGACAACTGATATATCCATGCTCTTCCAGTTGTCCCTTAATTATACCGGCTTAGGATTTAGTACATACTGAAAACTTTTAACCAATTATCCACCCCCATTGAAAAAAAAACTTAGCACTTCATTATGTCCTGATTCAACTTAAACATTTTATTCTATAAATATGGAATTCATTGTTCGACTTATTTTAATAGTAGGTTATCTAATTCAGCGTAAGTTATTGTTCTTTATATGGTTAAGTTATTATTTAGATTAGTTCTACGAATGTGTGGTAATTCTATGTGTGTGTATGAATGACAAAACTTTAATTATTTAGAAAGTAATTTAAGATAATATTAGTCAGTTTTTTTCTTAAAAAGACATGTGCATGATCAATGGTAATTCAATATAAATAAGTAACTTCAACATAAGATGGTTGAATGATTTGTGTTCTATTAAAATTTTAGATTTTATGTTTTATCTTTTAGTTTTGTTTTTAGGTTTTTTTTTTTTTTTTTTTTTTTTTTTTACTTCAAATTTAAGATTTTAGGTTTTATTTTTAGGTTGCATGATATCTTTTAGGTTTTACTCTATGTATAGTATTTTTAAATCACTTTAAGTAACAAAATATTTTTGCGATTATATCAGTTAAATTTTAGGACTTACTTCGTTTTCCGTAGGCGATATGATGCAGTTGCTTGAGAATTACAGTTGACGGCATTGTGCGCACAATCTCGTTCTGTGTTGTCATTGTAGTTTTTTTGTAGATTTCTCTAAATTTGCAGTTACCCGTTATCGCTGATATGATCGCTATACCTATATATTTTTTTTTCTTTTTCTTGGCTTAGCAACTTAATTACCTTTTTTTTTAATAGCTAAACACAAACATTCACAGGCACATCATTTAATACATAAATCTTAGGTTTTTTTTTTTTTCTAATTTCCTTTTTCTACCACACTTTCACACACACTTTGCTGATCGATTTAATCCTGGAGCTGTTGATTTCCTTATTCCTCTTCCCGAACCCGCATTAATTGAACTCAAACTCTAACGCAATCCCGCACAGTCGTTCTTACGTTGATCGTGGGAGAAAATAGCCCGTCAGCAGACACGATGTCTACGCGACCGAAGCGAGCTGAGACTGGGGACTGTGAAGATGAGTTTTTCTCACTGGTATTAGTTATTTGACTGATAACAATCAATATGCTGCCGATTAGTTAGCTGCAATTTTTTTCTCTTTTGTTGGGCTTCCCCATGCACAATACTGGGTCTGGTGCTAGGCGAATTGGGGCGAAAAGCGGCGGCAAGCTAAAAGGGGCCGGTGCGGTGCACACTGACCTGTGCGTGTCTTTTTTTTTTTCTGGTCTCGGGTAAATTTCTCTTTGGGTACCTATATATATATAATGTACGAATCGATGCTTTTAATAGCACTAGCTAGTGCTTGCAAATTGCCGCCAATTTTTCTAGGATTGGTTTTGGCAAGATTAATAAGGCTGTAAAATAAAATAAACTTCTTAAAATATGCCACATGAGGACTGATTCTATTTGCTTACCTATTGCAATTAAGCAAAATTAGTATTAAAAAAAATCTACGCAAAATTCTGTTGCGTCGAAATAATACGAGAACGTCTGTTCTATTTCACACCCGAGATGGAAAGAAGGTTTAAAGTGGTGAAAACTTATTCCCAACCCAAGCACAACTCGCCATCCCTTTCATTTCCTCTTTCCTGCTCTTTCATTTTTCCCTGTTGGAGAAATTGTTCCCTTGAGGTAATGGGAGTGGGATATTTTTATAAGGGCAAGTGCACTATAGGTGGAATTCCACAAAAGCCATGTCTGACATCCGCAACATTGTTAAAGATGCATTAGGAGGCATAATTTCCTTTAGTAAACAGACAGACGCAAGAGGCAATACCACCTCTTAATCAGCAAGCTAGGCAACAAAATGCAAGCCAATTTTTCAACAACCATTACCCAGACGATTATTCAAATATCGATTCACACAACAGCTTTGGTGGAAACAGAACATGTCCACCAGATAGAGAAATGCATTCAAGGTCAATCGATAGCCTTGCTTTTCGTTTAGATCGTTGGGGTCTCAAATTTGATGGGACATCTAAAGGAATGTCTGTAGAAGACTTCGTTTTTAGAGTGGATATGTTGAAATCCAACTATAACTGCACGTGGAATGACGTGTTAATGAATTTCCACCATCTTCTCTCAGGTGCTGCGCAAGAATGGTACTGGCAATTTCTTCGTGGAAATCCACGAGGAGATTGGCAGGGCCTTCGCCGTGCGTTAGTCAAGCAATTTCGTAATCACGAAAATGATTTCGAAATCATAAAACAAATAATAATGGATCGAAGGCAACTTCCCAGAGAGAATTTTGAGGATTACTTCAATGCAATCACGCAGTTGAGAAGTCAGCTGAGACAGCCGATTTGAGATGTAGATCTCATTCAGATCCTTCGTACCAATATAAGTCCTAAATTAATGAACTTTATATATCCAATGAAAATTTATAGTCTCGAGCACTTTAAGGAAGAGTGTAAACGGACAGAAAGGATGATTCAATCCAGACTTTCAATTCAAAACAGAAACATGCAGTATTATCCGGTACATAAGCTCGATTATGTAAATGATGCTGACGATTCCGAAGAGGTTTACAGTGTGGCAGCAATAACCAGCACTAACAGGGTAAACGAAACCGCTCAAAGGAGATCGTTTACACCCAGAGTACCAACTTGTTACAATTGTAAGTGTCAAGGGCACTTATTTATTGATTGTCCTTCCCTCATTAATCGACTTTTCTGTTATCGGTGTGGTTGTGATGGGGTTACAGTTATTAGTTGTGCGCGGTGTAATCCTCCATTGGAAAACCCTCATTCGAACGGGATGAACTCCGGGGAGTCTCGTTCGACGCAAACCAACCCGGAGTAAAGACGGTCGATGCATGCACAAATAAAACCATAGACAATGACTTATTAATACCTTCATCCAGTCTTGTCAAAAGCCAAAGTACATTAACTATAAATCGTATTAAACAAAATAAATTTCGGAGCCTGTTTTATGATGAAAGAGTTAAGCAATACAATGAACTTCGCTCAAAAATATTCAATATTGATGAACTAAAGGCCAGCCTGGAATGCAATACGTTTTTTAAAACACGTTTGCGTTTCAGAAAGAGAAAGATTTTTAAGCAAATAATTTGCAGTAGTATTTTAAGCAGTGATGTTGATTCTCGTCCATACGCAAAAGTCAAAATACAAGGCAGAGAAATTACTGGTTTATTAGACAGCGGTGCTAGTATCTCTTGTCTTGGAAAAGACTGTTTGCTGTTCGTTAAAGAGTTGGGTATTCCAATTCGAGAGTATTCTTCTTTTATTCGAACAGCTGATGGCAAACAGCAACCCATCGTAGGTCGAATCAACATCAACGTTACGTTTAACAACAAGCAAGATACGCTAGATATCTATCTTATTCCATCGCTATCGCAGTTTCTGTACTTGGGGATTGACTTTTGGCAGAAGTTTAACATAATGCCAACGATTGTTAGCGAGCTATCACAAGATCCAAATTCTGAAACAAGTGTTAATGCTGAATCAAAACTGATGATCGAGTTGAATAGTTCGGAAACAAAATTATTAGAAGACGCTATAGCGAAATTTCCCTCCTTCTCTAAGCAAAGGCTAGGCAAAACTTCGCTAGAGATGCATGTTATCGATACTGGTAAAGCCGAACCGGTCAAACAACGGCATTATCCGGTATCACCTGTAATCCAAGAGATGATCTTTAGCGAATTAGATCGTATGCTTTTGAAGAGAGTATGAGTTCGTGGAGTTCACCCATAGTCCTGATCAGGAAACCGGGAAAAAATCGCCTGTGTTTGGACTCTCGGAAAGTGAACTCACTCACAAAGAAAGATGCGTATCCTCTTCCTCATATAGAGGGCATGCTGAGCCGTCTGCAAGAGACACATTACATCAGTAGTGTGGATCTTAAGGACGCGTTCTGGCAAATTCCTCTAGAGGAAGAGTCCAGGGAGAAAACGGCGTTCACTGTGCCAGGACGACCGCTTTACCAATTTACCGTCATGCCTTTTGGCTTGTGTAACGCAGCTCAAAGGATGTGTCGGTTAATGGATAAAGTGATCCCCAGCGCACTTAGGGAACAAGTTTTTGTGTACTTGGATGATTTGCTGGTCATCTCAAATGATTTTGCGAGTCATATTGCCACATTGGAGAAGGTAGCAGAGTGTCTACATAATGCCAACTTAACTATCAATGTAGAGAAGTCGCATTTTTGTTTTAGGGAACTGAGGTACTTAGGATACATCGTAGGAGATGGTCATCTTCGACCTGACCCAAACAAAGTGTCTGCAATTACGAATTTCCCAGTACCAACTTCACAAAAACAGATCCGACGCTTTCTAGGTCTTTGTGGGTGGTACCGGCGATTCATAAGGAATTTTGCATCAATTGCCAGCCCACTATCAGACACCCTTAAAAAAAATAAACACTTCACGATGTCTCCTGAGGCACTTATGTCTTTTGAGTCCCTGAAAACGGCTCTAACATCTGCTCCACTATTATCAAACCCGGATTTCTCGAAGCCTTTCATCATACAGTGCGATTCATCGAGTTATGGAATTGGAGGCGTACTCTACCAGTATGATGAGGAGAGTAACGAAAAACCCATTGCTTTCTTTTCGGAAAAGCTTAACGCTTGTCAACGCAATTATAGCGTAACCGAACAGGAATGTTATGCGGCGGTACAAGCGGTAAAGGAATTTCGACCCTATGTTGAAGGCTCAAGTTTCACCATCGTGACCGATCACGCCAGTTTAAAGTGGCTTATGAACCTTAAAGACTTAAGCGGCAGATTGGCACGATGGTCACTTAAACTTCAAGCTTTCAACTTCGATATTCAACATAGAAAAGGATCACAGAATATCGTGCCCGACGTACTGTCGCGTACATTCAATGAGGAGCTTTCAGTTGATCCAACATCTATTACTTGTATCGATCTCAATTCACCCGATTTTATATCGTCTTCATATCTTGACCTAGTAACGAATGTATCGAAAACCTCAGACAACCTTCCAGATGTTATAATGTTATAAAAAGACTTGTCAGAAAGATGAAAATCAGCTTGACTCAGAATTCCAGTGGAAGTTATGGGTACCTGAACAACTAACTCAGTCTGTGATTAAACACTGCCACAATCCACCAAGCTGCTCACATGGTGGAATTTTTAAAACGCTGAGCAAGTTGCAAGAACTCTTCTACTGGCCCAATATGGCAAATGATGTGCGTGATTTCATTCGTAATTGCTCGGTGTGCAAGGAGAATAAACCTTCTAACATCCCTCTACGAGCTCCAATGGGATCGCAGCATGAAATCGATCGCCCATTCCAAAAGCTGTACATTGATTTCATGGGACCGTACCCTCGAACGAGACGAGGTAACTCCTTCATATTTGTTGTATTAGATTGTTTTTCCAAGTACGTTTTTCTAAAACCTATGCGCAAGGCCAACACAAGTGCAGTAGTAGAATTTTTGGAACAGAATAATTTCCACCAATTTGGGGTCGCCGAATTTATTCATAGTGACAACGGCAAACAATTTGTGTCCAAAGATTTTCAAAGTTTCCTTTCTAAGTATGGCTGCACACACATCAGGAATGCGTATTACTCTCCACAAGCAAATGCTTCGGAGAGAGTAAATCAATCAATTTTGTCAGCTATCAGAAGCTACGTCGCAAGTGACCAAAAAGATTGGGATAAATACATATCCGAGATTCAGCAAGCTCTTTGTACTTCTGTACATCAATCCACTCGGATAACGCCATACTATTGTTTATTTGGTCAGCAGATGTGCACCCACGGGAGTATGTACAAAATATTTCGAAAGCTGAAAACACTTGGTGATGGTGAGCTACTGTATCTTCCAACGAATAGCAAACTTGAAATTATACGTCAAAAGGTAAGGGCAAACATTAAGCATGCTTATGAAAGAAACGAGAAGGCTTATAACCTAAGGAGTTCGAACCGAATTTTTTGCTCAGGTGAAATAGTGTACAGGAGGAATTTTGTACTAAGCAACGCAGCTAAAAACATAAACTCCAAGCTCTGCGCTAAATTCCTTAAGTGCAAAATTTTAAAGTCAGTCGGAAGATCTCTCTATGAGGTTGAAGACATTGACCAAAAGAGAATAGGAGTATACCATACCAAGGATTTGCGAAGGTGACACTTTTAAAATCTCTTTGCAGTTCAGGGTCATGGGTCGAGCTCTCTACTCTGACGGTAATTCATTGTGAAGTACGGTCTTCGTGTCTTTTCAGGATCGATAAATGATATGAAAATTCACGATTTTGTAGCGTGCTTCATAAAAATCAAAATGTATCAAATTTGTTTTTACGAGTCGCATGTAAACCAACCTTACCGACAGTATGAACAAACCTAAATTGGTAGCTGAACACATCCTTCTAAATAATACAATCGTCCACTTCGCCAACTTGAAAATTAAAACTTAACGAAATGAGTGCAGTCCGATGGGTATTTATAATAGTGCAAAAATGAATTTCGTTCTCTTTCATTTCCGCCTCTTACGAGTTCAGACCTCTGGTCATGCGTAAGTCTCCCATTCGCCGTATATTTTTGCCTAGAATTTACGTGAATTTCTTTTCAAATAGGACAAATTCGTGTCGTCTTTCTAACAGGCCAATTTTGGAAAAGAAAGATAGCAGCGGTAACAAAAGCTACTTTGGATTAATAGATTCCAACATACCGGCTATAAATAGTGGTTTCTTCGCATGATTAGATGTGCTTTAAAGGTACGATTCTTAGATCCGTATTTCTATTTTTTTTATTAACGGACATAATATAATCCCACAGAAAACTACGGATGACCTGTGGTAATTGTCACCAGTACTCTCAGCGCAGCATCAGAATCTGTACGCATAGAGAGCCCGCAAAATTATCCAGTTACCAAGGCATCCGCATGACGTTTTTTTTTTCTGGCTTGGAAAGCTGCACTCGTACCTGTTCGATGCAAGCGTGTATCATTACGATACATCCAGATTCGGAATTGATTAATTTCAAGCAGCTAAAAAGCTCTGCAAGAAACTGTTCCTGTAAACCTAGCCGTATTTACCACCAATTCCATCACACCAGCATTGTCTCATTTATCCTGCCATTCATCAGCAAGATACATACCAGCAAACACACCAAAACTCAAGACCTCAAGATAACCTCAAACCGAAATCTACACGTGCACTCATCAATGCTCAAGAATTCAAAAAAATTTATTCAGTGAAAAATTAAAAACAGTTTTTCTTGTGTGCAAACTAACCTAAAATTTAAAAAAATTTCTACCTATCTAAATTAATCTACAAAAAAAAATTTTAATCAAAAAAACATAATATGCTAACCTAACTACCTATATGCATTCTATATAAAACAAAAAAAATGTGCTAAAATTGGAAATTGATCTACTCTATACTTAAATTACTTTGAAATTTATAACTGTAGTTTTCTATTACATATATAGTTAATTTGATTAAGTTTTTTTTTTGTTTAAAAGCCTAAGAACTGATAAAAAAATTACAGTTAAAATTAATCTAAATTGAAACAAAAACATAAAAGGAAAACACATCGACTGGAACTTTGTGCACAAATTTCTACGCTTCAAAACATAAAGGTAAAAGTGGGTACTAAGTTTTATTTACTGTTTCTTTGGCTTTACTAAACATTCAGAATTTTACATATATATATAGTTTAAATAAGTTAAAAAGTATAATTACAAATATTTTATAAACGCCTTTCCAATTCTCCAATTCTAAATTTTCCCTAATGAATTAATGCAAATGAATCTATACATATATATTTTTCTCCGAGATGCATATACGTACACTTTGCTTTTATACACATAGAGTCATAGATATATATAAGTAATTCATGAAATACATAAGAAAGTTAATTTCAAAGCATATAATGTTCTCGAGTGATCCCTTCTTCGCTTATTTATCGGTTTAAGATATCTACTTACTGTCAGTTACAGTTAGTAAGTAACCATGTGCTAAATAACCGCATTAGGCTGAAATGAGTCTCTGAAGCGCGCGCGAAATTGATATGTAGCTAGGGAATATTCCGATGCATAAGGATTGAGGAAGGAATATTCATGGTACGAGTGCATCAGCTACTCGGTAGGGGAGGGTCCTTCAAGGTGTTATACCATAGACAACACCACTGCTGATAAGAATTCTCTTTATTATATTACTTTTCATTTCCATTCAAAAAAATTTCAAAGCTCATTCCACAATAGTATCTCTTTTGAGATTTATATGCATCCTCCGGTAAGCAAGGAGTAAATTCAACCAGTTTCTAATTTTCATTCCCACCTCTTCTAATTTTATTGGCATGATAAGTTTTGTTAGCACAGTGTAGAAAGCAGCAAGATCCCACCCCACCGATGAGCGTATGCCGCTCAACCGCAAGCGTGCCAACTGCTGCTTAATAGTCAGGATCAGACCATCAGATCACGCATCTTTTACAGATGCCATCCTATACGCAACGTGCTACACACCTCATAAAACTTGTGTCAACCTGTAGGAAACGATTTTTCATAAGCGACACTGCTGAAAGAATTGACATATCTTTACTTTACCAACCACCAATAGAGTACTTCCGAAGAATTTCGGACTCCGAATATTTAAATATCGAACTGGTTTTGACCTCCGATGTCGTTTATATGGTTCGAATAAAAGCTGTTATACGAGCAGCATTATTATGGAAAATAAAAATATCCCCTGAGGGGCGTGTCTCGAATAAGAAAGGTTCCAGTCTAGATTAGGTAAATCGACCATTATCATGGAGGTAAAGTTATTCTACCTCAGGAGCTTAATTATGGCATATTTGCTGTTCTGAGAAGAGAGAGTGGTAGGCATGAATGTAGGAGAAGAAAAATAAAGTGAATATAAGACACTTCCATCAGACACTTACATACTGTTCGATATATATATCTATATATTCTCGTTGAAGAAAAAGAAATTAAAAGTAAAGCAAAATGCGACTTGTCAACGGTATAGGTAGCTTATGTGCTGGTTGTGGGAATCACACCATGCATTATACGGTACAGTTTTTGTGCTAGTTTCTTGTTTTGTCGACGTGGCGTGAGGGCTATGTAATAACCCAGTACTTTTCCACTGCGTAAGTGGGAAGATAGAATAAGAAAAAATGCGGCGTCGGTTTTGCGCAAAAAGTGGTTTGTTGGATGTTTGAGAGAGAGTCGATGGTGAAATTTCGTTGGGTGCGGACGTGCCGTCTGCGTAGTGCGCTTGTGGTACCGGGATAGAAAGTTTGAAGACAAAGCAAAGAACTTTAATTGAATTTGCTAGTGGGGTTAATTCATAAAGTTGCGTTATAATATCAGCCTAATAGGGCACATGCCCTCTTCGTACAACGTGTTTTAATGGTGTAAAGATCGTTTTATACGCCGGTGATATATTCCTCATGCACGCACGCCAGAACAAAGGAAAAAATATAACCCACTAACAATAACCATCAGTGAAGTGTCTTCGTCATCCCGAACTAGAACTCACATATGTGAAGTGCCTTCGCGACCCCTGCATAAACTCCCCCAAAGGGATGGGTCACCGACAACATAAGAATAGACTCCTTAAATTGTGAAGTGTACCACCGCGCCACATTCCCCCCACTACCACCCGAAAATTCGTTTCTGGATCGCACGAGATACTGTCCACATCCATCCGGACATTGTGCACGACCTTCTCGGTACAGTCCCAGGTCACGTCCAACGTCTCCACGTGGGTCGCTGTTAATCTGACCCCACTACACGTGGCATCAAATCGCAACGATAACTACAGTGCATTATTCGCCCCGCTGACAGCTCGAATTCTGAGGTGTCCCCTCGATACAGTTAACGACATCGTCGAGCTCGCCCACTGCCCGAGGTCGGCCTAGAAGAAGCAGGAACCAGCGCTCCATCTTGAAGGATCCACCAAGAACCGCCAGAGGACCATCATCGTTCGGCGATATTATGTTTAATTGTATTTGTGTGTCAACCAACGTCCAGACTCCGAATTTTTACCCTCCCCATCCTCTCCCTTTGCGACCACATCCATAATAATAATAATAATACATATATTCGTGAATCTGTAATGTATATATAATATAATAGCACTCGATAGTAAAGTTTTTGATGCAGGAGATAACATAATTAAATCGTTCATTCGACGTCCATACGCTTTTATTATTTTCTTTACTTCGCGAAAAGTCTAGAGATCCAGTTGGCAGATCCAAGTCTCAGGAATATGCTGTGCACAACCTTCCACCTGCAGAGTCCCGAATCGTCATACATCAGACAATGCGTAAAGGCAAAAAAGGGGTAAGTCATTGTGTATTGATATTGAATTGAACGGCTGTTAGGCATAATTCTTGCTAATTCTCTGGTCATAAATTGTACAATATTCATTGTAGAATATCGAATTAAGACAGATAAAGTAAAACACGTATTTGAAAACAGTTGAGTAGTTGATGTGGATCGATTTTTAAATTTCCCTTTCCCCTTTATATTTTTAGTATTTAAGTTCTCATGTTTATATTTATATTAATAACTTTTGAATTCATGACCTTTGTCTTAGAACCCCAGGTCGATTGATCATTTGTGAATTTAACGAATTAAACGATACATATAAGTTACTTATCTTAAGATACAATAAACGAAGATTGTAATAATCTTGAAAGTAATTTCACAAATCCTATTGACTTTGGGCCATGCCCTTGCGTTCCGTAGTTCGTACCTCTTGATTTCAGAAGCGTTAAACGACCCGAAGGTAATGTTTTGGTTTGGCTTAGATAGCCCAAGATAAGTATTATGATGCTTAGTATCTAAAGGATACCGTCGAGGAGTGATGACAATGTGTATGGGTACCGTGTGGTAGATTTGGTACCGATGAGGTCTTAGACCTCTTGTCTATTACGGGGTGACTATATATAACGAGTATGGAGTGGCTTAGTCACCAAGGTGGTTGGCTGTGAGGACTCGTCTTCACTACCACCATAGGGGTGGGTTTACACTCCGTGAGAGCATCTACAGCGAGCTCTCACCACACGATTTGATATGGAATTGTACGTGAAACTCAATCATGGAGGAAACACATATACTATGCTTTCCCCTTCATCACAGGTTAGTGAACCAGAAGGTGGGACATTAATCTCATACTCCAGCCGAGAGCATGGATAACCAGGTAAACGCGGGCCTCCACTCTTATTACAATATACTACTCAAATACCACCTCGAGTCAGGCATGAAAAAGGTAACACGGTTCGACATTTGTGTAGCAAGATCCCCCCCATTCCGACGAGCTTAGAACGGAGCACGACTAGCATGCCTGCCGCTACAAAGAGATCGAACACCCCTTCCACTTTTGCTCAGATGGTCGTCGCCGATTCCTGTGCGTCCGAGATCCGACGAGTAATATCAGGTGGGTGAGTAGTCCTTTAGGGGAAAAGTCTGTAAGCACTGATTAGTTAACCTTTGTGTTAATTGGATCGTGCCTTGATGAGCAACAACGAATCCTAAGTTTTGAGACTAGATATTTTCCTGCTACAGGTTGATAATATTCGTTTGTTACAGCATGGCTTCCCATGGGGGAGCACAAGTTTTCCTAAGGACTCTGGGATGTGAAATATAAAGATAAAAATTTTTGAAATGAGAAATTATATTTCCGTTCGTTACAGGATGGCGCCCAACGTGGGGCCGACAAGAAAAGTAGATTTTACCACGTTTGGCTTTCCCAAATTTTTACAATTTTGGAGCCCAACGTGGGGCCCGAAAATTTCCTATGAGGTCTCCATCACGTTTACCAACGTGAGACCCGATATTTGCCCGAAGTTATCCATTGTTATTTCAACTATTTGTTCCCATTTTCCTTCTATGTTGAACATTGACCTTTATCTTTTGAACTCTTGATCGAGCATGCTCTCAAGTTGTTCTGGCTATTTTTTTTTGGGATTTTCATCAGAATCCTGTAAATGCTTTATGGCTGTCCGTTAAGTTCGTGGTCATTAGCCCAGACTAACGTCATTGCTGCCATTAAGGTATAAATGATTCGTTCCCCCCGTATTTCGTTTTTAGCAGATACATGTGCTGGAAGCTTTGGCTTTGAGTTTTGCCTTGTATTTGGATTTCGATCCTCATGTCATCAGATTTCCCCGAAGGCTTTATCTCATGGAAACTTTAGTTGCTTTGTCCGGTATGTTAGTGATATATATTCCTGATATACGTCTGTTGCTAAGCACTCGTAGTTTTCATTGATTGTAAAGACTTTTGGAAGATGATCTAAAGTTAGCCAATGAAGATCAGAAGTTTTATTTCCATTTACCATCTTTGGAATTCAGCCATTATTGCGCATTGTCCGGTAAGTTAGGAAACGTTATCCAGACTTACGCCTGTTGCAGTTGCGCGAGGTTTTGCTTCATAATTTTGTTTGTTTTTGATTTGATAGTCGCTTATGAAGCTCAACCCAAAATGCTGGTCATCCTAAAACCGATAATGTAAACATACTGTAGATATTGTTCATGAACCTAAATATATTACCAAAAGACATCACGTTACAGTCCATATTAGATTCGTTAGTCTACCAACCATAACCCCGCACGAAGTCATCACACCCGAATTTTTATGAAATACTTACCTATCAATTAACTATATACCTTTAACCAATCTAAAATTGCTGAAATTTTATTGTTGGTTCCGAATGTTGTTTGAATTGAAAGCTTACAGTTAGTCTAGATTTTTATACCCCTAGGATTAGTTTTGTTTGATTAATTATACCATATTACCTACATAACATTTTATTTTATTTTATTTTGTGAATTTCTAATAATAATTCCCCAAATATGTCGCATCTGAATACAACATCTGAAAGATTCTTACGTCCAAAGAAGGACAAAAAGGCTAAGGATACACGCCAATCCGTTGGTCCCGTAGCGAAGTCCTGGCGGGCAACACCCCGTTCTAAAAATGACGACCCCGTTCCTTCAACTTCAAACGAAGCTCGCACGTCTCTCGATGAGACTCGTCCATATGATATACGCTCTACTGAAGAGCACGGTACTTTGCACGTTGACTCCGAAGTTGAAGTGGACGCTGAAAGAACCAATTTGGCCCAGTATGTGCAAGAAGTGGTTTCGGCAACCGTTGGTCTGAATCGCACCGACGACTTGCGAGTTATCAGGGAAGAGTTAGAGAAGAATCGAGTCACTACTAGAAATGACATTACTCTGCTCTTTCAAGACCTGTTGAACTCCCAGACTCCGCCTCGGATTCCGCCACCTACCAATGCCGCCATACTACAACCGCCTGAGCCAATTACGACCTTCCCTACCCAATTACCTGACATGACCGTACCTCCACCAAACGTACGAACTGAAAATGCAGACAATTTTATTGCCCAGTTAAACAATATGCATCTTAGCCAGCCCATGACTTCACCTGCCGTGAATAGAGGTCAAACTCCATCGTCCACCAGTTCGAATGCTCACAACTTTCATAAATGGGGCATTAAATTCGACAATCGAAAGATGTCTGTGGATGACTTTCTGTTTCGGTTGGAGCGTGTCAAGGATGGTTACGGAGTATCTTGGGAAGAGGTAGTATTAAATTTCCACCAGTTTGTCACCGGCCCTGTGGAAAATTGGTTTTGGGTCTTTTTGAAGACCAACCCAAATGTTACCTGGCCCAGTCTGAAAAATTCGTTGGTAGAACAATTCCGAAGTCTCGAAACGGACTCCGAACTATCACGCAAAATGTCGGATAGACGTCAAGGCTCCACGGAACCGTTCGATGATTTTTACAATGACATTTTACAGCTCAATACGCGCTTGAGAAATCCTAAACCGAACCGCGAGATAATTGAAATTATCAAGCAGAATGTGTGTAAACGTATGGGAGAGCTCCTAATAACATTTTATACTAACAACTTACCTGTATGTCGCACCATTGAAAAGTACCTCAGCGACCATGAGCCTCCTACGCTACGAGCCATGCCATCTCCCATAGTTAGACGCCCTGTTAGTGAGGTAGAAGTTAGAGACGAAGAACCATCCTGCATTGGCGTAGATTTCCACGTTGATGCAATGGAAAATCGTAGGAACCAAAACTTACTTACTTGCTGGAATTGCAAGATTGTTGGCCATACTTTTTATGAGTGTGATAGCCCCCAGAGAAGCCTATTCTGCTTCAAGTGTGGAAAGGAAAACACCACCACTCCTAGATGCACGAGATGCTCGGAAAACTCGCGACAGAACAGATCATCCCCCGGTGTGATCTGTTCGCAGGAAAGAAACCCGGCCCACCAGTAAGTTCGAATATTCCTACTCTTATTCCTACTTCTCCTCTACAAAACGGTACTAAACAACTCACGATTCTCAAACGAGAGGTAGCTTCTCCTCCTCAGACAGATCAAGCCCAGAAGATCCCCGTCAAAACTCTTCACGAACGTTTGCAAACTTATTACGCAACCAGAAGTAGAATATTTAAAAGCGCTCCCACCCCGGTGTCTAAAAGGATACTGCGGCTTCGGGAAAAATTTAAGAAAAGGAAGCATACGTATCAATCTATAGCAGCTACTACCCTCTGCAATCCCGAGAATGATCCACGTCCATACGCGATGGTAAAAATCTTCGGACAAAATATCTTAGGACTGTTAGATAGTGGGGCCGCTGTAAGTTGTCTGGGACAAGAGGGATGCAAGCTTCTCCAAGAAAATAATATCTCCCTTAAGAATTTTCATTCGATAATCAAAACTGCTGATGGTCACAATCAGACTGTCATAGGACAGGTTACTCTTGACCTTACTTACAAAGGCGTCGTGAAGCCAATAACTCTATTTCTAGTGCCTACTTTAAAACAACCCTTATACTTAGGGGTTGATTTTTGGAGAAAATTTAATATCGCTCCCCATCTTATATCTGAACTTTCTATAAATCAATCTGATTGTATAGGTGATGTACATTTTTGTAAACTATCGTACGATGAATCCAGTAGACTAAGCAAAGCCATGAGTTTGTTCCCCTCCTTTGCCACTGTTGGCCTAGGAAAGACGAACTTAGAGGAACACATAATAGATACCGGAGACGCTGAACCTGTCAAACAGCGGCATTATCCCGTTTCTCCGGCGGTACAAGCCCAATTGTATGGGGAATTGGATCGCATGCTTGACTTGGGGATCATCGAAGAAAGTTCAAGTGCATGGAGCTCACCAGTCGTACTAATACGTAAGCCTGGTAAGAACCGCTTGTGCTTGGACTTTCGGAAAGTGAACAAAGTCACAAAAAAGGATGCGTATCCTCTTCCTCATATTGAGGGGCTGCTGGGACGTCTTTCTGATACACACTTTATTTCAAGTGTGGATTTGAAAGACGCCTTCTGGCAGATACCGCTGGAGCAAAGGTCCAGGGAGAAAACCGCTTTCACCGTCCCCGGAAGGCCTCTTTACCATTTCAGAGTGATGCCCTTTGGCCTCTGCAACGCTCCACAGCGCATGTGCAGATTAATGGACAAAGTGGTACCTCACGAATTGCGAGAAAACGTGTTTGTCTACTTGGACGATTTGTTGATAGTTTCACAAACCTTCGAAGAACATCTGAAAATGTTGTCGTGCATAGCCAATAGGTTGAGAGATGCTGGTTTAACAATAAATCTGCAAAAGTCTAAATTTTGTTTTCGTCAGCTTAAATACCTAGGGTACATCGTAGGAGAAGGGTGTCTCAAAACGGATCCCGAAAAGGTTGCAGCTATAAATGATTTCCCGGTACCTAAAACACCTCGTCAGGTCCGCCGATTTCTCGGTATGGCTGGATGGTACCGGAGGTTCGTGAAAGACTTTGCATCTATAGCAACGCCAGTTACTAACACCCTAAAGAAAGGGGTAAAATTCCACTTTAACGATGAAGCTCTTACAGCATTCAATCAACTTAAGGCTTTGCTGACTACAGCGCCAATTTTAGTTAACCCGGATTATGACAAAGAATTCGTAATAGCTTGTGATGCGTCTGCGACTGGGATAGGATGCGTTTTGTGTCAGTGTGACGAGAATGGTACGGAACGCCCGATTTACTATTATTCACATAAATTAAACGCGGCGCAACGAAACTACAGCGTCACTGAACGAGAATGCCTTGCTGCAGTTATGGGGGTGCAAAAGTTTAGGGCGTATGTAGAAGGTCACAAATTCAAGATCATAACTGACCACGCAAGCTTAAATTGGCTCATGAACAAAAAGGACTTAGACGGAAGGTTGGCTCGATGGAGCCTAAAGTTACAAAGCTTTGTCTTCGATATTGAGCACCGAAAGGGTTCTCTTAATGTGGTACCCGATGCCCTATCGAGAGTATACGGTTTGGATTCAGTCGAAGTAAATACAGCCAACTCGACAGTTATCTGTCCTGACGCGCTGCACGTCGATCTTTCTGATCCGTGTTTCAAATCAGAGGAGTATGTCAAAATAATTGACACTATTAAACAAAACAAAACTCAGCTACCTGACCTAACCGTTTCCGATAAGTTTGTTTACAAAAAGGTGAAATCTTACCCTGGACACCCACTACAAGACGATTTATTATGGAAGCTTTGGGTTCCCTCGCAGCTGACCGATCGTCTGATTTCCTTGGCTCATCGCCCACCTCGAGCTTCGCATGGAGGTATAGCTAAAACCTTATACCGACTGCGCGAACGATTCTATTGGCCCAAGATGGCCTCCCAAGTAAAATTCTTTATAAATAATTGCGAAGAATGTAAGTCCTCGAAAGCTCCAAACTCCACTTTACGAACACCCATGGGTAAGGCTTTCGTAGTTGATCGCCCGTTCCAACACATTTTCATAGACTTCTTAGGACCATATCCTCGTTCCAAAATGGGAAATACCCACATACTAATAGTCCTAGATCAGTTGACGAAATTTGTGCTGTTGCAACCTCTTAAAAAGGCCACTACGGATACGACTGTCAGATATCTAAGAGATAACATATTTTTACTCTTCGGCGTCCCCGAAACTATACTGTCAGATAACGGCAGACAGTTTACCAGTCGAGAGTTCAGTAAGTTTATAACCAGTTTTGGCATTCGCCATATAAAAACGGCTTCATATGCCCCACAAGCTAACGCAAGTGAGCGGGTAAATCGCTCGATCTTAGCAGCCATCAGGTCATATTTATCGACTGATCAAACAAGATGGGACGAACAACTACCATCCATAGGATGCGCGTTACGTTCTGCGGTTCATACTGCTATTGGAATTTCCCCTTATGAAGCCTTATTCGGTCAAACGATGATCGAACACGGCTCAAGCTATGAACTTCTCCGAGATCTCGACGGACTAAACAATTCCGATCTGAATGTTTTAACGAAGCCAGATAAGATGAACATTATCCATGATCACCTAAAAAGATCTTTAGAAGATGCACATGATCGATATGAGAAGGTATACAATCTTCGAAGTACCAACCGTAGATTTAAAGTAGGAGACATTGTCTATAAAAGAAATTTCATCCTTAGCGATGCGTCGAAAAAATTGAACGCCAAACTATGTCCTAAGTTTCTGAAAATGAAGGTTCGCAAAGTCATTGGTGGAAACCTTTATGACTTGCAGGATATGAAAGGAAAGAATGTAGGAGTTTTTCATGTAAAAGATTTGCGAACATAAACCGTGAAAGGCAAGTGTAAATACCTATGCCCGGTTCGCTCAGCCTGAGCATGAGATCGCGCTGTAGGCATTATCATCCTGTCGTTTCTTTTCTTAACCCTTGTGCTCGTTTGCATTCGCAAAAGTGATAAGTTTTGTAGGAAACGATTTTTCATAAGCGACACTGCTGAAAGAATTGACATATCTTTACTTTACCAACCACCAATAGAGTACTTCCGAAGAATTTCGGACTCCGAATATTTAAATATCGAACTGGTTTTGACCTCCGATGTCGTTTATATGGTTCGAATAAAAGCTGTTATACGAGCAGCATTATTATGGAAAATAAAAATATCCCCTGAGGGGCGTGTCTCGAATAAGAAAGGTTCCAGTCTAGATTAGGTAAATCGACCATTATCATGGAGGTAAAGTTATTCTACCTCAGGAGCTTAATTATGGCATATTTGCTGTTCTGAGAAGAGAGAGTGGTAGGCATGAATGTAGGAGAAGAAAAATAAAGTGAATATAAGACACTTCCATCAGACACTTACATACTGTTCGATATATATATCTATATATTCTCGTTGAAGAAAAAGAAATTAAAAGTAAAGCAAAATGCGACTTGTCAACGGTATAGGTAGCTTATGTGCTGGTTGTGGGAATCACACCATGCATTATACGGTACAGTTTTTGTGCTAGTTTCTTGTTTTGTCGACGTGGCGTGAGGGCTATGTAATAACCCAGTACTTTTCCACTGCGTAAGTGGGAAGATAGAATAAGAAAAAATGCGGCGTCGGTTTTGCGCAAAAAGTGGTTTGTTGGATGTTTGAGAGAGAGTCGATGGTGAAATTTCGTTGGGTGCGGACGTGCCGTCTGCGTAGTGCGCTTGTGGTACCGGGATAGAAAGTTTGAAGACAAAGCAAAGAACTTTAATTGAATTTGCTAGTGGGGTTAATTCATAAAGTTGCGTTATAATATCAGCCTAATAGGGCACATGCCCTCTTCGTACAACGTGTTTTAATGGTGTAAAGATCGTTTTATACGCCGGTGATATATTCCTCATGCACGCACGCCAGAACAAAGGAAAAAATATAACCCACTAACAATAACCATCAGTGAAGTGTCTTCGTCATCCCGAACTAGAACTCACATATGTGAAGTGCCTTCGCGACCCCTGCATAAACTCCCCCAAAGGGATGGGTCACCGACAACATAAGAATAGACTCCTTAAATTGTGAAGTGTACCACCGCGCCACATTCCCCCCACTACCACCCGAAAATTCGTTTCTGGATCGCACGAGATACTGTCCACATCCATCCGGACATTGTGCACGACCTTCTCGGTACAGTCCCAGGTCACGTCCAACGTCTCCACGTGGGTCGCTGTTAATCTGACCCCACTACACGTGGCATCAAATCGCAACGATAACTACAGTGCATTATTCGCCCCGCTGACAGCTCGAATTCTGAGGTGTCCCCTCGATACAGTTAACGACATCGTCGAGCTCGCCCACTGCCCGAGGTCGGCCTAGAAGAAGCAGGAACCAGCGCTCCATCTTGAAGGATCCACCAAGAACCGCCAGAGGACCATCATCGTTCGGCGATATTATGTTTAATTGTATTTGTGTGTCAACCAACGTCCAGACTCCGAATTTTTACCCTCCCCATCCTCTCCCTTTGCGACCACATCCATAATAATAATAATAATACATATATTCGTGAATCTGTAATGTATATATAATATAATAGCACTCGATAGTAAAGTTTTTGATGCAGGAGATAACATAATTAAATCGTTCATTCGACGTCCATACGCTTTTATTATTTTCTTTACTTCGCGAAAAGTCTAGAGATCCAGTTGGCAGATCCAAGTCTCAGGAATATGCTGTGCACAACATTCCACCTGCAGAGTCCCGAATCGTCATACATCAGACAATGCGTAAAGGCAAAAAAGGGGTAAGTCATTGTGTATTGATATTGAATTGAACGGCTGTTAGGCATAATTCTTGCTAATTCTCTGGTCATAAATTGTACAATATTCATTGTAGAATATCGAATTAAGACAGATAAAGTAAAACACGTATTTGAAAACAGTTGAGTAGTTGATGTGGATCGATTTTTAAATTTCCCTTTCCCCTTTATATTTTTAGTATTTAAGTTCTCATGTTTATATTTATATTAATAACTTTTGAATTCATGACCTTTGTCTTAGAACCCCAGGTCGATTGATCATTTGTGAATTTAACGAATTAAACGATACATATAAGTTACTTATCTTAAGATACAATAAACGAAGATTGTAATAATCTTGAAAGTAATTTCACAAATCCTATTGACTTTGGGCCATGCCCTTGCGTTCCGTAGTTCGTACCTCTTGATTTCAGAAGCGTTAAACGACCCGAAGGTAATGTTTTGGTTTGGCTTAGATAGCCCAAGATAAGTATTATGATGCTTAGTATCTAAAGGATACCGTCGAGGAGTGATGACAATGTGTATGGGTACCGTGTGGTAGATTTGGTACCGATGAGGTCTTAGACCTCTTGTCTATTACGGGGTGACTATATATAACGAGTATGGAGTGGCTTAGTCACCAAGGTGGTTGGCTGTGAGGACTCGTCTTCACTACCACCATAGGGGTGGGTTTACACTCCGTGAGAGCATCTACAGCGAGCTCTCACCACACGATTTGATATGGAATTGTACGTGAAACTCAATCATGGAGGAAACACATATACTATGCTTTCCCCTTCATCACAGGTTAGTGAACCAGAAGGTGGGACATTAATCTCATACTCCAGCCGAGAGCATGGATAACCAGGTAAACGCGGGCCTCCACTCTTATTACAATATACTACTCAAATACCACCTCGAGTCAGGCATGAAAAAGGTAACCCGGTTCGACATTTGTGTAGCAAGATCCCCCCCATTCCGACGAGCTTAGAACGGAGCACGACTAGCATGCCTGCCGCTACATAGAGATCGAACACCCCTCCCACTTTTGCTCAGACGGTCGTCGGCGATTCCTGTGCGTCCGAGATCCGACGAGTAATATCAGGTGGGTGAGTAGTCCTTTAGGGGAAAAGTCTGTAAGCACTGATTAGTTAACCTTTGTGTTAATTGGATCGTGCCTTGATGAGCAACAACGAATCCTAAGTTTTGAGACTAGATATTTTCCTGCTACAGGTTGATAATATTCGTTTGTTACAGCATGGCTTCCCATGGGGGAGCACAAGTTTTCCTAAGGACTCTGGGATGTGAAATATAAAGATAAAAATTTTTGAAATAAATTTATATATTTCTAACCGTTACAAACCCCTGCATGGCCGCACTGCTTGCAAAGACAACCATGGGATCCCAAGGTAACTACACATCCGGACATTGACAACGACTCTGAGTGGGGACCCAACAGCAATGAACACAAACAATAACAACAACAACAACGTAAGAAGAGAAGTAGAAGGAGAAATGGAAAACCCATTCCAAAATAGTTCGAGAATGCTGAGATCAACCGTAGACCGCGTATCTCCGTGCAATGGACAGCAGCGCGATACACTCTTAGCAGGGGCTAGGATACCTAGCCCAAGCCCTCAGCAATTTAGCCTTGGAGAACAGATAAGAAGACTGGTGGATATGCTAGAAGATGGCAAAAGGCGTTCGATTCATCAACTGATGAGAGATGCCATTGAAAGTATAAAAGCGCTGTATGAACTTGCAGCCATACAAATGAAGGACGGAAAAGCGAAGGAGGTTATTAGGAAGAACAACTCCTCGCAGACCTCTCCGTTATTGAAATGTAACCTGGAGCCTAAAAGAAGACAACCCCCGGACAACGAAACTCCAGAACCAAAACGGAAGCAGAAGCACCCTTCGGCCCTCAAAACAAAGAAGATGAAGGCAGCGACTGAAACTGATACGCCTGCAACCAAGGAGAAACAAAACACCGCCACCACTAACAAAAACCGCATTACAGGAGGAGACGGAGCTATGGCTAAGGAAACTGGTGCTGATATCATTTCGAATAGAGACAAAAACACCACTACGAAGAAGAGGCAACAAAAAAACAAGGGAGAAAAGTGGCCGAAGGCACAGGCAATAATTCCGCCAGGACGAAACAAGAGACGAAGAGAACTAAACCTGAAGCCATCATTATTGAAGCAAAGGGGCCACTATCCTATGCGGACATACTACGCAACCTAAAGGCAAACCGCAATCTGGAAGAGCTCGGTAAAGCGGTATCCAGGATAAGGAGAACACAGAAAGGAGATCTTTTAACACAGCTTAAAGAGACAGGGGGAAAGGCATCTGAATATAAAGCCACTATTAGTAAGGTCATAGGAGAACAGGCGAGCGTAAGGACTCTCACACATCGTACAACCATAGAGTTTAAATACGTAGATGAAGTTACCACGAAAATGGATATATGCGAGGCAATTAAAACTCAATTTGGCATCGGAGAAGTGTCTCTTACAGATATTTTATCAATGCGGGCAGCTTACGGAGGCACCCAAACCGCGACGGTAAGTCTACCGGTACAAACCGCAAAAAAGCTTTTAGAAGCGGGAAAAATCAAAATCGGGTGGGTAGCCTGCCGCATTCGCGAATGGACGCTACTTACAAAATGCTTTAAATGCTTAGAGTTTGGACACATAGCCAAACAATGCAAAAGCGAAGAAGATCGATCCAAGCTATGTAGAAGATGCGGAACGGACGGGCACATCGCGAAGAATTGTAAGCTGTCATGATGGTGTATGTTCTGTAGAGTAGATCACCCGGAAGACGCGAAGCACATAGCCGGCAGTAGGAACTGTCTATTCTTCAGAAGAGCAATCACCAACAAGAGATCATGAAGATAATACAGATAAACCTAAACCACTGTAAAGCAGCCCAGGACCTCCTGGCACAGTCAGCAAAAGACGAGGGAGCGGAGATAGTATTGATCAGCGAACCGTACAAAACTCTCGATGGCAACATATGGATCAGCGACAAAACAAATCACGCTGCGATATGGATATGCGGAAGACATGCTTTCCAAGATACATACGACCAAGCTGAAGGCTTCGTACGAGCAAAAATAAATGGAATGCATTTTTACAGCTGCTACGCTCGACCCAGCTGGACGCCGAATGAATACCAGTCGATGTTAGACACCCTGGTACAAAATGCTTCCGGGAGGGTTCCAGTCATTATTGCAGGCGACTTTAACGCGTGGGCAACAGAGTGGGGTAGCAGACTCACCAATGCCAGAGGACGTATGCTTTTGGAAACATTTGCACCCCTAAACATAAGCATAGCGAATAACGGGCGGGCACTTACATTTCGGAAAGCAGGAAAAGGCTCGATAATAGACATCACCTTCGTAAGTACTTCCCTTCCACGGAACTTGAAATGGCGGGTCAGCGAAGAATATACCCAAAGCGACCATCAGGCAATAATTTTTGAAACCACTGAAAGGAGAAAAGTACAACAGCCTAAGCCAGTACTGGGGCCAAAATGGAAGGACACACTCTTTGACGAGGATATATTTGAGGAAGCGATCAGCACCGACAACCTAGGTAACAATGGAGCTGCAACTGCAAAAACCCTTTCACTTCAACTAATCCGCACCATCACCACAGCGTGTGATGCAGCAATGCCCAGAAGAGTAGGGAGTAAAAGGGCCCAACCGTACTACGAATGAGGAGATAAAAACACTTAGAGCAGCGTGTCTAAAAGCGCGACGAAGAGTCCAACGTTCCAGAGGGAGACCAAACTTCCAACAACTCTTGGAGCGCCTTAGAACCGCGAGGCACGCGCTTAAAAACGCCATGAAACCCTGGGGAACAGCATACAGGATGGTTATGGAAAAGCTGAAGAGCAATAGGTCCCCCCAAATAACATGTCCAGTTATGCTGAAAGCAATTGTCGAGCACTTGTTTCCGCCAAGGATGTCGACTGCATGCAATATAATAAGAACAAATACAGTAGAGAATATACCAATCATCACTCAGGACGAGCTCTTTCAGGCTTGCAGTCAGATTCAGCGATAAGAAAGCCCCTGGACCGGATGGAATCCCACATAAAGCACTGAAAGTCGCTGTTCAAAAACGGCCGGAGCTTTTTGTAAAAACAATGCAAAAGTGCCTAGATGAAGGTATTTTCCTTGATCCGTGGAAACTGCAACACTTAGTACTGCTACCGAAAGGGAACAAACCGCCTGGAGAACCATCTTCATACAGTCCAATATGTCTACTGAACACAATGGGGAAGATCCTTGAGCGTCGTATAATATACAATAGATTGCTCACTGTTGCAGAGGAAAAAGGAGCATTGTCAGACTACCAGTTCGGATTTAGGAAATCGCGATCTACCGTAGACGCCATAAAATCGGTATCGCTAAAGCGATAGAAGGAGAAAGATGGCGATTTGGAACCAAAGAGTATTGTGCTGTAGTAACGCTGGATATAAGAAACGCTTTTAACTCGGCTAACTGGACCTTCATTAGGAGACCACTAGCCAGAATGGATACACCATACTACCTGAGAAAAATAGTTACAAACTACTTCACGAACAGGGAGCTTAAGTACGAAACTGATGAAGGAGTGAAGTACTACAATGTCTCCGCGGGGGTTCCACAAGGATCGGTTCTGGGTCCCCTCTTATGGAACATAATGTATGACGGAGTCTTTCGACTATCACTACCTAAAGGAGTCCAACTCATAGGATTCGCTGACGACATCGCTGTTGTTACTGTAGCAAAACAAATACGGGAAATAGAATCAGCTACCAACGAAGCCATCGCTCCTATCCAAGGTGGTCAGTTCAGTATTGCTATTAGTGTACAAAATGAGCTGCGATGAATTGAAAAAAGAAGGCGTGAAGAAACAACGAACACTGTGACTAGAGCATAAATTGCTAACCAGCCCCGCGAAGTAATACCTGACGGCAGTCCCGCGGGGAGAGTGGTTGAAGGACGTAGGGTGTCGATTAGTACGTAAGGCGCACTCCTGGCATCGATTATTCGGGTTTGCGAATCGTGCATGTTGGTAGCACGGGCTACCGCATCTTTAGAAGATTACGACATCCATTGGCGCAACCAAAAAAAAAAACACATATTCGATGGATTCAGGGTGCCCCCTTCAGGGTCGGTGTTAGAATAGACCTGAGGTAAGGTATGCCTGTCGTAAGAGGCGACTAAAATCCACTCGTATGCTGAGAAAAAAAAATAAAAAAATTAAAAATCAGCATCTTTTAAGGAGCTTCCCAGATGGAGGTTAACTGCGAATACCCACTATGCAGTCCCCCACCCAGAGAGGCGGAGAAGGAGGGCGTGGCTGAAAAGGTCACAGGAACCCCTATGAACGCTCTGCGACAAGACGAGCAAGCACCGTCTTCCAAGTAAGTGCTCCCCACCTCATAAGGTGGCATCGAGGGATACAGCAGGAAGCAAATGGCGAGATCCGGCTGCACCCGCCACACCGTGAAATGTGCAGCTTCTCGACCTGAAGGCGACTGCACATATATTTATACTGCATTTTAGTATAATGCAATAACATTAGTATTCTACTAATACAAATGTTAAAATTATCGTAAAACATTAAGACCGAGTCCAGTAAGGTCTTAATTATGGCATACTTGAAAATGGAATTGGAACGATCGCTATGAGGGCTGGCGTCTGTAGTATTCTGTTACCTGAGTAAGCAAGAGTGGAATCTTGCGGAAATGGCTTCCAGGCTAATGCTACAAACGCCTCCGTCCCGTTAAAACCTTGGCAGGCCTCAAAGTACGTTCAATGTTTCGTCACCTTTAAGTTGGTGGTGTAGGTCCAGATGTAATATTCCTGGTTAGCACCGATCCGGCTCTGGCACAAAACCCCATAAGGGCTTGTGTCAACCCTCGCATGGCCTCACTGCTTGCAAAGACAACCATGGGATCCTTAGGTGACTACACATTCGAACATTGATAGCGGCTTTGAGGGGGGACCAAATAGAAATGACCACAACCAACATAGACCAAAACACCGGAGGATTAATAGAGGAGACCATTGAAAATCCCTTTCAGGGAGGATCAAGGATGCTAAGGTCACCAGTGCCACAGAGGAGGACCGAAAGACGCGAGTCACCCACGGTACGAACAAGGGCGACCGAATCAACAGTCCAACAATCAGACTTCCACAAGCTAGGTGAGCAAATAAGATGGCTGTTAGAAATGCTGGAAGATGGCAAAAGACGCTCGATCCACCAACCGATGAGAGACGCTATTGAAAGCATCAGAGCTCTTTACGAACTCTCGGCGATTCAATTACATGACGAAAAAGCAAAGGAAGAGATTTGTCAGAACAATTCCTCGCAAACTTCGCCATGGTTAAAGGCAACAACAGAGCCCAAGAAGAGACAGGTTGCAGACGATGAACCCCCGGAGCCCAAACGGAAGCAGCAAAACTTACCAAATGGTTCTGCAGACAACGTACTACCAGAACCAAAAAGGAGGCAAGTTAATGCTGAAAAAAACGTTGCAGACAAAAGATACCCGGAGCAAAAACGGAAACAAAAACACCCACCGGTGAAAATAACCAAGGAGAAAGATGGGAATACCGGAGTTGAGACTCCAGTGACCAGACCCAAGCAAAAGAAAAATGTAGGCACTGATAAGAAGCAGGCGAAAGGAGATGAAGAATGGCAAAATGCCGTCAATAAGAAGGTCACCAAAAAGAAGCAGATAGAGGCCAAAAAACCTAGAAATAGTGGAAAATGCGGTGTAAAGAATTAGGAGGACACAAAAGGGAGACCTCTGAGTTCAAAGGATTCCTTAGTGAAACGTTAGCTGACCAAGCGAATGTGAGATCACTTACACGCCTCTCTGTCGCTGAGATTAAAGACATCGATGAGATCACTGCAGACGACATAACCGATGCCATCAAAGCCCAGCTCGAAGTGACAGTTCTACCAGCGGACGTCTTGTGTCTGCGACAGGGTTACGGAGGAACTCAAACAGCAACAATCAGCCTCCCCGCCGAAGATGCAGGAAAAATATTAAAAGCCAGAAATGTTAAAATCGGCTGCGTTAACTGTCGCATACGCGAACGCACCCTGCTAAAAAAATGCTTCAAATGTTTAGAGTTTGGCCACCTAGCTCGGCAATGCAAAAACGAAGAAGATCGCTCCAAACTATGTAGGAGATGTGGGACAGAAGGCCACATAGCAAAGAACTGTGACAAGGAACCATTCTGTAGGTATGCTCTGCAAGAGAGACAATCCAGATGACGCGAAGCATGTAGCTGGCAGTAACAAATGCCTGGTTTTTCGAAGAGCTATCACTAGCAAAAGACCATGAAGATTCTACAGATAAACCTCAACCACTGTAGAGTAGCCCAGGACATCCTAGCACAAACGGCCAAGGACGAAAGGGCGGACGTCATCATGATTAGCGAACCCTATAAGTGACCCGATGAGAACAATAACTGGATCTGCGACAAGGCAAAACAAACGGCAATCTGGATATGTGGACGCTATGCTTTCGAAGACACAAGCGAACAAACGGAAGGCTTCGTGCGGGCGAAAATAAACGGGATTCATTTCTACAGCTGCTATGCCCGACCCAGCTTAACGTCCAATGAATACCAACAAATGCTGGACAATCTAACCTCGGACGCTCTTCGGAGAACCCCAGTGGTTATAGGTGGCGATTTTAATGCGTGGGCTACGGAATGGGGCAGCAGACTCAATAATACCAGAGGACAGGCCCTACTGGAAACATTCGCTCCCCTATCGATAAGTATCGCCAACAAGGGTCGAGCAAATACGTACAGGAAGGCTGGGATAGGCTCTATCATCGACATCACCCTTGTGAGTACGTCTATCATGAGAACCATAAAGTGGAGAGTCAGCGAGAAATACTCACACAGTGACCACCAAATGATAGTAATGGAAATAAAAGGAAGGAAACCAGTCGTTCCCCCTAAACTTACGGGCCCAAAATGGAACGACAGAAACTTCGATAAGGAAACATTCGAAGAGATGTTGAACGGCAACCTAACGCGAAATGGAACAGCGGAGACCCTCGCACATCACCTCACAAACATCCATGCCTAGAAGAACAAACAGCACGAAGGTACCGCCATGTTACTGGTGGAACGAGGAAATAAAGACACTTCGGAGAAAATGTTTGCAAGCTCGACGCAAGGTTCAGCGTTCAAGAAGAAGACCAGACTTCCTACAATGCATGGACAATTTTAGACTGGGCAAGGCGCACACTAAATAGAACCATTAAGGAGAGCAAAACCACGTGTTTTAAACGTCTTTGTGAGGAGGCCGACAGTAACCCATTGGGATCGGCATACAGAATGGTAATGACCAAACTGAGGGGCAGCAGAACCCCTTCAATAACGTGTCCAATAATTCTGAAATCCATAGTAGAGCATCTTTTCCCCCAAGTAACGACTACTATATGCAATATCGTGAGAGAAGTCAGTGCAGATGACATTCCACATTCCACACGTTTCCCGAAAAGTGGAAAATCCAACATTTGGTCCTGCTACCAAAAGGGAAGAAGCCTCCAGGAGAACCATCGTCCTATCGCCCAATATGCCTATTGGATACCATGGGAAAGATCCTCGAGAAGATAATCTTCAATAGATTACTCGCAGTGGCAGACGAAAAAGGTGCCCTTTCAGACTACCAATATGGTTTCCGGAAAATGAGATCCACTATTGATGCCATAAGAGCAGTAGTGGATATTGCAAAGGCGCCATCGACGGGGAAAGATGGCTCTATGGAACAAAGGAGTACTGCGCAGTAGTAACTTTGGACGTTAAAAATGCTTTTAACTCGGTGAACTGGTCTTTCATTAGAAGATCCCTCGCTAGGATGGATACACCGTACTACTTGCTACGTATAGTGACGAGCTACTTCAACAACAGAAAGCTGAGATATAATACAGATGAAGGTGAAAAATACTACAACGTCACTGCCGTTATTGTGGAATATCATGTACGACGGAGTCTTACGATTGGCGCTGCCTAAGGGAGTGACGATAATTGGATTCGCCGATGACATTGCCGTTGTGGCAGTAGATAAACAGATTCGTACAGTTGAATCCGTTACAAACGAAGGAATTGCCAGGGTAAAGGAGTGGCTAGCAACCGCCAGCCTGGAACCAGCTGATCATAAAACAGAAGCTGTCCTCATAACCAGTCGAAAAACTGTAGAGTTTGCCAACTTTCAGGTTGGTAGCCAAATAATCAGGTCCAAAGAAGCCGTTTAATACCTTGGAGTAATGCTAGACAATAGATTGTAATAAATTGGAAGGGTTTTCCCATTGGACGACCTTTAGCATAGGACGGTGATTGCCGAATCCTACACGACAGAGCATAACGGTTTTATACTTTTGAGCCAATAGTGCACGTCTTGCTGTCCCGGACTAAGCTGCGGCTGGGGGGGTTCATGTACTGTCACGCAAGTAGCTCTTTTGTATAATGCCGTATCGGTATTACAAATAAATTTTACGTGCACATGAAGAGAAGATTTTGTTTTTTTTTTTTTCCTAGCTATACTAAACCAACTCACCAAATTGTTGGCAAGACCCAGATGGAGTGGTCTGCCGATCTACACCCTTCCCTACCATGGTTCTCGTTGATTCTATTGAGAACCCCTAATGAATTTAGGAACCGTTCACCTTACCTTTCGTACTCAGGACATTTTTACTTATAAATCAGAAGTCAAAAGAATGCATTGCATTAACAATTCATTGAATTTTTATTCAAAACAAAAATGAATCTTAGAAGACTAATTAGATATTTTAACTTGGTTTGGTGATTTCAAATTTTAATCCAGGTAAATCAAACAATCAAAGAAAATTTTACGTTAATAGCTCAATCTTATTCTATCTTTACTCTAAAGGTATAAATCTTGCTAGATAAAAAAAATGCGCTCAGGCATGAATTAAGATTCGTGTCAAAAGCTCGATAGTCAAGGGTTTTGGCAAAAAAAAATATAAATATTCATTGTAGTATTATAACAAGTTACTTACCCGGATTTCCGGACAATGCATTGCGAAGGAACTCCGTTGCTTGTGCAATATGGCACGCAGATTTGATCTAAAAGGGGTAAAGTTATTTGTTTTTGCCTGATTCCTACAAAACGCGTTATTGTATCTTTTAGATTGTGAACTAAATCTGAGAGATACACTGAAGTAAAATTATCAAGGAACGATAGTTAACGAAAATTAGACCGCGATACTACTCTCTAGCAAAATTTCTTATTCTTCATAATACGATATAAAATTATCAGATTAATTCTGTAGAAAATGGAAAATTCAAAAATTATATTTAATCACCACCGAAGTACTAATTTATTTATATTAAAGAAATTTATAATCTAATAATCATAGTAATCAATCAATTTGAAAATAAAAAAAAACGATGCTGCGACTGGAGTATGATGTGCAGGATTCGGAGCGACCAGGATCTGCTGCTACAGGATAACTCCTTCTTCCGATGTACTCATACTAGAGTATGCCGATGCAGGCTTAATTAAATGTCAAAGTCTATCGATTATGTTTTGCCGATTAGGCTTGATTAGAACTATGGATTATAGCGATAATCCAGGAATGATTGGACACTTCGCCACTTGCAATACATAGGCGGATCGAATCCCGATCATTAAAAGTCACTTTGGGCACAGCCAATAAATTAAATTCAATTTAAAAATTAATTTGTGGATCGAACACCATTTCTTAAATGTTAGTTTGGGCACCAGCCAATTAATAAAATTATTTTTGGATCGAACACCATTTCTTAAATGTTAATTTGGGCACCAGCCAATTAATTAAAACTAATTTTGGATCGAACACCATTTATTAAACGTAGTTAGGGCACCAGCCATGTAATTACATAAATTTTGGAACAAACACCATTTCTTAAATGTTAATTTGGGCACCAGCCAATTAATTAAAAATTATTTTTGGATCGAACACCATTTATTAAACGTAGTTAGGGCACCAGCCATTAATTAAAAATTATTTTTGGATCGAACACCATTTCTTAAATGTTAATTTGGGCTCCAGCCAATTAATTAAAAATTATTTTTGGATCGAATACCATTTCTTAAATGTTAATTTGGGCACCAGCCATGTAATTAAATAAATTTTGGATCGAACACCATTTCTTAAACGTAGTTTGGGCACCAGCCAATTAATTAAAAATTGTTTTTGGATCGAACACCATTTATTAAACGTAGTTAGGGCACCAGCCAAGTAATTAAAATAAGATGAGGCACATCGCCAACGATTATCAATTTATCCACCGGTAGCGAAAAATAACCGACTCGACCGCTGAATATCCATACTGGAATCATCCACTCAACTCAAAAAGAAACTAAAAACTGAACTCCTCGCGCAAAATCTCCTACCACCTTATATACCCATGCCGATGCCATTCCACACCCAACAACACCAACCCAAGCCAAGCCAACCGTCAACCAATAAGCATGTATCCCCACAAAAACTACCTCTGCCTTCTACGTATGATCACGTCGCATACCCACCAACTATACTCTGCCGCAAAGCAAGTTTTGCCTATGCTAATACACTGGTGCGTGTGTGTACCATACAATTCCTCATAGTCATGCTTGTGCGAGGAAAATTCCATTCAGTGTGCGATGTTGGGGTACGAGGCAAAAAAAAAATGTATGTGAGAGATGGTAAACAAGGTACCGTTGTCTATAGGCTTCTATAGCTGCTGTATGGGAATTTCTTATGCAGTGGCGAGATATGTAAGTATAAAAAAAAATGCACGCTGTGACTTGAATTGGTAAACAAGTTACCGCTGCTTATGAGATCATGCTACTGTGTGTATAGTTTTTGCGCAGTGGCATGATTCCAAGGGGAATTGTGGTATTTTTCCACTGTTGACTCGACTGGATTTTACGCTTGGTACAGTCAAGTACCGAAAAGGTGGACATGTATGTAAAACTATTTTATTTTCAGATTTTAATTCTTTTATATTTAAACAACCGCAACGATGTGCTCGACTGAGTTTTGCATGTAATACAGTCGGGGACAAAAAAAATGGTCATGTGTGCAAAAATAATTTTCTAAACAGTTTTGATTACTTCTCTTTGTATGGCAACCAGTACAAAGCAGATTTTGTGGCACAGTCATCGAAAGCTGGAAGAGGTTGCCTTCATTGCCGAATGTCTTTTGCATGAAAAATGCCAATTTTACGTCCTTTCAGATCTTCCAATTCGTAATAGCTGTTTCCTAACTTCCTTATCACCCTAGCCTTAACAAATTTTTGCGAAAGCTTTGCATTAAAATACTGACTTGCTTTGCTTTGAGCAAAGTTACGACGGAAAACTTCCTGACCTGGCGCAAAGTTGGTCACAGCACTACGTGTATTATACCTTTTAGCATAAGTTTCGAAAGCATTCTTTAAGTTCTGTTGAACGTCCTCTCGAACAAGTTGGACTTTGTCCTGAGGTCCTACAAGATTTTCTCCTTCTTCTAATTGTCCAAGTTTACGGAACAACTCATAAGTTGACGCGTGATTCACCATTTGTTGACCAAAAAGCACGAAGTAAGGTGCAAAACCAATTGCTTGGTGATGTGAATTACGTAGGGAGGCTGCAATAAGATGTAACTTAGTATCCCAACGCCGTTGGTCTTTATCAAGATACGCTCTCACACCAGCTAGAATTGAACGATTCACCCGCTCAGAAGCATTCGACTGGGGTGAATAAATAGCTGTGTAATCATGCCTGATTCCATATTGTGCGAGAAGATTATTGAACTGAACTGACCTGAATTGAACGCCGTTGTCTGTCAAAATACCTTTAGGGAATCCAAATACGCAAAAAACGCTCTCTTCTATGTACTGACAGATGTTCTGAGACGAAAACTTCTTTAGCGATTTCAGCAAAGGAAACTTGGATGCGTGATCAACAATTATCAGTAGACCAATGTGTCCTGAAGCAGACCTAGGATATGGACCTAGTAAATCCATATACAATCTTTGAAAAGGACGTTGAGCTATGAACCGGGAAACCATAGGAGGACGCAAAACCTTGTTAGGAGCTTTTGTAGTCTTACAAACCTCACAGGCTTTAATATAGTTTATGACATCTCGACACATGTTTGGCCAAAAGAAATTACGGCGAAGCCTCTCTTAGGTCTTCCCTATTCCACCGTGGCTACACACAGGCGGTTCGTGAGCTCTAGCGATTGTATCTTTCACTAGTCCGGACGGTATCCAAAGCTTCCAATCGAAAGATTCTTTAGATAGGTCTCCACTTGCATAAGCAGTGCGTTTATAAACAAAATTTACGATGATCTGTAAATCAGGTAGATGATTTTGGTTAGCTTTTATATGCGTTTTTAAGTCTTCATATTCCGCTGAATTGAAGTGTTCTGACTCTAGGTCTATTATAATATCTGCATCCGTCCTGATTGCGATCTCGTCGGTGTTTACACGCGAAAGACCATCAGGTACTATGTTCTGAGTACCTCTACGGTGTTCTATGGTAAACGTAAAACCTTGTATTTTTAAGGCCCATCTGGCTAATCTACCAGACAGATCTTTTTGCCGCATCAGCCATTGCAAACTGGCATGATCGGTGACTATCTTAAAATTTTGACCCTCCACATACGCTCGAAATTTTTTTAAGCTTAACAGGGCAGCTAAGCATTCCTGTTCGGTCACGGAGTAATTCCGTTGAGCCTTATTAAGTTTTTGCGACATGTAGGCGATAGGTAACTCAACACCTTCATCATTCAACTGGGCGAGAAGTCCACCAATACCAGATTGACATGCATCACACTGGATGATGAATGGGCGGCTAAAGTCCGGGTTGGCAAGTACTGGCGCGGATGACAACTTGTGCTTTAGTTGAGTAAATGCTTCTTCCGCCTCTGCGTTCCACTTGAACGATTTCGCTTTCTTCAACAAGTCCGTCAAGGAATTTGTCAAGGCAGCAAAGTTACTAATGAAGCGACGGTACCAGCCCGCCATACCCAAGAATCGACGAAGTTGACGAACAGTGGATGGTATAGGATATCCCGTGATGGAAGAGATCTTGTCTGGATCTACTCGAAGAGTACCGTTACCAACTAAATAACCTAAATACTTGACTTCTTTTAAACAAAATTTACTTTTTTCGACATTAATCGTTAAGCCAGCTCTACGAATTACCTGCGCGGTTTCGATCAGAAGATCGATATGACTTTCGAAGTTCTCTGAGATCAACAACAAGTCGTCAAGGTAAACGAAGACTCGATTTCTCAATTGTGGAGGTATCACTCGGTCCATCAAGCGACACATAGCTTGCGGAGCGTTGCACAGCCCAAAAGGCATGACCTTGTAGTGGTATAATGGACGATTGGGCACAGTAAATGCTGTCTTCTCTCTGCTCAACACATTGAGTGGTATCTGCCAAAAGGCATCTTTTAAATCTAGGGCTGATATGAATTCAGCCTTCGGTAAACGACTGAGAATTCCCTCAATGTGTGGCAGAGGATAAGCATCACGTACAGTGACACTGTTCAACTTACGAGCGTCCATACAGAGTCTGACTTTCCCTGGTTTTCTTACCAAGACTACAGGGCTACTCCACGCACTATGTGACTCCTCTATGACCCCGAGCGACAACATCCGATCAATTTCCGCATGCAGGTCTCTCTCAACGCAGGTGAAATCGGGAAGTATCTTTGTTTTATGGGACGAACACCAGCTTCGATTTCGATTTCGTGTTCCAACAAAGAAGTACGTCCTAACCCGGTACGGAAAGACGGAAAGAGACTGATAGCGGTAGTTAATCTTTAGTTTTTTTTTTTTTAGTTTAGTTTTAGTTTATTAATTCCATAAATTTCTATATACATACATAAATAAATCAAAAAAAAATTCAAAAATTAAATAACATCAATTAATAGATAGTAATAAAATTAATAATAGAAATTCATTTGACATTCTGTATTTTCTATACAAAAGTATTAAAAAATAGAGTTGAATGCCTTCACACAGTAAATCGTATTAATTACAAGTTAAGTTATTATATGGGTGGGGTGACCCTTTATAAAAATCACAATTTTACTTAATTATTTCAAAGCTTAAATAGTTTCAAGAGAGAACAATTTACTTTAAAGTATAAGTCAAACAATCAATTTATACAAAAACTCGTATTTCTAAGCTTACACCAGATAGTCAAAGAGAAAAGATTCTACGCTAGCGAAATTTAAATTGAGAAGCCAATTTTTTACAAGTTTGAGAAACATTTCAGGTATAGAGATTGACCTGAATGACTGAGGAAGTTTATTAAATATACGAATAGATGAAATATTATAAAAATTACGATAAGCAGAAGTATGGAACTGAGGAACAGATACTGAGTACAAAAAATTTCCACGCAAATTATAATTAGAAATCAGTCGGAAATTGCGGTTGCCAGACTTCATAAAGAAAGTTTTTAAGACTTTAAAGCAGTACAAGTGACGCACAGGAAGAATTTTTAAGTCACAGAACAAAGGATAAGAAGGATGTCTAACAGGCTTGCGGCATATTTTTCGTACGATATATTTCTGCATAATCAATAGTGGTTGCATTTTATTCTTATAAGCGCCGCCCCAGCAAGTAATACCGTATTGAAGTTTTGATTGGACAATACCATAGTAAATCATTTTTAATAACGTAGATGAACAGATATTACGCAGATAGAAAAAATGCCTAAGGGCACAGCGAAAATATTTCCTCAAAGTTTCTATATGAATCGAAAAGCTAAACCTTGAATCTAAGGTAAGACCCAGGTATTTAAATTCAGTAACATTTTCGATCTGGAAACATTTATCACTGCAGTTCAGGTTATTATAAAAAGTAGGATGAGAAGAACAACGGTTGCAACAACTAAGTTGGAACTTTTGGCACTCAGATGCATGAAAATGAATGTTCACATCAAAGTCAGGAATAGTCGACAAACTAAAAATCATAATTTTTGTTTTGGAGCTAATAACCAAGTTGTGTTTAGCAAACCAGATCCTTAAAAGATTAAGGTCCCAATTTATGTCAGAAACCAGGTCAATTCGACTGACAGAGCCATATGCGAAGCCTACATCATCGGCAAAAGCGGTTGGAACACCTTTAAAATTAAGAGTAAATAGCGAGTTTATGTACACAAGGAACAGAATCGGACCCAAAACAGAACCTTGTGGTACCCCTAAGTGTAGAATCATATGATTGCTCTTTATATCATCAACTTTCACTCTTTGTGACCTATTTTTAAGATAAGATCCGAACCAGTCTAACATGAAGCCACGTATTCCCGCACTTTCAAGTTTTTTGAGAAGAATGTCGTGATTGACCATATCAAACGCTTTGGTGATATCGATAAATAACCCAGCAGTACACTTTTTACCATCAAGGTTAGATATAATATTGCCACAAAACTGAAGAAGTGCATCTTCGGTTGATTTACCCTTTTGAAAGCCAAATTGCGTTGCATTAAAAAACTCAACTTTTGTGAGATAACTCACTAACCTATTTTTTACAAGCTTTTCAAAAATTTTACTTATAGCTGGGAGAAGTGAGATAGGCCTATAATTACACAAATCTACAGCAGAACCCTTTTTAAATAACGGTACTACAACCGCACACTTGAGCTCATCTGGAAAGACCCCATCAAATATGCACCGATTGAAGATATCTGACAGTACTTCCATTATATAAAAAGCAACTTTTTTGAGCAATATATTTGAGATACCATCAGCACCACATGAATTAGTATTTTTTAGGGTACCAATAACTTTTAAAACTTCAAGTGGAGTTATCGGTTCAAATGTAAAACTATTACAGAACGATTGTTCAGTAAAAAAGCCACTTGTCGAACATCTACGACAAGAATGTTGGACAGGACATGGTTGCAAACTGGTGGCTATATTAGTAAAATAACAGTTAAAAGCATCTGCAATCACTAGTTTATCCGATACGACGCAGTCATCGATACGAATAACAGACGGTTTATTCACTACCGAGTTTTTGTTTAAGATACTGTTAACTATTTGCCATTCGTTTCTTAAATTACCTTTAGCGTAATTAAATTTAAGGCGGTAATAATTATCACGACAAATAGGAATTTCCTTTTTAAGTTCAGTACACAATTTTTTGTAACTGCATTTTAGCCTAAGATTTTCGGGGTTCTTATAGCATTTTGTTCTAAGTTTATTTTTAACCTTGATTTTGTTCAATAAATACGAGGAAATCCAAGGCTTAAGCCGTTTAGATAAACTTTTAGTCCGCTGTATAGAAGAACAGCTGAGAATATGTTTCTGAAGAGAAGCGATGAACGTCGAATAGGTAGTAGAAGCATCTGTACACATATAGACTTCATCCCAAAACTCATAAGTAAGCTTCTGTTTAAGCTTTTTATAGTTTACTTTCGTTACACTCTTACGGGATTTAGAACTATAATTGTGCCAATTATTGGAAATGTTAAACAACAACCCAGTCATGGAATGATCAGTAATCATTAGATCCATAACGCATTTCTCGCAGTTACTGCAACCAAATTTTAAACGCCCATAAATATGGTCTAAACATCTACCTGAAACAGCACGAGTAGGTTCATTGATAAAGCTTGCTAAGCCGTGTGAAGCTAACAATTCCAAATAGCTCGAAACAAGTTCACTCTTTTCCAAAATGTTTATATTAAAATCTCCTAAAACAATAAAATTTTTTGATTTTTCATTTTCTAGCAAACAGGAAAATTCTTCTATAAAAGTTGAAATATTAAACATGTGCAATCTATAAACACACAAAAAGACATAGATCTCACGGTTAAATTCAATGGAAACCCTTAGTACATCAGCACTCAAACAGTCAACACGAAGTACTTCACGAATTATGTAATCCTTTTTATCTTTAATAAAACAACCAACACCACCTGCAGCGTAATTTTCATTTGTGTTAGCAAAAAATTTGAAACCGGGCATAAAATAATCATTTTTCTCAAACTCGTAAATCCAGATTTCAGACACAAAAATAATATCTGGAATACATAGAAAAGAATCAACATGAGCAACAAGTGCTGCGAAATTTTCTCTTAGACTTCTGATATTCTGATGGACAATAAAAAATTTGTTTTTACAAAACGAATTATTGGTTAAAACATTACCACATTGGGAACTACTAAGATCAACGGAAGAAAAGTCATCAAATAAATCATTTATGTCATCAAACATTTGCTTGCAAAATAGAAAACGCACTAAATACGTGCAATATCACTAAAAGATCTAATTGACATGACCTTTCCTCCTTCAACCTTTCTGACAAGAATTTTATTATCTTTAAACCAGACATATTTTACACCTTTCTGCTTTATTGTGTCTTTCGCCTTCATATAGAGAGCTTGCGTGTACTTAGTGAGAGAATCGTTGATATATATCCCGTTTCTTTTTGTGTTTTTCCTCGAACTGCTGCTGCTGCTGTTCCTCGCACTGTCGATCCCAGTTGATTGTGAGTTGAGTTTGGTTTTGTTGATCTTCTTAGCGTTCATTATTCTCTGCTTCGTATGTAGATCAGAAAATCTTACACAGATTATTGGTTTAGTAACAGAGGAGCTCGGATTGGTATTATTTTTGACTTGCACTTTTTTTATGTAGCATTTATCAATTTTATCATCCGGAACATCGATGGAGAGAGCATTTTTGAAGAGCTGTTGTGTCACAGTCATTACATTTTTGTCGTTGACGTCAGACATTCCAACAATGTCAATGCAATTGGTAAAAAGATGTTGTTGCTGCCAATTAAGTTTACTCTCCAAAGCTTCAACTTTGTTCTTAAGCTCTGTATTCTCAGACTGCATTGTAGCAAGTTGCTGGAGAAAACGGTGGTTAGATTCCTCCAAGTCAGAGAGCTTCTGATAAATCATTTGAAGAGTGCATTCACTTTCGCTGCCTTTGAGCTGTGTAGATCGAGCCGCTGTTGTTTTTGCGGAACTGCTATCCATTTGGTTTTTGTTGTTGTTGTTACTTTCAGCTAATACAGTGTTGTTGTTTGGTATTGGCGAATTCTGTGGCGGCAAATGGAGAGAGCGTCGTCTAAGCACTGAACATTTGTCACAACGAAAAGAATTTCCACTTGTTTTTATATAGTCAGCATCATCTACTGTGATGTTAGCGCACGAATAATGAAAAAAGTGTGAGCAATCGTTACAATTTATTTTTGTTAAACAATTACGATCAATTTTTTGCGAACAAACGGAGCAATTCATTTTGAAATTTTCGAAAGATTAACTAAGCAAAGTTTTAAGTTAGTTTCTAAAGATGCGCACCCCACGACAATCCAGAGAGAACTAATTGATTGTTGTTTGTCGTTTAGACCATGTGAATTGCTGTGATCAGGAGTGACTCGATCATCTGTCGAAACCTCAGAAAGTAAATTCGGAGCGATATTGAACTCTTGCCAAAAGTTGATACCAAGGTATACATTTTGACTCAAGCTGGGTACGATAAGAAATTTAATTGGTTTAACCATATCACGAAAAGTAACTAAAGTTTCGAATTCTCCATGAACACATTGGCCGGATCCATCAGCTGTTTTGACGGAAAATCTCACCCTTTTGCAATCGGGATGTTCTTGTAGCCATTCCTTAGCTGCTTGAGCGCCTAAACAGGATACCGAAGCACAGCTGTCTAAAAGACCCAAATGTTTTTCCCCAAGAATGGAAATTTCAGCGTAAGGACGTAAGTCATTACCTAACTTCGTTATGGAAGAAAGAGTTTGAACGAACATTTTCCGATTGCCCTTTATGGTTTTCCAAAAGTTACGCATTCTCAGTACAGAACGGCGTCTTTTCGGACTGCGTGTGAGAGATAACGAACTTAGAATTGGTGACGACAATGGTTCACGAAAAATTCTTGCTTTAGCACGATAATAGGTTTCTAAACGTTCATGATATGGGCGGAAGAGATAAGGTGTTGGATGTTCGATACTAACACAAGGAGTATCTACTTGTCTCGCTAAAAGTGTGTGTATAGTTTTTGCGCAGTGGCATGATTCCAAGGGGAATTGTGGTATTTTTCCACTGTTGACTCGACTGGATTTTACGCTTGGTACAGTCAAGTACCGAAAAGGTGGACATGTATGTAAAACTATTTTATTTTCAGATTTTAATTCTTTTATATTTAAACAACCGCAACGATGTGCTCGACTGAGTTTTGCATGTAATACAGTCGGGGACAAAAAAAATGGTCATGTGTGCAAAAATAATTTTCTAAACAGTTTTGATTACTTCTCTTTGTATGGCAACCAGTACAAAGCAGATTTTGTGGCACAGTCATCGAAAGCTGGAAGAGGTTGCCTTCATTGCCGAATGTCTTTTGCATGAAAAATGCCAATTTTACGTCCTTTCAGATCTTCCAATTCGTAATAGCTGTTTCCTAACTTCCTTATCACCCTAGCCTTAACAAATTTTTGCGAAAGCTTTGCATTAAAATACTGACTTGCTTTGCTTTGAGCAAAGTTACGACGGAAAACTTCCTGACCTGGCGCAAAGTTGGTCACAGCACTACGTGTATTATACCTTTTAGCATAAGTTTCGAAAGCATTCTTTAAGTTCTGTTGAACGTCCTCTCGAACAAGTTGGACTTTGTCCTGAGGTCCTACAAGATTTTCTCCTTCTTCTAATTGTCCAAGTTTACGGAACAACTCATAAGTTGACGCGTGATTCACCATTTGTTGACCAAAAAGCACGAAGTAAGGTGCAAAACCAATTGCTTGGTGATGTGAATTACGTAGGGAGGCTGCAATAAGATGTAACTTAGTATCCCAACGCCGTTGGTCTTTATCAAGATACGCTCTCACACCAGCTAGAATTGAACGATTCACCCGCTCAGAAGCATTCGACTGGGGTGAATAAATAGCTGTGTAATCATGCCTGATTCCATATTGTGCGAGAAGATTATTGAACTGAACTGACCTGAATTGAACGCCGTTGTCTGTCAAAATACCTTTAGGGAATCCAAATACGCAAAAAACGCTCTCTTCTATGTACTGACAGATGTTCTGAGACGAAAACTTCTTTAGCGATTTCAGCAAAGGAAACTTGGATGCGTGATCAACAATTATCAGTAGACCAATGTGTCCTGAAGCAGACCTAGGATATGGACCTAGTAAATCCATATACAATCTTTGAAAAGGACGTTGAGCTATGAACCGGGAAACCATAGGAGGACGCAAAACCTTGTTAGGAGCTTTTGTAGTCTTACAAACCTCACAGGCTTTAATATAGTTTATGACATCTCGACACATGTTTGGCCAAAAGAAATTACGGCGAAGCCTCTCTTAGGTCTTCCCTATTCCACCGTGGCTACACACAGGCGGTTCGTGAGCTCTAGCGATTGTATCTTTCACTAGTCCGGACGGTATCCAAAGCTTCCAATCGAAAGATTCTTTAGATAGGTCTCCACTTGCATAAGCAGTGCGTTTATAAACAAAATTATCGATGATCTGTAAATCAGGTAGATGATTTTGGTTAGCTTTTATATGCGTTTTTAAGTCTTCATATTCCGCTGAATTGAAGTGTTCTGACTCTAGGTCTATTATAATATCTGCATCCGTCCTGATTGCGATCTCGTCGGTGTTTACACGCGAAAGACCATCAGGTACTATGTTCTGAGTACCTCTACGGTGTTCTATGGTAAACGTAAAACCTTGTATTTTTAAGGCCCATCTGGCTAATCTACCAGACAGATCTTTTTGCCGCATCAGCCATTGCAAACTGGCATGATCGGTGACTATCTTAAAATTTTGACCCTCCACATACGCTCGAAATTTTTTTAAGCTTAACAGGGCAGCTAAGCATTCCTGTTCGGTCACGGAGTAATTCCGTTGAGCCTTATTAAGTTTTTGCGACATGATAGGTAACTCAACACCTTCATCATTCAACTGGGCGAGAAGTCCACCAATACCAGATTGACATGCATCACACTGGATGATGAATGGGCGGCTAAAGTCCGGGTTGGCAAGTACTGGCGCGGATGACAACTTGTGCTTTAGTTGAGTAAATGCTTCTTCCGCCTCTGCGTTCCACTTGAACGATTTCGCTTTCTTCAACAAGTCCGTCAAGGAATTTGTCAAGGCAGCAAAGTTACTAATGAAGCGACGGTACCAGCCCGCCATACCCAAGAATCGACGAAGTTGACGAACAGTGGATGGTATAGGATATCCCGTGATGGAAGAGATCTTGTCTGGATCTACTCGAAGAGTACCGTTACCAACTAAATAACCTAAATACTTGACTTCTTTTAAACAAAATTTACTTTTTTCGACATTAATCGTTAAGCCAGCTCTACGAATTACCTGCGCGGTTTCGATCAGAAGATCGATATGACTTTCGAAGTTCTCTGAGATCAACAACAAGTCGTCAAGGTAAACGAAGACTCGATTTCTCAATTGTGGAGGTATCACTCGGTCCATCAAGCGACACATAGCTTGCGGAGCGTTGCACAGCCCAAAAGGCATGACCTTGTAGTGGTATAATGGACGATTGGGCACAGTAAATGCTGTCTTCTCTCTGCTCAACACATTGAGTGGTATCTGCCAAAAGGCATCTTTTAAATCTAGGGCTGATATGAATTCAGCCTTCGGTAAACGACTGAGAATTCCCTCAATGTGTGGCAGAGGATAAGCATCACGTACAGTGACACTGTTCAACTTACGAGCGTCCATACAGAGTCTGACTTTCCCTGGTTTTCTTACCAAGACTACAGGGCTACTCCACGCACTATGTGACTCCTCTATGACCCCGAGCGACAACATCCGATCAATTTCCGCATGCAGGTCTCTCTCAACGCAGGTGAAATCGGGAAGTATCTTTGTTTTATGGGACGAACACCAGCTTCGATTTCGATTTCGTGTTCCAACAAAGAAGTACGTCCTAACCCGGTACGGAAAGACGGAAAGAGACTGATAGCGGTAGTTAATCTTTAGTTTTTTTTTTTTTAGTTTAGTTTTAGTTTATTAATTCCATAAATTTCTATATACATACATAAATAAATCAAAAAAAAATTCAAAAATTAAATAACATCAATTAATAGATAGTAATAAAATTAATAATAGAAATTCATTTGACATTCTGTATTTTCTATACAAAAGTATTAAAAAATAGAGTTGAATGCCTTCACACAGTAAATCGTATTAATTACAAGTTAAGTTATTATATGGGTGGGGTGACCCTTTATAAAAATCACAATTTTACTTAATTATTTCAAAGCTTAAATAGTTTCAAGAGAGAACAATTTACTTTAAAGTATAAGTCAAACAATCAATTTATACAAAAACTCGTATTTCTAAGCTTACACCAGATAGTCAAAGAGAAAAGATTCTACGCTAGCGAAATTTAAATTGAGAAGCCAATTTTTTACAAGTTTGAGAAACATTTCAGGTATAGAGATTGACCTGAATGACTGAGGAAGTTTATTAAATATACGAATAGATGAAATATTATAAAAATTACGATAAGCAGAAGTATGGAACTGAGGAACAGATACTGAGTACAAAAAATTTCCACGCAAATTATAATTAGAAATCAGTCGGAAATTGCGGTTGCCAGACTTCATAAAGAAAGTTTTTAAGACTTTAAAGCAGTACAAGTGACGCACAGGAAGAATTTTTAAGTCACAGAACAAAGGATAAGAAGGATGTCTAACAGGCTTGCGGCATATTTTTCGTACGATATATTTCTGCATAATCAATAGTGGTTGCATTTTATTCTTATAAGCGCCGCCCCAGCAAGTAATACCGTATTGAAGTTTTGATTGGACAATACCATAGTAAATCATTTTTAATAACGTAGATGAACAGATATTACGCAGATAGAAAAAATGCCTAAGGGCACAGCGAAAATATTTCCTCAAAGTTTCTATATGAATCGAAAAGCTAAACCTTGAATCTAAGGTAAGACCCAGGTATTTAAATTCAGTAACATTTTCGATCTGGAAACATTTATCACTGCAGTTCAGGTTATTATAAAAAGTAGGATGAGAAGAACAACGGTTGCAACAACTAAGTTGGAACTTTTGGCACTCAGATGCATGAAAATGAATGTTCACATCAAAGTCAGGAATAGTCGACAAACTAAAAATCATAATTTTTGTTTTGGAGCTAATAACCAAGTTGTGTTTAGCAAACCAGATCCTTAAAAGATTAAGGTCCCAATTTATGTCAGAAACCAGGTCAATTCGACTGACAGAGCCATATGCGAAGCCTACATCATCGGCAAAAGCGGTTGGAACACCTTTAAAATTAAGAGTAAATAGCGAGTTTATGTACACAAGGAACAGAATCGGACCCAAAACAGAACCTTGTGGTACCCCTAAGTGTAGAATCATATGATTGCTCTTTATATCATCAACTTTCACTCTTTGTGACCTATTTTTAAGATAAGATCCGAACCAGTCTAACATGAAGCCACGTATTCCCGCACTTTCAAGTTTTTTGAGAAGAATGTCGTGATTGACCATATCAAACGCTTTGGTGATATCGATAAATAACCCAGCAGTACACTTTTTACCATCAAGGTTAGATATAATATTGCCACAAAACTGAAGAAGTGCATCTTCGGTTGATTTACCCTTTTGAAAGCCAAATTGCGTTGCATTAAAAAACTCAACTTTTGTGAGATAACTCACTAACCTATTTTTTACAAGCTTTTCAAAAATTTTACTTATAGCTGGGAGAAGTGAGATAGGCCTATAATTACACAAATCTACAGCAGAACCCTTTTTAAATAACGGTACTACAACCGCACACTTGAGCTCATCTGGAAAGACCCCATCAAATATGCACCGATTGAAGATATCTGACAGTACTTCCATTATATAAAAAGCAACTTTTTTGAGCAATATATTTGAGATACCATCAGCACCACATGAATTAGTATTTTTTAGGGTACCAATAACTTTTAAAACTTCAAGTGGAGTTATCGGTTCAAATGTAAAACTATTACAGAACGATTGTTCAGTAAAAAAGCCACTTGTCGAACATCTACGACAAGAATGTTGGACAGGACATGGTTGCAAACTGGTGGCTATATTAGTAAAATAACAGTTAAAAGCATCTGCAATCACTAGTTTATCCGATACGACGCAGTCATCGATACGAATAACAGACGGTTTATTCACTACCGAGTTTTTGTTTAAGATACTGTTAACTATTTGCCATTCGTTTCTTAAATTACCTTTAGCGTAATTAAATTTAAGGCGGTAATAATTATCACGACAAATAGGAATTTCCTTTTTAAGTTCAGTACACAATTTTTTGTAACTGCATTTTAGCCTAAGATTTTCGGGGTTCTTATAGCATTTTGTTCTAAGTTTATTTTTAACCTTGATTTTGTTCAATAAATACGAGGAAATCCAAGGCTTAAGCCGTTTAGATAAACTTTTAGTCCGCTGTATAGAAGAACAGCTGAGAATATGTTTCTGAAGAGAAGCGATGAACGTCGAATAGGTAGTAGAAGCATCTGTACACATATAGACTTCATCCCAAAACTCATAAGTAAGCTTCTGTTTAAGCTTTTTATAGTTTACTTTCGTTACACTCTTACGGGATTTAGAACTATAATTGTGCCAATTATTGGAAATGTTAAACAACAACCCAGTCATGGAATGATCAGTAATCATTAGATCCATAACGCATTTCTCGCAGTTACTGCAACCAAATTTTAAACGCCCATAAATATGGTCTAAACATCTACCTGAAACAGCACGAGTAGGTTCATTGATAAAGCTTGCTAAGCCGTGTGAAGCTAACAATTCCAAATAGCTCGAAACAAGTTCACTCTTTTCCAAAATGTTTATATTAAAATCTCCTAAAACAATAAAATTTTTTGATTTTTCATTTTCTAGCAAACAGGAAAATTCTTCTATAAAAGTTGAAATATTAAACATGTGCAATCTATAAACACACAAAAAGACATAGATCTCACGGTTAAATTCAATGGAAACCCTTAGTACATCAGCACTCAAACAGTCAACACGAAGTACTTCACGAATTATGTAATCCTTTTTATCTTTAATAAAACAACCAACACCACCTGCAGCGTAATTTTCATTTGTGTTAGCAAAAAATTTGAAACCGGGCATAAAATAATCATTTTTCTCAAACTCGTAAATCCAGATTTCAGACACAAAAATAATATCTGGAATACATAGAAAAGAATCAACATGAGCAACAAGTGCTGCGAAATTTTCTCTTAGACTTCTGATATTCTGATGGACAATAAAAAATTTGTTTTTACAAAACGAATTATTGGTTAAAACATTACCACATTGGGAACTACTAAGATCAACGGAAGAAAAGTCATCAAATAAATCATTTATGTCATCAAACATTTGCTTGCAAAATAGAAAACGCACTAAATACGTGCAATATCACTAAAAGATCTAATTGACATGACCTTTCCTCCTTCAACCTTTCTGACAAGAATTTTATTATCTTTAAACCAGACATATTTTACACCTTTCTGCTTTATTGTGTCTTTCGCCTTCATATAGAGAGCTTGCGTGTACTTAGTGAGAGAATCGTTGATATATATCCCGTTTCTTTTTGTGTTTTTCCTCGAACTGCTGCTGCTGCTGTTCCTCGCACTGTCGATCCCAGTTGATTGTGAGTTGAGTTTGGTTTTGTTGATCTTCTTAGCGTTCATTATTCTCTGCTTCGTATGTAGATCAGAAAATCTTACACAGATTATTGGTTTAGTAACAGAGGAGCTCGGATTGGTATTATTTTTGACTTGCACTTTTTTTATGTAGCATTTATCAATTTTATCATCCGGAACATCGATGGAGAGAGCATTTTTGAAGAGCTGTTGTGTCACAGTCATTACATTTTTGTCGTTGACGTCAGACATTCCAACAATGTCAATGCAATTGGTAAAAAGATGTTGTTGCTGCCAATTAAGTTTACTCTCCAAAGCTTCAACTTTGTTCTTAAGCTCTGTATTCTCAGACTGCATTGTAGCAAGTTGCTGGAGAAAACGGTGGTTAGATTCCTCCAAGTCAGAGAGCTTCTGATAAATCATTTGAAGAGTGCATTCACTTTCGCTGCCTTTGAGCTGTGTAGATCGAGCCGCTGTTGTTTTTGCGGAACTGCTATCCATTTGGTTTTTGTTGTTGTTGTTACTTTCAGCTAATACAGTGTTGTTGTTTGGTATTGGCGAATTCTGTGGCGGCAAATGGAGAGAGCGTCGTCTAAGCACTGAACATTTGTCACAACGAAAAGAATTTCCACTTGTTTTTATATAGTCAGCATCATCTACTGTGATGTTAGCGCACGAATAATGAAAAAAGTGTGAGCAATCGTTACAATTTATTTTTGTTAAACAATTACGATCAATTTTTTGCGAACAAACGGAGCAATTCATTTTGAAATTTTCGAAAGATTAACTAAGCAAAGTTTTAAGTTAGTTTCTAAAGATGCGCACCCCACGACAATCCAGAGAGAACTAATTGATTGTTGTTTGTCGTTTAGACCATGTGAATTGCTGTGATCAGGAGTGACTCGATCATCTGTCGAAACCTCAGAAAGTAAATTCGGAGCGATATTGAACTCTTGCCAAAAGTTGATACCAAGGTATACATTTTGACTCAAGCTGGGTACGATAAGAAATTTAATTGGTTTAACCATATCACGAAAAGTAACTAAAGTTTCGAATTCTCCATGAACACATTGGCCGGATCCATCAGCTGTTTTGACGGAAAATCTCACCCTTTTGCAATCGGGATGTTCTTGTAGCCATTCCTTAGCTGCTTGAGCGCCTAAACAGGATACCGAAGCACAGCTGTCTAAAAGACCCAAATGTTTTTCCCCAAGAATGGAAATTTCAGCGTAAGGACGTAAGTCATTACCTAACTTCGTTATGGAAGAAAGAGTTTGAACGAACATTTTCCGATTGCCCTTTATGGTTTTCCAAAAGTTACGCATTCTCAGTACAGAACGGCGTCTTTTCGGACTGCGTGTGAGAGATAACGAACTTAGAATTGGTGACGACAATGGTTCACGAAAAATTCTTGCTTTAGCACGATAATAGGTTTCTAAACGTTCATGATATGGGCGGAAGAGATAAGGTGTTGGATGTTCGATACTAACACAAGGAGTATCTACTTGTCTCGCTAAAATTGTGACAGTTGGTATGTCATGAGAAGAAGTGTTAATCCCTTCTGATGGTGAAGATGGAACTTCAGGTGACGTAATAGTGGTATTGCTAGAACAAGAGGTGGTATTATCAGATGGTGCAGAAGTTGCGGGTTCTACTTGCGATGGGAGTGTAGGAGGCTGTTGGTTCCTACACTCATCCGTCCGTTTCCCGACGGATTACATTTGGGACACTTAGGTTTGTAAGTGTTTTCGGCCCCACATCCGTAACAAAAGACTGTGCGTTCTTCCACGCAATCATAATAACGGTGGTCATCTTTTCTACAATTCCAACAATTGTCGATTTTCCCAACTTCCGAAACCTCGTTATTAGAATCCTCAAATGTTTCTTCAAATGGAGGGTCGTTTATGACTTCACTTACAGATGGTTTAAAGTTTGCGTATCTGGACTTGTTCACAGCATACGAACGATTAAGATCAGCCATTAGACTTTCTCTTTTTAAGCATAGGTTCCTAAGTTGAGACATGGAAAATATCTGCAGATGAAAAATCTGCTGACGAATGTCTGGGCGTAAATTACGTTGAACGATTTCAACCAACTCGCGCTCAGCTAAAGGTGTTTGCAGTCTATCAGTAAGCTTCAAAATCGAATGATAAAATTCCTCGAAAGGTTCTCTCTCTCTTTGCTTTCTATCACGAATCATTTCTCGAACATCACTATCAGTGCAGTGATCTTGGTAGTGTTCCCGCAAAGAATAGCATAGAGATTCCCAAGTGACTCTCTCTACCTCTTTACGATAGCGCCAATACCAAGACTTCGCGTCGTCAGTGAAAAGCACTTGAATGTGATCGCAAACAAGCTGGAATTTACCTCCAAGGCAGTCTTCCGTAAGAGCACTTACTTGGTTCGCGATCCATTGAACTTGATGTTCCAGCCCTGTATAAGACTGGCAATTTTCCCTGCGTTAGCCAAAGAATATTCGGGGAACGAAGAGATCCTATTGGGGTAATTTCGTTGAAAGGATTGAGAGTTACGATTGTAAGTATCTGAAGGACGATTCTGATACGATTGTGGTGGCTGCGAATTCGCAGACCTGCGGTAAAATGAAGGTTGTGGAACAAACGACTGTCTTGGTGGGATCTGTGAAGATCGGGAATTCCGATTGAAATCTAACTGTTGCTCGAAAGGCATATCGCTTGGCCACTGTGGTTCTTGTGGTTGTTGAACCAAAGAAGGACGAGGTTGAGATTGGTTCTGAGTATCAGCCATTCGTAAGTTAGCGAATGAAGATTCTAGTTGTCGAGTAATCTGAGTTAGACTAGACTCAATCTTTGAATCAAAGATTCTGGATATTTGGCTATTGAGATTTTCTAAAGATGCCATTTGCCTAGTGCTAACAATGTCGTTAACTATATTTCGAAGATGGTTTTCAGATACCGATTGGTTTAAGTCTGTGTTATTTTGTCTTGAAGTATTTATGGAAGTGTTCCTAATAGTGTCTATGGGAGTAAGGTTTACATCAGAAACAGTTACAGTGTTAGACGTTTGTGTAGCCGAAACTGTGTCTAAAATTCCCTGACTTCCACTTGCGTGTACTAAAAATGTATTAGATGGTATTTGACTGAGTGGTGCATTGCAACGAGTTATAGCAGAAGCACTATCATTCATTGACCAATCTAAGGGGTTTTGTGTCTTAGCTAAGGTTTTTGCACGTGTTTGCATAATTGATTGCTTGGGAATAGCACCGGAAACTGTAGTGGTCGTAACGGAGCTAATTCCACTTGACGAATAATGAGATGAGGGAATATCATGTACGTCACTTCGAGAACATTTTGCACGACAGTGAGGACATGAACTTGAGTTTTTAAGCCATTGAATAATACATCTTTTATGAAAGATATGCTTGCATTTAGAAAGCATTCTCTCTTGGTCTTCTCTTAAATTATCTCTGCATATCACGCAGATACCAGACGGTAGTGGAGTTGGTAAATTGTCTCCACTATGTCGAACCGACATGATTAGCAAGATCAATATAACGATAAAGATAAATGTCAAAAAAAAATATTATGAATTGAAAATTGATAAATGTCATTAATGAAAAATGTCCTGATACCAAAAAAAAAGGTTTAAAAGGTTCCAAGAAAAAAAAATGTTTGGGTGAGATGATGTCAGCAAAGTTTGCAAAATTTACCCTATAGACTAATATGTCGCTTCTAGAAAAAGGATCCCATCGGGTCGGACAGCGATCAAAACACTAGGTTTATAGAAAAGCTGCAGTTCCTTACTCGATACGTCCAAATACGAAACGTGCATAAGGTGTTAAAGTATAGTTGCTCTGGATTAAATCTTCACAAGATGGTCAGCAATCTGAACACAAGGCTCGTAAGAATGCTGCAGTTCCGAAACTCATTAGTTTAAACCAGAACAACAGTCTATAATTGTTTACTAATTAATGCAACTAGCTAAGGAAATTATGCGGTTTGGTTTCCAAAAGAGAACAGAAGAATTCCAACCGGTATAGTTACCTCAAACAAGAAACGAAGTCAACTAAAAATTCCATGAAGGTCTGCAAATGTTTCCTTGGAAAACCAAGATGTTAAAAGTTAGTGAGGACCAAAATGCAACTTAAGAAACTATCCGAATGTCGGTAGCCCCACGTTGGGCGCCAATTTGTAATAAATTGGAACGACCAGCGTGGTAAAGATGTTATGTTACGTTACTTTTCGAGCCCCACGTTGGGCGCCAATTTGTAATAAATTGGAAGGGTTTTCCCATTGGACGACCTTTAGCATAGGACGGTGATTGCCGAATCCTACACGACAGAGCATAACGGTTTTATACTTTTGTGCCAATAGTGCACGTCTTGCTGTCCCGGACTAAGCTGCGGCTGGGGGGTTCATGTACTGTCACGCAAGTAGCTCTTTTGTATAATGCCGTCTCGGTATTACAAATAAATTTTACGTGCACATGAAGAGAAGATTTTGTTTTTTTTTTTTCCTAGCTATACTAAACCAACTCACCAAATTGTTGGCAAGACCCAGATGGAGTGGTCTGCCGATCTACACCCTTCCCTACCATGGTTCTCGTTGATTCTATTGAGAACCCCTAATGAATTTAGGAACCGTTCACCTTACCTTTCGTACTCAGGACATTTTTACTTATAAATCAGAAGTCAAAAGAATGCATTGCATTAACAATTCATTGAATTTTTATTCAAAACAAAAATGAATCTTAGAAGACTAATTAGATATTTTAACTTGGTTTGGTGATTTCAAATTTTAATCCAGGTAAATCAAACAATCAAAGAAAATTTTACGTTAATAGCTCAATCTTATTCTATCTTTACTCTAAAGGTATAAATCTTGCTAGATAAAAAAAATGCGCTCAGGCATGAATTAAGATTCGTGTCAAAAGCTCGATAGTCAAGGGTTTTGGCAAAAAAAAATATAAATATTCATTGTAGTATTATAACAAGTTACTTACCCGGATTTCCGGACAATGCATTGCGAAGGAACTCCGTTGCTTGTGCAATATGGCACGCAGATTTGATCTAAAAGGGGTAAAGTTATTTGTTTTTGCCTGATTCCTACAAAACGCGTTATTGTATCTTTTAGATTGTGAACTAAATCTGAGAGATACACTGAAGTAAAATTATCAAGGAACGATAGTTAACGAAAATTAGACCGCGATACTACTCTCTAGCAAAATTTCTTATTCTTCATAATACGATATAAAATTATCAGATTAATTCTGTAGAAAATGGAAAATTCAAAAATTATATTTAATCACCACCGAAGTACTAATTTATTTATATTAAAGAAATTTATAATCTAATAATCATAGTAATCAATCAATTTGAAAATAAAACAAGTAAAAGTGTTATCATCGGCCTGGCCGATGCTTTGATACCCTCCACTGCATAAAAGTCATGCAAAATGCTTGCCATGCGTGTTAGTATGTGTCTAATATTAGTTTTGTATGGTAGGTAGCAAAACTACTTTACCGACATAGACAATTTTCAATACCAACCCGACGACGGTTAAAAAAAAGTCCTCTCACAAAATTTCATTCACCTAAGTTAAGCCGTTTGGACGCTATCGTGCTTTAACAGACAGAGAGAGACGTGTGTTCAATAGTGGTTTTGTATGGGAGGTAACAGAACTGCTTGACCGACATGGACCATTTTTAATACAAACTTGAAGGCCATAAATATAAGACCTCTCATAAAATTTCAGTTGCCTAAGTCGATTCGTTCGGACGCTATCGTGATTTCAACAGACAGAGAAATACGTGGGTCTAATAGTGGTTTTGTATGGGAGGTACCAGAACTACTTGACCGACATAGCTCATTTTCAATACCAACCTGACGACGGTAAAAAGAAGTCGTCTCACAAAATTTCATTCGCCTAGGTCAATTCCTTTGGACGCTATCGTGCTTTCAACAGACAGACAGACAGACGGACAGACAGACAGACAGACAGACAGACAGACAGACAGACAGACAGACAGACAGACAGACAGACGGACATGGCTAAATCGATTCAGGATGTGATCCTGATTCAGAATATATATACTTTATAGGGTCTCCGGTGAATCCTTCTTGGCGTTACAAACGTAATGGCAAAGTGAATATACCTTCCTGTGGAGGGTATAAAAAAACGATGCTGCGACTGGAGTATGATGTGCAGGATTCGGAGCGACCAGGATCTGCTGCTACAGGATAACTCCTTCTTCCGATGTACTCATACTAGAGTATGCCGATGTAGGCTTAATTAAATGTCAAAGTCTATCGAATCCCGATCATTAAAAGTCACTTTGGGCACAGCCAATTAATTAAATTCAATTTAAAAATTGATTTGTGGATCGAACACCATTTCTTAAATGTTAGTTTGGGCACCAGCCAATTAATAAAATTAATTTTGGATCGAACACCATTTCTTAAATGTTAATTTGGGCACCAGCCAATAAATTAAAACTAATTTTGGATCGAACACCATTTATTAAACGTAGTTAGGGCACCAGCCATGTAATTACATAAATTTTGGATCAAACACCATTTCTTAAATGTTAATTTGGGCACCAGCCAATTAATTAAAAATTATTTTTGGATCGAACACCATTTATTAAACGTAGTTAGGGCACCAGCCAATTAATTAAAAATTATTTTTGGAACGAACACCATTTCTTAAATGTTAATTTGGGCTCCAGCCAATTAATTAAAAATTATTTTTGGATCGAATACCATTTCTTAAATGTTAATTTGGGCACCAGCCATGTAATTAAATAAATTTTGGATCGAACACCATTTCTTAAACGTAGTTTGGGCACCAGCCAATTAATTAAAAATTATTTTTGGATCGAACACCATTTATTAAACGTAGTTAGGGCACCAGCCAAGTAATTAAAATAAGATGAGGCACTTCGCCTGAGATAAAAAAATTAATTCAAAATTTCCGAGGCACATCGCCAACGATTATCAATTTATCCACCGGTAGCGAAAAATAACCGACTCGACCGCTGAATATCCATACTGGAATCATCCACTCAACTCAAAAAGAAACTAAAAACTGAACTCCTCGCGCAAAATCTCCTACCACCTTATATACCCATGCCGATGCCATTCCACACCCAACAACACCAACCCAAGCCAAGCCAACCGTCAACCAATAAGCATGTATCCCCACAAAAACTACCTCTGCCTTCTACGTATGATCACGTCGCATACCCACCAACTATACTCTGCCGCAAAACAAGTTTTGCCTATGCTAATACACTGGTGCGTGTGTGTACCATACAATTCCTCATAGTCATGCTTGTGCGAGGAAAATTCCATTCAGTGTGCGATGTTGGGGTACGAGGCAAAAAAAAAATGTATGTGAGAGATGGTAAACAAGGTACCGTTGTCTATAGGCTTCTATAGCTGCTGTATGGGAATTTCTTATGCAGTGGCGAGATATGTAAGTATAAAAAAAAATGCACGCTGTGACTTGAATTGGTAAACAAGTTACCGCTGCTTATGAGATCATGCTACTGTGTGTATAGTTTTTGCGCAGTGGCATGATTCCAAGGGGAATTGTGGTATTTTTCCACTGTTGACTCGACTGGATTTTACGCTTGGTACAGTCGAGTACCGAAAAGGTGGATATGTATGTAAAACTATTTTATTTTCAGATTTTAATTCTTTTATATTTAAACAACCGCAACGATGTGCTCGACTGAGTTTTGCATGTAATACAGTCGGGGACAAAAAAAATGGTCATGTGTGCAAAAATAATTTTCTAAACAGTTTTGATTACTTCTCTTTGTATGGCAACCAGTACAAGATTGCGATTCAAAACACACGTGGACTATTTAGCCAAGAAAGCATCGCAAATGCAGGGAGCTCTCTCGCGCATAATGCCTAACATTGGTGGTCCTGGATACGCAAGAAGGATCCTACTTTCCAGAGTAGTTACATCAGTCCTGTTGTATGCTGCCCCAGTCTGGGCGCAAGCACTGAGGACGAAGGAGACCAAAAGGAGGCTATTGTCAACATACAGGCTCTGCGCGCTACGGACAATCAGCGGCTTCCGAACCATATTGGATGAGGCCGCCTTTGTTATAGCTGGAATGGTTCCCGTCGACATTCTTGCAGACGAAATGTTGAGGATATATAACAAAAGAGTTTTAAAATAATACGATGCCAGTGAAATCGAGAGAATTAAAACTGAAGAAAAGGCAGGGTCAATAGCTATGTGGCAAGCTCGTTGGAATATCACAACGAAAGGCAGATGGACATACAAACTTATACCGACAATCCAGGAATGGATAGAACGTAACCATGCAGACTGTAACTACAACCTTACACAGTTCCTGTCAGGCCACGGTGGCTATCGCAAGTATCTGCACCGTTTTGGGCACGACAGCTCACCATTTTGCCCTGAATGCGTAAATGAAGATGAAGACACGGAGCACGCAGTATTATTGCCCACGCTTCATGGCATGGAGAAATACTTTGCCCAGCCCGTCACTTATCATCGACCACATGTTGCAGTCTGAAGAGAACTGGGCGGAATTATGCAATTTTATAACCATCCAACAAAATGAGCTACGGAGAAAGGCTAAGAAAGCCACAGCAGAAGCCTCAGAGGCCGCTGAAACACCAGAAGCAGGTGACACAACACGATTAGCTTGAATGCTAACCAACCCCGCGAAGTAATACCTAACGGCAGTCCCGCGGGGAGAGTGGTTCAAGTGTGTGGGGTGTGTACGTTTAGGCGCACTCCCGGCATCGAATATTCTTGTTTGTGAATCGTGCATGTTGGTAGCACGGGCTACCGCATCTTTAGAAGATTACCACATCCATTGGCGCATCCAAAAAAAAAATTAAAAATATTCGATGGACACAGCAAACGAGCAAAACAAAGAAGAAAAACAACAAAATTACCAAATGAATTAAACACAATTTAACAATAATGTACTCACCTGAATTATACTATAATACACAATATCTATTACAGCATACATGAATTAATAAATAAAAAAAAAAAACAAAAACGATATGAAATTAACTTAAATAAACTCCCGCACAAGAAAACAAGCAACAGCACCAGACAACACCAATCAAGTATGTAATTGCTAATAGCGAGTAATCACCGAACTGCTTTGCATCGTCATCGTCATCTTCGTCGTCGTCGCCAAGCAACAACAACAATTGCATGGAAAACAAACAAATGGTGGTACAGCGCATCGTTCACCGATTCAAGCGAGAACGGGGGCTTGTGTAGTACTACTTCAAGAACGATAGTATTACTTATCAGCGTTATCCAGGGTTACCACTCGTTTACTATTCTGTTTTCATTAACTTGTCTGACTGTATGTAAACAAGTATAATAATTTCTTGGTTTCTATTCATGTATTCCCATGTAATGAGAGAAATTGATTACATTACAATTACAAAGCATGAGCAGAGCACGCGCCAACAACACCAACAAGTATGAAGTTTTATGAAATACTGTAGCACATTTTACTGTTCTGTATTAGACTATAGGAGTTTGATTTTGAGTTTCAGACTTACTTTAGAAATTAAATTATATTTCTAATCATTCAATAAAATTTCTTCAAACTGTAAAGACCTGTTTTTATTTACACTGGCGCTTTAGGTTATGGGCCCAGTCCTGCCTAAAATAGAAACAGCTTTCGTGTTTGATTGAAATTGTATTGTTGCACATAAAGGGAAAAACATTTTTGAACCTTTTTTTTCACGGATTATTGAACTTCGACAATGGCTGAGGAAAAGGTATCCAAGATCCTAAGGCTGGATAATTTCGATCAGTGGACCCTATGGAAGTTCAATATTGTGATTGCGCTCAAGTCTGGTGGCTATTGGAACATTGTTAATGGTACCACCAGGAAACCGACGGATAATGTCGCTGCATGGGAGAAGCTAGACTTCCAGGCTCAGAAGACAATAGCACAAACATTGGGTGAGGAGGCATGTCTACATGTAATGAATTCTTGTGCGACATCAGCTGAGATGTGGACCAAGCTAGAGGAGGTTTATGAACGTAAGTCGGAGGTGAATATTCATCATCTGCAGCAGGAGTTCTTTACATATACCAAAGACCCAGACGATGGAATGGCGGTTCATATTTCGAAACTGCAAAGGATTGTGAAACGTCTGGCCGACTTAGGTGAACATATTTCACAAAACATGCTCATTACCAAAATTTGAATGACATTGCCTGAGTCGTATAACCACTTCCATTCATCGTGGGAATCTACGATAACGAACCTTGAAGAATCTCATTACCAGGCTCTGTATGGAAGAAATGAGGAAAAATCGTGTTGCATCAAAAGAGCAGAAAGGAGCATTTGAGGGTGATGCGTCATGGAATTCCAAAGATGATGAATCATGGTTTGCGGATACACGTGCTACGGATCACATGACGTTCCGAAGAGAGTGGTTTTCGAGCTTACAGGAGTTTTCCAAGGAGAAACCGGTAAAGGTTGGAAATGGTTAGGTTGTCTACGCAAAAGGAAATGGAATCATTGACATTGAAGCCTTCAACGGACAAGAATGGGTGAAGAAGCAAATATTTTCCGTATTGTATGTTCCAGATATGAAAGTCAACCTATTCTCGGTGTTGCAGAGTCAATGTTATTGCACATCACCAAATCAACAATGCCCACACCTATCCATAAAGCTGCTCATCATCGATGACAGAAGACGAAACAAATACACCAAATGACAACACATATTAAGTCAAAATTACATTTACACATTATAAACAATACACATTATATACAAATTCCTTACATTATAACATAAAACAAATATACATAAATGTCATTGGTGTACGAATTGCGTGTACAATAACTTCTCATCGAGAATCCAATAAAACCATTATAACGTTGTGAACGTCGTGTCTTTTCTTTACATTTTTGGTTTCTTTATTTCGCCACTAAAAATACATGTCGTTACATTTGGTCCTTCTCGGTACATTTGTTCTTTTTCGCGTCTAATTTAAATGTTAATTGTTAATTGTATTTGAACTTTGACAAGAAATTCAATTACAAGTAAATTTGACAAAAAAAAGTGGGGTTAGGAAGTGCAATACAAAGTGCAATTCATTTCTCGACGTATGAAAACTAAAACTATATTAAATTTAACTTAAATTATATTAAAACTTAAATCTATTGACATTTGGTGTGTGTGTTAATCGTTATTATACGCGTCGTGCAACGAATAAATCGCCAGATAAAACATCCAGCTATATTCACTATCCAGGGGATTGAGGAAATTTGGTCTGTGACGAATACAACAACAATTACCAACATCCAAACTCAGCAAAAGCAAGTAAGTTTTGCTTTTATTACTACTTTTACTACTTAAAGCAATTATATTATCGCATAATACTAATAAATAAGTGCATAATCATAATGTCCGAGGCTAAATTTAACTGCGGTAGGTTACAAAAAGGCGTATTAACCATGGTTGTTAACAGTTTCACCAGTTTTAAGAACTGCACCAAGAAGCGTAAGCAACAAACATATGTCGCAAGTCGTCTCAACATGCTGGAGGAAAATATGCGAGTTGCTAGGCAGTACCACGAGGCAATCGTCGGGGCCGGAAGGCTTGAAGCAGATCTGAAATTGGAGGAATTAGTTGTTGTGTACGAGCAAATACAAGAAACTTACCTTGAGTATCGAAGCGATTTGTTGGAGGCGTTGGAGAAATTCTCCCAGGCAGCTGCACCTGCAAGTGTTGCTCCAGGTGAATCGGCGGCATACAGCAGCAAAATTAGGGTTCGCGAAATCGATATTCCGAAGTTCAGCGGCTCGTACACAACATGGAGGTCTTTTCAAGGTTTGTTTGAGTCCATGGTCCATAAAAATACATCTTTAAGCGAAATCGACAAAATGCATTACCTGAAGTCGTGCTTAGTGGGTGAGGCTGAGCGACTGCTGCAACATCTTCCTTGCGATGCGGGTAACTACGCAAAGGCATGGGAGCTGCTAACTTCGCGCTACGATCATAAACGCGTGCTGGTCAATGCACAGCTGAAGTTGCTTTTTGGGCAGTCGTCTTTATCCAAGGAATCAGCGAATGGACTGAAGGAGTTGTTGGACACATCTCAGGAGTGTGTTCATGCGTTGGCGAACTTGGGGTTGCGGGTAGAACATTGGGACGCGATTTTGATATACGTCCTCCTTCACAAATTGCCGAATTCTACTCAGCAGCTCTAGGAAGAGAAGTTGGGGAACCTCAAGGAGCTGCCAACGTACAAACAGTTCACCGAATTTTTGGAAACTCGCTTCCGCACTCTTGAGGTGGTCGACCAGCAGAACCTGAAGGGGAGTTCCAGGCCTTGGGTAAGAGAGGATTTAGCTGTCAGCACGAGAAACCGGTCGTACATAGAACGTCAGCGGGTATTTTTAGCAAATACGTCTTCTAGAGATGTCTTTTCATGTAAGCTATGTCATCAGGGACAACATGCGCTGAGGAAATGTCAACGCTTCCTGAATTTTAATGCGATCCAGCGAAAACAGGCAGTCAGGAATGCAAAGGTTTGTGACAATTGTCTTGGTTATGGGCACATGGTGCGAGAGTGTTCAAGCACTAAGTGTTGCTACTTTTGCCAACAACGTCATCATTCCCTTCTGCATGTTGATGATATGCAGACTAACAACAGTTCCCAAAACAGCAACTACCACGACAAAAATAGCAACAGCAACTACCATCACAACAATAACAACTACTACAGCGATAACAATCATGGTAACAACATGCAGCCAACAATAACACAATGTTTACAACAGCCCAGATCCGGTAATGGACAGCCACAGGTCGCCGTGAATCCAAACGCACCCGCCTTTCGACCTTCTTGTCCGCCTCAACCTTCGGAGGAACCGCAGCCATCGACGAGCAGGCAGATCAACACCTTCTACTCTGTCTCGCAACAGTCAAAGGTGCTTTTGGCAACAGCAATGGTAAGGGTGAGGTCAGCTGATGGACGTTTCCATGATCTGCGTGCTTTAATCGATCCCGGATCAGAAGCGACATTTATCACCGAATCTGCGGCACAGTTGTTGAAGTTGAAGAGACATCGTGCATTTTTCGAGGTATCTGGGTTGGGGATGGTCAGCAGCGGCACAACACGAAATTATGTCGACATATCGTTTGCATCACGGCATTCGACATTTGAGAGCGCCGTTAGGGCGTTCGTTTTCAAGTCGCTGACTGGGCTTCTGCCGACCCAAAAAATGGTACCTGACAAATGGCAACATCTTTCCGGTTTGCATTTAGCGGATCCTGATTTTTATGTTCCTGCGCAAGTCGATTTACTGTTTGGAAGTGACGTTTTCGCCGAAATACTCCTTCCAGACATTATACGCTGTGAAAACAAAGTAGCACCAATAGCGCAAAAGACGAGGCTAGGATGGATAATCTTTGGTAAGGTTCTAACCGAGAATCCGCAACGTTTACGCAGCTTTGTGCAGTTAAGTGCTCCGAGTTCCCAGCTGCAAACATTTCGGGAAATAGAAGACGAGCCGTTCAAAACCAGGGTTCCTGAAGAACACATCGTTTGTGACGAACATTTCGACAGAAAAACCCAACGTTTGTCCAGCGGGCAAAATTTGGATCTGTGCTATGAGGAGCAGCATCCAACAATTTTATGTGGGTTGTTACGGAATGCTCACCATGCGGAGGTCGCTGGTACATTGGCAAATTTTGGTACCGAATGGCATTTCATTCCCCCCACTTCCCCACATTTTGGAGAACTATGGGAAGCAGGGGTGAAGTTGGTCAAGTACCATTTAAAAAGAGTTGTCGGCAATGAGAGACTTGCCTACGAGGAATTCGCCACGTTTCTTAAACAGACAGAAGCATGTCTGAATTCAAGGCCCTTATGTCCTCTCTCTGACAACGTCAATGACTTGGAAGTCATAACGCCAGCACACTTTTTGGCCGGTGAGCCACTCCAAACCAAAACCCAAGATGACAACACACCGCCGCGGAAGATTGACTACCTCGATAGTTGGAAACGGCTACAATTATTCTTCGACACGTTTTGCCACAAATGGAAAAATGAGTACTTATCGCGACTCCAACACCATCCGAAATGGATAAAAACGGAAGCGGAATCGAAAACCGGAGACTTCGTTCTTCTTAAAGACGAACGTCTTCCACCGCCTCATTGGAGTTCAGCGAGGATTCACGAAACGCATGCCGGATTTACTCCCGTTTTAAACGTAAAAACGATATTAGGCCTACTTAAACGACTACTCACGAAAATATTCTATCTGCCAACGATTACGATGATCTCTAAATTGAAATATCTAAAACCTAAAACTCTACAAAAAAAAAAAAAAAAATATCAGCATCTGCAAATAAATAAAAAACTATCAAAAATAATACATATTATACATACTACATACATAACATAACTAAATAATAAAACCAAACCAGTAACCTAAACATAGAAATATACAGTCCACACCACATTCAAAGAAACTAAACGTTCACAACACATTCAAACGCATCGTACCAAAAAACATGCAAAATCAAATCATACATACACATAATGCGTCGTATCAAAAACACGCCTTAAAAACAACAAATTAAAAATATGAATTCGCATCGTAGCAATTTACATGAAATTTCATAATTTTCTACACTCAAATACTGCGTCGTATCTAAAACACGCAATACAAAAACATTTAACAAATAACTCTATTTAACTAAATACGTTTTTACATTTTTATCAATTATTAATAGGTATAATAATTATAAGAAATACATATATTTATCGAACACAATTATTGTTGTAATCGATTGTTATCGAAATTACCCACATCACTACCAGAGAAATAAACACAACAAAAAAAGTATGCAAAACAAAATGCATGCAAAACGTCAACAAAACCATAAAAATAAAATTTTTCCGCGAATACACACACACACTCTAATATATTTATTCTAATCTTATGCTAATACATACTACGAAGTCTAATATAAAGTACAATAAAACAACACATGCAATTAATTATGGAATTCATTTGCTAAATTACCTGTGATACTGCAGCCGCCATCGTCGCAATCATCATAACCGTCATCGCCGTCAACATCAACATCATCGTATTCATCAGCGATTATCAATAAAAGTACATAACAGCTACCATTTAAAATGTTTATCATATTTTAACACCAAACACAAACCGATTAAACGAATCTTCACAATCACATAACATTACAAAACACAAACGAAATGATCATTATTAAACACTTAATTAAAAGAAAACACCGAACACGATAAAAAAAAAATTACGCACGATCGCCATTCATTGAAAATATTACACACGGAACTTACTGGACTTGGAGTGGAGTACGAGACAATAAGTGCAAAGGAGATGCATACTGCACATGCACATTCATATCAAATGTTTATATTTTTGTTGTACTTCGTACTTATGTTTGTCTTTATCTGTCGTTCTTGGATAAATGTATTTTTTTGTTTGTCAAAATATTAATTGTCTCTCTCTTTACATGTCAATAATGGAAGTGATGAAGGTCGGCAAGGTAGTCAAATATTGACTGGGATGTTATTGAGGTCGATGAATTTTATTTTTCGTTCAACAACCAAATCAAGCGAAGGATGTTATTACCTGTCATATATTCGCACTGTGTCATGAAGCATCCTTATGTTGACCCCTTAAAATTATATACCTATCAGTTGTTGTCAGTTGTCAAACTTATGAATTAACAAGTAAAAGTGTTATCATCGGCCTGGCCGATGCTTTGATACCCTCCACTGCATAAAAGTCATGCAAAATGCTTGCCATGCGTGTTAGTATGTGTCTAATATTAGTTTTGTATGGTAGGTAGCAAAACTACTTTACCGACATAGACAATTTTCAATACCAACCTGACGACGGTTAAAAAAAAGTCCTCTCACAAAATTTCATTCACCTAAGTTAAGCCGTTTGGACGCTATCGTGCTTTAACAGACAGAGAGAGACGTGTGTTCAATAGTGGTTTTGTATGGGAGGTAACAGAACTGCTTGACCGACATGGACCATTTTTAATACAAACTTGAAGGCCATAAATATAAGACCTCTCATAAAATTTCAGTTGCCTAAGTCGATTCGTTCGGACGCTATCGTGATTTCAACAGACAGAGAAAGACGTGGGTCTAATAGTGGTTTTGTATGGGAGGTACCAGAACTACTTGACCGACATAGCTCATTTTCAATACCAACCTGACGACGGTAAAAAGAAGTCGTCTCACAAAATTTCATTCGCCTAGGTCAATTCCTTTGGACGCTATCGTGCTTTCAACAGACAGACAGACAGACGGACAGACAGACAGACAGACAGACAGACGGACATGGCTAAATCGATTCAGGATGTGATCCTGATTCAGAATATATATACTTTATAGGGTCTCCGGTGAATCCTTCTTGGCGTTACAAACGTAATGGCAAAGTGAATATACCTTCCTGTGGAGGGTATAATAATCAGTGGCGACGAGGAATTTTAGATTGAGAAAAATCTAAGCGATGGAATCCACACAACAACTTATACAAGCATTAACAAATGCACTACAAAATTTACAAGTACAACCAGCTGCAAATGCAACTAACCTGCACTTTGAGTCATTCAACGAAAGCGAAGAACTGTTCCCAAACTATATAAAGCGACTTGAAAATTACCTGGCTCTAAGGAATATCGTCGATCTTACAAAAAAGCGGCAAGTATTGATTAATTGCATTGGTGCCAAATACTACCAGCTTTTATCAAATTTAACAGCCCCAGATGAACCAGATACGAAGTCATACGATCACCTTATTGAGATTCTCAAGAATCATTTGAGTCCCAAACCAAATGAAATCACGGAACAACACAAATTCTTACTCAGGTTACAGCATGAAGGCGAAACGGTAGCCAGTTTTTTAGCAGAATTAAAGAAACTGAGTTCCTACTGTAATTTCGCTTGCGAATCATGTAAAAAATCCACACTTGCGACTCATTTGCGTTCACAGTTTATCAGAGGATTACGAGACTCTGATATAAAAGAGAGACTTCTACAAGAGAAAGATCTTACTTTAGAGAAAGCACTCTCAATTGCACTCGGAATAGAATCGTCGAAAACCGAAAGCCGCACAATGAATAATATTCACCAGTTACAAATCAGAGGGAAACATCGGGGTCCACCACAGGGGAATCCAACGACCTCCGCGGCACAAGCGCACACTCGAAAAACCACCAACTTTGTACAAAATCGGGAAAGAGACATCACATGCTTCAGATGTGGGAAACTGGGCCATATGGCAAACAAGTGTCGAGCGACGAACTTGTTCTGCAAAAATTGCCGAACAACAGGACATAATACATCGGTCTGTATAAAGTCTCGGTCATCTCCGAGAGATGCTAATGCCTTACAAGTGATAACAGATCACAATGATGATGATGATGACGATGATGATGATACGGTTGATGGTGATTACCTGCCACATGAAATAAATGCTCTAACATTAGCAAGTGAGGAGAGTGAATGTTTACACTCCCTGAAGGTACAGAGAAACTGTGTTGATACTCACAGTGGTAAGTACTTTATTAAGCTGACAATCAATGGAGTTCCCTTCGAGATGGAATTAGATACCGGAGCTGCCATATCAGTAATGAACTACAATACTTTTAAAAAGCACTGGCCAAATGCCAAAATAATACCCACTAAAGTCATGCTCAAAACTTACAATAATGATATTTTTCCGGCTCTGGGTAAGTCCAAAGTAGACGTGAAATGCGATAAAGGGGAGATTAAATCCTATTTATATTTGGTAAATGGAAATTTTGATTCGTTAATGGGGCGAGAGTGGGTAGATGCATTAAATTTGCTAGGAATAAACTCAGTGAACACACTTTCAGGAAAAGAAGACGTGGTACGAATGAAGGAGCGGATTTTTGCTGAATTCAGTGACGTGTTCGAGCAAAAAGTAGGAACTATCCCAGGTGTAAAGGGCGTTTTGAAATTACGGGAAGGAACTTTGCCCATCTTCGTGAAAGCTAGAGAAACACCCTATGCTATTCGTTCACTAATAGAAGGAGAAATCGAGCGGTTGGAAGAACAAGGAATTTTGGAGAGAGTTGAGCATTCCGATTGGGGAACGCCAATAGTCCCTGTCATTAAGGCAGACAAATCGATTCGCTTGTGCGCAGACTACAAGGTTACTTTAAATAACTGCATAGTAAATGATAACTACCCAATTGCAAAAATTCAGGAATTATACGACAAACTTAAGGGTGGTGAGTACTTTTGCACATTTGACATTTTTAAGGCTTATTTACACCTCAGCATGTCGGAGGAAAGTGCTCTGATGCAAACCATTACCACCACGTTAGGTCTTTTCAAAGTAAACAAGCTAATGTTTGGAGTTAAAACAGCTCCTAATATATGGACGCGAATCATGGACAATATACTCAAAGATCTTAAGGGGGTGGCTTGGTTTTTTGACGATATTATTGTGGCGGCAAAAACTCTTGAAGAGTTGTTTCAACGGTGTTGTTCACTATTGAGTGTACTACGGAAATTCAATCTACATATAAACATATCGAAATGCAAATTATTTGAGAAGAGTGTGGTATACTTGGGTCATAAAATCGATAAAGATGGCTTACATAAAACCCAAGAGAAGATTGAGAGAAGTAATTGCTCGATTTGGAATTCCAAGAGTCTTAGTTTCTGACAACGGCAGCAACTTTACTTCGAAGGAATTTCAAGAGTTTTTGAAATCCAACAACATTATACATAAACGAACATCTCCAGCGCATCCTTCTACAAATGGACAAGCTGAACGTTTTGTCCAAGTTTTAAAGAATGGACTACGTTCTTCCAGAAATGACTCTGGGGATTTTCATACGAAACTACATCGTCTATTAGTCCAGTACAGGAAAACTCCTTGCTCGTCTACCGGTAAAAGCCCCGCGGAGATGATGTTGAAGTTTAACTTTTGTACCAGACTGGATTTTTTGCGGCCGTCCAGTATTGAAGAGGGAACGACATTGGAGTGCAAACGGAGTTTTATTAAAGGCGAGCTAGTTCAAGTTCGTTTTTACCAAAATAAGGACTGTAAGTGGAAATTCGGGAAGGTCAGTCAGCGAGATGGGCATCTACATTATATCGTGGATGTTGATGGAACTCCATATCGGAGACATATCGATCAAATGAGGCCTACACTGGTTGAAGGTAATTTCTCAGATTGCATTCCACTATCTCTTCCAATAGGAACTCAACCAGCACCAGCTGCACTCGAAAATACATCAACAGGGCGCGACGTTATTCCGATGTTGAAGACAACTGAAGATTTCGCGAACGCAAAAAACCACTCAGCCGACGTTCCAAAAATTGCCGTATCAGAACCGAATGGGTGTCCCGAGCAAGAAGCGTTGGTTAGAGATGCCACTAACCCGGGTGGGAACCAACAGGAAGAACTGGAGCCTAGAAGATCGAAGAGAGTGCGGACTCAACCCGCCCGCTACCAAGCCATGTAAAATAAAGTGGGGAAGACTGTCATATATTCGCACTGTGTCATGAAGCATCCTTATGTTGACCCCTTAAAATTATATACCTATCAGTTGTTGTCAGTTGTCAAACTTATGAATTAATAAATGTCATTCCATATTTTGAAGTTGAAGAACGTGGTCGATTGATTCAGGTTAGGATTTATCATTACCTCAAAGACTAGATGATGGAGTTTGCGAACTACGTTCACGGGCGGGGAGAATGTTGCAGAGTCAATGTTATTGCACATCACCAAATCAACAATGCCCACACCTATCCATAAAGCTGCTCATCATCGATGACAGAAGACGAAACAAATACACCAAATGACAACACATATTAAGTCAAAATTACATTTACACATTATAAACAATACACATTATATACAAATTCCTTACATTATAACATAAAACAAATATACATAAATGTCATTGGTGTACGAATTGCGTGTACAATAACTTCTCATCGAGAATCCAATAAAACCATTATAACGTTGTGAACGTCGTGTCTTTTCTTTACATTTTGGTTTCTTTATTTCGCCACTAAAAATACATGTCGTTACACTCGGTAAACTGTGCGCTTAACAAGGGATTAACGATGACTGCAAAAGGTATGTTGTGTGAATTACTCAGCGGTAATGAAGTGGTTGCTATTGGGAAATGTGACAAAAGATCGTTATTCAAGATTATGTTTAGGATAGATGACACTGAAGTTTCTTCTAAGGCTCATTCAGCTGTGGTTGAGAAGTCCACACTAGACATTTGGCATCAAAAAATGGTTCACCAAGGAAAAGAACATGTCAAGAAAGTTTTGACCAAGCGTAACAATTTTATGTGGGTGGTTACGGAATGCTCGCCATGCGGAGGTCGCTGGTACATTGGCAAATTTTGGTACCGAATGGCATTTCATTCCCCCCACTTCCCCACATTTTGGAGAACTATGGGAAGCAGGGGTGAAGTTGGTCAAGTACCATTTAAAAAGAGTTGTCGGCAATGAGAGACTTGCCTACGAGGAATTCGCCACGTTTCTTAAACAGACAGAAGCATGTCTGAATTCAAGGCCCTTATGTCCTCTCTCTGACAACGTCAATGACTTGGAAGTCATAACGCCAGCACACTTTTTGGCCGGTGAGCCACTCCAAACCAAAACCCAAGATGACAACACACCGCCGCGGAAGATTGACTACCTCGATAGTTGGAAACGGCTACAATTATTCTTCGACACGTTTTGCCACAAATGGAAAAATGAGTACTTATCGCGACTCCAACACCATCCGAAATGGATAAAAACGGAAGCGGAATCGAAAACCGGAGACTTCGTTCTTCTTAAAGACGAACGTCTTCCACCGCCTCATTGGAGTTCAGCGAGGATTCACGAAACGCATGCCGGATTTACTCCCGTTTTAAGCGTAAAAACGATATTAGGCCTACTTAAACGACTACTCACGAAAATATTCTATCTGCCAACGATTACGATCATCTCTAAATTGAAATATCTAAAACCTAAAACTCTACAAAAAAAAAAAAACATATCAGCATCTGCAAATAAATAAAAAACTATCAAAAATAATACATATTATACATACTACATACATAACATAACTAAATAATAAAACCAAACCAGTAACCTAAACATAGAAATATACAGTCCACACCACATTCAAAGAAACTAAACGTTCACAACACATTCAAACGCATCGTACCAAAAAACATGCAAAATCAAATCATACATACACATAATGCGTCGTATCAAAAACACGCCTTAAAAACAACAAATTAAAAATATGAATTCGCATCGTAGCAATTTACATGAAATTTCATAATTTTCTACACTCAAATACTGCGTCGTATCTAAAACACGCAATACAAAAACATTTAACAAATAACTCTATTTAACTAAATACGTTTTTACATTTTTATCAATTATTAATAGGTATAATAATTATAAGAAATACATATATTTATCGAACACAATTATTGTTGTAATCGATTGTTATCGAAATTACCCACATCACTACCAGAGTAATAAACACAACAAAAAAGGTATGCAAAACAAAATGCATGCAAAACGTCAACAAAACCATAAAAATAAAATTTTTCCGCGAATACACACACACTCTCTAATATATTTATTCTAATCTTATGCTAATACATACTACGAAGTCTAATATAAAGTACAATAAAACAACACATGCAATTAATTATGGAATTCATTTGCTAAATTGCCTGTGATACTGCAGCCGCCATCGTCGCAATCATCATAACCGTCATCGCCGTCAACATCAACATCATCGTATTCATCAGCGATTATCAATAAAAGTACATAACAGCTACCATTTAAAATTTTTATCATATTTTAACACCAAACACAACCCGATTAAACGAATCTTCACAATCACATAACATTACAAAACACAAACGAAATGATCATTATTAAACACTTAATTAAAAGAAAACACCGAACACGATAAAAAAAAAATTACGCACGATCGCCATTCATTGAAAATATTACACACGGAACTTACTGGACTTGGAGTGGAGTACGAGACAATAAGTGCAAAGGAGATGCATACTGCACATGCACATTCATATCAAATGTTTATATTTTTGTTGTACTTCGTACTTATGTTTGTCTTTATTTGTCGTTCTTGGATAAATGTATTTTTTTGTTTGTCAAAATATTAATTGTCTCTCTCTTTACATGTCAATAATGGAAGTGATGAAGGTCGGCAAGGTAGTCAAATATTGACTGGGATGTTATTGAGGTCGATGAATTTTATTTTTCGTTCAACAACCAAATCAAGCGAAGGATGTTATTACCTCAAAGACTAGATGATGGAGTTTGCGAACTACGTTCACGGGCGGGGAGAATGTTGCAGAGTCAATGTTATTGCACATCACCAAATCAACAATGCCCACACCTATCCATAAAGCTGCTCATCATCGATGACAGAAGACGAAACAAATACACCAAATGACAACACATATTAAGTCAAAATTACATTTACACATTATAAACAATACACATTATATACAAATTCCTTACATTATAACATAAAACAAATATACATAAATGTCATTGGTGTACGAATTGCGTGTACAATAACTTCTCATCGAGAATCCAATAAAACCATTATAACGTTGTGAACGTCGTGTCTTTTCTTTACATTTTGGTTTCTTTATTTCGCCACTAAAAATACATGTCGTTACACTCGGTAAACTGTGCGCTTAACAAGGGATTAACGATGACTGCAAAAGGTATGTTGTGTGAATTACTCAGCGGTAATGAAGTGGTTGCTATTGGGAAATGTGACAAAAGATCGTTATTCAAGATTATGTTTAGGATAGATGACACTGAAGTTTCTTCTAAGGCTCATTCAGCTGTGGTTGAGAAGTCCACACTAGACATTTGGCATCAAAAAATGGTTCACCAAGGAAAAGAACATGTCAAGAAAGTTTTGACCAAGCGTAACATAAGTTTCGTTGAGGATAATACTTTCTGCGAAGCGTGTGTTTACGGTAAGCATCACAGAGAATCTTTCGCCAAGAGTAACAAACGGGCAAATGCTATTGGGGATCTCATACACACGGACTTGTGTGGTCCCATGGAGAACATGAGCATCGGAGGATCAAGGTACATGTTGCTGTTCAAAGATGATTTTTCCAACTATCGATGGGTATACTGTCTGAAGAGAAAGTCAGATGTGTTCAGTTTCATGCATGTTTTCTTGGATGAGTTCTACACTTAGCTAAGGACAACGGTAAAGAAAATAAGATCAGACAACGGAAGTGAATTTTGTAATGGCAATATGGAAACTTTGCTTAACTCTAAGGGAATTCAGCATGACAGAACCGTTCCATACTCTCCACAACAAAATGGTCGTGCCGAGAGGGATATAAGGACTACAATCGGGGCAGCAAGATCAATGATACACGCTAAGGATTTATCATTGACATTGTTGCGTTAAAATTTACGCACAAAACCTTTGACCTTTCCATCCCTCCTGTTCCTGAACCATTTCCACTTTTGGCCTTTTGAACCATTTTCTCCCGTTGTCTTTTTATTTATAGACACCGTACTTGATGCCGATCTGGAACCATACGTGTTCGTCTACCTCGATGACATAATCATCATCACCAACACATTCGAAAAACATTTAGAGGTATTGGGAGAAGTTCTTAAACGTATCAGGGAAGCTGGACTAAAGGTTAGTGAGGAGAAATGTAATTTTTGTAGACCGTCGCTGAAATTTTTAGGTTATGTAGTAGACAGAAATAGACTACACGTAGATCCGGAAAAGATAGAAAGTATGTTAAACATTCCTGCTCCCAAAAACGTCAAACAGGTTAGAAGTTTTATCGGAACGGTATCCTGGTATAGGAGATTTATTTATTTTCAGTTTTGGTGAAACCGTTATCCGATCTTTTGAAGAAGAATAGTAAATTTTCCTGGAGTATAGAGTGCGAGGAGAGTTTTAGGAAGGCAAAAGAGTGCCTAATTTCAGCTCCCATCCTGACGTGTCCGGATTTTACGAGGCCTTTTGTCGTTCAGACCGATGCCTCGGATTTTGGGATAGGAGCTGTATTGAGCCAACTATTTGATGAAGGCGAAAAGGTGATTTGCTATTTGAGCAGGTCTTTGAACAGGTGCGAGAGGAATTACTCCACCACAGAGAAAGAGTGTTTAGCAGTCTTGTGGGCCATAGAGAAACTGCGGCCATATCTAGAAGGGGTAAAATTTGGGGTCGTCACGGATCATTACTCGCTAATTTGGCTTAGCAAGCTTAAGGATCCAGCGGGTAGGCTAGCGCGGTGGGCAGTACGCTTACAACAATTTGATTTTGATATCATCCATAGGAAAGGAAAGGAACATGTTGTGCCAGATATGCTTTCAAGAAGCGTACCGGCAATTGCTGGGATTTCAGAGCACAATTCAGATCCTTGGATAACGAAAATGAAAGAGAAGGTACAAGCGAACCCATTAGATTTGCCCGCATGGCGTGTAGAACGGGGGATCTTATTTAAGTATGTTAGGGCAAATCGTATTTTAGTTCATGATAGTAACTCTGAGTGGAAAATAGTCGCGTCTAAAAGTGATAGGATTAGAATTTTAGGAGAGTGCCACGATCATCCGTTAGCAGGACATATGGGGGTAAAGAAAACATTTGCTAGGATAGGAGAAAGATATTATTGGCCGAAGATATCGGATATAACTAGATATGTACGAAATTGCAAGGTTTGCCATAGTGTGAAGCCAGTGAATGATAGGCCGGCGGGTTTGATGACGGAGAGGAAAGGGGTAACCGATCCGTGGGAGATGATTTGTGTGGACTTGGTTGGTCCACTTCCAAAATCGAATAGGGGTTTTAACTATATTTTAACCGTTGAAGACTACTTCACTAAATTCCCATTGTTGTTCGCCCTGAGATCTGCGACAGCAAAATTAGTTTGTAAAGAGTTAGAGGATAACGTCTTTTTATTGTTCGGAGTCCCAAAAATTATAGTGTGTGATAATGGTCCACAGTTTAAAAGTAAAGAGCTTAAGGCATTAATACGGAGTATCACCGTATTATGCAAATTTTGGTCGAGGTATGGTGACTTTTGGACGTACGTCCTTAACCACCATTCCGCATGAGGGGGGCATGAATACGGGTGATAATCATGAGCAATTCAGAATTCTTAGGGAAAGTATAAGGAAAAAGCTAGAGGCGGCAGCCGCAAAAGCGTACAATCTTCGGAGGAGAGATGTTCAGTATCTCCAAAATGAATTAGTGTGGAGACGAAACTTCATACTATCCGACGCCGCGAACTATTATACTGCCAAATTAGCGCCAAAATATATCGGCCCATTCCGCATAAAGAAAAGAGTATCGCCGTGGACTTATACGTTACAAGATGAAGATAACCACGAACGCGGAACGTGGAACGTAAAAGACCTCAAACCATATTACGAGGACCCCGAAGAATAAATTAGTCGCGTAACAAACCAGGATCGTTACGCAAAGAGGAACTGAGATATATGTTTCCCTTACGTAGTGTCGTTTACCTTTTACTTCGACTTTCTTCTATTAGAAAGTCAATCTCACCTCTTCGGAGGTAAGGGTGGAGTTTGTTGCGTTAAAATTTACGCCAAAACCTTTGACCTTTCCATCCCTCCTGTTCCTGAACCATTTCCACTTTTGGCCTTTTGAACCATTTTCTCCCGTTGTCTTCCGGGCGTTTCCCTTTCGCTCCTGGAGGATGACACATGTAGTTTTTCCTAGAGCCCAGACGGACGGTCAGGAATCTCTCAATGGGCGGACGGACGGTCCCCAATATATGGATAAAAAAACAAGGGACAGGTGATCCCCACCGACATCAAAATGATCGTGGAAAGAATTCTTTCACTAAGGCTTTTAAGCCCAAAAAGTACGTCTGTCCTCGTCGAATTAGAATAAAAAGTTATCGTAAGGCCCCGTGCCCATCCTAAATAAATATGGCAAAACAAGCCATCACTAACAAAAAAAAATAATATTGTAAACGATAACTACCAACTACCTGGGTTCAGTTAGCTTACCATTTCTCTGCGCGAAAGCTCACTCGACATTAGTATGGGGGTCGCGAGTTATTTATCCTTCCACTCCTAGTTGTTATTTTTGTTATTATTGTTAAAAGATAATCCTATTTAAGTCTGGTCGGGGTTGGCAAAAAGCGAACCTAAGCAACCACTAAGATATCTAATCGAACAGCGCTAGATCGGTATTGTGAATACTGCTGGAATGAATGTATCACCGAAGGAGAAGTTGTCAAAGCTCTGGACGTGATTCCCTTTGCTTTGACAACTACGACGACGGCAGCTGGGGCGAATTCAACACTAATACCAGAAAGACTCCTCCCGCCAAAAATGACAGGGCGGCAAGGACGTCATATTTTAATAAATAAACACCAAAAACGCATATCGAAAAATCGAACAGCGAAAACCAAAAATAAGTGTATTAAAACACAAAAATTCTAGTGAATAAATTCTACGATTTCGGCCTTGAACGAAAAAAAAAGATGGCTGAATTCGCCCCATGTATGAAAGGCTGCGTGTGTGTGTGCGTGTATGGGTGTGTGTGGAAGATTATCAGCGCAGGCGTACGTCACTTTTTGGTTAACCGACTGAGAGACAGGACGTAGAGAAAAGTTGAAAAAAAAACAGAGCAAATAAGTAGTGAAGACAAGTTGTGTCTAGAGAAAAAAGGAAGTTAAGACGAGAAAAATCCACAGGACGAAAAAAGAGTTTTCGTGCAGAGTGGACATCATTATCCAGTGGTTGTAGCGGGGAGCTTTTGGTCACCCCCATCCGCCAGGTCAGAGGACATAGTTATTTTCCTAGGAGAGGAAGGATAAAAGGAAAAAAAAGGGGAAAAACAAAAAAACAGATAAGTAGGGTGTTTTCAGTGTGGTATAGTTCGTATCGTTTAAATTTTACTTTGTTAAAAATTGTCGAGTGAGATTTCGTTCCGTTCTTTTATAGTAGCAATTAACGGCTACTCTGTATGTTCGCGACCCGTTGTGTCTTTTGTGACCGTTGTCCCGAGAACCGTATGGTAATCGGAAGTTATCCGTTGGCCTAAAACCGCAAAGTTAAATAATTTTCTTTTTTTTATAAATTCGTTTTTACATCCCCACCTTGAGGGTTTGCTTGTTCTTTTCACTCTTTCTTTACTTTGCGTTCTAACCTACTCGTTCTTGTTTCGAACAGAGAGGATACTAAGTCGCGCAACAAAAAACAGTTGTGTAAAGCGATACTGAGAGCTTCCAGCTCTGTGATGTTTTTTAACAAACCAGTGGCCATTCCACTTTGTAATCATTACTAATCATAAGTGCCAATAAACTTATCAAATTTCCATTTGGGAAACATAATTTTCATTTTTTATTTCGTCGTACATCGTTCACCAAAATCCATAATTGTCTCCTAAAAGGTTTCGCAATCTTCCTTTCCAAAAGCTGCGTGGCGCCCTTATTCAAATACACCAATCATTTACCTTTGTTTATCATATCTAATATTATTGTGATTGAACCCACACCCAGCTGACTAGCCAAATCACAGCATCAACGTGCTGCTTGTTGCACTTTCGGTTTTCTCTTTGCCCTCCCCATTCGCCATTTATTCGACCGATCGCCGAAATTGTCATTTCGACTTACAACCTCTCGGGCAGCGGCGGCTGCATTTGTTTACCCGGTCATTTTCAACGCACCTAATAAAATCGTATACGGAATTGTCTTTTAGTAATATAAGTGCAACAAATTGGCGCCCAACGTGGGGCTTCTGTATTAATACAATTAATTAAATAATAGAATAATCATCCGCGATTCAATAAATCGAAAATCGATCCAACAATCAAATCGTCTGAATCAAAAAAAAATTCAATCATCAGTGTGTGCTGTGCATATATAGTGCATTTCTTTCGCCTATACTTATAACTTGTCTGTATTGTTGCAAAATTATTTACCGCGATCAAACTACTTTTTTAATTAGATTAATTGGCGAATAGAAAAACGAAATAACAAAAAAATTGCAGTCGCCACTGCCCGGGAGAAAATTTCGAATGAAATGTCAATAGCCAGAGACTACTATATGTAGATCGCGCACAATTTGCAACACCAGCCACTGGAAAGTGGGCTGGGTTCAGCTTCGCTCAGCGAGGGTCGGGTTCGTTGTGATCTTTGACTGTTCACTTGATCAAGGTGACAATTTGTTTTAATTAATCTCCGTATTCGATGTATAATTGCTATAACCTGTAAATAAGAATGGGCGCCACGTAATTTTAAGGGAAATTACGAAACTTCTTGGGAATCGAGAACGAGGAAAAGAATTTACCACCGATGGCGAATCTGTAAATGTAAAAAAAGAAACAACGATTTTTACCTCGTTATAAAGCTCCGTTGGAGCACGGTCTTTTATTTAATTTGGGGTAGAAGCCCCGAAAAGGAAAATTTTGCAAATATTGGCGACACAAAATTGTTTTGGCGATGGCGTTTGGACCGTTGAAATGGCCCGCTATCGCACTGTCTCGAGTGTACAAATAAAATTAATGGGTCGCGTGTCCCGCTTTCACCGGGATTTTGAACGAACGAGAGCCTACCGAGGTTTCAATTGACAACGCCCTATGCAAACAAATTTTCTAACAAATCACTCTACTTATCTTTTCTTTTGTTGAACCAACACCTGTTGGATTCCTTGTCTCCTGTGCTTTTGTATGTGCCCCTTTCTGGCACCTTTTTTTCTCGTCGATAAATGTCCTTTTGTCCTTCTTTTCCCTCCTTCTTTTCCACTTATATTTTTCACCACTATATTTTACTATTTCTACTCTACTCAAAATCTACTCCACGAACTACTTTCGCCAAAAATTTAATCATTGCTTTTCGCAATAGCAAAAAAAACTTCTCACAAATTAGCAACTTAATACAAAGCTGGTCAGCCAAGAAGTGCCTTCCAAGTTTTTCCCTTTGTTCGAAGTCGCTTGACTTCCTCACACACACAATCTCATACATTCGCTGGTGTTAGGCCCCAACGGTGGGATTCAGCTTGGCATTCAGCAATGCCTCCCACGACCATTAACCACCACATTCACACACTCTAGCGGGCTAAACGGTCGTTATATGCGACACCAATGCGCTGCCGTAACCCGCTAGGCCTCTCACAACTTCCACTCACTCTTCCCTATATACTGGAATTCGCCTTGTAGGGGATCCTTCCAGTATATTTGGGATTAACCAGCCGACTCCGAACAAATGGTCTATGTACTCTCTTTTCGAGTCTCGCCTCTCTTTTTATATATTGTCTTTGGCTTTTAGCCAAAAACAAAAAAAAGTAAATAGCTCGTGGAGGAAATTTGCGCCCGGCATTTTTCCCCACGATTAGTTAAATTAATAAAATTAAAGAAAATAAAAATAATAACGAAAAAAGAAAAAAGGATAATGTGGACGATATTCCCACCCGGATCTCAACTTCCCCGTGGGAAATTTCCCATCAACCCCCCCATATACAGGACAAGGAATCCCAGGTGATGGTTTGTTTACTTTTTTTTTCTATTCGCGAATTTAACTACCTCGGTGGACTCTCGCGCAGATTTTGGGGATGAGACTTGCTGATAGCAGGCCATTCCTTACAAATTTGTTGTGTTTAGGGTGGGCTCTCGGCCATGTAAAATGATCGCAGCATTTTTAGCGATTTCGGTGCAATTGTGATTCGTGGTTTTGTGTCTTGTGTCGCCCTTTTCATTCGTGTTGTTGCGGTATTGTGTTGTTTGGGTCTTGCGCCCTTAGCTTTGCACCCCTTTGCTAATGCTGCGATCTTTGACGATAGTGTTTTGTGGTTGTGTTTTCGTTGTGCTCGTCCCTAGTGTTATATGTTTCTCACGCACTCTTCCGTGCGGGTGATTAGTGTTTATGTGGCTAATGGTTATTATCACGCACTCTTCCGTGCGGGTTATTTTGTGAGGGTGTGTTTCTGCTTGGCCGTCCGCCCACACTCCCCTGTTGCTCCTACGTTGCTCCATCGTCGGGGCATGGATTTAGGGATCGTCTTCCCTATGCCCATCGAACCAAACTCCCTACCGTGGTAGTGGTAGTTCTCACGTAGTGTTTGTTTGTGTCGAAGAGTGTCTATATACTCGGCCGCCCGCCTACACTCCTCTGCTGCTCCTCCGTTGCTCCAGCGGCGGGGTTATTTGTGAAAAAGGGATCGTCGTCCCTCCACCCATCGAACAAATCTTTTGCGTCACTCGGGTACTTGTGAGTGACGTACGTTGGGGTGTTTTGGTTGGCTGTCCGCCACACCCTTTGTATAGACACGGTTTTGATGTGTCTGATAATCCCCCGTTGGAGTGTCGCCTAAGGGGATCGTCCTCCCCCCACTCTTTCTCTCTACCGACCGCCTGTCGGTGTTGACAGTGTCGGTGGGAGTCTCCTGACGGCCCGTCAGGCTCACCATCCGACGTTCGCTCGCTTTATCGACGGTTACGAGTCTCCCTTCCGTCCAAAGGGCTACGTAACCGGATTCCACTTATCGTGCCACTCAGACCGTCCGTCTGGTGGCTTGTGACCGACCTGTCACATTGAAGACCTGTGCGGTGGCACCCTTAAGGCTCCAAGGAGGTGGTCCGGGGGCTGATGGGGGCCTCGGATGCCCGTCCACTTCCCAGGACCTTGGATGCTCAACCCAAGTAAAAAGAGGGACTATGGGTAGGAAGGAGAAGGGATATAGAGCAGACCTTGTTGCGCTAAATTTTAACGCAACAAACCCCACCCTCACCTCCTAGGAAATGGGCTTGGTTTTCGAAGAACCCAAACCATTTCCCGAGGCCTAGGTTAACGCCACAACATAGGAAACACATTCCCACCATTGGCCAAAACTGCCGGTCTAGACTTAAAAAAAAAACAATCCAAAAACCAAAAAGCAAAAAAAAATTAACTACTCTACTCTACTGGGACTTTTACTAGACTAAGGGGCATCGTGATAAGGCTTAAGATCCTTCACGTGCCATGTTCCACGGTCTTTGCCGTTCTCATCTGTCAGCGTATATGTCCAAGGTGACACACGCTTACGTATTCTGAAGGGACCAATAAATTTCGGAGCCTACTTTGCGGCATAATAATTAGCGGCATCTGATAACGCGAAATTTCTGCGCCATACCAGCTCGTTCGGGAGATATTGGGTATCTCGCCGTCGGAGGTTGTAGGCTTTCGCGGACTTCTTGGCGGCCGCCGCTAACTTTCTACCTATATCTAACCTAAGCTCCTGAAATCGATGTTCTATGTTTTCCCTATCTACGTCCCTAACTCCTACCTCTACATTATTATCACCTGCAACTAAGTTCCTACTCGTTGAAGGTGTGTCCGTACTATCCGGACCTGTTTCCCTACTTTCATTGTGAGGACTTGTGGGAGCTACCTCTCGACCACAAGTCATCATGTCCCTACCAAAATTCGCATAATATGGCGAAATCCCTAAAACGTCGTGTTGGGCCGTGCGTATCGCGCACGCTACTTTCGCCAACTGCGAGTCCCAACTCCTATGGTTTTCAGAGACATACGCTCTCAGCGTTGTCTTTATAATTTGGTTAATCCTCTCCGCAGGGTTAGCCTGTGGATGGTAATGTGCTGTAAAACGAATTTGTGACGCGTACGCCTGGCAAAGCGCTTTCAATTCCTTACTGCGGAACTGCGGGCCGTTGTCACATACGACCACTGATGGTACGCCAAATAGAAGGAAGACGTTATCTTCCAGCTCCCTACATACTGCCTTTGAGGTAGCAGATCTTAACGCGAATAAAAGGGGAAATTTAGTGAAATAATCGACCACAGTTAGAATATAAACGAACCCCCTACTGGACTTGGGAAGAGGTCCTACCAAATCTACGCAAATCATTTCCCAAGGCCTAGAAATACCTACACGTTCCCTCATTAGACCAGCTGGTTTCTCATTCACCGGCTTCACTTGTTGGCAAACTTTGCAATTCCTAACATACCTAGTTATATCCTGTCTCATTTTAGGCCAATAGTATTTGCCTCCTACTCTTGCAAATGTTTTCCGGACACCCATGTGTCCTGCTAACAGACTGTCATGGCAGTCTCTTAAAATCCCTAATCTACCTGATTTCCCTACAACTAATTTCCACTCTTCATTATCCTTGTGTACTACAATGTGGTTAGCTTTCACGAACTTGAAAAGCCGCCCATTGTCTACTCTCCACGCTGGATATGCTAGTGGGTTCAACTCAACCGCCGAAATCATTTTCACCACCCAAGGGTCCAAATCCGCATCCGAGATCTCGGCTACATCCGGAACTCCTCGCGATAACATGTCTGGGACCACATGCTCTTTTCCCTTGCGATGAATGATCTCAAAATCAAATTGCTGAAGCCTCACTGCCCAGCGCGCTAATCTACCCGACGGATCCTTAAGATTGCTCAGCCACACAAGGGAATAGTGATCCGTCACGACTGTAAACCGAACTCCTTCGATATACGGTCGCAACTTCTCCACTGCCCATAGTACTGCCAAGCATTCCTTTTCGGTCGTCGAGTAGTTCCTCTCACATCTGTTGAGAGACCTACTCAAATAACAAATTACCTTTTCCCCTTCCTCAAACTACTGAGATAATACGGCCCCGATACCAAAATCTGATGCGTCGGTCTGCACCACAAAAGGTCGCTGAAAATCCGGGCATGTCAAAATCGGTGCCGTAATTAAACATTCTTTCGCCTTCCTAAAACTTTCCTCACACTCATTCGACCATACAAATTTCCTACTTTTCTTTAACAAATCTGTTAAAGGCCTAACTAAGGTGGCGAAGTTTGGCACAAAACGTCTGTACCACGAAACAGTCCCTATAAAGCTCCTAACTTCCTTCACATTCTTTGGTGCAGGAATCCTAACCATGCTTTCCACCTTTTCCGGATCAACATGTAATCCGTTCCTATCAACGACGTAACCTAGAAATTTTAAAGACGACCTACAAAAGTTACATTTTTCCCGACTAACTTTCAACCCCGCCTCACACAATCGTTCAAAGACCTCTTCCAGTATTTCAAGGTGTTGTTTGAAACTATTAGTGACGATAATAATATCGTCCAAATACACGAATACGTGTGGCTCGAGATCGGCACCCAAAACGCTGTCGATAAATCGTTGCCACGTCGCAGGCGCATTATGTAAGCCGAATGGCATTCGCTTGAACTGGAATAGACCTCTATTCGGAACCGTGAAGGCTGTGAGCGGGCGCGATCCCTCCTCCATCGGGATCTGCCAATAGGCCGACTTTATGTCTAAAGATGTTAAAAACTTCGCGTCTCGAAGCTTATCTAGGGTCGTTGAAATATATGGAAGTGGATAAGCATCCCTATCTGTTACCTTATTTAACTTCCTATAGTCGACGCAGAACCTAAACGAACCATCCTTTTTCCTTATAAGGACTATTGGAGATGCCCACGGACTGTTTGATTTCTCAATAACTCCCGCATCCAGCATCTCCTTTAGCTCCTTATCTATATGTCCTTGCATTGCCGGTGAGACCGGATAATAGCGTTGTTTAATTGGTTCTGCCGACGTCCTAATCTTATGCTCTACCAATTGTGTGCACCCTAAGCCTTCTGGCATAACTGCAAAAATTTTGTCTACCAAAATTTCGAGTTGCCGTACTTCGGCCACGTCCAACTCGGACTTTTCCCTAATCGATGAAATCGAGCCAACCATCTGTTGACCCGAGAAACTCCACACGCCCGATCTCAAATCCGGGACAAAGCCCGTTAGTGCCCAAAAATCTGCACCGAGGATCATAACGTGTGGTAGAGCTGGTATAACCAAACACTCTAAAAACACAGACTTCTTTTCCACAACAATTGGTAAAGACACCACCCCTAAAACATCTATCCCTGCTCCATCTGCTAATGCAACTGATTTGATGTTGCCTTTCTGTAAAACTAGCCCTAAATCTTTCAAAATATTCCACCCGTCCCTACAAATGATCGTGCGAGAAGCGCCCGAATCCAAAAGTCCTAATAACCTAATCCCATAAACTGAAACTCCTAAGTATGGTCGCCTATCTTTCCCATTTGCCTCCAAGGTAAAACCTAAATGAATTTGAAAACCTGACTGGTCACCAGCAGGCGACCTCTCTAATTGCGACGGCGCTCTTGTCCTGCTGACCCAAGAGACCGTTGCGCATTTCCCGAACAGCGCCGACAATCCCTACGCGACGTCCCTACTGCACCACAACCATAACAACGCCTAGGAGCGGAACAACGATTAGCGAAATGCCCTTCGCCATCGCAATTAAAACACCTCATTGGCTGTGGTGATCGACGCTATTGGTTGTCTGAAGCGACAACTGAAACCCTTGGCTCATCCGAGCCAATGTAGGCCAAATCCGGTTCCAGGAGATGCCTACCCCGAGTTGTTGGAGGTGGAGCAAACGTTTCCACATTGGCTCTCACCGTCTCCAATTTTCTTCCCAAAGCTACCAAGTCATTGACGCATTTGGGCTCTGCCAGTCCAAGCTGCGTCTGGTAAAATGGTGCCAAGTTCCTTTGCAGGATCGACAGCTTCCTTCTCTCCGTGAGGGGATCGGAAAGTCTGCCGAACATGTTCTGCATCGTCGCTACGTACACCCCTATCGATTCGTCCTTCCCTTGGGTACGTCGTCGAATCTCTTCTAAAAGAAGATCATCGTAGTTGGGGGGAAGAAACTCGAGTTTCAGTTCCCTCACCAACTCTGGCCATGAAGAGATAGTTCGCCTAATTGCCCTAAACCACAGAAGTGCCTTCCCAGTAAACAAATCTACCGACGACCTAAATAATTGGGATTCGCTAATCCCCCTAGCTTCCCTAAGCTCCTCAACTCGCTCCAGGAAAGAGTTGACTGAAGCCCCGCAACGTTCTCCTGTAAATAAAATATTCCACTTGGAGAGGTTTTCGGGTCTCTCCGAGCGGATATAAACCCGTTCGTCGACAACTGCATCAGGGTTAGGACCCCATACAGCCGCCGATGTCGATGGTTGTGATCTTTGGTATTCTACCTGTGGTGGAATACCGCGTTCTTGCTGTTGTGAACGCTGTTGTTGTTGTTCTGGTTGTTGTTGTTGTGACAGCTGTTGCTGTTTTAAATGTTGTTGTTGCACGACCTGTTTGTCGTTAGTGATGCCTTCACAACCGCAATCACTTTCATCGTCGTCACTATCCTCTAATTCGCCGAGGATATTAACTAACTCGGTTTTTAATTTTGTTTTTAACCCTGTCTCGTCTTCCGTTATAGCACGAGACCTCCCTATCCTACTAGTTGCCCAATCTACCTTCGTCAGAATCTTTTTATACTCTGACGATCCCCGCTCAGGGCGGCTCGCTGCGAGCGCTTTGATCTCAGATATCTTCTTCTCTACCGCGTCCCTATCCTCTTCAAAACTAAACGGGTACGTGTCCGCTTGGACCACCGAACCGCGTCGCTCCATTGCCCTAGCTGACCTAAGTGATTTTCGCATTGGGTCTACGTCGCCAACCGACAGCCCTCTGCGTTCTATCTCATAAACGAGTTCGTCCCTTGACAACCTGTTTATTTCCATATTGAAAATTAGCTACCACGAATTAGAAAGAAATGTGAGAAACCGATCTCGTTCCCAACAAATGCAAAGAAACAAATTCAATCGAGTGAAGCAAAAAGTCCCCAGTAAATCAAAAAAAAACAATAAAAGAAAACAACGCGATTTTTATCCAGAACCAAGCAATACTAAAAAAAATTAAAAGAATTTTGTGCTGGCAACTCCGCCAAAATTCCACAATAAAGCGAAATGAAAAATAATTAAAAAAAATATATCTAAAAAAAAACAAAATATCCCAAATCAAAAATAAATAAATCGAAATCACGAAAAAAAAATGATGGTAACCCTATACGATATACGATGTGTGTACCAACACCTGTTGGATTCCTTGTCTCCTGTGCTTTTGTATGTGCCCCTTCCTGGCACCTTTTTTTCTCGTCGATAAATGTCCTTTTGTCCTTCTTTTCCCTCCTTCTTTTCCACTTATATTTTTCACCACTATATTTTACTATTTCTACTCTACTCAAAATCTACTCCACGAACTACTTTCGCCAAAAATTTAATCAAAAATTGCTTTTCGCAATAGCAAAAAAACTTCTCACAAATTAGCAACTTAATACAAAGCTGGTCAGCCAAGAAGTGCCTTCCAAGTTTTTCCCTTTGTTCGAAGTCGCTTGACTTCCTCACACACACACTCTCATACATTCGCTGGTGTTAGGCCCCAACGGTGGGATTCAGCTTGGCATTCAGCAATGCCTCCCACGACCATTAACCACCACATTCACACACTCTAGCGGGCTAAACGGTCGTTATATGCGACACCAATGCGCTGCCGTAACCCGCTAGGCCTCTCACAACTTCCACTCACTCTTCCCTATATACTGGAATTCGCCTTGTAGGGGATCCTTCCAGTATATTTGGAATTAACCAGCCGACTCCGAACAAATGGTCTATGTACTCTCTTTTCGAGTCTCGCCTCTCTTTTTATACCCTCCACAGGAAGGTATATTCACTTTGCCATTACGTTTGTAACGCCAAGAAGGATTCACCGGAGACCCTATAAAGTATATATATTCTGAATCAGGATCACATCCTGAATCGATTTAGCCATGTCCGTCTGTCTGTCTGTCTGTCTGTCTGTCTGTCTGTCTGTCTGTCTGTCTGTCTGTCTGTCTGTCCGTCTGTCTGTCTGTCTGTTGAAAGCACGATAGCGTCCAAAGGAATTGACCTAGGCGAATGAAATTTTGTGAGACGACTTCTTTTTACCGTCGTCAGGTTGGTATTGAAAATGAGCTATGTCGGTCAAGTAGTTCTGGTACCTCCCATACAAAACCACTATTAGACCCACGTCTTTCTCTGTCTGTTGAAATCACGATAGCGTCCGAACGAATCGACTTAGGCAACTGAAATTTTATGAGAGGTCTTATATTTATGGCCTTCAAGTTTGTATTAAAAATGGTCCATGTCGGTCAAGCAGTTCTGTTACCTCCCATACAAAACCACTATTGAACACACGTCTCTCTCTGTCTGTTAAAGCACGATAGCGTCCAAACGGCTTAACTTAGGTGAATGAAATTTTGTGAGAGGACTTTTTTTTAACCGTCGTCGGGTTGGTATTGAAAATTGTCTATGTCGGTAAAGTAGTTTTGCTACCTACCATACAAAACTAATATTAGACACATACTAACACGCATGGCAAGCATTTTGCATGACTTTTATGCAGTGGAGGGTATCAAAGCATCGGCCAGGCCGATGATAACACTTTTACTTGTTATATATTGTCTTTGGCATTTAGCCAAAAACAAAAAAAAGTAAATAGCTCGTGGAGGAAATTTGCGCCCGGCATTTTTCCCCACGATTAGTTAAATTAATAAAATTAAAGAAAAGAAAAATAATAACGAAACAAGTAAAAGTGTTATCATCGGCCTGGCCGATGCTTTGATACCCTCCACTGCATAAAAGTCATGCAAAATGCTTGCCATGCGTGTTAGTATGTGTCTAATATTAGTTTTGTATGGTAGGTAGCAAAACTACTTTACCGACATAGACAATTTTCAATACCAACCTGACGACGGTTAAAAAAAAGTCCTCTCACAAAATTTCATTCACCTAAGTTAAGCCGTTTGGACGCTATCGTGCTTTAACAGACAGAGAGAGACGTGTGTTCAATAGTGGTTTTGTATGGGAGGTAACAGAACTGCTTGACCGACATGGACCATTTTTAATACAAACTTGAAGGCCATAAATATAAGACCTCTCATAAAATTTCAGTTGCCTAAGTCGATTCGTTCGGACGCTATCGTGATTTCAACAGACAGAGAAAGACGTGGGTCTAATAGTGGTTTTGTATGGGAGGTACCAGAACTACTTGACCGACATAGCTCATTTTCAATACCAACCTGACGACGGTAAAAAGAAGTCGTCTCACAAAATTTCATTCGCCTAGGCCAATTCCTTTGGACGCTATCGTGCTTTCAACAGACAGACAGACAGACGGACAGACAGACAGACAGACAGACAGACAGACAGACAGACAGACAGACAGACGGACATGGCTAAATCGATTCAGGATGTGATCCTGATTCAGAATATATATACTTTATAGGGTCTCCGGTGAATCCTTCTTGGCGTTACAAACGTAATGGCAAAGTGAATATACCTTCCTGTGGAGGGTATAAAAAGAAAAGAGGATAATGTGGACGATATTCCCCACCCGGATCTCAACTTCCCCGTGGGAAATTTCCCATCAACCCCCCCATATACAGGACAAGGAATCCCAGGTGATGGTTTGTTTACTTTTTTTTTCTATTCGCGAATTTAACTACCTCGGTGGACTCTCGCGCAGATTTGGGGGATGAGACTTGCTGATAGCAGGCCATTCCTTACAAATTTGTTGTGTTTAGGGTGGGCTCTCGGCCATGTAAAATGATCGCAGCATTTTTAGCGATTTCGGTGCAATTGTGATTCGTGGTTTTGTGTCTTGTGTCGCCCTTTTCATTCGTGTTGTTGCGGTATTGTGTTGTTTGGGTCTTGCGCCCTTAGCTTTGCACCCCTTTGCTAATGCTGCGATCTTTGACGATAGTGTTTTGTGGTTGTGTTTTCGTTGTGCTCGTCCCTAGTGTTATATGTTTCTCACGCACTCTTCCGTGCGGGTGATTAGTGTTTATGTGGCTAATGGTTATTATCACGCACTCTTCCGTGCGGGTTATTTTGTGAGGGTGTGTTTCTGCTTGGCCGTCCGCCCACACTCCCCTGTTGCTCCTACGTTGCTCCATCGTCGGGGCATGGATTTAGGGATCGTCTTCCCTATGCCCATCGAACCAAACTCCCTACCGTGGTAGTGGTAGTTCTCACGTAGTGTTTGTTTGTGTCGAAGAGTGTCTATATACTCGGCCGCCCGCCTACACTCCTCTGCTGCTCCTCCGTTGCTCCAGCGGCGGGGTTATTTGTGAAAAAGGGATCGTCGTCCCTCCACCCATCGAACAAATCTTTTGCGTCACTCGGGTACTTGTGAGTGACGTACGTTGGGGTGTTTTGGTTGGCTGTCCGCCACACCCTTTGTATAGACACGGTTTTGATGTGTCTGATAATCCCCCGTTGGAGTGTCGCCTAAGGGGATCGTCCTCCCCCCACTCTTTCTCTCTACCGACCGCCTGTCGGTGTTGACAGTGTCGGTGGGAGTCTCCTGACGGCCCGTCAGGCTCACCATCCGACGTTCGCTCGCTTTATCGACGGTTACGAGTCTCCCTTCCGTCCAAAGGGCTAAGTAACCGGATTCCACTTATCGTGCCACTCAGACCGTCCGTCTGGTGGCTTGTGACCGACCTGTCACATTGAAGACCTGTGCGGTGGCACCCTTAAGGCTCCAAGGAGGTGGTCCGGAGGCTGATGGGGGCCTCGGATGCCCGTCCACTTCCCAGGACCTTGGATGCTCAACCCAAGTAAAAAGAGGGACTATGGGTAGGAAGGAGAAGGGATATAGAGCAGACCTTGTTGCGCTAAATTTTAACGCAACAGTATCAACAAGTTTCGTCAAGCAAGTGTTTTGTGTTTACCTTTTCTTTTGATTGTTTTACTTGTAAATATTTCTTTTTCTATTTAGGTAATTTGAGTGAATAATGGAGAGGAGATTGAATTCATTTCGGCTAATTTATTTGGTGGCATATTATATGCATAATAGAGGAAATCCCAATTGGAGAACCTGAGTAAGACCTGTGGAAATCTGTAAGTCAGTTCTTTTTTTGCATTTATTTTCTTTTACTGTTGTGTTGATTTATATAAATCGCATATCGCATTAGTTTTCTTTGAAACTTTGAAACTGCTATTTGCGCACTTTTGGTTTTTCACCAGCACAGGGCGGTGAAAGAATACATATCGGAGGCCAAAGTTAGTTGCTCGCCGGAGCCCAACGAAAAGACAAGAAACAAAACAAAAAACAATTTTAGTACTTTAAATACATTTTTTGAAAAGTGAAAACTTTGTATAACACGATTATATATACATTTTAATTTTTGTTATTGTAAAAGAAAAGAAAATAAAACAATTGTTTATGTTATTATAAAAGAAAAGAAAATAAAACAGTACCTTTTTAATACTTTTGTGTAACTTTTTCTGGAACCTTCCTGATACTTTTGTGCAACTTTTTCTGTAACCTTTTCGATACTTTCGTGTACCTTTTTCTGAAATTTTTTTCGTTTGTTAGTTAGGATCAGTAATTGGGGAATTAATTAGAAGCTTTTCGTAGCAAAATCGAATTGATTTTTTTTGTGAGTGGGAATATTTTGCTCTTTTGGTGGTTCATCGTTCATCGATAGGAATTTTTACTTCATTGTGGGTTAAATTTTTTTGAGTTCGAAAATTAATTTCAAATTAGTTTGTGGATCGTGGGATTAGTTTCATTTTCGGGTTAAGAGATTTAGTGAGTTTAGAGACTCCGAAAGTTTTATTGTTAAATTTCTTTTTGTTATTCAGGTTTAGTTTAGCTTAGGTCAAAACAAAATGGAAGTAAATCGTTTATCGGCAGAGGAGCTTTCTTACGAAATGGAAAGCAGAGGTTTAGCGCCGACATCGGTTGACAAAATGAGGAAATCGCTTCGGGCGGCAAGGATTCTCGAACGTAACGGATCCTTTGACTGCACCGATTATCCATTTGATTTCGCAGCGGACAAAGAGGCAGTTCAGCTTAAAATGGCTGAAATAGAAAAGTTGTTGGAGAACCCTCCTCAACGAAATTCTTCGGGGTACCTCAAAATTCTCACCAAAATTGAGTGGGCAATGATGCGAATGGGTAGATCGCGCCCCGACTCAAAAGAAGAAGAACAAGATAAGCGAGCAATAAAGACTGAGCTGACTATGCTCTTAGCTAGCTTAGACGAAGAAGAAGAAGAAGGAACGACGGAAGTAGAGAAAATACCAGATCCTTCTCCTCCATCGACATCTACCTCAGTGTTAAGAGGAGATGCAACCGTAGCTGAGAATAGTGCTCCGGTCTACGTACAGGCTGAGAGGACGGAAAATTTGGCCAAATGGGACCTCAAGTTTTCAGGGGAGCGTTGTGGGGCATCCGTGAATTCCTTCCTAGAGCGGGTGGAGGAATTGCGCGAGGCCCGAGGAGTAAGCGAATTGCAGCTTTTCAGGTCTTCGGTTGATTTGTTTGTCGGTAGGGCACTTTTATGGTTTAGGGCAGTTAGGCGTACTGTTAGTACTTGGCAGGAATTGGTTAGGGAACTTAAGTTAGAATTTCTTCCCCCAAATTATGATGATCTGTTGCTGGAAGAGATCAGACATCGAACTCAAGGTAAAGAGGAGTCGATTGGAGTTTACGTGGCCATAATGCAAAGCATGTTTGGCAGGCTATCAGAGCCACTTTCGGAAAAACGGAAGCTAGGAATTTTGCAACGAAATTTAGCACCGTTCTATCAGACGCAGTTAGGGTTGGCGGACCCTAAGTCGATTCCTGACTTAGTCGCTTTAGGTAGGAAACTCGGGATGGTTCGAGCGAATGTGGAAACATTTGCGCCACCTCCTCCCCCTCGTTCAAGGAACTTATTGGAACCCGATTTAGCTTACGTAGCGGTCGAGGAAACACCAATGGTTTCTGTTGTCAATCGAGACATTCAACCTGGTCGGCGGTTGAGATGTTTCAATTGCAACGAATATGGTCATCTGTCGAATACTTGTTCTGCTCCATGGCGTTGCATAGGTTGTGGTAGGGTTGGTGTCATTCGAAGAAATTGTCCAAATTGTTCGGGAAACGGGCAACGCACTCTCGGGTCGGCAGGACGAGAGCGCCGTTGAGTTTAGACAGGTTGCCTGCTGGTAACCAGTCGGCTTTTAAGGAAGTTCATGTAGGATTCACACTCGAGGCAAATCAAGATGATAGGAGGCCATATTTAGGAGTTAGTGTTTATGGGATTAATTCGATAGGGCTTTTAGATTCCGGAGCTTCGCGCTCAATTATTTGTAGGGATGGGTGGAGAGTTTTAAAAGATTTAGGAGTAGGGTTAGATCAAGGAAATGTTAATAGGGTTACCTTAGCGGATGGTACAGGTATAGCAGTTGAAGGCACAGTTACGTTGCCCATTACAGTACAGGGAACCACAGTTTTGTTGGAGTGTCTAGTCATTCCGCGCCTTCCTCATATACTGATCTTAGGAGCAGACTTTTGGGCTCTATCGGGAATCGTCCCGGATTTACGATCAGGGGAATGGAATTTTTCGGACCAAAACACCTTGTCCTCGATAACACATTCTAAAGAACTTTCGGAATTAGATGAAACACAAAAGCAACAGTTAGGGACAGTTATAAGTGATGCTTTTAGGAACATGCCAGGAAGTTTAGGGTGTACACATTTAATGGAACACAAAATTAAAACGAGCGCGGAACCGATTAAGCAACGGTATTATCCCGTGTCTCCAGCAGTACAAGTTCATATTGATAAGGAATTAGAAGAGATGCTTAGGGAAGGAATAGTAGAGAAATTGAATAGTCCATGGGCTTCACCCATAGTGATGATTAGAAAGAAGGACGGTACATATAGGTTTTGCGTAGACTATAGGAAATTAAACAAAGTAACTGAGAGAGACGCATATCCTCTCCCTTATATTTCATCGACGTTAGATAAGCTTAGGGATGCGAAGTTTTTGTCCTCGTTGGACATTAAGTCAGCTTACTGGCAGATTCCAGTAGAGTTGGAATCACGCCGCTTTACAGCTTTTACCGTTCCGAACAGGGGACTCTTCCAATTTAAAAGAATGCCATTCGGGTTGCATAACGCTCCGGCGACTTGGCAAAGATTTATAGACACCGTACTTGATGCCGATCTGGAACCATACGTGTTCGTCTACCTCGATGACATAATCATCATCACCAACACATTCGAAAAACATTTAGAGGTATTGGGAGAAGTTCTTAAACGTATCAGGGAAGCTGGACTAAAGGTTAGTGAGGAGAAATGTAATTTTTGTAGACCGTCGCTGAAATTTTTAGGTTATGTAGTAGACAGAAATAGACTACACGTAGATCCGGAAAAGATAGAAAGTATGTTAAACATTCCTGCTCCCAAAAACGTCAAACAGGTTAGAAGTTTTATCGGAACGGTATCCTGGTATAGGAGATTTATTTATTTTCAGTTTTGGTGAAACCGTTATCCGATCTTTTGAAGAAGAATAGTAAATTTTCCTGGAGTATAGAGTGCGAGGAGAGTTTTAGGAAGGCAAAAGAGTGCCTAATTTCAGCTCCCATCCTGACGTGTCCGGATTTTACGAGGCCTTTTGTCGTTCAGACCGATGCCTCGGATTTTGGGATAGGAGCTGTATTGAGCCAACTATTTGATGAAGGCGAAAAGGTGATTTGCTATTTGAGCAGGTCTTTGAACAGGTGCGAGAGGAATTACTCCACCACAGAGAAAGAGTGTTTAGCAGTCTTGTGGGCCATAGAGAAACTGCGGCCATATCTAGAAGGGGTAAAATTTGGGGTCGTCACGGATCATTACTCGCTAATTTGGCTTAGCAAGCTTAAGGATCCAGCGGGTAGGCTAGCGCGGTGGGCAGTACGCTTACAACAATTTGATTTTGATATCATCCATAGGAAAGGAAAGGAACATGTTGTGCCAGATATGCTTTCAAGAAGCGTACCGGCAATTGCTGGGATTTCAGAGCACAATTCAGATCCTTGGATAACGAAAATGAAAGAGAAGGTACAAGCGAACCCATTAGATTTGCCCGCATGGCGTGTAGAACGGGGGATCTTATTTAAGTATGTTAGGGCAAATCGTATTTTAGTTCATGATAGTAACTCTGAGTGGAAAATAGTCGCGTCTAAAAGTGATAGGATTAGAATTTTAGGAGAGTGCCACGATCATCCGTTAGCAGGACATATGGGGGTAAAGAAAACATTTGCTAGGATAGGAGAAAGATATTATTGGCCGAAGATATCGGATATAACTAGATATGTACGAAATTGCAAGGTTTGCCATAGTGTGAAGCCAGTGAATGATAGGCCGGCGGGTTTGATGACGGAGAGGAAAGGGGTAACCGATCCGTGGGAGATGATTTGTGTGGACTTGGTTGGTCCACTTCCAAAATCGAATAGGGGTTTTAACTATATTTTAACCGTTGAAGACTACTTCACTAAATTCCCATTGTTGTTCGCCCTGAGATCTGCGACAGCAAAATTAGTTTGTAAAGAGTTAGAGGATAACGTCTTTTTATTGTTCGGAGTCCCAAAAATTATAGTGTGTGATAATGGTCCACAGTTTAAAAGTAAAGAGCTTAAGGCATTAACTGATAGGTACGGGTCGACAATACGCTTTACAGCGCATTATCATCCCCAAGCTAATCCGGCGGAACGGATAAACCAAATTATTAAGAATACCCTTAGGTCATATGTGTCAGAGAATCACCGAGTGTGGGACACGCAATTAGCGAAAGTTGCGTGCAGTATACGTACAGCGTAACATGAGGTTTTGGGAGTATCACCGTATTATGCAAATTTTGGTCGAGGTATGGTGACTTTTGGACGTACGTCCTTAACCACCATTCCGCATGAGGGGGGCATGAATACGGGTGATAATCATGAGCAATTCAGAATTCTTAGGGAAAGTATAAGGAAAAAGCTAGAGGCGGCAGCCGCAAAGGCCGCAAAAGCGTACAATCTTCGGAGGAGAGATGTTCAGTATCTCCAAAATGAATTAGTGTGGAGACGAAACTTCATACTATCCGACGCCGCGAACTATTATACTGCCAAATTAGCGCCAAAATATATCGGCCCATTCCGCATAAAGAAAAGAGTATCGCCGTGGACTTATACGTTACAAGATGAAGATAACCACGAACGCGGAACGTGGAACGTAAAAGACCTCAAACCATATTACGAGGACCCCGAAGAATAAATTAGTCGCGTAACAAACCAGGATCGTTACGCAAAGAGGAACTGAGATATATGTTTCCCTTACGTAGTGTCGTTTACCTTTTACTTCGACTTTCTTCTATTAGAAAGTCAATCTCACCTCTTCGGAGGTAAGGGTGGAGTTTGTTGCGTTAAAATTTACGCCAAAACCCTTGACCTTTCCATCCCTCCTGTTCCTGAACCATTTCCACTTTTGGCCTTTTGAACCATTTTCTCCCGTTGTCTTCCGGGCGTTTCCCTTTCGCTCCTGGAGGATGACACATGTAGTTTTTCCTAGAGCCCAGACGGACGGTCAGGAATCTCTCAATGGGCGGACGGACGGTCCCCAATATATGGATAAAAAAACAAGGGACAGGTGATCCCCACCGACATCAAAATGATCGTGGAAAGAATTCTTTCACTAAGGCGTTTAAGCCCAAAAAGTACGTCTGTCCTCGTCGAATTAGAATAAAAAGTTATCGTAAGGCCCCGTGCCCATCCTAAATAAATATGGCAAAACAAGCCATCACTAACAAAAAAAAATAATATTGTAAACGATAACTACCAACTACCTGGGTTCAGTTAGCTTACCATTTCTCTGCGCGAAAGCTCACTCGACATTAGTATGGGGGTCGCGAGTTATTTATCCTTCCACTCCTAGTTGTTATTTTTGTTATTATTGTTAAAAGATAATCCTATTTAAGTCTGGTCGGGGTTGGCAAAAAGCGAACCTAAGCAACCACTAAGATATCTAATCGAACAGCGCTAGATCGGTATTGTGAATACTGCTGGAATGAATGTATCACCGAAGGAGAAGTTGTCAAAGCTCTGGACGTGATTCCCTTTGCTTTGACAACTACGACGACGGCAGCTGGGGCGAATTCAACACTAATACCAGAAAGACTCCTCCCGCCAAAAATGACAGGGCGGCAAGGACGTCATATTTTAATAAATAAACACCAAAAACGCATATCGAAAAATCGAACAGCGAAAACCAAAAATAAGTGTATTAAACACACAAAAATTCTAGTGAATAAATTCTACGATTTCGGCCTTGAACGAAAAAAAAAAGATGGCTGAATTCGCCCCATGTATGAAAGGCTGCGTGTGTGTGTGCGTGTATGGGTGTGTGTGGAAGATTATCAGCGCAGGCGTACGTCACTTTTTGGTTAACCGACTGAGAGACAGGACGTAGAGAAAAGTTGAAAAAAAAACAGAGCAAATAAGTAGTGAAGACAAGTTGTGTCTAGAGAAAAAAGGAAGTTAAGACGAGAAAAATCCACAGGACGAAAAAAGAGTTTTCGTGCAGAGTGGACATCATTATCCAGTGGTTGTAGCGGGGAGCTTTTGGTCACCCCCATCCGCCAGGTCAGAGGACATAGTTATTTTCCTAGGAGAGGAAGGATAAAAGGAAAAAAAAGGGGAAAAACAAAAAAACAGATAAGTAGGGTGTTTTCAGTGTGGTATAGTTCGTATCGTTTAAATTTTACTTTGTTAAAAATTGTCGAGTGAGATTTCGTTCCGTTCTTTTATAGTAGCAATTAACGGCTACTCTGTATGTTCGCGACCCGTTGTGTCTTTTGTGACCGTTGTCCCGAGAACCGTATGGTAATCGGAAGTTATCCGTTGGCCTAAAACCGCAAAGTTAAATAATTTTCTTTTTTTTATAAATTCGTTTTTACATCCCCACCTTGAGGGTTTGCTTGTTCTTTTCACTCTTTCTTTACTTTGCGTTCTAACCTACTCGTTCTTGTTTCGAACAAAGAGGATACTAAGTCGCGCAACAAAAAAACAGTTGTGTAAAGCGATATTGAGAGCTTCCAGCTCTGTGATGTTTTTTAACAAACCAGTGGCCATTTCACTTTGTAATCATTACTAATCATAAGTGCCAATAAACTTATCGAATTTGCATTTGGGAAACATAATTTTCATTTTTTATTTCGTCGTACATCGTTCACCAAAATCCATAATTGTCTCCTAAAAGGTTTCGCAATCTTCCTTTTCCAAAGACTGCGTGGCGCCCTTATTCAAATACACCAATCATTTACCTTTGTTTATCATATCTAATATTATTGTGATTGAACCCACACCGAATTTATTGAATTAAGTGAGTGTTTTGTTTAGCACGATCAGTGACGATAGTTAGTACTGCCGAGTGATACCACAAATTGCGTCGCACGCCCGCTTTGATATCGCTCCATGATCAGCCACGTGCTGACCAAAACCACCATCGCCGGTAGAAAAAACCTACTCTGCCACCTAACATCGAAGCAACTAGGTAGCGATCATTTCTCAGAAAAGCGCCACAATCACCTAAATCCGCAGGCTCCCACGATACACCAGTGACCTGCAAGCAACGCTGCCACTGATTCGGTGAGCCATATACCCACCATCAGCTGCCACCAAGAGAATCAAAGCAATCCATAGTCAAGCGACCACCAGCTCGCATCAGTCTGTTAACTACAACGACTACACCATCATCCACCCAACAAGCTTCAAAGTTATCAGAAACTCGTCTCATCCATTCTGCGTTATCACCTCCGCATCCATTGATCCACCTGATTGTAAGTCATCGCAACCTTCAACAAGTGCCGTAAAGTGTAGCAAAGTGCACACGCATCGAACTCTATTGTTCTGCCAAATTGTATCCGCTACAACAACAATCATCTATCACCACTGACCTTCAGTTCACCATCAGCATCATCATTGATATCATTTTGATATTATCAATAGGTAGTACACTCGCATTTCAGAAAGGACAAGATAGTTAAGTATAATATAAAGTGATACAGTTAAAGATCGTTCATATGTGAAATATTTATTGTTTTTCCGAAATAGCTACACCTTTTAGATTGAAGATCAACCAATATGCTGTGCACAACATATTGGGATATTACCGGCGTCAATTAAATATAAAACAACCAAACATATGGTAAGTGAGACAAATTTTTGTTTTGCAATTATTTTGATAACGTATGAACGAACTAGGTGTATACATAGTATTTTTTTTTTTTTTGCATTTATTTTGACTCATTTTCGTAGACAATAGCTCTTGTTCAATGATAAACAAGTTTTTTTATTGCGAGAGACGTGTACTGATAAGGAATTAGAGATTCGTAGGTAATTCTACGGCCTAAGCGTATGCAAACATTTTTATACCCTCCACAGGAAGGTATATTCACTTTGCCATTACGTTTGTAACGCCAAGAAGGATTCACCGGAGACCCTATAAAGTATATATATTCTGAATCAGGATCACATCCTGAATCGATTTAGCCATGTCCGTCTGTCTGTCTGTCTGTCTGTCTGTCTGTCTGTCTGTCTGTCTGTCTGTCTGTCTGTCTGTCCGTCTGTCTGTCTGTCTGTTGAAAGCACGATAGCGTCCAAAGGAATTGACCTAGGCGAATGAAATTTTGTGAGACGACTTCTTTTTACCGTCGTCAGGTTGGTATTGAAAATGAGCTATGTCGGTCAAGTAGTTCTGGTACCTCCCATACAAAACCACTATTAGACCCACGTCTTTCTCTGTCTGTTGAAATCACGATAGCGTCCGAACGAATCGACTTAGGCAACTGAAATTTTATGAGAGGTCTTATATTTATGGCCTTCAAGTTTGTATTAAAAATGGTCCATGTCGGTCAAGCAGTTCTGTTACCTCCCATACAAAACCACTATTGAACACACGTCTCTCTCTGTCTGTTAAAGCACGATAGCGTCCAAACGGCTTAACTTAGGTGAATGAAATTTTGTGAGAGGACTTTTTTTTAACCGTCGTCGGGTTGGTATTGAAAATTGTCTATGTCGGTAAAGTAGTTTTGCTACCTACCATACAAAACTAATATTAGACACATACTAACACGCATGGCAAGCATTTTGCATGACTTTTATGCAGTGGAGGGTATCAAAGCATCGGCCAGGCCGATGATAACACTTTTACTTGTTTCTGCTTATGCTGGTACGTTTTGTTTTATTTTGCTTATGATTTCGCAAAAGATAAATTCAGTGCGACAATATTAATTTGTAGGGTAGGTACTAGGTACAATAAGCGTACATACATATTATGTACCTATATATGTATATGCACTTGTAATATTCATTTAAAGTTTAAATGGATTGATCGGACGGTCGAATTAATGACACCGATTTTGATTGGCACAGAGATTGTGTGAATTTGCTTCATGTTAGAAGTGCAGATGAAAAACCCATTAAAGTATATTAGCATTGAATTGACAATTGATCATTAAACCTATTTGATTTGTTTGATCTATTTCTTTTTAAATATTGGTCAATTTGTATTTAGTAATTATAAGTTTTTTTTTAATAATCTAGTATAGTCTGTATGGATTAATACTTGTTAATACAATTGTAAGTCAATCATGTTGTTTAAAATATAAAATTACTGAACTCATAGTGAACTACGTACATGTACATATCGTGTTGGGTCATTTTCATTTATTCTGAATAATTTTCAGCATGAGCCTTCAGTAATATAGTGTTGTGCTAGTGGTAATGTGGAAGCGATAGGTACATACCGTAGCGACGGTAAGGTGAGTGAATCATTATAGATTGCTCACGCATACGTTAGGGGTCATTGCGAGTAATCAAGTGGAGCAATGGCCTAGGTAGTCCCTATTTCTTACAGAATAGTGGACCGAGGGAGGGCCACACAAATGGGAACCATTTCCATCTTTCGGTTTCCCAACTTTAAGGATTTTATTCAACGGTCTAGAGCTTTGATAGAATAGGTTTGAACATTCTTTTAGGCATGTGAATTATGTACGGTAGTTCAGTGGCATGTGCAAGAACCCACCCATTTCGACGAGCTAGATTCGTGCTTTAAGCAAGCATGCCTACCGCACTACGTCAACTGAACCATCAATTTTTGCAGGATTTCCTGTGATCCTGGAAATTAATGGGAACGCAAAAGATCGCGTACGTTTTCTCTTCGTCTCAGTTTGGTGGGACCAACTTCCGTTACATCCTAAAGAAAAACGAAAGAAATTAGATGCAAAGTTGAAGAAAGGAATTTTTGTAGGATACGCTCAGCATACTAAAGGCTATAGGATCTGGCTTCCAGGATTACACAGGATTGAAATATCAAGAGATGTGGTTTTTCAAGAAGAAGTTAAGGTTTCTGTTCCTATTCCTATATATGATACCAAATCAAATGAAATGTGTGAAGAAAATGAAGATAATCATGGAGATCAGAACTCTTCGGATTCAAGAAGTGACGATGCTGGGGCTTCCTCTATTGAGTCAAGTGATATTATGACAGGTGATACTGAGCCAAATAGTTCTGAACAAGAAGAAAGACCAATTGACAATATCAAAAATCGCTTACGGAACGCAAAGAAGGATGAATTTTATGACTGTCACTCCCGTATCGCCTATGCTGATATTGAAGAACCAAAGTCTTTTGATGAGTCCCAAAGTTGTGAACACAAGTCACAGTGGAAGAAAGCCATGGATAGTGAAATGGATTCGCTTCTCAAGAACGAGACATGGTCATTAGTCGACTTGCCAAAGAAACAAAAGCCTATTTCCAACAAGTGGGTGTATAAAGTGAAAGCAAATATATTTTAAATGCATCGGCAATAATTCGCATTTACTGCGTATTAATATAATGGTGCCGATTTAGTAGTAGCATGCAGCGCTTTAAAAGTAAGTGTAAAAAAATTATGTGTAAAAATAGTGTGTACCTAAGTACCTATAGAAAATCGCGTGCACCGTCGTAAGATATTCACGCCCCAATAGCGCAAAAAATCTACCGCCTGACACTTTATTGTGCTAGTGCTACATGACAACAGTTATCTACAGTAGTCCGAAATTTAGGGAGTTATTTTCATAATAGGTTTGTTTTATTGGTAATCTATCTCAGTGAAGTAAAGTAAAGTAGAATCTTTAATATACGCAATTACAACAACTATACAATGCTTGACAATTTCGAGACTCTATATAGCTGTTGTAATTGCGAGCTGAAGATTCTACTTTACTTTACATCACTGAGATAGGTTGCCAATGAAACCGGCCTCATGTTAAAATACAGTTATGTATCAGGTTTGTTTTTATTTTCGATAATGTCCATAAAGTATTAATAAAGCCGCGCTTTTATAAGTAACCAAACATGTCAGTACCAAAAAAAGGAGAGAGCATTATACATATTTCTTAAATACATTTCAAAGGTAGGTATTCTTATTTCAATGTATTTCTTTAAATATTCATAAATTTTAAATATTAATTAATTGATTTAAGTAAATATTGACTAAGTGCAACTTAATAAAAGCAAAAAACAACTTCATCAATTATTGGCGAACACATACACCTATTGCCCCTACCAAATGAAACGCACATGCCTTAATGTGCCATACAAACGCCATTTTCGATCTTAAGAATTGGGCATCCGTTTTTAATAAAAAATTATTTCACAATTTAGATTCGCAAATTCTTTATTACTATAGTTGCATAACCCTGAAATATATCTCACAATTCGTTCAACTCATTTTAAAAGCTATTCACCCCTATTCCCGTTGGCGTTTGTCGTATACGACTCATGTTTTGTGTCGTTATAAAACGATGTTCAGATTTTTTTTTAACTTTTAGTAACAATTTTATTTCCTTTTCTATGTGTTCACCATCATTTCAATTCATTTGTATTAAAAATGTTAAGAACACCGACTAAAAAACGAAGTGAAATTTGAGTCGTTTACGACAAACGCCAACGGGAATAGGGGTGATTGAGATCATTTGCGATGTCATTTGATAATAAAATAAAATTGAATATATAAATATTCCATATTTCTTGAGCGCGTGAGTTTTTACCACTGCAACTTATTCATATTTATGGTAAAACTGTCTTCCGTTTTAATATTTGGGCTACGGATACGAAGAAATGCAAGTTATATTCATTTAATTGCTATTACCATTTTGGGTTTGAGGTAACGGCTAGCCTATCCTCAGTAAATCCCTCCCACAGGAGCCAGTGGTTAACACTCAAAACTGGATATGAATGGAGAACCATACGGAACTGTCTACTCCAGGTGGTAATGGCAATAGCCATAATCCATCCGTAGTCTTCTCGACTACGGCCGGGGCACGGATTCTGGAGGCCCCAACATTCATACCCGAACCCACATGCGACTCATGCAGCTCTATGTCCGATTCACTCGGCAGACTGAGCATGAGACAAGCTGTGGCTCACTGCACTGCTACTGACGGTCAGACACGGTATACCTTCATGGTTGAACGAGCTCCTGATGAGGCGGTCCTTGAGCTGCGCCTGTCTAAGGGACAGCGGAAGAGGAAAAGAAAGAAGCTGATGGACCTGCGGCGCAAAGATGCTCTATCTGCTAAAGGCGCCAGCACTTCTTTCAGCTCTTCGGCGGTGCCTTTGAAAAGGAACAGGTCGGTGGAGGTCTCAACAACTGAAACTAACCAACCCCTTGGATCGGGCACTGCCTCCTCTTCTGCTAACCCGAAAAGCAAGAAGAAGCGACCCAAGCTCGAAAAGAGAATAAACCCCACTCAAGTCTGTGAGTCTGTTCGTGCACGGTCTCCAAATGAAGCCGGTGCTACTACCAGCAATGGAAGTAGTACTGGCGGACGGAAACTGGACGTCGCGATCTCACCTACAGGCGAGAGCTCCCCAGGCTCTCCAATCGTTGGAGCTGCCCGTGCACTGGTAATGAATGATGCAGGTGCTGAAATCAATTCAGGTTTCAGTACCAGCGGACAGAACTTTGTCGTCGCGGATGGCTCTGACGGTCAGAGAGATAATTTTGAACGCAGAACAGCTGAGGTGCGAGATCAGAGGCCGTCTTATAAGGATGCCGCTGTCTCCTCTTTGGCAGTTCGTACACCAGAGTTTACATCCATTTTGTTTACTCAGATCAATCTACAGCACTGCAAGGCTGCTACCGCTCTTCTAAGTAGGAGACTTGCTGTCAGTAGGACAAAAAACCGCATAACATTCATCCAGGAACCATGGGTGTGGAAAAATCGCATCTGTGGCCTGAGTGAATTGAGCGGTTCTCACCACGTTCTTTACGACAAACTGTCCGAGAGACCTAGGACATGTCTTGTTGTATCGAAATCCCTCACGGCAGTTAAAATCGAACGGTTTTGTGGCCAAGATTTGGTTGCTGCAGATATCACTTACCATGCAAACGGCAATTGGGAAACCTTTGTTGTTGCATCGGCTTACTTTCCCTATGACTCTCTAACTCCTCCACCACCAAAGGCAGTTGTTGAGCTCATAGAGTACTGCGAGTCTAAAAAGATTGGTCTTATCCATAGTTGCGACGCTAATGCCCAAAACACTGTTTGGGGCAGCAGCAAATGTAATATAAGTGGAGATCGTCTTCTGGACTTCATCCTCTCGTCTGACATCACCATCAACAATGTGGGTTGTCGACCTACATTTGTTACAGCCAGGAGACAGCAAGTAATCGATATTACTCTGTCCAACAGGCACTCCAAGTCTATCAAAAATTGGAGGGTATCGCCAGATAGCACTTTGTCAGATCATCGATACATCGAATTTCAAATCTACTGTGAAGTTTCGCCTTCGCAAGAGAGGAGAAATCCGAGAAAAACGAACTGGGCACGGTTTAGGGAGGAACTTGGCAACTCTGTTAAAGTTCCACTTAAATTAAGATCAATTCAAAGGGTAGAGAGGTCTGCTCAGGAGCTGAACAGCGTCCTTATCCGTTGTTTTGAACAAGCGTGTCCGGTTACAAAAAACTCCTGTAGAAAACCGGTACCTTGGTGGAACACCGAACTACAGTGTATTCGTAGAGAAACCAGGAAGCTTCTAAATCGGTCTTTAAAAACCAACTTGGAGGAAGACTGGAATCTCTATCGATCGAAACAAAAAGAATTTAAGAGACTAATTCGAAAATCGAAAAATGACTCTTATAGGAAATTTTGTGAGGAGGTCGAATCACTAAGTGCAACCAGTAGGCTTGTTAAAGTCCTCAAAAGGGACGGACCAAGTAAACTGGAATCGCTCAAAAAATCTGATGGCACCTACACTGAGACAAAGGCGGAGACTTTTAGTCTTCTGCTGGAGACTCACTTCCCGGGAAATCAGGTCACTATGCGTTCTTCAGTGGTACCGGTAACGGTGGCCACTACGGAACTGACAAACTCCACGCGGCGTAGCTGGTATATTGCATCCAGAGTGGTGACGGATGACGCTATCAAATATGCAATTGCATCGTTTGACAGTTTCAAGTCACCTGGTCCGGATGGAATTTACCCGGCTATGCTGAAACAAGGTTTTAGTCAGCTGATGCCGACGTTGAAAAGAATTTTCACGGCCAGCTTGGTCTTGGCCTACATACCTTCCCTTTGGCGTATGGTTAAAGTCGTGTTCATACCAAAAATCGGTAAGACTGACTATACTCTCGCCAAAAGTTTCAGACCCATAAGTCTGTCTTCCTTCTTGCTGAAAAGCTTGGAGAGACTGGTTGAGCTGCACATGCGCAATGTTGCTCTTCGATTGCATCCTCTTTCTGAGACGCAACATGCTTATCAACGCGGAAAATCCTGTGAAACTGCGCTTCAGAACCTCGTTGGTAGGATCGAAAGTGCTCTTGATCGGAAGGAGTACGCGTTGGGTATTTTCGTCGATATTGAGGGTGCTTTTGATAATGCGACCTTTGATAGCATGTGTAATGCAGCCAGACATCACGGTATAGATGAAACGTTGGTGTTGTGGATTAAAGCAATGCTAATGCACAGAACGTTGATTGCCGAAGCGGATTGTGGCAAATGCGTCATGACAGGGGTAAACAGGGGCTGCCCTCAAGGTGGTGTTTTGTCTCCCCTCTTATGGTGCATGGTAGTAGACTCTCTGCTGACGACTCTCAATCTTCCTGGAACCTATACACAAGCATACGCGGACGATGTCGCCGTTCTGTCTGTCGGTTCAGACCTTGGGACTGTCTGCTCTCTGGCGCAGAGATCCTTGGGTTTGATCGATGATTGGTGCACAATGAATGGGCTTTCAGTGAACCCTCTTAAAACTACGGTTGTTCTCTTCACGAGAAGGAGGAATATCACTGGTCTGTCTCAACTTGTGCTAAAAGGTGTCACTATTCCGATTTCTGATGAAGTCAAATATCTGGGAGTAATCCTCGATAGAAAACTTCTTTGGTCCAAGCATGTTGAATCAAAAACCGATAAAGCGCTGTCGACTTTCTGGCAGTGCAAAGGCGCTTTTGGGAAGACATGGGGCTTATCTCCTAAAAGGGTCCTATGGATCTATACGGCAATGGTAAGACCACTTCTCTCATATGCATCGGTTGTGTGGTGGAACAGGCTTTCGCGGAAACGTGTTGTGGCCTCTTTCGCCAAACTCCAAAGAACGGTTTGCCTTGGGTGCACAGGGGCCTTCCCCAGCACTCCGGGCTCCGCTCTAGATGCTTTGATGAACCTCCCCCCCCTTGATATTTTTATCATGGGGTGTACGCTGAAAACCATCTCTCGGTTAAAGAGAGGTGGCTTTTGGTACCACGCGCATTGGAATTTTGAAGAACTTGTGCGAGAATTATCCTTTGACCCCTGTCTTATGGATATGCCGTCTGACGCAATGACACCAGAAATCCTACTGCGACAAAACTACCACGTCAACTTTCCTCAGGCAACAGAATGGCTTCGGCCAGACTCGGAGCCAGGGAAGGAATGCCATCGTGTATTCACGGATGGCTCTAAAACCGGACAGGGGTCTGGTTCTGGAGTCTTCGTGGAAAGCGAGAACATTAGACTACACTACCCCTTGGGTAACCATGCGACTGTCTTCCAGGCGGAGATTTTCGCTATCCTTATGGCTATGCGCTATATTGTGACAAACAGGTGGAGGGCTAGAAGCATATGCGTTTGCAGTGATAGCCAAGCTGCATTAAAAGCGCTGCTCAACCCTCTTACCTCGTCCAAGTTAGTGCTCGAACTCAAGCTTTCTCTGAACTTGGTCGGTAGGCTAAACACGGTCAAACTTGTTTGGGTTCCAGGTCACACTGGTATCCAGGGAAATGAGATCGCTGACGAGCTGGCCAGGTTGGGTTCAGAAGAAGATTTCTTAGGACCTGAACCTGCGTTGGGTTTGCCTGCATCTGTGGTTAGGTCATCCATTGATACTTGGGTTTCTCGTAAACACGAGCGTCGTTGGCGTGACTGTGCTGGGTGTAGACAGACCAAACGACTGCCTCCGGACACTTGCAAGAGGTCCTCGTCTTTCCTTCTGTCTCTCAGGAGAATCGACTGCAGACTTCTTGTGGGCGTTCTTTCGGGCCACCAAGCTTTTGCCAAACACTTAAATGTGTTGGGCTTGAGCAACACCACCATCTGTCCTGCTTGTGGAGAGGATGACGATACAGCGGAGCACTTCCTCTGTAGTTGTCCTGCCTTTGCTCGCATCAGGTGGCGGATCTTTGGGGCTGACGTGGTGAGTGCCGAACATCTAAGCTCTTCATCACTGAAGCTCCTTCTCATCTTTCTTCGAAAGACGGGAAAACTAAGTACAGCAATGTAAGGTGTCTGTTTGGCAGTACAATGGACCAGTAGTTGTGTCTGAGTGCTCCATCGGAAAAAAAACCATTTTCAATTATGTTCGTTTGGGTATGCCAATTCATTCCATGTGTATAGAATATAGATACATTTTATTTGTATCTGTTTGTATATGTGTACGGATTTTATTATATTTTATTTATATGAATGAACTCTCAAACACATAAAGACAGAATTGACAGCTCACTTCGTGTGTTACATGCAAAACTTTGTGACCGTAATGTGTGGTTTCTGTACTGTAAATGTTTTCCAAGTTGTGACCAATTAAGCACTGCAAAAATTGGTTACAAATCATAGGCAATTATACCATAATGTGTATATCACAGAATGGTCATATAAGTAAGTGAAACTAATTCCCCACTTGATCATGGTTCCCTCGTACACGAGACACGGTTTGCACCTTTGATAAATTAAACACACTTTGACAATAATGGAAAACTTACTGAATTGTGGTAACAGCGGTAGAACTTTAACCAACGATTTCTACTTTGGACTGTCGTGTTTGCTACTTCTGATGCATTCGTGGATAGTGGCCATTCAGCGTTTATGTTAGGATAAGATTGCAATATTCTAAGGAATTTCCTTAAAGGCATAATTACCTACTGCTTGTGACTGTGAGCCTATTATACCTTCATTAAAAAATACATATATCATCGTTTTGATTTTGAGGAATTCTCTGTAACAGTCATGACTCAAAAAAAAAAATCAGCCATGACGTAAGAAGAAAACATCGGTTGTGATTGTGATGTGACTATTAATCGAGTTGGCAACAGGCAATTTCTATGCGGAGCTTGTTGCTATTAGTAACCAAAATATGGCGTCTGATGCGTAATCTTGTCATGCATATCTAAATATCAACACTTATATATACTGCCTCTATGTCGGTAGATTCCTAGTGTTCGTTGTAGAAACAAAAAGGGTGAAATTGCAAAGAAGAATTACTTCCAATCGCAATTATATTACTCGTTGACAATGGCAATTTGATTCGCGGACAAATTGAAATGCTCAGACAAAGGCCAAGCTGTATGAACTCAAAAACTGTTAAAAGTTACGTTAGCAGAACGGAATAAAGAACGGAATAAGGATCACGTTATAAAAAAGAATAAAATTACTTTATTTGGAAATCAACAATTTGTGTCTTTTTTATGACATTTGAAATTTGACATTTGACATTTGGGCATTGTTGTTACTAAATCTGTGTTAAGTAGTCTTTGGAATAAGGCTGCCTCCATTACTTTACTTTGGAGACGTCGTAGTCTCCAACATTCTCTCCCGCCCGGGGACTATGCGTCGTCACTGCAAGTGTTATTCCCTCTTGGATGGTATTATTTACGTTCTCTGATTTGTTATACTGTTTCATATTCGCTTCTTACTTCCTTCAGAATTCGCCGCTGGCAACTCTCATAATCAGTACATGAAAAGAGACTCAGGTGATTAAATAAAATTTCATGGAAACAAAAATATATATTAGCTTGTGAGCAAACAAATCAAAACAGAGAACATAAAGGAACAACACAACAAAAAAAAGCAATAACAGCATTAACGGGCCTCCTGCCGCCAACAGTTAGTCTGATGCGTTTCCATTTCCACGCACAAGACCGGTTCTCCCAATGTTCTCCATACAGCATGCATATGCACTCCATACCATGCAATCGATTGTGTTGTTGTTCAGTTGATTGAAGACGAAAATTTTCAACGAAAGCTCTATCAGTGCGCGAAATATAGCCGTGGGACACAAGGAGTGTAAAAAAAACAACCTTCCAATCTTAGGACAACTTTATTACTGATCGATAAAATTAAATTTTCTTCTGTTTACAATATTGCTGACTTAACTTTTGCTTTTTCTTTGGAATTCAGCTTCGTGCTGGTTTATTTATTTATTGCAAATACATTATCTTATTCTCGGAATTCAATTTTAATGCTTATTAATTATTTTATTGCAATTACATTATTTTCTTGGAATTAAGCTTTATGCTGATTAATTAAAAGGCAATTATTTGTATTATGTTGATAGCCGGATGTTACTCGTGGGTTTTGCAACTTGATCTATATTATGTTGGTGGCCGGATGTTGAGGCGATGTACTTGTGGGGTTTGTAACTCCTCCTCCCTTAGTGTGAAGCGATGGCCAAAGATACGGCAACGTAGGTTGGGCTGGAGCGAACTCGTACTGTATGCTATAGGATGATAATCTTCTGAAAGTATAGATTGCAAATGATATTAGTAAAATTTCAATAATTATGATAGGTACTGCCGAATGTATATCTATCTATTTATCTGGTTTCATATCGTAGGGTTTCAATTGAGTTTCTTTTGATGTAATTGTATCCGTTCAATTTCTGGAGGCTTAGCTTCTCTCTGGTCTGATTGGAACTGACTTCATGGTGTATTGTGGGTAAAAGGTAAATTTCCTCCCAAAATATGTTCGGGTTATTTTTGTAGATTAACCCGTTGATAAAAATGTCGCAGTTCTCACAGTGTTTAAGGACTGTGCCATATAACGTTTGCGAATTATAGCCACATGTTGAGTTTATATTTGTTTCAAGTACGTTTATTAGTAGGATCATTGTATATACACACTATAGTACTCTCATCCCATCGCATTGAATTACGCGTCTTCGACGATCCAGGTGGCGCTTCAGTTGATTTAGTTTGTACACTGCCAGCCAACTCCGAGCATTGGGGTCGGGGAAATGTGTATAGAGAAAACCAAAATAAACAAAACAAAGTCAAACTAGTATGCCTCTTCTTTTTCTTCATTTATATCGCCATTTCCATCCATCAGTAGGTATAAAATTATTTCTGATGTGATGTAACAGGGTAGGGTAGAGAACTTCTAACTGCAACTGGTTTGTTTTTTCTTAGTGAAAGGAGAGGAGAATAGAGGAAAGGAGGTGCAATATTGAGCAAGAGCAAAATATAATTTAACAGCATGGTGGTGTAGGATAGGATGGTGGTGGTGGAGGATTTGTGTGTTTGGAGAGGGGTGATCAGTTGGGAAAGACAAATTGAATAAAAACTAAATTTGGCTTCCTTTCTGTCGTTGCAGAAGATTTGAGGATTGGGCTTAAAATAATGTATGCGAGACTCTCACTATTTTGCCTATATTTTTTTCAAATATGCATCGATTTAAGGGATTCTTTTTTTAATCGATTCTAAAATATTATAGGCATGTGTATACTTTATGAGGTTTATAATGTAGAAGCATTTTATGTCAGTAAAACGAGCAGCTACCTATTATAGGAGTCCTCTCTCTATATAAAAATCAATTGTTTGCAAAACTCGAGAAAGGATAGATGCTAGACCGATGATTCTTTTGTTTTGTTCGTCCTGAATCAGGGTTTGACAAAAAAAGAAAATTCGGAAACCCCCAAATGAAAAGCCGAAAAATTTGCAAAAAATCTTAATTTCTATTTTTTATGAGAATATATGTAAGTATGTACATACCTACACCACTAATGATCGCAAATCTCGAAAATCACCGAACCAAACCCAAAGGTAGGTATTTCTGTGAAGTGTGGAAAATTAGACAATACAAACAAAAAATTGTAAACGCTATTCCTCAACAGTTTTTAAAATTTGGAACATTGATAGATATGCATTGTTCTGATGGACAAAAATATATCTGTGCAATAGTGTTCGAAACATATGGGCGGTGACTGCGTTAGGGCATCACAATCGCAACCCAGGGAATGCTATCGAAACCAACGGCAACCTCGAGCGGCGCAACCATCATCGACCATCAAATCGACAAAACCCACATAAAATCGACCACAACTAACGGCAAGCTCGAGCGGCGCGAGGTCAACCACAATAAGAAAAGGAGAATCAACGGCATCCTCACGCGGCGCGCGAGTACCAGTATCAGCCCGAGCAACAAGTTGCCGCGACCGAGAGCTAATTCAGCGACAACACACAGGGTCACAGGGACAATCGTTTCTCTTTTTTTATCCACAGCGACCGCAGCGGCAACGATGACGAGCAATATTCATTGCTTAAGTTTCAGTCAGCGCGATCGGACATTCTTAACATTTTACCTATTGTATGAATTATATTCAGAGCAATAAAGTTATACATTTATATTCGAAATTAATCTCTCAGTTTTTTAACAAATAGTAGGTATAGATACAATTCCTATGCACGTGCAAAGCCGGTTATCTTTATATGTAATGTAGTGCAATTATTGTTCCTTTCCCATAACCAATAATACATAATCATTTCGATAAAACTAATATAGGGCATTAAATCTAAAGAGTAGATACATAATGTTCATAAGTACATATTCAGAGGATTTATGCGGAACTATTTAAATAATAGTATGTTTTTCTAACAATGTAGGCACTACTATGTATGTATTTAGAAAAAGTTCTAAGTTAGATTATCATGCACTTCGTAGAGCAAAATAGAAAAATAAAAATATTAGTTTAAAATTCATTTAAATAAGTGATAAACAGCTTTTATTGTAGATAATTCTCCATGGTACACATTTTTGGGTTTTCCAGGAATCGTATTGCATAGATAGTATTCTTGTCTATCAGGACAATGCATACCAATGTTACAAATTTTACAAACTTTGGCTTCCGTGATTGTCGAAGAATAGCGCCACATCCCTTTGTCCAATTTTGACCAAACTTCACAGAATAGCCTTTGTACAAAGATTTTATCATTTTATCAAAATGTGAGTTCATATACCACGATTTTTAAATGGACGGTGCCACGCCCTTTTGTCCAATATTTTTTAAATACAAACCTGCTACAAAAGATTATAATGTACCTTTATACCAAAAAAAAAAAAATCATCAAATTCGGTGTAGCCAAACTCGAGTTATAAACGGAATATAAAAAATAGATTACTAGCAGTCCCGTGATGGTCTTATTTTGTTATTTGGGGTTACCCGCCTGATGCTGCCATTTCTGGTCTGGAGATAATTGTAAGCTATTCGCTCGTTACAATTAACAAATTCTCCTACATATTTTTATTCCTTTTTGATTTTCATTTTCCCTCACTTTCATGTGATCGTTGATCAATGGTTAGAGAACGGGCTTAGATTATCCGTTTTGGGCTGTGCGTTGATGACTTAGTTATTTAAAACAAACAATAGCTTACTTAATTTCATAGCAAGAATCTAATCTGAACTGCAAGTTTCTAAATACATATTCATCAATTTCCTACATACTACCTACAATAATCCATATTTTAAATGTATTAGGGATGATTTGAATGATTGCGCAATAGCATTCAGCGAGTTAAGATACCTCAATAACAAATATAAACAAACGAATGATACAGCCTCCTTCTGAGACTATGTCAGTCGAGATACCCCAATGATAATAAACAATCAGTACAGCTTCCTTCTGAGGCAATACCAAATCAGCATAATTGGTCAGTATCGAATATCATTGATATTTAAAAATTATCTTTTGCTTCTTTCTGAGGCACCGAACGTTTTGCGGACATTAACAAATTTTGTTTAGGTATAAATATCGGAGCAAATCATTTGGGAGCTCACTTCAATTTTATAACTGAAAAGATGAACATTGGCTTCCCCCACCAGAGGTAAGGGGTCAATCGTGAATCGGGAAATAAAGTTTTTTAAAATACAAAGAAGTAGTTTTATTAATTAGCGTACCACTGCGACCTGCGTATAGCTGCTCATAAATACCTACAAAAGGTTAATTTTGGGTTTAAAATTAAAATAAACAAATGAACTCAAACTGTAAGCCCACAAATCGCATACCTACTTATGCACAGTTTGAAACAAACAACTAGAGGTACCTAGAAACGAATCCGTCCTGTCGCTACAGCTACCTACCACCACGCAGACAAACAGACAGACAGAATTGCGAGACTCAGGTTTTGAGCTGTACCTACTATCATCTTAATAGATGTGGGATTTGGAGCCAAATGAAGGAAGTACACCCTATTAAATCATGCCACGCAACAAACAATTACAAAACCAGTAAAACAAAACCTTGCACCAACGAGTAACAGGACAGACAGGACATTCGACTTAGAACGGTAACGAACAAAGACGAACGAACGAACAAGAGCTATTTTTTGTCCCTTACGGATCCCTGTAAACCAGCAAATTTAACGTAGGCAAGAGTCAGTTATCCCCAAGCACTCGACGCGTAAAGAACTTAAAACGAAATAATAAAGTGAATCTCAAAATTAATTGATGTGTTTTATTTTAAACAAAGTTGGATTCCTACAAAGTGGTGTCAGAAGTGGGATGACTCGATGAAATCATAAAAAGAAAATATTAAACATTCAAATTCAGTGCATCAACACGAAACATAAAAAGTTTAATAAGTATCACGCGCACGTGAGGGCGAAGGAAATTTTCTTGGTGTCGTCTCATCATAGAGAACCCGGAGAGAAAAATTATCCAGTGCGGTGCGGGTGCAGTAGGCACAAAAGAAAAAAAAACTATCCAGTGTGAGTGCAGTAAGCACAAAAGTAAAAGAAAAAAAACTATTCAGTGCGAGTTGCGAGTGCAGTCGCAGTCGGCACACAAAAAAAAACTTTTGAGTGTGTGTGAGTGGAGCAGGCACCAGCAGAATTGTGGTTGCGGCGGTTCATCGAGCGAGAAAGGAGAAACCGAGACGTCATCAACTCATCGCAGAAGGCAACAGAAGCAGAGAAAAAAAGTATTGTTGATTGCTTGGTGAGGTAATTTTCGTTTATTTTGATTATTATTGCTGGTATATTTTTTTCCCTTGTGCAAATTTAAGTAAAATAGATAAATAAAGATAGAAATTAAAATGGATTTAGCTGATGTACTAGCTCTGACAGTAGACGTACTCAGACAAAAACTGACAGAACTGAACTTGCCAACGACAGGACGTAAGGAGGTTCTTCAGGATAGGCTTTTGGCACATCTAGGTATAGCCCGCGAAATAGCGAGCGATGCAGGTTCGGAATCAGATTCGGCTCTAGGTGAGGAGAGCGGAAGACATACATTCACGCTTCGCGACTTCGAGGACTCTCTCTCAACGTTCGATGGGACCAATCAATCCGACGTCACGGAATGGATAATGGCATTCGAGGAATGTGCAGGCAGCAACGGTGCGGTGGAACAATTTGCAGAAGTTTATTTACGCAAAACAGCTGCTGAAGGGAGCCGCCAAACTCTTCATTCGTAGCCAAATGGATCTAAGTAATTGGAAGCTCTTAAAGACGGCACTCGTGAATGAGTTCAGTGCTACGTTGTCGTCGGCAGAGGTCCACAACCTTTTGAAGAACCGTCGCAAGAAGTTGTCTGAAACATATAGGGAGTACTTGTATAGCTTGATGGAGATAGGAAATTCCATCGATCTGGATGACGCCAGTTTGATAACTTACTTTGCGGAAGGAATACCTGACTCCAGGATCAATAAATCCTTGCTATATCAGGCTAAAACGCTGAGTGAATTGAAGGAGCAGATAGCAGTGTACAAAAGGGTTCGCGGCCAAGCTCAGCCGTCATCATACGCGAGTGGAAGCCAACAACAACCGTCTGTACCGATAGTCAAGCAGGAAAAAAGCGAGCGGAAGTGCTTTAAGTGCGGAGACCCAGCACATCTTGCACGTGACTGCAGAATACGAACATTCACATGCTTTAGGTGCGGGCAAGAAGGCCATCGGTCGTTTCAGTGCGGAGGTGGAGGTCAACCACCTCTCTGTTGATGCGTTCATACTGCATCAACAGAGGAGGCGGATAGGGTTCCAGAAGCTCGAGTAAATTTAGCGGTGGACTGCAACAGAATTTTTAAGGATATCGACGTGAAAACCAAAACCTTATCAGCGTTATTGGATACGGGGAGCGATGTAAGTCTCTTACTGTACGATACCCTAATGACGCTGCCATTTACCGAACTGGGTGCCGAGAAAAGGTCGTTGATAGGGTTGGGGAATAATAGGATTCTGACTTTAGGTAACTTAAGAGCAGATGTTGAAGCAGATGGGGTAAGCTTTGTAGTTACGTTTCACGTAGTTGGTGAGCAGGACATGTTCTATTCAGCGGTAATAGGGAACGACGTATTGAAGGACGTCGATATGGAGATAACATAAGAAGGGCCGTGTTTAAAGAAAAACAAAAGCAAAAGTCGTGAAGGTGCGATGGAGTCGCAGGTGAAGAACGCCAAGCTGGTGTTAGATTAGGCGAAAGCCTTGCAGACACTCGTAGTAGTGTGGGAAGAGAACGCGATGGAGTCGCAGGTGAAAAACGCCAAGCTGGTGTTAGATTAGGCGAAAGCCTTGCAGACACTCGTAGTAGTGTGGGAAGAGAACGCGATGGAGTCGCAGGTGAAGAACGCCAAGCTGGTGTTAGATTAGGCGAAAGCCTTGCAGACACTAGTAGTAGTGTGGGAAATGTGAAGATCGAGAGCAGAAGCCGTGAGTACACAGCCAGTAGAGCCAGGGGTAGCCGTGGGCAGGAAGTATTCGAGCTTATAAATGAATTTGGTGCTTTATGCATGGCAACTGAAGAGGAATTCAAGAGTGAAACGAGCATTAACTTGAATCACTTGAAGTATAAAGATGGAAAAGAATTAACGGAGATGATAAACAATTATACCCCGAGGAGAAGAAAGAAGTCTCCAGTTGAAATGAAGCTGATATTAACTGACGACACACCCGTATTTCAAAGACCGAGACGACTATCTTACGCAGATCAAAGGATTGTCGAAGAGCAAGTAGCAGAGTGGCTTCGGAATGGAATTATAAAACCCAGCTCATCAGAATATGCGTCGCCGATCGTGTTAGTACAGAAAAGAAACGGAACCAAACGACTTTGTTGTGACTATAGATAGCTGAACGAAAAGATTGTACGTGACAATTTTCCGATGGCACTGATGGATGATGTGATAGAGAAGTTGCAGGGAGCAACCGTGTTTACGACTCTGGATTTGGAGAATGGATTTCTCCACGTACCAGTCGAGCAGAATTCCAGGAAGTACACTTCATTTGTCACACACCATGGCCAGTTCGAATTTCTCTATGTATCGTTCGGCATATCCAATTCGATATATCTACGCAGTGTTGAGTGAGTTAATTCAAGATGGGACAATAGTGTCGTACATGGACGATATCATCATTCCCTCTAAAGATGAGAGGGAAGGTATTCGGAAGTTGGAAGCGGTGTTAAAGACTGCATCAGAGTACGGTCTACGCATTAGATGGGAGAAGTGTCAGTTCCTGCAGAGGAAAATATAGTGGAATATATAGTGGAATATATTGTTTCCATAGAGAAAACAAGAGCTGTGAACGAGTTTCCGGTACCAACAGACAAGAAAGCGCTCCAACGTTTTTTGGGTCTGACATCCTACTTTAGGAGATTCATCGAAGGGTTTGCACTAGTCGCCAAACCCCTATCGGATCTGCTGAAGAAGGATGCGAAGTTTAAAATGGACATTGAAGAGTTGTTGGCATTTGAGCAACTAAAGAAGGCATTAGTCAGCGCACCAGTGCTGAATCTGTTTGATCACAAGGCACCAACCGAGGTACACACAGACGCCAGCATGCATGGCTATGGAGCAGTCCTGCTGCAAAAGGATGAGGATGATTGGCAATACCACCCCGTACAGTACATGAGCAGGAAAACGTCAGCCGCAGAAGAGAAGTACCACTCATACGAACTGGAGGTATTAGCGATTATTGAAGCTTTGAAAAGATGGAGAATTTATTTAATGGGCACAAAATTCCGGATAGTAACCGACTGCAACGCGTTCGCCATGACAATGAGGAAGAAGGATGTTCCGCTAAGAGTGTCCAGGTGGGCAATGTTTTTACAGGAGTTCGACTATGAGATGTCCTGTCTTTTAGTCGAGGAGCCACTAAACCATCGTATAGGCGAGGCTCAAGCGAAGGACACATGGATAAAAGCTGTTATAAAGATTTTAACAAGGGACGCGTACGAGGATTATTACTTGAGCGCTGGGATGCTACACAAGGATCCAGTCAAGCAACTCATCGTCATACCGTCTCTGATGGAACAAGAAATTATTGGGATGGCACATCAACAAGGCCACTTTTCAGTGAAGAAGAACAAGGACTTAGTCGAAAAATCATTCTATATTCCAGACTTGACGCGTAAAGTCGCTAACGTCGTAAGGAGCTGTGTGAAATGCATCGTCGCTGAGTCCAATGCCGGACGCAAGGAAGGATTCCTGACGTCAATCGATAAGGAGGATAAGCCACTGGGGACTTACCACATTGACCACGTCGGACCAATGCAGCAAACCCATAAGCGATACAACCATCTGTTTGTGGTGGTAGACGCTTTCTCAAAGTTCACATGGTTGTATCCGACGAAAAGCACAGGAGCCGACGAAGTTATAGAGAAGCTAAGTAAACAAGCAGTGACCTTTGGCAACCCTAAGAGGATTGTGTCGGATAGAGGAACCGCTTTCACATCTACCGCGTTCAACCAGTATTGCGACAGGGAGAATATACAGCACTTGGTAATCGCGACAGGGGTTCCAAGAGGGAACGGTCAAGTAGAGAGGATCAATCGGACAATCATCCCGATGTTGACAAAGGCTTGTCTAGATAGCGCCGAAAATTGGTATTAGCATGTAGGGAAGGTACAACTGGTCTTAAACAGTTCGCCTCCGAGAAGCACCAAATATAGTACATTCCAGGTATTAACGGGGCTAGAAATGCGAAGAGCGGACTATCCAGACCTTCGAGAACTGGTGGAGGATGCGGCTGTCGACGAATTGGAAATCGAGCGTCAGTAGGTGCGGAGTGAAGTCCGCGAAAATATTCTGAAGATTCAGCAGGAGAATAATAGAAGCTACGATGAGGCAAGGGTAGCTGAGCAGGAGTACGATCTGAACGAGTTGGTCGCCATTAAGCGTACCCAATTCGGTTCTGTAATGAAACTCAGACCCAAGTTTCTCGGACCATACAAGGACGTGAAGAAAATGAGGAAAGGCCGATACGAAGTAAAAAAGGTGGGAGGTACCGAGGGGCCCAGAGTAACAAGCACGGTAGCGGAGTACATGAAGAAGTGGACACCCACATTCGGGCCGAATGAGAAGTCAGGATAGCCGAATGTGGGATTTGGAGCCAAGTGAAGGAAGTACACCCTATTAAATTAATGCCACTCAACAAACAATTACAAAACTAGTAAAACAAAACCTTGTACCAACGAGTAACAGGACAGACAGAACATTCGACGTAGAACGGTAACGAACAAAGACGAACGAACGAACAAGAGCTATTTTTTGTCCCTTGAAAATTTGGATTGATCTGGGTACGTTATTTTATTTGCTAAGATCCAAAACAAATTTCCCCACTAGTGCACCTCACATGCTCACCCACCCCATAATTTTAAAATCATCATAATCATAACCTACCCTTGACACCTAAGTCCAAAAGACACGATCATGACTATTGCCCATAAATCCAAGAAATACACAAAAAATTTATTGTTAAAAATCCGATCTATGATTTCATATTCCTCCTTTCCACATTGTTATCCTCTTAAATATCATCACACTCATCATCATGCTAAAAGTACTCTTCCACACACCACCACTATATGCGAAAAGTACAAATCGATCCGATCTTTCATTTCATATTCCTTCTTTTCATATTGTTATTCTCATAAATGCTAAAAGTACACTTCGCCTAACACACCACCAACTACCTACGAGTATAGGTATATCGTATATGCGAAAAGTACCCTCTTCCACTCTTTACTATACAATCGCTGGAGAATAAAAGACAACAAAAATAATAATTGTTCTTTCTCTTTCATCTGCATGTAGTCAATGAGACGAATAAGAAAAGAAGAAGGCATCATTTAATTTCGTTTCAAATAATCCAATACAACTACCACAAACCAGTAAGAATAGACCGCCGACTTCCCGTACACCTACCCGATTCTCCCCGGAAAGAATTTCCCTGTCTGTGAATACGTGTAAATGTCAAAATTAATGGCGGCAATGTTTTTCTATGCAATACCATGCGACCAGGATTTTTCAAGTATGCGTGCGTTAATGGCGCCCCTTTGATTTTGTACAGCACCAATACATGAAAAATCCTGGTCTCGCCGGCAGCTTGTAGGCAAAGTCCGTTATGTGGGAGGAGTCGACGGTCTATTCTTACTGGTTTGTGACAACTACCATGTTCGATGTGAGTAGTCGGTCTCAGAGGTGGTTGGTGGCGCTAGTGCATAAATGCGAAGTGATAGTACTATTAGGGGTATCGCGAATAAATTCCGATGGAATTTTTTCCCTTGTCAGCAATGTAAATCAAATTGCTGAATGGGAAACATTCCCGGGGAAATATTATTCGCGATAGGGGTGTATAGTGTCTATATACAATGGTAGGATATAGTTTGGTTCTCGTTGCAGGATTGTTGGTTTTGATACCTATTGTTATTATAGTCTAGTTTGTGACAAACTTACACCTCTCTTAAAAAGATTTATCTCTCCGTCTCAGCATGGCTTCGTTACAGGCAGATCCACTACTACAAATCTCTCAATTTTTTGTAATACTGCCTTGAATTACCTTGAGAATGGCATGCAATGTGATGTAATTTATACAGATTTTGCAAAGGCATTCGATCGCGTCAATCACAGTACACTAATTTCCAAACTGACTACCTTAGGATTTCACTCCAATATCCTAAAGTGGATTCATTCCTACTTAACCGATCGTATCCAGTATGTTCGCATAAACGAAATGCTCTCGTCACCAATTTATGTTACGTCTGGAGTACCTCAAGGTAGTCATCTGGGCCCTCTGCTCTTCCTTTTGTTTATTAATGACATTCCTGACTTGTTTTTGAGTTCCCAGTGTCTTATGTTTGCTGACGATTTGAAGATATTCCGAGCAATACGTTCAGTTCAAGATTGTCTTCTTCTACAAGAAGACCTTAAACGTCTTTCTGTGTGGTGTAATAACAATGACCTTCATCTCAATGTCTCTAAATGTCAAAGCCTTTCTTTTTATCGCCACCTCTCTCCAATTCCCTTTACGTATGTAATCGATAATACCCCATTGTCCACTATCTGCTTCAAAAAAGATCTTGGAGTTATTTTTGACATTAAACTTAGCTTTTGCAAGCACATTGAGTTTGTGGTTGCCAAAGGTAATCAGATGCTAGGTTTCTTATTGAGGAATTCGAAAGACTTTCAAGATCCGCATACTCTGAAATGTTTATTTTTTGCATTTGTCAGATCACATCTCGAATACTGTAGTATAGTATGGAATCCATTTTACGAAGTACATTCTTTTAGAATTGAGAAGATCCAAAAGCGTCTGACTAGAGTAGCTGTTCGTAGACTACGATGGAATATTGAAATGCCATCTTACGAGACCAGATGCAAATTATTTGGTATCTTACCTCTTTTCAGACGGAGGCAATATTTCTCCATTATGTTTATTCGCGATTTGATAGATGGTCATATCGATTGCCCTTTTCTATTATCATTAGTTGGATTTTATGCTCCTGCGAGAGTTCTAAGAAATCGCTTTTTATTTCATATACCCTATCATAGGGTTAACTATGGTTACAATGAACCAATTTCTAGATGCCTTAGAGAATCGAATAAATATTGTGATGTTATTGATTTTCATTTTAGTAGAGATTCATTTAGGAATAAATTACTCCTGTTATTAGGCTTTGGTGGTAATTTTTAAGTGTAATTTTTGTATTAAGTATCTAATCTAGCGAGAACAGTAGATGTACTCATTTGATTGAAATAAATAAATAAATAAATAAATAAATAAATAAACAAAAGGACAATGCGGTAGCGAGACAGTCTGGTCTCATTGCTCTTATGCTTGAGCCAATGGGTTCGTTTAATCCTGTTAAAAAGACATTTAGGCACATTTCGGCGTACAGATTTTGTTTCGCTGAAATGACGTTTCGGTTCAAAATATTATAAAATATTATTCAAAATTGTCGCTTGTATTTCGACTATTTTGCTGTAAAATTCTTCTATGGTTTTATTATTTTGTCTTTAATTGTGTAAGTCTCTAATTAGCGTTGTTTCTGTTCTTTTGTCAGAGTAATGTAATATAAGGTTATTTTTTGTATCGTTCCAGACTAATGGAGTCCCGTACTTCATTTGCCTTTCCTTCTATTTTGTTGCAAATTGCACGCAGTAGAATGACTAAATATGGTGTACCGTTTGCATTAGAAACTAAACCTAATATTTCTTCTACGTTATTAATACATTCGTGAAGTAATCTAGGGTTACCATCGAATTTTGGTAAATCTTTTATTACGTCAGGAATTCGAAACTAGTTAAATATATCGTTAAGGGGTATTCTCATTGGACTGGGACCTGCATTTATATTTGCATTCGCGTTTGCACCCGCGTTTGCGTTTACATTTTTACATTTGGTATAATTGGGTTCGACATTGTATCAAATTCCGCGTTAATCAAAGGTGAACTTATTCTTAATATTCTTGAAAACACTAAACCTTCGCTAGATTCCTCCTCTTCTGATCTTTCTGTGATAGAATCAAGACTTAATGTCCGTATGGGTTTTTTGTTAGGTTAGGTTAGGTTGAAGTGGCTGCCGGCAAAAGGCCGACACACTTAGACCAATTAGGTCCCTTGTGATACCACATGAATCTATTAAAAATTTCGTCCTACTCGTTGAACCAGTTTGAGCTTCTGATGAAGCAAAGGAGACTACGAATGTCTATGTTTGTTAGATCGTTTAGATCGTTGTAGTAGGAGGCTCCCAAATGGAGATTCCGTTTTCGGGAGAGTGCCGGACGGGTGCAGAGGAAATGCTGAATGGTTTCCTCCTCCTCTTCGTCCAAGCAGCTTCTACAAAAATCGTTTGAGAGTACGCCGAGCCTTGCTGCATGCCTACCTATAAGGCAGTGTCCCGTAATGACACCTATTGTGGCGCCGATATGCCTTCTGTCAAGAGAAATCAAATTCTTAGAACGTTTGAGATCGTTTGAGATAGGTAGTGTTGTTCCGAGCTTGGCAAGTTCGTCAGCCTTACAGTTACCTGGAATGTCTCTGTGCCCCGGCACCCAGCAGAGGTGAATGTTGAACTGCTCCGCCATCTCTCTGAGAGACGTGCGACAGTCTAGGGCTGTAGTAGAGTTAATAGAGGCTGATTCCAGGCACTTAATTGCAGCCTGACTATCCGAGAAGATGCGGATATCTTTAGCGGATATCACGTTTTCTTTTAGCCAGGATAAGACTTCCTTTATTGCCATAATTTCCGCCTGAAAAACGCTACAGTGATCTGGGAGACGGAAGGAGAGACTGAGGTTAAGTCTATCAGAAAAAACACCACCTCCTACACCATTGGACGTTTTCGATCCATCTGTGAAGAATTGAACCGTCTCATCTTCAATGAATGACCCCTTCTCCCAGAAGGACCTATTGGGAATGGAGACTTGGAAGTTTTTATCAAACTGTAGTTGAGGTATGGTGTAGTCGATGTTCTCGGGAGAGTCTTAAATGTATTTAAGATAGCCGCATGGCCAGTTATTTTGCTGGTCCACTGTGAAGTTGCTTTCAAACGAACTGCTGAAGATGCTGCCGCTTGTTTGCTGAGAATATCGATGGGAGTCAGGTGAAACAGGATGTCAAGTGCAGCAGAAGGTGTGGTGCGAAGAGCAAGGAAGCGGTTCTTTGGACTTAGCCTAGTTTACTGCGGTTTGTCGCCTTATCTAAGGCAGTCCACCAGACAGCCACACCGTATGTAAGTATCGGCCTTATGACCGAGATGTATAGCCAATGGGTGATGCTAGGTTGTAGGCCCCATTTATTTCCTATTGCTTTTTTGCAAGAGAAGAGAGCTATGGTTGCTTTTTTAACTCTTTCTTGTATGTTAGACTTCCAGCTAAGCTTTCTGTCTAGAATAATGCCCAAGTACTTGGCTTCATTTGAGAAAGTCAGGCTTATGCCATTTATAGATGGAGGGTCAATGTGCGGAATTTTGTATTTCCTAGAAAAGAGAACAAGTTCGGTCTTGTGAGGGTTAACGCCCAGCCCACATTGATACGCCCATTTTACTAGCGTGTGGAGAGCGTGTTGTAGGAGTTCTTTTAAGGTATTTGGATACTTTCCTGACACGGCAATAGCAACATCATCCGCATATGCAATCACCTTGTAGCCCTCCGATTCCAGGCATGTCAGCAGGTGATTGACCACTTAGTTCCAGAGAAGGGGACACAGGACGCCACCTTGTGGGGTTCCTCTGCTGACAGATCTTCTGGCAGACGCCCCGCTCAGACTAAGTTGATGATCCGGCTATTGAGCATCAGATTAATCAACTCCCTGAGCGAGGTGTCCACGTTCAGAGCTGACAGTGCTTGCGCGATTGCAGATGCATCAACGTTGTTAAAAGCGCCTTCAATGTCGAGGAATGCAACCATGGTATACTCCTTGTGATGGAGGGAAGAGTACGCATGTTGAGCAGTGGATAGAAGTTTCGTATCAATGCTTTTACGAAGATGGATTTCGATCAGTCTTTCTAGAGTTTTTAGGAGGAATGACGAAAGACTAATGGGCCTGAGGTCCTTTGGACTAACATGAGAGCATTTGCCTGCTTTGGGTATAAAAACCACTTTTACTTCTCTCCATAACAAGGGAATATACACCAGATTTAGACAGCTATTTAGGATTATCTCCAGCACTGGTCCTGGGGATTTGTATGGTTTGAAGCTACGTAGCGCCCAAAGCAATTTGTCTCTAGTGATCAGACCTTGAAGATTTGTAAAATGCACATCTGATCTGTTTGGATCTGAGTGGATTATACTGCTGGAGCTGCCTGGAAAATGGATGTCGAGCAGCAGATTGAGGGATTCTTCGCTAGAATTCGTCCAAGAGCCATCCGTCTTTTTCAAGCAACTAGGCATTGTTGGATTTGTGGAGAGTACTTTCCTAAGCCTTGATGCCTCAGACGACTCTTCAATTTTTCCGCAGAAGAGCCTCCAAGATGTACGCTTAGCTTTCCTTAGCTCCTTTTTATATATTTTTAGGGATTCCTTGTAGTAGTCCCAGTCTGTCGCTTCTCTTGTGTCTTTAGCACGATTGAAAAGCTTTCTGCACTTAGTTTTAAGCAGTCCCAATTCTGAGTTCCACCAGTGCGGTTTTTTCTTACACCTAGGTAGAATGAGAGGACAAGAAGAAGACATGGCTTTGTTGAAAGCCAGGGTGAGATCATTTACTTTACGATCGAGCTCACTGGTGCTGCAGGGGGAGTTAAAAAGTCAGGAGTAATTAATTCTATCAGTATATCCCTATATTTGAGCCAGTCTGTTTTCCTAGGATTTCTAAAAGGAAGTTGGCGGGGAGAGTCATCGGCTAAGTTGAATTAGATATACCGGTGATCTGAAAACGAGTGTTCAGGTGATACTTTCCAGTTGGTGATCATCTGACTGACGGTATCGGAGACAAGAGTAATGTCTAATACTTCTTGTCGGTTTTTTGTTATGAAAGTAGGTTCATTTCCCACATTACATACAATAAGGTTAGTGCTTAATATATAATCAAAAAGTGACTCACCTCTATCGTTAATGTCAGTACTTCCCCATACTGAGTGATGTGCATTAGCATCACATCCAATAATGAGGTTGATTTTGGTCCTCTCTGCTTCCGCGATCATTCTCTCCATTTTGTTTCCGGGAAGAGAGCCCACGTAGTCGTAGGCCAGATATGCCGACGCCAACCAGTACGTGCCTTTAGCAGTGACTAGTCTAGCTGCTGTAATATCTGAATCGCTGAAAGTAGGGAGTAGTAGTAGGTTAAGGCTACGTTTCGCGAATATGCAAGTTCTGGGTTTACCTTTGTCAGTTACATATAGGGATTCGTATTGAGGAGTCTTGAGTCCACGAACCACACTGTTGTCAATCCATGGTTAATGTATCAAGACAATGTCTTCCCTACCCCTTGAGAGGCGGAGAATGAGGGCGGCCGAAGCCTCTTTAGAGTGGTGGAGATTAATCTATAGTATTTGAAGCATTTTTGCTACAGTCAGGAGGCTGAACCTCCACCACAGTGTTGTTTGGGTCCTCAGATTCCGAGGATGAACCAAGAAGTTCGTCTTCATCAAGAAGAATCTTGTTCATACAGTCCTCCGTGTCCATGTCTGACAAAGTGTCATCCATGGTGGGCGTGGCTGTGTTGGAGTCATCCTCATCTAACGATGGAAAAGAGATTGATGCTCCAGGGTCAGAAGTAGCAGGTTCCGATTCAGATCCAGCAGGGAAAGGAGGCAGTTTGCCTGAATTAATTTCGTCCTTTTTGTAGACTCGCAACGTGATTGGTTCGAAACCGAATCGTATCACACCTTGAGTCTCGGCCAGAGGAACAAGGGACTCTTTATTGATCACAATAAGCGCGCATCTATAAAGACCCCTTTGCTCCTCCAACTTTACGACTTTCCAGTTGTGAGTTGGAAGTGACGGGTTGCTGAGTCTGATGATCTCCAGAATTTCCTCAGTAGATTTCCTCCCTATCAACGACCTCGAGTTTGCACCGGGCCAGACTTCACCCAGTCTACTTACAGGGATCCTGTAGAGACCACAAGACCTCTTGTCGTCGCAGGCGATCAGCTTCACATGGCCTTGATGCCATCCACCATCGCAAGTGATAGGAGGTGGTCCCGGGTAGTCCCTCATGATGCTCAGGAAAGTTCCAGAGAGCTTCAATTTGACTACCTTCCACCGTTCAGGGGAGATCGTGCCATCATCGTCACTACGATCAATCACAGCCACCACAATCTTGTCTTTAAGAACGTCACTAAAAGACTTTTGAGATGTGACGTTGGAAGACTTTTGGGAGTTGGTGGTATTACTCACCTTAGGTCTTTTGGGGGCCGGCGCGGCCTCCTCCAACGATCTCTGTCGCTTAGACGTGAAGTCCTTGCTGGTCTTTAGTGGATCATTCCCAAGCAGTTTTTTCGCACATGCGACTTTGCTGTTTTGCTTCTCAGTCCTATCAGTCTCCAAAGTTTCTCCAAAGACCTTTAGGATGTGGATAGCGTAGCGACGGTTTTTGTACGTGCCTTTAGAAGGAGCGCGACGGCGCGCTGGCGCATTAGTGGTAGGTAGAGTCTTAAGCTCTTTAGTGTTTGTAGCAGTGGAAGGGCCATGTTTGCTCACAATCCTACCACTGCTAGAAGGTGTATCTTTACTCAGCCCGCTGCAACTGCTAACAGTGGATGTACCTTGAATAGTCACAATCTTTCCACTGCTCACCGATGCAGGAGCTAACCCAGTAGACAACGATGTCGCGGTACTACCGTGTTGAAGGAGAACCGGTCTCATCTTTGTTTTTGTTGTTTTTGTTTTTATTTTTTGTATCCATTTAAATTTTGTACCCACGAGTAGCGAAGAAAGGAGGTCCATCTGTACAGAGATTCGCATATACAGACAAGGCTGGCTAATCCGGAGGTCGCCAGGTATCCGGATACTCCGTTAGCGACTGAGCTATGGCCCCCAGCCAGGCTGACCATCGGCACGGGTCGTATGACACCTTGGTCCGGCCGCGATTTAGGGCCATTTGCCGATACGGCACACCAAGACTTAAGCTCCACACAGACTCCAACAGCGCCTCACAAGAAGGCCCATCAGAAACTAAGTGGAGTCCAAATCATTATGAGTCGCATCAGCAAGCGACCTTTAAGGTTGACCCCACCTCATCTAATGGTTCACGCTTGCACATCAGTCGTACGTTGCAACGAATCAACTGACACTAATCCAGACAAGCTGAATTAGCCATTTTCAGGCAGGCGCCCACGAGAAGGACATAAGTATGAGGATTTTGCCCAGCCCAAGGGTTTTTTGTAAGGGAAAAATGATTTTAACTTTCTATGCATGTGGAGTGGGATAAAGAGCGAGAGAAAGGAAAATATATCAATAAACTAAACTTACATGTATCCCAATAGTTTAGGTATCATACTGTGCTGATTTAATTCTTAAAGCTGCGTTAAAGATGTGTTAAAAATGTCTTGAAGATGTTGAATTTTTAAAGTTGTATTAAAGATGAATTAAAGATGTATTAAAGATGTATAATTGTTCTTATTCGTCTATGTGATTGAGCAAATATTGTTGCTTGTCCTTGATTCCACTGATTTTAAGTTATTATTTTTCCACTTTGTAGTTCTTTTTGGTGATTAAGGGATAAAAATCCTACTTATTTTTGGGCCACTATCTATCGATGTTCCTTCGATATTGACGTAGAGTATCGATAATCCTTCGGCACTTTCGTCAAAACACCAAAATGTCACTTTAACCTTTTATATTTTTTTTTGTATATTTCCGATAAACCGCCGGTTAAATACTTTAAAATATCGTGTTAAAGAAAAGTCACCGGACTACGCGACTGCGCAAAATATAGCCGTGGGATACGGGGAGTGTAAAAAAAAACAACCTTTCAATCTTAGGACAACTTTATTACTGATCGGTAAAATTAAATTTTCTTCTGTTTACAATATTGCTGACTTAACTTTTGCTTTTTATTTGGAATTTGGCTTCGTGCTGGTTTATTTATTTATTGCAAATACATTATCTTATTCTCGGAATTCAATTTTTATGCTTATTAATTATTTTATTGCAATTACATTATTTTCTTGGAATTAAGCTTTATGCTGATCAATTAAAAGGCAATTATTTGTATTATGTTGATAGCCGGATGTTACTCGTGGGTTTTGCTACTTGATCTATATTATGCTGGTGGCCGGATGTTGAGGCGATGTACTTGTGGGGTTTGTAGCTCGCGTGCCGTTGTGTAGTAAAGTTGTTTCCATTGAGAGTTTCGTTCGCGCGACGGTGCATGCATAACATATCGTTGTTGTTTGTCGTGTAGTTTCTCCGTGGCGGTGGTGAAAAAATTAAAATTTAAAAATTCGTGTGCCGCTGAATTAAGTTGTTAATCCGGGTTTCCCATATTCGTGGTGTGTGTTAAAGTTGATTTCAGGTTTGTTCTAAGTGATTGTTGTAATTTAAATCCAATTTTTTAGAGTTTGAAATTTCAAATTTCATTTCTTAAATTGTGGCGTCGGTTGCGTATACGTGTGTGTGTTTTTTTTTTTTTTTTTTTGGTTGCGCCGATGGATGTCGTAATCTTCTAAAGATGCGGTAGCCCGTGCTACCAACATGCACGATTCGCAAACCCGAATAATCGATGCCAAGAGTGCGCCTTACGTAGTAATCGACACCCTACGTCCTTCAACCACTCTCCCCGCGGGACTGCCGTTAGGTATTACTTCGCGGGGCTGGTTATCAATTTATGCTCTAGTCACAGTGTTCGTTGTTTCTTCTCGCCTTCTTTTTTCAATTCGTCGCAGCTCATTTTGTACACTAATAACTAGTGTGCTGATTTCCGTCCAGGTATCTTACGAGTTCACCATGTCGTTTACAATTTGTTGCGGACTGGGCAGGTTATTTCTCCATTGTTGGAAACGTTCGCAGTAGAACACAGCGTGTTCGGTATCTTCTTCTTCTTCTGAGCATTCTGGACGAAGAGGTGAGCTATCGTGTCCAAACCGGTGCAAGTATTTCCGATAGCCGCCGTGTCCAGACAGGAACTGTGTAAGGTGGTAGCTGCAGCTGCCGTGTGCTCGGTTTGTCCACACTTCGATGATAGGGATCAACTTATAGGTCCATCTGCCTTTTGTAGTATTGTCCCATCTAGCTTGCCACATAGCTATTGAAGCTGACCTCTCTTCTTTCTTTATTGTTTTTATGTCACCAGCATCTTGCTGACTTAAGACTCTTCAATAATTACGGGGCACTGGCCAATTGGAGACCATGCGGCCAAACTAGGTATCCCATACAACCCTCATTGCCGCAGTTGCGGTAATACAAATGAAAAAGAAACTCTCTCTCACTTCCTCTGTAAATGTCCAGCTCTAGCGAGAGCCAGACTGTGCGCACTGAACCAACCATTCTTTGACGACCTTAGCGACATCTCGGGCAAAGGGATACAGGATCTTATCCGTTTTCTCAATTCCACAGGTTGGCTATAGGCACCGACCAGACCACATCCTTAACAATCACCACAAAATAGGTCACACGAGGCGTGGTAACAAAACGGCACACCATAGTGCTAATTGGGTTCAAGGATTGAACCACCACTTCTACCTACCTACCTACCTAAGACTCTTCTGGTGTAAATTCGTTGCATTTCATCTGCGAAGATGTCGATAGGAATCAGCCGGCTATAACAAAAGCTGCTTCGTCCGAAATAGTTCGATAGCCGCTGATCGTTCTTAATGCACAAAGTCTATCTGATGATGTTAGTTTCCTCCTTGTCTCTTTTATTGCTACGGCGCCTGTCCAAACTGGCGCGGCATATAGCAATACTGAACTGACCACCTTGGATAGGAGAATTCTTCTTGCATATCCCGGACCTCCGATGTTCGGCAACATTCGAGAGAGTGCTGCGTGCAGTAATAACGCTTTTCTGCTCACTAGCCATTCGGGCTAGTGGTCTCCTAATGAAGGTCCAGTTAGCCGAGTTAAAAGCGTTTCTTATATCCAGCGTTACTACAGCACAATACTCTTTGATTCCAAATCGCCATCTTTCTCCTTCTATCGCTTTTGCAGCTATATCGACTACCGATTTTTTTGCGTCTACGGTAGATAGCGATTTCCTAAATCCGAACTGGTAGTCTGACAATGCTCCTTTTTCCTCTGCAACAGTGAGCAATCTATTGTATATTATACGACGCTCAAGGATCTTCCCCATTGTGTTCAGTAGACATATTGGACGGTATGAAGATGGTTCTCCAGGCGGTTTGTTCCCTTTCGGTAGCAGTACTAAGTGTTGCAGTTTCCACGGATCAGGGAAAATGCCTTCATCTAGGCACTTTTGTATTGTTTTTACAAAAATCTCCGGCCGTTTTTGAACAGCGACTTTCAGTGTTTTATTTGGGATTCCATCCGGTCCAGGGGCTTTCTCATCGCCTATCTTTCTGCAAGCCTGAAACAGCTCGTCCTGAGTAATGATTGGTATATTCTCTACTGTATTTGTTCTTATTATATTGCATGCAGTCGACATCCTTTGAGGAAACAAGTGCTCGACAATTGCTTTCAGCATAACTGGACATGTTATTTGAGGGGACCTATTGCTCTTCAGCTTTTTCATAACCATCCTGTATGCTGTTCCCCAGGGGTTGATATCAGCTTCGTTACAAATACGTTTAAAGCATTTTGTCTTGCTTTCTTTGATGGCGTTTTTAAGCGCGTGCCTCGCGGTTCTAAAGCGCTCCAAGAGTTGTTGGAAGTTTGGTCTCCCTCTGGATCGTTGGCACGGTTGGGACCTTTTACTCCCTACTCTTCTGGGCATTGCTGCATCACACGCTGTGGTGATGGTGCGGATTAGTTGAAGTGAAAGGGTTTTTGCAGTTGCAGCTCCATTGTTACCTAGGTTGCCGGTGCTGATCGCTTCCTCAAATATATCCTCGTCAAAGAGTGTGTCCTTCCATTTTGGCCCCAGTACTGGCTTAGGCTGTTGTACTTTTCTCCTTTCAGTGGTTTCAAAAATTATTGCCTGATGGTCGCTTTGGGTATATTCTTCGCTGACCCGCCATTTCAAGTTCCGTAGAAGGGAAGTACTTACGAAGCTGATGTCTATTATCGAGCCTTTTCCTGCTTTCCGAAATGTAAGTGCCCGCCCGTTATTCGCTATGCTTATGTTTAGGGGTGCAAATGTTTCCAAAAGCATACGTCCTCTGGCATTGGTGAGTCTGCTATCCCACTCTGTTGCCCACGCGTTAAAGTCGCCTGCAATAAAGACTGGAACCCTCCCGGAAGCATTTTGTAGCAGGGTGTCTAACATCGACTGGTATTCATTCGGCGTCCAGCTGGGTCGAGCGTAGCAGCTGTAAAAATGCATTCCATTTATTTTAGCTCGTACGAAGCCTTCAGCTTGGTCGTATGTATCTTGGAAAGCATGTCTTCCGCATATCCATATCGCAGCGTGATTTGTTTTGTCGCTGATCCATATATTGCCATCGAGAGTTTTGTACGGTTCGCTGATCAATACTATCTCCGCTCCCTCGTCTTTTGCTGACTGTGGCAGGAGGTCCTGGGCTGCTTCACAGTGGTTTAGGTTTATCTGTATTATTTTCATGATCTCTTGTTGGTGATTGCTCTTCTGAAGAATAGACAGTTTCTACTGCCGGTTACGTGCTTCGCGTCTTCCGGGTGATCTAGTCTACAGAACATACATGATGGTGACAGCTTACAATTCTTCGCGATGTGCCCGTCCGTTCCGCATCTTCTACATAGCTTGGATCGATCTTCTTCGCTTTTGCATTGTTTGGCTATGTGTCCAAACTCTAAACATTTAAAGCAATTTGTAAGTAGCGTCCGTTCGCGAATGCGGCAGACTACCCACCCGATTTTGATTTTTTCTGCTTCTAAAAGCTTTTTTGCGGTTTGTACCGGTAGACTTACCGTCGCGGTATGGGTGCCTCCGTAAGCTGCCCGCATTGATAAAATATCTGTAAGAGACACTTCTTCGATGCCAAATTGAGTTTTAATTGCCTCGCATATATCCATTTTCGTGGTAACTTCATCTACGTATTTAAACTCTATGGTTGTACGATGTGTGAGAGTCCTTACGCTCGCCGGTTCTCCTATGACCTTACTAATAGTGTCTTTATATTCAGATGCCTTTCCCCCTGTCTCTTTAAGCTGTATTAAAAGATCTCCTTTCTGTGTTCTCCTTATCCTGGATACCGCTTTACCGAACTCTTCCAGATTGGGGTTTGCCTTTACGTTGCGTAGTATGTCCGCATAGGATAGTGGCCCTTTACTTCAATAATGATGGCGTCAGGATTAGTTCTCTTCACCTCTTGTTTCGTCCTGGCGGAATTGTTGCCTGTGTCCTTTGTTTTTTTGTTGCCTCTTCTTCGTAGTGGTGTTTTTGTCTCTATTCGAAATGATATCAGCACCAGTTTCTTTCGCCATAGCTCCGTTTCCTCCTGTAATGCGGTTTTTGTTAGTGGTGGCGGTGTTTTGTTTCTCCTTGGTTGCAGGCGTATCAGCTCCAGTCGCTGCCTTCATCTCCTTTGTTTTGAGGGCCGAAGGGTGCTTCTGCTTTCGTTTTGGTTCTGGAGTTTCGTTGTCCGGGGGTTGTCTTCTTTTAGGCTCCGTGTTACAAATAATGGAGAGGTCTGCGAGGAGTTGTTCTTCCTAATAACCTCCTTCGCTTTTCCGGCCTTCATTTGTATGGCTGCAAGTTCATACAGCGCTTTAATACTTTCAATGGCATCTCTCATCGGTTGATGAATCGAACGCCTTTTGCCATCTTCTAGCATATCCACTGTTGCTTCTCTGATTTTTAAAAATTGTATCTGCGATACATAAGTAAATTTGAGTTGATAAGACACGGTTTGGCATGCTTGTGGTTGAAAGCTTAGCTCGTCGGATTGGGAGGGATTCTTGTGAATACCAACTCTATTCACAAACAAAAGATAAGTTACATGCCAGGAATTAAATCGAACATTTCACTCGCGTAGTTATTTTAAATCGGACGGACTTGAACAGATTACTAGCACTGGTTAAATAAAAAATATAAAGAAGATTAGATTTTTACCATCGGAGTACACTTTTCCCACCCGTAAAATACACCATGGCAACATTAGTACTCGGAGTTTGTTGTTGCCCCTTTATTTACTCTTCGCGTTTACTCACATTACTTTCACACCCAGATCAATCAACATTGCCCCCTTAAATTCAACTTAAACCAGATTCATCTTATTAAAATTTGTATCAAACCGATTTTATTAATAATACGAGATCCGTAATTATAGAATACAGTATGCTCGTAGGAAATTCTTTAACATATGGTTTTTGCTACGCATTGGCAGCACTTAATCTAATCGATTCATATTTCAGGTATATAAATTCACTCAGTTATCGTTATATGTAAAAAAAACTAGGCTATGGTATGTATATATATATAAAGTATGAAATAGGTAGGTTAAGTATTATATAAAATAGGGTTACTCAATGCATTTAAATAAATTGAATATAAAAATATAAAAAAAATTAGAAGAAAAAAATACCAACTCACTTGTTATATCCAATGCGGATTTAATTGACGACGATGATCAAATTTGTTGTCCATTGATTGTGCGCACAAACATTGAAACGATGGGTGATCTTTCTCTTGATGTTTTTTTAATCGACGAAATTGGTAAAGTTGCAGAGCTAAAAAAATTGGCATTATTTTCTTCTTCACTTAACATAAATATCCTCTTTTCTTAACCTTCATACACTCATCAAATTATTCCAAATCTTAGACTAAAACATAGATGCACGCTTCAACACAATTTTTCACGAAACAACACTTATACAGAAGATATTTTTTTTTTTTTTTTTTTTTTTTTTTTTTTTTTTTTCTTTACGCAAATTTTCACCTCTTTTCAAATTGAAATATAATAAAATTGATCTCAACACGTCACGGCACTCTGGCGATCAAAACGCCTTCTCGCAAACTACCTGCAGCTTCGTTAATGATGCTCTCAAGTACTGTTGTTGCACTCGTAGCGTGGCTGACGGAATTTTTTTGTTATACGGTTGTTTTAGTGTTTGAACCGCTCTTCACTACAAGGCAATCACTGGGTCTTTTGCATAGCGAATTTGTACCACATGTCATATGTTTCGCCCTAGCTTTGGGGTTAAATTGGCTTTCGGGTAAAGGGGTGGTGTGGCGAGAGCGGACTTGCTGATTACCTTTCCACTCAGTAATAGGGAGTATATACTATATTTTTTTTTCTTTTAATTCAGCAATTGGTGACTTTACGGAGAATTTTATACAATTCACTATTTCGAGCGCAAGATCGTGATATTGCCAGATAATAATTTGCGTATGGAGCGTCCAGGAACACAATTAAAAGCAGCCAGGAACGATTTTATGAGACAACTATTGGTGTACATAGATCGGCTATTTACTTTGAGCGCGTCTGTGCACCAGTTGCCTCGTTAAATTTGGTAACGAATTCGATAAAGAATATCTCTTCCTGAAATAATCGATGCTTGTTTTCTATTTTATTGCTATTAAATTGTGCATAATTACCTTGTTTAATTATTACAAAAATATATATATTACATATATATAAATTTTGAAGTTTTATTTAATTTATTTTTTTATTTTTTTTTTTTTTTTTTGCTTGAAATTCTCCAGATCTTACTTTGATGGCGGTTGGATCAAAAAAAGGCGGAAACGTGTGTCTACAAGTATTATATAGGTCGGATAGCTGATTGGGAACTTGGGATATTTTAATGACAGATTGAGAAGCTCTGAAAAGTATTCCAGCAGTTTCGACAGGGGGTATAGTGTTAGGGTAGAAGTAGGCACATTTAAGAAGAAAGCGTTCAATGATATTTTTCGATTTTATACCATTTAGTTTTCACAGCTCGTCTTTCATAATTTTCAGCCATCCGTAACAAACCTGCTTTGTTTGAGCGCATTACTGAGTCAAACAAAAAGGAAACGAGATGGTGCTGTTTTGAAACGTGTGGCTCGACCCACGAAACATACAGCCGGGCAGTATTAATGAAGTGCGAAAATATCCTTCTACTACTGCCTGATATCCTTTGCGTGATATACGCCAATAAGATTTCCTTTGAGATCTTCCAACTCGTAAATGCTGTTTCCTATTTTCCTTCGAATGCGACACTTAAGAAATTTAGGGGACAGTTTCGCATTCCGGCCTTGCAAGAAGTTGCTCTGTTCAAAGTTTCTACGAAAAACTTCTTGTCCTACCGTATAAGTGACGCTTTTTGAACGGGTGTTATAAGTCTTTGCTGCTTTATCGTGAGCATTCAGCAAGTTGGTTTGAATTGAGTTTCGAATTTTATTCAGTCTGTCTGTTTTTGTTAGAATCTGCAGCGAATGATCTGAAGTACAACCAAGTTTTTTTAGAATGTCATAAGAGGTTGCGTGCTGTATCATATCCTGCCCAAATATAGCGAAGTACGGGGAGCACTTGATTGAATCGTGATAATCACTTCTAAGAATTGAAGCTATCTGAGATATATATGTATCCCATTGCGTGTGATCCTGATCAATAAAACTACGCAGTTTTGCCAAGATTTCCCTATTTGCGCGCTCGGATGCATTGGCTTGTGGGGAGTATAAGGCAGTTTTAACATGAGATACACCATAGGTTTCTAAAAATTTCGAAAATTCTTTAGAGACAAATTGCTTCCCGTTATCACTATGAATGTACTGTGGTACACCAACCAGGTGAAAGATTTCGGTTTGGAGAAATTTGATGACATTAGTAGACGTGGCTTTCTTGAATGGTTTGAGAAAGATAAACTTTGAAAAGTGATCCAGAGTAATGAAAAGCATTGAGTTTCCATCCTTTGACCTTGGGTATGGCCCAAGAAAATCTATGTAGATTCGCTGGAAGGGCCGTTCGGTCAGCATCTGATTTCCCATTGGTGGTCGGAGCGTCCGGTTAGGCGCCTTTATGCCTTTACACTCACCACAGGAATCTACATATTTTTTTACTTGATTCGCCATTCCTGGCAAAAAATATTTTTGCCTGACCCGAAACAACGTTTTCGCATATCCTCCATGACAAGCGAGAGGTGAATCATGCGCATTGGTGATAATTTGCTCTGTCATTGATCTAGGGATCCATAGTCTCCATAGCCCATCTTCCTCATCTTCAATTCCTTGCCTAAACCTAACTCTTTTATACACAAAATTGTCTGAAACACACAAATCAGGTAATTGGTCCGCATTATCTTTAATCGTCCTAATCAATTTCACATACTCTTCACTTTTGAACTCAGGCGAATGCAGATCGATATCGGGTTGGATATCAGGTAAATGCAGCTCATCCATATCTACCCTCGACAGCGTATCAGGCACTATATTGAGAGATCCCTTCCTATGTTCTATAACGAAATCGAAACATTGTAATTTTAAGCTCCAGCGAGCTAATCTACCATTCAAGTCCTTTTGTGACATAAGCCACTTGAGACTTGAATGGTCGGTTATGATCTTAAAGGGAAGTCCCTCAATATAAGGCCTGAACTTTTTAACACATAGAACCGCTGCTAGGCATTCGAGCTCCGAGACTGTGTAATTACGTTGCGCCTTATTGAGCTTTTGCGAAACATAAGCAATTGGCCTTTCTTGACCCTCATCATCTAATTGGAATAAGATGCCACCTACTCCTACACTTGATGCATCGCATTGTATATGAAACTGTTTGGAAAAATTTGGTTGTGCTAAAACCGGTGCTGACGCTAAAGCTGTTTTTAATTTTTCGAAGCTTTTCGCTGCTGCGGGTGTCAAACAAAACTGCTTACACTTTTTTAAGCAGTCGGTAAGCGGGGATGCTAGATCAGCATAGTTCTCAATGAATTGGCGGTACCACCCTGTCATACCAATAAAGCGGCGAACTTGGCGTGCAGTCTTTGGAACTGGAAATTTAACGATTGCTTCTACCTTCGAAGGATCTGTTTTTAGGCACCCTTGGCCAATAATATAGCCAAGGTATTTTATTTCTCGCAGACAAAATTTACTTTTTTCAACATTAATTGTTAGTTGAGCCTCTTTTAAACACTTTGCCACATCTCTCAGAAGTTCGAGGTGCGTATCGAAATCCTCTGCACACACCAATAGATCATCCAGATAGATGAAAACGTTCTCACGGAGTCGGGATGGAATCACTTTGTCCATGAGACGGCTCATCCTTTGTGCAGCGTTACACAGCCCGAAAGGCATTACTGTAAACTGATACAGTGGCCTTCCAGGTACTGCGAATGCGGTCTTTTCTTTCGAACCCTCTTCAAGTGGGACCTGCCAAAAGGCATCCTTTAGGTCGATCCCAGATATGAAGTGAGTGTTCTTTAGTCTGCTGAGCAATCCATTGATATGTGGCAAAGGATACGCATCCTTTTTTGTTACCAAATTAAGTTTCCGTGAATCTAGACAAAGTCGTATCTTGTTCGGTTTTCTAACTAGTACTATCGGACTACACCATGGGCTATTACTTTCCTCTATTACTCCCAGACTTAGCATTCGGTCGAGCTCTTTATACGCTTCCTCTTGTCGTGGTGGTGAAAGTGGGAAATGTTTTGATTTAATGGGCACCGCTTCACCCGTATCAATTGTGTGTGTTTCTACATTTGTTCGACCGAGTCCCAGTCTGGAGTAAGATGGCAATAGGGATTTGACTTTGTCTAGCTCATATCTCTGAAACCTATCTAGCTCATGAAATTTTTCGGGCGATACAGTGTTTGTGCTTACGATATCAAGTTCTGAAATTATTTGTGGAGCAATCTTAAACTCTCTCCAAAAATTAACACCAAGATAGACGCGTTGTTGAAGTGAAGGAACAATATAGAAAACAATATCTTTCGTTGTGTCTTTGAAAGTGACTGGGATTTTGCAGTATCCTAAAACGGTTTGCTTCGATCCATCTGCAGTGTTAACAAATGTCTTGAGTTGCTTCAGTTTAAATCCATTGCGCTTCATTAGATCGGGACTGTCTCTTCCCAGAGCACTAACTGAAGCTCCCGAGTCGAGAAGAGCATAAATAGCTTCTTCACCCAACTTAACTTTAATGAAAGGCCTAATATCATCCGAAGTACAGAGCGTAGTAGATTCTAGGAGTTTGCGAAAGTTTCTGCGTTGTTCATATCTAGTTCGGCATTTAGTGATAGCTTTTGAAGGTCTGTTCTGAAAAATTCTATTTCTTACATTAGCGTAGTTAACCTTGCGCTGATGTAGCGTACTACCTGTGGAAATATCTGATGTTTGAGTATAACAATCTTGCGTTTTTCTAGTTAAGACAATTTTCGGGGTTAAATTTGAGTAACAACCGTTGTGGTTGGCCTCTAAAAATGGAATGTTTGGGTTTTTCTTTATAGTTGACTCGGGGCTGACGGTGTTGAACGAGAGTCCCCGAAAGCCATCTCGCTCACCATTCTGTTTCCCAAATGCCGATTTGGACATTTCGGTGTGGTGACATTTTTGTTACCGCATTTATAACAGAAGAGGTTTCTTACTTCAGAGGGACATTCATAGAAAGAATGCCCTACTATGTCGCAATTCCAACAACGGAATTTAGATGTGTCAGGCTGATACTTCTGACTGGAACTAACATGAAAGGCGGCGATTTCGTTTTCGTCTTTCTCAAATAAAATGTGTTCAGCCTGTTCAACAGATTCAACTTCTGAAACCTTTCGTCTAAAACCGATATTGGGCGGATGATTTTGCCTTTGCAGGTACTTCTCTGCTCGTCTAGCAACGTCACGCAATTGATAAATGTCACTGGTTGAATAAGAGAACAATAAAATTCCAAGCGATTCCTTGGCATTATTTTTAATGAGCTCCATTAGCTTTTGGTCACTCATAGGATCTTTAAGGCGTGCATTCATTGTTACCATTGCAGTGAAGTAATCATCAAAGCACTCTCTTGGAGCTTGGAGTCTCTCTAACATCTTTACTAGCTTGTCATGATCATTTTCCACTCTGCTAAACTCGCGAATCAATGCTTGTTTTAACGTTGAGTAGGTAAAGCTTCTGTTTTGTTTGGAAAAGAACCAGAACCAGTGCTCGGCTTTACCATCTAACAAGGTATGAAAATTAGAAAGCAAATTTTCCCAGGAACATTTCGAGCGATTCCTAAGTGTTTCAACTTTAAACAGGAAGTCGTGAACATTGTCAGTACCATCAAACGAGATTTTCCATTTCTCAACTTTACAAATATTGGGAGAATTTGTCGGCTGAGAGTGTTCGAAAGAACCAGATGAAGATTGAAAATTCTGTAATTCGGCAGGGAGATTTCTTGTGTCATCGAATAAATTGTCTAGTTGATTGTTGGTTTCATGATTCACATTGCTGAGTTTATTAACCAATACATCTTGGAAAGATTTGAATTCCCGAATGAAATTATCTTGATTAGCATTAAGGGTCTTCATCAACAAGGCTGTTAATTTATCAATCGACCTTAATTCGGAAGTATTCTTGGATTGACTACTGATTTCTTCTGGATGGTCACTAATTAAAACTGCACAAGCACCACCGTTTTCTTCATCAGGGTTGTAATTGGACTTAGTTTGGGGCTTAATGTGTTGTGGATGTTGCACATTTGTATTAAAAAAAACAGGGATATTGCTCATACTGGAGCGTGGAGGCGTGTGAACAACTTTTCGTCTGGCTCCAGTAGGGTTTTGGTTCTGAAAGGATTGACTATTAACATCAAGATCGACGTAAAACGATGAATTTTGATTGTCGTTAGAGAACGCATTCTCAGAATCCTTGCCTTTTTTTGAACGTGTTTCCATCTTAAACTATCTCTATCTGGTTAATATATATTGAACGGTTGCTATCAAATCTATCGAATTTGTTGGATCTATCTGGTTATTTCTATATTCTTAAATGAATGGGGGATGCTGATTGATATTTAGGAATGTGAAGAGTGCGAGTATGACTTTCCAATGCCTTCTGTTCAAAATAAATAAGTTAAATGCTTAAGCTAAAGCTTGAAGTTTCACTTGTAGCTGCAATTTTTCGTTACAAGGCGAATGTCAACAAAAAAAAGGACTTACAGAGTGAACAAAACAAAATATAAGAAATGTACGACATGCAATTATAATTTAAATTAATGATTCAAACTAATAGACTCTGTCGTTTTAAATGGATAAAAATCTTCGTGGCAACGCGGAGACAAATAGGATCGTAGCTACCGGGACTCATGAAGATGAAAGCTTTAATATATAAATGAAGTGAACCTAGATATCCCTTAGGACTCAATAGTGGCGTATGTAGCCGTATCACTTTGACTTCTCTCTGGATAATATTCGGTTCACACTTTGCTAAACGTTGGGCGCCATATCTTTTATTTGTTGCTTCTCTGATTTTTAAAAATTGTATCTGCGATACATAAGTAAATTTGAGTTGATAAGACACGGTTTGGCATGCTTGTGGTTGAAAGCTTAGCTCGTCGGATTGGGAGGGATTCTTGTGAATACCAACTCTATTCACAAACAAAAGATAAGTTACATGCCAGGAATTAAATCGAACATTTCACTCGCGTAGTTATTTTAAATCGGACGGACTTGAACAGATTACTAGCACTGGTTAAATAAAAAATATAAAGAAGATTAGATTTTTACCATCGGAGTACACTTTTCCCACCCGTAAAATACACCATGGCAACATTAGTACTCGGAGTTTGTTGTTGCCCCTTTATTTACTCTTCGCGTTTACTCACATTACTTTCACACCCAGATCAATCAACATTGCCCCCTTAAATTCAACTTAAACCAGATTCATCTTATTAAAATTTGTATCAAACCGATTTTATTAATAATACGAGATCCGTAATTATAGAATACAGTATGCTCGTAGGAAATTCTTTAACATATGGTTTTTGCTACGCATTGGCAGCACTTAATCTAATCGATTCATATTTCAGGTATATAAATTCACTCAGTTATCGTTATATGTAAAAAAAACTAGGCTATGGTATGTATATATATATAAAGTATGAAATAGGTAGGTTAAGTATTATATAAAATAGGGTTACTCAATGCATTTAAATAAATTGAATATAAAAATATAAAAAAAATTAGAAGAAAAAAATACCAACTCACTTGTTATATCCAATGCGGATTTAATTGACGACGATGATCAAATTTGTTGTCCATTGATTGTGCGCACAAACATTGAAACGATGGGTGATCTTTCTCTTGATGTTTTTTTAATCGACGAAATTGGTAAAGTTGCAGAGCTAAAAAAATTGGCATTATTTTCTTCTTCACTTAACATAAATATCCTCTTTTCTTAACCTTCATACACTCATCAAATTATTCCAAATCTTAGACTAAAACATAGATGCACGCTTCAACACAATTTTTCACGAAACAACACTTATACAGAAGATATTTTTTTTTTTTTTTTTTTTTTTTTTCTTTACGCAAATTTTCACCTCTTTTCAAATTGAAATATAATAAAATTGATCTCAACACGTCACGGCACTCTGGCGATCAAAACGCCTTCTCGCAAACTACCTGCAGCTTCGTTAATGATGCTCTCAAGTACTGTTGTTGCACTCGTAGCGTGGCTGACGGAATTTTTTTGTTATACGGTTGTTTTAGTGTTTGAACCGCTCTTCACTACAAGGCAATCACTGGGTCTTTTGCATAGCGAATTTGTACCACATGTCATATGTTTCGCCCTAGCTTTGGGGTTAAATTGGCTTTCGGGTAAAGGGGTGGTGTGGCGAGAGCGGACTTGCTGATTACCTTTCCACTCAGTAATAGGGAGTATATACTATATTTTTTTTTCTTTTAATTCAGCAATTGGTGACTTTACGGAGAATTTTATACAATTCACTATTTCGAGCGCAAGATCGTGATATTGCCAGATAATAATTTGCGTATGGAGCGTCCAGGAACACAATTAAAAGCAGCCAGGAACGATTTTATGAGACAACTATTGGTGTACATAGATCGGCTATTTACTTTGAGCGCGTCTGTGCACCAGTTGCCTCGTTAAATTTGGTAACGAATTCGATAAAGAATATCTCTTCCTGAAATAATCGATGCTTGTTTTCTATTTTATTGCTATTAAATTGTGCATAATTACCTTGTTTAATTATTACAAAAATATATATATTACATATATATAAATTTTGAAGTTTTATTTAATTTATTTTTTTTTTTTTTTGCTTGAAATTCTCCAGATCTTACTTTGATGGCGGTTGGATCAAAAAAAGGCGGAAACGTGTGTCTACAAGTATTATATAGGTCGGATAGCTGATTGGGAACTTGGGATATTTTAATGACAGATTGAGAAGCTCTGAAAAGTATTCCAGCAGTTTCGACAGGGGGTATAGTGTTAGGGTAGAAGTAGGCACATTTAAGAAGAAAGCGTTCAATGATATTTTTCGATTTTATACCATTTAGTTTTCACAGCTCGTCTTTCATAATTTTCAGCCATCCGTAACACCACCAGTCTTCTTATCTGTTCTCCAAGGCTGTGGAAAGCACATTGCTGAGGGCTTGGGCTAGGTATCCTAGCGCCTACTAAGGGTGTATCGCGCTGTTGTCCATTGCACGGAGATACGCGGTCTACGGGTGATCTCAGCATTCTCGAACTATTTTGGAATGGGTTTTCCATTTCTCCTTCCGCTTCTCTTCTTACGTTGTTGTTGTTGTTATTGTTTGTGTTCATTGCTGTTGGGTCCCCACTCAGAGTCGCTGTCAATGTCCGGATGTGTAGTTACCTTGGGATCCCATGGTTGTTTTGCAAGCAGTGATGCCATGCAGGGGTTGTCACAAGCTCTCGTAGGGTGATGTGCCAGAGCCGGATCGGATTTAACAAGGAATATAACATCTTGACCTACACCACAAACTTAATGGCGACGAGACATCGAGCGTTCTCTGAGGCCTGCCAAGGTTTTAACTGGACGGGGGCGCTCGCAGCATTTGCCTGGAACCCATTTCGGTAGGATTTCACTCCTACTTATTCAGGTAACAGAATACTACGAGCGTCAGCCCTCAAAGCTATCATTCAAATTCGTTTTCCAGTATGCCATAATGAAGACCTTACTGGGCTCAGTCTTAATGCCGAAAAAAGAGTACCGATGTCAATCGGTAAAAGTTATTAAAATAGGTCCAACTGTTCCGCCGATGGCAGATACATCGCGCCGCTGTTTCACTACCTATTTGTGTATCCCACGTTGTGGCGGGTACATTTGGATCTCGCCATTTACATTATTCTGTATCCACCGTAGCCACCTTAAGAGGTGGGGGGCACTTTATTGAAGACGGTGCCTATATGTCTTGTCACAGAAAATTCATAGGGGTTCCTGTGGTCTTTTAAGCCACGCCCTCCTTTCCTGTCGCTCTTGGTCGGGGACTGCTTATTGGCTATTCGCAGCTAACCTACATATCTGCAGGCCGTCCACAATCTGCCACCTGAGACCCCAATGTGGCCTGAGCTCGGCCCGTCCATCCAAGCTGCACCAGCCCATCTGCCAAACTCCGAAATATAGTTAAGACAACTTTAAGGAGCCTACCGCTTTTTTTTTTTTTTTTTGGTTGCGCCAATGGATGTGGTAATCTTCTAAAGATGCGGTAGCCCGTGCTACCAACATGCACAATTCGCAAACCCGAATAATCGATGCCAGGAGTGCGCCTGACGTACTAATCCACACCCTATCTCTTTCAACCACTCTCCCCGCGGGACTGCCGTTAGGTATTACTTCGCGAGGCTGGTTAGCAATTTATGCTTTAGTCACAGTGTTCGTTGTTTCTTCTCGCCTTCTTTTTTCAATTCGTCGCAGCTCATTTTGTACACTAATAACTAGTGTGCTAATTTCCGTCCAGGTATCTTCCGAGTTCACCATGTCGTTTATAATTTGTTGCGAACTGGGCAGGTTATTTCTCCATTGTTGGAAACGTTCGCAGAAGAACACAGCATGTTCGGTATCTTCTTCTTCTTCTGAGCATTCTTGACAAAGTGGTGAGCTATCGTGTCCAAACCGGTGCAAGTATTTCCGATAGCCGCCTTGTCCAGATAGGAACTGTGTAAGGTGGTAGCTACAGCTGCCGTGTGCTCGGTTTGTCCACACTTGGATTATAGGGATCAACTTATAGGTCCATCTGCCTTTTGCAGTATTGTCCCATCTAGCTTGTCACATAGCTATTGAAGCTGACCTCTCTTCTTTCTTTATTGTTTTATGTCACCAGCATCTTGCTGACTTAAGACTCTTCTGGTGTAAATTCGTTGCATTTCATCTGCGAGGATGTCGATAGGAATCATTCCGGCTATAACAAAAGCTGCTTCGTCCGAAAAAGTTCGAAAGCCGCTGATCGTTCTTAATGCACAAAGTCTATATGATGATGTTAGTTTTCTCCTTGTCTCTGTTATTGCTACGGCGCCTGTCCAAACTGGCGCGGCATATAGCAATACTGAACTGACCACATTGGATAGGAGAATTCTTCTTGCATATCCCGGACCTCCGATGTTCGGCAACATTCGAGAGAGTGCTGCCTGCAGTAATGACGCTTTTCTGCTCACATAGTCAACGTGTTCTTTAAACTTTAGCCTATTGTCAAGCATAACTCCAAGGTATTTTATTGATTCCTTTGATCTTATTGATTGGCTTTCAACCTAGATGGTTATGTGCTCTACCGCCTTCCGGCTAGATATAAGATCTGCTTCGGTTTTATGGTCGGCTAATTCCAGACCTGCTGATACTAACCACTCTTTGATTCGAGCGATGGCTTCGTTGGTAGCTGATTCTATTTCCCGTATTTGTTTCGCTACAGTAACAACAGCGATGTCTTCAGCGAATCCTATGAGTTGGACTCCTTTAGGTAGTGATGGTCGAAAGACTCCGTCATACATTATGTTCCATAAGAGGGGACCCAGAACCGATCCTTGTCGAACCCCCGCGGAGACATTGTAGTACTTCACTCCTTCCTCAGTTTCGTACCTTAGCTTCCTGTTTTCTCAGGTAGTATGGTGTATCCATTCTGACTAGTGATCTCCTAATGAAGGTCCTGTTAGCCGAGTTAAAAGTGTTTCTTATATCCAGCGTTACTAGAGCACAATACTCTTTGGTTCCAAATCGCCATCTTTCTCCTTCTATCGCTTTAGCAGCTATACCGATTTTATGGCGTCTACGGTAGATCGCGATTTCCTAAATCCGAACTGGTAGTCTGAGAATGCTCCTTTTTCTTCAGCAACAGTGAGCAATCTATTGTATATTATACGCTCATGGATCTTCCACATTGTGTCCAGTAAACATATTGGACGGTATGAAGATGGTTCTCCAGGCGGTTTGTTCCCTTTCGGTAGCAGTACTAAGTGTTGTAGTTTCCACGGATCAGGGCAAATACCTTCATCTAGGCACTTTTGCATTGTTTTTACAAAAAGCTCCGGCCGTTTTTGAACAGCGACTTTCAGTGCTTTATTTGGGATTCCATCCGGTCCAGGGGCTTTCTCATCGCCTATCTTTCTGCAAGCCTGATAGAGCTCGTCCTGAGTAATTATTGGTATATTCTCCACTGTATTTGTTCTTATTATATTGCATGCAGTCGACATCCTTTGCGGAAACAAGTGCTCGACAATTGCTTTCAGCATAACTGGACATGTTATTTGGGGGGACCCATTGCTCTTCAGCTTTTTCATAACAATCCTGTATGCTGTTCCCCAGGGGTTGATATCAGCTTCGTCACAAATACGTTTAAAGCATTTTGTCTTGCTTTCTTTGATGGCGTTTTTAAGCGCGTCCCTCGCGGTTCTAAGGCGCTCCAAGAGTTGTTTGAAGTTTGGTCTCCCTCTGGAACGTTGGACTCTTCGTCGCGCTTTTAGACACGCTGATCTAAGTGTTTTTATCTCCTCATTCCACCAGTAGCACGGTTGGGCCCTTTTACTCCCTACTCTTCTGGGCATTGCTGCATCACACGCTGTGTTGATGGTGCGGATTAGTTGAAGCGAAAGGGTCTTTGCAGTTGCAGCTCCATTGTTACCTAAGTTGCCGGTGCTGATCGCTTCCTCAAACATATCCTCGTCAAAGAGTGTGTCCTTCCATTTTGGCCCCAGTACTGGCTTAGGCTGTTGTACTTTTCTCCTTTCAGTGGTTTCAAAAATTATTGCCTGATGGTCGCTTTGGGTATAGTTTTCGCTGACCCGCCATTTCAATTTCCGTAGAATGGAAGTACTTACAAAGGTGATGTCTATTATCGAGCCGTTTCCTGCTTTCCAAAATGTAAGTGCCCGCCCGTTATTCGCTATGTTTATGTTTAGGGGTGCAAATGTTTCCAAAAGCATGCGTCATCTGGCATTGGTGAGTCTGCTACCCCACTCTGTTGCCCACGCGTTAAAGTCGCCTGCAATAATGACTGTAACCCTCCCGGAAGCATCTTGTACCACGGTGTCTAGCATCGACTGGTATTCATTCGGCGTCCAGCTGGGTCGAGCGTAGCAGCTGTAAAAATGCATTCCATTTATTTTAGCTCGTACGAAGCCTTCAGCTTGGTCGTATGTATCTTGGAAAGCATGTCTTCCGCATATCCATATCGCAGCGTGATTTGTTTTGTCGCTGATCCGCTCCCTCGTCTTTTGCTGACTGTGCCAGGAGGTCCTGGGCTGCTTTACAGTGGTTTAGGTTTATCTGTATTATCTTCATGATCTCTTGTTGAATAGACAGTTCCTACTGCCGGCTATGTGCTTCGCGTCTTCCGGGTGATCTACTCCACAGAACATACATGATGGTGACAGCTTACAATTCTTCGCGATGTGCCCGTCCGTTCCACATCTTCTACATAGCTTGGATCGATCTTCTTCGCTTTTGCATTGTTTGGCTATGTGTCCAAACTCTAAACATTTAAAGCATTTTGTAAGTAGCGTCCGTTCGTGAATGCGGCAGACTACCCACCCGATTTTGATTTTTCCCGCTTCTAAAAGCTTTTTTGCGGTTTGTACCGGTAGACTTGGTAGGTAGGTAGGTAGTAGTGGCGGTTTATATAAAAACCCAAGTAGCACTAAGTGCCGTTTTGTTACCACTTACTCATTTGACCTGGTTGTTGTAAGTATGTCGAAGGGTGGTTTAGATCCAGCCTGTGGAATTCAAAAAGGTTAGAAGTTCGTTGATGTTATTCTTCGCGACTTCCTCTAGGGATGCGAAGAAGGGTTTACCCAGAGTTCGTTGTCTAGTCCTGGCTAGTGCCGGACAAACGCATAGATAGTGAATGAGGGTTTCTTTTTCGGTTGCATCGTTACAACTGCGGCAGTGTGTATTATGTGGTATGCCTAATCTGACTGCATGGTCCCCTATAGGCCAGTGGCCTGTGGTAATCGCTGTTACCCTGGCTATATCTTTACGTGTTTTGCTCAGGAGGTGGGTTGTTTTTTCCCTGCTATAATTTGGCCACATCCTTCTGGTTATGACACAATTAGTTAGCCTACTCCATCTGAGATTGGCTTTCGATAGGGATTCTGCGGAGATTTTTGCTTTGACTGCTCCTATTGGAATTTGGACCGATTCCTCAATTGAGCAGTGGAGGCCAGAACCTCGCCTGGCCAGATCGTCAGCCTGTTCGTTTCCATAAACGTTGCTGTGGCCTGGAACCCAGATCAGGGTGATCCTGAACTGATCAAGCGAGGCCAATTCCTCTCGACACTCTAAGACTAATTTTGAGTTTATATTTGCTGAGGCGATAGCCTTGATCGCAGCTTGACTGTCAATGAATATGTCTATCTTTTGCCTCGGAGCTATGTCCGTTTGTAGTTTGATTAGGCGACAGGCTTCCCGGATAGCAAGTATTTCCGCCTGAAACACACTGGCTGTGTCTGGGAGCCTGAAGGATTTTGAGATGCTCAGAGACTCCGAAAATACACCCGCACCTACTCCACAGTCCATTTTCGAACCGTCCGTGTAGATTGCTAAATTCGAGTCCCTGTTCACCCGTCCGTCCTGCCAGTCTAATCTTGAGGGAAATTCTACTTCAAAGTCTTTTTTAAAAAGTATTTTGGGGGTCATGTAATCTGTTGAGGGTGGTACTAGCTCTCTTGCTAAAGTAAGCAGAATGTTGCTATGACCGTAGGGCCTCGCATACCAGCACCCAGACTCTCTGAGTCTGATCGCGCTATGAATTGTGATGTTTGTGATGTGAAGGTCTAAAGGTAAAAGATGCAGAAGGACTGTGAGGGCGTCTGACGGCGTTGATCGCAGAGCGCCTGTGGTGCCTATGCATGCCGTTCTTTGGACTCTGTTGAGCTTGGTTATGTTGTAGGCTTTTCCTAGAGCCGGCCACTAAACTACTGACCCGTAAGTGAGTATTGGCCGTACTACGGCTGTGTACATCCAAAGGGTCAGTTTTGGTTGCAGGCCCCATCTTTTGCCAAACGTTCTGCTGCAGGCATAGAATGCTATGCACGCTTTCTTGACCCGTTGTTCGATGTTCAGTTTCCAGTTGAGCTTGGGATCCAGGATCACTCCCAGATACCTAGCACTGGAGGATAATGAGAGCGGTTGGCCGTTTAGACGAGGAAGAGTAAAGTCTGGTATTTTGGTTGTACGATGTGTGAGAGTCCTTACGCCCGCCTGTTCTCCTATGACCTTACTAATAGTGTCTTTATATTCAGATGCCTTTCCCCCTGTCTCTTTAAGCTGTATTAAAAGATCTCCTTTCTGTGCGGAATTGTTGCCTGTGTCCTTCGTTTTTTTGTTGCCTCTTCTTCGTAGTGGTGTTTTTGTCTCTATTCGAAATGATATCAGCACCAGTTTCCTTCGCCATAGCTCCGTCTCCTCCTGTAATGCGGTTTTTGTTAGTGGTGGCGGTGTTTTGTTTCTCCTTGGTTGCAGGCGTATCAGTTCCAGTCGCTGCCTTCATCTCCTTTGTTTTGAGGGCCGAAGGGTGCTTCTGCTTCCGTTTTGGTTCTGGAGTTTAGTTGTCCGGGGGTTGTCTTCTTTTAGGCTCCAGGTTACATTTCAATAACGGAGAGGTCTGCGAGGAGTTGTTCTTCTTAATAACCTCCTTCGCTTTTCCGTCCTTCATTTGTATGGCTGCAAGTTCATACAGGGCTTTAATACTTTCAATGGCATTTCTCATCGGTTGATGAATCGAACGCCTTTTGCCATCTTCTAGCATATCCACCAGTTGTTGAAATTTATTCATCAGCATTCACTACTAGCAATATTGTTATTCATTGTACAATAGTCTCCAACTATAGCTCTTTTAAGTCACTGTATTTTTATATTCTTTTTCTTTGACATTTATGTTGAAATTAACTGCAACTTCAAGAGTAATGTTATAACTGAAATGAATTACATATTTACATAATTACATTATTTACTTGAATTGTTAATAACCGATCTTTTGTTACATCCTGAATAAAATGTTCATTCGCTAAGTACATTTCAAACAGATCGTTTCTTTTCATAGGTTATGGGCTCAGACCCAAGTTCACTGTATAAGTAGTAAGAAGTAATATAAAATATATAAAGTAAAGGCAGAGTAAAGACGAGAAAATTAAAATATTTTGCAAATAAATTTCACGAGTTAACTGCTTTGAATTATTTTGGAAATATTTCTGGTATTTGTTTGCTGCTGTTTTTTACTGGTTGTCTGTTGCTGTTGCCAAAATGGAGGGTGACTTTTTTAAAGTTGAAAAACTTAATTAATGGGGAGTCTGGAAATTCCAGGTAAGGGTCATGCTCAGTGCAAGCGATTTGTAAGACGTTGTTAGTGGGCAAAGTCAGAAGCCTGCGTCAACCGAAACTGATATTTCAAAAGTAGTTGCATGGGAGAAAAAAGATAAAAAGGCACAGAAGGTAATTGTAATGAGTGTTGGCTCTCAACCACTTGTTCACATTATGAACTGTACAACGTCGCATGAAATGTGGGTGAAATTAGAGTCCATATATGAACAAAAGGCGCTTACAAATATCCATCTTCTGCAACAGAAGTTCTACAGCTTTATTAAAGATCCATCAGATGACGTAGCCACGCATATTTCTAAGCTAGAGTCTGTTGTTTACCAGCTTAAAGAATGTGGCGAGTCTATTACGCCAAATATGCTCATAACAAAAATATTAATGACATTGCCTGCCGACTATAATCATTTTTTTACCACATGGGAATCAACGGCTGTCAGTGAAAAGACATTAGAAAATTTTACCGCACGTTTGGTGATGGAAGAGTCCCGATTGGCTCTGCAAATGCGAAACAAAGAAAAACAGGTGTTTGATAGTGGTGAGTCGTCCAGTGCGTTGACTGATAGAGAAATGTGCGTTATCAAGAAGGCAATTCGAGCTCAAACCAAAATAAATTTAAGTTGGGAAAGTGTTTTTGGTGCAAAAAACCTGGGCACTGGAAAAAGAACTGTCCTATGAGAGCAGCTAGTGTAGCACAAACGGCATCAGTGCGTGACGCGTTTATATGTACAGTTGTTGCGAACAGAGATGCAGATTCTGAGGATTGGTTCCTAGATTCGGGTGCCAGTGATCACATGACATACAGACGTGATTGGATTATTGGCTACAAAACGTTTGCTTACCCACAGTATGTCCGAATTCTGAATGGGAAAACGATTAGTGCTATTGGTTACGGAGATATCAACATTGTAGCATACAATAATAAGCAATGGATTCCCAAGCTTCTTTCGAAGGTGTTGTTTGTTCCGGACATTCGCATTAACTTATTTTCTTCGAATAAAGCGCTTGACAGAAATCTTCATCTGGTTTCCAACAATAACAAATGTGAGTTGCTTCAAGGGGGATGTACTGTTGCAGTGGGAGTTTGTAAGGGCTCGTTATTTAGGATGTTGTTCAAAGTTGAAGAGCCCAAAGTTGCGAATGTCAATGTGAAGATTGATTCAATCAGGTTTTGGCATGAACGTTTAGGACACCAAAACATTATCTATGTCCGCAATTTTTTAAAGGATCATAATATCAAATATATGGATGAGGGTGAATTTTTTGCAACGCATGTGCCCTTGGAAAGTTTCACCGTTTGCCTTTCAAAAGAAGTGACAGCAAGGCTAAGTGTGTTGGTAAGTTTGTGCATGCAGATCTTTGCGGTCCTATGCAAACTGCTTCTTTAGCTGGTTCAAAATATTTCCTGCTTTTCAAGGACGATTTTTTTTTTTTTTTTTTTCATCCTCTTCGACTATTTACCTTGCCGTGGTGTGGATGCTTAGTAGGTACCCAGTGATACCGGAGAGCGATTGCAGCAGGTACTCCCATACTGTAAGGTCTCCGGAGGAGGGTAGTCCGAAGCTAAAGGATAGTCAACCCAACTCCAGTGGTGGTGTGAGCGTTTTATGCAAACCGTGCCGAGGGATGAAAGACTGCGGGTTTCAGTCAGTCACTAACGAGCTCCTTCAGGTGCTTTGGCAGGGCCTGTCGTATCTAGCGCCTTACCCCAGCAGAACCGGCTATGTTGGGGCGGACCTTTCTTCACCGGCTTACTCGTGGGAATTACATGGACCTTCAAAACAAACAAAACAAAAACAAACCCCTTCAAAAAGCTGAACAAATAGACGACGAAAAGGACAACGCACCGACTGACACGACGAACTACAGGACAACAAACAGCGACGACACCGAATCACTACTCCCATCGGATTCGGATTCCAAATCCATTGACGCGTCTGCTTCGGACGCGGAATTTGGAACTAAAGCCAAAGCTGCTAGGCGGGAAAAAAAGTTCACCCCCAGTGCCATAAAATGTAAGCAGCAACGCGCAGCTAGGCACAAGCTGGCCTTAGGTTAGGTTAGGTTAGGTTGAATAGGGTGTGAGTTCATCACATAGGACTAGGCACCATATTGGACCCATCGCCATCCCTGGGGAACCATAACGGTCAAATAACCTAAACCACTTCGCCCAAACAATTAATTTCCCTACAGAACCTGAAAATTGCCTCAATTTTGTTCGCGAGGCCGACCTCTTCCAAATTGTCGAAGAAGTACCTACCAAGGTATTTCCTCCTGTACCGAGCAATAGCTTGACATTCACAGAGGAGATGGGTAATATCCTCTGTGGCCTGTAAGTCTTCGCAATACCTGCACATGTCTGTATCTGTTAGACCTAATCTCTGAGCGTGCTTCCTTAGAAGACAATGCCCGGAGAGTATCCCTATTGTCATTCTTAGCCTTGATCTGCTGAGCTTTAGTAATTCTAAAGATTTTTTCCTATCTAGCTTAGGCCACAGAGCCTTTGAGACCCTGTGCCCTTCTATATTGAACCATCTCTGATCTGCCCTATTTTTCATATCCTCGAGAATAATTCTCTTGGCCACGGCTATTGGTGGTCTAATGCCCTCAATTGTTTCATTAGGTGGAAGCTCAGCTCCAGTTTTCGCCAGAACATCAGCCCGTTCGTTACCCTCTATATCGCAGTGTCCGGGTACCCAACACAATCTGACCTGGTTCTGCGCGCATAATGCTCTGAGCATTGTGCGGCAGCTCCTGACTAGTTCAGATTTGATGATGAAGGACTCTAGCGCCTTTAGCGCAGCCTGACTATCAATGTAGATAGCGATATTCTTGTTGGATATTGATCCCATATCAAGTAGATCCGCGGCTTTGAGCACGGCCAGAACCTCTGCCTGGAACACACTGCATGTATCCGGAAGTCGTAATGACACGTGTAGGTCTATATCCCTAGAGTAAATACCTGATCCTGTACCCTCCTTAGTTTTGGAGCCATCCGTATAAATCGAGATTTCATTGTCCTTCGATACCTCATTCTTTTGCCAGTCCTCCCTAACTGGGTATTGTACTTCGTACGGAGTATCGAAGTCAATTTCCCACAAACTTTCATCCGTTTTGTCGGGGATGTTGGAGAAGGATTCCATTAGTATGGAGCTATGTCCTACCTGTGTTGTTTTGAAAAACCCTGCGTTAGTTAGCCGAAGCGCACTATTGCCTGCTTGCAGTTTTATTTGTAGGTCCAGGGGTAAAAGATACATGAACGCCTCAAGTGCAGCTGTGGGTGTGGTGCGTAAAGCACCAGTGATGGCAGTGCCGGCTGTTCTTTGTACCCTGGTCAACATATCCCGTATATATAACTTATTTGTGGCTTTCCACCAAACAAGAGCCCCATAGGTAAGGATGGGTCTAACCACCATGATGTATAACCAGTGCATCATTGTTGGACTCAATCCCCATTTTTTTCCTGCTGTTCTCTTACAGACGAAGAGAGCATTATGAGCCTTTCGGACTCTTTCCTGAACGTTAAGTTTCCAATTCAATTTTTTATCTAGGACTATACCAAGATATCTTGCGCTATCCGAAAGGGAAAGCTCCACTCCACCAATCTTGGGTAGTTTGAAGGGTGGTATCTTGTATTTTGTACTAAAAAGTACTAGTTCTGTCTTTTCCGGGTTGACACGAAGTCCACACCCTTCAGCCCACTTTCTGAGCTTGTTGAGGGCTGATTCCATGGTTTCACTCAATGTGTTCAAGAATTTGCCCCGAACTAAAATCGCCACATCATCCGCATAAGCGGTTACGCTAAACCCTGCGTTACTGAGTTCTTTAAGAATATCGTCTATGACAAGAACCCAGAGAAGAGGAGATATAACCCCTCCCTGGGGAGTGCCTCTAGTAACCGATTTTCTTATTGAACTGTGTCCGAGAGTGGAATTGATATTTCTGTTGACAAGCATCGTGCATAGCCAATTGGTGATGCTATGGTCTACCTTAATCCTTTCCAGAGCGCGTTTTATTGCCTCTGCCCTAACGTTATTGAAAGCACCTTCAATGTCTAAGAAGGCAGCTAGAGCAAATTCCTTATGGTGTAAGCTATGTTCTATCTTGCCTACCACTTCATGTAGAGCTGTTTCTACTGATTTACCTTTTAAGTATGCGTGCTGAGCATTGCATAGATTTCCATTGCAACACTTGCTTCTTATATGGATGTCGAGAAGCCTTTCGAGTGTCTTAAGGAGAAACGACGAGAGACTGATGGGTCTATAGTCTTTCGCAGAGGTATGGCTTGGTTTACCTGCTTTGGGTATGAAAACCACTCGTACCTCTCTCCATGCCGTGGGTATGTAGCCAAATTTAAGGCAATGTATAAAAATTTCCCTGATTCTACCTGTAACCATGGCCGGGGCATTTTGCAGCATAGCTGGCAGAATGCCGTCGGGGCCCGGCGCTTTGTATTGAGAGAAGGACATTATAGCCCAACGCACTTTTTTCCAAGTGAAAAGGTTTTCAATTTCCGCTTCGTCAGCGTACTCATGATACCCATTCGGGTTCGAAGCCGTTGGAGTGCCACTTCCTGGAAAGTGAGCTTCAACCAGAGCTACTAGAACCTCCTCACTGCTTTCAGCCCATGCACCATTAGATTTCCTAATAAAGCTGGGGACTATCGCATCCTTAGCAATAATTTTGCGAAGTCGGGAGGCTTCACTGGTATCTGCAATCGATTCACAGAAAAGCTTCCAGGATTTCCTTTTAGATCGCCTGATCAAGTACTTAAACTCTCTCTTGCTCTCTACATATTCATCCCAGGTAATATCGTCCCCTACCACTTTAGCTCTGTTGTAAAAGTGTCTGACCTGTTTTCTTTTGGAGCTTAGCTCCTTGTTCCACCACTGAGGTTGAGACCTCTTAGCCGTTTTTCTGAGTGGACAAACTTTTTCATATGCTTTATTCAAGGTTGTGCATAGGTTGTCCACCGCATTGTCTATATCCGGGGGATTGGTCATACGAGTTGGCCCCTCCCCCAGGTGTTGCCCTACCAAAACCTTGTACCTATCCCAATCAGCTCTTCTTGGGTTTCTATAGGTATTGTTTTCCTTATTTAGGAAGCTTATTTGAAAGCGAATCCATTTGTGATCCGATAGGGATGCCTCATCTAAGACCCTCCATTTACATATTGTGAGAGAATCAGTACAGGATGCTAGAGTGATGTCTAACACCTCCTGTCTGTTTCGCACCACAAAAGTTGGTGTGTTGCCCTTATTACATATAGTAAGCCTTGTTGATAAAATAAAATCAAAAAGTAACTCACCTCTAGTGTTTGTGTCAGTGCTTCCCCACTGAGAGTGATGCGCATTAGCATCGCAGCCCACGACAAAAAGCCAATCGTCCCTGGCTATCAGCTGCCTCATCTTTTCAGACGGGACTTCCGTAGCCTCGTACGGGAGATAGGCCGATACCATGCAAATCGGTTTCTTCCCTTCTCGTTCACAGGAAACAGCTGTGAGGTCTCCATCACTGAAATTATTCAAAAGAAAAGCCCTTATATTGTTCTTTATAAGAATGCAAGCCCTGATTTTACCTTCGTTTGCCTTGAAATAAGGCGTGTAATCCCTGATGCTCAGCCCTTGGATGCGGTTTTTACTGCTGATCCAGGGCTCTTGTACTAGTATGACTGAAACGTCGTGCTTGGTTATGTACTCAACCAAGCACGCCGTCGCAGTCCTACTGTGATGCAGGTTGATTTGCATCACCTCCATCATTTGGCTCTTCCGCCTCCGCTCCCTTGGTCACGACCTTGATCATGACCTTCCCCATGCTGTGCCTCACCATGCCCTTTGTCTTTTCGAGGACCGGGAGCGATTCCTTGTTAAGGCTCAGCAAGAAGTGCTGGCCGAATTGCCGTCTGGGGCCTGTTTTCAACACCTTCCACGTGTTGGCCTGCAACTCCCTGTTCTGCATGTGTAGGAGGCCGAGCAGTTTTTCCGGATAGGTGTAGGGAAGCGGCACCCAGACCCAAGCTTTGGCCGGAGTGTACTTAGCCAACTCCGCCACCGCCACGCACTTGAGTTGAGCTCCACTCCACACTTCACCGACCTCCGAGATAAACTCCCTGAGGAACTCAGTGGAAGATTTGTTCCCACAACAACCTTGCGACCGCCATCCCATCCAGCGCCATCAAATTGAAGGTCGCAATCCTCTGTGGAAGACATCTTCTTCCACAGAGCATCTTGAAACTTCTCTTCAATGGTTACCCACTGTTCCATGGTCAGGCGACCGCTCGGTTCCTGCTCGTTGACAATGGCAACCAGGAGCTCGTCCTTTGGATCGAAGACCGGATGCGCCGCAGGCGAAGTACCAGCCTTCACCTTTTTCGCTGCGCTCGGTTCTACGACGTCATCGGATCTGCTCCTTTTGCTCTGGAACTTCTCCCTGACTCCCCCAGCTACGGCCTTTTCCCCACATGCGTCCTTACTGCTACCTGGTCTAGGTCCACTGGTGGACGCCTGGCTAGTTGCCCTTACTGTTTTGACCGCTTCGGCCACCGATTTTTTGGCAGCCTCCGCGGTCAAGGTTTCCCTGGCTTGTTGAAGTTTAGCCCTGTCCCAGGCACTTAAAGCCTTGACATCACATCCGCTGAACTGGTCAACTTTCCGCTTCGCAGTTTCGACTTTACGTCGTGCGTTGCGTACTGTTATCCTACTCAGCCGATGTGCGCTCAACTCCTTCCCTGAGTGTCCGACCTTAGAGTCCCCGGAAGCCGCAGAGTACCTGCCAACTGCGTCCCCGGTTTTCTTGGTCGTTTTTCTACCCTTAGCAGTGTCAGCGAGAGTACCAGCCACCTCGCTAACACCCCTAGCTTTCTGAGTGAGTGTACCAGCCAGCTCACTTTTACCCTGCGCTATGTTGGTGGGAGTACCTGCCTGCCCACCGTTACCCTTGTTTACAGTAGTGAGAGTACCAGCCACCTCACTAAAGGCCATACTAGTGTCAGTGAGTGTGCAGTCCGCATCCTCACTGTCACTAGCTAGCAACACCTCCTCTAGTTCTTTTTCCAAGCCGGAGATGGATGACTGAGGTTCCGACTCGTTAGAGTCGTCCCCTAGTTCCATCGCCGGCTGATTAGGAACTTCCCTGTCGGTTTTTGGGATTTCAAATCCTCTTTTGTCTTTTTTGGTTTTTACGTTAGTTGTGTCCATATAGTTCCCACGAGTAGAGCCGGAAAAAACAAGGTCAGCCCAGGCAGCGCCGCTATACCTGGGTAAGGCTAATTACAACAGACCCGCGCCAAGGCGTCTGAGGGAGCTCGTTAGTAGCCGGTTTTACCTCCGGCCGATTGCAACCAGAGGCACGGTTTGCTCTACGCTCTCTCCACCTCTGGTATCAGGTTTGATTTTAGGGTTTTTCTCCCACCTCAACTAATGGATCACGACATACGATTAAAGCGTAAGCATAAATCCTTGGCTGACACCAATCAGACAAGCTGATTGGTCATTTTCAGACGGGCGCCCGCGGGAAGGAACAACAAGTTGAGGATTTTGCCCAGTCTACAAGCTGGCCTTAGTCCTTGCGAAACCAGATATTTCCTGGGATCAAAAGGACAAGGAGACCATTAGATGGGCGGGTGCGATACTGAATGAGGAGGACGGTCAACCTGATGCGGGAGGACTCCCCTCATCCAGTGGCTGCAACCAACCGTCGAAAAGTTCGGTCACAGGGCCCAAAACAATAAGACAACGACCTCCGCTACACAGGACCAAAACGACGACTGGTGCACCTGCTACAGGAGCACACACTAACGTTCGCAGCAAACAGAGGAGCCCTACTGTTTCGGGAGGACCCTCTGCGGCTGCTGCCAAGAAGGACTTTACGTCCAAAAGACCGAGGCCATCTTCGATGGAAGAAACTTCGATGACCTCAAAGAAGGCGAAGAATGCTGATGCGGCGCTCAGACCCTTCAATGAGGTCGTCAAGGACCACATGCTCTATGGCATCTGTGACAATAGTCACGAAGAGGGCAAAATGAGCGGGGAGAATTGGCTGACCCTCAAAGCGTTCCTTGCCGGAGAAGTCCTTAAATTCTTGGACGAAAACCCTTCGGCAGAACCGCCGTCCTTCATGGATGGGGGGTATTATACTAACGGGGTCAAGCAGTGCGGTCGACTTCCTGAAAGCAACAGTCCCGAAGATAAGTCCCTTGTGGACTAATGCCAAACTGCAGCTAATGCACTGGAGCGATATCCCAGTTCGCCCAAGAGGACGCGTGTGGCTACCCCCGGGTCCCACCAAGGAAACAGACATCCTTAGGCTAATTCGTCTGCAGAACCCCGATCTCCCAGTAAGAAACTGGAGGATCATTAAAGCCGGTGAACCGGAAGAGAAGGGAAGGCTGGTTTCTTTCCTTATGAACAAGGAATCTCTTGACCTGCTTCGTAAAAGAGGATATAAATTCTCTTACGGCATGGATGAGTTAGTCCTTAGGGTTCAGGAGAAGGAGGAGAGACTCATGTCAGGAATGGTATCTTCGCTAGGTGACCTTGGCCTGGATGCCGAGCTTGGCGGTCCCTCAACCTCCTCTCAAGGGAAAGAAGCCAACCAGACGTTGGTCAGGCAGCCAGCTGATACGGATGGCGCCAAGACCAACGTGGAACCCACGACAATCAACGTCAGCAGCGAGCCATCATCTGATTCGGATGACGGCAACAAAACAGTGATAGAGGCGTCTGTACCGGTCAGCAATGTTGCTACGACTAGTACAGATTAACCTCCATCACTCCAAAACAGCTTCGGCTAACCTTCTGCTCCGCCTGCAAACGGGTGGAGAAGACATCGTCATAATCCAGGAACCGTGGGTCAACCAAAAAGGCCACATACTTGGACTGAGGACAAAAAACTACAAGTTATTCTACACAAAAAACGAAGGTAAACGCAGATCATGCATCTTGGCAAAGGATAGTTTAAAAGCTCATCTTATACCCAATTTCAGCGATTTAGATTTTGTCTGCGTACAGCTAGACAGAAGCAGCAATGGAAAGCTATGGCTAGCATCTGCATACATGGCTTATGATGACACAGGGCCCGTTCCAGCAAACATCGTACGAAATACGATAGCAACTGCCGATAAGGACTCTATTCCCCTTGTGGTGGGCGCAGATGCCAACGCTCACCACACCCTCTGGGGCAGCAGCGACATAAATAACAGAGGTGAGTGTCTTTTTGATTATATTATGACAACTAATCTCATATTGTGCAATAAGGGCTCAGAGCCTACTTTCATAAATAGTATTAGACAGGAAGTTCTAGACATTACTCTATCTACTAACTCTCCCAAACTAAGAATCAGCAATTGGATGGTATCGAGAGACGTTTCATTCTCGGACCATCGCTATATTCAATTTAGTATTGACCACTGTATGCCTCCAACAGTACCCATTAGGAAACCCAGAAAAGTCAACTGGCAGACATATAATTCAGTTCTCACGCAGAAACTAAACCAAATACCTATTCAACCGAATTCACCATCAGATCTAGATCTCATGGTAAACAAGCCTGCCCAGTTAGCAGGCACAAAACTGGAAATAAACCACCCTGGTGGAACAATCTCTTAGCAAAACTGCGAAAAGATAGTAGGAAATGTTTCAACTTGGCAAAGTCCACTAGACGTCAAGAAGATTGGGACAAATACAAAAACAGTCTTAGGATCTACAAATCTGAGATCACAAAAGCCCAACGAGACTCATGGAGATCATTCTGTGGCAACATAGAATCCAATAGTGACTCCAGTAGGCTAAGGAAAATTATTTCCAAATCACCAGATGTGCCCAGCTTCATTCAGAATTTGAACGGAGAATGGACCACATCTAACGAAGAGACCTTAGATCTCCTCATGAATACTCACTTTCCGGGTAATACCACAGACGATAACCGGTCTACAGTAACCCATCACCTAGTCCAGGAAATACCGGAGGAGATAGTGAACAACCGCAACATAAGCTGGGCCGTTCGCAGTTTCCTTCCGTATAAGTCCCCTGGACCTGATAATATAACTCCAGTGGAGATTCAAAATGCCATTGAAATACTGAACCCTTGGTTATTAGTGATCTTCCGCTCATGCCTGATTTTCGGCTACACCCCAGCCTTTTGGAAAAGGGTCAAGGTAACCTTCATACCAAAGAGCGGCAAGGCTTCACATGTCTCTCCAAAGGACTTTAGGCCGATCAGTCTCTCTTCGTTTCTTTTAAAAACCCTAGAGAGACTCATCGACAACTATATTCGAAAGAAACTAAAAGCAAACTCAATATCCAACTCCCAACACGCATATCGAAAGGGTTTCTCGGTAGAGACGGCTTTACACTCGCTAATAGGCAATATTGAAAAATCGCTCGATAACAAGCAATTCTCGATGGTATCCTTTTTAGATATCGAAGGTGCCTTCAACAATGTCAAAACAGATGCTATTTCTAATGCACTCCGCAGACTGGAAGTTGATGACTGCCTACGCTTGTGGATAGAAAATATGCTAAACAGTAGAATGATTCTGTCCGAGCTGGGGAGCTATCAAACCAAGAGGTCAGTGTGCAGGGGCACACCCCAGGGAGGCGTACTTTCTCCACTGCTTTGGATTTTGGTAGTGGACGAGGTACTAACCACTCTGGAGAAGGTGGGGTGCAAAGTTAAAGCATATGCGGACGACATTGCCATTGCAGGCCCTAGATGGGGTCTGCAACCTAAAATAACAAACTGGCTCTATACAGCGGTAGTCAGACCAATTCTACTCTTCGGTATCATGGTCTGGTGGCCAGCGCTAGAGAAAAAATGCAACATCAAATCCATAGAACGCATACAAAGATCAGCGAGTATATGCATCACAGGGGCCCTCAGATCCACCCCAACGGCTGCGTTAGATACAATACTGCACCTACTTCCCGTCGACATTTACGGGAAACTTGTTGCGTCTAAATCAGCTCTAAGACTTAGAGAATCTCAAAAATGGACCAACTCTCAGGTTGGTCATATGGGCATTTTACCCAACTCAATTCCAAACAAAACGGACTATATAGTTCCTTTTAAAGACTTTAATATAAAGTATAATACAAGAATCCCAAATCGATCCGAATGGGACAACGGTAAGATAAGCAACAACTCCGCAATCGAAATCTATACAGATGGATCTAAAATGGCAGAAGGCACGGGTGTGGGAGTTTTCTCCCGGTCACCTGCACTCAACCTCGCCCTACGCCTCCCTGACCACTGTAGTGTCTTTCAGGCGGAAATCATGGCCATTCGCGAAGCAGCATGCCGACTTGCCTTGTATGAGATAGATGGTAAAGCTATCACTTTTTACATAGACAGTCAGGCAGCCATAAAAGCCTTGAATACACCAAAAATCAGATCTAAGTTGGTAAAACAATGCCGGGAATCTCTTAACGAGATTGCGGATAGATGTTCAGTTACCCTGTGCTGGGTTCCAGGTCACAGTGACATTCCTGGCAACTGCAAGGCGGATGAACTAGCTAGGCAAGGCAGCGGCCGCCAAATAACTGGTATTAGCGAAGAACCGCACGTTCCATTGCAATCAGTAAAAACTCTGCTCCTCGAGGAAGCATTAAAAACCACCAACAACAGATGGAACAGCATTAACACTTGCATAGCATCCAAACAAATCTGGCCGATATTAGACGGCAAAAGAACTAGGAAACTTCTTTGTATCAACAGAAACAAAATCAGCTCCATAGTGGGAATATTAACGGGACACTGCCTCATAGGGAAAGACGCCCGTAGAATGGGTGTACCTCATAACGACTTCTGTAGAAGTTGCAGGGACGAGGAGCAAGAAGAAACCACCGTTCATCTCCTCTGCTCCTGCCCTGCTCTTGCCACCTTGCGCAAGGCTACCTTAGGGGCTTATTTCTTTGAGGACCTAAGCGATCTGGCTCGCAGCGATATTTTCTGCATCAGCAAGTTCGTTACAAAGTCCAATTGGCTTCAATGAAAGTCAACACGCAACTCACCAATCTCTGTCTGCTTCGGTAAACTAAACCGCCAGCGGAAAGAGCTGAATATGTCAACCGACTTCACCCTCACACGTAGAACTATCAGACCCCGTCAGGGGGACAGGCGGGAGGTTAGACTGCTACGGTCACCCTTCGTCTGCCCCCCCTGCCGCAGGCTTTCTATCTGATCTGCATCAGCTACCCTCCTTTCTAACGGACTGTCAGAGGCTACCAGTAGGGGGTTAGACTGTTTCGGTCACTCTCTGTCTGTTTTCTGAAGACTAACCGCCAACAGGAGGAGCTGACCACGTCAGTCAAGTTCACCTTCACGCGTACAATTTTCAGACTCCGTTAGAGGGGATAGGTGGGGGGTTAGACTGTTTCGGTCACCCCTCGTCGCTCTCTCCTACCGCAGTCTTCTTAACTGATCTGTGCCGGTCACCCTCCTTATTTACGGACTGTCAGAGGATACCAGCGGGGGGTTAGACTGTTTCGGTCACCCTTTGTCGGCCTGTCTGAAGACTAACCGCCAACGGGAGGAGCTGACCAAGTCAGTCAATTTCACCTTCACACGTAGAACTTTCGGACTCCGTTAGAGGAGAAAGTCGGGGATTAGACTGTTTCGGTCATCCTTCGTCGATCTCTTCTACCGTAGTCTCCTTAGAGCGGCTACCAGCGGGGGGTTAGACTGTTTCGGTCACCCCTCTGCTCTCCCCGAAGACTAACCGCCAACAGAAGTAGCTGGATACACCAATCAACCCCAACTCGAAAATTAGAAGACCCCGTCAGAGGCTATAGACGGTCACCCCTTCTTACCAAAGACGAATCGCGACATCTACTTTCGGTGCCATGACCCGAAGACTAAGCCGTAACCAGGAAAGAAAGTTATAAAAGTTTACCTCTCAGGTAGGATACCCACATCTCGCAAATTGCAACAGAATTCCAAAGGTAATGCCCGGCACAAAGAAACTGCTAATGCCACTTCCTCCCCCCTCCCCCTCTCGTGGTATCACAATGGACCAAAATTCTGGTCTAAGTGTGTCCCCTTCGGGACAGCCACCTTACCTAACCTAACCTAAGGACGATTTTTCAAAAACATTTTTCTTAAAACAAAAGAATGAGGTTTTGGAATTTTTCAAGTTGTTTCTAAAAAAAAATTGGAATGGAAACTGGTTATTCGCTTCGTTCTATTCGCAATGATAATGGTACGGAGTTCGTTAACGCCGAAATGAAAACACCTTTATACGATAACTGTGCCCGTCATCAAACTTCTGTTCCATATTCTCCCCAACAAAACGGGAGAGCTGAAAGGGAAATGAGAACCATCGTAGAGGCCGCTAGAACAATGATACATGCGCGTAATTTACCACTCAGGTTGTGGGCAGAGGCCGTCAACATGGCGGTATATGTGCTAAACCTTATGGCACCCACAGATGTAGTTGGAAAGTATCCAGTCCAACTGTGGTTTATGGAACAGCCACAAAAATTCAACTTCGGCGAATTGCAGGTATATGGAACTGAATGTTTTGCTCATATTCCTGCACAAAAGCGAAGGAAATGGGACGCAAAATCTCGTTCAGGAGTATTTGTTGGATACTCGGAGAATTTGTTGCAGCTTTTCTAATTAATACCACCAAAGGAAGCAGGACTTGGCATGCTTGCGGCAAGGCTCAGCTTAGCTCGCCGGATTGGGGTGAGTGTTCACTTCCCTTACGCTGATATAGGCAACGGATAAAAAAAAATTATTCATGCCAAGAATTTGGGAATCGGACAAAAGAGATTCAATTTGCACTGGTACTTTCCTACTTGTTTCCCTTCGGCTGATGTTAGCCGGTAGGATGCACTTTTCCCTCCCAATCACCTGAGTGAACGCCTATGACAGTTTATGCATCCGGAATTTCTATAAAACTGTCCCATGTCTGAAAAACCAATCAAACCCTAAAGCATAATCATGCACAATAATCCATAAGTTGTTTCACCCATCGCAAACCCCAATTAAACTATTTAGTCTCTGTTCATTTCAAATTCATTAACAATTTATTAAATAAGTAAAACTATCAAAGATCTTAGCATAGTTTCGATTACAAAGTGCAATTATAATTAAATGACTCACTGTACATGTTCCGTAGGATCAGATAATTTAATTTCAAAAAAAGTAAAAAAAAAAAACTATGAAGCAAGTGTGTAATTTATGTAGTTACAACCTGTATGAACCGTAATCTCGTTTGTGTATGTGTGTGTGTAGTAAATGGCAAATATTGTGTTTAGGTAGAAAATTAGGTGTTTAATGAAAATTATGTATAGTAAGTATCAAATTTTCAGACAAAGATTAGGTAATGCAAATAGTATGTATATAATAGGCGTGTTTTTTTTTGCAATCCTATATAGGCTTAGATAAACACACAAACAAAAACGCTTTACTGTGACTTGGCATCACTATGCTAGTTGACATTTGACTTTTAAGCTGTTTTTTTTTTTTTTTTTCACAAAAAAAAATTTGCAGGGTCAATTAGTTTTTAAAATTAAAAATGACGAGAACAAGTTAGCTGTAGGCATATTAAAATAGTTTACAAATGAGGAGAAATACATTTAGTTTCAGATGGTTTATTTATTGTTGGCAAGCTCTGCAGCAACAGCAAGTTCCAGCCGTAAGAGTGAATTGCAAGACGTATTGGGTGTGCCTGCACTTTTAACGAATGATTCAGGATGATTCAAGTTCCAGCGGCGAATCAGTGGCAGTGCACAACTGCTTACGTGCACTATAGCATTTCAGCAGTCCCCGTCTGGTCCCAGTGTTTCTTCCTAAGTCCAAATTTTGAGTTGCAATTTTTCTTGTCCATATTTTGATTTCTGATGTTTGTTTTCCTTTTTTTAGGGGAGACTGGGGAACCTTGATCTGGTGGGCTGAGCAGTTTTCAACTAGCCTCAGACACTTTTGAACGGCAGTATTTGAAATTGCTTTTGGCAGCTAATAAGCTACTACAAGCTTTGTAATTTGTTAATAAAAAAAATTAACTTAATTTTTTCAATAAAAAAAAAACTAAAACGACTTAACAGAAGCCAACTGAAATTCACAAATTACAAACTATTTTACAAATGTCTAAAAAAAACTCTATAAAAACAAAAATAAGTTAGCTGTTCAGGAATTTGGGTGTTCTCGATGTTCCCGGAGTGTTGATGGGTGGTGGTAGCTTAGCCTTTATTTCAATGCCACTTAAAGACCACTTGTTCAAACGTGTACCGTAGCGTTTTGTTCAAACCTGCCCCAATAGGTTAAGCGACAAAAAAGAATTGTTTCAAATGAAGTTGTGCCTTAAAGATATATGTATTTTAAATACATAAAAAGAAAAACTCGCCACAAAATGTTTACACTCTTAAGGACCATTCACAAGAGAGCGACAAACTATTTACCTGCGAACGAATATTCGCAAGTTTTGACAGTCGGTTCACATGTTTTATTCGCTAGTTTGGGGAATGCGAATTAAATAAAGTGGATTGCGCATAAGCTTGGACAATTAGGGGCAAAGGTGTTTTCGTTCGCGACAAAAAGTTTGGATAATACGAAATTTCGTTATCTAAAATGTTTATAAATTTGTTTTATTAATATTTGTTGGTGGGATAATTAATTATCCTCCTCTTGGAACAATAAAATGTGCAATTTTCTGTTTATAAATCCATAAAAAGTTGATTGTTCGCATTTTATAAATTCGTTCGTTCACTTCCATGTGAATGATTCTTTACAAATAGAAAAATTAAAATATGCAATTCCACGCTTCCAAGTATTACCTACCTAAAAAGTTTAAATTTTGTTTAATATGTAATTTTAAATATTTTTTAAATGTTGTCTTATTACGAATGTTCAAATGTGCCTCAGGATTAAAGGTGCCCCAGTCTCCCCTAATAATTTTGGTTGTCAAACTAACGTCATTTATGACACAATCGATAGCACTTTCGATAGCTCTTTCGATAACATTTATAGCAATCGTAGATTGGTAGCACAGTTATTATCTGGGCTAAATCATAAGCCCCGATGATTATCCGGGCTAACGATTCGTATGGAAAACTTGCTAAGCCTATATAGGATTGCAAAAAAAAACACGCCTATTGAAAATTTTTAAATTAGATTTATAGAATGGCATAAGAAATTTAGGTGTATATTAGGGTTAGGAATGACTTACTTGATGTTTTGTTAATCCAGATGTTGTGCGCACAAAATCCGATGTTTCTGTTTCGTTGATAGCTGTTGTTTGATATTTTTCATGCTATGTGTATATGTGTATTAAATGAACCCTATGATGTATATAGTAATTTTTTTTGTTTTTGTTTTTTTTCTTTTTTTAATATTCACTTCCCTGCCAAACTATGCACATTTTTTTTTTATTCTTTTTTTTTTAATTAATAGGTATTTTGCAATTAATGTTTTTTTTCTATTTTCTTTCTAGCTTGAGTTTTCTTCTACGCGTACACACTTACAAACTCACTTAGGCAATTAATTAAACTTTTAGCTTTTTTTTTTTTGTTAGTAATTAGGAAAATTTTTTAGGTTAGATTAGGGTACTTGTTTTTTTTTTCTTTTTTTACGAGGAACTTCTTTTAAAGTAAACGTTGACCGAAATACACATGGTCGTGGTGATGTACTTTTGACCGCTATAAGTAATTAGGTACGTATATAAATTTTAACTTTAAAAATAAAATAGTTTTAAAATTTCTTTGAGAGCAAGAGCTCTTCCTTTATTCTTATCTTCTTAAAATCTAACTTTACAAGATACGAAACACTACTATTTATATCATTTTCTCTACCTAAGCCGCGGCTTCTTGCTTGGTGCTCACATCCCTCCATATGTCCAAAAGACAATACTCCTGTCTGTCGTCCTTCTTGGAATGTTGAACCTTTTATTGACACATCTGTTGTTTTACTGCTTCAATGTGTTTAAAAGATAATATCCCTGTTTGTCGTCCTTCTTGGAATGTTGCTGTTTTATAGTTTCCGCTCAAAAGAGTCGATCCGCGTTTAGGTGAGCTGCTGTCATAACCCCTCCCCCCTTAGAATCTTCCTTCGGTTCGTTTATGACTGGAGGTAGATTTATTATATTTTTATTTTATCTTCTTATTTTGTATAATATTACAATTACAATTATCGCAATGATTAATAAAGTTGTTGAGAAACTAAAAATATACTGTTTTTCCTTTTTATTTTTTATTTCTATTATTTCTTTTAAGTTATCAATGGATTCATACTTGACTTCTTCTAAATATTCATTTGAAAAGTTATAGTTTAATACAGGTATTATTTTTCTTCTTTGTAATACTTTCTATTATAGATTACATTGTTCATTGAAATTTTACAGTTCTCTGCTTTTATTAAGTAATTTCCTTCTAATATATAGTTTAAATTATTACAAGTTTGTTGTATTTCGGTTTTTTCCAGATTCTTAATTATTAAATATTTTTCTTTTTCTATTATTACATTTTTTTCTTCGTAGTTTTTAGTTTTGCATTTCATTTGTTTGTTTATTAATATATGTTCTATACAATCGTCTTTTAATATTTGTAAATTTTTTATTTCCTTTGTTACATAATATAATGTTTTATTTAATTCTAAGAAGTTATTAGTTCTTTCATATTTGGTGAATAATATTTTCTTTTTATTTCTAAATATGTTTTTTCAATTCCTGTATGATTATAATTTAAATGTATTTTATTTATTTCCTCTTCGGTTTCTGGGGTTTTAATGTCAATTAAATAGATTTTTGTCCTAAGAAGTTTCTGATTATTATGGTGTAATTTCCAATAATCTTGGAATTCTAAAAATGATCTATCTTCTGTCGTATAAATACAGTTTATTATGTTCGTATCACATTCTTTTATTAGGTATTCATAGGTTTCTTTGCCGAAGTTTTTTCTGATTATTTTTATTCTTCTTTTTCCTGGGAAAGGGAAAGTTATCTCTTCTATGTTATTTTCTCCTTTTTCTAATATTATTTGTCTTTTGAATGTGTTCAAGGGTTTCTCTGTGATTGATATTAGATTCGAACTATCTGATATTACACTATGTCTGGTACTAACTAAATCTTCTTCTTTTTCTAATGCATTTATTGTATTTATCTTTATTCTTGAAAGTGCATCTGCAACTTTGTTTTCTTTTCCTGCTAAGTATCTTATATCGAAGTCATATTCTTCTAATTTGATCTTCCATCTTTGTAGCTTACTATTAGGTTCTTTTAGATTATGCAACCATGCTAATGGTCGATGATCGGTTAATATTTTAAATCTTCTACCGTAAAGATAGTGACGAAACTGTTTCGTTGCCCATACTATGGCTAATAATTCTTTTTCTATCGTTGAATAATTACATTCATGTTTATTTAAAGTTCTACTTGCAAATCCTAATGGTCCCTGATTTTGACTTAACACGGCTCCTATTGCAAAGTTACTTGCATCTGTAGTCAAAGTAAATTCTTTTGAGAAATCTGGGTGTTTGTTTATGAGTGTGTCTTGCATCGCAAGTTTTAGTTTTTCAAATGAGTCTTTATACTCTTTGTTTTCTATATTTATTTTGCTATCTTTCTTTAAGCAAAGTGTCATAGGTTTTATAATTTTTGCATAGTCATTTATAAATTTGCGGTAATAACCTGTTAATCCAAAAAATGACTGTATTTCTTTTATAGTTGTGGGTATAGGGAATTTTTGTATTGTTTTTAATTTTTCTGGGTTTGGTTTAATACCTTCTGGAGTTATTATATGTCCTAAAAATTCACTTTCTTTCTTTAAGAAATCGCATTTGTTAAGGGATACTCTCAAATTTACGCTTTGGAGTTTCTTTAATATTTTTTCGAGAGAAGAAAGGTGTTCTTCTAGTGACGTGCTAAATATTATTATATCATCTAAATATACATAACATGTTTTTCCTACAAATTCTTTTAATACCTCGTTCATCATACGCTGAAATGTCGCCGGTGCGTTTTTGAGACCGAATGGCATTCTAGCGAATTCATAATGCCCTGATAAAGTAGAGAATGCAGTTTTCTCTCTATCTTCTGGTTCTACCTCTATCTGGTAAAATCCTTTTGTCAAATCTAAAGTAGTAAAATAATTTGCCCTTCCCATTTTATCTAGAATATCTTCTATTATTGGTATAGGGAATTTATCCTCTTTGGTGACATTATTTAATTTTCTATAATCGATGACGATTCGCCATTCTCTTTCTCCTGTTTTATCTTCTTTTTTAGGTACTATCCATATAGGTGCATTATATGGACTAGTGCTTTTTACTATTATTTTTTGTTTTAATAAATCATCTATCTGTTTATCTACTTCCTTTTTATGGACTTCTGGATACCTATAAATTCTGGTAAAAATTGGTTCATCACTTGTTGTTGCTATTTTATGTTTTACATGAGATGTGAAACTTAGATCATCTCCTTTGTGAAAAAATGTTTTTTCATTGTTTTTTAATAATTTTGTTAATTTTGTATGTTCTTCGGCATTTAAATGGTCTAGCCTAGCCTATTATTTTCTAATTCGTCGAATATGGAACTTTGTGGTTCTATATTATTAAAGTAATTTATTTCTTTTTCATATTCTTTTTCTTCGTCTATACTGAAGAATAAATGGATTATTTCACTATTTAATTGTAAAGTTTTAGTTTTAAAATCAACCTTACCTTGGTTAGGGATTAGTATATTGTTTCCTATAATTCCATTGAAATTTTCATTGAAATCTAATATTTGGAATACACAATCTTCTACGACATTGTAAATAAATTTTTCTTTTGGTATTTTTATTTCTTCAGTTATTATAACTGGAGTTCCTACAGTTTTTATAGTTAAAGGTTTTTCTCTCTTTATGATATATTTTTGTGGGGCATTATTTCTACTTATTAAACTATTTGTTGCTCCCGTGTCTATTAACATTCGGATAATTTGATTGTTTTTTACTAATTTGATAAAGGGCAATCCGGTTCCGGGGGTTCCCAGGCTGGATACCAAATTTTGATTTGTTCTTAATTCTGATTCATTATTATTTTCGTTATTAGAATGGTTTATTTGTTGAGGTTGTGCTCTTATAAGTTGACTACTAGTGGGATCAATTTCCATTTGTTCTACATTCTGACTTCTGTTGTAATAATTGGGATTGTAATTATTACCTTTGTAATTGGAATTTCTATAGTTATTACTAGGATTATTATAATGATTGACTGGTGGTCTGATATTTACTGGATTTTTTGGTTGAAAATTTTTTTGATAAGATTTTTGTGGTATAAAATTCTGTATTTTAGGTTCAGATCTATCTTCACTTCTTTCTTCTATGAATCCTGCCTGAGTTAATTCGTATAATGCTGCCTGTAAGCTATCTGGTTTTAGTGAAAATAATACTGTTCTCATATGAATGGGTAATTTTTCTTTAAAAGTATCTAATGCAGTTTGGTTATTATGAGGTATCTCAAGTGTTTTTTTTCCTGCAATGTTTTCTGATTTAATTCACATAACGTTTTCTGTATCTCATTATAGAATGTCATTACATTTTTTTTGTAACTTATTTTTCTAAGGTCGTCATATAATTGAAAGCTACTTTTGAATCCTCCAAAATTACTTACTAATAATTCTTTGATCTCTATCCATTTTTGTAGATGTGCATGAATTTCTATGCATCTTTTTGCTTTGCCTATCAATTTTGATTTTAATATGTTTATACACATTAATTGTGATTGGTCGTCATATTTATTTAATGTTGGAATAATTCCTTCTACATTAGCTATGAACGTATATAAGTCTTCTCTTCTACCGTCAAACGTACTTAGTTTCTCGATGTACTTTAGCGGGTCTAATGTCAATGTTAAAGACATTTTAATTTTTTCTTTTTTAATAACTATATCAAAACTACTTTCACTATTTTCACAATTATTTTTCTTAGAATTAACACTTAAATTATTCTTACAACTTTCTGGTATCGGTGTGTTTCTGATGTTTTTTAATTGGTTGTTTTCTTCGTCCGTTGTGCTTCCTTCTTCATCTGAATCGGAGTTTGGTAGTTTCTTCTTTTTGATTTTATTTAATAATTTGTTCATCTGCTCGGCTCTAATTAGTTTTTCCTCTACGGAACTTCATAACATTAGTCATTTACGTTGACATTGGTTATTAAACTAATTCACTTTGTAGTTTTTTCTTTATCTGCCTTAAAGAATTCTACTTCGTTCTGTTCTTTATTTGATTTAAAGATTTTATACTTAAACTCTGGGTTCACTAGAGTGTATAGATTTGTATGAATTTAAACACTATGTTCGATAGGGTATTCACAATGAGAATAATTTAAATTTTATACTTAAACTCTGGGTTTACTAGAGTGTATAGATTTTTATGAATTTAAGCACTATGTTCGATAGGGTATTCACAATGAGAATAATTTAGATTTTATACTTAAACTCTGGGTTCACTAGAGTGTATAGATTTTTACGAATTTAAACACTATGTTCGATAGGGTATTCACAATTTAAACTTTATGGTCTATAAAGTGTTTCTTATTTAGATTTTCACTGATTTAAACTTTAAGTTCTTTAAAGTGTTCACGGAAGACTTTATTTGTGCGTGACGATTTTCGTTCGAATCACTAGATAGCTATTTTATTTTTTATGTAGTGTACTTGTACATTTTTCGATAGCTATCCTACCGACTGCGCCAATTTTAACTTTAAAAATAAAAAATAGTTTTAAAATTTCTTTGAGAGCAAGAGCTCTTCCTTTATTCTTATCTTCTTAAAATCTAACTTTACAAGATACGAAACACTACTATTTATATCATTTTCTCTACCTAAGCCGCGGCTTCTTGCTTGGTGCTCACATCCCCCCATATGTCCAAAAGACAATACTCCTGTCTGTCGTCCTTCTTGGAATGTTGAACCTTTTATTGACACATCTGTTGTTTTACTGCTTCAATGTGTTTAAAAGATAATATCCCTGTTTGTCGTCCTTCTTGGAATGTTGCTGTTTTATAGTTTCCGCTCAAAAGAGTCGATCCCCGTTTAGGTGAGCTGCTGTCATAACCTATATATGTATGTAAATACGTTTTACATATAATATACGCACGCTGCTGACCGAACCGATTACTACCAACTGATAGGGTAGGGATGTCTTCTACTGTTTGGTGCAGCAAGTGTGTATTTGGTGGCTGATGATGTGGTGCCGATCGAGCTGTAAAATTCCAGCTGGATGCTCCGGATTTATGCGAGGCGAAGGTACGGGACTTTTTGCTGAGCGCTTATCACTTTTATTTCAGTGAGTGCAACTAATTTGGAGGAGTTGCCAAAGCTTGCCGATTATCGCAGCTTGAGTTGGATGATTGATCTTTTTTTTTTCGATGCAATCAACTGCGATATAAAAATTTGGTATGGGTGACGGAGTTAGCTTTTAATTTTTGGGGCAAATCGACGTCCACTTGGTTAACTAATTAACTGGACTTGAAAGTTCAGGAATTATGTCCGTCCTCAATGAATGCTCGATAGAAAAAGAACTTTATCGGGCCGATATAATTGAGTTCTCCCGACTCATCTTCCTGTTTGCTAACTGAGCAACACACTGAGCAAATGGGCGCGGGATGTGTCCAACAAACAAGATGTCGGCAATGCAGTCCAAGGGTCACTAGTTTGTAATTAGTGCTTGGGGATATTGTATTATGCAGTTTGGTTTGATGTTAAGACATTTTCGTAACAAACCTGCTTTGTTAATCTCTATTCATTGAGATGAACAAAAAGGAAACTAGAAATTGTCTGGCCTGAACGGATTCAATTCAGGCTTCATTGCCTGATGTCTTTGGCATGATATTTTCCTACCAACTTCCTCTCATATCTTCCAGGAGATAAAGACAGTTTCCTACGACATCTCTTACTCGACATTTGATAAATTTTGGGGCGAATTTTGCGTTTCTGTCCTTGACAAAGGAACTTTGTTCAAAATTCCGCCGAAACACTTCTTGACCAATATTATATCGAATGTTCCGTGCACGAAGGTTATACGTTTTCTGACTTTTTAAGTGTGCTAGCTGTAAATTTTCTTTAATATTGTTTTTAATGAGAGCCATACGATCCTCCGGAGGAATTGTTCGCATATCGCCTTCATTTAGACATCGCAATTTGGCCAAAATATCATACTCAGAAGCGTTAAGGATCATATTCTGTCCAAAAAGAGCAAAATAAGGTGTGCATTGGATTGAGGTATGGTAATCGCTACGCAGGATGGCGGAAATAAGAGATATGTATTTATCCCATTCGTTGTGGTGGTCTTTAATGAATATTCTAAGCTTCGATAAAATCTCTCGGTTTGCTCTCTCCGATGCGTTGGATTGGGGAGCATATAAACCAGCTTTGACGTGATTTACATTGTATGTATTGAGAAATTTCATAAATTCCTTGGAAACAAATTGCCGTCCGTTATCACTATGGATAACTTGAGGAACGCCGAATAAGTGAAAGACGTCCTGTTCCAGGAATTTACAAATGGAAGTAGAACAAGCCTTGGGATGTGGTTTCAGGAATACAAATTTTGTGAAGTGGTCTATAGCAATAAATATTGTACTGTTACCCATTTTAGTTCTTGGATAAGGTCCAAGAAGATCGATATACAATCTTTGTATTGGCCGATCGGTTACTATCTGTTGACCCATTAGGGGTCGCAGGGTGGCATTGGGAGGTTTTACGCTTTTGCATATATCACATGCGTTGACGAACAACTTTATTTGCTTGACCATGCCAGGCCAGTAATACTTTTGTCTCACACGATGAAGGGTCTTGACAAATCCTTCATGACATCCTGAAGTAGAATCGTGTGCGTTTTATATTGCTTGCAAGGTTAATTCTTGGGGAACCCACAATCTCCAAAGATCTTCTTCATCTTCTAAACCTCTTCGAAACTTCACTCGCTTGTATACGAAATCATCCGAAATACGCACATCAGGTAGCACATCACGATTGGCAAGTACATAACTTTTTATAGTTTGATAGTCACTTGTAATGAAGTACTTGGATTTCAGGTCGATTTCCTTAGGAAACTCAGCTCACAACTCTTCCATGTCCGATCTGGAAAGTGCATCTGGCACGACATTTAGTGATCCCTTACGGTGTTCAATTTCAAAATCGAAGGCCTGAAGCTTCAAACTCCACCTTGCGAGCCTACCACTCAAGTCCTTTTGCGACATGAGCCACTTAAGGCTCGAGTGGTCTGTAACAATTTTAAAGGGGAGACCTTCAATATAAGGCCGAAATTTCTTCACACATAAAATCGCTGCCAAACACTCCATCTCGGACACAGTGTAGTTTCTTTAAGCTTTGTTTAACTTTTGGGAAACAAACGCGATTGGTCGTTCTTTCCCTTCTTCATTTAACTGGTAAAGAACTCCACCGACTCCAGTGCTTGACGCATCGCACTGAACTACGAATGGTTTAGTGAAATCTGGTTGGGCCAAAACGGGTGCAGAAATCAAAGTCTCCTTCAACTTATTAAAAGCAGATAATGCGGCTTCTGTTATGGTAAACTCCTTTGTTTTACGAAGGCAATCCGTTAGCGGAGCAGCCAGGTCTGCAAAATTGGGAATGAATTGCCGATACCATCCAGTCATGCCAATGAACCGACGTATTTGTCGAGCAGTTTTTGGTGCCGGAAACTGTGAAATAGCTTCGACTTTGGATGGATCTGTCTTCAAACATCCTTGACCAACGATATAGCCAAGGTATTCTATCTCCGTTTGACAAAACTTACTCTTTTCAACGTTAATGGTCAATTTTGCGGCGGACAACCATTTTGCTACTTCCGCTAACAAAACTAAATGCTCCTCGAAGGTTGCCGAGCACATAAGGAGATCGTCTAAGTAGATGAAAACATTCTCTCGAATACGAGACGGAATGACTCGATCCATAAGGCGGCTCATTGTCTGTGGGGCATTGCATAGCCCGAACGGCATGACTGTAAACTGGTACAGGGGCCGACCGGGCACAGCAAATGCCGTCTTCTCTCTTGACTTCATTTCGAGAGGAATTTTGCAAAAGGCGTCTTTAAGATCTATTCCGCTTATGAAATGAGTGTCCCTCAATCTACTTAGCAATCCCCCGATGTGCGGCAGAGCATAAGCATCCTTCTTTGTGACATTATTTACCTTTCTGAAGTATAAGCACAACCTAACCTTACCTGGCTTGCGCACTAATACTATGGGAGAACTCCATGGACTATTACTTTCCTCTATCACCCCCAATTCTAACATGCGGTCGAGCTCAGCATATGCTTCCGCTTGTCTTGGAGGTGAGAGTGGAAAGTGTTTTGATTTAATAGGAACAGAATCGCCTGTGTCTATACAGTGTTCTTCTTTATCGGTGAGGCCCAGTCCCAATTTCGAAAAGGAAGGGAAAAGGTCAATGACCCTTTCCAAATCTCGACTTTGAACACTTGTTAAGTTGTGAATGTTCGCAACTGATGTTTGATTATTGAGCACAGAAAGTTCAGAAATAATATGTGGGGCGATGTTGAAATCTTTCCAGAAATTGACACCGAGGTAAACATGTTGTTGCAGAGTTGGTACGATGTAAAAGTCAACTAGCTTGGAAATGTTGTTGTACTCAACAGGAATTTTGCAGTACCCTTTGATGCTTTGTTTACTACCGTCAGCCGTATGAATATTAGATGTTATAGGTTTGAACTGAACACTGTTCCGTTCCAAAAACGCAAAACTATCTTTACCAAGCACGCTTACTGATGCGCCAGAATCCAACAATGCATAGACCTTTTCGTTACCCAGTGTTACGTAAACAAAAGGTCGCATATCAGTGGAATCATGGAGCAAAGCTGATTCTAAAGTTTTTCGGTATAATTTTCGTTGCTGATAGCGATTTCTGCAGTTTACGATTTGCTTTGAAACTGGTTTTCCGAGGGTGCTAAAAATTCTCTGTTTGGCCCGTTGGTATCGTAGCATGCGATCATGGAACGACAAATGGGTTGAATTAGGGTCGGTTTGTATGGAAACTTCTACTTTCTGCAATTTTGGTTTTGGTAATATGGTCTTAAGAGGTTGTAAGTCAGAGGGTTTTGCATCTTCAGATTGTCTATGACGTTCTGAAGAGCTTTTGATTTTATTTAGTAGCCTGGGGTTTGATTCCTGGAACGAGAGTCCCCAGTAGCCATCTCGCTCGAATTGCGGTTTCCCAAGTGTTTTTGACACATTGGTGTCGTCACGCCCTTTTCACCACAACGGAAGCAAAATATCTGCCGTGTTTCAGAGGGGCAATCATAAAATGAATGACCAACCTGGTCACAGTTCCAGCATTTAAATTTAGAAGTATCTAACGCATGTCTTTGCAAGTTAAGCACTGCAAAAATCGGTTGCAAATCATAGCCAATTATACTATAATGTGTATTTCACAGAATGGTCAAATAAGTAAGTCAAACTAATTCCCCACTTGATCACGGTTCCCTCCTATATGAGACACGGTTTGCACCTTTGATAAATTAAACACACTTTGACCATAATGGAAAACTTACTGAATTGTGGTAACAGCGGTAGAACTTTAACCAACGATTTCTACTTGGGTGCGCAAATGCTCCACGAAAAAGGAGCAGTCTCCGTGAAGTATTCAACCGTGTTTGTGCTTGTTGAAAATAAAGTAGACTCTTAAATCTTAACTATTTAACGTTTTTTTTTCATTTACTCTTAACTTCGGTTCTTTTTCTTTAATTATATGTTTTACACCTATATAAGTAAAAATGAATTCTCACACACCTACATAAAGATAAATAAATTAAGCTATTGCTATCTTATTTTCGCATTATGCATAAACTTATATAAAGCTAATTCTTTCTAAAAATTATTTAAGTACTGTCATAACCCGCGACACAACAGTGTAGGTAGGTAGGTAGGTAGTAGTGGCGGTTTTAGTAAAAACCCAAGTGGCACAGAGTGCCGTTTTGTTACCACATACTCATTTGACCTGGTTGTTGTAGGTATGTCGAAGGGTAGATTAGATCCAGCCTGTGGAATTTAAAAAGGTTATGAGTTCTTTGATGGTATTCTTCGCGACTTCCTCGAGGGATGTGAAGAAGGGTTTACCCAGAGTTCGTTGTCTAGTCCTAGCTAGTGCCGGACAAGTGCATAGGTAGTGCATGAGGGTTTCTTTTTCGGTTGCGTCGTTACAACTGCGACAGTGTGAATTATGTGGGATGCCTAATCTGACCGCATGGTCCCCTATAGGCCAGTGGCCCGTGGTAATCGCTGTTATTCTGGCTATATCTTTACGTGTTTTACTCAAGAGGTGGGATGTTTTGTCCCTGCTGTAATTTGGCCACATACTTCTGGATATGGCGCAATTTGTTAGCCTCCTCCATCTGAGATTGGCTTTCGATAGGTATTCTTCGGAAATTTTTGCCTTGACTGTTCCTATTGGAACTTGGATCGATTCCGCAAGTGAGCCGTGAAGGCTTGAACCTCGCCTGGCCAGCTCGTCAGCCTGTTCGTTTCCATAAACGTTGGTGTGGCCTGGAACCCAGATCAGGGTAATCCGGAACTGATCAAGCGAGGCCAACTCCTCTCGGCATTCTAATACTAATTTTTAGTTTATATTAGCTGAGGCGATGGCCTTGATCGCAGCTTGACTGTCAATGAATATGTCTATCTTTTGCCTCGGAACTATGCCCGTGTGTATTTTGATTAGGCGACAGGCTTCACGGATAGCAAGTATTTCCGCCTGAAACACACTGGCTGTGTCCGGGAGCCTGAAGGATTTTGTGATGCTCAGTGACTCCGAAAATACACCCGCACCTACCCCACAGTCCATCTTTGAACCGTCAGTGTAGATTGTTAAATTCGAGTCCCTGTTCACCCGTCCGTCCTGCCAGTCTAGTCTTGAGGGAAATTCTACTTCAAAGTGTTTTTTAAAAAGTATTCGGGGGGTAATGTAATCTGTTAAGGGCGGTACTAGCTCTCTTGATAAAGTAAGCAGAATGTTGCTATGACCATAGGGTCTCGCATACCAGCACCCAGACTCTCTGAGTCTGATTGCGCTATGTATTGTGATGTTAGTGATATGAAGGTCTAAGGGTAAAAGATGCAGAAGGACTGTAAGGGCGTCTGACGGTGTTGACCGCAGAGCGCCTGTGGTGCCTATGCATGCCGTTCTTTGGACTCTGTTGAGCTTGGTTATGTTGTAGGCTTTTCCGAGAGCCGGCCACCACACTACTGACCCGTAAGTGAGTATTGGTCGTACTACGGCTGTGTACATCCAAAGGGTCAGTTTTGGTTGCAGGCCCCATCTTTTGCCAAACGTTCTGCTGCAGGCATAGAAAGCTATGCACGCTTTTTTTAACCGCTGTTCGATGTTCAGTTTCCAGTTGAGCTTGGGATCCAGGATCACTCCCAGATACCTGGCACTGGAGGATAATGAGAGCGGTTGGCCGTTTAGGCGAGGAAGGGTAAAGTCGGGTATTTTGGTCCTAGTGGTGAAAAGCATCATTTCGGTTTTGCTCGGATTAACACCAAGACCGGACAGTCTAGCCCAGGTGCTGACCTTCGACAGAGCATTCTCCATAATTTCGCTAATTACGGAGAGAAACTTTCCTGACACCAGTATCACCATATCGTCCGCATATCCGACTACCTTAATTCTTTCCCTATCTAAACTATTGAGTATTTTGTTCATTACTATGAGCCATAGCAGTGGTGAAATGACACCTCCTTGGGGTGTTCCTCTGCTGGCGTATTTGGTTATGTTGCTATTTCCTAGTGTTGTCTGAATGATCCTGGTGTTAAGCATAGAAACAATCCAAAGGCTGAGATGGTTTTCTATCCCTAATTCCGTTAAGGATTCCAGAATCGCTTCAGTATGTACATTGTTAAATGCCCCTTCTATATCTAGAAAGGTCGCTAAGGTATATTCTTTATAGTGTATTGATTTTTCTATTGTACGCACCACTTCGTGAAGAGCCGTCTCGGTCGATCTTCCCTTGAGGTATGCGTGTTGTGATTTGGATAGTGATGTTTCTATATTACTTCGCTTTAATATGTTTTTTAGCTAGAATGCAGGTTCTTGGCTTACCATGGTTGTTGTTATTACGGTCGTATAATAGGTCATAGTGTTTGTTGTTTAGGCCTTTGATGGTGTGGCCTCTTACCCAGGGTTCTTGTACAATGCTGATGTCGATGTTTTCCTCTCTGAGAAAAACCATCAGATTATCCGTAGCACACCTCGAGTGCTTCAGATTAATCTGCACGACTTTCAGCATTGGTTTTATCGGAGGTTTGGTTGGTTTCGGTTGTTGGTTGGGTCGTCTCGATCAACATGTCTTCCAGCAACTTGCTGGCATCGTCGACTTCGTCCAAGTCGTCGGTCTGACCTGTCGATCGGAAAATCTTGACCTTGGCGTGCCTGATGCCAAATCGAAGTTTGCAGCCGATCTTCTCGATCATGGCCGCGCTGTCTTCCGTTATCAGCATCAGGAACGATAGAGTGTTGTTATGTGGTTCCTCAGCCTTGATGACTTTCCAGTCATCCATGGGAACCGTCGGGTTATGTAGTTTGAGACAGTTGACGAGCTTATCACTGTCGATGGTCATGTTAGGGAGCCAGATGCGTATCCTTGGTCTTCTAGGAATCTCCCTGGCCAGGATCAGCTTGAGCTTCAAGCCATCCCATGCGTCACGTATCTCGCGAACGCAGCCAACAAGAAATTCCTTCGAAAAGGCATCTTCGCATTTGATGACCCTGTATCCTCTTACGACCTCGGCTGAGTCAAAACAGGGGAGCGGTCCTCCTTGGTTGTTTAGGAGATGGTCGTTAACCATCTCAGACAGTTTATTTTCTATCGCACCCCACTTGTCACTCACTGTCTTGCCGTTGGTAGATAACTCATCTACCAGTGCGACTTGTAGGTCGTCTCTGACAACCTCACTGACCGTTCGTGTCGATTGGGCTGCTGATGTTGATGGAGTGTTATGGCCTGTTGTGGACAGCCTGGCAACCTTGCTCCTTTGAGAGTCGGACTTGACTGCCTCTAGAGAGCGGTTACGTTTTGTGGCCTCCGTTTTGCGCGCTTGTGGTTGTGGTTGTGTCTGCGCTTCCTTGCGGAAGTTGACGTACTCGTCAACAATGCGCTGATACTTTACTTTATCAGCCAGGTCCCGCGAAGAAGTCGTACCGGCCTCCTCGTTCTTGGTAATCTTACCTAGAATGAAGATTGCCCTCTTATACGCACTTTTCCTACGGTTGCTGGCCGATTTATGGCTTGTATCACTATTAAGGGCACTAGGGCGAGTGTCCTGGGTAGTGGATGTAGTGGATGTTGATGGTTTTGGGAGCACAGCTAGAGCGGATCTCCTCTCATTGCATGCACTTCCCACTATAGTCTCCTGGCTGGAGGCTAAAAGGTCATCCTCTGATGACGTATTTACATCTTTTTTTCTTTCTTTTCGTTTGTGTTCATTTTTTTGTTTTTGGAATTTGGTCCCACGAGTAAAACGGAAAATGGGTCCCTCCCGGCAGAGCCGTTTTACCGGGATAAGGCTGGAATACGACAGACCTCGCCTGTGCGTCTGAAGGAGCTCGTTAGAGACTGGTTTAACCCCCAGCCTTGCATTCTTGGGCACGGTTTCGTGCTTTCATGCGCTCGCGCCACCCGTGAAGTCAGGTACCCCTGTCCTATGGTCAAAAGGCATGTACAAAGAATGAAACTATTGAGAAGTTAAGAATTCTATGCAATGCCCCCTGACCTCAGCTAACCCCGTCTTGACATCGCACAAGACAACTGTAGGGTCATTACCAGCCGGCACCCCCGTGGAGGGTTTGGATGAGGATTTTCGCCAGCCAGTGTATTCCCGAGAAAAATTTTGAATTGTTAATAAAACGAATTTTGAACTAAAAATAATAATGTCCGAGAGGACAGCGTTTCATTCTTAGACTCGGAATTTATTTACCCGGGATTTGTGAATATAAGATTAACTGTTTAAAACAAAATTCGTTTTTAGTTACGAGGTTATGGAATTGCAAATACGCGCGGGCTATCGTAGCCAAATAACAAAAATAGCAAAAGAAGCAAGTGAATACTTATGTTCAACTAACTCGAAAATTGTGGACAATATCGACCCCGCATAGCTTAACGACATTGAGGAAGAGCTAGCCTCGTTTCTGCAACGCCTTAATACAGTGCATCAAAATCTTTGTACCATTAACAAAGAAGTGCAGGGCAAAAATTTGGAGGATAAAAATCCTGAGAAAGTTGCAGAATACGAGGTTACAGCTATTGGGGTAATATCTCGTCTTCAGGTTCGCTTGCAGAAGGCTAAAGAACGGCTTGACCCCTGCGCAAATGCAAGCAGTAGTGAACATACAACGAATTCACCAAAATCCCATTACATTAGGCTGCCTAAGTTGGAGCTGAAGAAATTTTCAGGGGATTATGGCGAATGGATTCCCTTCTGGGAAAATTTTCGTACTGCTGTTCACGAAAATAGTTCTCTTTCTGGTGTTGAGAAATTCAACTATTTGCAATCTGTCTTAACGGGAGTTGCAGAAAAAGTTATATCAGGGTTCACGCCATCAGACGCATGTTATGATGGTGCCATCGCTCTTTTACAAGAAGAGTACGGCGACACCGACCAGTTAATCGATCGTCTGATGCAACAGCTTATGAACCTAGCACAAGTACATAACAAAACAGATGCTGTCGGACTAAGACAGCTGTATAATTCGGTCATTTCTTCTAGCCGCTCTCTCACAGCACTTGGGGTACCTTCTTCACACTACTACATAATGATGAAATCCGTTTTACTAAGATGCATGCCGAGTGAACTGCGAATTCAATATCACCGCACGCAAAAGGAAACAATGATAGACAGCGAAATAAAGGAGGAAGACGGAAGTACACAAAACTCAGAAAGTGGTTCCACTCTAACCTTCGATGGTGACAAACAGCTGAAACATATTTTGCTCTTTTTGAAACAGGAGGTGGAATCAATCGAAGAGGCATCGGTAGGCAAAACATCAAAATTATCTCTTAACAAATTCCAGCAATCATCAACTGCAGCTGGCCTGCTTACTGCCACGAATTACATCGATAATTGTTTTTTTTTTGTAAATCGACTGACCACACAATGAAAGAGTGCAACAGTGCCTACACAATCGAAGAGAAGAAAAAACAATTGAAAGACGGCGGCAGATGTTTTCGTTGCACACAAAGAGGACATAACGCAAAGTTTTGTCGTGTGAAAGCTATATGTAAATGCTGTAACCGGAATCATGCCACGGTGGTGTGCGAGAAGAAATACGGTAGCGAAGATATGACCACTGAATCCAGTGAAGAAAAAATTTCAAATGGTAAAGTTTTGAGTGTCTTTACACCCAATGGGCGAAAACCATTAAATGTTTTCTTGCAAACGGCGCGGTTGTTTTTGTCCGCACGATCGAAGAAAAAATTATTTGTTCGCGTTATAATTGACGGCGGCAGTCAACGTTCTTATATAAAGGAGGATATCGTTAATAAGTTAAACATACCCATCGTGGGCAAGATAAAGTTGTCGATTATTCCATTCGGAGATGCCCAGCTTTCGAATCCCAAGGAATTCAAACTGGTAGATTTGGTGGCGCATAGTCAATTTAACAAGCGATCGGTTGAAATTCGTGCGGTGGTGGTCCCCGAGATTTTTCTGATTCATTATTATTTTCGTTATTAGAATGGTTTATTTGTTGAGGTTGTGCTCTTATAAGTTGACTACTAGTGGGATCAATTTCCATTTGTTCTACATTCTGACTTCTGTTGTAATAATTGGGATTGTAATTATTACCTTTGTAATTGGGATTTCTATAGTTATTACTAGGATTATTATAATGATTGACTGGTGGTCTGATATTTACTGGATTTTTTGGTTGAAAATTTTTTTGATAAGATTTTTGTGGTATAAAATTCTGTATTTTAGGTTCAGATCTATCTTCACTTCTTTCTTCTATGAATCCTGCCTGAGTTAATTCGTATAATGCTGCCTGTAAGCTATCTGGTTTTAGTGAAAATAATACTGTTCTCATATGAATGGGTAATTTTTCTTTAAAAGTATCTAATGCAGTTTGGTTATTATGAGGTATCTCAAGTGTTTTTTTTCCTGCAATGTTTTCTGATTTAATTCACATAACGTTTTCTGTATCTCATTATAGAATGTCATTACATTTTTTTTGTAACTTATTTTTCTAAGGTCGTCATATAATTGAAAGCTACTTTTGAATCCTCCAAAATTACTTACTAATAATTCTTTGATCTCTATCCATTTTTGTAGATGTGCATGAATTTCTATGCATCTTTTTGCTTTGCCTATCAATTTTGATTTTAATATGTTTATACACATTAATTGTGATTGGTCGTCATATTTATTTAATGTTGGAATAATTCCTTCTACATTAGCTATGAACGTATATAAGTCTTCTCTTCTACCGTCAAACGTACTTAGTTTCTCGATGTACTTTAGCGGGTCTAATGTCAATGTTAAAGACATTTTAATTTTTTCTTTTTTAATAACTATATCAAAACTACTTTCACTATTTTCACAATTATTTTTCTTAGAATTAATACTTAAATTATTCTTACAACTTTCTGGTATCGGTGTGTTTCTGATGTTTTTTAATTGGTTGTTTTCTTCGTCCGTTGTGCTTCCTTCTTCATCTGAATCGGAGTTTGGTAGTTTCTTCTTTTTGATTTTATTTAATAATTTGTTCATCTGCTCGGCTCTAATTAGTTTTTCCTCTACGGAACTTCATAACATTAGTCATTTACGTTGACATTGGTTATTAAACTAATTCACTTTGTAGTTTTTTCTTTATCTGCCTTAAAGAATTCTACTTCGTTCTGTTCTTTATTTGATTTAAAGATTTTATACTTAAACTCTGGGTTCACTAGAGTGTATAGATTTGTATGAATTTAAACACTATGTTCGATAGGGTATTCACAATGAGAATAATTTAAATTTTATACTTAAACTCTGGGTTTACTAGAGTGTATAGATTTTTATGAATTTAAACACTATGTTCGATAGGGTATTCACAATGAGAATAATTTAGATTTTATACTTAAACTCTGGGTTCACTAGAGTGTATAGATTTTTACGAATTTAAACACTATGTTCGATAGGGTATTCACAATTTAAACTTTATGGTCTATAAAGTGTTTCTTATTTAGATTTTCACTGATTTAAACTTTAAGTTCATTAAAGTGTTCACGGAAGACTTTATTTGTGCGTGACGATTTTCGTTCGAATCACTAGATAGCTATTTTATTTTTTATGTAGTGTACTTGTACATTTTTCGATAGCTATCCTACCGACTGCGCCAATTTTAACTTTAAAAATAAAAAATAGTTTTAAAATTTCTTTGAGAGCAAGAGCTCTTCCTTTATTCTTATCTTCTTAAAATCTAACTTTACAAGATACGAAACACTACTATTTATATCATTTTCTCTACCTAAGCCGCGGCTTCTTGCTTGGTGCTCACATCCCCCCATATGTCCAAAAGACAATACTCCTGTCTGTCGTCCTTCTTGGAATGTTGAACCTTTTATTGACACATCTGTTGTTTTACTGCTTCAATGTGTTTAAAAGATAATATCCCTGTTTGTCGTCCTTCTTGGAATGTTGCTGTTTTATAGTTTCCGCTCAAAAGAGTCGATCCCCGTTTAGGTGAGCTGCTGTCATAACCTATATATGTATGTAAATACGTTTTACATATAATATACGCACGCTGCTGACCGAACCGATTACTACCAACTGATAGGGTAGGGATGTCTTCTACTGTTTGGTGCAGCAAGTGTGTATTTGGTGGCTGATGATGTGGTGCCGATCGAGCTGTAAAATTCCAGCTGGATGCTCCGGATTTATGCGAGGCGAAGGTACGGGACTTTTTGCTGAGCGCTTATCACTTTTATTTCAGTGAGTGCAACTAATTTGGAGGAGTTGCCAAAGCTTGCCGATTATCGCAGCTTGAGTTGGATGATTGATCTTTTTTTTTTCGATGCAATCAACTGCGATATAAAAATTTGGTATGGGTGACGGAGTTAGCTTTTAATTTTTGGGGCAAATCGACGTCCACTTGGTTAACTAATTAACTGGACTTGAAAGTTCAGGAATTATGTCCGTCCTCAATGAATGCTCGATAGAAAAAGAACTTTATCGGGCCGATATAATTGAGTTCTCCCGACTCATCTTCCTGTTTGCTAACTGAGCAACACACTGAGCAAATGGGCGCGGGATGTGTCCAACAAACAAGATGTCGGCAATGCAGTCCAAGGGTCACTAGTTTGTAATTAGTGCTTAGGGATATTGTATTATGCAGTTTGGTTTGATGTTAAGACATTTTCGTAACAAACCTGCTTTGTTAATCTCTATTCATTGAGATGAACAAAAAGGAAACTAGAAATTGTCTGGCCTGAACGGATTCAATTCAGGCTTCATTGCCTGATGTCTTTGGCATGATATTTTCCTACCAACTTCCTCTCATATCTTCCAGGAGATAAAGACAGTTTCCTACGACATCTCTTACTCGACATTTGATAAATTTTGCGGCGAATTTTGCGTTTCTGTCCTTGACAAAGGAACTTTGTTCAAAATTCCGCCGAAACACTTCTTGACCAATATTATATCGAATGTTCCGTGCACGAAGGTTATACGTTTTCTGACTTTTTAAGTGTGCTAGCTGTAAATTTTCTTTAATATTGTTTTTAATGAGAGCCATACGATCCTCCGGAGGAATTGTTCGCATATCGCCTTCATTTAGACATCGCAATTTGGCCAAAATATCATACTCAGAAGCGTTAAGGATCATATTCTGTCCAAAAAGAGCAAAATAAGGTGTGCATTGGATTGAGGTATGGTAATCGCTACGCAGGATGGCGGAAATAAGAGATATGTATTTATCCCATTCGTTGTGGTGGTCTTTAATGAATATTCTAAGCTTCGATAAAATCTCTCGGTTTGCTCTCTCCGATGCGTTGGATTGGGGAGCATATAAACCAGCTTTGACGTGATTTACATTGTATGTATTGAGAAATTTCATAAATTCCTTGGAAACAAATTGCCGTCCGTTATCACTATGGATAACTTGAGGAACGCCGAATAAGTGAAAGACGTCCTGTTCCAGGAATTTACAAATGGAAGTAGAACAAGCCTTGGGATGTGGTTTCAGGAATACAAATTTTGTGAAGTGGTCTATAGCAATAAATATTGTACTGTTACCCATTTTAGTTCTTGGATAAGGTCCAAGAAGATCGATATACAATCTTTGTATTGGCCGATCGGTTACTATCTGTTGACCCATTAGGGGTCGCAGGGTGGCATTGGGAGGTTTTACGCTTTTGCATATATCACATGCGTTGACGAACAACTTTATTTGCTTGACCATGCCAGGCCAGTAATACTTTTGTCTCACACGATGAAGGGTTTTGACAAATCCTTCATGACATCCTGAAGTAGAATCGTGTGCGTTTTATATTGCTTGCAAGGTTAATTCTTGGGGAACCCACAATCTCCAAAGATCTTCTTCATCTTCTAAACCTCTTCGAAACTTCACTCGCTTGTATACGAAATCATCCGAAATACGCACATCAGGTAGCACATCACGATTGGCAAGTACATAACTTTTTATAGTTTGATAGTCACTTGTAATGAAGTACTTGGATTTCAGGTCGATTTCCTTAGGAAACTCAGCTCACAACTCTTCCATGTCCGATCTGGAAAGTGCATCTGGCACGACATTTAGTGATCCCTTACGGTGTTCAATTTCAAAATCGAAGGCCTGAAGCTTCAAACTCCACCTTGCGAGCCTACCACTCAAGTCCTTTTGCGACATGAGCCACTTAAGGCTCGAGTGGTCTGTAACAATTTTAAAGGGGAGACCTTCAATATAAGGCCGAAATTTCTTCACACATAAAATCGCTGCCAAACACTCCATCTCGGACACAGTGTAGTTTCTTTAAGCTTTGTTTAACTTTTGGGAAACAAACGCGATTGGTCGTTCTTTCCCTTCTTCATTTAACTGGTAAAGAACTCCACCGACTCCAGTGCTTGACGCATCGCACTGAACTACGAATGGTTTAGTGAAATCTGGTTGGGCCAAAACGGGTGCAGAAATCAAAGTCTCCTTCAACTTATTAAAAGCAGATAATGCGGCTTCTGTTATGGTAAACTCCTTTGTTTTACGAAGGCAATCCGTTAGCGGAGCAGCCAGGTCTGCAAAATTGGGAATGAATTGCCGATACCATCCAGTCATGCCAATGAACCGACGTATTTGTCGAGCAGTTTTTGGTGCCGGAAACTGTGAAATAGCTTCGACTTTGGATGGATCTGTCTTCAAACATCCTTGACCAACGATATAGCCAAGGTATTCTATCTCCGTTTGACAAAACTTACTCTTTTCAACGTTAATGGTCAATTTTGCGGCGGACAACCATTTTGCTACTTCCGCTAACAAAACTAAATGCTCCTCGAAGGTTGCCGAGCACATAAGGAGATCGTCTAAGTAGATGAAAACATTCTCTCGAATACGAGACGGAATGACTCGATCCATAAGGCGGCTCATTGTCTGTGGGGCATTGCATAGCCCGAACGGCATGACTGTGAACTGGTACAGGGGCCGACCGGGCACAGCAAATGCCGTCTTCTCTCTTGACTTCATTTCGAGAGGAATTTTCCAAAAGGCGTCTTTAAGATCTATTCCGCTTATGAAATGAGTGTCCCTCAATCTACTTAGCAATCCCCCGATGTGCGGCAGAGCATAAGCATCCTTCTTTGTGACATTATTTACCTTTCTGAAGTATAAGCACAACCTAACCTTACCTGGCTTGCGCACTAATACTATGGGAGAACTCCATGGACTATTACTTTCCTCTATCACCCCCAATTCTAACATGCGGTCGAGCTCAGCATATGCTTCCGCTTGTCTTGGAGGTGAGAGTGGAAAGTGTTTTGATTTAATAGGAACAGAATCGCCTGTGTCTATACAGTGTTCTTCTTTATCGGTGAGGCCCAGTCCCAATTTCGAAAAGGAAGGGAAAAGGTCAATGACCCTTTCCAAATCTCGACTTTGAACACTTGTTAAGTTGTGAATGTTCGCAACTGATGTTTGATTATTGAGCACAGAAAGTTCAGAAATAATATGTGGGGCGATGTTGAAATCTTTCCAGAAATTGACACCGAGGTAAACATGTTGTTGCAGAGTTGGTACGATGTAAAAGTCAACTAGCTTGGAAATGTTGTTGTACTCAACAGGAATTTTGCAGTACCCTTTGATGCTTTGTTTACTACCGTCAGCCGTATGAATATTAGATGTTATAGGTTTGAACTGAACACTGTTCCGTTCCAAAAACGCAAAACTATCTTTACCAAGCACGCTTACTGATGCGCCAGAATCCAACAATGCATAGACCTTTTCGTTACCCAGTGTTACGTAAACAAAAGGTCGCATATCAGTGGAATCATGGAGCAAAGCTGATTCTAAAGTTTTTCGGTATAATTTTCGTTGCTGATAGCGATTTCTGCAGTTTACGATTTGCTTTGAAACTGGTTTTCCGAGGGTGCTAAAAATTCTCTGTTTGGCCCGTTGGTATCGTAGCATGCGATCATGGAACGACAAATGGGTTGAATTAGGGTCGGTTTGTATGGAAACTTCTACTTTCTGCAATTTTGGTTTTGGTAATATGGTCTTAAGAGGTTGTAAGTCAGAGGGTTTTGCATCTTCAGATTGTCTATGACGTTCTGAAGAGCTTTTGATTTTATTTAGTAGCCTGGGGTTTGATTCCTGGAACGAGAGTCCCCAGTAGCCATCTCGCTCGAATTGCGGTTTCCCAAGTGTTTTTGACACATTGGTGTCGTCACGCCCTTTTCACCACAACGGAAGCAAAATATCTGCCGTGTTTCAGAGGGGCAATCATAAAATGAATGACCAACCTGGTCACAGTTCCAGCATTTAAATTTAGAAGTATCTAACGCATGTCTTTGCAAGTTAAGCACTGCAAAAATCGGTTGCAAATCATAGCCAATTATACTATAATGTGTATTTCACAGAATGGTCAAATAAGTAAGTCAAACTAATTCCCCACTTGATCACGGTTCCCTCCTATATGAGACACGGTTTGCACCTTTGATAAATTAAACACACTTTGACCATAATGGAAAACTTACTGAATTGTGGTAACAGCGGTAGAACTTTAACCAACGATTTCTACTTGGGTGCGCAAATGCTCCACGAAAAAGGAGCAGTCTCCGTGAAGTATTCAACCGTGTTTGTGCTTGTTGAAAATAAAGTAGACTCTTAAATCTTAACTATTTAACGTTTTTTTTTCATTTACTCTTAACTTCGGTTCTTTTTCTTTAATTATATGTTTTACACCTATATAAGTAAAAATGAATTCTCACACACCTACATAAAGATAAATAAATTAAGCTATTGCTATCTTATTTTCGCATTATGCATAAACTTATATAAAGCTAATTCTTTCTAAAAATTATTTAAGTACTGTCATAACCCGCGACACAACAGTGTAGGTAGGTAGGTAGGTAGTAGTGGCGGTTTTAGTAAAAACCCAAGTGGCACAGAGTGCCGTTTTGTTACCACATACTCATTTGACCTGGTTGTTGTAGGTATGTCGAAGGGTAGATTAGATCCAGCCTGTGGAATTTAAAAAGGTTATGAGTTCTTTGATGGTATTCTTCGCGACTTCCTCGAGGGATGTGAAGAAGGGTTTACCCAGAGTTCGTTGTCTAGTCCTAGCTAGTGCCGGACAAGTGCATAGGTAGTGCATGAGGGTTTCTTTTTCGGTTGCGTCGTTACAACTGCGACAGTGTGAATTATGTGGGATGCCTAATCTGACCGCATGGTCCCCTATAGGCCAGTGGCCCGTGGTAATCGCTGTTATTCTGGCTATATCTTTACGTGTTTTACTCAAGAGGTGGGATGTTTTGTCCCTGCTGTAATTTGGCCACATACTTCTGGATATGGCGCAATTTGTTAGCCTCCTCCATCTGAGATTGGCTTTCGATAGGTATTCTTCGGAAATTTTTGCCTTGACTGTTCCTATTGGAACTTGGATCGATTCCGCAAGTGAGCCGTGAAGGCTTGAACCTCGCCTGGCCAGCTCGTCAGCCTGTTCGTTTCCATAAACGTTGGTGTGGCCTGGAACCCAGATCAGGGTAATCCGGAACTGATCAAGCGAGGCCAACTCCTCTCGGCATTCTAATACTAATTTTTAGTTTATATTAGCTGAGGCGATGGCCTTGATCGCAGCTTGACTGTCAATGAATATGTCTATCTTTTGCCTCGGAACTATGCCCGTGTGTATTTTGATTAGGCGACAGGCTTCACGGATAGCAAGTATTTCCGCCTGAAACACACTGGCTGTGTCCGGGAGCCTGAAGGATTTTGTGATGCTCAGTGACTCCGAAAATACACCCGCACCTACCCCACAGTCCATCTTTGAACCGTCAGTGTAGATTGTTAAATTCGAGTCCCTGTTCACCCGTCCGTCCTGCCAGTCTAGTCTTGAGGGAAATTCTACTTCAAAGTGTTTTTTAAAAAGTATTCGGGGGGTAATGTAATCTGTTAAGGGCGGTACTAGCTCTCTTGATAAAGTAAGCAGAATGTTGCTATGACCATAGGGTCTCGCATACCAGCACCCAGACTCTCTGAGTCTGATTGCGCTATGTATTGTGATGTTAGTGATATGAAGGTCTAAGGGTAAAAGATGCAGAAGGACTGTAAGGGCGTCTGACGGTGTTGACCGCAGAGCGCCTGTGGTGCCTATGCATGCCGTTCTTTGGACTCTGTTGAGCTTGGTTATGTTGTAGGCTTTTCCGAGAGCCGGCCACCACACTACTGACCCGTAAGTGAGTATTGGTCGTACTACGGCTGTGTACATCCAAAGGGTCAGTTTTGGTTGCAGGCCCCATCTTTTGCCAAACGTTCTGCTGCAGGCATAGAAAGCTATGCACGCTTTTTTTACCCGCTGTTCGATGTTCAGTTTCCAGTTGAGCTTGGGATCCAGGATCACTCCCAGATACCTGGCACTGGAGGATAATGAGAGCGGTTGGCCGTTTAGGCGAGGAAGGGTAAAGTCGGGTATTTTGGTCCTAGTGGTGAAAAGCATCATTTCGGTTTTGCTCGGATTAACACCAAGACCGGACAGTCTAGCCCAGGTGCTGACCTTCGACAGAGCATTCTCCATAATTTCGCTAATTACGGAGAGAAACTTTCCTGACACCAGTATCACCATATCGTCCGCATATCCGACTACCTTAATTCTTTCCCTATCTAAACTATTGAGTATTTTGTTCATTACTATGAGCCATAGCAGTGGTGAAATGACACCTCCTTGGGGTGTTCCTCTGCTGGCGTATTTGGTTATGTTGCTATTTCCTAGTGTTGTCTGAATGATCCTGGTGTTAAGCATAGAAACAATCCAAAGGCTGAGATGGTTTTCTATCCCTAATTCCGTTAAGGATTCCAGAATCGCTTCAGTATGTACATTGTTAAATGCCCCTTCTATATCTAGAAAGGTCGCTAAGGTATATTCTTTATAGTGTATTGATTTTTCTATTGTACGCACCACTTCGTGAAGAGCCGTCTCGGTCGATCTTCCCTTGAGGTATGCGTGTTGTGATTTGGATAGTGATGTTTCTATATTACTTCGCTTTAATATGTTTTTTAGCTAGAATGCAGGTTCTTGGCTTACCATGGTTGTTGTTATTACGGTCGTATAATAGGTCATAGTGTTTGTTGTTTAGGCCTTTGATGGTGTGGCCTCTTACCCAGGGTTCTTGTACAATGCTGATGTCGATGTTTTCCTCTCTGAGAAAAACCATCAGATTATCCGTAGCACACCTCGAGTGCTTCAGATTAATCTGCACGACTTTCAGCATTGGTTTTATCGGAGGTTTGGTTGGTTTCGGTTGTTGGTTGGGTCGTCTCGATCAACATGTCTTCCAGCAACTTGCTGGCATCGTCGACTTCGTCCAAGTCGTCGGTCTGACCTGTCGATCGGAAAATCTTGACCTTGGCGTGCCTGATGCCAAATCGAAGTTTGCAGCCGATCTTCTCGATCATGGCCGCGCTGTCTTCCGTTATCAGCATCAGGAACGATAGAGTGTTGTTATGTGGTTCCTCAGCCTTGATGACTTTCCAGTCATCCATGGGAACCGTCGGGTTATGTAGTTTGAGACAGTTGACGAGCTTATCACTGTCGATGGTCATGTTAGGGAGCCAGATGCGTATCCTTGGTCTTCTAGGAATCTCCCTGGCCAGGATCAGCTTGAGCTTCAAGCCATCCCATGCGTCACGTATCTCGCGAACGCAGCCAACAAGAAATTCCTTCGAAAAGGCATCTTCGCATTTGATGACCCTGTATCCTCTTACGACCTCGGCTGAGTCAAAACAGGGGAGCGGTCCTCCTTGGTTGTTTAGGAGATGGTCGTTAACCATCTCAGACAGTTTATTTTCTATCGCACCCCACTTGTCACTCACTGTCTTGCCGTTGGTAGATAACTCATCTACCAGTGCGACTTGTAGGTCGTCTCTGACAACCTCACTGACCGTTCGTGTCGATTGGGCTGCTGATGTTGATGGAGTGTTATGGCCTGTTGTGGACAGCCTGGCAACCTTGCTCCTTTGAGAGTCGGACTTGACTGCCTCTAGAGAGCGGTTACGTTTTGTGGCCTCCGTTTTGCGCGCTTGTGGTTGTGGTTGTGTCTGCGCTTCCTTGCGGAAGTTGACGTACTCGTCAACAATGCGCTGATACTTTACTTTATCAGCCAGGTCCCGCGAAGAAGTCGTACCGGCCTCCTCGTTCTTGGTAATCTTACCTAGAATGAAGATTGCCGTCTTATACGCACTTTTCCTACGGTTGCTGGCCGATTTATGGCTTGTATCACTATTAAGGGCACTAGGGCGAGTGTCCTGGGTAGTGGATGTAGTGGATGTTGATGGTTTTGGGAGCACAGCTAGAGCGGATCTCCTCTCATTGCATGCACTTCCCACTATAGTCTCCTGGCTGGAGGCTAAAAGGTCATCCTCTGATGACGTATTTACATCTTTTTTTTCTTTCTTTTCGTTTGTGTTCATTTTTTTGTTTTTGGAATTTGGTCCCACGAGTAAAACGGAAAATGGGTCCCTCCCGGCAGAGCCGTTTTACCGGGATAAGGCTGGAATACGACAGACCTCGCCTGTGCGTCTGAAGGAGCTCGTTAGAGACTGGTTTAACCCCCAGCCTTGCATTCTTGGGCACGGTTTCGTGCTTTCATGCGCTCGCGCCACCCGTGAAGTCAGGTACCCCTGTCCTATGGTCAAAAGGCATGTACAAAGAATGAAACTATTGAGAAGTTAAGAATTCTATGCAATGCCCCCTGACCTCAGCTAACCCCGTCTTGACATCGCACAAGACAACTGTAGGGTCATTACCAGCCGGCACCCCCGTGGAGGGTTTGGATGAGGATTTTCGCCAGCCAGTGTATTCCCGAGAAAAATTTTGAATTGTTAATAAAACGAATTTTGAACTAAAAATAATAATGTCCGAGAGGACAGCGTTTCATTCTTAGACTCGGAATTTATTTACCCGGGATTTGTGAATATAAGATTAACTGTTTAAAACAAAATTCGTTTTTAGTTACGAGGTTATGGAATTGCAAATACGCGCGGGCTATCGTAGCCAAATAACAAAAATAGCAAAAGAAGCAAGTGAATACTTATGTTCAACTAACTCGAAAATTGTGGACAATATCGACCCCGCATAGCTTAACGACATTGAGGAAGAGCTAGCCTCGTTTCTGCAACGCCTTAATACAGTGCATCAAAATCTTTGTACCATTAACAAAGAAGTGCAGGGCAAAAATTTGGAGGATAAAAATCCTGAGAAAGTTGCAGAATACGAGGTTACAGCTATTGGGGTAATATCTCGTCTTCAGGTTCGCTTGCAGAAGGCTAAAGAACGGCTTGACCCCTGCGCAAATGCAAGCAGTAGTGAACATACAACGAATTCACCAAAATCCCATTACATTAGGCTGCCTAAGTTGGAGCTGAAGAAATTTTCAGGGGATTATGGCGAATGGATTCCCTTCTGGGAAAATTTTCGTACTGCTGTTCACGAAAATAGTTCTCTTTCTGGTGTTGAGAAATTCAACTATTTGCAATCTGTCTTAACGGGAGTTGCAGAAAAAGTTATATCAGGGTTCACGCCATCAGACGCATGTTATGATGGTGCCATCGCTCTTTTACAAGAAGAGTACGGCGACACCGACCAGTTAATCGATCGTCTGATGCAACAGCTTATGAACCTAGCACAAGTACATAACAAAACAGATGCTGTCGGACTAAGACAGCTGTATAATTCGGTCATTTCTTCTAGCCGCTCTCTCACAGCACTTGGGGTACCTTCTTCACACTACTACATAATGATGAAATCCGTTTTACTAAGATGCATGCCGAGTGAACTGCGAATTCAATATCACCGCACGCAAAAGGAAACAATGATAGACAGCGAAATAAAGGAGGAAGACGGAAGTACACAAAACTCAGAAAGTGGTTCCACTCTAACCTTCGATGGTGACAAACAGCTGAAACATATTTTGCTCTTTTTGAAACAGGAGGTGGAATCAATCGAAGAGGCATCGGTAGGCAAAACATCAAAATTATCTCTTAACAAATTCCAGCAATCATCAACTGCAGCTGGCCTGCTTACTGCCACGAATTACATCGATAATTGTTTTTTTTTTGTAAATCGACTGACCACACAATGAAAGAGTGCAACAGTGCCTACACAATCGAAGAGAAGAAAAAACAATTGAAAGACGGTGGCAGATGTTTTCGTTGCACACAAAGAGGACATAACGCAAAGTTTTGTCGTGTGAAAGCTATATGTAAATGCTGTAACCGGAATCATGCCACGGTGGTGTGCGAGAAGAAATACGGTAGCGAAGATATGACCACTGAATCCAGTGAAGAAAAAATTTCAAATGGTAAAGTTTTGAGTGTCTTTACACCCAATGGGCGAAAACCATTAAATGTTTTCTTGCAAACGGCGCGGTTGTTTTTGTCCGCACGATCGAAGAAAAAATTATTTGTTCGCGTTATAATTGACGGCGGCAGTCAACGTTCTTATATAAAGGAGGATATCGTTAATAAGTTAAACATACCCATCGTGGGCAAGATAAAGTTGTCGATTATTCCATTCGGAGATGCCCAGCTTTCGAATCCCAAGGAATTCAAACTGGTAGATTTGGTGGCGCATAGTCAATTTAACAAGCGATCGGTTGAAATTCGTGCGGTGGTGGTCCCCGAGATTTGTCAGGATGTTCTAATGGCACCTGACCGCAACATTGCTCAGTTTAAGGATTTTACTCTAGCGGATTCAAATGACAGTAATTATGTGCAAGAAGACGGGTTAGGACTTTTAGTTGGCGCGGATGAATGTCGCAAAATTTCTAATCGCTTAGCAGCAGTTTTTGGTTGGACTATACAAGGTCCATGTGCGGTTGAGGAAAATATTGGAATCTCCGAGGTTACTTCGTCATTCTGCAATTTCGCCGTAGAAGATATGTGGAACTTAGAAGTCTTAGGAATTCAAAAGGAACAATTCGAAGCCGATTCCTTTACCGAAGAAATTAAATCCCAATGTATACGAAAGACATCATCCAGGTATGAAGCCGTTCTTCCATGGAAAAACTCGGACAGGTTTATCGCGAACAACCGTGGAAATGCGTTATCCAGACTGCATTCGTTAACCAGGAAGCTGTCTAGAGATCCACAGAAACTTTTCGAATATGACATAGCCATGAGAGAGTTCATCGCAGCTGGGTTCGCTGAGCCTTTAGTATCGGAGGTAAGTGGTAGATTATATTATATGCCCCACCGTCCTGTCTATCGGCCAGAGAAAGCAACAACTAGGCTTCGTATAGTATTCGATGCTTCTTCGCGCTCTGAGGGAATGCTATCTTTAAATGATTCGCTGTGGACTGGCCCGAATTTGCTGCCAGAAATACTTAAACTGATACTACAGTTCCGTTTGGGTGAAATTGCTATTATCGCGGATATAGAGAAAGCTTTTTTACAAATTAGTTTGGCTGAGCGAGACCGTGATAGTCATAGATTTCTTTGGTTTAAGGACAGAATACAGTCGATATCGAATTTGCCACCTATTAAAGAATTTCGTATGACGAGGGTTACTTTCGGTGTCACATGCAGTCCTTTCTTATTATCAGCCTGTGTACAGCAGCACTTACAGTCTGAGTCATCGAATTTCCCTTGGACTTGTTCTCTCTTAAGAAATTGCTTTTACATGGATGATATTATTACCTCTTTCGATAGTCCAAAGCAAGCAAAAAGGTTTCATCAGGAGTCAGTGGCGATCATGGGACGAGCGCATATGAATCTAAGGAAATGGGTTAGTAATGATCCAGGGGTTAGGAGGTGCTTGGATATTGAGAACAACGACGCAATGCAAATGGTATTGGGGCTGAAATGGAACATTCACAGTGACGAGTTAACAATTAACATGAATTCAGCGACATTGAGCGAACATTTAATGGCCACAAAACGAAATATATTAAAGGTTATTGCTAGTATTTTTGACCCATTAGGTTTCCTGGCTCCTATAGTGATTCGTTTAAAGTTGCTTTTTCAAACTCTATGGCAATTGAAGCTGGGCTGGGATGAGCTCCTGACCGCAGATTTGGCGAACGAATGGTTTGCTTGTGTTAAGGGTTTGGATCGAGTTGCAGAGTTTCCTTTACCGCGATGGATATCAATTAGTCCCGGCGTCCAATTAGAAACTCATATATTTGCCGATGCTAGTTCTAAGGCATTTGGAGCAGTGGCCTATGTGCGAATAGTAGACACCGTAGGACAGGTGAAGTTGCATTTTGTTTGTGCCAAGGCGCGCGTAGCTCCCTTAAAGGGAAAGAAAAGTGATGAATTAACCTTGCCTAAATTAGAATTAGCTGCTGCCTTGGTTGCAGCGCGATTAAAACTTTACTTCCAGAAGGTTAGGTTAGGTTAGGTTTACGGGTTGGCAGAGCAGGGTAGTCCTGCCGTGCCACACACAGGTCCTTGTGGACCCATTGTGATACCCAGGGGGTTAGCCGTTGATGTTGTTATGGTCAGCTTCATGTCCCTTCTTATGGTGTTCACTCGACGCAGTCCAGCCATCCTGACGTCCTCAAAAACCTGTAAAGATCAGAAAGTGAGACATCAGAAAGTTCTTGTAGGTCATGGAAGTAGTGACTTCCAAGTGTTCTGTTCCTCAAGTGACAGAGACTCGGGCAGTGACAGAGGAAGTGAGGTGTATCCTCATGAACCTCTTCGTCACCGCAGCCTCTACATATATCGTCATCCTTGAGATTTAGTTTCATTATATGGTTCCTTAGGAAGTTATGACCCGTTAGAGCTGCTACCAATTTAGACAGCGATTACCTGTCAAACTGTAAGAGTTTGATGGTCCGGCCGCTGTCATATTTTGGCCAAAGCTTCCGTGATACCTCGCAGGTAGTTAGTCCCTTCCACCTGTTATTTGTTTTCATGCGAATCTTGTTCTCCACTCGCTCTCTAAGGCTGCAGAGTGGTGGCTTGATCGACTGTAGTGCTTGATCATGATCCATTGCGGACCCTTTTCTCGCTAGTTCGTCGGCCCTTTCATTGCCGGCTTTGTCACTGTGCCCAGGGACCCAGCATAGGACCATGGTGTGCTGCGAGCAAAGAACCTTAAGCTCTTCGCGACAGCGGTGAACTAATCTGGATTTTATCTCAGTAGCAGAGACTGCTTTGATAGCCGCCTGGCTGTCAATGAAAATGGTAATATCATTTCTTGGTATTGCCATCAATGACACCTTACGGGCTGCCTCCGCGATTGCCAGGACTTCGGCTTGGAAGACACTGCTGCTATCAGGAAGCCTGATTGAGCATTGTATATTTAATTCCTCCGAGAATATACCTGCACCGGTTCCACAGTCCATCTTCGATCCATCTGTGTAGATGGATATCGATTTCCTTTTTGTGGGTTCATTTGTGTTCCATTCATCTCTACTCGGAAACGAGCAGGTGAATGGTCTATCAAAGTTTAGATGTGGGATTGTATAGTCAGAAGTGACATCATTCCCAATGTAATTCCCTAGAATCTGTGCGTGACCAAAGTTGCCCGGGTTCCAAGTGCCGGTTTGGCTAATTCTTAAGGCACTTTTGGTAGCAGATTCCTCCATGTACAGGTCTAGAGGAGTCAGATTTAGAATCGCCTCCAGTCCAGCCGTAGGTGTGGTTCTCATCGCACTGGTTGTCCCTATACATGCTAGTCTTTGTATTTTTGTCATTAACTTAAGATTGGTCGCCTTGCCCGCGGCTTGCCACCAGACTAAGCTGCCATATGTGAGTATAGGCCGCACGATTGCCGTGTACATCCACAGGATTGTTTTGGGCTTCGGCCCCCACCTCCTGCCAAAGATGCGGTTACATGCGTAGAAAGCATTAGCTGCTTTCTTCACTCTTTCATTGACATTCGGCTTCCAATTAAGTTTTCTATCTAAAATCATTCCTAAATATTTCGCCCTATCCGCCACCTACAGAGGTATTCCCTCGAGAGTTGGTGGCTCGAATAGTGGTATTATTCTTTTGTTTGTAAACAGGACAAGCTCAGTTTTCTGGGGGTTAACCCCAAGGCCGCATTGCTTTGCCCACGTGTTGAGCACTCTCAGTGAGTTTCCTAATAGGTCGCTTATGGTCGGTAAGAATTTCCCTTTTGCAAGCAGGACTACATCGTCTGCATATGCAGTTACCGTGACACCCATATTATTGAATTTCAGTAGTATCTCATTCATGACAAGTACCCAGAGTAGGGGGAGATGACGCCTCCTTGCGGAGTGCCTCTCGAAGCTGTTTCTCTAAGGACAGTGTCACCTAGTTTCGCGTTGATATTTCTTTCGCTAAGTAAGTTAACAATCACATTGGTGATAGACTGGTCAACGCTTAGATCCTGTAGTGCCCTTTTTACTGCGCACGTTTTGACATTATTGAAGGCTCCTTCAATGTCTAGGAACGCAGCTAGCGTATACTCTTTGACTATTAATGACCTCTCTATAGTGCTAACGACCTCATGCAACGCGGTTTCCACCCCTCTGCCCTTGATGTAAGCGTGCTGAGATTTGGAAATCGCGCTGTCATCCAGTCGACTGCGTACAAAGACGTTCATTAGTTTTTCAAAGGTTTTCAACATAAAGGATGTTAGGCTTATAGGCCTGAAGTCTTTTGCGGTGGTGTGACTAGATTTCCCCGCCTTCGGAATGAAGACGACCTTGACTTCTCGCCAGGCTTTAGGAATATAGCCACATTCCACACTGCGAGTAAACAGTCTCTTTAGGACCGGCGTAATAATGGTCTTAGTTTTCTGGAGCATGATTGGAAAAATCCCATCGCCTCCCGGGGATTTGAACGGGGAGAATATATCAATTGCCCAGTTTATTTTATCTTCGGTTATAAGTTCTTCTGGAACTGTCGCTGTTGCGGTGACAAATCTAGATTGGTTTGTCTGATCCATAGTGCATCCTGGAAAGTGAGTCTGCAGCAACAGACTAAGAGTTTCTTCACAGGATTGTGTCCAGTTTCCATTATTGTCTTTGAGATATCCCGGGACTGCGGATTCTTTGCACAGGATTTTCCTAAGTCTAGCTGTTTCTGTGGTGCTTTCTATGTCGCTACAGAACGTTCGCCAGGCAATGCGTTTAGCACTGATTACGGCCTTTTTGAATCTCCGCTGGCCGGCTTTATATAGGTCCCAGTCTGTCTGGGAGTTCGTGGCTTTTGCCAAATTGAAGAGAGCTCTGGTTTTCTTTCGGATTTCGAAGAGATCCTTTGTCCACCATGGTGGAGAAGTTCTATTCTTTATTGTCCGTAGAGGACATGCCTTATCGTATGCTTCGCTTAGGACCGTGTTCACCATTTCGGTTGCTGTATCAATTTCATAAGGCGACCCTATTTTTTTCAGATTCAGTTTCCGACTATTCCTCGTTACCTCAGATAAGAATGTTTCCCAGTTAGTCATTCTGGGATTTCTAAATTTACCTAACGGAGCAAGTTTCTCGTCAACGAGGAATTCTATGATTCTGTGATCCGAGAAGGATGGTTCTGTTGAAACTTTCCATTCTCGCACAGTAAGAGTTTGTGAGTTACTATATAGAGTAATATCTAGGACCTCACGTCTATTTCTAGTTATAAATGTTGGCTCGTTGCCAATATTGGCTATAAGTAAGTTATTTCTTATAATAAATTCTAAGAGGGACTCACCTCGGTCCTGCCCCAGAGTGTATGATGGGAGTTGGCATCGCAGCCTAAAATCGTGTCCCATTTCTCTCTCTCTGCTGCTCTAATCAATGAGTTGGTTAGTTCGGAAGGGGGGCTATCCGTTTCGTATGGCATGTATATAGCCGCCAGTATCAGTGCGCTCTTTCCTGCCCTATCCCATTTAACCGCTGTTTGGTCGGTGTCGCTGAGGCTAGGTAAAAGAAAAAGTTCAATCTGTTTTCTGGCGACAATACATGTACGAGACTTACCATTGTCAGATGGTTTGCTATATGTAAGCAGGTCTTTAGAGCTCAGCCCTCGAATTTTCCCCCGGAAGATCCAGGGTTCCTGTACCAGGGCGACATCGATCTTCTTGGTCTCCATGAGGATGACCAGGTTGGCGCTGGCCGCCTTACTGTGATGAAGATTTATTTGTATTATCCTCATCACGGGCAGTCGATTCTTCTCCTCTGCTCTTTTCTGTTTCCGCCACTAGCCTGAGTTTACACCGCGTTATGCCTACGCGGACCTTAAACTCGTGTTTACGGAGTAGGGGCAGTGATTTATGGCTCAGGAGTATTGTCACATCCATACCATTTTCATTATACTCACCCGTTTCAAAGACTTTCCACTCCCTGCTTTGAAGTTCCGGATTAAGGAATTGCAGGTTGCGTTCAATCCTATCCGCGGGTAGATACGGTCCCGGAATGTGAATTCGGCCTTTTGGTCTGGTGATGTTTAAGATCTCCTTTCTGTCAACAACGCGCAGTTCGGCATTTGGCCAAGGTGCGCTAGTGCTGCTGACGAAGGTCTTCAACCATTCCAACGCCTCTCTATCGCCACACTCCATGACTTTGAACCCTTTGAAGGTGGTTAGCTGTCCAAAGAGTGGGAGCTTTCCATCTGCCTTCACGATGGCCTCATTGACACCATCGAGGATTCGCTGTTCCAATAGTTCCCATTGGCTAACGGTCAGTCTTCGCTTTGGATTGCCAAGGTCGATTATTGCGACACGAAGACTTTCCTTCACCTTTTCAGCTATTTTTCTCTTTTTGGCCTGCCTACCTACTACCGGGGAGATAGTATCGTCATGCCTACCTCTTTTAGAGACTCCAGGAACGTTCTCAGATTTGGACGTATCCTTATCTGGGACAGTTCCAGGTAGCTTGGGATCGGTCACAGTCGAGATGAAAGGCAAGCGGCATTTCGCCCTCGCTGCTTCCAATCTCATGCCGGCTCCTCCAGAGGCACGCACCCTAGGATTGCTCAATTTATTTACTTTAGCTGTCAGAACCGTCTTGGAGCAACAGGGTGTCTCATCAGCTTTGGACGAATCTTTAGCTAAGCAGACATCCTGTTTTTTGAGTTTTGACCTACTCAAAACGGAAGGCAAGCGGCATTCCACCTTTGGTCCAGTCAAATTCCCTTTTCCAATCAGGTTCTGTTTCCTATCTTTTTGGCTGCTGCGCCACGCTCCGACGGTAGACTTCATTGTCTCCCGGGCCCTAGCTAACATAGACGTCTTCTCCTCCGTTAAGGAGCTGGGGGTGCGTCTCCTAAGCCTATTGAGCAGCCGACGTGCATTCCTACGCATTTTCAGTGGATCTTCTACTGTAGGTGTGCTGGACAGCTTGTTGCTTTCCACCATGCTCGGTGCAATGACAACTGAGGCTTCGGTTTTATCCAAACATTCAGTGTCCTTGCATGGCTTATCCACAACAGTAACTGCGCTGTCCAAGGTCGAGTCTGCCTCTCCCGGTGAAACAATTCTGTCTCCTTTGTCTGCTTCGTCTTTTGCGGGGTCAGATGCAACAGACCCGTGCCCCGATAGGCTAAGGCATATCACAGGCATTGGTGGTCGCATAAGAACTCCCTCGCTCGAGACTTTTGGGGAGTCAGTCTTCGGCAGGGTATTAGCACAGGGCTCATCACCTTCCAAAGCCTGACTTTCCAAGAAGTCAAGAGCATTTTGAAGCCGTCGTCTGTCAGCGTCTCCTAGTTGTTGTCGTTTTTGCAGCTTCTTTATCGTCATTTTACAGTTGACAACTCTTTTTCTAATCGAAGCTGTAGACGATATGGAGAATTTGGATGAGCTGGCGATGGGGCGATTGTCGTCTTCCTCAAGAAATAATTTCTCGAGTCCGAGGTCAACCGTTCCTTCGCTTCCCCCAACCGAAGCAGCCTTGCTAGTTGTTGACGGTTCTTGGAGTAAGATGTTCTCTTCCTCCTCCGTCATGGTCGTCGTCTGAGAATCGGCTTTCCTGAAGGTATTGGTGCCCGATTCATTTACACCAGTCCCTTTGTTTGTTGTTTTTTGTTTAAAAGTATCTATTTTGGACCCACGAGTAAGGGGGAAGGGAGGTCGTTCTGTACTCACCCCCTGTATACAGGAAATTGAAACTAGAGGTCCCCAGGTATCTAGAGTTCACCATTAGAAGACACATAACATGGTGCCATACATCCCATGGGCACGGTTGTTCACCCGGGATTGCGGGGTTTATCGAGTTATTCCCCTCTAGATCCGTTATATTTCGTTTAAAGCAGTGGCACCTCGTGCAGGGTGTGGCTCTTCACCACGTATAACGATCTTAGGCAATCAGTTTTGTCGAAAGCCCCTGGTCTCTAACCTGAGACCTCGCCACCACCTTTTACTTCCAGAAACTCAATCTGCCGTTTGGAACGTACGTTTTATGGACAGACTCCCAAATTACATTTCATTGGGTGCGAGGTGAAGCAAAGAAGTGGAAGTCATATGTCTTCAACCCCGTTAAGGATATTCAAGAACTTACTGAGCGTAGCGAATGGCGATACTGTCCAGGAAAGCAGAACCCAGCAGACTTACTAATAGGGCTGCCAGATGAAATTTTATTAAAATCGGGACACTAAGGTCCAAAAATCGGGATAAATCGGGACATAAAAAAAAATTAATTTTATACACATGTTATGGAAAACTAAAGGTATTTTTAACGCTACCTATACATAAACATACGTTAAAAATAACAAAGAAATAATAATAATTCAGGGACTTTCAATATTCAGTCTAACAGTTAGGTACGAGTACATAACCATATTGCAAAATATATTAATCGTTTGAACTTATTTTATAAATAATTATTTGACCAATGAGCTATAGATTCTTAAAAAATACGCCTTATATTTGCAATTCATTTTAATAAAAGTAACCTTCTTAGCCACGGGTACCTACATTTTTTATGTTTCTTAGCAAACCAATCTTTTGACGGTGACTGGTTAACAAGAAGAAGTCATGTCTGATAAATACAATATAACAATAACAATTATTAAGGACACCTTCTCATATATAAAACAACGTGGCGCCACCGATTCACTAGTTCTTAAAATGCCATCCTATATTGAATGCTATGCTTGGTCATCTCGCATTTTTTTAGTTTCTTCTAAAATTCTACTCAGTTGTAATGCCTAAAAAAACCACGTCGTCACCACCCGCTTGCCACTTGGAAAGTAAACTCGTTCGAAGGCACCAAAATGGCATAACGCCACCTGGAAAATGCCACGTCGCGTCGGTCGCCGCTACTCCGCTTTGATGAGCGTGTATTTCATCCGATTAAACTCGGTTAGTACCTATTAAACTCGGATCATAAAAAATTTTAGCGAAGAGATTTTTGAAAAAATTTGCAGTCACTATTAGAATTGTAGGAAGAAACTTTTTGGATCAAAACAATTTTTTTTTTTTTGGACCGAGGAAAAAAATCAAAAAAGTAGACTTTTACAAAAGTTTGAAATGTTTAATGGGTACTTAATGGGTTAACGTTAAGGAAAGTTTTGTATCATTAAATGGAATTTGAATGACCTTTCCATTGATACCAAGATTTACATGAAGTAAGTTCAAATTATGAGAAGAATTAACTTTAGTTTTGTCAAAATACTTATCGCGACCATTGTATAAGAAATATCGAAAACCAATTTCACAAATTTTGGAAATTTTGTTTGGGACCAATGGGGGTTTAGCTTGTATGGAGAACATTTTCTTTTATCCTATCGAGCACTTAGCAAAGCGCATTAGGTACTTCTGTAACGAAAGCGAAGCTTCGGATAAATGCTAGTTAATGTTCATTTGGTCAACATACTTTAAAGCAATACTCGTTATTATAATCGAAAACACCAGCCGCCACATACAATACTAATACTGCCGCCATCCAGTTTGTTTGAATTTAAAAGTAAATATTTATATATGGGTTCTGTCGACTAGCACTTGACAGCTTATTGTTTCATATTTCTATATGGATGAATGCATTCACAGCAACAATTGCAATTTCTTATAGTCGTTAAGGTTTGTAACACATGTTAATATTGATTTATTTGTTATTTTCGATCGTCTTCAAACGATGTAGAATAAAAGTAAGAAAATCGGGACAAAATCGGGACATTTTGTAAATCGGGACAGAAATCGGGACAGGGTTCAAATATCGGGATTGTCCCGCCAAAATCGGGACGTCTGGCAGGCCTACTTACTAACCAGAGGGATATCAGTGAATAAATTCGAGGCAACTTCTGAGTGGAAAGATGGACCAGTGTGGCTAAGGCAACCAAAATCGGAATGGCCCGCACACCTTTTACCGGCTGAAGACTCTACGGTGCTGTTTGCGGCTTTCGAAGCGATGGAAGAAGTCAATCCATCATCGTGTAGAACGGCTGAAGCGTTGCTCGATTACGAAACGGTAAGCTACTGGACAAGACTTTTACGAATAACTGTCTGCGTTTTCCGGGCAGTAGATCATTTTAGTGGTAAGCATAACCTTCCAAAATTCATTGAAACTACTGAGATGAAAAAAGCAGAGCATTATTGGCTGCGGTTCATTCAAAAAATGTATTTCTCTAACGAGATTTTGTATTTACTGCAGAAAAAACCGATTCCTAGGTCCTCAAAGCTTTTGCCATTTAATCCATTCCTTGACGACGACGGACTTGTTCGAGTTGGTAGCAGATTGCAGCTGCTGGATGAGCCATGTGATGTTGTAAACCCGATTCTTATTCCAAAGGGAAGTCATTTGAGCAAGCAATTAGTAACGCACTTTCATGAGATGACCTTGCACGGAGGAGTCAATTTGGTTTTGACGCGACTGCGGGAAACATTTTGGTTGCCAAGTAGCCGACAGCTCACAAAAAGTATCATCAAGATCTGCACCATTTGCCGAAGGTTCAAAAGTAAGCCTGCGTCGAATCCCTTTGCCCCACTACCGAAAGAGCGGATGATGGCTTCCAAGCCATTCGAAACCGTTGGAGTCGATTTTGCTGGACCACTATATACGTGCCAAGATGGAGAAACTAGTAAAGTATACATTATGCTTTTTACATGCGCAGTTGTTCGAGCGATTCATTTGGAGTTGGTGCTAAACCTTACAACGGAAAATTGTATACTAGCTATAAGGAGGTTTATAGCTCGTCGAGGTGCTCCCAAAACGATTTACTCGGATAACGCCAAGACGTTTAAGAGAGCAGCTACTGAACTAAAGTGTTTGGGAAACATTCTCGACAGCGAGGTTTTTTATGGTTTTTTCAGTAACCGTGGTGTCATTTGGCGGTTCAGCGTCGAGCGAGCACCCTGGCGGGGTGGCTTTTGGGAACGCCTCGTCAAGAGTGTTAAGGACGTATTGAAGGCTGTAACGGTATAAAACGACCCTCCACCTTTGTAGACACAGGAATCTACTGATTTGACTTTCGGTGGAAGGGTGTCCGGTCGACGACGGTTTAGTCGGCATGCTAGCTTTCAGCTCGTGCTTAACTCGTCAGTGGGGTGGGGTCTTTAACCGGCCTCCGGACTACCGTACTTTACATGCCTAGGAAAAATATTAAAACGAGGAAGAAGAAAAAGGATGGGATAGCTAAAAGGGTGGGAGAAAATTTGGATCTAAAATTTTGAAAGGGAAAAAAACACTCGAAATCACTCGATCAGTCCGCATGTTACAACTGATATAATATCAGGATAACAGCGTTCGGATCGGCCTCCTCTCTTTCCCCAAGACATATGGTACCACTGGTGTTATGGGTACCAAGGAGCTGCCCTCCCCATTACCTTTCCTGTTACCAGGAAAGATACCTTGGTTGTCACTAGCTCCGGTTTTTGTGACAACCCCTAAATGAAACAAAATAAAACGGTTCCCTACACCCTCTTCAGCCTCATCGCGTTCGGTCACCCCACTTTAAGATTCTTAAAATATCATTTTAAGAAAAATGAATACCTATACCCAAATGAAAAAATACCTGAAAAAATATACGAGTTCCTTCATAAGAAATAAAAGAACCATATACAAAAATTTAACCAAAACATGCACATTTATTTATTATAATCTAATTAATCTACCATACAAATACAATACACATACTTATAAATACTTATAAACAATAAGTATCCTACACCTCTAAGACATATCATGCACACAAAACAAATAACTGATCCTAAAATTTAAATGAAATTTAAAATTAAAAAGACAGAAGTAACAAAACAGGATATATTCTTTTTAAGAAAAAGAAGACTAAAATTAAATTCCAATTCAATTATTTATTGAATATCTATATCTATTACTAAAAATACTAAATTCTAGTTCAAGAACACTTAATATATCTCTTTGCCCTATTGGAGTTCAAATTCAAAAGAACCAAAACAACAGAGCACTCATAATCAAAAGAACAAAAAAAAAAATGTCAAGATCACGGCCATGGGTCAACCAACTATTTGGAAATATAAACGCAAAAAAAAAAAAAAATATAAGTTACCTAAATAATAATATGCGGAACGAAACAGATGTAAGAAAACAACAAATTTTGGTAAAAAAAAAAAATTACCTGTATATCCGGGGGCGGTGATGTGCACAACACTTGACAGGATATTTTGTGGCTATTGCGGAAGAAATTAATATGGATAAAAAAAAAATCGCGATTGTATTTCCAATACTTGGAGCACTTGCGCTTTTAATTTCAAATCACATTAGATTGCGCAACAATAACGGAACACTCAACTAAATATGTAGATATATAAGAGTTATATTAAATGAGGAGAAAAAGAATTAAATTTACACTATGGAATAAAAGAAACAAAAGAAAATCATATGTCTTAGAACTTAAAACTTTGTCATATACGTATCGTATATAGTATATACTTAAACACTTAAGACATCAAAAATTAACACTAAAGTCAAGAGAGAACAGGGAAAACAAATTTTGAGAAACAAAATCGGGAAGTCAAATCAGGTAGATGGACGTATCACGTAAGAACAGGATCTCCTTCGCTGTCTCTTCAACAACTCTCAGACACACTATTTACACTAAAGGACATTTTTACTTTCAATATCTATGGATACACTTTTTATATTTTTTGTTAAGAAGAGTTATATGTATAGCAAGGACATTTTTGATCACTTTTTAATAGGTAGGTAGGTACATATTTTATTTTGTAAGGATTCTAATTAGGTAATTTTTTTTTCTGTTATTTAGAGGACATTATCCTTTTATTAATTTCTCTTTTTCTTTAATGAAAAAACGAAAGATTTTTGAATGTCGAAAAAACAATTCTTTTTCTTTTTGCAATGTCTTTTATTTTCTTCACCGAACTCCTTTTTATACCCTCCACAGGAAGGTATATTCACTTTGCCATTACGTTTGTAACGCCAAGAAGGATTCACCGGAGACCCTATAAAGTATATATATTCTGAATCAGGATCACATCCTGAATCGATTTAGCCATGTCCGTCTGTCTGTCTGTCTGTCTGTCTGTCTGTCTGTCTGTCTGTCTGTCTGTCTGTCTGTCTGTCTGTCTGTCCGTCTGTCTGTCTGTCTGTTGAAAGCACGATAGCGTCCAAAGGAATTGACCTAGGCGAATGAAATTTTGTGAGACGACTTCTTTTTACCGTCGTCAGGTTGGTATTGAAAATGAGCTATGTCGGTCAAGTAGTTCTGGTACCTCCCATACAAAACCACTATTAGACCCACGTCTTTCTCTGTCTGTTGAAATCACGATAGCGTCCGAACGAATCGACTTAGGCAACTGAAATTTTATGAGAGGTCTTATATTTATGGCCTTCAAGTTTGTATTAAAAATGGTCCATGTCGGTCAAGCAGTTCTGTTACCTCCCATACAAAACCACTATTGAACACACGTCTCTCTCTGTCTGTTAAAGCACGATAGCGTCCAAACGGCTTAACTTAGGTGAATGAAATTTTGTGAGAGGACTTTTTTTTAACCGTCGTCGGGTTGGTATTGAAAATTGTCTATGTCGGTAAAGTAGTTTTGCTACCTACCATACAAAACTAATATTAGACACATACTAACACGCATGGCAAGCATTTTGCATGACTTTTATGCAGTGGAGGGTATCAAAGCATCGGCCAGGCCGATGATAACACTTTTACTTGTTTTTTTTTTTATTATTAATTTTTTCACCACCGATTTCTTCGATTTTTTTCTCGATATATTTCTTTTTCAATTCTTTTTTTTTCACGTCTGCTTACTTAGACGATTATCGGACAAGTAACTGCCCGAGTCCTTTGTGGAAAAGAAAATTTTATTAGCGAGGTTTCGCCGTCGTGTATTTTTTTTCTTTTCGCTAACAGCTGAAAACCCTACAAATGCTTTCCGTTTTATCCTTAAAGGGCAGGTAGGTCAAATAAATGTTAGGGCCGAAACAGTAGTAGTGTGTTATATATTTATGTGTATGTTTTATGTTTTGTGTAGTGTGTAATGTAAATAAGGCATACGTTTCAAGCGGTTCTCACACCACATTTTCATTTCGAAGAACGTCGGCGTTCGAGAAAAGAAATGAAAAAGAAAGGCTTGAAATTCGTTTTAAAACCGTATGTCTTTGGCGTGTACAATACCTAATGATTGGCCTTTTAAGTCCTGCAGGTCGTATAGGTTGTTGCTATGCACAGCTTTTATTTTTGCCTTAACGAATTTTGGACAAAGTTTAGCATTGAGATGTTTACTCGCATCACTCAGTACAAAATTTCGTTTAAATACCATATCACCCTTTTTGAATTTGACGTCCTTGCTACGAGTGTTATAGGTGTGTGCGTACACGTCGTGTGCCTTAGCAAGTGACTCTTTCAAATAGGAGTGTATAATATTCATCTTGGATGACTTGGGCAAAACTTCAAAATCGGAATTGTTGACGGCTTTCAACGATTTTAAAAGTTTGTAGTCAGACCCGTGCTCTACTTTACACTGTCCAAACAAAGCCTCATGTGGTGACATGTTAATGGCCGAATGAACAGTGGATCGAAGTGCACTCCCTATCGAGCATAAGTGTTTATCCCAATGTCTCTGGTCCTTATCGATATAAGATCGAATAGCGGCTATAACCGAACGATTGACTCTTTCACTGGCATTCGCTTGAGGTGAATAGACAGCAGTTCTTATGTGAGTGACGCCGTATGAGGTGAGAAACTTGGCGAAATCCTTACTCACAAACTGTTATCCATTATCCGTAAGGATAGATTCGGGTACTCCGAATAAAGAAAACACCTGCTCCTCAAGAAACTTCACAGCGCTGTCCGTTGTGGCTTTTCGTAACGGATGTATGTGAACGAATTTTGTCAGCTGATCAAAACAAACGATTATATAGTTATTTCCGCTCTTCGACCTAGGATAAGGACCTAGAAAGTCCACATAAACATGCTGATATGGCCTTTCAACCACAAACGCTCCTCCCATCTTAGGCTTCAGAGTGAAATTAGGGGCTTTTGAACTTTTACACACGTCACAATGCGAAATCATTGTTTTTACTTGAGCCGCCATATTAGGCCAGTAAAAACGATTTCGAAGACGGTACAAAGTTTTCGCAACGCCACCATGTGCTGCTTTTGGAGGTTGATGCGCCAGAAGGATACGTTTTTCAGTTAACTCAAATGGAACCCATAGCTTCCACACCATGTCGTCTTCAACAGGATGACCTGTGCAGTGCCTAACCTTCTTATAAACAAAACCATCCGAAACTTGAAGGTCTGGAAGCTGGTCTTTGTTTTCTAAGACAGTCGTTTTCAACTTGGCATACTCCTCCGATATAAAACCGGGATCTGCAAGGTCTATATGAAGGACATCGTGTGGACTCTCTAAAGATGGAACATCACCCAGGGCATCAACAGCGTATACTCGCGATAACGCGTCAGGAACAACGTGTTGAGATCCTTTGCGATGTTCGATTTCAAACGAGAAGCCTTGTAGCTTTAAGCTCCATCGGGCCAACCTACCGCTCAAATCCTTTTGATTCATCAACCACTTTAAGCTTGCATGGTCGGTCACTACTTTGAAGCTCTGCCCTTCCACATATGGGCGAAATTTCTGAATGCCTAAAACAGCAGCTAAACATTCTAATTCCGTGACGGAATAGTTTCGCTGAGCGGAGTTCAGTTTGTGGGAATAATAATAGATTGGTCTTTCTATACCCTCATCATCCAACTGGCAAAGTACGCAACCAACACCAGAGTTTGAAGCGTCGCACAAGATAATGAATGGTTTACTGAAATTCGGATTAACTAAAATGGGGGCGGAGGTTAATGCGTTTTTCAGTTCATTGAAGGCCTTTTGTGCTTCAGAATCAAACTCGAATTTCTTGCCCTTTTTTAAGGTGTTGGTTATGGGTGCTGCAAGAGTAGAAAAGTTTTTCACGAATCTTCTGTACCAACCTGAAAGACCTAAGAATCGTCGAACCTGTCGTGGAGTTTTTGGGGTGGGAAATTCTTGAATGGAAGTAACCTTGTCTGGGTTAGTTTTCAAGCATCCCTCACCAACAATAAATCCGAGATATATCAGCTCCTTAAAACAGAATTTAGACTTATCTAAATTAATAGTGAGTCCAGCCTCTGTTAATCTAGCAGCTACAATCTTGAGCATGCTCAAATGCTCCTCGAAATCACGAGACGCAATCAGTAAGTCGTCCAAATAAACGAACACGTTTTCCTTTAGTTCATGAGGAATTACCTTGTCCATCAGTCTGCTCATGCGTTGGGGTGCATTGCACAAACCGAAGGGCATTACCTTAAATTGATACAGTGGTCTGCCCGGAATAGTAAACGCTGTCTTTTCCCTTGAGTCTTTTTCCAACGGAATCTGCCAAAAGGCATCCTTCAAATCCACACTTGAAATAAAGTGAGAATCTGAAAGCCGCCCTAGCAAACCTTCAATATGAGGCAGCGGATACGCATCCTTCTTTGTAACGGAATTGACTTTCCTAAAGTCTAGGCAGAGGCGGCTTTTGCCGGTTTGCTTCCGCACTAGAACTACAGGCGAACTCCAAGCACTGGAGCTTTCTTCAATTACGTCCATCTGAAGCATGCGATCCACTTCCGCATAGAGTAGGTTTTGAACCGCTGGAGACACGGGATAGTGTCTTTGTTTAATCGGAGCAGCATCACCGGTATCAATCAAATGTTCCTCTAATTTGGTTTTACCCAAACCAATATTGTTAAAGGAGGGAAACAACGCTTTTGTTTCATCAAGTCTTACTGATTGTTCATGTGATAGCTGATGAGCATTCGGATCCATTGGTGGTGATTCGGAGACTTGAACCAACTCAGAAATGATGTTCGGAGCGAGGTTGAAGAGCTTCCAAAAATTTACTCCTAAGTAGAGCTTTTGCTCCAAACTGGGAACTATGAACAGCGTGATTTCTTTTTCTAAGTCGTTGTACTTCATTTTGGCGTTCAACATACCAACAATTGCTTGCTTTTGACCACTAGCCGTACTAACTCCTGACGCAAATGGTTTGTAGGCAATGTTATTTTCCTGAAGAAAATCCAATGCGCCAGCGCCCAAACAGCTTATTGTTGCCCCAGAGTCTAAAAGACCAAACACAGGGGTGTTAAACAATAACACTTTAGCATACGGTCTAGGATCATCGGCGTTCAAGAGGGTAGTTGATGAAATGGCTTTGTACATGTTCTTTTTTTCGGCGAAACGGTGACGAAGCTTAGAAATTTTGTCTGAAATACGTTGCGGATGGGTGTTGAAAATCCGAGAACGCACTATTTCATAATTCACCATACGTTCATGGAAACTTGGTCTTGGTTGGTAGGAAGTTTCGGTCAGATTATTAGAAGAAGGGAAAGATCTTCTAAGTATCTGTGTGGGTATTGTATCGATAGGTATGTTGGGTGTGTTGAGGGTGTTGGGGGTGTTGTGTGAAGTATTTAGATTTAGTATGTCAGATGATTCCAATCCAGGCTCCTCACTTAAGAGCAATGTTGCCTGGACATTGTATTGCTCCTCTGCCGGTTTTCCGCGCATTTTGGACAATGCGGAGTGGTGGTGTCTGGAAGGCCGCACTTGTAGCAGAACAGAGTGCGTTGTGGACTAGGGCACTGGTGGAAAGGATGACCCGGGCTTTTGCAATTCCAGCAAGAGACCACTTTTATTTCCCTAGGGACTGCAGAGTTGTTGACGGCTTCTATTTGGGCGTAGGCATCGTCTTGAGTCTCATAATGGACTTCGTTTACCCTTTTGTGGAAATGAGGTGGATATTGCGGTTGTAGTCTTGAGCGTGCAAAATGCTCCAGGTTATACTTCTCCACATTTCTACAAGTATAAACCATTTCGGGTAAACTGCTGGTTTTGAATGTCAGCAATTGTCCACCAATCTCCGGACGAACATTTTGTCTTATCAGGAAGACTAACTTCTCAGGACCTCTGGGGGTTCGAAGCTTCGAATTCATTTTGAGGATGTCGGAATAGAAGCTATCGAAGGGCTCATTTGGACCTTGGTGACGATCGTCCATTTTTCTACCCAACTCCTCATCGGTCTCAAGGCTCCTGAAATGTTCTGTCAAGGAGATTCTTAGTTCGTTCCATCCTAAATTTGGATGCGTTTTGAGGTGGATCCAAAACCACGAACTAACTTCACCGTCAATGAAGTGGTGGAAATTTCTAACAATCTCTTCCCATCCTACGTCGTAAGACTCTCTCAAATGCGAGAGGCGGAATAGGAAGTCGTCTACCGTCATGTTGATATTGTCATACCTAAGTCCCCACTTGTGAAAATCTCTGTAGCCAGCAGAGTTTCGACTCGAGGACTCAGTATACCCAACATATTGGTTTTGTGGCTGCGAATTTTGATTTACATCGTTTAGATGAAGGTCTCGAAATTGGTGAAAGAATTCGTTTACGGATCTGTCCGTGTTTGGATTTTGGTGTGGTATGTGTGTTGTGGGCTGTATTCTCTCTGTCAACAAATGTGTGGGCTACCGGACGTGGGTTTTGGTGCGAAGGGAGCTGAGTAGGATGACAAACGGAAGGGAGAGTTTCCCGAATTACTTCAGCAATCTCTGAACGAAGCTTCTTCCTTTCATTATCCAACTCTTTGCGCAGAGTCTGCATATCTTCAGCTCGGCCTTCACCGATAGCAGCACCTACAATTTCCCTAACATATCGATGGAGAGAATCATCGTTATTTGTGGTTTGCATTGTGTTCTTGGGTGTTGATGTAATATTTGGGTTTGAGTTTTTGGGATATGCTCCGTCAACTCGTTGAGGTGTTTCGACCCTAGCGGACATATGATTATTGTGTAAGTTAACAGTCTGTGGAAAGTTAGGTGGATTGGAAAAAAGACTGAAGTCTTGATGAACAGAATGCATCGTATTTGAGGGTTGCATCTGTTGTTCTTGATGGGGTTGGTAGAATGTCTGATTATTTATGTCGTGAATATTGTCATGGCTAGTGTGATAAGGGGATAAATGGGGAAGCTCAAGAGGACCATTTTTGCTTCGCAAATTATATGGCACCTTATCGTCCTTCTTATTACTACGGGGAATAAACATATTGGGAATTAAGTGTGTTAAGTGTGGTAAATAAACAGATACTAATAGCAAATACTTAACAATACCTAAAGCGAATAAACTTAGTAAACTAACCTATGAAATAACAATACCTAATGTAATACCTATTAAAATGAAATTAAACTAACAAAAAGAATTAAAATGAAAATGTGAAAAGTATGATCAAATCGATGATGGACTAAAATAAGAAAATATTCCAATAAATCAATAAACAAATGAAATTGACTGTTATTTATAAGAGGGGAAACAAAATGATGCAAAGAATAATTAAAGGGGGTGACTTATACGATACTGAAACTGAAGAAGTGAGCAAACGGTATTTTATTTATCTATATTATATGTCTTGAGAAAAGAGAGTATAGCTTTATACATCAGTGCTGGTACTAAGTATGGTCAGAACAACAATTCGTAACTTAAAAAAAAAAACTTGAATGGATTCCAGCCACAGTTACACAACACTAGGTCTTAAGAAGGTCTGAGGGGTTTCAGACAAATACATGCTGCAGCTGACAGAAAGAAAACTTATTTTCCTTTCCCGGTCAGCCATGTTTGCGTTTGAAACTCCACAGACTAAGTTTTCGGAAAAGAGGCCTGAAAAGCAAATCAAAGAAAGACAATCACAATCAATGATGACTATCAAGCTTTTAACCATTGAAAAACAAGTGGTCATGTGCAGACTAATGGCGTCATTTTAAACAACAGCCATAGGACACAGTATACCCTACTTGCATTCGGAATTTGATGTTTGGTTGTTGGCTATAACAGAAGCATGATTTCGAGCATGCAATATTGAAAACAAAATTTGAAAATTACCAAAAAGAAAAGAGAAAAAATGTTAAAATTTTGAAAAATTAAGATTCTGTGCCCCACAGAAAATTGCGGAACCCTTGAATCGGGGCCCCACGTTGGGCGCCACCTGTAACGGTATAAAACGACCCTCCACCTTTGTAGACACAGGAATCTACTGATTTGACTTTCGGTGGAAGGGTGTCCGGTCGACGACGCGACGGTTTAGTCGGCATGCTAGCTTTCAGCTCGTGCTTAACTCGTCAGTGGGGTGGGGTCTTTAACCGGCCTCCGGACTACCGTACTTTACATGCCTAGGAAAAATATTAAAACGAGGAAGAAGAAAAAGGATGGGATAGCTAAAAGGGTGGGAGAAAATTTGGATCTAAAATTTTGAAAGGGAAAAAAACACTCGAAATCACTCGATCAGTCCGCATGTTACAACTGATATAATATCAGGATAACAGCGTTCGGATCGGCCTCCTCTCTTTCCCCAAGACATATGGTACCACTGGTGTTATGGGTACCAAGGAGCTGCCCTCCCCATTACCTTTCCTGTTACCAGGAAAGATACCTTGGTTGTCACTAGCTCCGGTTTTTGTGACAACCCCTAAATGAAACAAAATAAAACGGTTCCCTACACCCTCTTCAGCCTCATCGCGTTCGGTCACCCCACTTTAAGATTCTTAAAATATCATTTTAAGAAAAATGAATACCTATACCCAAATGAAAAAATACCTGAAAAAATATACGAGTTCCTTCATAAGAAATAAAAGAACCATATACAAAAATTTAACCAAAACATGCACATTTATTTATTATAATCTAATTAATCTACCATACAAATACAATACACATACTTATAAATACTTATAAACAATAAGTATCCTACACCTCTAAGACATATCATGCACACAAAACAAATAACTGATCCTAAAATTTAAATGAAATTTAAAATTAAAAAGACAGAAGTAACAAAACAGGATATATTCTTTTTAAGAAAAAGAAGACTAAAATTAAATTCCAATTCAATTATTTATTGAATATCTATATCTATTACTAAAAATACTAAATTCTAGTTCTAGAACACTTAATATATCTCTTTGCCCTATTGGAGTTCAAATTCAAAAGAACCAAAACAACAGAGCACTCATAATCAAAAGAACAAAAAAAAAATGTCAAGATCACGGCCATGGGTCAACCAACTATTTGGAAATATAAACGCAAAAAAAAAAAAATATAAGTTACCTAAATAATAATATGCGGAACGAAACAGATGTAAGAAAACAACAAATTTTGGTAAAAAAAAAAAATTACCTGTATATCCGGGGGCGGTGATGTGCACAACACTTGACAGGATATTTTGTGGCTATTGCGGAAGAAATTAATATGGATAAAAAAAAAATCGCGATTGTATTTCCAATACTTGGAGCACTTGCGCTTTTAATTTCAAATCACATTAGATTGCGCAACAATAACGGAACACTCAACTAAATATGTAGATATATAAGAGTTATATTAAATGAGGAGAAAAAGAATTAAATTTACACTATGGAATAAAAGAAACAAAAGAAAATCATATGTCTTAGAACTTAAAACTTTGTCATATACGTATCGTATATAGTATATACTTAAACACTTAAGACATCAAAAATTAACACTAAAGTCAAGAGAGAACAGGGAAAACAAATTTTGAGAAACAAAATCGGGAAGTCAAATCAGGTAGATGGACGTATCACGTAAGAACAGGATCTCCTTCGCTGTCTCTTCAACAACTCTCAGACACACTATTTACACTAAAGGACATTTTTACTTTCAATATCTATGGATACACTTTTTATATTTTTTGTTAAGAAGAGTTATATGTATAGCAAGGACATTTTTGATCACTTTTTAATAGGTAGGTAGGTACATATTTTATTTTGTAAGGATTCTAATTAGGTAATTTTTTTTTCTGTTATTTAGAGGACATTATCCTTTTATTAATTTCTCTTTTTCTTTAATGGAAAAACGAAAGATTTTTGAATGTCGAAAAAACAATTCTTTTTCTTTTTGCAATGTCTTTTATTTTCTTCACCGAACTCCTTTTTTTTTTTTTATTATTAATTTTTTCACCACCGATTTCTTCGATTTTTTTCTCGATATATTTCTTTTTCAATTCTTTTTTTTTTCACGTCTGCTTACTTAGACGATTATCGGATAAGTAACTGCCCGAGTCCTTTGTGGAAAAGAAAATTTTATTAGCGAGGTTTCGCCGTCGTGTATTTTTTTTCTTTTCGCTAACAGCTGAAAACCCTACAAATGCTTTCCGTTTTATCCTTAAAGGGCAGGTAGGTCAAATAAATGTTAGGGCCGAAACAGTAGTAGTGTGTTATATATTTATGTGTATGTTTTATGTTTTGTGTAGTGTGTAATGTAAATAAGGCATACGTTTCAAGCGGTTCTCACAAGGCGACATTTGGAAGTCGAAGCTAAGCAATGAAGAACTTTACACTCTACTAACGGAAGCTGAAAATGTAATCAACATGCGTCCTTTAACCTACCTCAGTGAGGACCCGTTTGACTTAATACCTCTTACTCCCAGTAGTTTTCTTGCTGGTCATTTTGAAAAATCACCATCAGAGTCTCCAGGATTAGTAGATGATTCCAAATTACGCAAAAAATGGAAGTCGAGAACACAATACGTATCAATTTTGTGGAAAAGGTGGAACGTGGAGTATCTTCGTCTTCTAAAAGCTGCACATAACATAGGTAAAGCCAGTTCAACGGAAATCCAGGGTGGAGATGTAGTTTTGGTTTATGATTCGGCTACACCGCGTTTGCATTGGAGATTAGCTTTTGTAGAGACTTGTTTCCCAGGACGATACAATAAGGTAAGAGCCTGCGAAGTTCGTTTTGCGAATGGAAAATTGATGAGGCGTCCGATCCAGCTGCTGTACCCTCTAGAAGTTCGTCGTTCGGGCGGGCCGGAGGATGTTGAAAATAAAGTAGTCTCTCTTAACTATTTAACGTTCTTTTTTCATTTACTCTTAACTTCGGTTCTTTTTCTCACACATGCTTAATTATATGTTTTACACCTATATAAGTAAAAATGAATTCTCACACACCTACATAAAGATAAATAAATTAAGCTATTGCTATCTTATTTTCGCATTATGCATAAACTTATATAAAGCTATGCTGCTTTATGTACCGCAACAGAAAATCGAATGAATGATGACTCATTTGTACCGCAACAAGAAAATGTGGTGCATTACAACTCACCCATTCGTTGCGAAACAAGAAAATGTAACGCAGTATGACTCATTTGTACCGACGACGCAGGAAATAAAAAGTGAATCTATGTAGATTGAAACTGTAACTATTAATAATATTAGTTACACAATTATAGTGAGTGCTATATTGGGGTGAATACAGAAAGTGCAGTGGGTTAGGCAATAGACCAATGAAAACGTGTGACATTTACTACCGTGAATGCTTTAACAGAGGCAGTGGGTGCTGATTAGTTGTATGAGGCAGATTTAAACAGGCTTGAGCTATCTTGATGATCTTAAGTGCTTCAATCGTTTCCGGATTGTCCTTTACGTTTCCCCACAAAAAAAGTCAAACGTGGTCAACTCGCAGCTCCAAGCCGGCCAATTGACATCGCCAAACGCTTATGCTGGGTTTTCACTTGTGGATTTGAAATTGATAATTCACGTATTTGTATGCCAATAAAAAAATTGGCAAGTAGAAATAACGAAAAATTTCTTGTCAATGAACTGACTAACAGCGTTTGTCAATAATTGACAAACAAACCACTGGACAAGTGGAAATAGCTGAATTGTCAAACAAAATGTCACTTGAACTCGATGGCAATTTAATTTTCTCTGTCAATTACAGTGACATTCAATTTCAAATCGACAAGTGGAAACCCAGCATTAGTTATTATTAGTCTGTATATAAAATGGGGTGGCCAACCGCCAGCCCATTTTTAGGCGCCCGCGCAAGAGAGTGCACTGCACGCGTTCATTGCTATACACAATTTGTGAGGTGACAAAAATGTAAATTGGCATTGGCATTTTCGCAGCTGTCATCATCATCAATCATCAAGGGCAATCCCCATAAGGGTATAGGACAGATTATGGACTTGATCTAACATTTTTTTAAAAATCATGAAAATGGTTGATTTGAACATGTTCCTGATGTTTCAAATATTAATTAATGTTTGATGAACAACCCCGTGTTTGATTTAATGGTTAAGCAACAATAAATGTGATCACATGATAAAACACCCTTTATCGATCATAAAAATAGTCAAGGATACACAACAGTTGTTAAGGTCTCACGATTGTGTTCGAATAAATCAGTATTGACAATTTATAACTTCAGCAAAGCATGAATATTATTAAAGGCTCACAAATATTGTACGGGCATAACGTATATAGCAATTAAAAACTCCCGTAGTTGAGCAACCAGCAAGAATGATAGTTAGGCAAACATGATTGTAAGCTTTTGAAAATTAATTGTAGGAAAAAAATTTCCTCATTACGGTTCACAACAATTGTTAAGGTATCACGATTGTGTTCAAATAAATAGTATTGACAATTTATAACTTCAGCAAAGCATCAATGTTATTAAAGGCTCACAAATATTGTACGGGCATAACGTATTATAGAAATTAAAAACTCCCGTAGTTGAGAAACCAGCAAGCATAGTTAGGCAAACAAGATTGTAAGCTTTTGAAAATGAATTGTAGAAAAAGAATTTCCTCTCATTACGGTTCCTCAAACTCTGTGTTATGTTGACTCCGGTTTTCATAATTGCACTGCAAAATTGCTCGATTAAAAAATAGAAAAGGATGTGTTATCGTTATGCCCAGAAGCGGAGGTTGAAGCTGATATCCAATAACAGAAATTTTTATGATTACCTTTTAGCCCCTACACAGAGAAAAAAATTAAACTCATACGTGTTAAAATCAAATATAAACACCTATGATTTGGCTCCAAAATAGTTTCTCTTTATTTTAAAAACGAATGTGTTTAATTTTATAAAACATGATTTCACATGTATTTCGATTGATTATATTATATTAGTATTATATAGTCGAAATAAAGTTGTTCAATTTAATTTCTGGCAATAGGAACCTATTTAAACCAAAATGTTTGCTGTTTGAAATGAAGATGTTAATTTCATTTTTTCTAAATAGAAACTTATTTAAATAAAAAGACAAAGAAAAAATGAAATGATTACCGATCCTTGATGGGCAAAGAGAAAACAAAACTTTAAGGTTTACAATTTCGCAGGAAATAAGTCCATTGATGAACTCAGCAGCGAATTGAGTATTAGCTTCGAACACGATCCCAAAATAACAATTTTGCAAAATCGATCAAGGACATAACAAGCTGAAAGATGGACAACTTTAATCAAAACAAAACACCCGCATATAAACCCATTAGTTTGCTTACTATTTTATCTGCATCCTTGCTCTTGACAGTGATGATAAAGACTCCTTCATCACATAATAATCTTCCACCCAGTAGACTTGCCTTCATACTCCAGATCATATACAATTTTGAGTGTTCATATTGAATCTGCAAAATTGTTATACCAACGTAAGCAAATAAAATAAATTGGAAAATGAAAAAGCCGAGCTCATCATACATCGTTTGATCTTTTACATTTAGACCATTAAACGACCATTGTCGTGTTGTGAAGAATTGCCGATATATCCAACCCAATGGCGATTCTAGTCTGAACTCGTACCATGCTGTAAAATTAAGAAAAACTAAAATTTTATTAAGTATATATATAGAAGATTTAACTTACCGACAAATACAGGAATGAGTGGAAATAAACTCCACTTCTCCAGAAGAACTTGCAAATCTTCATTTATCGTAACGTAATCACGTGACACTACCTCACTGCACTGCACATATTTTGTAAACCTATAATAAAACATATTTCCTTTAAGCGTTTATAGTCAATTCAAATAGACATTTGTTCAAGTTTTTTTTTTCAATCGATTTTACTAGAACTCTGTTTACAATAAACTCGGTTGTGATTTTATTGATAATATCAAATATGAAAAAGGTTAAACAAAATAGGAATATATTTACAATATTCTTTAATTCAAAATGATACGTGTATGTACAGTACATATTTGACTTAAACTAATCGATTATGTTTTATTCCAACACGTTTAAGTTTGATTAAATACAAATCTATTGGAATATTTCATTTTCAACTAGTTTGAATAGAATTATTTTTCAAATTAGCTCGTTTACATTTTATTAATAGTAAAAACATGAACGAGCTTAAACCAAAGACAATATACTTAAAATAACCATTATTTTAATATAGAACATGTTTTAGTTTGATTTTACCAGATTTTGGATCGAATTTTTTGTTAAGGCGTCATGTTTTAATATGGAAAAATGAAATATGTTCCTATTTGATTTTTTCGTTGCAAATTATTCTCTGTGTAGCTTTTAACATTTCAGATTTCCTTTTATTAAAATTTCATAATATGTCTACACAAATTTTACGTTATAAATGAACTTTTATACAAATATTCATATTTAACAAAATCACGTTGGAGACTACGACGTCAGTAAAGTACTGGAGGCAGCCTTATTCCAAAGACTACTGAACACAGCTTTAGTAACAACAATGCCCAAATGTCAAATGTCAAATTTCAAATGTCATAAAAAAGACTCAAATTGTTAATTTTCAAATAAAGTAATTTTATTCTTTTTTATAACGTGATCCAAGAAAGTTGAGTTCTTTATTCCGTTTTGCTAACGTAACTTTTAACAGTTTTTGGGTTCATACAGCTTGGCCTTTGTTTGAGCATTTTCCTTTGTCCGCGAATCAAATTGCCATTGTCAACGAGTAATATAATTGCGATTGGAAGTAATTCCTTTTTGCAATTTCACCCTTTTTGTTTCTGCAACGAACATTTTGGTCCTTCCAAGCCAAGAAGCTTACCACAGCAAAGGATTTTCATCATTTTCAACAAACAGCAAGCAACATCATCCCAAAATTGCAAGGAGTAGCTGTGTGTCTGTGCACAACGATTTAGCCAATTCAGGAGGACAAAGACGAAATCAACTTTCGACCTGGACACAAAGAATCACCAAGTAAGTGAACTTTTTTTACTTTTATTGTGTGATTAGGATTGTTTTTTTAAATAATTAAAATGGAACAAAAAGCCTTAAATAGAATTTACACAAAATTAGTGAAAGATCAGGTGAATTTTGGTAAAACTGTTAGTCAAACTCGTAGAACAGCCAATTATCTTGCTGGACGCTTAGAGTTGCTGGAGCATGACATGACCGAAGCGAAAGCATTTCACAAGACCCTTCTAACGTCCATCACAGAGGAAGAGTTCGAAATCTATGAAAAAGTCGAAGAAATTTATGAGAAATTGTGTGAATTATATGTGATTTACCGTGGGGATCTGCTCGACGCAGCCGAAAAAGTCAAAGGAGGTGACAATAAGGATACAAAATCACACGTATCTCCTGTTGACTCAATCAAAGTTGACATCAAGCTCCCAAAAATTAATTTGCCAGCCTTTTCCGGCACATACGAAACTTGGCGGCCATTTCATAACTTATTCGTCTGTCTCATCCATAATAATAGTGCGCTTTCTGAAATACTAAAGTTTCATTATTTAAAATCTAGTGTGTTAGGAGAAGCTCAAAAATTTTAGCTCACCTCAGTATAGATAACGGCAACTACATCAAGGCATGGACGATCATCACGGAGAGATACGATCATGCACGGTTCTTAGTGAACACTCAGCTCAAGTGTCTCTTCAATCAGGTTCCCATAAATCAAGAAATATCTGAACTAATTAAACAACTTTTGGACACCTCCACAGAAGTGCTCCATAGCTTGAAAAACTTGAATGTTCCGGTAGACGAGTGGGATGTTATCGTCATTGTTGTGTTGCTCCAAAAACTCCCAAACAAAACGCAACAACTTTGGGAAGAGCGCTTAAGTGCTAGACAGAAACCGAAGGAGCTGCCAACATTTTCCGAATTTTCTCAATTCCTAGAAATGCGTTTTCGCATTGTTAGTTCCCAACAAATTAGATCTAGGGCCGACTCCCCAAAACAAACACCTCATAGGATCAGTTTTCACTCGCAGGCCAAGAATCCAAAACTCTATTGCCAAATTTGCAGCAAGGGACAGCATACTATTCGCAAATGCAAACGGTTTTTAAAGATAAGTATCGCTGATCGTCGACAAAGTGTTGACAGGATAGGCCTCTGTTCCAACTGCTTAGCCTACAACCATAAGATAGAGCAGTGCCCTATTAGTTATAGATGCTATTATTACCAACAACCACAGCACTCTCTACTACACATAGCACCACAAATTCCTCACACTCAGCAATACATTCAGTCAAATCAACAAAACAGTTCGCTTATCCAACCACAAAGACCTTCGACCTCAACCACTTTCACACCTGCACAAGAACCTTCCACATCAGCACAAGCTGCTCAAAACCATCGTCAAACTTTTCTTACCTCTAACATAAATCCAAATGCTCCAAATTTTCAGCCATCTAATGGGGTACAAGTGAATTCAGCCGTCAATTCACTACATGCACTGTCGCATATACCGACGCAGGCTTTACTGGCGACAGCGGTTGTCAAGGTGAGATCTGTCACAGGAGAAACATTCACGTTGCGAGCACTTTTGGATTCGGGTTCGGGGGCAACACTCATCACAGAATCAGCTGTTCAACTTCTTCATTTGAAGCCGAGACGCACTCATGTTGAGGTTTTTGGTATAGGAATGGTAAACAGTGGCACATGCAAAAGGGTTGTAGACATTGTAATTGCTTCACGACACACAAATTTCGAAACAACCGTCCAGGCCTTCATTTACAAGTCACTGTCGGGCCATCTTTCAGCCCGTATGCTTCCAGTTAGTGACTGGAGGCACCTCGACGACTTGCTCTTAGCCCATCCAGCTTTTTATAGGCCATCTACAGTCGACATGTTATTAGGTAGTGATGTTCTAGCCGAAGTTTTGCTACCCGATTTAGTTCGACCACATGATAAAACGTTGCCTATTGCCCAGAATACAAAACTAGGCTGGATCTTGTTCGGTAAGGCACCACTTGAGCCTAGACGCATTTATAACTTTCTTCAAACAAGAAACATCGATGAGGAACTGCGCAAATTCTGGGAATTGGAAGAGGCTCCATTCAAGGAAATCGATACTAAAGAGAATACTGAATGTGAAGATCTATACCTGAGGACCGTTAAGCAGTTGACTGATGTCCATTTCCAGGTGGCTCTTCCTTTCAAGGGAAACAAACATCCAGTCTTAGGAAGGTCGTACGAAGGGCCCATTCAACGGTTCAGGTGTCTCGAAAAACGTCTCGCAGCAAACATTCAACTCCACGAGCAATATACGGCTTGTCTTGACGAGTATCTGAAATTAGGTTATATGGTTGAAGTAACAGAAGAACCTTTAGCCAAATATCAATATTTTTTACCTCATCACGCAGTCTTTAAGGAAGGTAGCTCCACAACCAAGCTAAGAGTGGTTTTCGATGCATCGTTTCGAACAGCAGATTGAAGCTCTCTGAACGATCATTTGATGACGGGTCCGACCTTGCAGCAAAACGTCATCGATGTCATTCTAAGATGGCGACTGTATCGGTTTACTTTCTCAGCTGACATTGAGAAAATGTATCGCCAGATTTGGGTGACAGGAGAGGACTCAAATTACCAATTGATACTTTGGCGCAAGGACCCTCTCGATCAGCTCAAGATCTTCCGACTCAAGACCGTCACCTTCGGAACAGCCGCAGCTCCGTATCTCGCAATACGAACTCTGATGGAAGTAGCTAAGCAAGCTCAACTGATGTATCCCAGAGCTGCAAAGATGATCCAGGATGAGATGTACGTGGACGATTTATTTTCAGGAGCAGACACCATACAGGAAGCTGAAGAGAAAGGTAAAGAGGTTAAGATGGTATTACAGAGAGCCGGGTTCAACTTACGCAAGTGGACGTCAAACAACATAGAGCTGCTTAAGGGAATACCCATCGAAGAACGTGAGTCTGCATTTGCAGTACCATTTGAAGGTTCGAACCAAGTCAAAACTTTATGTATTCAATGGCTACCAGCCGTTGATCAGTTTTGTTTTCAATTCACTCCTGTGAATAATCCACAGCCAACGAAAAGATTCATCTTGTCAACAATCGCTCGGTTATATGATCCAATGGGTTGGATATCACCATGTGTTCTGCAGGCGAAATGTTTCATGCAACAACTCTGGCTACGAAAATTGTCTTGGGATGAAACATTAGAACCGACGATCTTGCAGGAATGGAACGCCTTTTACACGCATCTGCCAGCTATCAACGACATAAGACTGATTGACGTTTGAACTGTCAAAGGTCGAAGTAAGAAAAAGTCACGGCTCTTTTATTTTCTTTAATTATCTTTATTATTATCAGTAAAAAACAAAAAAAATCACACTATCAATAAAATAAAATAGTTAAATACTGCGACAACATCAACTTTTACACAACGCTGATAACAATAATAAATCCGTGGAGAAACAAAAGAATAAGTAAGGTAGGTGGACCAAATAAGGCCCGGAACCTATTAAGGCCCAGTGCGCAAAAAGTGGCATAACCGAAGAGCAACAGGAATTATATTTTAAATGTGCTTGTGGACACCTATATCCACACCAAAATCAATAGAAATTTCCTTCTGATGCAATCGTGGTTTTTCTTACGGTCGATAAAAGTTAGCATGGGTGCAAGCATGCGTTATTTATAAAAAAGTGGTTTTTATTATTAGTTTTAGTGCAAATAATAATTTGGGTAAGTCTAGTTTTTACATCAAATATGTTACATATAAAACAAAGGTTTAATATGGTTTAAGTATCATTTTAATCCTTTTCTTAGATTTTTGTTTAAAATTTTATTAATAAAAGTTGTTCATGTTCTTAAAAAGGCCCACCCAAAATATTACCGGGCCTTATTAGGAATATGAAAAATTAAATTTGTTTTTACATTGTTTTTAGACAAAATGTCAAAGGTGGGTAAATTGGGAAAAAAGCAATAAGACCGGAGCATGGTAATGGCATGTGTATAAAGAAGACCGGATGGAAGACAAGAGAGAATGTCAATATTATGGTGCTTGGTATCTCGAACTCTGTGTTGGAATAACTAAGATGACGAAGGACTTGATTGTCCTAGTGGATGAGCCTACCTAAACTTAAAATTTAATTTGTTACTATTTTTTTAATTAATAATACGTCCTTATTTTAAATTAATTTATTAAAGTAAAATTTTTTTTTAATATATATTTTTTTTAATCGAGAAGTCTGTATTTGTTTTTTTTTTATTACTAAATAATAAAATAATATATAATTAAATAACAAACTACGTTGTTTTATTTGTTTTAGGACAAAGCACTTCTTATTTTAGCAGGATAACCAAAGAAATTGAAAAAATTATTCATGGGCCTTATTCGGAACAGGTGTTCGTAATAAGGCCCAAGGTAAGGTTTTTCAAAATGTTAAAAAAATACATTTCAATTTCGTTTTTAAGAAATAAATATTATGTTTTTATATAGATAATTGAACTAAGGTTTATGTTAATGTCAATTTAGTAAATTTTTTTTACGCGCTTGGAAGTTATTAATGAAAAACCATAAGGTGGGCCTTATTTGGGTCACCTACCTTACGCGCTGATGTCAAACCCAAAAAAGCGCAATATATTGGAAACCTCACCGGAATTGGCAAACTCAAGCAAAAAAAGTAATTCTGCAGTTATGTCTGTAGCCTCTATGTCCATAACAGACTTGCAGTCAATGTTGGAGAATCTTTTCGATTCGGTTTTCGACAAAAAAATCTGCGATTTGCCAACAAAGCAAGATTTGAACTGCATATTTATCGAAATGCAGAACCTCAAAGCACAGAACGAGTTTCTCACACATGAGTTACAAGACGTCAAAAATAAAAACACTGCTCTGGAGAGAAAATTTGAGTATCTCGAAAAGCAATCCAAAGAAAAACATGTAATATTCACAGTGGCTCAAAGCGCCTGCGGAAATGCTCTCAAGATGGTAAATGATTTCTCCAAGCGGCTACTCGACCATCAAAACCACAGCTTCGAATATGTAGGTAGAAACTAAAAGCAAAGAAATGGTTTCACAAATGCTAAAAAATGCGGGGAAGCTGAAAGGAACTGGTGTCTATGTCAGCCCGGACTACACGAGGGAGGAACGACGAAAACGAATGCAACTGCTGAAAGTAAGAAAAGCGATTAAAAACAAACACCCAAAAGGGACACCACTGATGCTGGGATTAAAATTAAACATTAAAAATAAAACAATCACTGTAACGCAAGAAGGCAAGTTAATTTGTGATAATCGTGATGGTTTGGAAGTGTTAGAGGAACTGTTTGGCGATCTTCAACTAAACGAATACAAAAATGAAGCAAAACCAAAACAAACAAATGTGGCAATTGTCAATATTGGAGAAGAGCTGTCATCACGACCATCGGTTTCAACAGTCGTAAACCAAGAAGGAGATGAACCACCGCCACCGCCATCTATACACTAACAACGTAAGCTGTGAAAAAGTGTTGCCGTCTGTCAAGCATGTAACCAAAATTATCTCAAAAAAAGTACTAACAAAACAATTGAATTAAACAATATAAAAATACTAGCATATAATATCGCCGGGCTAGCTAACAAATTATTATATGTAGATTTCTTTAAATTTGTAAAGGAGCATGACATATTTTTTTTATTTGAAACGTTTTTAACACATAAACATTTTGAAACTTACACTAAATATTTTTCTGAATACAATCTTCACTGGGTCCCTGCGACTCGAACGTCAAATATTGGAAGAGCTAGTGGAGGAAGCCTGTACGCTTTTAAAAAGCAATATATCCGATAGGATTTCGTTAAGAATAATGATTACGTGTACATAAAAATCAATAATTTGAACGAAACATATCATATTATACCAACTTACCTTAATTGCAATTCTTGGGATAAAGACTTCTATGAGCTTAATGAATTTCTTAATAGCGTCGATTTAAACAATGTTTTACTGATCGGAGATGTCAATGCTCGAATAAGCGAATACCAAATAATGAGTACTGTTTGTACAACACGGATGGTAAAGCTTGAAACACGTAAATCAAAAGACAAAACAATAAACCGAAATGGTCGCAAAATATTAGAAATGTGTCAGTCATATGATTTATTCATTTTAAACGGATGTTGTAAGGATGATAGAGATGGGGAATTCACCTTCATAGGAGGTCCGGGCAAATCAGTTATCGATATCTGCGCAGTATCACCTGAATTAATATATCAAATTTCCTCTTTTCGCGTTGGAACCAGGACGTTCTCCGACCATATGCCAATTGTGGTTGATTTTAAGCTTATCAACGATATTAAGGATCACTGTGAGCTCAGTTTGCCCCCAAAACTGGTTTGGAAGGAAAAAGATAAGTTGTTGTATGAAGCAAAATTATCAAACGAATTGCAGAACGCTTGCGCAACCTTTATCAATCAAGCGACCGCCGAAGAAAAGACAAATTTATTAAATAATTGCATTAAAACTGTAGCACAGACAAACAATGCAACTAAAAAACAGAACTACCGACAGAAGTGGTTTGACCAGGAGTGCTATATAGCAAGAAATCAGTCCCTTACACTTCTAAGAAAAATAAAACGCTCGCATGACCCCAATGAAACACTCACGAAGCATTATTTAATAGCTAATAGAAATTATAAAAAGCTATGCGAGCACAAGCGCAAAGAATACTTTATATCGGCAGCATTAGACCTAGCAACAACAAGGAATAGTAAAAGTTTTTGGGATAAAATAAAGCAACTAAAAGGTTCTAAATTGATCTGTGGTATACACTTAAATGCCGCGAAACTAGGCGACTATTTTAAAATATTACTGAACCAGAACCCAACATATTACTCTTTCCAATATGCAGAACCTCTAATAATGGATGCAGTGCTTGACCAGGATATAACAATGGGAGAGCTCGTAACCGCCCTGAAAAACACACCAACTAAAAAAGCACCAGGACCCGATCGCATCTCAAATGAGTTCTACAAAAATGCGCCACTCAACCTTCGTACGTATATGCTCGATTTATTTAACCATATGTTCCAAATGGGAGATATACCACAATCTTTTAGAGATGCTATTGTGTATCCGATACACAAAAAATGCGATGTCAATGAAGCAAGTAACTATAGGGGTATTTCCTTTATGAATTCCATCGCAAAAATATTTTCCTCTCTTCTCTTATGTCGCATTACAGCATGGATTGACAGAAATACGATTCTCAGTGAATACCAAGCTGGCTTTCGTAAGGGATATTCAACTGATGATAATATATTCACCCTAACAGCAATAGCACAATACTTTCTAAGACAAAAGAGGAAGCTGTATATATTCTTCGTTGATTTCAAGGCTGCTTTTGATTCGATAGATCGCAATGCATTGTTCTACAAATTATCACAAAAAGGAATGTCGACAAAAATGCTGAAAATCATAAAAAACATGTACAAAAATACCCGCCAAGCTGTGTGGGATGGTAAAAGTATATCTGATTGGTTCGAGACAAGGTCTGGAGTCAAGCAAGGTTGTCTGCTAAGCGCAACTCTTTTTGCATTGTTTATAGATGATATTTCTTTACATCTACCTGCCGGTATCCAATTTGCTGGGATTAATATTAAAACCCTTCTTTACGCTGACGATATCGTTATATTAGCTGAATCCCCCCACAGCTTACAACTCATGATAAATAAGTTAAACATCTTTTGTAAAACATGGAATCTAACTGTTAACCTCGAAAAATCGAAGATCATGATCGTAAGAAACAGACAAACAAAGCTGGAAAAAAAATGAAAAATGGTTTTTTGATCGCTCGGTAATAGAAGTTGTAAAGGAATACAATTATCTCGGAATGCGCCTCGAACCAAATATGCATTTAAACAATCATCTCGGAAAAAACTGGATGCAGCCAAAAGTCTGATAAATACTTCATGAAAACTATAATTAACAGACAGGAAATTCCAACTTCCGCAAAATACAAAGTATTCAAAGCGGTCATGCGTTCCGTAATGTGCTATGCCTGTCAAGTGTGGGGTTATACACAATACGATGAAGTAGAAAAACTTCAGCGATTCTTTTTAAAAAAAACTATTTTACCTCCCCACAACAACACCTAACTACATTCTGCAGCTCGAAACTGGTCTACCAAGTCTCTTTATACATACACTTAAACTACATTTCGACTATATTTTGAAAATTCTTAATCTGGAACAGAATAGGATTCCGCTAATTGTTACCAAATATATATTCGATAACAAAGTGCATTGGGTAGAGGAGTGGAAAAATCTGGCACAAAAATGTGGAGTGGAACTGACCATACAGTATCAAGATAAGATTATGCTAAAAAAACAGCTTTACACAATTTTAGAAAGAGTGGACCTATGCCAACACAATGAATGTATTGGACAAGCGACCTCCTCAGTCAGCAGATTGATATATCCTGAGCTTAGCTACAATTTAGAAAACAGCTACTTCAATGAAAATTACAGCGCTCGAGCGATATCGCTAATTTGCAGAGCAAGAGGTGACCTCTTAAATTTAAATGGCACACAGCTCAATGTACTCTGTGCAACCTCCAGTCAAAAGAAGACAGCTAACATTTCCTATCAGTATGTCCGATATATAAAGAATTTAGACTTACCTATTTTGGAAAACCCTCACTCACAATGGAACAAACAAAACAAATTCTAAATGGAGAAAATTGGTTAAATCTTTATAACTATCTAGAAACAGTGTCATCCTATAGATACAAAATAATATCTGAATATAAATAGAGTAGTTTTGTCATGCTTCGACGCTTCTGCTTTAAATAATAAATAGCTTCTTTCTGTAACAAAAATAATTTGCAACTATAATCACAATGTTCAAACTTTTCAATCAGGCAGACGGCAACGCCAACGCCTTATTATTTTATTATTTGTATTATTACATTTGTTAAGAATACTGTAATAAAATAAAATCTAATCTAAATCTAAAAAAAAATCTAAATCATAAGACTTCCACGATGGATTAACCTGCTCAGCAAGTCAAGCACAATAGAGTTGCATGGATTTAGCGATGCTTCAGAGAACGCATACGGTGCTGCAGTTTACATATGGTCGAGGGATGACCAGGGGAAAGTCCACATGCATCTGATGATTTCAAAATCCAAGGTGGCGCCTATGAAGGCAGTAAGTCCTCCCCGTCTTGAACTATGTGGCGCAGTTTTGCTTGCCAAGCTTCTCAGCTACACTGCCCAAGTACTTCGACTGGAAGATGCAGTTATGCATGCCTGGCTGACTCAATGATCAACCTCAGTTGGATTCGGGCCCCAGCAGCAAGATGGGAAACTTTCGTGAGAAATCGAGTTGGCGAGATTCAACGACTAACACCGGTCAGAATTTGTAAACACATACCCACGCAACAGAACCCAGCCGATGCGGCGTCACGAGGTGCGTTACCGTCCACATTGGCACACGGGACACTTTGGTGGAATGGGCCTTCGTTTCTGCGGGAAAATTGGAGTTTTGAATGTCCTGCTCAGCCTTCAAATCTCACTACGGAAGAAGGAAAAAATATTGTACATGTTCATCATACCGAGGTTTCAGAAAATTACATAATCCCATTAACCAAACGTTTTTCAGATTTAGGTCGCCTCGTAAGAACGATGGGTTATTGCATGCGTTTCATCAACAACGCTCGTAACCCCCACCACACCAGAGTCTCTTGCCCCTTATGTCCGGAGGAAACGAACAAAGCACATAACATAATTGCAAGATGTTCACAACACGACATGTTTCCCGAGGGGATTTGCAGGGCCAGAGGCTTGGGAGCACTCAACCCCTTCACAGACAATGAAGGAATCGTCCGAGATGGCGGCAGGCTCAAACACTCAGATATAGCCTATAATCAACGTCACCCTATAATTTTAGATTCAAGACATCATCTGACTGATATCATTATACGGGATGCAGACGAGAAGACATTACACGGCGGGATACAATTGATGATCTATTTTCTTCGAACTAAATATTGGATCATCAACATGAAGCGGACATTAAAAAGGTACCTGCATCGATGTACCATTTGCTACCGGTTTCGTAGCAAGGCAGCCCAACAGCTAATGGGAGAATTACCAGCAGCGAGAGTGACGATCTCCAGACCATTCACTCATGTCGGCATCGATTATGCTGGACCACTCACCATCAGGGCATGGAAAGGACGCAGAGCCAAATGCTACAAGGGCTTTTTTTTTTTTTGGTTGCGCCAATGGATGTGGTAATCTTCTAAAGATGCGGTAGCCCGTGCTACCAACATGCACGATTCGCAAACCCGAATAATCGATGCCAGGAGTGCGCCTGACGTACTAATCCACACCCTATCTCCTTCAACCACTCTCCCCGCGGGACTGCCGTTAGGTATTACTTCGCGGGGCTGGTTAGCAACTCATGCTAAATCCTCCGGGTCCGCCATTTCGGCCCTTCTAAGTCTTTCAAGTCTCCTTAGTTCTTCGTGTACACTCGTTATAAAGGAGCATACTTCCAGCCAGTCATCTTCTGACCTTAACATATGGCTTATTAGACTTTGAGGGTTTGGTAAGTTCGCTCTTCCCCCTGCAAAGCGCCTACAATGGAACATTTCGTGCTCCGTATCTTCTTCTTCGTCTGGGCATTCGGGACAGAAAGGCGAGCTATCGTGACCAAATCTGTGAAGGTATTTCCGATAGCCGCCGTGCCCCGATAAGAACTGCGTAAGGTGGTAGTTGCAGTCCCCGTTTGTTCTTTTTGTTCAGACCTCAATAGTGGGGATCAGTTTGTGGGTCCATCTGCCTTTTGCCGTGTTATCCCACCTGGCTTGCCATAGTGCCATCGATGTTTCCCTCTCTTCTAGTTTGACCCTTCCATTAGGGACCTCTTGCCGGTTGGCTGTTTGCCTAAGGTAAATCCTTTGCATCTCGCTGGCAAGAATGTCGATGGGGATCATTCCCGATATAACGCAGGCTGCTTCATCCGAGATTGTTCGAAATCCCCTTATTGTTCGTATTCTGCATAGCCTGTATGCTGACGAGAGCTTTCTCCTGGTTTCGTTTGTTTTTTAGAGCCCCCGCCCAGGCCGGTGCAGCGTATAGAAGTATTGAGCTGACCACTCTGGATAGTAGAATCCTTATTATATATCCAGGTCCACCGATGTTTGGCAGCATTCGGGAAAGAGCTGCTTGCATTTGTGAGGCCTTCCTGCCGGCGTACTGGATGTGTGTTTTAAAGTTTAGCCTGTTGTCGAGCATTACTCCTAGGTACTTAAGAGACTCCTTAGACCTGATGGTTTGATTCCCAACCCGGAAATTTGCAAATTCCACAGACTTTCGGCTGGTTATCAAGACAGCCTCAGTCTTGTGGTCAGCTAGTTCTAAGCCGGCGGACTCCAGCCATTTTTTGATTTTGGCAACTGCTTCATCCGTAACGGACTCTATCTCGTGGATGTGTTTGGCCACCGTTACTACGGCGATATCGTCAGCAAAACCGATCACCTTAACCCCTTGAGGCAGCGTTAGTCGCAGGACCCCGTCATACATTATATTCCACAATAGAGGTCCAAGAACGGAGCCTTGTGGTACTCCCGCGGTGACTTTGTAGTACTTAACTCCATTATCAGTCTGATACCTTAACTTTCTATCGGTAAAGTAATTTGCAATTATGTTCCGCAGGTACACCGGCGCTTCCATTTTGGCCAGCGACCTCCTAATGCATGACCAGTTCGCCGAGTTAAAGGCATTTTTAACGTCCAGCGTCACAACCGCGCAGTATTCCTTTGTTCCGCCTCTCCACCTTTTTCCCAGTATTGCTTCAGCTGCTGTGTCTACTACCGCCTTTATGGCATCGACGGTAAAACGCGATTTTCTGAATCCATACTGGTAATTTGACAAAGCCCCTTTATCTTCGGCCACCTCGAGCAGTCTGCCGTATATGACACGTTCTAAGATTTTTCCCGTTGTATCCAGCAAACATATTGGCCGATACGAAGATGGTTCTTCTGGTGGCCCTTTTGGTAGCAAAACCAGGTGTTGAAGTTTCCATGGTTTAGGAAAAACCCCCTCCTCAAGGCACTTTTGCATCGTTGCAATAAAAAGGTCTGGTCTTTTTCGAACAGCTGCTTTGAGTACCATATTAGGGATGCCATCGGGTCCGGGCGCTTGGTTGTCGCCTACATTCCTGCATGCATCGCTTAGATCCTTCGTGGTGATTGCAGGGATGCGTTCTTGGTTAATCTACCTTATGATGGTCATTGAAGTAGACGGCCTATGTGGGAATAGGTGCTCTACTATTTTCGTCAGCATTGCCGGGCAGGATATTTGTTGGGACTTACTACCCTTCAGCTTTTTTGTCACAATCCTGTAAGCCATCCCCCAGGGGTTTAGGTCTGCTCCGTCGCATAGTTGTTTAAAACATCTCACCTTGCTGTCCTTAATGGCCTTTTCGAGATCCCGTCTTGCTAGCCTGAAGGTAGCTAATCGTTCCTGGAATTCTGGCCTTCCCCTGGATCGCTGGGATCTGCGTCGGGCCTTAAGACACGTTGCTCTAAGCGTTCTGATTTCGTCGTTCCACCAGTAACAATGTCCACCCCTTTTACTAGTTGTTCTTCTAGGCATTGCAGCATCGCACGCTGTGGTGATTTGCTGCATCAGTTGTTGGGCCAAGGTCTCCGCTTCTTCGCTGCTGTATGTATAATGAGTGTTCATCATTTCTTCGAACGCATCTCTGTCGAAGTACGTGTCCTTCCTTGTTCATGACAAATATGATCGCCTGGTGGTCGCTGTGCGTATATTCTTCGCTAACTCGCCATTTCGTTTTGCGCAGGAGTGAGTTACTCATAAAGGTGATATCTATGATAGACCCCTTGCCCGCTTTCCGGAATGTGTTTTTTGCACCGTTGTTCGCCAAACTTACGTTCAGTATTGCGAATGCTTCAAGGAGAGCTCGTCCCCTTGCATTCGTGGTCCTGCTGCCCCATTCTGTAGCCCAGCGTTGAAATCACAAGCAATAATCATTGGGTGTTTTCCTCGCGCGTCCGCTACGACGCGCCTTGGGGGGTGCGTAGCAACTGTAGAAGTAGATGCCATTAATCCTAGCGGATGCGAAGTAGTCCGCCGCCCCACCGATTTTTTGTATAGCGTGGATTCCACAGGTCCATATCGCTGCCGTCTTTGATCTATCTTCTGTCCAGCTACAACCATCCAGAGATTTGTAGGGCTCGCTAATTAGGGCAATATCTACTCTTTGTTCCCTTGTCGTTTGTGCCAGCAAATCCTGCGCGGCCGCACAGTGGTTAAGGTTTATTTGGACGACCTTCATCATACTTTATTGGTTAGGGCCTTCTTGAATACCGAACATTGCCCACTGCCAGCCACGTGTCCCGCGTTCTCAGGCTTGTCCTCTTTACACCAGAAGCATAGCGGTTTCTTTGTGCAAATTTTGGCAATGTGCCCTTCTTCCCCTCATCTTCTACACTGTTTGGATCGATCATGATCGCTCTTGCAGTGACGCGCCGTGTGCCCGAATTCTAAGCACCTAAAGCACTTTGTTAGCGTTATCTGCACGCCTCCGTAGGCCTCCTCCGTTAGCTCGATATGTTCGCTTCGCATACCTCTTTCAGCTGGAACTGCGATTTAATGGCCTCACAGATATCGCTCTTGGTGGTGACCTCGTCGATTTCTATCGTAGTTCGGTGTGTCAGCGTCCGGACCTCCGCATAAGTGCCGAGAGTTTCGCCGAGCATTCCCTTGAGCTGCTCGGTTTTTTCACCTGACTCCTTCAGCTGGAACAGCTGGTCGCCTTTTTGCGTTCGCCTAATCCTTGTTACGGATTCCCCGAAGGTACCAAGTTTGGGGTCGGCTTTAACTTGCGATAGTATTTGGGCATATGAGAGCTCTCCCTTGGCTGCTATCACAATTGCATCGGGTCATGTATTCTCTTTTATTGTCCTTGGTTTCGTGGGCTCCTTTTTTTATTAAGGACTTTTGACCAAGCGTTGTTGTCATCGCTCACTGCCTGGCCGCCCTTCGCTGTTTTGTCAGCCTTCGGGGGTATAGCTTTAGCACCTTTTTCAACTTTGCCATTATTTTGGCTATCCACTTTGCTCCGTGATGCCTTGTTTCTAGAAGCCGATGGTGTTTTCTGTCGGCGCTTTGAACTCGGGGTTTCGCCGTTGGGTTCCGGTCTTCTTTTTGAGTCCGCGACTACTATTTTTAGCCATGGTGATGTCTGCGAGGCGTTGTTTTTTCGTATGACCTCTTTGGCTTTATCGTCGTGCATCTCAATTGCAGAGAGCTCGTAGAACGCCTTGATACGTTCAATGGCATCTCTCATTGGCTGGTGAATGGAACGCCTCTTACAGTCGTCTACCATTTCCACCAACATTTTAATCTGTTCTCCCAGTTTTTGGAAGACAGACAGCTGGGTGGATGGTTGTGGTTCCGAAGTCACGTGTGTCGGTTGTTCCACGCCTTCCTCCGACATCCTCTGAGGCGTTGGCGCCTTTTCTATTGGTGACCTCTGCATCGTCGAACTTCTCTGGAAGGGGTTCACGCAATTATCTCCACTTACTCCTTTGAAATTATTATTTGTTGATGTGATCATGTTTGTTGGGTCCCCACTCAGAGCCGTTATCAATATTCGAGTGTGTAGTCAACTTTTGATCCCATGGTTATCTATGCAAGCAGTGAGGCCATGCGAGGGTTGACACAAGCCCTTATGGGGTCTTTTGGCAGAGCCAGATCGGTGTTAAACAGGAATGTTACATCTGTACCTACACCACCAACTTAATGGCGACGAAATATTGAGCGTTCTCTGAGGCCTGCCAGGGTTTTAACGGGACGGGGGCGCTTGCAGCATTAGCCTGGAAGCCATTTCAACAGGATTTCACTCCTGCTTACTGAGGTAACAGAATACTACAAGCGTCAGCATTTAAAGCTATCATTCATATTCGTTTTCCAGTATACCGTAATTAAGACCTTACTGGACACAGTCTTAATGCAGAAAAAAAAAAATAAAATGTACCGGTGTCAAGTGTTCAAGTGAAACGGTAAGGGTGTTAAAATAGAACACGGTTGATCAGCCAGGGGCAGATACGTTTCTGTCTCCAAGATTAGATGTTTATATATCCCACGTTGTGGCGGGTACATCTGGGTCTCGCCAATTACATTAGTCTGTATCCATCGCAGCCACCTTGTAAGGTGGGGGGCACTTTGTTGAAGACGGTGCCTATACGTCTTGTCACAGAAAGTTCATAGGGGTTCCTGTGACCTTTTAAGCCACGCCCTCCTTTTCTGTCGCTCTTGGTCGAGGACTGCGTATTGGTTTTTCGCAGCTATAGCCTGCATATCTGCAGGCCGTTCACCATACGCCACATGTGTTCCCACAGTAGCCGGTGCCCGACTATCCCATCCGTGTTGCACCGGCCCATCTGCCAAACTCCGAAACATAGTCAAGACTACTTCACGGAGCTTATAGCATGATGTGGTGGTATCTCACCGGGCGACAAGGGCTACATTTGTATCTTTGTTTGTCTATCCACAAAGGCTATACATCTAGAAGCGGTTAGCGACTTGACGACACAGGCATTCCTTGCAGCATTTCGGCGATTCGCCGCAAGGAGAGGAGTCAGCAGCAATGTCTATGGTGACTGTGGAACAAATTTTGTAGGAGCAGAGGCTGAGTTAGGTCGTCCTCTTAAAGCTGGAGTCCACGACTGGAAGGAAGTTGCTGAGGTGTTATCTACACAGGGAACCAAGTGGAACTTCATTCCACCTGATTCTCCTCACTTTGGAGGATTGTGGGAAGCGGGTGTCAAGAGTATCAAGTACCACTTCAGAAGGATCGCCGGGAATGGGACACTCACCTTCGAAGAGCTCACCACGCTTTTAACCCAAATCGAAGCGTGCCTGAACTCGAGGCCTTTGTGCCCCTTATCAGAAAACCCGAAGTATTTCCAAGCACTGACGCCTGCGCACTTTCTCATAGGAGAGGCTCTCTTTACTGTTCCTGAGCCTGATCTTACGATTGGGAAACAATCTTATCAAGACCGATGGAAGACATTACAAGCCCATTTACAAAATTTTTGGAAACAATGGCAGGTTGAATATTTGGCTCGTCTACAACAGCGCCTCAAATGGCTGAAGCAGTGTCCCCAACTCCAAGTCGGGGATCTGGTCCTAGTCAAGGACGAACGACTTCCTCCAGCTAGATGGAGCCTCGGCCGAATCACGGAAACACATCCAGGAGCAGATCATTTAACCAGGGTGGTGAAGGTAAAAACCCAGCAAGGAGAACTGCTTCGACCTATCACTAAATTATGTCCACTACCCACCAACGAATTACTCAACACTACACAATAATCCAGAATTCCACTTAGCGTATCAACAATAATTCAAACATATAATATTAATCAACACAAACATCAATCAACACACAATATTAATCATCACACTATTAAATATCACAATATCAATCATCACACAATATTAATTATTGAAATATCAATAAACGTAACATAACATTGGTGGTCCTGGATACGCAAGAAGGATCCTACTTTCCAGAGTAGTTACATCAGTCCTGTTGTATGCTGCCCCAGTCTGGGCGCAAGCACTGAGGACGAAGGAGACCAAAAGGAGACTACATACAGGCTCTGCGCGCTACGGACAATCAGCGACTTCCGAACCATATCGGATGAGGCCGCCTTTGTAATAGCTGGAATGGTTCCCGTCGACATTCTTGCAGATGAAATGTTGAGGATATATAACAAAAGAGTTTTAAACCAATACGATGCCAGTGAAATCAAGAGAATTAAATCTGAAGAAAAGGCAGCGTCAATAGCTATGTGGCAAGCTCGTTGGAATAGCACAACGAAAGGCAGATGGACATACAAACTTATACCGACAATCCAGGAATGGATAGAACGTAACCATGGAGACTGTAACTACAACCTTACACAGTTCCTGTCAGGCCACGGTGGCTATCGCAAGTATCTGCACCGTTTTGGGCACGACAGCTCACCATTTTGCCCTGAATGCGTAAATGAAGATGAAGACACGGAACACGCAGTATTTTATTGCCCACGCTTCATGGCATGGAGAAATACTTTGCCCAGCCCGTCACTTATCATCGACCACATGTTGCAGTCTGAAGAGAACTGGGCGGAATTATGCAATTTTATAACCATCCTACAAAATGAGCTACGGAGAATAGAAAGGCTAAGAAAAGCCACAGCAGAAGCCTCAGAGGCCGCTGAAACACCAGAAGCAGGTGACACAACACGATTAGCTTGAATGCTAACCAACCCCGCGAAGTAATACCTAACGGCAGTCCCGCGGGGAGAGTGGTTGAAGTGTGTGGGGTGTGGATTAGTACGTTTAGGCGCACTCCCGGCATCGATTATTCGGGTTTGCGAATCGTGCATGTTGGTAGCACGGGCTACCGCATCTTTAGAAGATTACCACATCCATTGGCGCATCCAAAAAAAAAAAAAAAAAAAAAGCGTCTATCATCGAAGTGTGGACAAACCGAGCACACGGCAGCTGCAGCTACCACCTTACACAGTTCCTGTCTGGACACGGCGGCTATCGGAAATACTTGCACCGGTTTGGATACGATAGCTCACCACTTTGTCCAGAATGCTCAGAAGAAGAAGAAGATACCGAACACGCTGTGTTCTACTGCGAACGTTTCCAAAAATGGAGAAATAACAACAAATTATAAACGACATGGTGAACTCGGAAGATACCTGGACGGAAATCAGCACACTTGTTATTAGTGTACAAAATGAGCTGCGGCGAATTGAAAAAAGAAGGCGAGAAAAAACAACGAACACTGTGACTAGAGCATAAATTGCTAACCAGCCCCGCGAAGTAATACCTAACGGCAGTCCCGCGGGGAGAGTGGTTGAAGGACGTAGGGTGTCGATTAGTACGTAAGGCGCACTCCTGGCATCAATTATTCGGGTTTGCGAATCGTGCATGTTGGTATCACGGGCTACCGCATCTTTAGAAGATTACGGCATCCATTGGCGCAAACAAAAAAAAAACACACACACACGCGTATACGCAACTGACGCCACAATTTAACAAATTTAAATTCAAATTTTAAATTTCAAACACTAAAAAATTATCTTTAAATTACAACAATCACTTAGAACAAACCTGAAATCAACTTTAACACACACCACGAATATGGAAAACCCGGATTAACAACTTAATTCAGCGGAACCCGAATTTTTAAATTTTAATTTTTTTCACCACAGCCACGGAGAAACTACACGACAAACAACAACGATATGTTATGCATGCACCGTCGCGCGAACGAAACTCTCAATGGAAATAACTTTACTACACAACGGCACTCGCACTTATAGAGCTTTCGTTGAAAATCTTCGTCTTCAATCAACTGAACAACAACACAATCGATTGCTTGGATTGGGTGCCAGTGCATATGCATGGTGTATGGAGAACATTGGGAGAACCGGTCTTGTGCGTGGAAAAGGAAACCCATCAGACTAATGCGAGAAACAGATTGGCACAGCAACAGCAACTTTGACAGCCACAGCGCACTTTTTAGAGCCCCTGCTTTTTAATGGCTGAAGTTACATTACCACAGCAACATCGACATCGACATCGACGTTAGAGCTAAGTCCTAAATTCAATGTTGCTGTGCAACGGCTACCAACACCACGGTGACTTTTTCAGTTCTCTCAACTTTCGAATGCTGACATACTGAAGGTGCAGCATCATTACCAGATATAGACAAAAAAAATTTCAGCAGTCTACAAATTATTCTCATCTTTTTTTATTCTTACAAATCAATTCTTTTTTTTGATTTGCAGGCGTCAAATTATTTACTGTCGGTTGGACGTGATTTTGAATTCTAGTTTTGCAATGTGGAAACGAGTTATCTACTAATTCAATCGTCGTGAGTTGTGTTAAAATTAACGTTTGACAAGCTATTAAAAGAAAAGTGCATACGAATTTTGATTTGATGTTTGATTGGGCAGCAAACATCTGAAAAACACTGTCGAAAATGACATCAGATATGTTTTTCGAATTTTATACTTTAGCTACCACCAAGTATCTATACTGGTATTTACCTGCTGGTACTAAGTACGTGATTTGTTCTAACATTTTACAGGACGTCATGTACCTACCTAATATCATTTTTTCGCTTTTACCATTTATTTTTGAAGATATAAAAGGTAATCTGGTAGTGCTGCGTTGCAATCAACTCACAACAAATTTTGTTTTCCTCCCTTGACAAAGTTGCTGTCGATGTTTCCAATGTGTTTCATGCGACTTCTGCTGTTGAAGTTGCTGCTGCTGTCAAAGTTGCTGTTGCTGGTGCTGTGGTAATCTGTTTCTCGCATAACTGTTGGCGGCAGGAGGCCCGTCAATGCTGTTATTGTTTTTTTTGTTGTGTTGTTTCTTTATGTTCTCTGTTTTGATTTGTTTGCTCACAAGCTGATATATATATTTGTTTCCATGAAATTTTATTTAATCACCTGAGTCTCTTTTTATGTACTGATTATGAGAGTTGCCAGCGGCGAATTCTGAAGGAAGTAAGAGGCGAATATGAAACAGTATAACAAATCAGAGAACGTAAATAATACCATCCAAGAGGGAATAACACTTGCAGTGACGACGCATAGTCCCCGGGCGGGGGAGAATGTTGGAGACTACGACGTCTCCAAAGTAAAGTACTGGAGGCAGCCTTATTCCAAAGACTACTGAACACAGCTTTAGTAACAACAATGCCCAAATGTCAAATGTCAAATTTCAAATGTCATAAAAAAGACTCAAATTGTTAATTTTCAAATAAAGTAATTTTATTCTTTTTTACAACGTGATCCAAGAAAGTTGAGTTCTTTATTCCGTTTTGCTAACGTAACTTTTAACAGTTTTTGGGTTCATACAGCTTGGCCTTTGTTTGAGCATTTTCCTTTGTCCGCGAATCAAATTGCCATTGTCAACGAGTAATATAATTGCGATTGGAAGTAATTCCTTTTTGTAATTTCACACTTTTTGTTTCTGCAACGAACATCATCTTAAATGTCAATTCAATAGGGTGACTAGTTTAAATAAATATACATATCTAATAAAAGCTACATAATATTTTGTTTACTTTATAGAATTTAATAACAATTCCATTTTATTTGTAAATACATATGTAGATGTGGCAGTGTCTTTAGAGTTGTGAGCATAGTCATTGTAAAAGATTCAAAAACGCTTTTAAGAGTATCATGAACATATGATATGATGATGAGGGTATCACGCATGTATTCAAATTGAACATACTCGTGGACAAACTAATTTTCAATATAGCTAAAGCTGTCAGCAGACTTTCAAGAGCTAACGATTTCCTTTTTTTTGTTGGAGGTCGAAAATAATGTGCAAAAAAAAAAAACAGACCGTTTTTCTTTTAATTTTAGAATAAAATTGGGTACAAAAAATTGAGATATTTTCAATGATTAACATTTTGAATTGTCGTGCAACCGGTGCATTATACACCGGGTTTATTTCTTTAAGTTTTACTATTATGCTATTTTTTACGTGCACAAATACTTTGCAAGAGTTTTCAACTCATTAACACAATAAACGTCAAATGATGTCAATTCGACGTCAGAATATGTCATTAAAGGGTGCATGTCGTGTACTCGGCATATTATTGACGCTGACATATGTTGGCATGCGTCTGTCTGTCACTCATATCTCCGCCTCATTAATGGCATGTAAATTTCGGAGAATAAAAAAAATCGTTGGAATTAAATATTTCTTGGACGTTTTTTAATCCATTGACATCGTAGCCATATATTCTACAATATTTCGAGTAATTATAGTGACATCAGAGTGGCATGCGTATGTCGTGTTTGGCATATAGTGTACTCGTAGGTTAGATTAGGTTGAATAGGGTGTGAGTTCATCACATAGGACCAGGCACCATATTGGACCCATCGCCATCCCTGGGGAACCTTAACGGTCAAATAACCTAAACCACTTCGCCCAAGCAATTAATTTCCCTACAGAACCTGAAAATTGTTTCAGTTTTGTTTTCGAGGCGAACCTCCTCCAAATTGTCGAAGAAGTACCTACCGAGGAATTTCCTCCTATACCGAGCAATAGCTTGACATTCACAGAGGAGATGAGTTATGTCCTCTTCGACCGACATGCAAGTCTTCGCAATACCTGCATATGTCTGTATCTGTTAGAAATAATCTCATAGCGTGCACAGATTTCTTCCTATCTAGCTTAGGCCACAGAGCCTTAGAGACCCTGTGCCCTACTATATTCAGCCATCTCTGATCTGCCCTGTTTTTAATATTCTCGAGAATAATTCTCTTGGCCACGGCTACTGGTGGTCTGATGCCCCCAATTGTTTCATTAGGTGGAAGCTCTGCTCCGGTTTTGGCCAGAACATCAGCCCTTTCGTTACCCTCAATATCACAGTGTCCGGGTACCCAACATAACCTGACTTGGTTCTGCGCGCATAATGCTCTGAGCATTGTGCGGCAGCTCCTGACTAGGTCAGATTTGATGATAAAGGACTCTAGCGCTTTTAGCGCAGCCTGACTATCAATGTAGATAGCGATATTCCTGTTGGATATTGATCCCATATCAAGTAGATCCGCGGCTTTGAGCACGGCCAGAACCTCTGCCTGGAACACACTGCATGTATCCAGAAGTCTTAATGACACTTGTAGGTCTATATCCCTGGAGTATATACCTGTCCCTGTACCCTCCTCAGTTTTGGAACCATCCGTATAATTCGAAATTTCATTTCGATATTGTACTTCGTACGGTGTGTCGAAGTCAATTTCTCCCAAACTTTCATCCGTTATATCGGGGATGTTGGAGAAGGATTCCATTAGTATGGAGCTATGTCCTACCTGTCTGGTTTTGAAGAACCCTGCGTTAGTTAGCCGAAGCGCACTATTACCTGCTTGCAATTTTATTTGTAGGTCCAGGGGTTAAAGATACATAAACGCCTCAAGTGCAGCTGTGGGTGTGGTGCGTAAAGCACCAGCGACGGCAGTGCAGGCTGTTCTTTGTACCCTGGTCAACATATCCCGTATATATAACTTATTTGTGGCTTTCCACCAAACAAGAGCTCCATAGGTAAGGATGGGGCTAACCACCATGATGTATAACCAATGCATAATTGTTTGATTCAATTCCCTATATTTTTCCTGCTGTTATCTTACAGAGGAAGACAGCATTATGAGCCTTTCGGACTCTTTTCTGAACGTTAAGTTTCCAATTCAATTTTTTATCTAGGACCATACCAAGATATCTTGCGCTATCCGAAAGGGAAAGCTCCACTCCACTAATCCTGGGCAGTTTGAAGGGTGGTATCTTGTATTTTGTACTAAAAAGTACTAGTTCTGTCTTTTCCGGGTTGACACGAAGTCCACACCATTCCGCCCATTTTCTGAGCTTGTTGAGGGCTGATTCCATGGTTTCACTCAAAGTGTTCAAGAATTTAGCCCGAACTAGAATTGCCACATCATCCACATAAGCGGTTACACTAAACCCTGCGTTATTGAGTTCTTTAAGTATATCGTCTATGACAAGAACCCAGAGAAGAGGAGATATAACCCCTCCCTGGGGAGTGCCTCTGGTAACCGATTTTCTTATTGAACTGTGCCCGAGAGTGGAATTGATATTCCTGGTGACAAGCATCGTGCAAAGCCAATTGGTGAAGCTATGATCTACCTTTATCTTTTCCAGAGCGCGTTTGATTGCCTCTGCCCTAACGTTATTGAAAGCCCCTTCGATGTCTAAGAAGGCAGCTAAAGCAAATTCCTTGTGGTGTAAGCTTTGTTCTATTTTACCTACCACTTCATGTAGAGCTGTTTCTACCGATTTACCTTTTAAGTATGCGTGCTGAGCATTGCATAGATTTCCATTGCAACACTTGCTTCTTATATGGATATCAAGAAGCCTTTCGAATGTCTTGAGGAGAAATGACGAAAGACTGATGGGTCTATAGTCCTTCGCAGAGGTATGACTTGGTTTACCTGCTTTGGGTATGAAAACCACTCGTACCTCTCTCCATACCGTGATTATGTAGCCAAATTTAAGGCAATGTATAAACATTTCCCTGATTCTACCTGTAACCATAGCCGGGGCATTTTGCAGCATAGCCATGCATTTTTTTTTTGAGACTGTTCTGGGTTGCGCTGTATCAGTATACACTTTTTCTCAAAACTTGATAAAAATGGAGGGAAATTGAAACGCGTCTTTTTTGGCTTGGGTTGTAAAAACGTTATAATCATTTATTCACTTAAATATATATCAAAACTCTCGAAACTTCTTACATTATATATTGTATTGACCATTATTTACATTTAACATTTGACAGATTACAAAACTAACCACAAAGTGTGGAACTTAAAATTGAATGGCATTGCCATATGAACGTTACTTTACTAGTTAATATATACTGAACAAAATTGAACATTAATAACATAATTATATTTATTTATATTTCGCCAACATTCTCCCCCGCCGTGAACTCAGTTCGCAACATCGATGTTATCAGCACCTCAGTTGTTTTAATGCCAACCCTGGTATGTAGTCTTCTTACAATTGTTTAGAATGTCATCTCACGACATGAAAAGACAAATAGCATTAGCAATTTAAAAACAAACGTGCAAAAGAGTGACAACCACATAAAACAAGACATGTAATACAAAACAAGTAAAAGTGTTATCATCGGCCTGGCCGATGCTTTGATACCCTCCACTGCATAAAAGTCATGCAAAATGTTTGCCATGCGAGTTAGTATGTGTCTAATATTAGTTTTGTATGGTAGGTAGCAGAACTACTTTACCGGCATTGACAATTTTCAATACCAACCTGAAGACGGTAAAAAAAAGTCCTCTCACAAAATTTCATTCACCTAAGTCGAATCGTTTGGACGCTATCGTGCTTTCATAAAATTTCAGTTGCCAGAGAGAGACGTGGGTCTAATAGTGGTTTTGTATGGGAGGTACCAGAACTACTTGACCGACATAGCCCATTTTCAATACCAACCTGGCGACGGTAAAAAGAAGTCGTCTCACAAAATTTCATTCACCTAGGTCAATTCCTTTGGACGCTATCGTGCTTTCAACAGACAGACAGACAGACGGACAGACAGACAGACAGACAGACGGACATGGCTAAATCGATTCAGAATGTGATCCTGATTCAGAATATATATACTTTATATGGTCTCCGGTGAATCCTTCTTGGCGTTACAAACGTAATGGCAAAGTGAATATACCTTCCTGTGGAGGGTATAAAAATATAATTGCAACGAAATGGATGCAATTGCAAATCATCTGCTCCGGTTCCGCTCACGCACAAGTCATAATGCAAGTGAGCAAGCTTATGTTGTTTTTATCGTCTTTTTCTTCTTCTTCTTCTTCGACGTTTGATGACGATGACTGCCGCTGTAGTTGTTGTTGTTGCATTATAATGCAATTCGCGAGTTGTAAATTTTCATTAAAAGTAGATGGACGTGGTGCGGTGGTTTTAGTTTATTTTGTGTTTAAATTTTTTTTGTTTATTCAAAATTTGATCAGTTTTTTTGTATTCAAGCGTTTTGTTTTTAAATAAAGTGAATGTTAAATTGTGGCGTAGGAGGAAGGTAAGTGTTTTGTGCATATTATTTTGATTTTGGTGTGAATGGTTTTTCATTAATAAATTTCTTTCTTGTTGGAGTTCTGTGATTGCGTTGTGTGTGTGAAAAGTCAAATGCGCGCGGTGAATTTTCATTTAAATTTTTTTTTCTTTTATTTGGTTCAATAAAATGATTGAATATCTAGTGGATTATGTGAGTTTTGTAGTGTGATTTTCGATTTATATTGAATCGAATGTTTATTGAGATTGTCTGTTGTTATTTGTTTTGCAGATGTGTTGATAGTTTGGTTGTGTCGTCATTGTATGTGTATACTGATTACGAGTATATATACGTGTTGTGTGATATAATTTTCATGATACTTTTATGTCATAAAAAGGGGTTGCCACACTACTAGTGCTGTGCAACAATTAGTATTATGATATTTTATTTTGGTGTTGAGTGAATTCTCATCTTATTAGGTATTGAAATTCCATATTATTATTTGTTTGTTTTGTGTTGATTTATATTGTGTTGTGTTGATTTAAATAGTTATGTTGTGTTGATGTTGTATAAATGGATGTAGTGTTGAGTTTTAATTTTATATTGTTGTGTTGAATGAAAATTTAATTTTCGATGAAAGTGTTGAATTTTTATATTACGCTGTGTTGTGTTGCTGTGTATTATGTGTTAATATGAATGTTGTATAGAATTTTGTGTTGAGTTTATTGTATATTGTTGTGTTGAATAAAAATATTATTTATAAAAGTGTTGAATTTTATATTATGTTGTGTTGTGCTTTGTGTTTGATGTTTTGGGATGATAGTTGTAGAATCTAGTGTTGAAATTAGATGTGTATTTGTTAATTATCAGTGTTCGCTGTATTGCTGGGTAAAGGACAAATTTTTGATATGGGGCGTTTCAGTTCGGTTGTTTCTGTTTTTAGAGTTACAACTCGTACTAAATTATCAGGCCCAGTGTGTAATTTTGATATTCTGCCCAGATTCCATTTTAGTGGGGAAGTCTTTCGTCTTTTATCAAAACTAAGTCTCCTTCCTTTAGAGTAGAGTTGACGATCTGGGTCCACTTTGGGCGTTGCTGAAGCCGGGCAAGATACTCACTGCTCCACAATTTCCAGAATGATTGCGGGAGGGCTTGGACTCTCTTCCAGCGTTCTAGGTGAGAAATTTTCTCCAGACTATATTCCGGTTGTGGTGGTGTTAATAACGGTTCTCCTACGAGGAAGTGGCCGGGTGTTATTGCTCCTAGGTCGTTGATGTCTTCTGACTACGGACACAAAAGTCTTGAGTTCAGACATGCTTCTACTTGGGTAAGAAGCGTGGTGAGCTCTTCAAACGTCAGAATCTGGTTGCCAGCTACACGCTTGAGGTGAAATTTCACAGATTTCACTCCCGCTTCCCATAAACCTCCAAAGTGTGGAGAAGCAGGGGGAATGAAATTCCACTTGGTACCTTCGCTGGCTAGTACATCTGCCACATTTCTCCAGTCGAACTGTGCTTCCTTTAATTGTTTTTGCAGTTCTGCATTACCGCCTACAAAATTTCGACCACAGTCACTGAACAATTCTCTGCAAAGACCTCGTCTTGCAACAAACCTCCTGAAAGCCCCCAAAAAGGTTTGGGTAGTCATATCGCCGACTAATTCTATATGTACGGCCTTGGTTGGTTTCAGAGTCTTGGCATTGCGTCCTCTCCAGGTTTTGACATCAATCGGTCCTGCGTAGTCAATTCCTGCGTATGTGAATGGACGTGATATCGTCGTCCTTGCTGCCGGAAGATTACCCATTGACTGCCTCAACGGTTTTGCTCTAAACTTAAAACAAATATTGCAGTTGTGAATTTGTTTCTTTACAGAATTTTTTAGATTGAAAATCCAAAACCGCTGGCGAATATATGCAATCATCTTTTCATTGCCTCCGTGAAGTGTTTTTTCGTGGGCATCACTGATGATACGCTTCGAAAGAAGATGATCTGCTTTTAGTAGAATCGGGTGTTTTTTGTTGAATGGGAGAGTAGAGTTCGACAGTCTCCCCCCGACTCTTAAAATCCCCTCTCCGTCTCTAAATGGTGTGAGTGCTTTGTACCCTTTTGTGATGGAACTTTCTTCTTCCGAAATGAATGTCTCTTCCTGAACACATTTGATGATCCGCGTTAATGCCTTCTCAAATTCCTGCGGCAATAATATGTCCGAGTACTGTTGAGAAGGCCTGGCTTTGGTTCGCATGCGTAAACAGTATGCAACGACTCGTACTGCTTTTGTTAGGGTTGAACAATTTTGCAAAATTTCGTTTACCACACTAACGAATTTATTCTTCATACAGTGATGAACAGTTGTGGAACGAGCTTCTTGATGGGTCTCCAGACAAGGTGGTTGGTCCGGGTATATTGCATCCCACTGATGCCTTAAGAAAGCTGGCCCTTCGCACCATAGCTGGTTTTCAACAATCAGCTGGATTCAGCTCTGATGGAATGTGTTTCCAAGTTATGTTGCTGCTAAACTTCTGGATTTGGGATACGCGGTTGCAGATGAATGTCTTCCACTTTAGCGGAGGAGCTCTAATCCAGCATAACGTGATGACTGAATCGGTCCACGCATAGACATCAACTGCTTCCAACTTCAGAATTTTTGTCGTTTCATGAAGTAATTTCGCCAGCAGTACAGTACCACAAGTTCCAATCTAGTCAATGTGATCATCTCTAATGAAGCAACCTTCGTCTTCGCCATCAACGGGTGCATGTGGATTTGACCATCCAGGACTCGCAAATAAACTGCTGCAGCGTATGCTTTTTCTGAAGCATCACAAAAACCGTGGACCTCAAGCTTCGAGATGTTTTTATCGGTGTTGATCCATCGAGGAATCTGGACCCTTTCAATCGCTGGAAGTTCTTGTCGAAAGGATAGCCACTCATGTTCCAATTCTGGCGGGATTGGTTTGTCCCAATCCAGTCCCCTACCCCACAGTTGCTGCATCATTATTTTGGCTTTGATGGTGCAGGGTGAGATCCACCCCATTGGATCGTACAGCTTAGCTATCGCGGATAGAATGGACCGTTTTGTGACTTCACCATCGCTAGTTTGTGTGACCTGGAATGAGAAGACATCAGGAATTGGCAGCCACTTAATGCCTAGTGTTTTGACATCACTATTTTCAACAAATGGTAACGAAAAATTCTCTGCCCTATCACTTGGCGGTATATTTTGCAAAACCTCTTCCGAATTGCTGACTTGTTTGCGAAGGTGGAAACCTGCAGTTGTTAAAAGGTCCCTTACCGCTTGCAATTTGAGCTGCGTCTCTTCAATAGTGTCGGCTCCACTGATAATGTCGTCGACATAGGTTTCATCTCTGATGACGGATGTTGCTAATGGGAAATTTGATGATGATACTGCTAGCTGCAAAAATACCCTAATGGCAAGATACGGTGCTGAAGCTGTGCCAAAAGTTACGGTCTCCAGACGGTAGATCTTCAGATCCTGATTAGGATTGTCCCGCCATAAGATCAGCTGGTAGTTCGCATCTGCTGTGTTTACTCGGATCTGACGGTACATCTTCTCGACGTCAGCGGTAATGGTAAACCTATATTTACGCCACATTAATATTATATCCATAACATTAGTTTGAACTTTAGGTCCAACCATCAACTTGTCATTCAAGGAAGAGCCAAAAAATGGTTTGAAAGTTGCGTCGAAAACGATTCGCAACCTTGTGGTGCTACTGGATTCCTTGATGACGGCGTGATGGGGAATAAAAAAATGAAATGTCGATTTTAAAACCTCATTGGATTCCTCGACTGGGGTCATATGTCCGAGCTCGATATACTCTGCCATACACTTTGCAGTCTCTTTGTGTTGGGTTGTGTCGGCTTGCAGTTTCATCCACCTGCAAGAATCCTATGACCGCACCTTGTTGTGTTGGGCCCATGCTTGGGAATTCTTCACATCTGGAAGGCAGACTAACTTGGTAGCGGCTATAAGGTAAGTGATTTTGGTGTTGTCTTAAATGTTTCTCACATTTCTTATTTTCCCCAGGTTTAAACTCTGAGTTTATATCGACTTGGTTGAAGAAGGTCCGGATTGTTGTTGATAGCGCCGATGGCACCTTTCCCAGCACGACCCATCCCAATTGTGTGTTCTGTGCTATTGGTCCTAAGCACTCGCCGTTTCGGACAACTTCTCCAAGTATGATTTGGCCGTATATGTCACTTCCTAGCAACATATCAACCTTTGCCGGAATGTTGAACGTCGGATCAGCCAGCTGCAAGCCCTTGAGGTAAGACAAATCTTCAGCATTAGTATATTGGGTCGGAAGGAGCCCAGTCAGGGATTTTAGGACAAGAGCCTGTACTTGGCCTGCAAAACTCGAGGTCAATGACGCGATTCTTAGATCGACGATCTTAGTGGATGCTCCACTGCTGACCTCCCCCAACCCACTAATCTTACTATATGTCCAGTTAGTCCTTAGCTTCAACCTCTGAACTGCTGCCTCAGTTATAAAAGACGCCTCTGAACCAGTGCCCTCAAAGTCAAAAAATTCCCATTACTGGCTTTCACATTGACTAAGGCTGTGGAAAGCAAAACTTGGGGGTTAATGTTGGCGTGATGAACTTGACGGCAAATTGTTGTCGATTTCTGATTGACCTTGGAGACGATTGGGGTTGTATCCTTGGATTTGGTGCACATTTGGGTTGTTCTGTTGCGTGTTGGACTGGCTTTGACAGTTATTGGTCGCTGCGGGCCAATTATTCACTGTGTGTTGTTGAGCTTGGGTTGAATCAGAAGCACTAGGGACTAATTGTATGTATTGTGTTGAAAATAGCATTATGTTGTAGATCCTGTGGGATGGGATGCAACAAAGTGTTGTGGCGCTGTTTGCAGTTATAGCAGGACTTCGAGCTAGGGCACTTGTTCTTAAAATGGCTGTAAGCAAGACAGTTCTCACAAACCCTAATGTTGTAAACGGTTTGTTTACGCTGTCCTTCATCCATTTCTAAAAAACTCCTACACTCTCTTAACGGATGGGGTGCTTGTTGACAAACCTTGCAGTTGATTTGAATTTTCTGCGCCTGTCGAGTATAGAGAACGTGAGTTACGGGTCTTGACTTGCTAAACGTTTTTGTGCCTGACTGCTGCTCCACGGCTTCTAGTGTTCGAAATCTGCACTGCAAGAACTCAAAAAAATCTTTTATTTTCGGCAGCTCCTTACTACTTCCTAACCTCTCTTCCCATAGCTGTTGTGTCGTGTTGTTTAATTTCTGAAGAATTATGAAAATCAAGATGGCATCCCAATGCTTGACTGGTACCTCCAAATGTTGGCAACGTGATTACAGGCAATCTTAACTCACTAACTCGTGCATCATCTGCTGAAGTGTTCTTCGTTTTGTCGAAAACATTTGGCGATTCCTCGGGCGTCAATTTGTCGATGGCATCTAACACTTCCGTTTTGTACTCAACGTAGATTTCTCGGATCATTCCATATGCTTTTTCCAAGTCTGCCACACTTAGATCAGCTTCCACCTTTCCACTGCCAAGTATCTGTTGATGATAGTGCTCAGCCATCGTAAACTGCTTTTCCATCATCTCGATGCGAGTTTTGAGATAATTAAGTTTACCTAACCTCAATTTATCAGCTTTTCCGAAATTTAACCTATCTTGCTTTATACTTGCGAGAATATTTAATTGGAGCTTGCCGTATGACATATTAAAATGTATGTGTTTTTCTTATAGATCACAAGAATATAGGTATAAAAGATATAATGTGCAGACTCACCTGCCGACAACAAAAATTGGAAAGTGTTGGACGTCTTTGTGCTGCTTTGAGACTTGGCTGCAAATTGTTGTTGTAAAACAGCATCAGACAGCAAAAAATGGGGTTGTATTGAATTTCTTCGGTGATGATTTGCAGCGTCGTTTGCGAAAATACCACACTACACACAGTAATTCAAATTCTTATGGAATTGTTAAAGAAATGTTTAATTGTCTTTTGATTTTCCACAGATTCACTACGGATCGAATGGACCAAAAATGTTCTGGGTTGCGCTGTATCAGTATACACTTTTTCTCAAAACTTGATAAAAATGGAGGGAAATTGAAACGCGTCTTTTTTGGCTTGGGTTGTAAAAACGTTATAATCATTTATTCACTTAAATATATATCAAAACTCTCGAAACTTCTTACATTATATATTGTATTGACCATTATTTACATTTAACATTTGACAGATTACAAAACTGACCACAAAGTGTGGAACTTAAAATTGAATGGCATTGCCATATGAACGTTACTTTACTATAAATGCATATTTTGCATATTTTTAAAATAAATGCATATTTTTGTGCATATTTTCAAAATAATAAACATAAAATTGAAAAACATGGGTTTCAATAAATTGCACACGCACCTTTAAAATTTTTTTCAATTGCAATCACTGTGAATTGACATTTGTGAAACATAACATAACATAGGACGATCGTTTTCTATGTATGACGGCCATATTATTCACCCCGGGTGTAAATCAGGTTTAAGTTAATTTTACACCCGATCATTAACCCGACAATTTTCACATAAAATGACATTTGTTTTTGCTGTTTTTGGCTAATTGGGGATTGATTTGATTTGTTGTGACATCAACATTTGGTCCAAATCGCTAGTTGTTGTGTCTGTTGGCGAGATGACGTCATACTAAATTGGAGCGTATTTATAGAGCAGCCCTTTGTAATAATACCCACCCCACATATGAACACTAAATTGAAAGGAAAATAATGTCAAATCTACATCCAAAGAAAGCTTTATATAAACATTTATTTTATACAGTTTAAGTACCTACCAAATTTAATACATAATTAATTAATGGATTGGCTTTACATTTAGTCTGTACATTTTGTTTTAACAATAAATTATTATAACGTTGAACAGAGTGGTTGTCTTTAATTGAACATACAAATCAAACATTAACAAGGTTGTCAAAGAACATTTTGGTCCTTCGAGCCGGTCAATTAATATTGCCTTGCATTTAAAAAAAATAAAATAATTAATAAAAAATCAACACAAGTCTGCAGTGTGTGTGGGTGATAATCGACTAAAATCAAAGTCCATCGTGGGAAACCAAGGACATCGTCAAAGACAAAGAGGCTTCAAACTGTAAGTCCAATTTCATTTATTTTATTCATAATTATACGTACTTACCTCAACAAAAACTAAAAACAAACAAATTAACATGTCATTTGGAAATTTGCAACTTGGCGTGCTTAAACGCATTTGCAATGATTTTTTAAATTTTGGGAAAGCCGATAGTGCGAGACTTATGCGTTTTAATTATTTGCAAACTAGGCTAGACATGATGAATGACTGCATGAATTTGGCAAATCATTACAATGAGCAAATCATCGGGGGTGGTAAAATTGAAGCCGATCTTCAAGATAAGGACTTCGAAAAAATTTACAACCAAATTATGGAGACGTATGCCAACTATAAGTCAGACGTTCTGGACGCTCTTGATAAGTTGTCCCGAAAGCAGCCTAGTACTACTGTTTCAAATGATGAATCGAAGTCGGCCATAAATAAAGATCTGTTACAAAGTGAACTTCGTTTACCACCTATTACTCTTCCGATTTTCGCTGGTGGATACGAAAAGTGGAGATCGTTCCACGATCTGTTTTTATCAGTAATCCACGAAAACAAATCACTGTCAGAAGTGCAGAAGATGCATTATCTTAAGTCTAGCATCTAGCATTATCTTAAGTTCAGCATCTTGTCATTGACAAAAATAACTACCAAAGAGCATGGGAGATTTTAAAAGAGCGGTATGACCATACTCGGGTATTAGTTAACACACAATTAAAACTTATCTTTAGTCAACCTTTATTTAACAGTGAGTCTGCGTCAAGCGTTAAGCGTATTTTCGACACGTCGCAAGAGATTCTTCACCAATTGGAGAATTTAGATGTACCAGTTGACCATTGGGATGTTATTTTAATTTTTGTAATCCTACAAAAGTTGCCAATCTCAACACAACAGCTATGGGAGGAAAAGTTAGGGAGCAATAAAGATTTACCAACAAAAAAAGAATTTTTCGAATTTTTACAATGTCGTTTTCGTTCATTGGAGGCAGTCGAACAGCAGGTACATAATGGTAATAGATCAAGTCAGGGAAGATCTGGGGTACAGCAAGTATACTATGCTCGTCAGGAGCAAAGACGACAGCTAAGTTGCAGAGTATGCCAGCAGGGACAGCATGCGTTGAGAGTTTGTAGAATTTTTTTGCAAATGGATATCGGTATGAGACGGCAGACCGTTCAAAATGTTAAGGTGTGTGTTTAGTCATAAACAATAAAGTCCAACAGAAAACTCAACTGAACTATTTATGTACATATATTGTAAATTTCCCAACCTCATTAATACTAATTATAAACAAAATCTAGTACTTTCTTGTGTTGACAATTTGATTTAAATCCGGCACCTAAGTGCCAAGGTCCGCCATCTTTTTTGTATTTTTGAAACTTGGCTAAACAAAACATCTTATGTACCTATAAAAGAAAGCAACAAATAATAAATTCATTCTTTAGTAGTCGATCATCGAAGCGTAACGTCGTTTTAATTTTCTTCCCGTACATCGTCGAGTTTTATTTTTTGCGAACAATTCTGAAAAAGGCTTCAGAATAGACATTTTGGCGCCGAACATAGGGCACGAGTTTAGTTGCTCATTCGCGGAAAAATAAAATAAAAAGAACCTAAGTGAATAAACTAAATACAGTTTCAATTTGAAACAAAGACAGAAACAATTACTTACTTACTTAGATGGCGCTACAGTCCAGGGTGGACCTGGGCCTCAACCAACACGCCTCTCCAGTTAGCACGATCTTTGGCTAACTGCCTCCAGTTGCGCACTCCAAGTTGGTTGAGGTCCCCTTCCACTTGTGCGCGCCACCTAAGGCGAGGTCTTCCTCTACTGCGTTGTCCCTCCGGGTTGGAATCGAAGACTCTTCGGGCCGGAGCGTTGGTGTTCATTCGCTCTACATGTCCTAGCCATCTTAGTCGACTGATACGTACTTTTCTGACAAGGTCGATGTCGCTGTACAGCTCGTAGAGTTCGCTGTTAAATCTCCTCCTCCAAAGCCCGTCAACGCAAACGGGACCGAAAATCACTCGAAGAATTTTGCGTTCGAAGCGACCAAGGAGATCTTCATCCGCTTTTGACAACGTCCATGATTCTGCGCCATAAACCAGGACTGGGATGATGAGGGTCTTATATAGAGTCTCCTTGGTGTTTCTCGACAAGGCCTTACTAATCAATTGCCTTCTTAGGCCAAAGTAACAGCGGTTGGCAAGTGTAATTCTTCGCTTGATTTCTGATGTGATGTCATTTTCAGAATTAATAGCGGAGCCGAGGTAGACAAAGTCCCGAACTACCTCAAAGTTATAGCTGTCTATCGTGACGTTCTGTCCGATTCGTCGATGTTGTGTCTCCCTTCTAGCATATATTTTGTTTTGCCCTCATTCACCGCTAAACCCATTTTTGCAGCCTCTGCACTGATACTTGCAAACGCACCAGTGACAGCTCGCTGTGTTCTGCCAATGATGTCGATGTCGTCAGCGTATGCAAGTAGTTGCACAGACTTTTGGAAAATTGTGCCCCTGGTGTTGGCTTGCGAGTTTCGCACAATTTTCTCAAGAATGATGTTGAAAAAGTCACATGACAGCGCATCACCTTGTCTAAATCCTTTTTTGACATCAAAGATCTCGGTGAGACTGTTTCCGACCTTTACGGAGCAGCGAGCGTTCTCCATCGTCATTCTGCACAATCTGACAAGTTTGGCAGGGATGCCAAAACTAGACATGGCTCTGTATAGCTCGTCTCTATAAATGCTGTCATATGCGGCTTTAAAATCGATAAATAGGTGATGAGTATCGATTTGGACTTCTTGGGTTTTCTCCAGGATCTGCCGTAGTGTGAATATTTGGTCGGTTGTGGACTTACCGGGCCTAAAACCGCACTGATAGGGTCCAATCAGTTCGTTGACAAATGGTTTCAGGCGTTCACACAGTACGGAAGACAGGATTTTGTAAGCGATGTTAAGGAGACTGATGCCTCTATAGTTGGCGCAGTTTAGAGGGTCTCCTTTCTTATGGATCGGGCAAACAATGCTGAGGCTCCATTCTTCAGGCATACTTTCCTCTGACCAAATTTTAGAAACGAGTTGGTGTATGCTCTCTACCAAGTCATCCCCCGCTGCCTTAAAAAGCTCGGCCGATAAACCGTCCGGTCCTGCAGCTTTGTTGGACTTCAGCTTGGATATTGCTATCCTTACCTCATTTTGGTCAAGTGGACGGAAGTCTTGGCTTTCATCGCCCAGGTTGAATGGTTCATTCTGCCTGACAGCGGAATTTGTGTCGTCTTCGCCGTTTAACAGTCTACAGAAATGGTTTTTCCATGTCCTCAGCACCGACTGTGACTCTACTACAAGGTTTCCTTGTTCGTCTCTACAGGTCTCTGTTCGGGCCTTGTTCCCGTGACACGTTCTTTTCACCTTTTGGTAAAACTTCCGAACATTGTTCCTGGAGTAACACCTCTCTATTTCCTCGATCGCGCGCTTCTCATGCTCTTTCTTTTTCCTCCGGAGAAGCCGGTGTTCTTCCCTCCTTTTTTGCTCGTAGAGCTCACGAGCTGCTCTCGTCCTTCTCTGCAGCGCCGCTTTGTATGCTAGTTGCTTTGCTGCATGTGCTTGCCGGCACTCTTCATCAAACCAGGGGTTTCGCGGTGGTGGTCGGGTGAAACCTAGCACATCAGTTGCGGCTTTTCTGATGGCTTCTTGGCATCGATGCCACTGGTCTTCAGCACTTGATGCTGGCTGTACAGGAATTCTCGAAAGGTTGAGGGAGACGCGATCGGCAAAAGTTCTGGCGGTTTGTTGCGTTTGTAGCCGTTCAACGTTGAATCTCCTCACAGTATTTCCTCGTTGTTGTGGTGTCTGGGATATCCGCATACGTACCTTGGCTACAACAAGGTAGTGATCCGAGTTGGCCGCTCGGAAAGTTCGGACATCTAGAATACTGGAGGAGTGCCTTGCGTCGATCGCAACATGGTCAATTTGATTGACCGTTTGATGGTCTGGTGACCGCCATGTTCCTTTGTGAATGTTGAGGTGTGGAAACCGTGTGCTTGCTATAGTAACATTACTTCCCGCAGCAAAGTCAATTAGCCTAAGTCCGTTTCCAGACGTGGTGTCGTGTAGGCTGTGCTTTCCGATTGTGCTACCAAAGATGTCCTCCTTTCCTATTTTGGCGTTAAAATCACCTAAGACAATTTTAACGTCGTATTTAGGACATTGCTCATATGTTTTGTCGAGGAGCTCATAGAAACATTCTTTGGTAGCGTCGTCTTTATCTTCTGTGGGGGCGTGAGCGCATATCAGGCTGATGTTGGCGAATTTAGCCTTGATGCGGATAGTTGCAAGGCGCTCACTTACGTGTCGAAAGCTCAAGACTTCTTGCCTAAGTCTGCCGCTTACAACGAATCCGCATCCAAATAGACGCTGCTTCTGCTCTTTGTAGCAATCACCGTAGTAGATGTCACAGGTTTTCATCCTTCTTTTGCCTGGCCCATCCCACCGCACCTCCTGAATGGCGGTGATATCTGCCTTGTAGCAGTCTAGGGCCTCCGCTAATTGTTCGGCTGCACGCGGTCTGTTCAGGGTTCGAACATTCCACGTGCAGATCCGAAAGTCATTGTCCTTTTTTCGTTTTGCAGGGTCGTCAACAGTGAATCCATCCGTATCCGAGGCTCTTGGTTGCTTCGTAACCATTATTTTTTTTCCGTGGTTGGGTAGTTAGCCCCACGCACAACCCCCAACCTGGAGGACCAGGCCCTAAGATAACCCTAGGACAGCGGGTCGGATACTCCGTTGTCAGTAACCCACTTCGGGGATATGAGTGCTGCCGTTGGCCCATAAAGGGTTCATCCGCCACCATCTCTATTTCAGCACCCTGACTAGTGCTGAAAATCCTTACAGACCTTTGCTCCAAATATGCCAGAGAAGCTCACGCTCTGCCATCTCGACTGTTGACAACACCGTTGATTCAATCTTGTGTATTCATCCGCTGTATGTCCTCTTTCTGAGGGGCTCATGTAAGACCTCTGAGACTCGTTCAGTCAGTCATTCCGACAGAGCATTATAGTGTTGCTATTTTCTTCGTGTTCAACACTCGCGCTTATAAGTTTAGCAAGCCAAGCCCGGTTGAGCGAGACCAGTACCCGGTGGTTACCACGCGGAGGTAAAATAAGCACAATTGATGTGTATGAAAAAGTTGCAACAGCTGGGCACCGCCAAGTTGATGCCAATCAGCGCCTACCCGATTCATACACACCCAACCACCGACAGAAACAATTAGAGCGATTTATTATAAAAGTGTATAATTACATCGGAAAATATTCGCACAAACGGGGTGTCGGTTCGGTTTCGGTAAGCGGTAACGGTTTTGTTCTTCTTCTCTATAGAGGATTACGGACAAGCAGATAAGGGTTCCAGTGACAAAAGTTCCAGAGACAACAGCATTACCCAACGGTCCAACAGTAGCAGCATCGGAAAGAGAGGAAAACGATCAAGCCTGGGAGAAGAGATAAGTAGAGACATTCTACACCAAAGTAGGATCAGAAGTGTTGAGATGTGTTACTGAGCGGACGTGTGTGATTGAGCGGCGATATTTAATCCGGTTTCAGTAATTATTTACTCTGCCAAGGCTTTGATTCTTTTGAAACAGAACGTAAATCTAACTCTAGCTCAAAAATCTAAAAAATTCGCATTAATCTATTACCGTTTATATAACAATCAGTTTAAATTAATAATCACTTTGTTCACGTTTCAAAGTTTTACATAAATTATATACATCCAACTTTTAACAAATACAGCCACAACAACATTTTCACCCATCACATTACATATACGTACCACTACGAACGAGAAAATGTCTGGAAAACGCAACAAGCCTACGTACTCACCTTCCTACAAAAAGCTGCTATAATCTCCAGCACCGAAACGACCGAAAAATCTCTTCCTGGAGGGGGATATGTTTAAAAAATTCGAAGCTCTTCTACAAAACCAAACATCTCTTCTTACGTCAAAAATTGAAGAGTCCGAAGTGAGAATAACGAAAAAAATTGAAAGGGACTTAGAAGCACTGAAGACCACAATTGATGACGTAAATAACCGCCTGTCATCACTGGAAACTAAACAAACTGAAATCGACATCATTATAAAGGAAAACACTGAACTAAAGAGTAAAATACAACAACATGATGATGCACTTAAACAAACTATCACACGCGTCGAAACTAATGAAGAAAAGATGCAGATTATGACAACAATGAATGATGCTCTTTTGCACGGTGTTCCTCTATTGGCGAACGAAAATCTCCAGCTGCTGTTCAACAAAATATGTCACTTGATAGACGTCAAACCACCATCTATTAAAAATATATTCCGACTTCGATCTTCACCCACTTCATTCAATCCACCGATTATAATTAAATTCTATTCACCCACCGACAAGAGTTATATTCTGCGTGCGATCGCAAACTACCGCAAAATTAAAAAACAACAACTTTCTATACTTACATATTATTTATATTATTTACATTACATTACATTTTATTAATATTTTTCATTTTTAACTTTGTTTTGTCCATTTTCCTCATCGCTTTAAATATAATGTACCTAATAATGAACTGTAGGGTATTATTAGTTTACATTGAAATCTTCATCTTCATCATTGGCTTACTTGTGTCTTTCGTCGTTACATTGTTTGTTCAGCTAGATGTGCGACTTGATTTTTTGGCGAGTATGGTACGCTTGTTTGAGTACCAGCCGACTTTTAGGTTTTTCTAATGGTTGGTCCTAATGAGCGTAATAGGGAATTGACAGCTTTTAATAATAACGATAATTCGCGAACAATGATTGAGATTTTATGTCGTCAGCATAGTGGTTTGCGAGTATGTCACATTAATGCGCAGAGCTTGCGTCCCAAACTGGACGAATTTAGGTATTTGTTCGAAAAATCCGAAGTCGATGTAGTATGTGTATCTGAAACCTGGTTCCTACCAAAATGTACTGATGATATGTATGGGTTATATGGCTATAAAATATATCGATCCGATAGAATTGGGCATGCCGGTGGGTCTGCGATCTATATTCGAAGAACTTTAAAGCATGATTTTTTACTTAAGTCTCCACCTGGTAGTAAAATTGAATATGTTTTTATCGAAATTACATGCAATCAAAACAAAATATTATTAGGGTCAGCATATCGACCTAAGCGAAGTATTAGCATTACACCTCTGTTGTCTGCAATAGATCAGCTATCCTATGTGTCACCGTTCGTCATTGTTGTTGGAGATTTAAACTGCAACATTCTTGAGGATTCGCATCTAGTTGAGAGCATGAGAACGCTTAATTTATATTCCGTAAATACAACAACTCCAACCCACTTTACCAAGGAAAGAAGTACTCTTCTTGATGTATTTTTTGTCAGTGATTTAAATAAAGTTCTTCTCTACGATCAACTATCAGCTTCCGGTTTCTCCCATCATGATCTCATTCATTTAACATTTCAATGTGAACCAATCTATTTAAATAATTCCTATAAATTTAGGGATTTTAAAAACATTAATAGAAACTTATTAGAAGAAGACCTAAAATCAATCGAATGGTTTCGAATATATAGTATGCCGTGCGTCGATGATCAAGTTAATTTCGTTCAAGACAATATACGTAATCTGTATAATGCCCATGTTCCGTTAAAAATTTGCCAAGAAAAAAATGCCGATAGATCATGGTTTACAAATAGCATTAAAACATTAGTCTTAGAACGTAATCAGGCTTATAAGCGTTGGAAGAGTTTTAGATTAGAGACCTTGCATAATGCATACAAAATTTTGATGAGGGTAATATGCGAAATACGCGAATCTAAAAGACGATTCTATGCGTCAAGATTAAATCCTTCCCTTGCTGGAAGGAAACTTTGGAAAAATATTAGAGAAATTGGAATAGGTCCGAAAAATAATAACAATGTCCTAAACACTGATTGCAATTTGTTGAATGAGCAGTTTATTCGAAATTCATCTATTGATCTTGATAATAGCATAAACGCTGTATCCCACCAAAGCAATACGGAATATTCGCGAGGATCTTTGTCAAGTTTTGGTTTTACGGCAGTCGATGATGCCGATGTTCTAGAAAGCTTTATATCGATCCGATCGAATTCCGTTGGTTTTGATGACTTGCATCCCGTGTTTTTAAAAGCGATCCTCCCATATTGTTTAAAGTACATAACATATATATTTAATACCGTTTTAATGACTGGGATTTTCCCCACTGCTTGGAAAAAATCCAAAATTATACCTATACCGAAAAGTGGAAGTTCCGATGAGTACAGACCTATAGCTATTTTACCTTACTTATCCAAGGTTTTGGAAAAGATTATGAATAGCCAGATACGGAGGTTTCTTACCAACAATAATATGCTATGTGCTAATCAGTCTGGCTTTCGTCCTCAGCATAGTTGTACGACTGCTTTAATAAAGATTGTAGAGGATATCAGAAAAGCAGTAGACGATGGTAATATAACAATTCTGACACTTTTAGATTTCTCTAAAGCTTTTGATACCATCAATCACAACATGCTCTGCAGTAAGCTTAAAAATCAGTTTAATTTCTCTCCATCTGCAACAAACTTAATCTGTTCATACTTAAAAGACAGATCTCAGGCGGTTGTCGCTAATGACACCGTCTCGGGATTTCTTCCAGTTAGCAAAGGCGTTCCTCAAGGCTCAATTCTGGGTCCGTTATTGTTCTCACTTTACATTAATGAGCTTCCTTCTTATGTACCTAACTCATTTATACACATGTACGCCGATGATGTTCAGTTGTATAGCAACTGTCCGTTGGGTCTTGTCGAGAATGGCATGCATGAGGTTAATGAAGATTTATAAAATATACAACTTTGGTCAAGAACTAATGGCTTATGCTTGAATCCAGCCAAATCTAAATGCCTGATCATTTCGAGAACATCTGTTGATACTTCTACTTTACCTAAAGTATATCTAAATGATATCGCTATTGATTTTGTTGATACAGCTAAGAACATGGGTATAACATTCAATAAAACTCTTACATGGAATAACCACATTAGGTTAACGCTAGGAAAAGTATATGGGAGCCTCCGAATGTTATGGACAACTCAAAAAATTACACCCATTAAAACTCGGATAATACTAGCCAAGACATTAGTTATCCCAATATTATTGTTTGGTTGTGAAATATATGGAAATTGTGACTTTGAACATAAAAGAAGAATTAATGTTGCTTATAACAGTATTGCACGATACATTTACGGACTAAGGAGGTATGACCATGTTTCTAGCTTTTCGAAATCCATATATGGCCTTTCGCTGGAAAATCTGTTCAAATTTAGGACAATAAATCTACTGCACAATGTACTACATACCTGCCAACCACTCTATCTTTACAATATGACACCCTCTCAGAGATCTAGAACTTTTGGTCTTGCGCCAGTACGTTTCACTTATTTAATTTCTGAGCGTCAATTTTTAGTAAACGCAATTAGGCTGTGGAATTCCCTGCCACGATCCATTCGAGTAATAAGTCGTACATCTCAGTTCAAGAGCAGACTTAGGCGGCATCTGGAGGCGCTTTAGGCGGATGATGATGAAGATTTGTTTTTTTTTTTTCCAATATTTGTGATCCTTTTTTATTATTGTATTTTTCTTTCTGTTTTAAATTAGTCTTAGAAATATATTACAATGAATTTATGCTTATATATATCCATGAACACAATTACTTATATTAACGAAATTCTATTTTACTGAACTTGGTTTCTTTGTTCTCTCTTGTTTTTTCAAAAGTAACATATTATAATGTATACATTATTGAAGCTTGCACAATTTAAGAAGATACTGTATCTTTCTGTGTTAAGATTATTTGCAAATAAATTAAATTGAATTAAATTGAATCAAAGTATTCACATTTAGCTATTATTATACGAATGTGCGCGTTAAACTTTTCATTTGGACAAACAAAAGTCGGGAAATATTATTGAGCGCACCTTCGCATAAATCCTATTATATATATGTATATCGTATTTGCATGCCGTAATTTTTTACATATATACAAACTATACACATTGCACACATATGTTGAAAAATATTCGTCGAAGCAACAGATAAAATTCGGTATAGAAATTTTTCCTTCGTAGGCGAATAGGAAGCTTCGATCCATTGACCACGTCAACATTATTAATTTCTGCTATAGGTACGTTTACAGAATTGAAAAATTACCTACTGTTATTGACTCCTTTTGCCAGCACATTCGTCGTAGATCGTAGCCTATCAGCATATTATATATACCAACTTCGTCAATAGATAAAGAGATTAAGAAATAACCGTTCGCTCGTTTTCGCTCGTTTTCGCTCGTTTTTTAACCACCCCAAATACATTTCTCGCTTCTAATTTTCACATTCGCCAGTTAATATCGTCACTCCTATTTCTCCTCGAAAAATTGCAATTGTTTGAAATTCGCAATGCCAGATGATTCTCAATCACACGAAGAGTATTTAAAGCAACAACGTTCCACAACTAAGGGGAGCATTACGCGAATTAAAAACTTAATAGAATCAAAGGGATCCTCGTTGTCTCCCGCAGATTTAGAATGTCGACTTGGAATCTTAGACTCTTATTTCAAACAAACATTATCAATTCAAACACAAATCGAAAAATTCGCTCCATCGGATGGAAATCGAAGTGAATTAGAAGAACTTTACATTAGTACCAAAACAAAAATTATTTCGTTGATGGGACCAGATCGTCGTATTAGTACAATGGATGCATCTTTTACGGTTCCACATCCTGTAAATCATTTGCCCAAGCTTCAATTACCCCAATTTTCTGGAAAGTACTCGGACTACAAAAATTTCATAAACCGTTTTACTAATTTGGTTGATCAAGACTCTTCCTTAACAAAGATCGAAAAGTTCAATCACTTACTTACTTGTTTAACGGACCAGGCATTGGGTACGGTTAGGGCGTTTCAAATAACAGAGGAGAATTATCCTAAGGCTTTGAGCAGGCTCAGAGAACGCTACGACAATGATTGCCTTATCTTCCAAGAAAATATCTCGGCTCTATTTGAGTTACCAAAAATACCGCATCAGCATCGCATTTAAGAGATTTGATTGATAATATTACTGCTTTATACAATTCGTTATCGTCGTTAGGATCAGAAAAGAATATCTGCAATGCAGTGATAATATATATGGCTATGTCTAAAGTGGATTCTGAAACCCAATCAAAATGGGAAGAACAATTAGACTACAAAAAGCTTCCAACATGGGAGGAATGTGCGTCTGTGTTAGGAAATCGCTGTAGATATCCAGAAGCTCGTGAAAGTAAAATAGTTCGTGGGGAGTCAGCCCATAAGCAATTTAACAAACCAGAATTATTTAATAGTAGTCATCGTACTCATACATCATTAACCGCGATTCGACGAAACTGCATATTTTGCAAGGACCAAGCTCATGCAATAACAACGTGCACTTCTTTCAATAATTTATCAGTGAGGGATCGGTTCTCTACCGTGAAAAAGTTAGGGTTATGTATTAACTGTTTAAGCAAAGGGCACAATGTTTCGAACTGTCCATCCAGCTTTAGATGCAAGCAATGTAAACAGTCTCACCATACTCTGCTTCACAGAGATCAACAGCGCGAAACCAATCAACCCTCTCTACCAGCAGAACCGTCGCCGTCGACGTCGGCAGCCGTGCATACTGCATCTGGAAAACATAGTACAACCTCACATGATCAAGTAATTTTAGCAACAGCACTAGTTTTGGTACGAGATTTATCAGGAATTTATCAAATCGGAAGAGTACTCTTGGATTCGGGATCGCAGGTTAATCTTATTCGTGACAAGTTCGCGACCGATTTAAAACTCAAAAATGGAAGAAAGAGGTCGACATAATTGGAGTAGGAGTAGGCGAGACAAAGATAAGAAGTCAAACGCAAACAACCATTCGGTCTAGGTTCAATAATTTTGAAATGTCACTGGAATATCTAGTTACTCCAGTTATCACGGATTATCAACCAGACTCCACGTTCAACACTTCGAATTGGAATCTTCCAGGAAATATAGAACTAGCAGACGAACACTTCAATGAACCATCACAAATCGATTTGCTATTGGGGGCAGAGGTGTGTGGGACAAATTAAATTAGGGGAAGAACTGCCATCTCTGCAAAAGACTTTACTAGGTTGGATCGTATCCGGAAGATTTAAGTCAACTCCAAATTCATCAAAGCAAAGTTGTTTACTTAGTTTAACTGACGATTCCTTATCTGAATACGTCGAAAGCTTTTGGGAGTTGGAGGAAGTTAGTGGAAAAAAGTTACAACTGACGGAGGAGCAAACTCAATGTGAGAAACATTTTGTAAAGAATGTAGAGGAGTCTGCAGATGGTCGTTTGATAGTGAAGCTTCCATTCAAGGAAAACCCCAGTTCTCTTGGTTCTTCTTACGATATAGCTTTTCGGAGATATGTAGCACTTGAGCGTAGGTTGTCTAAGAATCATTCTTTGAAATTGGAATATTCGCGTTTTCTTAAGGAGTATGAAGCTTTAGGTCATATGACACACGTTCCGAGTCCTGATCTAAGCAAACCTCATTATTATTTACCACACCAATGCGTTATTAAGCCTGAAAGCCAGTCAACAAAACTGAGAGTGGTTTTCGATGCTTCTTGCTATACATCGTCCCAACTTTCGTTGAACAATATTCTCAATACAATACAGGATGATCTTCTAATAATTTTGCTCAGGTTTCGCTTACATAGATATGCCTTGACAGCAGATGTTGTGAAAATGTATAGGCAAGTACTGGTTCATCCCGATCATCGAAGGTTCCAAATGATCCTGTGGAGAGATGAAGAACAATCGTCTATTAAATCATATGAATTAAATACAGTAACTTATGGGACATCGTCAGCACCTTTCTTGGCAATTCGTTGTCTTCGTTACCTCAGCGAAAAATGGGCTGTTACTCATAAACTAGGATCGCAAGTTCTCAATTCAGATTTCTATGTAGACGATATGTTAACAGACGCGGACGACATCGAAACCTTGCAACAAATTCAGGAATAGGTTGTCAGTATCCTAACTTCAGCAGGCTTAGAACTATCCAAATGGCATAGCAATGTTACCGCAATGGATCAAAAGGACATTAAAAGCACACACTGCAATAAAAATCTTAAACTTAACGACTCTACAGTAACCAGTGCACTTGGCATAACATGGGATTCTTTAAACGACAGCTTCAACTTCTCATATCATTCAAATCGTAGCTACTCGCATTATACAAAAAGATCAATACTTTCGTTGTCTTCGTCATTATTTGACCCTATGGGACTGCTGAGTCCCATAATCATAAAGGCAAAAGTTATACTGCAGAAGCTGTGGGTCGAAAAATTGGATTGGGATGAGTCGATTCCACAGTGTTTAGATACAGAGTGGAGACAGTTCGTAGTAGATCTTCAGTCTCTTAGGGATTTATCAGTTCCTAGATTTGCGCTAATAAACAATAAACAGGATATTCAAATTCATGGATTTTCTGATGCCTCCCTTAATGCCTACGGGTGCTGCATCTACGTAAGATCCACAAACCTCTTAGGACATACTTCGTTAAAGCTGCTGGTTGCAAAGTCACGAGTTTCGCCGGCAAAAAAGAAACAAATACCTCGTCTCGAACTTTGTGCAGCTCATTTATTAGCAAAATTATGGGCAAAAATCAAAGGCATATTTAAAGATTGCATTTCGAAAGTTTACTTCTGGACAGACTCAGAAATAGTTCTACATTGGATTCGAACTCACACTTCAAAGTTAACAACTTTTGTAGGAAACAGGGTTGCTGAAATTCAAGAAAATTGTCTTGGAGTGGAATGGAGGCATGTTAGAACGCTAGATAACCCAGCAGACATAGTTTCTAGAGGATGTACAGTCGCTGAATTATCGCTATCTTTGGTTTAACGGTCCTCGATTCCTTTTAGAGAGCCCAGAGAACTGGCCCTTCAACGACAATTTCCAGTTATCATCGGAACAGCTGTCCCTTGAAAAAAGGAAAACCGTCTTGATTTGCAAAAAGAGAGATTATTCGTATCTGTTGAATATCATTGATAAATATAGCTCATATAAAAAACTCCTTCGCATCTTCGCATATGTTTTAAGATTTTATAATCTTTCTAAAAATACCGTGCGCTCAGAATTTCCAATGAGGTTAAGCACCAAAGAACTAGATGATGCTTTAATTCATATTGTTTTTGTCATTCAACAACATTCATTCGCAGAAGAAATTGCTGCAATTAACAATGGTCAAAGTCTTAAAGCATCCATCAAGTGGTTGAACCCATTCTTAGAAGAAAAAAACGGTATTCCGTTACTCAGAGTAGGCGGCCGATTACAGAACTCGAGCATTCCGGAGGAGAGAAAACATCCGTTGCTTCTTCCAAAAAATGTGGGCTTTGCTAAATTGTTGGTCAGGCATTTGCATCAATCAAATTACCATGCAGGAGCTAAAACACTCGTCGCGTTAATAAGAAATACCTTTTGGATAGTAAATGCACGAGAAATCGCAAGGCAAACGGTACGAAACTGCATACACTGCGTCAGTGGTATCGGCCAACACTACTTCATCAGATTATGGGAAATCTACCTACAGAGAGACTGACCGTATTTTTTTTTTTTTTTTTTTTTTTTTAAATTTCCCTGCCCAGTTGGCTGACACTGCGACCTAAAAGATCTATTGTATCGGAAGGGATAAGGTTATTCTAAGAGACGTGTGACTTCCCTAGTGAAGGCCACTATGTCCTTAGTAGCGGAGTTCCTGAGCTCTGCTGGTAAAAGTATCTCCTTGTTGAAGATACGTTTTCTTAACCAATGAAGTGCCGGGCAATCACAGAGAATGTGTTCGGAGGATTCTACATCCTCAAGACACAACCTACATTCTATCTCCGGGCACAAGTTCATTTTGTTAAGATGATATCTCAAGCCCCAATGGCCTGTGAGAAAGCCCACCAGCCTTCTGATATTATCCTTATTTAGGTTGAGGATTTCCTTGTAGGAGTAAGGTTTAATTAAACTTTTGGATTGTCTTAAGCCCGGAACATTTTCCCAGTGGTTTAGACGAAGTTGATGTTCCCAGTTGTTAATTAGACCTAAAGCAGTAGCCCAATTGACTCTGCAATAAGGTTCTGGTCCACAGAACGCGGATTCCGAACCAGCCCTAGCTAATTGGTCCGCCGATTCGTTGCCCTCAATACCTTGATGACCAGGTACCCAACCAAGTTTAACCTTGTTGTGTTTGGATAGGACTTGCAAGGCATCGTAGCAGCACTTTACTGTTTTTGAGTCCATCGTGTTGGACGAAAGGGCTTGTAAAGCCGCTTGACTATCTGAGAAGATTTGTATTGTGGCGCCTTTAATTCCCTTACTGGAGATTAAATCGGCGCAGACCTCAATGGCATGGACTTCAGCCTGAAAAACCGTGGGACACATTCCCATAGGTATTGAGACTTTGGTATTGGGTCCAGAGACACCAGCACCAACTCCAGATTCCATTTTCGATCCGTCCGTGTACCAGACCAAACTTTTGGGGTTTAGTGTCGGAACACCATTGTCCCATTTCGCGCGGTCCAGTATTTCTACCTCAAATAATTTCCCAAAACTATACTCCCTAACCATAATGTCGGGGGTGGAACAGAACATGTCCATATTTGGGATTGAGTTAAGTATTTCCAGGTGTCCCACATGGTCAGCTGTTTTAAACTTGTATTCTAGCTGTAGCTTAATAGCACATCTAGCTGCCACTTTCCTAATAAATATATGTAGGGGTGAAAGCCCTGTAATAGCTTCTAATGCTGTAGTAGGGCAAGTGCGCATCGCACCCGTGATGCCGAGACAGGCAATACGCTGTAATTTTTGTAGTCTATTTGCCGTTGTCCGTTGGAGAACTTTCGGCCACCAGACAATTGCCGCGTATGTGATAATGGGCCTTACCATCATGATATACAGCCAGTGTATCATTTTGGGGTTTAGACCCCAAGTTCTGCCATAAAGTTGCCTACTGGCCCACATGGCCCTAGTGGCACGTTCTGTGGCGGACTTGATTTGTGAGTTCCAGTTGAGCTTCTTATCAAGGACAATTCCGAGATATTTGACTTCATTGGAGTAGCTCAAAGTAGTGCCGTTTACGTTTATAGTGTTAAGATTAACCAATCTCTTCCTTGTAAAAGGCACTAGAATGGTTTTACTAGGATTTATGGAAAGTCCTTCCAAATTGAAGAAAGTCGATATTTTTGTCGATAAAGCAGGCCGCTCTTGGCACTGGCTCATCGCGTTTGTAAATAAGCTCACCTGCCCTATTTCCAAGTCCTCTTATAAGTCCGCGGATAACCCAAGGTTCTTGGATGAGACCCAGAGTTATCTTCTCCTCGGCCAACCTCTTACTAAGGGTAGCGGACGCGCCCTTAGCATGATGGAGGTTCGCCTGTAACACCTTGAAGGTGTTCATTGATCTTTATCAGATCGAGCCTGCCGGAGTAATTGGGCTTTTTTAGGACCCTTTCCTCTGCGACAGGCAGCCTGTCCAGGACGACCAATTGTACTGAACCTGGCAGGCTCATTTTTACCTTTGGCGCGACCAAAGTCTGCGTTACTCGGTTTTGCCGGCTTGCCGGCTTGGTTAAAACTACGGGGCACTGTGCCCTTGGGTGCAGTATGCGAGCGAGTCAACTGAGCGTCAGTAGTCACCTTAGAATTACACCCAGACCCGCTGGGAGTGGCATGCCCAGCAGCAATACCACTGCCTTTGCTGGTTGATTGGGTGCGGTTCACGGGAGCAGCCAACGCTGTCGTCTTTCCGCTAGTTGTGTCGCTGGGTATGGCTGGCCCGATAGCGCAGCCAGTATCGAGGGGTACCTTCGCGGCCACATTGCCAGATGGAGGTACCGAAGTGGCTTTTACTCCGACTTTAGGGGTACCGCTATCAGTCTCAGGATTCTTATCGGTGCTCTTGAGAATCAACTTGATCTGACCGAAGCGGTAGGATACTTTCCCCTTAAGTTCAAGAAGTTTGGCCATGGATGCGTCATCAATTGCGAGCACCAGGTGAAGGAGTGCACCATCCTTACCCCTTTTGACGACTCTCCAGGTATTTGCCATAAGATCGGCGTTTTGTGCCGTAAGGGTGGCTAGCACTTTCTCATTTGAGAGTTCCAGACTCTGTGGAAAGAAACCACGGACGATGTGTGGCTTTGGAAATGAATCCTCTTCCACCAGCATCAGGTCCAGACCACATTTGTTTCTGATACTCTCAAAGTTAGAGCGCATCCATCCAGCAGTAGCACTGTCTGTGCAGACAAACAAAAGCCACCCCGACTTAAGATGCGAACCTGAGAACTTCGGCCAAACGCCACAGTTGCTCAACTCGATCGAGGTGTCGATAACCGCTTCTTGTACGAGAGCCATTTGCTCCGGAGAGAGTGGTTGTTTAGTCAAGTCGGCCGGAATGATACCTAACCTAACTAGGCTTGCCATCTGACTAAAGGTGGGAGCCTCAGGTATAGGACCTTTCTTGACCTTCTTGGCGGCCGATGCAGGGGGAGTGTGATCTTCCGATCTAACTCGTTTGGCATTTGGTCTTTTGTCTTGAGCGGCTTTGGCTAAGATGAGAGCACTTTCTCTGTCTAAGCCACTCCGCAAGGCACTTTTGAAGCGTCTGTTTGCGAAACCGCTGAGCTTAACATATCCACCTTGCTGAATCTTTAGTCCGGCCAAGCTCTTGCCAATTGCGGAGCATCCCGATTTCTCGGATACCACACTACAGGTGTCAACTACGGTGGATGTGTCGGAGTCGGAAGTGGGCAGATCCTCATCTTCTTTCCTGACACAGTCTTGAAGTTTGGATGGGGTCCACATGACGTCTCCTTCCTTACTTTGGGGGGGATTCGGTTGTCCAACAGCAGACCGAGAAGTGGTCGTATGCTCTACAGCACAGAAGTTGTTGACCATCGAGAGCCCAGTGGCTGCTCGATCCGTTTGCTCTTCTGGTTGCCCGACAGCAAGACCAGAGGTTGATGCGATTGCAGATGCATCAGTCTGTAAGTTTGTATTTAATTGGTTTGAAATATTGATCCCACGAGTATCCGGGAAAGAAACATCACCCATGCCGGAGCCCGGTACGGCACAGGAAGGCTGGTTTAAAACCGAAGGTCGCCTGGTATTCGGAATCCGCATATTAGCGACTAAGCACTCTCTTAGTCACGCATCCCTCAGCATATGCTGTTCCACCTTGGATTAGAGATTTGATAATGCGGTTTACTCCCCATGGGCAGTTCTTAGTTAGTTGCTCCTCAACAGCCTGTCTACCATGGGTGACCCTTCAGACGACTACCGCCTCCGACAGCATAGCCCATTGAGTCATTGCAACATTAAGCCTTCGCACCGGCGCTTATAAGATTGCGCACACGTCAAGGTCCCTGCCCCTAGCGAAGGGAGACTGACCGTAACTAGACCCTTCACATGTTGTGGAGTAGATTTCGGTGGACCAATTCTCACATACTGTAAGATTAGGGGCAAGGTGCCTTATAAAACATACATCACTTCGGCGGCATTTGGGAGGCTGCAGTTAAAACCGCGAAAGGTCACCTACTTCGCAGTTTGGGCATCACCAGAATGACGTTTGAAGAATTGTCAACGGCGCTAGTCGACATCGAGGCTATTATGAATTCTCGACCTCTTACACCCCTTTCATCAGACCCAAGCGACATTGAAGCACTTACCCCGGGTCACTTCCTCATTGGTGCCCCTCTTAGATCCATTCCTGAGGCAGGAGTGAATGTCAACGACATAAGTTTTCTTCAACGTTGGCGAAAAATTACAGCGGTGAAAACACACTTCTGGCAACGCTGGTCCAGTGAATACATAAACGAACTCCAAGGTCGCACAAAATGGTCATCAGTTCAGCCAAATCTAGCCATCAACTCTTTAGTCATCATCCATGAAGATAATGTTCCTTCACAGAGATGGTTGCTTGGACGAGTCGTTAAAACCATTGCGGGGGCGGATGGCAAAATTCGAGTGGCGGAGGTGCGAACTTCAAAGGGCACGATGAGACGTAGTATCTGCAAGCTGGCGATCTTACCTTGTTGAAAGTGAGACCTTTCAAAGGGGGCGGAATGTTCAGTCATAAACAATAAAGTCCAACAGAAAACTCAACTGAACTATTTATGTACATATATTGTAAATTTCCCAACCTCATTAATACTAATTATAAACAAAATCTAGTACTTTCTTGTGTTGACAATTTGATTTAAATCCGGCGCCTAAGTGCCAAGGTCCGCCATCTTTTTTGTATTTTTGAAACTTGGCTAAACAAAACATCTTATGTACCTATAAAAGAAAGCAACAAATAATAAATTCATTCTTTAGTAGTCGATCATCGAAGCGTAACGTCGTTTTAATTTTCTTCCCGTACATCGTCGTGTTTTATTTTTTGCGAACAATTCTGAAAAAGTCTTCAGAATAGACAGTGTGTGAAAACTGTTTAGCATACAGTCATTTTAAACAAAGGTGTCCTAGCGAAAAGAGTTGCTACTTTTGCAAGCAACGTCACCACACACTTCTCCATGACCATACCCACAACTATGTGAACACTAATTCTACTTTGCCTTCAACACAGAATGTTAATATTCTACCAAGTAACGTCGATTTTAGGCAACAAAATCAATCTCAGCACAACAACAATCAGCAGCAGTATTCTCATGCACAGGCATACCAAATTTCAACTATTAACCCTAATGCCCCTGCATTTCAGTCACAAGACGAGCAACAGCCAACAACATCTGGTGGCAGCCTTAATAACTATCACGTCTACACCGCTTCTCAAGTGCTATTGGCGACGGCTTTAGTAAGGGTCCAAACGGCATACGGAGGTCATCTGACATTGCGAGCTTTGATCGACCCTGGATCAGAAGCTTCGTTTATCACGGAAACAGCTGTGCAACGCCTAAACCTAAGAACAAGAAGGACATTTATTGAAATTAATGGGCTGGGGATGGTCAGCAGTGGAGCAGCACAAAAGATCGTTGAGCTAAAAATTTCATCGTTGAACTCAAATTTCGAAGGAAGCATGCGAGCTCTCATCCTCAAATCCCTGACTGGGCGTCTTTCGGCCCAACACATTGATTTAAATAAGTGGCCCCATTTAAACGGATTACAATTGGCAGATCCAACACTCCATATGCCAGCTAAAGTAGATTTACTTCTCGGAAGTGATGTATACGCTGAAGTCGTTATCGACGATATTATAAGGAGTAGCGGCTGTCTGGGTCCAATAGCTCAAAAGACCCACTTAGGGTGGATAGTGATGGGTAAGGTACCATCAAATCCGTCAAATAGGATACAAAGCTTCGTTAGCCAGCTAGATCTAGACAGAGCACTCTGAAAATTCTGGGAAATAGAAGAGGAGCCATACGAGAAATACCATTCGGAAGAGGAGAAGCAATGTGAAGAACATTTTAGACTAAATACGACACGACTGTCCGATGGTCGATATCAAGTTCGGCTGCCATTTAAAAATGGAGAATACCCTAAAATGGGCCCATCACGACAAGGTGCCATCAAATGTTTTATGCAGTTAGAAAAACGACTTCAAACCAACCCAACCCAAGAAAAAGAGTATTCCAACTGCATCGCGGAATACCTCCAATTGGGACACATGACACCAGTGGAATGTTCGTGTGAAACAATCACAACACCATTTCATTTTTTTATTCCCCATGACGCTGTTGTTAAAGAATCCAGTACCACCACAAAGTAAAGAGTTGTATTTGATGCAACTTTTAAACCATTTTTTGGCTCTTCTTTAAACGACATGCTGATGGTAGGACCCAAAGGTCAAACAAATGTTATTGACATCATACTAAGGTGGAGAAAATATAGATATACTTTCACTGAGGATATAGAGAAAATGTATCGCCAAATTCGTGTCGACACTCCGGACTCGAATTACCAGATGATCTTGTGGAGAGAAGATCCTAGCAAAGAATTAAGGATCTTTCGCCTGGAAACGGTGACCTTTGGGACTGCATCAGCTCCTTACCTCGCAATTAGGGTTCTTTTAAAACTGGCAAATGACGAGGCATTGCGTTATCCTTCGGCAACGACTATTATCAAGGAGGAGACTTATGTCGATGATGTTATCAGTGGTGAAGACACTATTGAGGAGAGCCAACAGAAGCTACATGAGATAAGAGAACTTTTGGCCACAGCAGGTTTCCACCTTCGTTAGCACGTTAGCAACTCAGAGGAAGTATTACGCCACATACCGTCAAATCAACGAGAGATGGATTACTCCGTACCATTCACCGAAACGAGTGACATCAAGACCCTGGGCATAAAATGGATACCAAAATCAGATGCATTTTCCTTTCAGATTGCACAGGAATGGAATGGGATAATCCAGTCCCCCCAGAATTGGAGCGCGATTGGATGGAGTTCCAGCAAGACTTGGCGTCACTTGAAAGACTTAGAATTCCTCGTTGGATCAACACTCAAAATAACAACAGAAAGATCGAAGTTCATGGCTTCTGCGATGCATCTGAGAAAGCATATGCGGCAGCCGTGTATTTACGCGTTCTCGAAACAAGTGGCCAGGTACATATTCATCTGCTGATCTCGAAGACAAAGGTAGCCCCTCTAAAGACGATAACGTTACCTCGGTTAGAGCTGTGCGGAGCTGTCTTATTGGCAAAGCTGCTCCATGAAATTATACGTGTGTTGAAATTCGAAGGCGTTAAGGTCTGGGCATGGACTGACTCAGCCATTACATTGTGCTGGGTAAGAGCACAGCCGTCGAAATGGAAGACTTTCATTGGAAACCGAGTTTCTAAGATTCAAAATCTTACACACTTCGCCACTTGGAGACACATTCCTTCGGAACTCAACCCAGCTGATCTGGCATCTAGAGGTGTCCTGCCATCAATGCTCCTTGAAAATAGCCTATGGTGGCAAGGGCCACCTTTTCTAAGAATTCAGTGGGATGCACCTTTTCCAGAACAACCGCCTTGCTTAGAAACTAACCATGAAGCTCGCCCTATGAATGTTCATTGCTGCTTAGAACAGCCAGGCAACACTATCATGGATGTCTTAGATCGATGCTCAACGCTTTCCAGAGTCGTTCGAGTTATAGCGTATTGCCTAAGATTTCGACGCAATTTAGAGACAGCACAACAGCAGCAATGTTTTTTTAGACCACAGGATCCCAATCAAGCACTCTTGGGAAGCGTACTGTCACCACAAGAACTAGATGAAGCACTTCTGCGAGTAGTACGTTGTGAACAGTATATGTTCAGCACAGAAGATAAAAAAAACAACACCAGAGGATACTCAACGCTTAACCCATTTAAAGATATACAAGGCATTTTGCGAGTGGGGGGAAGACTCGCCAATTCTGCCCTCACATTTAACCAAAATCATCCAATACTGCTGAAGGCGAATCACCGCTTGACAAAATTAATTATCAAGGATGCTCATGAAAAAACTTCGCATGGAGGAAATCAAAAAGTGATAGCATATATTCGCCAGCGTTATTGGATATTTAGCATTAAAAACGCGGTCAAAAAACATATCCATGATTGCACAATTTGTTTTAAATTTAGGGCAACACCAATGGCACAGTTAATGGGAAATCTTCCGGCCGCACGAACTAATATTTCAAGGCCATTTACATTTACTGGAGTTGATTACGCAGGACCCATGGGATAAAAACCTGGAAGGGACGCAACGCAAAATTACTAAAGGGCTACTTTGCAATATTTGTGTCTATGGCAACGAAAGCCATTCATATTGTGGTAGTAAGCGATATGACCACCCAAGCATTCTTAGCAGCATTTAGGCGGTTTGTGGCTAGACGGGGACTGTGTCGAGAACTCTTCAGCGACTGCGGGAGAAACTTTTTCGGAGGAAACAGCGATCTTCAGAAACTTTTACGAGAAGCTCAATTTGATTGGAAAGACATGGCAGAATCGTTAGCGAACAACGGCACAAAGTGGAATTTTATTCCACCTGCTTCCCCACACTTTGGTGGTCTATGGGAAGCGGGTGTGAAATCCATTAAATTTCACATCAAACGTGTAGCTGGGAATCAGATAATGACATATGAGGAGCTCACCACACTTCTCACTCAAGTAGAAGCGTGTCTAAATTCGAGACCCTTATGTCCACAATCCGATGACATCAGTGACTTACAGCCTATAACACCTGCCCATTTCCTCGTGGGTGAATCACTTGTCGCACCACCACAGCCAGAGTATGACTTAGGTAAAATCGCACACTTGGATAGATGGAAGAGAGTGCAGACGTTAATGCAATTTTTTTGGAAGCAGTGGAGCAGCGAATATTTAGCAAAACTACAACAAGGACCTAAATGGATGAAAGTCATTCAAAATGATATAAAAGAAGGAGACCTAGTACTAATAAAAGATGAACGTCTACCGCCGTTAAAGTGGAGCCTCGCCAGAATCCTAAAATTGCATCCAGGACAGGATAAGTTGACCCGCGTAGTAACCCTAAAAACAGACGATAACATTACCTCGGTTAGAGGTAATTGAAAAGACCAATAACAAAAATTTGCCTATTGCCATGCAACACTTTCACCACAAGTATAACGCTTAACTGAGATACACCCTCCAACTCAAATCACAACAGCTATCCCTACGTCTTCTCCCAAAATACAATATGTTTAAAATATCAACACACGCATCATTACTTTATTATGGCCACTATCAACAAACACACAAATTAAATCAACTATCAACACTTAAGCAACGAATCTATTGTTATGTAGCTAACTTTAACAACAAAACCTTAACAAGTGCAAATTTAATTCTAAGAAATCAACTTGAATACACAAAATAAATACTATCACTTTTCACTTGCATCAACGTTAATAATTAATCTGAAATTATAATCTACCAGCAAAGTAGGTACATATCAACCCACTATTTCATTAACACGACTAAAACTAATTTCAAAACTAAACAACATAATTATGCAATTACAAAGGGCCAATTCAACACAAACTGTAAATAATGACAAACAAAACAACTGATAGTATCCATAACCATAATATCAGAATATTATAAAAGCAACCACTCATGCTTTGAATCACCAAACACCAACAAAAGACAACAAATAACAATTTTAATGAAACCTATATAGTCCACTATTCTAATTATCAGATCATTAATAAAATGTTCCAATAAACCACACACATTAAAAGCAAAAAAAAAATAAAAAATTAACAAAACACAATACCTTAACCATAACAATAAACAAAATAATCCAGCACCAATCTAAAAATCAACCATCAATAATTGCAAAATGTAAACTATAATGCGGCTTTGGAAATGAAACAAACGATCGCAATGAAGGGCGTGCATTGGAAAGGCGCACACCTATCGTATTATGGCATTTTGTTAGTGATACTGTTCACTCCTATGTGTTTTTAAATGTTGAGCCTTGTTTTCTTTTTGTTTCAATTCATGTAATTATGCGAGAAACAGATTGGCACAGCAACAGCAACAGCAACTTTGACAGCCACAGCGCACTTTTTAGAGCCCCTGCTTTTTAATGGCTGAAGTTACATTACCACAGCAATATCGACATCGACATCGACGTTAGAGCTAAGTCCTAAATTCAATGTTGCTGTGCAACGGCTACCAACACCACGGTGACTTTTTCAGTTCTCTCAACTTTCGAATGCTGACATACTGAAGGTGCAGCATCATTACCAGATATAGACAAAAAAAGTTTCAGCAGTCTACAAATTATTCTTATATAAATAACATATTTATAAAATAATATTTTAATTTTTTTTTGATTTAGATTGCCTTTCATTTTCGATTGGCAAAAGAAATCAATTCTTTTTTGTGATCTGCAGGCGTCAAATTATTTACTGTCGGTGGGACGTGATTTTGAATTCTAGTTTTACTATATTGCAATGTGGAAACGAGTTATCTACTAATTCAATCGTCGTGAGTTGTGTTAAAATTAATGTTTGACATGATATTAAAAGAAAAGTACATACAAATTTTGATTTGATGTTTGATTGGGCAGCAAACATCTGAAAAACACTGTCGAAAATGACATCAGATATGTTTTTCGAATTTTATACTTTAGCTATCACCAAGTATCTATACTGGTACATACCTGCTGGTACTAAGTACGTGATTTGCTCTAACATTGTACAGGTCGTCATGTACCTAATATCATTTTTTCGCTTTTACCATTTATTTTGGAAGATATAAAAGGTAATCTGGTAATGCTGCGTTGCAATCAACTCACAACAAATTTTGTTTTCCTCCCTTGACAAAGTTGCTGTCGATGTTTCCAATGTGTTTCATGCGACTTCTGCTGTTGAAGTTGCTGCTGCTGTCAAAGTTGCTGTTGCTGGTGCTGTGCCAATCTGTTTCTCGCATTAATCAATGTTCTATTTCCATGTATGACTGTGGTGAGCAACAATAAACTAAAGCTGATGACACAATGTTCCAGAGTTACCGATGCATTATTATTTATGAATTCGAAGTTGGTTTAAAAAAAAATAATGCTCATGTGGGGATATCAAACAAAATCATTGCGAACTGCGTTCACTGGCGGGGGAGAATGCTGGCGAGATGACGTCATACTAAATTTGACCGTATTTATAGAGCAGCCCTTTGTATTAATACCCACCCCACATATGAACACTAAATTGAAAGGAAAATAATGTCAAATCTACATCCAAAGAAAGCTTTATATAAACATTTATTTTATACAGTTTAAGTACCTACCTAATTTAATACATAATTAATTAATGGATTGGCTTTACATTTAGTCTGTACATTTTGTTTTAACAATAAATTATTATAACGTTGAACAGAGTGGTTGTCTTTAATTGAACATACAAATCAAACATTAACAAGGTTCTCAAAGAACAGTGTCCAATGTGAAATAAGTGAATTGGTGTACAATAATATTAATACAAATATTTTTTAATAGAACAAAAGGAAAATGTTAGATACTATAAAGTTAATTCCAAAATTTACATGTGGTGCGATAACTGTTGTCAAAACTAATAAAATTATTCTTATATTCTTGCTTTTTATTATATTTTCACTTTCATTTAATTTCTGCGAGAAATGTCAAAAATGTGACATAAAAAGAATAGTCAATAGTATGAAATTGAGTTCTAATCCCGGTCAAAGTACTTAAACTAGTCTACGGAGTGCAGTTTATATTCAATCGGACTGTTAAGGACCGACCGGATTTTGAAATTAAGGCATTAAAAAGACTGTTTCTTTTTTAACTGCGCGTATGTGAGTGTGTTTATCAACTGCCCTCTGTCCATCGTCATCGCCACCTTGTTGCCTCCGACCGTCACCAGTTTCCAGGTCAGCCACGCAAAATGACTCCTACCCTTAACACCGTGCATTTCATAGGAAATGCAACACATGTCCCACTTGACTTCGCACCCTTGTCACCGTATACTTTATGCAACATGACATGCATCAGATGTGTCGCAATGGCGACCTCACGCTGCGGTGGGTATTGCTTAGGTTTGCAATATGATACCGCTGATCGCTGTGTATCTTTCATGCTTCACAATTCGATGGCACTCAATTGTTTTATGACGCAATTCCATGAATCACAATTGGAGTTCTAGGGCACAAGTTGCCACCATCGACTGTGTCATGTGTTGTAGGGCGAATTCTGGGTCGTGTGTGTGGTCTCTGTTTTGAGACACAACAGTGTATTAGTGTATTTTATTTAATTGTGTACATATTCTATTTATATAAATTTTTTTGATTACATTTGATTTGATAAAAATGTGTTTTTTTTTTTTTTTTGATTACGTTTGATTTGGTACATAGGTTTTGGTTTTATTTCATATTGTTTTTTTTTCTATACATGATTTGTTTTGTCATCGGGCGTTACATTTGTCGTATGTTCTTCTCTATTTACTGTACATTTGATTTTTAGATATTTCCTTATTATTATGATCACCGCTATTATTACACAAACACAAAAGATAACGGAAATGGAAAATTTCGCCTCATACTGACTTACGGAAAATAGCATTTTGTTTTTATGTATAAGGTCTTTAATGTTTACACTATATTTGTCTAAATCCAGTTTTTCTACATGTATAACGTGGGGAGAAATTTGCGATAAATTGGATGGGATTTCTACGTTATCAGTTATGGGTGTTTCTTGCAAAAAGTATGTTATTGGGATTTTATTATATATTATGTTATTTGATGCTTGGAGGTAAACCTCTTTAGTGATGGCCTTACAAAATGGATCTACAGAAAGGATTCCGCTATCGTGAATTATTATCGTTTTGGGTACGTTTCCGCACAAAATTCTAACGTTAGTTGGCTCGGGCATAACGTATAGCCATGAGTTTATGTTATTTTGGTTAAACCAAACTTCGTGTTTTAGTTTCACAAGTACTAGCGTTTTTATTACCAGAGATGAGTTGTATTATACAGTTGTTAGAGTCGTGGTTGTGTACAACAAAGTTTTTTTGGCATATATAGTGATCTGATTCTGTTTTTGTACATCTATTTAAGTCTTCCCTACTTAGGAATATATATCGCCTATAATTTTAGTTAATGGCGACAAATTCACTGTTAATTGAAACATAGCTGTATGAATTTTCTTTGTATTTGGATGGTAATAGTGTAATTTTCACTAAATCAAACTCTTCGTTAACTAATGGGACACTTACTTGTATCATGAGATTTTGGTTGAAGTAGATGGGTGTTGTTGTTATAATTTTATTTATTATGGATAAGTTCAATCGGGATATTTTAATTGGAAACCTTATATTGTGTGGGAGTTCTAATTGAATTTCTTTTAGTGTTGAGATGAAGATTTCTGAGCTGACCTGTTATCTAGCTTATTAACTTTGGCTCCTTGTAGGATGTCAAGTAGTTGAGATTGTTTTGACGGGATTTGTGAAGCACATATAGATACTATATTAGCTGTTTCATCAAAGCTGTGTAGTATCTTTTCAAATCTTGTAAGGTTTGTTAGTTTTTGTGTGTTTTGTCTGATTTCTTCGGTGACGGAGTTAAAATTATTGTTAATGTTTCGAGTGGTTTCGTTTAATGCGTCAACGATGTTAGAAATGATTGTCATCTGATTTTCCGTTATGTGATATAAATTACTTTGATTTTCTGAAAGTGACTGCAATGCGTTATCGATTTCGGTTGCTTCCTCTGAATCCATTGTTCCGAATAAGAATTTCTCTGCCATTCCTATTCCATTGAACAAACCATTATTTACTAATGTGATACTTCTTTTTGAAAATTTACTTTTAAGTAATATGCCATCAAGAATTTGGTTGTTATATTTAATTTCTTTGAGAGAATTTTGTAATATTTGTAAGTTGATTTTGCAAATACTTTTAAAAAGATCACTTGTGAAGTTTGTTCCTTGATCTGTTAATATTGTGTGTGGTAACCAAACGTGCAAATTATTTTCTTCACAAGGGCTTCAGCCACCGTTCTGGCTTCTTGATTGGGTATGGCTATTGCTTGTACGGACTGTTAAGGACCGACCGGATTTTGAAATTAAGGCATTAAAAAGACTGTTTCTTTTTTAACTGCGCGTATGTGAGTGTGTTTATCAACTGCCCTCTGTCCATCGTCATCGCCACCTTATTGCCTCCGACCGTCACCAGTTTCCAGGTCAGCCACGCAAAATGACTCCTACCCTTAACACCGTGCATTTCATAGGAAATGCAACACATGTCCCACTTGACTTCGCACCCTTGTCACCGTATACTTTATGCAACATGACATGCATCAGATGTGTCGCAATGGCGACCTCACGCTGCGGTGGGTCAGTATTGCTTAGGTTTGCAATATGATACCGCTGATCGCTGTGTATCTTTCATGCTTCACAATTCGATGGCACTCAATTGTTTTATGACGCAAATCCATGAATCACAATTGGAGTTCTAGGGCACAAGTTGCCACCATCGACTGTGTCATGTGTTGTAGGGCGAAATCTGGGTCGTGTGTGTGGTCTCTGTTTTGAGGGCACAACAGTCCTCCCCCCTTAAAATACGAAAGGCGTACGAGGTTACGAGTGAGACCTTTCGGCATTGACGGTTGGGACGAGGATGATGCACAGCGTTCTGTAGATGTTACTTTATTAGTGTATTTTATTTAATTGTGTACATAATATATTTATATAAATTTTTTTGATTACATTTGATTTGATAAAAATTTTTTTTTTTTTTTTTTTTTGTTTTCTATACATGATTTGTTTTGTCATCGGGCGTTACATTTGTTGTATGTTCTTCTCTATTTACTGTACATTTGATTTTTAGATATTTCCTTATTATTATGATCACCGCTATTATTACACAAACACAAAAGATAACGGAAATGGAAAATTTCGCCTCATACTGACTTACGGAAAATAGCATTTTGTTTTTATGTATAAGGTCTTTAATGTTTACACTATATTTGTCTAAATCCAGTTTTTCTACATGTATAACGTGGGGAGAAATTTGCGATAAATTGGATGGGATTTCTACGTTATCAGTTATGGGTGTTTCTTGCAAAAAGTATGTTATTGGGATTTTTGATTTTGATGCTTGGAGGTAAACCTCTTTAGTGATGGCCTTACAAAATGGATCTACAGAAAGGATTCCGCTATCGTGAATTATTATCGTTTTGGGTACGTTTCCGCACAAAATTCTAACGTTAGTTGGCTCGGGCATAACGTATAGCCATGAGTTTATGTTATTTTGGTTAAACCAAACTTCGTGTTTTAATGCGAATACCTTAGTTTCACAAGTACTAGCGTTTTTATTACCAGAGATGAGTTGTATTATACAGTTGTTAGAGTCGTGGTTGTGTACAACAAAGTTTTTTTGGCATATATAGTGATCTGATTCTGTTTTTGTACATCTATTTAAGTCTTCCCTACTTAGGAATATATATCGCCTATAATTTTAGTTAATGGCGACAAATTCACTGTTAATTGAAACATAGCTGTATGAATTTTCTTTGTATTTGGATGGTAATAGTGTAATTTTCACTAAATCAAACTCTTCGTTAACTAATGGGACACTTACTTGTATCATGAGATTTTGGTTGAAGTAGATGGGTGTTGTTGTTATAATTTTATTTATTATGGATAAGTTCAATCGGGATATTTTAATTGGAAACCTTATATTGTGTGGGAGTTCTAATTGAATTTCTTTTAGTGTTGAGATGAAGATTTCTGAGCTGACCTGTTATCTAGCTTATTAACTTTGGCTCCTTGTAGGATGTCAAGTAGTTGAGATTGTTTTGACGGGATTTGTGAAGCACATATAGATACTATATTAGCTGTTTCATCAAAGCTGTGTAGTATCTTTTCAAATCTTGTAAGGTTTGTTAGTTTTTGTGTGTTTTGTCTGATTTCTTCGGTGACGGAGTTAAAATTATTGTTAATGTTTCGAGTGGTTTCGTTTAATGCGTCAACGACGTTAGAAATGATTGTCATCTGATTTTCCGTTATGTGATATAAATTACTTTGATTTTCTGAAAGTGACTGCAATGCGTTATCGATTTCGGTTGCTTCCTCTGAATCCATTGTTCCGAATAAGAATTTCTCTGCCATTCCTATTCCATTGAACAAACCATTATTTACTAATGTGATACTTCTTTTTGAAAATTTACTTTTAAGTAATATGCCATCAAGAATTTGGTTGTTATATTTAATTTCTTTGAGAGAATTTTGTAATATTTGTAAGTTGATTTTGCAAATACTTTTAAAAAGATCACTTGTGAAGTTTGTTCCTTGATCTGTTAATATTGTGTGTGGTAACCAAACGTGCAAATTATTTTCTTCACAAGGGCTTCAGCCACCGTTCTGGCTTCTTGATTGGGTATGGCTATTGCTTGTACGGACTGTTAAGGACCGACCGGATTTTGAAATTAAGGCATTGAAAAGACTGTTTCTTTTTTAACTGCGCGTATGTGAGTGTGTTTATCAACTGCCCTCTGTCCATCGTCATCGCCACCTTGTTGCCTCCGACCGTCACCAGTTTCCAGGTCAGCCACGCAAAATGACTCCTACCCTTAACACCGTGCATTTCATAGGAAATGCAACACATGTCCCACTTGACTTCGCACCCTTGTCACCGTATACTTTATGCAACATGACATGCATCAGATGTGTCGCAATGGCGACCTCACGCTGCGGTGGGTCAGTATTGCTTAGGTTTGCAATATGATACCGCTGATCGCTGTGTATCTTTCATGCTTCACAATTCGATGGCACTCAATTGTTTTATGACGCAATTCCATGAATCACAATTGGAGTTCTAGGGCACAAGTTGCCACCATCGACTGTGTCATGTGTTGTAGGGCGAATTCTGGGTCGTGTGTGTGGTCTCTGTTTTGAGGGCACAACAGTCCTCCCCCCTTAAAATACGAAAGGCGTACGAGGTTACGAGTGAGACCTTTCGGCATTGACGGTTGGGACGAGGATGATGCACAGAGTTCTGTAGATGTTACTTTATTAGTGTATTTTATTTAATTGTGTACATAATATATTTATATAAATTTTTTTGATTACATTTGATTTGATAAAAATGTGTTTTTTTTTTTTTTTTTTGATTACGTTTGATTTGGTACATAGGTTTTGGTTTTATTTCATATTGTTTTTTTTTCTATACATGATTTGTTTTGTCATCGGGCGTTACATTTGTTGTATGTTCTTCTCTATTTACTGTACATTTGATTTTTAGATATTTCCTTATTATTATGATCACCGCTATTATTACACAAACACAAAAGATAACGGAAATGGAAAATTTCGCCTCATACTGACTTACGGAAAATAGCATTTTGTTTTTATGTATAAGGTCTTTAATGTTTACACTATATTTGTCTAAATCCAGTTTTTCTACATGTATAACGTGGGGAGAAATTTGCGATAAATTGGATGGGATTTCTACGTTATCAGTTATGGGTGTTTCTTGCAAAAAGTATGTTATTGGGATTTTATCACTAACCTCTTTAGTGATGGCCTTACAAAATGGATCTACAGAAAGGATTCCGCTATCGTGAATTATTATCGTTTTGGGTACGTTTCCGCACAAAATTCTAACGTTAGTTGGCTCGGGCATAACGTATAGCCATGAGTTTATGTTATTTTGGTTAAACCAAACTTCGTGTTTTAATGCGAATACCTTAGTTTCACAAGTACTAGCGTTTTTATTACCAGAGATGAGTTGTATTATACAGTTGTTAGAGTCGTGGTTGTGTACAACAAAGTTTTTTTGGCATATATAGTGATCTGATTCTGTTTTTGTACATCTATTTAAGTCTTCCCTACTTAGGAATATATATCGCCTATAATTTTAGTTAATGGCGACAAATTCACTGTTAATTGAAACATAGCTGTATGAATTTTCTTTGTATTTGGATGGTAATAGTGTAATTTTCACTAAATTGTGACTGGAAGAGCAAATTCGGGTTAGTAAGTATGAGTATGATGTTGTTGACTCTGACCCTTAAGCAGCTATGAGACACGCAGGCCTAGCACGGCTTTAGCTCGACGGATTAGGGGGGGATCTTGCTGCACTCATTCCTCACAAAAAATATTCGTGTCTCGTTTATGTAAAAAAAATTGAAGAAATCACAGATGCTACGTCAGAAAGGCGTGATCAAGTGTTTCTATTTATGAAGCTCTATATTGATCGTATAAAAAGGTAGTTAATCACTTGGCATATTAATACGAACATCACTTGCTTGCTGTTATCGATGGCTAGGTGTTAAGCCATCTTCTTGGGTTCCCTCCCTCTTAAACAATGGAGACTTCCTCCACAGTTCCATGACTACCTAAACCCATTCTATTTCTGTAGGTAGCCCCGTATATGACTTTATATTATCAGATTTTTAAGGAAAATAAATCTTTACTTGTGTGTACACATCACAACCACATCTCAATCCCACCCACTATCGGTAATCTAGAAGAGCATTATCTGATCATGTAATTGGCGCACGAAAACTCATTTTTTTGTTATAATTTCAAGTATCAGACAATTCATATTTATTAATAAAAAATCTTGTAAGAAAAATGTTTCAATGGTTCACTTCTAAAACACGGTTAAGATTCTTATTCAACTGTAAGAGTATTTTAGGATTCTAATCAAAATTCAAAAAAATGTTATCAAATAGCCAATTATCAAAACAAAATTGGTTTAACTTTGTAGAGGCGTAGAACTATGTAAACTATATATATCAATATAAAGCTATATATGAAACTAGGTATAATAAAAAAACTAACGGAATGTGCACGGTATTTCAAAGATATATATATATGTTATAGGTCAAAATCAAAATTACTCACGTATTATATTTTTACATTTCTCCTTCCCGTGCCGATGTTGATGTGGCCACATAAATATCGCTGACGGTGATATAAATCCGATGATGATGTTGTATGATGAATTAGATGGCACTTTATACCTTTATATATACTTAGCACATACCACAATGTAATGATTATATATATCCACTAAACTTACTGAATTTATATAGTTCTAGCACAATTTCTTTTTCTTTTTCTTCTTTTCTTTTTAGGCTAATTTTTAGGTGAATTTGAACCACAATTAGGAAATAATTAGAATTAGGCAAAAAAAAAACTAAAAACTATAAAAAAAAATTAGAATAAAAAAACATAAAATACGTTTAAGACGTTAAATATGGACACAAAATCTCGAAGACATCTACTTTGGACGCACGCGACAATTAAACTGGTCAAGCTTTGCATTGCAGCATGCAGGTTTCGTTTTCTCAGCGTCCCTATATACTCGTAGCTTAGAGAGTTTCGGGGATCCGCTATGATAACCAAAGATGATATTGAGTTCGCGACCATCAGCGTGCAGTTAGTATGGTGTCTAGTTGATTCCCGCAGCAAAACAGCCGTTTATAGTGTATAATAAAGCTGGGGTATTGTGAGCGCAGAGAGAATTGGGAATACGCTATCTTTGCCAATTTTGATATGGTGGTTGGTTGTGAGACTCCGCATGCAGTTAGTAATGAGTCCCACTATACTCATGCATGCGGAATATATGTCAAAAAAAAAAATTTCCTCTTCTCCCCCTTTTTGTTATAATGAATGTGGAGGTAGATTAAGCAGATGACCAGTGTTGATAACTTGGCGTTTAAATGTTGGTATGAAAGATAGTAAAATACGTATCTATGACCACGTGGGAACTACAGGTTAAAGGCAAAAAAAAAAAAAATAAAATTTAGTTTTAAGACAAAAAAATTAACTTTTAATGTCTGTTACCTTTTTAGGATATTAATATCACTTATTTCTTTTGTCAATAACTTTCTCTTATCGATTTCTTTTATTTTAGTATCAGGTATTTTATTCTTTTATAAGTTTTATGAAACTTGATGAATTTATTTTCGATGGGTTTTAGCAAAACGTTGTTCACCAATCTTCAACGGAGAGATCGAAAAAGAGTAAAAAAGGACAAGTTAGACATTGCACCTCCTTATATACTATTGGTAACGCGACCGTGGCCATTTTTAAACACGCTGAATAGCCGAAGCCACTGAATCTGCAATCAATGATACGGCTAGGAGATTTTTCGGAGTTAATGGCATGTTTGCACTTGATGTGTTGGTTTTATTTGTATGACTATTTTATTTTGCGTTTTTGAAACAATGCTCACGCTACACAACCATGGATTTAGATATCCAACGGATTATTGAAAGCCATGGAAATCGTGAAAATTTTGCAGGCATAAAAGGAATCGACCCATGCCCTGATAATAAAATCTTAGTGTCGTAAGTCTTTACCATGAAACCTACCAATCAGTTTGCCTCGACAATCCTCCACCTCATAGGGTAAAACCCCCAGTACTGAGCCCCCTTAAGGATAGTTTTGAGTTTGCTTCTTTTGCAAAATTAATTGTTTGCATGTATCGGAACAAATATTTCATTAAATTATAATGTGATTAATTCTAATTTGATAAAACTATTTACTTTTTTGTTAGTTTTGGTAAGATTTAAATAAAAGGAAAATAATTACAAAAAGTGAAGTAGTCCAGTAATGAGCCCCCCTGTTCCTAATTTGAGCTCTTACTGCTCCAATAACGAGCCCCCATATAAAACCATTTTTTTTTTGCTTTTTTTTATAAAGTTATCGTTACTTTTAAAATTGTTCAAATATTTATTGCCAGTTTTATTTAAGAACATTTAATTTTATAAACTAAATAAATAAGTAAGTATGAACTTCATAGGTAAATGTTATAAAACACAAACAAATTAGAGTATTAAAAAAAAACATAAACTAGACTATTTTGCACCTTTTGCAGCTAAAAAGTTCAATATCGTTCGATATCTTAACATGATACTGTTTTGAGCATATGAAACATGATGTTCCCTTTTCAGCTTTTGAAATATTGCCCCACAATCAAAACAAAGCCCAGTTTCAATGTATTCTTTACATAAATATTTTCTTCTTTTTCAGGAACAGGTTCATAGTCTCGTTTACGTTCCTTTTCTTTAGGTTCTTAGGCGGAGGGGGATGCTCAGATAAAGATGCAACGTCTTGGAAAGCTTCTTGCATGATTTTCAAAAATCCAGTTTACAATTTAAGAATTGTCAACGGTCCTTTTTGGTTTTTAAAGGTACGTTTATGAAACCGATTTTGAAGAGTGGGTCTTGGAATATTATAACATCTTGAAGCAGCATGTATTGAGAGACCATTTTCAATATCTTCTAGATCTAGATTATTTTCACTTTACATCCATTTTAAAGATTTGAAAGTTGGTAAATCTACGAGTTGGTGTAAATAAGCGATGTAACATCTCAATACCTATGGGAAAAAGCCCCAGCGTATTTCAAGCAGAGCTCCATGCCATTAAAGAATGCGCAAACCTTATATACAATTCAGGCATTAAAGGCGCCAACATCCATATATTCACGGATAGTCAAGCAGCTATAAAAGCACTTAGCTCACACATTATTGACTCCAAATCAGTACTACACTGCTTCGATTCCCTCCAAACACTTAGTTACAGGAACAAAACCAGTCTATGGTGGGTCCCCGGACATAAGGGAATTGAAGGAAACGAAAAAGCCGATGAACTAGCCAGAAATGGCTCGGAAACCCCTTTCATTGGACCTGAACCATTCTGTTCGATTCCCAAATCAGCTATAAATCTGGCTATAAAAAGCTGGGAGCAAAACAAATGTACTTCGTATTGGGAGAACATCCCATCAGGCCTAAGACAGGCCAAAAGACCTATTCAGCCCTTCAAAGCAGATGAAAGAAAGATACTAAATCTTCGCAGGCATGATATTAAAAATCTAGTACACCTACTAACGGGTCACCACGGTCTGCGATATCACCTAAATAAAATGCATTTGGTCGACTCACCGGAGTGCAGACTATGTCTAGAAGAAGACGAAACAGCCGAACACATAATATGTGAATGCCCGGCCCTTTACGGTATAAGAAGGAAATCATTTTTCAGGGAAGTAATAAGTACCGAAGAACTAAGAAATTCCTCTGCTGAATGTATGATCAGATACATTAGGAAAGTAGAAGCGCTACTAACCTAAACATATATCTGACGTCAAGCACAATAGATCTTTTAGGTCGACGTGCATCCTAATGCTCCGGCAAGTCAGAAGTTAAAAAAAAATAAAAAATAAGCGATGTGAAAAATAAAAAAAAAAATTATTTCCCAATTAATAATAAGGTATGTAGTATATAACATACCTACATGTTACATAACACATCCATAAAATAGGCTGTAACGACATGTATTTTTAGTGGTGAAATAAAGAAACCAAATGTGTAAAGAAAAGACACGACGTTCACAACGTTATAATGGTTTTTATGTTATAATGTAAGGAATTTGTATATAATGTGTATTGTTTATAATGTAATTATTTGACTTAATATGTGTTGTCATTGGTTGTATTTGTATCGTCTTCTGTCATCGATGGTAAGCAGCTGTGTGGATGGGGTGGGCATTGTTGATCTTGGAGATGTGCAATAATTGACTTCGCAACATTCTCCCCGCCCGTGAACGTAGTTCGCAAACTCCTTCATCTAGTCTTTTAGGTCATAACATCCTTCGCTTGACTTGGTTATTGAGCGAAAAATTAAATTCATCGACCTCAATAACATCCCAGTCGATATTTGACTACCTTGCCGATCTTCATCACTTTCATTATTGACATGTAAAGAGAGAGACAATTAATATTTTGACAAACAAACAAAAATACATTTATCCAAGTAAAACAGATAAAGACAAATATAAGAACAAGGTACAACAAAAATGTAAACATTTAATGTGCAATGTGCATCTCCCTTGCACTTATTGCCTCGTTCCACTCCAAGTCCAGTTCAGTGTGTAATTTTTACCATGAATGGCGATCGTGCGGCGATTTTGTTTGTATTTACTCGTGAAGTTAATTCGGTGTTTTCGTTGTTTATTATATTGTATAAATAATAAAACTATGGTTTGGTTTGTGTTCGATGGTGCCCGTGAAATTTAGTCTAGTAGTCAGTTTTGTGTTTAGTGAAATAAGTGTAATTATGTCAGTGGTATTTATGTTGATATACATATTTTGATGCATGACCTTGCTGATGATGACGTCGATGTCCGATGATGTTGATGATGATGGCTGATGCAGTATTACAGGTAATTTGGAAATTGATTGCATATAAATTGCATGTATTTTATTTTATTTTATTTTAGAATTCGTAGTATTATCATTATATTAGAATATTGTATTAGTGTGTGTGTGTGTGTACATTCGCGAAAAATTTGTTTTCTTGACGTTGTGCATCCATTTTGTTTTTGCATAATTTTCTTGTGTTTATTTCTTTGGTAGTGATGGGGATAATTTCGATAAATATCGATAACAATCGATTACAATGATAGTTGCGTTCGATATATGTATATTGTATTTTGATTGTTTTTATATTTGATAAAAGTGTAAAAAAAGTATTTAGTTAAATTATTTGTTAAATGTTTATTTAAGGCGTGTTTTTGATACGACGCGGTATTTGAGTGTCGAAAATTATAAAATTGCATGTTTTTGTTACGATGCGTTTTTGATTTTTTGTTTCATTAGGCGTGTTTTGATGCGACGCGTTATGTATGTGTATCATGATTTTGCATGTTTTTGGTACGATGCGTTATGTGTATGTAGTAGATAATATGATTTCGCATGTGTTGATAAGCGTGCGTTTAAATATTTTAAGTTTGTTGTGAACGTTTGGTTTCTTTGAATGTGGTGTGGACTGTATATTTCTATGTTTAGGTTACTGGTTTGGTTTTATTATTTAGTTATGTTATGTATGTAGTATGTATAATATGTATTATTTTTGATAGTTTTTTATTTATTTGCAGATGCTGATATATTTTTTTTTTGTAGAGTTTTAGGTTTTAGATATTTCAATTTAGAGATGATCGTATCGTTGGCAGATAGAATATTTTCGTGAGCAGTCGTTTAAGTAGGCCTAATATCGTTTTTACGTTTATAACGGGAGTAAATCCGGCATGCGTTTCGTGAATCCTCGCTGAACTCCAATGAGGCGGTGGAAGACGTTCGTCTTTAAGAAGAACGAAGTCTCCGGTTTTCGATTCCGCTTCCGTTTTTATCCATTTCGGATGGTGTTGGAGTCGCGATAAGTACTCATTTTTCCATTTGTGGCAAAACGTGTCGAAGAATAATTGTAGCCGTTTCCAACTATCGAGGTAGTCAATCTTCCGCGGCGGTGTGTTGTCATCTTGGGTTTTGGTTTGGAGTGGCTCACCGGCCAAAAAGTGTGCTGGCGTTATGACTTCCAAGTCATTGACGTTGTCAGAGAGAGGACATAAGGGCCTTGAATTCAGACACGCTTCTGTCTGTTTAAGAAGCGTGGCGAATTCCTCGTAGGCAAGTGTCTCATTGCCGACAACTCTTTTTAAATGGTACTTGACCAACTTCACCCCTGCTTCCCATAGTTCTCCAAAATGTGGGGAAGTGGGGGGAATGAAATGCCATTCGGTACCAAAATTTGCCAGTGTACCAGCGACCTCCTTCCAAACCTGGTGAGCATTCCGTAACAACCCACATACAATTGTTGGATGCTGCTCCTCATAGCACAGATCCAAGTTTTGCCGGCTGGACAAACGTTTGGTTTTTCTGTCGAAATGTCTGTCACAAACGATGTTTTCTTCAGGAACCCTGGTTTGGAACGGCTCGTCTTCTATTTCCCGAAATGCTTGCAGCTGGGAACTCGGAGCACTTAACTGCACAAAGCTGCGTAAACGTTGCGGATTCTCAGTTAGAACCTTACCAAAGATTATCCATCCTAGCCTCGTCTTTTGCGCTATTGGTGCTACTTTGTTTTCACAGCGTATAATGTCTGGAAGGAGTATTTCGGCGAAAACGTCACTTCCAAACAGTAAATCGACTTGCGCAGGAACATAAAAATCAGGATCCGCCAAACGCAAACCGGAAAGATGTTGCCATTTGTCAGGTACCATTTGTTGGGTCGGCAGAAGCCCAGTCAGCGACTTGAAAACGAACGCCCTAACGGCGCTTTCAAATGTCGAATTCCGTGATGCAAACGATATGTCAACATAATTTTGTGTTGTGCCGCTGCTGACCATCCCCAACCCAGATACCTCGACAAATGCACGGTGTCTCTTCAACCTCAACAACTGTGCCGCAGATTCGGTAATAAAGGTCGCTTCTGATCCGGGATCGATTAAAGCACGCAGATCATGGAAACGTCCATCAGCTGATCTCACCCTTACCATTGCTGTTGCCAAAAGCGCCTTTGGCGTTTGCGAGAGGGAGTAGAAGGTGTTGATCTGCCTACTCGTCGATGGCTGCGGTTCCTCCGAAGGTTGAAACGCAGGAGCGTTTGGATTCACGGCTACCTGGTATGACTGCGTATTTCCGGATTTGGGCTGTTGTGAGCATTGTGTCGTTGTTGGCTGCATGTTGTTACCATGATTGTTATCGCTGTAGTAGTTGTTATTGTTGTTGTGATGGTAGTTGTTGTTGCTATTTTTGTCGTTGTAGTTGCTGTTATTAGTCTGCATATCGTTAACATGCAGAAGGGAATGATGACGTTGTTGGCAAAAGTAGCAACACTTAGTGCTGGGACACTCTCGCACCATGTGCCCATAGCCAAGGCAATTGTCACACACCTTCGCATTCCTGACTGCCTGTTTTCGCTGGATCGCATTAAAATTCAGGAAGCGTTGACATTTCCTCAGCGCATGTTGCCCTTGATGACACAGCTTACACAAAAAGGCATCTCTAGAAGACGTATTCGCCAAGAGTACCAGTGGAGCCTCTGTGTACGACCGGTTCCTCGTGTTGACAGATGACTCACCTCTTACCCAAGGCCTGGAACTCCCCTTCAGGTCCTGCTGGTCGACCACCTCAAGAGTGCGGAAGCGAGTTTCTAAAAATTCGGTGAACTGTTTGTATGTTGGCAGCTCCTTGAGGTTCCCCAACTTCTCTTCCCATAGCTGCTGGGTAGAATTCGGCAATTTATGTAATAGGACGTATATTAAAATCGCGTCCCAATGTTCTACCCGCAACCCCAAGTTCGCCAACGCATGAACACACTCATGAGATGTGTCCAGCAACTCCTTCAGTCCATTCGCTGATTCCTTGGATAAGGACGACTGTCCAAAAAGTAACTTAAGCTGTGCATTGACCAGCACACGTTTGTGGTCGTAGCGCGAAATTAGCAGCTCCCATGCCTTTGCGTAGTTACCCGCATCGCAAGGAAGATGTTGCAGCAGTCGCTCAGCCTCACCCACTAGGCACGACTTTAAGTAATGCATTTTGTCAATGGCACTTAACGAAGTGTTGCTATGGACCATGGACTCAAACAGACCTTGAAAGGACCTCCAGGTTGTGTACGAGCCGCTGAACTTCGGAATATCGATCTCGCGAAGTCTAATTTTACTGCTGTATGCCGCCGATTCACCTGGAGCAACACTTGCAGGTGCAGCTGCCTGGGAGAATTTCTCCAACGCCTCCAACAAATCGCTTCGATACTCAAGGTAAATTTCTTGTATTTGCTCGTACACAACAACTAATTCCTCCAATTTCAGATCTGCTTCAAGCCTTCCGGCCCCGACGATTGCCTCGTGGTACTGCCTAGCAACTCGCATATTCTCCTCCAACATATCAAGACGACTTGAGACATATGCTTGTTGCTTACGTTTCTTGGTGCAGTTCTTAAAGCTGGTGAAACTATTGACTACCGTGGTTAAAACGCCCTTTTGCAACATTCCGCAGTTAAAATTACCTTGGGCCATTATGTTTATTCACGTAGTTATTAGTGTTAATTGATAATATAATGTGTTTTAAATCAAAAGTAGATAGTAAAAAGCAAAACTTACTTGCTTTTGCTGCGTTTGGATGTGGGTAATTTGTTGTTGTAGGCGTCACAGACCAATTTGCCTCAATCCTCTGGATTCTGGATATAGCTGGCGATTTATTCTTTGCACGACGCGTTAATAACGATTTACACACACACCAAATGTCAATAGATTTAAGTTTTAATATAATTTAAGTTAATTTTAATATAGTTTTAGTTTTCATACGTCAAGAAATGAATTGCACTTTGTATTGCACTTCCTAACCCCACTTTTTTGTCAAATTTACTTGTAATTGAATTTCTTGTCAAAGTTCAAATACAATTAACAATTAACATTTAAATTAGACGCGAAAAAGACTAAATGTACCTCGAAGGACCAAATGTAACGACATGTATTTTTAGTGGTGAAATAAAGAAACCAAATGTGTAAAGAAAAGACACGACGTTCACAACGTTATAATGGTTTTTATGTTATAATGTAAGGAATTTGTATATAATGTGTATTGTTTATAATGTAATTATTTGACTTAATATGTGTTGTCATTGGTTGTATTTGTATCGTCTTCTGTCATCGATGGTAAGCAGCTGTGTGGATGGGGTGGGCATTGTTGATCTTGGAGATGTGCAATAATTGACTTCGCAACAAGGCATAATAATACCTACATAGTGTTGTAGGTATGGTATAGGTACCTATATCGGAATAATTTTATTATTTACTAGCATTTACTCGAAGCTGCGCTTCCGTTGGAGAAGTAGCTAGTTACCTTGTGTACTTTGAATATGTTCCCCATAGATATTGAATCCCCTTTTCGCGCCGCTAATTACTCGGACCCAAGCTAAATTTCCAAAACAAAATTTTAAGATAGACTTTCTCTAAATCGGTCCTAAATGTTCAACTTGATCATAAAAAGATATTTTTGTTTCAAAATATCAGATTCCTGGGCGTTGATCACTAATGGCCATTCAGTCATCAGGACAAACTGTTTTTACCTACGTTATATGAGGTAACTAAGTTTGCTGCGAAAATGATTTGGTATACAAATTGGCCTGGCTCATAAATGGAACAAGGGTTTTTGGTGTTTGCCCAATAGTGAGCCCCCCCGGGCTCATTTTTGGATTTGCTTGTTTCAGATTCCCAATTGTGAGCCCCCACTATATTTTAATAAATACGCATTTTTTTTTAACTTTTAATATGAAAATAAGTACAATAGAGTCTAATTGTTAATACAAACATATATTAGTTAATATAAAATATAAAGAAAATACTTAATCACTTGCTTTATGTAAAGAGTTTGTTAAGAAAACTGTTTATAAACACAATCGCACAACACACGAGGGATATGTCCGCAATTACCGAATTTTTTTCACCAATTGACGTGACATTTTATAGGAAAACAATTAACAGAATACAAGTAAAGAAGTAACGGAAGACTTTGATTAAAACAAAAATGTGTTTTTAATAACATGAGCTTAGCTTTGGAGCGAAATGCAGACAGGGGGCTCATTACTGGTGGGGGGCTCAGATTAGGGGCCTTTACCCTACATGCAGTTACCCACAGCTGATCGTATTCTACAGCGCAAAAACTTAGGGCATAATTTTGCATTTATGTTTTTTGATTTGTCACTTTGTACAAAGTTTCTACGATACACTTCTTGGCCGGGATTAAATTTATGCTTGGAAGTCCTCGTATTGTAAATTTTTTCATTACGCTTGAAAGCTTCTGCCAATTTCTGTTTTACCTTAGATCTTACAATTTCCATTCTATCAGGGTGTTCTAACTCAGTAGACGCGGCATCATTCAAGGCTCGTAGTTTCCTAAAAGTCGGGTACATGTCACCATGCGTAATCATATTCACGCCAAATAAGCAAAAATACGGACTTATTCCGATTGACTGGTGATACACTGAGCAGAGTGATTGTTGAATTTGCGGTATGTGGAGATCCCATTCCCTTTGATCTTCTTTTAAATATGTTCTAACTGCTGATAGTACGGATCGGTTAACACGTTCAGAAGCATTGGCTTGAGGTGAGTAAATAGCCGTCAGAACGTGTTTTACCCCGTACCGAGTTAGAAATTGATTAATTTGAGACAAATTGCTTGCCATTATCGGAATGAATATATTCCGGAACTCCAAATCTACTAAATATGTCCTGTTCGAGAAATCTAACAACTGTATTAGAACAAGCTTTCGGCATTGGCTTCAGGAATACATATTTAGAGAAATGGTCCAATACTATAAATATAAAAAGGTTACCACGCTTGGTTCTCACATAAGGGCCCATGAAGTCAATGTAAAGTTTTTGAAAAGGCCTGTCAATATCCATCGCCTGACCCATTGGAGGTCTCAAAATACTATTCGGGGCCTTGTTCTCTTTACATGCTTTGCAGTTGCTGATAAATTCACGAATTTGAGTGGTCATGTTAGGCCAATAGTAGTATTGCCTGTTTCTTTCTAAAGTCTTTGTGACTCCACCATGGGAAGCTTCAGGATGGTTATGAGCAGCTTCAACTATTCCCTGAGTCATGGTGTCAGGTACCCATAAGCGCCATAACAGATCGCTGTTACACTGATCTATATCTGCTCGCAGAACACGTTTAAATAATAGATTTTCAGAAACCTTAACGTCAGGGAATTTAGTAGGATCTCTTGATACTACTTGTATAATATCGACATATTCTTTACATTTGAAATGGTCGCTCTGTAAATCTATCGCCATGTTATCATTCGGTTCAACAGAAAATGCTTCCAGGAAGCTACTAGAAAGTACATCTGGAACCGTGTTTTGTGAGCCTTTGCGATGCTCAATGGTAAAGTCAAAGGGCTGGAGTTTAAGTGACCATCTAGCTAAACGGCCACTAAGATCTTTTAACCCCATTAACCACTTAAGACTAGCATGGTCTGTGATCATAGTGAACGGGAAACCTTCAATGTATGGTCTAAACTTTTTTATTGCTAAAACAGCAGCCAAGAATTCTTGCTCTGTTACGCTGTACTTTTGTTGACATGGGTTCATTTTTTGTGAAAAGTACGCAATTGGTTTTTCATGTCCTTCTTCATCAAACTGAAAGAGAGCCCCTCCAACACCATAGCTGGATGCATCGCACTGTACCATAAATCGTTTGGAGAAATCAGGGTTGCTGAGCAAAGGAGCAGATACTAAGGCGGATTTTAGGGCAGTAAATGAAGTGATTGCTTCAGGTGTCATTTTAAAAACTTTCCCTTTTTTCAATGTATCAGACATTGGCGCGGCTATGGTGGCAAAATCACGAATAAATCGCCGATACCAGCCGCACAAGCCGAGAAATCTTCTCACTTGCTTTTGCGATTTTGGTAGTGGGAATTCTTCCACCGCTGAAACTTTGCCGGGATCCGGCCTTAAGTGACCCTGACCAACCACGTATCCCAAGTATTTAAGCTCAGTAAAGCAAAACTTTGATTTCTCCACATTTATGGTCAAGTTAGCGTCTTTAAGGCATTTGGCTACTTGTTTTAGCGTCGCTATATGCGATGAAAAATCCGGTGATATTATAAGCAGGTCGTCAAGGTAAACGAACACAGCTTCACGGAGTTCCGAAGGGATCACTCTATCCATCAGCCTGCACATCCTTTGGGCTGCATTACACAGTCCAAAGGGCATGACTGTGAACTGATAGAGCGGCCTTCCGGGTACCGTGAATGCTGTCCTCTCCCTTGACTTTAACTCAAGCGGGATTTGCCAGAAGGCATCTTTTAAATCCACGCTGGATATATATTTCGTGTCCTTCAACCGGCTTAACATTCCCTCGATATGAGGTAAAGGATATGCATCTTTCTTTGAGACGGCATTGACCTTGCGCGAGTCCAGGCATAGCCTATTTTTACCGGGTTTCCTTATCAAAACGATAGGAGAACTCCATGCGCTATTACTTGGTTCAATGACACCCAAAGAGAGCATCCGGTCCAATTCCTCATAAACGAGTTTTTGTATGGCCGGCGAGACGGGATAATGTCTCTGTTTTATAGGTTCGACATCACTAGTATCAATGACATGAGTTTCTAAGCTTGTTTTACCAAGACCTTGCTTTGAGAATGATGGAAATTCCTCAATAGCCTTGTTGAGTTCCAGTAATTCCTCGTGACTAAGTTCATGCTTAGTCATCTCATGTTGGTTGGTGGGTGTGCTTGTAATTTCGCTGACTAAGTGTGGTGCTACCTTGAACATTTTCCAGAAATCGATACCGAGGTATAAGGGCTGAGCTAGACTGGGAACTAAATAAAAATCCATGTATTCGGAAATGCCATTATATTTGATTTTCACTTTGATTCGGCCAACTATATCATGCTTGTTATTGTCTGCTGTTTTAATTGTTGAATTAAAAACAGCGAAATATAAATGATGTTTATTCAGAAATTGTTTGCATCCCTTACCAAGACATGAAACTGTTGCTCCACTGTCAAGTAGACCTTTAATCTCTTTACCATCGATAAGAATCGTGGCGTAGGGTCGAGAATCATTTGCTTGATCAAGTGAACAAGAGTTGATCAGTTTTTTATACAGTTTCCTCTGTCGGTATCTTATTCGAGTTTTAATTATTTTCTTTTTACATTTACTGATTTTAATTTCATTGAGTTGAAAAATTTTTGAACGTATTTGGTTATAATTGTGGAGGCGCTCATTAAATGACATGAACGAAGGTGTTCGACCGAAAGTATCTTTTTCGTGTCGCCAACCTAGATCGCTTTGAATCCTTCGATTAAGGAGCTGATCCTGGTTGTGTGACCACAAAGGGAATTACCGCGGTTGCAACTATATGCAACTATGTATAGCGAATAATCGGTAACCTTGAAGTTGACCTGTACTACGACGACGAGTGGAGAGCAAAAGCGAAGTAAAAACACGGTGTTTCCCTTTAGGGTTTCAAATACAAAAGTTTTTGAGCTTTATTCGCTTTGCTTATTTATACAAAATGCGTAAACGGTTTCTTAATTATTTAGTGAGAGAGACTACGTTATTTTAAAAGTTAAAATGTTATGGCGAATTCAAGTACAAATTAATATGGTGAATGGTCTAAATTGACCGCGAGATTTAAATGTATAATTATATGGGATTAGATAACAATTCAATATAATAATTTAATTTAATACAACAAATCAATGCAATAATTCAATAATTATTAATAATGTTATGGATGATAACAATGGTGACGATGACTGTGATGATAACGATGATGGCGATGACTGCGATGATAACTATGATGGCGATGATGACGATAATGACGAAAATGACTATAATGACTTCTCTGCCCCAACATTCCGCCCTCTTTGAAAGGTCCCTTTCAAGCGTCAGGAAGTATTGCGAGCTTGTGGACAGGGCGCCTAATGGTTCCTCTTGGAGTTCGAATGTCGGCCACCCTGACCTTTCCATCGTGTCCACGAATAGCTTGCACGACTCTGCCCAGCAACCACTTCTGAGGAGGTAGGTTGTCTTCGTGCACAATTACAAGTGTATCGACGCGTAGATTTGGTTGAGGTGATGGCCACTTGGATCGTTGTTGTAGCTCGCTAATGTACTCGTCTGACCAGCGCTTCCAGAAGTGCGTCTTTACAGCGTTGATTCGACGCCATCGTTGGAGGTAACTTATATCTGGTGCTTCAGTTGGTGGTTCCGGAATGGCCTTTAACGGTGCGCCAATGAGAAAATGACTAGGAGTCAATACTCCAAGGTCATTAGGATCGTTCGAGAGCGGGGTTATTGGCCTCGAGTTCATAACCGACTCAATTTCGACAAGCGCTGTGGAGAGTTCCTCGAATGTCAGCTTAGCGTTGTGTAGACTTCGGTACAGGTAGCCTTTTGCGACCTTTACCGCCGCCTCCCAGATTCCACCAAAATGAGGAGCCCTAGGTGGGATGAAACGGAAATTTATATGTTCGTTAGTAAAAAAGTTATCAAGGATTTCTTTAGATATTTGTTGAAACAACATATTGCGAAGTTCTAATAGTTTAGAGTTTGCTCCTACAAAGTTAGTAGCATTGTCGCAGAAGATTTCAAGTGGGCGACCTCGGCGACCTATCATGCGTTTAAGCGCTGCAATGAATGCTTCTGCAGAGAGATCTGACACCGCTTCCAAATGAACTGCTTTCGATGTGAAGCAAACAAAGACCGCTATATAGGTTTTATAGGGAACCTTGCCACGAATCCTATAGAAGGTATATATGGGCCCGCAAAAATCCACCCCACAGCGAGAAAAAGGACGAGACGGCACCACTCTTTCAGTCGGAAGATCTCCCATAATTTGCTGGAGTAATTTTGGGCGATATCTAGTACAATGAATGCAGTTTCGAACCACCTTTCGAGCGATGTCTCTGGCGTTAACTATCCAAAACTGTTGTCTAATTAGCGCAACCAACGTTTTGGGTCCCGCATGAAAGTTGGACAGATGGATATCTCTAACCAGACAAAAAGTAAAGTGCGAATCCTTTGGTAAAAGTATTGGGTGCTTCTGTTCCTCGGGGATGTTAGAATTTTTCAATCTTCCACCTACTTTTAATAGTTGAATCCCTTTTGTTTCCTCCAGATATGGATTTAGCCATTTGATGGATCCTTTGATGTGACTTCCTCTTCTTATCATATCGATTTCCCCTGCGAACGATTCTGTTTGGATGATCGCTATGATTTTGGTGAGAGCTAAATCGAGTTCTTCTAACGACAAAAATTCTGTAGTTTTTGATGAGCTATGTCGTAATCTATTTATAAATCTTAACATGTACGCAAAGATACGTATTGTTTTCCTGTATGAGCTATATTTGCTTATGATGCCTAATAGATACGGTATCTTTTGCGTTTGCTGCTTATTAAGCAGCACAGTTTTTCGTTTTTCCAATGTCAGCAATTCAGGCGAAAGTTGAATATTGGAATTTGAAGGCCAATTTTCCTCGCCTTCCAATAGAAATGACGGTCCAGAAAACCATATGGAGTCCTTTAGATCCTGGGTTGAGCAACCTCGGGACACTATATCCGCAGGATTTTCTTTTGTAGGAACATGTCTCCAGACTATGCCTTGAGAGCGTTCCTGGATTTCGGCTATCCGATTTCCTACGAAGGTTGTAAGCTTCGATGAATGCGTACATATCCAATGTAACACGATGCTGGCGTCTGTCCAGAAAACGATCTTCGAGATCGACTTTTTAAAAATTGATTTTATTCCTGACCACAGTTTTGAGAGAAGATGAGCGGCACACAGCTCCAGTCGAGGAAGTTGCCTCTTTTTCGCAGGTGCTACTCGCGACTTTGCTACCAAAAGTTTTACAGATACTCCTGATGAATCCGTTGTTCTAACATAGATACAACATCCGTATGCGTGCATGGATGCATCGCAAAATCCATGGATTTGTATATCTTCCGTATGCGCAGCTAAGACGAACCGTGGTATAGAAAGATTTTTGATCGCATGCAAATTGATTATAAATTGACCCCATTCACTCTCAATGCATTTTGGAATTGGATCATCCCAATCCAATTTCTCTATCCAAACTTTTTGGAGAAGGATTTTTGCTGTAATTATAATTGGGCTTAACAAGCCCATAGGGTCGAAGAGGGCTGAAGATACGGATAGCATAGATCTTTTTGTGCAGTTGGAATATGTTCGAGGATTCTTATATGAAAAATGAAAATGATCATGGAACGGATCCCAAGTTATCCCAAGAGTACTAGCGAGAGTGGAGTCTGTAATGACAATATTTTTGTTTAGTTGACTCTGATGGGATGGTTTCAGAAGATTTGAACAATTACTGTGCCACTTTGAAAGTTCGAGACCTGCTGCCTTCAAAATTGTAACCACCTCCTGCTGAATCCTTTGTACAGTTTCGAAATCATCCGCTCCCGTAAGCATATCATCCACGTAAAAATCCGAGCGAATAATTTTTGATCCTAAGGGAAATTGACTATCGAATTTTTCAGCAAGATAGATGAGGGAACGAATAGCTAAAAATGGTGCCGAAGTAGTGCCATACGTAACGGTATTGAGTTGAAATGTCTGTATGGGTGTTTGCTCGTTTTCCCTCCACAAAATGTATTGGTACCTACGCTGGGATGGGTGCACCAATATCTGCCTATACATTTTTGTTATGTCTGCTGTTAATACATATTTGTGGAGTCGAAATCGAAGAAGAATTAAAAATAAGTCATCTTGAACAGTAGGTCCCGCCATGAGGATAGCGTTCAGAGATACTTGCGAAGAGGTAGCACAAGAAGCATCGAATACTACCCTTAACTTTGTTGAGACGCTATCGGGTTTAATAACCGCTTGATGGGGGAGATAATAGTGAGGATCCTCCAAGTTAGGATTTTTCACCAACGACATGTGACCAAGATCCCTATACTCGCGCAAGAATTTTATGTAATCACATTTCAACAAAGGATTTTTCGAAAGTCTGCGCTCAAGTGACAGAAATCTCCGAAAAGCTATATCGTAGGACTTTCCCAAGCATTCGGAATTCTTTTTAAACGGTAGTTGAACCATCAGCCTTCCACTGGGCAATTCTTCTACAGTTTGACGAAAATGCTCTTCACATTCAGCCTGCTCATCGGTCCACTTCGATTTCAGTCCATCAACTGCTTCCAGCTCCCAGAACTTTTCCACAAATGCATCCAGAGTATCTTCTGTAGAATTAACACAGCATATTTGTTTGTTGACTTCCAATTGACTTCGGTATTTTCCGGATACAATCCACCCTAAATGCGTGTTCTGCAATGAAGGCAGATCCAATCCCAGTTTAATTTGACCTACAAGAAGCAAATCAAAAAAGGCTTCAGCTCCCAGCAACAAATCTATTTGGGATGGCTGATTGAACTGCTCATCAGCGAGTTCGATATCTGTAGGAAGATTCCAGCTCTCGACATTGAGTTTCGAATCCGGTTGGTACCCAGTAATGGAAGGGGCGACAAGGAATTCGAGTGACAGTTCGAAGTTATCGAACCTTGAACGAATAGTGGTTTGAGTAAAAAATCGTATTTTGGTTTCAGTTGAGCCAATTCCCACAATATCCACATTCTTTTTCTGTTTTTTCAGGCTTAGGGCATTAGCAAAGCGTTCGTTAATGAAATTTACCTGAGACCCTGAGTCAAGTAAAACTTTTCCCAATTGATAACATTCAAAACGATCTTTTACCAACACCAAAGCAGTAGCTAAGATGACCTGTGCTGTTTTAGTTGAAGACTCTTTTTGTGAGGCAGAGTTAGCAGCCGCTGAGCTCGTTGATGGTGAGTTATCTTCTACCGTGATAACTTTTTGTTCTTGGGTTCTATGCAATAAAGTATGGTGCGATTGCTTGCATTTCTTACAGCGAAACGACGATTGACATTTGGAGACACCATGGCCGCTTCCCAAACAATTAAGGCAAAGGTTAAGCTTCTTAACGTTGTTAAAACGATCAAGAACTGAGAGTTTACCAAAGTGTAGACAATTGCTTATAGAATGGTCGGTCTCTTTGCAAAAGGCGCAAGATCTTTGCATTAAACTAAGTGAGGTTTGCGGGCGTTGATCACTAAATGACGACTTAGGTTTAGATGACCATTTCTTGTTGTCTGAACGAAACTGTTTACCTTCTCGTGCTTCCAGATATTGGCAGCGTTTGTTCAGGACTTCCACGCATTTATCCCAATGTGGTAGTTTTTTGAAATCACAACTATCATCCCATTTTGATTGGGTATCCGGATCGACTTTGGACATCGTAATATAAATTATGACGGCATTGCATATATCTAGATGTGTTCCTATCGACTTCAGAGAACTATACAAAGCGGATATATTATCAACTAAATTGCGCAAAAGAGGAGCCGAAGGTTTAGTAACTTTTGGTAATTCGAATAACTGAGATATGTTTTCTAAAAAAATCAGACAATCATTGTCGTAACGATCCTTAAGTCGCGCGATCGCCTTGGAGTAGTTTTCTTCTGTCACTTGAAAAGCTTTGACTGTACCAAGTGCTTGATCGCTTAAGCAAGTGAGTAAATGATTGAATTTTTCAATCTTCGACAAGCTCGGATCATTGTCCACAAGTTTTTCAAATAAATTGATGAAATTTTTAAATTCCGAGTATTTGCCGCTAAATCTAGGCAAGCGAAGTTTCTGTAAATGATTTACTGACTGTGGAACCGAAAAGGTTGTTTCCATGGTGCTATACCTTCCAGTACCCATAAGAGATAGAATTTTTGACTTCGTAGCAATATAGAGCTCTTCGAGCTCACCTCGAGTATTATCCGTGGGTACTAAACGTTCAATTTGCGTCTGATAAGATAGTATTTGTTTAAAATATGATTCCAGGATTCCCAATCGACATTCCAGTTCTGTAGTTGAAAGACCATCTCTTTCCAATGCGTTTTTTATTCTTGTTATGCTTCCTTTAGTAGAGGATCGCATTTGTTTCAACTCATCAAGAGTAATTGTAGCTACTGGTTCTACCATGTTGAAATGTTACCCAAGCCGGAAAATATTCTGAACTGTCAGACTCAACAAGTTTGTACAAATACTAATTAATAACTTTTACCCAAATGGTGCAATTTGTTGACAACGGTGCAATTAATTGACAACGAAGAAATCCAGCGAGAATGTACCGAAATGATCAAAATGATGTATAATGCATTCAATTTATATTAAATGCAACAGTAAAGTATCGATGCTTTTGAACAATGCTGCAGCATCAATAGAATCCAAAAATAAAGATGATTGTATACTAATGTTTGTGCAATTACTAAATTTCTGCAACGAGAATTTGCTTTGCGTAAAAGTATCGATGATGAAAATGTTTCCCAACCGCAATATCCAATAAAGCGATCGAGCTAAATGCTAACGCACGACAATGCTTATCAACTGAACATGTGGAACTTGTTGCCAGAAAATCCGCGAAACTTGTTCTTAGTGACGATGTTTGACGAGCTTTACTTCCAAGTTGGACAATTGGTTGACAACCAATGCAATGTTGTAAAACAATGGAATACTGTTGGTGCTAGCAACGCGACGAGATGTGTTTCAAATGAATGTGGAACCTGTTGTAACCGAAAACGAACTAATGAGAGTTGAGTGAGTTTACTTCCTTTGTTGGAAAAAAGGGAAACGATCGAGCGATTAGCGAACGAGTGGGTGGTTGGGTGAAAGTGCTAAGAGCAGAAATGGTAGATGTTTGAGCGAAAACTTTTTGCGAATAATCGATGAAAGAAAATAGATGAAAGTTTGGAACGTATTTTTCTAAGCCACGATCACTGTGGATTATAATTTTGGTCTTCTACTCTGATGATAAGCGCTTTATGAGATGAAAGTGATTTCTTTTTATGTGATCACAATGTGTTTAATTGCATATGTTGTTTCAGCAATTTTAATAATAATTTTTATGTCGGATTTTAATATTTAGCATGCAATATTTCTCCATGTACGTTGAATGTGTGTTTTATGTTAATTTGCATGAATTGATTTGTGTTTTTCGATGATAAATCAAACGTTTTTTAAGATCAACGCACATTCTACTACTTGGAATAATACCAACATACCTGTTCAGGGAGGAATACTTATCGTTCCCTGTACTTTCCGCAGCTGATGTGTATGGTCTAGCTTCCAAGTTCTCCTTCCGATGTTCTGTTGATTTTCTCTGCTCTTTCGATTTGTTCTCCTTGTTTTTCTCTGCACTTTTCACCTCCGCGATACCGGCTACCGAACGCGACTCACTTTTTCACTAGTTTATTATGTCTTTAATGTTTTTATGTTCACTTTCGAAATGTTTTTTGGATTAATTTGTATCAAAACTACAATGTCAATTACAAAGGTTTTTCTTAGGACATCCGAAAAAATGCCACGAGTTGGGCGCCAAAATGTTCGACCGAAAGTATCTTTTTCGTGTCGCCAACCTAGATCGCTTTGAATCCTTCGATTAAGGAGCTGATCCTGGTTGTGTGACCACAAAGGGAATTACCGCGGTTGCAACTATATGCAACTATGTATAGCGAATAATCGGTAACCTTGAAGTTGACCTGTACTACGACGACGAGTGGAGAGCAAAAGCGAAGTAAAAACACGGTGTTTCCCTTTAGGGTTTCAAATACAAAAGTTTTTGAGCTTTATTCGCTTTGCTTATTTATACAAAATGCGTAAACGGTTTCTTAATTATTTAGTGAGAGAGACTACGTTATTTTAAAAGTTAAAATGTTATGGCGAATTCAAGTACAAATTAATATGGTGAATGGTCTAAATTGACCGCGAGATTTAAATGTATAATTATATGGGATTAGATAACAATTCAATATAATAATTTAATTTAATACAACAAATCAATGCAATAATTCAATAATTATTAATAATGTTATGGATGATAACAATGGTGACGATGACTGTGATTATAACGATGATGGCGATGACTGCGATGATAACTATGATGGCGATGATGACGATAATGACGAAAATGACTATAATGACTTCTCTGCCCCAACATTCCGCCCTCTTTGAAAGGTCCCTTTCAAGCGTCAGGAAGTATTGCGAGCTTGTGGACAGGGCGCCTAATGGTTCCTCTTGGAGTTCGAATGTCGGCCACCCTGACCTTTCCATCGTGTCCACGAATAGCTTGCACGACTCTGCCCAGCAACCATTTCTGAGGAGGTAGGTTGTCTTCGTGCACAATTACAAGTGTATCGACGCGTAGATTTGGTTGAGGTGATGGCCACTTGGATCGTTGTTGTAGCTCGCTAATGTACTCGTCTGACCAGCGCTTCCAGAAGTGCGTCTTTACAGCGTTGATTCGACGCCATCGTTGGAGGTAACTTATATCTGGTGCTTCAGTTGGTGGTTCCGGAATGGCCTTTAACGGTGCGCCAATGAGAAAATGACTAGGAGTCAATACTCCAAGGTCATTAGGATCGTTCGAGAGCGGGGTTATTGGCCTCGAGTTCATAACCGACTCAATTTCGACAAGCGCTGTGGAGAGTTCCTCGAATGTCAGCTTAGCGTTGTGTAGACTTCGGTACAGGTAGCCTTTTGCGACCTTTACCGCCGCCTCCCAGATTCCACCAAAATGAGGAGCCCTAGGTGGGATGAAACGGAAATTTATATGTTCGTTAGTAAAAAAGTTATCAAGGATTTCTTTAGATATTTGTTGAAACAACATATTGCGAAGTTCTAATAGTTTAGAGTTTGCTCCTACAAAGTTAGTAGCATTGTCGCAGAAGATTTCAAGTGGGCGACCTCGGCGACCTATCATGCGTTTAAGCGCTGCAATGAATGCTTCTGCAGAGAGATCTGACACCGCTTCCAAATGAACTGCTTTCGATGTGAAGCAAACAAAGACCGCTATATAGGTTTTATAGGGAACCTTGCCACGAATCCTATAGAAGGTATATATGGGCCCGCAAAAATCCACCCCACAGCGAGAAAAAGGACGAGACGGCACCACTCTTTCAGTCGGAAGATCTCCCATAATTTGCTGGAGTAATTTTGGGCGATATCTAGTACAATGAATGCAGTTTCGAACCACCTTTCGAGCGATGTCTCTGGCGTTAACTATCCAAAACTGTTGTCTAATTAGCGCAACCAACGTTTTGGGTCCCGCATGAAAGTTGGACAGATGGATATCTCTAACCAGACAAAAAGTAAAGTGCGAATCCTTTGGTAAAAGTATTGGGTGCTTCTGTTCCTCGGGGATGTTAGAATTTTTCAATCTTCCACCTACTTTTAATAGTTGAATCCCTTTTGTTTCCTCCAGATATGGATTTAGCCATTTGATGGATCCTTTGATGTGACTTCCTCTTCTTATCATATCGATTTCCCCTGCGAACGATTCTGTTTGGATGATCGCTATGATTTTGGTGAGAGCTAAATCGAGTTCTTCTAACGACAAAAATTCTGTAGTTTTTGATGAGCTATGTCGTAATCTATTTATAAATCTTAACATGTACGCAAAGATACGTATTGTTTTCCTGTATGAGCTATATTTGCTTATGATGCCTAATAGATACGGTATCTTTTGCGTTTGCTGCTTATTAAGCAGCACAGTTTTTCGTTTTTCCAATGTCAGCAATTCAGGCGAAAGTTGAATATTGGAATTTGAAGGCCAATTTTCCTCGCCTTCCAATAGAAATGACGGTCCAGAAAACCATATGGAGTCCTTTAGATCCTGGGTTGAGCAACCTCGGGACACTATATCCGCAGGATTTTCTTTTGTAGGAACATGTCTCCAGACTATGCCTTGAGAGCGTTCCTGGATTTCGGCTATCCGATTTCCTACGAAGGTTGTAAGCTTCGATGAATGCGTACATATCCAATGTAACACGATGCTGGCGTCTGTCCAGAAAACGATCTTCGAGATCGACTTTTTAAAAATTGATTTTATTCCTGACCACAGTTTTGAGAGAAGATGAGCGGCACACAGCTCCAGTCGAGGAAGTTGCCTCTTTTTCGCAGGTGCTACTCGCGACTTTGCTACCAAAAGTTTTACAGATACTCCTGATGAATCCGTTGTTCTAACATAGATACAACATCCGTATGCGTGCATGGATGCATCGCAAAATCCATGGATTTGTATATCTTCCGTATGCGCAGCTAAGACGAACCGTGGTATAGAAAGATTTTTGATCGCATGCAAATTGATTATAAATTGACCCCATTCACTCTCAATGCATTTTGGAATTGGATCATCCCAATCCAATTTCTCTATCCAAACTTTTTGGAGAAGGATTTTTGCTGTAATTATAATTGGGCTTAACAAGCCCATAGGGTCGAAGAGGGCTGAAGATACGGATAGCATAGATCTTTTTGTGCAGTTGGAATATGTTCGAGGATTCTTATATGAAAAATGAAAATGATCATGGAACGGATCCCAAGTTATCCCAAGAGTACTAGCGAGAGTGGAGTCTGTAATGACAATATTTTTGTTTAGTTGACTCTGATGGGATGGTTTCAGAAGATTTGAACAATTACTGTGCCACTTTGAAAGTTCGAGACCTGCTGCCTTCAAAATTGTAACCACCTCCTGCTGAATCCTTTGTACAGTTTCGAAATCATCCGCTCCCGTAAGCATATCATCCACGTAAAAATCCGAGCGAATAATTTTTGATCCTAAGGGAAATTGACTATCGAATTTTTCAGCAAGATAGATGAGGGAACGAATAGCTAAAAATGGTGCCGAAGTAGTGCCATACGTAACGGTATTGAGTTGAAATGTCTGTATGGGTGTTTGCTCGTTTTCCCTCCACAAAATGTATTGGTACCTACGCTGGGATGGGTGCACCAATATCTGCCTATACATTTTTGTTATGTCTGCTGTTAATACATATTTGTGGAGTCGAAATCGAAGAAGAATTAAAAATAAGTCATCTTGAACAGTAGGTCCCGCCATGAGGATAGCGTTCAGAGATACTTGCGAAGAGGTAGCACAAGAAGCATCGAATACTACCCTTAACTTTGTTGAGACGCTATCGGGTTTAATAACCGCTTGATGGGGGAGATAATAGTGAGGATCCTCCAAGTTAGGATTTTTCACCAACGACATGTGACCAAGATCCCTATACTCGCGCAAGAATTTTATGTAATCACATTTCAACAAAGGATTTTTCGAAAGTCTGCGCTCAAGTGACAGAAATCTCCGAAAAGCTATATCGTAGGACTTTCCCAAGCATTCGGGATTCTTTTTAAACGGTAGTTGAACCATCAGCCTTCCACTGGGCAATTCTTCTACAGTTTGACGAAAATGCTCTTCACATTCAGCCTGCTCATCGGTCCACTTCGATTTCAGTCCATCAACTGCTTCCAGCTCCCAGAACTTTTCCACAAATGCATCCAGAGTATCTTCTGTAGAATTAACACAGCATATTTGTTTGTTGACTTCCAATTGACTTCGGTATTTTCCGGATACAATCCACCCTAAATGCGTGTTCTGCAATGAAGGCAGATCCAATCCCAGTTTAATTTGACCTACAAGAAGCAAATCAAAAAAGGCTTCAGCTCCCAGCAACAAATCTATTTGGGATGGCTGATTGAACTGCTCATCAGCGAGTTCGATATCTGTAGGAAGATTCCAGCTCTCGACATTGAGTTTCGAATCCGGTTGGTACCCAGTAATGGAAGGGGCGACAAGGAATTCGAGTGACAGTTCGAAGTTATCGAACCTTGAACGAATAGTGGTTTGAGTAAAAAATCGTATTTTGGTTTCAGTTGAGCCAATTCCCACAATATCCACATTCTTTTTCTGTTTTTTCAGGCTTAGGGCATTAGCAAAGCGTTCGTTAATGAAATTTACCTGAGACCCTGAGTCAAGTAAAACTTTTCCCAATTGATAACATTCAAAACGATCTTTTACCAACACCAAAGCAGTAGCTAAGATGACCTGTGCTGTTTTAGTTGAAGACTCTTTTTGTGAGGCAGAGTTAGCAGCCGCTGAGCTCGTTGATGGTGAGTTATCTTCTACCGTGATAACTTTTTGTTCTTGGGTTCTATGCAATAAAGTATGGTGCGATTGCTTGCATTTCTTACAGCGAAACGACGATTGACATTTGGAGACACCATGGCCGCTTCCCAAACAATTAAGGCAAAGGTTAAGCTTCTTAACGTTGTTAAAACGATCAAGAACTGAGAGTTTACCAAAGTGTAGACAATTGCTTATAGAATGGTCGGTCTCTTTGCAAAAGGCGCAAGATCTTTGCATTAAACTAAGTGAGGTTTGCGGGCGTTGATCACTAAATGACGACTTAGGTTTAGATGACCATTTCTTGTTGTCTGAACGAAACTGTTTACCTTCTCGTGCTTCCAGATATTGGCAGCGTTTGTTCAGGACTTCCACGCATTTATCCCAATGTGGTAGTTTTTTGAAATCACAACTATCATCCCATTTTGATTGGGTATCCGGATCGACTTTGGACATCGTAATATAAATTATGACGGCATTGCATATATCTAGATGTGTTCCTATCGACTTCAGAGAACTATACAAAGCGGATATATTATCAACTAAATTGCGCAAAAGAGGAGCCGAAGGTTTAGTAACTTTTGGTAATTCGAATAACTGAGATATGTTTTCTAAAAAAATCAGACAATCATTGTCGTAACGATCCTTAAGTCGCGCGATCGCCTTGGAGTAGTTTTCTTCTGTCACTTGAAAAGCTTTGACTGTACCAAGTGCTTGATCGCTTAAGCAAGTGAGTAAATGATTGAATTTTTCAATCTTCGACAAGCTCGGATCATTGTCCACAAGTTTTTCAAATAAATTGATGAAATTTTTAAATTCCGAGTATTTGCCGCTAAATCTAGGCAAGCGAAGTTTCTGTAAATGATTTACTGACTGTGGAACCGAAAAGGTTGTTTCCATGGTGCTATACCTTCCAGTACCCATAAGAGATAGAATTTTTGACTTCGTAGCAATATAGAGCTCTTCGAGCTCACCTCGAGTATTATCCGTGGGTACTAAACGTTCAATTTGCGTCTGATAAGATAGTATTTGTTTAAAATATGATTCCAGGATTCCCAATCGACATTCCAGTTCTGTAGTTGAAAGACCATCTCTTTCCAATGCGTTTTTTATTCTTGTTATGCTTCCTTTAGTAGAGGATCGCATTTGTTTCAACTCATCAAGAGTAATTGTAGCTACTGGTTCTACCATGTTGAAATGTTACCCAAGCCGGAAAATATTCTGAACTGTCAGACTCAACAAGTTTGTACAAATACTAATTAATAACTTATACCCAAATGGTGCAATTTGTTGACAACGGTGCAATTAATTGACAACGAAGAAATCCAGCGAGAATGTACCGAAATGATCAAAATGATGTATAATGCATTCAATTTATATTAAATGCAACAGTAAAGTATCTATGCTTTTGAACAATGCTGCAGCATCAATAGAATCCAAAAATAAAGATGATTGTATACTAATGTTTGTGCAATTACTAAATTTCTGCAACGAGAATTTGCTTTGCGTAAAAGTATCGATGATGAAAATGTTTCCCAACCGCAATATCCAATAAAGCGATCGAGCTAAATGCTAACGCACGACAATGCTTATCAACTGAACATGTGGAACTTGTTGCCAGAAAATCCGCGAAACTTGTTCTTAGTGACGATGTTTGACGAGCTTTACTTCCAAGTTGGACAATTGGTTGACAACCAATGCAATGTTGTAAAACAATGGAATACTGTTGGTGCTAGCAACGCGACGAGATGTGTTTCAAATGAATGTGGAACCTGTTGTAACCGAAAACGAACTAATGAGAGTTGAGTGAGTTTACTTCCTTTGTTGGAAAAAAGGGAAACGATCGAGCGATTAGCGAACGAGTGGGTGGTTGGGTGAAAGTGCTAAGAGCAGAAATGGTAGATGTTTGAGCGAAAACTTTTTGCGAATAATCGATGAAAGAAAATAGATGAAAGTTTGGAACGTAACTTTTCTAAGCCACGATCACTGTGGATTATAATTTTGGTCTTCTACTCTGATGATAAGCGCTTTATGAGATGAAAGTGATTTCTTTTTATGTGATCACAATGTGTTTAATTGCATATGTTGTTTCAGCAATTTTAATAATAATTTTTATGTCGGATTTTAATATTTAGCATGCAATATTTCTCCATGTACGTTGAATGTGTGTTTTATGTTAATTTGCATGAATTGATTTGTGTTTTTCGATGATAAATCAAACGTTTTTTAAGATCAACGCACATTCTACTACTTGGAATAATACCAACATACCTGTTCAGGGAGGAATACTTATCGTTCCCTGTACTTTCCGCAGCTGATGTGTATGGTCTAGCTTCCAAGTTCTCCTTCCGATGTTCTGTTGATTTTCTCTGCTCTTTCGATTTGTTCTCCTTGTTTTTCTCTGCACTTTTCACCTCCGCGATACCGGCTACCGAACGCGACTCACTTTTTCACTAGTTTATTATGTCTTTAATGTTTTTATGTTCACTTTCGAAATGTTTTTTGGATTAATTTGTATCAAAACTACAATGTCAATTACAAAGGTTTTTCTTAGGACATCCGAAAAAATGCCACGAGTTGGGCGCCAAAATGTTCGACCGAAAGTATCTTTTTCGTGTCGCCAACCTAGATCGCTTTGAATCCTTCGATTAAGGAGCTGATCCTGGTTGTGTGACCACAAAGGGAATTACCGCGGTTGCAACTATATGCAACTATGTATAGCGAATAATCGGTAACCTTGAAGTTGACCTGTACTACGACGACGAGTGGAGAGCAAAAGCGAAGTAAAAACACGGTGTTTCCCTTTAGGGTTTCAAATACAAAAGTTTTTGAGCTTTATTCGCTTTGCTTATTTATACAAAATGCGTAAACGGTTTCTTAATTATTTAGTGAGAGAGACTACGTTATTTTAAAAGTTAAAATGTTATGGCGAATTCAAGTACAAATTAATATGGTGAATGGTCTAAATTGACCGCGAGATTTAAATGTATAATTATATGGGATTAGATAACAATTCAATATAATAATTTAATTTAATACAACAAATCAATGCAATAATTCAATAATTATTAATAATGTTATGGATGATAACAATGGTGACGATGACTGTGATGATAACGATGATGGCGATGACTGCGATGATAACTATGATGGCGATGATGACGAAAATGACTATAATGACTTCTCTGCCCCAACAGAAGGTTTAGCTAAAAGTTTGTCGACGCTGTGATTTTCGTTAGAATTACGCTTTAATATTTGTACTGAAAGATGGTTTTGAACAGGCGATTGGCTATGTATATCTGTGTTAGTAGCTACGCTTACGACTCGGGGCTTGTCTGAGTCGAACAGGATGCCCCGGGAATCACGTTCGATCTCCGGTTTCCCTGACAACATCTTGGACAAGTGGGTGTAGTTACATTGTCGTACCCGCAACGGTAGCAAAACAAGTTCCTAATTGGTGATGGGCAATTGATGAAATAATGGTCAAACTTTTTACAATTAAAGCAACGCGTCTTGGCCACATTACCAGAATTATTATCATTCGATATTTGTTCCGAAAAAAAAATTGCCGATACATCTTCCGAGGCATCCTGATAAACTTCATTGGTATTTGTGTACGCGTTGTTTAGTTCATTAACATTTCTAAAGTTTGGATTAGGATTGCGATAGCGATTCGGATCACGTGATAGAAGCATTTTTTCTGTTCGGCGACATTCGTCTCTGAACTGATCCAAGGTATATATTGCCATTGGAAAGATAAAACTCATAAGTTTGTTGTTCACATTACCTTTTATAATCTTCAATAACTCGTCTTCCTGGATAGGAACCTTCAATTGATTCTTCATATGAAGTATTGAGTTAAAAAAACTGTCGAAACATTCTTGGGGATATTGTCTACGATCCATGAGTTGTTTAATTATTTCAAAGTCGCTTTGACTGGTTTTGAAATTTCTTAAGAGTGCTTCGCGAAATTGTTGCCACACTAGTCTAGGATTTGTACGCAAATATTGCCAGTACCAATCTTCGGCTATGCCAGACAGGAAAAGATGGAAGTTCTTAAGTATTTCAAGCCAAGGACAGTCGTAGTTGGTTTTGAGGACTTCAACGCGAAATACGAAGTCTTCGACGGACATTGTCTTAGATGTTCCATCGAAATTGATGCCCCATCGATCAATGTCGAATCTTTTTGACGATCGTGGTGCTTGGGGTGCAAATTCCGCTCTTTGAAAACGATTTGGATCTTCACGATATAGGTGTTCACCTACTTCGTCTCCATAGTATTCACCTAAATAAATCGTGAATCGCTACTTACATTTTGGTGGAATCTATTCGCGTTAATATTTTCATTTCTATTTAGGTTTGGTTGCGGATGTCGGTCTGCAGCTCTATGATGTGAGCTTCGATTTCGATTAGCTATTGGATCTATATTTTGGAACTGGTTACAGTTCAAGCCACTAAAATGTCCATTGCTTCCAGCAGTAGCTTTTTCCAAGGACTGTTGAACGCAGCTCTGTATCATGGCTTTTAAAGGTATCATCAAAGAAGCTTGACTTGCGCCGATACTTGCATCAACTATATTTTTAATTTGTGACGTAAGTATGCGCTGTTTATTTGGTGAAAATACTGATTCACTGGAATCCAATATTGTGGCATTATTACCTAACGACATATTCAAATGTTGATTTATTGGACGACTGCTCACGATTGGATTAGTAGTCGATGCTGTAGTGGTTTTTGTGAAAGTAGGTTGAGCAGTAGTAACGGGTGGTCCTATTGCTAAATTTGAAAAGTCTTGTTGAAGAGTCAATTTAATGCACATCTCCAAAATCAACAATGCCCACCCCATCCATACAGCTGCTCATCATCGATGACAGAAGACGAAACAAATACACCAAATGACAACACACATTAAGTCAAAATTACATAAATTACATTTACACATTATAAACAATTACATAATATACAAATACTTTTACATGTACCTAAATTACAATTATAACATAAAACAAGTTACATAAAATGTCATTAGTGTACGAATTGCATGTACAATCACTTCTCATCGAGAATTCAATAAAACCATTATAACGTTGTGAACGTCGTGTCTTTTCTTTACATATTTGGTTTCTTTATTTTCGCCACTAAAAATACATGTCGTTACATTTGGTCCTTCTCGGTACATTTAGTCTTTTTCGCGTCTAATTTAAATGTTAATTGTATTTGAACTTTGACAAGAAATAATTCAATTACAAGTAAATTTGACAAAAAAGTGGGGTTAGGAAGTGCAATACAAAGTGCAATCCATTTCTTGACGTGTAAAAACTAAAATTATATTAACTTTAACTTAAATTATAATAAAACTTAAATCTATTGACATTTGGTGTGTGTGTTAATCGTTATTGACGCGTCGTGCAACAAATAAATCGCCAGATAAAATATCCAGCTGCATCCAGAAGCCAGGGGATTGAAGAAATTTGCTCTGTGACGACTACAACAACAATTACCAACATCCAAACGCAGCAAAAGCAAGTAAGTTTTGCTTTTTACTATCTACTTTTGATTTAAAACAATTCTATTATCAATTAACACTAATAACTACGTGAATAAACACAATGGCCCAAGGTAATTTTAACTGCGGTATGTTGCAAAAGGGCGTTTTAACCACGGTAGTCAATAGTTTCACCAGTTTTAAGAACTGCACCAAGAAACGTAAGCAACAAGCATATGTCTCAAGTCGTCTTGATATGTTGGAGAAGAATATGCGTGTTGCCAGGCAGTATCACGAGGCAATCGTCGGGGCCGGAAGACTTGAAGCTGATCTGAAATTAGAAGAGTTAGTGGTTGTGTACGAGCAAATTCAAGAGATTTACCTGGAGTATCGCAGCGATTTGTTGGAAACGTTGGAGAAATTCTCCCAGGCAGTTGCAAGTGTTGCTTCAGGTGAAACGGCGGCATCCAACAGCAAAATTAGGCTTCGCGAAATTGACATTCCGAAGTTCAGCGGCTCGTACACAACATGGAGGTCGTTCCAGGGTCTGTTTGAGTCCATGGTCCATAGCAACGCGTCATTAAGTGACATTGACAAAATGCACTACTTAAAATCGTGCTTAACGGGTGAAGCTGATCGACTGCTACAACATCTACCTTGCGATGCAGGTAACTACGCAAAGGCATGGGAGCTGCTAACTTCGCGATACGACCACAAACGCGTACTGGTCAATGCACAGCTGAAGTTGCTTTTTGGACAGTCATTATTATCCAAGGAATCAGCGAATGGACTGAAGGAATTGCTGGACACATCTCAGGAGTGTGTTCATGCGTTAGCGAACTTGGGGTTGCGGGTAGAACATTGGGACGCGATTTTGATACACGGTGCTTCTTCACAAATTGCCGAATTCTACTCAGCAGCTCTGGGAAGAGAAGTTGGGGAACCTCAAGGAGCTGCCAACGTACAAACAGTTCACCGAATTTTTAGAAACTCGCTTCCGCACTCTTGAGGTGGTCGACCAGCAGGACCTGAAGGGGAGTTCCAGGCCTTGCAGTCAGAAATGCAAAGGTTTGTGACAATTGTCTTGGTTATGGGCACATGGTGCGAGAGTGTCCAAGCACTAAGTGTTGCTACTTTTGCCAACAACGTCATCATTCCCTTCTGCATGTTGATGATATGCAGACTAACAACAGTTCCCAAAACAGCAACTACCATCACAACAATAACAACTACTACAGCGATAACAATCATGGTAACAACATGCAGCCAACAATAACACAATGTTTACAACAGCCCAGATCCGGTAATGGACAGCCACAGGTCGCCGTGAATCCAAACGCACCCGCCTTTCGACCTTCTTGTCCGCCTCAGCCTTCGGAGGAACCGCAGCCATCGACGAGCAGGCAGACCAACACCTTCTACTCTGTCTCGCAATAGTCAAAGGTACTTTTGGCAACAGCAATGGTAAGGGTGAGGTCAGCTGATGGACGTTTCCATGATCTGCGTGCTTTAATCGATCCCGGATCAGAAGCGACATTTATCACCGAATCTGCGGCACAGTTGTTGAAGTTGAAGAGACATCGTGCATTTTTCGAGGTATCTGGGTTGGGGATGGTCAGCAGCGGCACAACACAAAATTATGTCGACATATCGTTTGCATCACGGCATTCGACATTTGAGAGCGCCGTTAGGGCGTTCGTTTTCAAGTCGCTGACTGGGCTTCTGCCGACCCAAAAAATGGTACCTGACAAATGGCAACATATTTCCGGTTTGCATTTAGCGGATCCTGATTTTTATGTTCCTGCGCAAGTCGATTTACTGTTTGGAAGTGACGTTTTCGCCGAAATACTCCTTCCAGACATTATACGCTGTGAAAACAATGTAGCACCAATAGCGCAAAAGACGAGGCTAGGATGGATAATCTTTGGTAAGGTTCTAACTGAGAATCCGCAACGTTTACGCAGCTTTGTGCAGTTAAGTGCTCCGAGTTCCCAGCTGCAAACATTTCGGGAAATAGAAGACGAGCCGTTCCAAACCAGGGTTCCTGAAGAACACATCGTTTGTGACAAACATTTCGACAGAAAAACCAAACGTTTGTCCAGCGGGCAAAACTTGGATCTGTGCTATGAGGAGCAGCATCCAACAATTTTATGTGGGTTGTTACGGAATGCTCACCATGCGGAGGTTGCTGGTACATTGGCAAATTTTGGTACCGAATGGCATTTCATTCCCCCCACTTCCCCACATTTTGGAGAACTATGGGAAGCAGGGGTGAAGTTGGTCAAGTACCATTTAAAAAAAGAGTTGTCGGCAATGAGAGACTTGCCTACGAGGAATTCGCCACGTTTCTTAAGCAGACAGAAGCGTGTCTGAATTCAAGGCCCTTATGTCCTCTCTCTGACAACGTCAATGACTTGGAAGTCATAACGCCAGCACACTTTTTGGCCGGTGAGCCACTCCAAACCAAAACCCAAGATGACAACACACCGCCGCGGAAGATTGACTACCTCGATAGTTGGAAACGGCTACAATTATTCTTCGACACGTTTTGCCACAAATGGAAAAATGAATATTTATCGCGACTCCAACACCATCCGAAATGGATAAAAACGGTAGCGAAACCGAAACCCGGAGAATTCGTTCCTTTTAAAGACGAACGTCTTTCACCGTCTCATAGGAGTTCAGCGAGGATTCACGAAACGAACCACGGATCAGAAGGATTTACTCCCGTTCTAAACGTAAAAACGATATTAGGCCTACTTAAACGACTGCTCACGAAAATATTCTATCTGCCAACGATACGATCATCTCTAAATTGAAATATCTAAAACCTAAAACTCTACAAAAAAAAATATATCAGCATCTGCAAATAAATAAAAAACTATCAAAAATAATACATAGTACATACTACATACATAACATAACTAAATAATAAAACCAAACCAGTAACCTACACATATAAATATACAGTCCACACCACATTCAAAGAAACCAAACGTTCACAACAAACTTAAAATATTTAAACGCACGCATATCAAAACATGCAAAATCATATAATCTACTACATACACATAACGCATCGTACCAAAAACATGCAAAATCATGATACGCATACATATAATGCGTCGTATCAAAACCACGCCTTAACTAAACATTTAACAAATAATTTAACTAAATACTTTTTTTACACTTTTATCAAATATAAAAACAATCAAAATACAATATACATATATCGAACGCAACTATCATTGTAATCGATTGTTATCGATATTTATCGAAATTATCCCCATCACTACCAAAGAAATAAACACAAGAAAATTATGCAAAAACAAAATGGATGCACAACGTCAAGAAAACAAATTTTTCGCGAATGTACACACACACACACACTAATATAATATTCTAATATAATGATAATACTACGAATTCTGAAATAAAATAAAATAAAATACATGCAATTTATATGCAATCAATTTCCAAATTACCTGTAATACTGCATCAGCCATCATCATCAACATCATCGGACATCGACGTCATCATCAGCAAGGTCATGCATCAAAATATGTATATCAACATAAATACCACTGACATAATTACACTTATTTCACTAAACACAAAACTGACTACTAGACTAAATTTCACGGGCACCATCGAACACAAACCAAACCATAGTTTTATTATTTATACAATATAATAAACAATGAAAACACCGAATTAACTTCACGAGTAAATACAAACAAAATCGCCGCACGATCGCCATTCATGGTAAAAATTACACACTGAAGTCCACTCCAAGTCCAGGAGTGGAACGAGGCAATAAGTGCAAGGGAGATGCACATTGCACATTAAATGTTTACATTTTTGTTGTACCTTGTTCTTATATTTGTCTTTATCTGTTTTACTTGGATAAATGTATTTTTGTTTGTTTGTCAAAATATTAATTGTCTCTCTCTTTACATGTCAATAATGAAAGTGATGAAGGTCGGCAAGGTAGTCAAATATCGACTGGGATGTTATTGAGGTCGATAAATTTAATTTTTCGTTCAACAACCAAGCCAAGCGAAGGATGTTATTACCAAAAGACTAGATGAAGGAGTTCGCGAACTACGTTCACGGGCGGGGAGAATGTTGAAGAGTCAATTTAATGCACATCTCCAAAATCAACAATGCCCACCCCATCCATACAGCTGCTCATCATCGATGACAGAAGACGAAACAAATACACCAAATGACAACACACATTAAGTCAAAATTACATAAATTACATTTACACATTATAAACAATTACATAATATACAAATACTTTTACATGTACCTAAATTACAATTATAACATAAAACAAGTTACATAAAATGTCATTAGTGTACGAATTGCATGTACAATCACTTCTCATCGAGAATTCAATAAAACCATTATAACGTTGTGAACGTCGTGTCTTTTGTTCTTTACATTTGGTTTCTTTATTTCGCCACTAAAAATACATGTCGTTACAAGTCTAAATGAGGTAAATTTTCAGTAATCGAACTATTTCCTACTGTATTACTATTTGGCTGTATAGGTCGTGTTATACTTGGCGGAGAGTGAATGACCTGTCTATTGGCAGGTGTTCTTTGGACTTCAAAGGATCTGTCATCAGCAGGTATTGGGCCCTGAGATCGCAGAAATCTACTACTAGGGTCAATTGATGAGCTTTTGTTTTCTGGTTTGCTTATTGCACCTTTGGTCTGATTCATTTCGAAAAACAATGCTAATATTTTGATAACAAAACTATTTAAAAAAATTCGGTATACGTTTTAAGTATGTATATTATGTATATTTATGTTAAATTTTAAATTTTGCATGTAACTGACTGGGTTAGATTTAAATGCAGCTGATTTATGTGACATTTTTTTCACATTTTAAATGCGAAAGAAGACTCCAAAAGTAACCTAAACGTATTATACACGATAAAGCTTTCATAAAGTTGTAAATATAATGTGGGTATAAAAAGACTAAGTATAGTTCTCAAATTAAGTCTCTACAGGCTGGCTTTTGTAGGTTATACCTGTAACACCATCATGCGGAATTTTGAAAGATAAGTGTTACGACCATAGCATTCTTGCTGTGGCCTTGAAGTTGGGCGCCATTTGTGACTGGAAGAGCAAATTCGGGTTAGTAAGTATGAGTATGATGTTGTTGACTCTGACCCTTAAGCAGCTATGAGACACGCAGGCCTAGCACGGCTTTAGCTCGACGGATTAGGGGGGGATCTTGCTGCACTCATTCCTCACAAAAAATATTCGTGTCTCGTTTATGTAAAAAAAATTGAAGAAATCACAGATGCTACGTCAGAAAGGCGTGATCAAGTGTTTTTATGAAGCTCTATATTGATCGTATAAAAAGGTAGTTAATCACTTGGCATATTAATACGAACATCACTTGCTTGCTGTTATCGATGGCTAGGTGTTAAGCCATCTTCTTGGGTTCCCTCCCTCTTAAACAATGGAGACTTCCTCCACAGTTCCATGACTACCTAAACCCATTCTATTTCTGTAGGTAGCCCCGTATATGACTTTATATTATCAGATTTTTAAGGAAAATAAATCTTTACTTGTGTGTACAAATTAATTTTACACGATTCCTTTTGTTATAAAAAAAAACTTTATTTGTTCTCAATACAATTAATAACTAAAGTAACCGAACTATCACCTAAGAACTATATTAAGCAACTAAGCGACGAATAACACCTATGCACATGCATTTATAGCTTGACGATAATGTTGACTCTGCGATGTCAGCATTCCCTGGAAAGGCAGGTGCATCGACATGATTCGATGGCATGGGTCATATTTGCTGACGCTGTGGGAATCGATGTTGCGCGTGTTGTCGGTTGGTAATATTTCGTGGGAAGAAATATTGCGCGTGTTTCTGCTTCCGTTCGTTAACTCTTCCCCTCTTGATCTTTTGCGTCCACGCAAATTAGTAAAATGGAATGTTGAGGATGCTATTCCGATGTGTTATCACTTCTGAAGGCTGTTCCTCGGTTGTGGGATTCGAATGCATCTGCATCTGAATTGGTATGGGTTGTGGGATGATGTTGACCTTAGGTCCTTTCTTAGCTTTAAGCTTTAGAAGCAATACCGCTAATAGGGCCAAAAGTACTATTGCGAAGAGAGAGAAGTTTATGATTTTTAGTGATTCTTTTTCACCCTTTATTAACTGAATCTGCTTCGTGTTGTTTATATGGAGTTCCTTCATTAATTCCAACGACAGGACTTCTTCTATTTCGGATGTTTCGGATAAGACGTTTAGAAGTGGAGGCGCAGCTTTGATATTTGCTATCTCCTCCGAGATGTATTTCTGGTGGTTAATTGTAATGGTACTGTTTCTAAATTTGACTACGTATGTTCCTTGAAGATCTTTCGTCGTTCCGTTCGTTTCTAGCTGACCCTTAAAATTGTTTAAAAGTAGGACTCCTTGTGCTATCTCCTCCACAGGCGTGACATGGTGATCATTCGTCTTATTACATGTTGCGTTCATGCTTTTGAGCAATTTAGAAATACAGTTATCGTTACTTATGTCTATTACATGATTTTTCCTACAAAGGGATAGTTCGTTTATAGTTTTACAATTTTTTACTATTCCGTATATTAAATCATTTTTCCTTATGATATCTTCAAAATCTATTTTATTAATGACATTATTTTTTCTGATCGCTTTGATAATGAATTTCTCAAAAATTACATCTTCTGTTTTAGGAATGCTTACAATATATATCAGTTTACTTGAACTTAATGCTATTTTAACATCCGCGAATTTTAACGCTTCTTCAATATTCGTATAAGGAATGTGTGTTTCGTTAATTCTACTTATTATTAAATTTAATTCTTTCTTTGAGAGGATATGTGAGCTTACAATATTTGATTTTGCCAGTTCTATGGCGTAAATGACGTTTGTCAGATCCTCTTTTAATAGTTTTGTTTTATATTGAAGGCTTAAGGCTAATTCTAACTCAAACGATTTGTCGGTTTTATAAACTTTAATTATTTCATTGGTTATATTTGTAAGTTGATTAATTCTATCATTATATGCTTTGTTTATGATAACCTGCTCGTTATTATTTTCTATTATACCGTTAATTTTACTCTCTATCATGGTAAAATCTGAATGATCTGGGTTACCGGCTATCCACTTCCAAGTGGATCCGATGAAGTCAAGCGATCTTTTTGCTTTGTGAATTTTGATATTATCAATTAAATTCTCTACTTGTGTTAGTTCATGTTTTAGGATAGGGAATAAGGAGAAGTGCGAAAAATCGTGTTTGCCTAATACGGATAGTATTTCGGATACGAATATTTCGTATTGTTCTATTTCAAGGGTGTGGACTAGTTTTAAGTCTCCGTTCTGAATCCTGGCTTTGCCATAGTTTAAAGCTACTACTTGCGAGTTAGTGTAATCGAAAATCTGGACTTCTGCAATGGCGACGACGGCGCAGAATAACCTGTAGGGAAAGGGAAGAAAAGGTAAGTTTTCAATTTCGAATATTGCTTTTATGAATCGTCCTTCCGGACTTTGTTACAACCACGGAAGGTTTGTTTTCTTGTACAATTTCCTTTTTATACCTAACTGTTAATTTGGAACCATGACGTTTGTTGTGTTTGACATAAATTGCCTGGCCTACCTCATAATGCTTTTCTGGTTGTCTCTTCTTGTTATGATAAGCTAAGTCTTTTTCCTGTTTTGCTCGCAGACGTTCGATTGTCTCATGTCTACTCATTTCGAATTTATCGGGATCGGTCGATACATTTCTGCCGTAGAAAATTTCGATAGGTTTTCTATTGATAGTGGAGTGAATACTTGAGTTGTACTCATAGACGGATCGTTCTAGTAATTCATCGAAAGAACGGTGGATGCCATCTGTTTTCAGACATCTCATGATTTCGGAGAGGGTTGAATGAAATCTTTCAACCTGGCCATTAACCTCACTTTTGTAGGAAGGTGTCTGGAAAATTTCTATGTTTAATTGGTCTCGCATCATAAAAGTGATAGAGGCAGAATTGAGAGACTTTTCGTTATCTATTACGACCAATTTCGGTACTCCGTAGAAGAATAAAATTTCTCGAAGAGGTTTCCGTATATCTTCGATTGCTCTTGATTTTATTAGTTTCGCTTGTGCGAATTTTGAAAATTTATCAAGTGCAGTTAGAATAAGGTTTCGTTCGGTGGAATAGATATCTATGTGTAGTATGTGTCCGGGATATTGTGGAATTGGTGTTGTTTTTATAATGGGATTGTTGGGATGCCTCTCATATTTATTTTCCTTGCATATTGTGCATTGGCTAACAAGGTTTTTGATTTTAGCACTCATCTTTGGGAAATAATATCTTTCCAAAATTTGCATTCTATTTTCGTTTGCATTGCGATGAGCTCTTTTATGGACTCCTAGAATAATATTTTCTTGTTCGGATTGATCAGTTATATCATCAACTTTTACTCGGGTAAATCGTATTCTGTAAATATTGAAATAAAGGGGGTAGATTTCCTGAATCAAACCCATGACCTCTTCCGTGGTCACTATTCCGTTAAGGACAGCTGGATTAAGAAATCGCTTAAAAATTCCTATTAAATTTTCTTTGGTGTAAGATGGTTCGGTTATGGTATGTCTACTAAACTTGGGGAAAGGTGTCTTAAATTCATGACTTGATGTATTACCTGTTTCCAAAATAAGTTGGTTTCTGAAAACGTTTATTGGTGTTTCGACAGAAGGGATTAAGTTATGGGACGAACTCTCGTCACTATGTTGTGTACCGGTTAATGAATTTATTGCTGTATCGCGCGGAGGTCTAGATAAAGCATCTGCTACAACGTTAGTTCTTCCGGGTTTATAGATGATTTCATGGTTGTATTCTTCCAAGATGGCTTTCCATCTCTTCATTTTCGAATTGTTGTTTTTATTACTAAGCGCGTATGTTAACGGTTGGTGGTCTGTAAAGATTTTTACTTTGCGTGATCCGTAAAGGAAGTTGCGGAGAGAATGCAGTGCCCAAATGATAGCAAGCATCTCTTTCTCGTTGGTAGCGTATGATTCTTCCGTTTTATTTAACGTTCGGGAGATGAATATGATTGGTCTGTTGTCTTGTTCCAGGACTGCTCCGATGGCGTAATCGGAAGCGTCTGTTGTGAGTTGAAACTCTTTGTTAAAATCGGGATAGGCTAAAAGAAGATCAGTTGATATCAGGGAATTTTTGACTTTATTAAAAGATTCTATTGCTTCATCGTTGAGATGTATTGCTTTTTTGCTCGAAAGATTTTTGGAGATACGGCCTCCTTCACCTCTTAAGAGAGTTGTAAGGGGTTTTGCGAGGTTGGCGTATCCTTTAATAAAACGGCGATAGTAGCCTGAAAGTCCTAAGAAGGATCGTAGATCCTTAAGTGTATTTGGACGTGGAAAATTCATTATTGCCTCTACTTTTGCTGGATTGGTTCTGATACCATTTGAAGAGATAACAAATCCTAAGAATTCAACTTCATTCTTAAGAAATGCGCACTTATCTAGTTGAACTTTCATGTTTGCCCGCTCTAAAGTTTGGAAAACTTTTTGGAGATTAAGGTAGTGCTCTTCCTCATCCTTACTGAAAATTACGATATCATCTATGTACACGTAACATATTTTCCCGATATGTTCGCGCAAGATATCATCAAGTGCCCGCTGAAATATTGATGGGGCGTTTTTCAGACCGAATGGCAGCCTCATGAACTCGTATTTTCCGTTGTTCACGGAAAAGGCTGTCTTTTCGATATCTGCCTCCTTGAGCGGTATTTGGTGAAAGCCACTCTTGAGGTCAATGACTGAGAAGCATTTGCTTTTACCTAATTGAGATAACACTTCCGTTATCTCGGGAATTGGGTATTTGTCCGAAATGGTTATGGAATTTAGTTTGCGATAGTCAATAACCATTCTGTATTTTTTCTCGTTGGATGAGTCAGCTTTCTTTGGTACTATCCATACAGGCGAGTTGTAGGGTGACCGTGAAGGTCGAATTATACCATCATCAAGTAGCTGTCTGACCTGTTTTTCCACTTCATCTTTGAGGGCCATAGGATAAGGGTAAAATTTGGAGTAAATCGGAGTATCTGAAGTTGTACGAATATCTCCTTTTACGACAGTGGTGAAGGTCAGTTTCTCGTCAGGTTCAGTGAATAAATTTGGAACGGTTTTTACTATATCGTTAATTCTGTTCCTCTGAAGAGCATTTAAGTGATCCAACTTTACGTCTATATTGTTTACGGCCGTGTAGGCGTGTTGCTTGATCCTAATTCTTACTTTGTCTTTTATAACCATATAACTATCTCTTGTGAAAATTATAGCAGAAAGCTCTTTTAAGCTATCATTTCCCAAAATAGCATTAAACGATTTTAGAGTCGGAAGGATAAAAAATTTAATATTTGTGTCTTTAAGACCGAAAAGATTGACATTCGTATAGTGGCTGACTTTAACATTTCCGCCAATAGAATTTGCATAGAAGGGTTGTGCGTTTGGTAAAGGATTTGAAACAAGGTTTGCCTGAATGTAGTTCTTGTTTGATCCCGTGTCTATTAAGATTTTTAATATTTGCCCGTTCTTCGTTCTGCACTCAAAGTAGGGCAGCGAAGAACAATTTAGTCTAAAAAATGGATATCTGTGAAATCCAAAATTTCGTTTTCTGATGTGTTTCTGGATTCTGCATATTCCTCGGATCCTGCGAATGGTTGTTCGTGTGGATCGTATTCGGCAGCACATAACTGTTCGTAGCTATGTACATCAGCATCTTCTGGCTGAGGTTCGATGTGATAATTCCTATGGTACTTCATGGGTCTTGGTTGTGGTGCTTCTGCTGGAGGTCTCTTTCCATACATCTGATTTGGCTTTGGTCTATTCATGTAATTTACTCCTCTTGACCGCATGCTTTGATCTACGTCCATTGGTTCTGGCCTTGGTTGTGGCTTAGGCGCATTAGGACGAGGAGGCATTGGTGCATAATGCTGATTTTGTGGGTAACTTTGAATAAACTGTTGTTGTCTGTAAGCGTTTTGGTTGAAATTTGGTTGCCTATGTGTGTTTTGGTTCATAGGTTGATTAAAATGGAATGGTGGTTGCGGTAAGTATGCTAGTTGGGGATAAAAATCGTGTCTATTTCCTTGAGGATTAGGGAAAGAAGTATTTGCTGCATTTCTGCGAGGTGGAATTGGGGGTACAACTTGATTATGAGTGGCACGAGAAGGTGCGTTGTGAGCGATTGCATATTGAGTACGATAGTTTTGATTTTCAAGCTTAAAGCAGAGATGCAAAGCTTGTGGCAGATCGGTGGGTTCTCTAATACCAAGTAGTCTCGGCAAATCACCTTTCAAGCCTCGAATAAATGTGTCGAGGGCCTTGTCTCTGTAAGTTTGGGTGAGTAAAGTGATGGACTCGTTACTGATATCCATACAACCTATTTTGTTTAGTATAAGAGATAGATGCGAATAAACTTGGTGATAAAATTCTTGAACAGTGTAATTTCCCTGAACTAAAGAACTCATTTGGTATTCGAGTGTGGACAAATCTCGTTTGTCTGCATAGTGCATGGTTAAACAGCGAGAAATACACTTCCAATCCAATGGGGTGTTGTATGATTCCAATACCACATCAGCTTGGCCTACTATTTTATTTCTTATAACACTCAAAATTCCGAAGTACTTTGGTGTTCCTTTGGTAGATTCATACAGTTGTAAGATTCTATCTACGCTCTTTTTCCAGGAATTGTATTCCCCTGGTTCTCCGGTGAAGTCTTTTAAACTTCGAACAACGTCTGGAATTTTATCCAGCTCCGTCAGATTTTGCCGGTGTTCTGGGTTAATAGTTTGGTCTGTACCACTAAAACCATCAGCGTTAGGGTTTATTATTGATTGAACCCATCGGCGACCTTCACTTTGAAGAACTCGTCCCACTATTCCCGTTACTAGGGAGTTAAGAACTTCGTTGGTTACTACCCCGCCCGCATTAGGGGGATTTTGAGGATTCGGAGGAACCTCGGGATTAAGGACCGGTGGTCGAATATGGACTGGGTTTGCCATGATTGAACTAACACAACTTAATAAATTGGAAAAAACTATCTTCTGAATTTAACGAATCAGGAGAGATTCTACAAAGGGTTTCCTAAAAGCTTACGAAATTAATGTTAATTCACGAAATTCGAGCACTATTTCTGGTTTTAACTTAATAAGAAATGATTTTACAAATGGATATTGAAAAAGATTGTAAGGTTAACACTAATTCACTTATATCAATAATTAATTTTTACTTAAACTATTCTTACTATAAGCACTGTTTCTTACACTAGTGCGGCTTGTTGCATCCTGGAGCGGCTGTCAAGATTGTTTGACTCCTTTTCCTCTGGTTGTGGTTTTTCCAGCTACTGGGGGGCCTCGTTTCTCCAAGTCGATTTGTTTCACAGCAATGTCTTTAATATACAGCAATGTCTTTAATACACAGTTTTAAACACGCTATTTTATTAAACACGCTATTTTATTAAAACAAGTTATTTTATTAAACCCACGTACACGAATTACTGTCGGATTTCAACGCGGGTCCCTGCTCGGGCGCCAATTAATTTTACACGATTCCTTTTGTTATAAAAAAAAACTTTATTTGTTCTCAATACAATTAATAACTAAAGTAACCGAACTATCACCTAAGAACTATATTAAGCAACTAAGCGACGAATAACACCTATGCACATGCATTTATAGCTTGACGATAATGTTGACTCTGCGATGTCAGCATTCCCTGGAAAGGCAGGTGCATCGACATGATTCGATGGCATGGGTCATATTTGCTGACGCTGTGGGAATCGATGTTGCGCGTGTTGTCGGTTGGTAATATTTCGTGGGAAGAAATATTGCGCGTGTTTCTGCTTCCGTTCGTTAACTTACACATCACAACCACATCTCAATCCCACCCACTATCGGTAATCTAGAAGAGCATTATCTGATCATGTAATTGGCGCACGAAAACTCATTTTTTTGTTTTAATTTCAAGTATCAGACAATTCATATTTATTAATAAAAAATCTTGTAAGAAAAATGTTTCAATGGTTCACTTCTAAAAAACGGTTAAGATTCTTATTCAACTGTAAGAGTATTTTAGGATTCTAATCAAAATTCAAAAAAATGTTATCAAATAGCCAATTATCAAAACAAAATTGGTTTAACTTTGTAGAGGCGTAGAACTATGTAAACAATATATATCAATATAAAGCTATATATGAAACTAGGTATAATAAAAAAACTAACGGAATGTGCACGGTATTTCAAAGATATATATATATGTTATAGGTCAAAATCAAAATTACTCACGTATTATATTTTTACATTTCTCCTTCCCGTGCCGATGTTGATGTGGCCACATAAATATCGCTGACGGTGATATAAATCCGATGATGATGTTGTATGATGAATTAGATGGCACTTTATACCTTTATATATACTTAGCACATACCACAATGTAATGATTATATATATCCACTAAACTTACTGAATTTATATAGTTCTAGCACAATTTCTTTTTCTTTTTCTTCTTTTCTTTTTAGGCTAATTTTTAGGTGAATTTGAACCACAATTAGGAAATAATTAGAATTAGGCAAAAAAAAACTAAAAACTATAAAAAAGAATTAGAATAAAAAAACATAAAATACGTTTAAGACGTTAAATATGGACACAAAATCTCGAAGACATCTACTTTGGACGCACGCGACAATTAAACTGGTCAAGCTTTGCATTGCAGCATGCAGGTTTCGTTTTCTCAGCGTCCCTATATACTCGTAGCTTAGAGAGTTTCGGGGATCCGCTATGATAACCAAAGATGATATTGAGTTCGCGACCATCAGCGTGCAGTTAGTATGGTGTCTAGTTGATTCCCGCAGCAAAACAGCCGTTTATAGTGTATGATCACAAACAAGAGAAATATACAGATGTAGAATATGGAACACATCGAGTTTAATTCTTTACCTTACTCTAGATGGCTCTAGTTGTTCTGTTTTCCGATTATTGTATGATCATGCAGTGCAACATGCATTACAATTGCAAAACCAGTTTACGCCACACAATTTTCTGGTTAGAAACGCCTGCAACGTAAAGGAAGTCAATACGTGAGTAGTGTTTGATTTGAACAAAAAGGTATTTTCCTCTTTCTGTGTGCTGAGAATATTGTTGTTGTACAGTTATGGATTTCTGGTTTCTGCCTTTCATGTCCTGTATTCGATTTGGTGGTGGAATATGTTTGCCTTTTTTCTGTATGATCACGGGGTTTGTATTTTCTTGATTCACTTTGTTTTGTTTTCATTCAGTGCAAAACCAGTTCTGTTGATGAGTAGTGGTGTGCAATTTGATTACTTTTGAGTAACGAATGAGTACGGATTACTTCAAGTTCAGTATTCGATAGTTGGTATTCGATACCTAGTACTTTGTCTCGCAGTCAAATGTAGATATATAGGCTATAAAAACATGTAGGCCTATATACCTACTTTTACAAATCACACTTTGCCTTCCCTTCTCATTCCACGTGCTTCTTCGTTTTCTTTTATACACATTCGCATCTATCAGCGATTTTTAAGCATATGCATATTAACTAAATGTTTGTTTGTACACATTCACAAATGAAATGTACTCAAATCTACTCACCTCCAAATAAGTAAACTCAGTAATCAGTAATCAATAAATTCTTTGAATCAGGTTTCTTGAAAGTATTCAAGATCAGTAGTTAATATACATAATTACTTGAATGCTGGCATAAAGGATACGAGTTCTGGTAGTCGATGCAGACTCAGTAATCAATACTCTGATTAGGTACTTTGATTACTTGACTACTGATTCCAGTGGTAATGTGATTTAAAATGTGTGTGGAGAAAAGTAATCAAATTGGAACTGTATGAGTATCATGTTCATGTACATTTTTTGTAAGAGAATGGAAGTTCATGTGAGAATGTGACTGCGAGACGTACATAATGAACTTTGAACGAGGGAGGCGAGGTTTGTTGGACGTGTATGTTGCTTTGTATTTGCAGGTAACATTATGCATGTGTATTTTAAATACTGATATTGGTTGTTTGGATGGAGTTAGTGCTGCATGGTAGTAGTGAGCAAATGAGTATCATTATCGAATACTTATTTTGAGTAGTATTCGGTATCGATACTCATTTCAAGTATCGAATACTAAATACCGAATAATTACTTTTTGCACATTACTATTGATGAGAAGGTGGATGCTAGTGGATGCGCTTGTCTTTGTTGCCCTTTTTTTTAGATTTGACAAATTAAAAATGTTTAAAAGTAAAGAATACGGTTACCGTGTTAAATGTTGCATAAACTCTTGTCGCGCTCGGCGACAGGAAAATTTAAGCAGGAAGTTCTTTAAATTTCCACCACGAGAGAAAGAGGTTCTTTTAAAAAAATGGCGTGAAGCTTGCAATTTAAAAGATGAAATATTTCCAAGAAATATGTATGTATGTGAAATACATTTTGAAAAAGATTTGGTAATGATTCAGAAGCTAAAAAAAGGGTCTATTCCAACATTACTTACTTACTTATCGGGCTCCCGACCCGTGAAGAGTCTCTGCCTGAGACACTGCAGCCTTCCATCCTCTACGATCCCGGGCACGCTGCTTCCAATTGTCCAGACCAAGCGCTCTGGCATCCGCGATGGCTTGGTCTTTGAAACGGAGGTTCGGTCTTCCTTGTCTTCTCGAACCTGGGGGCTGGGATTCGAAGACCCTCTTGGCTGGAGCATTATTGTCCATTCGCTCGATGTGGCCGAGCCAATGTAGTCGACGTGTTTTGGCTTTTTGGACTACATCCACATCTTGGTACAGCTCATAGAGTTCGCGGTTGTATCTTCTCCTCCATTCGCCCTCCTCGCACACAGGACCAAAAATCCGCCGAAGTATTTTTCTTTCGAAGGAGCCCAGTAGCATCTCTCCCTTCTTGCTTATCGTCCAGCACTCGGCGCCATAAAGCAGAACTGGCAGGATGAGGGTTTTGTAGAGCACACATTTCGTCCTTCGAGTTAGGAGTTTTGAACCCAGTTGTTTTGCCAAACCGAAGTAGCAGCGGTTTCCTAGGGTAATTCTTCGTCGGATCTCCACTAGGGTGTCATTCGTGGAGTTTACGTTTACTCCGAGGTAGGTGAACTCCTTAACTACCTCGAAATTATTGCTATCAATAGTGACGTTTTGTCCTAGGCGGTGGACAGATGCTTGTTTGTTTGTTGATAGCATGTACTTAGTCTTGTCCTCATTTACTACAAGTCCAACGGATTTCGCCTGTTCTTCAATCGCCGTGAACGCTTCTATCACGGCACGCTGGGAGCGACCGATGATGTCAATATCGTCCGCATAGCCAAGCAGCTGGACGGACCTGTTGAAGATAGTGCCTTCCGTGTTGACACCTGCCCTGCGCACTATCTGCTCCAGTACGAGATTGAAGAAGTCGCATGATAGAGCGTCTCCTTGCCGAAATCCGGTGCATGTTTGAAATAGTTCGGAAGAGCTGCTTCCAAACTGCACGTTGCAGCGTGTGTTTTCCAGCGTCGCGCGACACAACTGAATCAGTTTTGCCGGGATTCCGAATTCGGCCATCGCCATATAGAGCTCCTGACGATGTATGCTATCATACGCGGCTTTGAAGTCGATGAATAGGTGGTGGGTTTCGACTTGAAATTCGTTGGTCTTTTCCAAGATTTGCCTCAGTGTGAAAATTTGGTCTATAGTCGATCTGCCGGGCCGGAAGCCACACTGGTACGTGCCGATTAGTGTGTTGCAGAACGGTTTTAGACGTTCACACAGTACGTTGGATAGGATCTTGTATGCGACATTTAGCAGGGATATGCCTCGATAGTTCTTGCAAGACATAGGATCGCCTTTTTTGAAGATGGGGCATATGGAGCTGATAGTCCAGTCATCGGGCATGTTTTCTTCCACCCATACTTGGTTGATGATTCGGTGCATGCTCCCTACCAAAACATCACCACCGTATTTAAAGAGCTCCGCTGGTAGACCATCAGAGCCTGCGGCCTTGTTGTTCTTAAGCTTTTTTATAGCTAAGCCAACTTCTTCTATACTTGGTGGTGGGACTAGTTCCTCATTGACTGGACGTGGGTTCTCTTCTTGCCCTATCACTCTCTCTACATGATGCCCATTAAGCAGCTGTTGGAAATGCTGCTTAAACACATCTACTATTCCCTGCGCTTCGGTGACTAGGTTTCCTTCGGTATCTCGAAGAGCCTGCGTTCCGGTTTTGTAGCCAGCAGCCAGTTGCTTAGCTTTTTTATAAAACCTCCGGATGTTATTACGATCGCGCGACTCTTCGATCTCCTTGAGCTGGGAAGCTGCGTAAGCCCTCTTCTTTCTACGCAGGATCTTCTTTTCCTCCCTTCTCCTGGCTCGATACTCTTCTCTCGCTGCCCTTGTTTTGCGCTGCAGCGCTTTCTTGTGTGCATCTTCTGTCACCTTTTTCCTGTACACGCATTCATCATCATACCACGGGCTCTTTCTCTGGGGTGGCTGGTACCCTACGGTGGTTTCGGCTACCTCCTTGATGATGTCGCGATACTGGCACCACTGATTGTTGGCGTTTGTGGTAGGTGAGTGCACAGAGGAGAGTTTCATACTCAGGCGCTCGCTGTAGGCTCTGGCTACTCCAGGTGTGCTAAGGCGTCCAACGTCGAATTTCTTCTTCTGGGCAGTTCGCAGCTTCTTTTCGTTGGACAGTCGAGCTCTGAATTTAGCCGCAACAAGAAAATGGTCAGAGTCGACGTTTGCCCCTCGGAATGTGTGCACGTCGAGGATGTTGGATGCGTGCCTCGCATCGATTAGCACATGGTCGATTTGGTTGGCGGTTCGACCGTCTGGAGAGCGCCAGGTTGCTGTGTGGATCCTTAGCCTTGGAAACCTAGTGCTACTTATCACCGTATTACGAGCTGCTGCAAAATCGATTAGTCGGTAGCCGTTGTCTGTTGTCGTTTCGTGGATTCTGTGCTTACCAACTAATCCGCCAAAGATGTTTTCCTTTCCGACTTTAGCATTGAAATCCCCGAGTACAACTTTTACATCATACTCCGGACAGGCTCCGTAGGCTCCATCCAGGAGGTCATAAAACTCCTCCTTGATAGGATCTTCTGCCTCGTCGGTAGGGGCGTGTGCACATATTAGGCTTATGTTTTGGAAGGTAGCTTTGATGCGGATCACAGAAAGGCGATCACTTATCGGCTTGAAGTCAATGACTTTTGTCCTAAGCCGATTTCCCACGACGAATCCGCATCCTAATACATGCAATCTTTTGTTGCAGCTGTAATAAATGTCGCAATCTTTTCTTTTCATCATACCTGATCCTATCCATCGTATCTCCTGGATCGCGGTTATATCTGCCTTGTACCGCGTGAGGACAGACTCAAGTTTTTGAGTAGCACCTGGGGTGTAGAGCGTTCGTACATTCCAGGTACATACTCTCAGATCGTAGTCCATTGACGTTCCGGGTCTGGTTGCCATTTGAGGAGTTCCATTATCCGAGGCTGGTTGTGTCTCTCTCATAACTACTGGTTTTTTCCATGGTCGGGAAGTTACCCCGACGGCACAACCCCCAACCTGGAGGACCAGGCCCTTGTTTTGACCCTAGGACAGCGGGCCGGAAAAACCGATGCCAGTAACCCATTTTGGGATATGAGCGCTGCCGTTGACCCATATTGAGGGCTCCTCCGCCACCAACTCTTTCCCAACACCCTGGCTCAGTATTGGAGATCCCCATAGACCTGGTATCCAAATATGTCGAAGCAGCTCATACAGGGATTACACTTTAGTTCGACCTGACCGGAACTGTAGACGCCACCGTTGATTCCATCTAGGGAATTCATCCGCTGCCGCCTGAAACAAGAGGAAGTGTCTTAGTGCGTAGACACTCCTCCCCCCTCTCTCGTTCGCTGCCACCAACGACCTTCCACAGGGGTTGGTTACCCCATCTCCAGTCGAGGTACTAGGCACCCACCAGTCACCAACGTGGAGGTGAGAGTAGGAGTTGGTAGTGAGAGGCTAGAGTGGGAACGCTTGTGTTCTCATATAATCGCATCACTACCCTATTCCAACATTGCATCTTGATAATGTTTCAAATAGTGCTGATGATTCAAATTACAAAACATACATATGTCAAAAAGATGAGCCCGCTGCGGATTTAAGTTTAGAGGAATTTGCGAAATTTTCAGATGCATGTTTAAAGAAACCATCATGTACTAAAAGTTTTGAAGTCAAAAATATTCAGGACTATAAATCAGACATTTTAAAATTAAAGCAAAAAATATATGATTTGGAAAAGACTATTTCACAAATACGCAAATCAAATAACTTAAAGCAAATAGCTTTAATGCGCAGACTAAGAACATTAAAAACAGGAAGTTTGTCACAGAAATTAAATAAAAAAGTAGCCTCAAAAAATGTTGCCAATTTAATCGATTCGTTCCCCATCGGTAACGATAATGCAAAAGTTTTTGCCAGGATGCTTTTAACTAAAAATAAAACTTACTCTAAGGAAGAAAAATGGATTTCACAAAATTTATTTTTTAGAAACGCGGCCTTATATAACTTCATGAGGGAAACTCTCGACTTTCACCTCCCTCACCCCACTTCTTTATACAAGTGGATGGAAATAAAAAATTTGTCAACTGGTTTCCATGAAGAAGTTTTAAGAAAAATCAAAGAAAAAGTTGACAAACTGCCAGAAATTAGTAAAAATGTAGTACTAATTTTCGACGAAATTTCAATCGAAGAAAATATTACATATAATAATTTTAAGGATAGAATTGATGGCTTTGTTGATTACGGCGATGGAAGAAGAGAACCAATTAGAGGAAAAACTATTTGTGTTTTCATGATAAGGGGACTCTGTTGCAATTTTAAATATATCTTAAATTATCTTGTGAGTGCAACATCCTGTCCAGTTCTAGAATTAAGAGAACAGATAACAAAATGCTTGGATGTTTCTGCAAAGCTTGGATTAAATGTAAGAGCATTAACATGTGACCAAGGCTCAACAAACCGAAGCTTGTTTTCAAAACTTGGACAGAAAGAAGGAGAAGGCAGTACTCTAGATAGCAATAATAACTGGTTTGTTTATGAAGGCAAAAAGGTCTATATCTGCTTTGATATACCTCATCTAGTGAAATCCATTAGAACAAATTTGATATCTTCGGACTTTTGTTTATCCAATGGAGATATTGTTAGCTGGGACGTATTAAGGGAACTATATGCCATTGATTCCCAAAATCTTGTAAGAGCATGTCCAAAAATCAGCCAAGCACATGTGGACCCTACAAATTTTCAAAAAATGTCTGTTGCCTTAGCAACACAAGTATTTTCGCATACTGTTTCAGCGGCAATATTAGCAATGATGGAAGCTTCAGTTTTTTCAAAAAATGTTGAGAGTAAGGCCAAATCTACTTCAATTTTTTTCAAAAAAATGGATAAAATGTTTGACATTTTAAATGGGCATCCGCCTTTAGTAAGAAACAGCATAAATATAGATTTTTTGATTGAAATGAAAGAGTTATTTTCGTCCTTACAACTTTGCAAAAAGACAACAGTTCATTGCCTTAAGGGGATGGTAATGACCATATCATCTTTCCTCTCTTTGGCCGACGACCTGTTTACGGATTATCCAAATTTTTTTTATTTATATTTGAATAAAATGAGCCAGGATCCATTAGAAAACTTTTTTTCCCATGTTCGTGCCCGAAATGCAAATAAAAGTAATCCTAATGTTTTCGAGTTTCAATCAATTATTGCCAAAATTATTTCTCTGAATTTACTATTTGCATCAAAATTTGCTAATTGCAAAAAAGACTCCGATGAATTACTTGATGTTGACTGGTCTGCGATTTTAAATACTACATGTGAAGAGTCAGTTCTGAAGGTCGATACTTGTAAAGCAGATACAATGTCAATCCCTTCCTGTAACACGCAAAGTATCGTCAATTTAGATGAACAGCAGCCATCTGCCTCAATAACTGTCAGAGGTATGTCTATACGATACTTTGCTGGGTACTGCTGTTATAAGCTGCTTAAGACAATGAAAGATCCCTGTCTGAATTGTGCTCAAACATTGATTAAAAGGGATAAGGCACTAACCGAAAATTCTGAGTTTCTTATTCATCACAAGGCATACTTAAATTCAGAAACCGACTTTGGAAAATTATTTCCACCTTCGAATAAATTTTTTGAAATTTGCAAGCTTCAAACGAATGTTTTTGAAAATATATACAACAATAGCCCACATATTAGTAACATAAAATCGGAAATAGTATCTATGTGCATTAAAGAAACAGAGCTGTTTTGTTCCGAATGGTTTGAAGACCCAATTTGTGGTGAGCACCGTTTGAAAGCACTTTCTTTTATGATCCTTGTGCTGTTAAGAAAAAATTGTATTTGGACTAGCAAAAACGCAAAAAAATCGGCCCAAAAAGGTAAAATCAATAAAACTCATAACAAACGGCTTGAAAATTTGATAAACCTTTAATAAATGCGCACACACATATTATTAGAGCTTAAAAATATCTACAGTCCAAATTAATAATTATCATTTTTCTTAAAAGGTAGTTTAGAAAGCACGCTAAAAAAATTAAGTCATTTTATGAATTAATATTTTGTTTAAGCTTAGAATTTTGTTTTTATTTGTTGTTATTATTGCAATAATTTTTTTTTAATTTTTAAAAAAGACCATATGATGTGGTACCAAAATTTCAGGAGTGGAGTGTATATTTTTTTCAAAAATAATTTTTTTTATAAGTACCAATTAATATTTAGTTTAAGCTTTGAATTTTGTTTTTATTTTTTGTTATTATTGCAATTATGTATTTATTTTTTTTAATTTTTAAAAAAGACCTTATGAAATGGTACCAAAATTTCAGGAATGGAGTGTAAATTTTTTTAGAAAATTTTTTTTTATAAGAAAGCTAAGCAGGTAAATTTTAGCGGCTCCGCAATTTTTCTCTTCAAGCATTAGCTTGGCTAGGGCTTTATCCTAGCAAAATTTTGACATGGAATGCGTTGTGGATATAAGTGTCATGAATGTCATGATGTTCATTGAAAATAATTTCTTTCAAAAATACATCGACATGAAAAATGATATCTGCTATTCTTTGATCTCTAATTTTACAAAATCCCGCAAAAACGATTTTGATCAAAATACATATTTAAGACAACATAAGCATTCTAAACATGATCACGTACTTAATTTTTCTCAAAAAACTCGAATATAGCCGTTTTATGAATATTTCTCAAAAATGACTACTCAAATCCCGACCATTGAGAACACTTTTTTTAAATAATCAAAAATGGGAATTCGAAATTCATCGCCTACTTGCTGCCTCCTGAGTGTCAGCTGTTTGGGGTGAAATTTGAAAGTAAGTAATAAAGTGTATTACTAGTTAAAACGTATGTTTATGTTATGTAGTATACATTACCTTTTATTAATTAACAAGGGTTCAGTTACTAAACCTGAGTAGGTACATCTTAAGTGGGTATAATTTAAAACGTAAAATTAGCTGAAATGACCCTGAGATTCTACGAGATTCGCAATAAACGAGAAAGTTCCGTGCAACCCAGTCGTGCACATTTTTTAGCTTCTGAATCATTACCAAATCTTTTTCAAAACGTATTTCACATACATACATATTTATTGGAACTATTTCTTTGTTTCCATTTTTTTAAAAGAACCTCTTTCTCTCGTGGTGGAAATTTAAAGAACTTCCTGCTTAAATTTTCCTGTCGCCGAGCGCGACAAGAGTTTATGCAACATTTAACACGGTAACCGTATTCTTTACTTTTAAACATTTTTAATTTGTCAAATCTGAAAAAAAGGGCAAAAAAGATAAGCGCATCCACTAGCATCCACCTTCTCATCAACAGAACTGGTTTTGCACTGAATGAAAACAAAACAAAGTGAATCAAGAAAATACAAACCCCGTGATCATATCTTCAGAAAAAAGGCAAACATATTCCACCACCAAATCGAATACAGGACAAGAAAGGCAGAAACCAGAAACCCATAACTGTACAACAACAATATCCTCAGCACACAAGCTAAACACAGAAAGAGGAAAATACCTTTTTGTTCGAATCATGCTCATGCACCTAGGGATGCCAGACGTCCCGCCAGGCGCGGGACTGTCCCGCAAAACGTATTTTTGTCCTCAAAAGTCCCGTCGGGCAATTGTCCCGCGAAATGTCCCGCAATTTATTTATATGTCCCGTTGGTCCCGTCAGAAGAATAATTACCTATTTGTTCGAGTTATTATTTTTTTTTTTTTTTTGAGTAATATTATCAGTGTAACAAACATGTCTTTAACTTGTATTATTTGGCTGCACTGTTTTTACATTTTTTTCATTTGAAGTGTCTACACATTCTTCGACACTCGAATACACAAACGAAAGAAAGTATCGAAATGGTCGCATTCAATACGCTTTTGCCTAGCTAAACAACAGCCTCTGATTGGTCGATTATTAATTCTATGATAAACTGTCACCTAAATATTTAGAGGTGCCTGAGCACATTGAACGGGGCCGTTTTCATTTGCATTTCATATTTTCTTCCGGTCTGAATTGCGAACTCAAAAGGTAATTCAAATATTTATAAACCTATAACTAACAAAACTATAAGATATCGGTTTTTTAGATATGTGTCTATGTAAATAAAATGAGTTCCACGGATTCGGAATGTGATGTGCTCATTCGTGACGAAAAAACCAATTCTGATACTTCAGGTTCAGACCTAATTGTAGCTAGCTGCTCAAGTGCAAAAAAATCAACCCCCCCAAGAAAAATTATAAAAATATCGAAAAGAAAAGTGCAATACAACAAACAATGGGAAAATACATACGATTGGATCTGTTCAAACAAGAACTCCACAGAATTCGCAGAATGCAAAGTCTGCATTTGCAAATTCACTGTGTCCGATGGAGGAGAAAATGATGTTAAACGACACCTGCAATCAAAACGGCACCTTAATTCAATTTCAACCCCAAAATCAAGGACAATATCGAATTTTTTCTCCAACGGCGATAAGGAAAAGAACGAAACTATTGTAGTTGAGGCTACATTAGTTTATCATACCGTCAAGCACTCGCATAGCTACAAATCTGCCGGTTGCACAAGCAAACTAATGACATGCTTATTTCCGGACTCAAAAATTGCTACAAAAATATTGTGTGGGAGAACAAAATGCACCAAAATTGCGGAGAACATCTTGGCTCCTGCTTCAAGAAATATTCTGATATCGGACTTAACCAAGGACTATGGAAAACCATTTTCAATCGGAACAGACGCATCAAACAAAGGTAACGTCAAGACATTTCCGTTAATTGTGCGTTATTTTAAAAGTACCAAAGGCATTTGTACAAAATTATTAAATTTTTATAACTTGCATTCAGAAACTTCAAAAGATATAGCAGATTCGCTCAAAAGCGCAATTCTGTCTTCAAATTTATGCTTCAAAAATGTAACAGCTTATTCAGCTGACAACGCTAGCGTCAATTTTGGTAAACACCAATCAGTTTTTACTGAACTTAAAAAAGAAAATGATACAATCATTCCAATGGGATGTAATTGCCATATATTGAATAACGCGTTAAAAAAAGCACAAATTGTGCTGCAATTCGACATTGAAAGCATTATTGTAATGACTTATAATGAATTTAGTTCAAGTACAAAAAATATAAGCGAACTTAAAGACCTTATGGAATGGTGCAATGAAGAATGGTCCGACTTGCTTAGGCATGTTCCTACTCGTTGGTTGTCATTAGCTCCTGCTGTTGATAGGCTTCTTAAACACTTCAGTTCTGTTAAAAGTTATTTTCTTTCTAAACAGAAAACTCGGCCATATTTAAAAAAATTGTTTGCTTCTGAAATCGCTGAAGCTTATTTAGCATTTATTTCACATGTGGGTGAAGTTTTTAAAAACGCCGTTATCGCCCTTGAGAGTGAAGACACTACTATTATTAACTTGTATAATATAATGAACGATGTCAAAAAGTTATTACAGAATGAAAAAGAACATAAATATTTTGGATCTTTGACTCGCACTTTGTTATTGAAATGCGATAATGATCAACTTGTTAAAACATTTTCCAGAGAGATTGATGCATTTTATGAAAGTGCTATTGAATATTTAGAAAAAAAATTTGATTTCAACAGTAATTTTGAATGTTTATCAGCATTAAATTTTAAAAACGAACTTGAGTTTGAAAATTATCTTAAAATTGTTGAGCTATTTAAAATAAAAAATGTAAATATTGATTTATTGTTCCAGGAATTTATTAATCTTAAATCTTTTTATGAAAATGAATGTAGTAATATTCGAAATGAAAAATCTGTAAATATTTGGGTAAATTTTTTTAAGAAAAATACAGCCCCTAACTTCGAAAACATATGCAATTTTGTTTTTTCTTTGCCTGTTTCAAATGCCAGCTCTGAAAGAATTTTCAGCTTTATGAAGAATTCCTGGCGTGAAGAAAGAAACAAAGTTTCTATGTCTGTATTAGAAGCAGAACTGTTAATAAAACAGAACTACAGTATGACTTGTAGGGAATTTAAAGAGTTCTGTAAGACTGATTTCGGTTTAAAAGAAATTGTGGCAAAAATCACATCTTCAAACAAATACCTATAATAAAATATGTATACTATTTATCTAAAATTATGTATTTTTTTTTTAAATGAACTGTGTGTACCTATTAATTGCTGTTGTGATTAGTTTTTAAGTTGTTTTGTACCTGAATTACTTCTTATTTATCTTATTTATTTCTATGTACCTTAGTATTCAATACCATACCTAAAGCCTAATGTCAAAATAAAGACCGATGTTAAAAGATAAAACAGTGTTTGCTTTTCTTCTCGAGCATTTTTCAAAGTTTTCAGAAAGGAAGTTTTTGTTTCCAATTTGAATTGTCCCGCAGAGGGATTTTCAAAATCTGGCATCCCTACATGCACCACTCATTGACTTTCTTCACGTTGCAGGCGTTTCATACTAGGTATTGTATGGTGTATACTGGTATTTGGATTTTCGTAGGCTGGTTTTATATTTTTTCTTGAACCACGTTTTGTTCTATCATTCTACATCTGTATATTTCTCTTGTTTGTGGTATAATAAAGCTGGGGTATTGTGAGCGCAGAGAGAATTGGGAATACGCTATCTTTGCCAATTTTGATATGGTGGTTGGTTGTGAGACTCCGCATGCAGTTAGTAATGAGTCCCACTATACTCATGCATGCGGAATATATGTAAAAAAAAAAATTTCCTCTTCTCCCCCTTTTTGTTATAATGAATGTGGAGGTAGATTAAGCAGATGACCAGTGTTGATAACTTGGCGTTTAAATGTTGGTATGAAAGATAGTAAAATACGTATCTATGACCACGTGGGAACTACAGGTTAAAGGCAAAAAAAATAAAAATAAATTTTAGTTTTAAGACAAAAAAATTAACTTTTAATGTCTGTTACCTTTTTAGGATATTAATATCACTTATTTCTTTTGTCAATAACTTTCTCTTATCGATTTCTTTTATTTTAGTATCAGGTATTTTATTCTTTTATAAGTTTTATGAAACTTGATGAATTTATTTTCGATGGGTTTTAGCAAAACGTTGTTCACCAATCTTCAACGGAGAGATCGAAAAAGAGTAAAAAAGGACCAGTTAGACATTGCACCTCCTTATATACTATTGGTAACGCGACCGTGGCCATTTTTAAACACGCTGAATAGCCGAAGGCACTGAATCTGGAATCAATGATACGGCTAGGAGATTTTTCGGAGTTAATGGCATGTTTGCACTTGATGTGTTGGTTTTATTTGTATGACTATTTTATTTTGCGTTTTTGAAACAATGCTCACGCTACAAAATCAAACTCTTCGTTAACTAATGGGACACTTACTTGTATCATGAGATTTTGGTTGAAGTAGATGGGTGTTGTTGTTATAATTTTATTTATTATGGATAAGTTCAATCGGGATATTTTAATTGGAAACCTTATATTGTGTGGGAGTTCTAATTGAATTTCTTTTAGTGTTGAGATGAAGATTTCTGAGCTGACCTGTTATCTAGCTTATTAACTTTGGCTCCTTGTAGGATGTCAAGTAGTTGAGATTGTTTTGACGGGATTTGTGAAGCACATATAGATACTATATTAGCTGTTTCATCAAAGCTGTGTAGTATCTTTTCAAATCTTGTAAGGTTTGTTAGTTTTTGTGTGTTTTGTCTGATTTCTTCGGTGACGGAGTTAAAATTATTGTTAATGTTTCGAGTGGTTTCGTTTAATGCGTCAACGACGTTAGAAATGATTGTCATCTGATTTTCCGTTATGTGATATAAATTACTTTGATTTTCTGAAAGTGACTGCAATGCGTTATCGATTTCGGTTGCTTCCTCTGAATCCATTGTTCCGAATAAGAATTTCTCTGCCATTCCTATTCCATTGAACAAACCATTATTTACTAATGTGATACTTCTTTTTGAAAATTTACTTTTAAGTAATATGCCATCAAGAATTTGGTTGTTATATTTAATTTCTTTGAGAGAATTTTGTAATAATTGTAAGTTGATTTTGCAAATACTTTTAAAAAGATCACTTGTGAAGTTTGTTCCTTGATCTGTTAATATTGTGTGTGGTAACCAAACGTGCAAATTATTTTCTTCACAAGGGCTTCAGCCACCGTTCTGGCTTCGTGATTGGGTATGGCTATTGCTTGTACGAATTTTGTTAGATCGTCTTGCGATTGTAATGAAGACTTAGAATTGTTGGATGAAAGCAAGAGCCAGATGTAAGAGGCTCTGTATCTTTATGCAGCGGTGAGACACGCAAGCTATGCTCGGCCGTAGCTCGACGGCATTGGGGGGGGATCTTGCTGCTATCGCTCTTCTTACAAAAAATCTGTGTCTCGAGTATATAAAAAAAAAACGGATGACAACATTGATACTACCCACAAAAGATGTGATCGAATGTGACTATCGAATGATATATGAATGTTTGTATGTGTTAAATTGTATTTATGTATGCGTGAAATTAACGAGTAATAGTTGAAAATGTTTGTAATTATGTATCACCGAATCTAGTTTTGTGTGGTAGCAAGATGTTATGCCACCTTATAGGGTCCCGCCCACTAAATACAAAAGAGTATATTTAACACCCTCTTGCACCATGACTATCCTAACCCTTTTTGTTTATTACAGGATAGTTCCTTTATTGTTTAAGCTGTACTAAACGGACTAGTACACCAAATTTATTTGTATGTGCATGCTAACACTGATCGAAATCTCACCCTTAGAAAATTACCTTTAGCACATAATGTTCAAATCACTGAATGAAAATTAGCTCATAATTTTGTATATTCATTAAGACACGTTTTATTTCAATAATTTTCCATTAAGAATATTGTGGTTTATATAGGTAGAATATTCGTTTTCGGTCTTAAATTCATTTTTTTTTTGCCAAAGTTCTATTACGATTCACTCTTCTATTAAGTAATTTGAATCTAATAAATTCTTTAATTAAATGAAAAAAATATGATAGATTTCACAAAAAGGAACCAAAATCAATAATCAAAAATCAAAATAAAAAAAAATGGAATGTTCTATCAACTCTTATTAAACGTATATTATTAAATGTAATTACCGCGTTTGTATTGGGCAATTATTGCGTATGGATATATATATGTATTTATATATGTATATAGTGTATTGTATATATGATTATACCAACAATAAAAATAAAAAAAATTTACTCACTTCATGCAATTTTCAAAAATCCGTTCGTTCGATGTTGATGTGGCCACATAAACTCGTTCCAGGAGACGGTGATTTGTATATGACGTAGTTTTGTGTATGATGTTAATATGCACTATTTATATATACCTAACCTATACATATATTATATTCAACACACCCGCGATCTAAGAACTTACTTTATCAACTATTTTAACGCAAAATTTAGAATTCGTAATTCGTAGGTTTTATATGTATTACGTTACTTAATCTATCAAATATGAAAATTTTAGCAAATCTATAAGTATGTATATTATATATACATAAGCTAAATGAACTATGGCACTTTTTATATAATTCTTATTCACTAATATATAATATCGTTTAGGTAGGTTAGATTAAACAAATTTTAAATTGAATTTTACAAACTAAAATGTATTAAAATAAAACAACGTATATGCAAGAAAACCGTAGGCTCTTCGGAACCTCTTCTTCGACAGAGTGCAACGCGGAAACTGGCAAAATTCTGGTTTCACTTCCTATGCGTTCCTATTTGGTAGGTACATGTAACCAAGCTGAGATCTTGGGATCCGCTATCCGCTATGCTTAACAATATAGCCGGAGTATGGAATATATCATGCGATTTGACGACTGATGCTTAGGCTTGTTATATATTTGTGTAGCGTAGGTATATGAGCAATTTCGCACTATTTAGACCAATTTCGGAATTCCACGTAGGCACTTATGTACACACAGGGTGATAATGACGAGCTTTATGACCATTAGCTTATATATTAAATATAGCGTATATAATACGTTTACGCTTTTTTGGCAAACTTATGATGTAGATCTTTATGCTGAGTTTTATACATAGACTGCAAACCGCGTGGGGTGCCTACACATGCGTATAATATAAAAAAAATGTTCAAACGAGAGAAAAGGACAATTTATATGAATCATACCTTATTGATGAAATAATGATAATTTACTTGTCGTAAGTAGTCCTCAATTAGGCTGAATTTTGATCCCCACGACTTAGTTTTTTGATTTAAAAAAAATATATATTTGATTTGTACACCGTACCACTTATATATGTATAAACTTGTCTGCTACGCATACCAGGAGATGTTCTATGCGAGCTTAAAACGTTAAAAAGGCCGCGCAAATCAGATCTGGGCTTTATATAACCAATGGTAACGCTGCCACTATACAGATGGTTAAATAGCTGAATGGTGAAAACTGCTGAATCTGCTCATAAAAATTGAACTGACAAGGTTTCGGCATTGATGGTGTGAGCACACTTTTTTTGCTATAATTTAATTTTGAAATGCACTCGCAATTAAACAGGCACTCTACAAAACCATGGATTTATATGAAATCGCAAGATTTATTAAAGACATGGAAGACAGTGCTGTTATTTATGCCGGTGCTCTTGGATTTAAACAACCCATGCCCTGAGATTTCATATGAAAACATTCAATGTCTCAGGTCTTTACCGTGAAACTTTCCTATCAACTTGCCTTGCAAATTCTCTACCTCATACATGCAGTTTCCTACAGAATTTCTAATTCTGCACCGAATAAACTTACTACACAACTTGCCGTTAATCCCTTTCGCTTTGTTACTTTGGGTAAAATTCCTATAGTACACTTCCTGTCCCGGGGAAAATTTACGTTTTGAAACCCTCATATTATACACTTTTTCGTTCCTTTTAAAAGCTTCACCTAAGTGTTGTTTGACTTTGGCATGAACTTCTCTCAATCTATCAGAGTGTCCGCTTACAGAAAATTCGCTGTCATTTAATGTCCCTAGCTTTTTCATTATTGGGTACATATTTCCATGCGTTATCATGTTGAACCCAAAAACACAGAAATAAGGACTGACCCCGATCGACTGATGTTGCACTGAACAAAGTGCTTGTTGTATCTGAGCAATATGGACATCCCATTCTCGTTGGTCTTCTTTTAAATAAGCTCTGATCGCTGACAAGACTGATCGATTTACTCGCTCAGATGCGTTAGATTGGGGTGAGTAAATAGCAGTTAAAACTTGCTTGACACCATTACGTGATAAAAACTCTTTAAATTCTTTGGAAACAAATTGTTTACCATTATCGGAATGGATGTATTCCGGTACTCCAAATCTACAAAAAACATCTTGTTCAAGGAATCGATTGACCGCGCTTGTACTTGCTTTTGCCATTGGCTTTAAAAATACAAGTTTTGAGAAGTGGTCTAAAACAATGAAGAGAAACAGATTGCCGCGCTTCGTTCTGACGTATGGGCCCATGAAATCGATGTAAAGTTTCTGGAAGGGTCTAACAATATCCATTGGCCGTCTCATTGGTGGTCTTAGGATGCAATTGGGGGCTTTGTTTTCTTTGCAGGCACTGCAGTTACTCACAAATTCCTTTACTTGACTGGACATATTTGGCCAATAATAATATTGTCTGATCCGTTCCAAGGTCTTCAAAATCCCTCCATGTGAAGCTTCAGGTGGGTTATGTGCAGCTTCCACAATTTTCTGGGTCATTCCTTTGGGTATCCACAATCGCCATGATAAGTCACTATCATTTGCTTCGACATCTGTCACTAATACACCTTTGAAAAGTAAATTCTCTGATACTTTTATGTCAGGAAATTTCAGTGGCTCAGCAGACACAAGCTTTATTACATCCTCATATTCTTTATCCCTAAATTCCTCACTCTCTAAATCTACACCAATGTTGTCGTTAGGTTGAAATGTAATTGACTCAATAAAACTACGCGAAAGAACGTCTGGAACAGTGTTCTGGGAACCTTTCTTGTGTTCAATGGTAAAATCAAACGATTGAAGCTTAAGAGACCATCTCGCCAAGCGTCCACTTAAATCTTTCAACCCCATCAACCATTTGAGGCTGGCGTGATCTGTGATCATTGTAAAGGGTAATCCCTCAACGTAGGGCCTGAATTTTTTTATAGCAAGTACAGCAGCTAAACACTCCTGCTCGGTAACACTGTACTTCTGTTGGGTGCTATTCATTTTCTGCGAGAAATAGGCGATTGGTTTTTCATTACCTTCTTCGTCAAACTGAAATAGAACTGCCCCAACACCATAGTTAGAAGCATCGCATTGCACCATGAACCGCTTAGAGAAGTCAAGGTTACTGAGCAATGGAGCAGACACTAACGCAGACTTAAGAGCCTCGAATGATGTTATAGCTTCAGGTGTCATTAAAAACGTTTTTTCTTTTTTAAGAGTATCAGACAAAGGTGCTGCCAGTGTTGCGAAATTCTTAACGAATCGCCGGTACCAACCGCATAAGCCGAGAAAACTTCTCACCTGTTTTTGCGATTTTGGCACCGGGAATTCTTCCACAGCTGACACCTTACTTGGATCGGGCTTTAAATGACCCTGTCCAACAATATACTCTAGGTATTTAAGTTCTCTAAAACAAAATTTAGATTTTTCCACGTTTATGGTAAGATTTGCATCTTTTAAGCATTTTGCAACTTTTCTGAGAGTATAAATATGTGAAGAAAAATCGGGCGAAATAATAAGCAGATCGTCAAGGTAAACGAACACAGCTTCACGGAGTTCCGAGGATATCACTCTATCCATCAGTCTACACATCCTTTGGGCTGCATTACACAGTCCAAAGGGCATGACTGTGAATTGATAAAGTGGCCTCCCCGGTACCGTGAATGCTGTCCTCTCCCTTGACTTAGATTCAAGCGGAATTTGCCAAAAGGCATCTTTTAAATCCACACTTGAGATGTACTTTGTATCCTTTAAACGGCTTAACATTTCCTCGATATGAGGCAAAGGATACGCATCCTTCTTTGAGACTGCATTGACCTTGCGCGAGTCTAAGCACAACCTATTTTTGCCAGGTTTTCTGATCAAAACAATAGGTGAACTCCATGCACTGTTGCTTGGTTCAATGACTCCCAAAGAAATCATGCGGTCCAACTCCTCATAAACGAGGTTCTGTATAGCCGGTGATACCGGATAATGTCTTTGCTTTATAGGCTCAACATTCCCCGTATCAATAATATGAGTTTCCAGAGTAGTTTTTCCTAGGCCTTGTTTTGAAAAGGATGGAAATTCTTCGACAACTTTTTCAAGATCTAGCTGTTGTTCTGAACTTAATTCATGCGCAGGTGGATTATCAGAGGTTCCCACTGTTAGCTCGCTGACTAATTGTGGTGCTATTTTAAAAACTTTCCAAAAGTCAATACCGAGATACAACGGCTGACTAAGGCTGGGAACTAAGTACAAATCTAATAATTCAGATACACCGTTGTATTCGATCATAACTTTTATTCTACCGATAACATTGTGCTTAATATTATCTGCGGTTCTAACAGATGAATTTAAATTAATTAATTTCAGATTTGCCTGGCGCAAAAACTTTTCACATCCTTCGCCCAGGCATGAAACGGTAGATCCACTATCAAGCAGACCTTTGATCTCTTGACCGTTTATCATAACCTTAGCATAAGGACGTGGATCATTTTCGTTGGCAAGGGAACTAGCGCTAATCATTTTATCATAAAGCTTTCTTTGTCGATATCTAATTCTTGTTTTAACTATTTTGTCTTTCGAACTTTGTAGTTTCAGTTCATCAAGTTGGAAAATTCCAGTTCGTATCTGATTATAGTTACGAAGTCGATCGTCATAAGATAAAGGTAAGAATTTAGAAACAATTTGATTCCGTCCGGTAAGTTTTGAGTTTGTATTTCGCTTCAAAATTTGTTTTGAAGCTTGATTGGCTTCAGGTGGACTATTATCTACTTCGGTATTTGTAGCTACATTTCGGACTCGGGGCTTGTTTGAGTCGAACGTGATGCCCCGGCAATCTCGTTCGATTTCCGGTTTCCCTGAATATATTTCGGACAAGTAGGTGTAGTTACATTGTCAAAGCCACAGCGATAGCAAAAGAGTTGTCTAACAGGTGAAGGACAATTTACAAAGAAGTGATCAAATTGTTTGCAATTAAAGCAACGAGGTCTTTTAATATTATCTGGTCTAACACCAGTTGCAGATTTATCAGATAGATAAATAGCTGAGACCCCTTCAGAAAGATCTTGGTATTCATCACCGTACTCACTTACAAACCCATTAATTTCATTGACACTTCTAAACATCGCATTCGGATTGCGGTATCGATTTGGATCACGGGATTGTAACATTTTCTCGGTTTTTCGACATTCATCCCTGAATTGATCCATGGTATAAATCGACATGGGATAAATAAAGTTCATAAGCCTGTTACTGACATTCCCTTTTATAATGCCCAACAACTCTCCTTCTTGGATAGGTACTCTTAGCTGATTTCGCAAATGAAGAATCGAGTTAAAGAAACTGTCAAATGGTTCTTGTGGATACTGTTTGCGATCCATTATTTGCTTAATTATTTCAAAATCATTTTCGTTGGTTTTGAAGTTTCTCAAAAGAGCTTGACGGAATAGATTCCAATCTAATCTAGGATTCGTACGTAAATAGTGTTTCCAGTACCATTCTTGAGCTATACCAGAGAGCAAAAGGTGAAGGTTTTTAAGAATTACGGGCCAAGGACAGTTGTAGTTGTTTTTGAGTACTTCAACTCGGAAAACAAAGTCCTCGACTGACATGGTCTTTGAAGTACCGTCAAAATTGATACCCCATCTATCAATATCAAATTTTCTGTTTGATCGTGGTGAATCTAATGAAAATTCTGGCCTTTGGTAGCGATGTGAATCTTCACGAAAATAATGCGCATTTGGATTCACGTCGTTATCATCATTATGAAAACGTGCATCATTGCTCGTAGTTGGATGAAATCTATCAGTGTTAATACTTTCCCGAGTATCATTGCGACTTGCAATCGGAACAGGTTGTTGCCTTGCATTAGTCGGTGGATTGAGATTTATAATTTCACCTGCATTGGTGTTTATATTTTGACTAGACCGTGGCTCACGGTTTTGTCGGGTATTTGAAGAAAACGCGTCTGTTACAGATTCTTTAATACGAGAATCTATCATGGCAACTAGCGCAGCCATCATTGATGCTTGATTTGCCCCTACCTTTGCGTCAACCAAGTTTTCAACTTGAGAATTAAAAATGAGTTGTTTACGAGAGAATAGTGTATCTCCCGAATCTACATTTGAAGCAATATTATTCGGTGGTTGATTCAAAGTTGGCCCAATCGAATGGCTAACAATAGGATTATAATTAGACGATGTAGTGGTAACCGTTGCCGTTATTGTTGGAATGTTTGCTATAGTTGTAACCGGTAGAATAGGTGGTCCTATTGCGAGATTTTCAAAACTTAAATGACGCAAATCTTCAGCACTGAAATTAATTCTAGGCATCCTTTGATTCATTGGACTTGGTGGTCTATTTGGTGGAGAATGCATGACTTGTTTCTTAACTGGAGTTCTTGGAAAACTCAGAGATCTGTTATCAGATGGAACTCGTCCTTGTGAACGAAGGAATCTACTACTCGGGTCAAATGAATGTTTCTTAGCTGGTTTGCTTAATGCTCCTTTTGATTGATTCATATTGTTTGGTATTCAAAGTTATAATGAACAATAGTAAATTTGCAAGGGATTAATGATACCGTGTGTTTTAATTTTATACGTGAGACTATAGTGAAAATGGTGGTTTAATAATATACAAGTTTCATAAAGCTTTCCGGGTGAGATTCCAAAATAAGTGTTCATGCATGCACAACAAAAAAAAAACATTTTTTTAAGACACAAAACCAAAAGGTGATTTTCGACACTATTGGAATATCCATAAGTAACTATTAATGATATTACAAGTAGGTGTACTTCTGTGGCAGCATGAAAGTCTGTCGAAGTCAACACTTCCGACGCTTTCAGGACTCACTGATGTAGCACACAAACATTCACGCACATAAAAACAGCAAACATTATATATGACGTTAATAAAATACCAATTTAGGACGACTGAGCATTTTACTCTCAATTCTATTTGCTAGAAATGAGGACTTCGTTCTATCCTATAGGTAGGTACGATTATTTTCATACCATAAATGGTATTGTAGCTTCTTCAGCTACCATTTTACGAGGTGGTTTGTAAAATATATCTAAATTTTGATTAATAAGGGAAACCATAGCGGTACTGCTACGGGCCCCACGTTGGGCGCCATTTTGTAATGAAGACTTAGAATTGTTGGATGAAAGCAAGAGCCAGATGTAAGAGGCTCTGTATCTTTATGCAGCGGTGAGACACGCAAGCTATGCTCGGCCGTAGCTCGACGGCATTGGGGGGATCTTGCTGCTATCGCTCTTCTTACAAAAAATCTGTGTCTCGAGTATATAAAAAAAAAACGGATGACAACATTGATACTACCCACAAAAGATGTGATCGAATGTGACTATCGAATGATATATGAATGTTTGTATGTGTTAAATTGTATTTATGTATGCGTGAAATTAACGAGTAATAGTTGAAAATGTTTGTAATTATGTATCACCGAATCTAGTTCTGTGTGGTAGCAAGATGTTATGCCACCTTATAGGGTCCCGCCCACTAAATACAAAAGAGTATATTTAACACCCTCTTGCACCATGACTATCCTAACCCTTTTTGTTTATTACAGGATAGTCCCTTTATTGTTTAAGCTGTACTAAACGGACTAGTACACCAAATTTATTTGTATGTGCATGCTAACACTGATCGAAATCTCACCCTTAGAAAATTACCTTTAGCACATAATGTTCAAATCACTGAATGAAAATTAGCTCATAATTTTGTATATTCATTAAGACACGTTTTATTTCAATAATTTTCCATTAAGAATATTGTGGTTTATATAGGTAGAATATTCGTTTTCGGTCTTAAATTCATTTTTTTTTTTGCCAAAGTTCTATTACGATTCACTCTTCTATTAAGTAATTTGAATCTAATAAATTCTTTAATTAAATGAAAAAAATATGATAGATTTCACAAAAAGGAACCAAAATCAATAATCAAAAATCAAAATAAAAAAAAAGGAATGTTCTATCAACTCTTATTAAACGTATATTATTAAATGTAATTACCGCGTTTGTATTGGGCAATTATTGCGTATGGATATATATATGTATTTATATATGTATATAGTGTATTGTATATATGATTATACCAACAATAAAAATAAAAAAAATTTACTCACTTCATGCAATTTTCAAAAATCCGTTCGTTCGATGTTGATGTGGCCACATAAACTCGTTCCAGGAGACGGTGATTTGTATATGACGTAGTTTTGTGTATGATGTTAATATGCACTATTTATATATACCTAACCTATACATATATTATATTCAACACACCCGCGATCTAAGAACTTACTTTATCAACTATTTTAACGCAAAATTTAGAATTCGTAATTCGTAGAACATTAACTTTTTATAATATTTTATATGGTTTTATATGTATTACGTTACTTAATCTATCAAATATGAAAATTTTAGCAAATCTATAAGTATGTATATTATATATACATAAGCTAAATGAACTATGACACTTTTTATATAATTCTTATTCACTAATATATAATATCGTTTAGGTAGGTTAGATTAAACAAATTTTAAATTGAATTTTACAAACTAAAATGTATTAAAATAAAACAACGTATATGCAAGAAAACCGTAGGCTCTTCGGAACCTCTTCTTCGACAGAGTGCAACGCGGAAACTGGCAAAATTCTGGTTTCACTTCCTATGCGTTCCTATTTGGTAGGTACATGTAACCAAGCTGAGATCTTGGGATCCGCTATGCTTAACAATATAGCCGGAGTATGGAATATATCATGCGATTTGACGACTGATGCTTAGGCTTGTTATATATTTGTGTAGCGTAGGTATATGAGCAATTTCGCACTATTTAGACCAATTTCGGAATTCCACGTAGGCACTTATGTACACACAGGGTGATAATGACGAGCTTTATGACCATTAGCTTATATATTAAATATAGCGTATATAATACGTTTACGCTTTTTTGGCAAACTTATGATGTAGATCTTTATGCTGAGTTTTATACATAGACTGCAAACCGCGTGGGGTGCCTACACATGCGTATAATATAAAAAAAAATGTTCAAACGAGAGAAAAGGACAATTTATATGAATCATACCTTATTGATGAAATAATGATAATTTACTTGTCGTAAGTAGTCCTCAATTAGGCTGAATTTTGATCCCCACGACTTAGTTTTTTGATTTAAAAAAAATATATATTTGATTTGTACACCGTACCACTTATATATGTATAAACTTGTCTGCTACGCATACCAGGAGATGTTCTATGCGAGCTTAAAACGTTAAAAAGGCCGCGCAAATCAGATCTGGGCTTTATATAACCAATGGTAACGCTGCCACTATACAGATGGTTAAATAGCTGAATGGTGAAAACTGCTGAATCTGCTCATAAAAATTGAACTGACAAGGTTTCGACATTGATGGTGTGAGCACACTTTTTTTGCTATAATTTAATTTTGAAATGCACTCGCAATTAAACAGGCACTCTACACGATGTAAGTATATACTTATTGTTGTCTTCTGTAATAGGGTGTGGTCCCACTATGTCAAGGGCTATGCTTTGAATGACACTTTTGCTGTCGTAGTGATGACCATTGGTAACTTGTTATGTAACTTGTAACGTGTATACAACTTATTCCTTTGACAAAGCTCGCATGACGAAATGTATTTCTTGATGTCTACATATACATACACATTTTCCCAATTATATGTTTTTTTCATACGTTTGAGTGTACGTTTGACTCCTTGGTGTCCTCCCAGAGGAGTGTCATGGAATTCGGATATAATTTGCTTGATTTGTTCTGGATCTGAAACTTCAATAATATTTTGGTTCATCTCCCGTTGTTCGTTTGGCGCGGCCCTTTTATGACTACGAGTTATCACTTTTACTTCAGCGACATTTAAACGTGACAATGCGTCTGCATTTGTGTTTAAATGACCTGCTTTATTAGAAACCGTAAAATCGTACTCTTCTAGCTTAATACGCCAGCGCATTATTCTTGATGAGGGATCTTTCAGATTAAACATCCACACTAGGAGCTTGTGGTCAGTAATTACTTCGAAGTGTCGTCCGTATACGTATGGTCGAAAGTGTTTCACTGCCCAAGGCTAAAGCTTCTTTTTCTATGGTAGAATAGTTCTTTTCTGCTTTATTTAGTATTCTACTAGCAAATGCTATGGGTAGGTCATTTCCTTCTGTATTTCTCTGTGACAAAACAGCGCCTATAGCTTCATTGCTGGCGTCAGTTGTTAGATAAAAAGTTTTTTTGAGGTTAGGATATTGTAAAATAGGGGGTTCTGTGATTGCTTGTTTCAATCGTTTAAAAGATTCGTCGCAAAATGCGTCCCATTTGAATGGCACGTCTTTGCGGAGGAGTTTGTTTAAAGGGTTATCTATTTTTGAGAATTTTTTGATAAATTTTCTACATTACCCTGCTAAGCCTAAAAAGGATTTAATTTGTTTCTGATTTCGAGGAGGTTCGATTTTGTTGATAGCTGTAATTTTTTCGGAGTCTGGTTTTACACCCTCTGAGGTAATGATGTGTCCCAAATACATAACTTCTGTTTGTAAAAATTTGCATTTGGATAATTTGAGTTTTAGGTTGTATTTGTCTAGGGCTTTCATAATTTCAATAAGCTTCTCGTTGTGATCCTGCAAGTTCTTTCCACATATCACTATGTCATCGAGGTAAACTAAACACATTATCCCCTGTAATCCAGACAGAATAAGGTTCATAAGTCTTTGGAATGTAGGTGGTGTATTTCTTAGCCCGAATGGCATTCTGTTAAATTCAAAATGACAATTTGCAGTACTAAATGCCGTTTTATGTTTATCCTCTTCAGTAATCTCGATTTGGTGGAAACCATTTGCTAGGTCTAGAGTGGTAAAATACTTTGAGTCTCCAAGTTGTCCAAGAATGTCGTCGATATTTGGGATTGGATATGCATCTGGAATCGTCGCCTCATTTAATTTTCTGTAGTCTATTACGACTCTCCATTTTTGATCTCCCTTTTCGTGGACTACTAGGAGCGGTGCGTTCCAGGGACTATTGCTTGGTCTGATCACTTCGTCTTGCAACATTTGATCAACTTGGTTTTTAATTACCTGTTTATGGATTTCCGCTAGGCGGTATGGTCGTATATTCGCAGGCGTTGTGTTTTCGCTCGTCTTAATGGAATGTCTTATTCCTGAAGTAGAAGATAATTTGTCACCCTCTGAAAGAACAAATGATTGAAATCCCTACAGATATCTTTTATTGACTGCTTTTCCTCCGAGTTGAGATGATTTAGATTTAGCTCGGCTTCTAATTTGTTTAACCTGTTTTCTATAACCTGGTCAATTTTAAAGGTGCGTAAGTTATGGATGTAGTATATATTTGAGTTGACACACTCAAGGTTTAGATTTTCTATTTCGACTTCATCTTTGTTTGTGTTTAATATAGATATGTACACGTAACCGTTCTTGGGCGAGGTAATGGCCGCTGATGTATATACTTTCGGAGCTATTTCTTGTGAGAAGTATATTTTTTCGGTTTCATGTGCCACTGGACCGTATTTGATGAATTTTTCGGTCCTGCCTGGAATTGTTAGAATTTTCCGCTCGTTGATAAAATCTACAGAATATTGTCTGTCCTTAAAATGGTATTTAAAAACATTATTTCTATAATCTTCCATAGCGTCGAATCGTCTGAAAAAATCTTCTCCTATTATTCCATCTTGTGTGATTGGGAAATTATTTGGAATTACGTGGAATAGGTGTATTATCTTCTGACCATTTATGAGTTCAAAATGTAGGTTAATAGTGCCTTACGTAGATGTAGGCCTGTCGCTTATCCCAGTTAATTTGGTGACGGTATCCGTATTTACCCATTCGTCGGGTTTTAAAGTTTTCAGTTTAATTAGGCTTATAGCAGCTCCGGTGTCTAAAAGCATTTGTGCGTTTTGGGAGTTGAACTCTCTTGACGACATTTTGATCTGGCTTTTGAAGTTTGAAATCCTAGTAACAGCGCTGAAATTTGCGATGGATTCTTGGCGCTTTCCGATGCTAGTATCCTTAGAAGTCGTTTTAATTTCGCTTTTAGGAGAGGGGGTATTGTTTACACGCCTAATATTAGCTGTGCGTTTGGAAGAAATGGCAAAATGTTGATTTTGATTTTTAAGATTTGGTGAAGGATAAGAACAATTATTCTAACTTAAAGATTTATTTAAGAATTCTTTGTTAATTTGTTCAGGACTTCTATTTTGACAATGGTTTTGGTTTAGAATTGAGTTAGTTTTCTCGATTTCTTTTTGTATTTCGTTTGGGTGTTGATTTTGATTTCGTAAATTTAGACTAGATAGTAATTTGGGATGTTTTGCCCCGATTTATGGATATGTGGAGTGGACCTTTAGTGGTATTTTCTCGTTTTTGGTTCGGAAGTTTCGCTTCTTCGTTCTTGAGTGGGTTTATTTTCACCTTTGAAAAAGTAGACTTAGGAGTCTGAGACAGTGGTTTTGGTATTTGTCGAAATCAGTGATTGCGATTTCCGATCTTGGGAATTGTTTTCTTGATATAGTAAACCTTTATGTATTTGATCTTTAAGGTTTGAATACAGAGAGTTATGTTTTTTATTTTGAGACAGTGTATTCAGTGAATTTGATTTTTCATTTTGTTCTTGCAATGTTTTTATACACTTTATTCATGTACCTTACCTGACTCCGGGTGTTGGACGGGCCAGGTCTTTGGTAGTTTCCCGTATTTTGAGGAGAACGTTGAGATGGATTTTCAACTCTTCCATTGTTGAATTGCCTTTTTCTACACTGGTCTATTGTATGCCCCAGATTTTTGCAATATCGACAAGATAGAGGTAGAGTGTTTTGTAAATTATTAATTCTCGAATTGGAACTTGTATTAGGGGTTTGACCATTCACTCTGTAGCTATTAAAATTTCTATTTTGTTGAAAACGACACTCAATGTGTGTTATGCGTTCTCGTTCGGCAGTTATGGCAATATTTGTCTCCCTCTGACCTAGCAGAGGAAAGGAGTTTTTCTTCTTCCATCGCTATGTCGATTGCCTCATCCAGATCTTTACATCTAGCACTTTTTACTAATATCCTTATCTGGGATGTTAAACCACTGCAAAAACTGTTGAGAATCATTGCACTATTTAAGTTTCTAATAGCTGTATTTGCAACTTCATCTGTTGTGTTCACGTTTACGTTATTTAGTTCGTCAAAAAGTGCATTAGCTCTTTCTGCGTAGGCACTTATTAACTCTTTAAAATTTTGTTTAAATAGGAAAACTTCGGTCTGTATCACCTGCATAGAACGAGTTTTCCTAAAATTTTTTATAAGAGCCTCCTTTAACTCTTTCCAGGCATCGTAATTGTTATATTTAATTATGACATTATATGCCCGGCAAGTTAGTTTGGATTTCACAATATCCATGAGTTTTTTTGTTTTGCAGGTCGATAAGTTGGATGAACCTGTCTAAATCTCTAGCAGAACCATCGAACTCAGGTATGAGTTTGATGGCCTGTGTAGAGTTAAATGCAACTGCCATTGTGATTTTGTGCGAAGGCTTTTCTTGGTTAAAAAAACAGATTCGTTTAACAACGATGGGTTGGATTCGTTTAGAATCTGAGACGGTGAATTTCTTTCACTAGACGAGTTTGATTCGTTCAGAATGTGATGCGGTGGTGGAGAATGTCCCACTGGCATTTGTCTAGTTGACTGAGCTAATTCAGTTTCTGAGTTGCTACGAGGGCGTTGAATCTTTCTACTTCTCAACGAAATGTATAGGTTCAAATTAGACATCAATTATGTCATAAAGGTTTAATTCCTAACACGAGAAAAGCTGGATTTGGATTTGATTTTTTTTTAAATTGGGAATACATATATATAAATGCAAAGATTATTATCTTTATACTAGCTTTGGGAATTTGTAAGTACAAAGAAAAAGTTTGAACAAAAATAAAATATCTTAAACTAGCTTACGCTGTAAACATGATGACGATGAGTTGTGGGCTGGTATAGGTATATAGAAAGTTGTCTTCCGTCCTTCCTTCTCTCTTTTTGTATTTAATTTTTCGGCACTGATGAAAAAAGTTTTTTTTTCTTACACTGAATTTGGTTAGGAGTTCGGCACTTGGCGCACTGGATTCAAACATTTTTTTTTTGTACACTGAATTTGGTTAGGAGCTTGGCACTGATGATAATTAATTTTTTCACTGTTACTCGGGAGTTAAGCCAGATGCTTTAGCTTAAGATCCCACCGCTGCCACCATTTGTTAAAGACCGACCGGATTTTGAAATGAAGGCATTAAAAAGACTGTTTCTTTTTGAACTGCGCGTATGCGAGTATGTTTATCAACTGCCCTCTGTCCATCGTCATCGCCACCTTGTTGCCTCCGATCGTCACCAGTTTCCAGATCAGCCACGCAAAATGACTGCTACCCTTAACACCGTGCATTTCATAGGAAATGCAACACATGTCCCACTTGACTTCGCACCCTTGTCACCGTATACTTTATGCAACATGACATGCATCAGATGTGTCGCACATGGCGACCTCACGCTGCGGTGGTTCAGTATTGCTTAGGTTTGCAATATGATACCGCTGATCGTTGTGTATCTTTCATGCTTCACAATTCGATGGCACTCAATTGTTTTATGACACAATTCCATGAATCACAATTGGAGTTCTAGGGCACAAGTGGCCACCATCGACTGTGTCATGTGTTGTAGGGCGAATTCTGGTTCGTGTGTGTGGTCTCTGTGTTGAGGGCACAACAGGACTAAAAACCGACACGTTTTAAATAAAAAATATTATCGGGTTTAACGACTAAATATTATGGACTTGGGTTAAATTGTTGGGCTAAACTTACTTAAAACCGGGTGTAAACTGTAGTTCGGATTAAAGTGGGTGAATAATTTGGCCGTAAGACATTCCAAAGACCGAAATGCCAAAGTTGTACCTTCGAAAACTTAGAAAAAATTGCATAGTTTCGAAATAAAGCATAATGAAAATTTGTTTATTTCTTACTACTGGATAAAAAGTGTTTAATTTTTAAAGGAAAATATAGCTACAAAATAAAATTTAATAGTTTTATGTTCATTTATGTGCATATTTTTAATTTTTCGGTGTATATTTTAAGTGCATATTTTGAATTTTTTAGTGCATATAAATCCGAGCCCTGGTAATGACCTTGACCATAGAAAAATCATCTGCGACTTGCCGCATTTTTGGATGAATGGCCAAATTTCCATAATGGGATGACGCCAACCAGCGCGAGGTGGCAATGCATTCATAAAAAGCTGTTTGGTGCGCATTTTAGACTGGCGGTGGCGTAATTGCTCTGTACTTTTTCATGACGTTGGTAAGGCCAATACCATCAACGGCGAGTACTACAGAACCATGCTGCTAACATGTGGTTCCAGCAAGAGGTGGATATGTGCACTCAGCTGTAGGGTATGGTTATCTGATCTCTATCAGAGGTGACGTGAATTGGCCCCCAAGATCGTGCGATTTAACCTCGCTAAATTTTTCTTGTGGCGTTGCCTGAAGTCGCAGCTCAATGCGAATAAACCGCAATCGACCGATGTCCTTAAACCCAACATAACCAATGCCGCTCAAATTAAGCCGGATCTATGCGGCAGATTGGACCACTCGGATCCGTGACAACGTGAGAACCTGCGGCGGACATTTGGGCCTGGTGTTATGTATATTCCATTCAATAATGGCATACCTACATGGAATCCGTTAATACCTTGCACGCAGCTTATTTTATTCCATTTCAATGTCGACCAATCCTCATTGAAAACGCCTTTAGTGAATCTTCAGTAAGCTTGGCTTATATTCACATATCTATGCTTTGTTCCGTTGTATGCTTTTAGAAGGGCGTCGCGAAATTATTATAGCCTGTATAGGGTGTCGCAGTATGGAAAAGTTTGGGAACCCCTGTCTTAAAGTATTAGAATCGAGTTTATTGTTCGCAAAAAGTTTTCATTGTACGTTGCAGAGAGAAATTAATTGTTTTGGTAAGAATTTTAGACATTTTTTCCAATAGAATTTCTTTGTGTCGCCTTAGCTTGTGTGTGTTAGAAAAGTGTATCATGCAAAAACGAGAACAGTGTATGTTAATCATGAATCTGTTCGAATCTAATATTTTCCTTGGTTAACGAAAAAGCAGGCATCGCAAAACAAATTTAGTTTGTTTCTTAAAGTACATTATACTCGAGTTTATTGTTCGCAAAAAGTTTTCATTGTACGTTGCAGAGAGAAATTAATTGTTTTAGTAAGAATTTTAGACATTTTTTTCAATAAAATTTCTTTGTGTCGTCTTAGCTTGTGTGTGTTAGAAAAGTGCATCATGCAAAAACGAGAACAGTGTATGTTAATCATGCATCCGTTCGAATCTAATATTTTCCTTGGTTAACGAAAAAGCAGGCATCGCAAAACAAATTTAGTTTGTTTCTTAAAGTACATTAGACTCGAGTTTATTGTTCGCAAAAAAGTTTTCATTGTATATTGCAGAGAGAAACTAATTGTTTGGTAAGAATTTTAGACATTTTTTCCAATAGAATTTCTTTCTGTCGTCTTAGCGAAGTGGCCATTGCTTAAACATTCAGCTGGAGTTACACTGGTAATATTATTTTGAGTGCCTCATTTTAAATAATATGAACTCATACACATAAGAGTAATAATATTATTAATCGTAACTTTTACCAATTTTCTTCTCATTTATATTTAGATAAACTGTGACTTCGAAGCACTTTACCCCAACAAGCAACGTTTGCTTATAGAACGTTTTGATGCATTTAAATCTGCCTTTGTTCCAGTCTTCAACAACAAGATTCGCGAAAAAAACTGTCAAGATTTACTTAGTAACTTGAACAAAAACAACAATTTTAAAGGTAAGAATATTTTTAACTTACATTGGGTCGTATGAATAAAACGTAGCAATTGCTTTTACTCAGACTAAATGTCAAAGTCGAAGCAATTGCTAAGCTTCGTATGAATAAAAACTGATTCGAGTTAACTTCAACTTTTGACATCTTCGAAAAGCGGCGCCACCGACCTTTTACTCAGATTGGTATGAATAAAACGTGGAAGACAAAGCAATTGCTACGAAAATTCAGAGTCTGCTATTTGGTTGACTCAGAGCATTTGCTAAATATTTTGCGCGCACATTTTGTTAAAATTTAAATTTGTTATGCTCAAAAATGAAAAATTTGTTATGCTCAAATCTTGCAAGCCAATTTTGAAACACATCCTCGAAACTTAGAACTTTGAATTTTTATATGCTGGTTGGGTTGTGAAGACAATGCAATATTCAGAAGGCATTTTTGGATTTTGACTTTCCCTGCCTCTTTAAGGGAGGCTTTTTCATAACATATGAACCATTAGCCGCATTAGTTTGAAACTTAGATTAGTCAAAACTATTACATACCTAATTCATAATTTTTCAAAATTCGTCCTATAATTTATTTTATTTTCAGGACCAGAAGACGTGCTGATTTGCAAGACAGACCACAGTACCAGTAGACGGGACAAACAAAAGAAAATTTTTCAAGCCGACCATAAAGCACTCACAGCAGTCATTAATTTTATTCGTAAGTGAAGGTAATGATTTGAATCCAACTCTGGACCGGCTTGCAAGGTTAGGGGTCAAGGCCAAAGCTTGCAGCCTATCATTATTTATTGCACATTCAATAATAGTTTCATAGTTTGTAGGAAAACCCTCATTTTAAGCAAAACAAATAGATTTGTCTTTTATTATAATTGTTTTTTTTTACTCACTCCAAAATTTCCACACCGCTACCAATACTATCGAGCTACCTATCATTGACAAAAATCTCAGTATTTTTAGTTTGTCCTGTTCAATACACAAACCATTTCTTAGTTGTTGAAATGCATTGTGGAGGTGTGGCCTATAGGAAGAAGAGTTCTCAAGACGTACATATGAGAATGCGAGAGATCAACGAGGAGCAGAAACTGGTGTTTTTCTACCTCCTGTTACAGGCTATTACATACTCACCCGAATAGAATGTGCGAGAAGTAAGTCACACCACCCTGCTTGTACATTATGTCCATGGTTGGTACATCAAATTTCGGTATTCTTAAATACCTTTGGAACGGTGGCGTGAGACCAAGCTATGACTAAATGACATCCCGAGCTGACTTATACACCAAAGGAACAATCGACCGTCAGTTTGGTTTTGGTGGTGGCCTAGAAGGCGTCGGATTCGGGAGATTAAGCGAGTAAAATTCGGTAACGCAATTATATTACAGTACAGTCGCCGTAACAGACTATTGTAGTAGTTTTGCTTGCAGACACTAATTTTAAATTATAATTTTGTACGTGGCACATAACGAATTTGCATTATACATAGTTAAAAGAAAAAAAACTGTGCAAAAACAAAAAAAAAAAAGTGCGTAGACACGTAACAAAAAAAATTTTACTTAATAAAGTGCCGAAGTGAAATAAACCTGCCGTACAGACTATCACGTGCAGAAGAAATTCCTATAAGAATTTATATAGACCATATAGTGATAGATATTAATCCCCGCAAGCTCCCCATCGGCTAACAAAATCGCACGATATATGTATAGCCCAACAAAAGGCACGATTGTGACGTCACGCCATCAAATCGCAATCCTGCATAGGCATGACATAATATGGTCTTTGTCAATTGATATATAATACCGAAGCTGTATCAAATACAAGACGAAAGAGTGCATGCTAGAAGAACGGCACCTACCTCACTTCCCTGATCAATATACACCATCATTAGAAGCAGCGGCACAGTTTTCACCACGCCGAATAAGCGGATTTCCACCTCACGTCCCCGACCACCACAGCCTGAACAACATCAGAATCGTCATTTTATCGCATGCACCTGACGCCACCAACCAGAAGAGCACCTGACCATTCCACCAACCTTCGATTATTATGATGATTATTCACCATCAAGAGGACATCGACCAGTGATTCACTCGAAGAGAAAAGTTCACCACCCAAGAGAGCATAATTCTCATCACAACATCGAATGTATACGATCTTCATCATCATAGGCATACCTCCACAGCATCATTGTATATAGACACTATAGTACTATCACTTCGCATTTATGCACTAGCGCCACCAACCACCTCTGAGACCAACTACTCACATCGAACATGGTAGTTGTATTGGATTATTTGAAACGAAATTTAATGATGCCTTCTTCTTTTCTTATTCGTCTCATTGACAACATGCAGATGAAAGAGAAAGAACAATTATTATTTTTGTTGTCTTTTATTCTCCAGTAGTAAGGAGTGGAAGTATAAGTGGGTCTTTTCGCAGGTAGTTAGTGGTGGTGGTGTGTAGGTTAGGCGAAGTGTACTTTTAGCATTTATGAGAATAACAATATGAAAAGAAGGAATATGAAATGAAAGATCGGATCGATTTATACTTTTCGCATATAGTGGTGGTGTGTGGGGAGAGTACTTTTAGCATGATGATGAGTGTGATGCTGTTGAGTGATGACGATTGGAAATGATATTTAAAAGGATAACAATGTGGAAAGAAGAAATTTGAAATCATAGATCGGATGTTTAACAATACATATTTTGTATTTCTTGGATTTATGGGCAGCAGTGGTGTCATGATCGTGGCTTTTGGACTTAGGTGTCAAGGGTAGTTTATAATATGATATGATGATTTGAAAATTATGGGGTGGGTGAGCATATTGTGAGGTGCACTAGTTTGGTTGGATCTTAGCAAATAAAATCACGTACCCAGATCGATCCAAATTTTCAATTTTCTCATATTGTATGTAGGTAGTGTGAGAAAGATATTGTTTTAAGTCCAAATTTGTAGATTAATTAATTATGGTATTACGATGATACTAGGTACAGCTCAAAAACTGAGTCTCGCAATTCTGTTGTCTGCCTGTTTGTCTGCGTGGTGGTAGGTAGCTGTATTCTTAACAACAGGACGGATTCGTTTGTACCTCTAGTAGTTGTTTGTTTCAAACTGTGCATAAGTAGGTATGCGATTTATAGGCTGACAGTTTGAGTTCATTTGTTTACTTTAATTTTAAACCCAAAATTAACCTTTTATATTTAGATACAATTATTTTAGGACCAGCTTTACGCAGGTCGCAGTGCTACTATGAATGCAGCAATCATCCCTATACATTTAAAATATTGATTATTGTATTATGTAGGCAATTGATGAATAGGTAGGTATGTATTTAGAAACTTGCAGTTCAGATTAGATTCTTACTATGAAATTAACGGCCGATTTCTTCACATGAGTACTAGTACCCGGTCTAGCTAGACCTGGTACTAGCTCTGATACTCGGTACTAACGAAAACTTAGTACTTGTGTATTTCTTCACATTGCTAGTACCGGAGCTAAATTTATCAACCGTACTAACGACTATAATACGTCTAAAAACTGGTCTAGTACCCATTTTTGACTGAAATGTCATGGTCTGATCCCCGGAAAGCACAAATTATATCTTAAGATATTGCTACTGCGCTACCTTTCGCGAATATCTGACAAATATCTGAGACAATTCAGCCGTTCGGATTAACTATAGAATTATAGGCCCCTTCCATTCGCCTCAAACAAATGAAATTGGTTGCGAAAAAATAGGCCTACGGTTCTGCTGCACCAAATTATATATTTACCAGATAAGAAGTTCACTTCAAGAACCGTTCAATTCCCAAATGGCAGCTTCAGTTTGCAAAGTTTGGATATTCCGAAAACTGGGGGAGTGCATTAGTGGTTTAATGATATGGCGGAAGCCATGTACCATTGTTTTCTTTACTGTCAATTAGCTTACAAATTTGTCCATACATAGTATCCAGGTAGGCTATGTTTTCCAGCTTTGCTGCCAAAAAAGTCTTCCTGAGAAAATTGAAAATTTAGATCGATCTGGGTACGTGATTTTATTTGCTAAGATCCAACCAAACTTCCCCACTAGTGCACCTCACATGCTCACCCACCCCATAATAATTTTCAAATCATCATAACCTACCCTTGACACCTAAGTTCAATTGCCACGATCATGACACCAATGCTACCCATAAATCCAAGAAATACAAAATATGTATTGTTAAAAATCCGATCTATGATTTCATATTTCTCCTTTCCACATTGTTATCCTCTTAAATATCATTTCCAATCGTCATCACTCAACAGCATCACACTCATTATCATGCTAAAAGTACTCTCCCCACACACCGCACCACTATATGCGAAAAGTATAAATCGATCCGATCTTTCATTTCATATTGCTTCTTTTCATATTGTTATTCTCATAAATGCTAAAAGTACACTTCGCCTAACCTACACACCACCACTACTAACTACCTACGAGTATAGGTATATATCGTATATGCGAAAAGTACCCGATCATTCATTTCATTCCACTTCCACTCCTTACAATGCAATCGCTGGAGAATAAAAGACAACAAAAATACTAATTGTTCTTTCTCTTTCGATCCGATCTTTCATTTCATATTGCTTCTTTTCATATTGTTATTCTCATAAATGCTAAAAGTACACTTCGCCTAACCTACACACCACCACTACTAACTACCTACGAGTATAGGTATATATCGTATATGCGAAAAGTACCCGATCATTCATTTCATTCCACTTCCACTCCTTACAATGCAATCGCTGGAGAATAAAAGACAACAAAAATACTAATTGTTCTTTCTCTTTCATCTGCATGTTGTCAATGAGACGAATAAGAAAAGAAGAAGGCATCATTTAATTTCGTTTCAAATAATCCAATACAACTACCATGTTCGATGTGAGTAGTTGGTCTCAGAGGTGGTTGGTGGCGCTAGTGCATAAATGCGAAGTGATAGTACTATAGTGTCTACATACAATGATAGTACTCTCATCCCATCGCATTGAATTACGCGTCTTCGACGATCCAGGTGGCGCTTCAGTTGATTTAGTTTGTACACTGCCAGCCAACTCCGAGCATTGGGGTCGGGGAAATGTGTATAGAGAAAACCAAAATAAACAAAACAAAGTCAAACTGGTATGGCTCTTCTCTTTCTTCATTCATATCGCCATTTCCATCCATCATCATCAGTAGGTATAAAATTATTTCTGATGTGATGTAACAGGGTAGGGTAGAGAACTGCAACTGGTTTGGTTTTTCTTAGTGCGGGGAGAGGAGAATAGAGGAAAGGAGGTGCCTGTGCAAGTGCAATATTATGAGCAAGAGCAAATATAATTCAACAGCATGGTTGTGTAGGATAGGATTTTGGTGGTGGAGGATTTGTGTGTTTGGAGAGGGTGCACGATGCAAGGGGTGATCAGTTGGGAAAGACAAATTGAATAAAAACTGAATTTGGTTTCCTTTCTGTCGTTGCAGAAGATTTGAGGATTGGGCATAAAATAATGTATGCTAGACTCTCACTATTTTGCCTATATTTTTGTCAAATATGCATCGATTTAAGTGATTCTTTTTTTAATTGATTCTAAAATATTATAGGCATGTGTCTACTTTATGAGGTTTATAATGTAGAAGCATTTTATGTCGGTAAAACGAGCAACTATTATAGGTATCTACATTCTACATCTCTCTCTATATAAAAATCAATAATTGATGTGCGTTAGTCTCGCAATTCGCAAAATTCGAGAAAGGCTAGATGCTAGACCGATTTGGATGATTCTTTTTTTTGTTTTGTTCGTCTTGAATCAGGGTTTGGCAAAAAAAAATCGGAAACCCCCAAATGAAAAGCCGAAAAATTGCAAAAAACCTGAATTTCCATTTTTTATGGGAATAGGTATAAGTACACCGCTAATGATCGCAAAACTCGAAAACCACCGAACCAAACCCAAAGGTAGGTATTTCTGTGAAATGTGGAAAATTAGACAATACCTACAAACAAAAAATTTCAAACGCTATTCCTCAACAGTTTGTAAAATTTGTAACATTGATATGCATTGTGCTGATGGACAAAAATATATCTATGCAATAGTATAGTGTGTGGTGTGGTTGGGTGTGTATGAATCGGGTAGGCGCTGATTGGCATCAACTTGGCGGTGCCCAGCTGTTGTAACTTTTTCATACACATCAATTGTGCTTATTTTACCTCCGCGTGGTAACCACCGGGTACTGGTCTCGCTCAACCGGGCTTGGCTTGCTAAACTTATAAGCGCGAGTGTTGAACACGAAGAAAATAGCAACACTATAATGCTCTGTCGGAATGACTGACTGAACGAGTCTCAGAGGTCTTACATGAGCCCCTCAGAAAGAGGACATACAGCGGATGAATACACAAGATTGAATCAACGGTGTTGTCAACAGTCGAGATGGCAGATACCTTGCGTGAGCTTCTCTGACATATTTGGAGCAAAGGTCTGTAAGGATTTTCAGCACTAGTCAGGGTGCTGAAATAGAGATGGTGGCGGATGAACCCTTTATGGGCCAACGGCAGCACTCATATCCCCGAAGTGGGTTACTGACAACGGAGTATCCGACCCGCTGTCCTAGGGTTATCTTAGGGCCTGGTCCTCCAGGTTGGGGGTTGTGCGTGGGGCTAACTACCCAACCACGGAAAAATTAATGGTTACGAAGCAACCAAGAGCCTCGGATACGGATGGATTCACTGTTGACGACCCTGCAAAACGAAAAAAGGACAATGACGTTCGGGTCTGCACGTGGAATGTTCGAACCCTGAACAGACCGCGTGCAGCCGAACAATTAGCGGAGGCCCTAGACTGCTACAAGGCAGATATCACCGCCATCCAGGAAGTGCGGTGGGATGGGCCCGGCAAAAGAAGGATGAAAAACTGTGACATCTACTACGGTGATTGCTACAGAGAACAGAAGCAGCGTCTATTCGGATGCGGATTCGTTGTAAGCGGCAGACTTAGGCAAGAAGTCTTGAGCTTTCGACACGTTAGTGAGCGCCTTACAACTATCCGCATCAAGGCTAAATTCGCCAACATCAGCCTGATATGCGCTCACGCCCCCACAGAAGATAAGGACGATGCTACCAAAGAATGTTTCTATGAGCTCCTCGACAAAACATATGAGCAATGTCCTAAGTACGACGTTAAAATCGTCTTAGGTGATTTTAACGCCAAAATAGGAAAGGAGGACATCTTTGGTAGCACTATCGGAAAGCACAGCCTACACGACACCACGTCTGGAAACGGACTTAGGCTAATTGACTTTGCTGCGGGACGTAATGCTACTATAGCAAGCACACGGTTTCCACACCTCAACATTCACAAAGGAACATGGCGGTCACCAGACCATCAAACGGTCAATCAAATTGACCATGTTGCGATCGACGCAAGGCACTCCTCCAGTATTCTAGATGTCCGAACTTCCCGAGCGGCCAACATAGACTCGGATCACTACCTTGTTGTAGCCAAGGTACGTATGCGGATATCCCAGACACCACAACAACGAGGAAATACTGTGAGAAGATTCAACGTTGAACGGCTACAAACGCAACAAACCGCCAGAACTTTTGCCGATCGCGTCTCCCTCAACCTCTCGAGTAGTCCTGTGCAGCCAGCATCAAGTGCTGAAGACCAGTGGCATCGATGCCAAGAAGCCATCAGAAAAGCCGCGACTGATGTGCTAGGTTTCACCCGACCACCACCGCGAAACCCCTGGTTTGATGAAGAGTGCCGGCAAGCACATGCAGCAAAGCAACTGGCCTACAAAGCGGCGCTGCAGAGAAGGACGAGAGCAGCTCGTGAGCTCTACGAGCAAAAAAGGAGGGAAGAACACCGGCTTCTCCGGAGGAAAAAGAAAGAGCATGAGAAGCGCGCGATCGAGGAAATAGAGAGGTGTTACTCCACGAACAATGTTCGGAAGTTTTACCAAAAGGTAAAAAGAACGTGTCACGGGAACAAGGCCCGAACAGAGACCTGTAGAGACGAACAAGGAAACCTTGTAGTAGAGTCACAGTCGGTGCTGAGGACATGGAAAAACCATTTCTGCAGACTGCTAAACGGCGAAGACGACACAAATTCCGCTGTCAGGCAGTGTGTAAAATAACGACTTCACTTTATACTTTAGGTAATATTTAGTTTTTATGTTTGTTTTATTTGTTTGAAAAATATGCCTTGTTCAATTTTGAAATTGATTCGATTTGAAAAATTATAAAAAGAAAGCCGATCAAAAGGAGAATATTTTTATATTGCTGAAAGGAAAAAAAAAGAAATGGTTTCAGCAGAAGGGAAAAGGGTTATCGAATATGGTCCTTCGAGCCGGATGGAACTAGCTGATCTATGGATGATGCGGACTTCGCTTTTGATAAGAAAACTTTCATAAGCTGTTGCTTTTTTTTACGTCCATGCAATTTTTAGCACGAAGATTTGGGGCCGAAACATGCGTTTGCATGTCGGAAATGAACGGAAGCAATTGGATGATGACGCAGTTTTCGATAGATCAAATACGAGTTTGACGGTATTATCACACAGACGGGAATGGGTCCGAATGCAGTAAACGTTAAAAAAGCAGGTATGTACTTGAGTATAAATGCCGAATGGCGTATGGGTTGGGTCACAATAAGCGTGGCCATAACCAGTTAGCAGAAAGGCTTATGGGTCACATAATGCGTGGCCATAACCAACCTAGTTATGTAGAAAGGCTATGAGTCACATAATGCGTAGCTATAACCATTTTTGCAGAAGGGCTTATGGGCCACAAATGCGTGGTCATAACGAGAACAGAGTCGCATGCATTTAAAGCTGTAAAGGCAGGTACGCAAGTACAAAGCAGAAAGCATCATGGGCCACAAATGCGTGGTCATAACGAGTGCAGTCTTTTTTAACAGAAGGATAAAAGAAGAGTGCAGATACAGAAGCCAAACAAAACGAAACAGTAGCAGAAGTCAATCTACTTCGGACTTAGAGATCGAATTCATGGCGCAGTCGTACACTGGACGATTGGCTCCATCGTATGAATCTGCATAGATTAGTTATGATCCTAAAACCACAGCAGTACCATTAAAGAAAAAACACCGCAGCACACAGGGGTGTGTAATGAGGATGAATTAGGTTTAATTCTTTGACGCTGATCACCATGCTATTAAAACTAAGCTGAATTTATGTTGGATACCATTTGGGTTGAATAAAGCAACGCGTGCCCTCAATGTTTGACTATGGCCGGGTGAGGTAATGAGCATGGAGCAAGGCGAAGAAATATATTGCGCTACCAAGGCAACTTTGAGGTCACGTCTGGCAGTATTGACATCGCTACCAGTAGAGCATACCAACCAGTCGGATAGTTTACGAAAGTTGTTAGCTGCTTTGGAAGGTCCAGTATGTTGGCATTTTTTGCGGTAAAAGTACAATAATAATGATCAGATTCGAGTGCACATACAAGAAAGCAGCTGGTTGACAATCAGTTTCTGCATCAGATCGAGGAGTTGTTAGACACGGAAGGGGGGCGTGAATGGGAAATGCGGCGCCGTGTTAACAAGTTACCCGCACTTACTGAGATGTTTCCGTTTTTGAAGCAGTGTGCAAACTGTTTGGCTATAGTTTGTCGATCGTTATCAGCACTACACCCCAGGCGGCAGAAATCAATTCACTACATGGTTCACACCTTTGAATAAATTTGATGAATCTGCACTTGCAGTCTCATCAAGGGGGGAATGTGTAAAATAACGACTTCACTTTATACTTTAGGTAATATTTAGTTTTTATGTTTGTTTTATTTGTTTGAAAAATATGCCTTGTTCAATTTTGAAATTGATTCGATTTGAAAAATTATAAAAAGAAAGCCGATCAAAAGGAGAATATTTTTATATTGCTGAAAGGAAAAAAAAAGAAATGGTTTCAGCAGAAGGGAAAAGGGTTATCGAATAGGCAGAATGAACCATTCAACCTGGGCGATGAAAGCCAAGACTTCCGTCCACCTGACCAAAATGAGGTAAGGATAGCAATATCCAAGCTGAAGTCCAACAAAGCTGCAGGACCGGACGGTTTATCGGCCGAGCTTTTTAAGGCAGCGGGGGATGACTTGGTAGAGAGCATACACCAACTCGTTTCTAAAATTTGGTCAGAGGAAAGTATGCCTGAAGAATGGAGCCTCAGCATTGTTTGCCCGATCCATAAGAAAGGAGACCCTCTAAACTGCGCCAACTATAGAGGCATCAGTCTCCTTAACATCGCTTACAAAATCCTGTCTTCCGTACTGTGTGAACGCCTGAAACCATTTGTCAACGAACTGATTGGACCCTACCAGTGCGGTTTTAGGCCCGGTATGTCCACAACCGACCAAATATTCACACTACGGCAGATCCTGGAGAAAACCCAAGAAGTCCAAATCGATACTCATCACCTATTTATCGATTTTAAAGCCGCATATGACAGCATTTATAGAGACGAGCTATACAGAGCCATGTCTAGTTTTGGCATCCCTGCCAAACTTGTCAGATTGTGCAGAATGACGATGGAGAACGCTCGCTGCTCCGTAAAGGTCGGAAACAGTCTCACCGAGACCTTTGATGTCAAAAAAGGATTTAGACAAGGTGATGCGCTGTCATGTGACTTTTTCAACATCATTCTTGAGAAAATTGTGCGAAACTCGCAAGCCAACACCAGGGGCACAATTTTCCAAAAGTCTGTGCAACTACTTGCATACGCTGACGACATCGACATCATTGGCAGGACACAGCGAGCTGTCACTGGTGCGTTTGCAAGTATCAGTACAGAGGCGGCAAAAATGGGTTTGGTGGTGAATGAGGGCAAAACAAAATATATGCTGTCAACTAGAAGGGACACACAACATCGACGAATCGGACAGAACGTCACGATAGACAGCTATAACTTTGAGGTAGTTCGGGACTTTGTCTATCTCGGCTCCGCTATTAATTCTGAAAATGACATCACATCAGAAATCAAGCGAAGAATTACACTTGCCAACCGCTGTTACTTTGGCCTAAGAAGGCAATTGATTAGTAAGGCCCTGTCGAGAAACACTAAGGAGACTCTATATAAGACCCTCATCATCCCAGTCCTGCTTTATGGCGCAGAATCATGGACGTTGTCAAAAGCGGATGAAGATCTCCTTGGTCGCTTCGAACGCAAAATTCTTCGAGTGATTTTCGGTCCCGTTTGCGTTGACGGGCTTTGGAGGAAGAGATTTAACAGCGAACTCTACGAGCTGTACAGCGACATCGACCTTGTCAGAAAAGTACGTATCAGTCGACTAAGATGGCTAGGACATGTAGAGCGAATGAACACCAACGCTCCGGCCCGAAGAGTCTTTACAAACTTTGGCTCCCGTGATTGTCGAAGAATAGCGCCACGTCCCTTTGTCCAATTTTGACCAAACTTCACAGCCTTCGTAACAAAAACAAAGATTTTCTCATTTTATCAAAATGTGAGTTCTTATACCACGATTTTTAAACGGACAGTACCATGCCCCTTTGTCCAATTTTTTTACATACAAACCTGCTACAGAAGAATATACCTTTATAGAAAAAAAAGAGTCATCAAATTCGGTGTAGCCAAACTCGAGTTATAAAAGGAATATAAAAAGGAGATTACTAGCAGTCCCGTGATGGTCTTGCTTGTGTTATTTGGTTTTACCCGCCTGATGCTGTCATTTCTGGTCTGGAGATAATCGTGAGCTATTCGCTCGTTACCAACTGATTGGTTGAGTGCGTCTATGTATATGTTAAAGTCGTTAACAAATTCTCCTACATATTTTTATTCCTTTTTGATTTTCATTTTCCCTCACTGTCATGTGATCGTTGATCAATGGTTAGAAAACGGGCTTAGATTATTCGTTTTGGGCTGTGCGTTGATGACTTATTTATTTAAAACAAACAATAGCTTACTTAATTGCATAGCAAGAATCTTCTAATCTGAACTGCAAGTTTCTAAATACATATTCATCAATTTCCTACCTACATACTACAATAATCCATATTATAGGTACTACAATAATCCATATTTTAAATTTATACATATAGGGATGATTTGGATGGCAATAGCATTCAGCGTAGCACTGCGACCTGCGTATAACTGCTCCTAAAATAATTGTATCTAAAAGGTTAATTTTGGGTTTAAAATAAACAAATGAACTCAAACTGTCAGCCTACAAATCGCATACCTATATGCACAGTTTGAAACAAAGTGCTAGAGATACAAACGAATCCGTCCTGTCGTTAAGAATCCAGCTACCTACCACCACGCAGACAAACAGACAGACAGAAATGCGAGACTCAGTTTTTGAGCTTTACCTACTATTATCTTAATACCTATCATAATTAATTGATCTACAAATTTTGACTTAAAACAATATCATTCTCACACTATATACAATATGAGAAAATTGAACATTTAGATCGATCTGGGTACGTGATTTTATTTGCTAAGATCCAACCAAACTTCCCCACTAGTGCACCTCACTTGCTCATGCTCACCCACCCCCATAATAATTTTCAAATCATCATAACCTACCCTTGACACCTAAGTTCAATTGCCACGATCATGACACAAATGCTACCCATAAATCCAAGAAATACAAAATATGTATGTATTGTTAAAAATCCGATCTATGATTTCATATTTCTCCTTTCCACATTGTTATCCTCTTAAATATCAATTCCAATCGTCATCACTCAACAGCACCACACTCATCATCGTGCTAAAAGTACTCTCCCCACACACCACCACTATATGCGACAAGTATAAATCGATCCGATCTTTCATTTCATATTCCTTCTTTTCATATTGTTATTCTCATAAATGCTAAAAGTACACTTCGCCTAACCTACACAGCACCACCACTAACTACCTACGACTATAGGTATATCGTATATGCGAAAAGTACCCTCTTCCACTCCTTACAATGCAATCGCTGGAGAATAAAAGACAACAAAAATACTAATTGTTCTTTCTCTTTCATCTGCATGTTGTCAATGAGACGAATAAGAAAAGAAGAAGGCATCTTTAATTTCGTTTCAAATAATCCAATACAACTACCATGTACGATGTGAGTATAGTGCACTATAGTACTATCACTTCGCATTTATGCACTAGCGCCACCAACCACCTCTGAGACCAACTACTCACATCGAACATGGTAGTTGTCACAAACCAGTAAGAATAGACCGTCGACTCCTCCCACATAACGGACTTTGCCTACAAGCTGGCGGCGGGCCCAGGATTTGTCATGTATTGGTGCTGTACAAAATCAAAGGAGCGCCATTAACGCACGCATACTTGAAAAATCCTAGGCCCATTGTATTGCATAGAAAAACATTGCCGCCATTAATTTTGACATTTACACGTATTCACAGACAGGGTAATTTTTTCCGGGGGGAATCGGGTAGGTGTACGGGAAGTCGGCGGTCTATTCTTACTGGTTTGTGGTAGTTGTATTGGATTATTTGAAACGAAATTAAATGATGCCTTCTTCTTTTCTTATTCGTCTCATTGACAACATGCAGATGAAAGAGAAAGAACAATTAGTATTTTTGTTGTCTTTTATTCTCCAGTAGTAAGGAGTGGAAGTAAGTGGGTACTTTTCGCATATACGATATACCTACCTATACTCGTAGGTAGTTAGTGGTGGTGGTGTGTAGGTTAGGCGAAGTGTACTTTTAGCATTTATGAGAATAGCAATATGAAAAGAAGGAATATGAAATGAAAGATCGGATCGATTTATACTTGTCGCATATAGTGGTGGTGTGTGGGGAGAGTACTTTTAGCACGATGATGAGTGTGGTGCTGTTGAGTGATGACGATTGGAATTGATATTTAAGAGGATAACAATGTGGAAAGGAGAAATATGAAATCATAGATCGGATTTTTAACAATAGGTACATATTTTGTATTTCTTGGATTTATGGGTAGCATTTGTGTCATGATCGTGGCAATTGAACTTAGCTGTCAAGGGTAGGTTATGATGATTTGAAAATTATTATGGGGTGGGTGAGCATGAGCATGTGAGGTGCACTAGTGGGGAAGTTTGGTTGGATCTTAGCAAATAAAATCACGTACCCAGATCGATCTAAATGTTCAATTTTCTCATATTGTATGTAGTGTGAGAATGATAGGTATTGTTTTAAGTCCAAATTTTTAGATCAATTAATTATGATAGGTATTAAGATGATAGTAGGTAAAGCTCAAAAACTGAGTCTCGCAATTCTGTCTGTCTGTTTGTCTGCGTGGTGGTAGGTAGCTGTATTCTTAACGACAGGACGGATTCGTTTGTACCTCTAGCAGTTTGTTATAAACTGTGCATAAGTAGGTATGTGATTTGTAGGCTGACAGTTTGAGTTCATTTGTTTATTTTAAACCCAAAATTAACCTTTTGTATTTAGATACAATTATTTTAGGAGCAGCTATACGCAGTGCTACGCTGAATGCTATTGCAGCAATCATCCAAATCATCCCTATATACATTTAAAATGTGGATTATTGTAGTATAATATGGATTATTGTAGTATGTAGGAAATTGATGAATATGTACTATTTAGAAACTTGCAGTTCAGAGTAGATTCTTGCTATGAAATTAAGTAAGCTATTGTTTGTTTTAAATAACAAAGTCATCAACGCACAGCCCAAAACGGATAATCTAAGCCAGTTTTCTAACCATTGATCAACGATCACATGAAAGTGAGGGAAAATGAAAATCAAAAAGGAATAAAAATATGTAGGAGAATTTGTTAACGACTTTTACATATAGACGCACTAAACTAATCAGTTGGTAACGAACGAATAGCTCACAATTATCTCCAGACCAGAAATGACAGCATCAGGCGGCTAACCCCAAATAACACAAGCAAGACCATCACGGGACTGCTAGTAATCTATTTTTGATATTTCGTTTATAACTCGAGTTTGGCTACACCGAATTTGATGATTCTTTTTTTTCTATAAAGGAATTCTTCTGTAGCAGGTTTGTATGTAAAAAAAATTGGACAAATGGGTGTGGCACCGTCCATACAAAAATCGTGGTATATGGTATATCTCGAAAACAACAAAACCGACTGAACTCACATTTTGATAAAATCTTTGTTTTTGGTACGAAGGCTATTCTGTGAAGTTTGGTCAAAATTGGACTAAGGGATGTAAGGCTATTCTTCGACAATCACGGGAGCCAAAGTTTGTAAAATTTGTAACATTGGTATGCATTGTCCTGATAGACAAGAATCTATGCAATACGATTCATGGAAAACCCAAAAATGTGTACCATGGAGCATTACAATAAAAGCTGTTTATCACTTATTTAACTGAATTTGAAACTGATATTTTTATTTTTCTATTGTGCACTACGAAGTGCATGATAATCGAACTTAGAACTTCTTCTAAATACATAGTAGGTAGTGCCTACATTGTTAGAAAAACATATCTACTTTTATTTAAATAGTTCCGCATAAATCCCCTGAAAATGTACCTATGTACATAATATGTATCTACTCTTTAGATTTAATTCCCTGTATTTGTTTTATCGAAATGATTATGTAATATGTATTAGTGGTTATGGGAAAGGAACAATAATTGCACTACATTACATATAAAGATAACCGGCTTTGCACGTGCCTAGGAATTGTATCTATACTATTGCACAGACATATTTTTGTCCATCAGCACAATGCATATCAATGTTCCAAATTTTAAAAACTGTTGAAGAATAGCGTTTGAAATTTTTTGTTTGTATTGTCTAATTTTCCACACTTCACAGAAATACCTACCTTTGGATTTGGTTCGGTGGTTTTTGAGTTTTGCGATCATTAGTGGTGTACTTATACCTATTCCCATAAAAAAATGGAAATTCAGGTTTATTGCAAATTTTCGGCTTTTCATTTGGGGGTTTCCGAATTTTTTTTTGCCAAACCCTGATTCAAGACGAACAAAACAAAAAAAAAGGATCATCCAAATCGGTCTAGCATCCATCCTTTCTCGAGTTTTGCAAACAATTGATTTTTATATAGAGAGAGATGTAGACTCCTATAATAGTTAGCTGCTCGTTTTACCGACATAAAATGCTTCTACATTATAAACCTCATAAAGTATACACAATACACATGCCTATAATATTTTAGAATCAATTAAAAAAAGAATCCCTTAAATCGATGCATATTTGACAAAAATATAGTCAAAATAGTGAGAGTCTAGCATACATTATTTTATGCCCAATCCTCAAATCTTCTGCAACGACAGAAAGGAAGCCAAATTCAGTTTTTATTCAATTTGTCTTTCCCAACTGATCACCCCTTGCATCGTGCACCCCTCTCCAAACACACACCCAGCAAACATTTTTCTTCAGTAAAAGTGAAGAATCACCTTACATTCAGTAAAAATGAAGAACATGCCTTCATTTAACATTCATTTATGTGAACCAAATCTGGTTTCAGATTAAAACGAATATGGACATTCTATTTTCATTCACATAAGTGAACAAAAATGATTATGAGCAAGCTACCTATCTCAAAAAATAAATATCTTGCACTACATTTTTAGAATTCAAATTTCAAACGACATTCAAATTTCCTTCACTTAAATGAATAAAAGTGGCGGTGCACAAGATCGTAAAGAAAAAGATCGAGGGTTATTTTTCTGCAACAGAAAACTTGTTTTTGCGCAAATGGATAGTGATAACGGAACCTGGAAATGAAACAAAGAAAATATAAAAATTAGATGCGTCAGTTCGATTAATTGCTTGCAACAGACGGTGGTCCCCACTCACGAAAATAAAAAGATTGAAAAGTATAAAAAAGACAGAAAGACCAGCAATAAAAACATCTGCGAGCAAAAGCATTTTCTTGGAGGGGTACTCAGACTAAAAAATCTGCACGGTCTCTAACAACCGTAGTTGCCCTACGAAGTAAGTTAAAAAACAAAAGTTATAAGCTCATATTAACTAAATTTATTATTTTTTTTTAAAGATGCAATTCACGCCAAATACAACCTTTCGGAGGATATTTTCGAGCAAGCAGCGATGAGGCACATTCAATAAGCCAACGAGCGGCTCAAGCCAAAAAAAAAAACTGAATATAAGCATTCATTTTAGTGAATGTTTCTCCAATCATTTATGAATCATTTATTAATGTGATTTATGAATCTTTATGATGATTTAAAAATGATTCAGTGAATATTTATTTGAGTGAAGATGTATCGTGACATTTTGCATGACACTTTTCTATAAGTAAACATGCTTACATTCATTTAAGTGAATGTTTCTCCAATCATTAATGAATCATTTAAAAGATTCATAAATGAAGGCCCATTTCTCAGGAAAAAGGATTCAAATTGAATCATAAATGAATTCATATCTGAATGTTTTCTTCATTTAACTGAATCATTTATGATTCATTTCTGAAGAAAAATGTTTGCTGGGCAAATCCTCCACCACCACCATCCTATCCTACACCACCATGCTGTTGAATTATATTTGCTCTTGCTCATAATATTGCACCTCCTTTCCTCTATTCTCCTCTCCTATCACTAAGAAAAACCAAACCAGTTCTCTACCCTACCCTGTTACATCACATCAGAAATAATTTTATACCTACTGATGGATGGAAATGGCGATATGAATGAAGAAAGAGAAGAGGCATACCAGTTTGACTTTGTTTTTCTCTATACACATTTCCCCCAATGCTCGGAGTTGGATGGCAGTGTACAAACTAAATCAACTGAAGCGCCACCTGGATCGTCGAAGACGCGTAATTCAATGCGATGGGATGAGAGTACTATAGTGTCTATATACAATGGTTTAATCATTGTATATACACACTATAGTACTCTCATCCCATCGCATTGAATTACGCGTCTTCGACGATCCAGGTGGCGCTTCAGTTGATTTAGTTTGTACACTGCCAGCCAACTCCGAGCATTGGGGTCGGGGAAATGTGTATAGAGAAAACCAAAATAAACAAAACAAAGTCAAACTGGTATGCCTCTTCTCTTTCTTCATTCATATCGCCATTTCCATCCATCAGTAGGTATAAAATTATTTCTGATGTGATGTAACAGGGTAGGGTAGGGTAGACGGTAGAGAACTGCAACTGGTTTGGTTTTTCTTAGTGAAAGGAGAGGAGAATAGAGGAAAGGCAAGAGCAAGAGCAAATATAATTCAACAGCATGGTGGTGTAGGATAGGAATTATGATTTGTGTGTTTGGTGAGGGGTGCACGATGCAAGGGGTGATCAGTTGGGAAAGACAAATTGAATAAAAACTGAATTTGGCTTCCTTTCTGTCGTTGCAAAAGATTTGAGGATTGGGCATATTGGGCACTATTTTGCCTATATTTTTGTCAAATATGCATCGATTTAAGGGATTCTTTTTTTAATTGATTCTAAAATATTATAGGCATGTGTATACTTTATGAGGTTTATAATGTAGAAGCACTTTATGTCAGTAAAACGAGCAGCTAACTATTATAGGAATCTACATCCCTCTCTATATAAAAATCAATTGTTTGCAAAACTCGAGAAAGGGTAGATGCTAGACCGATTTAGATGATTCTTTTTTGTTTTGTTCGGCTTGAATCAGGGTTTGGCAAAAAAAGAAAATTCGGAAACCCCCAAATGAAAAGCCGAAAAATTGCAAAAAATCTGAATTTCCATTTTGTATGAGAATATAAGTACCTACACCACTAACGATCGCAAAACTCGAAAACCACCGAACCAAACCCAAAGGTAGGTATTTCTATGAAGTGTGGAAAATTAGACAATAGTACAAACAAAAAATTTCAAACGCTATTCTTCAACAGTTTTTAAATTTTGGAACATTGATATGCATTGTGCTGATGGACAAAAATATAATATGTGTGGATTAGTATAGAATTCCTAGGCACTTGAAAAGCCGGTTATCTTATGTAATGTAGTGCAATTATTATTCCTTTCCCATAACCACTAATATATAATCATTTCGATAAAACTAATATAGGACATTAAATCTAAAGAGTAGATACATATGTACATAGGTACATATTCAGGAGATTTATGCGGAACTATTTAAATAAAAGTATGTTTTTCTAACAATGTAGGCACAATATGTATTTAGAAGAAGTTCAAAGTTTGATTATCATGCACTTCGTAGTGCAAAATATAAAAATAAAAATATCAGTTTAAAATTCATTTAAATAAGTGATGAACAGCTATTATTGTAATGCTCCATGGTACACATTTTTGGGTTTTCCAGGAATCGTATTGCATAGATAGTATTCTTGTCTATTAGCACAATGCATACCAATGTTACAAATTTTACAAACTTTGGCTCCCGTGATTGTCGAAGAATAGCGCCACACCCCTTTGTCCAATTTTGACCAAACTTCACAGAATAGCTTTCGTAACAAAAACAAAGATTTTATCATTTTATCAAAATGTGAGTTCATATACCACGATTTTTAAATGGACGGTGCCACGCCCCTTTGTCCAATTTTTTGTACATACAAACCTGCTACAGAAGAATATACCTTTATAGAAATAAAAGAGTCATCAAATTCCAAACTCGAGTTATAAAAGGAATATAAAAAGGAGATTCAGATTACTATCAGTCCCGTGATGGTCTTGCTTGTGTTATTTAGGGTTACCCGCCTGATGCTGTCATTTCTGGTCTGGAGATAATTGTGATCTATTCGCTCGTTACCAACTGATTGGTTTAGTGCGTCTATATGTAAAAGTCGTTAACAAATTCTCCTACATATTTTTATTCCTTTTTGATTTTCATTTTGCCTCACTTTCATGTGATCGTTGATCAATGAAAACGGGCTTAGATTATCCGTTTTGGGCTGTGCGTTGATAACTTAGTTATTTAAAACAAACAATAACTTACTTAATTTCATAGCAAGAATCTAATCTGAACTGCACGTTTCTAAATTCATATTCTTCAATTTCCTACATACTATAATAATCCATATTTTAAATGTATATAGGGATGATTTGGATGATTGCTGCAATAGCATTGAGCGTAGCAATGTGACCTGCGTATAGCTGCTCATAAAATAATTGTATCTAAATACAAAAGGTCAATTTTGGGTTTAAAATTAAAATAAACAAATGAACCCAAACTTTCAGCCTACAAATAGCATACCTACGAATACAAACAAACGCATACAAACGAATCCGTCCTGTCGTTAAGAATACAGCTACCTACCACCACGCAGCCAAACAGACAGACAGAATTGCGAGACTCAGTTTTTGAGCTATACCTACTATCATCTTAATATCATAATTAATTGATCTAAAAATTTGGACTTAAAACAATATCTTTCTCACACTACATACAATATGAGAAAATTTAAAATTTAGATCGATCTGGGTACGTGATTTTATTTGCTAAAATCCAACCAAACTTCCCCACTAGTGCACCTCACATGCTCACCCACCCCATAAAAATTTTCAAATCATCATATCATAACCTACCCTTGACACCTAAGTCCAAAAGCCACGATCATGACACCAATGCTGCCCATAAATCCAAGAAATACAAAATATGTATTGTTAAAAATCCGATCTATGATTTCACATTTATCCTTTCCACATTGTTATCCTCTTAAATATCAATTCCAATCGTCATCACTCAACAGCACCACACTCATCATCATGCTAAAAGTATACCCTCCCCACACACCACCACTATACGCGAAAAGTATAAATCGATCCGATCTTTCATATCATATTCCTTCTTTTCATATTGTTATTCTCATAAATGCTAAAAGTACACTTCGCCTAACCTACACAGCACCACCACTAACTACCTACGACTATAGGTATATCGTATATGCGAAAAGTACCCTCTTCCACTCCTTACAATGCAATCGCTGGAGAATAAAAGACAACAAAAATACTAATTGTTCTTTCTCTTTCATCTGCATGTTGTCAATGAGACGAATAAGAAAAGAAGAAGGCATCTTTAATTTCGTTTCAAATAATCCAATACAACTACCATGTACGATGTGAGTAGTTGGTCTCAGAGGTGGTTGGTGGCGCTAGTGCATAAATGCGAAGTGATAGTACTATAGTGTCTATATACAATGATTAAACCATTGTCCTTTGTCCACTCCAGTAGTAAGGAGTGGAAGTAAGTGGGTCTTTTCGCATGTATGTAGTTAGTGGTGGTGGTGTATAGGTTAGGCGAAGTGTACTTTTAGCATTTATGAGAATAACAATATGAAAAGAAGGAATATGAAATGAAAGATCGGATCGATTTATACTTTTCGCATATAGGGGTGCGGTGTGTGGGGAGAGTACTTTTAGCATGATGATGAGTGTGATGCTGATGATGACGATTGGAATTGATATTTAAGAGGATAACAATGTGGAAAGGAGAAATATGAAATCATAGATCGGATTTTTAACAATACATATTTTGTATTTCTTGGATGTTTGGATATGGGCAGCATTGGTGTCATGATCGTGGCTTTTGTACTTAGGTGTCAAGGGCAGGTTATGATGATTTGAAAGTTATGGGGTGGGTGAGCATGTGAGGTGCACTAGTGGGGAAGTTTGGTTGGATCTTAGCAAATAAAATCACGTACCCAGATCGATCTAAATTTTCAATTTTCTCATATTGTATGTAGTGTGAGAAAGATATTGTTTTAAGTCCAAATTTTTAGATCAATTAATTATGATATTAATATGATAGTAGGTACAGCTCAAAAACTGAGTCTCGCAATTCTGTTTGTATGCGTGGTGGTAGGTAGCTGTATTCTTAACGACAGGACGGATTCGTTTGTACCTCTAGTAGTTTGTTTTAAACTGTGCATAAGTAGGTATGCGATTATTTTGTAGGCTGACAGTTTGAGTTCATTTGTTTATTTTAAACCCAAAATTAACCTTTTGTATTTAGATACAATTATTTTAGGAGCAGCTATACGCAGTGCTACGCTGAATGCTATTGCAGCAATCATCCAAATCATCCCTATATACATTTAAAATGTGGATTATTGTAGTAGGTATAATATGGATTATTGTAGTATGTAGGAAATTGATGAATATGTACTATTTAGAAACTGGCAGTTCAGAGTAGATTCTTGCTATGAAATTAAGTAAGCTATTGTTTGTTTTAAATAACAAAGTCATCAACGCACAGCCCAAAACGGATAATCTAAGCCCGTTTTCTAACCATTGATCAACGATCACATGAAAGTGAGGGAAAATGAAAATCAAAAAGGAATAAAAATATGTAGGAGAATTTGTTAACGACTTTAACATATAGACGCACTAAACCAATCAGTTGGTAACGAGCGAATAGCTCACGATTATCTCCAGACCAGAAATGACAGAATCAGGCAAGTAACCACAAATAACACAAGCAAGACCATCACGGGACTGCTAGTAATCTCCTTTTTATATTCCTTTTATAACACGAGTTTGGCTACACCGAATTTGCTGACTCTTTTTTTTCTATAAAGGTATATTCTTTTGTAGCAGGTTTGTATGTTAAAAAAATTGGACAAAGGACATTTTGATAAAATGATAAAATCTTTGTTTTTGTTACGAAGGCTATTCTGTTAAGTTTGGTCAAAATTGGCCGAAGGGATGTGGCGCTATTCTTCGACAATCACGGGAGCCAAAGTTTGTAAAATTTGTAACATTGGTATGCATTGCAGTCCTGATAGACAAGAATACCTACTATTTTGGCAATACGATTCCTGAAAACCCCAAAAATGTTTACCATGGAGCATTACAATAAAAGCTGTTTATCACTTAATTAAATGAATTTGAAACTGATATTTTTATTTTTCTATTTTGCACTACGAAGTGCATGATAATCAAACTTAGAACTTCTTCTAAATACATAGTAGAGCCTACATTGTTAGAAAAACATACTTTTATTTGAATAGTTCCGCATAAATCCCCTGAGTATGTACCTATGTACTTGTACATATGTATCTACTCTTTAGATTTAATGCCCTATATTAGTTTTATCGAAATGATTATGTATTAGTGGTTATGTGAAAGGAACAATAATTGCACTACATTACATATAAAGCTAACCGGCCTTGCACGCGCCTAGGAATTGTATCTATACTATTGCACAGATATATTTTTGTCCATCAGCACAATGCATATCAATGTCCCAAATTTTAAAAACTGTTGAGGAATAGCGTTTAAATTTTTTTGTTTGTATTGTATAATTTTCCACACTTAACAGAAATAGGTACCTACCTTTGGGTTTGGTTCGTTAATTTTCGAGTTTTGCGATCATTAGTGGTATAGGTACTTATATTCTCATACAAAATGAAAATTCAGATTTTTTGCAATTTTTCGGCTTTTCATTTGGGGGTTTCCGAATTTTCTTTTTTTGCCAAACCCTGATTTAAGACAAACAAAAGAAAAAAGAATCATCCAAATCGGTCTAGCATCTATCCTTTCTCGAGTTTTGCTAACAATTGATTTTTATATAGAGAGAGATATACTCCTATAATAGTTAGCTGCTTGTTTTACTGACATAAAATGCTTCTACATTATAAACCTCATAAAGTATACACATGATGATAATGTTTTAGAATCAATTAAAAAAAGAATCACTTAAATCGATGCATATTTGACAAAAATATAGGCAAAATAGTGAGAGTCTAACATACATTATTTTATGCCCAATCCTCAAATCTTCTGCAATGACAGAAAGGAAGCCAAATTCAGTTTTTATTCAATTTGTCTTTCCCAACTGATCACCCCTTGCATCGTGCACCCCTCTCCAAACACACAAATCCTCCACCACCACCATCCTATCCTACACCACCATGCTGTTGAATTATACTCTACCCTTCCCTGTTACATCACATCACATCAGAAATAATTTTGTACCTACTGATGCTGATGGATGGAAATGGCGATATGAATGAAGAAAGAGAGTAGGCATACCAGTTTGACTTTGTTTTGTTTATTTTGGTTTTCTCTATACACATTTCCCCAATGCTCGGAGTTGGCTGGCAGTGTACAAACTAAATCAACTGAAGCGCCACCTGGATCGTCGAAGACGCGTAATTCAATGCGATGGGATGAGAGTACTATAGTGTGTATATACAATGGTACTATAGTGTGTATATACAATGATACAATGACAGCATGTTTATTCAACAGCCGCAACATAGCTATCATCATATTTTTGTGTGTGTGTGTTTTGTTTTAATTTTCGGTCTTGCATTTGCAAGCAACATAAGGATAGGTAGATATTATTTTGTTAGCATGATGGTAATTACAATACAAAAATTGCCAATAACGTGTACATAAAAAAAAAAAAAAGAATAGAAGCATAAAATAAGTGTTCAAATCGTTCAAATTAAAAAAAAGATAAAAATCCGGGTAACAATACTTTTTCCAGCAAACAGGTATCCACAATAATACGTTGTTCGGCGAGAACCCAAGGGATGCTGTGCACAGAATCGACGGGGATCTTCGTTTGTTTCAAATATCGTTTGGTAAGTGGTTTTATACTTGCAATACATTTTTTTTTTAATTCGAACGAATAGATAAAAACATAATAATAGCTATATACAAAAAAAAAAGGTGACGAAAGAAAGGTACACAGTAAATAACATTAGGCATAAATACGAAATAAAAGAAAAACAAGTAAAAGTGTTATCATCGGCCTGGCCGATGCTTTGATACCCTCCACTGCATAAAAGTCATGCAAAATGGTTGCCATGCGTGTTAGTATGTGTCTAATATTAGTTTTGTATGATAGGTAGCAAAACTATTTTAACGACATAGACAATTTTCAATACCAACCTGACGACGGTAAAAAGAAGTCGTCTCACAAAATTTCATTCGCCTAGGTCAATTCCTTTGGACGCTATCGTGCTTTAACAGACAGAGAGAGACGTGTGTTCAATAGTGGTTTTGTATGGGAGGTAACAGAACTGCTTGACCGACATGGACCATTTTTAATACAAACTTAAAGGCTATAAATATAAGACCTCTCATAAAATTTCAGTTGCCTAAGTCGATTCGTTCGGACGCTATCGTGATTTCAACAGACAGAGAGAGACGTGGGTCTAATAGTGGTTTTGTATGGGAGGTACCAGAACTACTTGACCGACATAGCTGATTTTCAATACCAACCTGACGACGGTAAAAAGAAGTCGTCTCACAAAATTTCATTCGCCTAGGTCAATTCCTTTGGACGCTATCGTGCTTTCAACAGACAGACAGACAGACAGACGGACAGACAGACAGGCAGACAGACAGACAGACAGACAGACGGACATGGCTAAATCGATTCAGAATGTGATCCTGATTCAGAATATATATACTTTATAGGGTCTCCGGTGAATCCTTCTTGGCGTTACAAACGTAATGGCAAAGTGAATATACCTTCCTGTGGAGGGTATAAAAAAAGAGATAAATTGAATTAGAATATAATATGATGCTACACTTGTTTTCGTTTAATATGTACCTACTTGCTTGCAAATTAGTACACTAAAAAAGAAATATATAATACATACACAACACACATTTAGGAATTTTTTTTGGATTTATTTTGTGTCAGCTCGGATCTAGTATTGTATATCTAATTTTTTTTCCCCTTTTGTGGCTATCGATCCGATCTATACACAGCCACCTTTAGATTGTTTTAGTTTTAGTTTGGTTAAGCATATTTTTTTTTTTTTCTCAAGAATAATGAATATTTTTGTTTGAAAAGTTCGTTTAATCCAAAATATTCAATGGATAATTACATTTAGATTAATAATTATTATTAGATTAGATTTCAATAAATTTTGTTATCCCATATGAATTTAGGTACAAATCGCGTTGTTATCATTTATTGACCGAATGATTTCTGGGAAGTTTTTGCGTTAATTTACAGTGATTTGGAAGTTCGCATTGAAGATGAAAGTTGGTATCCGAAGTGAAGTTTTTACCTATCCGACATTATACAGGGTTAGCATGCAGTGCTAAACTGGTTTTTCTTCTGGATGTGATGTGGCTAGAGGTAACCTGCAGTAAGTAACGTTAGAGGGGTCAGTGCCTCTCTCTTCGAAATAGGGGTTACTACAGAGAATGGAGTAGAGTAGTAACAATGGTGTATTGCTGGCAGAATGTTAATCTTCTTTGCAGCATACAACGGGAGGGTTTAGAATATACTCCGGAGGCACCAACAACTATGCTCTCCATCGTACGACGCAAGGGATAATAATTGAACGAACTCGGGTCTAACATAAATTCGTTTGTTGTTCGGATAACATCTCCGACATTTTTTTTTGTTAGCTATTTTCTTCCAGGCCTGAAATAAGGTAACGCCGTCCATTTTCTAGTAGCAAGATCCCACCCCATCCCGAGAGCTAGAACCAGGATAATGCTATCAGGCCTACCGCTACATAGGATCTGGACACCCCTTTCATATCTCTGCCCGGATGGGCTGATAGACCTGTAACCTGCCGTCCTAAGGGTAGATTTAGGTGTGAAAGGGTTCAGTGGGGTTGATTGGTTGAAGGAGGAGAGATGGCTATTTGCTTGTCTTCTTTAAAGCGTGATGAATTTCGATGATTTTAGCTGGTTGTCCCGTTTACCTTCTGATATAGGGATGTCGAGTCTGATATGGCTACCTAACGTTTCTTCCTTCTTTCCTTCACCAACACCACTAGAGATACTGTCATCTATCTCTCCCCCAAAAATTGATTCATATTCGTTACAAGTTTATTATAACGAAATAAAATATAAGTTTGATTCCTTGCTAGCGGCCCTAGATACATGTTTTAAAACATTTTTTTGTCCTAAATTTAAAGTATCCAGTGTCATGTAGGGCCATTTGGTTGTTCATTCAAAAATATGTTTACGAAATTAAAACTAAGGAAAGAGTACCCCCGGACGTTCTTGTTTTGATTGACCTTTTGAAATCGCATACAAAATAATGCATTCTTGTTATCTTTGTGCACAGCCAACGTCATTCGACGGTATAAATAGTCTTGTCTGACATTACAAGCTGATGGCATAATTTGAAGCCGAACGACGATTGTAGTTGTTTGAATTGCAATCAAATTTATAGCTTAAAAAGTTTTAACAGACATTTGAAATGATCCTGAAACAATATAAGTTCTAGTTGTTCTGCCCCTACAAATTCAATCCTTTCAGAAAGTACTGAGTGGCAATGAATGCTTTGATGAAACAGAATTTTATAGTAAACATTCTTATGACAATAATGACATATTAAAAATAACTGAAAAGTCTTTGTAACTTATATGGAAAGCATAATTTATCGCGAAAAATTGTGGATGAAATCATATCATATTTTACAGATGATTTTTTTACCACCATTTTCAAAAACATCGATCGAGAATTTTCTCCTTATATAAAAACTGAAAGATTAGAACATTTTAATCATACATTAACAAGCCAACTATAAAGGACTCACAACAGTCATTAATTTTATTCGTAACTGAAGCTAATGATTTCAATCCAATTCTGGACTGGCTTGCAACAAGGTTAGGGGTCAATGCCAACGTTTGCAGCCTATCATTGTTTATTGCTCATTTAATAATATTTCATAGTTTATTTCAACGAAATAAAATATAAGTTTGATTCCATGCTAGCGGCCCTAGATACATGTTCCTAAATTTAAAGTATCCAGTGTCATGTAGGGCCGTTTGGTTGTTCATTCAAAAATATTTTTAAGTAATTAAAACTAAGGAAAGAGTAAGATTATCATTGTTTGAATTGCAATCAAATTTATAATTTTAAGGGACATTTGAAACGATCCTGTAACAACATAAGTTCCAGTTGTTATGCCTCTACAAATTCAATCCTTTCAGAAAGTACTGACACCCAAAATACTTATCTGTGTGGCAATGAAAACATTGATGAAACAGAATTTTATAGTAAACATTCTTATGACAATAATGACATATTAAAAATAATTGAAAAGTCTGCAATAACACTTCTTTGTAACTAATATGGCAAGCCTTATTTATCGCGGAAAATTGTGGACGAAATCATATCATATTTACAGATGATTTTTTCACCACCATATTCAAAAACATCGATCGAGAATTTTCTCCATATATAAAAACTGAAAGATTAGAACATTTTAAACACACATTAACAGCTTTGCAAAATCCTTTCGAAAATGTTAGAACTTTTCATAAATTTATCCAATTGAAGAAAAAATGTAATTTGTATAGCGAACCTAGCAGTTTTGTTATAAATAACGAAGTATGTGCTATCAGTGGTATGACCCCATCTATTGATATCGTTGAATCTGATATTATAATTCTACCTTTACAATTTAAATTCCAAAAAATGTTTGAATTACCCGGTATACATAAAGCTGTACTTGAAAATATGAATGAAATAACTTTGAGTGGTATACCCCATTTAATAACAACTAAAGTATGGAAAGATAGAGTATCAAAATTTCCTGTTAATAAACGTGACAAAATTATTCCATTTAATTTATACTTCGATGATTTTCAGTCAAACAATCCCTTGGGATGCCACAATGGGACCCATTCCATAGGAGCTGTTTATTATAATTTTCCCAGTCTTCCACAATGGATCTGTGCGGAATTAGATAACATATTTGTTGTTATGTTATTTAACTCGAAACATAAAATCCATTGTGAAAATTCGCTGTTTTACCACCTTGTTAATGAAATGAAAAAACTGGAAGAAGACGGAAGCGTCATAAAATTACAATCTGTTGAAACATTTCATATTTATTTTGTTTTGGGAGTAATTTTAGGCGATAACCTTGGCCTGAATACAGTTTTGGATTATACAAAGAGCTTTAATTCGCAATATCCTTGCCGTATTTGCAGGTGCTCCAAAACAGAAATTCACACTAATTCTTCCGAAAACTTTAGCAAACACAGAACTATCGAAAATTATAATCCCGATGTATCTCTATTTCCACAAATAGGTGAAAGAGTTCTTAACACCGGCATACGAGTTAGTTGAGTCTGTATTGAATGGCATCGCTTCCCTTCACGTCGTTCAAAATTTAGCTGTGGATATAATGCACGATGTTTTTGAAGGTGTATGCCACTATGACTTATGTAAGTTATTAAAACAATTTATTTTTCACGATAATTTTTTTTCGTTGGACACTTTGAACAATAGGACACAACTTTTTAAGTATGGTGAATCCGAAATTGGAAACATTCCGCCCATTATAAAACCTGAACATATTCAAAAAGATAAATTAAATAGATATGTCAGCGAAAGAAATGTGGACATTTTGCAGGTTCTTACCAATAATAATTGGTGACCTTATTCCAAATAATAACAAATATTGGAAGCTTCTTATTCTTCTCAATAAAATTATCGATATCATTCTTAAATCTAGTTTTCAAGCTGAGGATGTTACCAACTTACAAAAAATAATTTTCAACCACCATGCCTTATATTTAGGATTGTTCAATGAAAATATAAAACCCAAATATCACTTTATGATTCACTGCCCGCACGTAATGAATATGCTTGGACCGTTAAAACATTATGGTCATTTCGTTTTGAATCTAAGCATAAAGTACTCAAAAGCTACTGCTGTTGCGAAGTCAATTATTGCACATCTCCAAAACTAACAATGCCCACACCTATCCATAAAGCTGCTCATCATCGATGACAGAAGACGAAACAAATACACCAAATGACAACACATATTAAGTCAAAATTACATAAATTACATTTACACATTATAATCAATACACATTATATACAAATTCCTTACATTATAACATAAAACAAATATACATAAAATGTCATTAGTGTACTAATTGCGTGTACAATCACTTCTCATCGAGAGTTCGAATAAAAACCATTATAACGTTGTGAACGTCGTGTCTTTTGTTCTTTACATTTGGATTCTTTATTTCGCCACTAAAAATACATGTCGTTACATTTGGTCCTTCTCGGTACATTTAGTCACTTTCGCGTCTAATTTGAATGTTAATTGTTAATTGTATTTGAACTTTGCAACAAATTCAATTACAAGTAAATTTGACAAAAAAAGTGGGGTTAGAAAGTGCAATACAAAGTGCAATTCATTTCTTGACATATAAAAATTAAACTATATAAAATTTAACTTAAATTATATTAAAACTTAAATCTATTGACATTTGGTGTGTGTGTAAATCGTTATTAACGCGTCGTGCAAATAATAAATCGCCAGCTGTATCCAGAATCCAGAGGATTGAGGCAAATTAGTCTGTGACGCATACAACAACAAATTACCAACATCCAAACGCAGCAAAAGCAAGTAAGTTTTGCTTTTATTACTACTTTTACTACTTAAAACAATTATATTATCACATAATACTAATAACTAAGTGCATAATCATGATGTCCGATGTCCGAGGCTAAATTTAACTGCGGTATGTTACAAAAAGGCGTATTAACCATGGTTGTTAATAGTTTCACCAGTTTTAAGAACCAAAAAACGAAAGCAACAAACATATGTCGTCGTCTTAACATGCTCGAGGAAAATATGCGAGTTGCTAGGCAATATCACGAGGCAATCGTCGGGGGCGGAAGGCTTGAAGCAGATCTGAAATTGGATGAATTAGTTGTTGTGTACGAGCAAATACAAGAAATTTACCTTGAGTATCGCAGCGATTTGTTGGAAGCGTTGGAGAAATTATCCCCGGCAGTTGCAATTGTCCCTCCAGGTGAATCGGCGGCATCCAGCAGCAAAATTAGGCTTCGCGAAATCGATATTCCGAAGTTCAGTGGCTCGTACACAACATGGAGGTCTTTCCAGGGTCTGTTTCAGTCCATGGTCCATAACAATGCATCGTTAAGTGACATTGACAAAATGCACTACTTCAAATCGTGCTTAACGGGTGAAGCTGATCGACTGCTACAACATCTACCTTGTGATGCAGGTAACTTTACAAAGGCATGGGAGCTGCTAACTTCGCGCTACGACCACAAACGCGTGCTGGTCAATGCGCAGCTGAAGTTACTTTTTGGACAATCATCTTTATCCAAGGTGTAAGAAAAACGACCGTTCAGTTTGACTTCATGTATTTGAGTAAGTTATAAAAAGAAAAGAAAAATGAGTAACTAAGTACATAGGATAAGTATGACATTGTATATAAGAGAGCATGAGGGTTGCCACTTTATATTATCATAGGAAATGATACTAATAAACTCTTCCTCAACCCAAATGCATTCAAAATATTTTTTACAGCATTGGAAATTGTAAAATTTAAAATTGCAATGATTAAATTTAGGCAAAGTTAATAGTTAACAATTCGCAGCAATCTTTATGTTTTCTAAAATTCAAGCTTTTTGTTAGAATATCAGATATATTATCTTTCGTTGGTATATACTTTATGTCGACTTCATTTTTTAAAACTATGTCTCTAATATAATGAAATTTTATATCTATGTGTTTGCTTCGACTTTTTGTTGACGGATTTTTGACGGCAAAAATAGCCCCTTGGTTATCACAATAGATCTCCGTAGCTCCTTTGACGATTTCAACAAAACCCATTTCACGTAGTAAGTTGCGATGAAAAGCGACTTCTTTAGCTCCTTGGCACAGTGCGATGTATTCTGCCTCCATGGAACTGAGTGAAACGATTGATTGTTTTTTCGATTCCCATGCAATCGGGGCACCAGACAAAAATAACACCAATCCACTATAGGACTTCCGATCCACCAGATTGAATCCCCAATCAGCATCTGTGAAGCAAACAATATTTGGATTTAATGATTTATAAGTCGACATACCCTTCGGATAAGTTTTTAAATAACGAAGAACATGCTTCGCCGTGGTAAAATGTTCTTGGTGTGGATGGCTGTGAAATTGAGCCAGTTTCGACACAGTGTGGGCAATATCTGGCCTCGATATAATGGCTAAATATGTAAGTCCTCCAATTAAGGCCTGATACTGTTTTACGTTAAAACCGGAGCAGTCCTTTTCTTCGCACTTCTGTAGAATTGTTCCACCGGGAAGAGGTGTAGTTGCTCCTTTACATTCCAGCATGTTCCAACGTTGCATAAGTGTAGTGACATAACTGGCTTGATGAATAGTTATTTCTCCTCGTAGTCCTTTTCGTTCGATTTCCATTCCTAAATAGCATTTTATAGGTCCTCGATCCTCCGCCTCGACTTGCTCAGTTAACTTTGCTATTATCTCTTTCATCGATGTCTCCAAAGTACATGCGAGTATGATATCATCGACGTATAACGCAATTATATTGATTTCGTTTTTTCCCGTCATGACATAAACGCAACTGTCAGCTTTGCATCTCGTGAAACCCATGATGGTCAATACCGAATTAATTTTCGTATTCCAATTTTTGCCAGATTGCTTGAGTCCGTATAATGACTTTTTAAGCTTGCATACTTTGTTGGGATTACTTCCGTCCACAAACGATTCTGGTTGCCGCATGAAAACTTCTTCTTCTAGCTCTCCGTTCAAGTATGCTGCAACGATATCAATATGGTTAACAAGTAGGGAATATTGGGCGGCTAGCGCAAGGATCATACGTATAGTTGAATACCTTGCCACAGGTGCGTAAGTTTCAAAATAATCTTCGCCTTCTCTTTGTAGGAAACCCTGTGCAACTAACCTGGCCTTGTACTTACTTATCGAGCCATCTGGATTTGACTTTGTTGAAAATACCCACTTCGAGCCAATAATATTTTTTCCTGGAGGACAGTCAACTAACTCCCAAGTTTCACTTTTTAATAAGGCTTTATACTCGTTTTCCATGGCATTTCGCCACTCCTGGCCATTAATAGATCCCAGCGCTTCTGTGACTGTAACCGGATTTGCCACTACTCCAAAGAGAGTTTCCGTTATTAAAGAGTTAGAAAATGTTTTCCCACTCCTTAAAGTCCTGACATGCCTCCTTTCCTCTTCCTCCTTCTGGACATTTGATCTACACTCTTTTTGTACTGACGCCTCTTCCTGGCCCCCAGCAAATTCATCATCTAGTGTATCTACACTCTCATCTACATCCTTATCATTTTTTGTCGCTATGTCTTCAGTATACAGAAAAAATTTGTCATTTGGTTCATTCTTATTCGATTCTATTCCTTCCTGGTAAAAGGTGTCTTCGAAAAATTGTACGTCCCTAGCTATTACTATTGATCTGGTCTTTCTGTTGTATAACCTGTAACCTTTTGTTGTATCCGCATATCCAACAAATGTAAGCTGAGTTCCCTTGGGAAGAAACTTTGATCTTTTCCGTCCTTTTTCGAGCGCTACTACCTCACAACCAAACGTCCTGAAATGCGACACTGATGGCCTTTTACCCTTCCAACGCTCATAAGGTGTCATTTGGTCTAGAACTTTGGTCGGTGACCTATTTCTTATGTATGCAGCTGTGTTGATCGCCTCGGACCATAAACTTTGAGACAGCTTTGAAGACTCTAGAAGACAACGTGCCATTTCCACCAGCGTGCGATTGGCTCTCTCAGCAATACCGTTCTGCTGTGGAGTGTAGGTGACGGTGGTTTGATGTAGAATACCATTTTGGGCTAAGAAACTTTGAAATTCGGAATTGAGATACTCTTTACCATTATCACTTCTAAGGCATTTAAGTTTGCAACCAGTTTGTTTTTCGGCTTTGATTAAAAAATGTTTAAACGCAGAAAATGCTTCTGACTTGTTTTTAATAAACTGGACGTGAGTATATCGTGAAAAATCGTCAATGAAGGTAATAAAATATCGAGACCCACCTTGTGACGAGATACGCATAGGGCCGCAAATATCGGTGTGTACCAGTTGAAGTTCTTTGGTTGAATTGACGTGGGGAAATACTGGGAAAGGCTTTGCACTAATCTTACAGATTGCACAGGTGGTACACGAAAAATTTGACTTAGGGTGCACCTTCAACCCGCGAACCATATCACGTTTCGATAACGACAATAAATCCTTAATGTTTAAGTGGCCAAATCTTCTATGCCATAAATGTAAAGGCGAATTTGAATCGTTTAACCTGACTACAGAGCTCAAACTTTCTTTCGAACAGTCCAAAAAATGCGTTATATAAATTCCATTTACTTGTTCCAAATCAAATAAAATTTCTCCAGATGTTTTCTTCACGAATGCCCTTTTTTCACCAAATTCCACAATATTCCCATGGCTTATAATTTTACTCACCGACAGAAAATTCGAGTTCAATTCCGGTACATACAGAACTTCTTTCCACAGCAAATTATTTTTACCGGTCTTCGCTTTGACATTTCCTATCCCTTTCGCAGTTACGCAATCACCCGATGCGAGCATTACCTTTTTCTCATATGTGTGTAGCGATAAAAACTGTTTTTTAGTGCTGCACATATGACATGATGCACCGCTGTCTAAAATCCATGTATTGTGCTCGTTTTCTTTTATAGGCGGCTGTAAGACTGCGAGAACTGAAAGAGATGACTCATTATGGTTACTGTATCTACATTGCGCGCGTACGTGACCTCTCTTTCCACAACTGTAACATTTAAACTTACGCATGTCCCGTATTTTACCATGTGCTGGCCCTTTTGAGTGTTGACCCATGGCTTCCCGTTCACCACCTGAGTTTTTTTTCTCCGCATCCCTTTTCCATTGAGGGGTTTTTGCCGTAAAAACATTTTCGCAATTAGATGCATGCTTCTCCCCACGTCGATGCATTTCTTCAATGACCCGAATCTTCAGCTGCTCCAAAGTTGGCAAATTATCCCGGCTTTCCATAGCTACCACAAAGGTATCCATTTCTTCAGGCAAACTGCATAGAAAAAAAATGCTAATGAGGTCATCGGGAATATCTACCTTTATCTCCTTCAAGTCATCTACTGTTTTGCAAAACTCATTCACTTCTGTTGCGAATTGTTCTCCAGGCTGTAGGCGAAACCGAACAAGTTTTTTAAACAGCGCGACTTTACGCGCAGGGCGATCACCGAGATGGACTTCTCGCAGCGCGTTCCAAGCGTCTTTGGCAGTTTTGCTCTTTTTCACATGTATCAGTTCCGATGGCTTTATACACAACGTTAAAGTAGCAAGCGCTTTTTGGTCTACACTTTCCCACTTTAGCTTCTCCGCGGCTTCGGCTGGGCACTTCACTATAATTGGATTCCATAAATCCAGCGTTATTAACAGACTTTTCATCTGTATGACCCACGTAGCATAATTCTCCGCGGACAACTTTTCTATTTGAGCAATCGCACTCATTTTTATCGACCAACGACAAAATTAAAAAAAACTTTAATTTAACAATGAAGAAAACGTGTTTGATCTGGGCCCATAACCCTTGTAAGAAAAACGACCGTTCAGTTTGACTTCATGTATTTGAGTAAGTTATAAAAAGAAAAGAAAAATGAGTAACTAAGTACATAGGATAAGTATGACATTGTATATAAGAGAGCATGAGGGTTGCCACTTTATATTATCATAGGAAATGATACTAATACAAGGAATCAGCGAATGGACTGATGAAGTTGCTAGACACATCTCAGGAGTGTGTTCATGCGTTGGCGAACTTGGGGTTGCGGGTAGAAAATTGGGACGCGATTTTGATATACGTCCTACTTCACAAATTGCCGAATGCTACCCAGAAGAGAAGTTGGGGAACCTCAAGGAGCTGCCAACATACAAACAGTTCACCGAATTTTTGGAAACTCGCTTCCGCACTCTTGAGGTGGTCGACCAGCAGGACCTGAAGGGGAGTTCCAGGCCTTGGGTAAGAGGTGAGTCGGCTGTCAACATGAGGAACCGGTCGTACACAGAGGCTCCACGGGTACTCTTGGCGAATACGTCTTCTAGAGATTCTTTTTTGTGTAAGCTGTGTCACCAAGGGCAACATGCGCTGAGGAAATGTCAACGCGTCCTGAATTTAAATGCGATCCAGCGAAAACAGGCAGTCAGGAATGCGAAGGTGTGTGACAATTGTCTTGGCTATGGGCACATGATGCGAGAGTGTCCCAGCACTACGTGTTGCTACTTTTGCCAACAACGTCATCATTCCCTTCTGCATGTTAATGATATGCAGACTAACAACAGTTCCCAAAACAGCAACTACCACGACAAAAATAGCAACAGCAACTACCATCACAACAATAACAACTACTACAGCGATAACAATCATGGTAACAACATGCAGTCAACAATAACACAATGTTTACAACAGCCCAGATCCGGTAATGGACAACCACAGGTCGCCGTGAATCCAAATGCACCCGCCTTTCGACCTTCTTGTCCGCCTCAACCTTCGGAGGAACCGCAGCCATCGACGAGCAGGCAGGTCAACACCTTCTACTCTGTCTCGCAACAGTCAAAGGTGCTTTTGGCAACAGCACTGGTAAGGGCGAGGTCAGCTGATGGACGTTTTCATGATCTGCGTTCTTTAATCGATCCCGGATCGGATGCGACATTTATCACCGAATCTGCGGCATAGTTGTTGAAGTTGAAGAGACATCGTGCATTTGTCGAGGTATCTGGGTTGGGGATGGTCAGCAGCGGCACAACACAAAATTATGTCGACATTACGCTTGCATCACGACATTCGACATTTGAGAGCGCCGTTAAGGCGTTCATTTTCAAGTCGCTGACTGGGCTTCTTTTGACCCAACAAATGATACCTGACAAATGGCAACATCTTTCCGGTTTGCATTTAGCGGATCCTGATTTTTACGTTCCTGCGCAAGTCGATTTACTATTTGGAAGTGACGTTTTCGCCGAAATACTCCTTCCAGACATTATACGCTGTGAAAACAAAGTAGCGCCAATAGCGCAAAAGACCAGGCTAGGATGGATAATCTTTGGTAAGGTTCTAACTGACAATCTGCAACATCTACGCAGTTTTGTGCAGTTCACTGCTCTGAGCTCCCAGCTGCAAACATTTCGGGAAATGGAAGACGAGCCGTTACAAACCAAGTATCCTGAGGAAGACATCGTTTGTGACAAACTGGAAGTGCGAGCTGACATGATACACTGTGCTCAAAGCAAAGGTAGTGACCGCGCCAGCAAAGTGGTTCACCATTTTTCTCACCTTTCAAAGATAGTAAGGGTCATAGCAACCTGTTTGCGATTCGTCAACAACTGAAAAATTATCAACATTAAAAATGAGAAGAATTCGCAGCCACTAGGCCCACAGGAGTTACATGCAGCAACTGTGCTCGCAGTCAAGAAAGCACAAAAGGAGATGTTCCCGGCAGAGCTGATTAAGATTGAGCGAACTGGCAAAACTAAAAAGGATCTACGCGCTTTAAACAAATCTCTCGATTTTGATGGAGTACTGCGTGCGGGACGCCGTAACCAAAACTTGGATCTATGCTGTGAGGAGCGGCATCCGACAATTTTATGTGGGTTTTTACGGAATGCCTACCACGTCTGGAAGGAGGTCGCTGCCATATTGGCGAATTTGGGTACCAAATGGAATTTTATTTCCCCCACTTCCCCTCATTTTGGTGAACTATGGGAAGCCGGGGTGAAGTCGGTCCAGTACCATGTGAAAAGAGTTGTCGGAAATGAGAGACTTGCCTACAAGGAATTCGCCACGTTTCCTAAACAAGCAGAAGCGTGTCTTAATTCAAGGCCCTTATGTCCCCTTTATGACAACGCCGATGACTTGGAAATCATCACGCCAGCACACCTTTTGGTTGGTGAGCCAATCCACACTATACCCCAAGAGGACAACACACTACGGAAGATTGGATATCGCGATCTTTGGAAACGGCTACAATCATTCCTCAACACGTTTTGCCAAAAATGGAACACGCATCTCCAAACACCATTCGAAATTGACAAAAACGGAAGCGGAACCGGAAACCGGAGACTTTGTTCTTTTTAAAGACGAACGTCTTTCACCGCCACATAGGAGTTCAGCGAGGATGCACAAAAATAACCCCGGGTCAAACGGATTTACTCGAGTTCTAAACGTAAAAAGAATATTAGGCCTACTAAAACGACTGATCACAAAAATGTGCTACCTGCCAGCAACTTTTAGGCGAGAATAGTATGTTTCTATAAATTAAAACATCTAAATCTTAAACTTAAGCGCAAACAAAACAAAATATGATCAGCATCTGCAAATAAAAAAAAATAAAAATATCAAATATAATATATAAAACATACTCCATACATAACATAACTAAATAATAAAACCAAACCAGTAACCTAAACATATAAATATACAGTCCACATTCAAACAATTCACACGTTCACAACAAATTTAAAGGCATCGTACCAAAAACATGCAAAATCATAATCATACATACACATATACGTCGTATCCAAACATGCCTTAACGAATAACAAATTAAAAATATGAAAACGCATCGTAGTAAATAACGTGCAATTTCAGAATTTTCTATATAAATAACGCGTCGTATCTAAAACACGCAATACAAAACATTTAACAACTAACTCTATTTAACTAAATATTTTTTTCATTTTTATCAATTCAATCAATAAAAAAAATATATATAAAAACAATCAAAATACAATATATACATATATCGAACACAACTATCGTTGTAATCGATTGTTATCGATAGTTATCGAAATTATCCCCATCACTATAGGTACAACACAACACGAAAATTATGCAAAACAAAATGTATGCAAAATGTCAACAGAACTAATTAAATTACATTCTTCCGCGAATACACACACACACACACTAATATTTATTCTAATCTAAAGCTAATACTACGGATTCTAAAATAAAATAATAGGTACAAAACACACGCAATTCATATGCAATTAATTTGCAAAATTACCTGGAATATTGCAGCCGCCATCGCCACAATCATATCCATCAACATCATCGTCGTCATCATCACCACATCCATCAACATAAAATAAATTCCACTGACATAATTACATAATCAATAAACACAAACTGAAGCTGATTGAAGTAAAAACGAAATTTCACGATCACTATACAATAAACTTAACACAAACGAAATTATTACATTTATACTTAATATCAATAATAAATTAAACGAAACACCGAATCAACTTTACGAGTGGGTAAATAAAAAAAATAACGATACGATCGCCATTCATGTCAAACAAAATTACACACGGAACTGGGCTTGGAGTGGAGTACGAGACGATAAGTGCAAGAGAGATGCACATTGCACATGCGCTTAAATGTTTACATTTTTTGTTGTACTTCGTACTTATGTTTGTCTTAGTCTGTTACTTGGATAAATGTATTTTTTGTTTGTCAGAATATTAATATTCTCTCTCTTTACATGTCAATGATGGAAGTGAAGAAGGTCGGCAAGGTAGTAAAAAAAACAACTGGGACGTTATTGAGGTCGATGAATTTTACGTCCAACAACAGTCAATCGAAGGATGTCATTACCTCCGACTAGATGAAGGAGTTTGCGAACTACGTTCACGGGCGGGGAGAATGTTACGAAGTCAATTACTGCACATCTCCAAAACTAACAATGCCCACACCTATCCATAAAGCTGCTCATCATCGATGACAGAAGACGAAACAAATACACCAAATGACAACACATATTAAGTCAAAATTACATAAATTACATTTACACATTATAAACAATACACATTATATACAAATTCATTACATTATAACATAAAACAAATATACATAAAATGTCATTAGTGTACTAATTGCGTGTACAATCACTTCTCATCGAGAGTTCGAATAAAAACCATTATAACGTTGTGAACGTCGTGTCTTTTGTTCTTTACATTTGGTTTCTTTATTTCGCCACTAAAAATACATGTCGTTACAACTGCAATAACTCAACTTCTCGGAAAAATGTACCTCTTTAGTTAGGAATTAAAGCGAGTTTGATGTTCTGTAAAAGAATTGTTTCAAAAATAGGGATTCCCTTAAAAATTTCGAAAACATCCACATCCGAATTTCTTCTGAAAGATAATTTGTGCTTTCCTAAGATACAAAACAATTTTCAATATATATTTCTGAATAAAGAAGTTTGTTATAACGCTTTGACTTACTGTAAAGTTTTATATACAAATAATCAATACGTCAGTTTATCTAGTTCAGATGTAAAAATATACCGAATTGAGTGTATTTTGGTTTTAAACGAAGTTCCTTTTATTGTTTGCGAAGAAATTAACAAATCAGAGTATTGCGATCATTTTAATTAATATGAAATTTTTAATGGCACGGAAACGTATTTTATTTATGAGATCACTAAGTTTGATGGACCTCCTTTTATTTTGTACTCAAATCCTAATGGAAAGAAATATACTTTCATAATATTTTTTTAAGATTATTTTGATGCTTTGTATTTTAATTTTAATGTGCATAATGTTTGTTATCTAATAAAATAATGTAATTTATATACCTACGCAAAAATGTTGTATGTCATATCTGCTATATTTGTTAAAACAAATAAAATATGAATATTAAAAACATAACTAAAATTTGGGTTTTCCTAAAAGAGGTCATGAACGTGTTTAATTAACAATGATCCTACTTAATTGTAAATAATAAAAGACAACAGGATTGTTGTTAAATAAATACAAAAATCATACACTTAACAGTTTCCTACTAGTGCAAACAGGGTTATTTTTATGAGAGCACACACATTGTACAATAACAATGTTAGTGTTTAAAATATCACGCGCAGGAATCATGAACGTGTTTAATTAACAATGATCCTACTTAATTGTAAATAGTAAAAGACAACATGATTGTTGTTAAATAAATACAAAAATCCTACACTCAACAGTTTCATATTAAAACAAATAGGCTCGCAATAGTTATATCATAACGGAACATAGTTGTTCAACAACGTTTATGATGTTTGAGAATTGAGATAATTCGAACACGAATATTGTTATTTTAATATGTCATGTGATTGATTAAACACAAAGTTGATCACGGGGCTGTTGTTTCGAGGAGGATAATTGTAAAGTTTTGATAAAAAATTGATCACGCCACCGTAGTCAAAATAACTTCGTTCCTTGGTTGACGCATTTTCAACTAAGGTTTGTGTTTGATTTTACTAAGGGATTTTTTTCGGTGTAGGTATAAAAAGGTTTAAGGGTAGTGATGCGATTATATGAGAACACAAGCGTTCCCACTCTAGCCTCTCACTACCAACTCCTACTCTCACCTCCACGTTGGTGACTGGTGGGTGCCTAGTACCTCGACTGGAGATGGGGTAACCAACCCCTGTGGAAGGTCGTTGGTGGCAGCGAACGAGAGAGGGGGGAGGAGTGTCTACGCACTAAGACACTTCCTCTTGTTTCAGGCGGCAGCGGATGAATTCCCTAGATGGAATCAACGGTGGCGTCTACAGTTCCGGTCAGGTCGAACTAAAGTGTAATCCCTGTATGAGCTGCTTCGACATATTTGGATACCAGGTCTATGGGGATCTCCAATACTGAGCCAGGGTGTTGGAAAAGAGTTGGTGGCGGAGGAGCCCTCAATATGGGTCAACGGCAGCGCTCATATCCCAAAATGGGTTACTGGCATCGGTTTTTCCGGCCCGCTGTCCTAGGGTCAAAACAAGGGCCTGGTCCTCCAGGTTGGGGGTTGTGCCGTCGGGGTAACTTCCCGACCATGGAAAAAACCAGTAGTTATGAGAGAGACACAACCAGCCTCGGATAATGGAACTCCTCAAATGGCAACCAGACCCGGAACGTCAATGGACTACGATCTGAGAGTATGTACCTGGAATGTACGAACGCTCTACACCCCAGGTGCTACTCAAAAACTTGAGTCTGTCCTCACGCGGTACAAGGCAGATATAACCGCGATCCAGGAGATACGATGGATAGGATCAGGTATGATGAAAAGAAAAGATTGCGACATTTATTACAGCTGCAACAAAAGATTGCATGTATTAGGATGCGGATTCGTCGTGGGAAATCGGCTTAGGACAAAAGTCATTGACTTCAAGCCGATAAGTGATCGCCTTTCTGTGATCCGCATCAAAGCTACCTTCCAAAACATAAGCCTAATATGTGCACACGCCCCTACCGACGAGGCAGAAGATCCTATCAAGGAGGAGTTTTACGACCTCCTGGATGGAGCCTACGGAGCCTGTCCGGAGTATGATGTAAAAGTTGTACTCGGGGATTTCAATGCTAAAGTCGGAAAGGAAAACATCTTTGGCGGATTAGTTGTGTTACGATACAGCCCGTGCTTCCTCGGTATATCGAGGGAAGAGTACCGTACGGAGAGTAGAAAATAAAAGATTTGGTTTATTTTATTAAATACAGAGCCCGCTGTCTACTGCAGGGCTGCGGCTCTGTTATTATTTATTTAATTAAATTTTAAAATATGTAATGATTTGGTCCGCTGTCTACTTGCTGGGCTGCGACCTCTTCAGTTTCGTATTAATTCTTATTATTTAAATCTTTATTTTGCAGAATGGACCCGCTGTCTTTTGCTGGGCTGCGGTCTATTTGCTTGTACAACTCTGACTCTACTCTGTTCTACTCTATTCTACTCTGACGTTCCTTTCAAAACCATGCCCTTTTTATAGTAAGTTTAAGTCATGACCTGCCTCCTGATTTCCCCCTCCACGTACCATACATTTTCTTAAAAGGTCCCATATGTGCATTAGGGTGGAGTGAATTTTACTTTTGTGCAAAATCCACTTGCCGGGGTGTAATATTGTTGCATCAAGGAATAAGAAAGTAACCTAAAAAAGAAATTCCTCGAAAATCAAATTCCAAATACTGCCCCAACTCTTTCAAAATTTTACTCATTTGAGTCTTATTCAAAGCTGAAAGGATCCAAGAAGTCAAGTAAAATGGCAATAAAAACAGGTGGAATACGACAAATTTTATTCAAACTAAGTCAAGTAAGATAAATAAAAGATAATTGGAATATAGAATACATTTATGAAAGTTAAGAAAAAAAGAAATGAAAATGAAAATGGTAGACATTTGATGAAAATGCATTACTGCAGAGAGTAGTCCTTTTTCGTTTCAAAAAAAGGCATTATTTGACGTGACTTCAATTTAGCTCTAATAAAACCATCTCGTCGTACAGATCCACAGACTGCGGTTGAGGCTTCAGTTACCAGTTTAACACAACGTTCTGTAGCTTGAGTGTGGCACGGAAAGGCCTTTATTTTTGAAACTATATCTTTCAACATATTGCGATCCGAAATAGCGCCTTTTATAGTCTCGTTACTGATGGATCTCGTAAGTGGTGGTTCAGTTATATTGTCCCAGTTGATCATATTAACATAATCCAATGCGTTGAAATTGAATTCGGGCAATTTAAAAGAACGAATATGATTGACCTTATTTGAAAGCCGTGCTTTTAATATGCGCCTAAGTGCGAGTTCTTGAATGTGCCATCTATCGTCGCCCAACATAGCTAATAACATATTTTCGGGGTGTCCAAAGAACCCGTTTCGTTGGATAACAGGATCTATTATCTCTCGCAATTCAACTTTTAAATATCTGGAAAGCAGTATAGTCCTATGCAAATGCTGAGCCCCATAGATGCATGACGGTTTGGTTTTAATAGTAAACCACATCGGTGCGTAGACTCTAAGGACAAACTTTGTTAAAATGTTTAAATTTTCTGATTGTGTTTCTGAAGAAATATAAAGCCGAAGTATCCGATTTGCTGTTGTTAGCCATCTGGAATGCACGATTTTGCCTGGATTTCTTTTAGACAGACTTTCGTTGCATGTGCCCGAGCTAATAGCTTCACAAATTTCCAGTAAATAGAGTTGGTCTGTACTTAAGTCCTGTTTATTGCTAATATGTGGTAATACGCAGTTGATAGCTTTGAATTTGATGACTGGCATATCTTCGCAGCCGTACAATGCTTTCCCAATGGGTCCAGTAAAACTGCGTGGTCCAGTTGTGCTTCCATCCAGACGATCAAAGAGGTGTCGCAAACTTAACTCATTTGCATGTAGTTGGCACACCAGCCATTGTAATGGATGGCATAATTCTAGTTCCATAAGCCTTATGACTCCACCTTTGATCCCAGTATTGATGACAGTACCATCGCAGCCTATCGCCATGAACTTTTGAAAATCTATTGGTTGGACTGACAAAAAATTGATGATCTCTTTACTTACAAGACTTGCTTTGCCAGACTTTAAGGCTATATGTCCGATATATTCAGAACCAGGTTCTAAAACTAAGCTGATATGTTCTTCGGTTATAATTTTTCGACGATTATCTTCCATAGAAACGGTTCTATCTTTACGTCCATCAAAGAACACACCAAAAAGATCAGGTATTATAACTAATAGTTCATTAGATAGTAAATCTCTTTCCTTTGTGCGTTCTCGTCGTATTTTGCTTCTATCTACGACATTAGATGTATCGTTTGGCGATATTAAACCAACATCCTGCAATGTGGCGGATACAATGGCAGCGCCTGCGCGATCAGAGATGCCATATCGATCCAGGGTTCTTGCAACTACGGGAAAGTTCTTTACGACTGCTCCAGTTTGCGTAGCTGGGGGTGTAATTGGTAAATCAGGTGCGGGATTACAAGTACCTTCAAAATATGTTTGCCTTAAAGAACGACAAGAAGTACCAGGTTGAACTAACTCAGATTTTTTCCTTGCTTCTTGACTTTCTTCAGACTTCCGCTTTCTGATCAAAAAAGCCTTCTGTTTTTTTGAAATTTTTTGATCTACGCTGCCTATAATCATTAGGCGGCAAGTGCGTTGATCGACTAAAAAGTCTCGCTCAATGACGGGTATTTTACGACTTTTTTCACACAAACATAACTCAAATTTTTGGCATTTGCATGTGGCTATATCAAAAATAACTTGGGCTTCTTCTTTGAATTTATGAAGTTTCAGACGATAGCTTTCAACATCTTTTCTTCCTTTGTAGGGCTTCAATATACTGCGATACTTATCATGGTAAGATTTTATACGTGCCAAAATAGTGTGAAGTTCAACTATGGGAATTGATGCCTTTTTCCACACTTCTGCTAACTTAAGGGCCACTTCTTCACTTGTTTTAGAAACTAAATCTTTGTATGCATTTTTTGTATTATGGCTCACCCACAGAAAACATCTCATAACATCCTCATAAGTTGGTAAAACGATGCGCGGCAAATCACACCCAGCGCCGAATATAGGACAAATTACTTCACTTCTTAACAAAGCCATGATTTTACTCAATTTAGATATTGTATATTAGAATTTAGCAACCAAATCTTTCTACTGAAACACAAAATAACACTTGCCTCTCGTCTGTCAAAACAATGATATTCAAAATTGCATGGCAATCTACTATAGAGAAATTGTATTTGAATGCTCGAATTTTGGTCGCTTTTTAACATTTTTAAAAGAGGGTGGGGCAGTATTAAACGTTAATATTTTGAAAAATGGTTTTCATATCTCTTATAAGTAAGAGGTAATGCAACTTTTCCATACCCAGGACTTTTGATTAAAAAAAAAAAAAAAATTCTTATACAAAAGCACTCCACCCTAATGTGCATACCTACTCATATTTTTAGGCATTGCTTAATTGTTTTCTTGTTTCTATTAAAATGTCCAATTGACATCTTTGGTGTCAATTGCCCTGCACCGGTGTCAAGTGTCATCCATTCATAAATCGTAATGTACTACGGATATCACATCGTAGTATTCCTCCAATATGCACTTGTTGCAGTTTTTCCATATGTTGGCGTGCCGCTGTGCAATCGGATATCGGGGTTTACTACGTGTGTATCTTATTGGGTCGGTAGGTACACGACACTTGACTTTGTTGTGCTTGGGTTGGCATTTGGATAATTAAAAGGAAACGAAAACAAGCGAATGACTTATTAATAGCCGCACACTGAAAGTGTGTTTGGCATATGAGTGATATGGGAAAGATATGATATGGCGCTCGGTTGGAAGATCGGAGAAAGATCATGATGTGGGTGGTCTGGGTATGGTTGTGCGGATCACAACATCCCACCCCCCTTGGAAAAAGAAAATTCTTACCTGAAGGGTTAGAATTTTCTGCCTAATGGTTGGTTGTGCAAGGAATGTCTTCATATGGATGAATTGAATGAATTATAATTTAGATATGATTGAATGGATAAATTTACATAAATATTGCGTAAATATGAAATGAATGAAAGTTTACATATTGTTGAATTGGATGAATTATTATTAAATACGATTGAATAGATAGATTTTGCTTTTTCTTAATCTTAATATTTTACTTATATAAATATTTAGATACAAACTTAATAGATAAATGGATGTTTATATATAGATTGCTTATGTAGTGTTTACAACATTAATATCTTAGTATAATAGAGTACTATTGGTACTAATTTTTTATTTTTTATTTTTTTTGTTGTTATTATTATATGGGTTACTAACCTTTTTAGCTTTACAGTTATTATTTCTATTTTAATTATTATTTTGAATTGTCTTTATTTTAAAATTATATAATTATAGCTAAAAACTTAAAATAAAGACTATAAAAGATACAATTTTTTTTTTTTTTTTTTTTTTTTTTTTTTTTTTTAATTATAATAAATTTATTTATAGATTTAATGTTTTTTTTTGATTTTCTATTGGTTATTATACATAAAATTGTTTTAGTCTCGGGTACTAAGTACCATTCTGGGAATAGGATTTGGGGAAAGATCTGTTGGATTGGTTTTTATATTCACGCTAGGATTAGGATCAGGGGATAAGTTTGTATGAGGGATCTCCATTTCTAAATTGTCAATTTCTGGAGTTTCAATATTCCTGCCCCTGAGGTATCTGAGTACGATAACTATTCCGAGTATAACGATTGTTAGGGTAGTATAAGTCAACGTATAATGATGTATATCATGCTTACTTAACGTTTGCAGACCGGCGCTTTCTTTATTTTCTAGGCTTTTAATGTCTGCGTTAAGTTTCTTTAACATGTTATCGTCATCGTATTTTAAGAGTTTGACTGGACTATTGTGTATCTGGATAGGGTTTTTAGCTATTGGAGCTAGTAGAGAAATGTTTATGGTGGGGATATATGCATTTCTTAGAATTGACTTGCCTACATTATGGCCGAAGATGGTTAGGTGTTTACTGCGGAGGTAGCATTGTCCTGACAGTTCTACTACACCAGTGCCGGAAAGAGTGTGTGGGATTTATTGGCTTCCACAGACCTCGTCCATGACGTAATCTTTGCGTGTGGAAAATAACCACTTGCCTGGTTGTGAGAGTTGTATCCATACAGTTGTTTGAGTGGATTTTTGTACAATACAAGATTGCGGTTTCGTTTCTCGGCGCAAAAGTTGGATTTCGCAATGGTCTTGATTAGAGTTGAAGTCGTACAGTGGGTGTGTCATCTGGCACAATAGTAGGTTGTCGGTTTGTCTGATGCAGCCATTGATATCGGTAGACGTTAAGTCAAAAAAATGTTTTTTATCGAAGTCTATAGTTAAGTAGTTTATGAGAGGTTGGATGTATAGAAATCTGTCTTGAATTTTAGTGGGAAATGGCATTACCTTAAACAACTGGTAAGTTTCTTTGAATGGTAGTGGTAGTTTTATTTCGTGAATTATTCTCTTAGATTGAATTGAAGCTGTTATTGAGCAGATTTTGTATAGATGGAGAATATCGTATTGTTTTATTGAAATGGGTAGTTTGGTGTTACTTGGTATTTCTTTAAGTATTGCCGTTAATATAATTTCAAGCTGATCGGGGGTTATGATGAAAGGATGGGGTTTGCCTTGTTTGACGTTGGTGATTAGTTCTAGTAAGTCGTTTAGAGTATTCTCGTGCCGTAAAATAATGAGGGCAGTAAACGAGACTAACGCTTCTAGTTCATCTGTGATTTTTTCGTTTTGGCTACTGTTGATGTAGTTAGCTATTAGATTTGTTGTTGCAGTTAATTTTGAGTTCATTTGATCAATTTGACTGTTCAAGCTTGACTGGGATCTATTGAAAATATTTACAGTGGTGTCTAGAATGTAGGTTTGGTTTTGTATTAGGTTCAGTAAGTGCCTTTCATTAAACTGGGTTTTTTCTATTTGCCTGTCATAGTAATTAGCGTCGTCCTCTGACAAAGTACCGAAAAGCGTTTTGCTTATGGTACCAATGGCATTGATTAGTGCACGTTTTTCTCTGGGTTTGAGATTCAGTATCGTGTATTTCTGATATATATCTCTCATCGCATGGTTGAACTCGTTTATGGTACTATTGCACAAGCTGTTGATTTGGTCGTTAATACATAGGATTCCACATATTTTGCTAATCTCGTTGATATATTGCGTTATAGTGTTTGTGGTTAAAAATAGTCCCTCTAGGTCGTAGTAGGTAATTATCTTCCACTCATTACTGTACAGGTTTATATTCTCGAGCTCCTCAAAATATATACCTGAGCTTTGCTTGATTGGGGTATAGACGACTGTGCCGGAGGTTAGGGCGAAAATAAACGGGAATAATACTAGGAAATCCATGGTCTGTAATTTAACGCAAAAGGGAAATACTAATTGTGAAAAAGGGAAATAGATCAACGTTGGATCAAAAAGTGTCTTGTGTGAGGTGTGCTTTGTGTATTTTGTTATCGTGTGAATAATGGATGCTCCGAGTATAAAGACCGGTTTTTATCAAAAAAAAAATTTATTTTTATATTTGCTAAATATCTATATATATATATCTATACTAGTCCAAAAAAGAAGTTTTTTAAAATTTTATTATTCTCTAAAATCTTCGAGCTCCTCAAACTCTTCGATCTCTTCTAGTACCTGCAACAGCCTCTCTACCTGGTCATCATATGTGAAGAAATCAGTTGAGTCCTCTAATGGTTCCCATACCTCGGTGTCTGAAGACCCGGTGGATGTTTGGTCATCATCGAGGGTGGCCATATGGAAAGGGTTATTCCAACGTCTTTTTGGCTGGCGTTTTAAAATGTACGCGGGACAGAGACGCAGATCGAAATCTTCTTCTGGTAGTCCGAAGCTGATGACGTCCCCCAACTCGATGTCCTTAGTATCATTGTCAAGCCGCACACCATTGACATATGTGCCATTAGAGTCAGCGCAGTCTTTCAATGTTACCATACTATCATCCGGACTTACTTGGATAATAGCATGGTATTTAGAGAGTACTAGGCTTGGGATACGCAGGTTGTTAGGGTGTCCGATGCCTATATACACAAGTCCAGTTCGAAGGGGAATTGTAGTTTGGGATACTATATTAAACAGGCTCCATTGGGAGTTGGGTGTATAATCTATTGTTTCCATGATCTGGAATGAATAGATTATACACGAATGAATGATTATACGAACATACATCAATTATTTGTGTGTGGTGTATGTTATTCATTGTATAGTTGGATGAAATCGGGAGTGTATATGTTTGGGAGGATTTGAGGATAATCTTAATAGGGATCTTATTCCGTGAAGGATTTAAGGTCGTTGTTGTGGACTATTTTTGTTTTGTTCCGAACCTGGATCTCAGTATTCTCTGAAGAAATAATGTTTGTTATGTCGTAAGGTCCTTCCCAAAGTGATGAGAGTTTGTTTTTACGTACATGATTTCTTAACAGAACTTTATCACCAACATTAAAGAGTTTGTTATTTGTTCCTACATCGTAGTAGTCCTTTGATTTTACCTTCTTTGTTAGAAGTCGTTCGCGGGCTATTTGAAAACCGTGTTGGAGACGAGCTTTTAACTCGTTAGAGTATTTTTCATAATTGTAACTAATTTGGGGGTTTTGTTCGAGAGGATTGGGTATCCTTGCTGGATATCCATAAAGTAACTCGTGAGGAGTATAACCAGTACTGCTATGGTTGGTTGTGTTGAAAACAAAAATGGCGTATGGTATCCACGTGTCCCATGAGAGTGGGTCTTTGTTTACATAATGCCGAAGATATTCCGCTAAAGTACGGTGGCTTCGTTCTAAAGCTCCATTGGTTTGAGGGTGGTAGGAGGTAGTTTGTAGTTTCTTTATTTTTAAAAGCTTACAGATATCTTTAAAAAGTTGACTTAAGAAATTTGTGCCTTGATCAGTAAGGAGTGATTCAGGGAAGCCAAAACGACACAATATGTTTTCGACGAATGCTCTAGCCACCGTAGAGGCTTCAGCATTTTGGAGCGGTATGGCTTCTGTAAATTTCGTTAAGTCATCTTGGAATGTGAGTAGATATTTATTGTTATCATGACTCACTGGTAAGGGTCCTACAATGTCTAGAGCTACTCGCTCGAAAGGGGTGGAGCTTGTCGTTGTTATTTTCATTGGTATCTTGTGGTTTCTACTTAATTTGTTTTGCTGACATGATTTGCATCTGTGAATATATTCCTTTACATCTTTAATGAGGGTCGGCCAAAAATACCTTGTTCTCAGACGTTTTATAGTTCTGGAAATTCCTTGATGGCCACCTAGAGGTGAGTCGTGGTACTCACATAGGATTTTCTCGATTTCTTGTGGATCGACTAAATTGATTCTGTTGTCCGAGTAGATGAATAAGGTGATTTTTGTTTGAGAGAATACCTGCAATATGCAGTTTTTTAGGTGACTGTTTATTGGTTCACTAGATGGAATGGAAACATCGATTTGCGTTGCGGCTTCTTTTAAACAATAGGCTCGAATCTTAAAAAGGTTTTTTTCAAAAGTGGATGTGTCTATTGCATATAATGGAAGAGTGGTAATGATATACGTAGAGGATTTTACTGCGTTTGGGTATGTTTTTATCTCGTTTGGATTCGGACGAGTATAGCTAGTAATATTTTTTAGCAATTCTTCCTCTTGTCGTTTTTCGTGAGATAAAATGAAAATTTGAATGGATGAACGTTGTTCGGCGAGTGTTATTGGCTTAAAGGTTTCGACTATCTTGCACTCTACTGGTGGAAGCGTGATTTCTTCACTACCTACCACAGTTATTTCATCGACATCTTGGCGCTTTGCTTTACTTCTAGTGGTGACTAACACTTTGCCTGTTGTTTCTGCATCTTTGCTATTTGCAGGGATACGACTGAGAGCATCCGCATTGGAGTTGTATTTTCCTGCCTTGTACACAATTCTATATTCGTATTCGGCTAGTAATATTCTCCAACGACCTAGTCTAGACGTCGGATCTTTAAGGTTCATAAGCCATTGTAGTGGCTTATGGTCCGTACATATCGTGAATTTTCGTCCGTAGATGTAAGGTCTAAATTGTTGCACTGCATAGACGATCGCCAATAATTCCTTTTCGGTAGTGCTGTACCGAGTTTCGGCGTCGTTCAGTGTTCGACTGGCATAGCAAATTGGTTTGTCTTGACCAATGTCTCCTTGTGATAGTACTGCTCCCAGCCCAATGTCACTGGCGTCGGTTGTCACTATGAAGTCTTTGCTAAAGTCTGGGTATGCTAAGATGGGAGGTTTTATAAGTTTACCTTTTAGAGTTTGGAACGCCTCATCGCAGAATGCATCCCATTTGAATACGACATTCTTCTTCAACAATTTGGTTAGTGGCTTTGCTATGGTTGAGAAATTTTCAATAAACCGTCTGTAATATCCTATGAACCCAAGGAATGACTTTATTCCTTTTACGTTTTTGGGTGTTGGATATGTTTTTGCTGCCTTAATCTTTTCGGGATCTGGTTTTAGACCTTGTTCAGTAATAATATGACCAAGATACATGAGCTCTCTTTGCAGAAAGTTACATTTGTCGGGTTGGAGCTTTAAGTTATGTTCTCGTAATCGGTCAAATATCCTTGTGAGTTTGACATTATGGTCTTTAAGGTCATATCCGTAAAGGACTATGTCATCAACATAAACAAAACAGTCAAATCCTTGTAGACCAATCAAAACGGTGTTCATCAACCGCTGGAAAGTTGCGGGAGCATTTCTCAAGCCAAAAGGCATACGATTGTATTCGTAATGTCCGTATGGAGTGCTGAAAGCAGTTTTGCATCTGTCTCCGTCATCCATTAGGATTTGATGAAATCCGCTTGCCAAATCGAGGGTACTAAAGTAGGATGCTCTGCCTAACTGATCCAGGATGTCGGTAATGTTTGGTAGAGGATATGCATCGGCAACTGTTAGTTCATTCAGTTTGCGAAAATCAACTACGACACGCCATCGCTTATTGCCTTCCTTGTCTGGTTTCTTGGGTACAAGAAGTAGAGGAGAATTCCAAGGGCTAGCGCTTGGCTGAATAATGTCGTTTTGTAGCATATCATTTACCTGTTTGTGGACCTCGGTTTTGTGTGTATCAGGAAGCCTATATGGTCTGACAAATGAAGGAGGTTTGCTTTGGTCTGTTATGATCCTATGTTTTGATGTCTCTGTAAATGTAAGGTTATCGCCTTCGAGAAAAAATAAATCATTGTATTCCCTACATATTTTAAAAATAGATTGTTTTTCCTCCATGTTACAGTGACTGAGATCAATGACGGATTGCAGTGCATTCAATCTGTTTTTAATTATGTCATTTGATTGGTTGGATACTAGGTTGAAATTGTCCAACTTATCCCATTCGAGATCAAGATCTTCGACGTTTACTCGTTGTTCAGTTTCCAACGTGTTCATCATTAATATTTTTATTCTTGAGTCATTTGGTCTGACCAAAGTTTCGCCCACGTACAGACCTGGCATGATTTGTTTCTTGTGTATGATAATATCTCCAAATGTGGATTTGTATTTATCATTTAACTGAACGTTCAATACCTGTTGGCTTCGGGGTTGAATGATAATTGGTCTTTGCTCATTCATGGGTGTTAGTTTGGAATTCGATTTTTCAGCCCTTGTGCCCGTAGGCAATTCCTCGTAAGGAATGACTGTTATTTTATCTAAATCCTCTAAATTATTGTTATTTAATTTATTATTATTCTTGAAGTCAGTCTTACTTTCTGCTAATCTTTTCGAGTGATTAGTCTTACTGGTTGCTTGACTTGTACTTATATTTTGCTCAGTCTTATTGGCTATTGCTGAGTATTTTGTTACCGCAGTCTCATTTTCTGCTGAGGTTCTTGTGTCCTCAGTCTTACGTTGTGCTGGGTTTATTTTATTTTGCTCAGTCTTATTGACTATTGCTGAGTCTTTTCTTACCACAGTCTTATTTTCTGCTGAGGTTCTTTTGTCCTCAGTCTTACGTTGTGCTGGGTTTATTTTATTTTGCTCAGTCTTATTGACTATTGCTGAGTCTTTTCTTACCACAGTCTTATTTTCTGCTGAGGTTCTTTTGTCCTCAGTCTTACGTTGTGCTGGGTTTATTTTATTTTGCTCAGTCTTATTGACTATTGCTGAGTCTTTTGACTGAAAACCTGAAGTGAAATTCTTCCCTTCTTCCAATAGGCTGGGCTTAGGTATTATAAGTAGATTTTGCTTATAGTCTATTACGCATTTAAACTTAGTTAAAAAGTCGTTACCTATTATCCCGTCATAGGGTAGATTGATTTCTTTTGTAAGTATGTGGAAGGGATGATCTATGTGCATGGTATGCTCAGTTGTCTGGAATTCCAGGGTACCATTTACCAGTCCCAGGGTTTTTAGAGAGTCCCCGGCTATGGTAGAAATGGTATATCGACCATCCTCGCCTTCTAAACCTTTTATCAGAGAATTTTTTAGTAAGCAAATATCCGCTCCAGTGTCTATCAGAAGGGTGGTATACATTTTATCCGAGGGACTAAACTTGAGTCGTATCGTTGGCTCCTTAAATTCTGGACAGAACGATACAAGAAACTTCAAGTTTAGTGTTGGATTTGATGGACTTCGGCTTGAGTTATAATTCGAGAGGAATTGCCGGTTGATTCCTCCCGAGAGTTCTCGTTTCCCGATTCGGGCATCGGATTAGCGTTGGAATATCTTACGCCGCGATTATCTTGGGGCCATGGATTGTTGGGAGGTCTTCCGCTAAAACCGTCTTGGGGCCATGGATTGTTGGGAGGTCTTCTGCTAAAACCGGGATTGGCAGTGTTATTGCCTCTGGGCCGTGCATTATTTTGTACTGCCGGAGCACCCTGAGGGTAATTCATTTGAGGTTCTACTCTGGACAAACGCAATCTACATTCATTTTGAGTGTGGTTACGTTTGCCACAGTAGTTGCACCTAATGAAATTCACCTCTTGTTTTATGGGTGGTCTAGGGAGGTTTGGAAACCGCCGGTTTCGGTAACACGTCTGTTCAGTGTGCCCAATGATTCCACATACTCTGCAAGTGGGCCTAGGTGGTCTATTTGTTTTAAACGAAGGGGAACTTCTTTCAATTCGAGCAGCATGATCTTCTGCGAAGATTATGGCTTTCTTCAAATCCGTTTCACCGTGGGCTTGTACCATGAGCTTCAGGTTGGGACTATGTAGACCATCTTCGAAAGTCTGGATGGCTAGTTTGTTGTTCTCTTCAATTAAATATACCCGTACTGCTTCGTCCCTAGTCATGGCGTATGTTGCTGAATTCAGATGGCCTAGAGCGACGCTAACTCTATCACCGAATTCTTTAGCCGATTCCTTAAATCGCTGCTTTGTAGAGATCAACTCATTATGAGCTGAGGAACGTGATTTTTCCTCTTTATACTCAGCTTGGAGTTTTGTTTTTAGTTCTTCCCAGGTGGGCAGGGAATGGAATTGAGTCAGTTCAAAAGCCGAGCCATGTAACCTCGTCTTGACGATCTCTAAGAATGTTGGTTTTTCAACTTCTCTCGCCGCACTGAAAAGAATATCTCCGCAAGAGATAAATTTATTGAGTTCTGATGGTTTCCCATCAAAAACGGGGATGATGTTAAAAACATCAGACATTCCAACCTTGATATCCATATTGGGTGGATCTTCGGAAATAGATTCCTCGAGGGGGTAATGAAAGGGTAACCTTTGGAACAGGTCAACAATGGATTGAGCCTGCCTGTTGGTTTGCCTCGTGACTCGTCTAATCTTGAAAGATTAAACGTTCAGAGAGAAAAAAGGAGTGTGAAAACACGAAGAGTGAAAAGGACACGTAAGATTGATAAAACAATTAAACAAGGGTTTTATAAAGGCTTAGTGGGAATATCAGTGACTTATGTATATAACAAAAATGTGTTTTATTGTGTGTTTTTTTTTTTTTTATGTGTAAAGATAGAAAATTAAAGTACTAAAAATACCTAATGCTGTTATTGTTGTTATCTGCTTGTTGATGTGGATGTTGTTGTTGTTGTTGTCCTGCTGCTGTTGATACTGCTGCTACTTGGTGGTGGTAGTTATTGCCAGGCAGGCTTCACGCCTTAGAGCTGAGGTCTCCTGGTCTTTTGTATTTTCACTGCCCAAACTTAGCCTCCGCGTCTCCTAAGAGAATCTGCCAGGTCTTATCTTTATGGGACTTTTCACTAGCACTTAACTTAACTGATGTGTAGCCTCAGTTACGCTTCACAGTAATCACTTTTAGCACTTTATAAAATTTTGTTTTCACTTTTCTTTTCTCTGGTGTATAGCCCCAGAGAACGCATCAAGATCTATAGTCTTGTATTTGGTTTGGTAGTTGGGACCTTTTAGGTATCCCACCGCTGCCACCAATGTTACGATACAGCCCGTGCTTCCTCGGTATATCGAGGGAAGAGTACCGTACGGAGAGTAGAAAATAAAAGATTTGGTTTATTTTATTAAATACAGAGCCCGCTGTCTACTGCAGGGCTGCGGCTCTGTTATTATTTATTTAATTAAATTTTAAAATATGTAATGATTTGGTCCGCTGTCTACTTGCTGGGCTGCGACCTCTTCAGTTTCGTATTAATTCTTATTATTTAAATCTTTATTTTGCAGAATGGACCCGCTGTCTTTTGCTGGGCTGCGGTCTATTTGCTTGTACAACTCTGACTCTACTCTGTTCTACTCTATTCTACTCTGACGTTCCTTTCAAAACCATGCCCTTTTTATAGTAAGTTTAAGTCATGACCTGCCTCCTGATTTCCCCCTCCACGTACCATACATTTTCTTAAAAGGTCCCATATGTGCATACCTACTCATATTTTTAGGCATTGCTTAATTGTTTTCTTGTTTCTATTAAAATGTCCAATTGACATCTTTGGTGTCAATTGCCCTGCACCGGTGTCAAGTGTCATCCATTCATAAATCGTAATGTACTACGGATATCACATCGTAGTATTCCTCCAATATGCACTTGTTGCAGTTTTTCCATATGTTGGCGTGCCGCTGTGCAATCGGATATCGGGGTTTACTACGTGTGTATCTTATTGGGTCGGTAGGTACACGACACTTGACTTTGTTGTGCTTGGGTTGGCATTTGGATAATTAAAAGGAAACGAAAACAAGCGAATGACTTATTAATAGCCGCACACTGAAAGTGTGTTTGGCATATGAGTGATATGGGAAAGATATGATATGGCGCTCGGTTGGAAGATCGGAGAAAGATCATGATGTGGGTGGTCTGGGTATGGTTGTGCGGATCACAACAGTTGGTAAGCACAGAATCCACGAAACGACAACAGACAACGGCTACCGACTAATCGATTTTGCAGCAGCTCGTAATACGGTGATAAGTAGCACTAGGTTTCCAAGGCTAAGGATCCACACAGCAACCTGGCGCTCTCCAGACGGTCGAACCGCCAACCAAATCGACCATGTGCTAATCGATGCGAGGCACGCATCCAACATCCTCGACGTGCACACATTCCGAGGGGCAAACGTCGACTCTGACCATTTTCTTGTTGCGGCTAAATTCAGAGCTCGACTGTCCAACGAAAAGAAGCTGCGAACTGCCCAGAAGAAGAAATTCGACGTTGGACGCCTTAGCACACCTGGAGTAGCCAGAGCCTACAGCGAGCGCCTGAGTATGAAACTCTCCTCTGTGCACTCACCTACCACAAACGCCAACAATCAGTGGTGCCAGTATCGCGACATCATCAAGGAGGTAGCCGAAACCACCGTAGGGTACCAGCCACCCCAGAGAAAGAGCCCGTGGTATGATGATGAATGCGTGTACAGGAAAAAGGTGACAGAAGATGCACACAAGAAAGCGCTGCAGCGCAAAACAAGGGCAGCGAGAGAAGAGTATCGAGCCAGGAGAAGGGAGGAAAAGAAGATCCTGCGTAGAAAGAAGAGGGCTTACGCAGCTTCCCAGCTCAAGGAGATCGAAGAGTCGCGCGATCGTAATAACATCCGGAGGTTTTATAAAAAAGCTAAGCAACTGGCTGCTGGCTACAAAACCGGAACGCAGGCTCTTCGAGATAGCGAAGGGAACCTAGTCACCGAAGCGCAGGGAATAGTAGATGTGTTTAAGCAGCATTTCCAGCAGCTGCTTAATGGGCATCATGTAGAGAGAGTGATAGGGCAAGAAGAGAACCCACGTCCAGTCAATGAAGAGCTAGTTCCACCACCTAGTATAGAAGAAGTTGGCTTAGCTATAAAAAAGCTTAAGAACAACAAGGCCGCAGGGTCTGATGGTCTACCAGCGGAGCTCTTTAAATACGGTGGTGATGTTTTGGTAGGGAGCATGCACCGAATCATCAACCAAGTATGGGTGGAAGAAAACATGCCCGATGACTGGACTATCAGCTCCATATGCCCCATCTTCAAAAAAGGCGATCCTATGTCTTGCAAGAACTATCGAGGCATATCCCTGCTAAATGTCGCATACAAGATCCTATCCAACGTACTGTGTGAACGTCTAAAACCGTTCTGCAACACACTAATCGGCACGTACCAGTGTGGCTTCCGGCCCGGCAGATCGACTATAGACCAAATTTTCACACTGAGGCAAATCTTGGAAAAGACCAACGAATTTCAAGTCGAAACCCACCACCTATTCATCGACTTCAAAGCCGCGTATGATAGCATACATCGTCAGGAGCTCTATATGGCGATGGCCGAATTCGGAATCCCGGCAAAACTGATTCAGCTGTGTCGCGTGACGCTGGAAAACACGCGCTGCAACGTGCAGTTTGGAAGCAGCTCTTCCGAACTTTTTCAAACATGCACAGGATTTCGGCAAGGAGACGCTCTATCATGCGACTTCTTCAATCTCGTACTAGAGCAGATAGTGCGCAGGGCAGGTGTCAACACGGAAGGCACTATCTTCAACAGGTCCGTCCAGCTGCTTGGCTATGCGGACGATATTGACATCATCGGTCGCTCCCAGCGTGCCGTGATAGAAGCGTTCACGGCGATTGAAGAACAGGCGAAATCCGTTGGACTTGTAGTAAATGAGGACAAGACTAAGTACATGCTATCAACAAACAAACAAGCATCTGTCCACCGCCTAGGACAAAACGTCACTATTGATAGCAATAATTTCGAGGTAGTTAAGGAGTTCACCTACCTCGGAGTAAACGTAAACTCCACGAATGACACCCTAGTGGAGATCCGACGAAGAATTACCCTAGGAAACCGCTGCTACTTCGGTTTGGCAAAACAACTGGGTTCAAAACTCCTAACTCGAAGGACGAAATGTGTGCTCTACAAAACCCTCATCCTGCCAGTTCTGCTTTATGGCGCCGAGTGCTGGACGATAAGCAAGAAGGGAGAGATGCTACTGGGCTCCTTCGAAAGAAAAATACTTCGGCGGATTTTTGGTCCTGTGTGCGAGGAGGGCGAATGGAGGAGAAGATACAACCGCGAACTCTATGAGCTGTACCAAGATGTGGATGTAGTCCAAAAAGCCAAAACACGTCGACTACATTGGCTCGGCCACATCGAGCGAATGGACAATAATGCTCCAGCCAAGAGGGTCTTCGAATCCCAGCCCCCAGGTTCGAGAAGACAAGGAAGACCGAACCTCCGTTTCAAAGACCAAGCCATCGCGGATGCCAGAGCGCTTGGTCTGGACAATTGGAAGCAGCGTGCCCGGGATCGTAGAGGATGGAAGGCTGCAGTGTCTCAGGCAGAGACTCTTCACGGGTCGGGAGCCCGATAAGTAAGTAAGTAAGTAAGTATAAAAAGTTCACTGTGTAATTCAATATTGTAAAATTTTTTTAAGTATTCTACCCATTTTCCGTACATTGGTGCATAAAAAAATGTAGAAATTATTGTTTTGTTCTTGATAAATTGGCATTTCCGAAAGGTAGAACCTTTGAAAATTTGCGTTGCGATTTTTTAAATCCATCCATGTAAAAGAGATTCGCCCAATCTCTGAAGGTATTTTAAACACCTTCAGTCTTATTTATAAATTTTATACACTCTTTATAATAACTCTAAACGCAAAACTCTAATATATATTTTTGCGTTTAGAGTTATTATAGAGAGTGTATAAAGTTTATAAATAAGGCTGTCTGAATAAACCTCTAATACCTATATTTTTTTAACGTTTAAGGCATCTTCTCAGCAGAAAGTTGCAAAAAATTTCTGAGTTAGTGTAAAAAATAAATTTTTGTTATAGTTTTGTGGTGTCGAAAAATTCCGTAAAATGGGATATCCCATAATATGAGGACAAATTGCACATTTTTTTCAAAAAGATAGCGGACTTTTTTTTAGATAATAAGAGGATGTCTGGCCTATAAACATGCAATAAAATTATTTGTGGTAGAAGGCTACAAAGAAGACTTTTAAATTAGAAGAAAACGAGTCCGTTCATGGGGAACTGCCCCGACGACGTTCGATGCTTAAGTAGGAATCGGTTTTTACAAGGATTTCGGGACTTATATGACGAAATAAAACATTTTCTAACATCCACTGGTGGTTAGCTTTGTTAGTAGTAGTTTTAACTGTGTTCTGAAACAGGCGTAGGCGTAACAGAGGCATATGCTCATCGAGTAGTCTTAGGTCTGTTTTGGACCAGTCGTATTCGTAAGGGATAATTTGTGTGGATGAATGGTTGTAGTGCATTTGTCTCAGCAGGCGTAATGTTCAAGGGTTTATTTTTGTCGCAGGTATACTTTGTGTGGTCGAATGACTGTTTGTATTATTTTCACTGAGCGCAGGCGTAATGTTATATGTGTTCTGATTGTACTTCACAGGTAAAAAATTTAAGTATATTTTTGTATGGGTTTTGTGGTGTTTCGAAAAGAAAAGGATCACCGTTTAAGTGAATTTTTTCTTGCAGGTATAATTTGTGTGGAACAATGGATGTTTGTTTTATGTTTCGCTGCACTTATCTCAGCAGGTGTAATGTTCATGGGTAAGAATGGTTGCTTGTAGGATGCTGGTGCTATTTAGGGTTTTAAATATTTTTATGATATTTTGTATCTAATGACTTTTTGGGATGATTAGGTAATAAAAGACGATAAACTATTCGCATGGAGATATGTTTGCTGTAGCTACAGGTATTGCTTGAGGATTATATATTTATTTTTTTGTAAAGGGTTTATGTAGATATAAATTTGGATGATGGGTATAGTTTCGCTTAGGAGTAGGTTAGGTTAACGGGTTGGTGAAGCTGAGTAGCCTCCTCTTCACCCCACTTAGGTCCTTGTGGACCCATTGTGATACCCTTCGAAGGAATAAGCCGTGTTGTACTGGCTTTATTTCATCCTTCCCTTGGTTGCTCGACTTTGTCCAACCATCTCGCTGCCCTCGCATAGGGGTATGATTAAGGATATTTTTACGAGTTTTATGGTGTTTCTAAAAGAAAAGGATCATTGTTTGAATGTTTACTCTCATGTATAGGATAAGCGATGCAACGAATTAGCCGACAGTCGAATTTTCAAGATGAGACATGTTAATTTTCTATGTACCTACACCATTGGTGCAATGCATTCTGTGACATTAGGTATAATTGTTTTACATTTTTTATGAGATAGAGTCGTTTGCCTTTGAGAATGTTTATTTCATACTTCTACTTTTATGAGTCAAAGCGCTTTCGGTAGCGATGGCTTGAGCACAAATTTGCGCGTTCTAATTAATAGCTTTTGCAAACAAAATGATGGACTTCGCGTATGTCATATCAATGCAAAAAGTTTGGTTTGTAAAATAGATGAATTCAGAAAATTGTTTGTTGATTCCGATGTAGATGTCGTATGTGTCTCAGAAACCTGGTTGTACAATCGAATAATTTTTCGATTGCTCCTTGGGAAAAATTTGCTTCGAAACTGTTGCAATAAAAATCTCTCGGATTGATTTATTTTTTGCGAAGTTCGACTATGCGAAATAGCTATTGTCTTTTCTCAAGAATTAAGCGAAACGAGACTTTCATTCAATCGAAAAGTCGAAATCGAAATTTTATCTTTGACCAATAGTAATCCGAGCAAAGAACAGCGAAAACAACTAAGTATGGCGAGACGAAATAAAAAGCTTTACTCCAACGACAAGATCACCAATCATAATGATTTTATTTTCACATTGGATTAATAAAGAGAGTTATTTAGTACAATAGCAAATTCAGTTTTCAAGTTTTTAGTACAAAGAGTAAATAGAAAAATATGGCGAACATTGGTCTTTGGGCGCTAATTTTTAAATGTTTCTTTCGAATTCAGTGAGAGTTTATGATACATTGTAAGTTAGCAATTAAAGTATTCTGTAAGTATTAATGTACATAGGTAAGTTGTTTACGTTTTAGGTTGATTGTTTCGCTGAATGCGATGTTTGTTGTTTTTGGTGAGCATGGTATGTTTGTGTGATCCAACATTCCGCCCTCTTTGAAAGCACACGGTTTCAACACGGAAGGACGGCCAGCTTGTGGATCGGTCTTTTGATTATTCCTCTTGGTGTTCGAATTTCCGCTACTCTCACGTTTCCGTCTTTGCCAGGAATAGTCCTTTGGATTCTTCCCAGCAACCATCTTTGCGGGGGTGTGTTGTCATCGTGGACGATGACCATCGAGTCTGCTTCAAGGTTGGGATTTTGCGAAGACCATTTCGTTCGTTGCTGCAGCTCTTGTAAATACTCATCGGTCCAACGCTTCCAGAAATGCGTTTTTACGTTTTGGATGCGACGCCAGTACTGCAAGGCACATGTGTTCGGAGCATCGTCTGGCGGCTCAGGAACTGCTTTGAGTGCTGAACCAATAAGCAGATGGCCTGGTGTTAATGCCTCGTAGTCGTTCGGGTTGTTCGTCAGCGCTGTTATGGGCCTAGAGTTCATCACGGCTTCTATCTCGCAGAGTGCAGTAGCGAGTTCTTCGAATGACAGCTTGGTGTTGTGTAGAGTTCGAAGCAGATGTCCTTGGGCCACCTTCACAGCGGCTTCCCAAATGCCTCCGAAATGAGGTGCCCTAGGAGGGATAAAATGAAAATTAATTTGTTCATTACTACAAAAATCAACAAGTGTATCTCTAGAGGTTTTGTGAAACAACATGGTATGCAACTCTGTCAGCTTTGAGTTAGCTCCAACAAAATTTGTTGCATTGTCGCAAAATATGTCTGTGGGTAGCCCTCTACGACTTATCATGCGTTTTAAAGCCGCGATGAAAGCCTCTGTTGTAAGATCGGATACTGGTTCTAGGTGAACGGCTTTAGACACAAAACATACAAAAACGGCAATGTACGTTTTGTAAGGAACCTTTCCACGAACCCTATGGTAGGTATATATAGGTCCGCAGAAATCCACCCCACATCGTTGAAACGGTCTAGCAGCGGTGATTCTTGCTTTCGGAAGGTTGCCCATTACTTGCTGTAGAAGCTTGGGTCTGTATCTGACACAATGCACGCAACTGTGAACGATTTTGCGGGCTAAGTATCTGGCGTTTATTATCCAGACTTTTTGTTCAAGAAGTGCAACGAGGGCCTTTGGTCCGGCGTGAAAGTTCTTCCTATGCAGATGACGAACTAGACAAGTAGCCAAAGTAGAATTTTTCGCCAACAAAACAGGGTGTTTGTGTTGCTCAGGAAGCGTTGAATTTTCTAACCGCCCTCCAACTCGAAGTATTGGAAATCCTTTAGAAGTGTCCAAAAATGGGCTGAGATGCTTTAGTGAACTTTTGATATCTTTGCCGGTCTCGAGCAGCTTGATTTCTTCGGCGAAATGGTTGCTTTTTCAAGCCAAGCGATTTTGTAAAATGCCGCTTCAAGCTCGTCGGCACTGCAAACTATCGTGTTCTCAACCTTGGATTTTTTCATACGTGAAATGAATCGTAGGGTATATGCGAAAATGTGTAAAAGTTTTGTATATAAACTGCAATTATTTACTGTTCTGAGTAAATCATTATCGACGATTTTACTGCCTACCAATGCTGTTTTTCTCGTTTCCATTGCTAATTCCTCCGACGAAAGTTGAATATTTGGATTTGAGGGCCATTTTTCCGGCGATTGCAATAGAAATAAAGGTCCACCTGACCATATCGAATGTTTAAGCTCTTCGACAGTGCATCCACGAGAGCAGATATCTGCTGGGTTAAGTTCTGTAGGTACGTGTCTCCAGTTGATACCGCTAGTTGCCTCCTGTATCTCCGCAACCCGATTCCCCACAAAAGTACTTAATTTGGAAGAATGAGAGAAAATCCAGTGCAGAACTACCGACGAATCTGTCCAGAAGTATACTTCCAAGTTTGAATCTTGGAAAGTAGGCTGAATTTTTGACCAAAGTTTTGCCAAAAGATGTGCAGCGCATAGTTCGAGATGTGGAACTTGTTTTTTCTTAGATGGCGCTACTCTCGACTTTGCTACCAATAAACTTGCTGAAACAGAACCCTCACAGTCGACTGTTCGAATGTAGATACAGCACCCGTACGCATTTATAGATGCGTCACAAAATCCGTGGATTTGGACACTCTTTTTAGAGGGAGCCAGGGCATATCTCGGAACGGGTATATTTTGGATAGAGTGCAAATCACTCCATTCTGTATCGATTGACTGTGGAATGGCTGCGTCCCAGTCAATCTTTTCCATCCACAACCTTTGCAATATGATTTTGGCCTTTACGATTATTGGACATAAAAGACCTAATGGATCGAATAGAGACGAGGCTACAGATAAAATCTTCCGTTTTGTAAATGAAGTGTAGACTTTCGTTGGGTTATACGAAAAATAAAAATTGTCATCGAGCGAATTCCAAACAACACCTAACGTGCTTGTGACGTTGGACTCGTTGATATTTAGATCCTTTCCAATGTGATCAGTTGAAATCGATGAAAAGTTGCTGTGCCACTTGGAAAGTTCCAGCCCTGCCGATTTCAAAATAGATATGACTTCAATTTGTTTGCGTTTTAGAGTTTCGATATCGTCCGCTCCAGTTATTAAGTCGTCTACATAGAAGTCTGTTCGAAGTACTTCTGCTCCAAGCTTGTACTGTGACTCATATTTGTCTCCTAGATATTTGAGACATCGAATAGCCATGAATGGTGCCGATGAGGTTCCATAAGTGACTGTATTCAAGGCATAGGTTTTAATGGGAGTCTTCTCGGTATCCCTCCATAGGATATATTGAAACCTACGGTGGTCGGGATGTACAAATATTTGCCGGTACATTTTTACAATGTCGGCTGTAAGAGCGAATCTGTGCAGTCGAAAACGAAGTAGGATGATGAATAGGTCTTCCTGAATGGTTGGACCTACCATTAGGATTCCGTTGAGCGAAATGTTGGAGGAGGTACGGCACGAGGCGTCAAATACTACTCGCAATTTGGTTGACGAGCTATTCGGTGGTAGAACACACTGATGAGGTAAGAAATAGTGAGGTCTACTAAGGTCTGGATTTTTTACTAAGGACATATGCCCTAGTGCTTCATATTCTTGTAGGAATTCTTGGTTTAATTGTTTCAATGCTTCGTCCTTCGATAACCTACGCTCTAACGACAGGAAGCGACGAAAAGCAGTATCATATGATTCGCCAAGAAGAGATGGGTCTTGTTTGAAGGGTAATTTCAACATGATCCTTCCGCTGCTTACTTCCTCCACCGATTCCTTGAAGTGCTTTTCGCATTCCATTTGTTCGTCAGTCCATTTAGATTTCCTACCCGTAACTGCATCGAGTTCCCAAAATTTTTCCACAAGTTCATCTAGCCGACTATCAGTTGAACTAATACAGCAAGTTCTTCTTTGATTGGTGTTTAAGGACCTATACTTCCCCGATACAATCCATCCTAAACGAGTATTTTGAAGCGACGGTAGCCCAGATCCAAGTTTTATTTGACCTACCAGTAATAAGTCAAAAAAGGTTTCTGCTCCTAAAAGCATGTCTATTGCCGCTGATCGATTGAATTGCTCATCCGCAAATTCTAAATTTTTAGGAAGATTCCAATTGGTGATGTTCAGTGACGGATCGGGTTGGTAGCCAGTGATTGAAGGTGAAACTAAGAATTCTAAAGACATCTCAAAAGGTGAGTACCTCGACCTTACAGTAGTTTGAGTTGTACAACCAACCTTTGTTTCAGTCATACCGATTCCTTGAATTTCGATATTTTTTGTTTTGGTACGCAGGCCTAGGGTCCTAGCGAAATGTTCCTTGATCATATTAACCTGAGAACCAGAGTCTAAAAGAACTCGCTCTAGCTGGAAACTTCCTGAAACGTCTTTCACAAGTACTATGGCTGTAGCTAATATGACTTGAGCCAGTTCTCTTCTCACTGCAGAGTTCACAACAGCTGAGGAATGAGAGGAGGAAGTGGATGATTCCGGTGAAGTTGAAATGCTTGATGATTGGCTTGGCCGATGAAGCATCGTGTGGTGTGATTGCTTGCATTTGCCCATTTGCGACAGTATTTTAGATTTGGTTGAAACATAAACCTCTTCCAACTCACTACGGCCTGTATCAGATGGATCTAAGCCCTCAATTTGAGTTTGATAAGACATTGCCTGTTTAAAATATGATTCAACAATACCTAAACGGCATTCTAGTTCAGTCGGCGTCAAGGTTTTCGTTTCAATAAGTGTCTTTATTCTTGATATGCTTCCTTTGGTGGAGGCGCGAGAAGTTTTCAAACTTTCGAGAGACATGACTATGAGTATTTTTTAAAAAATGTAAACAAATCGAAAGATGAGTTGAGCTTTTTATCGATACGCCCAAGCTATTTAATTTACAAGCAATAAAAATTTGTTTTCTAAAGCGAATATTGTTTAAACGGCGGAAGCTAATCGGGTAATTTGAAAGCTTTTTATAGAAAACGACGAAAATAGTAAGCGTTATGTTAATCCTTTCAGAGCAGCGATGATCAGCAAGAACAGCCACAGCAGCAACAACAGCAACACCAACAACAGCAGCAGCGACAAAATGACGAGCGAATTTCCTAGCTTAATCAATAAACAGCAAAACTTCTTAATCAAGTGGATGATGAGATGATCATGATAGATGACGTTAACGACGAACGAAGATCAATGTAGGTGCATGCAAATGCAAATCTAAGGAGATGCAACGACGAAAGCTTTTATGCAGTTTGTGGAACCTACGATGACCTATGCTATTATACAAACGATGAGCGCCGAGCGATGATGAGAGTAATTAAGTTGATTGAAGCGAATAACTATTAAGAAATTATGATCGAAATCGAACGAACGAAGAGTGCAAGTGGAAGGTGTAGGGCGACAATAGAGAAAGCGTGGGTGTGGGTATGTGTGTGCGAAAGCTTTTCAGAGCGAGTGCAATCAGAGAGAGTTCGAAATTATATTTTTGATTTCGTTGAATGTATGGATTTTAAATTGACTGTGTGGATTGTATGATCAGCGATGGCTTTATGCGCTTATTGGTGAAGGTGATCATTTATAATTTAATTTTCATCGACGATATGTATATCTAATTATGCATATTGTTTCACAAAATTAGTAAGATACAGTACTTAACTACTTTGCATGCAAAATTATTTCTTTTATGTCGAATGTGCGATCAGTTTAGCATTTAAACTTGATTTTAATTCCTTGTAATAGGTTGGAACAGTTGACTGATTCAATTTTTAGCGCACGTTCGAATAATGAAATTAAGCACATACCTGAGAGGGAAGTTTTGATACTTATTCCCCTTTTTAAATCCGAATCCAGCGGATTAATTGTTTTTTAAAGCCTTCTTAATCCATGGTGTGCTATTCCCTCTTTGTGTCTGGTGCGGGTCCTTTCCTTGGATGTTCTGGATAACTGGAATCTGCCTTCACACTTGCACTTACGCGTACCGTTACCGTTACCGTTTGCGAAACTGTCTATTTTCCCGTAACCGGTATGCCACTTGGCAGATTTTCAACGATAATTTTGTGATTTTTCGCACTTTTTTAAATGAGAAATGTTCAAAGGACACTGGTTTTAACGTGATTTAATGTTTTACCGAACTACTTTTATCGAAGTGTCCTGTCACGGTCGCCAAAATGTACAATCGAATAATTTTTCGATTGCTCCTTGGGAAAAATTTGCTTCGAAACTGTTGCAATAAAAATCTCTCGGATTGATTTATTTTTTGCGAAGTTCGACTATGCGAAATAGCTATTATCTTTTCTCAAGAATTAAGCGAAACGAGACTTTCATTCAATCGAAAAGTCGAAATCGAAATTTTATCTTTGACCAATAGTAATCCGAGCAAAGAACAGCGAAAACAACTAAGTATGGCGAGACGAAATAAAAAGCTTTACTCCACTGCTGGTGCCAACGACAAGATCACCAATCATAATGATTTTATTTTCACATTGGATTAATAAAGAGAGTTATTTAGTACAATAGCAAATTCAGTTTTCAAGTTTTTAGTACAAAGAGTAAATAGAAAAATATGGCGAACATTGGTTTTTGGGCGCTAATTTTTAAATGTTTCTTTCGAATTCAGTGAGAGTTTATGATACATTGTAAGTTAGCAATTAAAGTATTCTGTAAGTATTAATGTACATAGGTAAGTTGTTTACGTTTTAGGTTGATTGTTTCGCTGAATGCGATGTTTGTTGTTTTTGGTGAGCATGGTATGTTTGTGTGATCCAACACTGGTTTAAACCGAAAGTTCAGAATGTTGTCTATGATTTGAGTGGATTTAGGCTATTTCGAGGTGACAGATATAATAGGATTGGTTCTGGTGCTGCAATATATGTTCGAAGAAGTATTAAATGTAATCCTGTTTTGTCGTCCTCTCCCGAGAGTGTAAAACAGTATTGCTTTGTCGAAATTGTTGGTGATAATAGAAAAACTCTCCTGGGAGTTTATTATCGACCAAATAATCAAATAGATATATCTCCCTTTTGCTCGTTGCTTGAAGACATTTCAAGTAAATATTCAGATGTAATTATTTGCGGTGACTTCAATGGTAATGTTTTAAGTGGAGAAAGTACTGCATTTTTGAATAACATGGAAGCCCTTAATCTTAATTTAATAAACTTCTTAGAACCCACTCACTTTACAAACACCAGCAGTACTTTAATAGATTTATTTTTTTCTAATATCAGTGGTGACGTTTTTTTCAATCAATGCTCGGCTCCAATGTTTTCCAAACATGACATAATTTTTGCAACTTTTAATATCTTGTTTTCCAAGACACAACGGTCTGTCACATATAGAAATTTCAAATCGCTGAATGCTAATTTACTTCGGGCTGATTTAGAAAGAGTAAATTGGGAAAGTTTTTATAATATGCCGACGTCTAATGAACAAATAGATACATTTAATGATATAATTCTGAACTTTGTTTGCAACGTGTGTACCAATGAAAACCAAGTAATTAAAAATAATATCATATCTTGGTTTACTCCTGAGATCATGGAGCTTAAAAACAGACGTGATTTGCCGTTTAGAAGATGGAAAAAGTTTAGATTACCCGAGCTGTATAAAGAGTTTCGTAGGCTTCGAAACGTTGTTAATTTTAAAATATATAAGGCTAAGCGTAGTTTTTATTCAAAACACCTTGATAGTAACTTGCTATCAAAGACTTTATGGAGGAATATCCGAGGCATACGAATTGGTAGCAAAGAAGAGTTTGATCTCTCTGAGATTGATCTAAATAGCCTCAACAACAAACTTGTGCAGAGTCCTATGACTCTACCCGAAAACGTGTCCTCTACTAATGCGTTAACTACAACTAATGGTGGTTTTGAATTTTACAGGGTGAACCAAGCAGACATTGTTGAGGCAGTACTAATGCGCAGGTCTTAATGAAATTCATCCCTTATTTATTAAAACTATACTTCCTTTTATTCTGTACTGTGCACTGTTTTTATTTTCTACCATCAAAATAATTTCTTTTGTATGGCAACACCTCATCATGACAAAAATTATTCAATTCGTCAAGTTCAATTTAATGATCTCGCTCTTTTGAGTAAATTCCCCTTTTCGTATAACACTTTACACCAATTATCAAGTGTGGTGAATATCTTTCCTGAGCGAAATCCACATTCTCGCACTCTCGCACGCTCAAATTATCGCAGTTTATTATTTGTATTGAACGAATAATGTGAGTCGACGAATAATTTGTTATATCTTTCTCTTTCACACACATGAGTGTCGTACAAACATTTCTGCCATCGCATGACTTGCGATGAGAGAAATTCATTTTTTTAAGTATGCATGCTTTGTGACGCCAACTTTTAATATTTTTGTGCAAAGAGATCGGCATGATCATGCTGTGTGAAATCGAGAGTTGACGATGGAAATTTACTCATGAGAAAGCAGTAAGGCATGCATCTGCCAATAAGATTTTCTTGACATGGAGCAATATAAATGCACCACGCCGATTCATTTTTCGTCAGTTGGAATCGGATAAGCAGAAGTGTAGAAGCATAAGCTCTAGTGAGCAAAACATCAATTTCATTTTTTTTGTGGAAAAGTTTTCTTGTGTGTGATTAGTCACCACGTGTAAATTTCTTTTGTGCCACGAGGCAATGCACCAAAAATTAATCTTGTGTTTCAAGTTAATATAATTCAGTGGTATCCTGAAACAAAATCAAGAAGCTGTAAAGAATCAGGAATATTCGAAGCAGCATATCAATTTGGAATAATTTTCTACCACCCTCTTTGAGGTAAGCTGTTTTATATAATATATATATATATAAAAAGTGCGCAGTTGACCAAGAACGCGTTTTATTTTTCCTTTTCTTTGGTCTCCTGCAGGGTTTTAGTGCCAGAATTAGTGTGTTTTTTCTTTCATGCAGAATTTTACTGCAAAGAAATATTTTGTGCCAGAATTGTGTGTAGAATTTAATTGCACCAATTCATACACGACGTATATCTTGTTGCTACATTTTAGCACGAGATTTGTTTTCGGTCACGAAATGCAGAATTTTTACGCTGCAAAACTATCTGCGCAGCACCGTTAAATGGCAAAATTTGCTATACCGTTATTGCGGATGTTCGACCACGTGTTATCACTCGCCAGCTGTCCAATCACCGTTAACCAACGAGGTACCGTTGTCGGATGTATTATTCTGCAACGTGCCGCCTAAACATTTGTAAGAAATTTACTCGGCAAAGCATTCAGCATACTGGTAAATACAACACCGCACCGCAACGGCAGTTTTTATATGCGGCATTGTCGACACCGTTACATAACGGCAACGACCAAATTCACCGTTCTCAGCACACCGCACATCTGCAACGCATGATTGTATGCACACTATTTCTTTTCAACGCACCTGATCTTTCCGTATTGTTGATTAACATACGACGTGATCCCAAACTTTCTTCGATTATCCTTTTGGCGTCGACTTTTTCCGCCAACGTTTCTTTACACCGCTTGGTACACCAACACAAGTTTTGGAAGCCAACTGTAACCGTTCGCCGTTAGAAGACACCACTTGAAGACCACGCTATCCGTTCAGCGACGAAGCTGTTAATCACCAACTATTTGTGAAGTGTATCTTTGTAACTTGTGTGTCGTTTTCTATCTTTAATTTTGTTTTAACTTTAAGATCCAGCAATCCGCATTTTGTTTGGCGAGATTGGCTGAAGAATTTTAACGTAAATTATCTTTTAATAAACGTTAATATACTTTAATTGTTTAAATGCTTAGCTTTAAGATTCTTTTTGCATTAGATAAGCACCGCAAAGAAGTAAATGTGTCTTTGTATCGATTAGTTACATATCCTCGTGTACTAAGTCGTATATCTTTTCTCGCGAAGAGGCGATTAATCACATAAGTGTTAGTGCGTATCTCTTATTTTTATCGTACAATAACTTTTCCATTTACTTCGTTGCAACGTATATCTATATGATAGTATAAGTCTTTTACTTTTAAAGTTTCGTTTAAGATCCTTCTGATCACTTTAAGATTTAACGTAATAGATAATAAGTAATAATTAGATCCAATGGGACGTTTTCCGTTAGGTAACTTATATATATATATATATCCAGGTAGGGTTAACAACATCTTTCCTAACAGAATAGTGACAACGTATCCTCGACGGCAGGCCTTCCTTCGATGGACCAGTTTCGCTTCGTCAGATTACTCGGTAAGTAAACTTTTGCCTATATTTGATATAACCAAGATATATATATATACATTTGAAGTATACCTTCTGTATACTGCATTTTACGATGATCCCTTCTAATTATATTTTAGTTGATAAATATTTTCATTGATATAAAAATTAATTTGACCATAATGTTTATAAGTAAATAAACACCCCTTTTACAGGGTAATGAGCACATAAACAGTCGAGTTTGTGTCCATTTATTTATGGGGCCATTCATGAGTATCCTTTTTATTTGATTCGAATGTGCCATTGGTAGAGCGGGTATACGATGACCAAATTACATCTTCGGTCACCCTCAAGATCTAGTCCGCGCGATCCTCTACGAAACCTCTTTCCTATCTTTCTTCTCTCTTGCTATCGAGCATAATTTATTTATGTGACATTGGGAATTTATAAGTCGGCAAAACCCACGCCAGGCTGAAGCACGGTCGGAAATTAAAAAGCAAGGTGCTCGAGACCGCCGATGAATCTGAGATTTCGTTATTCGAATATCTCAACCCAAGTTGTTGTTATAATAAATATGGCGCCCAACGTGGGGCTTAACTCAGCTCGACCTCAACTTAGTTTAGGCTTAGTTAAGGGAAAGTTAAGTTCCAAACATGTGAGAGGCTTGAATTAGCTTCACACAACCCAAACCACATGTGTTGCTTGCAGCACATATACTGATATCTTTTACTCTTCTCGTGATTGATATCAAACCAATTGCTTTTGAATTACGTTTGTCTGGCAGAAGTTTTATTTCACTAGTACAACGTCAAAGTACCTAATTTTTATTGTCGGAGTTTTTGTGGAATTGTCAATGATCAATCAGATGTAAGGTTGATTGTTGAACCTATTATCTAGCTCTTGATGATTACCAAATTTTACCAGACTTGGTTTAGTGGGATTCATTGACTGATCCTGTGAACTATAGAGATTTGCATTATGTAGATACTCTATCCAGTGTATTTTTTCAGGCTTCCTACAGAATCAAATATTTTTTTTTGCAATTTTACCATACAGTGTTGTGAAAGACCCGTGAATTACAGGCTCGATTAATATCTTATTTGGAAAGAGTATTTCTGTCCGATGTCTGGATCAATACTATAGTCACTTTAACTTTTTTTTAAACATATTACCCTTTCGTAGAAGTAAGCATTGGAAGATCTTGATTTATAATACAAACACAAACTCAAACGTTTAGCTTCATTTACCTTGTTATTATTATGATATAACAAACCCCAAAACAAAACTATCACTTTATCGTTTCTTATCTTTTTTTTTATCTTATCTTTATCTTTTGTCTTTATCGTATCTTGATTATTAGTATGCGATAAAAATCTTTATTATTATATCTTATCTTTATCTTCATCTTTTATCGTATCTTTATTAATATTATACGATAAAAATCTTTTCTTATTATACCTTTACCTTTATCTTTAGTATTTTTGTTTGTTTTCATTATCTTTTTGATATTTTGATTTTTGACATACTTTTAATTTTTTTTTTTTTTTTAATTTTTGAATTTTTACCTTTAATATGGCTTTAGCCAGAACACCCAACACATTACCTTCGAAATCGAATGGACCTGTTGCAAATAATTGTTTTATCTGCAAAGACCCATTTGATAACAAAGAACTTGCAAATACCAAGTGTAAACACACCTTTCACTTGACGTGTATTCTTGAGTGCATTAAGAAGACAGCATCCTGTCCGATTTGCCAAAACAAATGTTTTTCTAAGGATTTGACTCGTGTCACTAATATGAAACCAACAGGTGCAACTCCTAAACCAAGTAGTATGACCACTAGATCAAAAGCACTGTTTCAAAATCCCAATGACTGGTCAATGCCTTCATCACCTTCACCTGTTGTACCAACAGTACAACATATCGAAGAGAATTTGCGCAGAGATGTAGCTCAACAAATACTATCAAACCAAGTTTTTTCAAACACTGAACTTAACTTTTCTTTGAATGATCAGACTGGTCCAAGTACTAACTTGCCAAATCTGTCGTCACATTCGCAGAATGAAGTTTCAAACCTTGAAGAATCAGGCGAGAAAGAAGACGAACTGTATCAAAACCTGTCTAATCGTTTTGAGAAACTAATGGATCGGAAACTTCAAAGTAGTACATCCATTATGATGCGTGAGTTTGAGAAGATGCTCAACAAGCATAAATCTAGCAATCCTCAAGTTCCACCATCAAATTTACCTGCTAATGACAACCACGGATTTGTAGAATCTTCGTTACCATTCAGAACAGCTGGAGAGCGAAACTCTCAACAGCATATGCCTTTCAATAGAGCTGGAGAACGAAATTCTCATCCGAATATACCCAATTATGACCAAAATTATAGAACCTTTGATTTACCCCGGATTGACAAAAATCGAGTACCAAGCATAATCCAGAGTTGGAATATAAACTTTAACGGCTAGAGCTTGAAACTTTCAATCAATAACTTTATTTACTAAATTACCGCCCTGACTAACGATTGTTTGAATGGTGATTTCAGTTGCTCTGCGACCACATTCACATCATTTTTACAGACCACGCTAGGGACTGGTATTGGCGTTACCGAAGAGGAGTCGAAAGAATCTCTTGGGGACCTTTTTGTCTTGCGTTAAGGCAAGAATTTCAAGAAGTTAAGTCAGATTCTGATATTAGAGAGTTAATTTCTGCTCGAAAGCAAAAGATCAATGAACCATTCAATGAATACTATAATTCAATTTTAAACCTTTGTGATCGCTTGTGCACACCAGTTGATCAACATGAACTCGTAGAAATTTTGCATCGAAATGTCAGAACTGAAATTAAACAACAAACCCTTTTCATGAACTTTACCTCAGTTGCTCAACTGAGAAACTTTTGTCTTCGTCGTGAAGCCGTGTTTGGTGTTACGCCCTGATACACAATCGGCCGGACGACAAAACTTCTATAGACGACCAGTTGCAGGACTAGATCCAGACACAGATGTAGTAGGGATGAATTCTCCTGACGATCCTGATGTAGCAGGAGTAGCTAACCGTCTATGTTAGAATTGTAGGGCAGAAGGACACTCTTTCCAAGATTGTACAGCCAAACGAACAGTATTCTGTTACGGTTGTGGTACGGCAAATGTCTACAAACCAAATTGTCTGAAATGTCTGCAGTCGGTAAACTCGAGAAGGAGCGTAGTAACAGTCACTCGACTAGAGCGGAATAGCTCGATAAAAACCCGTAATCCCGGGTGTGAACAACCGTGCCCATGGGATGTATGGCACAATGTTATGGTGTCTTCTAACGGTGGACTCTAGATACCTGGGGACCTCTAGTTTCAAGTAATTCCCCTTTTCTGTATACAGGGGGTGAGTACAGAATGACATCTCCTACCCCCTTACTCGTGGGAACAACATTTCAAACAACACAAAAACAAACAAAGGGACTGGTGTAAATGAATCGGGCACCAAGAACTTTCAAACAACCGATTCTCAGACGGAAATGACGGAGGAAGAAGAAAACTTCCTACTCCATGAGCCGTCAACAGGCAGGGCAGTTTCGGCTGAGGGAAGTGAGGGAACGGTTGACATCAACCTCGATACGCTTTTTATCGAGGATGATGACAACCGCTCCATCGCCAGCTCATCCAAATTCTCTATCTCGTCATGCGCATCTGTTAGGACCAAAGTACAGAACTGCAAAAAGACGATTAGGAGGTTAGGGAAAAAACTGCAACTAGAGGACGGCGAACGACGGAAGCTTCAGATGGCTCGTGACTTTCTGGAGGGCCAGGCTTTGAAGGGAGGAAAGCCATGTGCGACCACTCCCCCAAAGACTGATTCTCCGAAAGCCTTGAGTGAGGGCGAACTTATGCGACCACCAATGCCTGTGATGGGCATCAGCATATCGGGGCAAGGGTCTGTCGCATCTGTCCCCACTAAAGAAGCAGACGCAGGAAATACTTTGTCACCGGGAGAGGCGAACTCGACACTAGACAGCATCTGCACTGTTGTTGATAAGCCAAGCAAGCCAAACGACAGCTATTGTTCGGACACCACCGAAGCCCCAGCGGTCAAGGCGAACCCGGCAGGAATCAACACGCAGTCGAGCGCAGCGGAAACAGACCCGCTCAAGAAACGCAAAAATGCGCGCCGACTGCTAGGAAGGTTCAGGAGCCGCGACCCGAAGTCCCTCACGGAAAAGGAAGCGGCTAAGGTAGATAGGGCTCGAGCGGTCATAAAATCGACCGAAACAGTGTGGCGCAGCAGCCTCAGTGATAGGAGGCAGAACCAGACTGGGAAGGGTAAGCTGACTGGACCAAGGGAGAGAGGCCAACTGCATCTCGCCTTGAGTAGGTCGCAACCCGGAAAACCAGATGACGACTCAGCCAGGGACATGTCCATGGCTGAGCAGACGCCAGGATGCTCCAAGAAAGTTCTGCCAAAAGATAGTGTAGGGCCTAGTACATCACAGGCGCGGACCTCTGGAGGAGTCAGCGCGAGATTGACCGCAGCGAGGTCGAAGGGTCATTTGCGTCTCATCTCGAAAGCGGCCAATCCGAAGCGCCCTGTAGGTGTCCCAGGTAAGGATACGTCCAAACCTGAGATGACTCCACGATGCTCGAAAAGAGGTCGGCATGACGACACCCTCTCTCCGGTAGTAGGCAGGCAGGCGAAAAAGGCCAAATTTGCTGACAAGGTCAAGGAGGGCCTTCGTGTCGCAATCATCGACCATGGAAATCCAGAACGAAGGCTCACCGAAGACCAATGGAAGCTAATAGAACTTAGAATCCTGGATGGCGTCAACGAAGCCATCCTGAAAGCGAGTAGCACAGTCCCACTGTTCGGGCAGCTAACCACTTTTAAAGGGTTCAAAATAATGGAGTGTGACGATAAAGGGACCCTGGACTGGTTGAAGAACTTCGTTGTCAACACAGACGCACCTTGGTCAAATGCCGACCTGCGTGTCGTTGACAGGAAGGAGATCCTTAACCTCACCAGGCCCAAGGGTCGCATCCACATACAGGGACCATATTTACCCGTGGAAAGAATCGAGCGCAACCTGCAATTCCTTAACCCGGAGTTACAAAGCAGGGAGTGGAAGGTTCTGGAAACGGGAGAACACACCGAAAGTGGTATGGAAGTCCTTGTACTTCTCAGCCATAAATCGCTGCCGTTGCTCAGGAAGCAAAATTTTAAGGTCCGTGTTGGAATAACACGGTGTAAGCTTAGGCTACTGTCGGCAAAACACGGCAAGAAGGGCGAAGAAAAACCTGGCCGCCATGAAGATAATCCAACTAAATCTTCACCATAGTAAGGCGGCCAGCGCCAACCTTGTTATGCTTATGAAGCAACAAGAAATAGATGTCGCCCTAATACAAGAACCCTGGATTCACCGGGGTCAAATAAAAGGGCTGAATAACAAGGATTTGTTGGTGTACAACGTCAGCAAACCAAATAATAGTAAGATTCGAACATGTATTGTTGCTAGAAAAGAGATTAACCTATTTCTCCTATCTAGATACAGCAATACAGACCAAACAGTGGTCACATGGGAAAGACGAGGGAAGGCCACATTGATATTGGCGGCAATTTATATGCCGTCCGATTCGCAAGACAGTCCACCGTCCGAACTCACAAGTGCACTGGTGAAGGAAGCAGAGCGCAAAAAATGGGACGTCATTCTTGGCTGCGATGCCAACTCCCATCATGCTCAGTGGGGAAGCACTGACACAAATGTGCTAGGTGAGTCCCTTTTTGAATTTATCATTGAAAATAACTTGTTGATAGCAAATATTGGCAATGAACCAACGTTCATAACCAGGAATAGGCGTGAGGTATTAGATATAACACTATACAGCAACTCACAAACTCTCACTGTGCGAGAATGGAAAGTTTCCCCAGAAGCATCCTTCTCAGACCACAGGATTATAAAATTCCTAATTGACGAAAAGACGAACCCGTTAAGCAAATGCAGGAATCCAAGGAGAACAGACTGGGTAAAGTTCTCTGAAGAAGTATGCAAACATATTAAAAAACTGCAACGGCTGACATTAAGCTCACCGGAAGAAATCAACGTAGCCACAAATACTCTAAACACAGTTCTAAAGGGCGCGTTCAATAAAGCCTGTCCTCAACGGACAATAAAGAACAGGAAGTCTCCAACGTGGTGGACAAAAGATCTCCATAAGATCAGGCAGAAGACAAGAGCACTATTCAATGCGGCGAAAGTCACTAATTCCCCAACAGATTGGGATGCATACAAAACCAGTCAGCGGAATTTCAAAAAGGCCGTCACAAGTGCTAAACGCATGAGCTGGCGTTCGTTCTGTGATGACTTAGAAAACACTACCGAATCAGCCAGGCTTAGAAAAATCCTATCCAAAGAACCTGCAGTCCCTGGATATCTCAAGGACAGCGACGGAAACTGGACACAATCCTGTACAGAGACCCTCAGTCTCTTACTGAAAACTCATTTCCCGGGTTGTATCCCGAAACAGAGTGACACACAGGTTATGTATAATGTTCCGGCAACAGTTTCGACAGTTCCTGAAGGAGTCATAACTGACGACAAAATACACTGGGCAATTGACACATTCTCTCCCTTCAAATCCCCTGGAGGTGATGGGATATTCCCAATTATGCTACAGAAGACAAAGACCATTATCATACCGGTCCTCAAACGGCTTTTCATAAGCAGCCTGGAATATGGCTACATCCCAAAAGCCTGGCGGGAAGTGAAGGTAGTCTTCATCCCTAAGGCGGGAAAACCTAGCCACACCACTGCCAAGGATTTCAGACCCATTTTCATTTTGAAAACCTTTGAAAAACTGGTGAACATACATATTCGCGGTCGGCTAAATGACAACGTGATTTCCACTGCTCAACATGCCTACACTAAGGCAGAGGAGTCGAAACAGCGCTGCATGACGTCGTCAGCACTATAGAAAAATCACTAAAAGATAAAGAATACACACTAGCTGCGTTTTTAGACATTGAAGGGGCGTTCAACAATGTCAAAACATGTGCAGTAAAGAGGGCGCTGCAGAATTCCAACGTTGATCAATCTCTCACTAAGGTGATCATGAGTCTGCTCAATGAACGGAATATCAATGCGAGATTAGGTGACATTGACCTACAAGGAACTACCTCCAGAGGCACACCACAGGGAGGAGTCATCTCTCCCCTACTTTGGGTTCTCGTCATCATACCCCTGCAGGTGGCAGAGAGCGCGAAATATCTGGGAATAATTCTCGATAGAAAACTTAATTGGAAACTAAATGTCAATGAACGAGTTAAGAAGGCGGCGAATGCATTTTATGCATGCAACCGTATCTTCGGCAGAAATTGGGGACCTAACCCGAAGATAATTCTGTGGATGTATACGGCAATCGTCCGCCCTATACTTATATATGGCAATATAGTTTGGTGGCAAGCCACAAACAAGGCAACCAATCTAAAGGCAATGACAAAAATACAAAGACTGGCATGTATAGGAACAACTAGTGCGTTGAGAACAACACCGACTGCTGGGTTGGAAACGCTTCTTAACCTGCTACCTATGGATCTATACGTGCAAGAATCGGCTGCCAAAAGTGCGTTGAGGATAAGCCAGACAAAATGCTGGATCCCCAGTATATGTGGACACGCGCGAATCCTCAAGGAACACGTAGGGAGTGACGTCGACTCTGATTACATGTCACCCTACTTAGATTTCGATAAACCATTCTCTTGCCAGTTTCCGAGCAGGGAAGAATGGGACAGCAACAAACCCACGGAAACGACATCGATAGCCATCTACACTGATGGATCAAAGATGGAATGTGGAACTGGCGCCGGACTATTCTCAGAGGAACTCAGCATACATAGTTCAATCAGGCTTCCGGACTACTGCAGTGTTTTCCAAGCTGAGGTACTGGCGGTCGCGGAAGTGGCAAGCATGGTGTCAATAATGGCAGTACCACGGAATGATATTACCATATTTATTGACAGCCAGGCGGCTATCAAGGCAATCTCTAATAATGAGATAAAATCCAAACTAGTTCGCCGTTGTCGCGAAGAGCTCAAGGCTCTTGGCTCGCAGCATAATACGAATCTCTGCTGGGTTCCTGGACACAAGGACATAACCGGCAATGAGAGGGCTGACGAACTGGCAAGAAAAGGTTCTGCAATGGACCTAGACCAGGCACTTCAGTCGATCAAACCACCAATCTGCAGTCTCAGAGAACGAGTGGAATACAAGATCCGAATGAAAGCCAACATCAGGTGGAAAACACTAACCACCTGTGACATATCACGGAAGATGTGGCCAGAATACAACAAAAGCAGGACCAACGAACTTCTGCGATACGATAGAGTATCGCTGTCTAGGATTGTTGGCGCCCTCACTGGTCACAACCTTTTAAGAAACCACGCGATGAAACTAAATCTCAAGAACGACGACATTTGTAGAGGCTGCGGTGATGAGGAGGCCCACGAGGACACCCCTCACTTTCTCTGTCACTGCCCGAGTCTCTGTCACTTGAGGAATAGAACACTTGGAAGCTACTGCTTCCAGGATATCCAAGAACTCTCTAACGTCTCAATATCCAATCTTTACAGGTTTCTGAGGGCAGCGAGATGGTTGGACAAAGTCGAGTAACCACGGGAAGGATGATATAAAGCCAGTACAACACGGCTAACCCCTTCGAAGGGTATCACAATGGGTCCACAAGGACCTAAGTGGGGTGAAGAGGAGGCTACTCAGCTTCACCAACCCGTTAACCTAACCTAACCTAACAGTCACTCGACCACGCTCGTCATAAATACAAAGAGGGATAAGACAAATAAAAACTCAATTGACAAGTCTTCAACTGAAAAACCTGTATCCGTAAACACCACAGGAAAAGTAAATGTAGTGTCTAAAGTTGAAACACCTATTTCTATTCTGTCGAAACCGACATTAACCTCGTCAGAACAAAAAGTAGCTAAGCTTCATCCAATCATACCTTTACATGATAAACAGAGTACTTATGATCATATTAAAAATAAAATATTTAATGCAGTGCATGAATTGATAACACCTTCATGTACAACTAAACGTCCTAAACGGAACACGTAAAAACGTAGTAGATCGTCTATAAAACAGGCAATTTCTGGAATTGATAAACACGCTAACGATTTAAGACCATATGCAACTGTGTCTATTCTTGACAAAAGTTACAAGGGCTTACTCGATAGTGGTGCTTGCATGTCTTGCTTTGGCTCAAATGCAGCAAAAGAAATGTTAACTTCAGGCTTAGTTGAGCTAAAACGATTTGCAACGTACGCAACAACCGCAGATGGTAAGTATCAGCAAATCAAAGGATATGTTGAAACGAACGTAACTTTTCGTAATGTCACTAAAAAGTTAAAAATGTATGTAATACCTACTTTGTCACAAAACCTATATCTCGGAATTGACTTTTGGTCAGCGTTCAAGCTCGCACCAAATATAATTAGCGGAATAACTTCCACTAGTGATGGTTCAGATTCAGAACAGGAAGATGAGAATTTAACAACGGAGCAAGAACGTAAACTAGCTACCGTCATATCATGGTTTCCCTCGTTTGCAAGACAAGGACTCGGTAAGACGAATGTTGTAGAACACACGATCGAAATCGAACCAGGTGTAAAACCTGTGAAACAAAGATATTTTCCGATTTCACCAGCGATTGAAAAATTAGTACACGCTGAAATGGATCGTATGTTGTCACTCGGCATCATTGAAGAGTCGAATAGTTCCTGGAGTAGTCCAGTTGTACTGGTCCAGAAGCCAGGAAAAGTAAGACTTTGCCTTGATTCGCGGAAGGTAAATAGCGTCACAATAAAGGATGCATATCCTTTACCACACATCGATGGTATCCTGAGTCGGTTGCCCAAAACACGTTTTATTTCAAGTTTTTTTCTTGAAAGACGCCTTTTGGCAAATTCCGCCCAGCATAGCTTCACGTGATAAAACACCCTTCACTGTGCCAAATTGACTGTGCCGATTGATGGACCGTGTAATACCACCAGCACTGAAGGAACGTGTTTTCGTTTACTTAGACGATTTGCTGTTGCTCTCATCGAACTTTGAAGAACATATTCGTTTACTAATTGATGCAGCCCAACGGTTGAAGAATTCAGGACTCACCGTCAACATTGAAAAGAGTCGCTTCTGTCTAAAAGAAGTAAAATATCTTGGCTATATTGTAGGCCACGGAACATTGCGCACTGACCCAGATTCAAGCTATGACTTCATACCCAGTACCGACTAACGTCAAGCAATTGCGTCGCTTCTTGGGAATGTCTGGTTGGTACCGCAGATTTATCAAAAACGTTTCCGGAATAACCGCTCCGATGACTGACCTATTAAAGAAAGCCAAGGATTTCCAATGGAATGACGAAGCACAGAAATCGTTCGAGACAATCAAGACCATGTTGTCTACCGCTCCATTGTTAGCAAACCCAGATTTTAGTAAACCTTTCGCCATCCAATGTGATGCAAGTCTATGTGGAGTTGGCGGAGTTCTTATTCAGTTAGATAGCGAACAAAATGAATGTCCGATAGCGTACTTCTCGCAAAAGCTCAATAGCGCTCAGCAAAAGTATAGCGTTATGGAGTTAGAATGTTTAGCTGCCATTTTGTGTTTAAAAAAATTCAGACCGTATGTGGAAGGGCAACCTTTTAAGATCATAACGGATCACGCCAGCCTGAAATGGATCATGCAGCAGAAAGATCTTTCTGGACGTCTTGCGAGATGGTCACTTAAGCTGCAAGGTTATAATTTCAGTATAAAACACCGTCGTGGATCCGAAAATATTGTTCCTGACGCATTGTCCCGGGTCGAAGAAAGTGTAGTTTCCGCTGTTGACACTGATGAACCCGAGATCGACCTAGAATCAGAACATTTTAATTCAGAAGAGTACAACAAATTACGTACTCATGTAATCGCTAATAAGAGTATCTTACCTGATCTTGTTGTAATTGATAACTTCGTTTATCGAAGAACTCAATTTTACAACGGTGACGTTGAACGCCTGAAAAAATTACCACTAGTTTGATAGAACGTTTTCATAACCCACCAAACTTCTGCCATGCCGGTATAGGAAAAACGCTTGAAAAATTGAAGAGACATTTCTATAGGCCTAAAATGGTAGTAGATGTATAAAAGCAGACTAAAGCACCTAATAAAGTGTTACGAGCTCCTATGGGAAGCCAACCGAAATCCGATAGAATTTTTCAGAAATTATATTTGGATCTGATAGGACCTTACCCTCGTTCCAAATCAGGAAACATAGGCATTTTAATTGTTCTTGATCACCTATCGAAATTCCCTCTGTTGAAACCCATACCGAAGCTATGTGCTAACAAAATAATTGACTATCTAAAGGAAAGTGTGGTCCCTGTTTTTGGCGTTCCTGAACAGATTATAACTGATAATGGCTCACAATTCAAGTGCGAAGCATTAAATAACTACCTTAAGCAAAGTGGGATCCATCACACTTACACAGCTGTTTACTCACCCCAAAGTAACGCTTCGGAGCGAGTAAATCGTTTCATCATATCTGGAATTCGTGCTTACTTGAAAGCCGATCAGAAACGCTGGGACGAGTGTATTCCTGATATTGCTGCAGCACTTCGTAGTTCGTATCACCAATCACTTGGTTGTTCACCCTACTTTACACTATACTGTCAGGAAATGGTAACTCACGCTTCAATGTACCTACAAAATATTTAGGAATTTAAATTCTATAGAGACAGGCGAATGTGTATTACATCCAAAAGATAAATTACAGCTCATCCGGACAAGTAGTCTTTCGTCGCTCATTTGCCCAAAGTGTCGGCAACACTTGTTACAAAATCAAAGATGATTCCGGCAAAGTAATGATGTATCATACAAAGGATATAAGAATATGAGCACCCAGCTTTGTGTTTCCATATGTATCGAGATACATATCCACACAAACCTGTTTTGTACTGTGCACTGTATTTATTTTCCATAGGAAAATATTCAGTATAAAATTTTTTTTTATTTTCTACCATTAAAATATTTTCTTTTGTATGGCAACACCTCATCATGACAAAAATTATTCAATTCGTCAAGTTCAATTTAATGGTCTCGCTCTTTTGAGTAAATTCCCCTTTTCGTATAACACTTTACACCAATTATCAAGTGTGGTGAATATCTTTCCTGAGCGAAATCCATATTCTCGCACGTATATTTTTCTCTTTCACACACATGAGTGTCGTACAAACATTTCTGCCATCGCATGACTTGCGATGAGAGAAATTAATTTTTTTAAGTATGCATGCTTTGTGACGCCAACTTTTAATATTTTTGTGCAAAGAGATCGGCATGATCATGCTGTGTGAAATCGAGAGTTGACGATGGAAATTTACCCATGAGAAAGCAGTAGGTAAGGCATGCATCTGCCAATAAGATTTTCTTGACATGGAGAAATATAAATGCACCACGCCGATTCATTTTTCGTCAGTTGGAATCGGATAAGCAGAAGCGTAGAAGCATAAGCTCTAGTGAGCAAAACATTAAATTCATTTTTTTTTGTGGAAAAGTTTTCTTGTGTGTGATTCAGTCACCACGTGTAAATTTCTTTTGTGCCACGAGGCAATGCACCAAAAATTAATCTTGTGTTTCAAGTTAATATAGGGTAAAACCCCCATTACTGAGCCCCCTTAAGGATAGTTTTGAGTTTGCTGCTTTTGCAAAATTAATTGTTTGCATGTATCGGAACAATTATTTCATTAAATTATAATGTGATTAATTCTAATTTGATACAACTATTTACTTTTTTGCTAGTTTTGGTAAGATTTAAATAAAAGGAAAATAATTATAAAAAGCGAAGTAGTCCAGTAATAAGCCCCCCTGTTCCTAATTTGAGCTCTTACCGTTCCAATAACGAGCCCCCATATAAAACCATTTTTTTGTTTGCTTTTTTTTTATAAAGTTATCGTCACTTTTAAAATTGTTCAAATATTTATTGCCAGTTTTATTTAAGAACATTTAATTTTATAAACTAAATAAATAAGTAAGTAGGAACTTCATAGGTAAATCTTATAAAACACAAATTATGTAGTATTAGACAAACAAATTAAAGTATTAAAAAAAAAGCATAAACTAGACTATTTTGCACCTTTTGCAGCTAAAAAATTCAATATCGTTCGACATATTTTCAGCGCATTTAACATGATACTGTTTTGAGCATATGAAACATGAAATATTGCCCCGCAATCAAAACAAAGCCCAGTTTCAATGTATTCTTTACATATATTTTCTTCTTTTTCAGGAACAGGTTCATAGTCTCGTTTACGTTCATTTTCCCTAGGTTCTTAGGCGGAGGGGGATGCTCAGATAAAGATGCAACGTCTTGGAAAGCCTCTTGAATGATTCTCAAAAATCCAGTTTACAATTTAAGAATTGTCAACGGTCCTTTTTGGTTTTTAAAGGAACTTTTGGAAGGAAAGGTTTATGCACCCGATTTTGAAGAGTGGGTCTTGGAATATTATAACATCTTGAAGCAGCATGTATTGAGAGACCATTTTCAATATCTTCTTCTAGATTATTTTCTCTTTACATCCATTTTAAAGATTTGAAAATTGGTAAATCTACGAGTTAGTGTAAATAAGCGATGTAACATCTCAATACCTATGGGAAAAAGCCCCAGCGTATTTCAAGCAGAACTCCATGCCATTAAAGATTGCGCAAACCTTATATACAATTCAGGCATTAAAGGCGCCAACATCCATATATTCACGGATAGTCAAGCAGCTATAAAAGCACTTAGCTCACACATTATTGACTCAAAATCAGTACTACACTGCTTCGATTCCCTCCAAACACTTAGTTACAGGAACAAAACCAGTCTATGGTGGGTCCCCGGACATAAGGGAATTGAAGGAAATGAAAAAGCCGATGAACTAGCCAGAAATGGCTCGGAAACTCCTTTCATTGGACCTGAACTATTCTGTTCGATTCCCAAATCAGCTATAAATCTGGCTATAAAAAGCTGGGAGCAAAACAAATGTACTTCGTATTGGGAGAATATCCCAGGCCTATGACAGGCCAAAAGAGCTATTCAGCCCTTCAAAGCAGATGCCAGAAAGATACTAAATCTTCGCAGGCATGATATTAAAAATCTAGTATACCTACTAACGGGCACCACGGTCTGCGATATCACCTAAATAAAATGCATTTAGTCGACTCACCGGAGTGCAGACTATGTCTAGAAGAAGACGAAACAGCCGAACACATAATAGGTGAATACCCGGGGCCCGGCCCTTTACGGCATAAGAAGGAAATCATTTTCCAGGGAAGTAATAAGTACCGAAGAACTAAGAAATTCCTCTGCTGAATGTATGATCAGATACATTAGGAAAGTATAAGCGCTACTAATCTAAACATATATCTGACGTCAAGCACAATTATAGATCTTTTAGGTCGACGTGCATCCTAATGCTCCGGCAAGTCAGAAGTTAAAAAAAATAAGCAATGTGAAAAATAAAAAAAAATGTATTTCCCAATTAATAATAAGATATGTAGTATATAACATACCTACATTTTACATAATACACCCATAAAATAGGCATAATAATACATAGTGTTGTAGGTATGGTATAGGTACCTACATCTGAATAATTTTATTATTTAGTAGCATTTACTCGAAGCTGCGCTTCCATTGGAGAAGAAGCTAGTTACCTTGTGTGCTTTGATATGCGCTCGATAGATGAAAGAAAATGTTCCCCATAGATATTGAATCCCCTTTTCCCGCCGCTAATTACTCGAACCCAAGCAAAATTTCCAAAACAAAATTTTAAGTTAGACTTTCTCTAAATCGGTCCTAAATGTTCAACTTGACCATACAAATTTATTTGTTTTAAAATATCAGATTCCTGGGCGTTGATCACTAATGGCCATTCAGTCATCAGGACAAACTGTTTTTACCTACATTATATGAGATAACTAAGTTTGGTGCGAAATTGATTTGATATAAAAATTGGCCTGGCTCATAAATGAAACATGGGTTTTTGGTGTTTGCCCAATAGTGAGCCCCCCGGGCTCATTTTTGGATTTGCTTGTTTCAGATTCCCAATTGTGAGCCCACACTATATTTTAATAAAGAAGCATTTTTTTTTAACTTTTAATATGAAAATATGTACAACGGAGTCTAATAGTTAATACAAACATATATTAGTTAATATAAAATATAAGGAAAATACTTAATCTTACTTACTTACTTACTTACTTACTTAGATGGCGCTACAGTCCGGGGTGGACCTGGGCCTCAACCAACACGCCTCTCCAGTTAGCACGATCTTTGGCTAACTGCCTCCAGTTGCGCACTCCAAGTTGGTTGAGGTCCCCTTGCATTTGTGCGCGCCACCTAAGGCGAGGTCTTCCTCTACTGCGTTGTCCCTCCGGGTTGGAATCGAAGACTCTTCGGGCCGGAGCGTTGGTGTTCATTCGCTCTAGATGTCCTAGCCATCTTAGTCGACTAATACGTACTTTTCTGACAAGGTCGATGTCGCTGTACAGCTCGTAGAGTTCGCTGTTAAATCTCCTTCTCCAAAGCCCGTCAACGCAAACGGGACCGAAAATCACTCGAAGAATTTTGCGTTCGAAGCGACCAAGGAGATCTTCATCCTCTTTTGACAACGTCCATGATTCTGCGCCATAAAGCAGGACTGGGATGATGAGGGTCTTATATAGAGTCTCCTTGGTGTTTCTCGACAAGGCCTTACTAATCAATTGCCTTCTTAGGCCAAAGTAACAGCGGTTGGCAAGTGTAATTCTTCGCTTGATTTCTGATGTGATGTCATTTTCAGAATTAATAACAGAGCCGAGGTAGACAAAGTCCCGAACTACCTCAAAGTTATAGCTGTCTATCGTGACGTTCTGTCCGATTCGTCGATGTTCCGTTCACACAGTACGGAAGACAGGATTTTGTAAGCGATGTTAAGGAGACTGATGCCTCTATAGTTGGCGCAGTTTAGAGGGTCTCCTTTCTTATGGACCGGGCAAACAATGCTGAGGCTCCATTCTTCAGGCATACTTTCCTCTGACCAAATTTTAGAAACGAGTTGGTGTATGCTCTCTACCAAGTCATCCCCCGCTGCCTTAAAAAGCTCGGCCGATAAACCGTCCGGTCCTGCAGCTTTGTTGGACTTTAGCTTGGATATTGCTATCCGTACCTCATTTTGGTCAGGTGGGCGGAAGTCTTGGCTTTCATCGCCCAGGTTGAATGGTTCATTCTTATTAGTATCATTTCCTATGATAATATAAAGTGGCAACCCTCATGCTCTCTTATATACAATGTCATACTTATCCTATGTACTTAGTTACTCATTTTTCTTTTCTTTTTATAACTTACTCAAATACATGAAGTCAAACTGAACGGTCGTTTTTCTTACAAGGGTTATGGGCCCAGATCAAACACGTTTTCTTCATTGTTAAATAAAAGTTTTTAATTTTGTCGTTGGTCGATAAAAATGAGTGCGATTGCTCAAATAGAAAAGTTGTCCGCGGAGAATTATGCTACGTGGGTCATACAGATGAAAAGTCTGTTAATAACGCTGGATTTATGGAATCCAATTATAGTGAAGTGCCCAGCCGAAGCTGCGGAGAGGCTAAAGTGGGAAAGTGTAGACCAAAAAGCGCTTGCTACTTTAACGTTGTGTATAAAGCCATCGGAACTGATACATGTGAAAAAGAGCAAATCTGCCAAAGACGCTTGGAACGCGCTGCGAGAAGTCCATCTCGGTCATCGCCCTGCGCGTAAAGTCGCGCTGTTTAAAAAACTTGTTCGGTTTCGCCTACAGCCTGGAGAACAATTCGCAACAGAAGTGAATGAGTTTTGCAAAACCGTAGATGACTTGAAGGAGATAAAGGTAGATATTCCCGATGACCTCATTAGCATTTTTTTTCTATGCAGTTTGCCTGAAGAAATGGATACCTTTGTGGTAGCTATGGAAAGCCGGGATAATTTGCCAACTTTGGAGCAGCTGAAGATTCGGGTCATTGAAGAAATGCATCGACGTGGGGAGAAGCATGCATCTAATTGCGAAAATGTTTTTACGGCAAAAACCCCTCAATGGAAAAGGGATGCGGAGAAGAAAAACTCAGGTGGTGAACAGGAAGCCATGGGTCAACACTCAAAAGGGCCAGCACATGGTAAAATACGGGACATGCGTAAGTTTAAATGTTACAGTTGTGGAAAGAGAGGTCACGTACGCGCGCAATGTAGATACAGTAACCATAATGAGTCATCTCTTTCAGTTCTCGCAGTCTTACAGCCGCCTATAAAAGAAAACGAGCACAATACATGGATTTTAGACAGCGGTGCATCATGTCATATGTGCAGCACTAAAAAACAGTTTTTATCGCTACACACATATGAGAAAAAGACAATGCTCGCATCGGGTGATTGCGTAACTGCGAAAGGGATAGGAAATGTCAAAGCGAAGACCGGTAAAAATAATTTGCTGTGGAAAGAAGTTCTGTATGTACCGGAATTGAACTCGAATTTTCTGTCGGTGAGTAAAATTATAAGCCATGGGAATATTGTGGAATTTGGTGAAAAAAGGGCATTCGTGAAGAAAACATCTGGAGAAATTTTATTTGATTTGGAACAAGTAAATGGAATTTATATAACGCATTTTTTGGACTGTTCGAAAGAAAGTTTGAGCTCTGTAGTCAGGTTAAACGATTCAAATTCGCCTTTACATTTATGGCATAGAAGATTTGGCCACTTAAACATTAAGGATTTATTGTCGTTATCGAAACGTGATATGGTTCGCGGGTTGAAGGTGCACCCTAAGTCAAATTTTTCGTGTACCACCTGTGCAATCTGTAAGATTAGTGCAAAGCCTTTCCCAGTATTTCCCCACGTCAATTCAACCAAAGAACTTCAACTGGTACACACCGATATTTGCGGCCCTATGCGTATCTCGTCACAAGGTGGGTCTCGATATTTTATTACCTTCATTGACGATTTTTCACGATATACTCACGTCCAGTTTATTAAAAACAAGTCAGAAGCATTTTCTGCGTTTAAACATTTTTTAATCAAAGCCGAAAAACAAACTGGTTGCAAACTTAAATGCCTTAGAAGTGATAATGGTAAAGAGTATCTCAATTCCGAATTTCAAAGTTTCTTAGCCCAAAATGGTATTCTACATCAAACCACCGTCACCTACACTCCACAGCAGAACGGTATTGCTGAGAGAGCCAATCGCACGCTGGTGGAAATGGCACGTTGTCTTCTAGAGTCTTCAAAGCTGTCTCAAAGTTTATGGTCCGAGGCGATCAACACAGCTGCATACATAAGAAATAGGTCACCGACCAAAGTTCTAGACCAAATGACACCTTATGAGCGTTGGAAGGGTAAAAGGCCATCAGTGTCGCATTTCAGGACGTTTGGTTGTGAGGTAGTAGCGCTCGAAAAAGGACGGAAAAGATCAAAGTTTCTTCCCAAGGGAACTCAGCTTACATTTGTTGGATATGCGGATACAACAAAAGGTTACAGGTTATACAACAGAAAGACCAGATCAATAGTAATAGCTAGGGACGTAAAATTTTTCGAAGACACCTTTTACCAGGAAGGAATAGAATCGAATAAGAATGAACCAAATGACAAATTTTTTCTGTATACTGAAGACATAGCGACAAAAAATGATAAGGATGTAGATGAGAGTGTAGATACACTAGATGATGAATTTGCTGGGGGCCAGGAAGAGGCGTCAGTACAAAAAGAGTGTAGATCAAATGTCCAGAAGGAGGAAGAGGAAAGGAGGCATGTCAGGACTTTAAGGAGTGGGAAAACATTTTCTAACTCTTTAATAACGGAAACTCTCTTTGGAGTAGTGGCAAATCCGGTTACAGTCACAGAAGCGCTGGGATCTATTAATGGCCAGGAGTGGCGAAATGCCATGGAAAACGAGTATAAAGCCTTATTAAAAAGTGAAACTTGGGAGTTAGTTGACTGTCCTCCAGGAAAAAATATTATTGGCTCGAAGTGGGTATTTTCAACAAAGTCAAATCCAGATGGCTCGATAAGTAAGTACAAGGCCAGGTTAGTTGCACAGGGTTTCCTACAAAGAGAAGGCGAAGATTATTTTGAAACTTACGCACCTGTGGCAAGGTATTCAACTATACGTATGATCCTTGCGCTAGCCGCCCAATATTCCCTACTTGTTAACCATATTGATATCGTTGCAGCATACTTGAACGGAGAGCTAGAAGAAGAAGTTTTCATGCGGCAACCAGAATCGTTTGTGGACGGAAGTAATCCCAACAAAGTATGCAAGCTTAAAAAGTCATTATACGGACTCAAGCAATCTGGCAAAAATTGGAATACGAAAATTAATTCGGTATTGACCATCATGGGTTTCACGAGATGCAAAGCTGACAGTTGCGTTTATGTCATGACGGGAAAAAACGAAATCAATATAATTGCGTTATACGTCGATGATATCATACTCGCATGTACTTTGGAGACATCGATGAAAGAGATAATAGCAAAGTTAACTGAGCAAGTCGAGGCGGAGGATCGAGGACCTATAAAATGCTATTTAGGAATGGAAATCGAACGAAAAGGACTACGAGGAGAAATAACTATTCATCAAGCCAGTTATGTCACTACACTTATGCAACGTTGGAACATGCTGGAATGTAAAGGAGCAACTACACCTCTTCCCGGTGGAACAATTCTACAGAAGTGCGAAGAAAAGGACTGCTCCGGTTTTAACGTAAAACAGTATCAGGCCTTAATTGGAGGACTTACATATTTAGCCATTATATCGAGGCCAGATATTGCCCACACTGTGTCGAAACTGGCTCAATTTCACAGCCATCCACACCAAGAACATTTTACCACGGCGAAGCATGTTCTTCGTTATTTAAAAACTTATCCGAAGGGTATGTCGACTTATAAATCATTAAATCCAAATATTGTTTGCTTCACAGATGCTGATTGGGGATTCAATCTGGTGGATCGGAAGTCCTATAGTGGATTGGTGTTATTTTTGTCTGGTGCCCCGATTGCATGGGAATCGAAAAAACAATCAATCGTTTCACTCAGTTCCATGGAGGCAGAATACATCGCACTGTGCCAAGGAGCTAAAGAAGTCGCTTTTCATCGCAACTTACTACGTGAAATGGGTTTTGTTGAAATCGTCAAAGGAGCTACGGAGATCTATTGTGATAACCAAGGGGCTATTTTTGCCGTCAAAAATCCGTCAACAAAAAGTCGAAGCAAACACATAGATATAAAATTTAATTATATTAGAGACATAGTTTTAAAAAATGAAGTCGACATAAAGTATATACCAACGAAAGATAATATATCTGATATTCTAACAAAAAGCTTGAATTTTAGAAAACATAAAGATTGCTGCGAATTGTTAACTATTAACTTTGCCTAAATTTAATCATTGCAATTTTAAATTTTACAATTTCCAATGCTGTAAAAAATATTTTGAATGCATTTGGGTTGAGGAAGAGTTTATTAGTATCATTTCCTATGATAATATAAAGTGGCAACCCTCATGCTCTCTTATATACAATGTCATACTTATCCTATGTACTTAGTTACTCATTTTTCTTTTCTTTTTATAACTTACTCAAATACATGAAGTCAAACTGAACGGTCGTTTTTCTTACAATTCTGCCTGACAGCGGAATTTGTGTCGTCTTCGCCGTTTAACAGTCTACAGAAATGGTTTTTCCATGTCCTCAGCACCGACTGTGACTCTACTACAAGGTTTCCTTGTTCGTCTCTACAGGTCTCTGTTCGGGTCTTGTTCCCGTGACACGTTCTTTTTACCTTTTGGTAAAACTTCCGAACATTGTTCCTGGAGTAGCACCTCTCTATTTCCTCGATCGCGCGCTTCTCATGCTCTTTCTTTTTCCTCCGGAGAAGCCGGTGTTCTTCCCTCCTTTTTTGCTCGTAGAGCTCACGAGCTGCTCTCGTCCTTCTCTGCAGCGCCGCTTTGTAGGCCAGTTGCTTTGCTGCATGTGCTTGCCGGCACTCTTCATCAAACCAGGGGTTTTGCGGTGGTGGTCGGGTGAAACCTAGCACATCAGTTGCGGCTTTTCTGATGGCTTCTTGGCATCGATGCCACTGGTCTTCAGCACTTGATGCTGGCTGTACAGGAATTCTCGAGAGGTTGAGGGAGACGCGATCGGCAAAAGTTCTGGCGGTTTGTTGCGTTTGTAGCCGTTCAACGTTGAATCTCCTCACAGTATTTCCTCGTTGTTGTGGTGTCTGGGATATCCGCATACGTACCTAGGCTACAACAAGGTAGTGATCCGAGTCTATGTTGGCCGCTCGGAAAGTTCGGACATCTAGAATACTGGAGGAGTGCCTTGCGTCGATCGCAACATGGTCAATTTGATTGACCGCTTGATGGTCTGGTGACCGCCATGTTCCTTTGTGAATGTTGAGGTGTGGAAACCGTGTGCTTGCTATAGTAACATTACGTCCCGCAGCAAAGTCAATTAGCCTAAGTCCGTTTCCAGACGTGGTGTCGTGTAGGCTGTGCTTTCCGATTGTGCTACCAAAGTTGTCCTCCTTTCCTATTTTGGCGTTAAAATCACCTAAGACAATTTTAACGTCGTATTTAGGACATTGCTCATATGTTTTGTCGAGGAGCTCATAGAAACATTCTTTGGTAGCGTCGTCTTTATCTTCTGTGGGGGCGTGAGCGCATATCAGGCTGATGTTGGCGAATTTAGCCTTGATGCGGATAGTTGCAAGGCGCTCACTTACGTGTCGAAAGCTCAAGACTTCTTGCCTAAGTCTGCCGCTTACAACGAATCCGCATCCAAATAGACGCTGCTTCTGCTCTCTGTAGCAATCACCGTAGTAGATGTCACAGGTTTTCATCCTTCTTTTGCCTGGCCCATCCCACCGCACCTCCTGAATGGCGGTGATATCTGCCTTGTACCAGTCTAGGGCCTCCGCTAATTGTTCGGCTGCACGCGGTCTGTTCAGGGTTCGAACATTCCACGTGCAGACCCGAACGTCATTGTCCTTTTTTCGTTTTGCAGGGTCGTCAACAGTGAATCCATTCGTATCCGAGGCTCTTGGTTGCTTCGTAACCATTATTTTTTCCGTGGTTGGGTAGTCAACCCCACGCACAACCCCCAACCTGGAGGACCAGGCCCTAAGATAACCCTAGGACAGCGGGTCGGATACTCCGTTGTCAGTAACCCACTTCGGGGATATGAGTGCTGCCGTTGGCCCATAAAGGGTTCATCCGCCACCATCTCTATTTCAGCACCCTGACTAGTGCTGAAAATCCTTACAGACCTTTGCTCCAAATATGTCAGAGAAGCTCACGCAAGGTATCTGCCATCTCGACTGTTGACAACACCGTTGATTCAGTCTTGTGTATTCATCCGCTGTATGTCCTCTTTCTGAGGGGCTCATGTAAGACCTCTGAGACTCGTTCAGTTAGTCATTCCGACAGAGCATTATAGTGTTGCTATTTTCTTCGTGTTCAACACTCGCGCTTATAAGTTTAGCAAGCCAAGCCCGGTTGAGCGAGACCAGTACCCGGTGGTTACCACGCGGAGGTAAAATAAGCACAATTGATGTGTATGAAAAAGTTGCAACAGCTGGGCACCGCCAAGTTGATGCCAATCAGCGCCTACCCGATTCATACACACCCAACCACCTTAATACTTAATCACTAGCTTTATATAAAGAGTTTGTTAAGAAAACTGTTTATAAACACAATCGCACAACACACGAAGGATATTTCCGCAATTACCGATTTTTTTTCACCAATTGAAGTGACATTTTATAGGAAAACAATTTACAGAATACAGGTAAAGAAGTAACGGAAGACTTTTATTAGAACAAAAATGTATTTTTAATAACAGGTGCTTAGCTTTGGAGCGAAATGCAGACAGGGGGCTCATTACTGGTGGGGGGCTCAGATTAGGGTCCTTTACCCTAATTCAGTGGTATCCTGAAACAAAATCAGCAGCATATCAATTTGGAATAATTTTCTACCCCCCTCTTTGAGGTAAGCTGTTTTATATACATATATATAAAAAGTGCGCAGTTGACCAAGAACGCGTTTTCTTTTTCCTTTTCTTTGGTCTCCTGCAGGGTTTTAGTGCCAGAATTAGTGTGTTTTTTCTTTCATGCAGAATTTTACTGCAAAGAAATATTTTGTGCCAGAATTGTGTGTAGAATTTAATTGCACCAATTCATACACGACGTATTTCTTGTTGCTACATTTTAGCACGAGATTTGTTTTCGGTCACGAAATGCAGAATTTTTACGCTGCAAAACTATCTGCGCATCACCGTTAAATGGCAAAATTTGCTATACCGTTATTGCGGATGTTCGACCACGTGTTATCACGCGCCAGCAGTCCAATCACCGTTAACCAACGAGGCTCCGTTGTCGCATGTATTATTCTGCAACGTGCCACCTAAACATTTGTAAGAAATTTACTCGGCAAAGCATTCAGCGTACCGGTAAATACAACACCGCACAATTTTTGGCGTCGACTTTTTCCGCCCAACGTTTCTTTACACCGCTTGGTACACCAACACCAGTTTTGGAAGCCAACTGTAACCGTTAACCGTTAGAAGACACCACTTGAAGACCACGCTATCCGTTCAGCGACGAAGCTGTTAATCACCAACAATTTGTGAAGTGTATCTTTGTAACTTGTGTGTCGTTTTCTATCTTTAATTTTGTTTTAACTTTAAGATCCAGCAATCCGCATTTTGTTTGGCGAGATTGGCTAAAGAATTTTAACGTAAATTATCTTTTAATAAACGTTAATATACTTTAATTGTTTAAATGCTTAGTTTTAAGATTCTTTTTGCATTAGATAAGCACCGCAAAGAAGTAAATGTGTCTTTGTATCGATTAGTTACATATCCTCGTGTACTAAGTCGTATATCTTTTCTCGCGAAGAGGCGATTAATCACATAAGTGTTAGTGCGTATCTCTTATTTTTATCGTACAATAACTTTTCCATTTACTTCGTTGCAACGTATATCTATATGATAGTATAAGTCTTTTACTTTTAAAGTTTCGTTTAAGATCCTTCTGATCACTTTAAGATTTAACGTAATAGATAATAAGTAATAATTAGATCCAATGGGACGTTTTCCGTTAGGTAACTTATATATATATATATCCAGGTAGGGTTAATAACATCTTTCCTAACAGAATAGTGACAACGTATCCTCGACGGCAGGCCTTCCTTCGATGGATCAGTTTCGCTTCGTCAGATTACTCGGTAAGTAAACTTTTGCCTATATTTGATATAACCAAGATATATATATATACATTTGAAGTATACCTTCTGTATACTGCATTTTACGATGATCCCTTCTAATTATATTTTAGTTGATAAATATTTTCATTGATATAAAAATTAATTTGACCATAATGTTTATAAGTAAATAAACACCCCTTTTACAGGGTAATGAGCACATAAACAGTCGAGTTTGTGTCCATTTATTTATGGGGCCATTCATGAGTATCCTTTTTATTTGATTCGAATGTGCCATTGGTAGAGCGGGTATACGATGACCAAATTACATCTTCGGTCACCCTCAAGATCTAGTCCGCGCGATCCTCTACGAAACCTCTTTCCTATCTTTCTTCTCTCTTGCTATCGAGCATAATTTATTTATGTGACATTGGGAATTTATAAGTCGGCAAAACCCACGCCAGGCTGAAGCACGGTCGGAAATTAAAAAGCAAGGTGCTCGAGACCGCCGATGAATCTGAGATTTCGTTATTCGAATATCTCAACCCAAGTTGTTGTTACAATTCTCCCAGTGCTAACCCACATATTTAATACTGTTTTAATGACATCTTGTGTTCCTAGCGCTTGGAAAATCGCTAAAATAATACCTCTTCCAAAGACAAAAGGAACTTCGGAAACACCACCTGAATTTCGTCCGATCTCTATTAGTAGTATGGGAAATGCCGGTTTCAGCACAGTTTTCAGACACGGATAAAATATAGGATACAAAGCCAATATTTTTTTTAAAATATTGCTAAAACATCAATAAAAATGAAAAACTGCCATATACTTAATAAAAATTATTGTTCTAATACAGAATATGCCTACAGTATAAATGTCCAATATTTTATAAAAAATTTTATAAAAATTGAAAGTTGGGAGACAGGAAAATTGTATACCACCTCAAAACAATTGTCTCCCACCTATCATGGGGATTTATGGTAAAGTAAATCAAAGAAAGTTACTACTTTTAAATGTAGGGTGATGAGTATATGTAGATAAAATTTATTAATCAAAGAAAGTTACTACTTTTAAATGAAGGCTGATGAGTATATAAGGCTAGATAAAATTTATTAAGAAGTTAGTAGAAGAAAGTTACTACTTATCAAGACCCCCACATTTAGCTGTTCCATTTTTAGCGCCCCCGGAAATTTCGGGACCGTCAGATTTAATTTCAAGTCCCATATATTCAAGTAACTCAAATCAGATACCTAATCAGTTTCATGAAAAAAAAGAGAGTTATCAAGACTCCTTATTTAGCAAGAATTTAAAAAAAAAGAAAGTTTTTTTGGAAGATTTTTTAAAAGGTTTAAAACATTTTTTATTTTCTTAATAAAAATTTAAATTAATAAATACAATTAAAAAAAATAAAAAAATAAAAAGATGGCAAGTGGACTTGAAGCATATCATAATTTTCTTTCTCCTGAAAATAATGATAATAATATTGAGGATGGGGATTTCATTCAGTATAGAAAGCTTTTATCCAAAAGATTTAAAAAAGACACATTTTTTGATGTCATGACTATATTTCAAGCAGTTAGTAAAAGATTCCGATTTACTTTCTATGATAATGGTAAAATCTAACATAATAACTATTTATATTTAAAAGATATTAATGAAGTTAACAAATGTTTTATGAAACTTATGAAAGTAAACGAAAAAAAAATTAAAGAAATTGAAAGAAAATATAAAACTACTGTTGAGCCACATAAACAAATTAATTACACTTATATAAATAGTTACTATTTATTAAATACTCTATCAGCTTATTTAATAGAAAAATACGAAAACGAAGATGATAAAGAAATGTGCGTAAATGAATTATTTGAATTAAATTTTACAAAATTAATAAAAGATCCAATATTTATTAAATATTGTGAAAAATTTAATGAAAATGAAAAAGATAATAATTACAATTTATTGAATTAAAAAATATTCATTACACAATTTTACTTACAAAATAATATTATTATATATACAATAGATAAAGTTTACTACTTCTTTAAAAGGTTAACACTTTTTTTATTTTTCTTTATAAAAATTTAAATTAATAAATAAAGAAATTATTTTGGGTTCCAAAATCTCTAAGAAATTTACTAAAAAACAAAAGGTTACAAATATTTTAGACAAAATAGTTATAGACACTATGGGTGAAGAAGCAGAAGAAGAAATTGATGAATTTATTACCAATAGTGAATGCTTTAAAGATTTAAAGGAAATATCTAATCGTAATATTGATATAAATAAACTAAAAGATAAATTAAAACCTTTTATTAATGATGAAGAAATTATGGATATTCTAACTGATGCGTTACGTAAAATGTGTAATTACTGTACAGTTACACGATCAAGTTTTCAATTTCTTCTAGATAACTACACAGAATCGTAGAATAACTAAAAAAATATTTGTTAAATGTATATTAAAATTCAGTTTTTTGTAATTCAAATTTATAAAATTTACCTAAAATTGGTTCATTATTCAAATCTTTTATTGAATAAGTAATAGGATGGGTTAAATGAATTTCATTAATTACAAAAATTTCATGAGTCCAATTATTTTTATATTTGTTTTCAAACATTTTTTTAAAAGCTGAAATTCTTACTCTATCTCCCATGCTAAATACTTGTTTTTCATTTAATTCTATAACAGGATACATTTTATTTAAAATTTCTTTTTCATTATCTTTGTTAACTTCACACGGACGCATCCCAATTGTTCTATGAACATTTTTATAATTATATTCATGTAAAATGTTATTAATAACATCAATCCAATTAGTATTTTGTTGAATTTCAAATTGAATTTTCAGTTTTTCATTTATTGTTCTATTAAATCTTTCAACAATTGAAGATTTTTTCTCACTAAAAGTTTGATACATTTTTATATCATATTTATTCAATACTTTAGTAAAATTTGAATTTAAAAATTCTTTCCCAGAATCAGTGTGAAGTAATTTTGGAGGATTAGGAGCTTCTTTAATAATTTGAGAAAATGCATCTGCGACACACTTCCCATCTTTCATTTTTAATGGTTTTATCCAAGCAAATTTTGAAAACGTATCAATAACGTTTAACATATATTTATACCCATTATTTATTTTTGTGTCAACAGTTGTCATAATAAGTAAATCAGCAGCCCATAATTCATTTATACCTTTAGTAATAATTTTTCTTCGCTCAAAATTTTTTCTTACAGGTTTATGTAATTCTTTAGCTATTTCTAATTCCATTATAAAAATTATTAAATTTATTTATAAATAAATGATGAATAATAAAATTTCTGATTCGGATTTAAAAACATATCTTAAAACTGCAATAGAATTGAAAAATAAATTCAAAGAACAAAATCTTAACAGAGTAATAAAACATGATAAGATAAAAGAAGATTTTCAATCAATTATATCACCATTAAACCAATCTACTGAAAATAGCCACAATTTAAATGAAGGATTAAAAAATTTAAAAATGAGTTTAAATGAAGCTTTACCATCAGCAAATAATTATTTAAGAGCTATTAAAGAAAAACAGGATGAGCAAAGTGATCAGGTAAAAAAACTGCAGTATGATTTTTCAAAATTACTACCATCAACATCAAAACAGCCAGAAATTGTTATATCTAGCCCACAAAGTATTGAAAGTAAAGAATTTTATTCACCATTATATAGTACTCCAATTTCAAAGAAAAGCATTGATTTTGATGATCATTCATTAACTCCTATACCATATATTGAAAATGGAATCGGAACTACCGCAGGATAATATTTAACTATGAATTCTTCAAAAACAAAAATTTGTGATAATAATTATGGAATAAGAACTGAAACTGGAAAGGATCTTTGGATTGGGGATTCCCAAATTAAAATAAATAATAATGATATTATTCTAAAAGGTAAAACATATATTGGAACTCCAGGTTTATGGGAATTATTAATGTTAATAGAACCAAATGATGAATTAATAACAAAAAAAGATTTAGAAAATTATGAACACATTATTTTAATAACATATGCATACGCCCGTAATAATGATAAATCTTCAAATTATATTAAATCAAATGCTGGAACTAAATATATGAATTATATAAAACCTATATTAGAAAAAAATAAAATTTTAAAAAAAGAGAAAACTGGATCAGGAATAGAACAAAATTTTAAAATTTATACAAAATCTCCAGTTGAATATGTTTATTGGAATGATATTGATGAATTAAAAGCCAGATTATTATTACTCATTGGTGAAAATGAGGCAGGCAATGATAGTCCTAAAATCCATAATGAAATTATGAATATAATTGAAGAACTAAGAGAAGAAAATATAATTTAATTTTTTATATTATATAAATGGGTATTGATAAATTTGGTAGAAAAAATAATCATTCGAATAATCCAGGTTCTTCTATTTTGAATAATAAAATAAAAATATTGGAAAGCGAATTTTCAAATTTAAAAACAGATATTAATAAAGACATTGAAATTTTAAAGAACGATATGCTAAATTTAAAAGTAGATCTTAGTAAAGACATCGAAATTTTAAAGACAGATTTTCAAAATTTAAAGGTAGATCTTGATAAAAATATTAAAGATATAAAAAAAGATGTAATTGATAATATTGATAAAGTAAACAATATATTTTCAACCACAGAAAATTTGAAAATAAATATTCAAAGAGGTATTACAGAAAATAAATATTCAATTACAGACATTGAAAAAAGAATAGATGACCTGGAACAAAATAAAAATAAGATATCTAAATTTACATCATTATAAAATTATAGCTTTGTTTTATTACTAAATGAGAAACGTTCTTATTAAATGAGAAACGTAAAATGCAGCGTCCATATTAAATGAGAAACGTAAAATGAAACGTCTCCTTAGACGCTTGTTATAAAAGTGGGTTCTAGCTTAAGATTTTAGTTTTATGACCCATCACATCTTTTCCAATTCTTTTATTTTAAAATGCCCGTGTGCTAATTTCAAAATGTTGTTTTCATTATCTCTATATAAATAAAATTTGTCATCATATGGTGATAAACCAATTTTTTCTTCTTGTATAGTATATAACTTCAATTTAATCGATCTTATACCGTAAATAGTTTCCTTTTTAATTTCCAAATTGGTCAAACAATTTTTATAATCATCAAATTTCAATGCTTTTATATTCAATTTCTTAATTCCTTTACATATTTTTTTATCACTATTATCAGTTCTAAATGAATACATTTTTGATCTCAAACCACAAAATTCTCTAATAGGTATTCCATTATATTCATCTTTGAATTTTCCTGGTGTTTTCTTATTTTTGTTTGATTTTAATCCATCTATAGGGAAATTATCTATTAAATCACTAGTATCATACAAATCTATTTCTTCTTTCATATCTTCATAAATATCAAATTCAGTATCGTCTAATGATTCCGCTTCAAAATAAATAATAAATGAATCAGTATCTGTACCTAACAATTTCATTCTATTTTCATATTTTTTCTTTAAATGAACATAATATTTAAACATTAATAATTTTGCTAGATCAAGAATAGCCATTCCTCCAAATAATGGTTTATTTAATTTAATACTAGTCTTTTTTCCAAAAACGATTACCAAGTCATTATCTAAAATTTTTCTATTTTGATAACTAGCCCTACTTATTAATTTTTGCATTATTTTTGAACTCCTTACAATTCTTATATTTAATCTATTTCTCACGTTCTCTATTTGTTTTCCAAATACTGAATTATTCATTAATTTAAAGAAGTCTTTTTCAAAATCATTATTAGCCTGTTTTCTCAGCTCAGTATTTTTATCAATATATGGTTTTAACCATGCTTTTTGATGAGATACAATACCTCTATGAATTTTCAATAGTTTAACTCCTTGTTTTAAATATTCTTGTAAAAGTCTTATATTTATAACATATTTTTCTTTCTTTTCTAAACTACAAATAAGTTTTTGAATTCTGTGACTAGGTTTTCAACCAATTTTATTAGCTATCATTTCATGCTGTAAGCTTGATAATATTTTTGGTGTTTCATGATTCGGTGCTGGTGCATAATCATTAAAGAAATTATGCAATTTTTCTGGAATTTCTAAATCAACTTCAAGATCAATAGAAATTTTACTTTTTTCAAAGTCTCCATTTTTAATATATTTCTTTGTGATTGTTTGGAGTACTCCATTAGATAACCATTGGTGTCCACCAATAGATAATTTTTGACTCATCGCCCAACCATACAAATTATTTGCATCCAAATATAATATATAACTAGTTAATTTTTTGGAATCATAGATTCCTTTTTCTTCAGCATCTTTTTTACATAATTTATAAACTTGTTCTATTTTATCATTATAATAATAGCAATTATTTGCCTCTGCATGATCGTGAATAATTTGTGATATACCTCCCCTTATACCTTTTTCATAAAATTCATACATCTCCAAATCAGTCAATAATTCTAATTTTTGTCTAGTAAATTTCAAAGCAGCATTAATACTTAAATGCGGAGCGCTTACATAATGAATGGGATCTAAATTATAGTTTTTGTGACACATTTCTCTAAAATTATCAAAAACATCTGCCAATAAAATTACATCTAATTTTAGATATAAATTATGATAATCTTTAAAACACCAAGAATCTCCTGTTTTGTTTTTAAAATAATTCCATAATTTTTCAGCAAATTTATAACTTTTCTTTGATATATTGCCTTATAATTTTGAATTAAATTCTTCATATTTGGGCAATTCCTTCATTTCTAATTTACTTATATCATCTATAAATTCATAAGGATAAACACCTTTCCTCAACAAAAAACATATTTCTGCTTTCGGTATATCTTTAAATACATAATTAAAATTTTTAAGATGATCATAATTTACTTGCTTTTTAATTTCACATTCATTACAATACATACAAGAGTCATATGCATAGATTTTATCATTAATTACTTTAAAAGATGGTTCCTTTAATTCCCTTATTTTTTTACAATGTGAACAATATGCAGAGTTTATGTTTAATAAATTTTTAATTGCCTTATCTAAACTACAATTTATAAATTCTAAAGAATCTATAAATCTTAATTCAATCAGATCATCAGTTATATAATCTTTCAAATTAGTTGATTTGCATTTAAAACAAGCTTCACTTTTTGGAAAATTATATTTATATTCACATTCCTGATTTAAACATTTCTTGCTTTTAGTTTCACCAACTTTAATTTTTTTTCTAAATTGTCTAAACTTTTCAGTACTAGAAGCAAAAACAACAATTTCTTTAGCTTTTCTATCATCATCAGAATCAGATTTTATATTATCATTATCTATTTTATCCAAATTTGATAAAATAAATTTACTATCATACCCCTTTAAATTATGAACTACAATGTTAAAGGCTTTCGGTAATTTACATGCAAAATTACATTCTCTACATAAAGCCATTCTATAGGCCCCCGTTAAATGATCATGATCCCACATTTTAACAACATTTTCATCATTGAAATTTGTATGACAAATTTCACAATTTATAGCATTTTCAAATTTTTCTATTGATTCTTTAGTTTTATATGTTGGTTTGTTGATTTTAATTATTTTGTTATATACTTTAGCTATTAATTTAAGATGACTATGAAAATTTTCTACCAACTCTGATCCTTCTGTAATGGAAGAATGAAATTTTTTTAAATAATTATCATAAATTCCAAAACTATTTGGCACATGCTCATTAATTAATTTTGTTTTCTTTTTAGCAATATCGCATTTTTTTAATGAACACTCAAAATCAAGATATAAAGTAAATGGATGATATATCTCTGCTCCATATGTTTTATATTCTAAAATATTATTTTCTTCTGTTGGTAATTTACAACGTTGAATTATATCATTTGATCTACTGTCAAAACAATCTCGCTTATGAGTTTCCAGTGCAGTAGCAGATTTAAACTTTGTAAAACATTTCCTACAAATAATTAATCGATGATCCAAATGATGAATTTTTCCACTCAGAAAACCTGATAAATTTGTAATAGGAATAAAATGACATTTATTATCTTTTTCTAAATACAATACATCAACATGTAATTTATTAACATTTGAATCAAAAGATTTGCTTATGTATAAACTTTGGATTTGCTCAAAATCCTCATATGATTCATCATCCTCAAAATGATAAAAATTCATAGTAATATTAAAATAATCTTCTAATTTTTTTATATTTTCTTCTTCTATTTCAAAGGGGTATGTTATATTTAAATTTCTATAATTTTTATCATTTTCAATTTCCCTCAAATAATTTGTATATTTTGATGGTCTTTGAGGATTTGTTACAATATCCCTTTGATGTATAAAATAAAGAATGGTATATAAAATACATTTATTATCATTTTTTTTAATATTTATACAATTTTTATTATTGAATTCAATAAAATCACCCCCAATAAGTGGTTGAGATACATCTCGTTGAACACCGGATTCAACAATAGAACGAAATTCATAGCCTGTATTTTGTGTTATTCTATCCTCAAACTTTTGAATAATATCTGCAACCATTTCATCAAACATTTCTAAATAATTTTGTTTATTTACTAATCTTATAAAGGATTGAATATAGAAATCTTCATCTTGCCCATTTCTTGTATTACGTTTTATTATACGAATAAATAAACAAACTCTAAAATTTGTATATCTATTATGATCTCTAAAAACATAGTTTGTATAATAGTTTCTAATTCTTTGAAAATGCAAAAATAAATCCCTATTTTCATCATTTCTAAAAGTAATATCAGTAACAAGATTCCCAAATGCTCTTCGTTGTTCTGGTACACATACTTCAACATTTAGATTACGAATATTTTCCGCTGGAAAATCATATGAATCAAAATTATTAAAAAAAGATTGAATGATGGATTCATTATGATTAGTGATACAATTTTTAATAAGCATTATTAAATTATCCTTTCTCAATGCAGCCCACCCCGAAGGCGGATTAAAAATATCTTTATACAGCCTCATCACTTTTCTTAGCTCTGAGACTGTTTTGTTAGATGTTAAATTTCGTTCTATAAAATTTTTCTCCATTTATTATAGAAAAAAATTTATAAAAGAATTAGGTTTACAACCATTTTAAAAATATAAATAAATTTTCAGTAAATTGTGTAAATTAAAAGAAAAATGTGATGTTTATGCCCCTGTGGTATGCTCTTCTTTATTTGAACATTTTGATTGATGATATTTTGTAGAAAAGTGTCTTGCTTTAGAATATCTAACATATTCTCTTCCACATTCGCATGGAATTTTTTCTGTATTATATTTTAAATATCTACATTGTTTACAATACCCCTTGCAATAAAACTCAGATAAATCTTTTTCAATTAGACATGTTAAACATATTTTTTTGTCATTCATTGGAGATAATAGAACCTTTTCCCCATTAACAGTTCGGTAATGTAATCGTTTCTTAACGGTTTTGTCTTCCATTTTTATTTTTTATTTATGTTGTATATTTTTTGTAAACAAAAAAAAAATTAAACTTTTAAAATCATTATTAAAAATAATTTATTCTCCTAATCAAATATTTCTTTAGTAAGAAATATAAAATTATTAAAATACTAATGATTATAAAAAATATAATTAAAAATAATTTATGCTCATATCCAAATATGTCATTATATAAAATTATATCAATATAATCAAAAAAATTTAATAAGGTCATTATATATTTTATTAGTAATCCAAACATATTAATTTAATTGGTAAAAAATGTGAAATTTAAATATCATTTTTTTTATCTAAAACTTGTGAGCCCCCCTTTGAACATGGTACGTTAATAGTAGTTACTTTATTAATATTATTGAATCGTGGACCAATTTTACCAGACTTCATTTTCTTTAATTCTTCTGCTGTATATTCCTGTACACCTTCTTTAGAAAATAAAGGTTTGAAATCATCATAAAATTTAATATCATTCATTGTTTTAGTCATATATTTAGATAATTTTTTATCTTTAGGTTCAACAATAATTGTAGAAAACATTGAATTTAACTCCTTTAAACCTGTATTATCATTGTGTTTTATTGCTTGTTCTCTTATAATATTTCTATATTTTTTTTCTCTTTCAATAAATTGTTGAATTATATCTTGATTTTTAAAATTTGCAAATTTATATACATCAATTGATATTTGTTGATTCTGTAAAGCTGTAAACATATATTTAAAAGTTTTTTTTAAATTAATATCTAAATTAGGGACTTTATCAATTTGTTCAACTATCATATCTAAGTTGTTATAATGATTAGTTACTAGTTCTTTTAATTCTCCATGCTTCGATATTAAATCATCTAATCCTTGTAATGCTTCATCAGTAGGAATGTAAGTTTGTATTTGTTTATCCATTTATTATAAAAAAAAATTATTTTTTTTAAACCATACTATTACCCCATATCATTTCACCATACAATTACACTATACTGTTACACCAATAAACCATACCATGACACCAATAAACCATACCATTATACCAATAAAAAATATTCATTAAATAAAAAAATGACTAGAGAAGAAGAAATAAGAAATAAAATAAATACATATAATTTTAAAGAAGGATCAGTTAAAAATTTTTGTAATATTAATAATGTTAGTGAATCTTATGTTTTTAAAAAACTTAAAGAATGGAATATTGAATACAATAAAAAATTATCAGTTAAAAGGAATAAAGATGCTTTAGGAAGATTTACATTCAAAAATAACTCACAGGGTAAAACCCCTAACTTTAATAATTTTAATAAACCTGAATCATTTAATAAAAATAAATATACATCATGTATTGAAATGAAAAACAAAATGATTAATAAAATTAATGGACAATAATTTTAATTAAATTACTTATTTTTTTTATTCAATAAATGGTAAGACACTACGGAAGCGGTATTTTAAATAGTTTTATAAATAATCTCCCATTTGAATTACATAGTCCAGGATATAATTATTTAGGGCCTGGTACTAATCTTCATTTAAATGAAGAGAAAGATATACGACCTATTAATAAACTAGATGAAGCTGCAAAAGAACATGATATTGCTTATTCAAAGCATAAAGATTTAAATAAAAGACATGAGGCTGATAAAGTTTTAGAAGAAAAAGCTATGAAAAGAGTTTTCGAAAAAGATGCTTCTTTAGGTGAAAAAGTAAATGCTTATTTAACAGCTAACGCAATGAAAGTAAAAAGAAAACTTGGTATGGGGGTAGATACTGAAAATTTACAGTTTAAACAAAAATATGGAAAATATTTTAAACATCCTATTTCATTAACTGATGATCAACAAAATAAAATTTATGAAGCAATTAAAAATAAAAAACCTATTGAAATAAAACTAGAACCAATTCAGTTAAAAAGAACTAAGGAAAGTGTAATGAATGAAACTTATTTACCATTATCTAATCAACAAATAAATGCAATTAAGAAACATATTAAAAACGATATGAAAACTATTTTTACTTTAAATTGGAGGTTTTCTACCCGCATTAATTCCTTTAATTCCTGCTATAGGAGCAGCAGTAACAGCTGGTACTTCTTTATATAGAGCATACAATGATAAAAAAACGAATGAAAAATTATTAGAAGAAAAAATTCGTCATGATAAAGCTTTAGAAGAAAATGCTAAAAATGGAAAGGGTTTATTCCTCAAAAAATCTGGTGAAGGCATGTTACTAAAAAAAAATTTGAAATAGATTCAATTCCAGTAAGACCTTTAAGTAATTATGATTTAAAAATATATGCAAAAAAATTAAATATTTCTAATTTTCGAGGTGTTTTTATGAAAGATAAATTACCTAAAAAAATTAAAGATCAAGAATCTGGTATCATAAATTTAGATAATTTTTCTGGAAATGGTACACATTGGGTTGCTTATAAGAAACATTTTAATTGTATTGCTTATTATGATTCATTTGCTTTAAATAAAATTCCGATTAAAATTGAAAAATATTTTGAAACAGATAAAAATACTATTCTTTTAAATAATCATATTGACCAAAAAATTAATGAAGTTATATGTGGTCATCTTTGCCTAAAATTTTTGCTAGAATAAATAAATAAAAAAAAATATGGCTACTATTTCCTTGGATGGAAATTCTTCGAGAATATCTTGTGAATTTGATGAACCCATAAAATTAGATAAAAATTCAAATTATGAAATATGTTTATTAAATTTTAGTACTTATAATTCAATTCCAAATATATCTGAATTATTAAAAAATAATGTTTTGACCTATTTAAAAAATGGTCAATTAATTGATATTATTTTTCCAACAGGGTCTTATGAGATTGATGATATAAATGATTTTATTGATGTTGATTTGAAAATTCTAATAAATCCAAATATGACTACTCTAAAAGTTGAAATTTTTAGTCAATATGAACTAGATTTCACAAAAGATCAATCAATTGGTTCTCTATTAGGATTTAGTAAACAAATTATTCCAGCAAATATAGTAGTAGAATCTGATTTACCAGTAAATATTATGAAAGTTAATTCTATTCGAATTAAATGTAATATTGCCACTGGTAGTTATGAAAATAAAAAATTTACAAATGTAATTCATGAGTTTTTTATATATGATAAACCAGGTGAAAAAATTAATGAAATTCCAAATAATTTAATTTATTTTCCAGTAACTAATAATTCAATAAGAGAAATCGATATAAGAATTGTTGATCAAGATGATGATTTAATTGATTTTAGAAATGAAAAAATTAGTATTAGATTACATATTCGTAAAATAAATTAAAATTGTTAAATTTTTTTATTATTAAATGAAATCAAATATTGTAAGCGAAGAAAAAGATATCGAGAGTTATCAATTTTATGATAATATCCCAGCTAATACTACCCAGCTTAATACACCTGGTAGATCGATTGTAATTGATATTAATAATCAAGACATAAAAACATTTCCTCATAAGAGCCTTTTGATTATTAGGGGGCAATTAATTGTGAAAGATGCTACTAAAAAGATTTTAGATAAAATTGATACGAAAAACATAAATTTTGTAAATAATGGATTATTAAACATGTTTAGTAAAATTTCTTATTCAATTAATTCAATCGAAATTGATTCAATTGAAAATCCTGGTATTACAACTACTCTTAAAGGATTATCATCTTTTTCTAATGATTTAGCCTTAAATAATGCAGGTTGGCAAATATGGAATAAAGGAGCAGTATTTAACAAAAAAGGTTATTTTTCTGTTAGCATTCCCCTGAATACTGTAATAGGATTTTTTTAAGATTATAAAAATTTTATTTTTAGAATTAATAAAAAACTTGAACTTATTAGATCGAATGATGATAATAATTGTTTATTTACCGATCTTACTGATCATACATTCGAAATTAATATTTCTGAAATAATTTGGAGAATGCCACAAGTAAAATTTTCTGTTGAGCTTGAACATAATATAAATAAACAAATTTCTAATAATACAAATTTCAACATGTATTTTAGAAATTGGAAATATTTTTATACAAGCTCTATTCCTAGTGTAAAAGAATATACTTGGAGAATTACAACCACAAGTGCAAAACCTAGATATTTTCTGCTTGGTTTTCAAACAGATAGAAATCGCGATATTAAAAAAGAAAATAGTAAATTTGATTTATGTAATTTAGAAAATGTACAAGTAAATCTTAATACTACTAAATATCCTAATTCTGAATTGCGGTTATCTTATGAACAAAATAAATGCGATATTTTATATGATATGTTTTTAGAATTTAAAAATGCATATTATGGACAAAATGAGCATAATAAACCAATTATTAATTATAATAAATTCTTAAGCGAATATCCCGTTATTATTATAGATACTTCCAAACAAAATGAAGTAATTAAAGAAGCAGTAATTGATATTAAAATTGATTTTAAATGGTGTAATACTTTTCCAGCTAATTCTATAGTTCATTGTTTAATAATCAGTGATGATAGTTTTTCATATAATCCATTAACAAATCAAGTCATGCATACGCAAGTATAATTTTTTTATTATTAAATGAGTTCAATTAAAATCAAATCTTTAGACAAAAATTCTAAATTAACTATTAAAAATTTTGACAACTTTAAACCACCTGAAAGGGTTAATATTTTATTTCCAAATATTATTAGAGCAATTATTTGTGGACCAAGTAATTGTGGTAAAACGAATGTTCTATTAAGCATTATTACAAAAATTTACCATACAGATGTTATCATTTGTTCAAAAACTTCTTACCAAGCCAAATATAAATATTTAGAAAATTTAATTGAAAATTATAATAAAGTATGTGAAAAACATAACTTAGAGTCTAGAAAATTTCAAAGCTTAACATTGAATTCACTCCCTCAACCTGAAGAAATTCCATCTCATTCAGTTGTAGTTTTTGATGACATTTCCACTGAATCTCAAGATATAATTTCTAATTACTTTGCCTATGGTAGGCATAACAATATTTCTTGCTTTTATTTAAGTCAAACATATTCTAAAATACCTAAACAACTCATTAGAGATAACGTAAATTATATCATATTATTTTCTCAAGATAAAACTGACTTGAAACATATTTTTGATGATCATATAACTGATATAAATTTTGAATGTTTTAAGAATTATTGTAATACCTGCTGGAATGAAAAATATGGCTTTCTTGCAATTGATAAAGAAAAAGAAACAAATGCTGGAAAATATAAAAAAATACTTGAAGCATATTTATTGACATAGATATGACATCACATAATTGAAAGAGAATGTGAGTGCAAGCAAGCTCAGTTATCAGTTCTATTTTTAGATTTTTGCAACCGCAAAATATTTCCATTACATATTTGTATGTATCTGATGAATGCATTTACGATTTGTATGACTCAAAGTCGATTATAGCACAGTGATTAGCGTTATGACTACTAGTCGCTCTTCAGCAGCCAACGTGAACAGTCGACTTAGTTAGTGGTGCGTGATTAGCAAAGACAAAAGTGATATATTGAATTTGACCAGAAAGTTTCTGTAAGCCATTTGGCGCATTGGATAAGACCATAGTCTCTGACACAAAAGGTGTCGGTTCAAGTCCCCGTGGGGGAAGTGATTTTTTTTTTTTAATTAAATAAATAATTAAGAACAAACTAAAACAAAACGTGAAAGTGGACGTGCCGCAAGGCAATCAGGCGATGGACACTGGCCAGCCAAAGGTCCCGCAAGGCGATGCCCCGTTGCCCAAAAGAGTTGGAAAACAAGGCCAACAGCAGCAACTGGGAGCAGCAGCAACAACAACAAGTGCAGCAGCAATCGCAGCAGTAACAACAATGAAGGCAGCAATACAATCAGCAGCAACAACAAGTACAGCAGCATTTGCAGTACCAACCACGCCAGCAAGTGTACAGTCGCTGGAATCAACAAAAGTTGAGCATAAAAGGCGACGACGAATCAAAGCGAAGCCGAATATGTCAGCCAAACGAAAGGCAAATTCTGGCGATACTCTGTTGACGTCAGAGACCGAGACAGACGATAATAACGAGGGCCTCAGCTACTCGTACGAGTCTGAAGGGGGAGAGTGCCGGTACGTGGGCGAAGGTAACTCGTTCGTAGAGTTACTGGACGCCGAAGACGAACCAACGCAACAACAACAACAACAACAACAGCAAGACGAAGAAGACGAGGAAGCGCAGCTCGACCGTCTAATCAAAGAGCTCCTCGAAAAGAGGGAAAAGTTGCGTCAGCAGAAAATTCTTCAGCAACAACAAAAGCTGAAGCAATTGGAAGCGGCAAAGCAGCAGCAAAAACAAAAACAACAACAGCTGAAACAGCAGCAACAACAAGAGCTTACTAAGCAGCAGCAACAAAAACAAAACAAAAACGAGAAGCAACAACAGTCTCATCAAAATCAACAACAAAAGCAACAGCAACAACAGAATCAGCAGAGGGCACGCCAAGAGCCTCTGCAACAACAACAACAACAGCAACAGAAGGAGCAACAGCAGCCGCAGCAGCAACAGAAACAGCAACAACAACAACAACAAGCAAAAAAAGTAAGAGTCCCACCTATTAATGTAAGTTATCTAGATATTAGCGATAGTATTAGGTTATGTAGATTAGTTAGTAAGGATTTCTATATAAAAAGGCTAAACGCCGATAAACATATAATAATGTGTAACAATATGGAGGAGTACAAAAAGGTACGCACTGCCCTGGAGAAAGCAGAAGCAGAATATTTTACTTATACTCCAAAGGGAGAAAAATTACAAACCGTGCTGCTTAAGGGTATCGACCCAAGCGTTAAAACGGACGAGCTCGAGAAGGAGCTCAAGAATTATGAGTGCGACGACCTTAAGTTCGTGGGGGTCAAGCCGTTTTCCTCGCCTTCGGACAGGGGTGGTAGCCGCAAATTACCATTCTTTTTGGTTCAATTAACCCCCGACAGCAAAATCGATAGTCTGAAAAGGATCAGATTCCTGTACTATCATGCAGTACGTTGGGAAAAGTTAAAGAGGTCAGATCGCGTACTTCAATGTATGCGCTGCCAGAGGTTCGGGCACGCCGCAGCTAATTGCCATATGCAGTTCAGATGCGTTAAGTGCAACAGGGACCACAAGCATGGGGAGTGTACTTTGGGAAAGGATAGAGTAGAGGATCGGGGCCAGCTCTCGTGTGTACTCTGCAAAAGCTCAGGACATCCTGCTAATTTCAAGGGATGTCCCAAGTATCAGCAGGTCAAACAGAATGTGTTGGCTCGGAAACAGAGGTCCGAAGAAGAGAAGGGTCGAAAGAGTCGCTCGTTCTCAAATTTTGTTGCACCCAATGTGTCATTTGCCCAAATGGTATCTGGACCGGGTAAGGCAAATACAAAAACCGCACCAAAGGCTCCAACGCCTGAAGCGGATCTGGATTTGAAAGCGATCCTTCTGTCACTGCACGGAAAGATCGACAAATTCCAGAATCAGTTAAATGAGCAAGCGGCTCGAATAGACGTTATCTATTCGACGCTGTTTGCTGAGTCAACCGTGCCATAAATATGATGGGTACGCTGGACGAGGTAAAACTAAAGATCCTTGCGTTGAATTTTAATTCAATGATCAGGATCGAGAGAAGGATCAATGTTTCCAATCTGTTGAAAGCCGAAAAGCCAGATGTACTTTTGGTTAGCGAAACTAAGCTAACTCCGAAGCACAAAGTGGGCTATAGAAATTACAAGGTAGTTAGAAGAGATCGGCCCAACTCCAGTCAAGGAGGCGGTGTCGGTATCTTAATACGCAGAGGCTTGCGCCATAGGGTCATATATAGCAGGGACGTGCGTAGGTTCCGGGTGTTGGAAGCGTGCATCGTGTGCATTCCCCTCCATAGCCAGAGGCGGGTGTATGTGGTGTCACTTTACGCACCTGACGCACCCCAACCCATTATATTTTTAAATGAGCTCGAGACACTTTTTCGTTGCTTACAGCTTCAATCGGAGGATAATTATTACTTTTTGGGCGGAGACCTTAATGCTAAACATGCGGCATGGGGAAATGATACTCCGAACCCTAGGGGCAACCAGTTTCACGACTGGTGGCGTCATAATATGATTGAGTACAAACTTGAGTTGTACGCGACGGATTACCCGTCTTTCCCTAGAGAAGGTTCTTTCTTGGACTTAGCGCTAGTTGACGAAAGACTAGAACTGACAGACACAGATCGACGAACGCGGAACTGTTTACGAACGGTTGAGTACGATAGTGATCACTACGGACTCGCCGTCGTAATACGGATCCCGAACGAACAAACGCAGCTGGAGGAGTACGATCAAGTGCGCTCTTTCGATTATCGAAGAGCGCAATGGTCGCGCTTCTCCAGGGTTTTACAGCGTGATATACGTTCGAGTGAGATCAACCCACCGACAAACAGGAACTTGACAAACGATGAAATCGACAGCCATTTATTGCAAATGAATGTCGTCATCAAACGGACAATGGAGCGGACTATCCCCAAGGTAGGACGTTCCACTGACGAAGAACAGACTGAGAAGTATCGAAACGCGACAATCGATGCTCTATACAGACAGAAAAGTAGACTGCTCTCGAGGCTTAAACAGCTGCACAGACAGTTTACTAACAGGAACGATCCCGAGAAGAGGACACTGAAGTCGATGATCAAAAACCTGAAACAGTTGATAGTCGAGAATTACAGAAAATCTGTAAGTTTGTATTGGGGCAATAAAATTCGGGCTATAAAATCCAGTAGTCCGAACATGTTCCCACAAATAAATAAACTGTTCAGGCGGAAAGATCATAACGACATTTCATGTGTCCGAATTCCTCGGACGAACGAGAACAGACAGACGCTACTGACTGCTGGCATAAGTCCGGAAGGTGCCGACTCGAACGATGGTTTTTACGTGGTCGAAGACCCGCAGGAGAGAGTGGATTTGATGGGCGCTTTCTTCGAGAATGTGTATACTGTGAACAACCCAGTTCGCCGTAATCACGACCTCGAGGAGAGGGCCTTTCTGAACCACTTTTATCTGCGCACCGAACTTCAGAATTGGCGATCCGAGAACAACGGTTTCACCATGTTCAATGACGACAACCTTGCAAACGGCATAATCGCCGATGAAAGGACAAATTCTCAGTTGCTCGTGAGCAAAGATGAACTCTTGTCTATCTTTGAGTCACTTAAAAATAAAAAGTCGGCGGGAGTTGACGGTGTCCCAAACGTCGTATTAAGACACCTGCCTCTAGAACCGATTGAGATCTTCGCCACGCTATTTAACAATGCGCTGAATAATGCATATTATCCAGTGCAGTGGAAAATGGCGGTGGTACATCCTATCCCCAAAAGGGATAAAGATAGGACCAACCCGGCTAATCTTCGGTCAATTAGTTTGCTCCCGAATGTTAGCAAGGTATTCGAGAAGGTCGTTAATAGAGCTCTTTTGAAGTGGGCTGAAGAAAATAAGATTATTCCGGACAATCAGTTTGGCTTTAGAGCGGGGCATGAAACGATTCATGCCGCGTCGAAATTGGTGTCCGACATTCAGTGGCACAAATGCAAGAACCAATGCACGGGTGCCTGCCTGGTCGACTTTGAGAAGGCCTTCGACACCGTATGGTTGGAGGGGCTCTTCTATAAGCTGACTAGGTTGGGTATGCAAAAACCATTGCTATATATGATTTATGACATGCTTATGGGAAAGAAGTTCGTTGTCAAATCTGGCAACGTGACTTCGAGCAAAGTCTTTGAAATTAAAAACGGCTTACAACAGGGAGCGGTGAATTCTCCGATCCTGTTTAATATTTACACGAGTGATCTGGTGGGTTCCCTCAGACATGCTATAGCGTACGCAGACGATTTAGTGGCGTACAGATCAGGTCCAAAAGTCGAGGTCATCAACATTCTTTTGCAGCGTGACTTCGATCAAATTAAGAGGTATTGCGATGATTGGAAATTGAAAATCAATTTCCAAAAATCGGAAACAATCCTGTTCAGAACTCCATTGGCTGGGGCCTCTAGGGATACCAGAAAAAACTGGCGAAAATTAGCCATTATTGGACAAAATGGACAACCATTGGCGGTGCGAAGCGTGGTCAGGTATCTTGGCATCTGGCTGGACCAGTATCTATATTTTGACAAACATATAGATGCTTGTCTTGCTGGGGCCAAGAGGGCTTATGCTCTGACAAGGAGACTGTTTCGCAGCAGTCAACTTGATTCTAGAGTAAAGGTCATATGCTACGTGGCTCTTATAAGGCCGATCATCGCTTATGGCTGTCCCATTTGGTTCAATATAGCGCCTTCCTATATGGAAAAGATTCGGGTGTTTGAGAGACAGAGTCTCAGGACCTGCCTAGGGTTGTTTAGAACTCCCGAGTCTGAGTACATAAAATATTATCCCAACAAGACCCTATACGATGGGGCTCGATTGAATAGGATTGACAATTTCCTAATTAAGGTGATTCGAAGGCACGTTGCAAGGGCGATGACCAACGCTAACAATCTGATCTCGGGTGGTTATTACCCGAATTTAATGTACCACGAGAGTACGCTCCGGTCTGGCTTTGTCCCGCCTGAGGCATTCCTTCATGCAGACATGAAAGGGTTAATCCAAGATAAAGATGGTGTGCCGGTATTGTACCACAGCCACCGCGGCGCGAGGGATAAGCGGCTCATCCACGACGGGTACGCCGCCAATGCTCAGGAGCTCCTCCGTTTTAATACCGCAATTGCGGATCGGGACACGGTTGATACCTTAAAGCAGTTCGCCGAATTTTGGTGGCTTGAGGAAGAGGTGAGGGCAGACACGCTCTCCCGGGTCGGTGCGTTACCTAGGTAACATCCTCCTTAGTTTTAAGCTAGTTTGTAAGTTAGTTAGGTGTATCTTAGGGGGTCTTTGGGAGGGGCCGGGCTCGTCAACATGAATGAGTGCTACCGAGACTTGACCGATGCTTATGGCCTCGCTCGAGTCCCGGCGGCGCGTGTGCACCGTGTTGGGGACTGCCAGGCGCCCATCGACGCAATCGGGATGGTGACCAATCGAGAGATTGCTCATCACCCTGATTATAGGTAATTTAGGTTAAGTAGCTTAGGTAGTTTTAAGTAGTTTTAGGTAGTTTTAAGAAAAACACCATAATAAAGTATCCAAGTTTTTGCAAGTTTCTTGGAAATTAAAAAACAAAGCAAACAATAAAAAATAGATAGATTTAAGGCCGAAAGGCAATAGTAATAAGAATATAGTTAAGTTTAGAGTGCTCGTTAAGAGCCAGTAAGCTAGATTTAGATAAATGTTAGTTTTAATTTAGATTTAATCATTTTTGTCTAGTATGTAAGTTAAAGAAAGAATCAATAAAAATAAATTTAAAAGTAAAAAAAAAAGCGTTATGACTACGAATCCACCAAGTGGTGGTTCAAATCCTATACCAAACAATAATTTTTTTTCAATTTTATTAAATTTGTTTGTATATCTGATGAATGCATTTACAATTTGTATGACCCAAACTGTTGGTCGATCATAGCACAGTGGTTAGCGTTACGACTACAGTCGCTCTTCAGCAGCCAACGCGAACAGTCGACTTGGTTAGTGGTGCGTAAGCAAGTTCAAGCGTGATACAAAGTGATTTTGATCGAAAAGACATTGTAAGCCCTTTGGCTTAGTGGTTTAAGCAATAGACTGAGACGACAGAGGTGTCGGTTCGAGTCCCCGTGGGGGAAGTGTTGTTTTTTTTATTTGTTAATTAAATAATTAATAGCAAAACTAAAGTGAAAACAACAGTGGAAGTGCCGCAAGGCAATCACGCGATGGACACTGGCCAGCCAAATGTCCCGCAAGGCGATGCCCCGTTGCCAAAGCGAGTTGGAAAACAAGGCCAGCAGCAGCAACTGGGAGCAGCAACAACAACAACAACAAGTGCATCAGCAATCGCAGCACTAACAACCATGAAGGCAGCAATAGAATCGGCAGCAACAACAAGTACAGCAGCATTTGCTGTACCAACCACGCCAGCAGATGTACAGTCGCTGGGATCAACAAAAGTTGAAAATAAAAGGCGACGACGAATAAAAGCGAAGCCGAATATGTCAGCCAAACGAAAGGCTAATTCTGGGGATTCTGTGTTGACGTCAGAGGCCGACACAGATGACAACAACGATGGCCTCAGCTACTCGTACGAGTCTGAAGGGGGAGAGTGCCGGTACGTGGGCGAAGGTAACTCGTTCGTAGAGTTACTGGACGCCGAAGATGAACCAGTACAACAAATACAAAAACAGCAAGAAGAGGAAGATGAGGAAGCCCAGCTCGATCGTCTTATCAAAGAGCTACTCGAGAAAAGGGAGAAACTGCGTCAGCAAAAAGCTCAGCAACAACAACAAAAGCTGAAGCAAATTGAAGCGGCGCAGCAACAGCAAAAACAAAAACAACAGCAGCTGAAACAGCAGCAACAACAAGAGCTGAAAAAACAGCAACAAACGCAGCAAAGCAAGCAACAACGACAAAAGCAACAGCAACAACAGAGCCAGCAGCTGACGCAAAAACAGCCGCTGCAACAACAACAACAGCAGAAGGAGCAACAGCAACCGCAGCAGCAGCAGCAGCAACAACAACAACAACAACAACAACAACAACAGCAGCAGCAAAGAAAAGTAAAAGTCCCGCCAATTAATGTAAGTTATTTAGACATTAGTGATAGCATTAGGTTATGTAGATTAGTAAGTAAAGATTTTTATATAAAAAGGCTAAACGCCGATAAACATATAATCATGTGTAACAATATGGAGGAGTACAAAAAGGTACGCACTGCCCTGGAGAAAGCAGAAGCAGAATATTTTACTTATACTCCAAAGGGAGAAAAATTACAAACCGTGCTGCTTAAGGGTATCGACCCAAGCGTTAAAACGGACGAGCTCGAGAAGGAGCTCAAGAATTATGAGTGCGACGACCTTAAGTTCGTGGGGGTCAAGCCGTTTTCCTCGCCTTCGGACAGGGGTGGTAGCCGCAAATTACCATTCTTTTTGGTTCAATTAACCCCCGACAGCAAAATCGATAGTCTGAAAAGGATCAGATTCCTGTACTATCATGCAGTACGTTGGGAAAAGTTAAAAAGGTCAGATCGCGTACTTCAATGTATGCGCTGCCAGAGGTTCGGGCACGCCGCAGCTAATTGCCATATGCAGTTCAGATGCGTTAAGTGCAACAGGGACCACAAGCATGGGGAGTGTCCTTTGGGAAGGGATAGAGTAGAGGATCGGGGTCAGCTTTCGTGTGTACTCTGCAAAAGCTCAGGGCATCCTGCCAATTTCAAGGGATGTCCCAAGTATCAGCAGGTCAAACAGAATGTGTTGGCTCGGAAACAGAGGTCCGAAGAAGAGAAGGGTCGAAAGAGTCGCTCGTTCTCAAATTTTGTTGCACCCAATGTGTCATTTGCCCAAATGGTATCTGGACCGGGTAAGGCAAATACAAAAACCGCACCAAAGGCTCCAACGCCTGAAGCGGATCTGGATTTGAAAGCGATCCTTCTGTCACTGCACGGAAAGATCGACAAATTCCAGAATCAGTTAAATGAGCAAGCGGCTCGAATAGACGTTATCTATTCGACGCTGTTTGCTGAGTCAACCGCGCCATAAATATGATGGGTACGCTGGACGAGGAAAAACTAAAGATCCTTGCGTTGAATGTTAATTCCATGATCAGGATCGAGAGAAGGATCAATGTTTCCAATCTGTTGAAAGCCGAAAAGCCAGATGTACTTTTGGTTAGCGAAACTAAGCTAACTCCGAAGCACAAAGTGGGCTATAGAAATTACAAGGTAGTTAGAAGAGATCGGCCCAACTCCAGTCAAGGAGGCAGTGTCGGTATCTTAATACGCAGAGGCTTGCGCCATAGGGTCATATATAGCAGGGACGTGCGTAGGTTCCGGGTGTTGGAAGCGTGCATCGTGTGCATTCCCCTCCATAGCCAGAGGCGGGTGTATGTGGTGTCACTTTACGCACCTGACGCACCCCAACCCATTATATTTTTAAATGAGCTCGAAACACTTTTTCGTTGCTTACAGCTTCAATCGGAGGACAATTATTACTTTTTGGGCGGAGACCTTAATGCTAAACATGCGGCATGGGGAAATGATACTCCGAACCCTAGGGGCAACCAGTTTCACGACTGGTGGCGTCATAATATGATTGAGTACAAACTTGAGTTGTACGCGACGGATTTCCCGTCTTTCCCTAGAGAAGGTTCTTTCTTGGACTTAGCGCTAGTTGACGAAAGACTAGAACTGACAGACACAGATCGACGAACGCGGAACTGTTTACGAACGGTTGAGTACGATAGTGACCACTACGGACTCGCCGTCGTAATACGGATCCCGAACGAACAAACGCAGCTGGAGGAGTACGATCAAGTGCGCTCTTTCGATTATCGAAGAGCACAATGGTCGCGCTTCTCCAGGGTTTTACAGCGTGATATACGTTCGAGTGAGATCAACCCACCGACAAACAGGAACTTGACAAACGATGAAATCGACAGCCATTTATTGCAAATGAATGTCGTCATCAAACGGACAATGGAGCGGACTATCCCCAAGGTAGGACGCTCCACTGACGAAGAACAGACTGAGAAGTATCGAAACGCGACAATCGATGCTTTATACAGACAGAAAAGTAGACTGCTCTCGAGGCTTAAACAGCTGCACAGACAGTTTACTGACAGGAACGATCCCGAGATGAGGACACTGAAGTCGATGATCAAAAACCTGAAACAGTTGATAGTTGAGAATTACAGAAAATCTGTAAGTTTGTATTGGGGCAATAAAATTCGGGCTATAAAATCCAGTAGTCCGAACATGTTCCCACAAATAAATAAACTGTTCAGGCGGAAAGATCATAACGACATTTCATGTGTCCGAATCCCTCGGACGAACGAAAACAGACAAACACTACTGACTGCTGGCATAAGTCCGGAAGGTGCCGACTCGAACGACGGTTTTTACGTGGTCGAAGACCCACAGGAGAGAGTGGATTTGATGGGCGCTTTCTTTGAGACCGTGTATACTGTGAACAACCCAGTTCGCCGTAATCACGACCTCGAGGAGAGGGCCTTTCTGAACCACTTTTATCTGCGCACCGAACTTCAGAATTGGCGATCCGAGAACAACGGTTTCACCGTGTTCAATGACGACAACCTTGCAAACGGCATAATCGCCGATGAAAGGACAAATTCCCAGTTGTTAGTGAGCAAAGATGAACTCTTGTGTATCTTTGAGTCACTTAAAAATAAAAAGTCGGCGGGAGTTGACGGTGTCCCAAACGTCGTATTAAGACACCTGCCTCTAGAAGCGATTGAGATCTTCACCACGCTATTTAACAATGCGCTGAATAATGCATATTATCCAGTGCAGTGGAAAATGGCGGTGGTACATCCTATCCCCAAAAGGGATAAAGATAGGACCAACCCGGCTAATCTTCGGTCAATTAGTTTGCTCCCGAATGTTAGCAAGGTATTCGAGAAGGTCGTTAATAGAGCTCTTTTGAAGTGGGCTGAAGAAAATAAGATTATTCCGGACAATCAGTTTGGCTTTAGAGCGGGGCATGAAACGATTCATGCCGCGTCGAAATTGGTGTCCGACATTCAGTGGCACAAATGCAAGAACCAATGCACGGGTGCCTGCCTGGTCGACTTTGAGAAGGCCTTCGACACCGTATGGTTGGAGGGGCTCTTCTATAAGCTGACTAGGTTGGGTATGCCAAATCCATTGCTATATATGATTTATGACATGCTTATGGGAAAGAAGTTCGTAGTCAAGTCTGGCAACGTGACTTCGAGCAAAGTCTTTGAAATTAAAAACGGCTTACAACAGGGAGCGGTGAATTCTCCGATCCTGTTTAATATTTACACGAGTGATCTGGTGGGTTCCCTCAGACATGCTATAGCGTACGCAGACGATTTAGTGGCGTACAGATCAGGTCCAAAAGTCGAGGTCATCAACATCCTTTTGCAGCGTGACTTCGATCAAATTAAGAGGTATTGCGATGATTGGAAATTGAAAATCAATTTCCAAAAATCGGAAACAATCCTGTTCAGAACTCCATTGGCTGGGGCCTCTAGGGATACCAGAAAAAACTGGCGAAAATTAGCCATTATTGGACAAAATGGACAACCATTGGCGGTGCGAAGCGTGGTCGGGTATCTTGGCATCTGGCTCGACCAGTATCTATATTTTGACAAACATATAGATGCTTGTCTTGCTGGGGCCAAGAGGGCTTATGCTCTGACAAGGAGACTGTTTCGCAGCAGTCAACTTGATTCTAGAGTAAAGGTCATATGCTACGTGGCTCTTATAAGGCCGATCATCGCTTATGGCTGTCCCATTTGGTTCAATATAGCGCCTTCCTATATGGAAAAGATTCGGGTGTTTGAGAGACACTGTCTCAGGACCTGTCTAGGGTTGTTTAGAACTCCCGAGTCTGAGTACATAAAATATTATCCCAACAAGACCCTATACGATGGGGCTCGATTGAATAGGATTGACAATTTCCTAATTAAGGTGATTCGAAGGCACGTTGCAAGGGCGATGGCCAACGCTAATAATCTGATCTCGGGTGGTTATTACCCGAATTTAATGTACCACGAGAGTACGCTCCGGTCTGGCTTTGTCCCGCCTGAGGCATTCCTTCATGCAGACATGAAAGGGTTAATCCAAGATAAAGATGGTGTGCCGGTATTGTACCACAGCCACCGCGGCGCGAGGGATAAGCGGCTCATCCACGACGGGTACGCCGCCAATGCTCAGGAGCTCCTCCGTTTTAATACCGCAATTGCGGATCGGGACACGGTTGATACCTTAAAGCAGTTCGCCGAATTTTGGTGGCTTGAGGAAGAGGTAAGGGCAGACACGCTCTCCCGGGTCGGTGCGTTACCTAGGTAACATCCTCCTTAGTTTTAAGCTAGTTTGTAAGTTAGTTAGGTGTATCTTAGGGGGTCTTTGGGAGGGGCCGGGCTCGTCAACATGAATGAGTGCTACCGAGACTTGACCGATGCTTATGGCCTCGCTCGAGTCCCGGCGGCGCGTGTGCACCGTGTTGGGGACTGCCAGGCGCCCATCGACGCAATCGGGATGGTGACCAATCGAGAGATTGCTCATCACCCTGATTATAGGTAATTTAGGTTAAGTAGCTTAGGTAGTTTTAAGTAGTTTTAGGTAGTTTTAAGAAAACACAAATAATAAAGAGTCCAAGTTTTTAGCAAAGTTTCTTGGAAATGAAAAAACAGCGCTAAATTCAAAAATTGATAGATTTAAGGCCGAAAGGCAATAGTTATAAGGATATAGTTAAGTTTAGAGTGCTCGTTAAGAGCCAGTAAGCTAGATTAAGATAAATGTTAGTTTTAATTTAGATTTAATCATTTTTGTCTAGTATGTAAGTTAAAGAAAGAATCAATAAAAATGAATTTAAAAGTCAAAAAGCGTTACGACTACGAATCCACCAAGTGGTGGTTCGGACCCTATACCGAACAAATCGAAAGTTTTTTTTCAATTTAAGTAGAAAAATGGGATTACACATATAGAACGCAGTATCCAGAACATTATTAGAGTCTGAGATACACCCACTGCATGCAAAAATACTATGAACACTTTTCATAATTGAAAAGGTTCAATTAGTAATAACGAATACTGAGTAGTCTAGAACCAAATCGATATTGGCTCTCCTCTTTAAGAATTAAAGAAGGTTGATGCTAATTGGTAAAGTAATCTACTCTAAGGTCTGAACAATAAAAAAAAAAAACCCGGCCAGGTAAAAAAAAAAAAAAAAAAACCTGTACAGGTCAAAAAAAAAACCTGGTCGGGTAAAAAAAAAAAAAACCTGACTAGGTAACTGCCTCGAGTTACTTGAATATATGGGACTTGAAATGAAATCTGACGGTCCCGAAATTTCCGGGGGCGCTAAAAATAGAACAGCTAAATGTGGGGGTCTTGATAAGTAGTAACTTTCTTCTACTAACTTCTTAATAAATTTTATCTAGCCTTATATACTCATCAGCCTTCATTTAAAAGTAGTAACTTTCTTTGATTAATAAATTTTATCTACATATACTCATCACCCTACATTTAAAAGTAGTAACTTTCTTTGATTTACTTTACCATAAATCCCCATGATAGGTGGGAGACAATTGTTTTGAGGTGGTATACAATTTTCCTGTCTCCCAACTTTCAATTTTTATAAAATTTTTTATAAAATATTGGAATTTATACTGTAGGCATATTCTGTATTAGAACAATAATTTTTATTAAGTATATGGTAGTTTTTCATTTTTATTGATGTTTTAGCAATATTTTAAAAAAATATTGGCTTTGTATCCTATATTTTATCTGTGTCTGAAAACTGTGCTGAAACCGGCATTTCCCATACTACTTCTATTTTACCTTTTCTGTCCAAAGCGTTTGAGAAAATTATTCATAAACAAATATCTTCTCATCTGCACCGCAATGCCTTACTTTGCTAAGGTAACGGATGATTTAAGAATCTCATTGCAAAAAGACCATATCTCGCTGTTAGTGCTGTTAGATTTTTCTAAAGCTTTTGATACGGTTAATCATTCAAAACTTGTAACAAAACTATTGACACAATTTCATTTTTCGTCTTCAGCAGCTGAATTAATAAACTCCTACTTATCCGGTAGAAAACAGGCAGCTGTGGCCGGCAATTCCATGTCGAATTTTAAATGTACATTTACTGGTGTCCCACAAGGATCTATCTTGGGTCCGCTGTTATTCTCAATGTTTATAAATGATCTCCCCGAAAGCATTCTATTTTCATCTGTTCATATTATGTATGCTGATGATGTTCAGATGTATTTTAGTTGTAGAATAGGACTAACTGAGGACGCCATTTTTAAGATAAATAATGACCTGGAAAGTATATTTCAATGGTCAAAGGAAAACGAACTATGTCTGAACCCCAAAAAATCAAAATGTTTATTAATATCAAAAAACCATTTAGATTCGACTGATTTGCCAAATATATATCTAGGAAATGAACGGATAGAGTTCGTTGATAAGGTCAAAAATCTTGGCATTTGGTTCGATACAAAATTCAGATGGGATCTTCCTTTAATAATGTTACTCTTTATGTGTACGGTCTAAAGCGCCAAGATCACATAGCCTCATATAAAAGTAGGATTCTGGGTCTACCACTGGATAAATACATGGACTATTGTGCCATCAAATACTTGCATAAAATCATAATGTCACGGAATCCAAAATATCTATATCGGAAACTTACTTTTTCAAATTCATCTCGTACTCTTACGATAATTCCTCCGCGAGCTACCACAATCACAACCGAAAGACAATTTTGTGTTTACGCCATTCGCTTATGGAACTCTCTTCCTATTGGCATAAGAAGACTCTGTTTTATAGAAAGTTTTAGTGTTTCTCTGTTCTTATACTTGGCTGGCAATTATAGGTGTTAGGGCTTTTCAATTTTGGATCTTTCAATTTATTTATCTTTTTGTTAAATGTTGTATTTCATTCATTTTCTTTCTTCTTTTATCTTTTATTTTTATTTTATTTTTAACTTGTAAAATTTGAATAGTCAATTTAAATTAAATTTTATTAAATGTTTAATTATATTAAATAAATAAATAAATAAATAAATATATACCTCTGAATTATCATGATCACATTTACGTCATTATAGATACAGATTGTAATCTTTGTAAATGTTTGTTAATAATAATAATAATAAATATCAAAATATCAAAAATAATTTGTGTGGTCGAATCTCGAATTGTTGATTGTTTTTACAGATGTAATGTTGTGCATGGATAATGAATGAGTGCTTGTAGAGTGCTGGCGGTATTTAGGGTTTTAAATATTTTTATGATGATTTGCATCTAATGACTTTTAGATGTTGTGGGTGATTAGTTAATAAAAGATGATAAACATTTCGCATGAAGATGTGTCTGTTGTAAAGGGTCCATGTATAACATTCGATGTCGGATATATTTTCGCATTGAGGTATGATTAAAGATATTTATTTACGAGTTTTATGATGTTTCGAAAAAAAAGGATCATTGTCTGAATGCTTACTCCCATGTGTAGGGTTAGCGGCAACCAAATTTTCAAGATGGGACATGTTAGTTTTCCATGTACCACTATTGGTGCAATGCATTCTGCGTCAACAGGTATAATTTTTGTGGCTGAATGCTTGTTTTTTTTACATGTGTAATGTGTATGGATTATGAATGGCTGCTTGTAGAATGCTGGCGCTATTTAGGGTTTTAAATATTTTTATGATGATTTGCATCTAATGACTTTTAGATAATGCGGGTGATAGATAATAAAAGATGATAAACTATCCGCGTGAATTAAATACACTCGCGTATATTTCGTAATTAAAACAAATTATATTTTTTTAGGATTTTATAGTCCTGTTTATTTATATTTATTTTAATTATTAGTTCAAGTTTATTATCACCGAACTGTGGTCTAAGTCGATGTTAATTCTAGACTGCCTCACTGCGTGTTCTTTTCTTATATTTATATCCTACTTAGTAATCTATGTATTTGGTTCAAATAAAACCTTTTCTTTATTCTTAATCTATCTTTTCTTATCTACTGTGTGTTCAAATACAATCTTTCCTTTATTCTTAATATGTATATCTTTTCTTATCTACTGTGTGTTCAAATACAATCTTTCCTTTATTCTTAATATGTATATCTTTTCTTATCTACTGTGTGTTCAAATACAATCTTTCCTTTATTCTTAATATATCTTTTCTTATCTACTGTGTATTTAAACTATATGGTTAAGGGTCCTTAACTCCCCCCCTTCTTTAATAAAATCGTCCCGATTTTCTAATTGTTTCATTTTAATTTTTGCCATTTCTTTTTCATATGACTCAATGAATTTTTTCTTAGTTTTTAGTTTTCTGTATTCGATTATAAAATTCACGATTTTCGTTATTACATAAGTTATAACAATAATTATCACAATGATTATGATTGTATTTATAATTGATAATATAGGATGTTCCTCAAATGGAATCATTATTTTGTTTAGGCTATCAATATTATTGAATGCATATAGCCCTTCTGTTTTTATAACAGTATTTATAAAAAATTCATTATTATGTTTTCTTGCTATTATTTCTTTAATGGTTCCATCCATGTTTTTATAATTTTTTCCATCTATATTTACAATATCTTCGTATGTGATTAATTTCACATTGTTTATGGTCTCGTTATTTATTTTATGATTTCCATGAGTTAATATTACTCCTGGTACTATTTCTAATATATCAAAATTATATTCTTGTTTAATATTACATTTAGATTTTTTATTTTTTAATAATGGAATTATACATTCTTCTTTTTCAATATTTTCTTCGCAAATATTTTTTCCTAAATAGTTTTGACATTTTTTTATTCTAATGTAATCTTCACAAAATGCTATTAATTCGTCTGTTTGTATTTTCCCATGTTTGAAACTTATCGGGGTTACCTTATAGCATTTACATTGTATTTTTAATATTGGGTATTTATATATTATTATAAAAAGTTCTTCTGTTCTAGCAATTGATATGGTTGCATATTCTAAAATATTTATTATTGGAACTTCCTCTAACTCATGTTCTATTATTTCTTTTATGTCCGTTATATCTAATGCTTCTGAAAGATATTCATTATTCTTTGCTGCGTTTATCGTTCTAGTTAGTAAGAGTAACTCTTCATATACCTGTTCTAAGATTATATGTTCTTTTAAATTGTGTCCCTCGAAATTCTTTAAGATTTGTTCAAATCTAGAGTTTACCTTCCTCTGTTTGTTATTATTTTCTATTAAATTATTTATTTTGGTTTGTATTTCAATAAGATCATCATGATCTGGGTTACCAAACATAAATTTAATAGCAGATCCTAAGAAATTTATAGATCTCTTACTTCTAGTATGTTCTTCTATTTGGTTAGCTAAATTATGTGCTTTCTTTATCCAAATTTTTTCTTCCTGAGTAGGTATGTAATTGTTACTAATTATCTCTACGAATGGATTTAGTAATGCTGTTAGATTTGTTACATGAAATAAATGTGTCTGATCATTAAATATATAAACATCATCGGTTTGAGTTAGTATGTATTTCTTTTCCGTGACGTCTTCTATTTTTGTTGTTCCTTGAGTATGCTTTAGTGCATTCACGAGTAATATGAGGAATGCTAATTTCGTCATCTACAGGGAAAGAATAATTTTTTATATTATCTTTGTGTACAACTATCCCCTTCGTTGTTAAGATAGTGTCCTCACGGTCTTCCTTTACTATTCTTCTAATATATCTTGTATTACTTTTCTTTCTAATCCCTGAAATTCTTACCATTATTTGTTCTCCTTGTTGGTAGGTTCTATGTTTTGTTCCTTTATTAAGTCTTTCGAGGACTTTTTCTGATGCTTTTATAAGTTTTGTGTGTATATTTGAATCTTTAAATTTTTCTTGATTAAAAACCACTTCTTGAGGTTTGTAGCCTGTGACGGAATGAATTGTGTTATTTAATTCACGCACTGTTCTAAATACTTCTTCGATTAGATTGGTATCGTTTTGTACCATAAATATCCTTGAGAGTTCTGAAATTGTTTTATGCGCACTTTCGACTTGCCCGTTTGCTGTCGATCTATAGACTGGCGTCTGTACTTTCTTGATTCCATATTTTATACACATTTGCTTTACCATCTGGGTGTTAAAACAACTTTCGTTATCAGTCATGAGTCTCTCGCAATTTGGGAAATAATTCGATAAGACTTCCTCCATTTTATCATAAAGTCTCTCCTTTGTTTCTAGTTCTCGTATGACCAGATACTTTGAATATTTATCTTTTGATACTAAAAATGAATGTTTGTCGTTGAAGTATAGATCCATGTGGATGTGTGTTCCTACTTGTGTTGGAATTTCTGAGTCGTTCAATGGTTCTCTAACTGGATTTCTCTCGTATTTACCGAATAAGCATGCTACACATTTTTTATTAAAACATTTTGCCTGTTTCCTCATACCTGGCCAGTAATATGTTTGATTTATCTCTTGAATGTTATTTTTAAATCCTCTATGAGCTCTCTCATGGGTCTCTTTCACTATCTTTATTTGTTCTTCTAGGTTGGTAATATCTTCCAATTTTATGGGTGTGTGTATAAACCTATTTCCTATAAAGACTTCTTTTATCTTTTTCTCGAATGTATACATGTCTTCTGGTTTTGCATGTATTGCTATTATCTTGTTAGGTTGAAGAATTTTTTTTAAATTTCCTAACAATTCATCTTCCGTTGTGAAATAAATAGTGTGCCTTATCTTTTTTTCAAAAACGGTTTGTGTTTTTATTTCATTTATTTCGTTGTTCGGTATTAATTCTACCTGTAGGCTATATGTGTTAAATGGTTGGCTTACTACTTTGATTACATCTTCAGATGAGCTCTCTTCTGAGTGAACTGTACTTATTGTTGAAGTATTTATTTGTTGCCGCGAAAGAGCGTCTGCAACTACATTCAGGTGTCCCGGTTTGTATACTAACCTTGCACCGAAATCCTCTATTATACTTTTCCATCTCTTCAATTTAGTGTTCGGATTTTTTTCCGATATTGAATATACTAACGATTGATGATCTGTGTATATAGTTAAATCCGCTACTCCGTATACATAATTTCTTAGCTTCTGCAGTGCCCATATGATGGCTAATAATTCCTTCTCGTTCGTTCCATAACTTTCTTCTGTCTTTGTCAGAGTTCTACTTAAAAAGAATATAGGTTTTTTGTTTTGACTAAGGACGGCTCCAATAGCTATGTTAGATGCGTCTGTCGTTAGTTCAAAGGGTTTACTATAATCTGGTTGGAATAGCTCTACTTGTTCTCTCAAATGTGCTTTCAAGCTACTAATGGCTTTAATTGCTGCATCGTCTAGATTTATACAAGTATTTTTACTCTTATTTTTTCCTACCTGACCATTTTCTCCTCTTAGGTGTATCGTTAGGGGCTTAGCTATGCTTGCATATCCTTTGATAAATTTCCTATAGTAACCGGTCATTCCTAAAAAACCTCTCAGATCTTTTAACGTTCGGGGAATTGCATATTTATTAATCGCTTCTACCTTTTCCGGATTGGTCCCTATCCTATTATATTTAATAATGTGTCCGAGGTATTCGACTTCTGATTGGAAAAATTTGGATTTATCATCCGAAACCTTCAATGTTGCTTTGTTAAGAGCGTTGAAAATTATATTGATGTGTTTCATATGTTCTTCGGCTGATGAGGAATATATTAACACATCATCTATATAAACATACGCGAATTTCCCGATATATTCTCTTAATATGTCGGCTACACATCTTTGGAATATAGAGGGCGCGTTTTTGAGTCCAAAAGGCATTCTTACGAACTCATATTTACCTCCATTTACGCAAAATGCTGTTTTTTCCCTATCTTCTTTTTTAATTTTAATTTGATGGAATCCTGATTCCAAGTCTAATGTTGTAAAATATCTGGCTTTTCCTAGATTTTGTATTGTCATGTTTACATCTGGGATCACATATCTATCAGTTATTGTTTTATTGTTTAATTTTTGGAAATCTATTACCATTCTTTTCTTTGGTTTTCCGTCTTCACTAAGACCCTTTTTTGGTACTGTCCAAATCGGACTATTGTATGGACTATTACTCCTTTGAATAATACCTTCTTTTAATAATTTAGCTATTTCTTTATTGACAAATTCATTGTCGGCTATCGGATATGAATATTGCTTGGTCCATATGGGTTCATTATTTATAGTTCTGATTGTAGCTTCTATTGTAGTAGTGAAGGGCAGTGGTCCTATGCCAATGTTTTCCTTCATCAAACTATCTATTTCTTTTTTATATAACGTTTCTCCTATAATATAGTTTAGTTTACTTTCGGATTGATTGTCACTGCACATGGTGATTAAGGTCATATCCTTCAAGTTTATTTCTGCGTTTAATTCTTTTAAACCTTCTAGTCCTAATATCATATCGAATGAATCTATATTATTTAATTCGAAAAATGTTATTCTAGTATTCATTAAATTAATTATTTTCTTTGTATTTACTATGGAATACCCGTTTATAGTTTTAATTTTTATCTCCTTAATTTTTATTCTTTCCGCTGAATTGCATTTTTTATCTATATAATTGTGGGTTGCTCCCGTATCTATTAATATTTTATAAGTTTTGTGAGAAATGCTAGATGTTAATTTTAAACAAGGCAACCCGTCAACTAGTTTAAATGGTCAAATCTTAAGTTATTTACCCTTTGTTCTTCCGGTTCCGCATACATGCTGTCTCCGTCTTCTTCTTGTAGTTGTGATGACTGGTTCACTCTTTGTTGTTTGTTGACGTGTTGATTGTTGTTCTGATAGTGCTGCGGCTGCCTATACTGCCCGCTATCCTCTCTTCCTCTCTTCCAATGCTGGTTATTATTAGATGGGTTATAGTTGTTTCGCTGAGGTTGATGTTCTGCTTTCCTCTGTGCTTGAACTATTTGTCTTGAATTTATTTCCATAGGCATTTGTATTTCTGCACAAATTGGTTGGTTATGCTTGTTTATGTTCCTCTGATGGTACGTACTTGGTACTGTTTCGTAATTTGGTCGGCGTTGATGTTCTTGATAATAAGTATTTGGGCGTTGTTCGCTTTTATTTTGTATACGTGGTTTATAGTCGCTTCTTTGATTATGTGATAGGTGCAGATTTTGATGACGATTATCATGGTCTATTGTACGTGACACTGCGAAAGCGTGTTCCAGGTCTTTAAGAACACTTCCGTATAATGTGGATCTTATGAAATTATTATTTATACCCGAAATAAATATTCTCACAGCTTCTTCATTTTGATTATTAATTAGTGCTTGTATTACACTTTGTGGTTCACCTGACATCGATAATTTTGAATTAATTAGATTTAATGCTTGATTTACTTTGTCGTGGAATTCGGATAATGAACTATTTCCTTGAGTTAGTCTCCTCATTTCGTCTTGTAAAACGTACAGTGGTCTCATATCGGAGTACGTGTAGTCCAATCTGCTTCTGATTGCTTCAAAGTTAAATATGGTATTATTATTTGTGAGTACGTTAGCTGCGGCTCCTTGTATTTTAGATTTTATTATCGATAATGCTTCCACATATCTTGCTGTATTTCTAAAATCCTTGATGCTATCCATCAATCTAGTGGCATCTTCTCGCCATACTCTGTATTTCGTTAAATCTCCTTCGAACACTGGCAATGCCTTAAATACATCCAAATGTATGTCGTTAGCGTCTTGGTAGATTGCTACGGCCGGTTCTAGTTTTTGTAGTGGTTGCGTACTTCCTATAGGGTTTATTCTTATTTGCTCTATTTGATTTCTTAGCACTAGGTTTTCTTCCTTCAGATTTTTGTTGTCGACTCCATGTTGTTTTATTATGTTAGACAATTGTTCTGTTTGTCTATTTGCTTCTTGCAGTTTATTGTTTAACTGTGTGCAGTACATCTCCATTTGAGAGAATCTTGCTGCTAAGGTTGCTAGATCAACTGGTTCTGCCATCTTGATGACTACTTCTCTATTTTCACTTTCACTTTCACTGATTATCTCGCGACGTTTGTCGTGTAAATTTTTCCTTTTCTTAAATCTATTCATAAAACTTTTACGTTGGATACGTATGTATCTTTGTTCAGGTTGCTTCGTATGAAGGAACGTTTGATGGGTGCCACTATGTGGATCTGATTCCCGATTTTCCCTTGGTCCGCTCCGTGAAGATAAACAATATATTTACCTCCTGGCAGGATCGCCAATTAAATACACTCGCGTATATTTCGTAATTAAAACAAATTATATTTTTTTAGGATTTTATAGTCCTGTTTATTTATATTTATTTTAATTATTAGTTCAAGTTTATTATCACCGAACTGTGGTCTAAGTCGATGTTAATTCTAGACTGCCTCACTGCGTGTTCTTTTCTTATATTTATATCCTACTTAGTAATCTATGTATTTGGTTCAAATAAAACCTTTTCTTTATTCTTAATCTATCTTTTCTTATCTACTGTGTGTTCAAATACAATCTTTCCTTTATTCTTAATATGTATATCTTTTCTTATCTACTGTGTGTTCAAATACAATCTTTCCTTTATTCTTAATATGTATATCTTTTCTTATCTACTGTGTGTTCAAATACAATCTTTCCTTTATTCTTAATATATCTTTTCTTATCTACTGTGTATTTAAACTATATGGTTAAGGGTCCTTAACTCGTGGCGATATGTTTGCTGTAGCTACCTGTAAGAGGATTTTATTTTTTTTTTGTTGTAAAGGGTTCATGTATAACATTAGATGGCGGATATATTTTGAGGTATGTTCAAGGATAGTTTTTTTAAGAGTTTTGTTTACTAGTTTTATGATGTTTCGAAAAGAAAAGGCTTATTGTTTGAATACATACTCCCCTGCGTGTAGGGTAAGGGGCAACCGAATTTTCGTGTTGAGGCATGTTAGTTTTCTATGTATCACTATTGACACATTGCATTCGACAACAGCCGAATTTTCAAGACGAGACGCGGCCGCTTTTTGTCTGTTTCGCGATTGCTTCCATGCTGGGCTGAGGCTGATTGTATTCTGTTTAAACGGGTGAATTCTATTTTCCAAGGGCTGCAATTCACCGACATTATAGTTCCGTCTATGTTTCCTAAAATGTATGTAGGATCACCCTGTGATCTCCTTGACGAAGAAGAATTCTACCACTAGCAGCTTTCACCACGAAATAACGAACTAGACTCTCAGTCGTCAGTTGCTGATTATCCGCCGACCAGATAGCTAGCTAACTTTCTAGTTTCACTTTTCTTTTTAAGCTTCTATTTAAAAAAACTCTATTGTAGATATTTCGTCAATTGATGTCAGTCTTTTCTTTCACAAATCCCACAAATTCTGGGGGCTCAACCGGGATCGTGTCAGATTCACATAAAAACATCATTTGAAAGCGCATTCCGATGGCATAGTGATAAAGTTACCAAAACCCAAAAAAAAAAAATTAATTATTGCCACAGAACAATATACATACACAAAGTGCTAAAAAAAAGAGAGAACAAAAAAACCCAATAACCATAATACTGAAAAAAAAACCCAATTATTAACATCCAGCAGGGAGGTACAAGGAAAAGGAGGTAATTGTTGGGAGATCGAATTAACAGCATCGTCAACGGAATTAAGTAAAGAGGAGAACACGGAATCACTCAATTTGGTTCGAACTCGTTTGATGGTTGTAAGTAAAAAACCACCGGAAACCGTGACATCAAAACTATTTTCGCATTTTCTACCATTCGACCTTTATGCATGCTTAGAAAAGTCGTATTTGTTGCAAAGAAAAGTCTATAAACATTTAACCGATACATGACGACATAGGAATGACATTTTGACTACCGCAGCAGCAAAGTGGGTAATTATTTATTTTACGTCGCTGATTATTTTCGATTTATTCAATTGAATAGGCGTGTTTGATATCAATTGAGATTGTTGGGAATAGCACTTTAACGTCATCCCATCTGTGGACCACGTAATATGTTCCAACGGACGACAGCATATACACCTATATGTAATATATTTCTCTTCTTCACTTTAAATTTTGTTTATGTCTTTGACTTTGAAGTAACCTTTAAGTTCTTTCATTCTGATTTCCTTGTTGCAACCATTCGGTTCAGTTTTTTACTTTTAATTTAACTCTCGTTAAATTCATATTCTATGATTAATAAAGTTTCATTTTGATTAATATTACTTTTAATTCTTTCTTTTAATTCCACTACCCCTAACAGGTTATGGGCCCAGGAATCGAGAATAATTAAAAGAAGTAAAAGTATTTTTCGTCTGGTCGTGAAAAAAAAAACTACTAAAGCAAAATGGCGGACAATGTGGAAAAATATCGAATTCCTCTCTTCGATGGTACAAACTTCAATAACTGGAAGTTCAGAATGGAAACTCTTCTAAATGAAATGGATTTAGTGCAATACATCGAAGAAGCGCACACAGAAATGGTAAAGATTCTTCCATCGGATGAAGCTGCTGCTATACAAGAAAGGAAGGGCTCAGAGCTGTTCATGGTCAACGCGATAAAAAGTGTAAGTCTCAAATCATACAGCGAATTGCAGATAGTCATCTAGAATATGCGAAAGACAAACACAACGCATTCGATTTGTGGACGACGCTGTGTCAAACATTTGAGAGGAAAGGAATTGCGAGTCAGTTGCTTATACGAAAGTCACTTGTATGCATGAAGTTCGACGCAAAAACCGATACACTCGCAAATCACTTTCTTAAGTTCGACAAAATTGTACGAAACCTTCGTTCTACAGGAGCATCTTTGGAAGAGTTAGATGTTGTCTGTCATCTCTTGTTGACGATGCCATCCGAGTACGATAGTGTTGTCACCGCTATTGAAACTTTAACAAGTGAAAACATGACCCTTGCATTTGTTAAAAATAGACTTCAGGATGAAGAGACAAAGCGAACAGATACGAAAATAAGAAAAAATGCAGGGCATGAACTACCATCTTCAACAGCGTTCGCTTCACAACCAGGGCAGAGGATAGCAAACAAAACAAATCACAGGTTCCCGTATAAATGCAACTGGTGTGGGAAAGTTGGACACAAACAAGTCGATTGCAGAAAGAGGGCACACGACATAAAGAACAAGCAAAGTGCAAATGAAGCAACAACTTCAAACACATCAAATTCAAACGGTTTTTGTTTTTCTACGAGTACAACAGCTGCAAATAAAACTGAAAGTGATGCAATAAAGTGGTATCACCCGAATGGTGCAACAGAGCACTTGATCAACAGCAACTTTCAGCTGGAAAACATAAGGAAACTTGATGTACCAATCAAAATTAAAGTTGCAAAGTCTGGAGCTTTTCTACAAGCAAATATTGTTGGTGAAATTCAACTTGAAATAGGAGATGGAAATGTAAAGCCAATCAGAGTGAAGGATGTTCTCTCCGTAGCAAATCTGGAACACAACCTACTTTCGGTTCGGAAACTCGAGATGAATGGATTTCGTGTCACATTTGTGATTGGCTGTGGAATCATAAGCAAAGGTAATCATACAGTAGCGATTGCGTACAGAAATACTATACACTTATACGAGTTGAGTTTCAGAAAATCGGTATTGGCCAATTTAAGTACAAAAACAGAAGGATACGATCTGTGGCACAAGAGGATGGGCCATCTCAACTACGAAGACATCAAGAAGCTGGAAAATCAGACTATCGGCATGAAAATTGATTTCTCAAACTCATCCAGAGACTTATGTCAAGTTTGTATTGAGAGCAAGCAGATCCAAAAACCGCATAACCAGCGACGCACTCGTGCTGTACGACCCTTGCAGTTAGTACATAGTGATATCATCGGTTCTATTAGTCCAACATCTTATGATGCAAAAAGGTATGTACTTACATTTATCGACGATTGTACGCACTTCACAGTAAGTTACATTTTGGAAACAAAATCAGAGGTACTGAAGTATTTCAAATGCTATGAGGCCATGGTGACAGCTCATTTTAATTTGAAACTGAGTCGATTCAGATGCGATAACGGTAGAGAATATATATCTAAAGAAACTAAAGATTTATTTGAAAGCAAAGGAATCCAGTTCGAGTTTACCATAAGATATACTCCACAATAAAACGGCGTTGCAGAAAGGATGAACCGCACCATTTTAGATAAGGCGAGGTGCATGTTGCTGAATTTTAAGCTGGGGAAAACGTTTTGGCCCGAAGCGGTCCAAACAGCTGTGTACCTGGTGAACCGAAGTACAACATCAGCACTCAATGGTAAAGTTCCTGCTTCACTATGGTTTGGTGAAACACCTAATGTTGCAAAACTGAAGATATTTGGGTGCATCGCTTATTTAAAACTTCCGAAACAAATATTTCATGGTAAGTTCGACTCGAGGTCACTTAAGTGCTATTTTGTAGGATACTGCCCGAATGGCTACAAGCTTTGGAGCCTTGAAGACCAAAAAATAGTTTTTGGAAGAGATGTAGTATTCGACGAAACTAAATTTGCTTTTGATGGCCTTAGCAGCGAACAGTGGATTAATTCCGACGAGGAAAATGTTCCCGTGCAGCGTGATATGGAGAAACTCGAAGAAGAAAATGGCAGCGAAGATGAACAACAACAGGATGACGCCTTGTTTATGACACCTAAACAGGATGACGACGTTGCAGCACTTAGACGAAGTTCGCGAAATGTAGTAAAACCACGTTATCTCGACAACTATGCTGTTTTAGCGCTAAATGCAGAAGCGTTTGTGGAAAACGTGCCGGACAACATTGAAGAAATTGCCTCACGAGAAGATAAGGACAAATGGATGCAAGCAGTCCAGGAGGAAATTGACGCATTATTGAAGAACGACACTTGGGTTCTAACTGATCTACCCAAAGGGAAACGTCTGTTGAACAGTAAGTGGATTTTTAAGATAAAACGCGACAAAAATGGACATATTGATCGGTACAAGGCCCGACTTGTAATAAAGGGCTGTGCCCAAAAGAAAGGTTACGACTACGAGGAAACGTATGCTCCTGTGGCTAGACTTACAACTCTGAGGACTCTTCTTTCAATTACCGTCAAAAATAATTTTGTTATACATCACATGGATGTAAAGAACGCATTTCTTCACGGCGAAATTGAGGAGGAGGTGTATATGAAGGTACCAGAGGGCTTCAGTATCAGTAGTAATAGCAATTCCGTCTGCAAACTTAATAGAGCACTTTATGGGCTCAAGCAAGCTCCGAGAGCCTGGAACAAAACTTTTAACACGTATATAAAAGAATTAGGTTTCAATCAATCTGAAGTGGAAAAATGTCTTTATAGCTGGAAATACGGAGACGTTTGCATATTTCTTTTATTATACGTTGATGATATTATACTTGTAGGAACCAACATCACAAAAATTAATGACACGAAGAACGCGTTGAGTAAGAGATTTCATATGACAGACTTGGGTGAATTAAAATCATTTCTCGGTATCAGCATTAATAGAGTAAATGACGAACTTCATTTAAATCAGAGACCCTATCTAGAGAGAATGCTGAAACGATTCAAAATGGAAGATTGTAACTCCGCGGCTACTCCAATGGATACGACATCTTTTCCAGATAATGAAAAAAAAAAAAAACCCCTGGATGAATCCAAACCCTACAGAGAGCTAGTTGGATGCTTAATGTACGCTATGCTAACCACAAGACCGGATTTGAACTTTGCTGTAAATTATTTAAGCAGATACCAACATGAACAAACTGAAGCACGCTGGAAGGGATTGAAACGAATTCTGCGTTATATTAAAGGCACTATGGATTTCAGTCTGTGCTATAAGAAAGGAAATAGTGAATGCCTGTCGTGTTATGTTGATGCAGATTTTGGAAGTGGACAAGACCGTAAGTCAACGTCTGGATTTTTTATGAACGTGTTTGGCAACACAGCATCGTGGACAACTAAGAGACAAACAGCAGTTTCTTTATCGTCGACAGGAGCTGAATACATCGCTTTGGCTACAGCAGCAGCTGATCTCTTGTGGCTAAAAAATCTCCTAGTAGATTTTGAAGTAACCAGCGAGACGCCGCCGAAAATATTTGAAGATAACCAGTCGTGTATTCATCTACTGTCAAGATGGGAACACAAGCGGCTTAAGCACGTTGATGTAAAATATAATTTCGTTCGAGATTTGTACGAGAAGCGACAGATAACAGTCCAGTATGTGAGCTCAAAGGAACAAGTAGCTGACATCTTCACAAAACCTTTACCTAAAGCTCAGTTTGTAAAGCTTCGAGCAGGACTTGGACTTCGACAAATTATACATGCTGAATGACGCTAAATTGAGGAGGAATGCTGGGAATAGCACTTTAACGTCATCCCATCTGTAGACCACGTAATATGTTAAAACGGACGACAGCATATACACCTATATGTAATATATTTGTCTTCTTCAATTTACATTTTTTTTATGTCTTTGACTTTGAAGTAACCTTTATGTTCTTTCATTCTGATTTCCTTGTTGCAACCATTCGGTTCAGTTTTTTACTTTTAATTTAACTCTCGTTAAATTCATATTCTATGATTAATAAAGTTTCATTTTGATTAACTTTTAATTCTTTCTTTTAATTCCACTACCCCTGACAGAGATCTAAGAAAAAACGGACAGTTATGATGGGTAAACGAAATAAAAATAGCACTAGTGTAGGAGGCAATTTGGGCGATTTTTCGGAACTTGTTAGAGACTTTGCAAAACGAGAAGACGAGTTGTTAAGAAGAGAAAGTGAGCTGTGGGAGAAAGAAAAGGAAAAAATGCAATTGGAGATGTCATTGCTAAAGACTAGTATGGAAGAAGAAATGTTAAAGCTTAGGTAAGTGGGGGAAAACATAACGTTTCAAGATGTATCAGTTGTGGTTCCCGAATTCAGTGGTAGCGACGAATATGAGGTTAATAGTTTTGTCCAAGACATTGAAGCAGCCGCTACCAGTATGCGATGGACAGAATTACAGAAGTTAATCTTTAGCAAACGGCTTTTAACAGGTTCAGCGAAACTTGCTGTTCGTACAAAACCGGACATTCAGCAGTGGAAAGAGCTGAAACATTTTTTAATTGAGGAGTTCTCCGAGCATGTAAATTCGGCGGACCTTCATAAACGTTTAATTCAGAGGCGACAGAGAAAAGATGAATCTTTGCATGAATATTTATTTGTAATGAGTGAAATAGGTTCTAAAGCAAGTATAGAAGAATGCGCTATTATTCAGTATGTTATTGATGGCGTAAATGACAGCCCACATAACAAGGTAATTTTATTTGGAGCTTCTAATTACAAAGAGTTTAAAGAAAAAATAGTTAGCTACAACAAATATAAAGATAGTTTGGTTACTACAACTAGCAAAGACAATAGGAATTCCATCCCCATAGAAAAAATTGGACGTTGCTATAACTGCGGCCAGAGAGGATACAAAAGCCAACAATGTAGAGAACGACAGCCGAAGTGTTTTAGATGTAATGAGTTTGGCCATAAGTCAAATAACTGCCCGAGAAACAACCAGTCTAATGTAGTCAATGCTAATAGTTCAGAAGATCTGAAATTAGTGGAAATAAATGGAGCCAAAATGCAGGCATAAATAGACACTGGTAGCGATTTGACGCTGATACGCTGCGACGAATACGTTCGAATAGGGGCACCAGAGGCCACTTCGTCGGAAAAGTCCGTTCAAGGAGTGTCAACCAGTCCAGTAAAAACCATTGTACAGGCAGAGTTTTTTCTGCCTGTTTGGTGTTGTTTAGTGAGCGATAAAGATGTCCTTTGGCTACCTTTACTGCCGCCTCCCAAATTCCACCAAAGTGCGGGGCCCTAGGGGGAATGAAACGAAAATTTATGTTATCAATGCTACAGAACTTAAGAATAGATTCATAAGACGGCTTGTGAAATAGTAGGTTACGAAGTTCTGATAATTTTGATTGAGCTCCCACAAAATTTGTTGCGTTATCGCAAAAGATATCGCACGGAAGCCCTCGACGGCTAATCATCCGTTTTAAGGCCGCTATAAATGCATCTGACGATAGGTCGGAGACTGGTTCCAAGTGCACCGCCTTCGACGATAAACAGACGGAAACGGCGATATATGACTTATACGGCACCTTGCCTCGAATTCGAAAATAGGTATAGATAGGACCGCAGAAGTCAATACCACAGCGTAGAAAGGGCCGACTGACATTGACTCTTTCTGCCGGGAGGTCTCCCATGACCTGATTCATTAGTTTGGGTCGATAGCGCGTGCAGTGAATGCACTCCCTCACGACCTTTCTCGAAAGGTCTCTGGCGTTGACGATCCAAAACTTTCCACACATAAGTGCGACGAGCGTTTTTGGTCCAGCGTGGTAATTGGTGATATGCAGATGACGAGCGAAACACTTAGCAAAATGAGAGTCCTTTGGAATTAAGATAGGATGTTTCTGCTCTTCGGGGATGTTAGAGTTCTTTAAACGTCCTCCAACCCTGAGAACAGGATATCCCGCGACTTTGTCTAAAAATAAACTGAGCCATTTTAGCGAGTTTCGAAGATTCTCTCCTTTCTCTATCAGTCTAATTTCTTCTAAAAACGATGTTGTCTGAATTATCCAAACAATTCTGTACAACGCAGATTGAAGTTCTTCTGGACTCAAAACTGGAGATTGGTGAACAGTTTTATTTTTTAGTCGATTCAAAAACCGCTGAATGTATCCAAATGTACGAAGAAGCTTGACATATGAACTTTGTTTATTGATGATATCCAAAAGAGGATTAGACATTTGCTTACTTCCTACCATAGCAGTTTTACGCTTCTCCAGCGTTAGTAACTCGACCGGTAAGTTGATATTAGGGTTTGCCGGCCAGTTTTCGAACGATTCTAATAAAAATGATGGTCCAGAAAACCAGATCGATTGCAATATTTCCTTTACCGTGCATCCTCGTGATACTATATCAGCAGGGTTTACGTCTGTTGGTACATGTTTCCAAACTACTTCAGTTGTTCTTTCCTGAATCTCAGCCACGCGATTTCCCACGAAGGTGCTTAGACTGGATGAATGTGTCGATATCCAATACAAGACAACTAAAGAATCTGTCCAAAAGAAGACTTCCGGATGGAATTTCTGAAACAGGGGTTTTATTTTCGTCCAAAGTTTTGCTAGAAGATGAGCGCTACAAAGTTCGAGACGGGAAAGCTGTTCGTTGTTGCTTTCGACGGGGCAACTCTCGATTTAGCCACCAGAAGTTTAAGTGAGGTGCTACCAACCTCGTTTGTAGTGCGTATGTAGATGCAGCATCCAGAGGCCTTTATGGATGCATCACAAAACCCGTGAATCTGAACGCTTTTTCTATTCGGAGCTAAGACAGACCGAGGAACGGAGATATTTTGAAGAGATTTCAAGTCATCCATAAACTGGCGCCATTCGGTCTCTATATGTTACGGAATTGCAGCATCCCATTCAATCTTGTCGATCCATAGTCGCTGTAAAATTATCTTAGCCTTGACGATTATTGGGTTCAGAAGTCCCATTGGGTCAAATAATGAAGAAGCCAATGACAAAATCGATCGCTTAGTGAACGACGAAAAGGAGCTGATGTCGTGCCGTACGTGACGGTATTTAAGGCATATGTTTGGATTGGGCACTGTTCATTTTCCCTCCATAGGATGTATTGGAATTGACGATGCAGTGGATGTATAAGGACCTGCCGGTACATCTTGACTATGTCGGCAGTCAAGGCGAACCTATGAAGGCGAAAGCGAAGAAGAATGATAAAAAGGTCATCTTGGATGGTGGGACCAGCCATCAAAACTCCATTCAGGGAAACTTGTGAAGACGTACGACAGGAAGCATCAAACACAACCCTCAGCTTTGTTGAGATGCTATTTGGTCGTAGTACTCCTTGATAAGGTAAATAGTAATGAGGCTGATCTAACTTTGGGCTTCTTACCAACGTCATATGCCCCAAAGTCAAGTACTCGCGAAGAAAATCAACATAAGAAGATCTAAGTGAAGGATTCTTACTCAACCTACGTTCTAGAGCCAGAAAGCGACGAAAAGCGATGTTATACGAGTCCCCCAGTAGTTTAGTATCCTTTTTAAATGGCAGCTTAACCATAAGCCTACCACTTGGTAATTCCTCCAACGTCCTTGTGAAGTGAGCCTCGCACTCTAACTGTTCCTCTGTATATTTAGATTTTTGCCCTGATACTGATTCCAACTCCCAGAATCTTTCGACAAACTCATTTAAATTTCCTTCGGTTGAACTTAAACAGCTACTTATCTTTTGGGTTGATGAGAGTGATTTGTATCTGCCAGACACAATCCACCCTAAATGCGTGTTTTGGAGTGAAGGACGTTCTTCTCCGAGTTTAATTTGACCTCTTTTTAGCAGGTCAAAGAACGATTCAGCTCCTACTAACATATCTATTTGCGCAGGTCGATTAAACTGAGGATCAGCAAACTCAATATTTCTTGGAAGATTCCAATTAGCTGTGTTCAGAAGAGCATCGGGCTGGTACCCAGTGATAGAGGGCGAAACCAAAAACTCCAACAGCAGCTCGAATGTTGAAAAACGTGACCTTATAATGGTTTGAGTTAACGAACTAATCTTTGTTTCAGAGCAGCCTATTCCAATTATATCAACGGTTTTTCTTTGCGTCGGTAAGCGCAGCGACCTAGCAAAATCTTCTTTAATAAAATTGACTTGCGAGCCAGAATCCAATAAAGCTCGTCCGAATTGAAATGTACCGGAAGCATCCTTGACTAGCACTAGAGCAGTTGCTAAAATAACCTGTGCCGTTGCACAACCGTTATCCTTCTCTAACGCTGAGTTTGTGGCGGCGGACGAAATAACTTCTTGCGAAGTTGAAGAAGTACTTTGTGGGCTTGGACTACTTGAATCCTTGTTAGCAGTAGGACGATGAAGCAACGTATGATGACTTTGATGACAATTCCTACATTTGTATGTTGAGTGACATTTGGCGACTCTGTGCCCTTGACCTAAACAATTGATGCAAAGTCCAAGTTTTTTGACGTTGGTAAAACGATCGGATGTTGAAAATTTGTTAAAATTTGAACAATTAGAAATGGTGTGTGAACTATCCTTGCAAAAGCAGCATGATCTTTGTGCCATGACAAGTGATGCTTGTGGCCGATGATCAAAATGTTGCGCTCGTGTTCTCTTGAATGCTTTGTTATTATTGTCAGTGTGAAGATTCTTGCTTTCTCGAGCTTCAAGGTATTGACAACGCTTCGCCAATACGGCAGCTTATTCTGTCCAAGTCGGGAGTTTCTTATACTCCAACTGCTCGTCCCACTTCGACTGGGTTTCTGAATCGACCTTATTCATGGCGATGTGAATAATGATAGCATTAGAAATATCTGATTCAGAACCAATGGATTGAAGTGAGTTGAAAAGCGCTGAAATATTTTCAACTAAACTTCGCAGTTGTGTAGCTGAGGCCTTCGGAATCTTAGGCAATTTAAAGAGTTGAGCAATGTTTTCGAGAAATATAAGACAGTCGTTATCGTAACGCTCCTTTAACCCTTTTAGCGCCTTTTCATAATTGTCGTCTGTTACCTGAAAAGCCTTGACAGTACCTAGTGCTTGGTCTGTAAGACAAGTAAGCAGGTGGTTAAATTTTTCGATTTTTGATAGGCTAGAATTATTATCGACGAGAGTAGTGAAAGTGCTAATGAAATTTTTGTATTCCAAATATTTACCACTGAACCGAGGCAAACGTAAATTCGGTAAATGATTTGCAACCTGAGGCATCGACCAAGTGGTTTCTAAAGTACTGCCTCTTCTTTCACTTCCCAACTGTGATAGAATTTTAGCTTTGGTTGTTACATATAAATCCTCTAATTCACTCCGTGCAGCATCATCTGGGCAAACGCTTTCGATTTGCGTTTGAAAGGCAAGTAATTGTTTGAAGTATGACTCCACGATTCCTAACCGGCACTCCAATTCTGTTGGAGACAGCTTTGTTGTTGAAACAAGATTTTTGATACGAGTTATACTCCCTTTTGTTGATGACCGCGACTGCCTTAATTCATCGATATTGGGCATTTTGAAATTGGCTGCCTCCTGGTACAATTGGAAGGTACAGAATAAATTCAATCTACGATTAGGATTTATAAATGAAGGCGCACTATATATATATATGCTTCGATGACGTAACCAGAAGTTAAAAGCTTCGGTGGCAAAATACTTTTTTAATGAACCCCAATGAAAATGTGGCGGAATACACAATTAAAATTGTTCGAAAATCATGCAAATTTAGAACTGGCAATGATCTTGGCGATGGTGTTTTTCAGATATCGATTTTAACGAAGCTTTAACTGACTATGCAATTACATTGATTTATTGTTCGTCGTAATCAATTAAATCGAATTGAAGAATTGGAAATGCTTTTTTCTTTTAACTTTAACGAAGTGAGTGCAATGAATTTCCTCCGGAGGCGAACGAAACGATTGACGTACGGTGCAAGTGAAAAGCTCCGATATTCGCCGCATCAATCATGGGCGAAGTTTTTCAAACGAAAATGGTATATGTATGTGTGTAGAAGTATGGAACGTGTGTTTCCCCTACTTTGGATTCTAACGCAATTCTGTGGACGGTATGACGTAATGGCAGGCGAGTGGAATTATCTTAATGTTTGATTTTGCGCGTTATTTCACAAGCCAATATTATACATTTGTGAATGATATATATATTGTGTTAATGCAAACTGATTATTTTTATGGCGAAGGTGCGTTTTAACTGCTTCAACAATTTCGATGAAGGATTGGAATACTTCGATGTACATTGAACATTGAATGTGTATTTCATGCAATTTGTATTTTTTTTCCAACGCACATTCGTATATAAAAATCAGCACCACATACCTTATTGGGAAGATGTATATACTTATCGTTCCCGTTTCCTCCACTTGCAATCCTGTTTCTTTGCCTGGTATCCGTGGTGTCCTCAAATGATTCCTTTGTTCTGGATGCTGGAACTGACGCGCGCCGTTAGATGTTGTATGCACTTTTTTCGCGAAAACCGTACCGAAACCGTTGCAACTCACACTTATTGTTCTTTTTGTCTAATGTTCAATAGTTTTTTAAACGAATTATTTGAATATTACACTTTTTAACATAAAATTGCCCAACGTTGGGCGCCAAAATGTACAGGCAGAGTTTTTTCTGCCTGCTCCGTGGGAAAATTGCCTTGATTTTATGCGATCGGATCGTACAATGAATTTCCCGTGGAAAACGATTGTGGAGCGAAATAACAATTATAGTTAAAAAATGTAACCGATGATTTTGATAGAGAGCGAATGAAGACGACGTAGCGAAGAAAAACTAACGACCAGTACAATGGTTGAACAAAGACTGATTTTTTATTCTTATGTCTTCTTTAGCTCCAACAACCATCGCTTATTTTAATACTGACATCACAATTGATGGTTCCATTTTTAACACTAATGTTTATGTTCTATCAGAATCGTGTATGAAATTGCCAATGATCATAGGGAAAGACATATTGCGCGGAACAGATATCAAACTCACTGAGGAAGGAATATTTGTTTCAAAAATCAACGAAATACTTATCTGTAATTGCAATTCGTCCCAGGTTTCCGATAATAATTCAGATTTAAAAATAGGTTCTAATGATTTTAGGAACCAGATTATGACCCTAGTAAAACAATACAATCCAAGAGAAGAAAAAACAACTAATATTGAAATGAAGTTGATTCTTAAGTCAGACATACCAATTTCGCAGCCACCGAGGCGACTAGCGCCGCTAGAAAGGAATATTGTGGACAAACAAATCGCTATATGGCTAGAAGAGGGCATCATTCGACCCAGTACTTCCGAATACTCCAGCCCTGTCGTTTTGGCAAATAAAAAAGACGGTTCAAAGCGATTATGCATCGACTATCGACGACTCAATAAGGAAGTGATTCGTGATCACTATCCCCTCCCTCTAATCGAAGACCAAATTGATTCCCTGCATGATGCGAAAGTTTTCTGTACCATTGACTTAGAAAATGGATTTTTCCGTGTTCCAGTCGCCGAGGATAGCATAAAGTTCACAGCGTTTGTGACACCATCTGGACAGTATGAATTTTTGCGAACTCCATTTGGTCTTTGTACATCACCTACGGTTTTCCAAAAGTACATCAACCAGTTTCTCAAACCCCTCATTCAAAAAAAGACATTGCTTTTGTATATGGATGATGTAGTTATTTTGGGAAAAAGCGATGAGGATTGTATCGAAAAACTAAAAAGTACACTTCGTTTGGCTGAAATGTATGGCCTAAAAATAAAATGGAAGAACTGTCAATTCTTATGTCGGACTGTAGAGTACTTGGGATATGAAATTTCGAAAGGCACAATCAAACCTTCACAGGCTAAGACCATGGCAATCAAAAACTTCCCAGAACCGAAAACGATCAAGTCACTGCAAAGCTTTCTAGGCCTGAGTGGTTACTTTAGAAATTTAAAATCATTACGGATTGTGCCGCCTTCAAGGCGACTATGGAAAAAAACGAGATTTCGCCGCGAATTGCTGGTTGGGCACTTACCTTTCAAGATTATGACTATACTTTGGAGCACCGCCCAGGAATTCGCATGAAACACGCCGATTCATTGAGCCGTACCCAATAATCATGACGCTCTCTAGCGTATTTCTGGACCGCATAAAAGTTTCGCAAGAAGGGGATCCACACCTTAAGGTAATTAAAAAAGTTGTAGAGGACGGTGGCTATGAAAACTACCTAATTGAACATGGCGTTCTATATAAGGAAACTGCGCAAGGAAACAAGCTGCTATGTGTACCCAAAAAAATGCAACCTGAAATAATAAAAACCGTACATGACGATTTACACTTCGGAGTTAAAAAGATGGAGGAAATTCTGAACCGAGAATACTGTATACCAAATCTTAGGGGCAAAATTGAAGCCTGTAGAGCAAATTGCATTCCCTGCATTTTGGGCGAAAGGAAAGCCGGAAAACAGGAAGGTTATCTTCATTCTATTTCGAAAAATTAACTACCGTTAGATACATACCACATTGACCATCTAGGACCTTTAAGCGCGACTAGTAAGAGGTATTGCTACATATTTTGCGTGATCGATGCGTTTTCTAAATTTACGTGGATTTATCCATGTAGATCAACTTCAGCTGCAGAAGTTATACAAAAGTTGGACTTGCAGAAAACGACATTTGGTAATCCGAGCAGAATGATATCAGATGGCGGATCTGCATTTACTTCCAATATTTTTAAAGAATATTGCGAACGTGAAGGGATTCAGCACCTACTCATAACTACGGGCGTACCTCGCGCAAATGGTCAGGTAGAACGAATCAATCGAGTGATTATTTCCGTCCTGACAAAGATGTCGATCGATGATCCAACGAAATGGTACCAACATACCGCAAGACTTCAAATGTGCCTCAACTCCACATTTCATCGCAGTATTCGACGAACACCCTTCGAAATACTTACCGGGATACAAATGAAGACAAGACCTGAAAATTCACTAGGCGAACAAATTAACGAAGAACTACGAACAATTATTGGTGACGAGCGGGATGAAATTTGCGAAAGTGCTCGTCAAAACATTCTACGGGTACAAACAGAAAACGAGAAAACCTTTAACAGAAGACGAAAATTAGCCAACAAATATGACTTAAATGATATAGAAGCAATTAAAAGAACCCAGTTTGGCACCAATTTAAAACTTTATCCCAAATTCTTAGGTCCTTACAAGGTGACGAAGGTTTCTCCGAATGATCGTTACGAAGTCCGAAAACTTGGAAACCAGGAAGGGCCTAGAAGCACTACCACCAGCGCCGATTACATGAAACCTTGGACATCATCCCCAGATCAATACTTCAGCAATGATGAAGAGGAAGACGAAGAATCCGATACCACCCAGCGTCAATAAATTCTTCACGTACTTAGATGCCACTACCTAAACCAGTCAAGACGAACATACCACCAGCCAAGATGAACAATCCACCTGCCAAGACGAACAATCCACCTGCCAAGACGAACAATCCACCAGCTAAAACGAACAACCAACAAAATAATAAGAATTGCATAAGCATAGTTAGTTTTTTAAACGAATTATTTGAATATTACACTTTTTAACATAAAATTGCCCAACGTTGGGCGCCAAAATGTACAGGCAGAGTTTTTTCTGCCTGCTCCGTGGGAAAATTGCCTTGATTTTATGCGATCGGATCGTACAATGAATTTCCCGTGGAAAACGATTGTGGAGCGAAATAACAATTATAGTTAAAAAATGTAACCGATGATTTTGATAGAGAGCGAATGAAGACGACGTAGCGAAGAAAAACTAACGACCAGTACAATGGTTGAACAAAGACTGATTTTTTATTCTTATGTCTTCTTTAGCTCCAACAACCATCGCTTATTTTAATACTGACATCACAATTGATGGTTCCATTTTTAACACTAATGTTTATGTTCTATCAGAATCGTGTATGAAATTGCCAATGATCATAGGGAAAGACATATTGCGCGGAACAGATATCAAACTCACTGAGGAAGGAATATTTGTTTCAAAAATCAACGAAATACTTATCTGTAATTGCAATTCGTCCCAGGTTTCCGATAATAATTCAGATTTAAAAATAGGTTCTAATGATTTTAGGAACCAGATTATGACCCTAGTAAAACAATACAATCCAAGAGAAGAAAAAACAACTAATATTGAAATGAAGTTGATTCTTAAGTCAGACATACCAATTTCGCAGCCACCGAGGCGACTAGCGCCGCTAGAAAGGAATATTGTGGACAAACAAATCGCTATATGGCTAGAAGAGGGCATCATTCGACCCAGTACTTCCGAATACTCCAGCCCTGTCGTTTTGGCAAATAAAAAAGACGGTTCAAAGCGATTATGCATCGACTATCGACGACTCAATAAGGAAGTGATTCGTGATCACTATCCCCTCCCTCTAATCGAAGACCAAATTGATTCCCTGCATGATGCGAAAGTTTTCTGTACCATTGACTTAGAAAATGGATTTTTCCGTGTTCCAGTCGCCGAGGATAGCATAAAGTTCACAGCGTTTGTGACACCATCTGGACAGTATGAATTTTTGCGAACTCCATTTGGTCTTTGTACATCACCTACGGTTTTCCAAAAGTACATCAACCAGTTTCTCAAACCCCTCATTCAAAAAAAGACATTGCTTTTGTATATGGATGATGTAGTTATTTTGGGAAAAAGCGATGAGGATTGTATCGAAAAACTAAAAAGTACACTTCGTTTGGCTGAAATGTATGGCCTAAAAATAAAATGGAAGAACTGTCAATTCTTATGTCGGACTGTAGAGTACTTGGGATATGAAATTTCGAAAGGCACAATCAAACCTTCACAGGCTAAGACCATGGCAATCAAAAACTTCCCAGAACCGAAAACGATCAAGTCACTGCAAAGCTTTCTAGGCCTGAGTGGTTACTTTAGAAATTTAAAATCATTACGGATTGTGCCGCCTTCAAGGCGACTATGGAAAAAAACGAGATTTCGCCGCGAATTGCTGGTTGGGCACTTACCTTTCAAGATTATGACTATACTTTGGAGCACCGCCCAGGAATTCGCATGAAACACGCCGATTCATTGAGCCGTACCCAATAATCATGACGCTCTCTAGCGTATTTCTGGACCGCATAAAAGTTTCGCAAGAAGGGGATCCACACCTTAAGGTAATTAAAAAAGTTGTAGAGGACGGTGGCTATGAAAACTACCTAATTGAACATGGCGTTCTATATAAGGAAACTGCGCAAGGAAACAAGCTGCTATGTGTACCCAAAAAAATGCAACCTGAAATAATAAAAACCGTACATGACGATTTACACTTCGGAGTTAAAAAGATGGAGGAAATTCTGAACCGAGAATACTGTATACCAAATCTTAGGGGCAAAATTGAAGCCTGTAGAGCAAATTGCATTCCCTGCATTTTGGGCGAAAGGAAAGCCGGAAAACAGGAAGGTTATCTTCATTCTATTTCGAAAAATTAACTACCGTTAGATACATACCACATTGACCATCTAGGACCTTTAAGCGCGACTAGTAAGAGGTATTGCTACATATTTTGCGTGATCGATGCGTTTTCTAAATTTACGTGGATTTATCCATGTAGATCAACTTCAGCTGCAGAAGTTATACAAAAGTTGGACTTGCAGAAAACGACATTTGGTAATCCGAGCAGAATGATATCAGATGGCGGATCTGCATTTACTTCCAATATTTTTAAAGAATATTGCGAACGTGAAGGGATTCAGCACCTACTCATAACTACGGGCGTACCTCGCGCAAATGGTCAGGTAGAACGAATCAATCGAGTGATTATTTCCGTCCTGACAAAGATGTCGATCGATGATCCAACGAAATGGTACCAACATACCGCAAGACTTCAAATGTGCCTCAACTCCACATTTCATCGCAGTATTCGACGAACACCCTTCGAAATACTTACCGGGATACAAATGAAGACAAGACCTGAAAATTCACTAGGCGAACAAATTAACGAAGAACTACGAACAATTATTGGTGACGAGCGGGATGAAATTTGCGAAAGTGCTCGTCAAAACATTCTACGGGTACAAACAGAAAACGAGAAAACCTTTAACAGAAGACGAAAATTAGCCAACAAATATGACTTAAATGATATAGAAGCAATTAAAAGAACCCAGTTTGGCACCAATTTAAAACTTTATCCCAAATTCTTAGGTCCTTACAAGGTGACGAAGGTTTCTCCGAATGATCGTTACGAAGTCCGAAAACTTGGAAACCAGGAAGGGCCTAGAAGCACTACCACCAGCGCCGATTACATGAAACCTTGGACATCATCCCCAGATCAATACTTCAGCAATGATGAAGAGGAAGACGAAGAATCCGATACCACCCAGCGTCAATAAATTCTTCACGTACTTAGATGCCACTACCTAAACCAGTCAAGACGAACATACCACCAGCCAAGATGAACAATCCACCTGCCAAGACGAACAATCCACCTGCCAAGACGAACAATCCACCAGCTAAAACGAACAACCAACAAAATAATAAGAATTGCATAAGCATAGTTAGTTTTTTAAACGAATTATTTGAATATTACACTTTTTAACATAAAATTGCCCAACGTTGGGCGCCAAAATGTACAGGCAGAGTTTTTTCTGCCTGCTCCGTGGGAAAATTGCCTTGATTTTATGCGATCGGATCGTACAATGAATTTCCCGTGGAAAACGATTGTGGAGCGAAATAACAATTATAGTTAAAAAATGTAACCGATGATTTTGATAGAGAGCGAATGAAGACGACGTAGCGAAGAAAAACTAACGACCAGTACAATGGTTGAACAAAGACTGATTTTTTATTCTTATGTCTTCTTTAGCTCCAACAACCATCGCTTATTTTAATACTGACATCACAATTGATGGTTCCATTTTTAACACTAATGTTTATGTTCTATCAGAATCGTGTATGAAATTGCCAATGATCATAGGGAAAGACATATTGCGCGGAACAGATATCAAACTCACTGAGGAAGGAATATTTGTTTCAAAAATCAACGAAATACTTATCTGTAATTGCAATTCGTCCCAGGTTTCCGATAATAATTCAGATTTAAAAATAGGTTCTAATGATTTTAGGAACCAGATTATGACCCTAGTAAAACAATACAATCCAAGAGAAGAAAAAACAACTAATATTGAAATGAAGTTGATTCTTAAGTCAGACATACCAATTTCGCAGCCACCGAGGCGACTAGCGCCGCTAGAAAGGAATATTGTGGACAAACAAATCGCTATATGGCTAGAAGAGGGCATCATTCGACCCAGTACTTCCGAATACTCCAGCCCTGTCGTTTTGGCAAATAAAAAAGACGGTTCAAAGCGATTATGCATCGACTATCGACGACTCAATAAGGAAGTGATTCGTGATCACTATCCCCTCCCTCTAATCGAAGACCAAATTGATTCCCTGCATGATGCGAAAGTTTTCTGTACCATTGACTTAGAAAATGGATTTTTCCGTGTTCCAGTCGCCGAGGATAGCATAAAGTTCACAGCGTTTGTGACACCATCTGGACAGTATGAATTTTTGCGAACTCCATTTGGTCTTTGTACATCACCTACGGTTTTCCAAAAGTACATCAACCAGTTTCTCAAACCCCTCATTCAAAAAAAGACATTGCTTTTGTATATGGATGATGTAGTTATTTTGGGAAAAAGCGATGAGGATTGTATCGAAAAACTAAAAAGTACACTTCGTTTGGCTGAAATGTATGGCCTAAAAATAAAATGGAAGAACTGTCAATTCTTATGTCGGACTGTAGAGTACTTGGGATATGAAATTTCGAAAGGCACAATCAAACCTTCACAGGCTAAGACCATGGCAATCAAAAACTTCCCAGAACCGAAAACGATCAAGTCACTGCAAAGCTTTCTAGGCCTGAGTGGTTACTTTAGAAATTTAAAATCATTACGGATTGTGCCGCCTTCAAGGCGACTATGGAAAAAAACGAGATTTCGCCGCGAATTGCTGGTTGGGCACTTACCTTTCAAGATTATGACTATACTTTGGAGCACCGCCCAGGAATTCGCATGAAACACGCCGATTCATTGAGCCGTACCCAATAATCATGACGCTCTCTAGCGTATTTCTGGACCGCATAAAAGTTTCGCAAGAAGGGGATCCACACCTTAAGGTAATTAAAAAAGTTGTAGAGGACGGTGGCTATGAAAACTACCTAATTGAACATGGCGTTCTATATAAGGAAACTGCGCAAGGAAACAAGCTGCTATGTGTACCCAAAAAAATGCAACCTGAAATAATAAAAACCGTACATGACGATTTACACTTCGGAGTTAAAAAGATGGAGGAAATTCTGAACCGAGAATACTGTATACCAAATCTTAGGGGCAAAATTGAAGCCTGTAGAGCAAATTGCATTCCCTGCATTTTGGGCGAAAGGAAAGCCGGAAAACAGGAAGGTTATCTTCATTCTATTTCGAAAAATTAACTACCGTTAGATACATACCACATTGACCATCTAGGACCTTTAAGCGCGACTAGTAAGAGGTATTGCTACATATTTTGCGTGATCGATGCGTTTTCTAAATTTACGTGGATTTATCCATGTAGATCAACTTCAGCTGCAGAAGTTATACAAAAGTTGGACTTGCAGAAAACGACATTTGGTAATCCGAGCAGAATGATATCAGATGGCGGATCTGCATTTACTTCCAATATTTTTAAAGAATATTGCGAACGTGAAGGGATTCAGCACCTACTCATAACTACGGGCGTACCTCGCGCAAATGGTCAGGTAGAACGAATCAATCGAGTGATTATTTCCGTCCTGACAAAGATGTCGATCGATGATCCAACGAAATGGTACCAACATACCGCAAGACTTCAAATGTGCCTCAACTCCACATTTCATCGCAGTATTCGACGAACACCCTTCGAAATACTTACCGGGATACAAATGAAGACAAGACCTGAAAATTCACTAGGCGAACAAATTAACGAAGAACTACGAACAATTATTGGTGACGAGCGGGATGAAATTTGCGAAAGTGCTCGTCAAAACATTCTACGGGTACAAACAGAAAACGAGAAAACCTTTAACAGAAGACGAAAATTAGCCAACAAATATGACTTAAATGATATAGAAGCAATTAAAAGAACCCAGTTTGGCACCAATTTAAAACTTTATCCCAAATTCTTAGGTCCTTACAAGGTGACGAAGGTTTCTCCGAATGATCGTTACGAAGTCCGAAAACTTGGAAACCAGGAAGGGCCTAGAAGCACTACCACCAGCGCCGATTACATGAAACCTTGGACATCATCCCCAGATCAATACTTCAGCAATGATGAAGAGGAAGACGAAGAATCCGATACCACCCAGCGTCAATAAATTCTTCACGTACTTAGATGCCACTACCTAAACCAGTCAAGACGAACATACCACCAGCCAAGATGAACAATCCACCTGCCAAGACGAACAATCCACCTGCCAAGACGAACAATCCACCAGCTAAAACGAACAACCAACAAAATAATAAGAATTGCATAAGCATGGCTCATACTGATGACTTAATAACTATACGACGAATTTGGTAACGATTGATGTTGTGATAAGACGTACATAATCTTAAAAGACGAAGATGATGAAGATGAAGAAGATGTTTGTGAAGTTTCCCGAGGCCAGAGAAACAAGCAGGATGGCCGAATTTGTAGGATCACCCTGTGATCTCCTTGACGAAGAAGAACTCTACCACTAGCAGCTTTCACCATGAAATAACGAACTAGACTCTCAGTCGTCAGCTGCTGATTGTCCGCCGACCAGATAGCTAGCTAAAATTCTAGTTTCACTTTTCTTTTTAAGCTTCTATTTAAATAAAACTCTATTGTAGATATTTCGTCAATTGATGTCAGTCTTTTCTTTCACAAATCCCACATGTATTCTACCCCCCACTACATAAACATAGAAAATATCCCTATTGCAATGCAACCATAGAAAATCTTTTCATATAAATATAAGGTTTTGTTTAAACGTTCTCATTTGGAAACTTACAATGCTCGTCAATATTGTCACAACGTATCTAAAGGAGTGCCAGAAAGTATGCTGGGAGCTTACAGAACTAATAGACGAAATCAAAAAATCTACAAAGGAGTACGAGAGAACCAAATCGTTTCCAGTACTGATAGCATGGTCTACATCTGATGGCAGAAAATGAAAATTTTCTGGAAATACCAGAATTACCAGTATTAATTAAATGCTTATTATAAATTTTTTTAAATACACCTACATAATGTTTATTATCTATATTTTATGTAAATAAAAAAAATTTGTATAATTAAAAATTTCGACTTTTATTACGCAAGATATTCGCGGAAAAATCCACAAGTTGTTTATAAACAAGGAAGTTTTTGTATTTTTTCAATTGTTAAACATACATTACTAGCTGTACCTGCCCGGCTTTGCCCGTGCACAGGAATTGTATTGCTTAGGTCTTAGATAATAATGTTCTTTCTTAAAATGCGAGAAATGAGAATAAATCGATTTATGCCTGAAATACAGCAATACAAACAAAATATAAAAAGAATGATGAAAATCGGCCCAGCGGTTATCGAGATATACCATCAACGAATTTCACCCAATAGAAGATGTTTTTTGTATGGGAGGTGTCACGCCCCTTTGTTCAATGTTGACCAATCTTCACAGGAATACTGTTGGACCAATACCTAAGATGGTACGTAAATTTGAACTCAATCGATTCAGTGGTTTTCGAGATACAAGATTTTTAATGTTTTTTTTTTGTATGGGCGGCGCCACGCCCCTAGGTCCAATTTTGACCAATCTCCACAGGGTACAACTTCTTTATCAGTACATTAGTTAATTCATTGCCCCCCCCCCCCCTCCTCCGTAACCACACAGCCCAAATTATCAAATCACAAAGAACATATACTGTGCTATCAAATGGAATGACCGCCTACAGCGCCACCTGTTGAGAATTTTTCAATTTTTCTTTTTTCCTAAACCTTCGCGGAGCAATTACGAACAAATCCGCAGCAGGAAGTATCCAATTTGGTCCAGTCGTTTTCGAGTTTTAAGCATCCGAACAAACCAAGATCCATTTTTATATATATAGATATATGTATAATGGGTACATATATGAAAAATAAATAAAAAAAAAACATACATTTTAAAATAATTGTGTTTTATTTATTTCAGTACTTTTTCAACGAGATAAATCTCCATATAAGTTGGTCTTCATTAACTCTGGTTCATAAAACCCACCATGAGTCGGATCGTCATCCAGGATTTGTGAATTCTTATTGAAAATAACTCTGCTGGCTAATTTGGCTTACCTATACCCTTTTTCGAAAACATGTTTGAACTTGCTTATTCCTACTTTATCTCCAGCAACGAATTTTCCTTTCGGAGCAGATTTAATGTATGTAATTGCAAACAGATGATATCACTTTATTAGCATTTCTTCTTTTTATTTCATTCGGCTTTCGTTCAATAGTGCGGTGATATGTATAATTGTATTGGTTCATTGTAACAGGCGAACAATTCTCCACGATATACCGGAAATTCCATTAATAATAAAATATTTATTAAATTTTTTTCAATATATGGGTTTATTAGCTATATTAGTTATTTTCTTCATCGCATACAAAATGTATATAATGATATACTCGAAGTATACACATTTTCAAGGTGGGGTATATTGATTTTTTTTCATATCTCGCGATTGACGGAATGTATTCAGGGATAACCGAATTTTCGTTTCGGATTTCGATTCATTGTATCCCTCTTGTGTAAAAGACGGACAATTATCTTTTTCCCCGTTTGTGTATTTATTTTTCTCCCCTCCAACCAACGAAACGAAATATTCTTATAAAAAGGATCACCGAATTTGTATTTCTAACTAGATGCAACAGTTTTTTTGTGTTGTATATTCGTCTTACACGTGCAGAATCAATAATAGCTGGAATGGATTCAACAATGATAGAACTGTCGATGTTAGAAGCTAATGATATAGGTACATTATCTACCGACAGTGAAAATCGATCAGTTAATCCGAGGATAAGTCTACTATATTTCGGAGTTGAAACGTGTAAATACTCGTTTCGGTGAAGGAATCGTAGCGATTCTAGAGAAGAGCTGTCGGGTATGAAAATAACTTTCTCATATTTATTCTCATGTATATTTTGACAAAATTTTTTTTTATTTAAATATGTTTTTGTCAGAACGTTATAATAAGATGTCGAAGGAAACATTCAACGCCTTCAACAGTGGGATGTACTCCTTAGTATATGATGGGGAAAATCCGCCGAAGTAGCAGATTTTTTTTAAGTCAATAATTTAGCTTAAATAAAATTTACAATTTCTTTTAAATAAAACAAATACGCGTTCAGTTTGTTATATATTTTTTTATAATAAGTTTTTTTTTTCATTTTTATTCTAATATCTTATAATGACCCCAAGCATAGGTACTTATACCATCTGAACATATATATCGCTTGGTATCATTATAACTTAAGGCTAGCTTGTCTATTTGTTGGGTATAAATTGTATGTAACTTACTTTTAATATATACATTGATCGAACAACATTTTGTTTATTAATCAAACACTTACGATAATGTCTTATATCTAATTTAATTTCGGGATTAATTGTATTTGCATATGATTTTCCAGTTTTTTCTACAACGACAGAATCGTTTCTAATTAAATGTTTTATAATATTCTTATATTTGTGCCCTTTATTGCCTTTGATTTGATAATAATTTCCGCGTTTCGCTATGTGGGCTTGGGTCTTCTTTAAAATGCTATGATATGTGTGCAAGTCAACTTCGTTATATTTCTGCTTTCGGGGGTTTTTTCTAAAAAGTAATTCCACAAGTCCAGGTGTAGCTTCGCAGCGTTCATCATCAATTATTATGTTTTTATCGTCTATCGAGAATGTCGATCGCCCCATTTTTGTAGAATTACTATTGACGTCGAAATATGGACCATACGTCTTATCAATGCTAATTTCCGAAATATGCATTTGCTTGAATGGAGAATTCTTATTTGCTAATGGGGTGCTAAATGCTATCTATGCTACTATATTTAATATTTGTCTCTGGAGTAAATGTTCTTGATAGATCCTCGTCATAGAATAAATAAATAAACAAAAAATATAATTCAAAATAAAATCTTTTATTTCAAGTATGTTTTTAAAAATATAAATTTCGAATATCTACATATTTTTTTAAAATATATGTTATATTTAATTTATTTGTTACATCAGATTAAACTGAAGATAATCAACAAAGAAATGGTAAAGTACTCGGTCTCTTTAAAGATGAGAATAACTCTCGAATAAATGGTTGAGATTATAGGGTTAAGAGCGAAAATGTATTCGTTTAGCATAGATAATGCTAAAGTCGTAAAGAAAGAAAAAGGCATTAAAAAAATCAATTACAAGCAGTTTAGATATAAGACATTATCGTAAGTGTTTGATTAATAAACAAAAGGTTGTTCGATCAATGTATATGTGGTGTCCACAGTCCACACATACGACATACCATACCTATGTAAATAACTGTCTCACGGTTAATCAATCTGATGATCGAATGTGTCGCTCACGCGATGCGTTTTTTATATAACATATAAGCCGCTGCAACAGTTATTGGCATTTTGCGTTTTGCTTTGCTGTGCTTTTCTGCGTGTGCGGCGACCAGCAGCAGTCAACAAGCAAGTCATCATTTTCGCATTTTGACGAACCAGTCTTCAACCGGCAGCCACCCACATCATCTCGCGTGTACCAATTAAATTGTATTAATTTCTATTGAATTATATTAAAATAAAGTTTATTTTATAAAGTTTAAGTTGGTGTCGCCTTCTTATTAATCTGGCACGCACTACATTGGTGACCCCGAGCATTTTCATCGCGCAAAAATATTTCTTACGCGGAAAGATTACGCGTTTTCCTTTTTTATTGCCCTTGAAAAGCTGTTTTTTTTTCACGCGCTTTAACAAATAATTTGTTTCAATGCCCGACTCAACGACTGCACAAGACAATACCACGCCACATGCCACCGATAGTCAGACCAACCCACGTGTCAACGTCGATCTCGCTACTCGCCGTCTACCGTTTGACATTAAAGCGCCCCCTTTCAGCGCCGAAAGACCAGCGCTATGGTTTGCCCAGCTAGAGGCACAATTTACTAATTGTGGCATCATCGGACAACGTGATAAATTCTATCGCACTATACCACTAATCGACACGCGCTCTGCTGCAGAGGTGGAAGATATTATCATTAATCCACCAGAAGACACGCCATAGATTTGGGTGAAATTGCCGACAAACTGCACGAGGTTTTTGCGCCAGTAACGGTAGCAGCAACAGATGACCTTCATCGACAAATCGCAGATCTGGCGGCTGAAGTCGCAGCACTTTCTGCATCATTCTCAGGACGTGGACGAACAAAACATCAGCAGCCGCACAGTTCCAGAAACAGATCCAAATCGAGGCAAGTATCAAAATCAAATATCTGTTGGTACCACATTAAATATGGCGCTGAGGCACGCACGTGTCGCCCCGGTTGTCAATTTCAGGAAAACGGGCCCGAGGATCACTAATGGCGGTACACGATCCTCACCCCTCACACCGCCGCCTCTTCCTCACCGACAGAAATTCCCAGCAACAGTTTTTGGTCGATACGGGATCCGAAGTTTCAATATACCCACTCCAACAGACACAACCACCGCTTCCACTGTCAACCTACCAGCTATTCGCTGCCAACGGCTCGCTGATTAACACCTATGGCACAACCAAATTCGATCTGGACTTCGGACTGCAGAAAAACTTCACATGGCAGTTTATTGTTGCTGACGTCAGCCGCGCTATTATCGGCGCCGACTTTTTAGGCCACTATGGACTGATCGTGGATGTGAAGCAACAACAAATTATCGACAAACACACCGGATTGCCAACGGCCGGCATGCTTACAAACGTCCAGTCCTCATCTGTAGCAACAATCCATGCATTTATCGAGCAACCATATGCAGCACTCCTCGCTTCGTTTCCTGCCATCACACAACCAGGTGCAGCCAAGAGGAAGGAGCAATATTGCACCGTTCACCACATAAAAACGAAAAACGGACCTCCCATCTCCAGCAGGGCACGTCGACTTGCTCCCGATCGTCTCAAGATTGCCAAATCTGAATTCGCCAAAATGATTCAACTTGGTACTGCACGTCGTTCTGACAGCCCGTGGTCCTCACCTCTGCACTTAGCCAAAAAGAAGACAGGAGAATGGCGTCCCTGTGGCGACTACAGGCCTCTGAACGATCGAACGATTCCAGATGCGTACCCCATCCGCTGCCTACAGGATTTCACAGCAGACCTAGAAGGTAAGGAATTGTTCTCTACCATCGACCTGGTTCGAGCGTTCAACCAGATTCCTGTCGCCCCATCGGACATCGGAAAGACGGCCATCATCACGCCATTCGGCCTGTATGAATTTCCTTTTATGACATTTGGCCTGCGCAACGCTGCGCAGACTTTTCAAAGGTTCATCGATGAGGTGACGCGGGATCTGCCCTTTGTTTTCCCATACATCGACGACCTGCTCATAGCATCAAAAAACAAGCGGGAACATCTCGACCATCTCGAAACTTTATTTCAACGACTGCAGGATGCTGGACTTGTGATTAACGTGGCCAAGTCAGTTTTCGGCAAAAGTGAAGTGAAATTTTTGGGACATCTCGTGTCGGCCAAAGGAATTTTTCCACTCTCGGAGAAAGTGCAAGCAATTTTGGAATTTCCTGCGCCCTCCAACGTAAAGAAACTCCGTGCGTTTATTGGCACCGTCAATTTCTACAGAAAGTTCATCAAAAACGCAGCTGAGATCCTCGGACCACTCAACGACCAGCTCAAAGGCCCAGACATCAAAAACTCGCACCCCATTAACTGGACGCCAGCGTTGGAAAGAAAGCTGTGCGTCATTTTCGACACATTTTCGAAGGCAGACATGTTGTGATTTACAGTGACCACAAACCACTTGTTCACGCGTTTAAACAACGTCCAGAGCGAGCTTCACCTTGGCAATTTAGAAGGTTGGACTACATCGGACAGTTTAGCACCGACATCAGACATGTGTCCGGCTCCGAGAATACTGTAGCAGACACACTGTCACGTGTCGATGCCATCGAGCCAGCAGTATCATCAAGCGAGATAGCTCAAGCACAAGCCAACGACACTGAGCTCCAAGACATCCTAAGCAGTCCATCCTCCAGCGTTCAACTTTGCGGTATAAAACTCGACAACTCTGAAGCCGTAATCTACAGCGACATTTCCACCGGTACAACACGACCTTACGTTCCTCGACTTCTGCGCAAAAGAGTATTCGATTCGTTGCATTCGTTAGCACACCCTGGTCAACGCGCCTCAAGGAAGCTCATCGCCCAGCGATTTTTCTGGCCTTCTATGAACAGAGATTGCTCAAAGTGGGTCAAGTGCTGCATACCGTGCCAAGCGAACAAAACAACACGACATACAATTTCGCCAATCGCTAGTTTTCAACCACCTACGCAGCGCTTCGAGCACATCCACATTGATCTCGTCAGCCTCGTACCATCTAACGGATTTAATCAATGCCTGACAATCATCGACCGATTTACGCGCTTCCCTGAAGCCGTCCCACTGTCAAATGGAACCGCCGAAACCGTAGCAGAGGCTCTGCTCTTATCGTGGATCGCACGCTTTGGTGTTCCACTACGAATTACTTCGGACTTAGGAAGACAGTTCGAATCTGACCTGTTTAAATGCCTGACTAGACTTCTTGGCTGTAAGCATCTGCGAACGACGCCCTACCACCCACAGTCAAATGGATTAGTCGAGCGCTTCCACCGACAGTTTAAAGCAGCACTGCTATGCAATGGCGACACATGGACTTCAGCTCTACCTATCGTACTTCTCGGACTCCGAGCGGCATTCAAAGAAGATCTTCAAGCAACGCCTGCTGAACTTGTCCTCGGTGAACCAATTCGTTTGCCAGGAGAATTTCTGCGCCCATCGATCCGAAACACATCAGCTCCAGTCTTAGTGCAAATCCTTCAAACGCATTTTAAAAACTTTGCCCCGCAAGAAATGTCACGTCATGGACAGCGCTCAACATTTGTTTTTAAAAACCTCCGAAACACATCTCATGTCTTCGTCCGCCACGATCATATACGTCACTCTTTCGCTACACCATACGATGGACCATATAAAGTACTAGAAAAACATGAAAAGTACTTTGTGGTTCTCGTCAGAGGAAGAAGTACACCGATCTCAATTGATAGGCTCAAACCAGCATTCATGCTTAACGAAGATGTACGATTTGAAGAAGAGGATGGAACACAGCACAATGAAACAGAGGTCCCGTCAACCTCCGCACCCAGGAGACATAGAACAGTACGAGTACGATTCAACCTGCCAACATAGTTAATTTTTTTTCATTTCCTTACTTACGTTAATTGTTTTTCTTTTTTCCTCAAACATTTTAAATTTCATTTCTTTTAAGAAGGGGAGATATGTGGTGTCCACAGTCCACACATACGACATACCATACCTATGTAAATAACTGTCTCACAGTTAATCAATCTGATGATCGAATGTGTCGCTCACGCGATGCGTTTTTTATATAACATATAAGCCGCTGCAACAGTTATTGGCATTTTGCGTTTTGCTTTGCTGTGCTTTTCTGCGTGTGCGGCGACCAGCAGCAGTCAACAAGCAAGTCATCATCTTCGCATTTTGACGAACCAGTCTTCAACCGGCAGCCACCCACATCATCTCGCGTGTACCAATTAAATTGTATTGATTTCTATTGAATTATATTAAAATAAAGTTTATTTTATAAAGTTTAAGTTGGTGTCGCCTTCTTATTAATCTGGCACGCACTACATATACATTTAGAAGTAATTTACATATAATTTATACCCAACAAATAGACAAGCTAGCCTTAAGTTATAATAATACCAAGCGATATATATGTTCAGATGGTATAAGTATCTATGCTTGGGGTCATTATAAGATATTAGAATAAGAATGAAAAAAGAAATGTATTATAAAAAAATATATAACAAACTGAACGCGTATTTGTTTTATTTAAAAGAAATTGTAAATTTTATTTAAGCTAAATTATTGACTTAAGCAAAAATCTGCTACTTCAACCGATTTTCCCCATCATATACAAAGGAGTACATCCCACTGTTGAAGGCGTTGAATGTTTCCTTCGACATCTTATTATAACGTTCTGACAAAAACATCTTTAAATAAAAAAAAATGTTGTCAAAATATACATGAGAATAAATATGAGAAAGTTATTTTCATACCCGACAGCTCTTCTCTAGAATCGCTACGATTCCTTCACCGAAACGAGTATTTACACGTTTCAACTCCAAAATATAGTAGACTTATCCTCGGATTAACTGATCGATTTTCACTGTCGGTAGATAATGTACCTATATCATTAGCTTCTAACATCCACAGTTCTATCATTGTTGAATCCATTCCAGCTATTATTGATTCTGCACGTGTAAGACGAATATACAACACAAAAAATCTGTTGCATCTAGTTAGAAATACAAATTCGGTGATCCTTTTTATAAGAATATTTCGTTTCGTTGGTTGGAGGGAAGAAAAATAAATACACAAACGGGGAAAAGATAATTGTCCGTCTTTTACACAAGAGGGATACAATGAATCGAAATCCGAAACGAAAATTCGGTTATCCCTGAATACATTCCGTCAATCGCGAGATATGAAAAAAAATCAGTATACCCCACCTTGAAAATGTGTATACTTCGAGTATATCATTGTATACATTTTGTATGCGATGAAGAAAATAACTAATATAGCTAATAAACCCATACATTGAAAAAAATGTAATAAATATTTTATTTATGAAATTTCCGGTATATCGTGGAGAATTGTTCGCCTGCTACAATGAACCAATACAATTATACATATCACCGCACTATTAAACGAAAGCCGAATGAAATAAAGAGAAGAAATGCTAATAAAGTGCTATCATCTGTTTGCAATTACATACATTAAATCTAAAGGAAAATTCGTTGCTGGAGATAAAGTAGGAATAAGCAAGTTCAAACATTTTTCGAAAAAGGGTATAGGTACGCCAAATTAACCAGCAGAGTTATTTTCAATAAGAATTCACAAATACTGGATGACGATCCGACTCATGGTGGGTTTTATGAACCAGAGTTAATGAAGACCAACTTATATGGAGATTTATCTCGTTGAAAAAGTACTGAAATAAAGAAACGATCAAGTTTATGATAAATGGTTAGGTTTCATAGATGATCATAATTCATGGATTAAAAAAACAAAATTATTTTAAAATGTTGGTTTTTTTTATTTATTTTTCATGTACGTACTCATAATACATATATAATGTATGTTTAACATTTGAAAAAATACAAAAACTTCCCTGTTTATAAAAAACTTGTGGATTTTTCCGCGAATATCTTGCGTAATAAAAGTCGAAATTTTTTATTATAGAAATTTTTTTTTATTTACATAAAATATAGATAATAAACATATGTAGGTGCATTTAAAAAATGTATAATAAGTATTTAATTAATACTGGTAATTCTGGTATTTCCAGAAAATTTTCATTTTCTGCCATAAGATGTAGACCACGCTTTCAGTACTGGAAACGATTTGGTTCTCTCGTACTCCTTTGTAGATTTTTTGATTTCGTCTATTAGTTCTGTATGCTCCCAGAACTCCTCTCGATACGTTGTGACAATATTGACGAGCATTGTAAGTTTCCAAATGAGAACGTTTAAACAAAACCTTATATTTATATGAAAAGATTTTCTATGGTTGCATTGCAATAGGGATATTTTGTATGTTTATGTAGTGGGGGGTAGAATACATTTTAGGAAACATAGACGGAACTATAATGTCGGTGAATTGCAGCCCTTGGAAAATAGAATTCACCCTTTTAAACAGAATACAATGAAAATCATGTGGTATCATGCTCACCCTCAGCCCAGCATGGAAGCAATCGCGAAACAGACAAAAAGCGGCCGCGTCTCGTCTTGAAAATTCGGCTGTTGTCGAATGCAATGTGTCAATAGTGATACATAGAAAACTAACATGCCTCAACACGAAAATTCGGTTGCCCCTTACCCTACACGCAGGGGAGTAAGTATTCAAACAATGAGCCTTTTCTTTTCGAAACATCATAAAACTATAAAACTAGTAAACAAAACTCTTAAAAAAACTATCCTTGAACATACCTCAAAATATATCCGCCATCTAATGTTATACATGAACCCTTTACAACAACAAAAAAAATATAATCCTCTTACAGGTAGCTACAGCAAACATATCGCCACGCGAATAGTTTATCATCTTTTATTATCTAATCATCCGCATTATCTAAAAGTCATTAGATGCAAATCATCATACAAATATTTAAAACCCTAAATAGCGCCAGCATTCTACAAGCAGCCATTCATTATCCATACACATTACTCATGTAAACAAAAAACAAGCATTCACCCACAAAAATTATACCTGCTGACGCAGAATGCATTGCACAAATAGTGGTACATAGAAAACTAACATGTCTCATCTTGAAAATTCGACTGTCGGCTAATTCGTTGCATTGCTTACCCTATACATGAGAGTAAACATTCAAACAATGATCCTTTTCTTTTAGAAACACCATAAAACTCGTAAAAATATCCTTAATCATACCCCTATGCGAGGGCAGCGAGATGGTTGGACAAAGTCGAGTAACCAAGGGAAGGATGAAATAAAGCCAGTACAACACGGCTTATTCCTTCGAAGGGTATCACAATGGGTCCACAAGGACCTAAGTGGGGTGAAGAGGAGGCTACTCAGCTTCACCAACCCGTTAACCTAACCTACCCCTATGCGAAACTATATCCGTCATCCAATGTTATATCTACATAAACCCTTTACAACAACAAAAAAATATAATCCTCAAGCAATACCTGTAGCTACAGCAAACATATCTCCATGCGAATAGTTTATCGTCTTTTATTACCTAATCATCCGCAAAAAGTCATTAGATACAAAATATCATAAAAATATGTAAAACCCTAAATAGCGCCAGCATCCTACAAGCAACCATTCTTACCCATGAACATTACACCTGCTGAGATAAGTGCAGCGAAACATAATACAAACAGTCATTCATTCACACAAATTATACCTACAAGAAAAAGTGCACTCAAACAGTGATCCTTTTCTTTTCGAAACACCATAAAACCCGTAAAAAAATATCCTTAAATTTTTTGCCTTGGAAGTACAATCAGAACACATATAACATTACGCCTGCGCTCAGTCAAGTGCAGCGGAAAATAATACAGTCATTCGACCACACAAAGTATACCTGCGACAAAAATAAACCCTTGAACATTACGCCTGCTGAGACAAATGCACTACAACCATTCATCCACACAAATTATCCCTTACGAATACGACTGGTCCAAAACAGACCTAAGACTACTCGATGCGTATATGCCTCTGTTACGCCTACGCCTGTTTCAGAACACAGTTAAAACTACTACTTTTGTTGGTACATATAACTAAACACCTCAATCACAGACAGTTGTCATGCATATTGCATATACCAAGCAAATTTGCAAAAAAATTCAAGTTTTTCAAACTAAAGTAGGTGTTAATGAGCATTATTAATTAACCTTGGTACCTACGCAGCGCTGATCTACATAGAGATCTAAACATTGAAATGGTTGAAAAAGAAGTTAAAAAAGTTACCCAAAGGCACAGAAGTAGACTTCTTCTTCTTAACCATGTTAATTTAGAAAAAATAACAGAATTTTCAAATACTGACAATGTAATCAGGAGATTAAGGCGGGTAAAAACCTCTTGATCTATTGGAGTTAGCTAAGACCAAGAAAATATGTAATATTTAAGTTCCACTATCGTAATATGGAATGATTAAAATCTAGAGTTCAGTTCGAAATTTTGTACGAAAAAAATATCTGTCTTTTTCTTAGTAGGAGAAAGTTAAAAGATTCGGCAAATTCTACTCCTTCAAAGTGATGTATTTTGCAAGTCTCATAGTTCGGATTCTGAGGTAAAGAATCGGAAAATTTTACTCGTTCAGAGTGATGTTCTCTGCAAGGCTCATAGTTCGGATTCTGGAAGTTTATGAACGAAGAGGAATAACGTCATTTCTTTGCTCAACCTATTTATGAGAATGGGATCACCGTTTTCAAAAATGAGCTATAAAATCATAACATATCTGAAGAGAACTTGGATAAAAAAAAAAAAATAAATAGGTGGCGCAACAGGCGGGTGACACCCAAGGCCTAGCTTCTCGCAACCATTCGTTTTGTGTGAGTTTCTATTTTTGGGATGAATCACCTCATCGATGAGGTGACGCGGGATCTGCCCTTTGTTTTCCCATACATCGACGACCTGCTCATAGCATCAAAAAACAAGCGGGAACATCTCGACCATCTCCAAACTTTATTTCAACGACTGCAGGATGCTGGACTTGTGATTAACGTGGCCAAGTCAGTTTTCGGCAAAAGTGAAGTGAAATTTTTGGGACATCTCGTGTCGGCCAAAGGAATTTTTCCACTCTCGGAGAAAGTGCAAGCAATTTTGGAATTTCCTGCGCCCTCCAACGTAAAGAAACTCCGTGCGTTTATTGGCACCGTCAATTTCTACAGAAAGTTCATCAAAAACGCAGCTGAGATCCTCGGACCACTCAACGACCAGCTCAAAGGCCCAGACATCAAAAACTCGCACCCCATTAACTGGACGCCAGCGTTGGAAAGATCGTTCGTGGACAGCAAGAACGCCCTGGCATCGGTTGCTCTGCTCGCTCATCCAGACGTCAACGCAGAGTGGGCCATCTTCACAGACGCCTCGGAACAGGCCATTGGAGCGGTACTCCAGCAACGACGGCACGATTCTTGGCAACCATTAGCTTTTTTCAGCCAGAAGCTGCCGCCTTCCACTCAGAAACACTCGACCTACGACAGGGAGCTCAACGCAATCTACGAAGCTGTGCGTCATTTTCGACACATTTTCGAAGGCAGACATGTTGTGATTTACAGTGACCACAAACCACTTGTTCACGCGTTTAAACAACGTCCAGAGCGAGCTTCACCTTGGCAATTTAGAAGGTTGGACTACATCGGACAGTTTAGCACCGACATCAGACATGTGTCCGGCTCCGAGAATACTGTAGCAGACACACTGTCACGTGTCGATGCCATCGAGCCAGCAGTATCATCAAGCGAGATAGCTCAAGCACAAGCCAACGACACTGAGCTCCAAGACATCCTAAGCAGTCCATCCTCCAGCGTTCAACTTTGCGGTATAAAACTCGACAACTCTGAAGCCGTAATCTACAGCGACATTTCCACCGGTACAACACGACCTTACGTTCCTCGACTTCTGCGCAAAAGAGTATTCGATTCGTTGCATTCGTTAGCACACCCTGGTCAACGCGCCTCAAGGAAGCTCATCGCCCAGCGATTTTTCTGGCCTTCTATGAACAGAGATTGCTCAAAGTGGGTCAAGTGCTGCATACCGTGCCAAGCGAACAAAACAACACGACATACAATTTCGCCAATCGCCAGTTTTCAACCACCTACGCAGCGCTTCGAGCACATCCACATTGATCTCGTCAGCCTCGTACCATCTAACGGATTTAATCAATGCCTGACAATCATCGACCCATTTACGCGCTTCCCTGAAGCCGTCCCACTGTCAAATGGAACCGCCGAAACCGTAGCAGAGGCTCTGCTCTTATCGTGGATCGCACGCTTTGGTGTTCCACTACGAATTACTTCGGACTTAGGAAGACAGTTCGAATCTGACCTGTTTAAATGCCTGACTAGACTTCTTGGCTGTAAGCATCTGCGAACGACGCCCTACCACCCACAGTCAAATGGATTAGTCGAGCGCTTCCACCGACAGTTTAAAGCAGCACTGCTATGCAATGGCGACACATGGACTTCAGCTCTACCTATCGTACTTCTCGGACTCCGAGCGGCATTCAAAGAAGATCTTCAAGCAACGCCTGCTGAACTTGTCCTCGGTGAACCAATTCGTTTGCCAGGAGAATTTCTGCGCCCATCGATCCGAAACACATCAGCTCCAGTCTTAGTGCAAATCCTTCAAACGCATTTTAAAAACTTTGCCCCGCAAGAAATGTCACGTCATGGACAGCGCTCAGCATTTGTTTTTAAAAACCTCCGAAACACATCTCATGTCTTCGTCCGCCACGATCATATACGTCACTCTTTCGCTACACCATACGATGGACCATATAAAGTACTAGAAAAACATGAAAAGTACTTTGTGGTTCTCGTCAGAGGAAGAAGTACACCGATCTCAATTGATAGGCTCAAACCAGCATTCATGCTTAACGAAGATGTACGATTTGAAGAAGAGGATGGAACACAGCACAATGAAACAGAGGTCCCGTCAACCTCCGCACCCAGGAGACATAGAACAGTACGAGTACGATTCAACCTGCCAACATAGTTAATTTTTTTTCATTTCCTTACTTACGTTAATTGTTTTTCTTTTTTCCTCAAACATTTTAAATTTCATTTCTTTTAAGAAGGGGAGATATGTGGTGTCCACAGTCCACACATACGACATACCATACCTATGTAAATAACTGTCTCACAGTTAACCAATCTGATGATCGAATGTGTCGCTCACGCGATGCGTTTTTTATATAACATATAAGCAGCTGCAACAGTTATTGGCATTTTGCGTTTTGCTTTGCTGTGCTTTTCTGCGTGTGCGGCGACCAGCAGCAGTCAACAAGCAAGTCATCATCTTCGCATTTTGACGAACCAGTCTTCAACCGGCAGCCACCCACATCATCTCGCGTGTACCAATTAAATTGTATTGATTTCTATTGAATTATATTAAAATAAAGTTTATTTTATAAAGTTTAAGTTGGTGTCGCCTTCTTATTAATCTGGCACGCACTACATATACATTTAGAAGTAAGTTACATATAATTTATACCCAACAAATAGACAAGCTAGCCTTAAGTTATAATAATACCAAGCGATATATATGTTCAGATGGTATAAGTATCTATGCTTGGGGTCATTATAAGATATTAGAATAAGAATGAAAAAAGAAATGTATTATAAAAAAATATATAACAAACTGAACGCGTATTTGTTTTATTTAAAAGAAATTGTAAATTTTATTTAAGCTAAATTATTGACTTAAGCAAAAATCTGCTACTTCAACCGATTTTCCCCATCATATACAAAGGAGTACATCCCACTGTTGAAGGCGTTGAATGTTTCCTTCGACATCTTATTATAACGTTCTGACAAAAACATCTTTAAATAAAAAAAAATGTTGTCAAAATATACATGAGAATAAATATGAGAAAGTTATTTTCATACCCGACAGCTCTTCTCTAGAATCGCTACGATTCCTTCACCGAAACGAGTATTTACACGTTTCAACTCCAAAATATAGTAGACTTATCCTCGGATTAACTGATCGATTTTCACTGTCGGTAGATAATGTACCTATATCATTAGCTTCTAACATCCACAGTTCTATCATTGTTGAATCCATTCCAGCTATTATTGATTCTGCACGTGTAAGACGAATATACAACACAAAAAATCTGTTGCATCTAGTTAGAAATACAAATTCGGTGATCCTTTTTATAAGAATATTTCGTTTCGTTGGTTGGAGGGAAGAAAAATAAATACACAAACGGGGAAAAGATAATTGTCCGTCTTTTACACAAGAGGGATACAATGAATCGAAATCCGAAACGAAAATTCGGTTATCCCTGAATACATTCCGTCAATCGCGAGATATGAAAAAAAATCAGTATACCCCACCTTGAAAATGTGTATACTTCGAGTATATCATTGTAAACATTTTGTATGCGATGAAGAAAATAACTAATATAGCTAATAAACCCATACATTGAAAAAAATGTAATAAATATTTTATTTATGAAATTTCCGGTATATCGTGGAGAATTGTTCGCCTGCTACAATGAACCAATACAATTATACATATCACCGCACTATTAAACGAAAGCCGAATGAAATAAAGAGAAGAAATGCTAATAAAGTGCTATCATCTGTTTGCAATTACATACATTAAATCTAAAGGAAAATTCGTTGCTGGAGATAAAGTAGGAATAAGCAAGTTCAAACATTTTTCGAAAAAGGGTATAGGTACGCCAAATTAACCAGCAGAGTTATTTTCAATAAGAATTCACAAATACTGGATGACGATCCGACTCATGGTGGGTTTTATGAACCAGAGTTAATGAAGACCAACTTATATGGAGATTTATCTCGTTGAAAAAGTACTGAAATAAAGAAACGATCAAGTTTATGATAAATGGTTAGGTTTCATAGATGATCATAATTCATGGATTAAAAAAACAAAATTATTTTAAAATGTTGTTTTTTTTTTATTTATTTTTCATGTACGTACTCATAATACATATATAATGTATGTTTAACATTTGAAAAAATACAAAAACTTCCCTGTTTATAAAAAACTTGTGGATTTTTCCGCGAATATCTTGCGTAATAAAAGTCGAAATTTTTTATTATAGAAATTTTTTTTTATTTACATAAAATATAGATAATAAACATATGTAGGTGCATTTAAAAAATGTATAATAAGTATTTAATTAATACTGGTAATTCTGGTATTTCCAGAAAATTTTCATTTTCTGCCATAAGATGTAGACCACGCTTTCAGTACTGGAAACGATTTGGTTCTCTCGTACTCCTTTGTAGATTTTTTGATTTCGTCTATTAGTTCTGTATGCTCCCAGAACTCCTCTCGATACGTTGTGACAATATTGACGAGCATTGTAAGTTTCCAAATGAGAACGTTTAAACAAAACCTTATATTTATATGAAAAGATTTTCTATGGTTGCATTGCAATAGGGATATTTTGTATGTTTATGTAGTGGGGGGTAGAATACATTTTAGGAAACATAGACGGAACTATAATGTCGGTGAATTGCAGCCCTTGGAAAATAGAATTCACCCTTTTAAACAGAATACAATGAAAATCATGTGGTATCATGCTCACCCTCAGCCCAGCATGGAAGCAATCGCGAAACAGACAAAAAGCGGCCGCGTCTCGTCTTGAAAATTCGGCTGTTGTCGAATGCAATGTGTCAATAGTGATACATAGAAAACTAACATGCCTCAACACGAAAATTCGGTTGCCCCTTACCCTACACGCAGGGGAGTAAGTATTCAAACAATGAGCCTTTTCTTTTCGAAACATCATAAAACTATAAAACTAGTAAACAAAACTCTTAAAAAAACTATCCTTGAACATACCTCAAAATATATCCGCCATCTAATGTTATACATGAACCCTTTACAACAACAAAAAAAATATAATCCTCTTACAGGTAGCTACAGCAAACATATCGCCACGCGAATAGTTTATCATCTTTTATTATCTAATCATCCGCATTATCTAAAAGTCATTAGATGCAAATCATCATACAAATATTTAAAACCCTAAATAGCGCCAGCATTCTACAAGCAGCCATTCATTATCCATACACATTACTCATGTAAACAAAAAACAAGCATTCACCCACAAAAATTATACCTGCTGACGCAGAATGCATTGCACAAATAGTGGTACATAGAAAACTAACATGTCTCATCTTGAAAATTCGACTGTCGGCTAATTCGTTGCATTGCTTACCCTATACATGAGAGTAAACATTCAAACAATGATCCTTTTCTTTTAGAAACACCATAAAACTCGTAAAAATATCCTTAATCATACCCCTATGCGAGGGCAGCGAGATGGTTGGACAAAGTCGAGTAACCAAGGGAAGGATGAAATAAAGCCAGTACAACACGGCTTATTCCTTCGAAGGGTATCACAATGGGTCCACAAGGACCTAAGTGGGGTGAAGAGGAGGCTACTCAGCTTCACCAACCCGTTAACCTAACCTACCCCTATGCGAAACTATATCCGTCATCCAATGTTATATCTACATAAACCCTTTACAACAACAAAAAAATATAATCCTCAAGCAATACCTGTAGCTACAGCAAACATATCTCCATGCGAATAGTTTATCGTCTTTTATTACCTAATCATCCGCAAAAAGTCATTAGATACAAAATATCATAAAAATATGTAAAACCCTAAATAGCGCCAGCATCCTACAAGCAACCATTCTTACCCATGAACATTACACCTGCTGAGATAAGTGCAGCGAAACATAATACAAACAGTCATTCATTCACACAAATTATACCTACAAGAAAAAGTGCACTCAAACAGTGATCCTTTTCTTTTCGAAACACCATAAAACCCGTAAAAAAATATCCTTAAATTTTTTGCCTTGGAAGTACAATCAGAACACATATAACATTACGCCTGCGCTCAGTCAAGTGCAGCGGAAAATAATACAGTCATTCGACCACACAAAGTATACCTGCGACAAAAATAAACCCTTGAACATTACGCCTGCTGAGACAAATGCACTACAACCATTCATCCACACAAATTATCCCTTACGAATACGACTGGTCCAAAACAGACCTAAGACTACTCGATGCGTATATGCCTCTGTTACGCCTACGCCTGTTTCAGAACACAGTTAAAACTACTACTTTTGTTGGTACATATAACTAAACACCTCAATCACAGACAGTTGTCATGCATATTGCATATACCAAGCAAATTTGCAAAAAAATTCAAGTTTTTCAAACTAAAGTAGGTGTTAATGAGCATTATTAATTAACCTTGGTACCTACGCAGCGCTGATCTACATAGAGATCTAAACATTGAAATGGTTGAAAAAGAAGTTAAAAAAGTTACCCAAAGGCACAGAAGTAGACTTCTTCTTCTTAACCATGTTAATTTAGAAATAATAACAGAATTTTCAAATACTGACAATGTAATCAGGAGATTAAGGCGGGTAAAAACCTCTTGATCTATTGGAGTTAGCTAAGACCAAGAAAATATGTAATATTTAAGTTCCACTATCGTAATATGGAATGATTAAAATCTAGAGTTCAGTTCGAAATTTTGTACGAAAAAAATATCTGTCTTTTTCTTAGTAGGAGAAAGTTAAAAGATTCGGCAAATTCTACTCCTTCAAAGTGATGTATTTTGCAAGTCTCATAGTTCGGATTCTGAGGTAAAGAATCGGAAAATTTTACTCGTTCAGAGTGATGTTCTCTGCAAGGCTCATAGTTCGGATTCTGGAAGTTTATGAACGAAGAGGAATAACGTCATTTCTTTGCTCAACCTATTTATGAGAATGGGATCACCGTTTTCAAAAATGAGCTATAAAATCATAACATATCTGAAGAGAACTTGGATAAAAAAAAAAAAATAAATAGGTGGCGCAACAGGCGGGTGACACCCAAGGCCTAGCTTCTCGCAACCATTCGTTTTGTGTGAGTTTCTATTTTTGGGACGAATGGAAGGGACCTACAATTTTATGCCGAGTCCGAACGGCTCAATTGAGAAGCTTTTTCATGACAGGCATACTCTCGGATGTTTGTCAGACGTTCGCGAGAGGTGGCGCAGTAGAAAAAACTTTAAGATGTAATTTGGGTTTTTCCGGGGATCGAACCTGGGATCCCTCGCACAGTAGTCCAACACACTAACCACTGCGCTACTGCGCCGAAGAGAACTTGGATGCCTCTTTGAAATTTACAACAGTGTCATGCTTCAACTTCTAAGAACTGCTGAATTTCTAAAATTTTTACAGCTTTATACACCCTCTATAATAGGTCTAAACGCAAAAATATATATTAGGTTTTTGCGTTTAGAGTTATTATAGAGAGTGATAAAGTTTATAAATAAGGCTGTTAGTGTACAGCAGTAATGAAATAGGTATATGTTTTTTTTATTTGTTAGGTTAGGTTAGGTTAGGTGGTAATTATCCGTTAATACGGAGTAATTCACTTAGACCATGTAAGGTCCATTGTGTCCTGCGCCGATTTATTCGTGGCCAGGTCTGTTTTGCATGGTTGCAGGTGTCAAGTTCTCGCCATCTCTCACTAGCCTGTTGCAGTGCTAGTGTGGAGATGTTGTATCTTACCGTTTCATTTGGCACATGGAGTTCTCCTTTACCAGTAGAGAGTTCCATTTTCGTGCCGTTCCTTGCTAGTTCGTCTGCTTTACAGTTACCTGGTATATCTCTATGGCCAGGGACCCAGCACAGCGTTAACGTGCACCTATCCGCGATCTCATTTAAAGATTTGCGGCAGTGCCTGACCAATTTGGATCTTAATATTGGTGATTCGAGTGCTTTAATAGCTGCTTGACTGTCGGTATAGATGACGATATCCGAGTTCGATATCGATCTCACCTTCAGTAGTTCAGCGGCTTCGCGAATAGCCATAACTTCTGCTTGGAAGACACTACAGTTATTTGGTAGTCTGAAAGACAGGTTTAGGGAGAATGAAGCCGAGAAAATCCCGGCTCCTACTCCGTCCTCTGTCTTCGACCCATCTGTGTATACTTCTAGCGTATTTTTGTCTATAACCGTATTCTCTTCCCATTGCTGTCGGTCGGGAATACTGGTCTTGTATTTAATATTGAAGTCTAGGACCGTGGTTACGTAGTCTGTGACTTCCCTTTTAATATTATTAGTTTTTAGAATATTGGCATGCCCTATGTCACTGCTTCTCCACTGCAGTGATTCTCTCAGACGCAATGCCGATTTTGCCGCCATCTCCTTACCGTGTATGTCCAAGGGCAGAATGTGAAGCATGGTTTCCAGTGCCGCGGTTGGTGTTGTCCGTAGGGCACTGGTCACACAGACACATGCCACTCTTTGGATTCTATTTAGTAGAGAGAGGTAGCTTATTTTATCTAGTGCTGGCCACCAGACGATGATTCCGTACATGAGTATCGGTCTGACTACTGCTGTATACAGCCAGTGCATTATTTTTGGGCTCATGCCCCATCTGAGGCCCAGGATCCTTTTGCAGGAGTAAAGTGCAGTAGCGGCCTTCTTAACGCGTTCCTGCAGGTTTAGTTTCCAGCTCAGTTTCCTATCCAGAACCACACCTAAGTATTTGGCGCTGTCAGAGAAGCTGAGGCGGATTCCCTTTAGTTTCGGTGGATCGATTTGAGGAATTCGGTGCTTCTTTGTGAATAGCACTAGCTCTGTTTTACCCGGGTTTATATCCAGGCCGCATTTGCTAACCCATTTGACCAGCGTTGCGAGGGCCGATTCCATCAAGTCCCGTAAAGTCGGGAGGTATTTCCCAGTAAATAAAATGGCGATATCGTCTGCGTAGGCTATAACTTTCCCACCGTTCTTCTCCAGGGTTATAAGTATTTCGTTTACTGTTAGAAGCCATAGCTGCGGTGAAAGTACTCCACCCTGCGGAGTGCCGCGTTGCACAGACCTTCTCAGTTTGCAGCAGCCAAGTTCCGAATTGATAACCCTGCTTAGCAGCATTTGGTTGATCCAGTGACTTAGACTTGCGTCAATCTGCAGGTTTTCAAGTGCGTTGATTTTTCCACGGTGCCGACAATGGAGTGCAGAGCTGTCTCTACCGATCTGCCCTTACAGTAGGCGTGTTGGGATTTTGAGAGAGTCCCTGCTTTGATGTTGTGGCGAATATGTAGATCTATCAGTCTCTCTAGTGTTTTCAGTAGAAAGGATGACAGACTAATAGGCCTGAAGTCCTTTGGAGTGGTGTGAGAGGTATGTAACCATGGTCTAAACTTAAGGAGAACAGTAGAATCATCCAAGGTTTAAGAATGCCATAGGCATGTTGCATTTCTGCCGGGATGATTCCATCTGGTCCTGCCGATTTAAAAGGGAGGAAGCTATTAATCGCCCATGAAAGTTTGCGTTCGCTTATCACTTCCTTTGTTTATTTTATTTGTTAAGTTGCATCATAATCATTCATGATGCTCCGTTTGCTTTTGTTTGCGCAGTTTATGCATTCACAATGAGTTTTAGAAAAGTTTGCGTTGCATCATAGTAACCCGTTTGCGTTTTGGGACGCTTGATTAAGCAGTAATGCAGAAGTACTGCGTTTTGGAATTCAGCCTATATGATATATAGTTCGCATCAAAGTCGTTCCAAAACGTCAAAAATTGCAAAGCATAACAAATGCAAAGCAGCGCAAAAGCATTTATAACCTTGCATCAGAAAAGCAGTGTACATTCACAATGCAATTTTTTTTGACGTTTTGGAATTTAGCCTTTTTCTCTTTAACATTTTTTTTAATTCTGAAAAAAAAAAAAATTCCCAAACACAATTTTATTTGATTATTTAATTTGAATAAAGTATTGTGACCAATACTGCCAATTGGACCGCGAAGTTTTGTAAAAGGTAAAAGTAGTCCGTCATGAAAAAGTTTGCCCATCCATGATATTATAAAACATCAATAGGTACCTACTCATATTGACAATGCTTCCTATACCGTATTACTGGACATATGTATTTAAAAAATATCTACTCATATTGAGAATGATTCCTATATCGTATTACTGGACATATGTATTTAAAAAATGATATACCCACGCCTTATACTCCCATATAACTGCGGGCATAGTACATTAATTCAAATAGGATAAGACCTTACCAATAATAATTTTCAACGAAAAACAACGGGAAAGTCATCACAAAGTGACTTCGAACCATAACCTAATACGAGTCTTTGGTCAAAGATTAATCGTATAGGATTATTTGCCCGTGGCCTGGCGCAGTTTAATACCAAAAAAGTTGCAAGTCAAGAATAAATTCAAGAAATGAATATAGTTTGTGGAGTAAGCTCTTTCGACGGGTTGACGCCTTGTCGGGGCGAAAGGGCTTGTAGTAAGTCTACGAGACATATGGGAGGCGCAAACAACAGAGGGACGGTCGAAAGATCGTCCCCTCTGAATGAGTTGTAGCAAATCAGTTGTCTCTAGACCGAAACTAAGATCACCCCACCTTTAGTTAAGGTGTCCGGGGAGTAAACCCCAGCAAAAATCCCACTTAAGCCAAGGTGTTGAGGCACCCGTCCCGATGGCTGCATTGTCAGCAGGTGGTTAAAAATGCAGACCGCTAACGGTCCCCTCCGATGCCCAGGCGAGGTCGGTTGTATAAATGCCTTGTCCTGGTAAGACGGCTCTGCCAGGATCGACCCACCCTTCCGGTCCTACTACAAATTAAAACAAACAAAAAAAATGGATAGAAAAGAAGAGGACGTAACAAAAACACAAAAAGACCAGCCGAGGCTGCCAGTAGTTGGTACCTCATCAGAGGACGAATTGCTGGCCTCCAGTCAGGAGACTCGACTGCAAACCAATCGACAACCAAAACACACACTCAAACCAGACACAAATCCGCAGGGAAAGCAATGAGAAGCAAGTACCAGATGGCCCTCTTCGTCTTAGGGAAGATTGCAAAAAATGAGGCTGCCGGCAAGGTCCACGAAAAGGACCAGGCGGATAAGATAAAATATCAGGCAATCGTTGACGAATACAACGAGAGCCTGAAAAACAAACCGAAACAGGCAGCGAAGCGGGATAGGTCTCTAGATGAGTCCTCCCACCGCCCGGGCCAAACCAAGCACGTCTGCGGCTAGTGCGGTCCAGAAGCGGCCATTTACCGAGGTGGTAAGGGACCATCCCCAGGTCGCACTAGTGGATGAGCTATCCACAAATGGGAGATCCATAGCCAAGACGTGGGGAAGCATTGAGGCCAAGCTTTCCGACATGGTGATCGACCACATCGTCAACAACCAAGGGGGGACTCTGCCAGACTTTGACTCCGCCGAGTTGGTTAGGGGATATCGGGTAATCAAATGCGCCGACCAATTCTAAGGTTAGCGATGCCTGGGATGGTTTGAAGCTCAAGCTTATCCCAGCTAACGAAATCCCGAGGAGACCTAGGACCCGCATTTGGTTGCCTAATATGAAGATTGAAGGGGGAAGGCTCCTCCAGTGTCTCAAACTAGATAGATAGATATGACATTTATTTCTTATAATTAAAAATGTTTGTCCTCTTAGCACACATTATTCGCTGCTTCGTTGTTAGATCAGAGAATTTTACACAGATGATCGATTTCGTATTAGATGGAGAAGATTTTGTTTGAATTTTCTTGACGTAACATTTTGCGATTTTGTCATCTGGAACATCGATGGATAACGCATTGGAGCATATTTGCTTTACTTTCTCAGCTGCATTTGTGTCGTTGACATCAGACACACCCACAATTTCGATTGAACTGCTCAGAAGGTGTTGTTGTTGCCAGTTAAGCTTGCTCTCCAGGTTATTTACTTTAAATTTGAGCTCCGAATTTTCAGCTCGTAACTCATTTAGTTGTTGGAGAAATTGATTGTTTGTTTCTTCTAACTTCGATAGCTTGGCGTATATCATCTGTAGAGTGCATTCGCTTTCGCAGTTTACGTCGTATGGGGATGACTCATCAGCTGCTGATTGTGCATTGCTTCTGTCTGCTTGCTGTATTTTTGCGGTAGATGATGGCAGAGCGCTAATGTTTTTTTGATTAGAAACCACCGGCACTGTGTATAAAGAACGGCGTCTTAGCACTGCACATTTATCACAACGATAGGCATTACCACTTGACTTAAAGTAATTAGCGTCTTCTTCAGTGATATTCACACAAGCACAATGAAAAAAGTTTTTGCAATCAATGCAATTTATCTTTGTTGTACTTATGCGATCAATTTTCAGTGAACATACGGAACAATTCATCTTGTAAGTTTCTGAGCGATGCGCACCCCACGACAATCAGAGAGAAACTCGATTGTCGTGGCGGTTCCAACCCGGCAGTTCCAATGGATGACTGGGCAGTCATCAAGGCGGAGGAACCCTACAAAAACACCATGTCGTTCCTGCTACTTATAAATAACGAGTGCCTGGTGGCTCTCGAGAAAGCAGATCACAAACTTAGGTTCGGCATAAGGCATGCCAAGCTTAAGGTCTTCATTCCCTCCGGTCCTGAGGACGATGCAGACATCGTCGAAACCGACAAGCTGTTGGAGGACCTGATGATATCCGAAGAAACCCCATCAACATCAAAGAATAATGCTGAGAGTCATACAGACTAATCTGAGGCACTCAAGGTGTGCCTCCGATAATCTGCTGGTTTTTCTGCGGGAGGAAAACATGGACATCGGCATTATTCAGGAGCCCTGGGTGAGAGACTCGTCCATAAAGGGGCTCCAAGACAAACAATACGACCTGTTTTACAAACATCAGGCCACAGGTAAGCCTAGAACTTGCATACTCGCTAAGAAACATCTTAAAGGTTTTTTATGTCCCAATCTTAGCTCAGACGATTTAACAGTGATTAAATTAGAGTATGCGAACCAGATAACATACATCACATCAACATATATGGCTCATGAGAGACCAGCACCGCCAGTGGAAGTGGAGCAACTCATAGCCGGAATAGCAGTTAAAGACAACCTGTTGATGGGCTGCGACCCCAATGCAAGGCATACAGTGTGGGGGAGCTCGGAAGATAATGAAAGAGGTGAGTCACTTTTTGATTTTCTTTTAACTACTAACCTGTCTATCTGTAATAAGGGCGCGACCCCCACCTATGTTTTTCCGAGTACGGAAACACACAGGGGGTGGGAAGAGGTCCTAGATATAACACTAAAAACAAACAATGATAACTTTAGGGTTGAAAACTGGAGAGTTTCTAATCTGGAGTCACTTTCTGACCACAGATGGATCCTCTACGATGTAGGTCTCGAGGCCGAGTCCACTAAACCTTTTAGAAACCCCAAGAGGGTAAATTGGACCAAGTTTGGCCAAGTCCTTCAAACAAAACTTAAAAACACACCCAAAACAAAAGCGATAGTTATTGAAGAACTAGAGGCAAAGGTAAAGACTTTTGAGAATGCAATGGACGCAGCTTACAAAGTCTCGTGCCCAGTGAAACGTAGCAAAAAACATTTCCCCCATGGTGGAACGAAGACCTCTCCAATCTGAGACAGATGACCAGAGCGATTTTCAACATCTGCCACAAACACAATTTCTGGCAGCCTTGTAAGGACTGTTTAAGCCTTTATAAGAAAGCCATAAAGGCATCCAAAAAGGAGGCCTGGATGGATTACTGTCATTCGATAGAAACCCTTAAGGACTCTGCCAGGCGAAGTAAAATTCTGTCCAAGGAACACTCCAACCCTTCCTTTCTGAGAAAGATAGATGGAGGATGGACCGAATCCTGCGCGGAGACCCTGGATCTCCTAATAAATACCCACTTTCCCGGATGCAGCGATATCAGTACGGAACCCGAGAGGTCTCGGCTAGTACAACCTGCATTCCACACCAATATCACCTCAATAATTTCCGAGGAAAAGATTTCCTGGGCTATTAACAGCTTCTCCCCGTTTAGGTCTCCGGACCCTGACGGCATACTACCTGTCATGCTACAGAAAACGCAAGACTTAACACTACCTTGCCTGGCGTCAATATTCAGAAGATGTTTACTACTAAACCACGTACCCTACTCTTGGAGACGCGCTAGAGTGGTCTTTATACCGAAGGTAGGCAAACGTGGGCATGAAACCGCCAAAGATTTCAGACCAATTAGTTTAACCTCCTTTGTACTTAAAACCCTAGAGCGTATTCTGGACATCCACATGCGAAGTTTTCTAGAAGAATCTTTGCTATCCAAATCACAGCACGCCTACCTAAAGGGAAGATCCACGGAAACGGCTCTCCACGAGGTAGTGCGAACAATCGAAATATCCCTACAGTATAAAGAATACACACTAGCCTCCTTCTTAGACATAGAGGGAGCTTTCAATAACGTACACACTGAAGCTATTCTTGAATCTCTGATTGAGCTGGGCATAGAGGAATTTATTAGTCAATGGATAGTCTCTATGCTCAGGACAAGAACTATTCAGGCAACACTAGGCAGCAGTCATATAACCAAATTCGCCCCTAGAGGAACGCCGCAGGGTGGCGTCATCTCGCCTCTACTATGGCTAATGGTTATAAATAAAATTCTGGTGAAACTTGACAGGGAACCGGTTGAAGTTGTCGCGTATGCGGACGACGTGGTGATACTAGTGTCAGGGAAGTTTCCCACCGTGATTAGTGAAATTATGGGGGCCGCTCTAGACAAGGTAAGCACCTGGGCAGCAAGTTGTGGCCTCGGTGTCAACCCGAGCAAAACTGAACTGATACCAAAACCAAAATACCCGATTTTACCCTACCCCGTCCAAACGATCAACTACTCACACTGTCATCCAGCGCTAAGTATCTAGGTATCATGCTCGATCCAAAACTTAGCTGGAAACATAACATTGAACACAGAGTAAGGAAGGCATCGGTCGCTTTCTATGCTTGTAGCAAAACCTTTGGAAAGAAGTGGGGTCTTCAACCAAAGATGACCTTGTGGATGTACACAGCCGTAGTGCGTCCAATTATCACGTACGGATCACTAGTATGGTGGCCTGCGTTGAGCAAAGTCTACAACCTCACGAAATTGAAAAGACTGCAAAGAACAGCCAGTATAGGTACCACGGGGGCAATGAGGTCGGCCCCAACAGATGCCCTTACTGTGCTCTTGCATCTTCTACCCCTCGACCTACACACAAAATATACCGCATTATGCAGTGCTATAAGACTCAAGGAGTCGGGATGCTGGACTGCAAGGCCGTATGGCCATAGTAACATCCTGGATTCGCTACCAAGCGGCATGGTCACGTCTCCAACCGACTACATGACACCCAAATTAAGCTTCACGAAAGGCTTCCACGTCGGTTTCCCAACAAGGGACCAGTGGAAGAGGGACGAAGTAGTGAAGGGCTTCGACACGGTCATATACACCGACGGATCTAAGATGAGCTGTGGTGTAGGGGCCGGTGTCTATTCGGAATCACCTCAAATATCGATTTCAGTACGCTTACCGGATTTTGCCAGTGTTTTCCAGGCGGAATTATTGGCCATTCGAGAAGCTTGCACGCAACTAGGGCGTGACACAACGCTTAAACAAAGCATTGCTATCCTTATAGATAGCCAAGCCGCCATCAAAGCCATCGACTCGGCTACCATATCCTCCAAACTGGTGCAGGAGTGCCGGAACGAACTTGCCTGTCTGAGCGACCGCTTCAGGGTCACACTTCTCTGGGTTACAGGGCATAGTGACGTAACAGGCAATGAGCGTGCAGATGAACTGGCCAGGAAGGGCTCAGCACTACATGCCTCGCTCTCAACGAAGGTCCACATTCCGTTAGGAACGGTAAAGGGCAAATACATTCGCATTTTCTGCAGAAAACCAATTTCCGATGGTCGGGGTTGACGAACTGCGTCATATCAAGGAAGATATGGCCTACCTACAACCAAAGCAGAACAAATAACCTGATAAACAGAACCCGCCCCGATATCGCCAGACTCACGGCAATAATCACGGGGCATTGGCCAATTGGAGACCATGCGGCCAAGCTAGGTATCCCTTACAACCCGCATTGCCGCAGGTGTGGTAATATAAATGAAAAAGAAACTCTGTCTCACTTCCTCTGCAAATGTCCAGCTCTAGCGAGAGCCAGACTGCGCGCACTGAACCAACCATTCCTTGACGACCTTAGCGACATCTCGGGCAAAGGGATACAGGATCTTATCCGTTTTCTCAATTCCACAGGTTGGCTATAGGCACCGACTGGACCACACCCTCAACAACCATCAGAAAACAGGTAACACGAGTCGTGGTAACAAAACGGCACATTATAGTGCTAATTGGGTTCAAGGTGAACCGCCACTGCTACCTACCTACCTTGTGGAGTAAGCATTAAATATTATTAAACATTTAAGTGGCCTCAACTCCAAATGCGTTTCGCCCCGATGTGGTGGGTAGGCTCATCAGTAGACGAACCACCACATCTGTCTAGACGCACTATTCACTTTTTTGGTATTAAACTGCGCCAGGCCACGGGCAAATAATCCTATACGATTAATCTTTGACCAAAGACTCGTATTAGGTTATGGTTCACAGTCACTTTGTGTTTGTGATTCCATATAGTCTCGGTAAACATCGAGTGAATAGTGCGTCTAGACAGATGTGGTGGTTCGTCTACTGATGAGCCCACCCACCACATCGGGGCGAAACGCATTTGGAGTTGAGGCCACTTAAATGTTTAATAATAGTTAATTGTTAATTGTATCAAACTTTGACAAACTAAATTTTATTGAACGTAAATTTATCAAAAAAAAGTGGGGTTAGAAAGTGCAATACAAAGCGCAATTCATTTCTTCATATATATACAACTTAAAACTATATTAAATTTAAGTTAAATTACAATAAAACTTAAATCTATTGACATTTTGTGTGTGTGTAAATCATTATTAACGCGTCGTGAAAAGAATAAATCGCCAGCGGTATCCAGAATCCAGAGGATTGAGGCAAATTGGTCTGTGGCGCCTACAACAACAAATTACAAACATCCAAGCGCAGCAAATCAAGTAAGTTTTGCTTTTATTACTTCTTTTGATTTAAAACAAATTAAATAATATAAATAACTAAAACCTACGCGCATAATCATAATGGCCGAAGGTAATATTAATTACGGTTTGCTACAAAAGGGCATTTTAACGATGGTAGTTAATAATTTCACCAGCTTTAAAAACTGTACAAAGAAACGTAAGCAACAAGCATATGTTGCAAATCGTCTTAACATGCTGGAGGAAAATATGCGAGTTGCTAGGCAATATCACGAGGCAATCGTCGGACGCGGAAGGCTTGAAGCAGACCTGATATTGGAGGAGTTATTTATTGTCTACCAGCAAATTCAAGAAATTTACTTTGAGTATCCCAGCGGTTTGTCGGAAACGTTGGAGAAATTCACCCAGGCTGCTGCAAGTGTTAGGTTAGGTTAGGTTAGGTATGAGGGAAGTGCACAGCTTTAAGAGTGCTGTGCTTTCACGGGGGCCTTTTGGTCCATTGTGATCCCTTGGTTTTTGGTCGTGGATTAAAAATTTTCATTTTATTGGACAACACAAAAAACATGCATAAACACTTTACCTGGTTTCTTGGAGTTGTTCCTTGGCGGGGTGGGACTACTAAGTGAACCATCCCGTACTTTTAACAAACCTGATTGTATTCGTCAGTGGTACCTGCACTAAGTCCTCTAGGTCTCCGAAAAGTCTGTCTCCCATGTATCGGAGTCGACTGGTTTGGAGGTTTGGGCATTCGCAGAGCAGGTGCTTGATGGTCTCCGTTTCCTCTATGTCTTGACAGCTCCTGCAGTAGTCTGGTGAGTTAATGCCCAGTCTTGTGGCCATGGTACCGATGGTACAGTGGCCTGTCAGTACACCTGTTAAGATTCTAATATCTCGTTTATTCATTTTCAGAAAACACCTTGTTCTTTTTTCGTCAATTCTTGGCCAAAGGCTACGGGATATAACACAGTCGTGTCTGTTAGACCAGGTGGTGTTAATTTTTTCCCTTGATTTTTGGTCAATATTTCTTTTTGCTACACTAATTGGGATGTCTATTGATGCAATGATATTTACTGCATCAAGCTCCGACCCAGTTCTTGCTAGCTCGTCTGCTTTTTCATTTCCATCAATGTCACTATGTCCGGGAACCCAGCAGAGCGTGACCTTGTGTTTCTCGCCTATTTTGTTTAGGGCTCTTTGACAGTCCTTGACTGTCTTTGCTTTGATAGTTGCGCTGTCTAGTGCTTTGATGGCCGCCTGACTGTCTACGAAGATTGTAATCTTGGAAGGGTCGAGATTCTTTGTAGATACGGTACTTGCTGCCTTGTCGATGGCGACTATTTCAGCTTGGCGACTATTTCAGCACTGCATTCATCTGGCAGTTTGTACGAGTCACTTATACCTAGGGACTCGCAGAATACTCCGGCACCTGTGCCTACTTCCATTTTTGACCCAATCCTGTCTTTGGGGTATGTAGGTAGAGTAGTTTTTGTTGAAACTCTGGTACGGAATCATGTAGTCCGTTTTTCTAGCCAGATCAGTACTCTAGAATTTTTGAATTATGGAACCGTGCCCATAGGAGCTGTGCTTCCAGGTTTTTGCCTCCTTTAGGCGGAGGGCTCCCTTGGCTGCCATGCTGCAAATGTATTCGCTTAGAGGTGGAAGATTTAGAATCATCTCCAGCCCGGCTTGAGGTGTTGATCTCATTGCTCCCGTTATTCCGATGCATGCCAATCTCTGTACCTTGGATAGGTTATTGAGATAGGTTACCTTTTCTATTGCCTTCCACCATACAATGGATCCATAAGTAAGTATGGGTCTTATAATTGCCGTATACATCCAATGGATTATATAAGGGCGCATACCCCAGCGTTTACCAAAGGTTTTCTTGCATGCGTAGAAGGCACATAGAGCTTTCTTTGCCCGTTCTTCTGTGTTGCGTTTCCAAGTAAGTTTAGAGTCCAGGATGATACCCAGATACTTAGCTTCTGAGGAAAGTTTCAGACGAATACCGTTCAACTTCGGCAGATCGAATTTCTCGATTTTTCTTCTCCTAGTGAATAGGAAAGTTTCGGTTTTGCTTGGATTTACTCCGAGGCCGTTTGGTCCTGCCCACGAGGATAATTCCTTTAGAGCCGCTTCCATGAGTTCGCTAATAGTGGGTAGATACTTTCCACTTATTAGGATTACAATGTCGTCTGCGTATGCTACAATTTTTGTCCCTTTTATCTTTAGAGCCGTAAGGATCTTATTGACCACTAGGAGCCACAGGAGAGGAGATATGACGCCCCCATGTGGAGTACCCCTGGTCACTATTCTCCTTATGTTGCTCTCTCCGATTTCTGAGTTAATTACTCTCCTGTTAAGCATTTCGTAAATCCAATTTGTAATCTCTTGTTTCACTCCCAGGTCTTCGAGCGCTGTTTTTATGGCCACTGTTTTAACATTATTAAATGCTCCTTCAATGTCCAAAAATGCTGCCAGAGTGAATTCTTTATGGTATAAGCCTTTTTCAATGATTGACACAACTTCGTGCAGAGCTGTTTCCACGGACTTACCTTTGAGCTAGGCGTGTTGAGTGCTACATAGGTTATGTTCATTGAGTAGATCCCTTATGTATGAGTCGATTATTCTCTCCAGTGTTTTTAAGAGAAACGAGGAGAGGCTTATCGGCCTAAAATCTTTTACGGTGCAGTGCATATGCTTTCCTGCTTTAGGAATAAATATCACCTTTACCTCTTTCCAGCTTTGCGGTATGTAGCAGAGCCTTATGCAGCTTTTGAAGATTACTTTCAGCCATGGCAGTATTACACTGAGAGCATGTTGCATCATTGCTGGGATGACGTCGTCTGGTCCCGCTGATTTGTAGGGGTTGAACGAGTGGACTGCCCAAGCGATTGTGTGCTCTGTTATAATATTTTCCGTGGCTACTTCCGGTTCAGTACCTGATGGGGTAGGAGTGTTATTGTTCTCATACCTGGTGATTTCACTGGACTCCGGAAAGTGCGTGTCCATTAAGAGTTGTAGTGTTTGTTGACTAGACTCTGTCCAAGAGTTATCAGCACGTTTAATATATCCTGGGACCGTGGGGTCTTTGGATAATACTTTACGTAGTCTGGCAGCCTCACTTGTACTCTCCATGGATTCGCAGAACATGTTCCAGGATTTGAATTTAGCTTTCCTAATTTCTCTAGTATACAGATTAAGTTCGGATCTATACGTAGTCCAGTCTTCTTCTGTTCTACTCTGTCTTGCTTTGTTAAACAGTTGTCTCACAGTAGTTCGCCGCTTTTTGAGCTCGCTGGTCCACCAAGTCGCCTTTTTGGGTTTGCGATTGCGAGAGCTTGGACAATGTTTAACAAAGGCTTTGTGCATGTTTTCAGTGATTAATTGGACTGCGTTGTCGATTGAGTGGGTGTCAGTGAGATTTTCATCTTTTGGATGTTGTATCTTTTCCCTAATCGTTTTCGCATAGTCTGCCCAATTCGTTTTCCTAGGGTTCCTAAAGATGCGGTGTGTCTTATGATGTAGGTTTACGGTAAAGAGTATTCTACTGTGATCCGATAAGGAGTTCTCAGGAGAGACTCTCCAGTTTTCTACCCTGACTTGTTCGTTATTACTTTTAAGAGTTATGTCTAAAATTTCTTCCCTGTTTCTATTTTGGAAAGTGGGATGGTTTCCCCTGTTACACAAAACTAGATTTGTAGAAATAATATATTCAAACAAAGACTCACCCCTTTTATTTGTGTCCGTACAGCCCCACAGTATATGGTGGGCGTTCGCATCGCAACCCAGCACTATCGATGTGTTCCGTGTGTCAGCGTAGTCCACTAGTTCACGGACTGTATCGTGTGGTGGATTTTCTTCTTCATGTGGCATATAAACTGAGGCGAGGATAAGGTTCTTACCTGGAGCCTCGAATTTTACAGCCACTGTGTCTCCATTGCTGAACCTGTGTAGAAAAAATATATTAGCGATAGTCTTTCTAACTAGTATGCAGCTTCTAACTTTACCTTCTTCTTTGGTGTGGAATAGATGGAAGTGTGCGGAATTCAGACCTTGAATTTTGTTTTTGAAAATCCAAGGTTCCCGAATTAGTGCCACGTCCACACTTACCTCAGACATGAACAGCATTAGGTCGTAGGTTGCTGCTTTACAGTGATGCAAATTAATTTGCACCACCAGCAGCTTTTGCAGCTTTGGCTCTTCATCGTCTATCAGTCGTGCCCTTACGGCACCCAGTCCAAACCTAAGCTTACCGTCTGGGGTCTTCTTTAGGGTATTCGCAGAGGTCTGGTTAATTGCAAAGCAGAGCTCCTTGCCGTCACCACTTCTTCTGGAATAGACCTTAACCCATTCACTTATGCCGACGCTCTTATTTTGGCCTGCGAGGAGCACCACGATGTTCTCGTCCTCTTCTTTATCGAAGGGGGGTGGAATCCACAGCTTCACTTTCTGTCGTAGTGGTAGTGCGGACTTTGGTAACACCTTAAGTTTGGCTCCCTCTCACAGTTCGCCAAAACTGGCGATGGTTTTGGAGAGAAACTCAAGGGTCTGTCTGTTGCTGCATCCTACTACCTTGACTCCTCTGTGCCATCCGGCTCCATCAAAGGCGTATTCCGGCCCGCCCTTTTGAATATTGACCATCATAGCCTTGAGGATTTCTTTTTCCGCAAGCAGCCAGCGCTCAGCCGTGATCCTGCCATCGGGATCTTGCTCGTCAATGACTGCTGCAATGAGGTCGCTCGGAGTGTTGTCCAGGCTTGTTGAGCCCTTTGTCCTCTTTGGTCGACTTTCTTTGATCTCCTCCTCTGACCGTTGCCTCTTGGATGAGGTGCCCGAGGTTCCGGCTTTCGTGCCTGTGGAGACTCTGCTGGAAGTCTTTGAGGTTTTGGACTGTTCCTTGGTTGCCTTGTTAGGGTGACCTTTGGATTTGTCCTGTACCCCCTTCTCTGCGGTTTCCTTTGGCTTTTTCGGAGCTGTAGCTTCTTTGGGTTTATAAGCCCCCAGATTTTCGTAGCTCTTTATTGCCCTTTTGTGTTTCCTGATCAAGGCCCTGTCTCTATCGTTGATAGTGTTACTCCAGGTGAATCGACGGCATCCAGCAGTAAAATTAGGCTTCGCGAAATCGATATTCCGAAGTTCAGGGGCTCGTACACAACATGGAGGTCTTTTCAGGGTCTGTTTGAGTCCATGGTCCATAAAAATGCATCGTTAAGCGACATTGATAAAATGCATTACCTGAAGTAGTGCTTAGTGGGTGAGGCTGAGCGACTGCTGCAACATCTTCCTTGCGATGCGGGTAACTACGCAAAGGCATGGGAGCTGTTTACTTCGCGTTACGATCACAAACGCGTGCTGGTCAATGCACAGCTGAAGTTGCTTCTTGGGCAGTCACCATTATCCAAGGAATCAGCGAATGGACTGAAGGATTTGCTGGACACATCTCAGGAGTGCGTTCATGCGTTGGCGAATTTGGAGTTGCGGGTAGAACTTTGGGACGCGATTTTAATATACGTCCTGCTACATAAATTGCCAAATTCTACTCAGCAGCTATGGGAAGAGAAGTTGGGGAGCCTCAAGGAGCTGCCAACGTACAAACGGTTCACCGAATTTTTAGAAACTCGCTTCCGGACTCTTGAGGTGATCGACCAGCAGGACCTGAAGGGGAGTTCCAGGCCTTGTGTAAGAGAGGATTTAGCTGTCAGCACGAGGAACCGGTCGTACACAGAGGATCAGCGGGTGTTTTTGGCAAATACATCGTCTAGATATGCTTTTTCATGTAAGCTGTATCAACGCTTCCTGAATTTTAATCCGATTGAGCGAACACAGGCAGTCAGAAATGCAAAGGTTTGTGACAATTGTCTTGGTTATGGGCACATGGTGCGAGAGTGTCCAAGCACTAAATGTTGCTACTTTTGCCAACACCATTCCCTGCTGCATGTTCACGAGATGCATCCTGATAATAATAACAACAACTACCATCGCAACAACAACAACAATATGCAGCCAACAATAACACAATGCTCACAACAGCCCAGATCCGCAAATACGCAGTCATACCAGGTAGCCGTGAATCCAAACGCTCCTGCGTTTCAACTTTCGGAGGAACCGCAGCCATCGACGAGTAGGCAGATCAACACCTTCCATTCACTCTCGCAACGGTCAAAGGTGCTTTTGGCAACAGCAATTGTAAGGGTGATATCAGCTGATGGACGTTTCCATGATCTGCGGGCTTTAATCGATCCCGGATCAGAAGCAACATTTATTACCGAATCTGCGGCGCAGTTGTTGAGGTTGAAAAGACATCGTGCATTTGTCGAGGTATCTGGGGGATGGTCAGCAGCAGCAAAACACAAAATTCGTTTTCAAGTCGCTGACTGGGCTTCTTCCGACCCAACAACTAAAACCTGACAAATGGCAACATCTTTCCGGTTTGCGTTTAGCGGATCCTGATTTTCGTTTGCCTGCACAAGTGGATATATTGTTTGGAAGTGACATTTTGGCCGAAATACTCATTCCAGACGCAGCGAAGATACCATAGCACCAATAGCGCAAAAGACCAGGTTGGGATGGATAATATTCGGCAAGGTTCCAGCTGAGAATCCGCAATGTTTGCACAGCTTTGTTCAGTTCACCGATCTGAGTTCACAGTTGCAAACATTTTGGGAAATGGTAGAAGAGCCATTCCAGACCAGGGGTCCTAAAGAAGACATCATTTGCGATGAACATTTCGCTAGAAACACCAAACGTTGGTCCAGTGGGCGCTATCAAGTGATGCTGCCGTTTAAGGAGGAAGGTTATCCAGCGATGGGGTCCAGGTCCAGCAAGTAATGCGCGCTTCGTCGATTTGCCCATTTGGAGAAAAGGTTTAGTAGATCTTGTGGACGATACGTCACTTAAAACTCCATATCACTACTTCCTGCCTCATCATGCTGTGTTTAAAGAGGCTAGTTCCACGACTAAGCTGAGGGTCGCATTTGATGCCGCAGCTAAAACATCGAATTGTACATCTTTAAACGCTGCAAACCAACATTGTCGATTTAATTCTGCGATGGAGGACTCATCGAGTTACGTTTGCGGCAGACATCGAGAAGAAGTACCGTCAAATTTTGGTTAGCCCCCCGATCGTTACTACCAGCTTATCTTCTGGAGAGACCATCAAACCGCACCACTGAAGGCCTACAAGCTGAAAACGGTCACTTTTGGTACTGTGAGTGCACCCTATTTGGCGATCCGTATTCTCAAAAGGTTGACTGAGTACGAAAAACATAACTTTCCCTTAGGTGCACAGGTTGTTCTTGAGGATATGTACGTCGACGACTTGATTAGTGGAGCTGATTCCGTACAAGGTGCTAGGCAAAAGCGCAACGAGGCTCAGCAGCTGTTAGCCTCTGCAGGATTTTATTTGCGGAAGTCGACAAGCAACGAAAGAACGTTGGTGGACGATATTCCAGAGCAAGACCGTGAAATCGACTTTGAGATTCCATTTGAAGCATTGAACCATGTCAAAACACTGGACATTAAGTGGTTCCCAATCAGTGACTCATTTCCGTTTCAATATCTTCAACAAGACACCAAGGAGATAACGAAGAGGTCTATGTTGTCTGCGATCGCCAAGTTGTTTGATCCACTTGGCTGGATTTCGCCATGCTTCATGCATCATCACTGCCAAATTTATGATGCAACAACTCTGGAGCCTGGATTGGGATTGGGATGATTCAATCCCTTTGTAATTAAAAGGTCAATGGGAAGCTTTTCGCCGAGAACTACCACTGATAGAGCGCATCAAAATTCCAAGGTGGATTAATACGATGCGCAATAATAAGGCTATTGAACTACATGGGTTCTGCGAGCAGTGGTTTTGGCCACATTACTTCATCACGTTGCAGTAGTCTTGGGAATCCAAAAAATTTATGCGAATAAAGGCGAGCTGTCGAGACACATTGTGCGCAGAGCAGCGATAACGATTGCGTCAGCGAAGTGGTTCACCATTTTTCTCAGCTTTCAAAAGTGGTAAGGGTCATAGCAAACTGCTTGCGATTCGCCAAAAACTGCAGAACCACCAAAAATGAGAGGAATTCGCAGCCACTGGGCCCACAGGAGTTACACGCAGCAACTCTGCTCGCAGTCAAGGCAGCACAAAAAGAGATGTTCCTGGCAGAACTGAATGAAATTCAGAGAACTGGCGAAATCCCCAAAGGTTCTACGCCCATTAAACGCATTCATCGATGCTCATGGAGTACTACGTGTGGGAGGTCGTCTGCAAAATTCGAATTTGTGCTATGAGGAGCAGCATCCTACAATTTTAAAATACAATCACCACTTCACCAGCCATGTGGTCACGACAGAACGTTCCATGGTGGAATCCAGCAAATTATTGCCTATATCAGACGAACCTACTGGTTCGGACAACAAATCAAGCAGGTCGTTAAGTATCAGCCGCCTGGGTGCGCATGGCCCGACCATTTAGTCATACCGGAGTCGACTATGCAGTACCAATCGAAATAAAATCATGGAAAGGTCGAGGCGGTAAAACCTATAAAGGATATTTCGCAGTGTTCATCTGCTTAGCAACGAAGGCGATTCACATAGAGGTAGTGTCGGACCTAACTACACAGGCATTTTTGGCAGCTTTCCGTCGTTTTACGGCACGGCGTGGAGTACGCACTCAGGTCTATAGTGATTGCGGGACCAATTTTGTGGGAGCCAACGCAGAGCTGCGTAGGTTGTTACGGTATGCTCACCACGATTGGAAGGAGGTCGCTTGCACATTGGCGAATTTGGGTACCGAATGGCATTTCATTCCCCCCGCTTCCCCTCATTTTGGAGGACTGTGGGAAGCCAGGGTGAAGTCGGTCAAGTACCACTTAAAAAGAGTTGTCGGCAACGAGAGGCCTACCTACGAGGAACTCGCCACGTTTCTTACACATATAGAAGCGTGTTTGAATTCAAGGCCCTTATGTCCTCTCTCCGACAACGTCGATGACTTGGAAGTCATCACGCCAGCACATTTTTTGGTCGGTGAGCCACTCCACACGATACCAAGGGGACAACACAATGCGGAAAATTGGCTATCTCGATCGTTGGAAACGATTACAAACATTCCTGGACACGTTTTGGCATAAATGGTACAGTGAGTATTTATCGCGACTCCAACAACGTCCGAAATGGATAAAAACGGAAGCGGAACCGAAAATCGGAAACTTGGTTCTTCTGAAGGACGAACGTCTTCCACCGTCACTTTGGAGTTTAGCGAGAATACAGGACGAGGACAATACACTTTTATAACCCTAAGACTCTATAAAAAAAAAAATATATATAATTGTTGGCATCTGTAAATAAATAAACAAAAAAAAACAAAACTTAATTTAAAAAAAAAAAAAATTAAACATAATCAATAATTAACTAAACCAGTAACCTAACTACTATAATATACAGTCCACATTCAAAGAAACCAAACGTTCACAACAATTTTAAAATATGAAAACGCATCGTATCAAAAACATGCAAAATCATGCACTCACATAGTCGTATCAAAAACACGCTTAAAGAAACATTAAACAAATAATTCTATTTTAACTAAATTCATATTTATATACACATTTATCAAATATAAAAACAAACAAATACATAATACCTACAATCTACATATCGAACACAACTATCGTTGTAATCGACTGTTATCGATAGTTATCAAAATTTATCTACCTCATCACTACAAACAGAAATCAACACACAAGAAAATTATGAAAAACAAAATGCATGCAATACACACACACACACAATTAATATATTTTCAAATGACAATCTACGAATAAGAATAATTATTTTAATCAAAATTCTAACATAATATAAAACAAAACACATGCAATTAATATGCAATTATTTTGTCAATCTTACCTGTTATACTGCAGCCGCCATCATCACAATTATCACCGCCATCAACATCATCATCGTCATCACATATCAATTAGTATCCATCAATAAATCACTGATATAATTAAATTCTTATCACCTAATGAAATTTCACGATTACACAAAACACAAACGAAATGATCATACTATAAACACTGAATTAAGGGAAAACACCGAATACTACGAGAAAAAAAAATCACCGCACGATCGCCATTCATTGGAAAATTTACACACTGAACTGGACTTGTAGTGCAGTACGAGACAATGAGTGCAAGGGAGATGAACAATTGCACATTCCACATGCGCTTAAATGTTTTACATTTTCGTTGTGCTTCGTATTTCTGTTTGTCTTTGTCTGTTTTATTTGGATAAATGTAATTTGTATGTCAGAATATTAATAGTCTCTCTCTTTACATGTCATGTCAAAGATAAAAGTGAATAAGGTCGGCAAGGCAGTCAAATATCGACTGGGATGTTATTGAGGTCGATGAATTAATTTTTTTTCGTTCAACAAACAAGTCAATCGAGGGATGTTATTATACCTCAAAGACTAAATGAAGGAGTTTGCGAACTACTTTCACGGGCGGGGAGAATGTTGCAGAAACAATGTTAATGCACATCACCAAATCAAGAATGCCCACCCCATCTGTTCGGGAACCCTCCAATAATTCTCGAACCACTTTAATCACCTTTCGTTTATTAAAATAAAACACAAAACAAGAAACATTTGTTTCTGTTGGGAAAAGCTCTCCGCATAAAAACCCAACATTTATTTCCAAATTACTTTCCTTACTTAACACTTTACACTTTTCCTCACTCGGTCTTTCCTAGTGGACTGTATCTTTTCGACTCTGATCAAAGACTAAAAACTAACAGCAATGCCTCCTGCTTCCAGTACAGTAGTTGTCTCTTTCTAACAACGACTGCGATAACAAGTATAATATAACAGAGTGTAAATAAAATATCATATCCCAAAATAGGTTACTGGCATCGGTTTTTCCGGCCCGCTGTCCTAGGGTCAAAACAACTGCCTGGTCCTCCAGGTTGGGGGTTGTGCCGTCGGTGCTACTCAAAAACTTGAGTCTGTCCTCACGCGGTACAAGGCAGATATAACCGAGATCCAGGAGATACGACGGATAGGATCAGGTATGATGAAAAGAAAAGATTGCGACATTTATTACAGTTGCAACAAAAGATTGCATGTATTAGGATGCGGATTCGTCGTGGGAAATCGGCTTAGGACAAAAGTCATTGACTTCAAGCCGATAAGTGATCGCCTTTCTGTGATCCGCATCAAAGCTACCTTCCAAAACATAAGCCTAATAAGTGCACACGCCCCTACCGACGAGGCTGAAGATCCTATCAAGGAGGAGTTTTATGACCTCCTGGATGGAGCCTACGGAGCGTGTCCGGAGTATGATGTAAAAGTTGTACTCGGGGATTTCAATGCTAAAGTCGGAAAGGAAAACATCTTTGGCGGATTAGTTGGTAAGCACAGAATCCACGAAACGACAACAGAAAACGGCTACCGACTAATCGATTTTGCAGCAGCTCGTAATACGGTGATAAGTAGCACTAGGTTTCCAAGGCTAAGGATCCACACAGCAACCTGGCGCTCTCCAGACGGTCGAACCGCCAACCAAATCAACCATGTGCTAATCGATGCGAGGCACGCATCCAACATCCTCGACGTTCACACATTCCGAGGGGCAAACGTCGACTCTGACCATTTTCTTGTCGCGGCTAAATTCAGAGCTCGACTGTCCAACGAGAAGAAGCTGCGAACCGCCCAGAAGAAGAAATTCGACGTTGGAGTTGGACGCCTTAGCACACCTGGAGTAGCCAGAGCCTACAGAGAGCGCCTGAGTATGAAACTCTCCTCTGTGCACTCACCTACCACAAACGCCAACAATCAGTGGTGCCAGTATCGCGACATCATCAAAGAGGTAGCCGAAACCACCGTAGGGAACCAGCCACCCCAGAGAAAGAGCCCGTGGTATGATGATGAATGCGTGCACAGGAAAAAGTGACAGAAGATGCACACAAGAAAGCGCTGCAGCGCAAAACAAGGGCAGCGAGAGAAGAGTATCGAGCCAGGAGAAGGGAGGAAAAGAAGATCCTGCGTAGGAAGAAGAGGGCTTACGCAGCTTCCAAGCTCAAGGAGATCGAAGAGTCGCGCGATCGTAATAACATCCGGAGGTTTTATAAAAAAGCTAAGCAACTGGCTGCTGGCTACAAAACCGGAACGCAGGCTCTTCGAGATACCGAAGGAAACATAGTCACCGAAGCGCAGGGAATAGTAGATTTGTTTAAGCAGCATTTCCAGCAGCTGCTTAATGGGCATCATGTAAAGAGAGTGATAGGGCAAGAAGAGAACCCACGTCCAGTCAATGAGGAACTAGTCCCACCACCAAGTATAGAAGAAGTTGGCTTAGCTATAAAAAAGCTTAAGAACAACAAGGCCGCAGGCTCTGATGGTCTACCAGCGGAGCTCTTTAAATACGGTGGTGATGTTTTGGTAGGGAGCATGCACCGAATCATCAACCAAGTATGGGTGGAAGAAAACATGCCCGATGACTGGACTATCAGCTCCATATGCCCCACGCTGCAACGTGCAGTTTGGAAGCAGCTCTTCCGAACTATTTCAAACATGCACCGGATTTCGGCAAGGAGACGCTCTATCATGCGACTTCTTCAATCTCGTACTGGAGCAGATGGTGCTCAGGGCAGGTGTCAACACGGAAGGCACTATCTTCAACAAGTCCGTCCAGCTGCTTGGCTATGCGGACGATATGCGGACATCATCGGTCGCTCCCACCGTGCCGTGATAGAAGCGTTCACGGCGATTGAAGAACAGGCGAAATCCGTTGGACTTGTAGTAAATGAGGACAAGACTAAGTACATGCTATCAACAAACAAACAAGCATCTGTCCACCGCCTAGGACAAAACGTCACTATTGATAGCAATAATTTCGAGGTAGTTAAGGAGTTCACCTACCTCGGAGTAAACGTAAACTCCACGAATGACACCCTAGTGGAGATCCGACAAAGAATTACCCTAGGAAACCGTTGCTACTTCGGTTTGGCAAAACAACTGGGTTCAAAACTCCTAACTCGAAGGACGAAATGTGTGCTCTACAAAACCCTTATCCTGCCAGTTCTGCTTTATGGCGCCGAGTGCTGGACGATAAGCAAGAAGGGAGAGCTGATACTGGGCTCGGCGAGGAGGGCGAATGGAGGAGAAGATACAACCGCGAACTCTATGAGCTGTACCAAGATGTGGATGTAGTCCAAAAAGCAAAACACGTCGACTACATTGGCTCGGCCACATCGAGCGAATGGACAATAATGCTCCAGCCAAGAGGATCTTCGAATCGCAGCCCCCAGGTTCGAGAAGACAAGGAAGACCGAACCTCCGTTTCAAAGACCAAGCCATCGCGGATGCCAGAGCGCTTGGTCTGGACAATTGGAAGCAGCGTGCCCGGGATCGTAGAGGATGGAAGGCTGCAGTGTCTTAGGCAGAGACTCTCCACGGGTCGGGAGCCCGATAAGTAAGTAAGTAAATAAAATAGCATTGCCAAACTAGAAATACTACATGAGAATACATGAAGTTACCAGAATAAAAACTCACATCTTATACGATATGATACAGTGCCAGCTAAAACTAACAGTTTTACATATGACAGAATTACAAAATCATATTAATCGGCTCTCTCCTGTCTCTCGTCTAGTCGCTCTGGTTCCACCGGAATGATGCATATCTTCTGCACTGGTCGAATCAGCTCGTTCGTTGCTGTCTGGATGACAACTGATCGGTATCAATCTAGTAATTCTTCCCAACGCCCACTGGGCTGGGGAAAACTTTTCACTTTTGATAATAATTAACTGTCCAACCTTTACACTTTCCTTTTCTTTCCGCCATTTCTTTCTTTCCTGCAGAGTAGTCAAATACAATTCTTTCCATCTTTCCCAAAAATGGTTAATCATAGCTTTCCGTTCTTTCCATAATCTAGTTCCAACCGTAGTTGGTTGGTCCTCTGGACCGAAAGGCAAAACACCCACCAATGGTTCTTAAATCAGGAAATGACCTGGTGTAAGCGCTTTCATATCGCACGGATCATCACTCAGCGGATGAATTGGCCTTGAATTTAATATTGCCTCGATCTGTGCCAGCAGTGTTAAAAACTGTTCATACGGCAACACTCTCTGTCCTACTATCCTCTTCAAATGAAATTTCATCGATTTCACCGCCGCCTCCCAGATACCACCCTGGTGAGGTGCAGCTGGCGTTATGAAGATCCAATCTGTCCCTTTCCGACTAAAATGGTGCGATGCGTCATTATCTGTCCACCTCCTAAGAGCTTTCCTAAGTTCCCTGTCCGCCCCTACAAACGCAGTACCGTTGTCGCTATACATGCGGTCACACCTACCTCTCCTCGCTGTAAAACGTTCGTAGAAAGCAATAAACGCATCAGATGTCAAATCTGTAACTATGTCCAAATGGGTTGCTCTTGTTTTTAAACAAACAAAAACCACAACCCAACATTTCCTCCTTGTCAGTTGCCTTCCGGCTCTATCAATCACATTAAGCTCGAAGGGCACAGCATAGTCAACACCGGAGCATGAAAAAGGTTTCCAACTTTTGTTCTGTCCACTCGTAAATCTGACATTAACTGATCTTCCACTCGTGCCGTGTAGCGGGCACACTTAACACATTTATGAATGTAGTTACGTAATACACTGCGTAGTTTGGGTATCCAATACAACTGCCTGATATATTGCATCATGACCTGAACTCCCCCATGTTTCGTTGCTCTATGAGCGCTATCCGTTACTAACCAGGCTAATCGCGAGCTGCCTGGCAGAATCACAGGATGTTTCATCTCATAATCAAGCTCCGCCCTTTCCAGTCTACCACCTACTCGAAGCAGTTTCTTTTCATCCAAAATTGGCTTAAGCGATTCGATCTTGCTCCTTTCCAGGGATGCCTTCCCCTTAGAAAGACATGAAATCTCATAACTATAACTTTCCATTTGTGCTTCGTGAATTAAATACCTCATCGAACTAGCTCTTTCCTCTTTAGTTGTTGGTAATCTTCTATCCATTTGCCTACGACCAACTTTCCTTCCCTTATGAACTTTCCGTTTTACCGCTTCCACAAAGCGAAAAACATATCCCATGATACCGACTACTCTTTCCAAACTATTCGTACGATGCCCCAATGATATCGCCTTTCAAATACTCTCCACATATATTCGCAATTCTGGCTTATAACTTGCAAGGGTAAAGATTTTTAGTTCTTTATCTGCTTCCTCACACTTAATAATAACCTCTTCCTTCGGCCAATACCTTTCCTCTCTCACAAGCCATTCCGGTCCATGGAGCCATAACTTGTTTCCAATTAGCTCAGATGGACTGATCCCTCGACTCACCAAGTCCGCAGGGTTATCTTTCGTCTTCACATGGTGCCAGCATTTCACGTCAGTATTGGATTGAATTAATGCAACACGATTCGCAACATAAGTCTTTAATCTGCATGGTAACTTCGTCATCCAATGCATCGTCACCGCTGAGTCTGTCCAAAGTGCGTATTCCACATCTCCCCACTCCATTGATCGCCTGACCTCTACTAACAGATGTGACAAAAGTTCAGCTGCGGCCGATTCCAACTTTGGAACTGTCACCACCTTCACCGGGGCTACTCGTGACTTCGAGACCAGAAGTCTACTTGTAATCTTTCCGCTGGCGTACTCTGTCCTGACGTAAATGACTGCGCCACGGGCTGTTTCATCCCATTCACAGTTTAACTGCCAAAGATTTTGAATTAAAATCTTACCAATTATAATAACTGGAGAAATATATCCGTTCGGATCATATAGCTGTACTACACAACTCACAATCCTTCTTTTCGTTATCTTTCCATTGAGCTCTGGTGTTTTCACAATGAAAGTGAATTGATCCTGCTCAATTAGCCATTTAAGGCCCAGAACCGATGTCTTTTCGGATGCCCTATCTCCCCCCGAAAACACCATTGAGCTCTCGCCAAACGAATGCATCTCCGAGACAAGATCTCTGCTGTTGGATTTCCATTTGCACAGGTCAAAACCTGCTCCTTTCAGAACATTCCGAATGTCTTTCGCCAACTCAATGGCTTTTTTCACTGTACTGGCCCCTGAAGCGCAATCATCGATATAAAACTCGTTAAGTATGATTTTCGCAGCTTCGGGGAAACTTTCCATCGCTTCCACAGCAGCGGCCTGATTCATGCAGCGTACTGCCAAGTAAGGAGAAGAAGTTGAGCCGAACGTAACTACGGTCAACCAATATTCCCTCAGTGGGTCGCCACTACTTTAACTCCAAAAAATTCGTTGAAGATCCCAATGTTCTTCTGCTATCCTGACTTGATTAAATATTCCAGTGATATCGGCACAAAATGCTACCTTGTGTCTTCGAAAGCTCATGACAATTTCATGCAAATCACGCTGAAGCTTCTCTCCAAGTAATTGTACATCATTTAGTGACGTGCCTTTCACTGTCCGACAACTTGCATCGAACACTATCCTAAACTTGTCGAGCACACAATGGTGTGGAATGTAATAAACCGGCTCCCCTTCATTCGGCTTTCTCTTTACCAGTTTAATGTGTCCAATTTGAATCTCATCTCGCATCTTACCTACATACTTTGCTTTCAATTCCTTATCCCTTTCTAATTTTCTTTCCAAAAACAAGAATCTACCCAGGGCTATCCCTCTTGATTCTCCAATGTCTCGCACGCTGCCTCTGAGTGGTATGGAAACCACAAATCTACCCTGCTCGTCTCTCCTATGTGTGGCTGTAAAATGTTTCTCAACCATCTCTTCCTCTGGTGTTCTTTTCATCCATTTCCCATAACCTGGTTAAAAGTCTATCCAATTGTTCACTTTCCGAATATTCTATAGCCGAGAATGTCTGAGTCTGATTAATATTCTCGTTAGCTATACCTAGTTTTATCATGCCGAATCTGGTATCCATCATCAGCATCCCATTCCCAGATTGTGGAACAACCGATTCAACTATCCTTGCAAATGATTGCACTCCTAATAGAACATGTACTTGACCTGGAGTAAAGTATTCCGGATCTGCTAATCTTATGTGACTTTCCCTTTCCGATGGAGCCACCAGTTTTACTGTTGGAGTGACTGCTTGCCACTGACCTTCCTTTGGTAATATCCAAAATCTATCCTCTATATAATAGTCGGATTCAAACCAAGGATACACCTTGAGCGAGATTTCTTGCCGAACCTGAAACGGATTACCGTCGATGCCTATAGGTGTGCTTTCCCAACTCGTTTGGCGGAAAAGAGAACTTGAAATAATATTCAGCTGAGCGCCTGTCTAAAATAACTCTAATAGGACCGAAGAATATACCTTCCCATGATAATTTTACCATAATTGTAGGATATAGAGAACTCCAAAAAAAATTAGACAAAAAATAGTGTTCATTCTTTATTTCTGTCCTTTGGTTATAACTTTCCATTTTCCTGATCTTTCTATCCCTACCGAGCTCGCTATCTGCTTTCCGTTTCTTTAACCGTCATTCCTTCTTTACCCTGCTACAGCTGCTGCTCAAGACGCTCGATGGCTTGTTAAGCTCCTTCGTAAGTGTTCTCGACAAATGAGATATTCATGTGTTTGAAAAGAGCGTTCGAAACTCTGAAACGTTGGGATAACTCACAAATTGAAAAATTTTAAAAATTAGTTTTATTTTAATTTAAACACAAGCCTGTCAAAAAAAAATATATTTTAATAGTAAAGATAATTTTAAACAAAATAATTATATAATGACAATTCAATAGGGACTATTTTCGTATTAATTTTTTTTGCTAATTTTTTTAAGTAAAGTTACTCAGATACGTTGGAAAATAATTTTAAAAAGATTTTATTCATTTTAGCCCGAAAATATTACATTCTGTTTAAATAAAAAAATTATTCCTAATGTAATAATAACATTCTTTTAGAAAAATATTAATAATTTGTATGTGCATAATTTTGACCATAATTTGTGGTCAACGGCTTAATTTTGCAATTTTTATATAATTCAGAACTCTACTACAGCTACATTTTATATTTATTAGCGGTTAAAACTTAACACTTTTTATTGTGAATAGTTAATGCCTAAATAATTTAAAAATCTAAAAAAATGTCAATTTAAATAAAAAATATTATAATTTTAGTTTAAAAAATTTTAAATAAGAATAAAACTTATTTCTAAAAAGTGGACCTACATATTTTTGTATGAAGTTATAACTTGCCAATTTAGATTATTAAAGAAAGGTAATGTTTTATTTAAGTAATTAAAAGGTTTAATAGTTTTAAAAATAAAAGTAAATCACAAGGTCACCATAAGTTTTTTTAATGTACTTTAATGTAATTTATTTTTAGATAGATTTTTAATACTCAGCCATGTACTTATATTATATTTTCGAAATTTGGATGTGGAGAATAATTATTTCCAATAAGTCTTAGTTTAAGGGATTTATAAAAAAGGCCGTTATCAAACCGGGTTTAAAGCTGATACTCGGGGACTATAAGACTCAGAATATAACATTTTGGCTTGTCCAGAAACTCTTAAGAACGACGATTTAAATCTAAGGCATTTAAAAATTTGTCCCTTTAATGAAGTAGTTGATAGTACGAATAATTTAATGCTCTTTACTAGTGCTGTATAGGTGTAACACTTAAGATGATTCAGGTTCAGGAGTGACCTTAGTGAGACTTTGTAATGTAATGGAAATACATACCAAATACAATTAAATTTAGAATCCTTTCTCCTTTGACCCAATAATTTCGGAAATTTAGTACAAAGGAAACGTCGCACATAACGCTCTCCTTGATGTACTCATCGGCGGCGTAATAAATTTAGAAAACTTGGCAGACCACCAACAGCCCATCAACAAACTTGTATAGAACTTAAAAAGAGGGGCAATTAGTATTCCTTTAAAGGACGCTTTGCTAGATCCCACTGTCGCTAGTGCGAATTGACAAGCACAACACCACATCGACTATGAGAGCCACAAGGAGGAAAAGAACAACAATTGTACTCATCAAGTAGAAGCACTGAAGGCATTCGCTACGTAATCATCAATACTTTGGAGGGCAGCTACGATAAGGGGATCTCGGAAGTCAGTTAATTAATTGCGGAATTCAGTGAAGTAGTAGTAGTAGTAGTTTATAGTGAAGTAATACAAAGAGAACTTGAGAAAACCTACAGCCGACTTCATCATGCGCGACAGTACTGAATCTATGGCATCAGATCTGAGTGAATTTCAAAATCGAACCGAGTTTACAGGGTACATATGACTTAAAAGTACACCTTCAAAAATACTGTGAACGTCCGACAACCTTCCTGCTTGTGCTAAAAAAATTTTCTTCGAGTCGTAAATTTGTCGACGTTTTTTAGGTTGTTAGAGAACAAATTCATTGACGTTCAATAGTAATCAGTGAAATAGATAATAGAAGATTTGAATGGCCTAATACCTATAGGCAAGTCTATAGAAGGACTAAAAGTATGTACTAAGTCTAAAGAAGAGGTACCACCATCTAGTACGTAAGACTGACTTAAGGATAAGAAAACCAACGAACAACACAATATAAAACTTTTCATGAATAATTCACTTTAGCCATTACAATAGTCATTATTGGCAATTTTCGCCTGAGTTATAAGTCTGTTGGAGCACTTCATCCAAATAGTATCTACAAAAAGCATCATCATCATCTAAATATTTTTGAATTATATAAAGCCAAAACTGAATTATTGAATTGTACTAAAAATTTTAAATTTAGCGCTTTAATGCATCATTGTAGCCATATTTATGGAATAAGTTTTCGTTAAGTTTTTATACCAAAAAATCACTATATATAGAGAAAATAAAAGCTAACTTTCTTCTTGATTGTACACTCGAAATTAGTCTCGTTTTTGTCTTTCACTGCTGCCGTTCTATTTGCTCCTTCGATCTCACGCAGTCTCTTCGCTCGTGACAAAGTCGCTATTTCACCATAAGAATCCGGAAAAGGCCTTGAACCCACAATTCCCTTGATTGGTGTGGATTTTCCTACGAAGTCGATAAAGTAAATTTCTTAACCAAATGGTCAGAAAGTCGCTGATCGTACATTTTTTGGTGCCCACGTGTGGCACTTTTCGGAATTGTTGAAATCTTAGTTCTTGGTTAAAACGTGATAAAGACATCTTATGTATACTAAAAAGTGAATATATATATATATATATATATATAACTTTAAACATTTATAAAAGTGAGTTGCGGTTCGGTATTCGGTTTCGCGGGAAGAAAAAGTGGAGAAAGAACCAGGAGAACACTAGGAGAAGAACCCATCCCAACACAAAAAGAAAACGGGAGGAAGGAGAGACCTGCTGCTAAAAAACACCTCGGCCAAGGAAGTAACAGAGAAAGTTAAGTATTCCTCCCTGTAAAGGTACGTGATTAACACTCCAAAGGGTAGAATTTGCGTTGAAAAAGAAAAAAACAAACAATTGATTAATCATTTAAAAAGTTAGTTAAACCAAATCTAATTAACTTCAAATTGTTAAATAACGCAACTTCGACATACGAGGAGAAATACTGCATTTAAAATATATTACGTTTTATTCATAAATTACAAAATAAATTTATGCTGCTACAACATGTTATAACAAAAAAAAGCTATGTGTAATTGATATAACCATCCTCGTATAACATACCTCGTCAGGAGGAGATCAGAATTAAAATCCACAAAAAATTCCACGTTCCACATCTTCGATTTTCATATGTTGCTTTTCAAATCATTCGCATAAGAGCTTTAACCCACTTGAATGCTAATATCATCATTCAAAGCTAATCAAAATTGCATAGTAGGTTCTTTCGTCCACTCGTTCGCTCGATCGTCTCATCTACACCAGACAAAGTATACGCACTCACTCAAAGCTCTACATTCTTTCATCGGGTTAATTTTCGAAAACCCTTTTCGGTTGATTTACATACTGCATTGCATTGCCGTAGATATCATTATCATTTATCATCGCTAAATTGCATCAACCTTGTCGTGCGTCGTTGGATTTTGATTTCATCGCATATTCAGATTTGGAGTTCGCATAACAACATTGTTTCGGTTATTCTATTACATGATTGGAATTAATAGTAAATAGGTTGAATTTCGATTACGGTTCACATTCACCTACACATTGCGCTCTTCTTTTGGTCTCGTCATATTTATGCAAATTTGTTAGCGATAGTTAGTTGCAGCAAATTGCTACTTGCTTTGGATGTGGATACAATTTATCTGGTTTGGGCTAGCTGAAACATTAGTCGTTGTTGAAGGGAATCGTATATCTACGAATTTGATTACATCGTTCTATTTAGTCGTTTCGTCGCTGTCATCAAAAATAATAATCGGTTGCAAGTAATTCATCATCGTCGGAAATCGCTGCTTCTCATCAGACTTTCGTTGGTTCCTAGTCCTTTTCGATCAATTTTAATTTAATCAACAGTCACCATGACAGAACATTCGATTGAAGAATTAAAACAAATGCGGTCCTCGTCAAGGGAAGCATTACACGAATCAAGAACAACATTAGGAGTGAGTTGTCGGCTACAGAATTGGAATGTCGGTTAGGGATAGTCGAGTCCTATTTTAAGCAAGTTTTGGCGTATCAAACACAAATTGAACGAATTGAACCTACAGATGTGGGTAGAGGTGATATTGAAGACCTCTACTTTTCTACAAAAACAAAAATCTTATCTGCTTTAGGTCCAAGAAGAGGTAGTGTCTTAGAAACAACTTTCTCGGTTCCACAATCGGTGAACCATTTGCAAAAACTTAGCTTGCCCAAATTCAGTGGGAAATATTCTGAGCTTAAAAACTTCATCAACTCGTATAAAAAACTCGTTGACGATGATCCTAGTCTATCAGCCATCGAAAAATTTAACTACTTGCTTAAGTGGCCAAGCTCTTGGTATTTCAAGTGACAGAGGAAAACTATCCTAAAGCACTCACGAGACTTAAAGATCGTTATGATAACGATTGCCTCATTTTCTCGGAGAATATATCACAATTATTTGAATTGTCAACTATTCCAAAGCCATCTGCGTCTCTTGTGCGCAGTCTAGTGGACAATGTTTCAGCTTTGTATAGTTCATTAAAGTCCCTCGGATCACACGCTGACATATGCAATGCTGTGAATGGAATGAACAGTGCGACTTCAAATCATTTCCGACTTGGGGTAAGTGTGCTAAAGTCTTAAACAAACGCTGCCAGTACTTAAAGGCACGTGATAGCAAACAACTTCGCGTAGATAATAAAAAACTGCCAACAAAGAGCAACCGCATACAAACATCGTAAGCCCTATCGCAAAAGTCATGCAATTTTTGTAAGGAAACAAACCATCTGATAAGCAGTTGCGCTAGCTTTAGCAAGCTTTCAGTACAAGATCGTTTCGCTAATGTTAAGAAGATAGGTCTTTGCCCGAACTGTTTAGGTAAGGGTCACAATGTAGCTAGATGCCCGTCATCATATCGATGTAAGACATGCAAACAGACACATCATAGCTTGTTGCATCGAACACAACAACAGCAAATTGTACCATGCGATAATATGCAACCAACTACAAGTTCCGCAGCCTCCAACTCTGCATTGGAAAAGAAGCCAGTTGCACGGCCATCGCAAGTGATTTTAGCTACAGCTTTGGTTTTGGTCAGAGATAGTTTTGGAAGCTTCCAACTCGGACGAGTGTTGCTAGATTCAGGCTCACAAGACAACTTTATAAACGAACGATTCGCTAAGATCCTAAATTTGCAAAGACAACGAAGGAATATAGATATTGTTGGAATCGGATCAACAGAAACAAAGATTAGCTTCTACACACAAACCACTATTCGATCAAGGTTCAATAATTTTGAACTTTCGCTAGAATTTCTTGTCGCACCAACCATCACTGGTTATCAACCCGATTCAGAGCTAAACATAGGGAATTGGAACCTGCCTAACAATATTGAACTCGCAGATGCAAAGTTCAACCAGCTATCGCCAATAGATTTGCTGCTAAGAGCAGAAGCATTTTTATACCCTCCACAGGAAGGTATATTCACTTTGCCATTACGTTTGTAACGCCAAGAAGGATTCACCGGAGACCCTATAAAGTATATATATTCTGAATCAGGATCACATTCTGAATCGATTTAGCCATGTCCGTCTGTCTGTCTGTCTGTCTGTCTGTCTGTCTGTCTGTCTGTCTGTCTGTCTGTCTGTCTGTCTGTCTGTCCGTCTGTCTGTCTGTCTGTTGAAAGCACGATAGCGTCCAAAGGAATTGACCTAGGTGAATGAAATTTTGTGAGACGACTTCTTTTTACCGTCGCCAGGTTGGTATTGAAAATGGGCCATGTCGGTCAAGTAGTTCTGGTACCTCCCATACAAAACCACTATTAGACCCACGTCTCTCTCTGTCTGTTGAAATCACGATAGCGTCCGAACGAATCGACTTAGGCAACTGAAATTTTATGAGAGGTCTTATATTTATGGCCTTCCAGTTTGTATTAAAAATGGTCCATGTCGGTCAAGTAGTTCTGTTACCTCCCATACAAAGCCAATATTTGACCCATATATCTCTGTCTGTTGAAAGCACGATAGCGTCCAAACGAATCGACTTAGGTAAATGAAATTTTGTGAGAGGACTTTTTTTTAACCGTCGTCAGGTTGGTATTGAAAATTGTCTATGTCGGTAAAGTAGTTCTGCTACCTACCATACAAAACTAATATTAGACACATACCTACTAACTCGCATGGCAAACATTTTGCATGACTTTTATGCAGTGGAGGGTATCAAAGCATCGGCCAGGCCGATGATAACACTTTTACTTGTTTGATTTGCTTTTGGTAGGCAAAATTAAATTGGGAGCAGAGCTACCATCATTGCAACGGACACAATTAGGGTGGATTGTGTCTGGGAGATACAAGAATCAGCTGGAGTCTGACAAACAGATATGCTGTCTCAACTCAACGGAGGACGCGCTGGACGCATTCGTGGACAAATTTTGGGAGCTGGAAGCGGTGGATGGGCTCAAGTCTAAGTGGACAGACGAGCAGAAAGTCAAGACACATTTTCGCCAAACGATTGAAGACTTGCCAAGTGGAAGGCTAATGGTCCAACTTCCTTTTAAGAGCGATCCTGCCTGCTTAGGAAAGTCATTCGACATAGCATTTAGGAGATTTTTAGCACTTGAGCGCAGATTATCCAAAAATCCTGCCCTCAAAACCGACTATGTCAAGTTTCTTCAAGAATATAGAGTTCTTGGACACATGTATTTAGTAAAGAATCCTGATTTAGAGGAACCTCATTACTATCTCCCCCATCAGGCTGTTCTTAAGCCAGATAGTGTATCCACAAAGTTAAGAGTAGTGTTTGATACCTCTTGCTGCAAATCTTCGCAGGTGTCTCTCAACAGTATCCTAATGGGTGGACCCATTATACATATACAATATGATCTTTTTTGATTTTGCTTCGTTTTAGGCTGCATAGATACGTTTTGACTGCAGATATAGTCAAAATATATAGACAGGTACTTATTCACCCCGCTGATCGTCGTTACCAATACATCTTGTGGAGAGAAAACGAGCACTCACCTATACAAACTTTTCAACTAAACACAGTAACCTATGGCACAACTTCAGCCCCATTTTTAGCTATTCGGTCGCTCATGTACCTTGCCGACAAATTCGCTGACAAATATCAATTAGGATCCAAAATACTTCGCTCTGATTTTTATGTAGATGATATGCTAACTGGAGCTGAAGACCTCGACATATTGCAAAAAATTCAGGACGAAGTAACAACAATTTTGAGGGCTGCAGGGTTTGAGCTATCAAAGTGGCATAGCAATTATACAAACGCTTTTGAGACGTCAGAACAAAATCAAAAGAGTAAAAATATTATCGTAGCCGACTCAAACCTAACGAGATCATTTATGATCCCACAAACGACAACTTCTCATTTTCATATCAAAATAGTCGTACGTATTTACATTGCACAAAACGAACTATGTTGTCCGTATCGTCTGCTTTATTTGATCCAATGGGTTTACTTAGCCCAATCATTATAACAGCAAAAATTTTACTCCAAAAAGTATGGATTGAAAAACTGGATTGGGATGCTGCGGTTCCTCATACTATAACAAATAAGTGGCATCAATTCATCACGGATTTACATTCGCTGAAAAATCTTTCAGTACCACGATATGTCTTATCGCCAGATAAAAAGGATATACAAATTCATGGATTTTGCGATGCGTCATTAGACGGATAACTGGTTGCTGTATCTACGTCAGAACCACTGATACGTCAGGTTCAACTGTTGTCCAACTCTTGGTGGCAAAGTCTCGAGTATCCCCAGCGAAAAAGAAGCAACTGCCTCTACTCGAGCTTTGCGCAGCTCACCTCCTCTCAAAGTTGTGGTCAAAAATTGAACCAATCTTCAGAAAATCGTATTCGAAAATTTATTTTTGGACGGACGCTAGCATTGTTTTGCATTGGATCGCTACGCATTCGTCCAAACCTACCACCTTTGTAGGAAATCGAATAGCGGAAATACAAGAACATTCAGAGGGTATCTTGTGGTGACATGTCCCTACCTCAGAAAACCCCGCCGATATAGTTTCGCGTGGCTGTACGATTCAGGAGCTAAGATACTCGATATGGTTTTTGGGACCCCAATTTTTAATGGAAGGACCAGAAAAGTGGCCTTTAAATCTGAATGTCCAACTTTCCCCGGAACTTTTGACTTTAGAGAAGAGAAAAACCACACTGCTTTGCAAAAAATACCCTGAACATATTCCATATTATTGTTAAACGTCATACATAAATACAGTTCATATGGAAAGGTAGTGCGTATTTTCGCGTACGTATTACGATACATACGACACAAATCGAAAGACAACGTTGGATTATTAACGCCCACAGAACTCGACTCAGCTCTTCTTAAGATCATATGGATCGTCCAGACCCACTATTTTCCAGAGGAAATCGATACTATCCGTAAAGAAAGGCAACTAAAAGGATCGATTAAATGGTTAAACCCGTTCTTAGATGAATCGCACGGCATGCAGCTATTAAAAGTCGGTGGTTGACTAAAAAATGCGAACATCACAGAGGAGCAGAAATATCTAATTCTTCTCCCGAAAGATTCCAGTTTCGTATTTAGTATGATCAAGGATATACACATATCTAACTTTCATGCTAGACCAAAATCTCTGGTTGCATTAATTAGACAACGCTTCTGGATCATCAATGCACGAGACTTTGCCAGAAAAGTTGTCCGGCAATGCGTACATTGTACTAGATATCTTCCGAATCTGCTTCAGCAGGTCATGGTGGATTTACCCTCGGAAAGAGATATGTCATCTCGGCCATTCTCTCGTTGTGGTGTGGATTTTTGTGGTTCCATTTATACGTTTTATAAGATTCGTGGCAAGGTTCCATATGTTTTTGTCTGCCTTGCTTCAAAAGCTGTACATCTTGAAGCAGTTTCTGATCTGTCTGCAAACGCGTTCATAGCTTCACTTAAAAGCATGATTGGTCGTAGAGGTCTCCCATATGAAATCTTTTGCGACAACGCAACGAACTTCGTTGGAGCCAACTCAAAATTAGTAGAACTGCGGAGCATGTTGTTTCAGAAGACATCACAAGACACTACAATTAACTTTTGTACTAATGACAATATAAACTTTCGTTTCATCCCACCTAGGGCTCCACACTTTGGTGGAATCTGGGAGGCTGCAGTTAAGGTCGCCAAGGGTCACCTATACCGAAGTCTTCACAACGCCAAGCTCACTTTTGAGGAATTATCGACGGCATTGGTCGAAATCGAGGCCGTGATGAATTCCCGGCCTATATCTGCGCTATCGACAGACCCCAATGACTTGCAAGCCTTGACGCCTGGACATCTGCTCATCGGAACACCCTTGAAAGCCATTCCCGAAGCCCCAGATGACGTATCTGACATCAGCTATCTTCAACGATGGCGGCGCCTTAATGCCGTCAAGACTCATTTTTGGAAGCGTTGGACCGAAGAATACGTCAGCGAGTTGCAATAGCGATCTAAGTGGTCAACAGATCAACAGAATCTTCTCATCGATACAATGGTAATTGTGCATGAGAATAATCTACCTCCCCAAAAGTGGTTGGTTGGTAGAGTCACCAAAACTTTTCCTGGTCAAGATGGCAAAGTGAGAGTTGCCGACATTCGAACGCTAAGACGAATCATCAGACGTCCAATCCGCAAACTTGCCATTCTTCCTGTTTGAAAGGGAGCTTTAAAAGGGGGCGGAATGTTGGAGCACTTCATCCAAATAGTATCTACAAAAAGCATCATCATCATCTAAATATTTTTGAATTATATAAAGCCAAAACTGAATTATTGAATTGTACTAAAAATTTTAAATTTAGCGCTTTAATGCATCATTGTAGCCGTATTTATGGAATAAGTTTTCGTTAAGTTTTTATACCAAAAAATCACTATATATAGAGAAAATAAAAGCTAACTTTCTTCTTGATTGTACACTCGAAATTAGTCTCGTTTTTGTCTTTCACTGCTGCCGTTCTATTCGCTCCTTCGATCTCACGCAGTCTCTTCGGTCGTGACAAAATCGCTATTTCACCATAAGAATCCGGAAAAGGCCTTGAACCCACAAGTCCCTTGATTGGTGTCAATTTTCCTACGAAGTCGATAAAGTAAATTTCTTCACCAAACGGTCAGAAAGTCGCTGATAGTACAAAGTCAATCATCGATCGTAAATGGTGTGTTTAAATTTCCGTGATCTCGGGTAAGATTGAGAATCTTAAAATTCGATAAAGTTTACATTTAAATGCAAAAAAGTTAACAATGCAAATGGAAAATCACACCAAGGAAACAATATCCCTGTGACTCCAATAATTGGATTGGATTTTAAAGGAATGAAATAACTGATGCAGAGGCTGTGCGTCAAGAACTTATGCAAGCAACTGCTGTTAAGCCGGTTCGTCGGAATATTCCAAGACCATCATCACCACCACCTCCATCACCAGAGATGGTTGCTTTCGAGCTTTTAGCTATAAAACAAAGTGAGCCTATAAATGTGATTGCTATTGTACGGTCCTTTAAGGACCTATCGCATTAGCAACATACAGTGAGGATTACATAAAGTGGTCTCCCCATTTGACGTCTCTCAAAGAGGACGATGAGGATTCTATTCCCGATGAATGTAGAGGATCACAAGTGACACTGCAAGAATTCCAAGGCGAAAACAATCTAGGGTGTCACGAGAAAGAAGGACAATTGTCCTGTTAATACTATTTGGAGTGTGATGAACACTAGCAACACACAGTGAGGTTTACACAAAATAGGTTTCCCATTTCAGGCCTTTCGCAAAGAGGACCATGAGGTTTCCTTGGGTATTTCTATTATAAAATATGAGTGAATAGATACAAAGTGGTAAAGTTAGAATAGAGATGCAGATTTCATGTTTTTATTTTATTACATTATTCAAACAAAACTTTAAAAAATTCTTTCTGCCTCTCAAAATAAAACTTATAAATCGATGGACGAAGATTTGCCTGCAAATTGTTATCGTGAAAGAAGTAGATATTCTTAAAAACAGTAATAGTATAAAAATTTGACTTAGCTACCACAACTCTGAGCAATTTATTGCTACAGATGTTGCCGGTGGGCCGAGTGGTACTTTCCATGGAATGAAATACTTCCCATGGTATTGCATGGTATTATCCTATGTGCTGAGTATGACTCGTTTAGAAAATATTTTATTTCGTACTTAATATGCCTATTGCGTGGTCCTTTAAGGACCTATCGCACTATCAACATACAGTGAAGTTTACATAAAACAGGCTCACCATTTCCCACCTCTCAAAGAGGGCCAAGAGGGTTCAATTCCCGATTAATATGGAGGAATCTTTAAGAGTTTCAAGGGGGGGCAAAGGCAAGCAAAAGATCCAAAGAATTATTTTTGATGTGTATTTCTCAATGTTCAAAGTTAGAATAACAAACGTCTTTAGAAAATTAAATATTTAGAGAAACAAGAAATTAATAGATTGCTTTAAATAACTACAGAATCAACGTCGTCTAGTACGGGAATTCCGAGGTGGCAGTGGGAGTGCGTGAGAGGTCTTTGTTTCGAATGGTTTTTAAAATAAAATTTCCGTGTGCTAATATAGCGGGGACAAAGGCAGAAAGTTTAAAAATTTGGCACGAACGATTAGCGCACCAAAACGCGAGAGTGATTTCAAACTTTTTAATCAAAGAAAATTGTACCTGTTGTTGATTCTGACAATTTCTTTTGTGAATCGTGCGTTTTTGGAAAACATTCGAAATTAAAGTTTTGCCCAAGCGAAACTAAAGCAAGTTTAGCAGGTGAACTCGTTCATCCTGATGTATGCGGGCCGATGCCACAACTTCCGCTATCAGGTTCTCCATATTTTCGTCTCCTCAAGGATGATTTCTCTAATTAACGTGCGGTATATTTTCTAAAATGTAAAAATGAGGTATATTCCTGCTTTGAGGAGTACATTATAAAATTAAAACCGAAACTGCCTACGATCTAAAAACAATAAGAAGTGATAATGGCACTTAATTTTTAAATCGAGACTTCAAGATTCTACTGCGACAAATTGTAGGGCAGAACGATAAAGAGAAATCTTGTGGAAGCTGGGAGGACGATGGTACATAGTAAGAGCTTGCCACTCAAAGTTTGCGCTGAGGCAGTCAGCACTGCAGCTTTCATCATTATTCGAACGTCTATAAATAATAATAGGAAAGTCGCCGATTGGAAAGTTTTCGGAGAGGTATGCTACATTCACATTCCGGAACAATAAAGGCGGAAATGGGATGTGAAATCCGAGAAAGGTGTATTTGTTGGATACGTGGAGGGAATCAAAGGATACAGAGTGTTGATTCTGTAGAGACCCAATATTCAATAGCCGATTGCTCTATATTTTACTATGAATTGACTTTTATTTTCGGTATTTTCATTTTATAAGTGGGACTTTATTTTCATTGTTTTACATTTTATATAGTCAAGTGTTGGCATCGCAAAGTGCCGATACTACAGATTCCAGGAACCAACAAGATTAAAGTCAGTCGTGACGTAATTTCTACTAAAACCACAAATTTGGGTTCAACTTCAATAGCAGCTGGTTCGTGAACAAGACCCACATACATTTTCCAACCGACATCAAGTGGCTTCTATCGTTGAAGTTGAAGTTCATTATTAAGTCTTTTCTCATTTCTATTACATTGAATTATAATATGCTTGTTTCGTTTTAGAATAGAGCAGTGGCTGTAAGTGTATGGCCTACTCAATTATATGAATGCATTAAGAATGTAAAGAGAGATGCCCAATGGCTTTCGTTTTTTCCTACGCAAGATAGGTTGCGACTGTTCTTGCTTGAGGAGCTATAACATTTGCATTGACGTATTAGTCTATCACATGGTATTACAATACAATCCTAAAATAAATATGTACACTAAGGCTACTTAAGACTAACTATACATTATATATTACAGAGGAGAAGAAATTGACGAAAGGAACATTTATACAGCAAATTACATTTTGCTCCCCTTTTTCGTTAATTTCTTTAAGATATTCGGTAAAGAAATATAATTTATACAAAATCAAATTATATTTTATATTTATTATGACACTGAGTAATTTAAGCAAATTGTAAATGGCGGATAGTAGGTGCCGAATTTGATTCACTTAGGGTTAAGTACGAAATTTCGCAGTCAAGCGCAATATTGCCTGCCATAATCGTTGTTGGCCGTTGCGGCCGTTTAAGAGACCGGTCCACTCTTGTCAGTAGCTGCAGTCCTGATACGGAACCGTTGTGCTGCTGATTTTCTGTATGTTGAATTGAGCTATGAATGTTGTCGTCTATTGTCTCGAAAATAACCGCAGTTCTACGGTAGTCGCTGAAGTAACGGATGACGTTATGGCTTGTATACATCTACATATTTGTGTATATGCACAAACTTGGTTTTGGAGGTCAAAAGCTTGCTGCGCAATTGTTATATTTTTTACACAAAACTTTTATTTTTTAATCATTTATAGTTTTTTAAGAAAAAACTAACATTTTTTGTTTTTAGGAAAAACTGATTAGCCACGTTAACAGTATCAGCGCGAAGCGCAGACGTCTGGCCTCTACCGAGGCCCAAGTTGGACTCGTAGCTTCTATCGCTGGGAAACAAATTTGACGAAAATCAAAAAAAACAAAAACAAAACGAAAACAAAACAATAAGAACAGACCCAACGCTCAAATTACAAAAAACTAAACAACGCTCTTGTGAATGAACTCTTCGAGCAAAACCACATCGATCTATATCAAAAATTCAAGACGTTTTGCCCAGCAGCTTCCGCACCAAGATTATATGGTCTTCCAAAAATACATAAACCGGACCTACCTCTACGACCCATATCGTCTTTGACAAATGTACCGTGCTATAAACTGTCAAAACACATTGGAGAAATACTTAAACACATAATATCGGATCACTACAACATAAAAAACGTGTTCAAATTAAAAGAAAAATTACAAAATATAACTCTCAATGAAGACGAAATTCTAGTCTCCTTTGATGTTGTATCACTATTCACCAACATCCCAACATACCTGGCAATAAAAACCATAAAGCGACACTGGGAGATCATCAAGAACCACACAAAAATACATAAACCACAATTTTTAAAAATTCTAATATTTTGCCTTAGAGATAACAACTATTTCAAGTATGACGGAAAGTTATACAACCAAACATATATGGTATGCCAATGGGTAACCCTTTATCTCCGACAATAGCAGACACCATTTTTGACAATCTGCTAGACAATACAATAGAAGTACTCAAAAACATGGGAATACAGATAAAATTCCTCACGAAATACGTCGACGACATTTTTGCAATAATAAAGAGCACTGACAAGGACAAAATAATGACAACTCTGAACGGCCAACACAAAAAACCCCAATTTACAATAGAGCTAGAACATAACAATTGCCTACCATACTTAGACGCCAAACTATACATAGAACAAATAACAAAATATTATTCGACTGGTATTCAAGAGAGACACCGTCAGGACGAATGATCAATTTCCACTCTACACAACCAATAAAACAAAAAATCAAAACAGCAACCAACTTTATCAATAAAGTTATTGACATATTGACAACAGCGACACAGTTTTCCATAAACAAAACATACAAAAAATACGAATAATAGTACGGATGGACAATTTCCCAAATAAAATAATTAACGAACTAATAAACAATACACTTAACAAAATCAAATATCACCAAGAACCGCCCAAACAAACACCTGGCAACACCAAAACTTTTTTCAGCGTTGCATACGTACCAAAATTAACAGATAATAAGACCTTACATAAAACAATAATGAAAGAAAACATCTCGTTCGCCTACAAATCTAACAATAACAATACGGGACTATCAGGTAATGTGCGATCCCAGCAATCACTGGTCGGATAAGTTCTCCTAGAACTCTCATTAGCTGGTTTAATATAATCATCTATCGTATTCTTATGGACTCTTTCCGAGTAAGTGGAAAACAACTCCAGCGCGTCCCTAAAAAAGGTGGTTCTTCTTCTCCTACCAATTACCGACCTATAGCACTTACGTCCGTTCTTTTCTAAAGTCATAGAAACGCTGACAAATCGTCAGCTTATGAAATATCTTATATCACGGAAACTTCTCAATGACCGGCAGTACGGTTTTCGTGGCAACGGATCCACTGATGATTTGATGACTTATCGGAAAGCGGGAACAATCTCTCCACTACTGTGGTGAAATAAAGATTGTTGCGCTTGATATTTTAAAAGCATTTGACAGAGTTTGACACCAAGCTCTTTTGTCAAAAATTAGTGCTTATGGGATCGATGCGACTTTTATTCAATGGATTTGAAACTATATTTCTGGCCGATCAATTCAAGTTGTTTTGGATGGTTTCACGTCTGAAACTCACCATATAAATGCTGGTGTTCCCCAAGGCTCCGTTCTGTCCACGACTCTCTTTCACATTTTTATAAATGATCTCTTGCCTGCAACTTCTAATCAATTTTTTTCCTTCGCTGATGAGAGCAGACTTACCTTCTCATATTCATTCCAGGACTCATGTACTTGCTCTTCGGCTATAAAAGTGAAACGGCAGCATATGTTAACCTCATTACATTCTGACCTTGATAGCAATATAAAAAAGGTTTAGCCAATATGCTGGAGTTTAATGCTTCCAAAACGCAATGCTGTTTGCTATCCCTAAAGCAAAAACCAAACCTTCAGCCATTATCAATGAATGGCCCTTATATTTTCGAACCCGAAAGTCTTTCGGTATGTGTCAATGAAACACGTCGTTAGCACGACCATATACACGAAGTCTTCAAGAACGCTGCGAAATGTCCAGGTTGCCTCAAACGGTGCAAGAAATATTTTACCCCTTTTGATCTAGCTACAATATATAAGGCGTTCATTCGCCCCAAACTTGAGTGCGCTTCTCATTATCTGGTCGAGTGCGCCGAAAACCACATTGCACGATTGCACCTACTGCGGAAAGAATACAAAACCGCGCGTGAAAACTAATTGGAGACACGACCATAGGGCGTCAATGTCCAGGCGTCAAATGTCAATCTATCGCTCGAAATTCTTAATCGAACCCACTAAGGAACAAAATCTTCTTAGCGAACGAAATGAAAATTGCCTGTTTTGCTGGGATATGAAACTGTAGACTGAAGATTTTAATGACGACACGAATGATAAAAATATCCATCAAAAGTGCGGCTTGCTTTCATTTTCTTATCGATATGAAAGCATAGATCATATCACTGGAATAACAAAACGTGGTAGAATTTTTGGGTGCAGTGGTAATTGTGGTAGATCGAAAAAATATTAAGAAATTGTGGTAGATCTACCACATTGTGGTAGAAGTGACAACACTGCATCACGATACTGGACAAAGAGAAGAACTACAATAAGAGATTTACACTGGAGAGTTTGAGAATCCAACAAAAACTAGCCATAACGATGAACACCAAAGAGGACAAAGACAGCATAAACACAAACTACAGTGTGGCCATTTAGTATTCTGTGATATTTCTGTTCCATAAGTTTTATGTTGTATGTTGAAGTTTTAGTGTTGTTTATTTATTTATTTATTCTCTTGATTTATTTATTTATTTGTTTATTGTGCGAAAAAAACATTTTAAATGTAGTATTGTATCAACTATGTAAGTAGACTGTTAGGATACAAATTAAATAAAAACACTCATGTTATTGTAACATCCCTGAAGCTTCAATAAAAAAACATGTACCAACGAAACGTAGGGTGAAAGAATGGAATGGTTGTTGAATTAACATTCGCATTAGGAAAATATAGACCAATAAGTCCACATAAACACCGCAAGAAAACTAACTTGGTCAACAAAAAAATTACATTAAAACCATACCAGTTTCAGTAAGGGCTGAGGTTGATTCTGGTTTTTTGGATGATACTGTCCAACAAAAAGAAAATTGTTCCGCTTTTTTTTTCTCTTTTTTCGCTTTTTTCGATTCTCTTGGCGATGCAGTTGGCGAAGCAGGTCGTGTTGAAGGTGGTGATGCAGGTGGCGATGCAGTTGGCAATGCAGATAGTGAGCAGCAGTTGGAAGCCTAATGTATCTGGCTGTTGGTACCAGGCCGTTAAGAAGAGCTTAGATGTTCGGCACTCACCACGTCAGCCCCAAAGATCCGCCACCTGATGCGAGCAAAGGCAGGACAACTACAGAGGAAGTCCTCCGCTGTATCGTCATCCTCTCCACAAGCAGGACAGATGGTGGTGTTGCTCAAGCCCAACACATTTAAGTGTTTGGCAAAAGCTTGGTGGCCCGAAAGGACGCCCACAAGAAGTCTGCAGTCGATTCTCCTGAGAGACAGAAGCAAAGACGAGGACCTCTTGCAGATGTCCGGATGCAGTCGTTTGGTATGTCTACACCCAACGCAGGTTCAGGTCCTAAGAAATTTTCTTCTGAACCCACCCTGGCAAGCTCCTTAGCGATCTCGTTTCCCTGGATACCAGTGTGACCTGGGACCCAAACAAGTTTGACCTTGTTTAGCCTACCGACTAAGTTCAGAGAAAGCTTGAGTTCGAGCACTAACTTGAACGAGGTAAGAGGGTTGAGCAGCGCTTTTAATGCAGCTTGGCTATCACTGCAAACGCATATGCTTCTAGCCCTCCACCTGTTTGTCACAATATAGCGCATAGCCATAAATATAGCGAAAATCTCCGCCTGGAAGACAGTCGCATGGTTACCCAAGGGGTAGTGTAGTCTAATGTTCTCGCGAAAGAGGCCATAACACGTTTCCGCGAAAGCCTGTTCCACCACACAACCGATGCATATGAGAGAAGTGGTCTCACCTTTGCCGTATAGATCCATAGGACCCTTTTAGGAGATAAGCCCATGTCTTCCCAAAAGCGCCTTTGCACTGCCAGAAAGTCGACAGCGCTTTGTCGGTTTTTGATTCAACATTCTTGGACCAAAGAAGTTTTCTATCGGGGATTACTCCCAGACAGTGATGAAAATCGACTTTACTCAATTGTACTGAAAACTGAAACCAAATTGTACTGAATAGTACTTAAATTTTAAATTTATAAAACCAAAGGAAAACATAAAAAATGAATATTTTATTAAAAAAAAGTAAAAGATATGTACCTATCAGTGTTATCATCGGCCAGTTTTTATAAATTCCCCAGCATTCAAGTCTTGCAAAATGTTAAGGAATTATTATAATGATTTTGTGCGTGCAGGGAGGTACCGGAACAAAGAATTCCTTTCACAAAATTTCATTCGCCTAGGTCGATTCGTTTGGTTGGACTCTGTTGTGTTTTTAAAAAACAGATAGACCGACGGACGGATAGACGTTCATGGGCTAAATCGTTTCAGAATTTCATCCTGATTCAGAATATTTATGGCTTATAGGGTTTAGGGTGACTTCTTCTTGGTGTTAGAAATGTAAGTGAATACTTATACTTTCCAGTGGAGGGTTTTATAAAGGCGCATTTAATTGAATATAAAGCTTAGTACGCAGTTCGAGCGAATCTAAATTTTAGCTGCTCTCAAATTTTTCTCTCCAAACATTAAATAAAATCCTAGCTAAATTTAGACATAGAGTGCGCTGTGAATATAAGTGTCACAGAAAACAGCTGTCCGTTGAAAATAACTTCCTTCAAAAATTCATCGACGCGAAAATATGTTATATTTTCGTTGCACTTTCTTTTTTCCTTGCTATCAAATTTATCACTTTGAAAGAAGTTAGGTTGGTAGGAGGAAGGTATTCATTGAAAAACATTATCCTTAGAAAAATAACATTATCTGTAACAATTTGGCTAAAAAAAATGTGCCGAACAATTAATGGGCGTGGTAAATTGTGACATATACATGCAGTACAGTCTGAAATGAAAATTTAATTTTTTAGCTGAAGCAGCACACCGCTCGGCTAAATGGATTCGCTTAAATTTAGCTCAGCTAAATTTTGGGGGCAATTTTGTATGTGACCTAAAATATAGCACGAGCAGTGTACCAAGCTCAAGGTAATATAAGTCTTATAGACGCCGGATAGGAACTTTAGTCCATGTACATACATATAAACAGATTAAGACTAATCTTTGTATAGTCGTGTTCAAAATCACTTGTCCAACGGTCGATTGACTAAATTGTAGACGTACAGAAAATCTACAATTGTCCAAGTGATTTAAACACGACCGTGCCACATTCAGATAGCAATCTACTATACAAGTTCTTTATTTTCAAGATTATTTTGTAAAGATCTGTTTTATTCAAAGAGCTGTGGCACTCTTAATTTTTAATAAGATGTTTAGGTTCTAATAGTGCAAACATTACGCCTGCATTCGATTCTTTAGTTTTTTTTTTTGATAATAGCTATTTTGTTAAGAAAACATTTTCTAAGCGTTTGCGGAAGAATAAGAAGTAATACAAAAAGCACCCTGGACAATGCGGTGTAAGATCTGAAAATATGAATATGAACTCGTTGCATTCATTTTGCACAAGGCCTATTTCAGCCCAAAACTCAGAAATAGAAGTATGTACCTATTTCGATCGTAGTCAGATATTCATGATTGATAATTTCAATACTTTTTTGTTCACAAGGAAAAAACCTTAAGTGCCATTTGGACGATCAAGTAAATTCAATCGTCCACTTTGTGAAAAATTTTGTAATGAGTTCAAAAAAATGTCTCCGAAATCAAATCGTTTTTCCACATCTTCGAGAAATGCAGCAAATTTCAAAAAAATATTTTTAAAGAAGTACGGTGAGTAATGAATGCATTCAGAATTTTTACTGAAAATTGAGAAGTGGTACTTGCGTACTCGGGAAATTCAAATTGTACTGAATTCAGTACAATAGTAAGCCTTTTTGCAACTATGCTCCCAGATATTTGACTTCATCAGAGATCGGAATAGTGACACCTTTTAGCACAAGTTGAGACAGACCAGTGATATTCCTCTTTCTCGTGAAGAGAACAACCGTAGTTTTAAGAGGATGTAAAGAGGAATTTATGCCAAATCTTTTTATAATATTTTTTTTTTTTTTAATATAACGACATCCATTTTCAGGCTTTTCAAGATGGCGATGAAAATGAATGTGCTCGACAGCAGAGGTCGTAGTTAGTAGCTAGGGTCAAAATTAAGGAGGAAAATCTATAGTCAGTTTCCGCTTTCTCTGTACTTTCTTTTCTGCTTAGACCTTCATGGAGTAAAGTTAATCGGATTAGAATAATTCAATCCAAAGGCGTAAAGTTTCTTTAAATTAAGAATAGTTTTGTTTAAATTAAGAATATATAGATAATAAGGTAGGTAAGGTGCTGAAGTGTCGTGGCTAATTAGTCTAACAGAGAATTAATTTCTAGGTTTTCTAATTATAAGAATAACTTTGCATTTCGGTGCCTTGTCAAACACGTTTTTCTTGCTGGAGATCTGAGAGCAAACATCACATTTAGAATCGCTAAGGACCACCAATACAAATCTGTTGCAGTGAAGAAAATCACGAGCGCTCTTCGTCAAGTACAGAAATCGGTGTGCCTTCCACCTCATTCCACAGGAAGAAGGTGGAGAAGTGGTTACAAAGAGGTGTCAAGTCCAACCACGAGAGCACGGTTTGAGGCATACACACGTGTGATCCCCTGAGTCTCCTTATATCACCAGCCAAGTAAAGACATAGGTCATTTGCAACCATACATAAGTGACATAGTGTTAAAGTGCTAGTATCATAAAAAGAAAGAAATTTCAATATTGTCGTAACCTAAAAATTTGCTAAACTAAACTAAACTCGATTGAACAACATAAAAAGGGACATACATAATATACGGGTAGAATATATATAGATACATAAACAAAAAAAAAAAACAAAAAGTGTAATCTGTGTTTGCGAAGATCATATATGTGTCTTAAAATTAATGCTTCAAATCAAACAGCGAAGTGAGCTGCTCATCACCACTGATCCTGACATGTCACGACGGAGGGAAAACAGGTAAATTTGTTAACAACACTAAAACAAATCATACACATATAAATTTTTCGCTTCGCAAATAAATAAATGAAAACATACATATTATACATGTATAAGTTAACGAACGGAAGCAGAAACACGCGCAATATTTCTTCCCACGAAATATTACCAACCGACAACACGCGCAACATCGATTCCCACAGCGTCAGCAAATATGACCCATGCCATCGAATCATGTCGATGCACCTGCCTTTCCAGGGAATGCTGACATCGCAGAGTCAACATTATCGTCAAGCTATAAATGCATGTGCATAGGTGTTATTCGTCGCTTAGTTGCTTAATATAGTTCTTAGGTGATAGTTCGGTTACTTTAGTTATTAATTGTATTGAGAACAAATAAAGTTTTTTTTTATAACAAAAGGAATCGTGTAAAATTAATTGGCGCCCGAGCAGGGACCCGCGTTGAAATCCGACAGTAATTCGTGTACGTGGGTTTAATAAAATAACTTGTTTTAATAAAATAGCGTGTTTAATAAAATAGCGTGTTTAAAACTGTGTATTAAAGACATTGCTGTATATTAAAGACATTGCTGTGAAACAAATCGACTTGGAGAAACGAGGCCCCCCAGTAGCTGGAAAAACCACAACCAGAGGAAAAGGAGTCAAACAATCTTGACAGCCGCTCCAGGATGCAACAAGCCGCACTAGTGTAAGAAACAGTGCTTATAGTAAGAATAGTTTAAGTAAAAATTAATTATTGATATAAGTGAATTAGTGTTAACCTTACAATCTTTTTCAATATCCATTTGTAAAATCATTTCTTATTAAGTTAAAACCAGAAATAGTGCTCGAATTTCGTGAATTAACATTAATTTCGTAAGCTTTTAGGAAACCCTTTGTAGAATCTCTCCTGATTCGTTAAATTCAGAAGATAGTTTTTTCCAATTTATTAAGTTGTGTTAGTTCAATCATGGCAAACCCAGTCCATATTCGACCACCGGTCCTTAATCCCGAGGTTCCTCCGAATCCTCAAAATCCCCCTAATGCGGGCGGGGTAGTAACCAACGAAGTTCTTAACTCCCTAGTAACGGGAATAGTGGGACGAGTTCTTCAAAGTGAAGGTCGCCGATGGGTTCAATCAATAATAAACCCTAACGCTGATGGTTTTAGTGGTACAGACCAAACTATTAACCCAGAACACCGGCAAAATCTGACGGAGCTGGATAAAATTCCAGACGTTGTTCGAAGTTTAAAAGACTTCACCGGAGAACCAGGGGAATACAATTCCTGGAAAAAGAGCGTAGATAGAATCTTACAACTGTATGAATCTACCAAAGGAACACCAAAGTACTTCGGAATTTTGAGTGTTATAAGAAATAAAATAGTAGGCCAAGCTGATGTGGTATTGGAATCATACAACACCCCATTGGATTGGAAGTGTATTTCTCGCTGTTTAACCATGCACTATGCAGACAAACGAGATTTGTCCACACTCGAATACCAAATGAGTTCTTTAGTTCAGGGAAATTACACTGTTCAAGAATTTTATCACCAAGTTTATTCGCATCTATCTCTTATACTAAACAAAATAGGTTGTATGGATATCAGTAACGAGTCCATCACTTTACTCACCCAAACTTACAGAGACAAGGCCCTCGACACATTTATTCGAGGCTTGAAAGGTGATTTGCCGAGACTACTTGGTATTAGAGAACCCACCGATCTGCCACAAGCTTTGCATCTCTGCTTTAAGCTTGAAAATCAAAACTATCGTACTCAATATGCAATCGCTCACAACGCACCTTCTCGTGCCACTCATAATCAAGTTGTACCCCCAATTCCACCTCGCAGAAATGCAGCAAATACTTCTTTCCCTAATCCTCAAGGAAATAGACACGATTTTTATCCCCAACTAGCATACTTACCGCAACCACCATTCCATTTTAATCAACCTATGAACCAAAACACACATAGGCAACCAAATTTCAACCAAAACGCTTACAGACAACAACAGTTTATTCAAAGTTACCCACAAAATCAGCATTATGCACCAATGCCTCCTCGTCCTAATGCGCCTAAGCCACAACCAAGGCCAGAACCAATGGACGTAGATCAAAGCATGCGGTCAAGAGGAGTAAATTACATGAATAGACCAAAGCCAAATCAGATGTATGGAAAGAGACCTCCAGCAGAAGCACCACAACCAAGACCCATGAAGTACCATAGGAATTATCACATCGAACCTCAGCCAGAAGATGCTGATGTACATAGCTACGAACAGTTATGTGCTGCCGAATACGATCCACACGAACAACCATTCGCAGGATCCGAGGAATATGCAGAATCCAGAAACACATCAGAAAACGAAATTTTGGATTTCACAGATATCCATTTTTTAGACTAAATTGTTCTTCGCTGCCCTACTTTGAGTGCAGAACGAAGAACGGGCAAATATTAAAAATCTTAATAGACACGGGATCAAACAAGAACTACATTCAGGCAAACCTTGTTTCAAATCCTTTACCAAACGCACAACCCTTCTATGCAAATTCTATTGGCGGAAATGTTAAAGTCAGCCACTATACGAATGTCAATCTTTTCGGTCTTAAAGACACAAATATTAAATTTTTTATCCTTCCGACTCTAAAATCGTTTAATGCTATTTTGGGAAATGATAGCTTAAAAGAGCTTTCTGCTATAATTTTCACAAGAGATAGTTATATGGTTATAAAAGACAAAGTAAGAATTAGGATCAAGCAACACGCCTACACGGCCGTAAACAATATAGACGTAAAGTTGGATCACTTAAATGCTCTTCAGAGGAACAGAATTAACGATATAGTAAAAACCGTTCCAAATTTATTCACTGAACCTGACGAGAAACTGACCTTCACCACTGTCGTAAAAGGAGATATTCGTACAACTTCAGATACTCCGATTTACTCCAAATTTTACCCTTATCCTATGGCCCTCAAAGATGAAGTGGAAAAACAGGTCAGACAGCTACTTGATGATGGTATAATTCGACCTTCACGGTCACCCTACAACTCGCCTGTATGGATAGTACCAAAGAAAGCTGACTCATCCAACGAGAAAAAATACAGAATGGTTATTGACTATCGCAAACTAAATTCCATAACCATTTCGGACAAATACCCAATTCCCGAGATAACGGAAGTGTTATCTCAATTAGGTAAAAGCAAATGCTTCTCAGTCATTGACCTCAAGAGTGGCTTTCACCAAATACCGCTCAAGGAGGCAGATATCGAAAAGACAGCCTTTTCCGTGAACAACGGAAAATACGAGTTCATGAGGCTGCCATTCGGTCTGAAAAACGCCCCATCAATATTTCAGCGGGCACTTGATGATATCTTGCGCGAACATATCGGGAAAATATGTTACGTGTACATAGATGATATCGTAATTTTCAGTAAGGATGAGGAAGAGCACTACCTTAATCTCCAAAAAGTTTTCCAAACTTTAGAGCGGGCAAACATGAAAGTTCAACTAGATAAGTGCGCATTTCTTAAGAATGAAGTTGAATTCTTAGGATTTGTTATCTCTTCAAATGGTATCAGAACCAATCCAGCAAAAGTAGAGGCAATAATGAATTTTCCACGTCCAAATACACTTAAGGATCTACGATCCTTCTTAGGACTTTCAGGCTACTATCGCCGTTTTATTAAAGGATACGCCAACCTCGCAAAACCCCTTACAACTCTCTTAAGAGGTGAAGGAGGCCGTATCTCCAAAAATCTTTCGAGCAAAAAAGCAATACATCTCAACGATGAAGCAATAGAATCTTTTAATAAAGTCAAAAATTCCCTGATATCAACTGATCTTCTTTTAGCCTATCCCGATTTTAACAAAGAGTTTCAACTCACAACAGACGCTTCCGATTACGCCATCGGAGCAGTCCTGGAACAAGACAACAGACCAATCATATTCATCTCCCGAACGTTAAATAAAACGGAAGAATCATACGCTACCAACGAGAAAGAGATGCTTGCTATCATTTGGGCACTGCATTCTCTCCGCAACTTCCTTTACGGATCACGCAAAGTAAAAATCTTTACAGACCACCAACCGTTAACATACGCGCTTAGTAATAAAAACAACAATTCGAAAATGAAGAGATGGAAAGCCATCTTGGAAGAATACAACCATGAAATCATCTATAAACCCGGAAGAACTAACGTTGTAGCAGATGCTTTATCTAGACCTCCGCGCGATACAGCAATAAATTCATTAACCGGTACACAACATAGTGACGAGAGTTCGTCCCATAACTTAATCCCTTCTGTCGAAACACCAATAAACGTTTTCAGAAACCAACTTATTTTGGAAACAGGTAATACATCAAGTCATGAATTTAAGACACCTTTCCCCAAGTTTAGTAGACATACCATAACCGAACCATCTTACACCAAAGAAAATTTAATAGGAATTTTTAAGCGATTTCTTAATCCAGCTGTCCTTAACGGAATAGTGACCACGGAAGAGGTCATGGGTTTGATTCAGGAAATCTACCCCCTTTATTTCAATAGTTACAGAATACGATTTACCCGAGTAAAAGTTGATGATATAACTGATCAATCCGAACAAGAAAATATTATTCTAGGAGTCCATAAAAGAGCTCATCGCAATGCAAACGAAAATAGAATGCAAATTTTGGAAAGATATTATTTCCCAAAGATGAGTGCTAAAATCAAAAACCTTGTTAGCCAATGCACAATATGCAAGGAAAATAAATATGAGAGGCATCCCAACAATCCCATTATAAAAACAACACCAATTCCACAATATCCCGGACACATACTACACATAGATATCTATTCCACCGAACGAAACCTTATTCTAACTGCACTTGATAAATTTTCAAAATTCGCACAAGCGAAACTAATAAAATCAAGAGCAATCGAAGATATACGGAAACCTCTTCGAGAAATTTTATTCTTCTACGGAGTACCGAAATTGGTCGTAATAGATAACGAAAAGTCTCTCAATTCTGCCTCTATCACTTTTATGATGCGAGACCAATTAAACATAGAAATTTTCCAGACACCTTCCTACAAAAGTGAGGTTAATGGCCAGGTTGAAAGATTTCATTCAACCCTCTCCGAAATCATGAGATGTCTGAAAACAGATGGCATCCACCGTTCTTTCGATGAATTACTAGAACGATCCGTCTATGAGTACAACTCAAGTATTCACTCCACTATCAATAGAAAACCTATCGAAATTTTCTACGGCAGAAATGTATCGACCGATCCCGATAAATTCGAAATGAGTAGACATGAGACAATCGAACGTCTGCGAGCAAAACAGGAAAAAGACTTAGCTTATCATAACAAGAAGAGACAACCAGAAAAGCATTATGAGGTAGGCCAGGCAATTTATGTCAAACACAACAAACGTCATGGTTCCAAATTAACAGTTAGGTATAAAAAGGAAATTGTACAAGAAAACAAACCTTCCGTGGTTGTAACAAAGTCCGGAAGGACGATTCATAAAAGCAATATTCGAAATTGAAAACTTACCTTTTCTTCCCTTTCCCTACAGGTTATTCTGCGCCGTCGTCGCCATTGCAGAAGTCCAGATTTTCGATTACACTAACTCGCAAGTAGTAGCTTTAAACTATGGCAAAGCCAGGATTCAGAACGGAGACTTAAAACTAGTCCACACCCTTGAAATAGAACAATACGAAATATTCGTATCCGAAATACTATCCGTATTAGGCAAACACGATTTTTCGCACTTCTCCTTATTCCCTATCCTAAAACATGAACTAACACAAGTAGAGAATTTAATTGATAATATCAAAATTCACAAAGCAAAAAGATCGCTTGACTTCATCGGATCCACTTGGAAGTGGATAGCCGGTAACCCAGATCATTCAGATTTTACCATGATAGAGAGTAAAATTAACGGTATAATAGAAAATAATAACGAGCAGGTTATCATAAACAAAGCATATAATGATAGAATTAATCAACTTACAAATATAACCAATGAAATAATTAAAGTTTATAAAACCGACAAATCGTTTGAGTTAGAATTAGCCTTAAGCCTTCAATATAAAACAAAACTATTAAAAGAGGATCTGACAAACGTCATTTACGCCATAGAACTGGCAAAATCAAATATTGTAAGCTCACATATCCTCTCAAAGAAAGAATTAAATTTAATAATAAGTAGAATTAACGAAACACACATTCCTTATACGAATATTGAAGAAGCGTTAAAATTCGCGGATGTTAAAATAGCATTAAGTTCAAGTAAACTGATATATATTGTAAGCATTCCTAAAACAGAAGATGTAATTTTTGAGAAATTCATTATCAAAGCGATCAGAAAAAATAATGTCATTAATAAAATAGATTTTGAAGATATCATAAGGAAAAATGGTTTAATATACGGAATAGTAAAAAATTGTAAAACTATAAACGAACTATCCCTTTGTAGGAAAAATCATGTAATAGACATAAGTAACGATAACTGTATTTCTAAATTGCTCAAAAGCATGAACGCAACATGTAATAAGACGAATGATCACCATGTCACGCCTGTGGAGGAGATAGCACAAGGAGTCCTACTTTTAAACAATTTTAAGGGTCAGCTAGAAACGAACGGAACGACGAAAGATCTTCAAGGAACATACGTAGTCAAATTTAGAAACAGTACCATTACAATTAACCACCAGAAATACATCTCGGAGGAGATAGCAAATATCAAAGCTGCGCCTCCACTTCTAAACGTCTTATCCGAAACATCCGAAATAGAAGAAGTCCTGTCGTTGGAATTAATGAAGGAACTCCATATAAACAACACGAAGCAGATTCAGTTAATAAAGGGTGAAAAAGAATCACTAAAAATCATAAACTTCTCTCTCTTCGCAATAGTACTTTTGGCCCTATTAGCGGTATTGCTTCTAAAGCTTAAAGCTAAGAAAGGACCTAAGGTCAACATCATCCCACAACCCATACCAATTCAGATGCAGATGCATTCGAATCCCACAACCGAGGAACAGCCTTCAGAAGTGATAACACATCGGAATAGCATCCTCAACATTCCATTTTACTAATTTGCGTGGACGCAAAAGATCAAGAGGGGAAGAGTTAACGAACGGAAGCAGAAACACGCGCAATATTTCTTCCCACGAAATATTACCAACCGACAACACGCGCAACATCGATTCCCACAGCGTCAGCAAATATGACCCATGCCATCGAATCATGTCGATGCACCTGCCTTTCCAGGGAATGCTGACATCGCAGAGTCAACATTATCGTCAAGCTATAAATGCATGTGCATAGGTGTTATTCGTCGCTTAGTTGCTTAATATAGTTCTTAGGTGATAGTTCGGTTACTTTAGTTATTAATTGTATTGAGAACAAATAAAGTTTTTTTTTTATAACAAAAGGAATCGTGTAAAATTAATTTATACAAAGAGCATAAGAATAATACAGAATTGAATTAGGTACAAATCATTATATATATATTCTACAAAATATTGTCATTATATTTAAGATACAAGTGGGGTAATGAATTACAGAACCACATATTTAAGAGAGAGAGAAAATTTTAAATAAACCAATAATGTTCTAAAGTAAGAGGTGAAGTCAAACCAGTTTTGTTATCATTGCGCGAACTAACACCAGAGAACCAAACATCATAATGTAAGTAAATATCCCCCTATTATAGAGACATCATCTTCCCTCCTCTCACGGCACCCACGGAGGCTGAGCTAGACTCGGGTAATAAACCAGCAGGAGAGCTTGAGTGGGGGAGTGGAGGAGATGAGCTTCGGGGTTTGTAAGTGATATAATTTAGGAATGCTCTCCTCAAAGTTGCTTTGATATGCTTTCTATGTGGTGTCGTACTGGCCACCAGAGAGTATGTTACAGTAATTTGGCGCCCAATTGTGTTCGTTATAAGTTCCAGTAACATACAAAATAAATTGATGAGATGCAAAGTAGAGATTAAAGACAGTGATCGGTAACATGAGCTGAGGTGCGGGTGCATTGAACTGAATCAAAATGAAAGTGCGGTTAGATAATACGTATGTGTAAAGAAAACATTTGCTTTAGTCCCGCAAATTCATAGTTAAGTTTGAAGTCAGACGAAATGAAGATCGGAAGATCTGTCTTCATTTAATCCTTCGAGCAGTCGTCCTCCAATTAGATTTTATACAGGAGTCTATGAGTTTATATAATTATCTTGGTAGAAAGTTGTTTAATGGTTCATTTTGACATCGGCAGTTCAGTTCATGTTGCGGATTACATAAAAGTGGTGTTGGTTCGGCGTGGTTGGCGAAATTGGTTTGACTTCGGCAAAAATAAAATAAGAGATAAAAAGTAAAAACAAAAAATTTTCTATAAATTAAAAAAAAAAGTTACGGGAATATTGACGTCAAGTATGGTTAATAGTGTTTAGATAAAAAAAAATATATATATATATAGATACGTATATAAATTCATACATAAACAGTTAGAATTTTGAGTCACAATGGATTTCGGATTTTTGGAATCTGATGAGATTCGGCACGAGTGCCAGATTAGAGGTATGCCACATGTGGGCAGCACAAGAAGTCTAGCAAAAGAGTTAGCACGACTGTATGAAGATGAATTACAGGGAAAGATAATAACAGAGGTTAGGTACGTAAATGATTCGGTTAGCGAGATGAAGGTTTGTAGTGCCAAAGTAAAAGAGTTGCGGGTGTTAGGTGAAGACGCAAGGAAGTCTGCTGATCTTCAACTACAGCGGAGAGTAGTGTCGAGGGGTATACACATTTTGGGACGTCTCGATATGCATGATAGACGTGCACCAGAAATGAAAGAAGCTATTGCAAATCTAAGAGAAGAAGTCACTGATGTTATTGATAGCGTGTCGCCTGAGCAGTTAGGGGCGGGTCCTGCTACACCTGTAGAATCAGCTGATGGTATAGCGCAGAATGTCGTGGATAGTGAAAAAGATAAGGATATTGAGCATAGGAATAACGATTCGGCAAGTGGGTTGGCCATCAGTGCTAATCAAAAGGGGGCTGTTCGGAAACAGAAAAAGAACCACTTCGGTACTAATCACATCGTAACTTTAGACAATTCTAAAGATAATTTACCACACGTTTTTAATAGTTTGAGTTTGGGTAGGACATTGCCACATCAATCGCAGGGAGTACAGGCTAACAATCTATGTTATCAGCAGAATTATTTACCCGGACATTTCCAAAATATAACTCTCTTCTCACGCAGAAGCTGAGCCACACACCCAATCAACCGAATTCACTATCAGATCTAGATTTAATGATGGACAAGGTTACCAAATCCATGAACGACGCCTTCAGAAGAGCTTGCCCCATCAGCAGGCACAAAAATGGCAACAAACCACCCTGGTGGAACAACCACTTAGCAAAACTGCGAAAAGATAGTAGAAAATGTTTCAATTCGGCAAAGTCCTCGAGACTTCAAGAGGATTGGGACAAATACAAAAACAGTCTCAAAATGTACAAAGCTGAGATTATAAAAGCTCAACGAGATTCATGGAGATTATTCTGTGGCAACATAGAAACCAATAGTGACTCCAGTAGACTGAGGAAAATCATTTCCAAATCACCAGATATGCCCAGCTTCATTCAAAAATTGAATGGGGAATGGACTACATCTAACGAAGAGACTTTAGATCTCCTCATGAATACCCACTTTCCAGGTAATACCATAGACGAAAACCGGTCTACAGTAACCCATCACCTAGTCCAAGAAATACCGGAGGAGATAGTGAACACCCGCAATATAAGTTGGGCCGTTCACAGTTTCCTTCCGTACAAGTCTCCTGGACCTGATAATATAACACCAGTGGAGATTCAAAAAGCACTTGAACTATTAAACCCTTGGTTAGAAGCAACTTTCCGCTCATGCCTGGCTTTAGGCTATACTCCAGACTCATGGAAAAGGGTCAAGGTAGTTTTTATACCAAAGAGCGGCAAGGCTTCACATGTCTCTCCAAAGGACTTTAGGCCGATCAGCCTCTCTTCGTTTCTCTTAAAAACTCTAGAAAGACTCATCGACAACTATATTCGAAAGAAACTAAAAGCAAACTCACTATCCAATTCCCAACACGCTTATCGTAAGGGTTTCTCGGTAGAGACAGCTTTACACTCGGTAATAGGCATTATTGAAAAATCGCTCGCTAATAAGCAATTCTCGATGGTATCCTTTCTAGATATCGAAGGTGCCTTCAACAATGTCAAAACAGAGGCTATCTCTAATGCACTCCGCAGACTGGAAGTTGATAGCTGCCTACGCTATTGGATAGTAAACATGCTAAACAGCAGAATGATTCTGTCCGAGCTGGGGGGCTATCAAACTAAGAGGTCAGTGTGCAGGGGCACACCCCAGGGAGGGGTACTTTCCCCGCTACTTTGGATCTTAGTAGTGGACGAGGTACTAACAACTCTGGGAAATGTGGGGTGCAATGTTATAGCCTATGCGGACGACATCGCCATTGCTATTTCTGGCAAATTTCCTAATACCATAAGAGATCTTATGGAATCAGCTCTTAAAAAATTAGTAAAATGGACGGATACGGTTGGACTCGATGTCAACCCCTCCAAGACAGAACTAATACTCTTCACAAAGAAGTACAAAATTCCTAATATAGCTCCACCTAAACTTAGAGATCAAGAGCTAAAATTCACACAACACGCCAAATACCTAGGAATAATTCTAGACAGTAAACTTAGCTGGAAACATAATATCCAGGAACGTGCAAAAAAGGCCACAATAGCCATGTATGCTTGCAAAAAAGCCTTAGGCCCTAGATGGGGTCTACAACCTAAAGTAACAAACTGGCTCTATACAGCGGTAGTCAGACCAATTCTACTTTACGGTATCATGGTCTGGTGGCCAGCGCTAGAGAAAAAATGCAACATTAAATACATAGAACGCATACAAAGATCTGCAAGCATATGCATCACAGGGGCCCTTAGGTCCACCCCCACGGCCGCTTTAGATACAATATTGCATCTTCTTCCCGTCGACATCTACGGGAAACTAGTTGCGTCTACAGCGGCTCTAAGACTCAGAGAGTCTCAAAAATGGACTAACTCTCCGGTTGGTCATATGGGCATCCTACCCAATACAATTCCGAGCAAAACGGACTATATAATTCCTTTTGAAGATTTTATTATAAGGTACAACACAATAATCCCAAATCGATCCGAATGGGAGAACGGCAATATAAGCAGCAACTCCGCAATCGAAATCTATACAGACGGATCCAAAATGACGAAAGGCACGGGTGTGGGAGTCTTCTCCCGATCACCTGCTCTCAACCTCGCCTTACGCCTCCCCGACCACTGTAGCGTCTTTCAAGCGGAAATTATGGCCATTCGCGTAGCAGCACGCCGACTTGCCTTATATGAGATAGACGGGAAAGCTATCACTTTTTATATAGACAGTCAGGCAGCCATAAAAGCCTTGAATACACCAACAACCAGATCAAAGTTTGTAAAACAATGCCGGGAATCTCTTAACGAGATTGCGGATAGATGTTCAGTCACCCTGTGCTGGGTTCCAGGTCACAGTGACATTCCTGGCAACTGCAAGGCGGATGAATTAGCCGGACAAGGCAGCGGCCTCCATATAACTGACAACAGCGAAGAACCGCACGCTCCACTGCAATCAGTAAAAACCCTGCTCCTCGAGGAAGCATTAAAAATCACCAACAATAGATGGAACAGTATTAACACCTGTATAACATCCAGACAAATCTGGCCAAAATTAGATGTCAGAAGAACAAAACAACTCCTTTGTATTAATAGAAGCAAAATTAGCTCCGTCGTAGGAATACTAACAGGACACTGTCTGATAGGTAGACACGCCCGTAGAATGGGAGCACCCTACAACGATTTCTGCAGAAGCTGCATGGACGAGGAGGAAGAGGAGACCACCATTCACCTCCTCTGCTCCTGCCCGGCTCTTGCCACCTTACGCATGGCTACCTTAGGGGCTTACTTCTTTGAGGACCTGAGCGATTTGATTTGTATCAGCCACCCTCCTTATTAACGGACTGTCAGAGGCTACTAGCGGGGGGTTAGACTGTTTCGGTCACCCTCTGTCTGTTTTCTGAAGACTAACCGCCAACGGGAAGAGCTGACCACGCCAGTCAAATTTTTTTTTACCTTCACACGTAGAATTTTCAGACTCCGGCATAGGGGATAGGCAGAGGGTTAGACTGTTTCGGTCACCTTTTGTCGATTCCTCTTGCCGCAGTCTTTCTTATCTGATCTGCACCAGCCACCCTCCTTAGTAACGGACTGTCAGAGGCTACTAGCGGGGGGTTAGACTGTTTCGGTCACCCTCTGTCTGTTTCTGAAGACTGACCGCCAAAGGGAAGAGCTGGCCACGCCAGTCAAATTTTTACCTTCACACGTTGAACTTTCAGACTCCGTCAGGGGGGATAGGCAGAGGGTTAGACTGTTTCGGTCACCTTTTGTCGATTCCTTGCCGCAGTCTTTCTTATCTGATCTGCACCAGCACCCTCCTTAGTAACGGACTGTCAGAGGCTACTAGCGGGGGGTTAGACTGTTTCGGTCACCCCCTGTCTGTTTCTGAAGACTGACCGCCAAAGGGAAGAGCTGGCCACGCCAGTTAAATTTTTACCTTCACACGATGGACTTCCAGACTCCGTCAGCTGGGATAGGCAGAGGGTTAGACTGTTTCGGTCACCTTTTGTCGATTCCTCTTGCCGCAGTATTTCTTATCTTATCTGCACCAGCCACCCTCCTTAGTAACGAACTGTCAGAGGCTACTAGCAGGGGGTTAGACTGTTTCGGTCACCCTCTGCTGTTTCTGAAGACTAACCGCCAAATGGAGGAGCTGATCACACCAACCAATCCCACCTCGATAGTTAGAGGACCCGTCAGAGGCAATAGGCGGGGGGCAGACCGTTACGGCTGCTCTCCACCTTGACCCGAAGACCAAGCCGTAACCATGTGATGAAAATTTCAAAAACTCCGACTGCCTCAGTCACTACCAAAAACCTCTCAACTAGGTAGGAAACCCAAATTCGCAAGTAGCAAAAGAATTCCCAGGGTAACGCCCGTTCTGGCCGACTCCCCCCCCCCCCCCCCTTCTGTGGTATCACAATGGACCAAAACTATGGTCTAAGTGTGTCCCCTTTGGGACAGCCACCTTACCTAACCTAACCTAACCTTTCCAAAATCATCCCCTAACAAGGAACGTTGATCCCGCGTGTCAGTTTTACTATGGTAGCAGCTATATGCCTGCGGTACAGGGTGGACAAAGAGGTAGTAGCGCTATGGGGTATCACAGGGACCCAAATGTGGCTGCCGACCTTGATCAAAGTATGTCTGCTGATAGAGCAGTGGATTCTGCGGCCTTCGATTACAGAAAATTATCCAATTTATCGAATTGGAAGTTAGAGTTTGATGGCTACGGTAGTCGTCTGTCAGTAGAACATTTTATATTTCGTGTAGAGATTCTAGCTAAAAGCCAGGGTATCCCTTTTGATAAACTATGCTTGTCGATGCATCAGCTGTTAACAGGTTCCGCTCTTGCTTGGTTTTGGATATATATAACTAGGAACAGGAGCCCAAGCTGGGTACTATTTCGTAAGGCCCTGATTTCGGAGTTTCAAACGGTTACAACCGACCGTGAGATTCGCCGTCAGATGGAAGCTAGGAGGCAAAAACCCAGAGAGTCTTTTAGTGAGTTCAAGCTAGCAATAGAAGCTATGGACTCTTCGCTACGCGTTCCCTACTCTGAAGCAGATAAGCTTTCACTATTGAAAAGCAACATGCATCCGGCATTGCGAAAACAGTTAATGTTAGCGCATCCAGTAACTGTTGACCAGTTGAGAGTTATGTGCATCGAAGTGGAGAAAGCCCTCTCTGAGATAGGTGAGAGCCTGGATGAACAGTTAGTCAATCGTAGAAGATTAGTTCATGAGCTTGAATTTCCGCAGCATTTCAGTTTCGTAGAAGGGGGGCCTGCTGATGACAATGTGTATGATGGTCAGGTGGTTGAAGGGAATGATCTGAGCATTTGTTGGAACTGTAGCGACATCGATAACAACTTTGTTAATTGCCCAAGGGAACAATTTCAAACATTTTGTTACTCGTGTGGTGCTAAAGATATCACCAAAGCTAATTGCGTTCGTTGCAATTCGTTAAACGCCAGGACGGATGTCAGGAGGGGAGGGTACCGACATCCGGAATATCAAATGCCTCCTCAGCAGCACCCAGCACAAATTTTGTCGAGACAGAGGGTAGCGAAGTCTCAACAAACTCAAACAGAAAACTAAGTAATGCTGCCCGTCCACTTAGTGCCCAACGCAGCAACCAATCTTATTCAACAGTTTATTCAACTCTTCAGTTGAAGAAACAATTTTTTTAGGCTCGTACACTAGTGCACAAACTCACGTTGTTCATGTTGAGCAACGTAATTCCAATTAAAGTTGAACATTTCTGTGTTGAACGCGTTGCGGGCCCCGTACACCTAGTTTATCAACTCACTCAACTGTTGAATGACCCCGTACACCTAGTTGACCAACTCACTCAATTGTTGAATAACCCCGTACACCTAGTTGACCAACTCATTCAATTGTTGAATGACCTCGTACACCTAGTTGATCAACATGTCTGATTTTGGCAAAAAAAAGTTCCTCGAGTTGGACAACAGCGTTTTCGTTGTGGTTGCTCATAGAGTTGAAGAACGCGTTGATACCCTCGTACATTTAACCAAGCATCACTTATTGGGCAACGCGTTGGACACACTTGGTAGCTGATAGCTTCTCACACCCTCATAAAATATTTCTAGTTTCGCTTTCTACATCAGTTTGGTAGTGATCTTCCTAGGGTACAGAGCATTGTTTCTTGTTTTTTTGTTTTTTCATTTGATTTGTGACTGAAAGCAAAACATAGGTACTTCGTTTTACTTTCATTTTGTATGCTTTCCCTTTCTGGATTTTCCTCATGACTTTATTGCTTTATTAGGGGTGTAAGTGTTGTCTAGCACTAATTACTTGTGCGCGCAGATGTTTTATTTCTGGTGTTTCCGCAAAGATCTGCGCTGGGTAGATCTAGACCAGGGCTGGGCAAACCGGCGACCGCGCAAAAGTTTCAATTGAATATTTTTAAATAAAATAAAAGCGATTTTTTTCTCCTCTATTCATTTTTATACTTACAAACCAACATTACATTACATTACATTTTTTTCTTGTAGAATTTCTATTTCAGAAACAAAAAATGTACTATACGGGTTCATTGTTATACATATTTGTTTTGTGAGGTGACAAAAAATGTAAATTTACAACCAATGGTTGTTCAAAATTTCTAGCATAATATTAAAACCTTCTTTCGCACAAAGTTGCTTGCGGTTGTTGACATTTTCGCAACTGTCACTCTGATTTTTAAAGACTAAAAAGTACTATTTCACAATGTCAAAAAACGTGTCAAATTTTGAAATACTCTCATTACTATATGACGGACAGAAATAATGGGTTCGTAGGATTACTTTCAAGGTTTTTGTTATCAGTGTAATCACTAGGAATCACTGCGCTGTAAAAGTTTGAATTTTCCGCATGTTATTGATATGTACATGCAATAAAACACATTCGAAGGTTAAGTAGGCATCTGTTTTTACAAGGACTCACGAAGTAAAACATTTTCCAACATCCACAAATGGAATACATCACGAACTTAATAATGAAGATTGGTTAGCTTTCTTGTCGCATATAACTAAACCCCTAAATCACAGACAGTTCTGACCTGTGGGCATGCAGATGCCAAACAAATTTGCAAAAAATTCAAGTTTTCCAAAATAAAGTACTAAGGAAGTAAGAAGTAGACTTCTTACGCATGCCAACTCAGAAATAAAATAACTTTTAAATACTGACAATGTAATCAAGATATTAGGCGGGTAAAACCTTTTGATCTATAAGAGTTAGCTAAGACCAAGAAAGTTAGGTCATATTTTCAATCAAAAAAGTTTAGAAATCTGACAAACGGCGGACTTATCTTCTTATTTTTTTTTAAATGGATCAAAAATATATTGCCGATTAGTCGAACGACTAGGTGCAATCCAATTCGGGATGACGGAAGGCAGTCCCCTCGGGAGTTTTTTTTTTTAAATCGGGTTAAAAGTGACCCAATTTTTTGAGTTCCAATATCGTAATATGGAATTATTAAAATCTAGAGCTTGAGTTCAAAATTTCGAAACGAAAACAATACATATGTATCTATCTTCCTCTTAGTAGGAGAAAGTTAAACGAATCAGAAAATTTAACTCCTTCAAAGTAATGTTCTCTGCAGGCTCATAATTCGGATGCTTCTGCAAATTTATAAGCGAAGAGGAGTATGTGAACTTGAAAAAAAGCTCTTCATTTAACGTCATTCCTCTGTTCAATATATTTATAAGAATGGGGATCACCGTTTTGAAAAATTGGATGCGTATTTGAGATTTACAAACTTAGAAGACGATTCAGTGCAGTGTCATGCTTCAACTTTTAAGAACTGCTGAATTTCTTAAATTTTTAGTGTACAGCAGTTATAAAATACATATTTTTTTATTTGTTAAATACACTTTTTTCTCTTTATTCATTTTTTGAATTCTGAAAAAAAAAAAAAAAATACCAAACACAATTTTATTTATAAAATAAAAAAAAATAACTTGGACAAAGTATTGTGGCTAATATTTCCAAGTGGACCGCGAAGTTTTGTAAAAGGTAAAAGTAGTCCGTCACCTGAAAAAGTTTGCTCACCCAAGATCTACACCATCGTCTTTTTCTAGATAACTGAGTTGCAATTTAATGATAAACCATGCACAGTGCATAAACAGATGTCAGTTGATTGATTCCAATGGCTCAACTAGCACAGGCACACGCATTTCGTCGCACCCAACGCAACTCGAGTCAACAAAAAATGTAAGAAGTTGAGGAACGAGTTGGACAGATAATGTGCAGCACATTATTGTAAAATCGTTTCTCAACGCGTTGCACAAGCATGTTCAACGAGCAACAAGAGCTCGTACACTACCCGCACACTTCTTTAGCAACGCGGTGAGCAACGATGTCCAACCAGATGAAACGCGTTGGTTGGATAAAATTGAGGGCATCGTACATTAGAGTTGAATGCGTTGAATACGAAATTGATGAGTTGGGCACTAGGTGGACGGGCAGCATAAGATAAACTTGAGATGTCTGAATTATATGAAGAAAAGAAAAGAAACATATAATTCAATTAAACACGCAATTGTTAGTTCTATAGATGATCCGCGTCCTTTTGCGAAAATTGAAGTAGAACATTCGCAACAGACAGGTTTACTGGATAGCGGAGCCACTATTTCAGTATTAGGCTCAGGGGGTTTAGAGTTTTTGAAGAGTAGGAACATACAATTTTTAAATTTGCACAGCAAATTGCACACAGCCGATGGAGTATCGCAACCTATCATTGGTTATGTATTTTTAAAAGTAAAGTTTAATTCGACCATCAAGACCATAAAGTTCTTTATTTCTCCGTCGCTTAAAAGATTATTCACATTAGGAATTGACTTTTGGCAAGCCTTTGGGTTGGTAGCTGCTTCTGCTTGTGAGCTGAGTCTTCCGATTACAGATGATAATGCTCACGACCTCACAGTAAAACAAACTGGTGTACTGGCAGAAGCTATAAAGGCGATTCCGTCGTTTGACAGACTGCTTTTGGGTTTGGGTCGCACGACATTAGTAGAACATGACATAGATACTGGTAATGTCAAGCCCATCAAGCAGAGACATTGGCCTATTTCACCTGCAATGCAGAAAATAATGGAAGCGGAGATTAAAAGAATGCTAGAGTTGGACGTTATTGAGAAAAGCGAAAGTTCATGGTCGTCACCGTTGGTGATAGTAAAGAAAAAGAATGGAACATACAGATTTTGTTTAGATGCACGTAAAATCAACGAGCATACTCTCGCAGATGCTTATCCCTTGCACATTATAGATGCCATACTCTCTAGGGTGAAAAAGGCAAAGTATATTACAGCCTTAGATCTTAAAGAGAGTTTTTGGCAAATACCGCTCTCCAAAAGTGCAAGGGAAAAGACAGCGTTTCCAGTTCCAGGGTTAGGTCTGTTTCACTTCAAGATGATGCCATTCGGGTTAAAAAACGCAACGCAAACTATGTGTCGCTTGATAGATAAAGCGATACCACACGAACTACATGGGGATGTTTTTAAGTATGTTGATGATCTCCTTATTCTGTCTGAGACTTTCGAGGGACATATAGAATTATTAGGAAAGGTGGCTAAGTGCTTGTCTGATGCTAATCTTACAATTAACATACAAAAGTCTAAGTTTTGTCAGCGGGAAATAGGATATTTAGGATATATAATCGGAGAGGACGGAATCAAAGCGAATCCGGAAAAGGTGAAAGCTATTGAAAATTTTCCACGGCCACAGAATTTGAAGCAGTTGAGAAGATTTTTGGGCATGTGTCAATGGTACATGAGGATGATACCAAATTACTCTGCAATAGCAGCTCCTCTCACTAATCTTACTGGGAAGAAATATACCAACGACTGGCCTGAAGCAGCTCTAGATTCGTTCATAAAGTTGAAGGCCATGTTGTCATCCGCTCCGGTATTGATTCCGCCTGATTACAATAAGCCTTTCATAATTCAATGCGATGCATCAAAGTTGGGTGTTGGCGGTGCACTGATTCAGGTTGATGAGGCTGGTGTGGAAAAACCGGTGGCCTTTATGTCGAAGAAGCTTAACGCTGCGCAGAGGAACTACAGTGTTACCGAGTTGGAATGCTTAGCTGCTGTGCTCAGCGTAAAGAAGTTTCGGCCATACGTAGAGGGTACGCGGTTTACCATTATTACAGACCATATGAGCCTGAAGTGGTTAATGGCGCAGAAAGATTTAAATGGGCGTCTAGCTCGATGGTCATTTAAGCTACAGCCATATGACTTCGAGATTTTGCATCGTAGGGGCAGAGACAATATTGTGGCTGATGCACTGTCTAGGGCAGAAATTGAAGAAGTCACGGGTATGGGGGCCAGTGAAATAGATCTAACGTCAAGTGCTTTCGAAGACACGGAGTATAAGTCTATGGTCGAGTTGGTGAGGTCGAGCCCTGAGCGGTTCCCTGATTTAAAACTTGTGGACAAATATCTCTACAAAAGAACGAAATTTCGTGAACGAGAGGTGGATAGAGAAGATAACCCTTGGCGACTTTACGACCCCAAGGAATGTCGCAGTACGCTCTTAGAAAAACAACACTGTCCTCCTTCAAGTTCACATCCAGGTATAAACAAACTCTTAGAAAAGTTGAGGCGTATGTATTACTGGCCAAAAATGGTAACTGATGTTGTTAGGTTCGTTAAGAATTGTGAGATATGTAAAACTTCTAAGAGTCCTAACGCTATATTGAGGCCAGTGTCGCACCCTCGACCACCACCATTGCGACCATGGCAGGAGCTTCATATCGATTTTGTGGGTCCATTTCCCAGGTCTAAGGTAGGTAATACTCAAGCCCTGGTTATCTTAGATCAATTCTCAAAGTATGTTATTGTGAAGCCACTTAAAAGCGCCACTTCACAATCTGCTATTCAGACTCTCCAAAAAGAGGTTTTTGATTTATTTGGAGTACCAGAAAAAATACTGAGTGACAACGGTGCACAATTTACATCCAAAGAGTTTAAAGACTTTCTAAAGCTGTGGGGAATTAATCAAGTATTGACGGGATATTATTCTCCGCAAGCAAACGCTGCTGAAAGAGCCAATAGGACCATATTTACTGCAGTAAGAATGTATGTTGGACAAGATCATAGGGAGTGGGATAGGCATTTAGGATCAATTGCGTGTGCTCTAAGAAATGTGGTTCATGAATCCACTGGATTTAGCCCCTATTATCTGCTAATGGGTAGCCATATGGTTACACATGGAAGTGCATATGAACTGCTTAGAAGGCTTGATGGACTTTCCGGTGAGACACCTGAGACACTAGACAGACTAGACCACCTTCAGAAAATCAGAGACAGAACTTACAATTTGTTAAAAGCGGCACAAAAAAAACATGCTCGTGTATATAATCTACGTACTCGTCCAACCCAGTTTTCAGTAGGGCAGATAGTTTATAAGAGGAATTTCCATCAGAGCGATAAGTTCAAAAGATTCAGCGCTAAGCTTGCACCCAAGTTTTCCAAATGCCGCGTGGTAGAAAGGGTTGGAAATAGTCTATATGTACTTGAGGACATGAAGGGTAAGATTATAGGACGAGTTCATGGAAAGGATATGACCAGCTGAAGAAAGGAATAGGCCCGGCTTTAGAGCATGAGTTCTCAGGGTGTGAGCTGCCCCACGTTGTCTGTTTGTATTTCTCAATCATATCGTTCCTTAAAATGCTGAACATTTTAGACCGATCTGATTGTTTTGTAAAGAGGAATTTATGCCAAATCTTTTTATAATATTTTTTTTTTTTTTGAATATAACGACATCCTTTTTCAGGCTTTTCAAGATGGCGATGAAAATGAATGTGCTCGACAGCAGAGGTCGTAGTTAGTAGCTAGGGTCAAAATTAAGGAGGAAAATCTATAGTCAGTTTCCGCTTTCTCTGTACTTTCTTTTCTGCTTAGACCTTCATGGAGTAAAGTTAATCGGATTAGAATAATTCAATCCAAAGGCGTAAAGTTTCTTTAAATTAAGAATAGTTTTGTTTAAATTAAGAATATATAGATAATAAGGTAGGTAAGGTGCTGAAGTGTCGTGGCTAATTAGTCTAACAGAGAATTAATTTCTAGGTTTTCTAATTATAAGAATAACTTTGCATTTCGGTGCCTTGTCAAACACGTTTTTCTTGCTGGAGATCTGAGAGCAAACATCACATTTAGAATCGCTAAGGACCACCAATACAAATCTGTTGCAGTGAAGAAAATCACGAGCGCTCTTCGTCAAGTACAGAAATCGGTGTGCCTTCCACCTCATTCCACAGGAAGAAGGTGGAGAAGTGGTTACAAAGAGGTGTCAAGTCCAACCACGAGAGCACGGTTTGAGGCATACACACGTGTGATCCCCTGAGTCTCCTTATATCACCAGCCAAGTAAAGACATAGGTCATTTGCAACCATACATAAGTGACATAGTGTTAAAGTGCTAGTATCATAAAAAGAAAGAAATTTCAATATTGTCGTAACCTAAAAATTTGCTAAACTAAACTAAACTCGATTGAACAACATAAAAAGGGACATACATAATATACGGGTAGAATATATATAGATACATAAACAAAAAAAAAAAACAAAAAGTGTAATCTGTGTTTGCGAAGATCATATATGTGTCTTAAAATTAATGCTTCAAATCAAACAGCGAAGTGAGCTGCTCATCACCACTGATCCTGACATGTCACGACGGAGGGAAAACAGGTAAATTTGTTAACAACACTAAAACAAATCATACACATATAAATTTTTCGCTTCGCAAATAAATAAATGAAAACATACATATTATACATGTATACAAAGAGCATAAGAATAATACAGAATTGAATTAGGTACAAATCATTATATATATATTCTACAAAATATTGTCATTATATTTAAGATACAAGTGGGGTAATGAATTACAGAACCACATATTTAAGAGAGAGAGAAAATTTTAAATAAACCAATAATGTTCTAAAGTAAGAGGTGAAGTCAAACCAGTTTTGTTATCATTGCGCGAACTAACACCAGAGAACCAAACATCATAATGTAAGTAAATATCCCCCTATTATAGAGACATCATCTTCCCTCCTCTCACGGCACCCACGGAGGCTGAGCTAGACTCGGGTAATAAACAAGCAGGAGAGCTTGAGTGGGGGAGTGGAGGAGATGAGCTTCGGGGTTTGTAAGTGATATAATTTAGGAATGCTCTCCTCAAAGTTGCTTTGATATGCTTTCTATGTGGTGTCTTACTGGCCACCAGAGAGTATGTTACAAGGATTCACTGAAAGCCAATTCATTGTGCACCAATCATCGATCAAACCCAAGGATCTCTGCGCCAGAGAGCAGACAGTCCCAAGGTCTGAACCGACAGACAGAACAGCGACATCGTCCGCGTAGGCTTGTGTATAGGTTCGAGGAATATTGAGAGTCGTCAGCAGAGAGTCTACTACCATGCCCCATAAGAGGGGAGACAAAACACTCCCTTGAGGGCAGCCCCTGTTTACCCCTGTCATGACGCATTTGCCACAATCAGCTTCGGCAATCAACGTCCTGTGCATTAGCATTGCTTTAATCCACAACACCAATGTTTCATCTATGCCGTGATGTCTGGCTGCATTGCACATGCTATCAAAGGTCGCATTATCAAAATCACTCTCAATATCGACGAAAATACCCAACGTGTACTCCTTCCGATCAAGAGCACTTTCGATCCTACCAACGAGGTTCTGAAGCCCAGTCTCACAGGATTTTCCGAGCTCAACCAGACTCTCCAAGCTTTTCAGCAGGAAGGAAGATAGACTTATGGGTCTGAAACTTTTGGCGAGAGTATAGTCAGTCTTACCGATTTTTGGTATGAACATGACCTTAACCATACGCCAAAGGGAAGGTTTGTAGGCCAAGGCCAAGCTAGCGGTGAAAATTCTTTTCAACGTCGGCATCAGCTGACTAAAACCTTGTTTCAGCATAGCCGGGTAAATTCCATCCGGACCAGGTGACTTGAAACTGTCAAACGATGCGGTTGCATATTTGATAGCGTCATCCGTCACCACTCTGGATGCAATATACCAGCTACGCCGCGTGGAGTTTGTCAGTTCCGTAGTGGCCACCGTTGCCGGTACCACTGAAGAACGCGTAGTGACCTGATTTCCCGGGAAGTGAGTCTCCAGCAGAAGACTAAAAGTATCCGCCTTTGTCTCACTGTAGCTGCCATCAGATTTTTGGAGCGATTCCAGTTTACTTGGTCCGTCCCTTTTGAGGACTTTAACAAGCCTACTGGTTGCACTTAGTGATTCGACCTCCTCACAAAATTTCCTATAAGAGTCATTTTTCGATGTTCGAATTAGTCTCTTAAATTCTTTTTGTTTCGATCGATAGAGATTCCAGTCTTCTCCAAGTTGGTTTTTAAAGACCGATTTAGAAGCTTCCTGGTTTCTCTACGAATACACTGTAGTTCGGTGTTCCACCAAGGTACCGGTTTTCTACAGGAGTTTTTTGTAACTGGACACGCTTGTTCAAAACAACGGATAAGGACGCTGTTCAGATCCTGAGCAGACCTCTCTACCATTTGTATTGATCTTAATTTAAGTGGAACTTTAACAGAGTTGCCAAGTTCCCCCTAAACCGTGCCCAGTTCGTTTTTCTCGGATTTCTCCTCTCTTGCGAAGGCGAAACTTCACAGTAGATTTGAAATTCGATGTATCGGTGATCTGACAGAGTGCTATCTGGCGATACCCTCCAATTATTGATAGACTTGGAATGCCTGTTGGACAGAGTAATATCGATTACTTGCTGTCTTCTGGCTGTAACAAAAGTAGGTTGACAACCCACATTGTTGATGGTCAGATGATGATGATAGGATGAAGTCCAGAAGACGATCCCCACGTATATTACATTTGCTGCTGCCCCAAATAGAGTTTTGGGCATTAGCTTCACAACATAGGATAATACCAATCTTTTTGAACTCGCAGTACTCTATGAGCTCAACAACTGCCTTTGGTGGTGGAGGAGTTAGAGAGTCATAGGGAAAGTAAGCCTATCCAACGACAAAGGTTTCCCAATTGCCGTTTGCATGGTAAGATATTTGCAGACTTGAGTGGGGTTTATTCTCTTTTCGAGCTTGGGTCGCTTCTTGCTTTTCGGGTTAGCAGAAGACGAGGCAGTGCCCGATCCAAGGGGTTGGCTAGTTTCAGTTGTTGAGACCTCCACCGACCTGTTCCTTTTCAAAGGCACCGCCGAAGAGCTGAAAGATGTGCTAGCGCCTTTAGCAGATAAAGCATCTTTGCGACGCAGGTCCATCAGCTTTTTTCTTTTCCTCTTCCGCTGTCCCTCAGACAAGCGCAGCTCAAGGACCGTCTCATCAGGAGCTCGTTCAACCATGAAGGTATCCCGCGTCAGTAGCAGTGCAGTGAGCCACAGCTTGTCTCATGCTCAGTCTGCCGAGTGAATCGGACATAGAGCTGCATGAGTCGCATGTGGGTTCGGGTATGAATGTTGGGGCCTCCAGAATCCGTGCCCGGACGTTGTCGAGAAGACTACGGATGGATTATGGCTATTGCCATTACCACCTGGAGTAGACAGTTCCGTATGGTTCTCCATTCATATCGAGTTTTGAGTGTTAACCACTGGCTCCTGTGGGTGGGATTTACTGAGGATAGGCTAGCCGTTACCTCAAACCCAGGTGACCAATTTAATTTAACTTGGAACTTTTAATAAGAGACACACGAGTTATAGAACTGCTACCCATAGTCCCATTATAAAAGAGTGAAAATCAATAAACACATTGTAAGAATCGATATCAAGATAGAGCTATTAAATATATCTAACGATCAAAATGCATTAAGCAATATAAACAAAGAGTGCTGCCAAACCATCTAACTATAGAACACATTGTATCTATAATGACCAAGTTCATAATTTTAAACATAAATAACAAACGATCGGATCGGATAGAAAACAATGTATTTTTAATGGTCCACTTGTGTTTTCAAAGGTAAAAAGAAATACGAAGGTCAGCCTCAGCCATCATCAACAAAAATGATGTTCATCGCATGAACAGAGCTAGTGGGAAAGAATCATTAAAAAAATCATTTTAATTGTAGCGTGCATCGCGAAGATCATAATTGAGTTTAATAATAATTGTGCTGTGGAGTGTATTAAGGGCGGGGTCTTTGGGCTCAGTGGTTATTCCCATGGACTAGGTACTGAGCTGAAAGGGTTCGTAATTCGACCCGAAAAAAAAATGTTATTTCTCGAAGATAAACAAATCGCTGGGAAACTTTTTGAAGTAGATCAAGCTATTATAAAACAGTCTTCAATAAGGCATTTAACTGTAGTTCATGGAAAATGTGTAACTTGCAAACTTGTATAGGGAAGGACGCAATGTTTTAATCATTATATAATTGTCCAAAAATGTAATTCAAAAAGAGTCACTTCAAGGAGGACTACCCTATTTAAACATCGTATTTAAACATAATAAAATGTCCACTGTTTGGGGAAAAAAAAATATTTTAGATTGTATACCCTGTGAGGGGCCCTAGCCACGGCAGACAGAGTCAGACATACTCTAGTTCTATTAACTATTTAAAGAAAAAAAACGAATCTTGATACAGACTAATAAACTAACAATACGACGAAAGAAGTATAGAGCTGATGCAGGAAGAATGTCACTTGCACTTGGGTCTGCTTAAACATAAAGTAAGGCAGTAGTACTCTCAGTGTGCAAAACGTAAAAGGGCAGGCATAGTAACGAGCTCCAGACTGTAGTGTGTCGTAATTATTTTTAGTTGTGAAAGGCTAAAATAAAATCTATAATTTTGGCAGAGTTTCCATAGGACAACCCAGATCAGCCATAAAAATAGATATGCGTACCTTTTAATATGAAACGCTACGACGCGATCTAAATGCATAGGTGAAACGCAAAATTTGACAATAAGCTGCATGCTTCGTCCTGGTCACTGAATGAGTCAATATTTAAATATTCTGACCCACGCAACCATATCAAGTCATCTACTCACCCGAAGGAAACTAGTGACCACAACTTTCGAAATTATGGACAAATTTTAATCACATGCATTATATTTATTTGCATTAATAAATTTCATTGCCAATACGAAAGTGAACAGACTTCCTTTTAAAACAAAAAATAAAATCGCCTCATATTGCCCAAATTAAATAGCAACTGTTAAGAGAGTTCTGCGCCCAAGTACCGAGACTGGGCAAGGGCACATCTTTGGAATGAGCCTTAAAGATGCACGCAAAGACGGAAACTAGCGTTTTGGTGTCAGGTCCCATTGAATAACAGGCGCAAACTGCAATTGCCCGTTTTTATACTGAAATCTGTCAAGTGTATTGAATTATATAGAATCACAGATGGAGACATACTTTTCTAAATGTATTCTCATGAATGTGTTGACTCGAGGAATTGTTGAAGTTAAAGCTATAACTTCATTTCGCGGACATTCACATTCATTGGAAAGATTGATCAGTCCGGGTGGGGTGTGCTATATGCAACACCATCTAGGAGTGATAGATTTTTCAAATCCTTAAAAATAAATATGCCAAGGGCGACCGATTGTATTTAGTCCCAAAGCCTATAAATCACTGAGAATTGATAGAAGAAGAAGAAGAAAAAGAAAAAACTAATACGAAGTTGAGATTGACGTACAAGTAGAAATCGAAGACGAAGACAATGTCCAAGACAATGACGAAGACGAAATTTAACACGATGACGAAGACGAAATCGAGGTCGAAATCATAGTCAAAGACATAAATGCACTACTAGATGATAATGAGGGGGAATAATATTAAAAATACTGCCGTAATAGATCCTAAATTGTCAGACTACAAGGGGTAGACAAAAACAATAAATTGGTATGTCTGCTAACCAAAGATTAAAATACAACAAAATGAACCGAAGGACTAAAAAAATCCCGAAGGAATAAAAATTATGTTTTTGAGATTGATGATGTGAAAATGAAGGGGAAATGAACGAAATCTATAATTATGCCCCGAAATCCATATCAGTCTTTCCTCTCTGCAGTTCAGTAACAAGGAAACAACTGACAAATCCGACTGATTGAGAAAAATTAGTGGACTTGTTGAAATTTTTGAAAACAAATTCACACAAAATGTCCCTCCCCGCTGAAGACTTTGACATCAACGAAGCTCTCGTCCCATGAAGACGGAGAAGTTGGCTTATTTTCAGCCAATATATATTTCAAAGAAGAAGACTATTTGACATTGAATATAAAAATGTCTGTCGTTGATAAATGTTTAACAGAATCAAAAACGAATTAATCTGCCATGTTACTCTAAAAATTTAGTATTCCCACTCGAAGATCGAAAATTACTCGTCGATTTGTGGTATTCAGCAGAAAAATCCTGTTTTGTCAATAAAAGTGTAAAAAAAAACCAACATAACCACATAAAACATTTTTTAATACAACCATTTACTTTTAATAAGTCAAGGTTACAAATTTATATGCTGTTAACAGAGTGAGATATAACCACAGCCAAAACAAACACAATGAGCCATAATAACCATTTTTTATGTTCAAGCTTTCACAATAGCGAAATTTTCCATATAAAATTATCGATTGTGGCCGTTAAGATATTAAAGTTGTACGTTACAAGTTACAAGTAGAACATTTTGTAGGAATAAGATACAAATTTAAGTAACTGACTTTAAATTTTGCATCTAATTCTAAAAATAAAACAAATTAAGTAAAAAAAAAAACATCACATGAGTTATGAGAAAGTCAAGCTCTTCTTTTTTTAGCCCAATAAATTCAATTTCATTTACCAGCTTATTACTGGGTTTCCGCTTGTTGTTTTAAAATTGACAATTGCTGTATTTTGATGTCAATAAAAAAAATTCGCAAGTGGAAATAACGAAAAAATGGATTTTCATTGAATTGACTAACAGCGCTAACTTGTCAAAAACTGACAAGGAGATTCACATGACAAGTGCAAATAGATGAGTTGTCAAACAAAATGTCACTTTGTCATTAGTTGACAGCGCTGGTGAAAACAGCTTTTAACAAACTCACAAAGACATTTGTCCAAATTTCAGTGTCAATGAACTGACCAACGACAATGTCAAACTTTGTCAATAAAATGATAAGTGGAAACAAACATTAATGTACATATTAGCGCCGGCAATGGAGTGCGAATTAAGAAAAGGAATCGAAGTTCATAATTTATATTTTACTGACTATCCAAGCCTGTTCAAATAATTAATTATGTGGGGATGTAATACATTTTTATCTAAAAGAGAATGGGACCCGTGAAGGATACTTTGGCTCCATAATTCGAAATAATTCCCATGGTATTGCTTGGTATTATCCTAGGTGGTAAGTATGACTCGTTTAGAAAATATTTTATTTCGTACTTAATATGTCCATTGCGTGGTCCTTCAAGGACCTACCGCACCTCCCCATTTCACGCCTTTCAAAGAGGGCCATGAGGATTCAATTCCCGGTTAAGATGGAGGAATCTTTAAGAGTTTCAAGGGGAGGCAGAGACAAGCAAAAGATCCAGAGAAATATTTTTGATGTTAGACAAACAAGAAATGATTAGATTCCTTTAAATAACTACAGAATCAACGTCAGTTCTAGTACGGGAATTCCGAGGAGAAAAGAATATTGGTTGTCGAGAGCAAGAAAGGACAATCGTCCTGTTAATACTATTTGGAGTGTGATGGGCCAAATAATACCTAAATATAATTAAAATTCATTAACTAATAAAAAACACAGACTTATGTCAACAATATGACATATGCGAGCCTCCTACACATCTGAGCAATTTATTGCTACAGATGATGTATGTGGCCGGTGGGCCGAGTGGTACTTTCCATGGAATGAAATACTTCCCATGGTATTGCACGGTATTATCCTAGGTGCTGAGTATGACTCGTTTAGAAAATATTTTATTTCGTACTTATATGTCTACTGCATGGTCCTTTAAGGACCTAGCAACATACCTACAGTGAGGCTAACACAAAATAGGTTCCTCATTTCACGCCGCTCAAAGAGGACCATGAGGTTTGCTTGGGTATTTCTATTATAAAGTGTAAGTGATTAGATACAAAGAATTAAAGTTAGAATATAAATGCAAATTTCATGTTTTCAATTCAAAAGAAAACGAATCAAAGAGGGACAAACCAAACATTTTTTTCCAACTTCCAAATCGACTTAAAGCACTATTGCGAGTAAATGCTTAAGAATAAAATGAAAATCACACTCATTTTAAAATTCAATACGCGGCACTAATAATCCTATTCAGTGTCCAGGCCCCAGGGCCCAGGTTAACTTTTTCGAAATTACGATGGCGAAATTTTCCATATAAACCATTGTGACCGTTGAAATATTAAAATTTTATGTTAAACTTTATTATAAGGCCAAACACAAGAAGTATTTATCTCACAAATGGAGACGTACGTTTCTAAATGAACCCTCAATAATGTGGTGACCAATTTAATTTAACTTGGAATTTTTAATAAGAGACACACGAGTTATAGAACTGCTACCCATAGTCCCATTATAAAAGAGTGAAAATCAATAAACACATTGGAAGGATCGATATCAAGATAGAGCTATTAAATATGTCTAACGATCAAAATGCATTAAGCAATATAAACAAAGAGTGCTGCCAAACCATCTAACTATAGAACACATTGTATCTATAATGACCAAGTTCATAATTTCAAACAAAGGTAAATAACAAACGATCGGATCGGATAGAAAACAATCTATTTTTAATGGTTCACTTGTGTTTTTAAATCTAAAAAGAAATATGAAGGTCAGCCTCATCAACAAAAATGATGTTCATTGCATGAATAGAGCCAGTGGGAAAGAATCATTTAAAAAAAATCATTTTAATTGTAGCGTGCATCGCGAAGATCATAATCGAGTTTAATAATAATTGTGCTGTAGAGTGTATTCAGGGCGGGATCTTTGAGCTCTGTGGTTATTCCCATGGACTAGGTACTGAGCGGAAAGGGTTCGTTATTCGACCCGAAAAAAAAAGTTATTTCTCGAAGATAAACAAATCGCTCGGAAACTTTTTGAAGTAGACCAAGCTATTATGAAACAGTCTCCAATAAGGCATTTAACTGTAGTTCTTTTTCATGGAAAATATGTAACTTGCAAACTTGTATAGGGAAGGACGCAATGTTTTAATCATAATATAATTGTCCAAAAATGTAATTCAAAAAGAGTCACTTCAAGGAGGACTACCCTATTTAAACATCGTAGTTAAACATAATAAAATGTCCCCTCTTTGCGGAAAAAAATATTTTAGATTGTATACCCTGTGAGGGGCCCTAGCCACGGCAGATAGAGTCAGACCTACTCTATTTCTATTTGTTGGAGCAGAAATTATAATACGCATTAGATACTACATAATTGTAAATTCAAATCTCGCGCCAAAAAATGTATACTTATGGCCATAGTTTAATTATTTCAAAAAGCTGTAAAAATTAACGAACTTGTTTGTTAACAGTTGAACTTTTTTGTATAAATAGCTTGCCAAACAATAAACATTAAATCATTTTGTATAAATCGAACCCGTCAGTGGTAACTATTTTCGTTTTTATCTCGTCGCACGCTTTGATCTCGTCGTTCTACTCGGTGGCAGTGCAACAGCCACAACTTTCGTCGTCGTCATCAAACTGCAAGTGCAGCGCGGTCAATAACCCCTTGCGGTTAACCCAATAGAACTTTTGCCGTTCAAATTGCTAGCGTTTGGCATTCGGTCAAACGCATCAACTAGATTCCGTCTGTCCAATATCGTTTGGGAAAACAAGGAATCTCGGTTGACGTTCGGAATCTAATCCGTCCGTCCATTTTGGCGCCCAACGTAAAAAATCTCGTTTAATTTGCTTTGAAAAAAAAACTTAAATTTAAATAACATAAATTCAGTGCCGATACAAAGTGCAAGCATTATAGTGAAACGAACTAAGACAATAATTGAATTTCACTTATAGTGCAAGACAATATCGCCGCGCTTTCGGTTTCGGTTTCGGTTTCGGTTTAGAGAGTGCAAGTGTAGGTGGTGGAACTCCAGAAGCAGCAACACAAAAGGCATCCAGGAATCCAGGCATCCAGCGAAGGAAAGAACGCAGAGCAAGCAGAATACCAGAAGTACTTTTGGGCTAGCAAACGCCAAGAAATCAACGAATTGGGTAGATAAGTATATCACCCGCCAAGGTACGGTCATTGTCAAATTATATGAATGTGCGTTAAATAGAATTTACAAGTGGTCGCTCATCAAAACCATATTAAATCTACCTACATTTACCACCGCTATAAATACGCACCTTCAACATAATTTTGACTACATTCTGCATGCTTATTATTAAATTACAACATTTAATCTAATATTATATTGCTACGAACAACATATTACGTATTAAATCTAACAAATTCAAATAATCAAACGATTAATAGAAATTGCAAGCCGCTGTCGAATGCGCGCATTAGTGGTCGCTTAAAGAATCGCATTAGAATCCACAATTACGTTCTACTTGCATTCCAAGCACACACTCTCGCTACTCGCTTAAAAGCTCGAACTCAAATCAGAATTCTCTGTACTACGAGTATCCACCCAAGTACCACCCCACCACCGCCATACCATTGCTACATCACTGCACTTTCTTCTTTATTTCTCTCGCGGTCATCGTCTCTTTTCGTAATCGTTCGTTCGCAATCACAACCACTAAGCTAAGCATACGTCCGAGCCGTGCGTCATCGTAAAGCTCAGCCTACAACATTGGCTTTTCTTTCAGTGCACCGATACACATCTCGCCAAGACCAAATTTTTTGTTTTCGTCGTCGTCGCCGGAGAGGATGCTGCATAGATCAAATGCACTGAAAGAAAGCTTTCAAAATTCTTCGTTTTCATCGACTACGTGTTAACAAAAGTTAATACAAACAAATTATTATAGAAAATCAAATTATTTCTACAATCAAACGTTCGCTAAATGAACACTTATGAATAAGATAATTTAGCAATAATTATCCCAACTATAATTGAGATTTAGAACACAAATCTATAAACGTATTGCTGAAACCGGATTTGTCGGTAGCAAATTTATATAAAAGAGCGGCTGGTCGCATCATCATCGTTGCTCTCAATTCGCTTCAAATATCCGATCGCTTTTCTGTTATTAGTACGGATAGAGGATTTAAGTGGGAATTTTCTTCGTTTCCCTTCGCAATAGTTTTCGTTGGAAAAATCTAAATCTAAAATCTAATCTGGCTGTCTGTACTTTGGATTTCTCTTTATTTCGTTGTTATTGATAAAGTCAGAATGGCGGAAGAATATACGATAGAGGAATTAAGGCAAATGCGTTCATCCACAAAGGGAAGCATAACGCGCATAAAAACGTATGTGGAAGCCAATGCAAATACGCTTTCCTCCACAGAGCTTGAATGTCGACTTGGAATATTAGAATCTTATTTTAAACAAGTCCTAGCATACCAAACAAAAATCGAACGTTCTTCACCATTGGATACTGGTCGTGCAGAATTAGAGGAACAGTATATTTCGCTAAAAACTAAAATTCTTTCGCTATTGGGAAATAATAGGCGCTCCAGTGTAGTAGACACTACGATGGCTATGCCTAATTCTGTGAGTCATTTATCAAAACAACGTCTTCCAAAATTTACTGGAAGATATTCAGAGTATAAAGGCTTCATTGACGCATTTAAAAATCTGGTCGACAACGAATCGAGTCTTTCGAAAATCGAAAAATTTAGATATCTATTACAATGTCTGGATAAGCAAGCTCTGGATACAGTCAAGGCATTCCATCTAACTGAGGAAAATTATCCGAAAGCACTCGCTAAGTTAAAGGAGCGATATGACAACGACTGCCTTATATTCATGGAGTATATTGCAGAATTGTCTGATCTACTCAAGGTTCCAAAGGCTTCTGCAGTTCAACTGAGAAGTTTAGTAGACAACATTTCGGCGTTGTTCAGTTCACTGCTTTCAATTGGATCGCATGAAAATATATGCAATGCCATAATTATTTCAATAGCTCTTTCAAAAGTTGATCCGGAGACACAATCAAAATGGGACGAGCAATTAGATTATAGCAAATTGCCAACGTGGGATAAGTGCGCAAAAGTACTTGGAAAACGATGCCAATATTTGGAGGCACGAGACAGTAAGCAGTTGAGATCGGAGTCCAGTCAAAAATGGTCACAGAAACCAAAGCCACCATCGTCGTCGTCTCATCAACGTCCTCAGTCTTCATTTACAATAACTCAACGATCTTGCATTTTTTGTCAGGACCCCAGTCATGTTATTTCGAATTGTTTAAGCTTTAGTGGGTTGTCTGTTCCAGATCGTTTCTCAAGGGTTAAGAAATTAGGACTCTGTTTGAATTGTTTAAGGAAGGGTCACGGTGTTTCAAAATGTCCTTCCACTTATAGATGTAAACATTGCAAGCAATCGCATCACACCCTATTACATAGGACACAATCAAAAGATGATGGCAACAACTGCCACGAGGAGCCCTCAACTTCATCAGCGTCAAGCAACACTGCTTTAGAAAAAGAGCAAAAATCAAAGGCTCAAGTTATTTTGGCCACAGCAATTGTTTTAGTCAAGGATTCGACAGGCGGTTTTCAAATGGGAAGATTTTACTGAATTCGGGATCTCAAGTTAATTTTGTTAATGAGAAATTTGCTAAATCCCTTCATCTGCATAAACATAGGAAGAATGTAGATATCCTGGGAATTGGGGTTTCCGAAACGAAAGTTTATTTCGAAACACAAACAACCATTCGCTCTAGGTATACCAATTTTGAGGTTTCGTTAGAGTTCTTGGTCGCACCAGCTATTACAGGGTACCTACCAGCCGGAGTCGTCGCTGAATATTAGCAGTTGGAATCTTCCTACAAATTTGGAATTAGCTGACGAATTTTTCAACCAATCATCCAGAATTGATATGTTGCTAGGTGCAGAAGCATTCTTCGACCTACTCAAGGATGGCCAGGTCAAACTTGGACAAGGTCTTCCCACATTACAAAACACAGAGCTGGGATGGATAGTATCTGGGAGTTACAAATCGCAAATCAAATCCAATAAACAATCTTGTTTTAATAGTTCAAAGGATCACGCGCTGGAGGAATATGTGGAGAAATTTTGGGAGATAGAGGAGGTGCAAGGTCATCACTCCAATTGGACAGAAGAGCAGAAGGAATGTGAGGCACATTTCACGGACAATATTGAGGTTCTATCTACTGGCCGGTTAATGGTTCAACTTCCTATAAAAAAGGATCCCAGTTGTCTTGGATCGTCATACGACATAGCGTTTAGACGTTTCCTCTCACTTGAGCGTAGGTTAGCCAAAAACTCACTTCAGAAAGCACAGTATGTTAGTTTCTTGAAGGAGTATGAGACATTGGGCCATATGTCTGTAGTAAAAAACCCAAATCTTTCGGAACCTCACTATTATTTACCGCATCAATGCGTACTTCGACCCAATAGCACATCGACGAAGCTTAGGGTAGTTTTCGACGCATCGTGTTGCACGTCGTCGCAGATATCGCTAAATGGAATTCTCATGGTGGGTCCTACGATACAGGACGAACTTTTAATCATTTTACTTCGCTTTCGCCTCTATCAGTACGCTCTTACCGCAGACATCGTAAAGATGTATCGTCAGGTGCTGATACATCAATCGCATCGAAGATTTCAATATATTCTGTGGAGGGAAAGCGAGCAAACTCCGGTACAAACGTATCAACTTAATACCGTCACCTACGGCACTTCGTCTGCTCCTTTTTTGGCAATTCGCTGCCTCAAATACTTAGCAGAACAAAATCAAAACCAGTTTAAACTAGGAGCTAGTGTCCTTCAATCGGACTTTTATGTCGATGATATGTTGACTGGGGCAGATGACATAGATACACTGGTCCAAAAACAAGTAGAGGTCGTAAAGATTCTGAGGTCAGCAGGATTGGAATTATCCAAATGGAACAGCAATCATCACGATTTCGTTCAACAACAAGAAAACAAGGAGATTAAATTAACGGAGTCTAATCTCTCTAGTACTTTAGGAATAGCCTGGAATGCTCAAACGGATGAGTTCAGCTTTTCATACAACCCCAGTCGTTGCTATTCTAAGTATACCAAAAGGTCAATTTTATCGCTTTCGTCATCGCTTTTTGATCCAATGGGCTTGCTAAGTCCTATAATCATAACAGCAAAAATAATTCTGCAAAAATTGTGGATTGAGAAGTTGGAGTGGGATTCATCGATACCTGAAACCATTGATACTGAATGGCGTCAGTTTATGGTTGAGATGCACTCGTTGCAAAATGTCTCCATCCCTAGATTTGTCTTCATACAAGAAAGAAAAAGCTACCAAATCCACGGATTCGCCGACGCATCTATGAAAGCTTATGGTTGCTGCATATATTTAAGAAGCATAGATGAACAAGGGAAAGTCGAGACAAAACTTTTAGTCGCTAAGTCAAGGGTTGCGCCATCAAAGAGGAAACAGCTTCCTCGTTTAGAACTATGCGCTGCGCACCTTCTTTCTAAACTCTGGGAAAAAATACAACCGATTTTTAAAAACTTTAATGCTGAAATATACTTTTGGACCGATGCAGCCATCGTCCTGCACTGGATAAAAACGCATCCGTCAAAATTAAGTACTTTCGTAGGAAATAGGGTTTCTGAGATCCAAGAAATTACAAAAAACATTTCGTGGAAACACGTTCCAACACACGATAATCCCGCAGACATAGTCTAGCGTGGTTGTACGGTGGAAGAATTAAGGACATCCATTTGGTTTAAGGGGCCAGGATTCTTATCAAAAAGCAAAGAGATGTGGCCATCACTGGTTGATATTCAGCTTTCTTTAGATGAATCCAAAATGGAAATGAAGAAAACAGTGCTGATCTGTCAAAAATCAGAACCAAACTACTTTTTGGAAAAGGTAGTAGATCGATACAGTTCGTATTTAAAAATTCTCCGCTTCGTGGCATACCTACAGAGGTTCGTTGATTGGTTTGTCAGTCGATCCAAAAAGCAAACCTATCAGGACAACCATATTCTTACAGCGAAGGATTTGGAAAATGCATTGTTCAAGATCGTGAATCTTATTCAACACAGCGCTTTCTCGGAAGAAATCAACGCAATCAAAAACAACAAAAAACTCAAAGGACCAATAAAATGGTTGAATCCTTTCACGGAGGAAATACACGGGGTCCTTTTGTTGAAAGTAGGAGGAAGGTTGAAGCACGCCAATATTCCAGAGGAATGCAAGCATCCACTTCTACTTCCGAAGAACTGCAGTTTCACCAAAACTATTGTCAGGCATCTACATCTGGCAAACTACCACGCTGGTCCGAAAGCTTTAGTTGCTTTAGTCAGACAAAAATTCTGGATAGTGAACGCAAGGGATATCGCCCGGCAGACTGTTCGCCAGTGCCCCAGTTGCGTCCGATATCGACCGAAGTTGTTGCAGCAGGTGATGGGCAATTTGCCTTCAGAGAGGCTTACATCAGCGCGTCCGTTTCAATGTTGTGGAGTCGACTTCTGTGGTCCAATCTACACTTACCTCAAAATTCGTGGCAAAACTTCATATAAATCGTATGTGGCAGTTTTTGTTTGTTTTTCGTCGAAGGCTGTCCATTTAGAAGCCGTGTCTGATTTGTCTGCTGACGCTTTTATCGCGGCCCTGAAAAGGATGATAGGTCGTCGAGGTCTCCCAAGAGATATTCACTGCGATAACGCAACCAATTTCATTGGAGCACAGTCCAAACTTTTAGAGCTGCGAAATATGTTGTTCAAAAAATCTAACAAAGAAAAAATAAAAAATTTTTGTACTAATGCCAGCATAAATTTTCATTTTATACCCCCCAGGGCACCCCACTTTGGTGGGATTTGGGAAGCGTCCGTCAAGATAGCCAAGGGCCATCTGTACAGGAGTTTGGCAGGAGCCAAACTCACATTCGAAGAGCTAACAACAGCGTTGGTAGAGATCGAGGCCGTGATGAACTCAAGGCCGCTTACTCCAATGTCCTCTGATCCGAATGACGTCGAAGCACTTACTCCAGCACACCTACTCATCGGGTCATTGCTAAAGACAGTTGCAGAGCCAGCAGTGGAAGTTGCAGACATCAGCTACATCGAACGTTGGCGTCGAATAAACGCCGTGAAGACCCACTTTTGGCAGAGGTGGTCCAAGGAATACATCCACGAAATGCAGCAACGCACAAAGTGGACAGCGCCTAGTCCAAATCTATCCATTGGCACACTCGTCATCATCCATGAAGACAACTTCCCACCCCAAAAATGGCTTTTGGGAAGTGTCACAAACACCATCAAGGGACCAGATGGCATCGTCAGAGTCGCTGACGTGAAGACAACCCGTGGGGTATTCAGACGCCCCATCCGCAAGCTAGCAGCGATTCCGTCTTAAAAGAGAGTCCTTTCAAAGGGGGCGGAATGTTGGAGCAGAAATTATAATACGCATTAGATACTACATAATTGTAAATTCAAATCTCGCGCCAAAAAATGTATACTTATGGCCATAGTTTAATTATTTCAAAAAGCTGTAAAAATTAACGAACTTGTTTGTTAACAGTTGAACTTTTTTGTATAAATAGCTTGCCAAACAATAAACATTAAATCATTTTGTATAAATCGAACCCGTCAGTGGTAACTATTTTCGTTTTTATCTCGTCGCACGCTTTGATCTCGTCGTTCTACTCGGTGGCAGTGCAACAGCCACAACTTTCGTCGTCGTCATCAAACTGCAAGTGCAGCGCGGTCAATAACCCCTTGCGGTTAACCCAATAGAACTTTTGCCGTTCAAATTGCTAGCGTTTGGCATTCGGTCAAACGCATCAACTAGATTCCCTATGTCCAAACAAGGAATCTCGGTTGACGTTCGGAATCTAATCCGTCCGTCCACTATTAACTATTTAAAGCCAAAAACGAATCTTGAAACAGACTAATAAACTAACAATACGACGAAAGAAGTATAGAGCTAATGCAGGAAGAATGTCACTTGCACTTGGGTCTGCTTAAACATAAAGTGAGGCAGTAGTACTCTCAGTTCGCAAAACGTAAAAGGGCAGGCATAGTAACGAGCCCCAGACTGTAGTGTGTCGTACTTATTTTTACTTGTGAAAAGATAACATAAAATCTAAAATTTTGGCAGAGTTTCCATAGGACAACCCAGATCAGCCATACAAATAGATATACGTACCTTTTAATATGAAACGCTGCGACGCGATCTAAATGCATAGGTGAAACGCAAAATTTGCCAATAAGCTGCATGCTTCGTCCTGGTCACTGAATTAGTCAATGTTTAAATATCCTGACCCACGCAACCATATCAAGTCATCTACTCACTCTCGAAGGAAATTAGTGACCACAACTTTCGACATTATGGACAAATTTTAATCAGATGCATTATATTTATTTGCATTAATAAATTTCATTGGCAATACGAAAGTGAACAGGCCTCTTTTAATAAAAAAATTCGCCTCATATTGTCCAAAATTAAATAGCAACTGTTAAGAGAGTTCTGCGCCCAAGTACCGAGACTGGCCATGGGCACATATTTGGAAAGAGCCTAAAAGATGCACGCAAAGATGGAAGCCAGCATTTTGGTGTCAGGTCCCATTGAATAACACACCCAGAGAAAAAAAACGTAAAATCAAAGAAAACAACTTTAATATAAAGATTTTTCGGAATGATTTAGCTTCGAATACGAAAATTTTAAAATCAAAGTTCCATACTTTAAAAGGAATTCGATTCAACCAGGGATTTACGTTGAATATGGAATCGCAGTTCGATCAAATTCATCCATCTTGAAAACAATGGTACTCAATTTCAATGCAACCAAAATGCATCGTAGATTCAAATGCCCCTGACTTTAAAAATACTACAAATACATTTTGATATAATCATTATGCATTGCCCCATTTTGAAAATAGAATCTTTCAACTTTAATTTAACTTTGTTCAAGTATTGATTCAAAGTGAACAAATTTTGAACAAGTATTTTTTAACTTTAAGCTTACAATGATGCATCGTAGACCTTACTGCTTTCGAATTTGGAAATATGTATCACATTTAATATTTGGTAGGGACAACCATATTTGTTTGTAAAAAATTTATTTTATATTTAATAAATATATATAATTACATAAAATTCTTAAATTTATTTACTACAATTTCTTTTTTACTAATTTATCTCTACAACAAGTACATTTTTGGTTAAATAAAAAAATTTTATTTTGTTATTAGCTGAAATGAAATTATTTTTAATTAGTTTTTTGTTGGTATTTATGCACATAATTTTATTTTGAATACTTACCAAAGAGTTTAATTAAATCATCATATTGACACTTTTGAACTAGACTTTATTCAATAAAAGCTAAGATTTTTTTTTAAATCTACGTTCATCGATATTAAAAACAGTAACAGCAAAAATGATCTAGGTACTTGACTCGCTGTCACAAAACTAAAAAACTCCTGGATTGGATGGCGTCTTAAAATAACGTGCGTCTTAAAATTAACTATGCAATACTTTAAAAGTACGTAAATGACACTTTGAAACTTAATTTTGGACAAATATTAGTATGTTCCACTTTGAAAGTACGTTAAGAGTACATTAAATATTTCAAAATATGGTTTCAATGTAAAAGTGAACACGTTGCACTTTGAAACTAGGCTGCATTTATTTAAAATGGTATTGCCTATTCAAATGAAATATTTATCAACGTTAAATTAAATATGAATCATGGATTTTTGTTCAACTTAAAATCAAATGCGATCATATTAAATTTTACGTTGCATTTTTTCCCTCAGTGCAGGCACAGACTGCAATTGCCCGTTTTTATACTGAAATCTGAGAGTGTATTGAATTATATAGAATCACAGATGGAGACATGCATTCCTAAATGTATTCTCATAAATGTGTTGACTCGAGGAATTGTTGAAGTTAAAGCTATAACTTCATTTCGCGGACATTCACATTCATTGGAAAGATTGATCAATCTGGGTGGGGTATGCTATATGCAACACCATCTAGGAGTGATAGATTTTTCAAATCCTTAAAAATAAATATGCCAAGGGCGACCGATTGTATTTAGTCCCAAAGCCTATAAATCACTGAGAATTGATAGAAGAAGAAGAAGAAAAAGAAAAAACTAATACGAAGTTGAGATTGACGTACAAGTAGAAATCGAAGACGAAGACAATGTCCAAGACAATGACGAAGACGAAATTTAACACGATGACGAAGACGAAATCGAGGTCGAAATCATAGTCAAAGACATAAATGCACTACTAGATGATAATGAGGGGGAATAATATTAAAAATACTGCCGTAATAGATCCTAAATTGTCAGACTACAAGGGGTAGACAAAAACAATAAATTGGTATGTCTGCTAACCAAAGATTAAAATACAACAAAATGAACCGAAGGACTAAAAAAATCCCGAAGGAATAAAAATTATGTTTTTGAGATTGATGATGTGAAAATGAAGGGGAAATGAACGAAATCTATAATTATGCCCCGAAATCCATATCAGTCTTTCCTCTCTGCAGTTCAGTAACAAGGAAACAACTGACAAATCCGACTGATTAAGAAAAATTAGTGGACTTGTTGAAATTTTTGAAAACAAATTCACACAAAATGTCCCTCCCCACTGAAGACTTTGACATCAACGAAGCTCTCTTCCCATGAAGACGGAGAAGTTGGCTTATTTTCAGCCAATATATATTTCAAAGAAGAAGACTATTTGACATTGAATATAAAAATGTCTGTCGTTGATAAATGTTTAACAGAATCAAAAACGAATTAATCTGCCATGTTACTCTAAAAATTTAGTATTCCCACTCGAAGGTCGAAAATTACTCGTCGATTTGTGGTATTCAGCAGAAAAATCCTGTTTTGTCAATAAAAGTGTAAAAAAAAACCAACATAACCACATAAAACATTTTTTAATACAACCATTTACTTTTAATAAGTCAAGGTTACAAATTTATATGCTGTTAACAGAGTGAGATATAACCACAGCCAAAACAAACACAATGAGCCATAATAACCATTTTTTATGTTCAAGCTTTCACAATAGCGAAATTTCATTCATTCATTCATTTTCAATGGTCCGCTTGTCCATTAAGTGGGTCGCGGGTGTAGGTTGCTCAAGTGGACCCTCCACAGCTCTCGATCCTCCGCCATCGACTCTAAATCATCAAGGGCAATCCCCATACGGGTAGAGGAGAGATTATGAATTTGATCTAACCATCTCATCCTGGGTCTACCTAGGGGACGCCTGCCCGATGGTACGGATTCCATAGCACGTCGTGGAATCCTTGTCGGGGACATGCGTTTAACATGCCCAAACCACCGAAGCATGGATCGCTCCGTCCGGAGAAGTAGCTGCTCGACATTGAGTTCCTCACGTATTCTAGTATTTCTGATGCGATCTCTACGGGTCACACCAGCAATACAACGGAGAAATCTCATTTCGGCAGCTTGTATTCGCGATCTTATTCTTTCGGTCATTACCCAAACCTCATGACCATAGGTAAGAGTTGGAACAAACACCGAATTAAAGACTGACAACTTAGCTTTGACACCAAGTTCAGTCCTCCTGATAACAGAATGACCAAGCTGTCTCAAAATCGATCCAGCCTGACCAATCCTACAGGAAAACTCGGCATTGCTCCTTCCATCACTCGTGAATAAGACCCCGAGATACTTAAACTTCTCCACCTGTTTCAATGGGACTCCACTAACATGCAGAGTGCATTGAACAGGCGTTCTAGAGACGACCATCACTTCAGATTTGTTCACATTTACCTTCATCTCAGCTTCAATACAAACGGCTACAAACCGATCGAGTGCGCGCTGAAGTTCAGTCTGAGAGGACCCAAGGATGACCAAGTCATCAGCGAAGAGCAAATGACTTATCCTCAGATCTCCCAATTCGAAACGTTCTTCGCCAAGACTGCGCTGTAACATCCAGTCCATATAAGTAATGAAAAGGAGAGGAGACAAGACGCACCCCTGGCGAAGTCCAACGCCCACGGTGAAAGGTATTGATTTAATGCCGTTTACCCGAACACAGCTTTTACAGTTTGTGTAAAGAGATTGAATGGCTCTCAAGAGAGAACCATCAATTCCATACTCCTGTAATACACTCCAGAGTTTCCTCGAGGGACTCGGTCATATGCTTTCTCCAAATCTACGAAGCAAGCGTAAACAGGTGTAGCATACTCCCAAGCCTTCTCAAGTACCATTCTGAGAGTGAATAACTGGTCGGTTGTGCTTCTGCCGGGACGAAAGCCGCACTGCTCATCTCCTAATCGTGCCTCGACCACAGCTCTGTAACGCGTTTCCAGCACCTTGGCAAAGACTTTTCCGGGGAGACTTAAAAGTGATATACCCCTGTAATTGGAGCAATCCCTTTTATCCCCTTTCTTGAAAAGGGGCACAATCACCCCAATCTGCCAATCGCTGGGAGTTTCGCCGCATTCCCAGGCCACTTTAATGACACGAGAGAGCCATTTGACTCCCTCTTCACCTAAGGCCTTTAGCATTTCTGGCCGGATTTCATCCACTCCGGCAGATTTGCCAGCTTTTAGCGAATTGATCGCAAAAATGACTTACTCTACCGTGGGACTATTTTCCGCCCTGCTTAAGGCGATGGATGTGTCATCCTCAATGCCCCGGATTGGATTGAGCAATTCGGAAAAGTGCTCGCTCCATCTGCGCAAGATGTCCTCCTCATTAGAAAGAAGTGTACCATCTTTGGATTTGACTCCTTCGATAATGTTCCACTTCCTTCCTCTAAGACGGCGGATGGTCTGCCAGAACACATTGCTTGCAGATCTGTGATCACGGTCCAATTTTTCGCCGAACTCCTTCCAAGACTGTTCTTTGGCTGCTTTAACAGCCAATTTGCAAGTTCTTCGCGCCTCAATGTACCGGTTTCGAGAAGGAGAGTCCCCCAAGTGAATCCACGCCTTGAAAGCCTTCTTCTTCTCTCTGATAGCTTCTTGAACTCCGGGGGTTTTAAACCACGCAGTTCTTTTCTCACCACCAGCCGCCACACCGAGCCGCTTCACTCCGCAAACATGTCCTGCAGAGCGAAATTTTCCATATAAAATTATCGATTGTGGCCGTTAAGATATTAAAGTTGTACGTTACAAGTTACAAGTAGAACATTTTGTAGGAATAAGATACAAATTTAAGTAACTGACTTTAAATTTTGCATCTAATTCTAAAAATAAAACAAATAAAGTAAAAAAAAAACATCACATGAGTTATGAGTAAGTCAAGCTCTTCTTTTTGTAGCCCTATAAATTCAATTTCATTTACCAGCTTATTAGTGGGTTTCCGCTTGTTGTTTTAAAATTGACAATTGATGTATTTTTATGTCAATAAAAAAAATTCGCAAGTGAAAATAACGAAAAAATGAATTTTCATTGAATTGACTAACAGCGCTAACTTGTCAAAAACTGACAAGGAGATTCACATGACAAGTGCAAATAGATGATGAGTTGTCAAACAAAATGTCACTTTGTCATTAGTTGACAGCGCTGGTGAAAACAGCTTCTAGCAAAATCACAAAGACATTTATCCAAATTTCATTGTCAATGAACTGACCAACGAGTTTTTGCCCAATAATTGGCATAAATAGAAATGAACTGACAGTGGTGTCGTTCAATGACAAAAACGTTCAATGTCAAATTTTGTCAATAAAATGACAAGTGGAAACAAACATTAATGTACATATTAGCGTCGGCAATGGAGTGCGAACTAAGAAAAGGAATGGAAGTTCTATTCCTGATTAAGATGGAGCAATCAACGTGAGTTCTAGTAGGGGAATTCCCAGGAGAAAACAATCTTGGTTGTCAAGAGCAAGAAAGGACAATTGTCCTGTTAATACTATTTGGAGTGTGATAGGCCAAATAATAGCTAAATATCATTAAAAAACACAGACTTCCGTCAACAATATGACATCTGTGAGACTCCTACACATCTGAGCAATTTATTGCTACAGATGATGTATGTGGCCGGTGGGCCGAGTGCTACTTTCCATGTAATGAAATACTTCCCATGGTATTGCATGGTATTATCCTAGGTGCTGAGTATGACTCGTTTAGAAAATATTTTATTTCGTACTTATATGTGTATTGCATGGTCCTTTAAGGACCTGGCAACATGCCTACAGTGAGGCTAACACAAAATTGGCTCCTCATTTCACGCCGCTCAAAGAGGACCATGAGGTTTCCTTGGGTATTTCTATTATAAAGTGTAAGTGATTAGATAGAAAGTGGTAAAGTCAGAATAAAAATGCAGATTTCATGTTTTCATTTCAAAAGAAAACGAATCAAAAAGGGACAAACCAAAAATGTTGTTACAACTTCCAAATCGACTTAAAGCACGATTGCGAGTAAATGTTTAAGAATAAAATGAAAATCACACTCATTTTAAAATTCAATACGCGGCACTAATAATCTTATTCAGTGTCCAAGCCCCAGGGCCCAGGTAAACTTTTTCGAAGTCACAATGGCGAAATTTTCCATATAAACCATTGTGACGACGAAAATGCATTAAGCAATATAAACAAAGAGTGCTGCCAAAGCATCTAACTATAGAACACATTGTATCTATAATGACCAAGTTCATAATTTCAAACAAAGATAAATAACAAACGATCGGATCGGATAGAAAACAATCTATTTTTAATGGTTCACTTGTGTTTTTAAATCTAAAAAGAAATATGAAGGTCAGCCTCAGCCATCATCAACAAAAATGATGTGCATTGCATGAATAGAGCCAGTGGGAAAGAATCATTTAAAAAAAAATTTTATTGTAGCGTGCATCGCGAAGATCATAATCGAGTTTAATAATAATTGTGCTGTAGAGTGTATTCAGGGCGGGATCTTTGAGCTCTGTGGTTATTCCCATGGACTAGGTACTGAGCGGAAAGGGTTCGTAATTCGACCCGAAAAAAAAGTTATTTCTCGAAGATAAACAAATCGCTCGGAAACTTTTTGAAGTAGACCAAGCTATTATAAAATAGTCTCCAATAAGGCATTTAACTGTAGTTATTTTTCATGGAAAATATGTAACTTGCAAACTTGTATAGGGAAGGACGCAATGTTTTAATCATAATATAATTGTCCAAAAATGTAATTCAAAAAGAGTCACTTCAAGGAGGACTACCCTATTTAAACATCGTAGTTAAACATAATAAAATGTCCCCTCTTTGGGGAAAAAAAAATATTTTAGATTGTATACCCTGTGAGGGGCCCTAGCCACGGCAGATAGAGTCAGACCTACTCTATTTCTATTAACTATTTAAAGCCAAAAAACGAATCTTGAAACAGACTAATAAACCAACAATACGACGAAAGAAGTATAGAGCTAATGCAGGAAGAATGTCACTTGCACTTGGGTCTGCTTAAACATAAAGTGAGGCAGTAGTACTCTCAGTTCGCAAAACGTAAAAGGGCAGGCATAGTAACGAGCCCCAGACTGTAGTGTGTCGTACTTATTTTTACTTCTGAAAAGTTAACATAAAATCTATAATTTTGGCAGAGTTTCCATAGGACAACCCAGATCAGCCATACAAATAGATATACGTACCTTTTAATATGAAACGCTGCGACGCGATCTAAATGCATAGGTGAAACGCAAAATTTGCCAATAAGCTGCATGCTTCGTCCTGGGCACTGAATTAGTCAATGTTTAAATATCCTGACCCACGCAACCATATCAAGGTATCTACTCACTCTCGAAGGAAATTAGTGACCACAACTTTCGACATTATGGACAAATTTTAATCAGATGCATTATATTTATTTGCATTAATAAATTTCATTGGCAATACGAAAGTGAACAGGCCTCTTTTAATAAATAGCAACTGTTAAGAGAGTTCTGCGCCCAAGTACCGAGACTGGCCATGGGCACATATTTGGAAAGAGCCTAAAAGATGCACGCAAAGACGGAAGACAGCATTTTGGTGTCAGGTCCCATTGAATAACATGGCACAGACTGCAATTGCCCGTTTTTATACTGAAATCTGAGAGTGTATTGAATTATATAGAATCACAGATGGAGACATACATTCCTAAATGTAGATATTCTCATGAATGTGTTGACTCGAGGAATTGTTGAAGTTAAAGCTATAACTTAATTTCGCGGACATTCACATTCATTGGAAAGATTGATCCATCTGGGTGGGGTGTGCTATATGCAACACCATCTAGGAGTGATAGATTTTTCAAATCCTTAAAAATAAATATGCCAAGGGCGACCGATTGTATTTAGTCCCAAAGCCTATAAATCACTGAGAATTGATAGAAGAAGAAGAAGAAAAAGAAAAAACTAATACGAAGTTGAGATTGACGTACAAGTAGAAATCGAAGACGATACAATGTCCAAGACAATGACGAAGACGAAATTTAAGACGATGACGAAGACGAAATCGAGGTCGAAATCATATCATAGTCAAAGACATAAATGCACTACTACATGATAATGAGGGGGAATATTATTAAAAATACTGCCGTAATAGATCCTAAATTGTCAGAATACAAGGGGTAGACAAAAACAACAAATTGGTATGTCTGCTAACCAAAGATTAAAATACAACAAAATGAACCGATGGACTGAAAGTCTTAAAAAATCCCGAAGGAATAAAAATTATTTTTTTGAGATTGATGATGTGAAAATGAACGGGAAATGAACGGAATCTATAATTAACGTTCAGTTATGCCCCGAAATCCATGTCAGTCTTTCCTCTCTGCAGTTCAGTAACAAGGAAACAACTGACAAATCCGACTGATTGAGAAAAATTAGTGGACTTGTTGAAATTTTTGAAAACAAATTCACACAAAATGTCCTTCCCCGCTGAAGACTTTGACATCAACGAAGCTCTCGTCCCATGAAGACGGAGAAGTTGGCTTATTTTCAGCCAATATATATTTCAAAGAAGAAGACTATTTGACATTGAATATAAAAATGTCTGTCGTTGATAAGAGTTTAACCGAATCAAAAACGAATTAATCTGCCATGTTACTCTAAAAATTGAGTATTCCCACTCGAAGGTCGAAAATCACTCGTCGATTTGTGGTATTCAGCAGAAAAATCCTGTTTTGTCAATAAAAGTGTAAAAAAAACCAACATAACCACATAAAACATTTTTTAATACAACCATTTACTTTCAATAAGCCAAGGCTACAAATATATATGCTGTTAACAGAGTGAGATATAACCACAGCCAAAACAAACACAATGAGCGGTACTAATAACCATTTTTTATGTTCAAGCTTTCACAATAGCGAAATTTTCCATATAAAATTAACGATTGTAGCCGTTAAGATATTAAGGTTGTACGTTACAATTTACAAGTAGAACATTTTGTAGGAATAAGATACAAATTTAAGTAACTGACTTTAAATTTTGCATCTAACTCTAAAAATAAAACAAATCAAGTAAAAAAAAACATCACGCGAGTTATGAGTAAGTCAAGCTCTTCTTTTTTTAGCCCAATAAATTCTATTTCATTTACCAGCTTATTAGTGGGTTTCCGCTTGTTGTTTTAAAATTGACAATTGATGTATTTTTATGTCAATAAAAAAAATTCGCAAGTGAAAATAACGAAAAAATGAATTTTCATTGAATTGACTAACAGCACTAACTTGTCAAAAACTGACAAGGAGATTCAGATGACAATTGCAAATAGATGAGTTGTCAAACAAAATGTCACTTTGTCATTAGTTGACAGCGCTGGTGAAAACAGCTTCTAGCAAACTCACAAAGACATTTGTCCAAATTTCATTGTCAATGAACTGACCAAGGAGTTTTTGCCCAATAATTGGCATAAATAGAAATGAACTAACAGTGGTGTCGTTCAATGACAAAAACGTTCAATGTCAAACTTTGTCAATAAAATGACAAGTGGAAACAAACATTAATGTACATATTAGCGTCGGCAATGGAGTGCGAACTAAGAAAAGGAATGGAAGTTCATAATTTATATTCAACTGACTATCCAAGCCTATTTCCACAAATGCTGCCTGTTCAAATAATTAATTATGTAGGTATGTAATATATTTTTATCTAAAAGAGAATGGGACCCGTAACGGATACTTTAGCTCCATAATTCGAAATTATTCCCATGGTATTGCATGTTATTATCCTAGGTTCTGAGTATGACTCGTTTAGAAAATATTTTATTTCGTACTTAATATGTCCATTGCGTGGTTCTTTAAGGACCCATCGCACTATCAACATACAGTGAGGTTTACATAAAACAGGTTCCCCATTTCACGCCTCTCAAAGAGGGCCATGAGGATTCTATTCCTGATTAAGATGGAGCAATCAACGTGAGTTCTAGTAGGGGAATTCCCAGGAGAAAACAATCTTGGTTGTCAAGAGCAAGAAAGGACAATTGTCCTGTTAGTACTATTTGGAGTGTGATGGGCCAAATAATAGCTAAATATAATTAAAATTCATTAATTAATAAAAAACACAGACTTATGTCAACAATATGACATATGTGAGCCTCCTACACATCTGAGCAATTTATTGCTACAGATGATATATGTGGCCGGTGGGCCGAGTGGTACTTTCCATGGAATGAAATACTTCCCATGGTATTGCATGGTATTATCCTAGGTGCTGAGTATGACTCGTTTAAAAAATATTTTATTTCGTACTTAATATGTCTATTGCATGGTCCTTTAATGACTTATCGCACTAGCAACATACAGTAAGGTTTACACAAAATAGGCCCCTCATTTCACGCCTCTCAAAGAGGACCATGAGGATTCTATTCCCGATTAAGATGAAGCAATCAACGTGAGTTCTAGTAGGGGAATTCCCAAGAGAAAATAATCTGGGTTGTCAAGAGCAAGAAATAGTTAATACTATTTGGAGTGTGATGGGCCAAATAATAGCTAAATATAATTAAAATTCATTAATTAATAAAAAACACAGACTTCCGTCAACAATATGACATCTGTGAGACTCCTACATATCTGAGCAATTTATTGCTATAGATGATGTATGTGGCCGGTGGGCCGAGTGCTACTTTCCATGTAATGAAATACTTCCCATGGTATTGCATGGTATTATCCTAGGTGCTGAGTATGACTCGTTTAGAAAATATTTTACTTCGTACTTATATGTCTATTGCATGGTTCTTTAAGGACCTAGCAACATACCTACAGTGAGGCTAACACGAAATTGGCTCCTCATTTCACGCCGCTCAAAGAGGACCATGAGGTTTCCTTGGGTATTTCTATTATAAAGTGTAAGTGATTAGATACAAAGTGGTAAAGTTAGAATAGAAATGCAGATTTCATGTTTTCATTTCAAAAGAAAACGAATCAAAAAGGGACAAACCAAAAATGTTGTTCCAACTTCCAAATCGACTTAAAGCACGATTGCGAGTAAATGTTTAGGAATAAAATGAAAATCACACTCATTTTAAAATTCAATACGCGGCACTAATAATCTTATTCAGTGTCCAAGCCCCAAGGCCCAGATAAACTTTTTCGAAGTCACAATGGCGAAATTTTCCATATAAACCATTGTGACCGTTGAAATATTAAAATGTTATGTTAAACATTATTATAAGGCCCAAACACAAGAAGTATTCATCTCACAAATGGAGACGTACGTTTCTAAATAAACCCTCAATAATGCGGTGACCAATTTAATTTGACTTGGAACTTTTAATAAGAGACACACGAGTTATAGAACTGCTACCCATAGTCCCATTATAAAAGAGTGAAAATCAATAAACACATTGTAAGAATCGATACCAAGATAGAGCTATTAAATATGTCTAACGATCAAAATGCATTAAGCAATATAAACAAAGAGTGCTGCCAAACCATTTAACTATAGAACACATTGTATCTATAATGACCAAGTTAATACTTTCAAACAAAGATAAATAACAAACGATCGGATCGGATAGAAAACAATCTATTTTTAATGGTTCACTTGTGTTTTTAAATCTAAAAAGAAATATGAAGGTCAGCCTCAGCCATCATCAACAGAAATTATGTGCATTGCATGAATAGAGCCAGTGGGAAAGAATCATTTAAAAAAAATTTTAATTGTAGCGTGCATCGCGAAGATCATAATCGAGTTTAATAATAATTGTGCTGTATAGTGTATTCAGGGCGGGATCTTTGAGCTCAGTGGTTATTCCCATGGACTAGGTACTGAGCTGAAAGTGTTCGTAATTCGACCCGAAAAAAAAAATTTTATTTCTCGAAGATAAACAAATCGCTCGGAAACTTTTTGAAGTAGATCAAGCAATTATAAAACAGTCTCTAATAAGGCATTTAACTGTAGTTCTTTTTCATGGAAAATATGTAACTTGCAAACTTGTATAGGGAAGGACGCAATGTTTTAATCATAATATAATTGTCCAAAAATGTAATTCAAAAAGAGTCACTTCAAGGAGGACTACCCTATTTAAACATCGTAGTTAAACATAATAAAATGTCCCCTCTTTGGAAAAAAAAAAATATTTTAGATTGTATACCCTGTGAGGGGCCCTAGCCACGGCAGATAGAGTCAGACCTACTCTAGTTCTATTAACTATTTAAAGCCAAAAAACGAATCTTGAAACAGACTAATAAACTAACAATACGACGAAAGAAGTATAGAGCTGATGCAGGAAGAATGTCACTTGCACTTGTGTCTGCTTAAACATAAAGTGAGGCAGTAGTACTCTCAGTTTGCAAAACGTAAAAGGGCAGGCATAGTAACGAGCCCCAGACTGTAGTGTGTCGTACTTATTTTTACTTGTGAAAAGCTAACATAAAATCTATAATTTTGGCAGAGTTTCCATAGGACAACCCAGATCAGCCATACAAATAGATATACGTACCTTTTAATATGAAACGCTGCGACGCGATCTAAATGCATAGGTGAAACGCAAAATTTGCCAATAAGCTGCATTCGTCGTCCTCTTCACTGAATTAGTCAATGTTTAAATATCCTGACCCACGCAACCATATCAAGTCATCTACTCACTCTCGAAGGAAATTAGTGACCACAACTTTCGACATTATGGACAAATTTTAATCAGATGCATTATATTTATTTGCATTAATAAATTTCATTGGCAATACGAAAGTGAACAGGCCTCTTTTAATAAAAAAAATCGCCTCATATTGTCCAAAACTAAATAGCAACTGTTAAGAGAGTTCTGCGCCCAAGTACCGAGACTGGCCATGGGCACATATTTGGAAAGAGCCTAAAAGATGCACGCAAAGACGGAAGCCAGCATTTTGGTGTCAGGTCCCATTGAATAACCGGGCACAGACTGCAATTGCCCGTTTTTATACTGAAATCTGAGAGTGTATTGAATTATATAGAATCACAGATGGAGACATACATTCCTAAATGTATTCTCATGAATGTGTTGACTCGAGGAATTGTTGAAGTTAAAGCTATAACTTCATTTCGCGGACATTCACATTCATTGGAAAGATTGATCAATCTGGGTGGGGTGTGCTATATGCAACACCATCTAGTAGTGATAGATTTTTCAAATCCTTAAAAATAAATATGCCAAGGGCGACCGATTGTATTTAGTCCCAAAGCCTATAAATCACTGAGAATTGATAGAAGAAGAAGAAGAAAAAGAAAAAACTAATACGAAGTTGAGATTGACGTACAAGTAGAAATCGAAGACGAAGACAATGTCCAAGACAATGACGAAGACGAAATTTAACACGATGACGAAGACGAAATCGAGGCCGAAATCATAGTCAAAGCCATAAATGCACTACTAGATGATAATGAGGGGGAATAATATTAAAAATACTGCCGTAATAGATCCTAAATTGTCAGACTACAAGGGGTAGACAAAAACAATAAATTGGTATGTCTGCTAACCTAAGATTAAAATACAACAAAATGAACCGAAGGACTAAAAAAATCCCGAAGGAATAAAAATTATGTTTTTGAGATTGATGATGTGAAAATGAAGGGGAAATGAACGAAATCTATAATTATGCCCCGAAATCCATATCAGTCTTTCCTCTCTGCAGTTCAGTAACAAGGAAACAACTGACAAATCCGACGGATTGAGAAAAATTATTGGACTTGTTGAAATTTTTGAAAACAAATTCACACAAAATGTCCCTCCCCGCTGAAGACTTTGACATCAACGAAGCTCTCGTCCCATGAAGACGGAGAAGTTGGCTTATTTTCAGCCAATATATATTTCAAAGAAGAAGACTATCACCCCTATTATGGTTATCAAATATCAATTAATTGATAAACGATAACCTCTATCAATCAGTTGATAAATTGGTATTATGAGTGTCAATTGATAAATTTTACTTCAATTGTGAATACTGAACAAAATACTATTGTGAATGGCATTCAATTTGACGTTTATCGTTTATTATTTTGCTCTGTCGCCTTTTGTTGTGGTTGGTTTAAAAAATGTAAGTATTTTGTATTAAATAAATTTGGCAATTTCCTTTAGACTATTTTGTTCTTTTAGGACTAGAATTGTTAGCAACAAACGACAAATCGAGAGATTGGTGGAGTTAATGGAGGAAAATGCAGATGTCGCAAAAGGAATCTGCACAAAGCCGGTCCTAACCAAAAAATGGGATGAAATCGCTGTGGAACTAAACAGCTTAGGACCACCACAGCGGGACTCAACTAAGTGGCAAAGAGTGAGTATTCTAATGTAAAACAATAATTTGATTATTTTGTTAAAATAACTATTCAAAATGTTAGGTATGGGCTGACTTTAAATGCAAAATCAAGAAGAAAGTGTCTCAAAACAAAATTGAATTGACAGCAACTGGTGGTGGGCCAAATAAATTACAGCGACTGAGTGACGCCGAAGAAGCAGTAAGTCGTCTAATGCATTTTCCTGCATGTGTTGATCCGCCTGGAATTGAATTTGGGTTAGAATTAACAAATAATATATCTGAAGATAATGAAGATGATCCTGAAGAAGTAGTCAGAGTGCAATCGCCGAGGCCCACTCGCACAAACATATCATGGAAGGAAAAAAATGAAAATCAACGAGTTGTCCTTCTAGAAAACCAGACGTCGGCGCAGGAAAAGTTCTACAATAGCATGATCAGTATCATGAGTGGTGTTCAACAAAATTTGATAAATTTGGAAAAAAGTGCTCGTGACATAGAGTATTATGCCAAAAAAACATATAATTTAAAAAAAGAAAAATCAAGTGCGGTGCTTAAAATTAAAAAAGAAAAGTTTGAGCTATATAAACAAAATATAAAAAACAAAGAAAATGATAGAAAACTCAAACTAAAATTAAAAATCCAACTGTTGGAAATTGAACAAGCTAAACAAAAAGTTACTATGGATTTGGATATATAACTTTTTCCAGTTTGATTTTTTTATTTTCTCTTTTGTTTTGTTTTGAAGTCATTTTTGCTAGCTTTTAAGTTAACCTGAATTTTGTGATATGAATTTTGTTAGTTTTTGTTTTTGTTCGAGTTTATGAAAAGATTAAAAAGACTGTTATACTTTTTATTTTTGTTATATATTATTTTTGTTGATGGTCGTTCGTTTTACATAAACCTTGCAATTGCATCCCTAATTCGGCTGCCATCAGTGAATGTGGAGTTTGAGGAATCATCGAAAACATCATGGTTTTCAATAACATTGTCGGTTTCTTCTTCTTCGACTTCAAAATTTTCCAATCTGAATTTAACACAAATGTTATGAAGAGCTGCACATGCGTTTATTATTTGGGTCGCTTTTTTTGCAGTGTAATGTAGTTCTCGCGCTTGTAATAAGCATCTAAATCTGCTTTTTAATAGTCCAATAGTGCGTTCTATAATATTTCGGCCCTGCGCATGCTTTCTATTAAACGTTGATTCCAAGGAACTTTCTGCAGCATTCCGATATGGCGTCAGCAGATACGGTGATAGAGGATATCCTCCGTCTCCTAAAATATTTGTTTTATAATTTATACAAATGAACTGAACTGTTTTTTTTTTTACCAAGAATGCGAAAGTCAGTTCTTCCATTACGATAGTCTTCTTCTATCTTCACTTTTAATTGTGACATATTCCATATATTAGCATCATGTGAGGATCCTGGATGTTTTGCATTTATATATCTGATGCACATTAAGTGATCACAAACCTAAATATAAAATCGAAATAATAATAATTGTCTATTGCACCACAGAGAAAACTTACAAGCATTGCATTTATACTATAAAATCCCTTTCTGTTATAATACACATGTCGAAGATCTTTATTCGGACCGATTATTTTAACGTGTGTTCCATCTATAGCACCTATTACATTTGGGATTCCACTTTTTTCAAAGAAGTATATTTTTGCCAGACGTTCTTCTTCTTGAGTATATGTGAATTTTATCCATTTGGGGCAAATGTGCCTTTCCAAAACATTGAGTATTTCTTTAAGAACAACAGACACCGTTGGCTGCGCCATGCCTATGTTAAAATCATTCCCAACGCTCAGTTGATAACTTCCTTGAGCAAAGAATTTTAGTGCTGCTGCTAATTTAAGTATATTTGGGATGGATTGTTGTCTTTTCATGAGTTTCAGTCTGTCGTCAATATCGGTCAATACTTCTAAGAAGGCTTGTTTCGAAAGACGAAAGTTTCGTATAAATCTAAATAACCAAAACACATTATCTCTATATTCTCTATATAGGTATAGGTATATAAAACAAAGTGGAAAGAACGGTTTCCCTCTGTCGCCCGTAATTTTCAACCGATTTTGTTGATTTTTTTTTAAATGTCGGTAATTACGGTGAAGCTGGCGGGGGTTCAGCTAGTGCGCTTATAAAATTTGGAAAATGTATAACCTACATATGTTCCTCCAATTCGAGAGGGTTTGAAGCATCCCGTAATATCCTGCGTCTGATGGTTTGTTCAAGTACATTTTCTTCCTCAACTCCAAAAAACAATTCTACCGAAGACATTTCGATTTTAAAATGGGGTTTTAAAAAAAAAAACAAGAAATTATTTGTATTTTGTACCACTTAGATATATTTGATAGATTTGTCAATGAAGAATTTATAACAGAAAGAAAATTTGATAGATATCAACATTTTTGACAACCATAATACCAAGTTTGTCAGTAGAACTATTCACAATAGATCTTAAATCTGCATTCAATTCACATTTTATCAAACATATTGATAATTGATAACGATAATACCGATTCTTTAATTTTGTTGATACTAGTCAACTATCGTATTGATATTTGACAACCGTAATAGGGGTGTATTTGACATTGAATATAAAAATGTCTGTCGTTGATAAATGTTTAACAGAATCAAAAACGAATTAATCTGCCATGTTACTCTAAAAATTTAGTATTCCCACTCGAAGGTCGAAAATTACTCGTCGATTTGTGGTATTCAGCAGAAAAATCCTGTTTTGTCAATAAAAGTGTAAAAAAAACCAACATAACCACATAAAACATTTTTTAATACAACCATTTACTTTTAATAAGTCAAGGTTACAAATTTATATGCTGTTAACAGAGTGAGATATAACAGAGTGAGATAAACAAGCCAAAACAAACACAATGAGCCATAATAACCATTTTTTATGTTCAAGCTTTCACAATAGCGAAATTTTCCATATAAAATTATCGATTGTGGCCGTTAAGATATTAAAGTTGTACGTTACAAGTTACAAGTAGAACATTTTGTAGGAATAAGATACAAATTTAAGTAACTGACTTTAAATTTTGCATCTAATTCTAAAAATAAAACAAATTAAGTAAAAAAAAAAACATCACATGAGTTATGAGTAAGTCAAGCTCTTCTTTTTGTAGCCCAATAAATTCAATTTCATTTACCAGCTTATTAGTGGGTTTCCGCTTGTTGTTTTAAAATTGACAATTGATGTCAATAAAAAAAATTCGCAAGCGAAAATAACGAAAAAATGAATTTTCATTGAATTGACTAACAGCGCTAACTTGTCAAAAACTGACAAGGAGATTTACATGACAAGTGCAAATAGATGATGAGTTGTCAAAAAAAATGTCACTTTGTCATTAGTTGACAGCGCTGGTGAAAACAGCTTCTAGCAAAATCACAAAGACATTTATCCAAATTTCATTGTCAATGAACTGACCAACGAGTTTTTGCCCAATAATTGGCATAAATAGAAATGAACTGACAGTGGTGTCGTTCAATGACAAAAACGTTAAATGTCAAATTTTGTCAATAAAATGACAAGTGGAAACAAACATTAATGTACATATTAGCGTCGGCAATGGAGTGCGAACTAAGAAAAGGAATGGAAGTTCTATTCCTGATTAAGATGGAGCAATCAACGTGAGTTCTATTAGGGGAATTCCCAGGAGAAAACAATCTTGGTTGTCAAGAGCAAGAAAGGACAATTGTCCTGTTAATACTATTTGGAGTGTGATAGGCCAAATAATAGCTAAATATAATTAAAAAACACAGACTTCCGTCAACAATATGACATCTGTGAGACTCCTACACATCTGAGCAATTTATTGCTACAGATGATGTATGTGGCCGGTGGGCCGAGTGCTACTTTCCATGTAATGAAATACTTCCCATGGTATTGCATGGTATTATCCTAGGTGCTGAGTATGACTCGTTTAGAAAATATTTTATTTCGTACTTATATGTGTATTGCATGGTCCTTTAAGGACCTGGCAACATGCCTACAGTGAGGCTAACACAAAATTGGCTCCTCATTTCACGCCGCTCAAAGAGGACCATGAGGTTTCCTTGGGTATTTCTATTATAAAGTGTAAGTGATTAGATAGAAAGTGGTAAAGTCAGAATAAAAATGCAGATTTCATGTTTTCATTTCAAAAGAAAACGAATCAAAAAGGGACAAACCAAAAATGTTGTTACAACTTCCAAATCGACTTAAAGCACGATTGCGAGTAAATGTTTAAGAATAAAATGAAAATCACACTCATTTTAAAATTCAATACGCGGCACTAATAATCTTATTCAGTGTCCAAGCCCCAGGGCCCAGGTAAACTTTTTCGAAGTCACAATGGCGAAATTTTCCATATAAACCATTGTGACGATGAAAATGCATTAAGCAATATAAACAAAGAGTGCTGCCAAAGCATCTAACTATAGAACACATTGTATCTATAATGACCAAGTTCATAATTTCAAACAAAGATAAATAACAAACGATCGGATCGGATAGAAAACAATCTATTTTTAATGGTTCACTTGTGTTTTTAAATCTAAAAAGAAATATGAAGGTCAGCCTCAGCCATCATCAACAAAAATGATGTGCATTGCATGAATAGAGCCAGTGGGAAAGAATCATTTAAAAAAAAAATTTTATTGTAGCGTGCATCGCGAAGATCATAATCGAGTTTAATAATAATTGTGCTGTAGAGTGTATTCAGGGCGGGGTCTTTGAGCTCTGTGGTTATTCCCATGGACTAGGTACTGAGCGGAAAGGGTTCGTAATTCGACCCGAAAAAAAAGTTATTTCTCGAAGATAAACAAATCGCTCGGAAACTTTTTGAAGTAGACCAAGCTATTATAAAATAGTCTCCAATAAGGCATTTAACTGTAGTTATTTTTCATGGAAAATATGTAACTTGCAAACTTGTATAGGGAAGGACGCAATGTTTTAATCATAATATAATTGTCCAAAAATGTAATTCAAAAAGAGTCACTTCAAGGAGGACTACCCTATTTAAAAATCGTAGTTAAACATAATAAAATGTCCCCTCTTTGGGGAAAAAAAAATATTTTAGATTGTATACCCTGTGAGGGGCCCTAGCCACGGCAGATAGAGTCAGACCTACTCTATTTCTATTAACTATTTAAAGCCAAAAAACGAATCTTGAAACAGACTAATAAACCAACAATACGACGAAAGAAGTATAGAGCTAATGCAGGAAGAATGTCACTTGCACTTGGGTCTGCTTAAACATAAAGTGAGGCAGTAGTACTCTCAGTTCGCAAAACGTAAAAGGGCAGGCATAGTAACGAGCCCCAGACTGTAGTGTGTCGTACTTATTTTTACTTGTGAAAAGCTAACATAAAATCTATAATTTTGGCAGAGTTTCCATAGGACAACCCAGATCAGCCATACAAATAGATATACGTACCTTTTAATATGAAACGCTGCGACGCGATCTAAATGCATAGGTGAAACGCAAAATTTGCCAATAAGCTGCATGCTTCGTCCTGGGCACTGAATTAGTCAATGTTTAAATATCCTGACCCACGCAACCATATCAAGTCATCTACTCACTCTCGAAGGAAATTAGTGACCACAACTTTCGACATTATGGACAAATTTTAATCAGATGCATTATATTTATTTGCATTAATAAATTTCATTGGCAATACGAAAGTGAACAGGCCTCTTTTAATAAAAAAAATCGCCTCATATTGTCCAAAATTAAATAGCAACTGAGAGTTATGCGCCCAAGTACCGAGACTGGCCATGGGCACATATTTGGAAAGAGCCTAAAAGATGCACGCAAAGACGGAAGCCAGCATTTTGGTGTCAGGTCCCATTGAATAACACACCCAGAGAAAAAAAACGTAAAATCAAAGAAAACAACTTTAATATAAAGATTTTTCGGAATGATTTAGCTTCGAATACGAAAATTTTAAAATCAAAGTGACATAACATGAATTCAAATCGTTTCCATACTTTAAAAGGAATTCGATTCAACCAGGGATTTACGTTGATTTGATATGGAATCGCAGTTCGATCAAATTCATCCATCTTGAAAACAATCCCAAGTAGAAATTGTTGGTTACACTTCATGCGCTGTTACTACAATACGGAAACTTTACCTTGACGGTCAAATTGTGTTTAACTTATCAAAGTGCAATCTGTTTCTCTTATGGGATGGAACGGTGATCAAGTGGGGAATTAGTTTGAGATATTTATACGCCTATTTTGTGAAGCACACATTATGGTATATTTGGCAATGATTTGCAACCGAAATTTAACTGAATTTTTACAGTGGTTAGTCCGTCACAGTGTTCACAATGTTAACAGTACCTGGACCACACAATTCGGTCACAAGGTGTGTTGTAAAAAACAAATGAAGCTGTCAAATTTGTTTTAATGTGTTTGTAAAATGAGTGGCAAAAATAAAATACAATACACACTTATATAAAGTCTTTATACAAACACAACCAGATACAAATAAAACATAATACACATCGCCTTCTTCCTTTTAATGGGAAAATACTTAAACAAATATGGTGCGTGGAAAATAGAAGTGAAATACTAATTGAATATAAATTGTATATTTTCGTATCCGCAGGCAAAATATTTAAACGGAAATAAGTTTTACCACGAATATGAATAAGTTATAGTGGCAAAAACTCACGCGCTCAAGAAATATTGAACATTTACATATTCAATTTTATTTTCAGATTATTTTAATTTGTTCTCGGGGCATCGAACATGATTTTAAAAGAATTAAGATATTATTAAAGGCATTATCGGCTATATTTCTATATTAAAACTATGTATATTTACGTAATAAAGAAGTTTCAAATTATATTTGTGAAATTATCTCATTAAAAATGAATGGCAATGCAAATGATTGAAGATGGCGATTTGTTTGTGCATTATAACACATATGCGTTTCCTTTGGTAGGGGCAAGGGGTACCTACATGTACTCCGTAATACTTAAAAGAAATGGTCTTAAGCATTTATTATTAGAAATAAAACCATGGATGCCAATATTTTACCAAAGTTATTAAAAACTTATTTTTATACCCTCCACAGGAAGGTATACGTATATTCCACTTTGTCATTCCATTTGTCTCCCCACGAGACCTTATAATAATCTGAGCCATGTCTGTCTGTCGTTCTGCGTCTGTCTGTTTGTTTTGTCTGTCTGTCTGTGTCTGTCTCTGTTTTGTCTGTCTGTCTGTTTGTTTTGTCTGTCTGTCTGTCCGTAATACTTAATACTTAAATACTTACTTTGTTTTGTCTGTCTGTCCGTAATACTTAATACCTAAATACTTACTTTGTTTTGTCTGTCTGTCCGTAATACTTAATACCTAAATACTTACTTTGTTTAGTCTGTCTGTCTGTCCGTAATACTTAATACTTAAATACTTACTTTGTTTTGTCTGTCTGTCCGTAATACTTAATACCTAAATACTTACTTTGCTTTGTCTGTCTGTCTGTCTGTTTTGTCTGTCTGTCTGTTTGTTTAGTCTGTCTGTCTGTCCGTAATACTTAATACTTAAATACTTACTTTGTTTTGTCTGTCTGTCCGTAATACTTAATACCTAAATACTTACTTTGTTTTGTCTGTCTGTCTGTCCGTAATACTTAATACTTAAATACTTACTTTGTTTTGTCTGTCTGTTTTGTCTGTCTGTCCGTAATACTTAATACTTAAATACTTACTCTGCTTTATCAGTCTGTTTTTTTTTTCTGTCCCCCTATAAACTCTACGCCTATGTCCTGAACAATGACATATGTTAAAAAGTAAATGTTGCATATGAGTGCGTGCAAAAATAAAATCCTCCACAGTTCGCGCATTTTGTTTACTGTCTGTCTGTCTGTCTGGCTTTTGTGCGTTGCGTGTACATCATCAATAGTTTTTGAAACATTTTTAAAATAATAATAATATTAAAACAGTAAACCAGTAACAAATAGTGAAACACATAAAACGAAAACATGGTTTTTAAAATTGGTACAACTGTGGAATCCGATGGGAGTATTGCAGTAATTGCGGTTCCAGCTGGTTGGGAGCGCGGTGGCATATTATACTGGCCACAACATTTAAAAGAGCAAAAGCTGAACAAACTAAGAAGGGATCCTGCGTCTATTCCGGAAGAAAGTAGTTGGTTGCAACAAAGTTTTAACGTGAAAGCTACAGCGAAGGATTTTTCAGCTGCGTGTAAAATGGAAAAGGTATTGTCCGCATTGGATGATACTGAGGCTGAAGAAGATTATTTGGCACAAAATAAACTAAAAAGATCACGGCCAGGATACTTCCAACAACAAGAGGAAATTGAAAACTATGATGAGCTATTTGATGACCAGTGTTCATCTATCATCAAGCGCAGTGCAGCACACAATTTGAATTCCAAAGCCGAAATTGAACAGTGTACAACACTATATATCGAGGAGCAGCCAATATCTGATGAAGCTATGGATGTCAGCCATCAATCCATCATACAATTTGAAGATAGCCAAAATATTGTTGCTGACAATTTGCAAAATACAATCCCTATAGCCGAATGCAACCACATGGAGGAATTATGTGAATTGAATACAGAAATACTAAAAAGTCCGCAATTGGAATCAACTCTGGTAAGTATCAGTATCAAACTGTAATATATTTTTCCAATATTCTATTGTGAAATGTATTAAATGAACTTTTTATTCAACAGATTGCAAAGCTAACATCAATTGCGGGAACTTCTGGCATAAAAACTGCAAGTAAAGTGGGGCTGAAAATTGTCTATAGCGTCATTTCACAAGAGCTCCTTACAAACTATTCGTGGATTGGTCGTTCAGGTGCAGGGAGAGATGGCAAAACGCCCTTTATGAAATATGGTGCAATTGTTTCATTATTTTAAAAAGTAATATCAAAGGCCGACAATAGATTTAGCACTGTAGAATGTGAAAACTTTTTTAAGCAAAACATTCTTAAACACAGTACCATGAGACTTGCGCGCAAAAGGTAAGTTAAATTTATGACGCAATCGATTAATTTATCCTTATCTGAAATGTTATAATTTCTTGTAGAAAAGCTATCGGTCCAGAGTCAAACAACACCATGCAGCCAAGTTCCGATGATTTCCATCTTTTCAGAAGCGAAGATACAAGTAGCGACAATACCTAAAGCCAAAAACCGAATACTTACCTACGTGCTACGTAATCTGCCTGTATTAACAATGACATAAGTTTAGAAATAAAAGATATGAAGTGATTAGTTTTACGATTTTTGAAAATATTTATTTATGATTAAAAAATACTTCTAATTTCTACAATTTCATTTTGTTTAGTCATAAACCACTTGTCTTTAACATTCCTTTTCAGTACAAATCCGTTAGATATCTGCAAGTAGTAATAAATTGTTTGAAATCGTGAATCATTTGACTTGTGTTCCATTTTAACGAAAGGAATATTAGAAACATTTGGTTCAGATACACATGTTAATTTTGAAAGCTCAATCATTCGTTTCGCTACTTGTGCTAAAGGACGTCCTTAACTACATGGCATAAAATCTTGAAGTTCATCTACGAATTCTAATAGGTAATCTTGAAGTTTTGGCTTAGAGTCCCCTGAGTAAATTCCAATTACCAGCGGCTGCATCATAGGTTTCTCCTCAACCGTGCACAATATTGGCCAAAATTCTTTCTTGGAACTTTTTTCAATTGGTAATCCGTCGATATTAAAATTGAGTTGAATACTAATTGATTCACTAATACCGCAGAATAAATTTAGTAAACCACTTTTAAGTCCATTATGCCAGTACTCTCCACTTTCCATTGGAATTATTTTTACTGCAGCTGCAGTTTTTAGTAGAGTCTTGCTGCATTTTGGTAAATAATTAAAAGCTGGGGAACGACGTAATAGTTTTAGTAGACTGGACAAAGAAGTATGACTAATTCTATTAAGTAAAGACCAATCCTTCAGTTCACCCATGAAAGATATTTTACTTCCAAAATGTTCTTGCTCGTCAGCCTCTGAATCACTGGGCATTTCATTTTCCACAGCTTCACAAGGGTCAATGTTAGGATCAGAAGCTGGAGCACGTATTGTTTCAGCATATTCACTTTCACTATTCATTAATGATACACATTCTGGGGGACGCAGTACATTTTCAATTTCTGGTTGTGCTTTTCCAGTCTGATGATTGAATTGTAAATATGAGGACACTTTATTGAGTAATTTCTCCGAATTTTCTCTACGTTGCAGGAACTGCAATTTAGTAGTGGTGGAAGTAACATTCAACTATTTTAGTTAGGTATTAGTGTCACCTTGTTCAATAGTTATTTCGGCAGTATGTGTGGAGTGGATATTGTGTGCAAATAAAAACCAGAAGATACTTAGGCATATTGTGGTGACATTCCGAGGTCATAATTCAGACTGTATGTAGTTTATTCGTGTGGCAACATTGAATAGCAACTTACCAGTTTTTGTGACTTTAGTTTTGTCACTTTGGAGTAATCTTAAAGTCACAAGATTTACTGAAATGTTACCATAAGGGACATATGTATCTTTAATACACGTAATAGTAACAAATTTGTCAAATAGTTCCCATTTTCACAGTAATGTCTTTATCTACTCAAAGCAGAGTCGAAAATACCATATGGTGACCATAATTTAAATTAAATTTGCATCAAAGTCACAAATTTCTACTTGGGATGGTACTCAATTTCAATGCAACCAAAATGCATCGTAGATTCAAATGCCCCTGACTTTAAAAATACTACAAATACATTTTGATATAATCATTATGCATTGCCCCATTTTGAAAATAGAATGTTTCAACTTTAATTTAACTTTGTTCAAGTATTGATTCAAAGTGAACAAATTTTGAACAAGTATTTTTTAACTTTAAGCTTACAATGATGCATCGTAGACCTTACTGCTTTCGAATTTGGAAATATGTATCACATTTAATATTTGGTAGGGACAACCATATTTGTTTGTAAAAAATTTATTTTATATTTAATAAATATATATAATTACATAAAATTCTTAAATTTATTTACTACAATTTCTTTTTTACTAATTTATCTCTACAACAAGTACATTTTTGGTTAAATAAAAAAATTTTATTTTGTTATTAGCTGAAATGAAATTATTTTTAATTAGTTTTTTGTTGGTATTTATGCACATAATTTTATTTTGAATACTTACCAAAGAGTTTAATTAAATCATCATATTGACACTTTTGAACTAGACTTTATTCAATAAAAGCTAAGATTTTTTTTTAAATCTACGTTCATCGATATTAAAAACAGTAACAGCAAAAATGATCTAGGTACTTGACTCGCTGTCACAAAACTAAAAAACTCCTGGATTGGATGGCGTCTTAAAATAACGTGCGTCTTAAAATTAACTATGCAATACTTTAAAAGTACGTAAATGACACTTTGAAACTTAATTTTGGACAAATATTAGTATGTTCCACTTTGAAAGTACGTTAAGAGTACATTAAATATTTCAAAATATGGTTTCAATGTAAAAGTGAACACGTTGCACTTTGAAACTAGGCTGCATTTATTTAAAATGGTATTGCCTATTCAAATGAAATATTTATCAACGTTAAATTAAATATGAATCATGGATTTTTGTTCAACTTAAAATCAAATGCGATCATATTAAATTTTACGTTGCATTTTTTCCCTCAGTGCGGGCACAGACTGCAATTGCCCGTTTTTATACTGAAATCTGAGAGTGTTTTGAATTATATAGAATCACAGATGGAGACATACATTCCTAAATGTATTCTCATGAATGTGTTGACTCGAGGAATTGTTGAAGTTAAAGCTATAACTTCATTTCGCGGACATTCACATTCATTGGAAAGATTGATCCATCTGGTGGGGTGTGCTATATGCAACACCATCTAGGAGTGATAGATTTTTCAAATCCTTAAAAATAAATATGCCAAGGGCGACCGATTGTATTTAGTCCCAAAGCCTATAAATCAACTGCGAATTGATAGAAGAAGAAGAAGAAAAAGAAAAAACTAATACGAAGTTGAGATTGACGTACAAGTAGAAATCGAAGACGAAGACAATGACGAAGACGAAATTTAAGACGATGATGAAGACGAAATCGAGGTCGAAATCATATCATAGTCAAAGACATAAATGCACTACTACATGATAATGAGGGGGAATAATATTAAAAATACTGCCGTAATAGATCCTAAATTGTCAGAATACAAGGGGTAGACAAAAACAACAAATTGGTATGTCTGCTAACCAAAGATTAAAATACAACAAAATGAACCGATGGACTGAAAGTCTTAAAAAATCCCGAAGGAATAAAAATTATTTTTTTGAGATTGATGATGTGAAAATGAACGGGAAATGAACGGAATCTATAATTAACGTTCAGTTATGCCCCGAAATCCATGTCAGTCTTTTCTCTCCGCAGTTCAGTAACAAGGAAACAACTGACAAATCCGACTGATTGAGAAAAATTAGTGGACTTGTTGAAATTTTTGAAAACAAATTCACACAAAATGTCCTTCCCCGCTGAAGACTTTGACATCAACGAAGCTCTCGTCCCATGAAGACGGAGAAGTTGGCTTATTTTCAGCCAATATATATTTCAAAGAAGAAGACTATTTGACATTGAATATAAAAATGTCAGTCGTTGATAAAAGTTTAACGAATTAATCTGCCATGTTACTCTAAAAATTGAGTATTCTCACTCGAAGGTCGAAAATTACTCCTCGATTTGTGGTATTCAGCAGAAAAATCCTGTTTTGTCAATAAAAGTGTAAAAAAAAACAACATAACCACATAAAACATTTTTTACTGTAACCATTTACTTTCAATAAGCCAAGGTTACAAATATAAATGCTGTTAACAGAGTGAGATATAACCACAGTTCAAGCTTTCACAATAACAAGATTTTCCATATAAAATTATCGATTGTGGCCGTTAAAATATTCAGTTTGAATGTTACAAGTTACAAGTAGAACATTTTGTAGGAATAAGATACAAATTTAAGTAACTGATTTTAAATTTTGCTTCTAATTCTAAAAATAAAACAAATCAAGTAAAAAAAACATCACGCGAGTTATGAGTAAGTCAAGCTCTTCTTTTTTTAGCCCAATAAATTCTATTTCATTTACCAGCTTATTAGTGGGTTTCCGCTTGTTGTTTTAAGATTGCCAATTGATGTATTTTTATGTCAATAAAAAAAATTCGCAAGTGAAAATAACGAAAAAATGAATTTTCATTGAATTGACTAACAGCACTAACTTGCCAAAAACTGACAAGGAGATTCAGATGACAATTGCAAATAGATGAGTTGTCAAACAAAATGTCACTTTGTCATTAGTTGACAGCGCTGGTGAAAACAGCTTCTAGCAAACTCACAAAGACATTTGTCCAAATTTCATTGTCAATGAACTGACCAAGGAGTTTTTGCCCAATAATTGGCATAAATAGAAATGAACTGACAGTGGTGTCGTTCAATGACAAAAACGTTCAATGTCAAACTTTGTCAATAAAATGACAAGCGGAAACAAACATTAATGTACATTAGCGTCGGCAATGGAGTGCGAACTAAGAAAAGGAATGGAAGTTCATAATTTATATTCAACTGACTATCCAAGCCTATTTCCACAAATGCTGCCTGTTCAAATAATTAATTATGTAGGTATGTAATATATTTTTATCTAAAAGAGAATGGGACCCGTAACGGATACTTTAGCTCCATAATTCGAAATTATTCCCATGGTATTGCATGGTATTATCCTAGGTTCTGAGTATGACTCGTTTAGAAAATATTTTATTTCGTACTTAATATGTCCATTGCGTGGTCCTTTAAGGACCCATCGCACTATCAACATACAGTGAGGTTTACATAAAACAGGTTCCCCATTTCACGCCTCTCAAAGAGGGCCATGAGGATTCTATTCCTGATTAAGATGGAGCAATCAACGTGAGTTCTAGTAGGGGAATTCCCAGGAGAAAACAATCTTGGTTGTCAAGAGCAAGAAAGGACAATTGTCCTGTTAGTACTATTTGGAGTGTGATGGGCCAAATAATAGCTAAATATAATTAAAATTCATTAATTAATAAAAAACACAGACTTATGTCAACAATATGACATATGTGAGCCTCCTACACATCTGAGCAATTTATTGCTACAGATGATGTATGTGGCCGGTGGGCCGAGTGGTACTTTCCATGGAATGAAATACTTCCCATGGTATTGCATGGTATTATCCTAGGTTCTGAGTATGACTCGTTTAAAAAATATTTTATTTCGTACTTAATATGTCTATTGCATGGTCCTTTAATGACTTATCGCACTAGCAACATACAGTAAGGTTTAAACAAAATAGGCCCCCCATTTCACGCCTCTCAAAGAGGACCATGAGGATTCTATTCCCGATTAAGATGAAGCAATCAACGTGAGTTCTAGTAGGGGAATTCCCAAGAGAAAACAATCTGGGTTGTCAAGAGCAAGAAATAGTTAATACTATTTGGAGTGTGATGGGCCAAATAATAGCTAAATATAATTAAAATTCATTAATTAATAAAAAACACAGACTTCCGTCAACAATATGACATCTGTGAGACTCCTACATATCTGAGCAATTTATTGCTACAGATGATGTATGTGGCCGGTGGGCCGAGTGCTACTTTCCATGTAATGAAATACTTCCCATGGTATTGCATGGTATTATCCTAGGTGCTGAGTATGACTCGTTTAGAAAATATTTTACTTCGTACTTATATGTCTATTGCATGGTTCTTTAAGGACCTAGCAACATACCTACAGTGAGGCTAACACGAAATTGGCTCCTCATTTCACGCCGCTCAAAGAGTACCATGAGGTTTCCTTGGGTATTTCTATTATAAAGTGTAAGTGATTAGATACAAAGTGGTAAAGTTAGAATAGAAATGCAGATTTCATGTTTTCATTTCAAAAGAAAACGAATCAAAAAGGGACAAACCAAAAATGTTGTTCCAACTTCCAAATCGACTTAAAGCACGATTGCGAGTAAATGTTTAGGAATAAAATGAAAATCACACCCATTTTAAAATTCAATACGCGGCACTAATAATCTTATTCAGTGTCCAAGCCCCAGGGCCCAGGTAAACTTTTTCGAAGTCACAATGGCAAAATTTTCCATATAAACCATTGTGACCGTTGAAATATTAAAATGTTATGTTAAACATTATTATAAGGCCCAAACACAAGAAGTATTCATCTCACAAATGGAGACGTACGTTTCTAAATAAACCCTCAATAATGCGGTGACCAATTTAATTTGACTTGGAACTTTTAATAAGAGACACACGAGTTATAGAACTGCTACCCATAGACCCATTATAAAAGAGTGAAAATCAATAAACACATTGTAAGAATCGATACCAAGATAGAGCTATTAAATATGTCTAACCATCAAAATGCATTAAGCAATATAAACAAAGAGTGCTGCCAAACCATCTAACTATAGAACACATTGTATCTATAATGACCAAGTTCATAATTTCAAACAAAGATAAATAACAAACGATCGGATCGGATAGAAAACAATCTATTTTTAATGGTTCACTTGTGTTTTTAAATCTAAAAAGAAATATGAAGGTCAGCCTCAGCCATCATCAACAGAAATGATGTGCATTGCATGAATAGAGCCAGTGGGAAAGAATCATTTAAAAAAATTTTTAATTGTAGCGTGCATCGCGAAGATCATAATCGAGTTTAATAATAATTGTGCTGTAGAGTGTATTAAGGGCGGGGTCTTTGAGCTCAGTGGTTATTCCCATGGACTAGGTACTGAGCTGAAAGTGTTCGTAATTCGACCCGAAAAAAAGAATGTTATTTCTCGAAGATAAACAAATCGATCGGAAACTTTTTGAAGTAGATCAAGCAATTATAAAACAGTCTCTAATAAGGCATTTAACTGTAGTTCTTTTTCATGGAAAATATGTAACTTGCAAACTTGTATAGGGAAGGACGCAATGTTTTAATCATAATATAATTTTCCAAAAATGTAATTCAAAAAGAGTCACTTCAAGGAGGACTACCCTATTTAAACATCGTAGTTAAACATAATAAAATGTCCCCTCTTTGGGAAAAAAAATATTTTAGATTGTATACCCTGTGAGAGGCCCTAGCTACGGCAGATAGAGTCGGACCTACTTTAGTTCTATTAACTATTTAAAGCCAAAAAACGAATCTTGAAACAGACTTGCACTTGGGTCTGCTTAAACATAAAGTGAGGCAGTAGTCCTCTCAGTTTGCAAAACGTAAAAGGGCAGGCATAGTAACGAGCCCCAGACTGTAGTGTGTCGTACTTATTTTTACTTGTGAAAAGCTAACATAAGATCTATAATTTTGGCAGAGTTTCCATAGGACAACCCAGATCAGCCATAAAAATTGATATACGTACTAATATGAAACGCTGCGACGCGATCTAAATGCATAGGTGAAACGCAAAATTTGACAATAAGCTGCATGCTTCGTCCTGGTCACTGAATGAGTCAATGTTTAAATATCCTGACCCACGCAACCATATCAAGTCATCTACTCACTCCCAAAGGAAACTAGTGACCACAACTTTCGACATTATGGACAAATTTTAATCACATGCATTATATTTATTTGCATTAATAAATTTCATTGGCAATACGAAAGTGAACAGGCCTCTTTTAATAAAAAAAATCGCCTCATATTGTCCAAAATTAAATAGCAACTGTTAAGAGAGTTCTGCGCCCAAGTACCGAGACTGGCCATGGGCACATATTTGGAAAGAGCCTAAAAGATGCACGCAAAAACGGAAGCCAGCGTTTTGGTGTCAGGTCCCATTGAATAACAGGCGCAAACTGCAATTGCCCGTTTTTAGACTGAAATCTGTCATACACTTATATAGAATCACAGATGGAGACATACATTTCTAAATGTATTCTCATGAATGTGTTGACTCGAGGAATTGTTGAAGTTAAAGCTATAACTTCATTTAGCGGACATTCACATTCATTGGAAAGATTGATCAATCTGGATGGGTGTGCTATATGCAACACCATCTAGGAGTGATAGAGTTTTCAAATCCTTAAAAATAAATATGCCAAGGGCGACCGATTGTATTTAGTCCCAAAGCTTATAAATCACTGAGAATTGATAGAAGAAGAAGAAGAAAAAGAAAAAGACTAATACGAAGTTGAGATTGACGTACAAGTAGAAATCGAAGACGAAGACAATGTCCAAGACAATGACGAAGACGAAATTTAAGACGATGACGAAGTCGAAATCGAGGTCGAAATCATAGTCAAAGACATAAATGCACTACTACATGATAATGAGGGGGAATAATATTAAAAATACTGCCGTAATAGATCCTAAATTGTCAGACTACAAGGGGTAGACAAAAACAATAAATTGGTATGTCTGCTAACCAAAGATTAAAATACAACAAAATGAACTGATGGACTGAAAATCTTAAAAAAATCCCGAAGGAATAAAAATTATGTTTTTGAGATTGATGATGTGAAAATGAACGGGAAATGAACGAAATCTATAAATAACTTTCAGTTATGCCCCGAAATCCATGTCAGTCTTTCCTCTCTGCAGTTCAGTAACAAGGAAACAACTGACAAATCCGACTGATTGAGAAAAATTAGTGCACTTGTTGAAATTTTGGAAAACAAATTCACACAAAATGTCCTTCCCCGCTGAAGACTTTGACATCAACAAAGCTCTCGTTTATGGAGGCGGAGAAGTTGGCTTATTTTCAGCCAATATATATTTCAACGATGAAGACTATTTGACATTGAATATAAAAATGTCTGTCGTTGATAAGAGTTTAACCGAATCAAAAACGATTTAATCTGCCATGTTACTCTAAAAATTGAGTATTCCCACTCGAAGGTCGAAAATTACTCGTCGATTTGTGGTATTCAGCAGAAAAATCCTGTTTTGTCAATAAAAGTGTAAAAAAAACCAACAGAACCACATAAAACATTTTTTAATACAACCATTTACTTTCAATAAGTCAAGGTTACAAATATAAATGCTGTTAACAGAGTGAGATATAACCACAGCCAAAACAAACACAATGAGAGGTACTAATAACCATTTTTTATGTTCAAGCTTTCACAATAGCGAAATTTTCCATATAAAATTATCGATTGTGGCCGTTAAGATATTAAGGTTGTACGTTGTAGTATCTTGAAATACTGTATAAATTGTCAGAATTTTAGTGTATGCTCACACTGTATAAAATGTCAGATTTAATAAAATAAAACTTACTTTATACGAGACTACAGAACCAGACTGATGTCATTTATTAAGGATACTACATTTGGCGACGAGGACCAGAACCCGTAAAAGATACCAAACAATATGAGTAATAGGGTGGAGTGCTTTTGTATAAGAATTTTTTTTTTTTTTTTAATCAAAAGTCCTGGGTATGGAAAAGTTGCATTACCTCTTACTTATAAGAGATATGAAAACCATTTTTCAAAATATTAACGTTTAATACTGCCCCACCCTCTTTTAAAAATGTTAAAAAGCGACCAAAATTCGAGCATTCAAATACAATTTCTCTATAGTAGATTGCCATGCAATTTTGAATATCATTGTTTTGACAGACGAGAGGCAAGTGTTATTTTGTGTTTCAGTAGAAAGATTTGGTTGCTAAATTCTAATATACAATATCTAAATTGAGTAAAATCATGGCTTTGTTAAGAAGTGAAGTAATTTGTCCTATATTCGGCGCTGGGTGTGATTTGCCGCGCATCGTTTTACCAACTTATGAGGATGTTATGAGATGTTTTCTGTGGGTGAGCCATAATACAAAAAATGCATACAAAGATTTAGTTTCTAAAACAAGTGAAGAAGTGGCCCTTAAGTTAGCAGAAGTGTGGAAAAAGGCATCAATTCCCATAGTTGAACTTCACACTATTTTGGCACGTATAAAATCTTACCATGATAAGTATCGCAGTATATTGAAGCCCTACAAAGGAAGAAAAGATGTTGAAAGCTATCGTCTGAAACTTCATAAATTCAAAGAAGAAGCCCAAGTTATTTTTGATATAGCCACATGCAAATGCCAAAAATTTGAGTTATGTTTGTGTGAAAAAAGTCGTAAAATACCCGTCATTGAGCGAGACTTTTTAGTCGATCAACGCACTTGCCGCCTAATGATTATAGGCAGCGTAGATCAAAAAATTTCAAAAAAACAGAAGGCTTTTTTGATCAGAAAGCGGAAGTCTGAAGAAAGTCAAGAAGCAAGGAAAAAATCTGAGTTAGTTCAACCTGGTACTTCTTGTCGTTCTTTAAGGCAAACATATTTTGAAGGTACTTGTAATCCCGCACCTGATTTACCAATTACACCCCCAGCTACGCAAACTGGAGCAGTCGTAAAGAACTTTCCCGTAGTTGCAAGAACCCTGGATCGATATGGCATCTCTGATCGCGCAGGCGCTGCCATTGTATCCGCCACATTGCAGGATGTTGGTTTAATATCGCCAAACGATACATCTAATGTCGTAGATAGAAGCAAAATACGACGAGAACGCACAAAGGAAAGAGATTTACTATCTAATGAACTATTAGTTATAATACCTGATCTTTTTGGTGTGTTCTTTGATGGACGTAAAGATAGAACCGTTTCTATGGAAGATAATCGTCGAAAAATTATAACCGAAGAACATATCAGCTTAGTTTTAGAACCTGGTTCTGAATATATCGGACATATAGCCTTAAAGTCTGGCAAAGCAAGTCTTGTAAGTAAAGAGATCATCAATTTTTTGTCAGTCCAACCAATAGATTTTCAAAAGTTCATGGCGATAGGCTGCGATGGTACTGTCATCAATACTGGGATCAAAGGTGGAGTCATAAGGCTTATGGAACTAGAATTATGCCATCCATTACAATGGCTGGTGTGCCAACTACATGCAAATGAGTTAAGTTTGCGACACCTCTTTGATCGTCTGGATGGAAGCACAACTGGACCACGCAGTTTTACTGGACCCATTGGGAAAGCATTGTACGGCTGCGAAGATATGCCAGTCATCAAATTCAAAGCTATCAACTGCGTATTACCACATATTAGCAATAAACAGGACTTAAGTACAGACCAACTCTATTTACTGGAAATTTGTGAAGCTATTAGCTCGGGCACATGCAACGAAAGTCTGTCTAAAAGAAATCCAGGCAAAATCGTGCATTCCAGATGGCTAACAACAGCAAATCGGATACTTCGGCTTTATATTTCTTCAGAAACACAATCAGAAAATTTAAACATTTTAACAAAGTTTGTCCTTAGAGTCTACGCACCGATGTGGTTTACTATTAAAACCAAACCGTCATGCATCTATGGGGCTCAGCATTTGCATAGGACTATACTGCTTTCCAGATATTTAAAAGTTGAATTGCGAGAGATAATAGATCCTGTTATCCAACGAAACGGGTTCTTTGGACACCCCGAAAATATGTTATTAGCTATGTTGGGCGACGATAGATGGCACATTCAAGAACTCGCACTTAGGCGCATATTAAAAGCACGGCTTTCAAATAAGGTCAATCATATTCGTTCTTTTAAATTGCCCGAATTCAATTTCAACGCATTGGATTATGTTAATATGATCAACTGGGACAATATAACTGAACCACCACTTACGAGATCCATCAGTAACGAGACTATAAAAGGCGCTATTTCGGATCGCAATATGTTGAAAGATATAGTTTCAAAAATAAAGGCCTTTCCGTGCCACACTCAAGCTACAGAACGTTGTGTTAAACTGGTAACTGAAGCCTCAACCGCAGTCTGTGGATCTGTACGACGAGATGGTTTTATTAGAGCTAAATTGAAGTCACGTCAAATAATGCCTTTTTTTGAAACGAAAAAGGACTACTCTCTGCAGTAATGCATTTTCATCAAATGTCTACCATTTTCATTTTCATTTCTTTTTTTCTTAACTTTCATAAATGTATTCTATATTCCAATTATCTTTTATTTATCTTACTTGACTTAGTTTGAATAAAATTTGTCGTATTCCACCTGTTTTTATTGCCATTTTACTTGACTTCTTGGATCCTTTCAGCTTTGAATAAGACTCAAATGAGTAAAATTTTGAAAGAGTTGGGGCAGTATTTGGAATTTGATTTTCGAGGAATTTCTTTTTTAGGTTACTTTCTTATTCCTTGATGCAACAATATTACACCCCGGCAAGTGGATTTTGCACAAAAGTAAAATTCACTCCACCCTAATGAGTAAGTTAAACGTAATGTCAATGCGGCTTAATAATGAGCGCAAATTAGTTGAATTTCTGATATCAGATTCAACGAATTTGAATAGATAGCTCAAAAGATGGTGCACAAAAAAATAAATAAATAATTACCCGCTGTTTCAATAAATTTGGAACAGGGGAAAGATGTTGTCAGCTCGAAAGATGGAGCAGCTCGAAAGATTGAGCATTAGGAAAATATTCCGCTGTTTCAATAGATTTGAACAGGGAAAAGATGTTGTCAGCTCGAAAGATGGAGCATTAGGAAAATATTCCGCTGTTTCAATAGATTTGAACAGGGAAAAGATGTTGTAAGCTCGAAAGATGGAGCAGCTCGAAAGATGGAGCATTAGGAAAATATTCCGCTGTTTCAATAGATTTGAACAGGGAAAAGATGTTGTAAGCTCGAAAGATGGAGCAGCTCAAAAGATGGAGCATTAAGAAGTCTGATTCTATTGATTTGAACAAGAAAATTACTTGTACGCCGAAAACGTTGAGGCATTAATAAATTAGATATCAGTCATTTTTAACGAATCTGCATTAAACGAATTCGCACGTGATGTTTGATCTGGAATCTTTGCCGTTTTTGTTTTTGTCATGCTAAATTTCAGACATGCAACAAACAAGGTTGGCAGACAGACATTGCGGCGGTGATTGGAGAAAATGGTTGCGGGGTGACACAAATGAAAAAAAAGGAACACATTTTCTCCATTGGCTCAAATGATAAGGGTAACAAGATTTGGTGTATAATATTGGCGGTATTGACCTTGAATTAATCGTGGACTCAGGTGTCCTATATAATGTTATTGACAAGCTTTCATGAATGGATTTGAAGGCTAAGAACATTGTGATTACGCACAAGCACAAAATGGTTGATATCGATTTTCGTGTGTATGGCGGATATCCACTTAAATTCATCATGTTCATCAAAGTGGGAGAACAGGAAAAGTTGGCCAATTTTTATGTGGCAAATGAATGAAATGGGTACTGAGAATATGCAAACCACTCAGCAAAATCAAAGGAGTGATATGTGAAATCAGTAGCACAGCCATATTGACGAGTACCTGTAGCCTAGGAAAAGTTAGTAGACGAAAGAAGTGATCAAATGTTGCGTGAGGTAATTTAATTTTGAAAAAGAAGAAAGTAGATGTAGTATCTTGAAATACTGTATAAATTGTCAGAATTTTAGTGTATGCTCACACTGTATAAAATGTCAGATTTAATAAAATAAAACTTATTTTATACGAGACTACAGAACCAGACTGAGGTCATTTATTAAGGATACTACATACGTTACAAGTTACAAGTAGAACATTTTGAAGGAATAAGATACAAATTTAAGTAACTTTATGAGTAAGTCAAGCTCTTCTTTTTTTAGCCCAATAAATTTAATTTCATTTACCAGTTTATTAGTGGGTTTCCGCTTGTTGTTTTAAAATTGACGATTGACGTATTTTTATGTCAATAAAAAAAATTCGCAAGTGAAAATAACGAAAAAATGAATTTTCATTGAATTGACTTGAGCTAACTTGTCAAAAACTGACAAGGAGATTCACATGACAATTGCAAATAGATGAGTTGTCAAACAAAATGTCACTTTGTCATTAGTTGACAGCGCTGGTGAAAACAGCTTCTAGCAAACTCACAAAGACATTTGTCCAAATTTCATTGTCAATGAACTGACCAGAGAGTTTTTGCCCAATAATTGGCATAAATAGAAATGAACTGACAGTGGTGTCGTTCAATGACAAAAACGTTCAATGTCAAACTTTGTCAATAAAATGACTAGTGGAAACAAACATTAATGTACATATTAGCGTCGGCAATGGAAGTTCAGAATTTATATTCAACTGACTATCCAAGCCTATTTCCACAAATTCTGCCTGTTCAAATAATTAATTATGTAGGTATGTAATATGTTTTTATCTAAAAGAGAATGGGACCCGTAACGGATACTTTGGCTCCATAATTCGAAATTATTCCCATGGTATTGCATGGCATTATCCTAGGTGCTGAGTATGACTCGTTTAGAAAATATTTTATTTTGTACTTAATATGTCCATTGCGTGGCCCTTTAAGGACCTATCGCAATCAACATACAGTGAGGTTTACATAAAACAGGTTCCCCATTTCACGTCTCTCAAAGAGGGCCATGAGGATTCTATTCCTGATTAAGATGGAGCAATCAACGTGAGTTCTAGTAGGGGAATTCCCAGGAGAAAACAATCTTGGTTGTCAAGAGCAAGAAAGGACAATTGTCCTGTTAGTACTATTTGGAGTGTGATGGGCCAAATAATAGCTAAATATAATTAAAATTCATTAATTAATAAAAAACACAGACTTATGTCAACAATATGACATATGTGAGCCTCCTACAAATCTGAGCAATTTATTGCTACAGATGATATATGTGGCCGGAGGGCCGAGTGGTACTTTCCATGGAATGAAATACTTCCCATGGTATTGCATGGTATTATCCTAGGTGCTGAGTATGACTCGTTTAGAAAATATTTTATTTCGGACTTATATGTCTATTGCATGGTCCTTTAAGGACCTAGCAACATACCTACAGTGAGGCTAACACAAAATTGGCTCCTCCAATAAGGTTTTCTTGGGTATTTCTATTATAAAGTGTAAGTGATTAGATACAAAGTGGTAAAGTCAGAATAGAAATGCAGATTTCATGTTTTCATTTCAAAAGAAAACGAATCAAAAAGGGACAAACCAAAAATGTTGTTCCAACTTCCAAATCGACTTAAAGCACGATTGCGAGAAATTCTGCGAGTAAATGTTTAAGAATAAAATGAAAATCACACTCATTTTAAAATTCAATACGCGGCACTAATAATCTTATTCAGTGTCCAAGCCCCAGGGCCCAGGTAAACTTTTTCGAAGTAACAATGGCGAATTTTTCCATATAAACCATTGTGACCGTTGAAATATTAAAATGTTATGTTAAACATTATTATAAGGCCCAAACACAAGAAGTATTCATCTCACAAATGGAGATGTACGTTTCTAAATAAACCCTCAATAATGTGGTGACCAATTTAATTTGACTTGGAACTTTTAATAAGAGACTCTTTATAAAAGAGTGAAAATCAATAAACACATTGTAAGAATCGATACCAAGATAGAGCTATTGTCTAACGATCAAAATGCATTAAGCAATATAAACAAAGAGTGCTGCCAAACCATCTAACTATAGAACACATTGTATCTATAATGACCAAGTTCATAATTTCAAACAAAGATAAATAACAAACGATCGGATCGGATAGAAAACAATCTATTTTTAATGGTTCACTTGTGTTTTTAAATCTAAAAAGAAATATGAAGGTCAGCCTCAGCCATCATCAACAAAAATGATGTGCATTGCATGAATAGAGCCAGTGGGAAAGAATCATTTAAAAAAAAATTTATTGTAGCGTGCATCGCGAAGATCATAATCGAGTTTAATAATAATTGTTCTGTAGAGTTTATTAAGGGCTGGGTCTTTGGGCTCAGTGGTTATTCCCATGCACTAGGTACTGAGCTGAAAGGGTTCGTAATTCGACCCGAAAAAAAAATGTTATTTCTCGAAGATAAACAAATAGCTCGGAAACTTTTTGAAGTAGATCAAGCTATTATAAAACAGTCTCCAATAAGGCATTTAATTTTCTTTCTTTTTTATGGAAAATATGTAACTTGCAAACTTGTATAGGGAAGGACGCAATGTTTTAATCATAATATAATTGTCCAAAAATGTACCTCAAAAAGAGTCACTTCAAGGAGGACTACCCTATTTAAACATCGTAGTTAAACATAATAAAATTTCCCCTCTTTGGGAAAAAAAATATATTTTAGATTGTATACCCTGTGAGGGGCCCTAGCCACGGCAGATAGAGTCAGACCTACTCTAGTTCTATTAGATAACTATTTAAAGCCAAAAAACGAATCTTGAAACAGACTAATAAACTAACAATACGACGAAAGAAGTATAGAGCTGATGCAGAAAGAATGCCACTTGCACTTGGGTCTGCTTAAACATAAAGTGAGGCAGTAGTATTCTCAGTTTGCAAAACGTAAAATGGCAGGCATAGTAACGAGCCCCAGACTGTAGTGTGTCGTACTTATTTTTACTTGTGAATAGCTAACATAAAATCTATAATTTTGGCATAGTTTCCATAGGACAACCCAGATCAGCGATCAGATATACGTACCTTTTAATATGAAACGCTGCGACGCGATCTAAATGCATAGGTGAAACGCAAAATTTGCCAATAAGCTGCACAGGCACAGACTGCAATTACCCTTTTTTATACTGAAATCTGTCAAGTGTATTGAATTATATAGAATCACAGATGGAGACATACATTCCTAAATGTATTCTCATGAATGTGTTGACTCGAGGAATTGTTGAAGTTAAAGCTATAACTTCATTTCGCGGACATTCACATTCATTGGAAAGATTGATAAATCTGGGTGGGGTGTGCTGTATGCAACACCATCTAGGAGTGATAGATTTTTCAAATCCTTAAAAATAAATATGCCAAGGGCGACCGATTGTATTTAGTCCCAAAGCCTATAAATCACTGAGAATTGATAGAAGAAGACGAAGAAAAATAAAAAGACTAATACGAAGTTGAGATTGACGTACAAGTAGAAATCGAAGACGAAGACAATGTCCAAGACAATGACGAAGACGAAATTTAACACGATGACGAAGACGAAATCGAGGTCGAAATCATAGTCAAAGACATAAATGCATTACTAGATGATAATGAGGGGGAATAATATTAAAAATACTGCCGTAATAGATCCTAAATTGTCAGACTACAAGGGGTAGACAAAAACAATAAATTGGTATGTCTGCTAACCAAAGATTAAAATACAACAAAATGAACCGAAGGACTGAAACTCTTAAAAAAATCCCGAAGGAATAAAAATTATGTTTTTGAGATTGATGATGTGAAAATGAACGGGAAATTAACGAAATCTATAATTAACGTTCAGTTATGCCCCGAAATCCATGTCAGTCTTTCCTCTCTGCAGTTCAGTAACAAGGAAACAACAGACAAATCCGACTGATTGAGAAAAATTAGTGGACTTGTTGAAATTTTGGAAAACAAATTCACATAAAATGTCCTTCCCCGCTGAAGACTTTGACATCAACGAAGCTCTCGTCCCATGGAGACGGAGAAGTTGGCTTACTTTCAGCCAATATATATTTGAGCAATGAGCAATGTTTTCTGATGGCTTCTTGGCATCGATGCCACTGGTCTTCAGCACTTGATGCTGGCTGTACAGGAATTCTCGAGAGGTTGAGGGAGACGCGATCGGCAAAAGTTCTGGCGGTTTGTTGCGCTTGTAGCCGTTCAACGTTGAATCTCCTCACAGTATTTCCTCGTTGTTGTGCTGTCTGAGATATCCGCATACGTACCTTGGCTACAACAAGGTAGTGATCCGAGTTGGCCGCTCGGAAAGTTCGGACATCTAGAATACTGGAGGAGTGCCTTGCGTCGATCGCAACATGGTCAATTGACCGTTTGATGGTCTGGTGACCGCCATGTTCCTTTGTGAATGTTGAGGTGTGGAAACCGTGTGCTTGCTATAGTAGCATTACGTCCCGCAGCAAAGTCAATTAGCCTAAGTCCGTTTCCAGACGTGGTGTCGTGTAGGCTGTGCTTTCCGATTGTGCTACCAAAGATGTCCTCCTTTCCTATTTTGGCGTTAAAATCACCTAAGACAATTTTAACGTCGTATTTAGGACATTGCTCATATGTTTTGTCGAGGAGCTCATAGAAACATTCTTTGGTAGCGTCGTCTTTATCTTCTGTGGGGGCGTGAGCGCATATCAGGCTGATGTTGGCGAATTTAGCCTTGATGCGGATAGTTGCAAGGCGCTCACTTACGTGTCGAAAGCTCAAGACTTCTTGCCTAAGTCTGCCGCTTACAACGAATCCGCATCCAAATAGACGCTGCTTCTGCTCTCTGTAGCAATCACCGTAGTAGATGTCACAGGTTTTCATCCTTCTTTTGCCTGGCCCATCCCACCGCACCTCCTGAATGGCGGTGATATCTGCCTTGTAACAGTCTAGGGCCTCCGCTAATTGTTCGGCTGCACGCGGTCTGTTCAGGGTTCGAACATTCCACGTGCAGACCCGAACGTCATTGTCCTTTTTTCGTTTTGCAGGGTCGTCAACAGTGAATCCATCCGTATCCGAGGCTCTTGGATTCTTCGTAACCATTATTTTTTCCGTGGTTGGGTAGTTAGCCCCACGCACAACCCCCAACCTGGAGGACCAGGCCCTAAGATAACCCTAGGACAGCGGGTCAGATACTCCGTTGTCAGTAACCCCCTTCGGGGATATGAGTGCTGCCGTTGGCCCATAAAGGGTTCATCCGCCACCATCTCTATTTCAGCACCCTGACTAGTGCTGAAAATCCTTACAGACCTTTGCTCCAAATATGTCAGAGAAGCTCACGCAAGGTATCTACCATCTCGACTGTTGACAACACCGTTGATTCAATCTTGTGTATTCATCCGATGTATGTCCTCTTTCTGAGGGGCTCATGTAAGACCTCTGAGACTCGTTCAGTCAGTCATTCCGACAAAGCATTATAGTGTTGCTATTTTCTTCGTGTTCAACACTCGCGCTTATAAGTTTAGCAAGCCAAGTCCGGTTGAGCGAGACCAGTACCCGGTGGTTACCACGCGGAGGTAAAATAAGCACAATTGATGTGTATGAAAAAGTTGCAACAGCTGGGCACCGCCAAGTTGATGCCAATCAGCGCCTACCCGATTCATACACACCCAACCACCTGTTTTGTCAATAAAAGTGTAAAAAAAAACCAACATAACCACATAAAACATTTTTTTTTTTTAATATAACGATTTACTTTCAATAAGCCAAGGTTACAAATATATATGCTGTTAACAGAGTGAGATATAACCACAGCCAAAACAAACACAATGAGCGGTACTAATAACCATTTTTTATGTTCAAGCTTTCACAATAGCGAAATTTTCCATATAAAATTATCGATTGTGGCCGTTAAGGTATTAAGGTTGTACGTTACAAGTTACAAGTAGAACATTTTGTAGGAATAAGATACAAATTTAAGTAACTTTATGAGTAAGTCAAGCTCTTCTTTTTTTAGCCCAATAAATTCAATTTCATTTACCAGCTTATTAGTGGGTTTCCGCTTGTTGTTTTAAAATTGACGATTGACGTATTTTTATGTCAATAAAAAAAATTCGCAAGTGAAAATAACGAAAAAATGAATTTTCATTGAATTGACTTGCGCTAACTTGTCAAAAACTGACAAGGAGATTCACATGACAATTGCAAATAGATGAGTTGTCAAACAAAATGTCACTTTGTCATTAGTTGACAGCGTTGGTGAAAACAGCTTCTAGCAAACTCACAAAGACATTTGTCCAAATTTCATTGTCAATGAACTGACCAGAGAGTTTTTGCCCAATAATTGGCATAAATAGAAATGAACTGACAGTGGTGTCGTTCAATGACAAAAACGTTCAATGTCAAACTTTGTCAATAAAATGACAAGTGGAAACAAACATTAATGTACATATTAGCGTGAGTTACATGTATTTGCATGCCTGCTGACTATCGATGTTCTTATGAGCTGTAACCAAACTAACCAAAAATAAAATAAAAAAAACCTGCGAGGCCCGAGTTTTGACAATTTACATCGACTTCACCATGGCACACTATGACAGGATAAGGCAGAGAGATACGGTGAAATTCCCCTCTGCGAGCTGACCCACCCCTAGTTAAACCAACTGTTCAACTACCTTGGTCATCGAATCGCTCGGCTCACGACGACCCCTAACTTAACAAGGGGTTATTAATCCGAATGATTAACTTCCCCTATCCTATCTCGAACCTTCTCTGATATCCCCTCCTCCATACCGACACATCCCCTTACTAAAACTTACTCCATCAGGAACATTCTAAAATCGTATTACAATACCGCACAACAAACCATGAAATTTTCGAAGCGAAAACCAAACCTTCAATCAAGCATCATCAAAAAAAGATAAAGTCGTCGAGTTCAATATTCTACAAAAATCTCTTTGTTTTTATTAATAAAAAGAATGAAAACTAAAATCTAAATAAACAAATTCAAACAATAAAAATCTCTAAATATCCTTAAATAAAATATAAATAGTACCTATGGTATCTATTGTATATTGCAATGCACGGTAATTCTTAATCTGCATATTTAATTTTCGAGCTTATGCGCTCTATCTTAATATTCGTTTGTTTATTGGACGAAGCTTTCAAAAACAATAAAAATATCCGATATCTCACTCTCTTGAATTCTATTACTTGTAGATATTCGGTAGCAAAATTAAAAAAAAAAAGTGTTAATCTTTCGTACCAATAATAACTACACAACAAAATGTACGATACCAGTTCACTTAATTTTAGCACAGCGTAGTATATATGTATGTATGTCAGTACTGGATTAATTTATGCACAGTATTTTAAACATTAGAATGCAATTATAACTATACGACTTAACAAAAGATGAATCTTGCTATCTTTGATCACGTATGTACGAGCTTTTTCACACGAATACACTATCCTATAATTCTGCCTATTAGGTCACTTTCACAAAAAAAAATTCTGTTCAAATGTAATTTAAAAACAAAATTGTACTCACCCCTTCAATATTATAAGGGTTATTATTTTACTACCGTTGCTCAAGGGTGGGGAGATGAGGTGCACCGCATTCCGTCCTTCGCTTTTCGTTTCGCGTACACAACCTGTACCTAGATAAATTATTAGGGAATTTGCATTTGAACAAGTTGTTACAAATAAAGAAAATGACCAAAGGAAAACTTAGCTTTTATAATTTAGTACATCCTATAACGCCATCTAGGGCGACCTAGCGCAAATAAAAATCCTGGGTTGGTGTTTCTGCTACTGCTGGTGCTACTAGGCGAATTCGATGATGAATGAAGATCTCCGGTGCAAGCTTTCGTGCTCAAGTTTCCCAGTGGAGATGGTAATGAGCAATGATGGATTGTGCCTTCAATCGAAGGGATTGTGACGTGGCTTAGCCAATACTTATATTTTTTTTCCTTCTGCCGTTTCGCTTCAAAAGAACGATAGCGTGTGTTCTGGCTGGAGTTCGATAGCTGGATCTGACCAAGGTGACGGTTGTCGGACCCAAGCTTCGAGTACGAGACTGTACGATGCTGACGCTGGCTTCGAGGTCGCTTGAAGTGCGAGGGAATTTCGGCGATTTTTTTGGTACTTATTTTGTTCGACCTTTGAAGGGATGGTCTGTAGCGTGTTCGGGACGTTGTGTGGTTGGATGTATGTTTGGCGTTTATTTCGCGATATGGAACCGGCTCAAGGGCCGCGTGGTATAGCGCAAAGTACACTTTATACAAGATTTAATGGATTTGTAATAGAACAGTAATGTTACGATGTAAACTGGTTGCAGATCTCAGTCTATTACTTAATAAATTTCGCAGAATACTGAATAACGTGTTTAGATATGTATATGTGCGGTACCTTTTTTTAACGCCACCACGGTCCATATATATATCGCGACTGTGTAATACGTAATTTTCACCACCATCCACGTCCGAACGCCACGCCGACCCAAAACGTACTCTCCCGACTATCAGACCGCAAACTGTCTGTAAGCTATGTGCTATAATTATACTATATAGTTGTCCCTCTCCCACTTATGCACAACCTTTACGGCAACATTTTACAACCCACCTAGCTGACGCAATTTAATTCCGAAAAATATAACTGAGGACTTAAATCATAAAGCCGATTTTTTTACATAAAATAAATAAATTTAATTTGGTATTTGAATTAAATTTCGTAAGCCAAAGGAGTTAGAAAATGCTGCCATAATCTGCGCGAAAAATCTTGCTGCCTCCATTAGGGATAACTTCCACACTTCCGCCTGCCATCTAACTTTCGCTTAGCGCATCATTACTCCGAAAGAGCCATTGCCATTAACTTTCCGCGTTTGAAAAAAAGTCGTTACCGGAAATATTAATAAGTCCAACGAAAAGTGAAGCTGGTTTCCTACAAAACTTGAGATTTTCGTCAGTTTCAACGAGTGAAAAGATGAAGGAAAGAAACCACGCACGCATTGAAACATCTGCAAATGAACCCAACCCTCCGAAAGAGTCTCCTATTCACACTGAACTAGTTCACCGAAAGTTAAAATTTGAAAACGTTGAGAATTCGGTCAAGACCTCAAGAGAAAACTGATGTACAATTTAGTACAACCTCACCGTCGTATATCTTTCGAATGCACAACACCTAAGCTCTTCCCAAACTCGTCTACTAATTCGTAGAGGTTATTACCAATTACTTTGCGGACTTTGCTTTTAATAAATTTTCGACAGAGTTTTGCATTTATCTTTTTGGAAGCGTCGCTCAATACGTAATTCCGTTTGTAAACGGTTTCCCCTACTTGGTATCGCACTTTAGTACTGCGCGTATTATATACCTTTTCATAGATTTGGTGAGCCTTCTCCAGAGAGTCTTTTATGTATGAATGCAAAATATTCATTTTAGCAGCTTTAGGTATCTGTTCTATCTCTGAGTTGTTCAACCCATCTAGATCCCGCAGAATTTTGTAACCGCTCCCATGTTCGACCATTCGCTGACCAAACACCGCTTCGTATGGCGACATACCGATTGCCGAATGGACTGCCGTTCGAAGTGCACGACCTATTGACTCTAATTGAGCATCCCAATTCGATTGGTCGGTGTCAATATAGGACCTAATTGCGGCCAAAATGGATCGGTTCACACGTTCGCTGGCGTTAGCCTGAGGAGAATATGACGCTGTTCTAATGTGGTTAATGCCAAAAGATCCTGTAAGATGCTTAAATTCTTTGCTGACAAATTGCTTCCCGTTGTCGGAAAGAATCGTCTCCGGTACGCCAAAAACCAAAAATATATTGTCACGGAGAAATCTTATAGTGGCTTCTGAAGTCGCCCGTCTTAAAGGCTTTATTAACACGAACTTTGTTAGCTGGTCTAGGGCTATTATAATATGGGTGTTGCCAAGCTTTGATCGTGGATATGGCCCCAAGAAATCTATGTAGATATGCTGGAATGGCCTATCGACTGTAAACGCTTTTCCCATTGGTGCTCTCAAGGTGGTGTTAGGAGCTTTAGTGGTCTTGCATATCTCACAATTAGCGATGAATTGCTTAACCTGAGTTGCCATATTCGGCCAATAAAATTGTTGCCTTAATCGATGCAGGGTCTTTGCTATGTCACCATGCGAAGCTCTTGGTGGGCAATGAGCCAAGTTAATAAGTTTGGTCGTTAGCGTGGTTGGAACCCAAAGATTCCAGGTCAGGTCGTTTTGAATCGGATTGGAAGTGTTATGTTTAACTTTCTTATATACGAAGTCCTCAGAGATTTGGAGGTCAGGCAGCTGGCTTTGGTTCTTTCTGATGGTATCAATAATCTGACGGTACTGATCCGATTGGAAACTTGGATCCGCGAGATCTAAGTGCAGTACGTCGTCTGATGCTTTCATCTCCAAGCCATCGCTTTGGACTGCCTCCACTTCGAAAACCCGTGACAACGCGTCAGGAACAATATTTAAACTACCTTTCCTGTGTTCGATTTCAAACGAGTACCCTTGGAGCTCAAGGCTCCAACGCGCCAACCGACCCTTAAGATCCCTTAAGCTCATTAGCCATTTAAGGCTCGCGTGGTCCGTGATGATCTTGAACCTATACCCTTCTATATATGGTCTGAATTTAGCTATTCCCATGACAGCAGCTAGGCACTCACGTTCGGTGACCGTATAATTTCTCTGTGCGGAGTTCAATTTATGAGAATAGTAATATATGGGTCGTTCAGTCCAGCTTTCATCTAACTGACTAAGAACTGCCCCGATGCCGGTTGAGGAGGCATCGCAAGAGATGATAAACTGCTTCTTAAAGTCGGGGTTTACTAGAACTGGAGCACACGATAATTTGGACTTGATGGCGTTAAACGATTCTATCGCTTTTTCCCCAAAGTGAAATTTGACCCCTTTCTTTAGGGTGTCTGACAGATACGAAGCAAGGGACGAAAAGTTCTCTACAAATCTCCGATACCATCCGGCCATACCTAAAAATCTCCTAACCTGTCGGGCATTCCGGGGTATCGGGAATTGCTTAATTGCTGCTACCTTGTCGGGATCCACTTTTAGTACTCCACTACCTACGATAAATCCGAGGTATTTCAGCTCTTTGTAGCAAAATTTTGACTTTTTTAGGTTGATTGTTAACCCTGCATCACGCAATTTATCAGCGACTATATTGAGGAGCTCGATATGTTCTTCGAATGTGCCTGAAATGATAAGCAAATCGTCGAGGTATACGAATACCTGTTGACGCAATTGGTGTGGGATGACTTTATCCATGAGGCGGCATAGACGCTGTGGCGCGTTGCACAATCCAAAGGGCATTACTTTGAAGTGATACAACGGCCTACCGGGGACCGTGAAAGCCGTCTTCTCCCTAGAACTTTGCTCCAGCGGTATTTGCCAGAAGGCGTCTTTCAGATCTACACTCGACATGTAGTAGGTATCTGGAAGGCGACCCAGCAAGCCCTCTATATGCGGCAGTGGGTATGCATCTTTTTTTGTGACGCGGTTGAGATCTCGAACGTCCAAGCACAATCGGGACTTCCCAGCCCTTCTCACAAGAACAACTGGGGAGCACCATGCGCTTGAACTTTCTTCGATCACATCCATTGCTAGCATACGATCCAACTGCGCATATATGAGTTCTTCCACCGCTGGAGATACGGGATAATGACGTCTTTTTATGGGCGCCGAATCTCCGGTATCGATCACATGCTCCTCAAGGCAAGTTTTCCCCAAGCCAAGATTGGCGAAGGATGGGAACTTGCTAAGAGTTGCCTCAAGAAGTTTGGATTCTGCGTCCGATAACTCTTGAGTTGTCGATAGGACTTCATTTTTAGAGGACAAATCACTCGAGACATCTAGACCTATGGAAATACATTCCAACTGACGAACATTATCATCAGACGTTTCTGATATGACGTTTGGGGCTAAATTAAACTTTTTCCAAAAATCTATGCCAAGATATAGCTCCTTAGTTAAAGATGGAACTAGGTAAAGCGTAATTTCTTCTTGGCAATTTTCATATGCAATCACAGATTTAACTATCCCAACAATGTCCTGGGCCTTGCCGTCTGCAGTAGCGACTACAGATGAAAACTTTTTATACGGTATATTATTGGCCTGCAGAAAATCTATACTCCCAGCACCTAGGCAACTGATACACGCACCACTATCTAGAAGGCCTGACCAATCTTTGCCGAAGAAATGATGTAACGTACCACCATGCCCATACCAGAAGCTGCAGGAGAACCACGCTGAACAAGAGTTCGGAGTGTTCGGACTAGACCCCTTCCTGCACTATCACCCGTGCAGGTAAGGACCGAATCCGCAATTGTCGTAAGCACTGCTTCTGCTTCCGGCCGGCAATAGGGAGACCCTCCTACGGATCCTTTCACCCTTATGACCCAAGGTCACAGGACCCTTGAGTCAATCCGGGCGAACAGGTAGGAGGGGTGTCCAGGCACTCGAGGCTCAGGCATGACCGCTTCCCGCGCTAGCTCAACCGTGGGTGGGGATCTTGCCTCAAGCCCTGAACGTGAGTTACTTGTATTTACATGCCTGAAGGTTCTTACTAGTTGTAACTTAACTAAACGAAAAAAAATGCTAAATTGCGAGGCCCGAGTTAAGATAATACACATTCACTTCTCCATGAAACACTACGATAGGATTGAGGCGGAGAGATAAGGTGGAAATCCTCTCCGCGAGCTGACCCACCCCTAGTTAAACATTGAGTTTATTTACCTTGGTCATCGCATCGCCCTACTCACGATAACCCCTAATTAACACCGGGTTATTAATCAAAATGATTAAATACCCCTCACTTCTTCTCTCTCAATACTCCTCAGACATCCTCCCCCTCCATACCGGCACCTCCTCTTACTAAACTTTACGCCATCCGAAACATTATACAACTGAACTAATCAAACCGCAGTATATCAGTAAACATTGAATCTCTAATTAAAAATCTTCAAATAAACGTCGTCCAATATCTACAATCTCCAACAATAATTGTAGGTGCAAACAGCAAACCCAATGAAAGATATTTCATCGTTTTTAAAAATTTCACAAAAGACCTTTTTATTATTACTAAAAATCGAAACTAAAATATAAATTAGTACAAAAGTTCAAAAGAAAACTATACGTAAATGTAAGTATCTATCATAGGGTACATATCAACCCCGAACAAAATTCTTGAAATACGATAACAATATCGATATATATAAATTCAAAAATAAATAACGATTATGGTAGGTACCACTCTATGGTATTCGGTAATTAAAATTCAGTACAAAAAGGAAACACAAGCTATTACTGAACTACGGATGCTTTAACGCACTTTAGTTAACTTATCCAAATTGAAATAGATTGTATCTTCAAATTAAAACCAAAAAAAAGTACTGTTCTTTTATACAGCTCTTACTGAGACACAATTTGAGGCACTAATCAATTATTTATACCCAGTGGTACACTATGTAGGTACTGCTTCACATGCAGTTGAAAAAAAAAATTACAAAAAAAAAGTAACAAAGCCTATCTTTCTATCTGATTGGTCACTTTCACTACTAGTTAATATTGTTCAAATGAAATTTAGGAAACAAGATTGACTTACCCCTTCAATATTATAAGGGTTACCTTAAACCTTTAAACCGTTGCCCAAGGGTGGGGAGATGTGGTGCACCGCATTCCGTCCTTCGCTTATGATCTCGCGTATACACAAACTGTATTTACCTAGATAATGTAGTTAGGAAATTGCATTTGAACAAGTTGTATTACAAACAAAAACGAAAAATGACCGAAACTTAGCTTTAATAATTTAGCACTTCCTTCAGAGCCCTCTAGGGGGACCTAGCCTAACAAAAATCCTCGGTTGGTGTCGTTACTGCTGCTGCTGCTGCTGACGGCGAATTCGACGATAGTTGATTGCTGGGTGGTGACCTTCGGTACGGAGCTTTTGCACCCACGATTTTGTGGAGAGATCGACGTGGATTAGCCCAAGATGGAGTGGAAGCACTTACACTTCACTTTCTCTCCTCGCACGCAGTGGCCTTTGCTAATCGTGGCCAATATTGCTTTGCCGGTGCTCGTACTGCCTGAAGATGCTAGCGAGATCCGACCAGAGTGACGGTTGTTGGACTCAAGCTTCGGGTACGGAGTACGACTAGGGCAGTATCGAATGAAGAATGCTGACGGTGGACTTTTTGGTTATGTGCAGCACGATGGAATTACGGCGGCTGTAGGGTTGTCGTCCCTTTTCGACCTTAAATCGGTTGGTCTGTAGCGTGTTCGGGACGTTTGGTTGGACGGAGGCAACAAGATACGATGGCGTAGGTCGCGGTATGGGAACGGCTCAAGGGCCGCGTGGTGTAGCGTACAGGTATTTTGTTTATACGATGGATTTAGTGTATATGCGGACGAAAATTTAACGATGTCGATTGGTGTAGTTGTTACCACGTTAATTATTTATTCGTCAAATATCGTATACTTTCTCTACGATTGAATATATTATATATACGTTTGTACGGGCACGTAGGACGCCACCACTATCCATACAAACGCGAATATGTTTGTTACTTTTCCCACCATCCACGTCCGAACCTCACGCCAACTCAAAACTGACTCTCGACTGTCTAGCTCGCGAAATTCCATGAGCTATGTGCCATATTTCTGCCATCTCTATTCGTCTCCTTCCCACTTATGTACGAGCTTCGCGCCAAAATCTTTTTAGCTACCTAGCCATCGAAATTTAATTGGGAAAAATATAAACTACCAATTAAAACGTAATTCGGAATTTTTAACGTATGATAAATACGCTTAACTTTGTATCGCAATTAAATTCAGTAAGCCAGGCGAGATTAAAAATCCTGCCATAATTTGCGCGAACAATTTTAGCGACAATAACGTTGACAGCTGTCAGACTTCCGCCTGCCATCTAATTTTTCGCTCAGTGCAGAAATTCACCGGAGGCACGATCGCCATTACCTTTTCGGTTTTTGAAAAATCGTCGTTACCGGAAATATTGAAATAAATACTCCCAAAAGTGAAACCGGTTTCCTACAAAACTTGAGATTTTCGTTAGTTCCAACGAGCGAAAAGATCAAGGAAAGAAACCGCTCTAGCTTTCTTCTAGGAACGAACTCACCCCTGCAAAAGATAGTCTCATGTTCAGACTGAACTAGTTCACAGAGCGTTATTGTTTGTAGCTGTTGGGAACTCCGCCTAGACCTCAAGCAAAAAAAAATAATGTGTAATTAATACGACATCACCGTCGCATGTCCTTCGAATGCACAACTCCTAAGCTATTCCCAGATTCATCACTCAATTCATAAAGGTTATTTCCGATTATTTTGCGGACTTTGGCTTTTATAAATTTTCGACAGAGTTTTGCATTTATGCGCTTTGAAGCATCGCTCAATACATAATTCCGCTTATAAACGGTTTCGCCTACCTGGTAACGAACTTTAGTACTTCGCGTATTATACACATTCTCATAGATGTGGTGAGTTTTCTCCAAAGAGTCTTTTATATAAGAATGCAGTATATTCATTTTAGCAGCTTTGGGTATCTGCTCTAACTCGGAATTGTTTAACCCGTCTAAACTACGCAGGAGTTTATATTCGCTTCCATGCTCGATCATTCGCTGCCCAAACAGTGCCTCGTATGGCGACATACCGATAGCCGAATGTACTGCCGTACGGAGTGCGCATCCTATGGAGTCTAATTGAGTATCCCAATTAGATTGGTCTGCGTCAATGTAAGACCTGATGGCCGCCAGGATAGATCGGTTTACCCGTTCACTGGCGTTAGCCTGCGGAGAGTACACAGCCGTTCTAATGTGGTTAATTCCAAACGATTCGATAAGGTGTTTAAATTCTTTGCTGAGAAACTGCTTCCCGTTGTCAGAAAGAATCGTCTCAGGTACGCCGAACATCAAAAATATGTTGTCACGAAGAAATCTAATGGTGGCTTCGGAAGTTATACGCCGTACAGGCTTTATGAATACAAATTTAGTTAGCTGGTCTAAGGCTATTATAATATGCGTATTGCCAAGCTTAGAACGAGGATATGGCCCCAAGAAGTCGATGTACATATGCTGAAGTGGTCTTTCGACTATAAAAGCTTTTCCCATAGGTGCTCTCAGGATAGTGTTTGGAGCTTTCGTCGTCTTGCACACCTCACAGTTAGCGATGAATTGCTTCACTTGAGTTGCCATATTCGGCCAATAAAATTGTTGCCTTAAACGATGCAGGGTCTTCGCTATGCCACCATGCGAAGCCCTAGGTGGACAATGAGCCAAGAAAATAAGGTTGGTAGTTAGCGCTGCTGGAACCCACAGAGTCCAGGTCAGGTCGGTTTGAATCGGATTGGGAGTGTTGTGTTTTACCTTCTTATACAAGAGGTTATCAGAGATTTGAAGGTCAGGCAGCTGGCTTTGATTTTTCTTGACTGTATCGATGATCTGACGATACTGATCCGACTGGAAACTCGGATGCGCCAGATCTATGTGCAGTACCTCGCCAAGTGCCTTTGTTTCCAAGCAACCGTTCTGGACCGCCTCTACTTCGTAAACCCGTGACAACGCGTCAGGAACAATATTTAAACTCCCTTTCCTGTGTTCGATTTCGAACGAATACCCTTGTAGCTCAAGGCTCCAACGCGCCAACCGACCCTTAAGATCCCTTAGGCTCATTAGCCATTTAAGGCTCGCATGGTCCGTGATCACCTTGAACCTATAGCCCTCTATATAGGGTCTAAACTTTGCAATACCCATGACAGCAGCTAAGCACTCACGTTCGGTTACCGTATAGTTTCTTTGAGCGGAATTCAACTTATGGGAATAATAATATATCGGACGCTCAGCCCCGCTTTCATCTACCTGACTAAGAACTGCCCCGATGCCGGTGGAAGAGGCATCGCAAGAGATGATAAATTGTTTCTTAAAGTCGGGATTTACTAAGACTGGAGCGCACGATAATCTGGACTTGATCGCGTTAAACGATTCAATGGCTTTTCCTCCAAAGTTAAATTTCACTCCTTTCTTTAAGGTGTCTGAAAGATCCGAGGCAAGGGATGAGAAGTTTTCTACGAATCTACGATACCACCCGGCCATCCCTAAAAATCGTCTAACCTGACGGGCGTTCCGGGGTATCGGGAATTGCTTAATGGCCGCTACCTTGCCGGGGTCAACTTTTAATACTCCACTCCCTACAATAAAACCCAGGTATTTGAGTTCCTTGTAGCAGAATTTCGATTTTTCTAGATTGATTGTTAGTCCTGCATCTCGTAATTTATCAGCAACAATACTAAGTAGCTCGATATGTTCTTCGAAAGTCCCTGAAATAATGAGCAAATCGTCGAGGTATACAAATACCTGATGTCGCAATTGATGTGGGATAACTTTATCCATGAGGCGGCATAGACGCTGCGGCGCGTTGCACAAGCCAAAGGGCATCACCTTGAAATGGTACAACGGCCTACCGGGGACGGTAAAGGCCGTCTTCTCCCTAGAACTTTGCTCCAGCGGTATTTGCCAAAAGGCGTCCTTCAGATCTACACTTGACATGTAGTAAGTATCTGGAAGGCGCCCTAGCAAACCCTCTATATGCGGCAGTGGGTATGCATCTTTTTTTGTGACGCGGTTAAGATCTCGAACGTCCAAGCACAATCGGCTTTTCCCCGCCCTTCTGACTAGGACAACTGGGGAGCTCCATGAACTCGAGCTTTCTTCTATCACGTCCATAGCTAGCATACGATCCAACTGCGCATATATGAGGGCTTCAACCGCTGGAGATACGGGATAATGACGTCTTTTTATTGGCGCCGCGTCCCCGGTATCGATCACATGCTCCTCCAGGTTCGTTTTACCCAGGCCAAGATTGGCGAAGGATGGGAACTTGCTAAGGGTTTCTGTTAATCGACTGGATTCTTCGACCGACAATTCTTGAGATGACGATAGGACTTCGCTCTTAGGGGGCGAATCATCTGAAACATCTAGACCTAACGAAATACTTTCTAATTTAAATGTGTTATCCACAGTCGCTTTGGGAATGACGTTTGGAGCTATATCAAACTTTTCCCAAAAATCGATTCCAAGATATAGCTCCTTAGTTAACGATGGAACTATGTAGAGCGCAACTTCTTCTTGACGATTTTCATATGTAATAATGGCATTAACTATTCCAACAATATTCTGCGCTTTCCCGTCAGCGGTAGCAATGGCTGATGTAAACTTCTTATATGAAATATTGTTACCTTGCAGAAACTCTATACTACCACCACCTAGACAACTGATGCTTGCACCACTATCCAGAAGACCGGTCCAATCTTTTCCGAAGAAATTAACACAAGCATACGGTCGCGGATCGTCCGCAGAACATCGTAAAGTAGTTGATGCAACTGCACGATATAAGTTTCTGAGGTGTTTGAAACGTTTTCTAATTTTTAGAACTTTGGGAGAAGGATTTGAACATCCGAATATGCGTTTCTTGGCTTGGTTGTACTCTTCCCAACGTTGGTGAATAGATTTGGGGCAATGATCACTTTTGATTGGAACGACTTGAACGGGAGGCTCAGTGGTCATAGATTCGGTAGTACGTCTTAAAATGGTTGAAAATATGGTTTGGGGTTGTTCTTCTACTGGTTTGCCGGTTCCCGATTCTGGGAGCAGCTCCCCCCGGTACGAGAGTTGCTCATCTGTGAGTTTCCCGAGCATACAGGACAGTTGGGAGTCACTGTGTTTTCGAGTCCACATTTATAACAGAATACCGAACGTTGCGGTGCAGGACAATCGAAGAAGGTGTGTCCTGTCTCCTTGCAATTCCAGCATCTTAAGGGGCCCCGTTCTCGTTGACGATACGCTAAGGCTTCCACGTAAGGTTGTGAAGTCGATGCGGAAAAGTGATCGGCGTTCTCACTTATCTCGTTGATATTTCGCCGAAGCGGTACATGAGCTTGAAATCTCGGTCTCTGAGAATCAGAGTCCTTCAGAAATTTTTCTATGCTACGACATACGTAAACCATTTCAGGAATGCTGTGGGTATTAAAGGCTAGCAAATGCTCCCCAATTCTACGGTTAACGTTATGTTTTATAACCTCAATCAGCTCCCGAGTAGGCTTAGGAAATCTTAGTCTAGAATTAAGCTGAAGTAAATCTCCATAATAATCGTCAAAACTCTCGTTTGCTGCCTGTTTTCTCGCTGACAATTGTCTGGAAATCTCGAAGTCTGTTTCAAGACTGCGGTACTGTTCGATCAGTGCTAGACGAAGAGCAGACCAGTTTGCGGTTGGGTTGGCCTTAATGAAAGTCCAAAACCAGGACTCAACTTGACCGCTTACAAAGTGGTGAAAATTCTGGAATATCTCACACCACGACACATTGTAGGACTCCCTGAGTCTTCCCAACCGGAAAAGAAAATCATCAACTAACATCTTTTTATTATCAAATTTGATCCCCCATTTGTGATAATTAGGGAATCGTCCGCCTGCACTTGAAGGTGAAGCTGCCTGAGAGCGTGGTTCCTGTCGAGGAGACGCATCGTTCAAATTTAAATTCCCTAACTGCGCTAGGAAATTATCCACATTGGCGCTTCGACACATATGCACAGGATATACCGCCGGGTCTTCAGCTCGATTACTGCTCTGCCGTGGAGGCTCAGCTCTAGGTAGCTGTGTAATATTTTCGCTTATCGAACAAGACGGAACCGTAGTTAGTGGAATAACCGGAGCAGCGTTAGCGCTCGACGGGGCTGGAAGGCCGGATAGAGCTTCACGCACTAGCGTAGCTACTTCCTGACGCATGGCCAGCCTATTCTTTTCCAACTCCTCTCGAATAAAGCGGAGTTCATCGGTTCGGTTTATACCAACTGTAGCAGAAATTACATCCTGCAAGTACGTCTCGAAATGTGCGCTCTCATTTGGGTCAGCCGTAGCTTCTGGGTTATTACTTGCATTCTCATGTTGAGGCAGAGGAAGCGCGTTATCTGCCGGATCTCCTATTCTGTGGGTATCCGACCTGTCAAGTCGTGGGTCGATATTGGACTGAGTGGTATTTGGTTGACTGGGTTGACTGGGGTTTCTACCACTACGTAAATTGTAGGTAGAAGGCCCTGGCAAATTACCTGTCTGACTTGGATTTGGGTTAGACATATTCCGGGATATAACTGATTAATTCGTTGATAAACTCTTAAATGCTACTAATTCAAAACGTACGTATTCCAAAAGTTCTTTATGGAAAGACAAAATCTAATACTATGATATAATGACTTGACTTCAGTTATCCTAATACCTGAAACACGACTGCTTAATAATAAAGAAAAAAGATTAAAATAACTATTTGTTAATGTATAATAGATTCGAGGATGTGACCGGTGTGAGGAGGTAACATTCGAGAAATGAGGGAAGCAAATATTTGAAATACAAAATCCTATCATAGAATATCAATGTTTTACAATGCAGTAACAGTTTTCCGAAAGCTTGTTATCTTTGTCGTTGAGGAGTGTCAGATGCGAAGTAGCAACAGGCATAAGCGAGGACCGACGTCAACCCACTTACCGGACTATACCCGCTCTGAACTCTAAAAACCTTTCACGTTGGATATGCCTAGGGTCCAAGCAACAGACGTAATCAAGGAAGGAATTCACATGGCTGCCGGACATGGGAAATCCTGACATACTACAACTTAAAAGGGAAATTTCACCGAATGAATTAAGAATATGCTACTGTCATAGATGAGGACCATAATCTACCCATCTATCGGACATACCCTTTCAAAAGTGAACTTAAATGAATGAATGTTTCCCGTATCTCTTCGAATACTGCAACGGACATAAAGGAGGAACTACTTCAACTCAATTATCGGACTAGTATACGAAGAACTACAGGAAGATGGAAAATTCGATAACTACTAGCATTTAATTCATACGACTCTGAAACCAATACTATTCTAAACTGCAGAATTGAAAAAAAACGAAATATTTTGTTGAATGTGAATTATACTGAAACTTCGGGCCCCACGTTGGGCGCCACCTGTAACGTACCACCATGCCCATACCAGAAGCTGCAGGAGAACCACGCTGAACAAGAGTTCGGAGTGTTCGGACTAGACCCCTTCCTGCACTATCACCCGTGCAGGTAAGGACCGAATCCGCAATTGTCGTAAGCACTGCTTCTGCTTCCGGCCGGCAATAGGGAGACCCTCCTACGGATCCTTTCACCCTTATGACCCAAGGTCACAGGACCCTTGAGTCAATCCGGGCGAACAGGTAGGAGGGGTGTCCAGGCACTCGAGGCTCAGGCATGACCGCTTCCCGCGCTAGCTCAACCGTGGGTGGGGATCTTGCCTCAAGCCCTGAACGTGAGTTACTTGTATTTACATGCCTGAAGGTTCTTACTAGTTGTAACTTAACTAAACGAAAAAAAATGCTAAATTGCGAGGCCCGAGTTAAGATAATACACATTCACTTCTCCATGAAACACTACGATAGGATTGAGGCGGAGAGATAAGGTGGAAATCCTCTCCGCGAGCTGACCCACCCCTAGTTAAACATTGAGTTTATTTACCTTGGTCATCGCATCGCCCTACTCACGATAACCCCTAATTAACACCGGGTTATTAATCAAAATGATTAAATACCCCTCACTTCTTCTCTCTCAATACTCCTCAGACATCCTCCCCCTCCATACCGGCACCTCCTCTTACTAAACTTTACGCCATCCGAAACATTATACAACTGAACTAATCAAACCGCAGTATATCAGTAAACATTGAATCTCTAATTAAAAATCTTCAAATAAACGTCGTCCAATATCTACAATCTCCAACAATAATTGTAGGTGCAAACAGCAAACCCAATGAAAGATATTTCATCGTTTTTAAAAATTTCACAAAAGACCTTTTTATTATTACTAAAAATCGAAACTAAAATATAAATTAGTACAAAAGTTCAAAAGAAAACTATACGTAAATGTAAGTATCTATCATAGGGTACATATCAACCCCGAACAAAATTCTTGAAATACGATAACAATATCGATATATATAAATTCAAAAATAAATAACGATTATGGTAGGTACCACTCTATGGTATTCGGTAATTAAAATTCAGTACAAAAAGGAAACACAAGCTATTACTGAACTACGGATGCTTTAACGCACTTTAGTTAACTTATCCAAATTGAAATAGATTGTATCTTCAAATTAAAACCAAAAAAAAGTACTGTTCTTTTATACAGCTCTTACTGAGACACAATTTGAGGCACTAATCAATTATTTATACCCAGTGGTACACTATGTAGGTACTGCTTCACATGCAGTTGAAAAAAAAAATTACAAAAAAAAAGTAACAAAGCCTATCTTTCTATCTGATTGGTCACTTTCACTACTAGTTAATATTGTTCAAATGAAATTTAGGAAACAAGATTGACTTACCCCTTCAATATTATAAGGGTTACCTTAAACCTTTAAACCGTTGCCCAAGGGTGGGGAGATGTGGTGCACCGCATTCCGTCCTTCGCTTATGATCTCGCGTATACACAAACTGTATTTACCTAGATAATGTAGTTAGGAAATTGCATTTGAACAAGTTGTATTACAAACAAAAACGAAAAATGACCGAAACTTAGCTTTAATAATTTAGCACTTCCTTCAGAGCCCTCTAGGGGGACCTAGCCTAACAAAAATCCTCGGTTGGTGTCGTTACTGCTGCTGCTGCTGCTGACGGCGAATTCGACGATAGTTGATTGCTGGGTGGTGACCTTCGGTACGGAGCTTTTGCACCCACGATTTTGTGGAGAGATCGACGTGGATTAGCCCAAGATGGAGTGGAAGCACTTACACTTCACTTTCTCTCCTCGCACGCAGTGGCCTTTGCTAATCGTGGCCAATATTGCTTTGCCGGTGCTCGTACTGCCTGAAGATGCTAGCGAGATCCGACCAGAGTGACGGTTGTTGGACTCAAGCTTCGGGTACGGAGTACGACTAGGGCAGTATCGAATGAAGAATGCTGACGGTGGACTTTTTGGTTATGTGCAGCACGATGGAATTACGGCGGCTGTAGGGTTGTCGTCCCTTTTCGACCTTAAATCGGTTGGTCTGTAGCGTGTTCGGGACGTTTGGTTGGACGGAGGCAACAAGATACGATGGCGTAGGTCGCGGTATGGGAACGGCTCAAGGGCCGCGTGGTGTAGCGTACAGGTATTTTGTTTATACGATGGATTTAGTGTATATGCGGACGAAAATTTAACGATGTCGATTGGTGTAGTTGTTACCACGTTAATTATTTATTCGTCAAATATCGTATACTTTCTCTACGATTGAATATATTATATATACGTTTGTACGGGCACGTAGGACGCCACCACTATCCATACAAACGCGAATATGTTTGTTACTTTTCCCACCATCCACGTCCGAACCTCACGCCAACTCAAAACTGACTCTCGACTGTCTAGCTCGCGAAATTCCATGAGCTATGTGCCATATTTCTGCCATCTCTATTCGTCTCCTTCCCACTTATGTACGAGCTTCGCGCCAAAATCTTTTTAGCTACCTAGCCATCGAAATTTAATTGGGAAAAATATAAACTACCAATTAAAACGTAATTCGGAATTTTTAACGTATGATAAATACGCTTAACTTTGTATCGCAATTAAATTCAGTAAGCCAGGCGAGATTAAAAATCCTGCCATAATTTGCGCGAACAATTTTAGCGACAATAACGTTGACAGCTGTCAGACTTCCGCCTGCCATCTAATTTTTCGCTCAGTGCAGAAATTCACCGGAGGCACGATCGCCATTACCTTTTCGGTTTTTGAAAAATCGTCGTTACCGGAAATATTGAAATAAATACTCCCAAAAGTGAAACCGGTTTCCTACAATGAACAGAGGCATATGGTCGCGGATCGCCTGCAGAACATTGTAGGGTAGTTGCTGCAATTGCATGATGTAAATTCCTAAGGTTTTTGAACCGCTTCCTAACTTTCGAAATTTTCGGAGAAGGACTTGAACTTTCGAATATGCGATTCTTGGCTTGGATGTATTCTAGCCAACGCTGGTGAACAGACTTCTGGCAAAGGTTTATTTTGGTTGGAGCGCCTTTAGGGAGATTCTCTGTAGTACTAGCTTCGGTAGATCGTTTTAAGATGGTGATAATTGATGTTTGAGCTTGTTTTTCTACTGGTTTGCCGGTTCCCGATTCTGGGAGCAGCTCCCCCCGGTGCGAGAGTTGCTCATCTGTGCGTTTCCCGAGCACACGGGACAGCTTGGAGTCACTGTGTTTTCGAGCCCACACTTATAACAAAATACTGCACGTTGAGGTACAGGACAATCGAAGAAGGTGTGTCCCGTCTCCTTGCAATTCCAACATCTTAATGAGCTACGTTCCCTTTGTCGATATGCTAACGCTTCCAAGTCATGAGCTTGTGAAGTCGAAGCTGTAAAATGATCGGTGTTCTCGCTTATCTCACTGATGTTTCGTCGAAAGGGTTCGTGAGCTTGATATCTCGGTCTCTGAGCGTCAGATTCCTTATTAGATTTTTCTATGCTACGGCATACGTACACCATTTCAGGGATACTATGGGTATTAAAGGTAAGTAAATGCTCACCAATTCTACGGTTGACGTTCTGTTTTATGACCTCAATCAGCTCTCGAGTAGGCTTGGGAAATCTTAACTTAGCATTAAGCTGAAGCAAATCGCCATAATAATCGTCGAAGCACTCATTGGGCGCTTGTTTTCTTGCCGATAATTGTCTAGAAATCTCAAAGTCCGTTTCAAGACTGCGGTACTGTTCTATAAGAGCTAGACGAAGTGCGGACCAGTTTGCAGTTGGGTTGGCCTTAATGAAGGTCCAGAACCAAGTCTCGACTTGACCACTAACGAAATGGTGAAAGTTTTGGAATATATCGCACCACGACACATTATAGGACTCCCTGAGTCTTCCCAATCGAAACAGAAAATCATCTATTAACATCTTCTTATTATCGAATTTTATCCCCCACTAATGATAGTTAAGGAATCTACCACCCGAACTTGATGGTGAAGCTGCCGGAGAATGCAGATTGCCACGAGGAGAATCATCGTTTAAATTCAAGTTCCCTAACTGCGATAGAAAATTATCCACATTTGCACTTCGACACATATGTACGGGATATACAGCAGGATCTTCAGGCCTGTAACTACTCTGCGGTGGAGGCTCATTTCGAACTACTAACTCTGGTTGTCTAATATTTCCGCCTAACGAAAAAGCCGGAACCCTAGCGGGGGGAATAAGCGGAGGAGTGTTAATGCTACCATGAGCGGGAATAGCGGATAGAGCTTCACGAACTAAAGCAGCTACTTCCTGACGCATCTCTAGCCTATTCTTTTCTAACTCCTCTCTAATAAAGCGGAGTTCGTCAGTTCGGTTTATACCAACTGTAGCAGATATTACATCTTGCACGTATGTCTGGAAATGTGCGCTCTCATTTTGGTCAGTCATATTTTCAGGGATATTACTTGAGGGTCTTGGTTGGGGCTGAGCCACGGCGCTACCTGACGGATCTCCTGACCTGTGGGTATTTGACATATCTATGATTGGATCGCTTTCTGTAGGCTGAATTGTATTTAGTATGTTAGGATTTCTACCACTACGTAAATTATAGGATGGAGTCCCTGGTAAATTACCAACCTGATTTGGATTCGGGTTAGGCATATTTGTAAAGCGAACGACTAAACCGATAAAAATAAATTAAAAAAAATATTTTTTTCCCAGAAATTAGGATATCAAGAAAAAAAATTCAAATGCTTTCAAAACCAAAAATCTAAAGGCTGCTATCTCTATAAGACACTTCTTAATATGCGTATATAGAAAAAAAAACTATAATAATTATTTGTACAACGTAAAATAAATTCGAGGATGTGACTGGCTTCAGGAGGTTGTATTCGAGAATTGAGAAAAACAAATAAAAGTTATCGAGAATCCCATCATAGAATTCACATGTAATACTACTTACACAGTTTCCTAAAAGTTTGTCATCTTTGCCGTTTAGGCGAGTTCGCAGCGAAGTAGCAACTGACATAAGCGAGGACCGACGTCAACCCACTTACCGGACTATACTACGCTCTGAACTACAATAGAATCTTCCATGTTGGATATGCCGAGAGTATATGCAACGGACGTAATCAAAGACGAAATTCCGTGATTACCGGACATAGGATTTCCCTGACATACTACAACTTAAGGAGGAAGAGAAAAGTATCACTGAATGAATTAAGCTTATGCAACAGTCATAGATGAGGACATAAATCAACCAATCTACCGGACATATGCTTTCAGAAGTGAACTAAAATTAATGCGTTTTTACCCTTATATCTTCGAATACTGCAACAGACGTTATTGAGGAACAACTTCGACCCAAAAACCGGACTAGTATCGAAGGACTGCAGGAAGATGGAAAAAAAAAATGAGAACTACTAGCATTCTATTCCTACGACTCTGACGACAACACTAACCTAAAACTGACAAAGTGGAAAATAAAAATATATATATTGAGTACTATTTGAATATAAATTATACTGAAAAACTTCGGGCCCCACGTTGGGCGCCACCTGTAACGTACCACCATGCCCAAACCGAAGCTGTAAGGAGAACCGCGCTGAACAAAAGTTCGGAATGTTCGTAAAGAGTAAGTAAAGACCGAATCCGCGATGGTCATAAATACTACTTCCGCTTCGGGCCGACAATAGTGAAACCCTCCTACGAATTCTTTCACCCTTATGACCCAAGGTCACAGGACCCTTGAGTCAATCCGGGCGATCTTGTAGGAGGGGTGTTCAGGCACTTGAGGCCCAGGCATGACCGCTTCCCCGCGCTAGCTCACCGGTGGTCGGGGATCTTGCCACAGGCCCTGAACGTGAGTTACATGTATTTACATGCCTGCTGACTATCGATGTTCTTATGAGCTGTAACCAAACTAACCAAAAATAAAATAAAAAAAACCTGCGAGGCCCGAGTTTTGACAATTTACATCCACTTCACCATGGCACACTATGACAGGATAAGGCAGAGAGATACGGTGAAATTCCCCTCTGCGAGCTGACCCACCCCTAGTTAAACCAACTGTTCAACTACCTTGGTCATCGAATCGCTCGGCTCACGACGACCCCTAACTTAACAAGGGGTTATTAATCCGAATGATTAACTTCCCCTATCCATTCTAAAATCTAATTACAATACCGCACAACAAACCATGAAATTTTCGAAGCGAAAACCAAACCTTCAATCAAGCATCATCAAAAAAAGATAAAGTCGTCGAGTTCAATATTCTACAAAAATCTCTTTGTTTTTATTAATAAAAAGAATGAAAACTAAAATCTAAATAAACAAATTCAATCAATAAAAATCTCTAAATATCCTTAAATAAAATATAAATAGTACCTATGGTATCTATTGTATATTGCAATGCACGGTAATTCTTAATCTGCATATTTAATTTGCGAGCTTATGCGCTCTATCTTAATATTCGTTTGTTTATTGGACGAAGCTTTCAAAAACAATAAAAATATCCGATATCTCACTCTCTTGAATTCTATTACTATACCGAATATCTACGGTAGCAAAATTCAAAAAAAAAGTGTTAATCTTTCGTACCAATAATAACTACACAACAAAATGTACGATACCAGTTCACTTAATTTTAGCACAGCGTAGTATATATGTATGTATGTCAGTACTGGATTAATTTATGCACAGTATTTTAAACATTAGAATGCAATTATAACTATACGACTTAACAAAAGATGAATCTTGCTATCTTTGATCACGTATGTACGAGCTTTTTCACACGAATACACTATCCTATAATTCTGCCTATTAGGTCACTTTCACAAAAAAAAATTCTGTTCAAATGTAATTTAAAAACAAAATTGTACTCACCCCTTCAATATTATAAGGGTGGGGAGATGAGGTGCACCGCATTCCGTCCTTCGCTTTTCGTTTCGCGTACACAACCTGTACCTAGATAAATTATTAGGGAAATTGCATTTGAACAAGTTGTTACAAATAAAGAAAATGACGAAAGGAAAACTTAGCTTTTATAATTTAGTACATCCTATAACGCCATCTAGGGCGACCTAGCGCAAATAAAAATCCTGGGTTGGTGTTTCTGCTACTGCTGCTGCTACTAGGCGAATTCGATGATGAATGAAGATCTCCGGTGCAAGCTTTCGTGCTCAAGTTTCCAAGTGGAGATGGTAATGAGCAATGATGGATTGTGCCTTCAATCGAAGGGATTGTGACGTGGCTTAGCCAATACTTATATTTTTTTTTCCTTCTGCCGTTTCGCTTCAAAAGAACGATAGCGTGTGTTCTGGCTGGAGTTCGATAGCTGGATCTGACCAAGGTGACGGTTGTCGGACCCAAGCTTCGAGTACGAGACTGTACGATGCTGACGCTGGCTTCGAGGTCGCTTGAAGTGCGAGGGAATTTCGGCGATTTTTTTGGTACTTATTTTGTTCGACCTTTGAAGGGATGGTCTGTAGCGTGTTCGGGACGTTGTGTGGTTGGATGTATGTTTGGCGTTTATTTCGCGATATGGAACCGGCTCAAGGGCCGCGTGGTATAGCGCAAAGTACACTTTATACAAGATTTAATGGATTTGTAATAGAACAGTAATGTTACGATGTAAACTGGTTGCAGATCTCAGTCTATTACTTAATAAATTTCGCAGAATACTGAATAACGTGTTTAGATATGTATATGTGCGGTACCTTTTTTTAACGCCACCACGGTCCATATATATATCGCGACTGTGTAATACGTAATTTTCACCACCATCCACGTCCGAACGCCACGCCGACCCAAAACGTACTCTCCCGACTATCAGACCGCAAACTGTCTGTAAGCTATGTGCTATAATTATACTATATAGTTGTCCCTCTCCCACTTATGCACAACCTTTACGGCAACATTTTACAACCCACCTAGCTGACGCAATTTAATTCCGAAAAATATAACTGAGGACTTAAATCATAAAGCCGATTTTTTTACATAAAATAAATAAATTTAATTTGGTATTTGAATTAAATTTCGTAAGCCAGAGGAGTTAGAAAATGCTGCCATAATCTGCGCGAAAAATCTTGCTGCCTCCATTAGGGATAACTTCCACACTTCCGCCTGCCATCTAACTTTCGCTTAGCGCATCATTACTCCGAAAGAGCCATTGCCATTACCTTTCCGCGTTTGAAAAAAAGTCGTTACCGGAAATATTAATAAGTCCAACGAAAAGTGAAGCTGGTTTCCTACAAACTTGCAAACTTGTATAGGGAAGGACGCAATGTTTTAGTCATAATATAATTGTCCAAAAATGTACCTCAAAAAGAGTCACTTCAAGGGGGACTACCCTATTTAAACATCGTAGTTAAACATAATAAAATTTCCCCTCTTTGGGAAAATAAATATATTTTAGATTGTATACCCTGTGAGGGGCCCTAGCCACGGCAGATAGAGTCAGACCTACTCTAGTTCTATTAACTATTTAAAGCCAAAAAACGAATCTTGAAACAGACTAATAAACTAACAATACGACGAAAGAAGTATAGAGCTGATGCAGGAAGAATGTCACTTGCACTTGGGTCTGCTTAAACATAAAGTGAGGCAGTAGTATTCTCAGTTTGCAAAACGTAGAATGGCAGGCATAGTAACGAGCCCCAGACTGTAGTGTGTCGTACTTATTTTTACTTGTGAATAGCTAACATAAAATCTATAATTTTGGCAGAGTTTCCATAGGACAACCCAGATCAGCGATACAAATAGATATACGTACCTTTTAATATGAAACGCTGCGACGCGATCTAAATGCATAGGTGAAACGCAAAATTTGAAAAAAAGCTGCATGCTTCGTTCTGGTCACTGAATGAGTCAATGTTTTAATATCCTGACGCACGCAACCATATCAAGTCATCTACTCACTCCCGAAGGAAACTAGTGACCACAACTTTCGACATTATGGACAAATTTTAATCACATGCATCACATTTATTTGCATTAATAAATTTCATTGGCAATACGAAAGTAAACAGGCCTCTTTTAATAAAAAAAAATCGCCTCATATTGTCCAAAATTAAATAGCAACTGTTAAGAGAGTTCTGCGCCCAAGTACCGAGACTGGCCATGGGCACATATTTGGAAAGAGCCTAAAAGATGCACGAAAAGACGGAAGCCAGCGTTTTGGTGTCAGGTCCCATTGAATAACAGGCACAGACTGCAATTGCCCGTTTTTATACTGAAATCTGTCAAGTGTATTGAATTATATAGAATCACAGATGGAGACATACATTCCTAAATGTATTCTCATGAATGTGTTGGCTCGAGGAATTGTTGAAGTTAAAGCTATAACTTCATTTCGCGGACATTCACATTCATTGGAAAGATTGATCAATCTGGGTGGGGTGTGCTATATGCAACACCATCTAGGAGTGATAGATTTTTCAAATCCTTAAAAATAAATATGCCAAGGGCGACCGATTGTATTTATTCCCAAAGCCTATAAATCACTGAGAATTGATAGAAGAAGACGAAGAAAAATAAAAAGACTAATACGAAGTTGAGATTGACGTACAAGTAGAAATCGAAGACGAAGACAATGTCCAAGACAATGACGAAGACGAAATTTAACACGATGACGAAGACGAAATCGAGGTCGAAATCATAGTCAAAGACATAAATGCACTACTAGATGATAATGAGGGGGAATATTATTAAAAATACTGCCGTAATAGATCCTAAATTGTCAAACTACAAGGGGTAGACAAAAACAATAAATTGGTATGTCTGCTAACCAAAGATTAAAATACAACAAAATGAACCGATGGACTGAAACTCTTAAAAAAATTCCGAAGGAATAAAAATTATGTTTTTGAGATTGATGATGTGAAAATGAACGGGAAATGAACGAAATCTATAATTAACGTTCAGTTATGCCCCGAAATCTATGTCAGTCTTTCCTCTCTGCAGTTCAGTAACAAGGAAACAACTGACAAATCCGACTGATTGAGAAAAATTAGTGGACTTGTTGAAATTTTGGAAAACAAATTCACACAAAATGTCCTTCCCCGCTGAAGACTTTGACATCAACGAAGCTCTCGTCCCATGGAGACGGAGAAGTTGGCTTATTTTCAGCCAATATATATTTGAGCAATGAGCAATGTCATAAATACGACGTTAAAATCGTCTTAGGTGATTTTAACACCAAAATAGGAAAGGAGGACATCTTTGGTAGCACAATCGGAAAGCACAGCCTACACGACACCACGTCTGGAAACGGACTTAGGCTAATTGACTTTGCTGCGGGACGTAATGCTACTATAGCAAGCACACGGTTTCCACACCTCAACATTCACAAAGGAACATGGCGGTCACCAGACGATCAAACGGTCAATCAAATTGACCATGTTGCGATCGACGCAAGGCACTCCTCCAGTATTCTAGATGTCCGAACTTTCCGAGCGGCCAACATAGACTCGGATCACTACCTTGTTGTAGCTAAGGTACGTATGCGGATATCTCAGACAGCACAACAACGAGGAAATACTGTGAGGAGATTCAACGTTGAACCGCCAGAACTTTTGCCGATCGCATCTCCCTCAACCTCTCGAAAATTCCTGTACAGCCAGCATCAAGTGCTGAAGACCAGTGGCATCGATGCCAAGAAGCCATCAGAAAAGCCGCAACTGATGTGCTAGGTTTCACCCGACCACCACCGCGAAACCCCTGGTTTGATGAAGAGTGCCGGCAAGCACATGCAGCAAAGCAACTGGCCTACAAAGCGGCGCTGCAGACCATTTCTGTAGACTGTTAAACGGCGAAGGCGACACAAATTCCGCTGTCAGACAGAATGAACCATTCAACCTGGGCGATGAAAGCCAAGACTTCCGTCCACCTGACCAAAATGAGGTACGGATAGCAATATCCAAGCTAAAGTCCAACAAAGCTGCAGGACCGGACGGTTTATCGGCCGAGCTTTTTAAGGCAGCGGGGGATGACTTGGTAGAGAGCATACACCAACTCGTTTCTAAAATTTGGTCAGAGGAAAGTATGCCTGAAGAATGGAGCCTCAGCATTGTTTGCCCGATCCATAAGAAAGGAGACCCTCTAAACTGGACCCTATCAGTGCGGTTTTAGGCCCGGTGAGTCCACAACCGACCAAATATTCACACTACGGCAGATCCTGGAGAAAACCCAAGAAGTCCAAATCGATACTAATCACCTATTTATCGATTTTAAAGCCGCATATGACAGCATTTGTAGAGACGAGCTATACAGAGTCATGTCTAGTTTTGGCATCCCTGCCAAACTTGTCAGATTGTGCAGAATGACGATGGAGAACGCTCGCTGCTCCGTAAAGGTCGGAAACAGTCTCACCGAGACCTTTGATGTCAAAAAAGGATTTAGACAAGGTGATGCGCTGTCATGTGACTTTTTCAACATCATTCTTGAGAAAATTGTGCGAAACTCGCAATCCAACACCAGGGGCACAATTTTCCAAAAGTCTGTGCAACTACTTGCATACGCAGACGACATCGACATCATTGGCAGAACACAGCGAGCTGTCACTGGTGCGTTTGCAAGTATCAGTGCAGAGGCGGCAAAAATGGGTTTAGTGGTGAATGAGGGCAAAACAAAATATATGCTGTCAACGAGAAGGGACACACAACATCGACGAATCGGACAGAACGTACGATAGACATCTATAACTTTGAGGTAGTTCGGGACTTTGTCTACCTCGGCTCCGCTATTAATTCTAAAAATGACATCACATCAGAAATCAAGCGAAGAATTTCACTTGCCAACCGCTGTTACTTTGGCCTAAGAAGGCAATTGATTAGTAAGGCCTTGTCGAGAAACACCAAGGGGACTCTATATAAGACACTCATCATCCCAGTCCTGCTTTATGGCGCAGAATCATGGACGTTGTCAAAAGTGGATAAAGACCTCCTTGGTCGCTTCGAACGCAAAATTCTTCGAGTGATTTGAGGTCCCGTTTGCGTTGACGGGCTTTGGAGGAGGAGATTTAACAGCGAACTCTACGAGCTGTACAGCGACATCGACCTTGTCAGAAAAGTACGTATCAGTCGACTAAGATGGCTAGGACATATAGAGCGAATGAACACCAACGCTCCGGTCGAGTCTTCGATTCCAACCCGGAGGGACAACGCAGTAGAGGAAGAACTCGACTTAGGTGGCGCGCACAAGTGGAAGGGGACCTCAACCAACTTGGAGTGCGCAACTGGAGGCAGTTAGCCAAAGATCGTGCTAACTGGAGAGGCGTGTTGGTTGAGGCCCAGGTCCACCCTGGACTGTAGCGCCATCTAAGTAAGTAAGTATATATTTCAAAGGAGAAAACTATTTGACATTGAATATAAAAATGTCTGTCGTTGATAAAAGTTTAACCGAATCAAAAACGAATTAGTCTACCACGTTACTCTAAAAATTGAGTATTCCCACTCGAAGGTCGAAAATTACTGTTCGATTTGTGGTATTCAGCAGAAAAATCCTGTTTTGTCAATAAAAGTGTAAAAAAAACAACATAACCACATAAAACATTTTTTTTTTTAATATAACCATTTACTTTCAATAAGCCAAGGTTACAAATATATATGCTGTTAACAGAGTGAGATATAACCACAGCCAAAACAAACACAATGAGCGGTACTAATAACCATTTTTTATGTTCAAGCTTTCACAATAGCGAAATTTTCCATATAAAATTATCGATTGTGGCCGTTAAGATATTAAGGTTGTACGTTACAAGTAGAACATTTTGTAGGAATAAGATACAAATTTAAGTAACTTTATGAGTAAGTCAAGCTCTTCTTTTTTTAGCCCAATAAATTCAATTTCATTTACCAGCTTATTAGTGGGTTTCCGCTTGTTGTTTTAAAATTGACGATTGACGTATTTTTATGTCAATAAAAAAAATTCGCAAGTGAAAATAACGAAAAAATTAATTTTCATTGAATTGACTTGCGCTAACTTGTCAAAAACTGACAACTGACTTCACATGACAATTGCAAATAGATGAGTTGTCAAACAAAATGTCACTTTGTCATTAGTTAACAGCGCTGGTGAAAACAGCTTCTAACAAACTCACAAAGACATTTGTCCAAATTTCATTGTCAATGAACTGACCAAAGAGTTTTTGCACAATAATTGGCATAAATAGAAATGAACTGACAGTGGTGTTGTTTAGTATTCAATTTATAAGTAGTATGTGTATTGGCAACACCCAAATAAATTTCCACCTTCCAGTCGCTCACAATTTCCCACAACCTCTCACTCTGTTATGATATAATTAACACGTCCCACTTCCACCCCATTCCTACAGCCATAAGCATTATATACATAGATAGTAGTTACATGTAAATCATATTGAATTCAACTCACTTTGGATTCTATCGTCGAAGAGGCAAGTCACAATTTCCAGCGTTAATAAATTTCTTTGAATTTATATTCTGAATTACTTATTCGTCTTTTTAATCTACCGTTTTTCTTTTTATGAGTTTTTCTTTCGAACATTTTGGTCCTTCGAGCCGGATATAATAATATTAGATATCAGCTACCTTACAAATTGTTTTATTGATTGTCTATTCAGTTAGTAAATTAATCGTATGTTTTGTGGGTACCTCCATATACTTTTATCTTGATGTGCTTATGTGCGATTATTGTAGTGCCTGGTGAAAATACAGTTCTCTTCTCTTTTGATCTCGCTATGCAAGTGCAAGTGCAAATGGTTAATTTTCATCTTCCTTCGCAGTCTATTCTTGAATTATAAATTCATGTTTTTTTTATTTGAATTAATTTCTATAGTTTTGGTTTGTGACTCCAGGTCTGAAATATAATCATTTTTCCTTTTTTTCTGCCAAATTTTCCGTTGTTCAGGAAACACGCCGATTTATATAGTGAAACTTTTTACAGTAACTTTTCGTTACAGTTCAATTTTCGAGTTGCTGTACTTTTTACATGGTTTTGCGCATTTACAGTTAACCACGTTACTGTATTCTATTGGTGGCATTTGAGCTTCAGTGTCTTGCTTCTTCCTCATTTTGGTGGCATTATACAGTAACATTTCGTTACAGTTTTATTTTCGAGTTACTGTATCTTTTCCAGTGTCTTGCTTCTTCCTCATTTTGGTGGCGTTTCTATCGTGTTCTTAAATTTACATTTACTTCGTGTACTGTGCACTGTTTCATTTTTCATAGAAAATATGCAGCAAACAAATTTTTTATTCTTTTCTACCATCAAATTATTTTTTTTTGTATGACAACACCTCATCATGATAAATTATTCAATTCGTCAAGTTATATTTACATTCTCTCGCTCTTTTGAGTAAATTCCCCTTTTCGTATAACACTTCACACCAATTATCAAGTGTGGTGAATATCTTTTCCCGAGCGAAATACACATTCTCGCACTCTCGCGCTCAAATTATTGCAGTTTATCGTTTGTATTGAACGAATAATGATGAGTCGACGAATAGTTTGTTATACCTTTCTCTTTCACACACATGAGTGTCGTACAAACATTTCTGCCATCGCATGACTTGCGTTGAGAGAAATTCATTCTTAAGTATGCATGTCTTTGTGACGCCAACTTTTAATAATTTTGTGCAAAGAGATCGGCATGATCATATTGTGTGGAATCGAGAATTGACGATGGAAATTTACTCATGAGTAAGCAGTATAGCATGAATATGCTAATAAGAATTTCTCGACGTAGAGAATTATAAATGCAACACGCCGATTCATTTTTCCCCAGTTGTAATCGGATAAGCAAGCAGTATAGTCATCATAAATAAAGCTCAGTGAGCTAGAACATTTTTTTGTATGGAAAATTTCCAATAGTGTAAAGTTAGCACGTGTGTAAATTTTTCTTCTTTTTTTCTTTGTGCCATAAGGCAAACACACTAAAAGTGTTAAAAAACTAGTTAAATTAGTGGAATGCAGTTAAAAAGAATGCTGTAACCCTAGAATGGGAGAATTGCGGACGCATTATTGTTCCTGAAAATTTTCAACCCCCTCTTTGAGGTAAGCGAACATAGTTTTTTAATTTTTTTTTGCGCAGTAGACCAAAACGTGGTTTTTTTTCTTCTTTTTCGGTCTTCTGCAGGGCGCTAGTGCAGGACATAAAAACCAACGCGCTACGCATAAATTTCGAGTGCCAAGATTGTTGCACAAAAATCCCCAAAAATCATTTTTAAAGCACCGTGAGAAATCTTGTGCGAATTTTAACGCAAAATTTTTACACGTGTTCCGAAACACACCACGTTCGTTGCGGAATTTTTCTGCACGAAACCGTTCGTCATACGGTATATTATATTTACCGTTATTACGGAATTTTTGGTCGCAACACGCGCTTACTGCGCCAACTGTACAAACTACGTTATACAGCGAGGTACCGTTGCCAGAGAATCTCTCCAACGTGCCGCATAAACATTTTTTTTAATCAACGATTGCCTTGATGCATATTGCTCAACGGTAAATCCGGTCAAGAACCGCATTTCTTCAACGCGACAGTAAATGCACGGCATTAGTTCCGTTAGCAACGCTGGTACCATCAATCACCGCTAGAAGCACTTCAAATTTTTGCAACGCAACAGGTTCTTTCCGTATAGTGTTACTTACTTACGACGTGAACACACACATCCCTATCTTCGATTTTATTGGCGTCGAGACATTTTTCCGCCCAACGGTTTTCTTCAACAACGCATCTTTAACCTGTATCCATTTGGAGTTCCACGTTACATTCCAAACACCATAGATGACATCTTTATCCGCGCAGCGACGTAGCTGTACATCAACTTTGTGTCGTATTTAATTGTGCTCTTGTGTCGTAACTTTTTTTTTTTATCTTTAGGACCCAGCAATCCGCACTTTGGCGAGATTGGCTGATGAACTTGTAACGGAAGTATCTCTTTAAATAAAAATTAATTTGGTCCTTTTTAAATGATAACTATAAGATACTCTTTGTGTTGTGTTTGAGATTAATTTGTGCCGCAAAGAAGTAATTGTGTCTTTGGTATCGGTTAGATGCATATCTGCATATACTAATTCGATTTTCTTTTATCGCGAAGAGACGATTGACTACTTTTGTGTTGACTCGTAACTCTTATTATTTTTATTTCGTTTTGTAAACTATCCAATTACTTCAATGCAAATCGATATCTCACTTTAGCTGTAAGTAACGTAACGTCTATCTTAATATTTAAGTAACTTTTTTAGTAGTTGTCTGATCCTTCTGATCCCAACTAGAGCTAAGCTCAATAGTATTTAAGTACTTTTAGTTTTCATGGGACAAATTCCTTTTTGGATATAATATATATATATATCTAGGTAGGGTTAATGAACCTTTTTCCTAAATAGCACTGCAAAACATCATCCTCGACGGCAGGCCTTCCTTCTAGGAGATTTCATCGTCCTCGGTAAAAATGGTAAGTCAATTTTCGACTTTTTTTTATACACCCCAAGATATATATATATTTTTGACGTATACCTTCTGTATACCAGTTATAAGCACGAATCCCATTAACTATATTTAATTTATAGTACGTTAAATAGTATATAAGATCATAATGTCGTTTAGTTTTGAATAAACCCCTCTTGAATAGGGTAATGAGCATATAAACAGTCGAGTTTGTGTCCATTTATTTATGGGGCCATTCAATAGTATCCTTTTCCTTTTATTGATTCGAATGTGCCATTGGTAGGGCGGGTATACGATGACCAAATTACACCTTCGGTCACCATCAAGATCAAATCCGCGCGAACCTCTACGAAACCTCTTTCCTATCTTTCTTCTTTCTTCCTATCGAGCATAATTTTATTTATTAAACATTGGGAATTCTTTATAAGTCGGCAAAACCCACGCCAGGCTGAAGCAAGTCGGAAAATTAAAAAGCAAGGTGCTCGAGACCGCCGATGAATCTGAGATTTCGTTATTCGAATATCGCCACCCAAGGTGATGTTTATAATAAATATGGAACCCAACGTAGGGCATAATTCAGCTCAACTTCAACTTAGTTAGGGAAAGCCAAATTATGTTTATAATAAATAATAATGCCCAACTTGAGGGTTTTAACTCAGCGTAAATATCTCAACCCAAATTAGGTTTATAATATTCGTTATTCGAATTTTTAGACAAAATGTCTTCGATTGCTGAACTTTTAATACAGCAACGTAATGCTATGGACGATTTAGGTAGATTCAGGAAAAATTATCACAAAACTAATAAAGATCTGCTAGCAAAACCTAGCTACCTAAATGGACGCCTTGCACTTTTGGAGTCAATGATGTCTACCTTTAAGGAGAATCATATTCAGGTTTCGTTGCTTGTCAAATCAGTAGACCATGCTGAGGAAGATAATGTATACTTCATTGAAGGTCATTACGAGAAGTTTCAAGACCTTTATCTAGAAATAAAATCCGATATAATCGAGAAAATTAACCTTCTTAAGCCCGTTTCTAGTGTTCCTACAGGAAATTCAACTGAAAGTTCCGCTGGTACCTCTACCAAAAGTTCTAACGACACTTCATCCTCTCACACCTCCCCTGTTGTTGGTATTATCAATGGTGATAATCATAGCATCAATCTTCCAAACATTGCACTTCCGCAATTCGATGGAAATTATAAGAATTGGTTAGACTTTCATGATCTATACATTGGAATGATTCATAATAAGGAAAGCCTGCCCAAGGTACAAAAGCTTTATTATTTAAAGAAATGTCTAATTGGAGAGGCTGAGCAATTAATTCGTTCTATTCCATGTACTAACGCTAACTACGATTCTGCTTGGCAAACTCTTTATGACCGTTTTCACAAAAAGCGTTTCATAGTTGATGCATATTATGCACTTTATGTGAGCAGCCAGTTTTACATAAAGAATCCGCATCAGACATTAGGAAACTCCTTGACACTACGAAAGAGTGTCTAACCTCCATCCAAAATCTTGAGGTACCGACTGAGTCTTGGGATGTTATAATTATTTTCATTCTGGCTCAAAAGCTGGACCATCAAACTAGAAGGAATTGGGAACGTTTTTTAACTTCGAAGAGTGCTCAAAAAACAGTCTTACGATCCGATTCTTACGAACTCCCCAAACTCCAAGATTTCTATGAGTTTTTAGATGATTCTTTTCGATCCTTAGAGGCAGTAGATCATAAGGTAGTCTTATTTTCTACCGAAAAGAAGGACAAGTCTTCAGCACAATACAAAAAGCCACTACAAGTTCGCACTTTTCATGCTTCAAAAGTAACCCCTCCTTGTCCATGCTGCTCTGAACCACACTTCTTATACTTGTGTACTAAATTTAAGTCACTATCTCATGAAGAAAAGATTGAGATAGCGAAATCTAAAAATCTCTGCTTAAATTGTCTAGTACCGGGACATACGGTACCTAAGTGTAGAAGCAAATCATCTTGTCGCAAGTGCAGTAAACGTCATCACACCTTAATGCACATTGAGAATTCTCCAAATTTAAACTCTTCTTCTTCGCTGGCTTCTGATAATATTCCGTCAACTTCCGGTCAGTCGTTTTCGTATCATTCCACCAATTCGGTCCCTGTTTCTGAAATACTGCTTGCTACGGCTAATGTGAAAGTTTCGACATCTTCTGGAGATCATATCTTGACAGCTCTTATCGATCAAGGATCGCAAACATCCTTTATCACAGAAAACTGCGTCCAACGGCTTCGTCTTAAGAAATCTCCTCTACACTGTGTAGTGAGTGGTATTGGTTCTACAGCCACAAAACTTTGTAAAAGCAGTATCGAATTCCGAATGAAGTCTTGTATAAATACCGACTTCGAAACTACAGTTAAGGCTCTAGTAATGAGTTCAATTAGCAGTTACCGTCCTAACCATAAACTATTAGCTAATCTACCACAGACGTTCGAGCACATTACGTTAGCTGACCCTTTTTACAACGAAACAAGGCAGATCGATATTCTTCTGGGAGCTGACGTCTTTCACCAAATCATTCTTGATGGTATCATCATTGTATATAGACACTATAGTACTATCACTTCGCATTTATGCACTAGCGCCACCAACCACCTCTGAGACCAACTACTCACATCGAACATGGTAGTTGTATTGGATTATTTGAAACGAAATTAAATGATGCCTTCTTCTTTTCTTATTCATCTCATTGACAACATGCAGATGAAAGAGAAAGAACAATTATTATTTTTGTTGTCTTTTATTCTCCAGTAGTAAGGACAGGAGTGGAAGTAAGTGATTCTTTTCGCAGGTAGTTAGTGGTGGTGGTGTGTAGGTTAGGCGAAGTGTACTTTTAGCATTTATGAGCATAGCAATATGAAAAGAAGGAATATGAAATGAAAGATCGGATCGATTTATACTTTTCGCTTATAGTGGTGGTGTGTGGGGAGAGTACTTTTAGCATGATGATGAGTGCGGTGCTGTTGAGTGATGACGATTGGAATTGATATTTAAGAAAGGAGGATATGTGGAAAGGAGAAATATGAAATCATAGATCGGAGTTTTAACAATACATATTTTGTATTTCTTGGATTTATGGGTAGCATTGGTGTCATGATCGTGGCTTTTGGACTTAGATATCAAGGGTAGGTTATGATGATTTGAAAATAATTATGGGGTGGGTGAGCATGTAAGGTGCACTAGTGGGGAAGTTTGGTTGGATCTTAGCAAATAAAATCACGTACCTAGATCGATCCAAATTTTCAATTTTCTCATATTGTAGGTAGGTAGTGTGAGAAAGATATTGTTTTAAGTCCAAATTTGTAGATTAATTAATTATGGTATTACGATGATACTAGGTACAGCTCAAAAACTGAGTTTCGCAATTCTGTCTGCCTGTTTGTCTGCGTGATGGTAGGTACCTAGCTGTATTCTTAACGACAGGACGGATTCGTTTGTACCTCTAGTAGTTTGTTTCAAACTATGCTTAAGTAGGTATGCGATTTAAAGGCTGACAGTTTGAGTTCATTTGTTTATTTTAATTTTAAACCCAAAATAAACCTTTTGTAAATATTTAGATACAATTATTTTAGGAGCAGCTAGGTATACGCAGGTCGCAGTGCTACGCTGAATGCTATTGCAGCAATCATCCCTATACATTTAAAATATGGATTATTGTAGTATGTAGGAAATTGATGAATATATGTATGTATTTAGAAACTTTCAGTTCAGATTAGATTCTTACTATGAAATTAAGTAAGCCATTGTTTGTTTTAAATAACTAAGTCGTCAACGCACAGCCCAAAACGGATAATCTAAGCCCGTTTTCTAACCATTGATCAACGATCACATGAAAGTGAGGGAAAAGGAAAATCAAAAAGGAATAAAAATATGTAGGAGAATTTGTTAATTTGTTGTGAGCGAAATGAGAGCATCAGGCGGGTAGCCCCAAATAACACAAGCAAGACCATCACGGGACTGCTAGTAATCTATTTTTTTATATTCCGTTTATAACTCGAGTTTGGCTACACCGAATTTGATGATTCTTTTTTTTCTATAAAGGTATATTCTTTTGTAGCAGGTTTGTATGTAAAAAGAATTGGACAAAGTGGCGTGGCATCGTCCATTTAAAAATCGTGGTATTGGTATATGAACTCACATTTTGATAAAATGATAAAATCTTTGTACGAAGGCTATTCTGTGAAGTTTGGTCAAAATTGGACAAAGGGATGTAACGCTATTCTTCGACAATCACGGGAACCAAAGTTTGTAAAATTTGTAACATTGGTATGCATTGTCCTGATAGACAAGAATCTATGCAATACGATTCAAATGATTATGTAGTGGTTATGGGAAAGGAACAATTATTGGACTACATTACATATAAAAATAAACGGCTTTGCACGTGCCTAGGAATTGTATCTTTACTATTGCACAGATACCTATATTTTTGTCCATCAGCACAATGCATATCAATGTTCCAAATTTTAAAAACTGTTGAGGAATAGAGTTTAATATTTTTTGTTTGTATTGTCTAATTTTCCACACTTCACAGAAATACCTACCTTTGCGTTTGGTTCGGTGGTTTTCGAGTTTTGCGATCATTAGTGGTGTAGGGTAGGTACTTAGGTATATTCTCATATAAAATGGAAATTGAGATTTTATGCAATTTTTCGGCTTTTCATTTGGGGGTTTCCGAATTTTCTTTTTTTGCCAAACCCTGATTCAAGACGAACAAAAAAAAATCATCCAAATCGGTCTAGCATCTATCCTTTCTCGAGTTTTGCAAACAATTGATTTTTATAGACATACTTAGAGAGAGATGTAGACTCCTATAATAGTTAGCTGCTCGTTTTACCGACAAAATGCTTCTACATTATACACCTCATAAAGTATACACATGCGCATGCCTATAATATTTTAGAATCAATTAAAAAAGAATCCCTTAAATCGATGCATATTTGACAAAAATATAGGCAAAATAGTGAGAGTCTAACGTACATTATTTTATGCCCAATCCTCAAATCTTCTGCAACGACAGAAAGGAAGCCAAATTCAGTTTTTATTCAATTTGTCTTTCCCAACTGATCACCCCTTGCATCGTGCACCCCTCTCCAAACACACAAATCCTCCACCACCAACATCCTATCCTACACAACCATGCTGTTGAATTATATTTGCTCTTGCTCATAATATTGCACTTGCACATGCACCTCCTTTCCTCTATTCTCCTCTCCGCGCACTAAGAAAAACCAAACCAGTTGCAGTTCTCTACCGTCTACCCTACCCTACCCTGTTACATCACATCAGAAATAATTTTATACCTACTGATGATGATGGATGGAAATGGCGATATGAATGAAGAAAGAGAAGAGGCATACCAGTTTGACTTTGTTTTGTTTATTTTGGTTTTCTCTATACACATTTCCCCAACCCCAATGCTCGGAGTTGGCTGGCAGTGTACAAACTAAATCAACTGAAGCGCCACCTGGATCGTCGAAGACGCGTAATTCAATGCGATGGGATGAGAGTACTATAGTGTGTATATACAATGGTATCATCAAAAGCAGTATCGGTCCCTTGGCACAGCGTACCCGTTTAGGTTGGATTCTTTCAGGGCCAATCTCCGCACAGGATGCGAAACTAAGCAGCCGCCCAAAAACCTTGTCCCTACATTCATATGTAAATATCGACGAATCTCTTCGTAGGTTTTGGGAACTCGAAGAGGTGTCCTTAAAACGCACTCCAACTCGTGAAGAGATTGCTTGTGAAACGTACTTCCAAGATACACACTCCCGTTCTTCCACAGGAAGATACATAGTGAAACTCCCTTTTAAAACAAAAGTCTCCGGTGGAGACTACCCAATCTTTCAAAATTCCGGCCAGAATGCTCTGAAGAGATTTACTCAAAGTGAGCAGCGGATATTTCCAAAAAATCCAAACCTTAAGTTGGAATATTGCAAATTCATGCAAGAATATATTGAGCTTGAGCATATGAAGCTTAAATGTAATTACGAGGATCTAAGCAAATCCGAAAATTATTTCATACTACCACATCATGGAGTTTGGAAAGAAAGCAGTTCTACTACCAAACTTCGTGTGGTGTTCGATGGGTCATCCAAACCTTCATTTTCTACGGCTCTTAATGAAGAGTTATTGTCAGGCCCCCGATTACAAAACGATTTGGCTTCCGTCATATTAAGATGGCGTATTTTCCGTGTCGTGTTTACATCCGACATAGAAAAAATGTTTCGACAAATTCTGATCCATCCTGCTGAAACCCAATTCCAACTTATCCTATGGAGATCTGATCCCTCCCTTCCTCTTCAACTTTTTGAGCTGCAAACTGTTACTTACGGAACAACCTGTGCACCATATCTATCCATACGGGTGTTACAGCAGCTAAGCCGACGATGAGTCGCAAAATTATCCAATTGCATCTACAATCCTAAAGAGGGATATCTATGTCGATGACATCATTTCTGGTGCAGACAATGTAGAGTCGGCAAAAATCATACAAAAACAACTCCAAGAGCTCCTACTTTCTGGAGGATTTAGGCTGAGAAAGTGGTCATCTAACTTTCCAGAGCTCTTATCTCAATTACCCTCAGAAGACTGCGAATTCAACTTTGATTTTGATAACAACTCAGAGTCAGCTATAAAATCACTTGGCCTCTATTGGAATCCTCGAGTTGATAACTTTTTTTTCAAAATAGCACTTACCACTCGCCAATCACATACCAAAAGAACCTTGCTCTCTGATGCATCAAAGCTTTTTGATCCTCTTGGTTGGCTAGCTCCAACGATTGTTTTAGCTAAAATGTATTTTCAAAAGCTATGGCGAGCTGGTATCGGATGGGATGATCCCTTACCCCCTACCCTTCAAATTGAATGGGAAAATTATCGCAACACGCTTCCTGATTTACAATTGATCAAAATTCCAAGATGGCTGGGAACCACATCTACTACAGTGTATGAAATACACGGCTTCTGTGATGCCTCAGCTTCTGCTTACTCTGCGGTATTATATTGCCGTTCAATTGAAAATGGCATAATATCAGTAAGGCTCATAACTGCTAGGACAAAAGTTGCCCCCATAAGGCAAATTTCCCTACCTCGATTAGAGTTATGTGGTGCAGTCCTTTTGGCGCAGTTGTATACAAAATATTTGAAGGCAATCGGAAAACAACTAGTTCCACCAAAAACATACCTTTGGACTGACTCACAGATCGTTCTGGCATGGGAACGTGCAGTCCCAATACGCTGGAAAACATTCGTGGCCAACAGAGTAAGTGAGATCCAGGAAATGACAAATATAGCAGATTGGTATCATGTCCGGTCGGAAGACAATCCGGCTGATTGCGCCTCGCGTGGTGTTCAACCTCGTGATTTACGACATCATCCACTTTGGTGGTCTGGTCCCAAATGGCTCAGCCTTCCTAAATCTTCTTGGCCGAATCAAGAATCATTAGATTTCCACACCAAACTTGAACAAAAATCAGACACCACCAGTCTTGTGTCAACCTTAACCGAGCCTTCATTTGATTTACTTTCTAAATTTTCTTCGTTAAATCGGTTACTTCGAGTAACCTCATACGTTTTCCGTATTTATTACAACTTCTTTGCGCGTAATCAACCTACGGTTACTGGTTTCCTGAAACCCAACGAAATACGATTTGCCTTTTCAAGGCTTATACTTCTATCGCAAAGGCACCAGTTCTCATCGGAAATTAAGAGCTTGAAAAATAAAGGGCAAGTGTCCTCAAAAAGTAAACTCTTAAATTTACATCCGTTTATAGATGAAGATAACATTATGCGTGTGGGTGGCAGATTGAGATTTGCCGATCTTGATGATTCTGCTAAACACCCCATCATATTGTCAAACAATTGCAATCTCTCTAAATTGATAGCTGCGGATGCGCACTTAAAAACCATTCACGGTGGTCCACAACAAATGATCGCTTATATACGAAGACAATTTTGGATTGTGAATTTGAGAAACCTAACAAAATCTATTTTTCATTCATGTACTTTATGCATTCGTTTTAATAACAAGCGTTCTGCACAGCTTATGGGTTCTCTTCCAAAAGTAAGGGTAAATGAAACCAGACCTTTTCGCCATAGTGGTGTCGACTACGCTGGTCCCTTCGATATTCGACTTTCAAGGGGCAGATCCCCCAAGACCTACAAGGGTTTTATATGTCTGTTTATTTGCTTAGTAACCAAGGCGATACACATTGAGATTGTATCTGACATGACTTCGGAAGGTTTTATTGCGGCATTTCGCCGCTTCACGGGACGAAGAGGTAGCTGTAGCGATCTATATAGTGACTGCGGTACCAACTTCGCTGGCGCTAATAAAGAATTAGCACAAATGCACCATGGATTCAGACAACTGCTGCCAGATGATGTTAGAGAGCGAATATCAACCGAAGGAACTACCTGGCACTTCATTCACCCTGCTTCTCCTCACTTTGGTGGTTTATGGGAAGCAGGGGTAAAATCAGTTAAGTACCACCTCAAAAGAATTCTTTTAAATAGAATATTAACATTTGAAGAAATGTATACCCTCCTTGTTCAAATAGAATCATCTTTGAATTCCAGACCCCTAAGCCCACTGAGGGATGATCGCACGGACCTAAGTGTGCTGACGCCTGCACATTTTCTCATAGGAGAGCCAACAAACATAGTTCCGGAACCATCACTATTAGATGTCAACACCAGCCGATTATCGAGATGGCAGCACATTCAACAGATGTTCCAACATTTCTGGGAGAGGTGGCGGAAGGAGTTTCTGTCCCGTCTCCAAGAACGTCCTAAGTGGACACACAGACAAGAAAACTTGAAGATCAACGACTTGGTTATCATCGTGGATGCAAGATACCCTCCAGCGAAATGGCCACTGGGAAGAGTGGTTGATCTACATACTGGTTCAGATGATATCTGTAGAGTTGTCTCTATAAGCTCCAATGGAAAAACAATCAAGCGACCTATTACCAAACTCCGACTACTACCATCCAGCGACCCACCTACTGCAACAACCAACACACAGCTATAATCATCATCATCATTCAACTTTATTCAACGGTAGCGAGTATCAGGCGCTTAAAAACCTGGTCCCAAACATTTAAGTAGTTCTATATGAGAGGAAATGCTCATATATTCAGTTTAATAATACTTATTATTTATGTAATAGATATAAACTATTTTCAATTAGATTGAAGTTAAGTTAAGAACAATTGTTCTTGCCCGGCGGTATGTTTAGTATTCAATTTATAAGTAGTATGTGTATTGGCAACACCCAAATAAATTTCCACCTTCCAGTCGCTCACAATTTCCCACAACCTCTCACTCTGTTATGATATAATTAACACGTCCCACTTCCACCCCATTCCTACAGCCATAAGCATTATATACATAGATAGTAGTTACATGTAAATCATATTGAATTCAACTCACTTTGGATTCTATCGTCGAAGAGGCAAGTCACAATTTCCAGCGTTAATAAATTTCTTTGAATTTATATTCTGAATTACTTATTCGTCTTTTTAATCTACCGTTTTTCTTTTTATGAGTTTTTCTTTCGAACAGGTGTCGTTCAATGACAAAAACGTTCAATGTCAAACTTTGTCAATAAAATGACAAGTGGAAACAAACATTAATGTACATATTAGCGTCGGCAATGGAGTGCGAACTAAGAAAAGGAATGGAAGTTCATAATTTATATTCAACTGACTATCCAAGCCTATTTCCACAAATGCTGCCTGTTCAAATAATTAATTATGTAGGTATGTAATATATTTTTATCTAAAAGAGAATGGGACCCGTAACGGATACTTTGGCTCCATAATTCGAAATTATTCCCATGGTATTGCATGGTATTATCCTAGGTGCTGAGTATGACTCGTTTAGAAAATATTTTATTTCGTACTTAATATGTCCATTGCGTGGTCCTTTAAGGACCTATCGCACTATCTATCAACATACAGTGAGGTTTACATAAAACAGGTTCCCCATTTCACGCCTCTCAAAGAGGGCCATGATGTTTCTATTCCTGATTAAGATGGAGCAATCAACGTGAGTTCTAGTAGGGGAATTCCCAGGAGAAAACAATCTTGGTTGTCGAGAGCAAGAAAGGACAATCGTCCTGTTAATACTATTTGGAGTGTGATGGGCCAAATAATAGCTAAATATAATTAAAATTCATTAATTAATAAAAAACACAGACTTATGTTAACAATATGACATCTGTGAGACTCCTACACATCTGAGCAATTTATTGCTACAGATGATGTATGTTGCCGGTGGGCCAAGTGCTACTTTCCATGTAATGAAATACTTCCCATGGTGCTACATGGTATTATCCTAGGTGCTGAGTATGACTCGTTTAGAAAATATTTTATTTCGGACGTATATGTCTATTGCATGGTCCTTTAAGGACCTAGCAACATACCTACAGTGAGGCTAACACAAAATTGGCTCCTCCAATGAGGTTTTCTTGGGTATTTCTATTATAAAGTGTAAGTGATTAGATACAAAGTGGTAAAGTCAGAATAGAAATGCAGATTTCATGTTTTCATTTCAAAAGAAAACGAATCAAAAAGGGACAAACCAAAAATGTTGTTCCAACTTCCAAATCGACTTAAAGCACGATTGCGAGTAAATGTTTAAGAATAAAATGAAAATCACACTCATTTTAAAATTCAATACGCGGCACTAATAATCTTATTCAGTGTCCAAGCCCCAGGGCCCAGGTAAACTTTTTCGAAGTCACAATGGCAAATTTTCCATATAAACCATTGTGACCGTTGAAATATTAAAATTTTATGTTAAACATTATTATAAGGACCAAACACAAGAAGTATTCATCTCACAAATGGAGACGTATGTTTCTAAATAAACCCTCAATAATGTGGTGACCAATTTAATTTGACTTGGAAGTTCATAATTTCAAACAAAGATAAATAGCAAACGATCGAATCGGACAGAAAACAACCTATTTTTAATGGTTGACTTGTGTTTTCAAATCTAAAAAGAACTATGAAGGTCAGCCTCAGCCATCATCAACAAAAATGATGTGCATTGCATGAATAGAGCTAGTGGGAAAGAATCATTAAAAAAAAAAAATTTTAATTGTAGCGTGCATCGCGGAAGATCATAATCGAGTTTAATAATAAATGTGCTGTAGAGTTTATTAAGGGCGGGGTCTTTGGGCTCAGTGGTTATTCCCATGCACTAGGTACTGAGGTGAAAGGGTTCGTAATTCGACCCGAAAAAAAAAATGTTATTTCTCGGAGATAAACAAATAGCTCGGAAACTTTTTGAAGTAGATCAAGCTATTATAAAACAGTCTCCAATAAGGCATTTAACTGTAGTTCTTTTTCATGGAAAATATGTAACTTGCAAACTTGTATAGAGAAGGACGCAATGTTTTAATCATAATATAATTGTCCAAAAATGTAATTCAAAAAGAGTCACTTCAAGGAGGACTACCCTATTTAAACATCGTAGTTAAACATAATAAAATGTCCCCTCTTTGAGAAAAAAAAATATTTTAGGTTGTATACCCTGTGAGGGGCCCTAGCCACGGCAGATAGAGTCAGACCTACTCTAGTTCTATTAACTATTTAAAGCCAAAAAACAAATCTTGAAACAGACTAATAAACTAACAATACGACGAAAGAAATATAGAGCTGATGCAGGAAGAATGTCACTTGCACTTGGGTCTGCTTAAACATAAAGTGAGGCAGTAGTACTCTCAGTTTGCAAAACGTAAAAGGGCAGGCATAGTAACGAGCCCCAGACTGTAGTGTGTCGTACTTATTTTTATTTGTGAAAAGCTAACATAAAATCTATAATTTTGGCAGAGTTTCCATAGGACAACCCAAATCAGCCATACAAATAGATATACGCAGCTTTTAATATGAAACGCTGCGACGCGATCTAAATGCATAGGTGAAATGCAAAATTTGCCAATAAGCTGCATGCTTCGTCCTGGTCACTGAATGAGTCAATGTTTAAATATCCCGACCCACGCAACCATATCAAGTCATCTACTCACTCCCGAAGGAAACTAGTGACCACAAATTTCGAAATTATGGACAAATTTTAATCACATGCATTATATTTATTTGCATTAATAAATTTCATTGGCAATACGAAGGTGAACAGGCCTCTTTTAATAAAAAAAATCGCCTCATATTGTCCAAAATTAAATAGCAACTGTTAAGAGAGTTCTGCGCCCAAGTACCGAGACTGGCCATGGGCACATATTTGGAAAGAGCCTAAAAGATGCACGCAAAGACGGAAGCCAGCGTTTTGGTGTCAGGTCCCATTGAATAACTGCAGGCACAGACTGCAATTGCCCGTTTTTATACTGAAATCTGAGAGTGTATTGAATTATGTATATAGAATCACAGATGGAGACATACATTCCTAAATGTATTCTCATGAATGTGTTGACTCGAGGAATTGTTGAAATTAAAGCTATAACTTCATTTCGCGGACATTCACATTCATTGGAAAGATTGATCAATCTGGGTGGGGTGTGCTATATGCAACACCATCTAGGAGTGATAGATTTTTCAAATCCTTAAAAATAAATATGCCAAGGGCGACCGATTGTATTTAGTCCCAAAGCCTATAAATCACTGAGAATTGATAGAAGAAGAAGAAGAAAAAGAAAAAACTAATACGAAGTTGAGATTGACGTACAAGTAGAAATCGAAGACGAAGACGAAGACAATGTCCAAGACAATGACGAAGACGAAATTTAACACGATGACGAAGACGAAATCGAGGTCGAAATCATAGTCAAAGACATAAATGCACTACTACATGATAATGAGGGGGAATATTATTAAAAATACTGCCGTAATAGATCCTAAATTGTCAGACTACAAGGGGTAGACAAAAACAATAAATTGGTATGTCTGCTAACCAAAGATTAAAATACAACAAAATGAACCGATGGACTGAAACTCTTAAAAAAATCCCGAAGGAATAAAAATTATGTTTTTGAGATTGATGATGTGAAAATGAACGGGAAATGAACGAAATCTATAATTAACGTTCAGTTATGCCCCGAAATCCATGTCAGTCTTGCTAGTGTTGTTACCTCCACTACGTACCTTTTAATCATACATCCAGCACACTTTGCTACCCACACGAGTCTCTATCGCCAAAAGCAGAGACCAAGAAATCATCACCAACAGCCGAAATACATATTGCACACGTCATAATTGCCACCCTAAATCGTCGATCCAACACCCACCAAGGAGCGCAGAAAAATCGTCTCCACAAGACCGCACCACGTGAGTACCAACATCACCAAAAGGGTCGCGTTTTTTTTTATTATGACCCAATCGCACACCAACGCAAATACACGTGCCACTCAACATTAATAAAGAGCACCCAAAAACCCAACAAAAATCAAACGGAGCATCCATCATTTTCCACCTGCATAAAAATCCCGACTCAGCGAAGCAATCCACCACAAAACATATGAGTGGACGAAAAACTCATTCAACACCCTGTATGAGCAGCCAATGGAAAGCTGCAATCTCACCTGGAGAAAATTCATCAATTTAATCATCGCAGCAATCAACACACATCATCCATCCCCACCATTCACCTTTGCCGTAGACCAACACGATCCCATCATCCACGATCATCCGCAGTTTATTTTATTGCATGAACATATTTCATTCAGCAGCGTATCAATTTTCATGAAAAGCTAAGTATTTCTTGTCTTATTTAGATTTATTATAAATATGTAAAAGTTCGTTCAAATTTTGTTTTTCGTTTGATATACAATATATAGGGCAAAATAAAAACAGAGAGACAAGTAAAATTTCTCATTCGCAACGTATGCTGAATCCCCATGATGCTGTGCACACCATCTGGATGTATTATTTCAACATTAGTCAAGATACAAAACCGGGGTAATTGAATTTGCTTTTTACTATTTTGAACGAACTCCATTATCTAGAGTTGATTTAGTTTCTTTTCATTTGTATAGTTTAATTTTGTTCAAATTTGCTTTTTTTTAATAACTTAATTATTTGATTTAACGAACGCCTTAATGAGCGATTTCTGATAATAGTTTAAAATTAATTAATAACGTAAAGATCATTTAATTTCAAGACTTCAAATACATACATACCGCGGTACTAATAATCATTTCTAGTGTCCAGGCTAACTTTTACGAAGTCACAATGGCGAAAATTTTCATATAAAATTATCCACTGTGACCGTCAAAATATTTAAGCTGAAGATTAAAAATGATTATTGGTAAGGCCCATGTAAACATCGACTTAGCTCGTGCACTCTAAGCCTAAGAGTATGCCACAATTTTTCAGACAATTTTTAAATACATTATTGTGAATTCAATATTATTAAACCATATTGACAATTTGACAATCGAAATCGAATACGAATATATTATAGCAATATAGCAAACTATATTCAAGTAATTTTATCACTACATATAACCAATAAAGCTGCGTGAATGATCATTGTTGATATTGATATCTGTTAGGAGAACTTTATTACTTTGCATTACCTGATGAAACCATAAAATACACATACTGGTATAAAATATTTTTAGATTTTAATTGCATACTTCTCGGGAGTATTATACATATTTTTTTTTTGATAACAGCTGTTAGCTAAAAGGTATACATATTTTTATACACCTACAACATACCTATATCGTGAATGATAAATAAATTGGATGAATTCTTATTGATTTAATAGAAACCATTTTGTATTTTTGAATTCGAAGGTTCCGCTTCCGCTCGGTATGTCGTTATGTTTTTGAAAGTGGTCGTTAGTAATTTTACCATTTTAATTTTTGTGGATTGAGATTATTTAACTTTGACATGAGTTGTTAAAAATTTTGGAGGAGGATGTGTGTGACCAGTCGGAAGATATACCGCAAGGAGAGACGATGTTGTTGCCAGCTGACCTGAGTGACGTCATCGAATTTTTATTTGGATTTCGAGATTGAACGGTGTGTTCGATCAAGATATATTTGGGTGATATTTAGTTGCGAGATAACGTACATCGTCTTAGGGGCTTTCGCAATAGAGCGGCGCGATAGCCAAGGTAGCTGAATTTGGATTCAGTTAGGGGTGGGCCAGCTCATGGAGAGATATACCACCTTCCTCTCCACCTCATTCCCGCTATGAAGACTTTTGACTGGGTGTTAATTGGGCAAAAATCGGGCCTCGCAATCTCTCAATTTTTTCTTTTGGTTACGGTTGCGGTTGTTTTTAGATCTTTTTTTTTTTTATTTCGCAAAATGTTCAGGCATGTAAAACTAATGTAACCCCCGTCCAGGACTTGTGGCAAGATATCATACCCATCGCTGAGCTAGCGTGGGGGAAGATTATGCCTGAGCCACAAGAGGCCCGGACACCCCTCCTTCTAGTCTGCCCGGACTGCCCCAAAGGTCCTGTTAGTTTTGGGTCATATGGGTGGAGATAGTGTTAGGGGGAGGGCTGTTCTCGATTTTTCGACCATCTGCGGTTTAGGCCGTCGCCAGCACGATCGATAGTGTCGGAGGAGATCTTATCGCTTTTCAATTGGGCTATGTCCAAATAACAGTTCCCCAACTGATGTCAGTCGTTCGACTGGAACGTTCGTTACACTCTCTGCAGTTCAGTAACAAGGAGACAACTGACAAATCCGACTGATTGAGAAAAATTAGTGGACTTGTTGAAATTTTGGAAAACAAATTCACACAAAATGTCCTTCCCCGCTGAAGACTTTGACATCAACGAAGCTCTCGTCCCATGGAGACGGAGAAGTTGGCTTATTTTCAGCCAATATATATTTGAGCAATGAGCAATGTCCTAAATACGACGTTAAAATTGTCTTAGGTGATTTTAACGCCAAAATAGGAAAGGAGGACATCTTTGGTAGCACAATCGGAAAGCACAGCCTACACGACACCACGTCTGGAAACGGACTTAGGCTAATTGACTTTGCTGCGGGACGTAATGCTACTATAGCAAGCACACGGTTTCCACACCTCAACATTCACAAAGGAACATGGCGGTCACCAGACCATCAAACGGTCAATTGACCATGTTGCGATCGACGCAAGGCACTCCTCCAGTATTCTAGATGTCCGAACTTTCCGAGCGGCCAACTCGGATCACTACCTTGTTGTAGCCAAGGTACGTATGCGGATATCTCAGACAGCACAACAACGAGGAAATACTGTGAGGAGATTCAACGTTGAACGGCTACAAACGCAACAAACCGCCAGAACTTTTGCCGATCGCGTTTCCCTCAACCTCTCGAGAAGTCCTGTGCAGCCAGCATCAAGTGCTGAAGACCAGTGGCATCGATGCCAAGAAGCCATCAGAAAAGCCGCAACTGATGTGCTAGCTTTCACCCGACCACCACCGCTAAACCCCTGGTTTGATGAAGAGTGCCGGCAAGCACATGCAGCAAAGCAACTGGCCTACAAAGCGGCGCTGCAGAGAAGAACGAGAGCAGCTCGTGAGCTCTACGAGCAAAAAAGGAGGGAAGAACACCGGCTTCTCCGGAGGAAAAAGAAAGAGCATGAGAAGCGCGCGATCGAGGAAATAGAGAGGTGCTACTCCAGGAACAATGTTCGGAAGTTCTACCAAAAGGTAAAAAGAACGTGTCACGGGAACAAGACCCGAACAGAGATCTGTAGAGACCAACAAGGCAACCTTGTAGTGGAGTCACAGTCGGTGCTGATGACATGGAAAAACCATTTCTGTAGACTGTTAAACGGCGAAGACGACACAAATTCCGCTGTCAGACAGAATGAACCATTCAACCTGGGCTATGAAAGCCAAGACTTCCGTCCATCTGACCAAAATGAGGTAAGGATAGCAATATCCAAGCTGAAGTCCAACAAAGCTGCAGGACCGGACGGTTTATCGGCCGAGCTTTTTAAGGCAGCAGGGGATGACTTGGTAGAGAGCATACACCAACTCGTTTCTAAAATTTGGTCAGAGGAAAGTATGCCTGATGAATGGAGCCTCAGCATTGTTTGCCCGATCCATAAGAAAGGAGACCCTCTAAACTGCGCCAACTATAGAGGCATCAGTCTCCTTAACATCGCTTACAAAATTCTGTCTGCTGTACTGTGTGAACGCCTGAAACCATTTGTCAACGGTTTTAGGTATATGACAGCATTTGTAGAGACGAGCTATACAGAGTCATGTCTAGTTTTGGCATTCCTGCCAAACTTGTCAGATTGTGCAGAATGACGATGGAGAACGCTCGCTGCTCCGTAAAGGTCGGAAACAGTCTCACCGAGACCTTTGATGTCAAAAAAGGATTTAGACAAGGTGATGCGCTGTCATGTGACTTTTTCAACATCATTCTTGAGAAAATTGTGCGAAACTCGCAATCCAACACCAGGGGCACAATTTTCCAAAAGTCTGTGCAACTACTTGCATACGCAGACGACATCGACATCATTGGCAGAACACAGCGAGCTGTCACTGGTGCGTTTGCAAGTATCAGTGCAGAGGCGGCAAAAATGGGTTTAGTGGTGAATGAGGGCAAAACAAAATATATGCTGTCAATGAGACACTCATCATCCCAGTCCTGCTTTATGGCGCAGAATCATGGACGTTGTCAAAAGCGGATGAAGACCTCCTTGGTCGCTTCGAACGCAAAATTCTTCGAGTGATTTTAGGTCCCGTTTGCGTTGACGGGCTTTGGAGGAGGAGATTTAACAGCGAACTCTACGAGCTTTACACCGACATCGACCTTGTCAGAAAAGTACTTATCAGTCGACTGAGATGGCTAGGACATATAGAGCGAATGGATACCAACGCTCCGGCCCGAAGAGTCTTCGATTCCAACCCGGAGGGACAACGCAGTAGAGGAAGACCTCGCCTTAGGTGGCGCGCACAAGTGGAAGGGGACCTCAACCAACTTGGAGTGCGCAACTGGAGGCAGTTAGCCAAAGATCGTGCTAACTGGAGAGGCGTGTTGGTTGAGGCCCAGGTCCACCCTGGACTGTAGCGCCATCAGGTAAGTAAGTAAGTAAGTATATATTTCAAAGGAGAAAACTATTTGACATTGAATATAAAAATATCTGTCGTTGATAAAAGTTTAATCGAATCAAAAACGAATTAATCTACCACGTTACTCTAAAAATTGAGTATTCCCACTCGAAGATCGAAAATTACTGTTCGATTTGTGGTATTCAGCAGAAAAATCCTGTTTTGTCAATAAAAGTGTAAAAAAAACCAACATAACCACATAAAACATTTTTTTTTAATATAACCATTTACTTTCAATAAGCCAAGGTTACAAATATATATGCTGTTAACAGAGTGAGATATAACCACAGCCAAAACAAACACAATGGCCGGTACTAATAACCATTTTTTATGTTCAAGCTTTCACAATAGCGAAATTTTCCATATAAAATTATCGATTGTGGCCGTTAAGATATTAAGGTTGTACGTTACAAGTTACAAGTAGAACATTTTGTAGAAATAAGATACAAATTTAAGTAACTGACTTTAAATTTTGCATCTAATTCTAAAAATAAAACAAATCAAGTAAAAAAAAAAACATCACGCGAGTTATGAGTAAGTCAAGCTCTTCTTTTTTTAGCCCAATAAATTCAATTTCATTTACCAGCTTTTTAGTGGGTTTCCGCTTGTTGTTTTAAAATTGACTATTGACGTATTTTATGTCAATAAAAAAAATTCGCAAGTGAAAATAACGAAAAAATTAATTGCCATTGAATTGACTAACAGCGCTAACTTGTCAAAAGCTGACAAGGAGATTCACATGACAATTGCAAATAGATGAGTTGTCAAACAAAATGTCACTTTGTCATTAGTTGACAGCGCTGGTGAAAACAGCCTCTAGCAAACTCACAAAGGCATTTGTCCAAATTTCATTGTCAATGAACTGACCAACGAGTTTTTGCCCAATAATTGGCATAAATAGAAATGAACTAACAGTGGTGTCGTTCAATGACAAAAACGTTCAATGTCAAACTTTGTCAATAAAATGACAAGTGGAAACAAACATTAATGTACATATTAGCGTCGGCAATGGAGTGCGAATTAAGAAAAGTAATGGAAGTTCATAATTTATATTCAACTGACTATCCAAGCCTATTTCCACAAATGCTGCCTGTTCAAATAATTAATTATGTAGGTATGTAATATATTTTTATCTAAACGAGAATGGGACCCGTAACGGATACTTTGGCTCCATAATTCGAAATTATTCCCATGGTATTGCATGGTATTATCCTAGGTGCTGAGTATGACTCGTTTAGAAAATATTTTATTTCGTACTTAATATGTCCATTGCGTGGTCCTTTAAGGACCAATCGCACTATCAACATACAGTGAGGTTTACATAAAACAGGTTCCCCATTTCACGCCTCTCAAAGAGGGCCATGAGGATTATTCCTGATTAAGATGGAGCAATCAACGTGAGTTCTAGTAGGGGAATTCCCAAGAGAAAACAATCTTGGTTGTCAAGAGCAAGAAAGGACAATTGTCCTGTTAATACTATTTGGAGTGTGATGGGCCAAATAATAGCTAAATATAATTAAAATTCATTAATTAATAAAAAACACAGACTTCTCCCAAGTAGAAATGGTTGGTTAAAGTTCTAGCGCTGTTACCACAATTCAGAAAGTTTTGCATTATGGTCAAAGTGTGTTTCATTTATCAAAGGTGCAAACCGTGTCTCGTATAGGAGGGAACCGTGATCAAGTGGGGAATTAGTTTGACTTACTTATATTACCATTCTGTGAAATACACATTTTAGTATAATTGCCTATAATTTGTAACCGATTTTTGCAGTGCTTAATCGGTCACAACTTGGAAAACATTTACAGTACAGAAACCACACATTAAGGTCACAAAGTGTTGCATGTAACACACAAAGTGAGCTGCCAATTCTGTCTTTATGTATTTGTAAGTTCATTCCCATAAATAAAATTCGTACAGAAATACAAACAGACACAAATAAAATGTATCTATATTCTATATTCTATGAATTGGCATACCTACCCAAACGAACATAATGGAAAATGGTAATAGTAATTAAATAAATATAACTTGCATTTCTTCGTATCCGTAGCCCAAATATTAAAACGGAAGACAGTTTTACCATAAATATAAATAAGTTGCAGTGGTAAAAACTCACGCGCTCAATAAATATGGAATATTTATATATTCCATTTTATTTCCAAATAATTATATTTTTTCCATTGACATCGCAAATGATCTCAATAGCTTTTAAAATGAGTTGAACGAATTGTGAGATATATTTCAGGGTTAAATACACCCATAGTAATAAAGAATTTGCGAATCTAAATTGTGAAATAATTTTTTATTAAAAAATGGATGCCCAATTCTTAGGATCGAAAATGGCGTTTAGTATGGCATATTAGGGCATGTGCGTTTCATTTGGTAGGGGCAATGGGTGCATAATATGTTCCCCAATAATATATTGATGAAGTTGTTTTTTGCTTTCATTAAGTTGAACTTAGTCAATATTTACTTAAATCAGTTAATTGATATAGAAAATTGATGAATATTAAAAAAAAATAATAATACCTCTGAAATGTATTTTACTGACATGTTTGGTTACCTACTTATAAAAGCGCGGCTTTATTAATACTTTATTGACATTATCAAAAATAAAAACAAAACTGATACTGTAGTTGTCGTAATTGCATGTTAAATATTCTACTTTAGCTGAGATAGACTGAGATAGATAGAGATAGAGATTGCCAATAAAACAAGACTATTATAAAAATAATTCCCTAAATTCCGGACTACGTAGATAACTGTAGCCATGTATAGCAAAGGTACAATAAGTGTCAGGTGGTAGATTTTTTGCGCTATTGGGACTTGAATATCCTACGCGATTTTTTATAGGTACTTAGGTGCACACTATTTTTGCACATAATTTTTTTCCATTTACTTTAAAAGCTCTGCATGATGCTACTACTATATATTCTGCAGATGCATTTAAAATATGTTCGCAAAATTTGCCAATTAAATTGCTAAAACAATACCTATCTAATTGATATTTTATTGAAAACGATAATTCCATACCTATAGCTAAAACGACATACCGTCTTTTTTTATTATATGCCCCCTTTACACTCTACGTCTAAGTCTTATATGTGATGTATTGAGCATACAAATCCTTCTCAGTTCTTCCTTTGTGTTGATACAAAACCTGGTACAATATAGTAATGGTGGAAATAACATTTAACTAATATGTGTAGAAACTAATGCGTCAAATTTTTAAGTATTTATTTAAACAATATGTTTGGAGATTGTGTGCAAATAAAAACCAAAATAGACTAATGTACTCTATGGTGATATTTCATGGTCACAATTCAGACTGTGCATAGTCTATTTGTGTAGTTGTGTAGTGGTAACATTAAATAGCAACTCTGCTGTTTTTGTGACTTTAGGACTTATCGCACTAGCAACATACAGAAAGGTTTACACAAAATAGGCCCCCCATTTCACGCCTCTCAAAGAGGACCATGAGGATTCTATTCCCGATTAAGATGAAGCAATCAACGTGAGTTCTAGTAGGGGAATTCCCAAGAGAAAACAATCTGGGTTGTCAAGAGCAAGAAAGGACAATTGTCATGTTAATACTATTTGGAGTGTGATGGACCAAATAATAGCTAATTATAATTAAAAAACACAGACGTCCGTCAACAATATGACATCTGTGAGACTCCTACACATCTGAGCAATTTATTGCTACAGATGATGTATGTGGCCGGTGGGCCGAGTGCTACTTTCCATGTAATGAAATACTTCCATGGTATTGCATGGTATTATCCTAGGTGCTGAGTATGACTCGTTTAGAAAATATTTTATTTCGTTCTCTTGCATGGTCCTTTAAGGACCTAGCAACATACCTACAGTGAGGCTAACACAAAATTGGCTCCTCATTTCACGCCGTTTAAAGAGGACCTTGAGGTTTCCTTGGATATTTCTATTATAAAGTGTAAGTGATTAGATTAAAAAGTGGTAAAGTCAGAATAGAAATGCAGATTTCATGTTTTCATTTCAAAAGGAAACAAATCAAAAAGGGACAAACCAAAAATGTTGTTTCAACTTCCAAATCGACTTAAAGCACGATTGCGAGTAAATGTTTAAGAATAAAATGAAAATCACACTCATTTTAAAATTCAATACGCGGCACTAATAATCTTATTCAGTGTCCAAGCCCCAGGGCCCAGGTAAACTTTTTCGAAGTCACAATGGCGAAATTTTCCATATAAACTATTGTGACCGTTGAAATATTAAAATGTTATGTTAAATATTATTATAAGGCCCAAACACAAGAAGTATTCATCTCACAAATGGAGACGTACGTTTCTAAATAAACCCTCAATAATGTGGTGACCAATTTAATTTGACTTGGAACTTTTAATAAGAGACACACGAGTTATAGAACTGCTACCCATAGTCCCATTATAAAAGAGTGAAAATCAATAAACACATTGTAAGAATCGATACCAAGATAGAGCTATTAAATATGTCTAACGATCAAAATGCATTAAGCAATATAAACAAAGAGTGCTGCCAAACCATCTAACTATAGAACACATTGTATCTATAATGACCAAGTTCATAATTTCAAACAAAGATAAATAACAAACGATCGGATCGGATAGAAAACAATCTATTTTTAATGGTTCACTTGTGTTTTCAAATCTAAAAAGAAATATGAAGGTCAGCCTCAGCCATCATCAACAAAAATGATGTGCATTGCATGAATAGAGCTAGTGGGAAAGAATCATTTAAAAAAAAATCATTTTAATTGTAGCGTGCATCGCGAAGATCATAATCGAGTTTAATAATAAATGTGCTGTAGAGTGTATTAAGGGCGGGGTCTTTGGGCTCAGTGGTTATTCCCATGCACTAGGTACTGAGCTGAAAGGGTTCGTAATTCGACCCGAAAAAAAATGTTATTTCTCGAAGATAAACAAATAGCTCGGAAACTTTTTGAAGTAGATCAAGCTATTATAAAACAGTCTCCAATAAGGCATTTAACTGTAGTTCTTTTTCATGGAAAATATGTAATCATAATATAATTGTCCAAAAATGTACTTCAAAAAGAGTCACTTCAAGGAGGACTACCCTATTTAAACATCGTAGTTAAACATAATAAAATGTCCCCTCTTTGGGAAAAAAAAATATTTTAGATTGTATACCCTGTGAGGGGCCCTAGCCACGACAGATAGAGTCAGACCTACTCTAGTTCTATTAACTATTTAAAGCCAAAAAACGAATCTTGAAACAGACTAATAAACTAACAATACGACGAAAGAAGTATAGAGCTGATGCAGGAAGAATGTCACTTGCACTTGGGTCTGCTTAAACATAAAGTGAGGCAGTAGTACTCTCAGTTTGCAAAACGTAAAAGGGCAGGCATAGTAACGAGCCCCAGACTGTAGTGTGTCGTACTTATTTTTACTTGTGAAAAGCTAACATAAAATCTATAATTTTGGCAGAGTTTCCATAGGACAACCCAGATCAGCCATAAAAATAGATATACGTACCTTTTAATATGAAACGCTGCGACGCGATCTAAATGCATAGGTAAAACGCAAAATTTGCCAATAAGCTGCATGCTTCGTCCTCGTCACTGAATGAGTCAATGTTCAAATATCCTGACCCACGCAACCATATCAAGTCATCTACTCACTCCCGAAGGAAACTAGTGACCACAACTTTCGACATTAAGGACAAATTTTAATCACATGCATTATATTTATTTGCATTAGGTAATAAATTTCATTGGCAATACGAAAGTGAACAGGCCTCTTTTAATAAAAAAAAATCGCCTCATATTGTCCAAAATTAAATAGCAACTGTTAAGAGAGTTCTGCGCCCAAGTACCGAGACTGGCCATGGGCACATATTTGGAAAGAGCCTAAAAGATACACGCAAAGACGAAAGCAAGCGTTTTGGTGTCAGGTCCCATTGAATGACAGGCGCAAACTGCAATTGCCCGTTTTTATACTGAAATCTGTCAAGTGTATTGAATTATATAGAAGCACAGATGGAGACATACATTTCTAAATGTATTCTCATGAATGTGTTGACTCGAGGAATTATTGAAGTTAAAGCTATAACTTCATTTCGCGGACATTCACATTCATTGGAAAGATTGATCAATCTGGGTGGGGTGTGCTATATGCAACACCATCTAGGAGTGATAGATTTTTCAAATCCTTCAAAATAAATATGCCAAGGGCGACCGATTGTATTTAGTCCCAAAGCCTATAAATCACTGAGAAGACGATGACGAAGACGAAATCGAGGTCGAAATCATAGTCAAAGACATAAATGCACTACTACATGATAATGAGGGGGAATAATATTGAAAATACTGCCGTAATAGATCCTAAATTGTCAGAATACAAGGGGTAGACAAAAACAACAAATTGGTATGTCTGCTAACCAAAGATTAAAATACAACAAAATGAACCGATGGACTAAAAGTCTGAAAAAAATCCCGAAGGAATAAAAATTATTTTTTGGAGATTGATGATGTGAAAATGAACGGGAAATGAACGGAATCTATAATTAACGTTCAGTTGTGCCCCGAAATCCATGTCAGTCTTTCCTCTCTGCAGTTCAGTAACAAGAAAACAACTGACAAAGCCGACTGATTCAGAAAAATTAGTGGACTAGTTGAAATTTTGGAAAACAAATTCACACAAAATGTCCTTCCCCGCTGAAGACTTTGACATCAACGAAGCTCTCGTCCCATGGAGACGGAGAAGTTGGCTTATTTTCAGCCAATATATATTTCAAAGAAGAAGACTATTTGACATTGAATATAAAAATGTCTGTCGTTGATAAAAGTTTAATCGAATCAAAAACGAATTAATCTGCCATGTTACTCTAAAAATTGAGTATTCCCACTCGAAGGTCGAAAATTACTCCTCGATTTGTGGTATTCAGCAGAAAAATCCTGTTTTGTCAATAAAAGTGTAAAAAAAAAACAACATAACCACATAAAACATTTTCTACTATAACCATTTACTTTCAATAAGCCAAGGTTACAAATATAGATGCTGTTAACAGAGTGAGATATAACCACAGCCAAAACAAACAGAATGAGCGGTACTAATAACCATTTTTTATGTTCAAGCTCTCACAATAGCGAAATTTTCCATATAAAATTATCGATTGTGGCCGTTAAAATATTCAGTTTGAATGTTACAAGTTACAAGTAGAACATTTTGTAGGAATAATATACAAATTTAAGTAACTGATTTTAAATTTTGCATCTAATTCTAAAAATAAAACAAATCAAGTTAAAATACATCACGCGAGTTATGAGAAAGTCAAGCTCTTCTTTTTTTAGCCCAATAAATTCAATTGCATTTACCAGCTTATTAGTGGGTTTCCGATTGTTGTTTTAAAATTTACAATTGACGTATTTTTATGTCAATAAAAAAAATTCGCAAGTGAAAATAACGAAAAAATAAGTTTTCATTGAATTAACTAACAGCGCTAACTTGTCAAAAACTGACAAGGAGATTCAATTGCAAATAGATGAGTTGTCAAACAAAATGTCACTTTGTCATTAGTTGACAGCGCTGGTGAAAACAGCTTCTAGCAAACTCACAAAGACATTTGTCCAAATTTAATTGTCAATGAACTGACCAACGAGTTTTTGCCCAATATTTGGCATAAATAGAAATGAACTGACAGTGGTGTCGTTCAATGACAAAAACGTTCAATGTCAAACTTTCTCAATAAAATGACAAGTGGAAACAAACATTAATGTACATATTAGCTTCGGCAATGGAGTGCGAATTAAGAAAAGGAATGGAAGTTCATAATTTATATTCAACTGACTATCCAAGCCTATTTCCACAAATGCTGACTGTTCAAACAATTAATTATGTAGGTGTGTAACATATTTTTATTTAAAAGAGAATGGGACTCGTGACGGATACTTTGGCTCCATAATTATTCGAAATAATTCCCATGGTATTGCATGGTATTATCCAAGGTGTTGAGTATGACTCGTTTAGAAAATATTTTATTTCGTACTTAATATGTCCATTGCGTGGTCCTTTAAGGACCTATCGCACTATCAACATACATTGAGGCTTACATAAAACAGGCTCCCCATTTCACGCCTCTCAAAGAGGGCCATGAGGATTCAATTCCCGATTAAGATGGAGGAATCTTTAAGAGTTTCCAGGGGAGGCAGAGACAAGCACAAGATCCGGAGAAATATTTTTGATGTTAGACAAACAAGAAATGATTAGATTCCTTTAAATAACTACAGAATCAACGTCAGTTCTAGTACGGGAATTCCGAGGAGAAAACAATATTGGTTATCAAGAGCAAGAAAGGACAATTGTCATGTTAATACTATTTGGAGTGTGATGGGCCAAATAATAGCTAAATATAATTAAAAAACACAGACTTCCGTCAACAATATGGCATCTGTGAGACTCCTACACATCTGAGCAATTTATTGTTACAGATGATGTATGTGGCCGGTGGGCCGATTGGTACTTTCCATGGAATGAAATACTTCCCATGGTATTGCATGGTATTATCCTAGGTGCTGAGTATGACTCTTTAAGAAAATATTTTATTTCGTACTTATATGTCTACTGCATGGTCCTTTAAGGACCTAGCAACATACCTACAGTGAGGCTAACACAAAAAAAGGTTCCTCATTTCACGCCGCTCAAAGAGGACCATGAGGTTCCCTTCGCTATTTCTATTATAAAGTGTAAGTGATTAGATACAAAGTGGTAAAGTTAGAATAGAAATGCAGATTTCATGTTTTCATTTCAAAAGAAAACGAATCAAAAAGGGACAAACCAAAAATGTTGTTCCAACTTCCAAATCACTTAAAGCACGATAGCGAGTAAATGTTTAAGAATAAAATGAAAATCACACTCATTTTAAAATTCAATACGCGGCACTAATAATCTTATTCAGTGTCCAAGCCCCAGGGCCCAGGTAAACTTTTTCGAAGTCACAATGGCGAAATTTTCCATATAAACTATTGTGACCGTTGAAATATTAAAATGTTATGTTAAACATTATTATAAGGCCCAAACACAAGAAGTATTCATCTCACAAATGGAGACGTACGTTTCTAAATAAACCCTCAATAATGTGGTGACCAATTTAATTTGACTTGGAACTTTTAATAAGAGACACACGAGTTATAGAACTGCTACCCATAGTCCCATTATAAAAGAGTGAAAATCAATAAACACATTGTAAGAATCGATACAAAGATAGAGCTATTAAATATGTCTAACGATCAAAATGCATTAAGCAATATAAACAAAGAGTGCTGCCAAACCATCTAACTATAGAACACATTGTATCTATAATGACCAAGTTCATAATTTCAAACAAAGATAAATAACAAACGATCGGATCGGATAGAAAACAATCTATTTTTAATGGTTCACTTGTGTTTTCAAATCTAAAAAGAAATATGAAGGTCAGCCTCAGCCATCATCAACAAAAATGATGTGCATTGCATGAATAGAGCTAGTGGGAAAGAATCATTTAAAAAAAAATCATTTTAATTGTAGCGTGCATCGCGAAGATCATAATCGAGTTTAATAATAAATGTGCTGTAGAGTGTATTAAGGGCGGGGTCTTTGGGCTCAGTGGTTATTCCCATGCACTAGGTACTGAGCTGAAAGGGTTCGTAATTCGACCCGAAAAAAAATGTTATTTCTCGAAGATAAACAAATAGCTCGGAAACTTTTTGAAGTAGATCAAGCTATTATAAAACAGTCTCCAATAAGGCATTTAACTGTAGTTCTTTTTCATGGAAAATATGTAATCATAATATAATTGTCCAAAAATGTAATTCAAAAAGAGTCACTTCAAGGAGGACTACCCTATTTAAACATCGTAGTTAAACATAATAAAATGTCCCCTCTTTGGAAAAAAAAAATATTTTAGATTGTATACCCTGTGATGGGCCCTAGCCACAGCAGATAGAGTCAGACCTACTCTAGTTCTATTAACTATTTAAAGCCAAAAAACGAATCTTGAAACAGACTAATAAACTAACAATACGACGAAAAAAGTATAGAGCTGATGCAGGAAGAATGTCACTTGCACTTGTGTCTGCTTAAACATAAAGTGAGGCAGTAGTACTCTCAGTTTGCAAAACGTAAAAGGGCAGGCATAGTAACAAGCCCCAGACTGTAGTGTGTCGTACTTATTTTTACTTGTGAAAAGCTAACATAAAATCTATAATTTTGGCAGAGTTTCCATAGGACAACCCAGATCAGCCATAAAAATAGATATACGTACCTTTTAATATGAAACGCTGCGACGCGATCTAAATGCATAGGTGAAATGCAAAATTTGCCAATAAGCTGCATGCTTCGTCCTGGTCACTGAATGAGTCAATGTTTAAATATCCTGACCCACGCAACCATATCAAGTCATCTACTCACCCCGAAGGAAACTAGTGACCACAACTTTCGACATTATGGACAAATTTTAATGGCATGCATTTTATGTGTTTGCAGTAATAAATTTCATTGGCAATACGAAAGTGAAAAGGATTCTTTTAATAAAAAAAAAACGCCTCATATTCCCCAAATTAAATAGCAACTGTTAAGAGAGTTCTGCGCCCAAGTACCGAGACTGGGGCCCAACTATGTAATTCGATTCTACAATCAAAATGAGCCAGCGCTCATATATGAAAATCGAATGGACCTCGAATTGTCTATTTTTTTTGGTACTACCTAATCCTAAAGTAAATGCCAAAACCATTTGAATTCGCAAATAATCATTCTAATTCAAATGTGTTTGCGAACACAGCTCCAATTGAATAACAGGCGCAAACTGCATTTGCCCGTTTTTATACTTAAATCTGTCAAGTGTATTGAATTATATAGAATCACAGATGGAGACATGCATTTCTAAATGTATTCTCATAAATGTTTTGACTCGAGGAATTGTTGAAGTTAAAGCTATAACTTCATTTCGCGGACATTCACATTCATTGGAAAGATCGATCAGTCCGTACGGGGTGTGCTATATGCAACACCATCTAGGAGTGATAGATTTTTCAAATCCTTAAAAAAAATATGCCAAGAGCGATCGATTGTTTTAAATCCCAAAGCCTATAAATCACTGAGAATTGATAGAAGAAGAAGAAGAAAAAGACTAATACGAAGTTGAGATTGATGTACAAGTAGAAGTCGAAGACGAAGAGGAAGACAAAGTCCAAGACAATGACGAAGACGAAATCCAAGACGATGACGAAAACGAAGACGAAATCGAAGTCGAAATCATAGTCAAAGACATTTGTTTATTAATAAAACAAATAATAATAATATTTATTTGCATTAATAAATTTCATTGGCAATACGAAAGTGAACTTGACTTAGATGGCGCTACAGTCCGGGGTGGACCTGGGCCTCAACCAACACGCCTCTCCAGTTAGCACGATCTTTGGCTAACTGCCTCCAGTTGCGCACTCCAAGTTGGTTGAGGTCCCCTTCCACTTGTGCGCGCCACCTAAGGCGAGGTCTTCCTCTACTGCGTTGTCCCTCCGGGTTGGAATCGAAGACTCTTCGGGCCGGAGCGTTGGTGTTCATTCGCTCTACATGTCCTAGCCATCTTAGTCGACTGATACGTACTTTTCTGACAAGGTCGATGTCGCTGTACAGCTCGTAGAGTTCGCTGTTAAATCTCCTCCTCCAAAGCCCGTCAACGCAAACGGGACCGAAAATCACTCGAAGAATTTTGCGTTCGAAGCGACCAAGGAGATCTTCATCCGCTTTTGACAACGTCCATGATTCTGCGCCATAAAGCAGGACTGGGATGATGAGGGTCTTATATAGAGTCTCCTTTGTGTTTCTCGACAAGGCCTTACTAATCAATTGCCTTCTTAGGCCAAAGTAACAGCGGTTGGCAAGTGTAATTCTTCGCTTGATTTCTGATGTGATGTCATTTTCAGAATTAATAGCAGAGCCGAGGTAGACAAAGTCCCGAACTACCTCAAAGTTATAGCTGTCTATCGTGACGTTCTGTCCGATTCGTCGATGTTGTGTGTCCCTTCTCGTTGACAGCATATATTTTGTTTTGCCCTCATTCACCACTAAACCCATTTTTGCCGCCTCTGTACTGATACTTGCAAACGCACCAGTGACAGCTCGCTGTGTTCTGCCAATGATGTCGATGTCGTCAGCGTATGCAAGTAGTTGCACAGACTTTTGGAAAATTGTGCCCCTGGTGTTGGCTTGCGAGTTTCGCACAATTTTCTCAAGAATGATGTTGAAAAAGTCACATGACAGCGCATCACCTTGTCTAAATCCTTTTTTGACATCAAAGGTCTCGGTGAGACTGTTTCCGACCTTTACGGAGCAGCGAGCGTTCTCCATCGTCATTCTGCACAATCTGACAAGTTTGGCCGGGATGCCAAAACTAGACATGGCTCTGTATAGCTCGTCTCTATAAATGCTGTCATATGCGGCTTTAAAATCGATAAATAGGTGATGAGTATCGATTTGGACTTCTTGGGTTTTCTCCAGGATCTGCCGTAGTGTGAATATTTGGTCGGTTGTGGACTTACCGGGCCTAAAACCGCACTGATAGGGTCCAATCAGTTCGTTGACAAATGGTTTCAGGCGTTCACACAGTACGGAAGACAGGATTTTGTAAGCGATGTTAAGGAGACTGATGCCTCTATAGTTGGCGCAGTTTAGAGGGTCTCCTTTCTTATGGATCGGGCAAACAATGCTGAGGCTCCATTCTTCAGGCATACTTTCCTCTGACCAAATTTTAGAAACGAGTTGGTGTATGCTCTCTACCAAGTCATCCCCCGCTGCCTTAAAAAGCTCGGCCGATAAACCGTCCGGTCCTGCAGCTTTGTTGGACTTTAGCTTGGATATTGCTATCCGTACCTCATTTTGGTCATGTGGGCGGAAGTCTTGGCTTTCATCGCCCAGGTTGAATGGTTCATTCTGCCTGACAGCGGAATTTGTGTCGTCTTCGCCGTTTAACAGTCTACAGAAATGGTTTTTCCATGTCCTCAGCACCGACTGTGACTCTACTACAAGGTTTCCTTGTTCGTCTCTACAGGTCTCTGTTCGGGTCTTGTTCCCGTGACACGTTCTTTTTATCTTTTGGTAAAACTTCCGAACATTGTTCCTGGAGTAGCACCTCTCTATTTCCTCGATCGCGCGCTTCTCATGCTCTTTCTTTTTCCTCCGGAGAAGCCGGTGTTCTTCCCTCCTTTTTTGCTCGTAGAGCTCACGAGCTGCTCTCGTTCTTCTCTGCAGCGCCGCTTTGTAGGCCAGTTGCTTTGCTGCATGTGCTTGCCGGCACTCTTCGTCAAACCAGGGGTTTCGCGGTGGTGGTCGGGTGAAACCTAGCACATCAGTTGCGGCTTTTCTGATGGCTTCTTGGCATCGATGCCACTGGTCTTCAGCACTTGATGCTGGCTGTACAGGAATTCTCGAGAGGTTGAGGGAGACGCGATCGGCAAAAGTTCTGGCGGTTTGTTGCATTTGTAGCCGTTCAACGTTGAATCTCCTCACAGTATTTCCTCGTTGTTGTGGTGTCTGGGATATCCGCATACGTACCTTGGCTACTTATATGTCTACTGCATGGTCCTTTAAGGACCTAGCAACATACCTACAGTGAGGCTAACACAAAAAAAGGTTCCTCATTTCACGCCGCTCAAAGAGGACCATGAGGTTCCCTTCGGTATTTCTATTATAAAGTGTAAGTGATTAGATACAAAGTGGTAAAGTTAGAATAGAAATGCAGATTTCATGTTTTCATTTCAAAAGAAAACGAATCAAAAAGGGACAAACCAAAAATGTTGTTCCAACTTCCAAATCACTTAAAGCACGATAGCGAGTAAATGTTTAAGAATAAAATGAAAATCACACTCATTTTAAAATTCAATACGCGGCACTAATAATCTTATTCAGTGTCCAAGCCCCAGGGCCCAGGTAAACTTTTTCGAAGTCACAATGGCGAAATTTTCCATATAAACCATTGTGACCGTTGAAATATTAAAATTTTATGTTAAACATTATTATAAGGACCAAACACAAGAAGTATTCATCTCACAAATGGAGACGTACGTTTCTAAATAAACCCTCAATAATGTGGTGACCAATTTAATTTAACTTGGAACTTTTAATAAGAGACACACGAGTTATAGAACTGCTACCCATAGTCCCATTATAAAAGAGTGAAAATCAATAAACACATTGTAAGAATCGATATCAAGATAGAGCTATTAAATATGTCTAACGATCAAAATGCATTAAGCAATATAAACAAAGAGTGCTGCTAAACCATCTAACTATAGAACACATTGTATCTATAATGACCAAGTTCATAATTTCAAACAAAGATAATAACAAACGATCGGATCGGCTAGAAAACAATCTATTTTTAATGGTTCACTTGTGTTTTTAAATCTAAAATGAAATATGAAGGTCAGCCTCAGCCATCATCAACAAAAATTATGTGCATTGCATGAATAGAGCCAGTGGGAAAGAATCATTAAAAAAAAATTTTAATTGTAGCGTGCATCGAGAAGATCATAATCGAGTTTAATAATAATCGTGCTGTAGAGTGTATTGAGGGCGGGGTCTTTGAGCTCAGTGGTTATTCCCATGGACTAGGTACTGAGCTGAAAGGGTTCGTAATTCGACCCGAAAAAAAAATGTTATTTCTCGAAGATAAACAAATCGCTCGGAAACTTTTTGAAGTAGATCAAGCTATTATAAAACAGTCTCCAATAAGGCATTAAACTGTAGTTTTTTTCATGGAAAATATGTAACTTGCAAACTTGTATAGGGAAGGACGCAATGTTTTAATCATAATATAATTGTCCAAAAATGTAATTCAAAAAGAGTCACTTCAAGGAGGACTACCCTATTTAACCATCGTAGTTAAACATAATAAAATGTCCCCTCTTTGGGAAAAAAAAAATATTTTAGATTGTATACCCTGTGAGGGGCCCTAGCCACGGCAGATAGAGTCAGACCTACTCTAGTTCTATTAACTATTTAAAGCCAAAAAACGAATCTTGAAACAGACTAATAAACTAACAATACGACGAAAGAAGTATAGAGCTGATGCAGGAAGAATGTCACTTGCACTTGTGTCTGCTTAAACATAAAGTGACGCAGTAGTACTCTCAGTTTGCAAAACGTAAAAGTGCAGGCATAGTAACGAGCCCCAGACTGTAGTGTGTCGTACTTATTTTTACTTGTGAAAAGCTAACATAAAATCTATAATTTTGGCAGAGTTTCCATAGGACAACCCAGATCAGCCATAAAAATAGATATACGTACCTTTTAATATGAAACGCTGCGACGCGATCTAAATGCATAGGTGAAATGCAAAATTTGCCAATAAGCTGCATGCTTCGTCCTGGTCACTGAATGAGTCAATGTTTAAATATCCTGACCCACGCAACCATATCAAGTCATCTACTCACCCCGAAGGAAACTAGTGACCACAACTTTCGACATTATGGACAAATTTTAATGGCATGCATTTTATGTGTTTGCAGTAATAAATTTCATTGGCAATACGAAAGTGAAAAGGATTCTTTTAATAAAAAAAAAACGCCTCATATTCCCCAAATTAAATAGCAACTGTTAAGAGAGTTCTGCGCCCAAGTACCGAGACTGGGGCCCAACTATGTAATTCGATTCTACAATCAAAATGAGCCAGCGCTCATATATGAAAATCGAATGGACCTCGAATTGTCTATTTTTTTTGGTACTACCTAATCCTAAAGTAAATGCCAAAACCATTTGAATTCGCAAATAATCATTCTAATGCAAATGTGTTTGCGAACACAGCTCCAATTGAATAACAGGCGCAAACTGCATTTGCCCGTTTTTATACTTAAATCTGTCAAGTGTATTGAATTATATAGAATCACAGATGGAGACATGCATTTCTAAATGTATTCTCATAAATGTTTTGACTCGAGGAATTGTTGAAGTTAAAGCTATAACTTCATTTCGCGGACATTCACATTCATTGGAAAGATCGATCAGTCCGTACGGGGTGTGCTATATGCAACACCATCTAGGAGTGATAGATTTTTCAAATCCTTAAAAAAAATATGCCAAGAGCGATCGATTGTTTTAAATCCCAAAGCCTATAAATCACTGAGAATTGATAGAAGAAGAAGAAGAAAAAGACTAATACGAAGTTGAGATTGATGTACAAGTAGAAGTCGAAGACGAAGAGGAAGACAAAGTCCAAGACAATGACGAAGACGAAATCCAAGACGATGACGAAAACGAAGACGAAATCGAAGTCGAAATCATAGTCAAAGACATTTGTTTATTAATAAAATAAATAATAATAATATTTATTTGCATTAATAAATTTCATTGGCAATACGAAAGTGAACTTGACTTAGATGGCGCTACAGTCCGGGGTGGACCTGGGCCTCAACCAACACGCCTCTCCAGTTAGCACGATCTTTGGCTAACTGCCTCCAGTTGCGCACTCCAAGTTGGTTGAGGTCCCCTTCCACTTGTGCGCGCCACCTAAGGCGAGGTCTTCCTCTACTCCCTCCCTCCCTCCGGGTTGGAATCGAAGACTCTTCGGGCCGGAGCGTTGGTGTTCATTCGCTCTACATGTCCTAGCCATCTTAGTCGACTGATACGTACTTTTCTGACAAGGTCGATGTCGCTGTACAGCTCGTAGAGTTCGCTGTTAAATCTCCTCCTCCAAAGCCCGTCAACGCAAACGGGACCTCAAATCACTCGAAGAATTTTGCGTTCGAAGCGACCAAGGAGATCTTCATCCGCTTTTGACAACGTCCATGATTCTGCGCCATAAAGCAGGACTGGGATGATGAGGGTCTTATATAGAGTCTCCTTTGTGTTTCTCGACAAGGCCTTACTAATCAATTGCCTTCTTAGGCCAAAGTAACAGCGGTTGGCAAGTGTAATTCTTCGCTTGATTTCTGATGTGATGTCATTTTCAGAATTAATAGCAGAGCCAAGGTAGACAAAGTCCCGAACTACCTCAAAGTTATAGCTGTCTATCGTGACGTTCTGTCCGATTCGTCGATGTTGTGTGTCCCTTCTCGTTGACAGCATATATTTTGTTTTGCCCTCATTCACCACTAAACCCATTTTTGCCGCCTCTGTACTGATACTTGCAAACGCACCAGTGACAGCTCGCTGTGTTCTGCCAATGATGTCGATGTCGTCAGCGTATGCAAGTAGTTGCACAGACTTTTGGAAAATTGTGCCCCTGGTGTTGGCTTGCGAGTTTCGCACAATTTTCTCAAGAATGATGTTGAAAAAGTCACATGACAGCGCATCACCTTGTCTAAATCCTTTTTTGACATCAAAGGTCTCGGTGAGACAGCAGAACAGCGAGCGTTCTCCATCGTCATTCTGCACAATCTGACAAGTTTGGCAGGTATGCCAAAACTAGACATGACTCTGTATAGCTCGTCTCTACAAATGCTGTCATATGCGGCTTTAAAATCGATAAATAGGTGATGAGTATCGATTTGGACTTCTTGGGTTTTCTCCAGGATCTGCCGTAGTGTGAATATTTGGTCGGTTGTGGACTCACCGGGCCTAAAACCGCACTGATAGGGTCCAATCAGTTCGTTGACAAATGGTTTCAGGCGTTCACACAGTACAGCAGACAGAATTTTGTAAGCGATGTTAAGGAGACTGATGCCTCTATAGTTGGTTTAGAGGGTCTCCTTTCTTATGGATCGGGCAAACAATGCTGAGGCTCCATTCATCAGGCATACTTTCCTCGGACCAAATTTTAGAAACGAGTTGGTGTATGCTCTCTACCAAGTCATCCCCTGCTGCCTTAAAAAGCTCGGCCGATAAACCGTCCGGTCCTGCAGCTTTGTTGGACTTCAGCTTGGATATTGCTATCCTTACCTCATTTTGGTCAGGTGGACGGAAGTCTTGGCTTTCATCGCCCAGGTTGAATGGTTCATTCTGTCTGACAGCGGAATTTGTGTCGTCTTCGCCGTTTAACAGTCTACAGAAATGGTTTTTCCATGTCCTCAGCACCGACTGTGACTCCACTACAAGGTTGCCTTGTTCGTCTCTACAGGTCTCTGTTCGGGTCTTGTTCCCGTGACACGTTCTTTTTACCTTTTGGTAGAACTTCCGAACATTGTTCCTGGAGTAGCACCTCTCTATTTCCTCGATCGCGCGCTTCTCATGCTCTTTCTTTTTCCTCCGGAGAAGCCGGTGTTCTTCCCTCCTTTTTTGCTCGTAGAGCTCACGAGCTGCTCTCGTCCTTCTCTGTAGCGACGCTTTGTAGGCCAGTTGCTTTGCTGCATGTGCTTGCCGGCACTCTTCATCAAACCAGGGGTTTAGCGGTGGTGGTCGGGTGAAACCTAGCACATCAGTTGCGGCTTTTCTGATGGCTTCTTGGCATCGATGCCACTGGTCTTCAGCACTTGATGCTGGCTGTACAGGAATTCTCGAGAGGTTGAGGGAGACGCGATCGGCAAAAGTTCTGGCGGTTTGTTGCGTTTGTAGCCGTTCAACGTTGAATCTCCTCACAGTATTTCCTCGTTGTTGTGGTGTCTGGGATATCCGCATACGTACCTTGGCTACAACAAGGTAGTGATCCGAGTCTTTGTTGGCCGCTCGGAAAGTTCAGACATCTAGAATACTGGAGGAGTGCCTTGCGTCGAACGCAACATGGTCAATTTGATTGACCGTTTGATGGTCTGGTGACCGCCATGTTCATGAAAGTGAACAGGCCTCCTATTAAAACAAAAAATAAAATCGCCTCATATTGTCCAAATTAAATAGTAACTGTTAAGAGAGTTCTGCGTCCAAGTACCGAGACTGGGCATGGGCACATCTTTGGACTGAGCCTAAAAAATGCATGCAAAGACGGAAGCCAGCGTTTTGGTGTCAGGTCCCATTGAATAACAGGCGCAAACTGCAATTACCCGTTTTTATACTGAAATCTGTCAAGTGTATTGAATTATATAGAATCACAGATGGAGATATGCATTTCTAAAAGTATTCTCATGAATGTGTTGACTCGAGGAATTGTTGAAGTTAAAGCTATAACTTCATTTCGCGGACATTCACATTCATTGGAAAGATTGATCCATCTAGGTGGGGTGTGCTATATGCAACACCATCTAGGAGTGATAGATTTTGCAAATGCTTAAAAATAAATATGCCAAGGGCGACCGATTGTATTTAGTCCCAAAGCTTATAAATTACTGAGAATTGATAGAAGGAGAAGAACAAGAAAAAGACTAATACGAAGTTGAGATTGACGTACAAGTAGATGTCGAAGACAAAGACGAAGACAAAGTCCAAGACAATGACGAAGACGAAATTGAAGACGAAATCGAGGTCGAAATCATAGTCAAAGACATAAATGCACTACTACATGATAATGAGGGGGAATAATATTAAAAATACTGCCGTAATAGATCTAAATGGTCAGAATACAAGGGGGAGACAAAAACAACAAATAGGTATGTCTGCTAACCAAAGATTAAAATACAACAAAATGAACCGATGGACTAAAAGTCTGAAAAAAATCCCGAAGGAATAAAAATTATTTTTTTGAGATTGATGATGTGAAAATGAACGGGAAATGAACGAAATCTATAATTAACGTTCAGTTATGCCCCGAAATCCATGTCAGTCTTTCCTCTCTGCAGTTCAGTAACAAGAAAACAACTGACAAATCCGACTGATTCAGAAAAATTAGTGGACTAGTTGAAATTTTGGAAAACAAATTCACACAAAATGTCCTTCCCCGCTGAAGACTTTGACATCAACGAAGCTCTCGTCCCATGGAGACGGAGAAGTTGGCTTATTTTCAGCCAATATATATTTCAAAGAAGAAGACTATTTGACATTGAATATAAAAATGTCTGTCGTTGATAAAAGTTTAATCGAATCAAAAACGAATTAATCTGCCATGTTACTCTAAAAATTGAGTATTCCCACTCGAAGGTCGAAAATTACTCCTCGATTTGTGGTATTCAGCAGAAAAATCCTGTTTTGTCAATAAAAGTGTAAAAAAAACCAACATAACCACATAAAACATTTTCTACTATAACCATTTACTTTCAATAAGCCAAGGTTACAAATATAGATGCTGTTAACAGAGTGAGATATAACCACAGCCAAAACAAACAGAATGAGCGGTACTAATAACCATTTTTTATGTTCAAGCTCTCACAATAGCGAAATTTTCCATATAAAATTATCGATTGTGGCCGTTAAAATATTCAGTTTGAATGTTACAAGTTACAAGTAGAACATTTTGTAGGAATAATATACAAATTTAAGTAACTGATTTTAAATTTTGCATCTAATTCTAAAAATAAAACAAATCAAGTTAAAATACATCACGCGAGTTATGAGAAAGTCAAGCTATTCTTTTTTTAGCCCAATAAATTCAATTGCATTTACCAGCTTATTAGTGGGTTTCCGATTGTTGTTTTAAAATTTACAATTGACGTATTTTTATGTCAATAAAAAAAATTCGCAAGTGAAAATAACGAAAAAATAAGTTTTCATTCAATTAACTAACAGCGCTAACTTGTCAAAAACTGACAAGGAGATTCAATTGCAAATAGATGAGTTGTCAAACAAAATGTCACTTTGTCATTAGTTGACAGCGCTGGTGAAAACAGCTTCTAGCAAACTCACAAAGACATTTGTCCAAATTTAATTGTCAATGAACTGACCAACGAGTTTTTGCGAAATATTTGGCATAAATAGAAATGAAATGACAGTGGTGTCGTTCAATGACAAAAACGTTCAATGTCAAACTTTGTCAATAAAATGACAAGTGGAAACAAACATTAAAGTACATATTAGCTTTGGCAATGGAGTGCGAATTAAGAAAAGGAATGGAAGTTCATAATTTATATTCAACTGACTATCCAAGCCTATTTCCACAAATGCTGACTGTTCAAAAAATTAATTACGTAGGTGTGTAATATATTTTTATTTAAAAGAGAATGGGACTCGTGACGGATACTTTGGCTCCATAATTATTCGAAATAATTCCCATGGTATTGCATGGTATTATCTAAGGTGTTGAGTATGACTCGTTTAGAAAATATTTTATTTCGTACTTAATATGTCCATTGCGTAGTCATTGAGGTTTACATAAAACAGGCTCCCCATTTCACGCCTCTCAAAGGGGGCCATGAGGATTCAATTCCCGATTAAGATGGAGGAATCTTTAAGAGTTTCCAGGGGAGGCAGAGACAAGCAAAAGATCCGGAGAAATATTTTTGATGTTAGACAAACAAGAAATGATTAGATTCCTTTAAATAACTACAGAATCAACGTCAGTTCTAGTACGGGAATTCCGAGGAGAAAACAATATTGGTTATCAAGAGCAAGAAAGGACAATTGTCCTGTTAATACTATTTGGAGTGCGATGGACCAAATAATAGATAAATATAATTAAAATGAATTAATTAATAAAAAAAACATTGACTTCTGTCAACAATATGACATACATCAACCTCCTGCACATCTGAGCAATTTATTGCTACAGAAGTTGCCGGTGGGCCGATTGGTACTTTCCATGGAATGAAATACTTCCCATGGTATTGCATGGTATTATCCTAGGTGCTGAGTATGACTCGTTTAGAAAATATTTTATTTCGTACTTATATGTCTACTGCATGGTCCTTTAAGGACCTAGCAACATACCTACAGTGAGGCTAACACAAAATAGGTTCCTCATTTCACGCCGCTCAAAGAGGACCATGAGGTTTCCTTGGGTATTTCTATTATAAAGTGTAAGTGATTAGATTTAATTTAACTTGGAACTTTTAAAAAGAGACACACGAGTTATAGAACTGCTACCCATAGTCCCATTATAAAAGAGTGAAAATCAATAAACACATTGTAAGAATCGATACCAAGATAGAGCTATTAAATATGTCTAACGATCAAAATGCATTAAGCAATATAAACCAAGAGTTCTGCCAAACCATTTAACTGTAGAAGACATTGTATCTATAATGACCAAGTTCATAATTTCAAACAAAGATAAATAACAAACGATCGGATCGGCTAGAAAACAATGTATTTTTGATGGTCCACTTGTGTTTTCAAAGGTGAAAAGAAATAAAGGTCAGCCTAAGCCATCATCAACAAAAATTGATGCGCATTGCATGAATAGAGCTAGTGGGAAAGAATCATTTAAAAAAAAAATTAATTTTAATTGTAGCGTGCATCGCGAAGATCATAATCGAGTTTAATAATAATAGAGTGTATTAAGGGCGGGGTCTTTGGGATCAGTGGTTATTCCCATGGACTAGGTACTGAGCTGAAAGGGTTAGTAATTCGACCCGAAAAAAAAATGTTATTTCTCGAAGATAAACAAATCGCTCGGAAACTTTTTGAAGTAGATCAAGCTATTATAAAACAGTCTCCAATAAGGCATTTAACTGTAGTTTTTTTCATGGAAAATATATAACTTGCAAACTTGTATAGAGAAGGACGCAATGTTTTAATCATAATATAATTGTCCAAAAATGTAATTCAAAAAGAGTCACTTCAAGGAGGACTACCCTATTTAAACATCGTAGTTAAACATAATAAAATGTCCCCTCTTTGGGAAAAAAAAAAATATTTTAGATTGTATACCCTGTGAGGGGCCCTAGCCACGGCAGATAGAGTCAGACCTACTCTAGTTCTATTAACTATTTAAAGCCAAAAAACGAATCTTGAAACAGACTAATAAACTAACAATACGACGAAAGAAGTATAGAGCTGATGCAGGAAGAATGTCACTTGCACTTGTGTCTGCTTAAACATAAAGTGAGGCAGTAGTACTCTCAGTTTGCAAAACGTAAAAGTGCAGGCATAGTAACGAGCCCCAGACTGTAGTGTGTCGTACTTATTTTTACTTGTGAAAAGCTAACATAAAATCTATAATTTTGGCAGAGTTTCCATAGGACAACCCAGATCAGCCATAAAAATAGATATACGTACCTTTTAATATGAAACGCTGCGACGCGATCTAAATGCATAGGTGAAATGCAAAATTTGCCAATAAGCTGCATGCTTCGTCCTGGTCACTGAATGAGTCAATGTTTAAATATCCTGACCCACGCAACCATATCAAGTCATCTACTCACCCCGAAGGAAACTAGTGACCACAACTTTCGACATTATGGACAAATTTTAATGGCATGCATTTTATGTGTTTGCAGTAATAAATTTCATTGGCAATACGAAAGTGAAAAGGCTTCTTTTAATAAAAAAAAAACGCCTCATATTCCCCAAATTAAATAGCAACTGTTAAGAGAGTTCTGCGCCCAAGTACCGAGACTGGGGCCCAACTATGTAATTCGATTCTACAATCAAAATGAGCCAGCGCTCATATTCGAAAATCGAATGGACCTCGAATTGTCTATTTTTTTTGGTACTACCTAATCCTAAAGTAAATGCAAAAACCATTCGAATTCGCAAATAATCATTCTAATGCAAATGTGTTTGCGAACAGGCTGTGTAGATTGCCGAAATCTGAAAAAATATGAGTAAGAAATCTGTTCATAACTTATTAAATGTTATTAAGAGTATTAAAATATACTTTATGCATAGCGAATCATCTAAATGTGCAAACACAAAGACATCTCAATTTGAGATTCTTGTTCAATACATGTCAATGCATCCCGACTTATCTAAAAGATTTATCCCGAATTCGCCTTGGCTCAATTTGATCATTGCAATCCTCATTTTCTTCGGTAAAAAATCAAATTGCGACACTGTCCATGTTGATTTAGCACCTATTCACGAATCACAACAAATGATTATTTCGTTTTCTTCAAAAGTCTGTCAAACACAATGCGAGACTCGTTCGAAAGTCGGAAATTGTTTGGGAAAAAGTTGGCATTACTTACATTCGATTCTAATTTCATACATAGTTCCGTTTGAAAGTAGAATCAGAACCAACTTTCGAATAGAATCGAAAGTAGAATCGAATTAGATAGTTGTCCAGCTGGGCATGGGCACATCTTTGGAATGAGCCTAAAAGATGCACGCAAAGACGGAAGCCACCGTTTTGGTGTCAGCTCCAATTGAATAACAGGCGCAAACTGCATTTGCCCGTTTTTATACTTAAATCACAGATGGAGACATGCATTTCTAAATGTATTCTCATAAATGTTTTGACTCGAGGAATTGTTGAAGTTAAAGCTATAACTTCATTTCGCGGACATTCACATTCATTGGAAAGATCGATCAGTCCGTATGGGGTGTGCTATTATATGCAACACCATCTAGGAGTGATAGATTTTTCAAATCCTTAAAAAAAATATGCCAAGAGCGATCGATTGTTTTAAATCCCAAAGCCTATAAATCACTGAGAATTGATAGAAGAAGAAGAAGAAAAAGACTAATACGAAGTTGAGATTGATGTACAAGTAGAAGTCGAAGACGAAGAGGAAGACAAAGTCCAAGACAATGACGAAGACGAAATCCAAGACGATGACGAAAACGAAGACGAAATCGCAGTCGAAATCATAGTAAAAGACATTTGATTATTAATAAAATAAATAATAATAATATTTATTTGCATTAATAAATTTTATTGGCAATACGAAAGTGAACAGGCCTCCTTTTAAAACAAAAAATAAAATCGCCTCATATTGTCCAAATTAAATAGCAACTGTTAAGAGAGTTCTGCGTCCAAGTACCGAGACTGGGCATGGGCACATATTTGGACTGAGCCTAAAAAATGCATGCAAAGACGGAAGCCAGCGTTTTGGTGTCAGGTCCCATTGAATAACAGGCGCAAACTGCAATTACCCGTTTTTATACTGAAATCTGTCAAGTGTATTGAATTATATAGAATCACAGATGGAGATATGCATTTCTAAAAGTATTCTCATGAATGTGTTGACTCGAGGAATTGTTGAAGTTAAAGCTATAACTTCATTTCGCGGACATTCACATTCATTGGAAAGATTGATCCATCTAGGTGGGGTGTGCTATATGCAACACCATCTAGGAGTGATAGATTTTGCAAATGCTTAAAAATAAATATGCCAAGGGCGACCGATTGTATTTAGTCCCAAAGCTTATAAATTACTGAGAATTGATAGAAGGAGAAGAACAAGAAAAAGACTAATACGAAGTTGAGATTGACGTACAAGTAGAAGTCGAAGACAAAGACGAAGACAAAGTCCAAGACAATGACGAAGACGAAATTGAAGACGAAATCGAGGTCGAAATCATAGTCAAAGACATAAATGCACTACTACATGATAATGAGGGGGAATAATATTAAAAATACTGCCGTAATAGATCTAAATGGTCAGAATACAAGGGGGAGACAAAAACAACAAATAGGTATGTCTGCTAACCAAAGATTAAAATACAACAAAATGAACCGATGGACTAAAAGTCTGAAAAAAATCCCGAAGGAATACAAATTATGTTTTTGAGATTGATGACGTGAAAATTAACGGGAAATGAACGAAATCTATAATTAACGTTCAGTTATGTTCCGAAATCCATTTCAGTCTTTCCTCTCTGCAGTTCAGTAACAAGGAAACAACTGACAAATCCGACTGATTGAGAAAAATTAGTGCACTTGTTGAAATTTTGGAAAACAGATTCACACAAAATGTCCTTCCCCGCTGAAGACTTTGACATCAACAAAGCTCTCGTTTATGGAGACGGAGAAGTTGGCTTATTTTCAGCCAATATATATTTCAAAGAAGAAGACTATTTGACATTGAATATAAAAATGTCTGTCGTTGATAAAAGTTTAACGAATTAATCTGCCATGTTACTCTAAAAATTGAGTATTCCCACTCGAAGGTCGAAAATTACTCCTCGATTTGTGGTATTCAGCAGAAAAATCCTGTTTTGTCAATAAAAGTGTAAAAAAAAACAACATAACCACATAAAACATTTTTTACTATAACCATTTACTTTCAATAAGCCAAGGTTACAAATATAAATGCTGTTAACAGAGTGAGATATAACCACAGCCAAAACAAACACAATGAGCGGTACTAATAACCATTTTTTATGTTCAAGCTTTCACAATAACAAGATTTTCCATATAAAATTATCGATTGTGGCCGTTAAAATATTCAGTTTGAATGTTACAAGTTACAAGTAGAACATTTTGTAGGAATAAGATACAAATTTAAGTAACTGATTTTAAATTTTGCATCTAATTCTAAAAATAAAACAAATCAAGTTAAAATACATCACGCGAGTTATGAGAAAGTCAAGCTCTTCTTTTTTTAGCCCAATAAATTCAATTGCATTTACCAGCTTATTAGTGGGTTTCCGATTGTTGTTTTAAAATTTACAATTGACGTATTTTTATGTCATTAAAAAAAAAATCGCAAGTGAAAATAACGAAAAAATTAGTTTTCATTGAATTAACTAACAGCGCTAACTTGTCAAAAACTGACAAGGAGATTCAATTGCAAATAGATGAGTTGTCAAACAAAATGTCACTTTGTCATTAGTTGACAGCGCTGGTGAAAACAGCTTCTAGCAAACTCACAAAGACATTTGTCCAAATTTAATTGTCAATGAACTGACCAACGAGTTTTTGCCCAATATTTGGCATAAATAGAAATTAACTGACAGTGGTGTCGTTTAATGACAAAAACGTTCAATGTCAAACTTTGTCAATAAAATGACAAGTGGAAACAAACATTAATGTACATATTAGCTTCGTCAATGGAGTGCGAATTAAGAAAAGGAATGGAAGTTCATAATTTATATTCAACTGACTATCCAAGCCTATTTCCACAAATGCTGACTGTTCAAAAAATTAATTATGTAGGTGTGTAATATATTTTTATTTAAAAGAGAATGGGACTCGTGACGGATACTTTGGCTCCATAATTATTCGAAATAATTCCCATGGTATTGCATGGTATTATCCAAGGTGTTGAGTATGACTCGTTTAGAAAATATTTTATTTCGTACTTAATATGTCCATTGCGTGGTCCTTTAAGGACTATCAACATACATTGAGGTTTACATAAAACAGGCTCTCCGATTCACGCCTCTCACAGAGGGCCATGAGGATTCAATTCCCGATTAAGATGGAGGAATCTTTAAGAGTTTCCAGGGGAGGCAGAGACAAGCAAAAGATCCGGAGAAATATTTTTGATGTTAGACAAACAAGAAATGATTAGATTCTTTTAAATAACTACAGAATCAACGTCAGTTCTAGTACGGGAATTCCGAGGAGAAAACAATATTGGTTATCAAGAGCAAGAAAGGACAATTGTCCTGTTAATACTATTTGGAGTGCGATGGACCAAATAATAGATAAATATAATTAAAATGAATTAATTAATAAAAAAAACATTGACTTCTGTCAACAATATGACATACATCAACCTCCTGCACATCTGAGCAATTTATTGCTACAGATGTTGCCGGTGGGCCGATTGGTACTTTCCATGGAATGAAATACTTCCCATGGTGCTGAGTATGACTCGTTTAGAAAATATTTTATTTCGTACTTATATGTCTACTGCATGGTCCTTTAAGGACCTAGCAACATACCTACAGTGAGGCTAACACAAAATAGGTTCCTCATTTCACGCCGCTCAAAGAGGACCATGAGGTTTCCTTGGGTATTTCTATTATAAAGTGTAAGTGATTAGATACAAAGTGGTAAAGTTAGAATAGAAATGCAGATTTCATGTTTTCATTTCAAAAGAAAACGAATCAAATTATGGCCCAACTATGTAATTCGATTCTACAATCAAAATGAGCCAGCGCTCATATTCGAAAATCGAATGGACCTCGAATTGTCTATTTTTTTGGTACTACCTAATCCTAAAGTAAATGCCAAAACCATTCGAATTCGCAAATAATCATTCTAATGCAAATGTGTTTGCGAACAGGCTGTGTAGATTGCAGAAATCTGAAAAAATATGAGTAAGAAATCTGTTCATAACTTATTAAATGTTATTAAGAGTATTAAAATATACTTTATGCATAGCGAATCATCTAAATGTGCAGACACAAAGACATCTCAATTCTTGTTCAATACATGACAATGCATCCCGACTTATCTTAAGGATTTATCCCGAATTCGCCTTGGCTCAATTTGATCATTGCAATCCTCATTCGGTAAAAAATCAAATTGCGACACCGTCCATGTTGATTTAGCACCTATTCACGAATCACAACAAATGATTATTTCGTTTTCTTCAAAAGTCTGTCAAACACAATGCGAGACTCGTTCGAAAGTCGGAAATTGTTTGGGAAAAAGTTGGCATTACTTACATTCGATTCTAATTTCATACATAGTTCCGTTTGAAAGTAGAATCGGAACCAACTTTCGAATAAAATCGAAAGTAGAATCGAATTAGATAGTTGGCCACCTGGGCATGGGCACATCTTTGGAATGAGCCTAAAAGATGCACGTAAAGACGGAAGCCACCGTTTTGGTGTCAGCTCCAATTGAATAACAGGCGCAAACTGCATTTGCCCGTTTTTATACTTAAATCTGTCAAGTGTATTGAATTATATAGAATCACAGATGGAGACATGCATTTCTAAATGTATTCTCATAAATGTTTTGACTCGAGGAATTGTGGAAGTTAAAGCTATAACTTCATTTCGCGGACATTCACATTCATTGGAAAGATCGATCAGTCCGTATGGGGTGTGCTATTATATGCAACACCATCTAGGAGTGATAGATTTTTCAAATCCTTAAAAAAAATATGCCAAGAGCGATCGATTGTTTTAAATCCCAAAGCCTATAAATCACTGAGAATTGATAGAAGAAGAAGAAGAAAAAGACTAATACGAAGTTGAGATTGATGTACAAGTAGAAGTCGAAGACGAAGAGGAAGACAAAGTCCAAGACAATGACGAAGACGAAATCCAAGACGATGACGAAAACGAAGACGAAATCGAAGTCGAAATCATAGTAAAAGACATTTGATTATTAATAAAATAAATAATAATAATATTTATTTGCATTAATAAATTTCATTGGCAATACGAAAGTGAACAGGCCTCCTTTTAAAACAAAAAATAAAATCGCCTCATATTGTCCAAATTAAATAGCAACTGTTAAGAGAGTTCTGCGTCCAAGTACCGAGACTGGGCATGGGCACATATTTGGACTGAGCCTAAAAAATGCATGCAAAGACGGAAGCCAGCGTTTTGGTGTCAGGTCCCATTGAATAACAGGCGCAAACTGCAATTACCCGTTTTTATACTGAAATCTGTCAAGTGTATTGAATTATATAGAATCACAGATGGAGATATGCATTTCTAAAAGTATTCTCATGAATGTGTTGACTCGAGGAATTGTTGAAGTTAAAGCTATAACTTCATTTCGCGGACATTCACATTCATTGGAAAGATTGATCCATCTGGGTGGGGTGTGCTATATGCAACACCATCTAGGAGTGATAGATTTTGCAAATGCTTAAAAATAAATATGCCAAGGGCGACCGATTGTATTTAGTCCCAAAGCTTATAAATCACTGAGAATTGATAGAAGAAGAAGAACAAGAAAAAGACTAATACGAAGTTGAGATTGACGTACAAGTAGAAGTCGAAGACAAAGACGAAGACAAAGTCCAAGACAATGACGAAGACGAAATTGAAGACGATGACGAAGACGAAATCGAGGTCGAAATCATAGTCAAAGACATAAATGCACTACTACATGATAATGAGGGGGAATAATATTAAAAATACTGCCGTAATAGATCTAAATGGTCAGAATACAAGGGGGAGACAAAAACAACAAATAGGTATGTCTGCTAACCAAAGATTAAAATACAACAAAATGAACCGATGGACTAAAAGTCTGAAAAAAATCCCGAAGGAATACAAATTATGTTTTTGAGATTGATGACGTGAAAATGAACGGGAAATGAACGAAATCTATAATTAACGTTCAGTTATGTTCCGAAATCCATTTCAGTCTTTCCTCTCTGCAGTTCAGTAACAAGGAAACAACTGACAAATCCGACTGATTGAGAAAAATTAGTGCACTTGTTGAAATTTTGGAAAACAGATTCACACAAAATGTCCTTCCCCGCTGAAGACTTTGACATCAACAAAGCTCTCGTTTATGGAGACGGAGAAGTTGGCTTATTTTCAGCCAATATATATTTCAAAGAAGAAGACTATTTGACATTGAATATAAAAATGTCTGTCGTTGATAAAAGTTTAACGAATTAATCTGCCATGTTACTCTAAAAATTGAGTATTCCCACTCGAAGGTCGAAAATTACTCCTCGATTTGTGGTATTCAGCAGAAAAATCCTGTTTTGTCAATAAAAGTGTAAAAAAAAACAACATAACCACATAAAACATTTTTTACTATAACCATTTACTTTCAATAAGCCAAGGTTACAAATATAAATGCTGTTAACAGAGTGAGATATAACCACAGCCAAAACAAACACAATGAGCGGTACTAATAACCATTTTTTATGTTCAAGCTTTCACAATAACAAGATTTTCCATATAAACCATTGTGACCGTTGAAATATTAAAATTTTATGTTAAACATTATTATAAGGACCAAACACAAGAAGTATTCATCTCACAAATGGAGACGTACGTTTCTAAATAAACCCTCAATAATGTGGTGACCAATTTAATTTAACTTGGAACTTTTAATAAGAGACACACGAGTTATAGAACTGCTACCCATAGTCCCATTATAAAAGAGTGAAAATCAATAAACACATTGTAAGAATCGATATCAAGATAGAGCTATTAAATATGTCTAACGATCAAAATGCATTAAGCAATATAAACAAAGAGTGCTGCCAAACCATCTAACTATAGAAGACATTGTATCTATAATGACCAAGTTCATAATTTCAAACAAAGATAAATAACAAACGATCGGATCGGATAGAAAACAATCTATTTTTAATGGTTCACTTGTGTTTTTAAATCTAAAAAGAAATATGAAGGTCAGCCTCAGCCATCATCAACAAAAATGATGTGCATTGCATGAATAGAGCCAGTGGGAAAGAATCATTTAAAAAAAAATTTAATTGTAGCGTGCATCGCGAAGATCATAATCGAGTTTAATAATAATTGTGCTGTAGAGTGTATTAAGGGCGGGGTCTTTGAGCTCAGTGGTTATTCCCATGGACTAGGTACTGAGCTGAAAGGGTTCGTAATTCGACCCGAAAAAAAATTTTATTTCTCGAAGATAAACAAATCGCTCGGAAACTTTTTGAAGTAGATCAAGCTATTATAAAACAGTCTCCAATAAGGCATTTAACTGTAGTTTTTTTTCATGGAAAATATGTAACTTGCAAACTTGTATAGGGAAGGACGCAATGTTTTAATCATAATATAATTGTCCAAAAATGTAATTCAAAAAGAGTCACTTCAAGGAGGACTACCCTATTTAAACATCGTAGTTAAACATAATAAAATGTCCCCTCTTTGGAAAAAAAAAATATTTTAGATTGTATACCCTGTTACGGTCGCCCTCCACCTTTACCCGAAGACTAAGCCGTAACCAGGAAAGAAAGTTATAAAAGTTTACCTCTCAGGTAGGATACCCACATCTCGCAAATTGCAACAGAATTCCTAAGGTAATGCCAGGCACAAAGAAACTGTTTATGCCACTTCCTCCCCCCTCCCCCTCTCGTGGTATCACAATGGACCAAAATTCTGGTCTAAGTGTGTCCCCTTCGGGACAGCCACCTTACCTAACCTAACCTAACCTATACCCTGTGAGGGGCCCTAGCCACAGCAGATAGAGTCAGACCTACTCTAGTTCTATTAACTATATAAAGCCAAAAAACGAATCTTGAAACAGACTAATAAACTAACAATACGACGAAAGAAGTATAGAGCTGATGCAGGAAGAATGTCACTTGCACTTGTGTCTGCTTAAACATAAAGTGAGGCAGTAGTACTCTCAGTTTGCAAAACGTAAAAGGGCAGGCATAGTAACGAGCCCCAGACTGTAGTGTGTCGTACTTATTTTTACTTGTGAAAAGCTAACATAAAATCTATAATTTTGGCAGAGTTTCCATAGGACAACCCAGATCAGCCATAAAAATAGATATACGTACCTTTTAATATGAAACACTGCGACGCGATCTAAATGCATAGGTGAAATGCAAAATTTGCCAATAAGCTGCAAGCTTCGTCCTGGTCACTGAATGAGTCAATGTTTAAATATCCTGACCCACGCAACCATATCAAGTTATCTACTCACCCCGAAGGAAACTAGTGACCACAACTTTCGACATTATGGACAAATTTTAATGGCATGCATTTTATGTGTTTGCAGTAATAAATTTCATTGGCAATACGAAAGTGAAAAGGCTTCTTTTAATAAAAAAAAAACTCCTCATATTCCCCAAATTAAATAGCAACTGTTAAGAGAGTTCTGCGCCCAAGTACCGAGACTGGGGCCCAACTTACATAGTTTGATTCTACAATCAAAATGAGCCAGCGCTCATATTCGAAAATCGAATGGACCTCGAATTGTCTATTTTTTTTGGTACTACCTAATCCTAAAGTAAATGCCAAAACCATTCGAATTCGCAAATAATCATTATAATGCAAATGTGTTTGCGAACAGGCTGTGTAGATTGCAGAAATCTGAAAAAATATGAGTAAGAAATCTGTTCATAACTTATTAAATGTTATTAAGAGTATTAAAATATACTTTATGCATAGCGAATCATCTAAATGTGCAAACACAAAGACATATCAATTTGAAATTTTTGTTCAATACATGACAATGCATCCCGACTTATCTAAAGGATTTATCCCGAATTCGCCTTGGCTCAAATGATCAAATGATCATTGCAATCCTCATTTTCTTCGGTAAAAAATCAAATTGCGACACTGTCCATGTTGATTTAGCACCTATTCACGAATCACAACAAATGATTATTTCGTTTTCTTCAAAAGTCTGTCAAACACAATGCGAGACTCGTTCGAAAGTCGGAAATTGTTTGGGAAAAAGTTGGCATTACTTACATTCGATTCTAATTTCATACATAGTTCCGTTTGAAAGTAGAATCAGAACCAACTTTCGAATAGAATCGAAAGTAGAATCGAATTAGATAGTTGGCCAGCTGGGCATGGGCACATCTTTGGAATGAGCCTAAAAGATGCACGCAAAGACGGAAGCCACCGTTTTGGTGTCAGCTCCAATTGAATAACAGGCGCAAACTGCATTTGCCCGTTTTTATACTTAAATCTGTCAAGTGTATTGAATTATATAGAATCACAGATGGAGACATGCATTTCTAAATGTATTCTCATAAATGTTTTGACTCGAGGAATTGTTGAAGTTAAAGCTATAACTTCATTTCGCGGACATTCACATTCATTGGAAAGATCGATCAGTCCGTATGGGGTGTGCTATTATATGCAACACCATCTAGGAGTGATAGATTTTTCAAATCCTTAAAAAAAATATGCCAAGAGCGATCGATTGTTTTAAATCCCAAAGCCTATAAATCACTGAGAATTGATAGAAGAAGAAGAAGAAAAAGACTAATACGAAGTTGAGATTGATGTAAAAGTAGAAGTCGAAGACGAAGAGGAAGACAAAGTCCAAGACAATGACGAAGACGAAATCCAAGACGATGACGAAAACGAAGACGAAATCGAAGTCGAAATCATAGTCAAATACATTTGTTTATTAATAAAATAAATAATAATAATATTTATTTGCATTAATAAATTTCATTGGCAATACGAAAGTGAACAGGCCTCCTTTTAAAACAAAAAATAAAATCGCCTCATATTGTCAAAATTAAATAGCAACTGTTAAGAGAGTTCTGCGCCCAAGTACCGAGACTGGGCATGGGCACATCTTTGGACTGAGCCTAAAAAATGCACGCAAAGACGGAAGCCAGTGTTTTGGTGTCAGGTCCCATTGAATAACAGCAGCAAACTGCAATTACCCGTTTTTATACTGAAATCTGTCAAGTGTATTGAATTATATAGAATCACAGATGGAGACATGCATTTCTAAAAGTATTCTCATGAATGTGTTGACTCGAGGAATTGTTAAATCGAGGTCGAAATCATAGTCAAAGACATAAATGCACTACTACATGATAATGAGGGGGAATAATATTAAAAATACTGCCGTAATAGATCTAAATGGTCAGAATACAAGGGGGAGACAAAAACAACAAATAGGTATGTCTGCTAACCAAAGATTAAAATACAGCAAAATGAACCGATGGACTAAAAGTCTGAAAAAATCCCGAAAGAATAAAAATTATGTTTTTGAGATTGATGACGTGAAAATGAACGGCAAATGAACGAAATCTATAATTAACGTTCAGTTATGTTCCGAAATCCATTTCAGTCTTTCCTCTCTGCAGTTCAGTAACAAGGAAACAACTGACAAATCCGACTGATTGAGAAAAATTAGTGCACTTGTTGAAATTTTGGAAAACAGATTCACACAAAATGTCCTTCCCCGCTGAAGACTTTGACATCAACAAAGCTCTCGTTTATGGAGACGGAGAAGTTGGCTTATTTTCAGCCAATATATATTTCAAAGAAGAAGACTATTTGACATTGAATATAAAAATGTCTGTCGTTGATAAAAGTTTAACGAATTAATCTGCCATGTTACTCTAAAAATTGAGTATTCTCACTCGAAGGTCGAAAATTACTCCTCGATTTGTGGTATTCAGCAGAAAAATCCTGTTTTGTCAATAAAAGTGTAAAAAAAAACAACATAACCACATAAAACATTTTTTACTGTAACCATTTACTTTCAATAAGCCAAGGTTACAAATATAAATGCTGTTAACAGAGTGAGATATAACCACAGCCAAAACAAGCACAATGAGCGGTACTAATAACCATTTTTTATGTTCAAGCTTTCACAATAACAAGATTTTCCATATAAAATTATCGATTGTGGCCGTTAAAATATTCAGTTTGAATGTTACAAGTTACAAGTAGAACATTTTGTAGGAATAAGATACAAATTTAAGTAACTGATTTTAAATTTTGCTTCTAATTCTAAAAATAAAACAAATCAAGTTAAAATACATCACGCGAGTTATGAGAAAGTCAAGCTCTTCTTTTTTTAGCCCAATAAATTCAATTGCATTTACCAGCTTATTAGTGGGTTTCCGATTGTTGTTTTAAAATTTACAATTGACGTATTTTTATGTCAATAAAAAAATTCGCAAGTGAAAATAACGAAAAAATTAGTTTTCATTGAATTAACTAACAGCGCTAACTTGTCAAAAACTGACAAGGAGATTCAATTGCAAATAGATGAGTTGTCAAACAAAATGTCACTTTGTCATTAGTTGACAGCGCTGGCGAAAACAGCTTCTAGCAAACTCACAAAGACATTTGTCCAAATTTCATTGTCAATGAACTGACCAACGAGTTTTTGCCCAATAATTGGCATAAATAGAAATGAACTGACAGTGGTGTCGTTCAATGACAAAAACGTTCAATGTCAAACTTTGTCAATAAAATGACAAGTGGAAACAAACATTAATGTACATATTAGCTTCGTCAATGGAGTGCGAATTAAGAAAAGGAATGGAAGTTCATAATTTATATTCAACTGACTATCCAAGCCTATTTCCACAAATGCTGACTGTTCAAAAAATTAATTATGTAGGTGTGTAATATATTTTTATTTAAAAGAGAATGGGACTCGTGACGGATACTTTGGCTCCATAATTATTCGAAATAATTCCCATGGTATTGCATGGTATTATCCAAGGTGTTGAGTATGACTCGTTTAGAAAATATTTTATTTCGTACTTAATATGTCCATTGCGTGGTCCTTTAAGGACCTATCGCACTATCAACATACATTGAGGTTTACATAAAACAGGCTCTCCATTTCACGCCTCTCACAGAGGGCCATGAGGATTCAATTCCCGATTAAGATGGAGGAATCTTTAAGAGTTTCCAGGGGAGGCAGAGACAAGCAAAAGATCCGGAGAAATATTTTTGATGTTAGACAAACAAGAAATGATTAGATTCTTTTAAATAACTACAGAATCAACGTCAGTTCTAGTACGGGAATTCCGAGGAGAAAACAATATTGGTTATCAAGAGCAAGAAAGGACAATTGTCCTGTTAATACTATTTGGAGTTGCGATGGACCAAATAATAGATAAATATAATTAAAATGAATTAATTAATAAAAAAAACATTGACTTCTGTCAACAATATGACATACATCAACCTCCTGCACATCTGAGCAATTTATTGCTACAGATGTTGCCGGTGGGCCGATTGGTACTTTCCATGGAATGAAATACTTCCCATGGTATTGCATGGTATTATCCTAGGTGCTGAGTATGACTCGTTTAGAAAATATTTTATTTCGTACTTATATGTCTACTGCATGGTCCTTTAAGGACCTAGCAACATACCTACAGTGAGGCTAACACAAAATAGGTTCCTCATTTCACGCCGCTCAAAGAGGACCATGAGGTTTCCTTGGGTATTTCTATTATAAAGTGTAAGTGATTAGATACAAAGTGGTAAAGTTAGAATAGAAATGCAGATTTCATGTTTTCATTTCAAAAGAAAACGAATCAAAAAGGGACAAACCAAAAATGTTGTTCCAACTTCCAAATCGACTTAAAGCACGATAGCGAGTAAATGTTTAAGAATAAAATGAAAATCACACTCATTTTAAAATTCAATACGCGGCACTAATAATCTTATTCAGTGTCCAAGCCCCAGGGCCCAGGTAAACTTTTTCGAAGTCACAATGGCGAAATTTTCCATATAAACCATTGTGACCGTTGAAATATTAAAATTTTATGTTAAACATTATTATAAGGACCAAACACAAGAAGTATTCATCTCGCAAATGGAGACGTACGTTTCTAAATAAACCCTCAATAATGTGGTGACCAATTTAATTTAACTTGGAATTTTTAATAAGAGACACACGAGTTATAGAACTGCTACCCATAGTCCCATTATAAAAGAGTGAAAATCAATAAACACATTGTAAGAATCGATATCAAGATAGAGCTATTAAATATGTCTAACGATCAAAATGCATTAAGCAATATAAACAAAGAGTGCTGCCAAACCATCTAACTATAGAAGACATTGTATCTATAATGACCAAGTTCATAATTTCAAACAAAGATAAATAACAAACGATCGGATCGGATAGAAAACAATCTATTTTTAATGGTTCACTTGTGTTTTTAAATCTAAAAAGAAATATGAAGGTCAGCCTCAGCCATCATCAACAAAAATGATGTGCATTGCATGAATAGAGCCAGTGGGAAAGAATCATTTAAAAAAAAAATTAATTGTAGCGTGCATCGCGAAGATCATAATCGAGTTTAATAATAATTTTGCTGTAGAGTGTATTAAGGGCGGGGTCTTTGAGCTCAGTGGTTATTCCCATGGACTAGGTACTGAGCTGAAAGGGTTCGTAATTCGACCCGAAAAAAAATTTTATTTCTCGAAGATAAACAAATCGCTCGGAAACTTTTTAAAGTAGATCAAGCTATTATAAAACAGTCTCCAATAAGGCATTTAACTGTAGTTTTTTTCATGGAAAATATGTAACTTGCAAACTTGTATAGGGAAGGACGCAATGTTTTAATCATAATATAATTGTCCAAAAATGTAATTCAAAAAGAGTCACTTCAAGGAGGACTACCCTATTTAAACATCGTAGTTAAACATAATAAAATGTCCCCTCTTTGGAAAAAAAAAATATTTTAGATTGTATACCCTGTGATGGGCCCTAGCCACAGCAGATAGAGTCAGACCTACTCTAGTTCTATTAACTATTTAAAGCCAAAAAACGAATCTTGAAACAGACTAATAAACTAACAATACGACGAAAAAAGTATAGAGCTGATGCAGGAAGAATGTCACTTGCACTTGTGTCTGCTTAAACATAAAGTGAGGCAGTAGTACTCTCAGTTTGCAAAACGTAAAAGGGCAGGCATAGTAACAAGCCCCAGACTGTAGTGTGTCGTACTTATTTTTACTTGTGAAAAGCTAACATAAAATCTATAATTTTGGCAGAGTTTCCATAGGACAACCCAGATCAGCCATAAAAATAGATATACGTACCTTTTAATATGAAACGCTGCGACGCGATCTAAATGCATAGGTGAAATGCAAAATTTGCCAATAAGCTGCATGCTTCGTCCTGGTCACTGAATGAGTCAATGTTTAAATATCCTGACCCACGCAACCATATCAAGTCATCTACTCACCCCGAAGGAAACTAGTGACCACAACTTTCGACATTATGGACAAATTTTAATGGCATGCATTTTATGTGTTTGCAGTAATAAATTTCATTGGCAATACGAAAGTGAAAAGGCTTCTTTTAATAAAAAAAAAACGCCTCATATTCCCCAAATTAAATAGCAACTGTTAAGAGAGTTCTGCGCCCAAGTACCGAGACTGGGGCCCAACTATGTAATTCGATTCTACAATCAAAATGAGCCAGCGCTCATATTCGAAAATCGAATGGACCTCGAATTGACTATTTTTTTTGGTACTACCTAATCCTAAAGGAAATGCCAAAACCATTCGAATTCGCAAATAATCATTCTAATGCAAATGTGTTTGCAAACAGGCTGTGTAAATTGCAGAAATCTGAAAAATTATGAGTAAGAAATCTGTTCATAACTTATTAAATGTTATTAAGAGTATTAAAATATACTTTATGCATAGCGAATCATCTAAATGTGCAAACACAAAGACATCTCAATTTGAGATTCTTGTTCAATACATGTCAATGCATCCCGACTTATCTAAAAGATTTATCCCGAATTCGCCTTGGCTCAATTTGATCATTGCAATCCTCATTTTCTTCGGTAAAAAATCAAATTGCGACACTGTCCATGTTGATTTAGCACCTATTCACGAATCACAACAAATGATTATTTCGTTTTCTTCAAAAGTATGTCAAACACAATGCGAGACTCGTTCGAAAGTCGGAAATTGTTTGGGAAAAAGTTGGCATTACTTACATTCGATTCTAATTTCATACATAGTTCCGTTTGAAAGTAGAATCAGAACCAACTTTCGAATAGAATCGAAAGTAGAATCGAATTAGATAGTTGGCCAGCTGGGCATGGGCACATCTTTGGAATGAGCCTAAAAGATGCACGCAAAGACGGAAGCCACCGTTTTGGTGTCAGCTCCAATTGAATAACAGGCGCAAACTGCATTTGCCCGTTTTTATACTTAAATCTGTCAAGTGTATTGAATTATATAGAATCACAGATGGAGACATGCATTTCTAAATGTATTCTCATAAATGTTTTGACTCGAGGAATTGTTGAAGTTAAAGCTATAACTTCATTTCGCGGACATTCACATTCATTGGAAAGATCGATCAGTCCGTATGGGGTGTGCTATTATATGCAACACCATCTAGGAGTGATAGATTTTTCAAATCCTTAAAAAAAATATGCCAAGAGCGATCGATTGTTTTAAATCCCAAAGCCTATAAATCACTGAGAATTGATAGAAGAAGAAGAAGAAAAAGACTAATACGAAGTTGAGATTGATGTACAAGTAGAAGTCGAAGACGAAGAGGAAGACAAAGTCCAAGACAATGACGAAGACGAAATCCAAGACGATGACGAAAACGAAGACGAAATCGAAGTCGAAATCATAGTCAAATACATTTGTTTATTAATAAAATAAATAATAATAATATTTATTTGCATTAATAAATTTCATTGGCAATACGAAAGTGAACAGGCCTCCTTTTAAAACAAAAAATAAAATCGCCTCATATTGTCAAAATTAAATAGCAACTGTTAAGAGAGTTCTGCGCCCAAGTACCGAGACTGGGCATGGGCACATCTTTGGACTGAGCCTAAAAAATGCACGCAAAGACGGAAGCCAGTGTTTTGGTGTCAGGTCCCATTGAATAACAGCAGCAAACTGCAATTACCCGTTTTTATACTGAAATCTGTCAAGTGTATTGAATTATATAGAATCACAGATGGAGACATGCATTTCTAAAAGTATTCTCATGAATGTGTTGACTCGAGGAATTGTTAAATCGAGGTCGAAATCATAGTCAAAGACATAAATGCACTACTACATGATAATGAGGGGGAATAATATTAAAAATACTGCCGTAATAGATCTAAATGGTCAGAATACAAGGGGGAGACAAAAACAACAAATAGGTATGTCTGCTAACCAAAGATTAAAATACAGCAAAATGAACCGATGGACTAAAAGTCTGAAAAAATCCCGAAAGAATAAAAATTATGTTTTTGAGATTGATGACGTGAAAATGAACGGGAAATGAACGAAATCTATAATTAACGTTCAGTTATGTTCCGAAATCCATTTCAGTCTTTCCTCTCTGCAGTTCAGTAACAAGGAAACAACTGACAAATCCGACTGATTGAGAAAAATTAGTGCACTTGTTGAAATTTTGGAAAACAGATTCACACAAAATGTCCTTCCCCGCTGAAGACTTTGACATCAACAAAGCTCTCGTTTATGGAGACGGAGAAGTTGGCTTATTTTCAGCCAATATATATTTCAAAGAAGAAGACTATTTGACATTGAATATAAAAATGTCTGTCGTTGATAAAAGTTTAACGAATTAATCTGCCATGTTACTCTAAAAATTGAGTATTCTCACTCGAAGGTCGAAAATTACTCCTCGATTTGTGGTATTCAGCAGAAAAATCCTGTTTTGTCAATAAAAGTGTAAAAAAAAACAACATAACCACATAAAACATTTTTTACTGTAACCATTTACTTTCAATAAGCCAAGGTTACAAATATAAATGCTGTTAACAGAGTGAGATATAACCACAGCCAAAACAAGCACAATGAGCGGTACTAATAACCATTTTTTATGTTCAAGCTTTCACAATAACAAGATTTTCCATATAAAATTATCGATTGTGGCCGTTAAAATATTCAGTTTGAATGTTACAAGTTACAAGTAGAACATTTTGTAGGAATAAGATACAAATTTAAGTAACTGATTTTAAATTTTGCTTCTAATTCTAAAAATAAAACAAATCAAGTTAAAATACATCACGCGAGTTATGAGAAAGTCAAGCTCTTCTTTTTTTAGCCCAATAAATTCAATTGCATTTACCAGCTTATTAGTGGGTTTCCGATTGTTGTTTTAAAATTTACAATTGACGTATTTTTATGTCAATAAAAAAAATTCGCAAGTGAAAATAACGAAAAAATTAGTTTTCATTGAATTAACTAACAGCGCTAACTTGTCAAAAACTGACAAGGAGATTCAATTGCAAATAGATGAGTTGTCAAACAAAATGTCACTTTGTCATTAGTTGACAGCGCTGGCGAAAACAGCTTCTAGCAAACTCACAAAGACATTTGTCCAAATTTCATTGTCAATGAACTGACCAACGAGTTTTTGCCCAATAATTGGCATAAATAGAAATGAACTGACAGTGGTGTCGTTCAATGACAAAAACGTTCAATGTCAAACTTTGTCAATAAAATGACAAGTGGAAACAAACATTAATGTACATATTAGCTTCGTCAATGGAGTGCGAATTAAGAAAAGGAATGGAAGTTCATAATTTATATTCAACTGACTATCCAAGCCTATTTCCACAAATGCTGACTGTTCAAAAAATTAATTATGTAGGTGTGTAATATATTTTTATTTAAAAGAGAATGGGACTCGTGACGCATACTTTGGCTCCATAATTATTCGAAATAATTCCCATGGTATTGCATGGTATTATCCTAGGTGGTGAGTATGACTCGTTTAGAAAATATTTTATTTCGTACTTAATATGCCCATTGCGTGGTCCTTTAAGGACCTATCGCACCACCAACATACATTGAAGTTTACATAAAACATGCTCCCCATTTCACGCCTCTCAAAGAGGGCCATGAGGATTCAATTCCCGATTTAAGAGTTTCAAGGGGAGGCAGAGGCAAGCAAAAGATCCGGAGAAATATTTTTGATGTTAGACAAACAAGAAATGATTAAATTCCTTTAAATAACTACAGAATCAACGTCAGTTCTAGTACGTGAATTCCGAGGAGAAAACAATATTGGTTATCAAGAGCAAGAAAGGACAATTGTCCTGTTAATACTATTTGGAGTGCGATGGACCAAATAATAGATAAATATAATTAAAATGAATTAATTAATAAAAAAAACATTGACTTCTGTCAACAATATGACATACATCAACCTCCTGCACATCTGAGCAATTTATTGCTACAGATGTTGCCGGTGGGCCGATTGGTACTTTCCATGGAATGAAATACTTCCCATGGTATTGCATGGTATTATCCTAGGTGCTGAGTATGACTCGTTTAGAAAATATTTTATTTCGTACTTATATGTCTACTGCATGGTCCTTTAAGGACCTAGCAACATACCTACAGTGAGGCTAACACAAAATAGGTTCCTCATTTCACGCCGCTCAAAGAGGACCATGAGGTTTCCTTGGGTATTTCTATTATAAAGTGTAAGTGATTAGATACAAAGTGGTAAAGTTAGAATAGAAATGCAGATTTCATGTTTTCATTTCAAAAGAAAACGAATCAAAAAGGGACAAACCAAAAATGTTGTTCCAACTTCCAAATTGACTTAAAGCACGATAGCGAGTAAATGTTTAAGAATAAAATGAAAATCACACTCATTTTAAAATTCAATACGCGGCACTAATAATCTTATTCAGTGTCCAAGCCCCAGGGCCCAGGTAAACTTTTTCGAAGTCACAATGGCAAAATTTTCCATATAAACCATTGTGACCGTTGAAATATTAAAATTTTATGTTAAACATTATTATAAGGACCAAACACAAGAAGTATTCATCTCACAAATGGAGACGTACGTTTCTAAATAAACCCTCAATAATGTGGTGACCAATTTAATTTAACTTGGAACTTTTAATAAGAGACACACGAGTTATAGAACTGCTACCCATAGTCCCATTATAAAAGAGTGAAAATCAATAAACACATTGTAAGAATCGATATCAAGATAGAGCTATTAAATATGTCTAACGATCAAAATGCATTAAGCAATATAAACAAAGAGTGCTGCCAAACCATCTAACTATAGAACACATTGTATCTATAATGACCAAGTTCATAATTTCAAACAAAGATAAATAACAAACGATCGGATCGGATAGAAAACAATCTATTTTTAATGGTTCACTTGTGTTTTTAAATCTAAAAAGAAATATGAAGGTCAGCCTCAGCCATCATCAACAAAAATGATGTGCATTGCATGAATAGAGCCAGTGGGAAAGAATCATTTAAAAAAAAAAATTTAATTGTAGCGTGCATCGCGAAGATCATAATCGAGTTTAATAATAATTTTGCTGTAGAGTGTATTAAGGGCGGGGTCTTTGAGCTCAGTGGTTATTCCCATGGACTAGGTACTGAGCTGAAAGGGTTCGTAATTCGACCCGAAAAAAAATTTTATTTCTCGAAGATAAACAAATCGCTCGGAAACTTTTTGAAGTAGATCAAGCTATTATAAAACAGTCTCCAATAACTGTAGTTTTTTTCATGGAAAATATGTAACTTGCAAACTTGTATAGGGAAGGACGCAATGTTTTAATCATAATATAATTGTCCAAAAATGTAATTCAAAAAGAGTCACTTCAAGGAGGACTACCCTATTTAAACATCGTAGTTAAACATAATAAAATGTCCCCTCTTTGGAAAAAAAAAATATTTTAGATTGTATACCCTGAGAGGGGCCCTAGCCACAGCAGATAGAGTCAGACCTACTCTAGTTCTATTAACTATTTAAAGCCAAAAAACGAATCTTGAAACAGACTAATAAACTAACAATACGACGAAAGAAGTATAGAGCTGATGCAGGAAGAATGTCACTTGCACTTGTGTCTGCTTAAACATAAAGTGAGGCAGTAGTACTCTCAGTTTGCAAAACGTAAAAGTGCAGGCATAGTAACGAGCCCCAGACTGTAGTGTGTCGTACTTATTTTTGCTTGTGAAAAGCTAACATAAAATCTATAATTTTGGCAGAGTTTCCATAGGACAACCCAGATCAGCCATAAAAATAGATATACGTACCTTTTAATATGAAACGCTGCGACGCGATCTAAATGCATAGGTGAAATGCAAAATTTGCCAATAAGCTGCATGCTTCGTCCTGGTCACTGAATGAGTCAATGTTTAAATATCCTGACCCACGCAACCATATCAAGTCATCTACTCACCCCGAAGGAAACTAGTGACCACAACTTTCGACATTATGGACAAATTTTAATGGCATGCATTTTATGTGTTTGCAGTAATAAATTTCATTGGCAATACGAAAGTGAAAAGGCTTCTTTTAATAAAAAAAACGCCTCATATTCCCCAAATTAAATAGCAACTGTTAAGAGAGTTCTGCGCCCAAGTACCGAGACTGGGGCCCAAGTATGTAATTCGATTCTACAATCAAAATGAGCCAGCGCTCATATTCAAAAATCGAATGGACCTCGAATTGTCTATTTTTTTTTGTACTACCTAATCCTAAAGTAAATGCAAAAACCATTCGAATTCGCAAATAATCATTCTAATGCAAATGTGTGTGCGAACAGGCTGTGTAGATTGCAGAAATCTGAAAAAATATGAGTAAGAAATCTGTTCATAACTTATTAAATGTTATTAAGAGTATTAAAATATACTTTATGCATAGCGAATCATCTAAATGTGCAAACACAAAGACATCTTAATTTGAGATTCTTGTTCAATACATGACAATGCATCCCGACTTATCTAAAGGATTTATCCCGAATTCGCCTTGGCTCAATTTGATCATTGCAATCCTCATTTTCTTCGGTAAAAAATCAAATTGCGACACTGTCCATGTTGATTTAGCACCTATTCACGAATCACAACAAATGATTATTTCGTTTTCTTCAAAAGTCTGTCAAACACAATGCGAGACTCGTTCGAAAGTCGGAAATTGTTTGGGAAAAAGTTGGCATTACTTACATTCGATTCTAATTTCATACATAGTTCCGTTTGAAAGTAGAATCGGAACCAACTTTCGAATAGAATCGAAAGTAGAATCGAATTAGATAGTTGGCCACCTGGGCATGGGCACATCTTTGGAATGAGCCTAAAAGATGCACGCAAAGACGGAAGCCACCGCTTTGGTGTCAGCTCCAATTGAATAACAGGCGCAAACTGCATTTGCCCGTTTTTATACTTAAATCACAGATGGAGACATGCATTTCTAAATGTATTCTCATAAATGTTTTGACTCGAGGAATTGTTGAAGTTAAAGCTATAACTTCATTTCGCGGACATTCACATTCATTGGAAAGATCGATCAGTCCGTATGGGGTGTGCTATTATATGCAACACCATCTAGGAGTGATAGATTTTTCAAATCCTTAAAAAAAATATGCCAAGAGCGATCGATTGTTTTAAATCCCAAAGCCTATAAATCACTGAGAATTGATAGAAGAAGAAGAAGAAAAAGACTAATACGAAGTTGAGATTGATGTACAAGTAGAAGTCGAAGACGAAGAGGAAGACAAAGTCCAAGACAATGACGAAGACGAAATCCAAGACGATGACGAAAACGAAGACGAAATCGCAGTCGAAATCATAGTAAAAGACATTTGATTATTAATAAAATAAATAATAATAATATTTATTTGCATTAATAAATTTTATTGGCAATACGAAAGTGAACAGGCCTCCTTTTAAAACAAAAAATAAAATCGCCTCATATTGTCCAAATTAAATAGCAACTGTTAAGAGAGTTCTGCGTCCAAGTACCGAGACTGGGCATGGGCACATATTTGGACTGAGCCTAAAAAATGCATGCAAAGACGGAAGCCAGCGTTTTGGTGTCAGGTCCCATTGAATAACAGGCGCAAACTGCAATTACCCGTTTTTATACTGAAATCTGTCAAGTGTATTGAATTATATAGAATCACAGATGGAGATATGCATTTCTAAAAGTATTCTCATGAATGTGTTGACTCGAGGAATTGTTGAAGTTAAAGCTATAACTTCATTTCGCGGACATTCACATTCATTGGAAAGATTGATCCATCTAGGTGGGGTGTGCTATATGCAACACCATCTAGGAGTGATAGATTTTGCAAATGCTTAAAAATAAATATGCCAAGGGCGACCGATTGTATTTAGTCCCAAAGCTTATAAATCACTGAGAATTGATAGAAGAAGAAGAACAAGAAAAAGACTAATACGAAGTTGAGATTGACGTACAAGTAGAAGTCGAAGACAAAGACGAAGACAAAGTCCAAGACAATGACGAAGACGAAATTGAAGACGATGATGAAGACGAAATCGAGGTCGAAATCATAGTCAAAGACATAAATGCACTACTACATGATAATGAGGGGGAATAATATTAAAAATACTGCCGTAATAGATCTAAATGGTCAGAATACAAGGGGGAGACAAAAACAACAAATAGGTATGTCTGCTAACCAAAGATTAAAATACAACAAAATGAACCGATGGACCAAAAGTCTGAAAAAAATCCCGAAGGAATACAAATTATGTTTTTGAGATTGATGACGTGAAAATTAACGGGAAATGAACGAAATCTATAATTAACGTTCAGTTATGTTCCGAAATCCATTTCAGTCTTTCCTCTCTGCAGTTCAGTAACAAGGAAACAACTGACAAATCCGACTGATTGAGAAAAATTAGTGCACTTGTTGAAATTTTGGAAAACAGATTCACACAAAATGTCCTTCCCCGCTGAAGACTTTGACATCAACAAAGCTCTCGTTTATGGAGACGGAGAAGTTGGCTTATTTTCAGCCAATATATATTTCAAAGAAGAAGACTATTTGACATTGAATATAAAAATGTCTGTCGTTGATAAAAGTTTAACGAATTAATCTGCCATGTTACTCTAAAAATTGAGTATTCCCACTCGAAGGTCGAAAATTACTCCTCGATTTGTGGTATTCAGCAGAAAAATCCTGTTTTGTCAATAAAAGTGTAAAAAAAAACAACATAACCACATAAAACATTTTTTACTATAACCATTTACTTTCAATAAGCCAAGGTTACAAATATAAATGCTGTTAACAGAGTGAGATATAACCACAGCCAAAACAAACACAATGAGCGGTACTAATAACCATTTTTTATGTTCAAGCTTTCACAATAACAAGATTTTCCATATAAAATTATCGATTGTGGCCGTTAAAATATTCAGTTTGAATGTTACAAGTTACAAGTAGAACATTTTGTAGGAATAAGATACAAATTTAAGTAACTGATTTTAAATTTTGCATCTAATTCTAAAAATAAAACAAATCAAGTTAAAATACATCACGAGAGTTATGAGAAAGTCAAGCTCTTCTTTTTTTAGCCCAATAAATTCAATTGCATTTACCAGCTTATTAGTGGGTTTCCGATTGTTGTTTTAAAATTTACAATTGACGTATTTTTATGTCATTAAAAAAAAATCGCAAGTGAAAATAACGAAAAAATGAGTTTTCATTGAATTAACTAACAGCGCTAACTTGTCAAAAACTGACAAGGAGATTCAATTGCAAATAGATGAGTTGTCAAACAAAATGTCACTTTGTCATTAGTTGACAGCGCTGGTGAAAACAGCTTCTAGCAAACTCACAAAGACATTTGTCCAAATTTAATTGTCAATGAACTGATCAACGAGTTTTTGCCCAATATTTGGCATAAATAGAAATGAACTGACAGTGGTGTCGTTCAATGACAAAAACGTTCAATGTCAAACTTTGTCAATAAAATGACAAGTGGAAACAAACATTAATGTACATATTAGCCCAACTAACATTTCAGCTTCGATAAGCTTCAATAGAGGATTACTTTTAGTTTCCAAAAGAATCCTATAAAACTTCGGTAAGGTCCGAAAGGCGAACACTTATCGAAAGCATTTTATTTATAAAGCCTCTAAAACGATTTCTATTAGGACTCTAATAGCTCAATAATCGAAGCTTTACCGAAACTACGAATTTGTAAAAAAAAAAAAAAGATGTTTCATTTCCATTTATTTTATTTATTTTTTCATTTTTTTGGTAATTATAGTAAAGTAGTATTAACTAACTATGAATGAATGTTGGTTGTTGTTATATTCTGTATTGTTTTATTTATTCTCTCTCTTTGGGATTCTTTTAGGCCTGGAATGAAACATGAAAACAAATTTATATAACGAAAGAAAAAAACCCGAACTACCGCGGGATTCGAACCCAGACTTCTAAGTATCAGAAGTATCTTACTCATCATGTGCGCTACCTGTAATACACATTTTACAAACTTAAAACTTAACCAGTTCAAACTTTTCTCAATTATCAAAACAAGCTTTGTTAAGAGTTCCATTCGGATTACATATTTACCTTCGGAAGCATTACATATTTATCTTCGGACCTTTAACCAAACTGAAGAAATGTTTGCCTACGATGTTTTATTCTTCCTCCCATCATATCTATAAAGCTTCGCTAGTAAAATAATGCAAGCCACAAAGAAGTCTTCCGTAAAGTTTCGATTAATGACTCTTGGAAGTTTTATACAAGTTTACTTATAGAAGCTTGTGTAATAATATTTAATCGAAGCTTTATAGAAACTGTAAGTTCCTCTTCTTTCGATAACTACAATAAACGAAGCTATGAGTTTAATTGCTCTTTAAAGCTTCATCTTATTTTTCTAAAAGGCCTTAATGAAGTTGTTATAGAAGTCAAGACTTCGGTAAAGAGTTTGCTTCTGCTAGAAGCTTTACAGAAGCTCTAAAGAAGCCTTGACCTGTCGGATCTGAAACATTTGTGTCTTAAGGAAGTTGAAATGTTAGTTGGGAGCTTCGGCAATGGAGTGCGAATTAAGAAAAGGAATGGAAGTTCATAATTTATATTCAACTGACTATCCAAGCCTATTTCCACAAATGCTGACTGTTCAAAAAATTAATTATGTAGGTGTGTAATATATTTTTATTTAAAAGAGAATGGGACTCGTGACGGATACTTTGGCTCCATAATTATTCGAAATAATTCCCATGGTATTGCATGGTATTATCCAAGGTGTTGAGTATGACTCGTTTAGAAAATATTTTATTTCGTACTTAATATGTCCATTGCGTGGTCCTTTAAGGACCTATCGCACTATCAACATACATTGAGGTTTACATAAAACAGGCTCTCCATTTCACGCCTCTCACAGAGGGCCATGAGGATTCAATTCCCGATTAAGATGGAGGAATCTTTAAGAGTTTCCAGGGGAGGCAGAGACAAGCAAAAGATCCGGAGAAATATTTTTGATGTTAGACAAACAAGAAATGATTAGATTCTTTTAAATAACTACAGAATCAACGTCAGTTCTAGTACGGGAATTCCGAGGAGAAAACAATATTGGTTATCAAGAGCAAGAAAGGACAATTGTCATGTTAATACTATTTGGAGTGTGATGGGCCAAATAATAGCTAAATATAATTAAAAAACACAGACTTCCGTCAACAATATGGCATCTGTGAGACTCCTACACATCTGAGCAATTTATTGTTACAGATGATGTATGTGGCCGGTGGGCCGAGTGCTACTTTCCATGTAATGAAATACTTCCCATGGTATTGCATGGTATTATACTAGGTGCTGAGTATGACTCGTTCAGAAAATATTTTATTTCGTACTTATATGTCTATTGCATGGTCCTTTAAGGACCTAGCAACATACCTACAGTGACTTCCAACTTCCAACTCGACTTAAAGCACGATTGCGAGTAAATGTTTAAGAATAAAATGAAAATCAGACTCATTTTAAAATTCAATATGCGGCACTAATAATCTTTTGCGAAGTCACAATGGCGAAACCATATTCCATATAAACCATTGTGACCGTTGAAATATTAAAATTTTATGTTAAACATTATTTTAAGGCCCAAACGCAAGAAGTATTCACCTCCCAAATGGAGACGTACGTTTCTAAATAAACCCTCAATAATGTGGTGACAAATTTAATTTAACTTGGAACTTTTAAAAAGAGACACACGAGTTATAGAACTGCTACCCATAGTCCCATTATAAAAGAGTGAAAATCAATAAACACATTGTAAGAATCGATACCAAGATAGAGCTTTTAAATATGTCTAACGATCAAAATGCATTAAGCAATATAAACCAAGAGTTCTGCCAAACCATTTAACTATAGAAGACATTGTATCTATAATGACCAAGTTCATAATTTCAAACAAAGATAAATAACAAACGATCGGATCGGCTAGAAAACAATGTATTTTTGATGGTCCACTTGTGTTTTCAAAGGTGAAAAGAAATAAAGGTCAGCCTAAGCCATCATCAACAAAAATTGATGTGCATTGCATGAATAGAGCTAGCGGGAAAGAATCATTTAAAAAAAAAATTAATTTTAATTGTAGCGTGCATCGCGAAGATCATAATCGAGTTTAATAAAAATAGAGTGTATTAAGGGCGGGGTCTTTGGGCTCAGTGGTTATTCCCATGGACTAGGTACTGAGCTGAAAGGGTTCGTAATTCGACCCGAAAAAAAAAATGTTATTTCTCGAAGATAAACAAATCGCTCGGAAACTTTTGGAATAGTAGATCAAGCTATTATAAAACAGTCTCCAATAAGGCATTTAACTGTAGTTTTTTTCATGGAAAATATGTAACTTGCAAACTTGTATAGGGAAGGACGCAATGTTTTAATCATAATATAATTGTCCAAAAATGTAATTCAAAAAGAGTCACTTTGAGGAAGACATAATAAAATGTCCCCTCTTTGGGAAAAAAATATTTTAGATTGTATACCCCGTGAGGGGCCTTGGCTGAGCCATGGCAGATAGAGTCAGACCTATACTCTAGTTCTGTTAACTATTTAAAGCCAAAAAACGAATCTTGAAACAGACTAATAAACTAACAAGACGACGAAAGAAGTATAGAGCTGATGCAGGAAGAATGTCACTTGCACTTGGGTCTGCTTAAACATAAAGTAAGGCAGTAGTGCTCTCAGTTTGCAAAACGTGAAAGGTAGTAACGAGCCCCAGACTGTAGCGTGTCGTACTTATTTTTACTTGTGAAAAGCTAACATAAAATCTATAATTTTGGCAGAGTTTCCATAGGATCAGCCATAAAAATAGATACGTACCTTTTAATATGAAACGCTGCGACGCGATCTAAATGCATAGGTGAAACGCAAAATTTGCCAATAAGCTGCATGATTAAGCATGCCATTTATTTTTCAAGCAAAAACAGGAAAATTTTAAGAAAATTTTATATTTCACAGGATTTATTTTTTCGAATAGAGTATAGATTACAGGACAATTTTTTCTTCGAAATCTAATATAAGAATAATATAGTAACTTAAAAAATAAAATTAGTAATTGGCGCAGCAGTTCCGCATGGCACTCACTGCCATTCGTTTGTGTAAGTTTTTGTTTTTGGGACGAATGGAAGGGACCTATAACTTTATGCCGAGTCCGAACGGATGAATTGAAAGGCTTTTACCTGCTATTATTTGGACTCTTCTATATTTGTCAGAAGGTCACGGGATGTGACTTAGTGGAAAAAACCTTAAATTCGTGGATCTAACCTTGTGCCCCTTGCACAGTAGTCCAGCACGCTAACCACTGAGTCACTGCCCCCACATATAGTAAGACTAACTATTACATTGTAAATATGAATGAATATTTTAATATTTTAAATTTAATCAGAGTCAATGGTTTCGCTGTCTAATTCGTCTTCAGTTCGACCAATTCTTTGTTCAAAAGTTTCACCCTAGAAGCCTAATGCTCGTGGCTACCCCTAATAAGCTAAACGTTTGTAGAGACAAAGACTACGCACTATTAAAAAATTAAGAAAAAATAAAATACGTTTTTAAATACAAGGCATAAGTGCCTTCTGCAAGAGGTTATCAGTGACCAAGTTAGTTAGCGATTATACGTTGCTATGTGCCCGCGTTAAGAAGATACAGCAAGATTAGGATTAAGATATCGTTGAAACGACGAACATAAGCCTTCTAGAATTAAACAGAATACAGAAAATACTCTCTCATAAACAGAGTCTCTTATAACAGGACACCAATTTTAATAACGCCAAAAGAATTTCGTTCTTCTTTAAACGGACAAAATACAACTGCATACTTCTTTTTAGATTTAATGTTGCGCAGTATGATCGTCTTCATTTTTATTGAACTTGATCTCAGGCTTGAGATTAGGTTTTAACGGTTTAACTTTCTATTGCGAACACTCGTTCAACTGAGTTTTCAAAGGTTTTAAGTCATTGGGAATAAAACAGGATAATTACAGGATATTTACAGAGTTTATCTGAAAAATACAGGAGTCATTTTTCTACAAGATTTTTGTTGAAAATACATGGGTATCCTGTACAATACAGGATAAATGGCATGGTTATGCATGCTTGGTCCTGGTCACTGAATGAGTCAATGTTTAAATATCCTGACCCACGCAACCATATCAAGTCATCTACTCACCCCCGAAGGAAACTAGTGAACACAACTTTCGACATTATGGACAAATTTTAATAACATGCATTATATTTATTTACATTAATAAATTTCATTGGCAATACGATAGTGAACAGGCCTCTTTTAATAAAATAAAAACGCCTCATATTGCTCAAATTAAATAGCAACTATTAAGAGAGTTCTGCGCCCAAGAAGTACCGAGACTGGTCATGGGCACATCTTTGTATAGTAGACTAAACTTCGAAAGAAGTGGTTCAGTTTAACCTGTAATTTTTTTTTAAATTTCATTCAAAGTCTGTGATTACATTTGCTTTTAATGTAAATTTACGTCAACATTGTTCCTTTATGTAAGTTCAGTTTATTTAATGTAAGTTTGTTCTAATTATGTACATGATGTTCTTTTGTAATAAAGATCCCCTGAAGAAGACAGCAACCCCTGTCGAAACGTCGGGAAAGTTAATGAAATAACAGTTTTTCATTACATCACCAATTTGACCAAAAAAGCCGAAGAGGAATAATTATTCTTAAAACAAAATCATTGTAATTCAATTGGTCACATAATCCACTTTTAACATCTTTGGAATGAGCCTAAAAGATGCACGCAAAGACGGAAGCCAGCGTTTTGGTGTCAGGTCCCATTAAATAACAGGCGCAAACTGCAATTGCCCGTTTTTATACTGAAATCTGTCAAGTGTATTGAATTAGTGTCAACACATTTTTTTCTTCAGAAATCCATCAACCATTTTCCAATAGAAAAAATTCTTTACATTTAAAATTGTTTTCAAATTATTTGTTATTGTTTTCACAAAAAATTTGTTTATATTTCCAAAAAAAGCCAAACATAAGTGCCATGGATTCGCCAAGTGTCTCATGATTTAATCTGTAAACACATTTCCACTCCGAATAAGTTCGAATTATTTGGTTGTATAGTGTGTTCAAGGCCAATTGGGTATAGATGTCAGGCTCTGGAAGGTGTTTTGCCTAAGGGAAGGCATGACAGATAGCTGTCTATTTACACTTTCGGTTTTTCGTGCTGATCGAGACGTTCATTGATTAGTTAGTTTGCCGGTGTTCATTGAGATCACAATACTCCGAATTTCATTTTCATCGAATATTTCAACCCAAAACCTATAATTATTGCCACGCCCATATACATTTTATCGCTTTAAAGTATATTTAATTTGATTCTAAATTTATATATAAAAAAATAAATAAATAAAAAAAAAATGCCATCTCGTCGTACCCGTGATCGTAAGGGACTATTGAAACTTGAAGTGTTGGAGCTGATCAAGGAAAAAAATGTTAGTTTGAGCTAAAATTTTGTTAATATTAATTTCATTTGAAATAATTTCGCATTTATATAGAACGTTCTTTTGGATATTGCAAACGCAACGACCAAGCAATAAAAGCCAAAGAAGATGGATGGACTGTGGTTTTACGGAAAGCACAATCTATCGGATTAACCCCAAATGACTGTTCTTGGAAGTATGCGCGTGATCGTTTGTTTTCTTTTTGGAAAACTCAATTAACCGTATGTAAATAGAAATTATTTTTGTTTAGTTTAATCATATAGTGACAAATTTTTAGTCAAAGCAAAAGCGGTCATCGATTTCTGGAAAACCTTCTGAAAATGACCAAAGTCGATGAGGCTATAATTGAAATAGTTGCCGCCCATCCCAAGTTCTGCAGGGAGCACCAGATTTATTAAATATATCGTGATATTTTGACAAGGAACAATGGGGCTTAAAGCCCACAAACAGGTGGGGATAATACTGTGCTCAGGAATAGACAATGGCAAGTGGAACATCCCCAGCCCGATCCCGAGTTGCCAATACCTAGCGTTGAAATAAATGTTCCTCAAGATGAAATAATTTATCCTAGCGTTGAAATAAATTATCCTAATGATGAATTTGCTCAAGTGCTTAATGAGGCACTAATGGTTTTAGATAATTGCAATTACTAATGCGGTAGCTATTAATTTTTATTTTTGGTTGTTATTCTTTTGTAAACTTAACTTCACTAAATTTCAATAAAGATTTTATCGTTTCCATTGGAATTTGTAAATTTTTTTAGCTGTCATCCAAAATGGCCGCTTTCAATACGCTTTTGCATAGCTATAGTCAAGAGCATCTCGATTGATCGATTTGCCTGCAGATCTATAGGTAAGTTTCGTCATGTATTAGGCAAGATTTTCTGCCTAAGTTCTATCATAAACTATCACCTGAAAAGTTTGGCTGCCAAAGCACATTACAACCCGGCCAATGATCATCGAAATTTTGCTAGTTTGTATAAAAAAGTTGGTGTAAACGCCTGATAGGTAGCTATCAGTGCGGTCTTAGGTAAGTCCCCAACGAACCAACTTTTGAAAATGATATAAAGTCCAAAAATCGTTTTGGACTTAATTGCAATTTCAGAAGTGCAATAAAGCCCAAAATTACTATTTGGACCTTTTTGCATAAGACTTTATTTCATGGCACCCATGTCCAATGTCCAGTCCAAGGGTCTTACAAGCTGCAACATTTTTGTTTTTAAAAAGCTGTTTAAATTGAGGCGTGTTTCTTAAGAAGTCAAAATTTTTTGACTCTACGTTGTAAGAGCATATTGTACTATACGTAATTGTTCCCTTTGCGAAGAAGTAAAGACATTCAACAGTTTTACCTAAAAAAACAATGACCAGTCAAATAAATTTGCTAGCCTCTTCTTCCACCTTCTAACCACCGGGTACTGGTCTGCCCATCCGGGTGTGACTTGCTGAACTTATAAGTGCGAGTGTTGAACACGAAGAAAATAGCAACACTATAATGCTCTGTCGGAAAGACTGACTGAACGAGTCTCAGAAGTCTTACATGAGCTCCTCAGAAAGAGGACGTACGGCAGATGAATTCAGTAGACTGAATCAACGGTGTCGTCAACAGTCAATACGACAGTTACCTTACTTGAGCTACTTCGACATATTTGGAGCTGAGGTCAGTGAGGATTTTTCAGGACTAGTCAGGGTGCTGAAACAGAGATGGTGGCGGATGAACCCTTTATGGGCCAACGGCAGCTCTCACATCCCCGAAGTGGGTTACTGACACCGGAGGAATCCGGCCCCTTTCGTCCAAGGGGTCCAACAAAGGGCCTGGCCCTCCAGGTTGGGGGTTGTACGTCGGGGTAACTACCCGACAGCGGAAAAAATTACTTAGTTCCGGAACTACCAGAAGCCTCGGATACGGATGATCTTACTGCTGACGAACCTGGCAAACGAATAAAGGACAACGAATTTTGGATCTGGACGTGGAATGTTAGGTCCCTTAACAGACCACGTGCAGCCGAACAACTAGCGGAGGCCCTGAACTGCTTTAAAGCAGACCTAACCGCCATCCAAGAGGGGCGATGGGATGGACCGGGCAAGAAGAGGATGAAAGACTGCGATATTTATTATGGCGACTGTTATCGGCAACAAAAACAGCGCTTATTTGGATGTGGATTCGTCGTTGGAGGCGGACTTAGGCAAGAAGTCTTAAGTTTCAACCGCCTCACGACAATCCGCGTCAAGGCTAAATTCGCCAACATTAGCCTCTAATATGCACCCATGCCCCCACGGAGGAGAAAGACGACGATACCAAAGAGATGTTCTACGAGCTCTTGGACAAGACATACGAGCAGTGCCCTAACTATTAAAATTGTCCTAGGTGACTTTAATGCAAAGATAGGAAGAGAGGGCATCTTTGGTAGTACTGTCGGGAGGTACAGCCTACACGACACTACCTCCGATAACGTATTTAGGCTGATCGACTTCGCGGCGGGGCGAAATGTTGTCATATCAAGTACGCGGTTCCCGCATCTCGATATTCATAAATGCACTTGGAGATCTCCCGATCAATCAACCGTCAACCAGATTGACCACATTGTGATCGACGCAAGGTACTCCTCCAGTATTATGGATGTCCGAACGTTCCGAGGGGCCAACATTGACTCGGACAACTACCTTGTTGTAGCCAAGATACGCCTTCGAATATCCCGAACACCGCCAAGACAAGTAAATACTGTGAGGAAGTTTGACGTCGGACGGCTAAAATCGCAAGAGATCACCAGATCCTTCTCCGATCAAGTTTCTCTCAATCTCTCAAGACGTTCTATGCAGCCAGCATCAAGTATTGAAGACCAGTGGCAACACTGCCAAAAAGCAATCAGAGACGCCGCCTCTGATGTGCTTGGTTTCACCCGACCACCACAACGAAAACCCTGGTTCGACGACGAGTGCCGGCAAGCACATGCAGCGAAACAAGAGGCATACAAAGCGGCGCTGCAAAAAAGGACTAGAGCTCCTCGTGAGCTCTACGCGCAGAAAAGAAGAGACGAACACCGGCTTCTCAGGAGGAAAAAGAAAGAGCACGAGAAGCGCGCGATCGAGGAAATAGAGAGATGCTACAGCAGGAATGAGGTTCGGAAGTTTTACCAAAGGGTAAAAAGAACCTGCCAGGGCTACAGAGCCCGAACCGAAGCCTGCAAGGACGAACAAGGGAACATCGTTGTAGAATCGCAGTCGATGCTGAGGATATGGAAGAACTACTTCTGCAGACTGTTTAACACCGATGACGAACTAAATCCCTGAGCTGAGCTGAAAGGGTTCGTAATTCGACCCGAAAAAAAAAATTTTATTTCTCGAAGATAAACAAATCGCTCGGAAACTTTTGGAATAGTAGATCAAGCTATTATAAAACAGTCTCCAATAAGGCATTTAACTGTAGTTTTTTTCATGGAAAATATGTAACTTGCAAACTTGTATAGGGAAGGACGCAATGTTTTAATCATAATATAATTGTCCAAAAATGTAATTCAAAAAGAGTCACTTTGAGGAAGACATAATAAAATGTCCCCTCTTTGGGAAAAAAATATTTTAGATTGTATACCCCGTGAGGGGCCTTGGCTGAGCCATGGCAGATAGAGTCAGACCTATACTCTAGTTCTGTTAACTATTTAAAGCCAAAAAACGAATCTTGAAACAGACTAATAAACTAACAAGACGACGAAAGAAGTATAGAGCTGATGCAGGAAGAATGTCACTTGCACTTGGGTCTGCTTAAACATAAAGTAAGGCAGTAGTGCTCTCAGTTTGCAAAACGTGAAAGCAAAAAATTTTATTTGGGAATAAAACAGGATAATTACAGGATATTTACAGAGTTTATCTGAAAAATACAGGAGTCATTTTTCTACAAGATTTTTGTTGAAAATACATGGGTATCCTGTACAATACAGGATAAATGGCATGGTTATGCATGCTTGGTCCTGGTCACTGAATGAGTCAATGTTTAAATATCCTGACCCACGCAACCATATCAAGTCATCTACTCACCCCCGAAGGAAACTAGTGAACACAACTTTCGACATTATGGACAAATTTTAATAACATGCATTATATTTATTTACATTAATAAATTTCATTGGCAATACGATAGTGAACAGGCCTCTTTTAATAAAATAAAAACGCCTCATATTGCCCAAATTAAATAGCAACTATTAAGAGAGTTCTGCGCCCAAGAAGTACCGAGACTGGTCATGGGCACATCTTTGTATAGTAGACTAAACTTCGAAAGAAGTGGTTCAGTTTAACCTGTAATTTTTTTTTAAATTTCATTCAAAGTCTGTGATTACATTTGCTTTTAATGTAAATTTACGTCAACATTGTTCCTTTATGTAAGTTCAGTTTATTTAATGTAAGTTTGTTCTAATTATGTACATGATGTTCTTTTGTAATAAAGATCCCCTGAAGAAGACAGCAACCCCTGTCGAAACGTCGGGAAAGTTAATGAAATAACAGTTTTTCATTACATCACCAATTTGACCAAAAAAGCCGAAGAGGAATAATTATTCTTAAAACAAAATCATTGTAATTCAATTGGTCACATAATCCACTTTTAACATCTTTGGAATGAGCCTAAAAGATGCACGCAAAGACGGAAGCCAGCGTTTTGGTGTCAGGTCCCATTAAATAACAGGCGCAAACTGCAATTGCCCGTTTTTATACTGAAATCTGTCAAGTGTATTGAATTAGTGTCAACACATTTTTTTCTTCAGAAATCCATCAAACATTTTCCCATAGAAAAAATTCTTTACATTTAAAATTGTTTTCAAATTATTTGTTATTGTTTTCACAAAAAATTTGTTTATATTTCCAAAAAAAGCCAAACATAAGTGCCATGGATTCGCCAAGTGTCTCATGATTTAATCTGTAAACACATTTCCACTCCGAATAAGTTCGAATTATTTGGTTGTATAGTGTGTTCAAGGCCAATTGGGTATAGATGTCAGGCTCTGGAAGGTGTTTTGCCTAAGGGAAGGCATGACAGATAGCTGTCTATTTACACTTTCGGTTTTTCGTGCTGATCGAGACGTTCATTGATTAGTTAGTTTGCCGGTGTTCATTGAGATCACAATACTCCGAATTTCATTTTCATCGAATATTTCAACCAAAAACCTATAATTATTGCCACGCCCATATACATTTTATCGCTTTAAAGTATATTTAATTTGATTCTAAATTTATATATAAAAAAATAAATAAATAAAAAAAAAATGCCATCTCGTCGTACCCGTGATCGTAAGGGACTATTGAAACTTGAAGTGTTGGAGCTGATCAAGGAAAAAAATGTTAGTTTGAGCTAAAATTTTGTTAATATTAATTTCATTTGAAATAATTTCGCATTTATATAGAACGTTCTTTTGGATATTGCAAACGCAACGACCAAGCAATAAAAGCCAAAGAAGATGGATGGACTGTGGTTTTACGGAAAGCACAATCTATCGGATTAACCCCAAATGACTGTTCTTGGAAGTATGCGCGTGATCGTTTGTTTTCTTTTTGGAAAACTCAATTAACCGTATGTAAATAGAAATTATTTTTGTTTAGTTTAATCATATAGTGACAAATTTTTAGTCAAAGCAAAAGCGGTCATCGATTTCGGGAAAACCTTCTGAAAATGACCAAAGTCGATGAGGCTATAATTGAAATAGTTGCCGCCCATCCCAAGTTCTGCAGGGAGCACCAGATTTATTAAATATATCGTGATATTTTGACAAGGAACAATGGGACTTAAAGCCCACAAACAGGTGGGGATAATACTGTGCTCAGGAATAGACAATGGCAAGTGGAACATCCCCAGCCCGATCCCGAGTTGCCAATACCTAGCGTTGAAATAAATGTTCCTCAAGATGAAATAATTTATCCTAGCGTTGAAATAAATTATCCTAATGATGAATTTGCTCAAGTGCTTAATGAGGCACTAATGGTTTTAGATAATTGCAATTACTAATGCGGTAGCTATTAATTTTTATTTTTGGTTGTTATTCTTTTGTAAACTTAACTTCACTAAATTTCAATAAAGATTTTATCGTTTCCATTGGAATTTGTAAATTTTTTTTAGCTGTCATCCAAAATGGCCGCTTTCAATACGCTTTTGCATAGCTATAGTCAAAGAGCATCTCGATTGATCGATTTGCCTGCAGATCTATAGGTAAGTTTCGTCATGTATTACGCAAGATTTTCTGCCTAAGTTCTATCATAAACTATCACCTGAAAAGTTTGGCTGCCAAAGCACATTACAACCCGGCCAATGATCATCGAAATTTTGCTAGTTTGTATAAAAAAGTTGGTGTAAACGCCTGATAGGTAGCTATCAGTGCGGTCTTAGGTAAGTCCCCAACGAACCAACTTTTGAAAATGATATAAAGTCCAAAAACTGTTTTGGACTTAATTGCAATTTCAGAAGTGCAATAAAGCCCAAAATTACTATTTGGACCTTTTTGCATAAGACTTTATTTCATGGCACCCATGTCCAATGTCCAGTCCAAGGGTCTTACAAGCTGCAACATTTTTGTTTTTAAAAAGCTGTTTAAATTGAGGCGTGTTTCTTAAGAAGTCAAAATTTTTTGACTCTACGTTGTAAGAGCATATTGTACTATACGTAATTGTTCCCTTTGCGAAGAAGTAAAGACATTCAACAGTTTTACCTAAAAAAACAATGACCAGTCAAATAAATTTGCTAGCCTCTTCTTCCACCTTCTAACCACCGGGTACTGGTCTGCCCATCCGGGTGTGACTTGCTGAACTTATAAGTGCGAGTGTTGAACACGAAGAAAATAGCAACACTATAATGCTCTGTCGGAAAGACTGACTGAACGAGTCTCAGAAGTCTTACATGAGCTCCTCAGAAAGAGGACGTACGGCAGATGAATTCAGTAGACTGAATCAACGGTGTCGTCAACAGTCAATACGACAGTTACCTTACTTGAGCTACTTCGACATATTTGGAGCTGAGGTCAGTGAGGATTTTTCAGGACTAGTCAGGGTGCTGAAACAGAGATGGTGGCGGATGAACCCTTTATGGGCCAACGGCAGCTCTCACATCCCCGAAGTGGGTTACTGACACCGGAGGAATCCGGCCCCTTTCGTCCAAGGGGTCCAACAAAGGGCCTGGCCCTCCAGGTTGGGGGTTGTACGTCGGGGTAACTACCCGACAGCGGAAAAAATTACTTAGTTCCGGAACTACCAGAAGCCTCGGATACGGATGATCTTAGTGCTGACGAACCTGGCAAACGAATAAAGGACAACGAATTTTGGATCTGGACGTGGAATGTTAGGTCCCTTAACAGACCACGTGCAGCCGAACAACTAGCGGAGGCCCTGAACTGCTTTAAAGCAGACCTAACCGCCATCCAAGAGGGGCGATGGGATGGACCGGGCAAGAAGAGGATGAAAGACTGCGATATTTATTATGGCGACTGTTATCGGCAACAAAAACAGCGCTTATTTGGATGTGGATTCGTCGTTGGAGGCGGACTTAGGCAAGAAGTCTTAAGTTTCAACCGCCTCACGACAATCCGCGTCAAGGCTAAATTCGCCAACATTAGCCTCTAATATGCACCCATGCCCCCACGGAGGAGAAAGACGACGATACCAAAGAGATGTTCTACGAGCTCTTGGACAAGACATACGAGCAGTGCCCTAACTATGACATTAAAATTGTCCTAGGTGACTTTAATGCAAAGATAGGAAGAGAGGGCATCTTTGGTAGTACTGTCGGGAGGTACAGCCTACACGACACTACCTCCGATAACGTATTTAGGCTGATCGACTTCGCGGCGGGGCGAAATGTTGTCATATCAAGTACGCGGTTCCCGCATCTCGATATTCATAAATGCACTTGGAGATCTCCCGATCAATCAACCGTCAACCAGATTGACCACATTGTGATCGACGCAAGGTACTCCTCCAGTATTATGGATGTCCGAACGTTCCGAGGGGCCAACATTGACTCGGACAACTACCTTGTTGTAGCCAAGATACGCCTTCGAATATCCCGAACACCGCCAAGACAAGTAAATACTGTGAGGAAGTTTGACGTCGGACGGCTAAAATCGCAAGAGATCACCAGATCCTTCTCCGATCAAGTTTCTCTCAATCTCTCAAGACGTTCTATGCAGCCAGCATCAAGTATTGAAGACCAGTGGCAACACTGCCAAAAAGCAATCAGAGACGCCGCCTCTGATGTGCTTGGTTTCACCCGACCACCACAACGAAAACCCTGGTTCGACGACGAGTGCCGGCAAGCACATGCAGCGAAACAAGAGGCATACAAAGCGGCGCTGCAAAAAAGGACTAGAGCTGCTCGTGAGCTCTACGCGCAGAAAAGAAGAGACGAACACCGGCTTCTCAGGAGGAAAAAGAAAGAGCACGAGAAGCGCGCGATCGAGGAAATAGAGAGATGCTACAGCAGGAATGAGGTTCGGAAGTTTTACCAAAGGGTAAAAAGAACCTGCCAGGGCTACAGAGCCCGAACCGAAGCCTGCAAGGACGAACAAGGGAACATCGTTGTAGAATCGCAGTCGATGCTGAGGATATGGAAGAACTACTTCTGCAGACTGTTTAACACCGATGACGAACTAAATCCCGCTGTCAGGCAGAATGAACCATTCAACCTGGACGATGAAGATCAACAATTCCGTCCGCCCGACCTGGACAAAGTGGAGATAGCGATAGCCGCTGGGGCAGAATATTCACACTGCGGCAGATCTTGGAGAAAACCCAGGAAGTTCAAATCGATGCCCACCACCTCTTCATCGATTTTAAGGCCGCTTATGACAGCATTTATAGAGACGAGCTATATAGAGCAATGTCTAGTTTTGGCATCCCTACCAAACTCGTCCATTTGTGTAGGATGACAATGGAGAATGCACGCTGCTCCATCAAGGTCGGTAAAGAACTCACCGAGACCGTCGATGTCAAAAAAGGATTTAGACAAGGCGATGCGCTGTCATGTGACTTCTTCCACATCGTTCTTGAAAGAATAGTGCAAAACTCAAACGCTAACACCAGAGGCACTATCTTTCAAAAGTCCGTCCGTCTTGGACAGAATGTCACTATAGTCAGATATAACTTTGAACTCAGACAATGACACCAGCGCTGAGATTAAACGAAGAATAACTCTTGCCAATCGCTGTTTCTTTGGGCTAAGAAAGCAATTGAGTAGCAAAGCCCTCTCTCGAACAACTAAAGTGACCCTTTATAAGACCTTAATCATCCCAGTCCTACTTTATGGTGCAGAGGCATGGACTCTATCAAAATCGGATGAGCTTACTCTTGGTTGATTCGAGAGGAAAATTCTTCGAGTAATTTTCGGTCCCGTCTGCATAGACGGTGAATGGAGGAGGAGATACAACGACTAACTGCACGGTCTGTACAGCGACATTGACCTAGCCAGAAGAGTGAAGGTCCAACGACTGCGGTGGCTGGGTCATGTAGAGCGAATGGACGTGAATGCTCCGGCCCGGAAGATCTTCGAATCCACACCCGAGGGAAGGCGCAGTAGAGGAAGACCGCGACTCAGGTGGCGCACGCAAGTGGAAGGGGACCTTAACCAACTTAGCGTGCGAAACTGGAGACAGCTGGCCAAAGATCGTGCTGGCTGGAGACGCTTGTTGGTTGAGGCCCAGGTCCAACCCGGACTGTAGCGCCACCTTAAGTAAAGTAAGTACTTGTGTATAAGCTGCTAGAAGTAGTAGAGGTATAAGCTGCTTGCTTATGATCTTAGTTTAGCGCTATACGTCAATCGAGTTCTTTATAAATTCAATACAGATTTTATATAATTTTCACAATCAATTTTCTTAAACACAAGGAATTAATAAAGTAAATAATAATAATAATAATATTTATTTGCATTAATAAATTTCATTGGCAATACGAAAGTGAACAGGCCTCCTTTAAAATAAAAAAAATCGCCAGATTATTGCATATGGTATAGTGAGAATGACAACAAAACATTAACGGACAAATCTACAAGAGAACACATAAATATCATCAACTACTCCATTAGTCAATCTCACAAATGATCCCGTTCATATGAAATCGTATGTGATTTTGTTTTCATATTTTGCCTTGTTTTCTCTCGATAACAGCGAGTCGTAAGAGCTTATTGCAACTTTTGTATTGTTGTTGTTGTTGCTGATGAACACGAAGACGATATTCAGCTGCTATTGTTGTAGAAGAAGATGATGACGATGACGGTGGCGTTGCTGTAGCCGCGTTAGGAACTCTACTTGCCACTGCTTCCAGAACGTTTGTAGATGCGCTTGCACTGCCTTCCATCTGTCGATATGTCCTTGTTTGCCTATGGACATGTCTGGCTCTGGTACGGTGAATAGCGTTTCTCCTATTACGAAGTGTGCTGGTATTAGCGGTTGGAAGTCATCAGGGTTCTCGGTTAAGGGACACAGAGGCCTCGAATTTAAACACGCTTCGATCTGCGTCAAAAGCGTGGCGAGTTCCTCAAAGGTGAGTGTACCGTTTCCGATGATCCGTTTTAAGTGGTGTTTAACGCTCAATCAAGTAATGCCCGGAGTGGTACCCTATTTCCGGATGACGTCTTCACCTTCACAATAATTGCTGTAGCCAGTAAAACCTGTGTGTCATCATCATGTCTCGTGTGATGGTTTCTCGTCCCGGAACTGGTTGAAGGCTGCTCTTCGATGGATGGATGGAAAGCTGGAGCTTCGCTATTAAAAGTTGAGGTAATATATGTTTGTGTTAGCTGTGGTTGTTGGATATTTTGAGTGTTGGGTGGAAATGAATGTGATAATTGATTTGTGTTGTTTATATTATAAGAATTAGAACTGTATGGGTTATTGCGAGTAGTAGAAGGGTTGTTGAAGGGTTTATTTGCAGGAATGAGTAAATGAGAAGCGTTATTTGTACTATTGTTTAAGAGTGAATGATGTAGCTGTTGACAATAATAGCACCTACGTGTACTTGGACATTGTTGTGACGAATGACTATACGCTAAACAGTTAATACATAGACCTAATTTACTTACATTTTTATGTTTATCAGAAATGCTCATTTTAAGAAATTTGTTACATTTCCTGATAGCATGCTGACCTTTGTTGCAAAGCTTGCAAGTAAACGTCGAGGTGTTTTGTTGAGCGTGGAACGAATTTCGATGTGATGCCTTTTTGGATGGATCTACCGATGAACGAGCCTGCTGATAGTTCACCGCCTCCAGAGTACGCCTCTGGTCTCAAGGAATTGGGTAAATTGCGCGAAAGTAGCTCCTTGCTGTCTTCTTTGGATCCCAACTTTTCCTCCCAAAGCTGCTGCGTTTTCGAAGGAAGTTTTTGCAACAGAATATAAACTAGCACCACGCCCCAGTGTTGAACGAGCACCTTCAAGTTTTGAAAACTGTGCACCACTTCTGTTGCCGTGTCTAACAGCCCTTTGAGGGATTCAGCTCGCTCCTGGGTTAACGTTGCCAAACTAAACAAACACTTGAGTTGGGTGTTCACCAAAAACTGTTTATGGTCATACCTATCTTGAAGAAGAGCCCATGCCTTAGTGTAGTTACCATTAGCGATACACAAATGTGCTAAAAGTTTCTCGGCTTCTCCAGATACGCTTGTTTTAAGGTAGTGCATCTTTTGGATTTCCGACAGCGATGAATTATCGTGAACAAGCGACACAAATAAATCGTGGAAACTTCGCCAAGACTCGTAACTCCCTAAGAAAACCGGAACCGGAATGTTTTTCAGCCTTAAATCATTATTGGAAACTGGTTATATGTTGCTTGAATCCATGTCGGTGGCATCCATCTTGATGTCGTCCTTCACTTTCAACTTGTCGATTGCGTCGAGTATATCACCCCGATAATCAAGGTACGTTTCTCGAATTTCTTCATAAGTACTCTCAATTTCAGTGTCATTTTCATCTTCCTGCAACGCACTAACAGACTTTTCATCAATTTCAGACGCCGACTCCATCGTTTTCTCTAAATGAGTCAAGCGGCCTGCCAAATAATTTGCCGTACCTTTAGAACCCTTTTTGGGAGTAATTCATGACGTCCTTTTGGAGTTGCTAAGGGCGACCGATTGTATTTAGTCCCAAAGCCTATAAATCACTGAGAATTGATAGAAGAAAAAGAAGCAGAAAAAGACTAATACGAAGTTGAGATTGATGTGCAAGTAGAAGTCGAAGACGAAGAGGAAGACAAAGTCCAAGACAATGACGAAGATGAAATCCAAGACGATGACGAAAACGAAGACGAAATCGAAGTCGAAATCATAGTCAAAGGCATTTGTTTATTAATAAACTAAATAATAAAAATAATATTTATTTGCATTAATAAATTTCATTAGCAATACGAAAGTGAACAGGCCTCCTTTAAAATAAAATTAATTCGCCTCATATTGCCCAAATTAAATAGCAACTGTTAAGAGAGTTATGCACCCAAGTACCAAGACTGCGCAGTGCGCACATCTTTGGAATAAGCCTAAAAGATGCACGTAAAGACAGAAGCCAGCGTTTTGGTGTCAGAATAACAGGTGAATTATATAGAATCACAGATGGAGACATGCAATTCTAAATGTATTCTCATGAATGTGTTGACTCGAGGAATTGTTGAAGTTAAGGCTATAATTACATTTCGCGGACATTCACATTCATTGGAAAGATCGATCAGTCCGGGTGGGGTGTGCTATGGGGTGTGCTGTGGGGTGTGGGGTGAGTTCTGCACCCAAGTACCAAGACTGCGCACATCTTTGGATTAAGCCTAAAAGATGCACGCAAAGACAGAAGCCAGCGTTTTGGTGTCAGAATAACAGGCGCAAACTGCAATTGCCCGTTTTTATACTGAAATCTGTCAAGTGTATTCAATTATATAGAATCGCAGATGGGGACATATATTTCTAAATGTATTCTCATGAATGTGTTGACTCGAGGAATTGTTGAAGTTAAAGCTATAGCTTCATTTCGCGGACATTCACATTCATTGGAAAGATTGATCAATCTGGGTGGGGTGTGCTATATGCAACACCATCTAGGCGTGATAGATTTTTCAAATGCTTAAAAATAAATATGCAAAGGCGACCGATTGTATTTAGTCCCAAAGCTTATAAATCACTGAGAATTGATAGAAGAAGAAGAACAAGAAAAAGACTAATACGAAGTTGAGATTGACGTACAAGTAGAAGTCGAAGACGAAGACGAAGACAAAGTCCAAGACAATGACGAAGACGAAATTGAAGACGATGACGAAGACGAAATCGAGGTCGAAATCATAGTCAAAGACATAAATGCAGCTACTACATGATAGTGAGGGGGAATAATATCAAAAATACTGCCGTAATAGATCTAAATGGTCAGAATACAAGGGGGAGACAAAAACAACAAATAGGTATGTCTGCTAACCAAAGATTAAAATACAACAAAATGAGCCGATGGACTAAAATTCTGAAAAAAATCCCGAAGTAATAAAAATTATGTTTTTGAGATTGATGACGTGAAAATGAACGGGAAATGAACGAAATCTATAATTAACGTTCAGTTATGTTCCGAAATCAATTTCAGTCTTTCCTCTCTGCAGTTCAGTAACAAGGAAACAACTGACAAATCCGACTGATTGAAAAAAATTAGTGCACTTGTTGAAATTTTGGAAAACAAATTCACACAAAATGTCCTTCCCCGCTGAAAACTTTGACATCAACAAAGCTCTCGTCTTACGGAGACGGAGAAGTTGGCTTATTTTCAGCCAATATATATTTCAAAGTAGAAGACTATTTGACATTGAATATAAAAATGTCTGTCGTTGATAAACTTACTTACTTACTTAAGGTGGCGCTACAGTCCGGGGTGGACCTGGGCCTCAACCAACAAGCGTCTCCAGCCAGCACGATCTTTGGCCAGCTGCCTCCAGTTTCGCACGCTATGTTGGTTAAGGTCCCCTTCCACTTGCGTGCGCCACCTGAGTCGCGGTCTTCCTCTACTGCGCCGTCCCTCGGGTGTGGATTCGAAGATCTTCCGGGCCGGAGCATTCACGTCCATTCGCTCTACATGACCCAGCCACCGCAGTCGTTGGACCTTCACTCTTCTGGCTAGGTCAATGTCGCTGTACAGCCCGTGCAGTTCGTCGTTGTATCTCCTCCTCCATTCACCGTCTATGCAGACGGGACCGAAAATTACTCGAAGAATTTTCCTCTCGAAGCAACCAAGAGTAAGCTCATCCGCTTTTGATAGAGTCCATGCCTCTGCACCATAAACTAGGACTGGGATGATTAAGGTCTTATAAAGGGTCACTTTAGTTGTTCGAGAGAGGGCTTTGCTACTCAATTGCTTTCTTAGCCCAAAGAAACAGCGATTGGCAAGAGTTATTCTTCGCTTAATCTCAGCGCTGGTGTCATTGTCTGAGTTAATAGCGGAGCCTAGGTAGACAAAGTCCTTTACCACCTCAAAGTTATATCTGTCTATAGTGACATTCTGTCCAAGACGTCGGTGTTGGGTGTCCTTTCTCGATGACAGCATATACTTTGTCTTGCCCTCATTGACCGCCAAACCCATCTTTGCCGCCTCCGTCTCAATGCTCACGAACGCGCCAGTGACATCACGCTGCGTTCTCCCGATTATGTCGATATCGTCGGCGTAGGCGAGTAGATGGACGGACTTTTGAAAGATAGTGCCTCTGGTGTTAGCGTTTGAGTTTTGCACTATTCTTTCAAGAACGATGTTGAAGAAGTCACATGACAGCGCATCGCCTTGTCTAAATCCTTTTATGACATCGAAGGTCTCGCTGAGTTCTTTACCGACCTTGATGGAGCAGCGTGCATTCTCCATTGTCATCCTACACAAACGGACGAGTTTGGCAGGGATGCCAAAACTAGACATTGCTCTGTATAGCTCGTCTCTATAAATGCTGTCATAGGCGGCCTTAAAATCGATGAAAAGGTGGTGGGTATCGATTTGAACTTCCTGGGTTTTCTCCAAGATCTGCCGCAGTGTGAATATTTGGTCGATGGTAGACTTTCCTGGCCTGAAGCCACACTGATAGGGACCAATCAGGTTGTTGACGAAAGGCTTCGGGCGTTCACACAGCACAGCAGATAAGATCTTGTAGGCGATGTTAAGAAGACTAATACCTCTGTAGTTGGCGCAGTTAAGAGGGTCTCCTTTCTTGAGGATCGGGCAAACAATGCTAAGGTTCCATTCATCGGGCATACTTTCCTCCGACCATATTTTACAGATGAGTTGGTGCATGCTTCTAACCAAGTCATCGCCTGCCGCTTTGAATAGCTCGGCGGTTAGGCCATCTGCCCCAGCGGCTTTGTTGGACTTAAGCTTAGATATCGCTATCTTCACTTCGTCCAGGTCAGGTGGACGGAATTGGTCTTCATCGTCCAGGTTGAATGGTTCATTCTGCCTGACAGCGGGATTTAGTTCGTCATCGCCGTTAAACAGTCTGCAGAAGTAGTTCTTCCATATCCTTAGCATCGATTGCGATTCTACTACGATGTTCCCTTGTTCGTCCTTGCGGAGAAGGATCTGGTGATCTCTTGCGATTTTAGCCGTCCGACATCAAACTTCCTCACAGTATTTACTTGTCTTGGCGGTGTTCGGGATATCCGAAGGCGTACCTTGGCTACAACAAGGTAGTGGTCCGAGTCAATGTTGGCCCCTCGGAACGTTCGGATATCCATAATACTGGAGGAGTGCCTTACGTCGATCGCAATGTGGTCAGTCTGGTTGACGGTTGATTGATCGGGAGATCTCCAAGTGCCTTTATGAATATCGAGATGCGGGAACCGCGTACTTGCTATGACAACATTTCGCCCCGCCGCGAAGTCGATCAGCCTGAATCCGTTATCGGAGGTGGTGTCGTGTAGGCTGTACCTCCCGACAGTACTACCAAAGATGCCTTCTCTTCCTATCTTTGCATTAAAATCACCTAGGACAATTTTAATGTCATAGTTAGGGCACTTCTCGTATGTCTTGTCCAAGAGCTCGTAGAACCTCTCTTTAGTGTCGTCCTCTTTCTCCTCCGTGGGGGCATGGGCGCATATTAGGCTAATGTTGGCGAATTTAGCCTTGACGCGGATTGTCGTGAAGCGCTCGTTCACACAGTTGAAGCTTAAGACTTCTTGCCTAAGTCTGCCTCCAACGACGAATCCACATCCAAATAAGCGCTGTTTTTGTTGCCGATAGCAGTCGCCATAGTAAATATCGCAGTCTTTCATCCTCTTCTTGCCCGGTCCATCCCATCGCACTTCTTGGATGGCGGTTAGGTCTGCTTTATAGCAGTTCAGGGCCTCCGCTAGTTGTTCGGCTGCACGTGGTCGGTTAAGGGACCTAACATTCCACGTGCAGATCCGAAATTCGTTGTCCTTTATTCGTTTGCCAGGTTCGTCAACAGTAAAATCATCCGTATCCGAGGCTTGTTGTTGTTTCGGAACTGGGTTTGTTTTCCGCAGTCGGGCAGTTACCCCGGCGTACAACCCCCAACCTGGAGGGCCAGGCCCTTTGTTGGACCCCTTGGACAAAAGGGGCCGGATTCCTCCGGTGCCAGTAACCCACTTCGGTGATGTGAGAGCTGCCGTTGGCCCATTAAGGGTTCATCCGCCACCATCTCTGTTTCAGCACCCTGACTAGTCCTGAAAAATCCTCACTGACCTCAGCTCCAAATATGTCGAAGTAGCTCAAGTAAGGTAACTGTCGTATTGACTGTTGACGACACCGTTGATTCAGTCTAATGAATTCATCCGCCGTACGTCCTCTTTCTGAGGAGCTCATGTAAGACTTCTGAGGCTCGTTCAGTCAGTCTTTCCGACAGAGCATTATAGTGTTGCTATTTTCTTCGTGTTCAACACTCGCACTTATAAGTTCAGCAAGTCACACCCGGATGGGCAGACCAGTACCCGGTGGTTACCACTAGGATGTAAAATAAGCACAATTGATAAAAGTTTAACGAATTCATCTGCCATGATACTCTAAAAATTGAGTATTCCCACTCGAAGGTCGAAAATTACTCGTCGATTTGTGGTATTCAGCAGAAAAATCATGTTTTGTCAATAAAAGTGTAAAAAAAAAAAACATAACCACATAAAACATTTTTTACTATAACCATTTACTTTCAATAAGCTAAGGTTACAAATATAAATGCTGTTAACAGAGTGAGATATAACCACAGCCAAAACAAGCACAATGAGCGGTACTAATAACCATTTTTTATGTTCAAGCTTTCACAATAACGAAATTTTCCATATAAAATTATCAAATGTGGCCGTTAAAATATTAAGGTTGAATGTTACAAGTCACAAGTAGAACACTTTTTAGGAATAAGATACAAATTATTTAAGTAACTGACTTTGGATTTTGCATCTAATTCTAAAAATAAAACAAATCAAGTGAAAATACATCACGCGAGTTATGAGAAAGTCAAGCTCTTCTTTTTTTAGCCCAATAAATTCAATTTCATTTACCAGCTTATTACTGGGTTTCCGCTTGTTGTTTTAAAATTGACAATTGACGTATTTTGATTTCAATAAAAAAAATTCACAAGTGGAAATAACGAAAAAATGAATTTTCATTGAATTGACTAACAGCGCTAACTTGTCAAAAACTGACAAGGAGATTCACATGACAAGTGCAAATAGATGAGTTGTCAAACAAAATGTCACTTTGTCATTAGTTGACAGCGCTGGTGAAAACAGCTTTTAACAAACTCACAAAGACATTTGTCCAAATTTCAGTGTCAATGAACTGACTGTAGAGCCATAAACTCATACATACTCAGTTTCAGTTAACTCATTTCACTCTCCCTAATTTCACTCTCCTCCATTTAACTCTTATTCTTTGACGCTACTTCTTCTTGTTCTCTTCTCTTTAAACTACTCATTTTCCATTCTAACTCAACCACCTTCTTATCCTTCACCTCCCACTCATTACTTCTTTCTATCTATCCCTCTTTATACTTTTAGCATTAAGGAAAACATACTTAATTATTGTAAACTAGGCTAAGCATCAGTCTTTGTTAACAAGCCATCAAATAAAGACGTGTCAATGAATTATAAATTATTTATTCATATTTGAACTCGGTTTCACCACATGGCGACCGTGACAGTCTTTGTTTTTATGAAGAACTATATATATACTAGACAGTAAAAATATTGTTTAAATACGGTCTAAACTACATGTACGACTGGAGCGTTTTCCAATCGCCAACCGTGAATCTTTATTTTGACGATTCGTAATAGTGAGATTCTGGTTGTAAATCTATGTTACTTCGCGGAAAATGTTGGTGCAGAAAGTAGTTAGCGAATCAAACAGCGACAATGAGCGAAAGCGACAATTAAAGAAAAAGATCGGTTTTGACCACCAATGTGGGTTTTCAACGACTAAGTCAAGCTTTTTATTTTTGGGGGTTTTTATAACATACGTAATGTAGCTTAAAACTAACGATACATTTTTATTGTTGTACATTTTTGAGCTTTATTGAAAATCGGTACTTCAAAAATATGGAAACTGGTATAAAATAAAGCGCGAGGTTTGAATTTGTGGTGAATAGTTTAATTGGTGCGATGAATATTTGAATTGGAGGTGAGTTTGCTCCAACATTCCGCCCCCTTTGAAAGAACCTTCCTCTTGGTGTCTTCACGTCGGCGACTCGGACCTTTCCGTCTTGGCCTTGGATAACGTTTGCGATTCTTCCCATCTGCCATTTTTGGGGTGGAAGGTTGTCGTCGTGAATGATAACTAAACTTCCAAGGTTGATGTTTGGACTGGGTGCTAACCATTTGGATCTTCCTTGTAGTTCATGAATATACTCCGCTGACCATCGTTGCCAGAAATGCGTCTTTACGGCATGGATTCGCCGCCACCGCTGTATAAAGCTGATATCGGCTGCTTCGACTGCTGGCTCTGGAATGGCTTTTAGAGATGACCCAATTAACAGGTGCGCTGGTGTCAAGGCTTCAAAATCGTTGGGGTCTGAAGACATCGGTGTTATTGGCCTGGAATTCATAACAGCCTCGATCTCTACAAGTGCCGTTGACAACTCCTCGAACGTAAGTTTCGCTCCGCTCAGGCTTCGATATAAATGGCCTTTTGCCACCTTGACAGCAGCCTCCCAAATGCCGCCGAAGTGGGGTGCCCTGGGGGGTATAAAATGAAAGTTTATGTTTGTGTTAGTGCAAAAGTTTGAAACTAATTCTTTAGAAAACTTTTTCATCAACATATTGCGCAATTCTAATAATTTGGATTGAGCCCCTACGAAATTTGTTGCATTATCGCAATGGATGTCACTGGGAAGACCTCTGCGACCTATCATTCATTCGGGCAGCTATAAACGCTTCAGCTGACAGATCCGATACGAGCTCCAAGTGAACTGCCTTCGAAGAGAAACAAACAAAAACAGCCACGTAAGTTTTATAGGGCACCTTTCCACGGATTTTCAAATATGTGCTGATTGGGCCACAGAAATCTACTCCACACACTAAAAAAGGACGCGAAGGAGTCAGCCTCTCCTGAGGCAAATTTCCCATGACTTGCTCCAGCAATTTAGGTCGGTATCTCACGCAATGGGTACAATTTCGAACCACCTGTCTTGCGATTTCTCGGACATTGATTACCCAAAACCGTTGTCTCACCAATGCAACAAGAGCTTTTGCACCGGCGTGGTAGTTCGTTTGATGCAGATGCCTGACAAGAATTGTGGTGAAATGATGGTTCCTTGGAAGCAGTAATGGATGCTTGCATTCTTCAGGAATATTTGCATGTTTTAAACGCCCACCTACCCTTAGCAGAGGACGACCATTGGTTTCCTGAATGAAGGGATTCAGCCACTTTATTGAACCCTTTATATTTCGGCGGCTTCGTATTGCTTCAATTTCTTCTGCGAACGAGTTGGTTTGTATGAAATGAACGATATTTAAAAGAGCACCGTCGAACTCCGCTGGAGTCAAAATAGTATCGGAGTATGATGCTTGCTTCTTGACCCGGTTACAGAACCTAAGAACATATGCTACTGTTCGAATACCTTTGGTATAGGAGCTACAACCGTCTATTATTTTCAACAAAATATTAGGCTCTGATTCTGCACACGTTAGGACTATTTTCCGTTTTTCCAACGCGCGCTCCTCTGGAGAAAGCGGTATCTCGATAATGGACGGCCAATTTTCTTCGTGTTGCAGCAAATATTCAGGACCTTGGAACCACATTGAACGCTTAAGCTCGTCTACCGTGCAGCCTCTAGATACGATGTCGGCTGGATTCTCCTGAGTTGGAACGTGCCTCCAGATGACCCCTTGTGTCTCCTCCTGAATTTCTGCAACCCTATTTCCGACAAATGTGCCTAATTTTGACGAGTGAGTTGAGATCCAGTGCAACACAATCGCTGCATCTGTCCAAAAATATACCTTTGATAGTGCGCTGCCGAAGATACTTTTTATCTTTGCCCAAAGTTTCGACAATAGGTGCGCAGCGCACAGCTCTAAGCGTGGTAACTGCCGTTTTCTTGCTGGTGCTACTTTGGACTTAGCCACAAGAAGTTTTGTTCGAATGACGCCTGATGAATCTGTTGCTCTGAGGTACAAACAGCAACCATATGCCTGCATCGATGCATCCGCATATCCGTGCACTTCGTACGATTGTGTATTTGTGATTAATGCATGTCTAGGCACCGCCACATTTTGCAATGAGTTCAAGTCATCCATGAATTGACGCCATTCTGTTTCAATACTTTGTGGGATCGACGTATCCCAATCAAGTTTTTCAATCCAAATCTTTTGGAGGATAATCTTCGCTCTAATGATTACTGGACTTAGCAATCCCATCGGGTCGAAGAGCGACGAAGAAAGTGAGAGAATCGTTCTCTTGGTGTACTTTGAGTACATTCGACTTGGCTTGTAGGAAAAGTTAAATTCGTCACAAACCGGATTCCATGCAATTCCTAAAGTGCTAGTGAGATTTCCGTCGTTAATCGAAATTTCCTTGCTCTGGTTACCTATGGCGGTCTGTACGATATCTGCGTTGTTACTATTCCATTTGGATAGCTCCATTCCTGCTGACTTCAAAATTGCCGAAATTTCCCATTGTATCTGCATAACCACGTTGAGATCATCGTCCCCAGTTAGCATATCGTCAACGTAAAAATCAGACTTCAGCACTCGAGAACCCAACTCAAATCTATCTCTGTTTTGTTCGCTTAAGTAAAGCAGACTACGGATGGCCAAATATGGTGCTGAAGAGGTACCATAGGTTACCGTATTGAGTTGGTAAGTTTGAACTGGTTTTGATTCGTCCTCTCTCCACAAGATGAATTGAAATCGACGGTGGGAGGGGTGAATAAGAATTTGCCGGTACATCTTTACGATGTCTGCCGTGAGCGCATACCTATGTAAGCGAAAGCGAATAAGGATGTCAAAAAGATTGTCCTGTATAGTTGGACCGACCATTAAAATTCCATTTAATGAAATTTTCGATGAGGTGCGGCAAGACGCGTCGAACACAACTCTTAGCTTTGTTGACGTGCTTTCCGGCCTAACGACACATTGATGCGGCATGTAGTAATGTGGTGTATCAAGATTTGGTTCTTTAACTAGAGTCATATGCCCTAAAAGCTGGTATTCTTTGAGAAACGATATATACTGAGATTTCAGTTCTTGATTTCTTGCTAACCTACGTTCAAGAGAACGCGATATCGTAAGAGACCCCTAAGCAGTCTGGATCCCTTTTGAATGGCAGCTGGACCATAAGTCGACCACTGGGGAGCTGCTCTGTATTTTGCCTAAAAAGAGTCTCGCAGTTTGTTTGTTCCTCTGTCCACGTAGATTTACGACCTTGTACCTCCTCTAATTGCCAAATCTTCTCAACATATTTTTGTAGATTGTCCTCCATCGAACTCACAAAACAAACTTGTTTGTCCTTTTCAATTACTGTTTTGTATCTCCCAGATACTATCCAACCCAGCGACGTTTTCTGCAATGTTGGAAGACCCTTACCAAGGTTCACTTGCCCTATTTGCATCAAGTCGAAAAATGCTTCAGCACCTAAGAACAAATCTATTTGAGAAGGTTGGTTGAAGTGTTCATCCGCTAGCTCCAGGTTCCGGGGGATATTCCAATCCGTTACATTTAGTGATGCTTCTGGTTGATATCCAGTGATTGATGGAGTGATTAACAATTCCAGAGATAGCTCAAAGTTGTTGTATCTTGATCTAATTGTTGTATGAGTTTGGGAGTGTATCTTGGTCTCGGTGCTCCCTATTCCTACGATGTCTATATTTTTCTTTTCTTTTTTAAGGTGAAGAATGTTTGCGAACTTTTCATTAATAAGGTTTACTTGCGACCCTGAGTCAAGAAGAATTCTACCGATATGAAAACTTCCCGATGAATCCTTGACTAGCACCAACGCCGTAGCCAAAATAACTTGGGTTGTAGGACCTCTCTCCCTTTCTAAAGCTGCGTTAACGGCTGCTGATGTTGAAGGCTCTTCACTCCTGCTCGCACTGTCCGATGATGATCCACCACTTCTACCATTGGTTTCATTTGGTTGGGACCTATGCAAAAGGCTGTGGTGGGGTTGTCTGCAACTTTTGCACCCGTATGTTGATGGACATTTTGCAACGCTGTGGCCCTTTCCCAAACAATTTAGACATAATCCTAACCTCTTTACATTGGTGAAACGATCCTTTATTGATAGTGCAATGAAGCTAGAACAACTGGGAACAGAGTGACTACTATCTCGGCAGAATGCACAACACCGTTGTGTAACTGAAAGCGATGTTTGAGACCGTTGACTGTGACTAGGCTTATTGGAAGACCACTTTTGAGCTGAGTCCGATCGAAGGTGCTTGCTGTCCCTCGCCTCTAGGTACTGACATCGCTTACTAAGAAGAGCTGCACATTCAGTCCACTTGGGAAGAGTCTTATAATCTAAATACTCATCCCACTTTGATTGTGTTTGTGTATCCACTTTAAACATAGCAATATAAATCACGATTGCATTGCAGATCTCTTCAAAGGACCCTATTGATTGCAACGAATTGTATAGCGCTGATATATTGTCTACTAAACTTCGCAACGAGCTGGCAGATAATTTTGGGACTTTGGGTAAATCAAATAACTCCGAAATGTATTCAAGGAAGATTAAACAATCGTTGTCGTATCGTTCCTTGAGCCTAGCAATTGCTTTTGGATAGTTCTCTTCAGTTACTTGAAAGGCCTTTACTGTTCCCAATGCTTGGTCACTCAAGCATGTTAGCAAATGGTTAAATTTCTCTATTCGAGTTAGCGATGGATCACTATCCACAAGTGTAGTGAACGAATTAATAAAATTCTTGTATTCGGAATATTTTCCGTTGAATATAGGCAACCTCAGCTTCGGTAAATGGTTAATTGAATGTGGAACAGAAAATCTTGTTTCCGCAACACTAACGCGCCTAGTTGTTCCCAAAAGTGAAAGAATCTTAGTTTTCGTAGATATGTATAAGTCTTCCAAGTCTCCTCGACATTTTTCACCTGGAACCAACCGCTCCAATTGAGTCTGGTACACCAAAAGTTGTTTAAAATACGACTCTACTATGCCTACTATGACATTCCAGTTCGGTTGATGAAAGAGCATTCCCCTTTGTTTCGACTATATTTTTTATCCTACTAATATTGCCCTTGGTTGAGGAGCGTAGCTGCTTCAACTCATCAATCGAAGTTGAATTATCTTCGTCAGTCATATTTAGATAAATCGACTAAAGCAATTTCTTGTATTGGTCTTGCTTCGAGTTGAAACTCAACAACAACAACTGCACCAACAGCAGCAGCAACAACAACAACAACAACAACAACTCTCTTAACAACAAATGGTAGGCAAATTCTATTAGAACTCTTCTAGCAACCAATAATTCTGCAACATGAAGTAATTTCCACGATGAAAGGGTACAGATGAGAATTGATGATTATGTATGCAATTCGTTTGGCAAATAAATGAATATACAAACTATAAGATATTTTATAATTTGCAATGTAATATTCAATTCGAAGTTTTCGATTTGATGTAAAATTTCATAAACTGTAGAGTTCCTATGGCAGCGAACAAGAAAGCTTTCTTTCAGTGCGTGCGATCAATGCAGATCTCTCTCCGGCGACGACGAAAAATAGCGAATAATAGCGATGAGGGGAGTTGTGGGCGAAATGAAGATCGATGTATGAAAGAAAGTGCTTTGGCAACGAATGATCTTGCTGTTGACCTCTACGAATATGGTGTGAAAAGAACAAGAGATTATGTTCCACGGCAATGCAGCATCTTATGAAAGTTTAATTTTTTACGAACGAACGATCGAGGCGACCGACGACTAGTGCATGTGCTGTGCAATGGTAAAGCTTTTATGAGTAGTTTGGCGAAATGTAGAATTGAAACGTGGATCGTGTAAGCTTTCTTTGTGGACTATAATTTCATTTTTATAGAGCTAACATAACACGGAGGAATTAACCAAGCAAGATTGCAGCAATATGTTGAATGCATATAAGTATTTATTTGTAACTACATATGTCGCTTAAGAGGCCTCTACCCATATTGTAGAACATAAAGTGGAACTCAAAGCGCCATCTATTTTTGATTTGCGAAGCTCTTATCATGGTGTGAAACCACTCTCGTCATTCATTTCACTTTTGAAATCAATTCAGGAGGCGGAACTTAGGTGGGATATCATGTAATACATACTTGGATATGAAAACTGGTTTTGTGTCATTTATTGATCGTGTGTGGTGTGCGTGTGGGGGATGTTTTATTTTTCTTGCTGAGAATTGCATCCAAATGAATGTTGGAGTGAGAGGAAAATGTAGATAAGCATAAGACAAAGAATCCATTCTCCATTGATTACATAATAATGACTTTGAATGTGCAAGGGAAAATTAAATCAACGATGGGGTAGGTATTCTGCGCATATATATAGATGGTGTGTGTGGTAGGGTATTTTCAGCATGGCAAGGTTGATGATGATGAAGGATAACAACGTGAAGAGAAGGAATGTGAAAATGCATATCGGATACTTTGCAATAGGATTTTGTATTTCTGTGATCCATTGAGTTTTTTGTAAGGGTAGTTTTAAGATTTTAATGGTATAAGGGGAGCAGGTGAGGTAGTAAATGTACTATTGTGTTAGGTAATGGCGGGTAGAAAAATAAAATCGCTCCCACAAGTCAACAAACCCCCATAAACCTTTTTATTGGATCCTGCATATTATCGAGTGAATGTGCACAGGTTATGTATAATTTTGCATTCAGTAATATTCTCTTTAGCAGAACCCACAATTCCTTCCCAACTAAGCCCCACTTGAATACCCCTTGCATCATCCCCTCTCACAATCCTATGGTGTAGCTTTTGCTACTTATCTTGGTGATCTTCATAATGTTGCAAATTCTTTCCTCTGTCCCCCTCTTCATACGAAAAACCAAACACCTACCCTACCATAGCTCATAAAAGGTAAGATAATGGCAACAGCGCAAACAAAATTGCATAATATTTCCTTGTAAATGGCAACAGCGCAATGCTGCTGGTGCATACTACAATTTGCTTTCAATTATATCTCTTTCAGCCTAACCCACCATTTCACCCTCTCCGTTTCGTCTCTTTTCCTACCAACACAAACCAAACCATTATCTGCTTTACACCTGATCACGGTGTGACCGGCAAGCACTTTTCAAGATACAAATTTGCTATACATAAAATATATAGAATTTCTAAAAATCTGAGTACATTCATCGTTTAAATTAATTTATAATTTTTGTTATGAAGTTTAAGCAATTTTGTTTAAACAAATAAATGCATTTTCAATAAGAATTTATTAAATATAGCAACATATTGAAAAGTGCTTCTGTCGACCCCTCTCTCATTTTCATTTTTATTCAAGAAGCAAAAATTACTTTGAATCCCCATGAAGCAAAAATCACTTTGAATAAAGAATCCCCATCTGCTTACACACATTTCAACACACGCATCCTTGATTCCATTTCGATCACACTTCACGCCAAACCTGTTTCATTTATAACACACCTCTCAATGCAGTTGACAAACTACACATTTATCCCTTATAAGCTTGGGTGTCATTCTGATTGGCTAATCAAATCAGACGACAGAACTACCGCCATCTAAATGAGAAACTTGGAACTTTTTTCTGAGAATGTGCAACAACTATGACACATGCAGTGTATTTTTCTTGAAAAATATATAAAATTTAAACTCAGTATTTTGCAACAAAATACATGTAAATACATAATTTTTTTTGCGCATCCGATAGCTGGTATGATACTTTGTTGTTTTGAGTAAAAATTGCATCAAGTATAAATCAATATATACAGGAAAAACGTTGTTCTTTAATTCAAAAAATTGTTTGTTTTAAAACACCTGTTTTTTTAAAACCAGGATGAAATTTTAAGATTTATTTTAAACTCATTTGTGTTTTGCATATGACCTTTAAGATGGACAAGTTATCTTAGACTGTTTCGAACTCTATCATATCATGCGTTGGCAAACAAAAAGTCGGTTTTAGGCCAATTTTCCCAAACACAGCTGGGAATTCTTTCAATAAAAGAAAAACGAGATGTCGCTTTAAAAAAATGCTTCAGAGCTTTCAAAGGACATATTTTGTTCTTTCCAATGCATCCAATATCATTTCGATCGCTTCAGTATTGACTTCTCTAGGAGGGAAACAAAATGCCATTTTTGTGTTTTTTTTAAGAGGCCTCTTAAGAGGCCTCTACCCAGAAATCGAGGAAAAGTGCGAAAAATGGCATTTTGTTTCCCTCCTAGAGAAGTCAATACTGAAGCGATCGAAATGATATTGGATGCATTGGAAAGAACAAAATATGTCCTTTGAAAGCTCTGAAGCATTTTTTTAAAGCGACATCTCGTTTTTCTTTTATTGAAAGAATTCCCAGCTGTGTTTGGGAAAATTGGCCTAAAACCGACTTTTTGTTTGCCAACGCATGATATGATAGAGTTCGAAACAGTCTAAGATAACTTGTCCATCTTAAAGGTCATATGCAAAACACAAATGAGTTTAAAATAAATCTTAAAATTTCATCCTGGTTTTAAAAAAACAGGTGTTTTAAAACAAACAATTTTTTGAATTAAAGAACAACGTTTTTCCTGTATATATTGATTTATACTTGATGCAATTTTTACTCAAAACAACAAAGTATCATACCAGCTATCGGATGCGCAAAAAAAATTATGTATTTACATGTATTTTGTTGCAAAATACTGAGTTTAAATTTTATATATTTTTCAAGAAAAATACACTGCATGTGTCATAGTTGTTGCACATTCTCAGAAAAAAGTTCCAAGTTTCTCATTTAGATGGCGGTAGTTCTGTCGTCTGATTTGATTAGCCAATCAGAATGACACCCAAGCTTATAAGGGATAAATGTGTAGTTTGTCAACTGCATTGAGAGGTGTGTTATAAATGAAACAGGTTTGGCGTGAAGTGTGATCGAAATGGAATCAAGGATGCGTGTGTTGAAATGTGTGTAAGCAGATGGGGATTCTTTATTCAAAGTGATTTTTGCTTCATGGGGATTCAAAGTAATTTTTGCTTCTTGAATAAAAATGAAAATGAGAGAGGGGTCGACAGAAGCACTTTTCAATATGTTGCTATATTTAATAAATTCTTATTGAAAATGCATTTATTTGTTTAAACAAAATTGCTTAAACTTCATAACAAAAATTATAAATTAATTTAAACGATGAATGTACTCAGATTTTTAGAAATTCTATATATTTTATGTATAGCAAATTTGTATCTTGAAAAGTGCTTGCCGGTCACACCGTGATCAGGTGTAAAGCAGATAATGGTTTGGTTTGTGTTGGTAGGAAAAGAGACGAAACGGAGAGGGTGAAATGGTGGGTTAGGCTGAAAGAGATATAATTGAAAGCAAATTGTAGTATGCACCAGCAGCATTGCGCTGTTGCCATTTACAAGGAAATATTATGCAATTTTGTTTGCGCTGTTGCCATTATCTTACCTTTTATGAGCTATGGTAGGGTAGGTGTTTGGTTTTTCGTATGAAGAGGGGGACAGAGGAAAGAATTTGCAACATTATGAAGATCACCAAGATAAGTAGCAAAAGCTACACCATAGGATTGTGAGAGGGGATGATGCAAGGGGTATTCAAGTGGGGCTTAGTTGGGAAGGAATTGTGGGTTCTGCTAAAGAGAATATTACTGAATGCAAAATTATACATAACCTGTGCACATTCACTCGATAATATGCAGGATCCAATAAAAAGGTTTATGGGGGTTTGTTGACTTGTGGGAGCGATTTTATTTTTCTACCCGCCATTACCTAACACAATAGTACATTTACTACCTCACCTGCTCCCCTTATACCATTAAAATCTTAAAACTACCCTTACAAAAAACTCAATGGATCACAGAAATACAAAATCCTATTGCAAAGTATCCGATATGCATTTTCACATTCCTTCTCTTCACGTTGTTATCCTTCATCATCATCAACCTTGCCATGCTGAAAATACCCTACCACACACACCATCTATATATATGCGCAGAATACCTACCCCATCGTTGATTTAATTTTCCCTTGCACATTCAAAGTCATTATTATGTAATCAATGGAGAATGGATTCTTTGTCTTATGCTTATCTACATTTTCCTCTCACTCCAACATTCATTTGGATGCAATTCTCAGCAAGAAAAATAAAACATCCCCCACACGCACACCACACACGATCAATAAATGACACAAAACCAGTTTTCATATCCAAGTATGTATTACATGATATCCCACCTAAGTTCCGCCTCCTGAATTGATTTCAAAAGTGAAATGAATGACGAGAGTGGTTTCACACCATGATAAGAGCTTCGCAAATCAAAAATAGATGGCGCTTTGAGTTCCACTTTATGTTCTACAATATGGGTAGAGGCCTCTTCCTCTTAAGAGGCCTCTACCCAGAAATCGAGGAAAAGTGCAAAAAATGGCATTTTGTTTCCCTCCTAGAGAAGTCAATACTGAAGCGATCGAAATGATATTGGATGCATTGGAAAGAACAAAATATGTCCTTTGAAAGCTCTGAAGCATTTTTTTAAAGCGACATCTCGTTTTTCTTTTATTGAAAGAATTCCCAGCTGTGTTTGGGAAAATTGGCCTAAAACCGACTTTTTGTTTGCCAACGCATGATATGATAGAGTTCGAAACAGTCTAAGATAACTTGTCCATCTTAAAGGTCATATGCAAAACACAAATGAGTTTAAAATAAATCTTAAAATTTCATCCTGGTTTTAAAAAAACAGGTGTTTTAAAACAAACAATTTTTTGAATTAAAGAACAACGTTTTTCCTGTATATATTGATTTATACTTGATGCAATTTTTACTCAAAACAACAAAGTATCATACCAGCTATCGGATGCGCAAAAAAAATTATGTATTTACATGTATTTTGTTGCAAAATACTGAGTTTAAATTTTATATATTTTTCAAGAAAAATACACTGCATGTGTCATAGTTGTTGCACATTCTCAGAAAAAAGTTCCAAGTTTCTCATTTAGATGGCGGTAGTTCTGTCGTCTGATTTGATTAGCCAATCAGAATGACACCCAAGCTTATAAGGGATAAATGTGTAGTTTGTCAACTGCATTGAGAGGTGTGTTATAAATGAAACAGGTTTGGCGTGAAGTGTGATCGAAATGGAATCAAGGATGCGTGTGTTGAAATGTGTGTAAGCAGATGGGGATTCTTTATTCAAAGTGATTTTTGCTTCATGGGGATTCAAAGTAATTTTTGCTTCTTGAATAAAAATGAAAATGAGAGAGGGGTCGACAGAAGCACTTTTCAATATGTTGCTATATTTAATAAATTCTTATTGAAAATGCATTTATTTGTTTAAACAAAATTGCTTAAACTTCATAACAAAAATTATAAATTAATTTAAACGATGAATGTACTCAGATTTTTAGAAATTCTATATATTTTATGTATAGCAAATTTGTATCTTGAAAAGTGCTTGCCGGTCACACCGTGATCAGGTGTAAAGCAGATAATGGTTTGGTTTGTGTTGGTAGGAAAAGAGACGAAACGGAGAGGGTGAAATGGTGGGTTAGGCTGAAAGAGATATAATTGAAAGCAAATTGTAGTATGCACCAGCAGCATTGCGCTGTTGCCATTTACAAGGAAATATTATGCAATTTTGTTTGCGCTGTTGCCATTATCTTACCTTTTATGAGCTATGGTAGGGTAGGTGTTTGGTTTTTCGTATGAAGAGGGGGACAGAGGAAAGAATTTGCAACATTATGAAGATCACCAAGATAAGTAGCAAAAGCTACACCATAGGATTGTGAGAGGGGATGATGCAAGGGGTATTCAAGTGGGGCTTAGTTGGGAAGGAATTGTGGGTTCTGCTAAAGAGAATATTACTGAATGCAAAATTATACATAACCTGTGCACATTCACTCGATAATATGCAGGATCCAATAAAAAGGTTTATGGGGGTTTGTTGACTTGTGGGAGCGATTTTATTTTTCTACCCGCCATTACCTAACACAATAGTACATTTACTACCTCACCTGCTCCCCTTATACCATTAAAATCTTAAAACTACCCTTACAAAAAACTCAATGGATCACAGAAATACAAAATCCTATTGCAAAGTATCCGATATGCATTTTCACATTCCTTCTCTTCACGTTGTTATCCTTCATCATCATCAACCTTGCCATGCTGAAAATACCCTACCACACACACCATCTATATATATGCGCAGAATACCTACCCCATCGTTGATTTAATTTTCCCTTGCACATTCAAAGTCATTATTATGTAATCAATGGAGAATGGATTCTTTGTCTTATGCTTATCTACATTTTCCTCTCACTCCAACATTCATTTGGATGCAATTCTCAGCAAGAAAAATAAAACATCCCCCACACGCACACCACACACGATCAATAAATGACACAAAACCAGTTTTCATATCCAAGTATGTATTACATGATATCCCACCTAAGTTCCGCCTCCTGAATTGATTTCAAAAGTGAAATGAATGACGAGAGTGGTTTCACACCATGATAAGAGCTTCGCAAATCAAAAATAGATGGCGCTTTGAGTTCCACTTTATGTTCTACAATATGGGTAGAGGCCTCTTAATGAATTTTCAACTATATACTTTTTGTAAATGCATGCATGTCTTGATTCCGTCGAAGGTGCGCTTGTAGACGATGAAATGTATTTTACGTTATGAGCTGTTGATTTGATGCAACTGCTTTGGTTTTTCAGCGCACATTCGATTGAATGGACTTTTGTAACGTACCTGGGTTGGGTGATGTGATACTTATCTACCCAAATGGTCCACGGTGTTCTCCACGTTAATTTTGGATGGTGTCTTTGTCTTTTGCCTTTGACTTTGGATGACCTCAAGTGCTCTGTATCCGTTCTCCTTTGTTCGACGAATCCACGCTGTAGCTTTCCACTTTTGCACTCGCGAATACCGAAACCGAAAGCGCGACACGATTGAATTTAATTTGTTGTATTTTTACAAAGATGTTCTTTACGCGTGTGGTACTTTATTTTATAAGAGTTTTTAGTCTTTTTGATACCACTTTCTTAATCACTTTTTCACGTATAGCGAAGTAAATTTTTGCTATTTGCAAGGATTTTCCCTTACACGTTGGGCGCCAAAATGTACGACTGGAGCGTTTTCCAATCGCCAACCGTGAATCTTTATTTTGACGATTCGTAATAGTGAGATTCTGGTTGTAAATCTATGTTACTTCGCGGAAATTGTTGGTGCAGAAAGTAGTTAGCGAATCAAACAGCGACAATGAGCGAAAGCGACAATTAAAGAAAAAGATCGGTTTTGACCACCAATGTGGGTTTTCAACGACTAAGTCAAGCTTTTTATTTTTGGGGGTTTTTATAACATACGTAATGTAGATTAAAACTAACGATACATTTTTATTGTTGTACATTTTTGAGCTTTATTGAAAATCGGTACTTCAAAAATATGGAAACTGGTATAAAATAAAGCGCGAGGTTTGAATTTGTGGTGAATAGTTTAATTGGTGCGATGAATATTTGAATTGGAGGTGAGTTTGCTCCAACACTACACAAAAATCATAAAATCACAAATTACAAAATACACAAAATCACAAAAATACACAACATACACTCCATTACACAAAGTTATATAAAATATAATATACACAAAATCATACAGTGAAATGCAATATACAACCTTATATCATATACAAAATTGCGTAGAAAATCGTGAAATTAAATATTATTGAAATTAATCTGTCGATGTTGAACTTAGTACAGTTATTACGTTCCTGTGCACTATACATACACGGTACAAATTGCCTTCCCTTACGGTGTTACTTCTTTTACCACCGTTGTTGTTGCTGCTGCCGTATTCGACGAAAATTATCGTACCACATAGTTGGACTATTGCTACCGCTATACATAAGCGTATCCATATACATAATGCATCATATATTCATATAGCAAACAAAGAAAAAAGATTGCGGTTCTTATCACCCTACCAGTACTGGAATACTATAGATGTTGCCGAGCCTGACCCGAAATATAATGAGTACCTAATTATAAGAACTTCTTTTTCTAATATTTAATTTAAAATTAATAATTTTCTACTTCTGCCGTTACCTATACCTCTTATGTTCTTGTACAAAACGTGCACAAGATCAATTTTGTAATTCGATTTGGTAGAATTAGAATTATAACCTTAGGCTATTCTGTTTTTTATTTTTGCTTATTCTGCATGATTATATTTTAAGTTAGATTTTCAATGTATACCAATTATTGCATGATCTCAAGGGATGTATTACAAGTGGTTTTATTTTTTTTTGCACATTAGCATGACTGATGAGGTTGAAGTTTTGGAAATAAGAGAAAAGCTAGCACAGCGTAAAGTGGAATTTCTCAAATTATACAAATGCCTAAATAAAAATAAGTTACCAAATAACAAAGATAAAACAATTGGCAATATAGTAAATGAATTGAATAACATAAAACGAATTATCAGTAGCCAATACACGAATTTAGAAAAGGACGATCAAAATTACGTATTAGAGTTCTATTTCGATTTACGCGATAAATTAATCAGGCTTTTTGGTAGATTAAAAACAAACATACACATACCTCACAAATTATCAGAAGAGATCGACATTAATATAACTGAACGTGATCAAGACAGTGAAGACGAAAAAATGACAACAGCAGTAGAATTCATAAACCTAGCCACAAAAATGATTCCAGAGTTCGATGGTAAGCCCGAAAATCTCACTCGCTTTATTGACTCACTTGAGTTGCTGGAGCTAATGGTGGAATCTCACACGTCAATCGCAGTTAGGGTAATAAAAACCAAACTATTAGGCTCTGCCAGAAATTACATAACTGATAGTGATACCACCATAAGTGCGATTATTTCAACTTTAAGAAATAATATAAAGCCGGAGTCGTCTCAGGCTATATCAGCTAAACTCCTTAGTTTAAAACAAAACAGTAAACCAGCCACAGATTATGTTCAAGAAGTAGAAGATTTGACATCTTCATTGAAGCGGGCATTCATAACAGAGGGAGTACCTGCTAAATTGGCAGATGATTACTCCACAAAACAAGCGGTTAAAGCTATGGCTTTAAACGCAGCTGATGAGAAAGTGAAACTAATTATGGAGGCTGGACAATTTGGTACTTTAAACGAAGCGGTGGCCAAATTCGTTTCGACAAGTACCGAAGTACATTCGTCCGCTTCAGTATTCCATTTCCATCGTAATGGCAGCTTTCGCGGACAACGCGGCCGCTACGATTACAACCGGAGTTTTTACAATAATCGTTATCGAAACAACAATTATAATAGAGGCAATAGTCGTACCAATAATAACTCAAGTGAAAGGAACTACACTAACCAAAGTAGAAATAATACTCACCCTAATAGTAATTCCCGCCATATGCGTTACATGGATACTAATCAGGAAAACGAGTTGTCCCCCCAGGAAATCAATCTGGGGGACTGTTAAGAATTATTCACGAAACAGAAATTCCAAAAGTATCTACACAATTACCATTAAAACCAATTTACAAAATGAATTTGAATTTAAGCAGTTACGTTACAATCAAAAATAACTTGACAGGTTTTAAGAATACTTTTCTAGTAGACACAGGTGCTACCATTTCAACCTTAAGAAAGTCAAAGTTGCTGCCTAATATAGTTATAGACTACAATCGGAGATGTAATATTTCAGGAATAGCTGACGATTTAGTTGCTACTGAGGGACAAACATCAGGTATTTTATTTATAAATAAAGCTTCATTAGAACATAACTTTCATACAGTAAACGAAAATTTTCCAGTTCCTTCAGACGGAATATTAGGACTGGATTTCATTCAAAAATACCAATACAATATTGTATTTTAGATTATGGACATATATGGAAATTCATAATAAGACCCCATAACCATGAACAACTAAGCATTGCTTTGTACGATACTTTAGCTCCTAAATGTTTGACAATACCTGCTAGGGCTGAAGTTATGAGAAAAGTAGAGTTTAGTACAAAGGAACATCATATTTTAGTTCCTAATCAAGAAATTGTACAAGGTATATTTGTGGCACGATCCATTGTCTCAAAACAAAGCCCATTTGTTAAAATACTCAACACGACCTTGCGAAATGAAGTATGTACTAAGTAATGTTAAAATTAAATTTGAAAGCCTTTCTAATTATAAAATGTATTCCCTCACAGAGACATAGTAATGAAAAAGCTTGAAAGAAATTTCCCTGAATTCATAAAACACGACATGACCACTCTGTGTAAGGAGTTCACAGACATTTTTGCTCTTGAGAGTGATAAGCTTACAGTTAATAATTTTTATAAACAAAAGCTTAGATTGAATGACGATACACCTGTATTTATTAAAAACTACCGAATACCGCATTCTCAAAAACCACAGATAAATAGACAGGTTAACAAAATGCTTGAGGACGGAATTGTCGAGCCATCATGTTCGGAGTATAATAGTCCGCTTCTTTTGGTGCTTAAAAAATCATTGCCAAACAATCCAGATAAACGTTGGAGGTTGGTGGTGGATTACCGACAGCTTAATAAGAAGCTACTCGCTGACAAATATCCGCTTCCCAGAATAGACGAAATTTTAGACCAATTGGGTAGAGCGAAGTATTTCTCATGTTTAGATTTGTTTTCAGGGTTTCATCAAATTGAGCTAGAAGCAAACTCTAGGGATATCACTAGTTTCACAACTGATAAGGGTACGTTTCGCTTTACCAGATTACCATTTGGATTAAAAGTTTCACCCAACTCATTCCAAAGAATGATGTCATTAGCCTTTTCTGGGCTATCCCCAGAAAAATCATTTATATACCTACATGGATGATTTAATCGTTGTAGGATCATCGGAAAAACAAATGCTAAACAATCTTCGTAATATTTTTAATACCTGCAGAACCCACAGTCTGAAACTTAATCCGGACAAATGCATATTTTTTAAGCATGAAATCACTTATCTAGGTCATAAATGTACAAATAAAGGAATCTTGCCAGACGATACAAAATATGAAGTAATCAAACACTATCCTAGACCAGTAGATGCTGATTCGGTTAAAAGGTTTGTTGCCTTCTGCAACTACTACCGACGCTTCATAAGAGACTTTGCTCAGCATTCATATCATCTGACAAGGCTTACAAAAAAAAATGCTTTATTCTCCTGGACGGAACCCTGTGAAAAGGCATTTCAATATTTAAAAAATGCCCTTATAAATCCACCCATTCTAAGATATCCGGATTTTTCTCAGACCTTCACTGTAACTACAGACGCTAGCAAAGTCGCTTGCGGTGCAGTACTGAGTCAGGAATGGGATGGTAACTTGCACCCCATATCTTACGCTTCTAGAACCTTTACAAAGGGAGAAAGTAACAAATCAGTAATAAAACAAGAACTAACGGCCATACATTGGGCTCTAAATTATTTCCATATATTTATGGAGTAAAATTTGTTGTCCAAAGTGATCATCGGCCTCTAACTTATCTCTATTCAATGACTAATCCTTCCTCCAAATTAACTCGAATGCGATTAGACCTAGAGGAATACGATTTCACAATTGAGTATATAAAAGGGAAAACTAATGTGAGCGCCGACGCCTTGTCACGAATAGAATTTGGTGATATTAGGAATAACCCTTTACGAATAATAAGAGTAACCACAAGGTCCGCGAATAAAAAGATAACTATTGGTGAAAACAGCAAAACGACTGAAAAACAAGGTAACCCAACAAAAAAACCAAACATTTATGAGACCCTTCTTATCGAAGAATCTAAAATGAATCCGATACTAAAATTGTATTTAGGCGCATAAGTAATCAAATTAATAGTAAAACAAGTAAAAGTGTTATCATCGGCCTGGCCGATGCTTTGATACCCTCCACTGAATAAAAGTCCTGCAAAATGTTTGCCACGCGAGTTAGTATGTGTCTAACATTAGTTTTATATGGGAGGTAGCAGAACTACTTTACCGACATAGACAATTTTCAATACCAACCTGATGACGGTTAAAAAAAGTCCTTTCATAAAATTTCATTCACCTAAGTCGATTCTTTTGGACGCTAAGGTGTTTTCAACAGACAGAGAGATACATGAGTCGAATATTGGCTTTGTATGGGAGGTAGCAGAACTACTTGACCGACATGGATCATTTTTAATACTGACAACCGTAAAAATAAGACCTGTCACTCAATTTCAGTCGCCTAGGTCGATTCGTTTGGAAGCTATAGTGATTTCAACAGGCGGAGAGACACATGGGTCTACTAATGGTTTTGTATGGGAGGTATCAGAACTACTTGACCGACATAGCCCATTTTCAATACCAACCTGACGACGGTAAAAAGAAGTCTTCTCACCAAATTTCAATCGCCCAGGTCAATTCGTTTGGACGCTATCGTGCTTTCAACAGACAGACAGACAGACAGACGGACAGACAGACAGACAGACAGACAGACAGACGGACATGGCTAAATCGATTCAGAATGTGATCCTGATTCAGAATATATATACTTTATAGGGTCTCCGGTGAATCCTTCTTGGCGTTACAAACGTAATGGCAAAGTGAATATACCTTCCTGTGGAGGGTACCCAGCGAGTTACAAAGAAGCAGTACCTGTGATCGCATCCGTCTGAATGCCACGTACATTTCAACAACTAGATATGTATTATTATTGAAAAAAAAAAAGAAATAATAATTACTGCAATAATTAATTGGTGAAAGTAGATGACAGTTCAAACATGTATCGAAAATAAATCAATTCACTTCGTTAATACCAAAATACACAATGTAATAATATTGCACACATTTTCTTTTATTTACAAATGGTAAAATAGATAAAGTAGAGAAAAGCAATAACCATTTACTTGGTCAAAAGTGCGCTGGTAGAAAAATATCCCCTTAAGGGAAATTGTTCTGCGCTTCCACAACTGCGTTTAGTTAACTGTCAGATTATTTTGTACTGTGAAACTGAACGAGTTAAACCAAAAGTTTAAACTCTCGGTCAGGTTTAGTTAAACTGCAGTTTAAACTCTGACTGTACAACTGGGCATTATTGTTTTAATACAACACCATCAGTCAGTATAGGTAATTATTGTCCATATGAACTAATCTATGGTCGAGACAAATTGAACCGTGCTACAATTTAGACTCATACCCAAAAGATGTAAAATATCGTTTACAGGTAGCGGCTCAAAGAGCGCACCAATTTCAAGAAAAATATAAAGTTGCTAGAAAACAAAAATACGATCAAACTATTAAGCCACAAGAATTGCATCCCGGGGATCTAGTATTACTTCTTAATGAACCCAGACATAAATTGGATTCCATTTATAAGGGTCCATACACAGTTGTAAATATTGAAAATCCAAATGTAAAACTTATTGATGAGAAAAGAAAATACTTTATAGTTCATAAGGATAAAGTAAAAACCATTGACAAAGTATTTTATTACCGTTTAAAAGAAAATGTATGAATGAATAAGATGAATTAAGTCAGTATTTATAAAAAAAAAATAAATAAATAAATATATATATAGATATGTAACAAGTAAAGAGAATATACCTTTGCACATATACCTGTTTGTATATACAAATAAATGATAATAATATGTTTATAAGGAGTATCAAAAGAAACAACACAAATAAATATTACAATATTTAGATATTATTATAATAATAGCACTCATTTGAAAGAGGGAGGTGTAGAGCCATAAACTCATACATACTCAGTTTCAGTTAGCTCATTTCACTCTCCCTAATTTCACTCTCCTCCATTTAACTCTTCTTCTTTGACGCTACTTCTTCTTGTTCTCTTCTCTTTAAACTACTCATTTTCCATTCTAACTCAACCACCTTCTTATCCTTCACCTCCCACTCATTACTTCTTTCTATCTATCCCTCTTTATACTTTTAGCATTAAGGAAAACATACTTAATTATTGTAAACTAGGCTAAGCATCAGTCTTTGTTAACAAGCCATCAAATAAAGACGTGTCAATGAATTATAAATTATTTATTCATATTTGAACTCGGTTTCACCACATGACCAACGAGTTTTTGCCCAATAATTGGCATAAATAGAAGTGAACTGACAGTGGTGTCGTTCAATGCCAAACTTTGTCAATAAAATGACAAGTGGAAACAAACATTAATGTACATATTAGCGTCGGCAATGGAGTGCGAATTAAGAAAAGGAATGGAAGTTCATAATTTATATTCAACTGACTATCTTAGCCTATTTCCACAAATGCTGCCTGTTCAAATAACTAATTATGTAGGTATGTAATATATTTTTATCTAAAAGAGAATGGGACCCGTAACGGATACTTTGGTCCTATAATTCGAAATAATTCCCATGGTATTGCATGGTATTATCCTAGGTGCTGAGTATGACTCGTTTAGAAAATATTTTATTTCGTACTTAATATGTCCATTGCGTGGTCCTTTAAGGACCTATCGCAGTATCAACATACAGTGAGGTTTACATAAAACAGGCCCCTCATTTCACGCCTCTCAAAGAGGACCATGAGGATTCTATTCCCGATTAAGATGAAGCAATCAACGTGAGTTGTTGCGGCATCATCATCGTCATTCTCAACATCGCCATCATCTTCTTCACCATCATCGTCATCAACATCGTCTTCTTCATCATACTCATCGTTATCATCTTATCTAAAGAATACATCCTATCAATAATTCATAATTATGTACTCAAAATTGTAATTTAAATCTGCCGCCTTTCATTATACCAATGGCCATATTTTGTTAATTGTTAATTCGCCTCAAAACTTACAAACTCTTAAAATTAACGTAATGACTCTCTTTCAAGCGAAACACTGTTATTTTGATTTTGTATAAAAACCCCCAAACAAAATAAAGCTTTTATGAATTCGTAGTTGAAAACCATTGTGGAATCTCGTCTTTCATTTTCGCTCGCTATTTTCGTTGTCGCAAATCCACAAAGGTGCTGTCGTTTCTATTTTAAAACACAGTATATAGCTAAAATACGTAACTCGCTTCGTTATTGCATTTTCGCACCAGTTTGGCAATCGGTCAAACTCAGCAACCAGGATCTTCCTATCCTTTGTTAAAAGGTCAAATAGAGGTCCCGAGGTTGACGTTCGGAAAACTAACGCGAACGTTCATTTTGGCGCCCAACGGGTTAAAAAACCTATTGACAATTATTATATTCATATATGTATAGTGTAACAGTGCAACTACATATCTAAAAAATTTTGCAAAAAGTGTTACAACCAAAAAGTAAAGTCCTAACAAAGGCACACGAACAAAAAACTATCATAGACAAAAGAAAGTTCACATAAAACAACAAACATTTCAGTGAATTGTGAATATCGGTACGGTTTCGGTTTCGGTGATCGCGTTCGCGAGTGCAAGGTAGCTGGAGCATAATCAACATCACAGCAGACGCATAGCAGAAATTTGGAGATATATACTCAACACCAAAAGCACCAGAGAAGGAAACAAATAGTGGGAGATAAGTATAAATCCCCACTTCCAGGTACATAATATAGTCTAGTTATTCGAATGTGCGTCTTCAATAGCAAGCAGTTGTTCTGTTCATAGTTCTTACACTATTGCCTATAGCCTACACAATTGGAATCAATAAAATTACATCAAAACGCACCTTCGATATAATCTGGATGATCGTACAAAAATTATTCTATTTCTAACACTAAATTACATTGATCTAACAACAATACTATATTGCAACATCATAATATACGTAGATATTATTTTAAACTACATCTTAAATACATTTGAAACAACATCATTGCTGCAATTCAATTTATTCGCCATCAAATAAATTTCTTCCGTCGATGTCATCTCAATGCATTAGGAATTAGAATCCACACAAAAAGCTCCTGTGAAAAATTACGATCCACTCCGCTCTTTGTACCATTGTATTACAACAACAGCAACCAAATATTGACTTGCGTTGGTATAGACACATGCATTCGACATATTAAATAACTTTCTCACCAGCCTGCGGTTACCTTTACCATTGCACTTTTTCGTACCTCGCTCGTTTCGCTCATCGCTCGTTTCGCTCCTCGCTTGTTTCGTTCCTCGCTCGTGTCGCTCCTCGCTCGTTTTCTAATTTGTAAGCTTCGTAACAAATTTAAAACAACAAAAAGAAAAAGAAATCTCTTTAGAAAGCCAAAGCTTATTTACTTTTTTTCGTTAAAAGTTTGTGCACTTTTATCACAGACTTCAACCCAATTGGTTTTTTTTTCATTGCATTGATCTTCATTTCGCTTCAATTTCGCATATCATATCGTCGTTTTCCTTGTCGTCGCGGGAGAAGGGGCTTCATCAATCGAATGCACTGAAAGAAAGCTTTCGCTTCAAATATTCTTCGTGGGTGTACAAACAAATATACAAGTACAGCCGATCTCTCAAATGCATCGTTGGATTTAAAACAATTATTCTCTTTCGCTGGCATTATTGTTCATTATCGTTTGAATTTTAATTGCTTTTCCTATAAGAAATCTATTTCCTCCAACCTAATTGCTGAACATTTCACCGCTGGAATTAAGGACAATTATTGTTACCTATCGTCGCAGTCAAGGAGGAATAATTTTCAATTTGGACTTTGAATTTAAATTTTATTTTGCTTACACGTAAAGCTCAAAATGTTAGGCGAATTAAATCCGAGCAGTGCGAATGCGTCTGCTACTTCGCTCGAAGATTTGAGGCAGCAGCGCTCATCAACGAAGGGAAGCATGACAAGGTTAAAAAATTATGTGGAATCTAAAGCAGATACTCTCACCTCAACCGAATTGGAATGTCGTTTAGGAATTTTGGAGTCCTACTTTAAACAGGTTCTTGTTTATCAAAATCAAATAGAGCGATTAGCGCCCACTGATACTTGTCGAGCTGATCTGGAGGATTTGTATATATCCTCAAAAACCAAAATTCTTTCGCTTATGGGAGCAGGAAGACGCATGAGTAGTACTGCCGAAACAACTTTTGCAATGCCACATTCGGTAAATCATTTACCTAAACTTAAGCTTCCACGATTCAGTGGAAAATATTCGCACTATAAGAATTTCATTCATTCTTTCACGGCAATGGTGGATAATGATCCGAGTTTAACGAAAACTGAAAAATTCAATCACTTGTTGACGTGTCTGAGTGATCAAGCGCTCGGCACAGTCAAAGCGTTTCAAGTCACGGAAGAAAACTATCCGAAGGCAATAGCCCGGCTTAAGGAACGTTACGACAATGACACCATGATATTCCTAGAATACATATCGGAATTATTTGAGTTACCTAAGGTTCCTAAGGCTTCTGCGGTCGGCCTAAGAAGTTTGGTTGACGATATTTCGGCTATTTTCAATTCCTTACAGTCCCTTGGTTCATTTGAAAAAATATGCAATGCAATTATTATATACATTGCCATGTCAAAAGTAGACTCGGAAACGCAGTCCAAGTGGGACGAACACTTAAATTACAAGGATCTTCCTGATTGGAAAGAATGCGCAGACGTTCTCAACAAACGTTGCCAATATCTCGAAGTGCGTGATAGTAAGCAACTGAGATATGAGTCAAGCCAGACAAAGTCTGCTAAGACAAAAGTATCCAATTCCACTCAACGTTCTCAAACTTTCCTCGTTTCTACGCAACGTTCTTGCGCCTTTTGCCGAGATAATAAGCATACAATTTCCAGTTGTACGAACTTCGCTGAACTTTCAATAATGGATCGTTTCTCAAATGCGAAGAAATTAGGACTTTGCTTAAATTGTCTAGGAAAGGGTCATGGAGTATCGAAATGTACATCGTCGTATAGGTGCAAACAGTGTAGGCAACCACACCACAGTCTTTTGCATAGACAGCAACAATCGGAGAGCGCCTCTGGAAGTAGAGAAGCGTCATCATCGGCAGCAGTCAATGCTGCAGTGGAGAGGGATCATGGTCCTGATGCTCAGGTCATCTTGGCAACTGCACTTGTGTTAGTAAAGGATTCGTCAGGCGGATTTCAAATCGGTAGAGCTCTTCTGGATTCTGGTTCACAAGTTAACTTTGTGAATGAGAAATTTGCAAAAGCACTGCAGTTGCAGAAACGCAAAAAGAGTGTTGATATTGTCGGAATAGGGGCATCGGAGACAAAGATTAATTTCCAGACGCAAACAACAATTCGCTCCAGGTATAACATCTTTGAAGTAACTTTGGAGTTCCTTATTGCTCCATCGATAACTGGATATCAGCCGGAGTCAGCACTGAGTGTGAAGGACTGGAATGTTCCCAGTAACCTCGAACTCGCTGATGAAAATTTCTATCATCCATCAAGGATAGATTTATTGCTAGGTGCCGAAGCATTCTTCGATCTTCTTCAAGTAGGTCAAATCAAACTGGGACAGGAACTTCCTTCGCTACAAAAGACAAGGTTAGGTTGGATCGTTTCAGGAAAATATAAAAATAATCCTACTATGACAAGAAAATCCTGTTGCCTTAGTTCGAAGGACGAGGCACTTGATCAATACGTTGAGAAATTCTGGGAAATAGAAGAGGTTCTTGGTCATAGATCAAATTGGACTGAGGAGCAGAAGGACTGTGAAAGGCATTTTGTTGATAACACTGAGGCTCTCCCCAGCGGTCGTCTAATGGTTCGTCTCCCCTTTAAAAATGATCCTAGTTGTTTGGGAACATCATACGATATTGCGTTTAGGCGATTCTTAGCTCTTGAACGTCGACTGGCCAAAAACTTTTCTTTAAAGGCTCAGTATGCAGAATTTCTGAGCGAATATCAGAGGTTGGGTCACATGACTCTAGTAAAAGACCCCAAGTTAGACGAACCGCACTATTACCTTCCACATCAATGCGTAATTAGGCCGGAAAGTACATCCACTAAATTACGAGTGGTTTTTGATGCGTCGTGCTGCACTTCAACGCACGTTTCACTCAATGGAATCCTTATGGTCGGACCGACAATACAGGATGATTTGTTTACAATTTTGCTTCGTCTTCGTTTGCATCGGTACGCACTGACAGCGGACATCGTGAAGATGTATCGGCAGGTTCTAGTGCACCCATGTGATCGCAGATTTCAGTTCATTCTGTGGAGGGAGACTGAACATACACCGGTAAGGACATACCAATTGAACACCGTAACTTACGGTACATCATCTGCGCCATTTCTGGCCATTCGATGCCTTCAGTACCTTGGAGAGAAAAACAAGGAACGTTACGAAATAGGTTCTCGAGTGCTTCAGTCAGACTTTTATGTCGATGATATGCTGACTGGAGCGGACGACATGGATACGCTAGTAAAACTACAAGTTGAGGTCGTCGCACTTTTGAAATCAGCAGGATTTGAGCTATCGAAATGGAAAAGCAACAGCACTGAAATGGTCGACGTTGTTCACCGCCACAACAAGGAAATCAAGCTGAATGAATCAAATCTCAGCAGTACGTTAGGAATTTCTTGGAATCCACTTGTCGATACGTTTGTCTTTTCGTATAAACCCAATCGAACATACTCTAAGTTCACAAAGAGAACAATTCTTTCGCTGTCATCATCTCTTTTTGACCCAATGGGTCTAGTAAGTCCTATCATTATAAGGGCTAAGATAATTTTGCAAAAATTATGGGTTGAAAAATTGGACTGGGATACTCCAATTTCTCAAAGCATTGAAAACGATTGGCGTCAGTTCATGTTGGATTTGCAATCGTTGCAAAACCTTAGGGTTCCTAGATTTGCACTAACACCAAATCAAAGATCTTTTGAAGTCCACGGCTTTGCGGATGCATCCATGAATGCATATGGATGTTGCATTTACCTTAGGTCTATAGCTCCAGACGGATTAGTTCAGGTAAAGCTTTTTGTGGCCAAGTCTAGGGTAGCGCCTGCAAAGAAGAAACAACTCCCTCGCTTGGAACTGTGCGCAGCACATTTGTTGGCTAAGCTTTGGGCCAAGATTAAGACGATCTTCGCAACTGCGCCCTCAGCAGTTTATTTTTGGACGGACTCAACAATAGTTCTGCACTGGATTTCAACGCATTCTTCGAAGTTAAGTACCTTCGTGGGAAACAGAGTGGCTGAAATACAGGAGACTACCAAGGATGTCATTTGGAAACATGTTCCTACCCTTCACAATCCGGCAGATATAGTCTCAAGAGGTTGTACGGTAAAGGAGCTCGAAACTTCGATGTGGTTTGGAGGGCCAAATTTTCTGATAGAAGAGGAGGGCAAATGGCCATCCGCTGTCGAAATTCAACTTTCACCAGAGGAATCCCAGCTGGAAAAGAAGAAAACAGTCCTTACTTGTCAAAAAGTGGACCCCAATGATTTACTCGACGTCATTGAAAAATGCAGCTCGTACACAAAACTTGTTCGCGTATTCGCATACATTCTCAGGTTTCGAAAATGGAAGCAGAATCGAGATTCACCATCAAATTTATTGCATGTTGCAGAATTAGATGACGCTCTTTACCGAATTGTTTACTTGGTGCAACAAAACTCATTTTCGGATGAAATAAAGTCAATTCAATCTAACAGAAATCCTCAGGGTCCGATTAAGTGGTTAAATCCTTTCGTTCAGGAGACAGATGGGCTTCCCCTTCTGCGAGTAGGAGGACGCCTGAAACATGCCAATATCCCGGAAGAATGTAAACATCCACTGCTTCTACCCAAAAACTGCAATTTTACTCGGGTACTTGTCAGACATCTGCATCTCACAAACTTCCATGCTGGTCCTAAGGCGCTGGTAGCATTAGTCAGGAATCGATTCTGGATCATCAACGTACGGGACATTGCTCGTCAAATAGTCCGGAAATGCATACATTGCGTCAGATATCGACCAAAACTATTGGAACAAGTCATGGGGGATCTGCCTCCGGCGAGGCTAACTCCTTCACGCCCTTTTCTCTGTTGCGGTGTAGATTTCTGTGGGCCTATATACACTCATTATAAGATTAGGGGAAAAATTCCTTATAAAACTTATGTCGCAGTTTTCGTTTGCTTCTCGACAAAGGCAGTTCATTTGGAATGTGTATCTGACTTGTCAGCTGACGCTTTTATTGCAGCTCTTAAGCGAATGATAGGTCGAAGAGGTCTACCGCAAGATATTCACTGCGACAATGCAACCAACTTCGTAGGGGCACAATCTAAGCTTGTTGAATTGCGCAAGATGTTGTTTAAAAGTTCTTCTCAAGAAAGCATTAATAACTTTTGTATTAACAGTGGCATAACTTTTCATTTTATACCCCCCAGGGCACCTCACTTCGGAGGAATTTGGGAGGCGGCCGTAAAAGTCGCAAAAGGTCATCTGTACCGGAGCTTGAGCGGCGCCAAGCTAACCTTTGAAGAGCTGTCCACAGCCCTGGTGGAAATAGAGGCGATAATGAATTCGCGACCAATCACACCGATGTCATCTGACCCTAGCGATCTACAAGCATTAACTCCAGCGCATCTACTCATCGGGTCATCTCTGAAGGCGGTTCCAGAACCAGCAATCGAAACTCAAAATATAAGCTACATTCATCGATGGCGGCGAATCAACGCCGTCAAAACCCACTTTTGGCAAAGATGGTCGACGGAGTACGTCCATGAACTGCAAGGTCGAGCAAAGTGGACGTCCTCAACCCCTAACCTCGATGTTGGCACACTAGTCGTCGTTCACGAAGACAACGTTCCACCCCAGAAATGGCTCATGGGAAGAATTGTAAAAGTCATTCATGGTTCAGATGGCAGAGTCAGAGTTGCCGACGTAAAGACAGCAAGAGGAGAATTTAGACGGCCTATCCGCAAACTGGCAGCTCTTCCTTCTTGAAAGGAGTCCTTTCAAAGGGGGCGGAATGTTGGGGCATCATCATCGTCATTCTCAACATCGCCATCATCTTCTTCACCATCATCGTCATCAACATCGTCTTCTTCATCATACTCATCGTTATCATCTTATCTAAAGAATACATCCTATCAATAATTCATAATTATGTACTCAAAATTGTAATTTAAATCTGCCGCCTTTCATTATACCAATGGCCATATTTTGTTAATTGTTAATTCGCCTCAAAACTTACAAACTCTTAAAATTAACGTAATGACTCTCTTTCAAGCGAAACACTGTTATTTTGATTTTGTATAAAAACCCCCAAACAAAATAAAGCTTTTATGAATTCGTAGTTGAAAACCATTGTGGAATCTCGTCTTTCATTTTCGCTCGCTATTTTCGTTGTCGCAAATCCACAAAGGTGCTGTCGTTTCTATTTTAAAACACAGTATATAGCTAAAATACGTAACTCGCTTCGTTATTGCATTTTCGCACCAGTTTGGCAATCGGTCAAACTCAGCAACCAGGATCTTCCTATCCTTTGTTAAAAGGTCAAATAGAGGTCCCGAGGTTGACGTTCGGAAAACTAACGCGAACGTTCATGAGTTCTAGTAGGGGAATTCCCAAGAGAAAATAATCTGGGTTGTCAAGAGCAAGAAAGGACAATTGTCCTGTTAATACTATTTGGAGTGTGATGGGCCAAATAATACCTAAATATAATTAAAATTCATTAACTAATAAAAAACACAGACTTATGTCAACAATATGACATATGTGAGCCTCCTACACATCTGAGCAATTTATTGCTACAGATGATGTATGTGGCCGGTGGGCCGAGTGGTACTTTCCATGGAATGAAATACTTCCCATGGTATTGCATGGTATTATCCTAGGTGCTGAGTATGACTCGTTTAGAAAATATTTTATTTCGTACTTAATATGTCTATTGCATGGTCCTTTAAGGACTTATCGCACTAGCAACATATAGTAAGGTTTACACAAAATAGGCCCCCTATTTCACTATCAACATACAGTGAGGTTTACATAAAACAGGCCCCCCATTTCACGCCTCTCAAAGAGGACCATGAGGATTCTATTCCCGATTAAGATGAAGCAATCAACTAGAACTCACTAGTAGGGGAATTCCCAAGAGAAAATAATCTGGGTTGTCAAGAGCAAGAAAGGACAATTGTCATGTTAATACTATTTGGAGTGTGATGGGCCAAATAATAGCTAAATATAATTAAAAAACACAGATTTCCGTCAACAATATGACATCTGTGAGACTCCTACACATCTGAGCAATTTATTGTTACAGATGATGTATGTGGCCGGTGGGCCGAGTGCTACTTTCCATGTAATGAAATACCTAAGGACCTGGCAACATACCTACAGTGAGGCTAACACAAAATTGGCTCCTCATTTCACGCCGCTCAAAGAGGACCATAAGATTTCCTTGGGTATTTCTATTATAAAGTGTAAGTGATTAGATTTAATTTAACTTTAAACTTTTAAAAAGAGACACACGAGTTATAGAACTGCTACCCATAGTCCCATTATAAAAGAGTGAAAATCAATAAACACATTGTAAGAATCGATACCAAGATAGAGCTATTAAATATGTCTAACGATCAAAATGCATTAAGCAATATAAACCAAGAGTTCTGCCAAACCATTTAACTGTAGAAGACATTGTATCTATAATGACCAAGTTCATAATTTCAAACAAAGATAAATAACAAACGATCGGATCGGCTAGAAAACAATGTATTTTTGATGGTCCACTTGTGTTTTCAAAGGTGAAAAGAAATAAAGGTCAGCCTAAGCCATCATCAACAAAAATTGATGCGCATTGCATGAATAGAGCTAGTGGGAAAGAATCATTTAAAAAAAAAATTAATTTTAATTGTAGCGTGCATCGCGAAGATCATAATCGAGTTTAATAATAATAGAGTGTATTAAGGGCGGGGTCTTTGGGATCAGTGGTTATTCCCATGGACTAGGTACTGAGCTGAAAGGGTTAGTAATTCGACCCGAAAAAAAAATGTTATTTCTCGAAGATAAACAAATCGCTCGGAAACTTTTTGAAGTAGATCAAGCTATTATAAAACAGTCTCCAATAAGGCATTTAACTGTAGTTCTTTTTCATGGAAAATATGTAACTTGCAAACTTGTATAGGGAAGGACGCAATGTTTTAATCATAATATAATTGTCCAAAAATGTAATTCAAAAAGAGTCACTTTGAGGAAGACATAATAAAATGTCCCCTCTTTGGGAAAAAAATATTTTAGATTGTATACCCTGTGAGGGGCCTTGGCTGAGCCACGGCAGATAGAGTCAGACCTATACTCTAGTTCTGTTAACTATTTAAAGCCAAAAAACGAATCTTGAAACAGACTAATAAACTAACAAGACGACGAAAGAAGTATAGAGCTGATGCAGGAAGAATGTCACTTGCACTTGGGTCTGCTTAAACATAAAGTTCGCCCTCAGTTTGCAAAACGTGAAAGGTAGTAACGAGCCCCAGACTGTAGCGTGTCGTACTTATTTTTGCTTGTGAAAAGCTAACATAAAATCTATAATTTTGGCAGAGTTTCCATAGGATAACCCAGATCAGCCATAAAAATAGATACGTACCTTTTAATATGAAACGCTGCGACGCGATCTAAATGCATAGGTGAAACGCAAAATTTGCCAATAAGCTGCATGCTTAAGCATGCCATTTATTTTTCAAGCAAAAACAGGAAAATTTTAAGAAAATTTTATATTTCACAGGATTTATTTTTTCGAATAGAGTATAGATTACAGGATAATTTGTTCTTCGAAATCTAATATAAGAATAATATAGTAACTTAAAAAATAAAGCAGCAGTTCCGTATGGCACTCACTGCCATTCGTTTGTGTAAGTTTTTGTTTTTGGGACGAATGGAAGGGACCTATAACTTTATGCCGAGTCCGAACGGATGAATTGAAAGGCTTTTACCTGCTATTATTTGGACTCTTCTATATTTGTCAGAAGGTCACGAGATGTGACTCAGTTCGACCAATTCTTTGTTCAAAAGTTTCACCCTAGAAGCCTAATGCTCGTGGCTACCCCTAATAAGCTAAACGTTCGTAGAGACAAAGACTACGCACTATTAAAAAATTAAGAAAAAATAAAATACGTTTTTAAATACAAGGCATAAGTGCCTTCTGCAAGAGGTTATCAGTGACCAAGTTAGTTAGCGATTATACGTTGCTATGTGCCCGCGTTAAGAAGATACAGAAAGATTAGGATTGAGATATCGTTGAAACGACGAATATAAGCCTTCTAGAATTAAACAGAATACAGAGAATACTCTCTCATAAACTGAGTCTCTTATAACAGGACACCAATTTTCATAACGCCAAAAGAATTTCGTTCTCCTTTAAAGGGACAAAATAGGTTTTAACGTTTTAACTTTCTATTGCGAACACTCGTTCAACTGAGTTTTCAAAGGTTTTAAGTCATTGGGAATAAAACAGGATAATTACAGGATATTTACAAAGTCCACGACAATGACGAAGACGAAATCCAAGACGATGACGAGAACGAAGACGTAATCGAAATCGAAATCATAGTCAAAGACATTTGTTTATTAATAAAGTAAATAATAATAATAATATTTATTTGCATTAATAAATTTCATTGGCAATACGAAAGTGAACAGGCCTCCTTTTAAAACAAAAAATAAAATCGCCTCATATTGCCCAAATTAAATAGCAACTGTTAAGAGAGTTCTGCGCCCAAGTACCGAGATTGGGCATGGGCACATCTTTGGAATGGATAATAATAATAATATTTATTTGCATTCATAAATTTCATTGGCAATACGAAAGTGAACAGGCCTCCTTTTAAAAAAAATTGCCTCATATTGCCCAAAATTAAATAGGAACTGTTAAGAGAGTTCTGGTGGTTGGGTGTGTATGAATCGGGTAGGCGCTGATTGGCATCAACTTGGCGGTGCCCAGCTGTTGCAACTTTTTCATACACATCAATTGTGCTTATTTTACCTCCGCGTGGTAACCACCGGGTACTGGTCTCGCCCATCCAGGCTTGACTCGCTAAACTTATAAGCGCGAGTGTTCAACACGAAGAAAATAGCAACACTATAATGCTCTGTCGGAACTGACTGTCTGCTCGAGTCTCAGAAGTCTAACATGAGCCCCTCAGAAAGAGGACGTGCGGCGGAAGAATTCACGCGATTGAATCAACGGTGACGTCAACAGTTGGCATGGCAGATACTTTAAGGAGCTACTTCGACATATTTGGAGCTGAGGTCATTAAGGATTTTTCAATACTAGTCAGGGTGTTGAAATAGAGATGGTATTGGCAGCACTCAAATCCCCGAAGCGGGTTACTGACTCCGGAATATCCGGCCCCTTTCGCCCAAGGGATCACAGAAAGGGCCTGGCCCTCCAGGTTGGGGGTTGTGCGTGGGGTTAACTACCCAACCGCGGAAAACACCGCCAGTTACGAAGCAACCAAAAGCCTCGGATATGGATGGATTTACTGTTGACGACCCTGCAAAACGAAAAATGGACAATGACTTTCGGATCTGCACGTGGAATGTTCGAACCCTGAACAGACCGCGTGCAGCCGAACAATTAGCGGAGGCCCTAGACTGCTACAAGGCAGATATCACCGCCATCCAGGAAGTGCGGTGGGATGGGCCCGGCAAAAGGAGGATGAAAAACTGTGACATCTACTACGGTGATTGCTACAGAGAACAAAAGCAGCGTCTATTCGGATGCGGATTCGTTGTAAGCGGCAGACTTAGGCAAGAAGTCTTGAGCTTTCGACACGTTAGTGAGCGCCTTACAACTATCCGCATCAAGGCTAAATTCGCCAACATCAGCCTGATATGCGCTCACGCCCCCACAGAAGATAAGGACGATGCTACCGAAGAATGTTTCTATGAGCTCCTCGACAAAACATATGAGCAATGTCCTAAGTACGACGTTAAAATCGTCTTAGGTGATTTTAACGCCAAAATAAGAAAGGAGGACATCTTTGGTAGCACTATCGGAAAGCACAGCCTACACGACACCACGTCTGGAAACGGACTTAGGCTAATTGACTTTGCTGCGGGACGTAATGCTACTATAGCAAGCACACGGTTTCCACACCTCAACATTCACAAAGGAACATGGCGGTCACCAGACCATCAAACGGTCAATCAAATTGACCATGTTGCGATCGACGCAAGGCACTCCTCCAGTATTCTAGATGTTTGAACTTTCCGAGCGGCCAACATAGACTCGGATCACTACCTTGTTGTAGCCAAGGTACGTATGCGGATATCCCAGACACCACAACAACGAGGAAATACTGTGAGAAGATTCAACGTTGAACGGCTACAAATGCAACAAACCGCCAGAACTTTTGCCGATCGCGTCTCCCTCAACCTCTCGAGAAGTTCTGTGCAGCCAGCATTAAGTGCTGAAGACAAGTGGCATCGATGCCAAGAAGCCATCAGAAAAGCCGCGACTGATGTGCTAGGTTTCACACGACCACCACCGCGAAACCCCTGGTTTGATGAAGAGTGCCGGCAAGCACATGCAGCAAAGCAACTGGCCTACAAAGCGGCGCTGCAGAGAAGGACGAGAGCAGCTCATGAGCTCTACGACCAAAAAAGGAGGGAAGAACACCGGCTTCTCCGGAGAAAAAGAAAGAGCATGAGAAGCGCGCGATCGAGGAAATAGAGAGGTGTTACTCCAGGAACAATGTTCGGAAGTTTTACCAAAAGGTAAAAAGAACGTGTCACGGGAACAAGGCCCGAACAGAGACCTGTAGAGACGAACAAGGAAACCTTGTAGTAGAGTCAGAGTCGGTGCTGAGGACATGGAAAAACCATTTCTGCAGACTGCTAAATGGCGAAGACGACACAAATTCCGCTGTCAGGCAGAATGAACCATTCAATCTGGGCGATGAAAGCCAAGACTTCCGTCCACCTGACCAAAATGAGGTAAGGATAGCAATATCCAAGCTGAAGTCCAACAAAGCTGCAGGACCGGACGGTTTATCGGCCGAGCTTTTTAAGGCAGCAGGGGATGACTTGGTAGAGAGCTTACACCAACCCGTTTCTAAAATTTGGTCAGAGGAAAGTATGCCTGATGAATGTAGCCTCAGCATTGTTTGCCCGATCCATAAGAAAGGAGACCCTCTAAACTGCGCCAACTATAGAGGCATCAGTCTCCTTAACATCGCTTACAAAATTCTGTCTGCTGTACTGTGTGAACGCCTGAAACCATTTGTCAACGAACTGATTGGACCCTATCAGTGCGGTTTTAGGCCCGGTCCTGGAGAAAACCCAAGAAGTCCAAATCGATACTCATCACCTACTTATCGATTTTAAAGCCGCATATGACAGCATTTATAGAGACGAGCTATACAGAGCCATGTCTAGTTTTGGCATCCCTGACAAACTTGTCAGGTTGTGCAGAATGACGATGGAGAACGCTCGCTGCTCCGTAAAGTTCGGAAACAATCTCACCGATACCTTTGATGTCAAAAAAGGTTTTAGACAAGGTGATGCACTGTCATGTGACTTTTTCAACATCATTCTTGAGAAAATTGTGCAAAACTCGCAAGCCAACACCAGGGGCACAATTTTCCAAAAGTCTGTGCAACTACTTGCATACGCTGACGACATCGACATAATTGGCAGAACACAGCGAGCTGTCACTGGTGCGTTTGAAAGTATCAGTACAGAGGCGGCAAAAATGGGTTTAGTGGTGAATGAGGGCAAAACGAAATATATGCTGTCAACAAGAAGGGACACACAACATCGACGAATCGGACAGAACGTCACGATAGACAGCTATAACTTTGAGGTAGTTCGGGACTTTGTCTACCTCGGCTCCGCTATTAATTCTGAAAATGACATCAAGCGAAGATTTACACTTGCCAACCGCTATTACTTTGGCCTAAGAAGGCAATTGATTAGTAAGGCCTTGTCGAGAAACACCAAGGAGACTCTATATAAGACCCTCATCATCCCAGTCCTGCTTTATGGCGCAGAATCATGGACGTTGTCAAAAGCGGATGAAGATCTCCTTGGGCGCTTCGAACGCAAAATTTTTCGAGTGATTTTTTGTCCCGTTTGCGTTGATGGGCTTTGGAGGAGGAGATTTAACAGCGAACTCTACGAGCTGTACAGCAACATCGACTTGGTCAGAAAAGTACGTATCAGTCGACTAAGATGGCTAGGACATGTAGAGCGAATGGATACCAACGCTCCGGCCCGAAGAGTCTTCGATTCCAACCCGGAGGGACAACGCAGTAGAGGAAGACCTCGGCTTAGGTGGCGCGCACAGGTGGAAGGGGACCTCAACCAACTTGGAGTGCGCAACTGGAGGCAGTTAGCCAAAGATCGTGCTAACTGGAGAGGCGTGTTGGTTGAGGCCCAGGTCCACCCCGGACTGTAGCGCCATCTAAGTAAGTCAGTAAGAGAGTTCTGCACCCTAGTACCGAGACTGAGCACATTTTTGGAATGAGTCTAAAAGATGCACGCAAAGACGGAAGCCTGCGTTTTGGTGTCAGGTTCCATTGAATAACAGGCGCAAACTGCAATTGCTCGTGTTTATACTGAAATCCGTCAAGTGTATTGAATTATATAGAATCACAGATGGAGACATGCATTTCTAAATGTATCCTCATGAATGTGTTGACTCGAGGAATTGTTGAAGTTAAAGCTATAACTTCATTTCGCGGACATTCACATTCATTGGAAAGATCGATCAGTCCGGGTGGGGTGTGCTTTATGCAACACCATCTGGGAGTGATAAATTTTTCAAATCCTTAAAAAAAAAATATGCTAAGGGCGACCGATTGTATTTAGCCCCAAAGCCTATAAATCACTCAAAATTGATAGAAGAGAAAGAAGCAGAAAAAGACTAATACGACGTTGTGATTGATGTACAAGTAGAAGGCGAAGACGTAAAGGAAGACAAAATCCAAGACAATGACGAAGACGAAATCCAAGACGATGACAAAAACGAAGACGAAATCGAAGTCAAAATCATAGTCAAAGACATTTGTTTATTAATGGAGTAAATAATAATAATAATATTTATTTGCATTAATGAATTTCATTGGCAATAAGAAAGTGAACAGGCTTCTTTTTAAAACAAAAAATTAAATCGCCTCATATTGCCCAAATTAAATAGCAACTGTTAAGAGAGTTCTGCACCCAAGTACCAAGACTGCGCAGTGCGCACATCTTTGGAATAAGCCTAAAAGATGCACGCAAAGACAGAAGCCAGCGTTTTGGTGTCAGAATAACAGGCGCAAACTGCAATTGCTCGTTAATATACTGAAATCTGTCAAGTGTATTGAATTATGTAGAATCATAAATGGAGACATATATTTCGAAATGTATTCTCATGAATGTGTTGACTCGAGGAATTGTTGAAGGTAAAGCTATAGCTTCATCTAGGCGTGATAGATTTCTCAAATCTTTAAAAATAAATATGCCAAGGGCGACAGATTGTATTTAGTCCCAAAGCCTATAAATCACTGAGAATTGGTAGAAGAAGAAGAAGAAGAAAAAGACTTATACGAAGTTGAGATTGACGTGCATGTAGAAGTCGAAGACGAATAGGAAGACAAAGTCCAAGACAATGACGAAGACGAAATCCAAGACGATAACGAAAACGAAATCGAAGTCGAAATCATAGTCAAAGACATTTGTTTATTAATAAAGTAAATAATAATAGTATTTATTTGCATTAATAAATTTCATTTGCAATACGAAAGTGAACAGGCCTCCTTTTAAAACAAAAAATAAAATCGACTCATATTGCCCAAATTAAATAGCAACTGTTAAGAGAGTTCTGCGCTCAAGTCCCGAGACTGGGCATGGGCACATCTTTGGAATGGGTAATAATAATAAGATTCTGAATTATTTAAAATCACAGATGGAGACATGCATGGAGTACATATCCTCATGAATGTGTTGACTCGAGGAATTGTTGAAGTTAAATCTATAACTTCATTTCGCGGACATTCACATTCATTGGAAAGATCAATCAGTCCGGGTGGGGTGTGCTATATGCAACACCATCTAGGAATCTTTAAAAAAAAATATGCTAAGGGCGACCGATTGTATTTAGTCCCAAAGCCTATAAATCACTGCAAGTAGAAGTCGAAGACGAAGAGGAAGACAAAGTCCAAGACAATGACGAAGATGAAATCCAAGACGATGACGAAAACGAAGACGAAATCGAAGTCGAAATCATAGTCAAAGGCATTTGTTTATTAATAAAGTATATAATAAAAATAATATTTATTTGCATTAATAAATTTCATTAGCAATACGAAAGTGAACAGGCCTCCTTTAAAATAAAAAAAAATCGCCTTATATTGCCCAAAATTAAATAGCAACTGTTTAGAGAGTTCTGCACCCAAGTACCAAGACTACGCACATCTTTGGAATAAGCCTAGAAGATGCACGCCAAGACAGAAGCCACCGTTTTGGTGTCAGAATAACAGGCTCAAACTGCAATTGCCCGTTTTTATACTGAAATCTGTCAAGTGTATTTAATTATATAGAATCACAGATGGAGACATATATTTCTAAATGTATTCTCATGAATGTGTTGACTCGAGGAATTGTTGAAGGTAAAGCTATAGCTTCATTTCGCGAACATTGACATTCATAGGAAAGATTGATCAATCTGGATGGGGTGTGCTGTATGCAACACCATCTAGAAGTGATAGACCTTCGTCGTAAGAGGCGACTAAAGTCAAAATTTTTAAACTTTTTGAAAAAAAGTTAAACAAAAAAAAAATGAAATGAACAAAACAAATAATATAACTACCCCAGGTGGTACGCCAGGTAAACTGGTGACTCCACCCTCTTCGGAGATCGGTTCCAAAAATTCTGGGGGGAACCATTTATTGCTAAAAGATGACCCATTCATAAAGAGTCGTAAGATGGTAAGAACACCACCATCCAAACCAACAAAGGAAGTAACAATGTTGGGAACTGATTACAAAAGAGCCTCTGAAGAAAGAGACAATTATAAGCAACTTAGTGAAAAGCTGACAAGCGAAATTGATAAGCTAAAGCTGGAGTTGCAGCTGCTTAAAGAACAGGTCAATAATAACAATAAAATTGAGCAGATACAAAAACTGGTGTGTACTCCACGGACGAAGAGGAATCACACAGAGAGACAGAACCATCATTTAGTAGGAGAAAAATTAATAAAAAACGAAAAACGGGTATGTCCCCGGAGCTTTCGCCACCAAAAGTAAAAGAAAAAAGCCCAGAAAAGCCAAAAAACAAAGAAACCAAGACACTCAAGTCAATAAAGCCTCTCCCAATTATAGTACTTTGTATTTCGAAGTACGAAGGCTTGTTAAATATAATAGAGGAAAACAAAATAAGGGCTAATACAGTTCTCCTTAATAGTAATGATGTCAAAATTAATGTAGTAGACGAAGAATCCTACAGAAACTTGACGAAATTACTAAATCAGAAAAAAGTGCAATGGTACTCGTTTGAAAATAAACAAACAAGACCGATAAAGGTTGTTGCAAAGAAACTACACTTTTCATGCACACCTGAACGCATTGCAAATGACCTAAAGAAGACAAATTTCAAAATACTAGAAGTTGTCAATATGCTTAAGTATAAAAGCAAAGCACCACTGCCGATGTTCATGCTTACTTTTGAGCAAGATGAAGACATCAAGAAAATTTATGAAATTAAAGATATCCTAGGAATAAAAGTAAAAATTCATCCTTTGCGTAAGTCTAAGCTAGTTCCTCAATGTAAGAACTGTCAAAAATATGGTCACACTCACAAATACTGCAACTCAAACTCGAAATGCGTTAGATGTGCAGGAGATCACCATACAAAGGACTGCATTAAGGAAAAAAAGGCAACCCCAAAATGCGCCAACTGTAGCGAAAGACACTCAGCCGACTATAGAGGCTGCATAGTAGCAAAAGAGCTGCAACAGATAAAAGATAACAAGCTAAAGAAACTGCAAAAGCCTGTCCAAAAAGACTCGCCTAAAGTCAGTGGAAATCGAAGCAAAAAATATTTAGGACCGAAATCGTGGGCCCAAAAGAATAAAAAAATAGATAAAGCTAGAGAAAATCTACCTTCACACAAAAATGTGAACTTAAGTCCCATATCAGGTCCAAAGAAAACATATGCACAGGTTACTTCGAGCAACGTTGCCAAACCAGTCGGAGACCGCAAGCCTTGCAGCAATGCCATGGAGTATATTATGCAAAGAATTCTCAACAGAATGGAAGATATGGAAAAGAATAATAAGAAAATTCTGGAAAGAATATCTTTCCTGGAAAAACAAAACAGTAATAAAAGAACTGTACTTAAAAGATCCTAATGACTAAAAACATAAAATTTTTATTATGGAATGCCAATGGTCTCGAGAATCGCAAAGACGAATTGCAAGTGACTCTCGATATAATATAAACTGCGCGGATACAGAATCATACCCCACATCCTCACAATACGGCAAGAGGGGGGGCCGCAGTTATAATCAAAAAAAATGTTAGCTACGATGATGGTGAACAATACCAGTCGTGTGAAATACAAGCCAAGTCCGTAATCATAAAAACAAGCAGCGGCCAGATAAACGTAAGTGGCGGCATATTGTTCTCCTAGTTACAGGCTGAAACAAAACTATTTTAAATGTCTCTTCCACAAATTTGGAAATAAGTTCATAATAGCGGAGATTTCAACGCAAATCACAAAGTTTGGGGATCAAGATTAACAAATACAAGAGGAAGAGAACTCCTCGAATCTGTGAAAGAAGGCAATGCTAATTACCATTCAACGGGAAATCCTACATACTGGCCCACAGATATGAACAAAATCCCGGACGTTGTCGACTTTTTTATAACTAAGAATATTTCCTTAAATACTACCCGAGTGCAGGAATGGCCAGACCTTGACTCAGATCACTAATCTGTGTTGCTTACACTTGGTAATAAAATAATAATAAAGGAACGGAACCCACGGAACCCACGCCTAGTCAACAAGCTCACTGACTGGAGATATTTCAAATATTTGCTAGAGGAACGGATTGAACTATCCACAACAATTGATACAAAAGAGCACCTAGAAAATGAAGTACATACTTTCAATCTAGATATACAAAAGGCTGCTTGGGCTGCAACGCCGGAATCAATTAGTAAAATAAAAAGAAACGTATATCCCAAAGAAATATGCGAAATTATATCAGAAAAGAGGAGAGCTCGTAAACGCTGGCAAATATCGAAAGCTCCAAGTGACAAAACAAGACTCAACAGTCTAAACAATAAACTAAGAAAGAAGATCAAAGAAATGAAAAATTTGTCTGTGGAAAGATACCTTACAAATCTGACAAATGATGCCAGTACAGAATACTCACTGTGGAAGGCTACAAAAAAAAATGAACAGACCAACAGCATACATTCCACCAGTTAAAAATAGCAGTGGAAGCTGGGCGAAAACAAATAAACAAAAGGCGGATCTATTTTCGGAACATCTTGAAAACGTCTTCCAGCCATACGATGACATTGATTATTTACATCAAACGGACATGTACGAAGACGAGAGATTGATTCCAGCAGTAACCTCTGAGGAAATATCCACTGAAATAAGTATAAGTTACCTCATATCGTCCGATTTCATTGTTGCCAATTTTATCAAAGCTCTTCGAAAAAATTCTACTGAAACGACTCAATCCGATCATAGAAGAAAAAACACTGATACCAGACCATCAATTTGGATTTAGAAATAGGTACTCAACTATAGATCAGGTTCACAGAATAACTGATAAAATAGAAAAGGCCTTAAAAGAAAAACAAATATGCTCTACCATCTTCCTTGATGTAACACAGGCTTTTGACAAAGTCTGGCATGAGGGATTGGTCCATAAGCTACAAAAATATCTTCCCAAACAATACTCAGAAATACTAGAGTCATATATAATCCAGCGATTATTTAGAATTAAACAAGAAGATGAGTACTCTGAATTAAAATATATAAAAGCGGGAGTACCGCAAGGTAATGTGTTAGGACCTGTACTTTTCCTTATATACACGAACGACCTACCACAAAATGACGAAACTACTGTAGCCACATTTGCAGACGATACTGCTGTACTTGCTGTAGGAAAAACCATGCAGGAAGTTACAGAAAAACTGCAAAGGACAGTTAGTGACATATCTGATTGGACAAAAAAATGGCAGATAAAATTAAATGAACTGAAGTCAATCCATGTTCATTTCACCAATAAGCACAAGTAAGACAAACTTACAAAGCATTCAATGCTTCCAAAACAAAGTACTACGCAATATTGTTAATGCGCCATGGTACATACGTAACGCTGATCTACATAGAGATCTAAAAATTGAAACGGTAGAGGACGAGGTCAGGAAAGTCCCAAGACGACATGAAGGTAGGCTTCGCAACCATGCTAATTCAGAAGTAGTCGAACTACTTAATAACAACAATTTAGTTAGAAGATTACGAAGAGCAAAACCATTCGAACTAGTTAACTAGGAATAAAGAAAATAAAGACAATTTCACAACTCAATCACACTAACAAAAGTGATAACGAATTAAAAAACAAGAGGTAACAGACTAACGTTAGTACCTTATAGCATAGTATTTATAGTATAGTATTAGAAACAAATTGCTGATTAGTTTAACGACTAGGTGCGATTATTGGAAGGATGGCAACACCATGCTTCCCTCGGGTGTTTTTTAGTGGGCGCGCTAACCGCAAGTCCCACACTATCGCAAAGCTCGCATTCGATGTCTTTCAACGATTTTTACATCCAGCTACACGCAAAAAAAAAAAAGATTTTTCAAATCCCTAAAAATAAATAAAATAATAATAATAATATTTTTTTTATATATACAAATATAACAAAGAATATATCAGGAATTTACATAGAAATGTAAAATTCTTTAATAAGATTCTTGGGGGCATTTGGATTTGGGATAGTTCTGAGCGTCTGTGGAAGTTCGTTAAGAATACATATTTGGTACGCTATGAAATAGTTGTCTTCAAAAAAACGTATTTTTGCTCATGGGGACTTGTAGCATTCCTTGGACTCGCCTTTTTGTATTCACTTGATGTTCAATTTGCCTTCGAGAACGCGTATCATCGTAGTATTCAAGTGCTACCGTCATTTTATAGATTTGCTGTACTTTTAGTACTTTAAAATTGTTTCCTCCGTCTGCATTGGTAGAATTTCGGTTGTTTATCCTTTTTATTATAGAGTTCTGTAGTTTTTGCAGTTTATCTATTGTAGCGATCGCCTTGAAAATAATTGCTCATCATTATTTTAGGGATTCTTGACGTCAGTATTGACGTGCTATAAAGATTTTTCGCGCACTGATGGTAATGCTTAAGCCGCTGTGCAAATTCACTTCAAAATATACACCACGCTTTAGTAATTTATTCACCTTACTTCGCTCAGGCCTCGGGTATATAATCTGTGCAACCCCAATGGGTGGCCTTTTTTTCTCTTTTGGCTGGTGAAATAATGAGTGACAGTCCGCGCATCCATCGCAGATAATAATAGGTAAAACCGCGTGCTTAATCCCTACTTTGATTTCGATTAGTAACAAATTTTATCCTTTAGTGTTGAAATAAACAAAAAGAAACAATCAAGTGTTAAATTTGCTTCCAAACCTACACAATTCACGACAGTGAAAACGCTACCAAGCATCTCCAGAACTAAACATAATTTAGTTAAAAGACCAGTCTTTATGAGACAAGATTCTAAATCCCTATTATTTTTATTGGAGGTAAGAGTGAATCGAATTTATCCTTAATCAGTGCAATTGTGACATCTTTCCTTCGCTTTAAAATAGGCGGATTACACGTGTAATTTTAACACATATATTGTGACCACACAATCCCACGTGGAAAATAACGAGGCAATTTGTACATCAATTGAATATAGATTTTACCTTGGCCTAGTGCCTAATAAAACAAAGAGAAGAATCGCCCGTTCACCCACGTAAACCACCTAGAAGCCACAAACAAGAAGCTTTTCATCTCACCGCGTGTACTTACTTGCCATGATAAGTTGTCTCACAGAGGCAATATCGGCAAGCAGTATACCAAAAATCACCTGAGCGCAAGCCACCGCGTACAACAGATAACCTGCATGCGAAACACCCGTCCAAACCACGTGCAGTCAATCGCATCGCACCATACACCGGATTTTCACCCACCCCCACGTCTCCATCTGAGTGACAAGACCATCCACCAGTCGAATTGTCTATCGCAACAATTGCTCGCCATATCAGGAGCCAAAGAACAGAAAAAAAATACCCCCCAGACGTCCCAGCATCCCATCGTGATCTTAATTTAGTTTAATTTTAAGTAAAGCTAAACTTATTTTTAGTAAGTTCATATATGTATAAACTAGACAGGTAATAAGAACTAATCCATTCCTATTCGCATGAATCCGAGGTAAGAAGCGCCAAGTGATTTTTTTAACATTGCTCCTATCAGAATTTTGATTATTCCTTTAAGTACCAACAGTATCTGCAGTCAACATAATTGATGAAGTCTTCGATCATCTACATATATAAAGCTGCGAAATTAATTAAAAATCCAGCCACAAAGAAAACAGAAACCGTAAGTCATTTGGCATTTCTAAATTACCTATCAAAAGTATCAATATTCATGCATTTCAATAAGTAAAGTGAGTAATAATCAAAAAAAAACAAAAAAAAAAGGAATCCTAAGTAAAAATTTAAAAAACCTATACCTACGTGTGCCTTCTGCACTCAGTAAGATCATACACATAAACTTGCTAAACATATACATAATTTATAATCTATGAAGTTATAATTCAACAAACATACCTACTATTCATTTACAACATTAAGCTATTGAATTTAATTATACTAAGCTAAGATCACTAATTTACATTTATATTACCTAAATATTCGCTAACTACAACTATCTAAACATTGAATTTACTTATATCCTAAACTTATTACCTATTAGATTAACCTATGAACATACAATTAGATTCAAACACCTACACTATCAATTGCTTTACCTATTCTCAGATTTATTATATTGCATTAGCCAAAATTTCGCTAAATTTTGTTTGTGTTATCATACACTCGTATGTATATGTACATTGCACATCATACCTATGATTATGAATGATTCTCTTAAATATATGTACATTGCACATCATACCTATGATTATGAATGATTCTCTTAAATTTCGTTTTAAGTTCTCTTTTTGAATGAATTTGGCATGGATATTGACCAATGACCCCGTTACCTATACTCATACCTAATTCAATAAATGATTATAATGATTTTTGAAATTAACGATTTTTTCATTATGGATTAATTGATTTCTCTTGGCGATAAAAGGGTGATAAGAGTGAGTGACTAACAATGGGTACCTAAGTGTGAGCATCTATGTAGCATTTCTTTCAGGGACTATCATAACAAGTATACAGGCGCATGATAGTCAAGGAGTCTTGACTTCGGTCATGCAATAGGGTGGGCTAGCCTGAAGGTTGAGTATCGTATCTATCCACAACGATCACCTTCCTTATATGTCACCAACAGCTGACATCAACTATTTTTTCCTATAGTTTCCTCCCCCATAATTTTCCTATCAGTCTTGTCATCCCCTAAGGATGGCAACATCCTATAACGGCGAGCAATCAATACAACACCTATACGATCGTGTTTAAGAATGTGGCACGATTTTATTTTGTAGGTAGGTAAGTGGCAGAAAGATCCCCCCCAACCGACGAGCTGTCGCCGTGCGACCACAAGCGTGCCACCTCTGCTACCAGGGAAAATCAACACCCAAACGACCGCCTGTCTTACACTATATGGGTTTTTGACGAGTTACCCCACGCAAGTATCTATCCCATAATGTAGCTTTGACTCAACGAGGGCGTAGTATACTTGTTTTTGGACTTCTGGCGTTGAATGGTGTCCTAGGTAGATTATCGAATAGAGGGCTTTCTTGAGATCAGAGCGAAGTTTGTCGGTATGTTTGTCCCAAAGAAAATGGCTGTCGATGGTCACTCCTAGATATTTGTATGTTTCGACGACATCGATGACACGATCTGGAAGATTAGCTTGGCATATGTTGCTTTTTATGATAACTCCTTGGTCTGTTGCGTTGTGATGTGGTTCACGAATGTGCATAAGTTTTGTTTTTGAAGCGTTCAAAATGATACCATTATTATGACACCATTTCACTGCTTTGTCAAACTCTGCTTGCATTATACTCAACGCTGTCTAAAGGCATCTATGTCTTACCACTATTGCAACTCTTATCTTATAGATTGCCTGCGTTTTAGCTTTGCTCCTTGTGTTATTTAATTTAATAATAATCATCTGTGCCTATAAAATTCAACTTGTGAAGTGTTCGACAGCTCTAGTATTTCTACCTTCATCGTATCATTTTCGCGAGTTGTAGTTTTACCTTTAATTGATAAATTTAATTAAAAAAAAGTGTCTGAAATCAAATCAGAAGAACTATTTGAGTGGTTCTCTATAACCCGCTTTAACTTGCCGTATATGTTTGTTTCACCTTACATTGGCCGTTAAATCATATTTTGACTCATTCTCCTCGGTGAGTTCATTTTAGTCTGTGTTCTGCCTACTGGAAGCAATTGAGTCTATACAATTATATTGTGTTCTAACTTTTTCAACTATACATCTATACGACCTAATCGTTGAGTGCGGCTAATTTCCAACAAGTGCAGACTGCAGACCAACATCTCTGACAAACGTTGGTGATCTCGCTCTCTTTTACTTGTGAGTACAACTTTTAGTGCATGTTCTGCCGCTATAGCAAAGTGATCCTACTCATTTAAATTTGTTTTGGGTTTTTTTTTTTAACTCATTGCATGTTACAACCATCGAGTATCCAGTACTGAAACCATCTCCATCAGATACTACAACCACGTTTACTCACTTGGGAAATTATTTATTTATTTAATGCATCAACCGTTTCACTTCCGTGCTATTATCTGTTGGAAACAAATATGAGTAATTCTGACGATTGCTTCATATGTAAAAATCCATCAAATGATGTTAAACTCTCTTGTGCAATATGCTTTAATAGTGTGCATGCTAAATGCATCAATATTAAAGGGAAAGACATAGATAAAATAGTCTCAACTCCTGGCCTCTGCTATTATTGTGATAAACATCGCAGTATATCGACTGAAATCTTACACTGGAAGATTATAAAGTTGCAAAAAATGTTCAACAATTTATTAAAGATGTTCACCGAAATTAATGAGGTGCTTGTTTTTGATCCCTCAAATAATGATGAAATGCTGAAGAGTTTTAATAACGCTGGCGGTCTGCTGCAACAGCAACAACAACCTATCAGCGAACATCAACAGCTTATATTGACACTGCAGAATGAATTAAAAGAATCGCAATTACAGCTTCAACTGATCCAACAACAACTACTTGAAAAACAACAAATTCCACCACAGCAACAGAAACAATTAGAACAAGATAATATACATCAAGAACCTCAACCAATCGATTTGACGCATACTGAACAACAACAGAAACAACCGCAATCGACAAATTTCAACTTGCATAAACAACAACAAAAACAGCAACAATCTAAACCCAAACAGCAAAAACAACTAAATAATCTTCAACTTCCACAACAAAAGAGAGTACTACGATCTAATTCATACTCGGCGGATATAGTTCCCGCTGCAATTGGCATTACCTCTGTAGACTCTCAAATGCCTTCATGTTCAGGAATTACACATGCTGCTACCAGTATAGGATTAAGCCCGTGTGCTGATATTGAAAATTTTACTCCTGAGATTATCAATACTATAAACGACAACATTACTCCCTCATCCAATTGTGATTTGAGAACCGTACCACCCCCGTTTGCAGTGTTTTTGTCTCGCTTGGAGTACGGCACTAAACCTTCGGCTATTATGAATTACATAGCTAAAAAGGATATTGATACTAAAAGCATTAGATGTTTAAGCCTAACAGCAGATAATATACCTGGTCGTATTTCTGCGTCTTTTATATATATATTTGTCAAGGAGTTTACTAGCAGGAATAATAAGAATAATGCTAAAACGTCCTCGTCAAAAAACTTAAAGAAGTTGCCCTCTTCTACCAGAATGTAAGAGGGCTACGGACAAAGTGCACGAAATTCCTGATAAGTGTTTATAGCTGTTCATATATTGTACTTACGGAGACTGGCTTAGATGATAACTTCAGCGATTCTGTCATTTTCCCCTCCTACTTTGATGTTAATCGATGTGATCGATCAATAGAAAATAGTGTTTACAAGCGTCTTGGTGGTGCACTTATAGCCATTCGAAAAGATTTTAAAGCGTTAGATGTTGACCTAAGTAGCTATAAAGACATTGAAATATGCTGCAGCCATTTTGATCTAACATCTACCGCTAAATTATACATCGTTTGTATCTACATCCCACCTTGTTCCCGAATAGATGTTGTAACGAGATACATAGATGCTATTCGCTTCATTGTGAGCCTTCTAACTGCATCGGATTTAATTTACATTTTTGGTGATTTTAATCAACCAAATATACACTGGGTATCGGGGGACTCTGATTGCACATATCTTAGTCCAGGCATCTCCCTATCTGCAATCGGTGCTTTGATTGTTGATACGCTCCACTCACTTGGTCTACTCCAGGTGAATCATGTTAAAAATATTAAGGATCGTATTTTGGACCTCATCTTTACCAATAACAGCGACGAAACTCTTGTATTGAGGAGTCTCACTCCTCTCGTCCCGGAAGATTCTTATCACCCTTCTTTAAACCTTTTTTTTAATTTCAATTTTAATGAAACATTTATTTTTGAATCCTTCAGATTTGATTTCTTAAAAGCTAATTATAGTGATATATGTGAAGAGCTCACAAATTATGACTGGAGCCCTCATCTTTCATTAGAAATTAATGACATTTGCACTAAATTCTATGAGGTTATTAATTATCTTATTTTTAAATATGTTCCTGTAGTTCGCGTTAAAAATAAGGTTGAGTCTTGTCCTTGGGACAACGAAATTACGCGTAACCTAAAAACGCAAAAAAACCGAGCTTATCTTACCGGAAATGGCGTTGCAGTTTGGCGGATGAGGACTACTTTTTGTTCAGATGGCTGAAGTCTGAGTTAAAAACATCTCTCTATCAAGCATACCTTGTGTATTTAAATGAAATACAGAATAATCTTGTTTCGAGGCCGGATAAATTTTGGAAATTTATTAATTCTAAAAACAAAAGTGATGGTTTTCCAGCCTCACTCTCTTTCAATGGACATATCGCGGATTCTCCCGATATTATCTGCAATAATTTTGCTGACTTTTTTCAATCAGTATATTCGAAGGATGAATCGATGATTGATAAGAAATTTTTCGATTATATTGAAGATTCTCCCAATCCTCTTTTCAATAATATGGAATTCTCTGAAAATGAGGTTTTGAAGATTTTAGCAGCTTCGGAGGTCAGCCTTAGTCCTGGTCCTGATGGTCTTCCTTCTGTTTTGCTTAGAAACTGTGCGTTTCCTTTACATAAAATCATATGCCACATCTTTAATTTATCCTTAAAAACCAGCACATTTCCATCTGTTTGGAAAACTTCTTTTATAGTTCCGGTTTTTAAGTCTAGTAGGAGAAATAAAATTGAAAACTATAGAGGTATATGTAAGCAATCTTCTCTTCCAAAATTGCTTGATTCCCTTGTTACGGAAAGATTAATTTTCTATTGTAATGCCCTCATTTGCAGTAATCAGCATGGCTTTGTAAAAAAGAGGTCTACGGTAACCAATCTTTTGTTGTTTACGAACTTTGTAATCTCTGAAATCAGTAAAGGTAACCTGGTTGATGCGGTCTACACGGATTTCAGCAAACTTTTGATCGAGTTGACCATAAAATTCTATTATATAAACTCACAAAATTGGGATTTCCTATTTTCTTTTTAAAATGGCTTTCTTCCTTCCTTATTGGTAGATTTCAAAATGTAAAGTTTCGTAATAATATTTCGAAAAATATATCGGTAACCTCTGGTGTTCCGCAAGGAAGTCATATTGGACCTTTACTTTTTATTCTGTTTGTAAATGATATTGTCAAATTTTTACCTCAATGTTCTTTGTTAATGTTTGCGGATGACTTTAAGATTTATTTTCCGGGAAATAATTACAATTCTTTTCATGTTTTAAATTCATATCTTAAAAAATTTTATCTGTGGTGTTCTAAAAACTACCTATCTTTAAATGTTTCTAAATGTTCAGTCATAACATTTTCCCGCTGTAAATCACCTGTCATGTATACGTATTCTTTTGACGGTGTAGTCATCCCCCGTGTTTCATTAATTAAAGATTTGGGTGTGCTTTTAGACACTAAGCTAACGTTTAATTACCATGTGGAGTCTATCACAAACAAGGCAAATAGAACATGGGGAATGTTAAGGCGCTATGCTTGTGAGTTTTCAAACGTCTCTGCTATTAAAACTTTGTATGTAGCTTTTGTTAGATCTGTGTTAGAATACGCCTCTATAGTTTGGTATCCGTACTATAGAATTCATATAAATAGAATTGAATCAATTCAAAAACGATTTCTAAGATTAATTGCTCTTAGAGGGCTTCCGTGGCTTGACTTAAGCAACTTACCCCCTTATATATCTAGGTTAAAATTGATAAGCTTAGAGTCACTAGAAGTTAGGAGAACTGTGGCTAGAGTTGTGTTTGTTCATAGGACCCTAATAGGTGAGATTGACTCAATAGACGTTCTAAGCCTTCTCAACATAAATGTTCCATCTTTCAACCTGCGATGCACTAGATTTTTTAGAGTAAACCACTCTCGTACAAACTACGGTCGCTCTTCCTCAATTAACGGCTTAATGATATCGTATAATGCTAATTTCAGTTTAATAGATTTTAACTTGTCGATTTCCTCCTTAAAAAGAAAATTACTTGATAATGTTCAGTCATAATTTGTTTGCTCTACATTTACTTTGTAATTTCCTATTTGTCCTATTTATAATGTTATGACCTTATGTCTATGAAAGATTTTGTTCTTTGGTGACAACAAAAAAATAAATAAATAAAATTGCTGTGTCGTCTGCAAATGCGAATGGAAGGCTGTTCGTGAACACTCGGAGTACCTCATTCGAAAAGAGGATAAACAGAAGCGGTCCGAATTTCGATCCTTGAGGTACTCCAAAAGGAGCCACTTTTTCGTCGCTGAACACCTCCTTTATATACTGGTCTTACTACCGACTTTTTTAACATGTCAGGAATTTTAGCTTGATTTAAACTCAAATTAATAATCTTTGCAACAATTGGAGCAAATATCTCTGCATGCGTTTTCATGTCGATAGGTCTGATATCATCCATTCCTGCAGATTAGTCCTGTTTAAGACATTTTAGGATTAAAAGAACTTCATCTTCGCTCGTGTCGCCAATAAAAATGGAGTTATTTCGAGTTTCATTTTCGTGATTTGACAAAAGTGTGTTACAGTTGTGTATTATCTGGAGCGTTTGGTCAGAAAAGTGTTCGGCACACTTATTGGACAAGACTAAATGATTTTTTTCTACTGCAAAGTTTTTGGTGATAACATCATCTAAACTGGGTTTGTTTCTTCCCATAATTTAATTTATAATGATCCAGGTTTTACGAGGATCATTTCTGGTCTGAATGAATTGTTCTTTGTAATAATTGGACTTCTTTAATTGAATTTCTTTGTTCACTTTATTTCTGAACCTTTTGTAATCCGCTTCGTAGGATATATTGCTTTTCCACCTTCGATACAATTCATCCCTTTGCTTAGATTTTTCATGAAGTTCTGTTGACATCCAAAATTTTGTTTTACGCTTTTTACCATAATTTTTTTGTACCATTGATTTTTAATATATGTCCTGCATCTTTTTCACTAAATTGTTATAAATTCTATCGACATCATTACTAAAGACAAGTTCGTCCCACTCTGTAGATCGAATTAATACATCCACCAATCTGTTTTTGATGTACTTCGTGTTGCAATCGCTGGATATGTTGGGAGTTGGGCCAAAGGTGCCATAAAGAACAGGATAATGGTCAGAAATATCACTCTCTATTACTGCTGAGAACATGTGGTTATTAGTTAAATTTACTGCAATGTGATCTATTAACGTCGAAGTTCCCCTTTTTAAATCAACTCTAGTATTTTCCTTAATAACGTTAATCAATCCATAAGATGCCAGCATTTCTAAATAACTCTTCACATAATTATTGTGATCATCTTTGACATTTATATTCATATCACCCATCACAATGATGTCTCTATCTTTCTTTTTAGCGATTTTTTCAAGATAAGTTTCAAGTTCGCCTATAAACTCTTTCACACTATAACCTGGTGGTCTATAGACTGCATAAATGTATTCAGCCTTAGCTTCTTTTGTAATTTTTATCTCGAGAGATTCACAAGATGTGCTATTTAAGTCCTTAAATTCATATTCTATATTGTTTTTTAAGTATATTGCAATTCGTCCACCTCGTCGCTTACTTCTATTTATAAATTCGTGATTAAATCCCTCTATTTTGTAAAATTCATTTTCTCCTTTAATATTAATTTCAAGAAGAACGATAATGTTTAAAAATCTTAACAGGGGTCTAACATAAATACAAAATGTATCCCAGTTTTTTCGCATAGTTTTTATATGAAAGCATAGGCAGCAAAATTCCATATTTTTAAGTTCATTAAAATTTATGTCGCTAAAACCATTTAATATTAATTTCAAGAAGAACGATAATGTTTAAAAATCTTAACAGGGGTCTAACATAAATACAAAATGTATCCCAGTTTTTTCGCATAGTTTTTATATGAAAACATAGGCAGCAAAATTCCATATTTTTAAGTTCATTAAAATTTATGTCGCTAAAACCATTTATTACCTTATAATCTAGGTTCACCAACAAATTATCATTACTGTTTGTGCTTTCCATTTTCATAGACAATTTCGTTTTTCTTGATGGGCACAAAGATTGGTATTAAATACGATTGATTTTGTTCACATCGTGTACGTACAGTGCTTATCCAGATTGCTGGAGAGTTTTCATTGTTTCTAGTTAGTATTTTACCCTCACTCTCCCACACATATTTAAATCCCTCTTGCTTTGCCCGTTGCGTCACGAAGTTGAGATTGATGTACAAGTAGAAGTCGAAGACGAAGAGGAAGACAAAGTCCAATACAATGACGAAGACGAAATCCAAGACGATGACGAAAACGAAGACGAAAAAATCGCTTCATATTACCCAAAATTAAATAGCGACTGTTTAGAGAGTTCTGCGCCCAAGTACCAAGACAAGAAAAAGGCTAATATGAAGTTGAGATTGATGTACAAGTAGAAGTCGAAGACGAAGAGGAAGACAAAGTCCAAGAAAATGAGGAAGACGAAATCCAAAACGATGACGAAAACGAAGACGAATCATAGTCAAAGACATTTGTTTATTAATAAAATAAATAATAATAATAATATTTATTTGCATTAATATATTTCATTGGCAATACGAAAGTGAACATACCTCCTTTTAAAACAAAAAATAAAATCGCCTCATATTGCTCAAATTAAATAGCAACTGTTAACCCCGAGACTGGGAATGGGAACATCTTTGGAATGAGCCTAAAAGATGCACGCAAAGACGGAACCCAGCGTTTTTTACGAAAGTGAACAGGATTCCTTTAAAATAAAAAAAAATCGCCTCATATTGCCCAAAATTAAATAGCAACTGTTTAGAGAGTTCTGCACCCAAGTACCAAGACTACGCACATCTTTGGAATAAGCCTAGAAGATGCACGCCAAGACAGAAGCCACCGTTTTGGTGTCAGAATAACAGGCTCAAACTGCAATTGCCCGTTTTTATACTGAAATCTGTCAAGTGTATTGAATTATACAGAATCACAGATGGAGACATAAATTTCTAAATGTATTCTCATGAATGTGTTGATTCGAGGAATTGTTGAAGTTAAAGCTATATCTTCATTTCGCGGACATTCACATTCATTGCAAAGATTGATCAATCTGGGTGGGGTGTGGTATATGCAAAACCATCTAGGAGTGATAGATTTTTCAAATCCTTAAAAATAAATAAATAAAATAAATAAATAAAAACGAAAAATCCTGTTTTGTCAATAAAAGTGTAAAAAAAACCAACATAACCACATAAAACATTTTTTAATACAACCTACTTTCAATAAGTCAAGGTTACAAATATAATTTTTTATTTTTTTTTTTTGCTAAGAACATTTTTTTATTTAAAAAAATAATTTATTTATAATATTATTTATATATATATATAACCACAGCCAAAACAAACACAATGAGCGGTACTAATAACCATTTTTATACCCTCCACAGGAAGGTATATTCACTTTGCCATTACGTTTGTAACGCCAAGAAGGATTCACCGGAGACCATATAAAGTTATTTTCTGAATCAGAATCACATTCTGAATCGATTTAGCCATGTCCGTCTGTCTGTCTGTCTGTCTGTTGAAAGCACGATAGCATCCAAAGGAATTGACCTAGGTGGATGAAATTTTTGTGAGACGACTTATTTTTACCGTCGCCAGGTTATTGAAAATAGGCTATGTCGGTCAAGTAGTTCTGGTACCTCCCATACAAAACCACTATTAGACCCACGTCTCTCTCTGTCTGTTGAAACCACGATAGCATCCAAACGAATCGACTTAGGTGAATGAAATTTTGTGAGAGGACTTTTTTTTGGTCAGGTTTGTATTGAAATTTGTCTATGTCGGTAAAGTAGTTCTGCTACCTACCATACAAAACTAATATTAGACACATACTAACTCGCATGGCAAACATTTTGCATGACTTTTATGCAGTGGAGGGTATCAAAGCATCGGCCAGGCCGATGATAACACTTGTTTATGTTCAAACTTTCACAATAACGAAATGTTCCATATAAAATTATTGATTGTGGCCGTTAAAATATTAAGATTGAATGTTACAAGTCACAAGTCACTTGTTTATGTTCAAGCTTTCACAATAACGAAATGTTCCATATAAAATTATTGATTGTGGCCGTTAAAATATTAAGGTTGAGTGTTACAAGTCACAAGTAGAACACTTTTTAGGAATAAGATACAAATTTAAGTAACTGACTTCAGATTTTGCATCTAATTCTAAAAATAAAACAAATCAAGTGAAAATACATCACGCGAGTTATGAGAAAGTCAAGCTCTTCTTTTTTTAGCCCAATGAATTCAATTTCATTTATCAGCTTATTACTGGGTTTCCGCTTGTTGTTTTAAAATTGACAATTGACGTATTTTGATGTCAATAAAAAAAATTCGCAAGTGGAAATAACGAAAAAATTAATTTTCATTGAATTGACTAACAGCGCTAACTTGTCAAAAACTGACAAGGAGATTCACATGACAAGATGAGTTGTCAAACAAAATGTCACTTTGTCATTAGTTGACAGCGCTGGTGAAAACAGCTTTTAACAAACTCACAAAGACATTTGTCCAAATTTCAGTGTCAATGAACTGACCAACGAGTTTTTGCCCAATAATTGGCATAAATAGAAGTGAACTGACAGTGGTGTCGTTCAATGTCAAACTTTGTCAATAAAATGATAAGTGGAAACAAACATTAATGTACATATTAGCGTCGGCAATGGAGTGCGAATTAAAAAAAAGGAATCGAAGTTCATAATTTATATTCAACTGACTATCCAAGACTATTTCCACAAATGCTACCTGTTCAAAAAATTAATTATGTAGGTATGTAATATATTTTTATCTAAAAGAGAATGGGACCCGTGAAGGATACTTTGGCTCCATAATTCGAAATACTTCCCATGGTGCTGAGTATGACTCGTTTAGAAAATATTTTATTTCGTACTTAATATGTCCATTGCGTGGTCCTTTAAGGACCTAGCAACATACCTACAGTGAGGCTAACACAAAATAGGCTCCTCATTTCACGCCGCTCAAAGAGGACCATGAGGTTTCCTTGGGTATTTCTATTATAAAGTGTAACCCCCGTATTAATAAATACCGAAAAGCGCTGAATTAGCCTTATTACATCTGATAACTCGTAATTCTTATTAATAAACATATATTAGCTTTCACTGACATGTTTAAAGAGCGGATAACTTAATTCACCAAATTCGGCGTATAGAGAGTGGTTAACTTACTCACACACAGAGCTAACATATCCACATAATTTCAAATCCACGTATACCAACAAAAAGTTCGATTGGACGCGAGAAATTTAAAAGCTGAAAGAGAATTACAGAGAGAATCTAAAAATCGCAAGCGGAAGCACATAACATGCTCTGAGCATGATAGTGTCAGCTGATGGAATATGACAGATTTACAACCATGTTTAGTACAGTTTGGACGCAGTGCTGTCGTGCGTTTAGTGATAAAGAGTGGATAGCTAATATGGATATAAGATGTATTTATAAATAATAAAAGTTATCAAACGAACAAGTCGTCTATCACTATTCGTCTGCTAGCTATCAGATGGATTAAAGAGCGAATAGGGCTTTTTTATTAATACCGCTGTAAGTGATTAGATACAAAGTGGTAAAGTTGGAATATAAATGCAGATTTCATGTTTTCAATGCAAAAGAAAACGAATCAAAAAGGGACAAACCAAAAATTGTTTTCCAACTTCCAAATCGACTTAAAGCACGATTGCGTGTAAATGCTTAAGAATAAACTGAAAATCAAACTCATTTTAAAATTCAATACGCGGAATAATAATCCTATTCAGTGTCCAGGCCCCAGGTCCGAGGTTAACTTTTTCGAAATCACAATGGCGAAATTTTCCATATAAACCATTGTGACCGTTGAAATATTAAAATTTTATGTTAAATATTATTATAAGGCCCAAACACAAGAAGTATTCACCTCACAAATGGAGACGTACGTTTCTAAATAAACCCTCAATAATGTGGTGACCTATTTAATTTAACTTGGAACTTTTAATAAGAGACCCACGAGTTATAGAACTGCTACCCATAGTCCCATTATAAAAGAGTGAAAATCAATAAACTCATTGTAATAATCAATATCAAGATAGAGCTATTAAATACGTCTAACGATCAAAATGCATTAAGCAGTATAAACAAAGAGTGCTGCCAAACCATCTAACTATAGAACACATTGTATCTATAATGTAATGACCAAGTTCATAATTTCAAACAAAGGTAAATAACAAACGATCGGATCGAATAGAAAACAATGTATTTTAATGGTCCACTTGTGTTTTCAAAGGTAATAAGAAATACGAAGATTAGCCTCCCCTCAGCCATCATCAACAAAAATGATGTGCATTGCATGAATAGAACTAGTGGGAAAGAATCATTTAAAAAAAAAATCATTTTAATTGTAGCGTGCCTCGCGAAGATCATAATCGAGTTTAATAATAATTTGTGTTCTGTAGAGTGTATTTAGGGCGGGGTCTTTGGGCTCAGTGGTTAGGTACTGAGTTGAAAGGGTTCGTAATTCGACCCGAAAAAAAAGTTATTTCTCGAAGATAAACAAATCGCTGGGAAACTTTTTGAAGTAGATCAAGCTATTATAAAACAGTCTCTAATAAGGCATTTAACTGTAGGTTATTTTTCATGAAAAGTATGTAACTTGCAAACTTGTATAGGGAAGGACGCAATGTTTTAATCATAATATAATTGTCCAAAAATGTAATTCAAAAAGAGTCACTTCAAGGAGGACTACCCTATTTAAACATCGTAGTTAAACATAATAAAATGTCCCCTCTTTGGGGAAAAAATATTTTAGATTGTATACCCTGTGAGGGGCCCTAAGCTGATCCACGGCAGATAGATTCAGACCTATACTTTAGTTCTATTAACTATTTAAAGCCAAAAAACGAATCCTGAAACAGACTAATAAACTGACAAGACGACGAAAGAAGTATAGAGCTGATGCAGGAAGATTGTCACTTGCACTTGGGTCTGCTTAAACATAAAGTAAGGCAGTAGTACTCTCAGTTTGCAAAACGTAAAGGGCATTGTAACCAGCCCCAGACTGTAGTGAGTCGTACTTATTTTTACTTGTGAAAAGCTAACATAAAATCTATAATTTTGGCAGAGTTTCCATAGGACACCCCAGATCAGCTATAAAAATAGATATACGTACCTTTTAATATGAAACACTGGACGCAATCTAAATGCATAGGTGCACCGCAAAATTTGCCAATAAGCTGCATGCTTCGTCCTGGTCACTGAATGAGTCAATGTTTAAATATCCTGACCCACGCAACCATATCAAGTCATCTATTCACCCCCGAAGGAAACTAGTGACCACAACTTTCGACATTATGGACAAATTTTAATCACCATGCATTATATTTATTTGCATTGATAAATTTCATTGGCAATACGAAAGTGAACAGGCCTCTTTTAATAAAAAAAAATCGCCTGATTTTGTCCAAAATTAAATAGCAACTGTGAACAGAGTTCGGCACCCAAGTACTGGGCATGGGCACATATTTGGAATGAGCCTAAAAGATGCACGCAAAGACGGAAGCCAGCGTTTTGGTGTCAGGTCCCATTGAATAAAAGGCGCAAACTGCAATTGCCCGTTTTTATACTGAAATCTGTATTGAATTGAATTGAATTATATAGAATCACAGATGGAGACATGCATTTCTATATGTATTCTCATGAATGTGTTGACTCGAGGAATTGTTGAAGATAAAGCTATAGCTTCATTTCGTGGGTGGGGTGTGCTATATGCAACACCATCTAGGAGTGATAGATTTTTTAAATCCTTAAAAATAAATATGCCAAGGGCGACCGATTGTATTTAGTCCCAAAGCCTATAAATCACTGAGAATTGATAGAAGAAGAAGAAGAAGAAAAAGACTTATACGAGATTGATGTACAAGTAGAAGTCGAAGACGAAGAGGAAGACAATGACGAAGACGAAATCCAAGACGATGACGAAAACGAAGACGAAATCGAAGTCGAAAAGACATTTGTTTATTAATAAAGTAAATAATAATAATAATATTTATTTGCATTAATAAATTTCATTGGCAATAGAAAGTGAACAGGCCTCCTTTTAAAACAAAAAATAAAATCGCCTCATATCGCCCAAATTAAATAGCAACTGTTAAGAGAGTTCTGAGCCCAAGTACCGAGACTGGACATGGGCACATCTTTGGAATGAGCCTAAAAGATGCACACAAAGACGGAAGCCAGCGTTTTGATGTCAGAATGACAGGCGCAAACTGCAATTGCCCGCTTTTATACTGAAATCTGTAAAGTGTATTGAATTATATAAAATCACAAATGGAGACATGCATTTCTAAATGTATTCTCATTAATGTGTTGACTCGAGGAATTGTTGAAGTTAAAGCTATAACTTCATTTCGCGGACATTCACATTCATTGGAAAGATTGATCAATCTGGGTGGGGTGTGCTATATGCAACACCATCTAGAAGTGATAGATTTTTCAAATCCCTAAAAATAAATATGCCAATGGCGACCGATTGTATTTAGTCCCAAAGCAATACGAAGTTGAGATTGATGTACAAGTAGAAGTCGAAGACGAAGAGGAAGACAAAGTCCAAGACAATGACGAAGATCGATCAGTCCGGGTGGGGTGAGCTATATGCAACACCATCTAGAAGTTATAGATTTTTCAAATCCCTAAAAATAAATATGCCAAGGGCGACCGATTGTATTTAGTCCCAAAGCCTATATATCGCTGAGAATTGATAGAAGAAGAATAAGAAGAAAAAGACTTATAATTCAATTCAATTCAAAGTTTATTCATATCAAAAGTTCTACATTAATTTACATTAATCCGCGAAGCCTTATGACTTATCTGCGGAAGATTATTTGTCTTAGATTTACATTAATATATTTCTTGCGAGTTTAGTTTTCAATTGCAATGAGATTTTTTTTTGTTTATATATATATATATATATATATATATATATACAAAGAGTATAACAGGAATTTACATAGAAAGGTAAAATTCTTTAATAAGATTCTTGGGGGCATTTGGATTTGGGATAGTTCTGAGCGTCTGTGGAAGTTCATTAAGAATACATAGTTGGTACGCTGTGAAATAGTTGTCTTCGACCATACGTATTTTAGCTCATGGAGACTTGTAGCACTCCTTCGGCTCGCCTTCTTGCCTTCGAAAACGCGCATCATTCAAGTGCTACCGTCATTTTATAGATTTGCTGGACTTTTAGTACTTTAAAATTGTATTCTTCATCTGCATTGGTAGAATTTCGGTTGTTTATCCTTTTTATTATAGAGTTCTGTAGTTTTTGCAGTTTATCTATATGGGTTTTTGGACGAGTTACCCCACGCAAGTATCTATCCCATAATGTAGCTTTGACTCAACGAGGGCGTAGTATACTTGTTTTTGGACTTCTGGTGTTGAATGGTGTCCTAGGTAGAATATCGAATAGAGGGCTTTCTTGAGATCAGAGCGAAGTTCGTCGATATGTTTGTCCCAAAGAAAATGGCTGTCGATGGTCACTCCTAGATATTAGTATGTTTCGACGACCTCGATGACACGATCTGGAAGATTAGCTTGGCATATGTTGCTTTTTATGATAACCCCTTGGTCTGTTGCTTTGTGATGTGGATCACGAATGTGCATAAGTTTTGTTTTTGAAGCGTTCAAAATGATACCATTATTATGACACCATTTTACTGCTTTGTCAAACTCTGCTTGCATTATACTCAACGCTGTCTGAAGGCATCTATGTCTTACCACTATTGCTGTGTCGTCTGCAAATGCGAATGGAAGGCTGTTCGTGAACACTCGGAGTACCTCATTTGAAAAGAGGATAAACAATTGGAGCAAATATCTCTGCATGCGTTTTCATGTCGATAGGTCTGATATCATCCATTCCTGCAGATTGGTCCTGTTTAATAGATTTTAGGATTAAAAGAACTTCATCTTCGCTCGTGTCGCCAATAAAAATGCAGTTATTTCGAGTTTCATTTTCGTGATTTGACAAAAGTGTGTTACAGTTGTGTATTATCTGGAGCGTTTGGTCAGAAAAGTGTTCGGCACACTTATTGGACAAGACTAAATGATTTTTTTCTACTGCAAAGTTTTTGGTGATAACATCATCTAAACTGGGTTTGTTTCTTCCCATAATTTAATTTATAATGATCCAGGTTTTACGAGGATCATTTCTGGTCTGAATGAATTGTTCTTTGTAATAATTGGACTTCTTTAATTGAATTTCTTTGTTCACTTTATTTCTGAACCTTTTGTAATCCGCTTCGTAGGATATATTGCTTTTCCACCTTCGATACAATTCATCCCTTTGCTTAGATTTTTCATGAAGTTCTGTTGACATCCAAGATTTTGTTTTACGCTTTTTACCATAATTTGTTTGTACCATTGATTTTTAATATATGTCCTGCATCTTTTTCACTAAATTGTTATAAATTCTATCGACATTATTACTAAAGACTAGTTCGTCCCACTCTGTCGATCGAATTAATACATCCACCAATCTGTTTTTGATGTTGGGCCAAAGGTGCCATAAAGAACAGGATAATGGTCAGAAATATCACTCTCTATTACTGCTGAGAACATGTGGTTATTAGTTAAATTTACTGCAATGTGATCTATTAACGTCGAAGTTCCCCTTTTTAAATCAACTCTAGTATTTTCCTTAATAACGTTAATCAATCCATAAGATGCCAGCATTTCTAAATAACTCTTCACATAATTATTGTGATCATCTTTGACATTTATATTCATATCACCCATCACAATGATGTCTCTATCTTTCTTTTTAGCGATTTTTTCAAGATAAGTTTCAAGTTCGCCTATAAACTCTTTCACACTATAACCTGGTGGAGGTGGTCTATAGACTGAATAAATGTATTCAGCCTTAGCTTCTTTCGTAATTTTTATCTCGAGAGATTCACAAGATGTGCTATTTAAATCCTTAAATTCATATTCTATATTGTTTTTTAAGTATATTGCAATTCCTCCACCTCGTCGCTTACTTCTATTTATAAATTCGTGATTAAATCCCTCTATTTTGTAAAATTCATTTTCTCCTTTTTTAATATTAATTTCAAAAAGAACGATAATGTTTAAAAAGCTTAACAGCGGTCTAACATAAATACAAAATGTATCCCAGTTTTTTCGCATAGATCTTATATTAAAGCATAGGCAGCAAAATTCCATATTTTTAAGTTCATTAAAATTTATGTCGCTAAAACCATTTATTACCTTATAATCTAGGTTCACCAACAAATTATCATTACTGTTTGTGCTTTCCATTTTCATAGACAATTTCGTTTTCTTGATGGGCACAAAGGTATTAAATACGATTGATTTTGTTCACATCGTGTACGTACAGTGCTTATCCAGATTGCTGGAGAGTTTTCATTGTTTCTAGTTAGTATTTTACCCTCACTCTCCCACACATATTTAAATCCATCTTGCTTTGCCCGTTGTGTCACGAAGTTGAGATTGATGTACAAGTAGAAGTCGAAGACGAAGAGGAAGACAAAGTCCAAGACAATGACGAAGACGAAATCCAAGACGATGACGAAAACGAAGACGAAAAAATCGCCTCATATTACCCAAAATTAAATAGCGACTGTTGAGAGAGTTCTGCGCCCAAGTACCAAGACAAGAAAAAGGCTAATATGAAGTTGAGATTGATGTACAAGTAGTAGTCGAAGACGAAGAGGAAGACAAAGTCCAAGACAATGACGAAGACGAAATCCAAGACAATGACGGAAACGAAGACGAATCATAGTCAAAGACATTTGTTTATTAATAAAATAAATAATAATAATAATAATATTTATTTGCAATAATATATTTCGTTGGCAATACGAAAGTGAAATTGCCCGTTTTTATACTGAAATCTGTCAAGTGTATTAAATTATATAGAATCACAGATGGAGACATATATTTCTAAATGTACCTATTCTCATGAATGTGTTGATTCGAGGAATTGTTGAAGTTAAAGCTATATCTTCATTTCGCGGACATTCACATTCATTGAAAAGATTGATCAATCTGGGTGGGGTGTGCTATATGCAACACCATCTAGGAGTGATAGATTTTTCAAATCCTTAAAAATAAATATGCCAAGGGCGACCGATTGTATTTAGTCCCAAAGCCTATAAATCACTGAGAATTGTTAGAAGAAGAAGAAGAAGAAGAAGAAAAAGACTAATACGAAGTTGAGATTGACGTGCAAGTAGAAGTCGAAGACGAAGACACAGTCCAAGACAATGACGAAGACGAAATTTGAGACGATTACGAAGATGAAATCGAGGCCGAAATCATAGTCAAAGACATAAATGCACTACTACATGATAATGTGGGGCAATAATATTGAAAATACTACCGTAATAGATCCTAAATGGTCAGAATACAAGGGGGAGACAAAAACAACAAATAGGTATGTCTGCTAACCAAAGATTAAAATACAACAAAATGAACCGATGGACTGAAATTCTGAAAAAAATCCCGAAGTAATAAAAATTATGTTTTTGAGATTGATGATGTGAAAATGAACGGAATCTATAATTAAAGTTCAGTTATGCCCCGAAATCCATGTCAGTCTTTCCTCTCTGCAGTTCAGTAACAAGGAAACAACTGACAAATCCGACTTATTGAGAAAAATTAGTGGACTTGTTGAAATTTTGGAAAACAAATTCACACAAAATGTTCTTCCCCGCTGAAGACGTTGACATCAACGAAGCTCTCGTCCCATGGAGACGGAGAAGTTGGCTTATTTTCAACCAAAATATATTTCAAAGAAGAAGACTATTTGACATTGAATATAAAAATGTCTGTCGTTGATAAAAGTTTAACCGAATCAAAAACGTATTAACCTGCCATGTCACTCTAAAAATTGAGTATTCCCTCTCGAAGGTCAAAAATAACTCGTCAATTTGGGGTATTCAGCAGAAAAATCCTGTGTAAAAAAAAACAACATAACCACATAAAACATTTTTTACTATAACCATTTACTTTCAATAAGCCAATGTTACAAATTAAAATTTTTTTTGCTAAGAAAATTTTTTTATTTAAAAAAATAATTTATTTATAATATTATTTATATATATATGTTAAAATGCTGTTAACAGAGTGAGATATAACCACAGCCAAAACAAACACAATGAGCGGTACTAATAACCATTTTTATACCCTCCACAGGAAGGTATATTCACTTTGCCATTACGTTTGTAACGCCAAGAAGGATTCACCGGAGACCATATAAAGTTATTTTCTGAATCAGGATCACATTCTGAATCGATTTAGCCATGTCCGTCTGTCTGTCTGTCTGTTGAAAGCACGATAGCATCCAAAGGAATTGACCTAGGTGGATGAAATTTTGTGAGACGACTTCTTTTTACCGTCGTTGCCAGGTTATTGAAAATAGGCTATGTCGGTCAAGTAGTTCTGGTACCTCCCATACAAAATCACTATTAGACCCACGTCTCTCTCTGTCTGTTGAAACCACGATAGCATCCAAACGAATCGACTTAGGTGAATGAAATTTTGTGAGAGGACTTTTTTTTAACCGTGGTCAGGTTTGTATTGAAATTTGTCTATGTCGGTAAAGTAGTTCTGCTACCTACCATACAAAACTAATATTAGACACATACTAACTCGCATGGCAAACATTTTGCATGACTTTTATGCAGTGGAGGGTATCAAAGCATCGGCCAGGCCGATGATAACACTTTTACTTGTTTATGTTCAGGCTTTCACAATAACGAAATGTTCCATATAAAATTATTGATTGTGGCCGTTAAAATATTAAGGTTGAATGTTACAAGTCACAAGTAGAACACTTTTTAGGAATAAGATACAAATTTAAATAACTGACTTCAGATTTTGCATCTAATTCTAAAAATAAAACAAATCAAGTGAAAATACATCACGCGAGTTATGAGAAAGTCAAGCTCTTCTTTTTTTAGCCCAATAAATTCAATTTCATTTAGCGGCGTAGTAGGTGGTTTCCGCTTGTTGTTTTAAAATTGACAATTGACGTATTTTTATGTCAATATAAAAAATTCGCAAGTAAAAATAACGAAAAAATAAATTTTCATTGAATTGAATAACAGCGCCAACTTGTCAAAATCTGACAAGGAGATTCACATGACAATTGTAAATAGATGAGTTGTCAAACAAAATGTCACTTTGTCATTAGTTGACAGCGCTGGTGAAAACAGCTTTTAACAAACTCACAAAGACATTTGTCCAAATTTCAGTGTCAATGAACTGACCAACGAGTTTTTGCCCAATAATTGGCATAAATAGAAGTGAACTGACAGTGGTGTCGTTCAATGTCAAACTTTGTCAATAAAATGATAAGTGGAAACAAACATTAATGTACATATTAGCGTCGGCAATGGAGTGCGAATTAAAAAAAAGGAATCGAAGTTCATAATTTATATTCAACTGACTATCCAAGACTATTTCCACAAATGCTACCTGTTCAAAAAATTAATTATGTAGGTATGTAATATATTTTTATCTAAAAGAGAATGGGACCCGTGAAGGATACTTTGGCTCCATAATTCGAAATAATTCCCATGGTGCTGAGTATGACTCGTTTAGAAAATATTTTATTTCGTACTTAATATGTCCATTGCGTGGTCCTTTAAGGACCTAGCAACATACCTACAGTGAGGCTAACACAAAATAGGCTCCTCATTTCACGCCGCTCAAAGAGGACCATGAGGTTTCCTTGGGTATTTCTATTATAAAGTGTAAGTGATTAGATACAAAGTGGTAAAGTTGGAATATAAATGCAGATTTCATGTTTTCAATGCAAAAGAAAACGAATCAAAAAGGGACAAACCAAAAATTGTTTTCCAACTTCCAAATCGACTTAAAGCACGATTGCGTGTAAATGCTTAAGAATAAACTGAAAATCAAACTCATTTTAAAATTCAATACGCGGAATAATAATCCTATTCAGTGTCCAGGCCCCAGGTCCGAGGTTAACTTTTTCGAAATCACAATGGCGAAATTTTCCATATAAACCATTGTGACCGTTGAAATATTAAAATTGTATGTTAAATATTATTATAAGGCCCAAACACAAGAAGTATTCACCTCACAAATGGAGACGTACGTTTCTAAATAAACCCTCAATAATGTGGTGACCTATTTAATTTAACTTGGAACTTTTAATAAGAGACCCACGAGTTATAGAACTGCTACCCATAGTCCCATTATAAAAGAGTGAAAATCAATAAACTCATTGTAATAATCAATATCAAGATAGAGCTATTAAATACGTCTAACGATCAAAATGCATTAAGCAGTATAAACAAAGAGTGCTGCCAAACCATCTAACTATAGAACACATTGTATCTATAATGTAATGACCAAGTTCATAATTTCAAACAAAGGTAAATAACAAACGATCGGATCGAATAGAAATTAATGTATTTTAATGGTCCACTTGTGTTTTCAAAGGTAAAAAGAAATACGAAGATTAGCCTCAGCCATCATCAACAAAAATGATGTGCATTGCATGAATAGAGCTAGTGGGAAAGAATCATTTAAAAAAAATCATTTTAATTGCAGCGTGCATCGCGAAGATCATAATCGAGTTTAATAATAATTGTGCTGTAGAGTGTATTTAGGGCGGGGTCTTTGGGCTCAGTGGTTATTCCCATGGACTAGGTACTGAGTTGAAAGGGTTCGTAATTCGACCCGAAAAAAAAAGTTATTTCTCGAAGATAAACAAATCGCTGGGAAACTTTTTGAAGTAGATCAAGCTATTATAAAACAGTCTCCAATAAGGCATTTAACTGTAGGTTATTTTTCATGGAAAGTATGTAACTTGCAAACTTGTATAGGGAAGGACGCAATGTTTTAATCATAATATAATTGTCCAAAAATGTAATTCAAAAAGAGTCACTTCAAGGAGGACTACCCTATTTAAACATCGTAGTTAAACATAATAAAATGCCCCCTCTTTGGGGAAAAAATTTTTTAGATTGTATACCCTGTGAGGGGCCCTAGCCTGATCCACGGCAGATAGATTCAGACCTATACTTTAGTTCTATTAACTATTTAAAGCCAAAAAACGAATCTTGAAACAGACTAATAAACTAACTAACAAGACAAGGAAGATAGTCACTTGCACTTGGGTCTGCTTAAACATAAAGTAAGGCAGTAGTACTCTCAGTTTGCAAAACGTAAAAGGGCAGGCATAGTAACGAGCCCCAGACTGTAGTGAGTCGTACTTATTTTTACTTCTGAAAAGCTAACATAAAATCTATAATTTTGGCAGAGTTTCCATAGGACACCCCAGATCAGCTATAAAAATAGATATACGTACCTTTTAATATGAAACGTTGCGACGCGATCTAAATGCATAGGTGCAATGCAAAATTAGCCAATAAGCTGCATGCTTCGTCCTGGTCACTGAATGAGTCAATGTTTAAATATCCTGACCCACGCAACCATATCAAGTCATCTACTCACCCCCGAAGGAAACTAGTGACCACAACTTTCGACATTATGGACAAATTTTAATCGCATGCATAATATTTATTTGCATTAATAAATTTCATTGGCAGTACGAAAGTGAACAGGCCTCTTTTAATAAAAAAAAAATCGCCTCATATTGCCCAAATTAAATAGCAACTGTTAAGAGAGTTCTGAGCCCAAGTACCGAGACTGGGCATGGGCACATCTTTGGAATGAGCCTAAAAGATGCACGCAAAGACGGAAGCCAGCGTTTTGGTGTCAGCTCCCATTGAATAACAGGCGCAAACTGCAATTGCCCGTTTTTATACTGAAATCTGTCAAGTGTATTGAATTATATAGAACCACAGATGGAGACATGCATTTCTATATTTATTCTCATGAATGTGTTGCCTCGAGGAATTGTTGAAGTTAAAGCTATAACTTCATTTCGCGGACATTCACATTTATTGGAAAGATCGATCATTCCGTATGGGGTGTGCTATATGCAACACCATCTAGGAGTGATCGATTTTTCAAATCCCTAAAAAAAATATGCCAAGAGCGATCGATTGTATTAAATCCCAAAGCCTATAAATCACTGAGAATTGATAGTAGAAGAAGAAGAAAAAAAAAGACTAATACGAAGTTAAGATTGACGTACAAGTAGAAGCCGAAGACGAAGACGAAGACAAAGTCCAAGACAATGACGAAGACGAAATTGAAGACGATGACGAAGACGAAATCGAGGTCGAAATCATAGTCAAAGACATAAATGCACTACTACATGATAATAAGGGGGAATAATATTAACAATACTGCCGTAATAGATCCTAAATGGTCAGAATACAAGGGGGAGACAAAAACAACAAAAAACAACTGACAAATCCGACTGATTAAGAAAAATTAGTGGACTTGCTGAAATTTAGAAAACAAATTCACACAAAATGTCCTTCCCCGCTGAAGACTTTGACATCAACGAAGCTCTCGTCCCATGGAGACGGAGAAGTTGGCTTATTTTCAGCCAATATATATTTCAAAGAAGAAGACTATTTGACATTGAATATAAAAATGTCTGTCGTTGATGAAAGTTTAATCGAATCAAAAATGAATTAATCTGCCATGTTACTCTAAAAATTGAGTATTCCCACTAGAAGGTCGAAAATTACTCGTCGATTTGCGGTATTCAGCAGAAAAATCCTGTTTTGTCAATAAAAGTGTAAAAAAAAGACAACATAACCACATAAAACATTTTTTAGTATAACCATTTACTTTCAATAAGCCAAGGTTTCAAATATATATGCTGTTAACAGAGTGAGATATAACCACAGCCAAAACAAACACAATGAGCGGTACTAATAACCATTTTTTATGTTCAAGTTTTCACAATAGCGAAATTTTCCATATAAAATTATCGATTGTGGCCGTTAAGATATTAAGGTTGTACGTTACAAGTTACAAGTAGAACATTTTGTAGGAATAAGATACAAATTTAAGTAACTGACTTTAAATTTTGCATCTAATTCTAAAAATAAAACAAATCAAGTAAAAAAAAAAACATCACGCGAGTTATGAGTAAGACAAGCTCTTCTTTTTTTAGCCCAATAAATTCAATTTCATTTAGCGGCGTAGTAGGTGGTTTCCGCTTGTTGTTTTAAAATTGACAATTGACGTATTTTTATGTCAATATAAAAAATTCGCAAGTAAAAATAACGAAAAAATAAATTTTCATTGAATTGAATAACAGCGCCAACTTGTCAAAATCTGACAAGGAGATTCACATGACAATTGTAAATAGATGAGTTGTCAAACAAAATGTCACTTTGTCATTAGTTGACAGCGCTGGTGAAAACAGCTTCTAGCAAACTCACAAAGACATTTGTCCAAATTTCATTGTCAATGAACTGACCAACGAGTTTTTGCCCAATAATTGGCATAAATAGAAATGAACTGACCGTGGTGTCGTTCAATGACAAAAATGTTCAATGTCAAACTTTGTCAATAAAATGACAAGTGGAAACAAACATTAATGTACATATAAGCGTCGGCAATGAAGTGCGAATTAAGAAAAGGAATGGAAGTTCATAATTTATATTCAACTGACTATCCAAGCCTATTTCCACAAATGCTGCCTGTTCAAATAATTAATTATGTAGGTATGTAATATATTTTTATCTAAAAGAGAATGGGACCCGTAACGGATACTTTGGCTCCATAATTCGAAATTATTCCCATGGTATTGCATGGTATTATCCTAGGTGCTGAGTATGACTCGTTTAGAAAATATTTTATTTCGTACTATCAACATACAGTGAGGTTTACATAAAACAGGTTCCCCATTTCACGCCTCTCAAAAAGGGCCATGAGGATTCTATTCCGGAGCAATCAACGTGAGTTCTAGTATGGGAATTCCCAGGAGAAAACAATCTTGGTTGTCAAGAGCAAGAAAGGACAATTGTCCTGTTAATACTATTTGGAGTGTGATGGGCCAAATAATAGCTAAATATAATTAAAATTCATTAATTAATAAAAAACACAGACTTATGTCAACAATATGACATATGTGAGCCTCCTACACATCTGAGCAATTTATTGCTACAGATGATGTATGTGGCCGGTGGGCCGAGTGGTACTTTCCATGGAATGAAATACTTCCCATGGTATTGCATGGTAATATCCTAGGTGCCAACGGTGGCGGAGTTGGCGCAGTACACTCCGCCGACGGCATGGGTTTGGGTTCCGTGCCCTTATACTTACCCAGAGAAGCTCCTAGGGCTTCTCCATGTGCAAAATCGGGAACTCAAAGCCGACACATGGAGAGTCCTAAAGATGGGACCACGACGGCAATATGGCCAGCACTTCTTGCTGTCCTTAAATAAGGAAAGTCTTCCATACCTGGAGAAATCCAACGGTATGGTAAGATATAGTATGGGAAGAGTTATGGTAAAAACGACCAAGGGCAAGGATGAGGAGGAGCCGCCTGTAAATGATGATGGAAGCGCTGCAGATAAACCTGCATCATAGTAGGGCAGCGACGGCCTGTTTGTTGGAGTACATCATCAAGCAGGACGTCGCGGCAATACTGATACAAGAGCCTTGGATCAATAAGAACAACGAGATCCAAGGTCTCAAGAACAGGAATTACACGTTGTTCTATAAGGGAAAAGGTAAAATCAGGACTTGTATCTTTATTAAAAACCATATAAGGGCTTTTCTTTTGAATAATTACAGTTCAGGAGACTTGACTGCAGTAATCTGCGAAAGGGAAAACGGTAAACCGCTATGTCTAACATCAGCCTACCTCCCATACGACTCTGAGGTAGTTATCCCGGAGAAGTTGAAGAAGCTGGCTGGACAGACAAACTGGATGCATGTAATGGGCTGTGATGCAAATGCCCATCACTCTCAATGGGGCAGCAGTGACATTAATGCAAGAGGTGAGTGTCTTTATGATTTTATTATAACGTCCAACCTCATACTATGTAATAGAGGGAATTCACCTACTTTTGTAGTCAGAAATAGGGAGGAGGTTTAAGACATCACCCTTGTCTCCAATACAGATAAGTTGGTAGTTGGAAATTGGAGGGTTGTGGAAGAAGCGTCTTTGTCAGATCATCGATGGATACGTTTCAACGTCAACTTCCATAGTAGGGCATGTAGTTTTCATAGGAATCCTTGAAAAGCAGATTGGGCTAAATATACGGTAATGGTAAATCAGCATCTTGACACCCAGCCCGGTCCTAGCAATACTGCCAAGGACCTGGATAGGGCGGTTGAGCTGATAAACCAAACACTGACAACGGCATTTGAGAAGGTATGCCCGGAAAATAAGACACCAAAAAGGGTACAGCCGAAATGGTGGAATAGGGAGATAGGGCTGAAACAGAAAGAAGTAAGGAAACTCTACAATAGGGCGAAGTTGGTCAGGGACGACACCACATGGAATGAGTATACCGAAAGTAAAAGGCAATTCAAATATTTAATCAGGAAATCCAAACGAGTTTCGTGGAAACTTTTCTGCGAATCAATCTCGGATACAGATAAGGCTTCGAGATTACGCAAAGTACTCTCAAAAGAGGCAAGTGTACCTAGCTACCTCAAAAAGAAAGACGGTACATGTGCCGAAAGCAGTCAGGAGGTTCTGGTAACCCTGGTGGAATCTAACTTTCCCGGGAATTGCATGACGGAGGAGATGTGGATATTAAACCACCTCCTTGCATCATAAAAAGCAATATTAGGAATAAAATAAACAAGGAAGCCGACCGGAGGTGGGAGGGCCTCACCGCGGTATCTAAGGCACTTTGGCCGCAATACGACCGTAAAAGATCTAGGGAAATCCTCAAACTAGGCAGGGAACAGCTCAGGACACTGATCGGCATATTATCAGGGCACTGTCTTCTTAGAAAAAATGCAAGAAGACTAGGGCTAGCAGACTCGGACACTTGCAGATTCTGCAATGACCTGCAAGCCGAAGAGGACATAACACATACACTGTGCGAATGTGAGGCAATATGTCGCAGTAGAAGGAAATTTTTGGGCAGGTACTTCTTCCAACATTTAGGGGAGATAGACAATACCAACTTCAAGGGGCTACTTGGTTTTTGCAGGGAAATTGGGGTTTTCTCAAGGGCAAGTGTTTAGGTGTTTTTCCATTGTAGGTCACTGCAATTGGTTTCCCCCTAGGGATCGCGATGGGCCCTTATGGTGCCTAGTGCCGTATGAGTCATCTCATATCCCTTTTTAACCTAACCTAACCTAACCTATCCTAGGTGCTGAGTATGACTCGTTTAGAAAATATTTTATTTCGTACTTAATATGTCCATTGCATGGTCCTTTAAGGACCTATCGCACTATCAACATACATTGAGATTTACATAAAACAGGCTCCCCATTTCACGCCTTTCAAAGAGGGCCATGAGGATTCAATTCCCGATTAAGATGGAGAAAACAATATTGGTTGTCAAGAGCAAGAAAGGACAATTGTCCTGTTAATACTATTATACTTCCCATGGTATTGCATGGTATTATCCTAGGTGCTGAGTATGAGTCGTTTAGAAAATATTTTATTTCGTACTTATATGTCTCTTGCATGATCCTTTAAGGACCTAGCAACATAACTACAGTGAGGCTAACACAAAATAGGCTCCTCATTTCACGCCGCTCAAAGAGGACCATGAGGTTTCCTTGGATATTTCTATTATAAAGTGTAAGTGATTAGATACTAAGTGGTAAAGTCAGAATAGAAATGCAGATTTCATGTTTTCATTTCGAAAGAAAACAAATCAAAAAGGGACAAACCAAAAATGTTGTTCCAACTTCCAAATCGACTTAAAGCACGATTACGAGTAAATGTTTAAGAATAAAATGAAAATCACACTCATTTTAAAATTCAATACGCGGCACTAATAATCTTATTCAGTGTCCAAGCCCCAGGGCCCAGGTAAACTTTTTCGAAGTCACAATGGCGAAATTTTCCACATAAACTATTGTGACCGTTGAAATATTAAAATTTTATGTTAAACATTATTATAAGGCACAAACACAAGAAGTATTCACCTCACAAATGGAGACGTACGTTTCTAAATAAACCCTCAATAATGTGGTGACCAATTTAATTTAACTTGGAACTTTTAATAAGAGACACACAAGTTATAGAACTGCTACCCATAGTTCCATTATAAAAGAGTGAAAATCAATAAACACATTGGAAAGATCGATATCAAGATAGAGCTATTAAATATGTCTAACGATCAAAATGCATTGTATCTATAATGACCAAGTTCATAATTTCAAAAAAATATAAATAACAAACGATCGGATCGGATAGAAAACTATCTATTTTTAATGGTTGACTTGTGTTTTCAAATCTAAAAAGAAATATGAAGGTCAGCCTCAGCAATCATCAACAAAAATGATGTGCATTGCATGAATAGAGCTAGTGGGAAAGAATCATTTAAAAAAAATCATTTTAATTGTAGCGTGCATCGCGAAGATCATAATCGAGTTTAATAATAAATGTGCTGTAGAGTGTATTAAGCTCGGGGTCTTTGGGCTCAGTGGTTATTCCCATGCACTACTGAGCTGAAAGGGTTCGTAATTCGACCCGAAAAAAAAAGTTATTTCTCGAAGATAAACAAATAGCTCGGAAACTTTTTGAAGTAGAAAAAGCTATTATAAAACAGTCTCCAATATGTCATTTAACTGTAGTTCTTTTTCATGGAAAATATGTAATCATATGTATATTTACGCTTACTGATTCTGTAACGCTCCATACTTTTCATATTTTTCTTATTTTAAATAAAAGTAGGCGGTGGGTATTTGAATACATTTTCGAAATTTTAGTTTTCTCATTATTTAAAATTACCGCCTACTTTTCATATATTTAAATTTTCTTCATGGTTCAAACTCAAAAAAACTAATGCTCGGCAAGTGCTTTCAAAGGGAAATTGGCAATTTAAAACTTTGTATATTGATAAAGAAGTAAAATATTATTTATACTCATAAATCTTTGCCCAGGTAGCAGAAATGTATGAAGAAGTCGTTGTTGAAATTCCCACGGAAATTATATCAACTGGAGACTTGATTAAGACAATTTTTGGCGATTTGCGGTAAATGTCAATGCAGGAACTTCCAAAATGAGTCATTTCCGCGCTGACAAATGCGCAGACATTAAGATCCAAATGATGCACTTTTAGTGAAATGAAAACACGACTAATGATACTACAATGAACTTCACTTTATTTAATTTAAATATAATTCTTATTTACTGAAATATTTATGATGATCTGGCGGGCGGCAATATCTCCAATCGACTGGTTTTTGTTCTTCTCGCTGATGGCTGATGAAAACTTAGTAATTGACGACTGCCGTTGCAAAACACTAACTGGGTGCCAAAAACCGCTGGCGCGCATTATGTATGTATATCGCACTGCTGGTGTGTACGGGTTATTTCGCATCGAAGCCGTAGAGCAAAAACGTTGGCTGCTGCCGTTGATGTTTGCTTGTAATGCGTGTTGAGTGTTGCCGTTGATGTTTGATTGAAATGTGTGTGGAGTGTTGCCGTTGATGTTTGATTGTAATGTGTGTGCCGCTACACTACTCCCCCTCCAGTCTGGAGGCCTCTGAAACTCGCAGCTTAACCAACCTGCCTGAGCGAGTTTTGTATTGCTTAGGGGTGGATACGACTACCTTTGATGAACTGCTGGTGACATCGGTGGTTTCGTCTTTTGCGATGAAAGCTGCCTTCAGACGATCGATGGAAACCTTTTGAGAACTGCCATTTATGTTCACTTTGAAATATTTGTCGTGTCTTTGTTCCACCTTGAAGGGTCCATTATATGGCGGTTGAAGTGGTTTGCGGACTGCGTCTACCCGAACAAACACATGGGTACAAGTTGATAGTGCCGGCTGGATGAAAAATGTATTCGATGAGCCGTGGTGTACTGTATCTCCGAGACGAAACTTCTTCAGCAACTGTGAGAGGTTCCGGACAAAGTCGCTGTCGCTGGTGTTTTCCTGTCGAGATAAGAAAAACTCACCGGGTATTTTAAGTGTCTTACCATACAACATTTCTGCCGGCGTTGCGTTAACTCCCTCCTTACACGCCACGCGGAGACCGAGCAGTATAAGTGGCAGTTCGTCTGACCAACTGGCTGGCATCTTCGCCTTGAATGATGCCTTCAAAGAACGATGCCAACGTTCCACCATCCCATTTGCTTGTGGATGGTAAGAAGTCGTTTGTAAGTGGCGAACGCCCAGGATGTTGTTGAGCTGGCGGAACAAATTTGATTCGAACTGCCGTCCTCTATCTGTCGTTATGCGGGATGGTACACCATAGCGAGATACCCATCCTGATATGAACGCCTTTGCTACGCTCTCTGCGGTGATGTCGTGGATAGGAACTGCCTCTGGCCAGCGGGTGGCCCTGTCGATTATTGTTAGTAGGTACGTAAAACCGTTTGACGGCGGCAATGGTCCAACCAGGTCGATATGAAGATGGTCGAAACGTTCGGTCGGCTCCACGAACGACTGCAATGGTGCTCTGTTGTAACGCTGAATTTTTGACTTCTGGCACGCAATACAGTGTTTGACGAAATAAGCACAATCCTTTCGCATGTTTGGCCACACAAATCGTTGTTGGATCAGCTTTGATGTTGCTCGATTACCAAGATGTGCCAAACCATGGATTTGTGCTAGAACGATATTTCGAAAATGCTTAGTAATGAATGGTCTAACGTACGTACCTGATACATCACAAATTAATTCGGCTGCCACTTCCATGTTTTTAATCGATTTTAACACGAGCGAGGTTTTGTTGTCTTTCAGCAACGCTTGCAGCTCTGGGTCTCTCTTTTGGTCGGCCTCCAGCTGATTGAAGTCGAGAGTATTTTTTGAGGTGATCTCTTCGATTCTAGAAAGCATATCTGGAACGATGTTGTCTTTTCCCGCTATATGCCGTATATCGGTCGAAAACTGGCTGACAAAATCTAACTGCCGTGCTTGCCTGGGTGACGCTTTATCAGCTTTCTGCCGGAATGCAAAAATTAACGGCTTATGGTCGGTGAATATAACGAATTCTCGCCCTTCCAATAGATGTCGAAAATATTTGATTGCTTCGTAGATGGCCAATAATTCTCGATCGTATGTCGAATATTTCCGTTGTGCGCCTGACAACTTCTTTGAGAAAAACGCCAATGGTCTAGTCTCTGCGTCTATGGTCTGCTGCAATACTGCACCGATGGCGAAGTCTGATGCGTCAACAGCTAGTGAAACTATGCCATTCTTCGCCGGATGTGCCAACATAGCCGCGTTACATAGTGCTGTTTTATACTCTTCAAAAGCTGTTTCGGCATCCGCTGTCCAAATGATATTTCGTCTGTCGTTTTTAACATTGCCGTCTATTAAAACTTGTAACCGATCCTGAAGAGCGATAGCGTTTGGGATAAACCTCCGATAAAAGTTAATCGTGGCCAGAAATCGTCGCAAATCCTTGGCTATCTTGGGCTTTTCGAACTCCTTGATGGCTGCAACCTTACTCGGCAGCGGTTTCACTCCTTCTGGCAGAACCAGGTGACCGAGGAACTGCACTTCAGATTTGCCCAGCACGCACTTGGACAGATTGATGATTAGCCCGTTCTCTTGAAGTCGTCTAAAGACAGTACGTAAATGACCCTCATGTTCGGTTGGCGTTTCGGATGCGACGAGAATGTCGTCGATGTAGGCCACCACGAAATCAAGGCCACGGAGTACTTCGTCGATCAGCCGCTGAAACGTTTGGGCCGCGTTTCTAAGTCCATACGTCATGAAGAGGAACTCGTATAATCCGAAAGGAGTTATAATCGCCGTTTTCGGAATATCATTTACGTCTACTGGTACCTGATGGTATGCTTTCTTCAAGTCGATTGTACTAAACACCTTCCGTCCATGTACGACGTGTGCAAAATCCTGGATGTGGGGGACAGGGTACCTGTCCGGTACTGTCACTGCATTCAAACGCCTATAGTCACCGCATGGCCGCCAGGTCGAGTCCTTTTTGGGCACCATGTGGAGGGGAGAGGCCCAGTTGCTTTTGGACGGCCTACAGATACCGAGAGCCATGAGTTCCTGGAACTCTGCCTTTGCCGCAGCTAGTTTTTCCGGTGGTAGACGTCGAGGCTTTGCTGTAACGGGAGGTCCGTTTGTGAGAATGCAATGTGTTACATCTGTTTTAACCTGTTGTCGCTTTGACGGTTGATCATCGAAAATATCTTTAAATTCCCTTAAAAGAGAAGAGAACGGATTATTTTGATCTATGATGGTTACCTGAGGAGTATTAGATAAGTCGATCCCACCGGTCTGCGATATTTCGGTCGAATTGTCGATAATTTTTCGATGACGCAGGTCAACCGATAAGTTATAGAAGTTTAGGAAATCCGCTCCAATGATCGAAACGTGAACGTCTGCAACGGTGAAGTGCCAGGGGAAATTCCGTCGTAGACCAAGCGATAAGACTAATCGTTCTTGCCCGTAAGCATTAATCTGCGTTCCGTTAGCTGCGAATAGTTTAAGTCGGTTTGACTCGTTGCTAAAGGAACAGGAGAACCGCTTCTTCGGTGGAATAATAGAGATGTCTGCCCCAGTATCTATAAGAAAATTTCGTCCGGTTGTTTCGTCGTATATAAAAAGGCGAGCGGAAGAAGCGCCAAGCTTATTCGCCTTTGTGTAAGCTCGGCAATTTAGTTTTCCGACTGGAATGAGCACGGTGGTCGGCAATTTGTTGCCTCCACACCAAATTTGTGATGATACCAGCAAACGGCTTTGAGAGGCGGACGTGGCTGCGTAACATCTCGGTGTCGGGAACGTGAAGGAGTGCGGTCACGACGACCACGCTTTTCCAATAGTTCAAAACGTCTGCAGATGTCATCCATTCTCGCTGTCAACTTCTCAAGCGCCTTTTCGTTCGAAACGCGGGAATTATGCGGAAGAGATGAACTAGTAGCAGCTACGGGCACCAAGTTTGTTGTCTCAATAATACCGTCGGCCATTTTAGCCACCTTTTCTAGCGACTCTTCACTCCAGGGAGATAATATTTGTTGAAGTGTCATCGGCAAACACCCCAACCAAAGCGTTGCAAGAAACTTGTCGTCCACGGTATCGCCAGCAAGGTTTCGCATCTCTTCGAGCAATCGTGACGGCTTTTTGTCACCCAATTCCATTTGCGAAAGCAGCTTCTTAATCTTACCTTGGTCACTTGGCGTAAATTCCTGTATAAGTTTCTGCTTAATAGCGGAATATTTTCCGGAAACCGGTGGTTGACGCAAAAAAGCCCTCACTTTCTCCGCAACGGTTTGGTTTAATTGCGAGACAACGATGTGGTACATGGAGCTGTCTGATGAAATACGATTAACCACGAACTGCGACTCCAGTAAGAAAAACCAAAGTTCAGGGTCAGAAGTAAAAAATTCCTGCGTTTTAATTCGTGATGCATGAAAAATATGCGCAGCATCAGGATCAGGAATCGACGGGAACGGATTAATTGGTTGTTCGATCGAAGGTTGGGAAACACCATTGTTGCTAGAACCAGATGGACTTTGCTCGTTTGTCTTAGCGTCAGTTTCCATCGCAGTTTAGTGAATTAGGTAAATATTTTAATATAAGAATTACGAAATTGTTGGTCGGGGTCACCAGTTTAGTGAAATGAAAACACGACTAATGATACTACAATGAACTTCACTTTATTTAATTTAAATATAATTCTTATTTACTGAAATATTTATGATGATCTGGCGGGCGGCAATATCTCCAATCGACTGGTTTTTGTTCTTCTCGCTGATGGCTGATGAAAACTTAGTAATTGACGACTGCCGTTGCAAAACACTAACTGGGTGCCAAAAACCGCTGGCGCGCATTATGTATGTATATCGCACTGCTGGTGTGTACGGGTTATTTCGCATCGAAGCCGTAGAGCAAAAACGTTGGCTGCTGCCGTTGATGTTTGCTTGTAATGCGTGTTGAGTGTTGCCGTTGATGTTTGATTGAAATGTGTGTGGAGTGTTGCCGTTGATGTTTGATTGTAATGTGTGTGCCGCTACACACTAAATTTCCCTGTTGAGTTCCTCAATTAGCAAACTCCATCCAGCAAGTAGCTTGAGCAAGGTGTCATCATCATTTTGCTGAGAAACTTTAACCCTAAAAAAGGACTTCAATGGAACTCGATTGATTGTGGAAGAGCCTGGACGAAATGTGATAAGAGCAAGAATTATTTCGACATGCAATCACAATGATTTAATTTCCGATAAATTCTAGCGTTCGTAATAAAATAAGCAAGGCTCAAGACCAGTCATTTGATCACGTTGGCATGCATTTGAAGACCGAAGTATTTTCACACGGTCAACTGTATGTGGCTTTATCACGATCAAGAGTTGCAAGTCAAATGAAGATGTATATTGATTCTAATCCACAGCATGAAAGATTATTTATTAACCAGAGACAATTTACATGCAATGTAGTTTTCAAAGAAGTTTTTTAAATAAAATAATTTGTTTATCAATATTACTTTGCATACCCAGCGAAGCGGGTACAACCAACTAGTCATAATATAATTGTCCAAAAATGTACTTCAAAAAGGGTCACTTCAAGGAGGACTACCCTATTTAAACATCGTAGTTAACATAATAAAATGTCCCCTCTTTGGGAAAAAAAAAATATTTTAGATTGTATACCCTGTGAGGGGCCCTAGCCACGGCAGATAGAGTCAGACCTACTCTAGTTCTATTAACTATTTAAAGCCAAAAAAACGAATCTTGAAACAGACTAATAAACTAACAATACGACGAGAAAAGTATAGAGCTGATGCAGGAAGAATGTCACTTGCACTTGGGTCTGCTTAAACATAAAGTGAGGCAGTAGTACTCTCAGTTTGCAAAACGTAAAAGGGCAGGCATAGTAACGAGCCCCAGACTGTAGTGTGTCGTACTTATTTTTACTTGTGAAAAGCTAACATAAAATCTATAATTTTGGCAGAGTTTCCATAGGACAACCCAGATCAGCCATAAAAATAGATATACGTACCTTTTAATATGAAACGCTGCGACGCGATCTAAATGCATAGGTAAAACGCAAAATTTGCCAATAAGCTGCATGCTTCGTCCTGGTCACTGAATGAGTCAATGTTCAAATATCCTGACCCACGCAACCATATCAAGTCATCTACTCACTCCCGAAGGAAACTAGTGACCACAACTTTCGACATTAAGGACAAATTTTAATCACATGCATTATAATATTTATTTGCATTAATAAATTTCATTGGCAATACGAAAGGGAAAATCGCCTCATATTGCCCACATAATATAGCAACTGTTAAGAGAGTTCTGCGCCCAAGTACCGAGACTGGGCATGGGCACATCTTTGGAATGAGCCTAAAAGATGCACGCAAAGACGGAAGCCAGATTTTTGGTGTCAGCTCCAATTAAATAACAGGCGCAAACTGCAATTACCCTTTTTTATACTGAAATCTGTCAAGTGTCTTGAATTATATAGAATCACAGATGGAGACATACATTTCTAAAAGTATTCTCATGAATGTGTTGACTCGAGGAATTATTGAAGTTAAAGCTATAACTTCATTTCGCGGACATTCACATTCATTGGAAAGATCGATCAGTCCGTATGGGGTGTGCTATATGCAACACCATCTAGGAGTGATCGATTTTTCAAATCCCTAAAAAAAATATGCCAAGAGCGATCGATTGTATTAAATCCCAAAGCCTATAAATCACTGAGAATTGATAGTAGAAGAAGAAGAAAAAAAAGACTAATACGAAGTTAAGATTGACGTACAAGTAGAAGCCGAAGACGAAGACGAAGACAAAGTCCAAGACAATGACGAAGACGAAATTGAAGACGATGACGAAGACGAAATCGAGGTCGAAATCATAGTCAAAGACATAAATGCACTACTACATGATAATAAGGGGGAATAATATTAACAATACTGCCGTAATAGATCCTAAATGGTCAGAATACAAGGGGGAGACAAAAACAACAAATAGGTATGTCTGCTAACCAAAGATTAAAATACAACAAAATGAACCAATGGACTGAAATTCTGAAAAAAATCCCGAAGTAATAAAAATTATGTTTTTGAGATTGATGATGTAAAAATGAACGGAATCTATAATTAACGTTCAGTTATGCCCCGAAATCTATGTCAGTCTTTCCTCTCTGCAGTTCAGTAACAAGGAAGCAACTCACAAATCCGACTTATTGAGAAAAATTAGTGGACTTGTTGAAATTTTGGAAAACAAATTCACACAAAATGTCCTTCCCCGCTGAAGACTTTGACATCAACGAAGCTCTCGTCCCATGGATACGGAGAAGTTGGCTTATTTTCAGCCAATATATATTTCAAAGAAAATAAAAATGTCTGTCGTTGATAAAAGTTTAACCGAATCAAAAACGAATTAATCTGTCATGTTTCTCTAAAAATTGAGTATTCCCACTCGAAGGTCGAAAATTACTCTTCGATTTGTGGTATTCAGCAAAAAAATTCTGTCTTGTCAATAAAAGTGTAAAAAAAACCAGCATAACCACATAAAACATTTTTTACTATAACCATTTACTTTGAATAAGCCAATGAATGTTTCAAGTTACAAGTAGAACATTTTACTTAAGAAAAGTAGTAAAGTAAAGTAGAACATTAAATTTAAGTAACTGACTTTAGATTTTCGTCTAATTCTAAAAACTGTATGTACTCTATAGGTACACGCGTGTGTCTAATAGTGGTTTTATATGGGAGGTAACAGAACTACTTGACGGACATAAACCATTTTTAATACAAACCTAAAGGCCATAAATATAAGACCTCTCAAACAATTTCATTCGCCTATGTCGATTCCTTTGGACGCTATCGTGTTTTCAAAAGACAGACAGACAGACAGACAGTCAGACGGACATGGCTAAATCGATTCAGAATGTGATCCTGATTCAGAATGTATACTTTGTAGGGTCTCCGGTGAATCCTTCTTGGCGTTAGAAACGTAATGACAAAGTGAATATACATTCCTGTGGAGGGTATAATAAAACAAATCAAGTGAAAATGCATCACGCGAGTTATGAGAAAGTGAAGCTCTTCTTTTGTTAGCCCAATAAATTCAATTTCATTTACCAGCTTATAATTATTTTGATGTCAATAAAAAAAATTCGCAAGTGGAAATAACGAATAAATGAATTTTCATTGAATTGACTGACAGCGCTAACTTGTCAAAAACTGAGAAAGAGATTCACATGACAAGTGCAAATAGATGAGTTGTCAAACAAAATGTCACTTTGTCATTAGTTGACAGCGCTGGTGAAAACATCTTTTTGCAAACTCACAAAGACATTTGTCCTAATTTCATTGTCAATGAACTGACCAACGAGTTTTTGCCCAATAATTGGCATAAATAGAAATGAACTGACAGTGGTGTCGTTCAATGACAAAAACGTTCAATGTCAAACTTTGTCAATAAAATGACAAGTGGAAACAGACATTAATGTACATATAAGCGTCGGCAATGGAGTGCGAATTAAGAAAAGGAATGGAAGTTCATAATTTATATTCAACTGACTATCCAAGCCTATTTCCACAAATGCTGCCTGTTCAAATAATTAATCATGTAGGTATGTAATATATTTTTATCTAAAAGAAAATGGGGCCCGTGACGGATACTTTGGCTCAATTTTAATTTATTTCCGGTAGCGTAAGAAGTTTCAGTTTTGTGCAGCTGAGCGAGCAACGAAAACAGAACCAGAATTTACAACAGAATGAAAAAAATGTCTGTTCTGTTTCAGTTTCTATTCCTATTTCTGTTCTTTGTCACTTATGTCTTAAGCGCATTAATCGCCGTTCTTGAAAAGTCTTGACAAACTAAGCTAGTATTTATAGGATGAATTAAAATGTAGGTATAAATTAGGTTAATTAATTTAAAAATTCTCAAATCACCCCTGAAACGTTTACTTATTCAAAATATTTATGCAAACACATTTAAAAAATATATAAATATATACGCTGTTACGTACATAAATGTATTTTATATAACATCCCTGTGAGTTTTAACAATATTGCGTAGATTTCTAACCTTGGACGATAAAAATTCATTCTTTTTAGGCAACTGGCTAACGAGTATGTAAAAAAAATTACACAACTTAATGTATTTTAAATTGGCAAGTTAATTATTCAAAACAAAAAATAAGTCCACTTACCCAAAAATGTAATTACATTATGTTGGTATGTAAATTTAACGTTCTAGACAGTTGCATGTGTGTGTAATCATTTTGTTCTATGTTTGTGCATTGGAAGTTATCGAAGTTATCGGTCCAATGTGATGTTTCCTTTTTCCATGAAGATATATAGCTCACTGAAAGCTGGTATATGATTTGTATCAGCCGATAAATGGAATTTTCCAAAACTTCTTTTAAAAATCTCCTGTTTAAAATTGTTCTGCAATTGTAGCAATATTTTTGTTGTTAAGCTTGTACTCTAGACTTGGACAAGGCGAGACAATTTTCAAGTGAACCTTCGAAACTTTCTATACATCAGCTCCAGGGAATCCTTATCTACGAATAAATTTTAAATGATAATAAATAAATCATACCTATTTTTCCTTAATTGCATCTTACTTCATCATTTGTGCGCGCCAAAGGAACTCCATTGATGCAACGATGGCTTAGATAAACATCATACAATTAAGGCCATTTCTAAATTTATTGACAACCTTTATTACTGGGTAGCGGCTTTCGAATGTATAGCATTCTCCGAAATGGTTATTCAAACTCCTCTTAAAGCGTTGGAAAATGTTAAGTTATATGAGCCTACAAAAAAAATAAAAAAAGGAAAATAAACACATTTAATATTAGAACCACGCGCAAGCCAACTAAATTCGATCGGCACATAACTGATTCTCCCCGGAATTAAATGCCCTGTCTGTGAATACGTGTGGAATGTCAAAATCAATGGCGGCAATGTACATAATGTGTTGAGACTTGTGAAGAGGGTAGATGCCAATTTTCGGTTTGCCACTACATTATGCCAATAAAAATATATTCCTTACCGAGTGTGCAGCAAAATATTTGCCAGCTTATTTTATGGTCTCATCGGTTAACCGGCACTTATTTTTAGAATCATCGCATAGAGTCTCCATCTCCATTCTCGAACATGGCGCTGGCACCACCACAGTGAATACACATAAGTGTTGTGGTACCACATTAGAGTATGTTTCGTTCATTAGGCATGCTCGTTTTTCGTGCCGTAGACGAGCATGATGTCATTAACGTCTTTGAAAATGCTTTAAAATACCCTCGACTCGACTAGCCAGCCGATCTCTGTCCCTTATAGTCGTCGAGTACAAAATGTACATCAAACACATGACAAGCTCAGTCACCCAGAAGGTCATAAAAGTTACCCTCGGTATTAGTGCATTTAACATTTTGGATACGGTTTAAAATTTTTTTTTTATATTTTAACCGAGCTGTAGATGATCTCACTGGAAGTCGAAATCAGTGAAGCGTCAACTTGAAGATTTAACAACACTTCTTAAATCGTAAATCAACTCAGTCTAATGTCCTTCTTTGTATATACGTATTTAATTATGCGCAACAATGGCATACAGTAACAGTAACGTCGCATGTCTCGTCTCGACAATAATCGTCTACTTGTTATGCTCTAGCGATTTTGGGGCCACATTTGATCGTAAACACATCCAGATGCAGAGTTTCGACGGACGCATTTCATTTATTTTCGATCGTAAAATTATTGTTCAGCACCTCAACCGGACGAATGTTTACAATAGAACCAGACATTCGTTATGGAATTGGATACTTTTGGACCGATCAGCCGGATGCGAGTCTGTTTTAAATGCGATTTTTTTTTCCGGTTGCGCCTTGAGGTCAGTAATTTTTAAAATATACCAATGGTTATGACCGACTCAAATATTATTTGACCTGGTTACGCCATTGGTGTCAGCCAATGTATGCCTAAGGACAAAACCTCACAACTCAGAGAGGCACTGTGGGGACCGGCCGCGCCGGTAGAAGCCTAGCACTTCTTTTTCTTTTTGGCATGTTCTTTTCACGTAAGTTTGGGATTACTTACTTCTTTTCAATCTTGCCAGGGATAAACGCAAGTGGACGTTTAGGGCGTTAAAAACCCTCCCAAAATATCTGGTACTAAAAAATAAGGATAGTTCATTTTATAGAAAGCAATTTTGACGTTCGATTTATCAGTCAAACCTTCTTTTGCTGGAAAATATGTCAGAAATTTCGGAAATTATGTCAGGAAGTTGTGGAAAATGTGTCCTTAGCAGCGCGGGCCGGTTCCTAGGCGAGTTGCTTTGGATCCTACCACATTTGTTGCGGTACGCGTCTCGGGTGGCCACTTAGCATAGATACGTCTTTGGCACTTGATGAAGGTGGTATATGGCTTCAAGGTAGGTTGACGGATACCTACTCGATTGGCAATATTTTGGCGGTTTATTGTGATTAAATCTCCTCTGAAGTCTGAGATTTGCGCATTCGTACCTGGGCTACAACAACGAGTTTATGTTGGCAGTTCGGAAAATTTGAACATCTAATACACTGATGCAATGCGTTACGTAGATCGCAAGATGATCAATTTGGCTGACAGCTTTGTTTTTGATCGGGCTAAAGCATTGTTTCTTTATGATAGTTCGGAAAAAAACTTTTCAGATGTGCCGTCATGTAGGCTATGCTTTGCGTTTGTAGATAAAAGATATCCCTCTTGCACTTGCCTAATCTGTCATTTAAATCACCGAGTATGATTTTAACGACATACTTAGGTTATTGTTCATTTATATACTTTGTCGATGAAAGGAGCTCGTAGAAACGATTTTCGCGGCCTATTCAGAGTTCGAAGATTCCGGTGCCATTTACCCACCAAGGGCATGCTAGAGTTAGAACTGCAGTTGGCACATCTAGGAATTATTCGCCACAACTCAGCACACTGATTAGTACTGAAAAATCCACACTGACCCTAGCTCCAAATTTCTTATGTTACGAGTAGTTCAAGTAAGGTATCTGTCTTGTCATCTCGACTATTGTCAACACCGGTGCTTCAATCTAGTGAATTTATCCGCCGTACGTCCTCCTTCTGAAGGGCTCATTTTAGACTTCTGATACTCATTCAGTTAGTCAATTCCGACAGAGCATTCGCGATTGTAAATATATCAAGTCGCATCCGGGTGGACTTCTTTAATAGAGGCTACTTAAATAAACAACTCTGAATTTTTTCTTGAAAAAACGGCGAGCGCTACAAAACGATGCTAATCGATTAATTTTTGCCCAAATTGAAAGATGTGGAGGTAGGCAACATGTGATTCCAGCAAAATGTGGCTACGTTTTCACATATCTGTGCTTTGTTCCGTAGTATTTATAAAGGCGCCGCAAACAAATTTTAACATGTATAGGGAGTCGCAGTATGGAAAAGATTGGGAACCCCTGTACTAACAGATGAGGTCATCAAAGACTTGTTCCAAAAAATATTCCCACAGAATATAAGTTCGACGGTTCAAAAAAGTTGAGCATGAATTAGAAGACAGAGACCGGAAACCGGATTTGCTATATAATTGTATATTATGTATTCTAAAATGGTGACTCATAACAGCGGTTATCGCAAATAGTTTGTGACACAAAATATCGCCCCAAAATTCATGTGAAACGGCGATAAACTAGAATTGGAAAATTCACCTATCCATTTCAGGACCAACCAAGGAATGTAATTATTTTAGTATTTCTTGACTTCAAACGAGTTTTCGAAACTATTGATAGGACAATATTAATAAAAAAAATGCTTAATTGGTTTAAGAGATATTTAACAGAGAGGAGGCAAATAGTAGAGTTCAATAGCGAGGCTTGAAAATATGCAAAACCAAGCCATGAGATTCATTTTGAGGTGCAGTAGATTCACACCAATTCGCTGGATGCTGCAGACCCTAAAGTGGATGAATATAAGGCAGAGGATGGACGTAAATTTATTAGTTTTTGTCTTCAAATTGAAAAACCGGATCACTCCCCAATACTTGTCAGGATCGGTTGCATTGGTTTCGGAGAATCAGCATTATTACCTGTGAAATGCGAATTTACGGATCGGTTTTGCGACCAGGGCAGCGACGCAAAATAGTATGGAATAGTACAGTGTTCAAAGGATTTCAAAAATTCAACCAACTTTCGCGCGAAATAAAAGCTGAAACGTCTTTAAACCGATTTAGAACCAGTTGTATGCAGCCGATATATAGGTACTGAGTTCATCTTAACATTTTGAAATGTTGTTTTCCTGTTTTGTTACAGAACAAGGAAACTTTGGAACTCGCTTCCTGTAGATATAATTTCCAGAAGACTACAATTTGCAGCAATTTAAGTGCAGAACAAACACACATCTGCGAGCGTCTCGGGGCGCAAATGATAGTTATGCTTATTCTCTCCTTTCCCACGAGAAGTATTTAAAAAAAAATAAATAAAAAATAAAAGTATCTAATAATTATTTATTTTTGTGAATTATTTTTTTTTTGCTGGTATCTTTTATAGTCTAGTATTTGTTAATATTATAACTCGTTTGGATTTTATTATTTTTGCCCAAATATAAATTTAATTGAAGATATACCTAATCTATTGTGAATTTTCTTTTGTAAGCAAAAAGTAATCTTTTTTACTAATAAAGAATCAATCGATCTCGTAATATCCCGCGTGTGATGTTTTACTTAAACATTTCCTTCCTCAACCCAAAAAAAAAAAACAATTCTACTGAAGACATTTCGTTTTGAAAATGGGTTTTTAAAAAAAACCCAAGAAATTATTTATATTTTGTACCACTCAGATATTTAATAGATTTGTCGATGAAGAATATTTATAACTGAAAGGAAATTTGATAGATATTCACATTTTTGAAAACCCAGTAAAACTATTCACAATGGAAATTAAATCTGCATTTAATTCACGTTTTATCAAACTATTTTTGTAATTGATAACAATAATACCGATTCAATAATTTTGTTGATATTTGTCAACTATCGTATTAATATTACACATTTGACAATCGTAATAGGGGACTACACTGTTTACTTTTTTCTGCTACTACTTCACTTTAAAAAGAAAAAAAATCGAAAAGTGTATCTACCAACGAATTTCACAATATGTTGAAATAATTTCCAGAAAATTTGGAAATAAATGACTACAGTCAAAAAGAATAATGTCACCTAAAGTGTCAAAAATATCAAAGGAATAACTTAACAGAATAACATTTGCAATAAGGATAAACCAGGATAGAAGATTGCTCCTAATTTTTTTTAATAAATTACACTAAACTAAGCCAGATTATTTTTTTTAATATTAAACAACTTTCCACATTAAACGACCCAAGAATTTAAATATAGTATGAAGTTTGTTAACGATAAATAAAAATAATTAAAACGAATAATAGAAGAAACTGTTTCAGTTACATATTTCGAAAATGTAACAAAAAGTATAGCTTTCACGAAAATTAACAAAAAAAAGCTCAAAGTCAAAAGGACATTTTTAAATATTATTTCAAAGGAACAAAATTTATTCCAAAACCTCTATCAAAAATTTCAACCATTATTCACTTAAACGGTTTTAATCGACTTTTCACCAACTTCAGTAGTAATTATTGCATTATATAATAGCTGTTTCAGGCTATATTACAAAAAAAGAAAATAAAGCAAAAATAATTACAAAAGCACTCACATTTTTATTATAACACAAAATTGTTTTTTTTTTATTCACTTAATTAAGAATAAATATTTTTCAAACTGATTTAAATTTTGCAGAGCAGATTCCCATCTGCCCTGTCGGAGTGCTCAATATGAACTAAAAAAAGAGTTGGAAATTTTAAATAATACAGATGAAGTAAAGGAAACCAGAATCAGTAGTAGATACACGCCCACCACAACATTAAGCAAAAATGAGAGACACACAAATAAACTATGTGATACTGTTCTGTTCAGATCAGGTCCTCATCCACAGCTTCACCGATCTCATACACACACAAAGATATTTCTCTGACACCGAGCGTAGTCGCAGACTCACAGTCACAGGCACATCCGAGTATAGTAAGATAAACCAGTAAAGAATGTAAGTACATATCTTCCATTTGCATTGTAGTCGTGCAGACGAAGAACACTCCCATTTGTTGCATTGGTATTGAAATATGAAATCACTGCCGGCCGGACTCTGTGAAAACAGATTCCTAGTCCTACCCTATTTTCACTCCGGTGACCGGTATAAAATAGAATAAAATGAAATACACATTTTCGTTGATAGATTTCTTGGGGATGTAATATATGTTCTGGCGTATTTTTTTACATGCAAAATCAAAAGTTACTATATGCGTATTTTGTTGGGAAGTGAGTATAACAAAACCAAAAGTGCGTATAACAGTTTTGCATGTAAAAGTAAAAGTGAGCTAGCTATAGATTCCCAAAAAAATACGCCTTTCGTAGGGTGGAGGTGGAGGGTATTAGTATAGATAAGACAAGTTCAGAATGAGCGGCTTTGCTAAGCGGTATAATCTTTTAAGGGAAGATTCCTGAAGTTCCACCGAATAAAAAATTTTATGGCAGGGGGGGGGGGGGGGGGTGACCTCTAATTTGGAGGTGTTACGACTTAAAATGCTATAACTTCTTAACTATTATAGGTACAAAAATAATGTAGATGATCTCACTGGGAATCAAAATCAGTGAAGCGTCAACTTGAAGATTTAACAACACTTCTTAAATCGTAAATCAACTCAGGCTAATGTCCTTCTTTGTATATACGTATTTAGTTCTGCGCAACAATGGCATACAGTAACAGTAACGTCGCATGTCTCGTCTCGACAATAATCGTCTCTTGATTATGCTCTAGCGATTTTGGGGCCACATTTGATCGTAAACACATCCAGATGCAGAGTTTCGACAGACGCATTTCAATTATTTTTGATCGTAAAATTATTGTTCAGCACCTCAACCGGACGAATGTTTACAATAGAACCAGACATTCGTTATGGAATTGGATACTTTTGGACCAATCAGCCGGATGCGAGTCTGTTTTAAATGCGCAGTTTCGTTCGGGGCGATATTTTGTGTCACTATTTGCGATAGCCGCTGTTATGAGTCACCATATTAGAATACATAATATAAAATTATATAGCAAATCCGGTTTCCGGTCTCTGTCTTCTAATTCATACTCAACTTTTTTGAACCGTCGAACTTATATTCTGTGAGAATATTTTTTTGAACAAGTCTTTGATGACCTCATCTGTTAGTCCAGGGGTTCCCAATCTTTTCCATACTAAGACTCCCTATACATGTTAAAATATGTATGCGACGCCTTTCTAAACACAACGGAACAAAGCGCAGATAGGTATGTGAAAACGTAGCCACGTTTTGATGGAATCACATGTTGTCTACCTCCATATCTTTCAATTTGGGCAAAAATTAATCGATTAGCATCGTTCTGTAGCTCTCGCCGTTTTTTAAGAAAAAATTCAGAGTAATGACGCCGCAGCCGCGCCGGTCTAAATTCCGCACCAAACATCTTTTTATGGATGCATTTCTTGTTTTGACATTTCTTTTTCAAGCTAAATAGGTCGATTTATGTAGGCAAGGTAGATACGTATTATTAGTTTTAGTACTTGGTAATATAGTGCGCTCAAAACATCGCAAATAACACTTGAATGCAATTATTAATTTCGTAACAAACCTTCTTTGTTTACGATTGCTACAGACGCAAACAAAAAGGAAAACGAAATGTTTTTGTGTCATTGGCGAATGTCTTTTGCGTGGTATATTCCTATTAATTTACCCCGCATGTCTTCAAGTTGGTAAAGGCAGTTTTCAACCCTCTTCTTCACTCTGCACTTAAGGAACTTGTGCATTAATTTTGAATTTTTGTTTTGGGCAAATGAGCTATGCTCGAAATTCCGCCTAAAAACTTCCTGACCTTCTGAAAATGTAATATCTTTTGCTCGAAGATTGTAATTTATTGAGCCTTTCGCATGGGCACTTTCAAGATTTTGTTTTATTCGGTTTTTAATTAAGTTCATCTTATTTGGTTTAGGTATAGTTTTTACATCAGACTCAGCAAGACAATTTAACATATCAAGTATTTTATACTCCGAACCATTTCTTATCATATTTTCGCCGAACATGGCGAAATAAGGGGAACAGTTTATAGCTGAATGATAGTCACTTCGAAGTATAGATGCGATTAGCGATACATGCTTATCCCATTCAGTATGCTCGTTTTTGATTAGAACCCTAAGCTTGGCTAAAATTTCCCTATTTGCCCTTTCAGAAGCATTGGCCTGTGGGCTATATCGTCCGGTTCTTATATGTTTAATGCCATACATACTGAGTAATTTAGCGAATTCTTTTGAAATAAATTGCTTCCCATTGTCACTATGTATGAACTGAGGTGTGCCAAATAAATGAAAAATGTCTGATTCTAAGTAACTCACAACACTAATTGATGTGGCTTTCTTCATAGCATTTTCAACGTATGCCTTGATTTGTTTTGCCATACCTGCTTTTCGCGACATTAATTGTCAGTTTTGCATCACTTAAACATTAACCACTACTTTTAACAAATCCAGATGCTCATCATAGTTAGCCGAACACACAAGTAGATCGTCCAAATATATGAAAACATTCTCACGGATGCGTGAAGGAATCACACGATCCATGAGACGGCTCATTCTTTGTGCGGCGTTGCATAGCCCGAAAGGCATAACTGTAAAATGATACAGTGGCCTTCCTGGCACAGCAAATGCCGTTTTTTCTTTAGATGCCATTTCAAGCGGGATTTGCCAAAATGCATCTTTTAGGTCAATCCCAGTTATGAAATGCGTATCCTTCAATCTACTTAACAATCCACCTATGTGTGGCAACGGATAAGCATCCTTCTTTGTAACACTGTTTAGTTTGCGAGAATCTAAGCACAGTCGGACTTTTCCAGGTTTCCGTACGAGGACTATCGGTGAGCACCACGGACTGTTGCTTTCCTCAATAACGCTAAGTGAAAGCATCTTATCTAATTCAGAGTAAGCCTCTGCGCTAAGATTATTGCTTTGGGCCGGAACTAAGATCTCGTTTCCATTTTCAGCATTAGATATTGCTACCGCTAGGATTTGGAATGGGAACAGAATTGTGAGCTGAAATACTAATAGGCACGGAAGAAGAAGATCCAGCTTCAGGAATAGGAACCGGATTATTTTGCTCCATATTGGGTTTCAGAAATATTATTCCTATTAGCAGTAGGAAGCTGCTGTATATGAACTTGTCTGGATCTGGTACTGCTGAATGATCTAATGGGTTTATCGGGCGTTCTTTGTATTCGCGGTCTAGCCGCCAAAGGTGTATCTCTTTCTAAAGAATAGTTTAATTGAGATAAGGAACTAGATCTTTCAAATGTAGTGCTTTGAATAGGTCTTAAATTTTTCGATTTCCCACGGCTGGTTCTAAGAGATCTATCCATACTCTATATAACTGTCTTATAATGTCTAAATGTATTTTTTTTTAACGTCTATTAAGTTTAAATTCTTTGATCTATCTCATAACATGTCTGGGGGCTGGTGTGAACTAGGCTGAATTCTATCCTTAAATTAGATTTATATAAACGGACGGACTTATTAACGAAATGTTGATTGATTGCATAAATTATAGTATGAAGTGCAACATCGCATATACGAGTATATGAATGGACTAACTTCAATATATTGATCTTAAGTAGCAACTGCAAAATCGATCTGACAACGATCAATCGATCTTCTTGTTGCGTATCTAGGGAATTGTAGTTTTAGATATTTTTAAATGTTGCTAACATAGCATTCTACTTGGCATGCTTGCGGCAAGGCACGGACTAACTCGGTGGATGTGGGTGAGTTCCCAAATGTAGATAACATCAATCGCAACTCCAAGAAAACTAATCATGCCAAGATTTTTCTTGAACTAGGAATTCCTAGCACACTCAAACCGGTCGGACAATTATGCAATCGGACAATCTGCCTTTGTGGTATGGCAGATGTTTTGGCCATACCGGGTACACTTTACCCTCCCTTATCACTGCAAGTGAGTCACCTTCGGCAACTAAAGTAACCTGAGTTTAAATAGCTGCCTCTTATTTAACTACCTAGGTTTGTCTAACGAAAGTTATAGGACATCAAATAGCTTCCAGCCCCCATGCAAATAAAATTAAACCTTCATTTTACATATACGTACTAAACAGATTTATTAAACCAAAAATAGGAATTCATTAAAGGTAATGTAAAGATTTTTAGTTAAGATTCATATGGTAAGTATTATGATCATCATATGTGTGTTCTCTCTATTATAAAAAGTCTCTTGTAATCAACTCAATAAGCAAAGCAAAATAGGAAATTATTTATCAAAACAAAAACAAAATTATTAATTATTTATATAGAGACTTCATGAAACAAAATATTAGCCAATTTTTAGGTAGGTATTCTTTCAAATTTAGTTTAAATATACCATAGATATAGCTATTCTATTATTATATTCAATTTACTTTCGTTGTTATGTTATGTTTCGTATCTTTTAATTCATCAGCGTTTGCATCTTTGTATTCGTGCAGTCTTAGAATTAGGTAACAAAAAAAAATGACTTACGTTTTAGGATCCGTTAATGGATATTAAAATTTGTGTATTAAGTGTATACGTGTAGCTGTGTGTGTTTGTTTGTATGTGTAGAGTGATATACTCCAATTTGCGACGATTTAACTTAACGATGAAGCATTGTGCGCACAATCCTCCTTTGGTATGCATGTAAACGAAGAAATTTTAGTTGATATGTTGATATAAGTCTTCCTTTTTTTTTACCTATGACATGCAAAACCTTTTTTTTTTTTTGTTATCTTTCCAATTAAGTGGCTAATATTTCATTTAAAATTAAATTAATGAATGAATCTACTCAAAGAAATAATCAATTATCATACTTAAAACTACCTTAATCTATAAAGATCAACATGCACATGCACATATGATACCTTCATTGGCATATAAATTGTGTAAATATTTTTTTTTCTCTTAAGAGAACATAATACTACCAGTCTAAGCTCTTCTCAGCAGATAAGTTTATCCTCGGCCAATATCAGCTAGCTTCTGTTGTCTTTGGCTAAACTGCGACAGCCGATACCGCTGCCTGTACAAAGTCACAAAGTTGCTGGGGCTTAATCAGTTTCATGCAACATGTACTGTCACTGGATTAATCGTTCAGCAGGCAGAGGCAGGTGGATTTACGGTACAAAATATGTTGCTGATGGACGTGGTATCGTTTAGGTGAGGGAGGCTTGGCGTGGAGACTTTTACGGTTGGCAAAATATGTGTGCTGATTAGGTGTTGATTGTGCGGCTGCTTTCGTGAGCGATGCTAAGAGCGACACTAGCAGGTATTGTGAATTAGCTGGTGCACGCTGATCACACTCTTCCTTAGCAATTAATGCTCTTGATGATGACGTAAGTTGCTTAATCAAATACACACCGTGACATTTGTGGAACAATTTTACTTTACGTTCGTGGACAGTGGGGAGTCCTCAGTTTTTTTACGGTCAGTTCCCAATGAATGATGTGGAGACTGATAAGTAGAATTAAAATAATCTACCGATCAAAACTCCACGCGATTGATTGGCAATACCTAACTAAAGAATCACAGTGTGAGGTTAAGCCAGAGAAAAAAATTTAGAGGGACTTACCAATATGATCTTAATGATCATACGTTGATTTTTGCTAAGCAGAATTAATATTTTAGTTTTTATTATTGATAAAATCAAGTCACTTTCTTTGTTTTATTTTATAAGTTAAGTTTTTTTGTGCGACGTTGCATAGCCCGAAAGGCATAACTGTAAAATGATACAGTGGCCTTCCTGGCACAGCAAATGCCGTTTTTTCTTTAGATGCCATTTCAAGCGGGATTTGCCAAAATGCATCTTTTAGGTCAATCCCAGTTATGAAATGCGTATCCTTCAATCTACTCAACAATCCACCTATGTGTGGCAACGGATAAGCATCCTTCTTTGTAACACTGTTTAGTTTGCGAGAATCTAAGCACAGTCGGACTTTTCCAGGTTTCCGTACGAGGACTATCGGTGAGCACCACGGACTGTTGCTTTCCTCAATAACGCTAAGTGAAAGCATCTTATCTAATTCAGAGTAAGCCTCTGCGCTAAGATTATTGCTTTGGGCCGGAACTAAGATCTCGTTTCCATTTTCAGCATTAGATATTGCTACCGCTAGGATTTGGAATGGGAACAGAATTGTGAGCTGAAATACTAATAGGCACGGAAGAAGAAGATCCAGCTTCAGGAATAGGAACCGGATTATTTTGCTCCATATTGGGTTTCAGAAATATTATTCCTATTAGCAGTAGGAAGCTGCTGTATATGAACTTGTCTGGATCTGGTACTGCTGAATGATCTAATGGGTTTATCGGGCGTTCTTTGTATTCGCGGTCTAGCCGCCAAAGGTGTATCTCTTTCTAAAGAATAGTTTAATTGAGATAAGGAACTAGATCTTTCAAATGTAGTGCTTTGAATAGGTCTTAAATTTTTCGATTTCCCACGGCTGGTTCTAAGAGATCTATCCATACTCTATATAACTGTCTTATAATGTCTAAATGTATTTTTTTTTAACGTCTATTAAGTTTAAATTCTTTGATCTATCTCATAACATGTCTGGGGGCTGGTGTGAACTAGGCTGAATTCTATCCTTAAATTAGATTTATATAAACGGACGGACTTATTAACGAAACGTTGATTGATTGCATAAATTATAGTATGAAGTGCAACATCGCATATACGAGTATATGAATGGACTAACTTCAATATATTGATCTTAAGTAGCAACTGCAAAATCGATCTGACAACGATCAATCGATCTTCTTGTTGCGTATCTAGGGAATTGTAGTTTTAGATATTTTTAAATGTTGCTAACATAGCATTCTACTTGGCATGCTTGCGGCAAGGCACGGACTAACTCGCCGGATGTGGGTGAGTTCCCAAATGTAGATAACATCAATCGCAACTCCAAGAAAACTAATCATGCCAAGATTTTTCTTGAACTAGGAATTCCTAGCACACTCAAACCGGACGGACAATTATGCAATCGGACAACATCCTCGCCTTTGTGGTATGGCAGATGTTTTGGCCATACCGGGTACACTTTACCCTCCCTTATCACTGCAAGTGAGTCACCTTCGGCAACTAAAGTAACCTGAGTTTAAATAGCTGCCTCTTATTTAACTACCTAGGTTTGTCTAACGAAAGTTATAGGACATCAAATAGCTTCCAGCCCCCATGCAAATAAAATTAAACCTTCATTTTACATATACGTACTAAACAGATTTATTAAACCAAAAATAGGAATTCATTAAAGGTAATGTAAAGATTTTTAGTTAAGATTCATATGGTAAGTATTATGATCATCATATGTGTGTTCTCTCTATTATAAAAAGTCTCTTGTAATCAACTCAATAAGCAAAGCAAAATAGGAAATTATTTATCAAAACAAAAACAAAATTATTAATTATTTATATAGAGACTTCATGAAACAAAATATTAGCCAATTTTTAGGTAGGTATTCTTTCAAATTTAGTTTAAATATACCATAGATATAGCTATTCTATTATTATATTCAATTTACTTTCGTTGTTATGTTATGTTTCGTATCTTTTAATTCATCAGCGTTTGCATCTTTGTATTCGTGCAGTCTTAGAATTAGGTAACAAAAAAAAATTACTTACGTTTTAGGATCCGTTAATGGATATTAAAATTTGTGTATTAAGTGTATACGTGTAGCTGTGTGTGTTTGTTTGTATGTGTAGAGTGATATACTCCAATTTGCGACGATTTAACTTAACGATGAAGCATTGTGCGCACAATCCTCCTTTGGTATGCATGTAAACGAAGAAATTTTAGTTGATATGTTGATATAAGTCTTCCTTTTTTTTTACCTATGACATGCAAAACCTTTTTTTTTTTTTTTTGTTATCTTTCCAATTAAGTGGCTAATATTTCATTTAAAATTAAATTAATGAATGAATCTACTCAAAGAAATAATCAATTATCATACTTAAAACTACCTTAATCTATAAAGATCAACATGCACATGCACATATGATACCTTCATTGGCATATAAATTGTGTATTTTTTTTTTCTCTTACGAGAACATAATACTACCAGTCTAAGCTCTTCTCAGCAGATAAGTTTATCCTCGGCCAATATCAGCTAGCTTCTGTTGTCTTTGGCTAAACTGCGACAGCCGATACCGCTGCCTGTACAAAGTCACAAAGTTGCTGGGGCTTAATCAGTTTCATGCAACATGTGCTGTCACTGGATTAATCGTTCAGCAGGCAGAGGCAGGTGGATTTACGGTACAAAATATGTTGCTGATGGACGTGGTATCGTTTAGGTGAGGGAGGCTTGGCGTGGAGACTTTTACGGTTGGCAAAATATGTGTGCTGATTAGGTGTTGATTGTGCGGCTGCTTTCGTGAGCGATGCTAAGAGCGACACTAGCAGGTATTGTGAATTAGCCGGTGCACGCTGATCACACTCTTCCTTAGCAATTAATGCTCTTGATGATGACGTAAGTTGCTTAATCAAATACACACCGTTACATTTGTGGAACAATTTTACTTTACGTTCGTGGACAGTGGGGAGTCCTCAGTTTTTTTACGGTCAGTTCCCAATGAATGATGTGGAGACTGATAAGTAGAATTAAAATAATCTACCGATCAAAACTCCACGCGATTGATTGGCAATACCTAACTAAAGAATCACAGTGTGAGGTTAAGCCAGAGAAAAAAATTTAGAGGGACTTACCAATATGATCTTAATGATCATACGTTGATTTTTGCTAAGCAGAATTAATATTTTAGTTTTTATTATTGATAAAATCAAGTCACTTTCTTTGTTTTATTTTATAAGTTAAGTTTTTGAAACTTTAAAAAAGATAATGTTGATATTTCACTTTCACTGGACTCTTGTGGAATTTATCGGAACTTGTCGATCTATCACCTTCGATTGTCACAAAATGAAAGAAAGTTAGCACAGGGGGATTTTGGCTGGCAACCACGCTTTCTCTAACTCCTTTTTATTTCCTTTCTTGTTTTGACATTTCTTTTTCAAGCTAAATAGGTCGATTTATGTAGGCAAGGGAGATACGTATTATTAGTCTTAGTACTTGGTAATATAGTGCGCTCAAAACATCGCAAATAACACTTGAATGCAATTATTAATTTCGTAACAAACCTTCTTTGTTTACGATTGCTACAGACGCAAACAAAAAGGAAAACGAAATGTTTTTGTGTCATTGGCGAATGTCTTTTGCGTGGTATATTCCTATTAATTTACCCCGCATATCTTCAAGTTGGTAAAGGCAGTTTCCAACCCTCTTCTTCACTCTGCATTTAAGGAACTTGTGCATTAATTTTGAATTTTTGTTTTGGGCAAATGCTCGAAATTCCGCCTAAAAACTTCCTGACCTTCTGAAAATGTAATATCTTTTGCTCGAAGATTGTAATACCTTGAGCCTTTCGCATGGGCACTTTCAAGATTTTGTTTTATTCGGGTTTTAATTAAGTTCATCTTATCTGGTTTAGGTATAGTTTTTACATCAGACTCAGCAAGACAATTTAACATATCAAGTATTTTATACTCCGAACCATTTCTTATCATATTTTCGCCGAACATGGCGAAATAAGGGGAACAGTTTATAGCTGAATGATAGTCACTTCGCAGTATAGATGCGATTAGCGATACATGCTTATCCCATTCAGTATGCTCGTTTTTGATTAGAACCCTAAGCTTGGCTAAAATTTCCCTATTTGCCCTTTCAGAAGCATTGGCCTGTGGGCTATATCGTCCTGTTCTTATATGTTTAATGCCATACATACTGAGTAATTTAGCGAATTCTTTTGAAATAAATTGCTTCCCATTGTCACTATGTATGAACTGAGGTGTGCCAAATAAATGAAAAATGTCTGATTCTAAGTAACTCACAACACTAATTGATGTGGCTTTCTTCATAGGTTGCAGAAAAACGAAATTAGTTAAATGGTCAACAGCAATAAAGATCATAGAGTTTCCTTGTTTGGTCCGAGGATTTTGGCCAAGAAAGTCTATGTACAAACGCTGCATAGGCCTTTCTGACACGAACTGATTACCCATCTTAGGACGAAGGGTGGAGTTAGGTGGCTTTATACATTTGCACACATCGCATTTGTCAACGTATGCCTTGATTTGTTTTGCCATACCTGGCCAGAAATATTTTTGTTTTATTCGAAACAGAGTCTTAGCGAAGCCTCCGTGACAACCTGCATCGTTATGTGCGCTTTCAATTACCTCATTTGTTAGTACGTTACGTTTGTTAAAGCATTCTTGAGCTTCTGAAATGCAACAGTCGCATCACTAGTAAGAACGAAGGTTTTCGACTTTCGAAGGCAATTCGTCAATGGAGTGGCTAGATCGGAAAAGTTTGGAATAAACTGACGATACCACCCAGTCATTCCTATAAATCTTCGTATCTGTCTTACAGTTTTTGGCAATGGGATTTGAGTTATTGCTTCAACCTTGGAAGGATCAGTCTTTAAGCAACCTTGACCAACAATGTAGCCAAGGTACTTTATTTCCTTCTGACAAAATTTGATTTTCGCGACATTAATTGTCAGATTTGCATCACTTAAACATTAACCACTACTTTTAACAAATTGTAGGAAAACCTCCTTGAATTATGTATACATATATTTTTTTTGTTCATGTTACAATATTAAAAAAAAATTTTCCACACCCCTGCCAATACTATACAAATATAATTATTACAAACACAAAACCCAGTATTGTGCATTTGTCATACCTCAAACCTAGACTCATACTCAAAAAACCATATATTTGGAGGTGTGGCTTAGATAGGAGAATACGCGAGTCTTATACCAAGAGCAGCGAGAGACCCAAAATCGTTGTTGTACTTGCAATTGTAAGCATTACATAGCCAGCTATAGAAAACGCGAGATGAAAATCATACCACCATCCTGGTACATAATGTTAATCGGTTCTTTAAAATACGGTTTTAAAGACCTAGGGTATGGTGGCGTGATACCCAGCAAAGCCACATTTACCGAATTGCGAGCTGACATGCAAATCCAAGAAGGAATTGAGAGTCAGTCTGGTTTTGGTGGCGGCCTAGAAAGGCATCGGCGTCGGGTTCGGAAAACTTATTCGCGAGAACAAAAAGTCAGTACCCTAGTAAAGTCCACGTACAGTCGCGGTCATTAAAGTTTTGGTAGCACGTGCAAAAATAAAGCCTACCGAAAAGTCCAAATATTGGATTCTAAACTAAAAAAAAACAAAAAAATTATAACTTGCCCAAAAGAACAAGTGTATCACCGACCAATAAGTGATAGTATAATATCAATAAAGTGATATCAAAGTGATATATACCTGCCACACAGACTACAATAAGAAATCACCATCTTACGTTTATCACGACAAAATCCCTGCAAGACCTGAACAGTGACGGAATATCCCATGAGATAAACCCGAAAACAAAAAAAAAAAAGAACTCGATAATCAAGCCGTAGAAATCGCCACGCCATCACCCATCATCAATGCTCATCAAAATAATTGCATGATTGATAAGAGCAAATCCGACATATCCCTGCTCCATGTCCTGAGTCAAAATTCCACCACGCCGAATACTTAGATGATCTCGCATGTCACATCCCTAGAAGCAGCTTCGAGCAAAAAAATCGAAAAAAAAAAGAAAAAAAAGAAAAAAAAACAAGTGTTCGCTCCTACAAAAATTCGTCCAGTCGTCTACTTATGATCGATTTGCTACGGTACTCGTATACCCACCGACCATATTTATATTAAAAATTGACGGCTGATAAAGAACAAAAAAAAATCGTCAAAGATCTGCGCATGCACCTGACTCCAGCACCCAGGAGAGCACCTGATCAAACCATTTAATCGGATACGTTATTCACCACCAAGAACTGTCGCCTTCTGAATTGTAGGTAAATGGAGTTATCTCCGGAGAGAATATTTCACCACGCAGGAGAACAACATTCGTCCCTCGCAACATAGAAGTTATCATCATCAGTGCATACGATCTGCAACATCTTTATGCCCACCTCCTCAACTTGTATATACAAAAACTAATTAACAGCAACATATCTCATACATTTTTTTTGAATTTGCAAGCATAATCTTTATAAATAGATATATGTATATATAGAAATAGTGTGAATTAGTGCAAGTTTTATTTGAATTTTTTTTTGTGATCCGTCAAACTGAAATGCAATTTAAAAAAAAAATTTGTTCCACAGAAAAAAAGGTAACAATAGAAATACCAACAGAAAGGGACCCAAAGGATGCTGTGCACAGAATCAACCGGGATCTCCAGTTTATTTGTCTTCGATTTGTAAATACGTTGGGTAACGTATTTATTACATTTTTATTTGAACGGATACATATATATATAGGTAACGACTTAATAGATATTGATATTGACATTGATTGACCTAAAGTTACTTGCGTTTTTTTTTATTATTTACTTTTTTTTTATTTTTATATGCTTGCTTGCAAAAATGTTGAACTAAGAATTGAGAAAAAAAATATTAATGTTTGAGATTGTTGTGGTTGCTCGAATTACGAATTATAGCATTGGAGGTTTTTGCTAATTTCATTTATCTGATTACTCCAAACAAAGTTTACTCACTCTAGTTTCTTTGTTAGAGTTATTTTGTTCTTTCGTTTTGTTTAAGATAGATACCTTATCATTTAATAAAATAACTAGGTACATAAGCTGTTGAATTGATTTACTAAATTATAAGGAAATTGAGATACAGGAATATATTTTTATTTTGATATTTTTTTTATTTTAGATACTTTACTTTAAACCTAATTGATAATTTAATTTTCTTTGGAGGCCTAGTTTTATTTACTTTTTTTATTTTTAGTTATTAGTTTTAAATAGTTAGTAATTAGCCTACTCGTTCTAATAAAATTTGTTATGCTTTATACAATTTACCTAAGTGCATTTCACCATTTACTGGCTCGATGATTTCGGTGGGTTTCGCATTGAATTAGATTTTTGGGAAGTTTGTTGTTATGAAGGGTTTATCCCACGTGAAGTTTTTCGCTTTCAGATAACCAGCATGGATATCATGCATTACTAAGTTTTTTTATTATTTTGGATGTGACGTGACTAGAGGTGACCTACAGTAAGTACCTATAGTTAGAGGGGTCGCTGACCTCTCTTTCCGATTTAGGGGTTACTATACAGAGATTTGAGTAACAGTAGTAACAATGGTGTATCGCTGTCAGAAGTTGATCTTCTTTGCAGCATACTTCGGGAGGGGTAAGAACATACTCAGGAGGCACTACCATCTATGCTCTCCATCGTAAAACACTGCGAAGATAATTGAACGACATCGGGACATACCAACAATATTTCTTTTTAGTTCGGATAACATCTCCAACATTTTTTATTCGTTATTTGATTAAGGCCTGAAATAACGTAACACCGTCCATTTCCTAGTAGCGAGATCCCCCCCAATCCGACGAGCTATAGCCAGGATTATGCTAGCAGGCCTACCGCTGCATAGGAATTGGACACCCCTTTCATATCTCTGCCCGGATGGACTGATTGTCCTGTAACCTTCGGTTCTAAGGGTATATTTAGATGTGAAAGGGTTCAATGGGGTTGACTAGACGAAGGAGGTTCTTTTGGTTTGACTGTAAAATGCTATTTAGGTTTTTTTTATGCTCGCGGTTCATAACGGTCCGTTTTAGATGCAGGGACTATCTCAAATTTAACCTTTATCCTTTCTTCCCTACTATCACCAGGGATATTGTCATCTATTCCCTTACCCCAGATGAAATGAAATTTCGTTACAGGTGGCGCCCAACGTGGGGCCCGATTAGTTCAATTATTTTTGCTTTTTGACGAAGCAACATACGCTTTGATTCACTCATATATTTTTCATATCGGTAATTTGATTTTTATTTTTCTCGGGAATAACATCAGAATCTTTAGTCTCATGATCGTTGTCCGGTAAGTTAGGACTCTGTTTCCATACTCACGTCTGTTGCCACGATCATGGGTAGTGATATTCGTTTCCAAAGTTTCTTTTGTCATGTATCTGGGACCGGAAGCTGAGTACTTTATTGTACATAGATTCGTCTGCTGCCTATGGTGCATCATTCAGAAAGTTTATTAGACATTCGGATTTAGGTGGATTGGATCGTAGGAATTTCTGTCCGGTAGATCGGTTTTAATTACCTGAACTATGACTGTTTGCGGAATATTCCTACACCTGTGTATCTAAACTCCCATTTAGGTAACGTCTTTAAAAAAAAAATGGGAACAATAAGAACTGTGTGCATTTTATGTTCAAAAAGTATCTTAGCTAGTTGTGAGAATTAGCTAGAAAAGTTAGACAGCGATGACCGGTAAGTTAGGCAGGAGTACCCGACTTAAGTCTGCTGCAACGTTGTCTTATTTTCTATGCGAAGCATACATACAACTATTTTAATGATTGCCATGTACGATACTTAAACATCAAACGCGTATTTATATTACATTTAATTTTGTAGTTCTGTTATTTTTAACAAAGTTACAGTTTTTTTCTCCTTGACTAATCTACTGTAGGTCACCATCCTCTAGTTCACTATACCACATCCAAAGATAATATATATTGTTAGTTTTGAAATATTTCAGCATTTGGTTTCAAAAAAGTGTTTAAAGTTTTTTTTGATAACTATTTTTGTTCTGAAGAACAATATCTATTGCAGGATTTTTATTTATTTTTTTTTAATACCCAATTCAACCATTTTAATTTTACATTTTTGGGTTTGAGGCATTATCTAAACATTAATTAGAATGTCTGGACGAGGTCGTCCCATTAAAAAGTTCTGTTCGTATAATTTACGTACTACTAATAATCAAAGTAGAAGGCAATCTTTAATCAGCAATATGTCAGTCAATGCCATGATGAAGCGCCTTGTTCAAGTGGTGCAACAGGACCTTCTGGTTCTAACCATATTGCAGGAGCTTCTGGTGTCAATGTTAGAGCAAACCCTTCAGGTACCAATGAAATTTTGCCACAAGACGTAGGAGAACTGCAAGTACCTGTAGAACAACAAGCCAATACCAGTCGCGGGAATTTGAATATTTCCAATACGGGGTCCAGCGACGGAGAACAATTCGAACAATACGTTCAAGAAATGGTCACAGCTTCTGTTGGATTACAGCGGACCGAAGATTTACGTTTTTTCCGAGAAGAGCTCGACAAACATCGAGTTGCTCTTCAACAAGAAGTTACGGCCGTAGTAAGAGAAACGCTTTTAAATATGGCACCAACACCCCCTACGCAAGGCACTATCTAATGCACCTACTCCCCATATTGAGCATGTTAGTAACAGACAACCAGAACATAGTGGTAGATCAGTGACTACGATTCCTTCACGGACCGAACATGCACGTGTCGAACCAGTTGTTCACCCAGTGAACATGGCACGTAGCTCAAACGTCGATAATTTTCTGTCGCAATTGGGCAATTTAAACCTGACAGGAGGTTAATATGCATTCCCCCTCCTCATCAAATGCATCAGGGAGATTTCCCAACTATCATAAATACAATTTGACAACAAGAAGATGTCTGTCGATGATTTCTTGTTCCGCCTGGAAAGAGTAAAAGAGAGTTATAATGTCAGTAGGAATAGCGTGGGTTTTTCGTGGGAACTTTTTGTGCGACAAGGATAGCATGTGTCAAGATAAGGTCAGCATGATTTATGGGGGATGTTGTTAGAATTTTCTTATCAGCTTAATGGTCGCGTGTCGTTGTTGTCGAAGATGATTATTGTATATAAATAATTTTGGTTGAGGTTGCTTCGGAATGTGAAAAAAAAAGTCATATTCCCCCATACGGATTCGAACCCGAGAAACTGGAACCAGCAGCAGATAAGTCATCCACTAAGCCACCGCGAGTTAATGAAGATTGGTTTCTAATATGTGAATAAAACCGCATTCTTGTCGTTGTTGTCGAAGATGATTATTGTATATAAATAATTTTGGTTGAGGTTGCTTCGGAATGTGAAAAAAAAAGTCATATTCCCCCATACGGATTCGAACCCGAGAATCTGGAACCAGCAGCAGATAAGTCATCCACTAAGCCACCGCGAGTTAATGAAGATTGGTTTCTAATGTGTGAATAAAACCGCATTCTTTTGGGGCTTGATATGAAAGATAGAGAGAAAGAGAAATATTTTGTGTTTGTGAAGTTATCAGTTTGATAGTTTTTAATTTTAGGTGAAATGTGCATAATTTTGATTGAGATTAAGGGTCATTTTTGTTATGTGATTACGAGAAGAAATGTTTTGGTATGAAAGCTAGAAAGAAAGAAAGATCAAAAAGGCCGACCGAAGTCGAGTTAATTTCAGGAAATTTTCGGATCATGAGTGATAACCAAATACAAAACATGTCTTGATAGCAAATGGTACAATGTGCATAATTTTGATTGAGATTAAGGGTCATTTTTGTTATGTGATTACGAGAAGAAATGTTTTGGTATGAAAGCTAGAAAGAAAGAAAGATCAAAAAGGCCGACCGAAGTCGAGTTAATTTCAGGAAATTTTGAAAAAATTCGCAAAAATATCCTCTAAATATTTTAGGTGATAAGCAGTCGCAAAATGTAGAATTGGGGGTGGGGGCAGTTTCAGGAGTATAAAAGCAGGCTATTGAGTAGACATGAAATTAGTTTACAATTTTGCTTTTGAAAGTAGAAAAGTTTAGTACATACATATTATTAAAAAAAATGTCGTTTATGAGGAAGTTGAATTCAATTGGTACAAAATACCAAAACAATAAGCCTATTAAAAGTCTCAAACTGCTGAACCTTAAGCAGAAGTATAAAATTGCTAAGGCGACGAAATGTGACTCGCAGTTTGGGGAACAAATAATGGTGGAACTGGAGGACTGTATCACTTATCTACCAAAACGGTTTGTGGAGAAGCTGACTGAAGATGAACTAGCTGAGATGACCGACTGCTCGATGGAGGTGGTGGAACCGCTAGGGCCATCATTTGCTATTGCTTTTTATGATAAAGACCATGAAGAAGATGATAATGAAGAGGTACAAGAATATGATTTCCTGCAATCGCAGAAGAATGTATTTCTGCAATCGCAGAAGAATGTATTTTATGGGAATAAATAAATTAATAATATAAAAAATATGCTTTTTATTCTCTCTATTCTACTTGCTGTTAATACAAAATTGGTTGTTTTTCCCACTGAAATTGTATGCTGTTCTACAACACTTTTCTCTCTTCTCTTTTGAAATGTTTAGCGATTTGAAGTTTTGAACGATTTGGAGACGCGAGTTAACCGATTTGCTCTAAAAGGTCGTAAAATTGATTTTAAAATCAGACCTATACCCGATAACGAAGAACCAACTTCATGGATCAAGATGGCTATAAATGGTATGCTTAAACATATTGTAACAGGTCTTAACCCCACCGATAAAGTAGGAATTACTTTTTGTGGTAAGGGTTTTACTGCTGAACGAGGAAATGGATGGATTAGCTTTCGAAATTGCTCAGAGTTGAAGTTTAGTGATGTGTGGGAAATGATAACTAAAATTTTCCAGAGCAACTCAGAAGGTATAAGTACAGACCATTTTTGCATGTCAATAACATCTGTTAAGTTGCCTTCGGGGACTGGAAACAAAAGAAAAAGTAGCAATAAGTTTAATTCCTTTGATGAAGAATGCATAAGACGTAATGGTATAATACACATTAAAAATAAGGATAATTTGTGTCTGCCCCGTGCTTTGGTTGTAGCAAAATCATATGCTGACAAGGATGCTAATATGAAAGGGGTTATCAATGACACTGATCAGGTTCAAACCCAAAGAACCAAGCAACTTATCAATGATACTCAAATAAATATACCAGCTACAGGTTGTGGAATTCCAGAGCTGAGAGCATTCCAAAATCATTTACAAGGATATAAAGTCACAGTCTATGAATACGGAACAAAAGGCCGAAAAGTTGTTTTTGAAGGAATTTCAGCTTTAGATGGATGTAATGATGATGAAAAGAAAAAAATAAATTTGCTTTACGGCAATAATCATTATGCTGTGATAACCTCACTAACAGCTGCATTTTGTTGCATTTATTATTGCGAAAGTTGTCATGTACCATATGATACGAAAAGTCAACATAAATGCGGAGGATCTTGCTCTCAGTGTCAACAAACGCCAAGCTGTAGCAAAACAAAAGACATTTTGTGTGCTGATTGTAATCGAAATTTTAGAGGAAAACACTGTTTCGACAACCACAAAGCGAGCGGATCGTCAGGAAAAAATTCAATTTGCGAAATGATGAACAGATGTCTTTTATGCTTGAAAACATACGGAGGAAAACGAAATCATGTATGTGATGAATACTTTTGCAAACAATGTCGTCATCATGTTGACAAAGATCATCTGTGCTACATTCTTCCTGATAAGAGAACGCCTGATTGCAAAAACTTTTTGTACATATTTTATGATTTGGAGAGTCGACAAGAGAAAGTAATTGGTAAAAAAAAAATGATGAATGGTGAATATGATGAAACAGCAAGTTCACCAATAAAAATACATGAACCGAATTTATGCGTATTTAAAAAAAAATGCGATCAGTGTATAGATCTTCCAAATTTATATTTTTGTCAAAAGTGTAAACTATCGTTGAATGTCATTCAGGAAGAAAAAGATGTAGTACGCAAATTTCTGGAGTACATATTGAATGTTCGGCAAAAATTTAAAAAAGTTATTGTGCTAGCACATAATGGACAAGCATACGATCATCAATTCATTTTGAGCTACATATTGGAAAAAACTAATCTGACACCGGAATTGATCATGCGCGGTACCAAAATAATACTAATGCAAGTAGGTAATGTCAAATTTATAGACTCCTTGAACTACTTTCCTATGGCTCTGTCAAAACTTCCCAAAGCATTCCAACTGTCCTCCGTTTTTAAAAAAGGTTATTTCCCACATTTCTTTAATACTAGAGAAAATGAAAAATATATTGGAAAACTACCATCAGTGGAGTATTACAGCCCAGATACGATGAAAGATGAAGATCGCACTGTATTTTTGAAATGGTTTGCGGAACATCAAGGTGATGATTTTAACATACAGCGTGAACTTGTAGAATATTGTATTAGTGATGTTAACATTTTGACTGAAACTTGTTTGAAATTTAGAAACTTGTTTCTCGAGCAAAGTAATGTTGAACCGTTTTTGGAAGCAACAACTATAGCGTCAGCATGTAATCTTGTATTCAGACGAAACTTTCTTCTTCCAAAAACTATTGGGTTAATTCCTAAAAAAGGCTACAGATGCGTCGATAATCAATCAACAGAAGCCATCAAGTGGTTGATTTTCGAAGAAAATAAACGAAAAATTAATATAAAGCATGCATCTAAAGGAAGAGAAGCAGTTGTCAATGGAGTAAAAGTTGACGGGTTTTGCGAGGAAAAAAGACAGATTTTTGAATTCCATGGCTGCTACTATCATGGTCATCCCCTCTGTTTGAAACACAAACGTGATGTGCCTCTATACGAAGACGCCGATGATACCTTAAATCGTAGATATGAGAGAACACAAGCTAAGACTGAACGATTAAGAAAATTCCAATACGAAGTCATTGAAATGTGGTTTTGTCAATTTCAAAGTCAGTTACAGTCAATGAATAAGGATGATTTAAATTTTTTAAACACACATCCACTAATACAAAATTCCCCATTGAATCCACGTGATGCCTTCTATGGCGGACGAACCGGAAATTCATTTAATTATTATAAATGTAAAGAAGGTGAACAAATTCATTATATAGATGTATGTTCTCTTTATCCCTGGGTTTGTAAAAACGGAAAATTTCCTACTGGACATCCAAAAGTCCACATCACTCCTACTATGAAACTAGGAGGTATAAATGGCCTAGTCAAATGTACAATTTTACCACCAGAGCATCTACTTCACCCTGTCCTGCCAATGAAACAAAATAATAAGCTTATGTTTTCTTTGTGCAGAAGTTGCAGTGATGAAAAAAATCAAGAACAATTGTGCAATCATTCTGACGAGGAAAGAGCCTTACTCGGGACATGGGTAATTGATGAAGTTCTAAAAGCAATCGAAAAAGGTTACAAACTAATTTTCGTTTTTGAAATTTGGGAATATGATGTAGTTCAATATAATCCAGAAACAAATTCCGATGGGCTGTTCACCTCGATGATGAATAAGTTTCTAAAGATAAAACAAGAAGCATCAGGATGGCCTAGTACATGTACAACCCCTGAAGAAAAAGAAAAGTATATTGAGAATTTTCTTAATAGAGAAAATATAAAATTGGAATATTCAGAAATTTGTAACAATCCTGGAAAGAGATCATTAGCTAAGTTAATTTTAAATTCGTTTTGGGGAAAATTTGGACAACGTGAAAACCAGCAACGAACTTGTATTTTGAATAAACCTTCAGATTTGTTTCAACTGCTTACACACCCTTCTATAGAAGTGTTGAATATTCTGGCAGTTGGTGAAGAAAACATTGTTGTTAATTTTGAAATGAAAGAAGAAGCATCTGAGTCCCTATCTACAGTTAACGTTTGTGTTGCCGCCTATACCACAACTTTCGCTCGTCTTAAACTGTACAGCTACTTAGAAAAACTAGAGGAAAGAGTTCTCTACTATGATACGGATTCTGTTATCTATATAAGTCGTAAAGGAGAATTTGAACCGCCTACCGGAGAGTTTATCGGTGATATGACTGACGAACTGAAAAGCTATGGTCAAGGAAGTTATATAACAGAATTTGTTAGTGGTGGACCTAAAAACTATTCCTATAAAGTCTATAGCACAAAAGATAATACTGAACATATTGAGTGCAAAGTAAAGGGCATCTTTCTTAATCACCAAACATCTCAAAAAATTAATTTCGATTCTATTAAAAAAGCTGTATTAAATTTGTCTACAGACAATGAAAGCATACTGATAGAATCTAACAATATACGTCGAACACGAGAACATCAAGTAGTTACTGTAGCAGAGGTTAAAACTTACAAACCCAAAGCAGAAAAACGTCGTTTTCTCAATGATCATACCGTATGATCCTTACCGTATGGATTTAAAAGACAACCTTTGTAATTCAATCAATTTTATGTAATAAAAAAAAAAAAAAAAAAAAAAAAAAAAAAAACAGAAAAACATTTAAAGAATATAAAATACGAGTATGTTTTGTTTTATTTAAAAAAATTTACAATTGTTTAGCTTCACTTATGAACTTGCTTATGAGATATACATTTTGAAGTGCACAACATTTTCCATGGTACATACATTTTATTATTACGCCGGGGCAAATTCTTTTTAGTTCTTTTAAATTGGGGCAACTGTAATTATCTTCAATATTAATTACTTCTACGTTTTCATTATTAAGTATTTCTTTTAACCATTGGGTTTTTTCAGAGCCCTTCACATAAACAACGGAATTTTGAATTTTTTCGCGAAGATGTGTCTTTACTTGGGTAAAATTCGTGAATCCCCCATCCCAGGTTAATCCATGATGATTTTGATACAGCCAGTGAGCCTGTCTTCTAAGAGAAGATGGAAGCTGATTAGAACCAAAGGGTGGTGTAAGAATGAAATGCTGATGATGTCCATCGCAAAGTACAGCTATTTCCTTTAAAATAAACTCTTTGTTCAAGCCTCTAAAGCCTTGAAAATCAACTATATAATAATTCATTTTTGATGATGTGTTTATGACTAAGCCAACTTTGCAACTGCTTAGTTTATATACAAGCATTACCATTAAGTAAGTTTGTGAACTTCTCCTGTTATTGGGTTGTATTCAATTATACGATCATGTAAAATTAAACAGTACACGGTTGTTGAAGGCAAGACTGAGGTTGTTGTTTTGAGTTCAATTTTTACATCAACAGTTCCAGTTTTAATTGATTCGTTTTGGTGAGAACAATCGATTACTACTATTGGAGCGATATCTTTAAATTCTTGTCGAGATAAGAGTGGTTGTGGTTGTTTCTTATAATAAGAGTCTTGAAATTTACTGTACATGTCATAGAGAATTGCATACCGATCGTGCTTAAATTTGAGATTTAAATCTTCACGGGGGTATGTCTCAGAATTCAAATGCACCTTTACATTGCTTAAATCGCAATGGTCGAATTTGCTAGCATCTTTAGTTTTTTGATTTTTTCGATCGGTTTGTAAAGCGATAATAATATACCTAGGTTTTTCAAGCTGAGTTGAAGTTTTAACTGTCCATATATGATCAGTGACTAGCGGTAGTGTGGGGTATTCGTACATTTCCCAATTTCGAAAATGAATTTGAATTGTCTTTGATTGTATTTGTTTTAGTAATGTTAGCTTATCTGAATCAGCCAAGGTAATGTGAGGAACTCTCCACTGCAGTTTAAAAATTGAAAGTTTTAATTCTTCATTTTCCGTAGAAAAATATGCATTCTCATTTGACCTTGTTCGAATTAGTATTAATTCGTGCCGTGCATTTGGAATTATCTTTTTATAATCTTCTGCAAATCCTAATAGATTTTTTAATGGAATACAAAAGTTGAAAGTACCCGATGTAAGTGTTATACTGCCTTTTCCAGTCCATGATGCATTTTCCAAATTTTTACTTTCATTCTCGTTCAAAGATATATAATTTTTTAGCGCTGTTGTGATGCCTACATTTTTATTATACTCGATCTGCACACCGTTAAGTTCATAATGGATCTCCTCGAAAAGAAATGCCATAGCATTATTGCATAGTTTTGCAGTAGAAGATGTGGTATCATCTGATTTTGTAAGACCTCCTTCTATGTAAATGAAACTTTCGCTGGGTAAAATGAGCAAGTCCTGTTGATGTATTGGGATGCGTATTTCATCACTCGGATTGAAGGACTGAAGAAATGGTGAATAACTGTGATATTCAAATTTGGATATGCTATTATCATAGCTAGGTCCTTCGGTGATGTTCAACATTTCGTTCATAATTTTAGATGACATTTAAGGTAAACCCTAAAGACAGTAAATAGGCGGTATTCTTAGAGGAGAGTTTTGGTCTCGACAGCTTTGATGATCTAGTAGAACTAGTAGAATGATCACCTTTGGGGGTGTATATATTATTATTATTATAGATCAACATTATCAGGAGATGGGAGCTAAATGCAGTCGGATAGTTATTGTTTCTCCTCTAAAATTTATCAAGTCTCCGTCTTGGTCTACTAGCTTTAATGTTAGTGAAGTTATTCGCTTGACATTCACCGGTAAATAGATGACATTTCTTGGAACTTCTATGATTTTATACCCAGGTCCTGCTTCTGGCGAAAATTCGTGTATTGTGTGCACAGGAGTGTTATTTAAATACGAGCCTGTAATAATATTACACTCAACTCGAATTACATTAACACTGTTAATATCAACAGGTAAATCTGATCTGTGTAATTGACCTGGTTTTAAAATGCGCTTGCTAAAACCTAGTAATTTACCAACAGTTCGGGTCCTATTAAAATATATTTCTTCCGAGCCTGACACCCAGCTTTCCAGAGTATTATTATTTGCTTCTATACTTACAAGTGTAGCGGAATTAAGCGTTAACAATTGTTCGGAAATATTCAGTGCAATGTCATCGATTTCATATGATCCTACTGGAATTTCAATTACATGTTCCCCTATATGAAACAAATTGTTTCGTTCATCAACATTGGGTATAGAATTGTATGTTTGAAAATCAATCAATCCACAAACGTAGTCCTTATTCAGGTTTAAAGGTGGAAAATAGTCTGTTGTTAGATGAGAAGTATTTCCACTTAATGTAAGTGTCAACGCCATGACGTCGAAAAAGATAATGAAACCGTTCTTACAAAAGCTCTTCTTTTATTATTTATTCAAAATAACAATCATATAAGAATCTTAAACATAAATGTCCACAATTTACTGAATCATAATCCTGATACTTAAGATAATTATATTTAATTTGTTTACCTAAATATTTAATTAGTTCAATTGGCGGTTGTAGATTTCCAAAGCTATCAAAATATTCAATGTGTCTGAGTTTTTTATAATACGCCACCCAATGTGTTCCAGGGCCTGTTGATGAATCTAGATTTACTATCCCACACTCGTTTCTTAAGGGTTTACCCTTTGGTAAATTATCACGCATAAAAACTCCTCGAAAATGCGGAATTAAGTCCTTTGCGAAATTTCTCAAATCCTGTTCATTCAATGCACGATCGGGTAGCGAACTTAAAAGTTTTTTGTCTGCGAATGTAAAAATAATCCAAGTCCTTTTCTATACGGACTTAGATGTAAGCCATGTCCTATAGGAATCGACTCCATTTTTTGATTATGGCGTTTTTTCTCCTCAAGCGTTTTTTTAGCAATATTTATATCATTGACAGCTTTTGCTATCCCCGCAGCTCCTCCAGATAAAGCTCCAAGAGCTGAAAGCCCAGCAAATAGAGGAACAAGAAATGGGATTACTCCACCAATTTTCGATACCGAAATAACTCGGGGTGTCTTTATATTACTGCTATTATTCTTGATAGCTTTCTTTGCAGATGACAAAGCTACATTTATAGCCTTTTCAAGGTTATGTGGTTTTTTCATTTGAAGGATTTTTCCAACATTTTTAATTGTTCTGCTAAAAGTAGAGGATCTGTTTTTTGACGTGGTTTTTTTATTGCTTTTTTTTTTTGAAGACCCCATACCTAATTTTAATTTAGCCTTCATAAGATTGGTAACCAATATAGCATTTGCTCGCTCAGTTATACCGGCATCCGTTGATACAACCCGTTGCCAGGCTTTTTCAGATAAAATCTTATCAGCTATATGTCGTTCAGAAGTATTTTTAAATTTAGAATAAGATATATCGTGTTGCTTGCACGCTTGATCAAGTAAATTAATTCCTGGATCTCCTCTAGCTAAACGTTCCTGGAGTTTCGTGCCAGGTCCACAGTATTGATATCCTGGTAAATGTAGTTCAATAGGTAGTTTATTGATTACAGAGTTTAATAAACCATTCCCCTTCACGATAACTTGTAGTCTGCTAGAGTTTTTTGAAAAATCAATCATTTTATATGATCACCACCTCATTTAGCGATTAATAACGTTATGGCATTTTCAAATATAACCTTCATATTTATAAGAATTTATTTAGTTTTTATCGTCATGCGTTTCGTTAAACAACAACATCTTTTACCAATTAAAAATATGGACTTGGATAAAAATATTGAAGCAAAACAGAAAAAACATGGTAAACTATTACCAAATAGTATAAGGGGCCTAATTACTGGTCCCTCAAATTGCGGAAAAACAAATGTTATGATGAGCTTAATACAGCAACCAAACGGATTAAAATTTGAAAATATTTACATTTATTCAAAATCATTGCATCAACCTAAGTATGAGTTTCTCCGACTAGCCGTGGAACCTATCAAACATATGGGTTTCTTTACATTTTCAAATAATTGTGATGTCATACCCCCTGAAGAAGCCAAACCAAATTCTGTATTTATTTTTGATGACATTGCCTGTGAAAAGCAAGACACTATTCGAAATTATTTTAGTATGGGGCGACATCATCATATCGATAGCTTTTATTTGTGTCAGACATATACAAGAATCCCCAAACATTTAATACGAGATAATGCAAATTTTCTAATTGTCTTCAAACAGGATGATATGAACTTAAAACACATTTACAACGACCATGTCAATTCTGATATGACATTTCAAATATTTAAAAGGGTATGTATAGAATGTTGGAATATTAAACACGGATTTTTGGTTATTGACAAGGAAAGCTCTTTTGGAAAAGGACGCTATAGGAGGGGTTTTGACTGCTTCCTGAAACTATAAAAAGCTTGTCACTTCAGCTGTGCAAAGCATTCTTACTGTTATGTTCTATCAGAGCAGTTCAAAGGTGTACAGCGTTCAGTCCGTAACAGTGCAAAGCAGGTCATCGCGGTTCAAAACTAGCTGTTCATCATTTAAAAATCGTACAGCGAATATCAAATTCAGTTTAAAATCTTTTGAAAGACTGCTTCAAAGCCTACGAAACTCGTTTACTCACTGTTGTAAAAAAAAAACAATAAATTAGCATCATGATGCATTTAAACGAAGAACTAACAAAAGAACTCGTTAAAACTACTGATGCTCTACGAAAAAAATATAAAGCTCTAAGGAATGATAGGGAAGTAACCGAATTTCAATTAGAAGAAACTTTCAAACCAATTACTAAGCCGCTTAAAGAACTACTCGACAAATCAAATAACATATATACAATAAAGGAACAGCAAAATGATTTTGTGCCTCCACTCAAGAAAACAAAGTATGATAATGATGAATTTATCACTCCCAATGAGAGCAACGCTTCAACCATCAGTGACAGTACCCCGAAATCTAGCATAGTAACACCTAAAACTAAAAAAAGGGGTCGAAGTGAACGTAAGCTTCGTCGACGAAACCTTGTTCGTGACTTTGCGGGCCAAATAGACTTTGAAAAATTTGGGGAAATCCCCCAGAAATATATAAATTTGTATGTAAATAATTCAAACACCATTGATGATGTGTACGGAGTACATGTGAAAAACGGTAAATTACAGATGGGTAATAAAGAATTCAAAATTCACGGAAAAGACATAATAGACATCAATAATAAAGCCTATAAAGGAACAAATGGTTTATTCGAACTAATATTTAAGAAAAAACCCTGTAAAACCCTTTACAATAATGAAGATTTAAATATGTACAAAGCCATATTGTATGATACCAATGCTTATAGACGTAATCACGATTCTGGGAAACAGGTACTTGGACATAGAGGATATAAATACAAAGAAATTATAAGCAAACTATTAGAAGATACTCCTATTTCCACCCCGTCTACAGGAAGCGGACTAATGCAATTATCAAACAAAGAAAAAGACTATATTTTCTGGGACGACCCCAATGAGCTCGTAGATCGATTGCGACTTCTAATTGCATCACATCAAATAGGACACAATAATCACTCGAACGAGATTGTTTCGATAATTGAAGAACTAAAGGAAGCCAATATTATACAATAAAACTAATATAAAATGAGTGTTGATAAGTTTGGACGTTTTTCGAATAGAACGCGAACCAGAGTTATTCAAGGACCAAGAGGAGAGCAAGGAGAGCAGGGAGACCAAGGACCGAATGGTCTACAGGGAGAACAGGGATTGCCTGGGCCACCCGGTGAGGGGTTTATTAAAATGAAAAACGGAAATTATGATTTGAATTGGAAACGACTACAAAATATTCGGGATCCAGAAGAAAAGGGAGATGCAGCTACAAAAAGTTATGTTGACAAAGCGGAAGAACGAGTTAGACAATACATACATTTTGAAATACAAAAAATCGAACAAAACTTAAATGTATCCACAGACCCTAAAAAGGAACTCCTCATTTAATTAAATGCTAACTTATTTTTACTTTCAATTCAGTGTCTATAGAAAGTCGTTGTGGCGAGTCGGTAATAATGTTCAGCATAAATACTACATTGATTTTCGATGAAATCGTTGGTTTCATGAAAGAATATCAGCATGTCCTGCTGGAGGAACACCATGAGTATCTAATAGGATTTATATCTTTTCTGAGGACGTTTAAAACAGCATCCACCACTACATCGAAATTTGGATGTCATTTTGTGAATTGTCCTTGGTCATCGGATTTATGTAGGGTTGGACCAGATACCTGTCCATGTTACATGATTGATATTAGAATGTTAAAAGTTAAGAAGTTGATGTTGTTATACAAAAGATTAAAATAAATATTTTACCTTTTACTAACAAAAAGGTTAAATACTGTATCGTTTTAATCATTCTTTGAAAAGATGAGTAAAAGAAACGTTGTGGATGAAATACATAAGCCTGCTCGAAAAAATTTCAAAAGAAGACGAGTCGTTATCAAGGGTCTCGATGATTTATGGCAAGCTGATCTAGTTGAAATGGGTATTTATTCGTCTGAGAATGAAAATTACCGATATCTTCTTACAGTAATCGATACATTTTCTAAGTTTGCTTGGACAATTCCTATTAAAAGTAAAACAGGTATTGGGGTTACTATTGCTATGAAAAAAATTCTGAATGAAGGTCGGATTCCAAAGAATTTACAAACAGATGATGGGAAAGAATTTTTCAATACGCAATTTCTAAATCTTACGAAAAAATATGAAATCAATCATTACTCTACATTTAGTGCTCTCAAAGCTTCAATTGTTGAACGATTTAATCGCACTTTGAAAACATTTATGTGGAAAGAATTCAGCGCTAACGGTTCGTATCGGTGGATTGATATGATAGCACCACTAACTAAAACGTACAATAATTCAACACATAGAACAATTAAAATGAAGCCATCCGAAGTCAATGCTGCAAACGAAAAGCAATTGCTATCAAAAGTATATAATCATATCAAACTTCATATTCTTTCTAAATTTAACGTCGGAGATTTTGTCAGAATAAGTAAATACAAACATGTATTTGAAAAAGGATATACACCGAATTGGACAACAGAAATTTTTAAAATAACGAAAGTTCAACATACGAACCCTGTTACATATTTGTTAGAAGATTATCAGGGTCAGCCTGTGAAAGGCGGCTTCTATGAGCTTGAACTACAGAAATCGAAGTTTCCTGATACTTACCTTATTGAAAAAGTAGTCAAAAGAAAAAAAGATCAAGTATTTGTAAAATGGCTCGGTTTTCCTCCAGAACACAACTCGTGGATATCTCTCTCCACAATCAATAATTCATCATAAACAAATTAAAACAACAAGTGTAATTTGACAAATAAACGTTTTTATTATAATATAAATATCATCAAGTTTTTTATTTAGGAAATAGTCATTTTATATGTTTGCTTCATCGTTTTAAAATTCAGCAGTTCTACATCAGATTTGTAATCAAGATCCTCTTTCATAACGAGTTCAACTTCCCCGTTACTCAATACTCTTTCTGTTTCATATTCATGGTATTCGAAACATTTTATACTTAGAGTACGCATATTATAATTGCTATCATATGAACAGCGAATAGTTAAGAATTGTTCATCATCGAATTCTAGTTTAAAATGTCTATAAAAAACATATTTGCTTTGAATAATCCCTGATATTTCAGCTTCTTTTTTTATTAAATCTTGCCTAAAATTCTCAATTGCTTCATCCACAGTTACAATTTTCCTTTGCAAACTTCTTTCTGTTGTTGTGAGTGGTGTGTGGACATCATTTTGAAATGCAGATGCATCCGTCTTTGTGGTGTTGATTAAAGTGTTACCATCCGAAAAGGTTAGCAAACGAAACGATAAACCTATTTGTACTGTATCATTGTTGGGTAAGTTCAGTGAAAAAGAGAGGTTATTAGTACTGTTCGGTTGTTGTAAGTTAATATCCATCGGTAAAGGTACCCCAAAAATTAAAGATGGGGCGATTGTAAGAAAAGACAGAAATGTTAAGAGAAACATTTTAATAGAAAATTGCTACAGCTGAAGCTACTAATAGGTCGAGTGATAAATATGAACTAATAAATAAAACACCTAGCATGCTAAATTTATACCATTTTTATTTCTATATATTCTATATATTATTTTCTTTTGTTTGATATAAAAAAAAGCTAATTGATAGTAATGTGCGTTATCACGTAATTCTCATCTTCTGGGGACTGCCAAGTAAATCACTTTCACCAAATGGACAAAGTGATGGATATTCATTTTCTTTCCGTTTTATATAATTCGAGTGAGGGAGAATCAACCCAGTCAAAGTTAGCTCGCCGCCTATTAGGATAACGATATATTTAATAAAAAAATCTGTATTCCTTATCACTAAATTTGTTCTCTCACCTAAAATTTTAAATTTTACATGTTGCATAGATTGAAACTGCATTTTAAAATTGAGAATAGGAGTTATAGCCTCGCCATTCCTTATGTGAAATATAGTACATTCTGCTCCATATTCTGGCTGCGCAAGTAATTTCATAGATTCAGAGTAAAACATCAAATCTGTAAATTTTATTTGTAACCACCCGGCTTCACAAACACAAAATGTTTCTCCTTCTCTCAATCTTTCACACCAGAACATTGCTAGTCGTATTCGTTAATGTAAATGAATATTAACCTGCAGAGTACGTTAATATATACATATTATCCACCTATTATTTAAGAGCAAATGTCGCTGACTAAACTATTCACATTAAAATAGTTACATAACCACAAACCTTGAACTTCTATTTATTGACAATAGTCACACCAAGCTGTTTACATATGCCTACAAAATTATTTATATACAATAGCCATCATCGACGCCAGCGACATAAAACAACAAAACTGATTCCATGCCGTCAACGACACGCGACCATTAAGCTGATAAGAAAATACTAAAAAATTATTAAATATCATACAGAATGCGGTTTTATTCACATATTAGAAACCAATCTTCATTAACTCGCGGTGGCTTAGTGGATGACTTATCTGCTGCTGGTTCCAGTTTCTCGGGTTCGAATCCGTATGGGGGAATATGACTTTTTTTTTCACATTCCGAAGCAACCTCAACCAAAATTATTTATATACAATAATCATCTTCGACAACAACGACACGCGACCATTAAGCTGATAAGAAAATTCTAACAACATCCCCCATAAATCATGCTGACCTTATCTTGACACATGCTATCCTTGTCGCACAAAAAGTTCCCACGAAAAACCCACGCTATTCCTACTAATGTCACATGGCACGATATCGTACTCAACTTTCACCACTTTGTGTGTGGACAAGTCGAAGTTTGGTTTTGAATGTTCCTGAAAAGCAACCCATCAGCTACCTGGTCCACACTTCGGCTTGCGTTGGTTGAGCAATATCGCAGCCTCGAAACTGACTCGGAATTATCAAGAAAAATGGCTGACCGTAAGCAATTGCCCAACGAGAGTTTTGATGATTTCTACTCGGACTTAATTCAGTTGAACTCGAAATTACGAATTCCTAAACCGAATAGAGAATTAATCGAGCTTATAAAGCAGAATATGCGACGAAGGATCGGAGAGCTGCTTATAACTTTTAGTACTCACAGTATTCCTGAAATGGTATATGTGTGTAGAACGATTGAAAAATACTTCAACGTTCATGAATCACCACGAAGTAGGTTCCAACCGGCCCCTCTTCCGACATTTCGTCGAAACGTTAGTGAGTTAGAAACTCCTGAAGCACAGCCATCATCTTCCACGCAGGCTCAGGTTGAGGCAGTGGCTTTTCGTCGCAGAGAATCGACTAGACTAGCGTGCTGGAATTGTAAGGCTATTGGCCATACATTTTACGATTGTCCTGATCCGCGACGTATGTTATTTTGCTTTAAATGTGGACGTGAGGACACCACAACTCCCAATTGTGTGAACTGTACGGGAAACCTCTCACGGAACAGTCCTCAATCCGGGGAGAATTGTTCAGAACGAGTGAACCCGGATATGTAAATAATTTAACTGAAAATACACCACAAATTACCCTGCTTAGACGACACCCAGATTTATCAATTCCAGATCCAGAACCCACAGACATTCAAGTTAAACAAAGAAAATCCTTCCACGAGCGTCAGGTTGAGTACTATAATGCCAGGAAAAGGATTTTTGCGAGTCGTCCTCCACCGCCAAAGATAATCCGACTTCGCAAACGATTCCAAAGAAAGAAAATGCTCTATCGCTGTATTGCGGCAACTACTTTAACTTCTGCCTCAGATGATCCTCGTCCATTCGTATCTGTTAAGATATTCGAGAGAAATTGGCTCGGTTTACTCGACAGCGGAGCTTGTATAAGCTGTCTGGGCAATGGAGCTCTGGAATACCTGCGAGACAATAACATTTCTTTTAAAACCTTTTCGTCTACGGTCACAGCTGCTGGTTCTGAAAATCAGGCTGTAGTTGGTATGATCACTGCCGAAGTATCTTTTAAAAATCAGACCGAAAATATAGATTACTTGATAGTGCCATCACTAACCCAGCAATTGTACCTAGGCATCGATTTCTGGAAGAAATTTCGAATAGCTCCGGAAATAATAGCGGATATTACTTTCACCCCAGAATCTTCGAAATCTGATATTCTTTCGAATGCTCGGGTATTGTCAGCAGAAGAGTCGCGGAAACTTAAATCAACAATCAGTCTTTTCCCTTCCTTTTCTACCATGGGCTTGGGAAGGACAGGTTTAGAGGAACATACAATCGATACTGGGGACGCTGCGCCAATAAAACAGCGTCATTATCCCATATCTCCGGCAGTACAAACTCTCGTGTATGCGGAATTGGATCGCATGCTTGGTATGGGGATCATAGAAGAAAGTTCTAGTGCGTGGAGCTCGCCAGTCGTGCTCGTGCGAAAACCGGGGAAAAACCGCCTGTGCCTAGACTCTCGGAAAGTGAACCAAGTTACCAAAAAGGATGCTTATCCGCTTCCGCATATAGAGGGGCTGCTTGGGCGACTTTCGGATACGCACTATATTTCCGGTGTGGACCTGAAAGACGCCTTCTGGCAGATACCGCTGGAGCAAAGATCTAGGGAGAAGACAGCTTTCCCCGTCCCCGGTAGACCATTGTACCAATTCAGGATGATGTCTTTTGGCCTGTGCAATGCGCCTCAGCGCATGTGCAGGCTAATCGACAAGGTGGTGCCCCATGAGTTAAAGGACCAAGTTTTTGTTTACCTTGACGATCTGCTGATCATATCACGGACATTTGAGAAGCATATCCGAATTCTAACCATTGTCGCGAAGAGACTGTCGGATGCTGGATTAACAATAAATGTCGAGAAGTCTAAATTCTGTTATAAAGAACTCCAGTACTTAGGATTTATTGTGGGTGAGGGATGTCTTAAGGCAGATCCGGCAAAAATTGCTGCCATTGAAAAGTTTCCCGTACCGAAAACTCCACGCCAAGTTAGAAGATTTCTCGGAATGGCGGGTTGGTACAGGAGATTTGTTCAGGACTTTTCATCCCTAGCTACACCTATTTCAGATTCTTTAAGGAAGGGGGTTAAATTCACTTTTAACGAGAAAGCCATTGAGTATTTTAATATTATTAAAGAGAAGTTGACCTCCGCACCCATTCTTGTAAGCCCTGACTACAACAAAGAGTTCATCATTCTCTGCGATGCGTCGGCAACAGGCATCGGTTGTGTCCTTTGTCAGGAAGATGAGAGCGGAGTGGAACACCCAATTTACTTCTATTCACAGAAACTCAATGCCGCTCAACAAAACTACACGGTTACTGAGCGTGAGTGCTTGGCGGCTGTGAAAGGAATACAGAAATTTCGGCCTTATATAGAAGGACATAAATTCAAAGTAATTACCGACCACGCGAGCTTGAAGTGGTTGATGAGTCTGAAGGATCCTGCCGGAAGATTTGCGCGTTGGAGTTTAAAACTACAGGGATTCACTTTCGAGATCGAACCCCGAAAAGGAAAACTTAACGTTGTACCTGATGCCCTTTCGCGAGTGCATGAGGTGGACGCTTTGGACCTTGGAGGTTCGATGTCGAAGGACTCCACCGACGTACTTCATATTGATCTTGGGGATCCGAGTTTTAAGTCAGAGGAGTACCAAAAGATCGTTGAGCATGTCGGAAAGAATAAAAATCAGCTACCTGACCTTCGAGTCTCGAATGATTTCGTGTATAAGAAGGTCAAACACTGCACAGGAAACCCAATCCAGGATGACTTGGCTTGGAAATTATGGATTCCAAACGCGCTGACCGACCGGCTGGTCACTTTAGCTCATTGTCCACCTAGAGCTTCGCACGGTGGTATTACTAAAACTCTTTATAGGCTTCGTAATCAATGTTACTGGCCAAATATGGCCACAAGTAAAAGACTTTATCGGCAACTGCAATGTGTGTAAGACAACAAAAGCACCAAATACCGTATTAAGGGCTGAAATGGGTGAAGCTTTTATTGTTGACCGTCCATTTCAACATCTTTATATAGATTTTCTTGGGCCATATCCTCGGTCGAAGAATGGAAATACTCAGATTGCTATTGCCCTCGATCAATTAACGAAATTTGTCCTAATAAAGCCGCTTAGAAGCACTTCAGAGACTGTATTAAAATTTCTTCGGGATGAAATCTTCTTCATATTCGGAGTTCCCGAAAGTATAAAAAAAAAAAAAAAAATAAATAGGTGGCGCAACAGGCGGGTGACACCCAAGGCCTAGCTTCTCGCAACCATTCGTTTTGTGTGAGTTTCTATTTTTGGGACGAATGGAAGGGACCTACAATTTTATGCCGAGTCCGAACGGCTGAATTGAGAAGCTTTTTCATGACAGTCATACTCTCGGATGTTTGTCAGACGATCGCGAGAGGTGGCGCAGTAGAAAAACTTTAAGATGTAATTTGTGTTTTTCCGGGGATCGAACCTGGGATCCCTCGCACAGTAGTCCAGCACACTAACCACTGCGCTACTGCGCCCACCCCGAAAGTATACTCTCCGATAATAACACACAATTTGTTAGTCGTGAATTTTCAAATATGATCAAAGTATTTGGTATTAAACACTACAGGACAGCTGTATACTCGCCGCAGGCAAACGCTAGCGAGCGCGTAAATCGATCTATTTTGGCTGCAATACGATCGTACATAGACCCTAGGCAAACAAATTGGGATTCAAACCTTCCCTCCATTGCTTGTGCTTTGCGCACGGCCCTTCATTCAGCCATCGGAATATCGCCATACGAAGCTCTGTTTGGGCAACGTATGATTGAGCATGGAGATGATTATAAGATTTTGAAGTATCTCAACAGTTTAAATAACTCCGAGTTAGATTTGATCCCGAAGTCAGCAAAAATGAACATACTGCACTCGTATCTGAAAACCTCACTGGCACAGGCGCATGAAGCCTATAAAAAGGTATATAACACTCGTAGTCGAAACGTTTTATTTCAGGTAGGTGAAGAAATTTACAAGCGAAACTTCGTACTTAGCGACGCTTCCAAACATTTAAATGCGAAACTTTGACCGAAATTTATCAAAGTCAAGGTCATTAAGATAATTGGTAACAATCTTTATGAAGTGGTGGATGCGAAAGGTAACAAAACAGTCACTCATTCGAAGGATTTAAAGCACTAATCATTGCAACTTGAAATGCATAAGAATAGTGGCTAGCTCAGTCTGAGCATGAGAGAAGTCTAGAACATATGTAGGTCTCATTAGGTTTTGATTCGGTTTTTTTTTCTTATCCTATTTTTTTGGTCGCCCTTAAAAATATTATAAGCCTGTAGGAAAACCTCCTTGAATTATGTATACATATATTTTTTTTGTTCATGTTACAATATTAAAAAAAAATGTTCCACACCCCTGCCAATACTATACAAATATAATTATTACAAACACAAAACCCAGTATTGTGCATTTGTCATACCTCAAACCTAGACTCATACTCAAAAAACCATATATTTGTCTCTGAATATGCATTGTGGAGGTGTGGCTTAGATAGGAGAATACGCGAGTCTTATACCAAGAGCAGCGAGAGACCCAAAATCGTTGTTGTACTTGCAATTGTAAGCATTACATAGCCAGCTATAGAAAACGCGAGATGAAAATCATACCACCATCCTGGTACATAATGTCAATCGGTTCTTTAAAATACGGTTTTAAAGACCTAGGGTATGGTGGCGTGATACCCAGCAAAGCCACATTTACCGAATTGCGAGCTGACATGCAAATCCAAGAAGGAATTGAGAGTCAGTCTGGGTTTGGTGGCGGCCTAGAAAGGCATCGGCGTCGGGTTCGGAAAACTTATTCGCGAGAACAAAAAGTCAGTACCCTAGTAAAGTCCACGTACAGTCGCGGTCATTAAAGTTTTGGTAGCACGTGCAAAAATAAAGCCTACCGAAAAGTCCAAATATTGGATTCTAAACTAAAAAAAACAAAAAAATTATAACTTGCCCAAAAGAACAAGTGTATCACCGACCAATAAGTGATAGTATAATATCAATAAAGTGACATCAAAGTGATATATACCTGCCACACAGACTACAATAAGAAATCACCATCTTACGTTTATCACGACAAAATCCCTGCAAGACCCGAACAGTGACGGAATATCCCATGAGATAAACCCGAAAACAAAAAAAAAAAAAAAGAATTCGATCGTCAAGGCCGTAGAAATCGCCACGCCATCACCCATCATCAATGCTCATAAAAATAATTGCATGATTGATAAGAGCAAATCCGACATATCCCTGCTCCATGTCCTGAGTCAAAATTCCACCACGCCGAATACTTAGATGATCTCGCATGTCACCATCCCTAGAAGCAGCTTGGAGCAAAAAAATCGGAAAAAAAAAGAAAAAAAAACAAGTGTTCGCTCCTACAAAAATTCGTCCAGTCGTCTACTTATGATCGATTTGCTACGGTACTCGTATACCCACCGACCATATTTATATTAAAAATTGACGGCTGATAAAGAGCAAAAAAAATCGTCAAAGATCTGCGCATGCACCTGACTCCACCACCCAGGAGAGCACCTGATCAAACCATTTAATCGGATACGTTATTCACCACCAAGAACTGTCGCCTCCTGAATTGTAGGTAAATGGAGTTATTTCCGGAGAGAATATTTCACCACGCAGGAGAACAACATTCGTCCCTCGCAACATAGAAGTTATCATCATCAGTGCATAGATCCATTGTATATACACACTATAGTACTCTCATCCCATCGCATTGAATTACGCGTCTTCGACGATCCAGGTGGCGCTTCAGTTGATTTAGTTTGTACACTGCCAGCCAACTCCGAGCATTGGGGTTGGGGAAATGTGTATAGAGAAAACCAAAATAAACAAAACAAAGTCAAACTGGTATGCCTCTTCTCTTTCTTCATTCATATCGCCATTTCCATCCATCATCATCAGTAGGTATAAAATTATTTCTGATGTGATGTAACAGGGTAGGGTAGGGTAGACGGTAGAGAACTGCAACTGGTTTGGTTTTTCTTAGTGCGCGGAGAGGAGAATAGAGGAAAGGAGGTGCATGTGCAAGTGCAATATTATGAGCAAGAGCAAATATAATTCAACAGCATGGTTGTGTAGGATAGGATGTTGGTGGTGGAGGATTTGTGTGTTTGGAGAGGGGTGCACGATGCAAGGGGTGATCAGTTGGGAAAGACAAATTGAATAAAAACTGAATTTGGCTTCCTTTCTGTCGTTGCAGAAGATTTGAGGATTGGGCATAAAATAATGTACGTTAGACTCTCACTATTTTGCCTATATTTTTGTCAAATATGCATCGATTTAAGGGATTCTTTTTTAATTGATTCTAAAATATTATAGGCATGCGCATGTGTATACTTTATGAGGTGTATAATGTAGAAGCATTTTGTCGGTAAAACGAGCAGCTAACTATTATAGGAGTCTACATCTCTCTCTAAGTATGTCTATAAAAATCAATTGTTTGCAAAACTCGAGAAAGGATAGATGCTAGACCGATTTGGATGATTTTTTTTTGTTCGTCTTGAATCAGGGTTTGGCAAAAAAAGAAAATTCGGAAACCCCCAAATGAAAAGCCGAAAAATTGCATAAAATCTCAATTTCCATTTTATATGAGAATATACCTAAGTACCTACCCTACACCACTAATGATCGCAAAACTCGAAAACCACCGAACCAAACGCAAAGGTAGGTATTTCTGTGAAGTGTGGAAAATTAGACAATACAAACAAAAAATATTAAACTCTATTCCTCAACAGTTTTTAAAATTTGGAACATTGATATGCATTGTGCTGATGGACAAAAATATAGGTATCTGTGCAATAGTAAAGATACAATTCCTAGGCACGTGCAAAGCCGTTTATTTTTATATGTAATGTAGTCCAATAATTGTTCCTTTCCCATAACCACTACATAATCATTTGAATCGTATTGCATAGATTCTTGTCTATCAGGACAATGCATACCAATGTTACAAATTTTACAAACTTTGGTTCCCGTGATTGTCGAAGAATAGCGTTACATCCCTTTGTCCAATTTTGACCAAACTTCACAGAATAGCCTTCGTACAAAGATTTTATCATTTTATCAAAATGTGAGTTCATATACCAATACCACGATTTTTAAATGGACGATGCCACGCCACTTTGTCCAATTCTTTTTACATACAAACCTGCTACAAAAGAATATACCTTTATAGAAAAAAAAGAATCATCAAATTCGGTGTAGCCAAACTCGAGTTATAAACGGAATATAAAAAAATAGATTACTAGCAGTCCCGTGATGGTCTTGCTTGTGTTATTTGGGGCTACCCGCCTGATGCTCTCATTTCGCTCACAACAAATTAACAAATTCTCCTACATATTTTTATTCCTTTTTGATTTTCCTTTTCCCTCACTTTCATGTGATCGTTGATCAATGGTTAGAAAAAGGGCTTAGATTATCCGTTTTGGGCTGTGCGTTGACGACTTAGTTATTTAAAACAAACAATGGCTTACTTAATTTCATAGTAAGAATCTAATCTGAACTGAAAGTTTCTAAATACATACATATATTCATCAATTTCCTACATACTACAATAATCCATATTTTAAATGTATAGGGATGATTGCTGCAATAGCATTCAGCGTAGCACTGCGACCTGCGTATACCTAGCTGCTCCTAAAATAATTGTATCTAAATATTTACAAAAGGTTTATTTTGGGTTTAAAATTAAAATAAACAAATGAACTCAAACTGTCAGCCTTTAAATCGCATACCTACTTAAGCATAGTTTGAAACAAACTACTAGAGGTACAAACGAATCCGTCCTGTCGTTAAGAATACAGCTAGGTACCTACCATCACGCAGACAAACAGGCAGACAGAATTGCGAAACTCAGTTTTTGAGCTGTACCTAGTATCATCGTAATACCATAATTAATTAATCTACAAATTTGGACTTAAAACAATATCTTTCTCACACTACCTACCTACAATATGAGAAAATTGAAAATTTGGATCGATCTAGGTACGTGATTTTATTTGCTAAGATCCAACCAAACTTCCCCACTAGTGCACCTTACATGCTCACCCACCCCATAATTATTTTCAAATCATCATAACCTACCCTTGATATCTAAGTCCAAAAGCCACGATCATGACACCAATGCTACCCATAAATCCAAGAAATACAAAATATGTATTGTTAAAACTCCGATCTATGATTTCATATTTCTCCTTTCCACATATCCTCCTTTCTTAAATATCAATTCCAATCGTCATCACTCAACAGCACCGCACTCATCATCATGCTAAAAGTACTCTCCCCACACACCACCACTATAAGCGAAAAGTATAAATCGATCCGATCTTTCATTTCATATTCCTTCTTTTCATATTGCTATGCTCATAAATGCTAAAAGTACACTTCGCCTAACCTACACACCACCACCACTAACTACCTGCGAAAAGAATCACTTACTTCCACTCCTGTCCTTACTACTGGAGAATAAAAGACAACAAAAATAATAATTGTTCTTTCTCTTTCATCTGCATGTTGTCAATGAGATGAATAAGAAAAGAAGAAGGCATCATTTAATTTCGTTTCAAATAATCCAATACAACTACCATGTTCGATGTGAGTAGTTGGTCTCAGAGGTGGTTGGTGGCGCTAGTGCATAAATGCGAAGTGATAGTACTATAGTGTCTATATACAATGATAGATCTGCAACATCTTTATGCCCACCTCCTCAACTTGTATATACAAAAACTAATTAACAGCAACATACCTCATACATTTTTTTTGAATTTGCAAGCATAATCTTTATAAACAGATATATGTATATATATAAATAGTGTGAATTAGTGCAAGTTTTATTTGAATTTTTTTTTTGTGATCCGTCAAACTGAAATGCAATTTAAAAAAAAAATTAGTTCCACAGAAAAAAAGGTAACAATAGAAATACCAACAGAAAGGGACCCAAAGGATGCTGTGCACAGAATCAACCGGGATCTCCAGTTTATTTGTCTTCGATTTGTAAATACGTTGGGTAAGTGATTTTAACACTTTTATTACATTTTTATTTGAACGGATACATATATATATAGGTAACGACTTAATAGATATTGATATTGACATTGATTGACCTAAAGTTACTTGCGTTTTTTTTTATTATTTACTTTTTTTTTTATTTTTATATGCTTGCTTGCAAAAATGTTGAACTAAGAATTGAGAAAAAAAAAATATTAATGTTTGAGATTGTTGTGGTTGCTCGAATTACGAATTATAGCATTGGAGGTTTTTGCTAATTTCATTTATCTGATTACTCCAAACAAAGTTTACTCACTCTAGTTTCTTTGTTAGAGTTATTTTGTTCTTTCGTTTTGTTTAAGATAGATACCTTATCATTTAATAAAATAACTAGGTACATAAGCTGTTGAATTGATTTACTAAATTATAAGGAAATTGAGATACAGGAATATATTTTTATTTTGATATTTTTTTTTTATTTTAGATACTTTACTTTAAACCTAATTGATAATTTAATTTTCTTTGGAGGCCTAGTTTTATTTACTTTTTTTATTTTTAGTTATTAGTTTTAAATAGTTAGTAATTAGCCTACTCGTTCTAATAAAATTTGTTATGCTTTATACAATTTACCTAAGTGCATTTCACCATTTACTGGCTCGATGATTTCGGTGGGTTTCGCATTGAATTAGATTTTTGGGAAGTTTGTTGTTATGAAGGGTTAATCCCACGTGAAGTTTTTCGCTTTCAGATAACCAGCATGATTATCATGCATTACTAAGTTTTTTTATTATTTTGGATGTGACGTGACTAGAGGTGACCTACAGTAAGTACCTATAGTTAGAGGGGTCGCTGACCTCTCTTTCCGATTTAGGGGTTACTATACAGAGATTTGAGTAACAGTAGTAACAATGGTGTATCGCTGTCAGAAGTTGATCTTCTTTGCAGCATACTTCGGGAGGGGTAAGAACATACTCAGGAGGCACTACCATCTATGCTCTCCATCGTAAAACACTGCGAAGATAATTGAACGACATCGGGACATACCAACAATATTTCTTTTTAGTTCGGATAACATCTCCAACATTTTTTATTCGTTATTTGATTAAGGCCTGAAATAACGTAACACCGTCCATTTCCTAGTAGCGAGATCCCCCCCAATCCGACGAGCTATAGCCAGGATTATGCTAGCAGGCCTACCGCTGCATAGGAATTGGACACCCCTTTCATATCTCTGCCCGGATGGACTGATTGTCCTGTAACCTTCGGTTCTAAGGGTATATTTAGATGTGAAAGGGTTCAATGGGGTTGACTAGACGAAGGAGGTTCTTTTGGTTTGACTGTAAAATGCTATTTAGGTTTTTTTTATGCTCGCGGTTCATTACGGTCCGTTTTAGATGCAGGGACTATCTCAAATTTAACCTTTATCCTTTCTTCCCTACTATCACCAGGGATATTGTCATCTATTCCCTTACCCCAGATGAAATGAAATTTCAGATGCTCATCATAGTTAGCCGAACACACAAGTAGATCGTCCAAATATATGAAAACATTCTCACGGATGCGTGAAGGAATCACACGATCCATGAGACGGCTCATTCTTTGTGCGGCGTTGCATAGCCCGAAAGGCATAACTGTAAAATGATACAGTGGCCTTCCTGGCACAGCAAATGCCGTTTTTTCTTTAGATGCCATTTCAAGCGGGATTTGCCAAAATGCATCTTTTAGGTCAATCCCAGTTATGAAATGCGTATCCTTCAATCTACTCAACAATCCACCTATGTGTGGCAACGGATAAGCATCCTTCTTTGTAACACTGTTTAGTTTGCGAGAATCTAAGCACAGTCGGACTTTTCCAGGTTTCCGTACGAGGACTATCGGTGAGCACCACGGACTGTTGCTTTCCTCAATAACGCTAAGTGAAAGCATCTTATCTAATTCAGAGTAAGCCTCTGCGCTAAGATTATTGCTTTGGGCCGGAACTAAGATCTCGTTTCCATTTCCAGCATTAGATATTGCTACCGCTAGGATTTGGAATGGGAACAGAATTGTGAGCTGAAATACTAATAGGCACGGAAGAAGAAGATCCAGCTTCAGGAATAGGAACCGGATTATTTTGCTCCATATTGGGTTTCAGAAATATTATTCCTATTAGCAGTAGGAGGCTGCTGTATATGAACTTGTCTGGATCTGGTACTGCTGAATGATCTAATGGGTTTATCGGGCGTTCTTTGTATTCGCGGTCTAGCCGCCAAAGGTGTATCTCTTTCTAAAGAATAGTTTAATTGAGATAAGGAACTAGATCTTTCAAATGTAGTGCTTTGAATAGGTCTTAAATTTTTCGATTTCCCACGGCTGGTTCTAAGAGATCTATCCATACTCTATATAACTGTCTTATAATGTCTAAATTTTTTTTTTTTTTAACGTCTATTAAGTTTAAATTCTTTGATCTATCTCATAACATGTCTGGGGGCTGGTGTGAACTAGGCTGAATTCTATCCTTAAATTAGATTTATATAAACGGACGGACTTATTAACGAAATGTTGATTGATTGCATAAATTATAGTATGAAGTGCAACATCGCATATACGAGTATATGAATGGACTAACTTCAATATATTGATCTTAAGTAGCAACTGCAAAATCGATCTGACAACGATCAATCGATCTTCTTGTTGCGTATCTAGGGAATTGTAGGTTTAGATATTTTTAAATGATGTTAACATAGCATTCTACTTGGCATGCTTGCGGCAAGGCACGGACTAACTCGCCGGATGTGGGTGGGTTCCCAAATGTAGATAAGATCAATCGCAACTCCAAGAAAACTAATCATGCCAAGATTTTTCTTGAACTAGGAATTAGTAGGAATAGCGTGGGTTTTTCGTGGGAACTTTTTGTGCGACAAGGATAGCATGTGTCAAGATAAGGTCAGCATGATTTATGGGGGATGTTGTTAGAATTTTCTTATCAGCTTAATGGTCGCGTGTCGTTGTTGTCGAAGATGATTATTGTATATAAATAATTTTGGTTGAGGTTGCTTCGGAATGTGAAAAAAAAAGTCATATTCCCCCATACGGATTCGAACCCGAGAATCTGGAACCAGCAGCAGATAAGTCATCCACTAAGCCACCGCGAGTTAATGAAGATTGGTTTCTAATATGTGAATAAAACCGCATTCTGTATGATATTTAATAATTTTTTAGTATTTTCTTATCAGCTTAATGGTCGCGTGTCGTTGACGGCATGGAATCAGTTTTGTTGTTTTATGTCGCTGGCGTCGATGATGGCTATTGTATATAAATAATTTTGTAGGCATATGTAAACAGCTTGGTGTGACTATTGTCAATAAATAGAAGTGCAAGGTTTGTGGTTATGTAACTATTTTAATGTGAATAGTTTAGTCAGCGACATTTGCTCTTAAATAATAGGTGGATAATATGTATATATTAACGTACTCTGCAGGTTAATATTCATTTACATTAACGAATACGATTAGTAATGTTCTGGTGCGAAAGATTGAGAGAAGGAGAAACATATAAATAAAAATAATTTTCTGATTCAAGTTCAAGGTCACGGTTTGTGGTTATGTAACTATTTTAATGTGAATAGTTTAGTCAACGATATTTGCTCTTAAATAATAGTTAGATAAATGTATATATATTAACATACTCTGCAGGTTAATATTCATTTGCATTAACGAATACGACTAGCAATGTTCTGGTGTGAAAGATTGAGAGAAGGAGAAACATTTTGTGTTTGTGAAGCCGGGTGGTTGCAAATAAAATTTACAGATTTGATGTTTTACTCTGAATCTATGAAATTACTTGCGCAGCCAGAATATGGAGCAGAATGTACTATATTTCACATAAGGAATGGCGAGGCGATAACTCCTATTCTCAATTTTAAAATGCAGTTTCAATCTATGCAACATGTAAAATTTAAAATTTTAGGTGAGAGAACAAATTTAGTGATAAGGAATACAGATTTTTTTATTAAATATATCGTTATCCTAATAGGCGGCGAGCTAACTTTGACTGGGTTGATTCTCCCTCACTCGAATTATATAAAACGGAAAGAAAATGAATATCCATCACTTTGTCCATTTGGTGAAAGTGATTTACTTGGCAGTCCCCAGAAGATGAGAATTACGTGATAACGCACATTACTATCAATTAGCTTTTTTTTATATCAAACAAAAGAAAATAATATATAGAATATATAGAAATAAAAATGGTATAAATTTAGCATGCTAGGTGTTTTATTTATTAGTTCATATTTATCACTCGACCTATTAGTAGCTTCAGCTGTAGCAATTTTCTATTAAAATGTTTCTCTTAACATTTCTGTCTTTTCTTACAATCGCCCCATCTTTAATTTTTGGGGTACCTTTACCGATGGATATTAACTTACAACAACCGAACAGTACTAATAACCTCTCTTTTTCACTGAACTTACCCAACAATGATACAGTACAAATAGGTTTATCGTTTCGTTTGCTAACCTTTTCGGATGGTAACACTTTAATCAACACAACAAAGACGGATGCATCTGCATTTCAAAATGATGTCCACACACCACTCACAACAACAGAAAGAAGTTTGCAAAGGAAAATTGTAACTGTGGATGAAGCAATTGAGAATTTTAGGCAAGATTTAATAAAAAAAGAAGCTGAAATATCAGGGATTATTCAAAGCAAATATGTTTTTTATAGACATTTTAAACTAGAATTCGATGATGAACAATTCTTAACCATTCGCTGTTCATATGATAGCAATTATAATATGCGTACTCTAAGTATAAAATGTTTCGAATACCATGAATATGAAACAGAAAGAGTATTGAGTAACGGGGAAGTTGAACTCGTTATGAAAGAGGATCTTGATTACAAATCTGATGTAGAACTGCTGAATTTTAAAACGATGAAGCAAACATATAAAATGACTATTTCCTAAATAAAAAACTTGATGATATTTATATTATAATAAAAACGTTTATTTGTCAAATTACACTTGTTGTTTTAATTTGTTTATGATGAATTATTGATTGTGGAGAGAGATATCCACGAGTTGTGTTCTGGAGGAAAACCGAGCCATTTTACAAATACTTGATCTTTTTTTCTTTTGACTACTTTTTCAATAAGGTAAGTATCAGGAAACTTCGATTTCTGTAGTTCAAGCTCATAGAAGCCGCCTTTCACAGGCTGACCCTGATAATCTTCTAACAAATATGTAACAGGGTTCGTATGTTGAACTTTCGTTATTTTAAAAATTTCTGTTGTCCAATTCGGTGTATATCCTTTTTCAAATACATGTTTGTATTTACTTATTCTGACAAAATCTCCGACGTTAAATTTAGAAAGAATATGAAGTTTGATATGATTATATACTTTTGATAGCAATTGCTTTTCGTTTGCAGCATTGACTTCGGATGGCTTCATTTTAATTGTTCTATGTGTTGAATTATTGTACGTTTTAGTTAGTGGTGCTATCATATCAATCCACCGATACGAACCGTTAGCGCTGAATTCTTTCCACATAAATGTTTTCAAAGTGCGATTAAATCGTCCAACAATTGAAGCTTTGAGAGCACTAAATGTAGAGTAATGATTGATTTCATATTTTTTCGTAAGATTTAGAAATTGCGTATTGAAAAATTCTTTCCCATCATCTGTTTGTAAATTCTTTGGAATCCGACCTTCAATCAGAATTTTTTTCATAGCAATAGTAACCCCAATACCTGTTTTACTTTTAATAGGAATTGTCCAAGCAAACTTAGAAAATGTATCGATTACTGTAAGAAGATATCGGTAATTTTCATTCTCAGACGAATAAATACCCATTTCAACTAGATCAGCTTGCCATAAATCATCGAGACCCTTGATAACGACTCGTCTTCTTTTGAAATTTTTTCGAGCAGGCTTATGTATTTCATCCACAACGTTTCTTTTACTCATCTTTTCAAAGAATGATTAAAACGATACAGTATTTAACCTTTTTGTTAGTAAAAGGTAAAATATTTATTTTAATCTTTTGTATAACAACATCAACTTCTTAACTTTTAACATTCTAATATCAATCATGTAACATGGACAGGTATCTGGTCCAACCCTACATAAATCCGATGACCAAGGACAATTCACAAAATGACATCCAAATTTCGATGTAGTGGTGGATGCTGTTTTAAACGTCCTCAGAAAAGATATAAATCCTATTAGATACTCATGGTGTTCCTCCAGCAGGACATGCTGATATTCTTTCATGAAACCAACGATTTCATCTAAAATCAATGTAGTATTTATGTTGAACATTATTACCGACTCGCCACAACGACTTTCTATAGACACTGAATTGAAAGTAAAAATAAGTTAGCATTTAATTAAATGAGGAGTTCCTTTTTAGGGTCTGTGGATACATTTAAGTTTTGTTCGATTTTTTGTATTTCAAAATGTATGTATTGTCTAACTCGTTCTTCCGCTTTGTCAACATAACTTTTTGTAGCTGCATCTCCCTTTTCTTCTGGATCCCGAATATTTTGTAGTCGTTTCCAATTCAAATCATAATTTCCGTTTTTCATTTTAATAAACCCCTCACCGGGTGGCCCAGGCAATCCCTGTTCTCCCTGTAGACCATTCGGTCCTTGGTCTCCCTGCTCTCCTTGCTCTCCTCTTGGTCCTTGAATAACTCTGGTTCGCGTTCTATTCGAAAAACGTCCAAACTTATCAACACTCATTTTATATAATAGTTTTATTGTATAATATTGGCTTCCTTTAGTTCTTCAATTATCGAAACAATCTCGTTCGAGTGATTATTGTGTCCTATTTGATGTGAAGCAATTAGAAGTCGCAATCGATCTACGAGCTCATTGGGGTCGTCCCAGAAAATATAGTCTTTTTCTTTGTTTGATAATTGCATTAGTCCGCTTCCTGTAGACGGGGTGGAAATAGGAGTATCTTCTAATAGTTTGCTTATAATTTCTTTGTATTTATATCCTCTATGTCTAAGTACCTGTTTCCCAGAATCGTGATTACGTCTATAAGCATTGGTATCATACAATATGGCTTTGTACATATTTAAATCTTCATTATTGTAAAGGGTTTTACAGGGTTTTTTCTTAAATATTAGTTCGAATAAACCATTTGTTCCTTTATAGGCTTTATTATTGATGTCTATTATGTCTTTTCCGTGAATTTTGAATTCTTTATTACCCATCTGTAATTTACCGTTTTTCACATGTACTCCGTACACATCATCAATGGTGTTTGAATTATTTACTTACAAATTTATATATTTCTGGGGGATTTCCCCAAATTTTTCAAAGTCTATTTGGCCCGCAAAGTCACGAACAAGGTTTCGTCGACGAAGCTTACGTTCACTTCGACCCCTTTTTTTAGTTTTAGGTGTTACTATGCTAGATTTCGGGGTACTGTCACTGATGGTTGAAGCGTTGCTCTCATTGGGAGTGATAAATTCATCATTATCATACTTTGTTTTCTTGAGTGGAGGCACAAAATCATTTTGCTGTTCCTTTATTGTATATATGTTATTTGATTTGTCGAGTAGTTCTTTAAGCGGCTTAGTAATTGGTTTGAAAGTTTCTTCTAATTGAAATTCGGTTACTTCCCTATCATTCCTTAGAGCTTTATATTTTTTTCGTAGAGCATCAGTAGTTTTAACGAGTTCTTTTGTTAGTTCTTCGTTTAAATGCATCATGATGCTAATTTATTGTTTTTTTTTTACAACAGTGAGTAAACGAGTTTCGTAGGCTTTGAAGCAGTCTTTCAAAAGATTTTAAACTGAATTTGATATTCGCTGTACGATTTTTAAATGATGAACAGCTAGTTTTGAACCGCGATGACCTGCTTTGCACTGTTACGGACTGAGCGCTGTACACCTTTGAACTGCTCTGATAGAACATAACAGTAAGAATGCTTTGCACAGCTGAAGTGACAAGCTTTTTATAGTTTCAGGAAGCAGTCAAAACCCCTCCTATAGCGTCCTTTTCCAAAAGAGCTTTCCTTGTCAATAACCAAAAATCCGTGTTTAATATTCCAACATTCTATACATACCCTTTTAAATATTTGAAATGTCATATCAGAATTGACATGGTCGTTGTAAATGTGTTTTAAGTTCATATCATCCTGTTTGAAGACAATTAGAAAATTTGCATTATCTCGTATTAAATGTTTGGGGATTCTTGTATATGTCTGACACAAATAAAAGCTATCGATATGATGATGTCGCCCCATACTAAAATAATTTCGAATAGTGTCTTGCTTTTCACAGGCAATGTCATCAAAAATAAATACAGAATTTGGTTTGGCTTCTTCAGGGGGTATGACATCACAATTATTTGAAAATGTAAAGAAACCCATATGTTTGATAGGTTCCACGGCTAGTCGGAGAAACTCATACTTAGGTTGATGCAATGATTTTGAATAAATGTAAATATTTTCAAATTTTAATCCGTTTGGTTGCTGTATTAAGCTCATCATAACATTTGTTTTTCCGCAATTTGAGGGACCAGTAATTAGGCCCCTTATACTATTTGGTAATAGTTTACCATGTTTTTTCTGTTTTGCTTCAATATTTTTATCCAAGTCCATATTTTTAATTGGTAAAAGATGTTGTTGTTTAACGAAACGCATGACGATAAAAACTAAATAAATTCTTATAAATATGAAGGTTATATTTGAAAATGCCATAACGTTATTAATCGCTAAATGAGGTGGTGATCATATAAAATGATTGATTTTTCAAAAAACTCTAGCAGACTACAAGTTATCGTGAAGGGGAATGGTTTATTAAACTCTGTAATCAATAAACTACCTATTGAACTACATTTACCAGGATATCAATACTGTGGACCTGGCACGAAACTCCAGGAACGTTTAGCTAGAGGAGATCCAGGAATTAATTTACTTGATCAAGCGTGCAAGCAACACGATATATCTTATTCTAAATTTAAAAATACTTCTGAACGACATATAGCTGATAAGATTTTATCTGAAAAAGCCTGGCAACGGGTTGTATCAACGGATGCCGGTATAACTGAGCGAGCAAATGCTATATTGGTTACCAATCTTATGAAGGCTAAATTAAAATTAGGTATGGGGTCTTCAAAAAAAAAAAGCAATAAAAAAACCACGTCAAAAAACAGATCCTCTACTTTTAGCAGAACAATTAAAAATGTTGGAAAAATCCTTCAAATGAAAAAACCACATAACCTTGAAAAGGCTATAAATGTAGCTTTGTCATCTGCAAAGAAAGCTATCAAGAATAATAGCAGTAATATAAAGACACCCCGAGTTATTTCGGTATCGAAAATTGGTGGAGTAATCCCATTTCTTGTTCCTCTATTTGCTGGGCTTTCAGCTCTTGGAGCTTTATCTGGAGGAGCTGCGGGGATAGCAAAAGCTGTCAATGATATAAATATTGCTAAAAAAACGCTTGAGGAGAAAAAACGCCATAATCAAAAAATGGAGTCGATTCCTATAGGACATGGCTTACATCTAAGTCCGTATAGAAAAGGACTTGGATTATTTTTACATTCGCAGACAAAAAACTTTTAAGTTCGCTACCCGATCGTGCATTGAATGAACAGGATTTGAGAAATTTCGCAAAGGACTTAATTCCGCATTTTCGAGGAGTTTTTATGCGTGATAATTTACCAAAGGGTAAACCCTTAAGAAACGAGTGTGGGATAGTAAATCTAGATTCATCAACAGGCCCTGGAACACATTGGGTGGCGTATTATAAAAAACTCAGACACATTGAATATTTTGATAGCTTTGGAAATCTACAACCGCCAATTGAACTAATTAAATATTTAGGTAAACAAATTAAATATAATTATCTTAAGTATCAGGATTATGATTCAGTAAATTGTGGACATTTATGTTTAAGATTCTTATATGATTGTTATTTTGAATAAATAATAAAAGAAGAGCTTTTGTAAGAACGGTTTCATTATCTTTTTCGACGTCATGGCGTTGACACTTACATTAAGTGGAAATACTTCTCATCTAACAACAGACTATTTTCCACCTTTAAACCTGAATAAGGACTACGTTTGTGGATTGATTGATTTTCAAACATACAATTCTATACCCAATGTTGATGAACGAAACAATTTGTTTCATATAGGGGAACATGTAATTGAAATTCCAATAGGATCATATGAAATCGATGACATTGCACTGAATATTTCCGAACAATTGTTAACGCTTAATTCCGCTACACTTGTAAGTATAGAAGCAAATAATAATACTCTGGAAAGCTGGGTGTCAGGCTCGGAAGAAATATATTTTAATAGGACCCGAACTGTTGGTAAATTACTAGGTTTTAGCAAGCGCATTTTAAAACCAGGTCAATTACACAGATCAGATTTACCTGTTGATATTAACAGTGTTAATGTAATTCGAGTTGAGTGTAATATTATTACAGGCTCGTATTTAAATAACACTCCTGTGCACACAATACACGAATTTTCGCCAGAAGCAGGACCCGGGTATAAAATCATAGAAGTTCCAAGAAATGTCATCTATTTACCGGTGAATGTCAAGCGAATAACTTCACTAACATTAAAGCTAGTAGACCAAGACGGAGACTTGATAAATTTTAGAGGAGAAACAATAACTATCCGACTGCATTTAGCTCCCATCTCCTGATAATGTTGATCTATAATAATAATATATACACCCCCAAAGGTGATCATTCTACTAGTTCTACTAGATCATCAAAGCTGTCGAGACCAAAACTCTCCTCTAAGAATACCGCCTATTTACTGTCTTTAGGGTTTACCTTAAATGTCATCTAAAATTATGAACGAAATATTGAACATCACCGAAGGACCTAGCTATGATAATAGCATATCCAAATTTGAATATCACAGTTATTCACCATTTCTTCAATCCGAGTGATGAAATACGCATCCCAATACATCAACAGGACTTGCTCATTTTACCCAGCGAAAGTTTCATTTACATAGAAGGAGGTCTTACAAAATCAGATGATACCACATCTTCTACTGCAAAACTATGCAATAATGCTATGGCATTTCTTTTCGAGGAGATCCATTATGAACTTAACGGTGTGCAGATCGAGTATAATAAAAATGTAGGCATCACAACAGCGCTAAAAAATTATATATCTTTGAACGAGAATGAAAGTAAAAATTTGGAAAATGCATCATGGACTGGAAAAGGCAGTATAACACTTACATCGGGTACTTTCAACTTTTGTATTCCATTAAAAAATCTATTAGGATTTGCAGATGATTATAAAAAGGTAATTCCAAATGCACGGCACGAATTAATACTAATTCGAACAAGGTCAAATGAGAATGCATATTTTTCTACGGAAAATGAAGAATTAAAACTTTCAATTTTTAAACTGCAGTGGAGAGTTCCTCACATTACCTTGGCTGATTCAGATAAGCTAACATTACTAAAACAAATACAATCAAAGACAATTCAAATTCATTTTCGAAATTGGGAAATGTACGAATACCCCACACTACCGCTAGTCACTGATCATATATGGACAGTTAAAACTTCAACTCAGCTTGAAAAACCTAGGTATATTATTATCGCTTTACAAACCGATCGAAAAAATCAAAAAACTAAAGATGCTAGCAAATTCGACCATTGCGATTTAAGCAATGTAAAGGTGCATTTGAATTCTGAGACATACCCCCGTGAAGATTTAAATCTCAAATTTAAGCACGATCGGTATGCAATTCTCTATGACATGTACAGTAAATTTCAAGACTCTTATTATAAGAAACAACCACAACCACTCTTATCTCGACAAGAATTTAAAGATATCGCTCCAATAGTAGTAATCGATTGTTCTCACCAAAACGAATCAATTAAAACTGGAACTGTTGATGTAAAAATTGAACTCAAAACAACAACCTCAGTCTTGCCTTCAACAACCGTGTACTGTTTAATTTTACATGATCGTATAATTGAATACAACCCAATAACAGGAGAAGTTCACAAACTTACTTAATGGTAATGCTTGTATATAAACTAAGCAGTTGCAAAGTTGGCTTAGTCATAAACACATCATCAAAAATGAATTATTATATAGTTGATTTTCAAGGCTTTAGAGGCTTGAACAAAGAGTTTATTTTAAAGGAAATAGCTGTACTTTGCGATGGACATCATCAGCATTTCATTCTTACACCACTCTTTGGTTCTAATCAGCTTCCATCTTCTCTTAGAAGACAGGCTCACTGGCTGTATCAAAATCATCATGGATTAACCTGGGATGGGGGATTCACGAATTTTACCCAAGTAAAGACACATCTTCGCGAAAAAATTCAAAATTCCGTTGTTTATGTGAAGGGCTCTGAAAAAACCCTATGGTTAAAAGAAATACTTAATAATGAAAACGTAGAAGTAATTAATATTGAAGATAATTACAGTTGCCCCAATTTAAAAGAACTAAAAAGAATTTGCCCCGGCGTAATAATAAAATGTATGTACCATGGAAAATGTTGTGCACTTCAAAATGTATATCTCATAAGCAAGTTCATAAGTGAAGCTAAACAATTGTAAATTTTTTTAAATAAAACAAAACATACTCGTATTTTATATTCTTTAAATGTTTTTCTGTTTTTTTTTTTTTTTTTATTACATAAAATTGATTGAATTACAAAGGTTGTCTTTTAAATCCATACGGTAAGGAGCTATGATCATTGAGAAAACGACGTTTTTCTGCTTTGGGTTTGTAAGTTTTAACCTCTGCTACAGTAACTACTTAATGTTTTTGTGTTCGACGTATATTGTTAGATTCTATCAGTATGCTTTCATTGTCTGTAGACAAATTTAATACAGCTTTTTTAATAGAATCGAAATAAATTTTTTGAGATGTTTGGTGATTAAGAAAGATGCCCTTTACTTTGCACTCAATATGTTCAGTATTATCTTTTGTGCTATAGACTTTATAGGAATAGTTTTTAGGTCCACCACTAACAAATTCTGTTATATAACTTCCTTGACCATAGCTTTTCAGTTCGTCAGTCATATCACCGATAAACTCTCCGGTAGGCGGTTCAAATTCTCCTTTACGACTTATATAGATAACAGAATCCGTATCATAGTAGAGAACTCTTTCCTCTAGTTTTTCTAAGTAGCTGTACAGTTTAAGACGAGCGAAAGTTGTGGTATAGGCGGCAACACAAACGTTAACTGTAGATAGGGACTCAGATGCTTCTTCTTTCATTTCAAAATTAACAACAATGTTTTCTTCACCAACTGCCAGAATATTCAACACTTCTATAGAAGGGTGTGTAAGCAGTTGAAACAAATCTGAAGGTTTATTCAAAATACAAGTTCGTTGCTGGTTTTCACGTTGTCCAAATTTTCCCCAAAACGAATTTAAAATTAACTTAGCTAATGATCTCTTTCCAGGATTGTTACAAATTTCTGAATATTCCAATTTTATATTTTCTCTATTAAGAAAATTCTCAATATACTTTTCTTTTTCTTCAGGGGTTGTACATGTACTAGGCCATCCTGATGCTTCTTGTTTTATCTTTAGAAACTTATTCATCATCGAGGTGAACAGCCCATCGGAATTTGTTTCTGGATTATATTGAACTACATCATATTCCCAAATTTCAAAAACGAAAATTAGTTTGTAACCTTTTTCGATTGCTTTTAGAACTTCATCAATTACCCATGTCCCGAGTAAGGCTCTTTCCTCGTCAGAATGATTGCACAATTGTTCTTGATTTTTTTCATCACTGCAACTTCTGCACAAAGAAAACATAAGCTTATTATTTTGTTTCATTGGCAGGACAGGGTGAAGTAGATGCTCTGGTGGTAAAATTTTACATTTGACTAGGCCATTTATACCTCCTAGTTTCATAGTAGGAGTGATGTGGACTTTTGGATGTCCAGTAGGAAATTTTCCGTTTTTACAAACCCAGGGATAAAGAGAACATACATCTATATAATGAATTTGTTCACCTTCTTTACATTTATAATAATTAAATGAATTTCCGGTTCGTCCGCCATAGAAGGCATCACGTGGATTCAATGGGGAATTTTGTATTAGTGGATGTGTGTTTAAAAAATTTAAATCATCCTTATTCATTGACTGTAACTGACTTTGAAATTGACAAAACCACATTTCAATGACTTCGTATTGGAATTTTCTTAATCGTTCAGTCTTAGCTTGTGTTCTCTCATATCTACGATTTAAGGTATCATCGGCGTCTTCGTATAGAGGCACATCACGTTTGTGTTTCAAACAGAGGGGATGACCATGATAGTAGCAGCCATGGAATTCAAAAATCTGTCTTTTTTCCTCGCAAAACCCGTCAACTTTTACTCCATTGACAACTGCTTCTCTTCCTTTAGATGCATGCTTTATATTAATTTTTCGTTTATTTTCTTCGAAAATCAACCACTTGATGGCTTCTGTTGATTGATTATCGACGCATCTGTAGCCTTTTTTAGGAATTAACCCAATAGTTTTTGGAAGAAGAAAGTTTCGTCTGAATACAAGATTACATGCTGACGCTATAGTTGTTGCTTCCAAAAACGGTTCAACATTACTTTGCTCGAGAAACAAGTTTCTAAATTTCAAACAAGTTTCAGTCAAAATGTTAACATCACTAATACAATATTCTACAAGTTCACGCTGTATGTTAAAATCATCACCTTGATGTTCCGCAAACCATTTCAAAAATACAGTGCGATCTTCATCTTTCATCGTATCTGGGCTGTAATACTCCACTGATGGTAGTTTTCCAATATATTTTTCATTTTCTCTAGTATTAAAGAAATGCGGGAAATAACCTTTTTTAAAAACGGAGGACAGTTGGAATGCTTTGGGAAGTTTTGACAGAGCCATAGTAAAGTAGTTCAAGGAGTCTATAAATTTGACATTACCTACTTGCATTAGTATTATTTTGGTACCGCGCATGATCAATTCCGGTGTCAGATTAGTTTTTTCCAATATGTAGCTCAAAATGAATTGATGATCGTATGCTTGTCCGTTATGTGCTAGCACAATAACTTTTTTAAATTTTTGCCGAACATTCAATATGTACTCCAGAAATTTGCGTACTACATCTTTTTCTTCCTGAATGACATTCAACGATAGTTTACACTTTTGACAAAAATATAAATTTGGAAGATCTATACACTGATCGCATTTTTTTTTTAAATACGCATAAATTCGGTTCATGTATTTTTATTGGTGAACTTGCTGTTTCATCATATTCACCATTCATCATTTTTTTTTTACCAATTACTTTCTCTTGTCGACTCTCCAAATCATAAAATATGTACAAAAAGTTTTTGCAATCAGGCGTTCTCTTATCAGGAAGAATGTAGCACAGATGATCTTTGTCAACATGATGACGACATTGTTTGCAAAAGTATTCATCACATACATGATTTCGTTTTCCTCCGTATGTTTTCAAGCATAAAAGACATCTGTTCATCATTTCGCAAATTGAATTTTTTCCTGACGATCCGCTCGCTTTGTGGTTGTCGAAACAGTGTTTTCCTCTAAAATTTCGATTACAATCAGCACACAAAATGTCTTTTGTTTTGCTACAGCTTGGCGTTTGTTGACACTGAGAGCAAGATCCTCCGCATTTATGTTGACTTTTCGTATCATATGGTACATGACAACTTTCGCAATAATAAATGCAACAAAATGCAGCTGTTAGTGAGGTTATCACAGCATAATGATTATTGCCGTAAAGCAAATTTATTTTTTTCTTTTCATCATCATTACATCCATCTAAAGCTGAAATTCCTTCAAAAACAACTTTTCGGCCTTTTGTTCCGTATTCATAGACTGTGACTTTATATCCTTGTAAATGATTTTGGAATGCTCTCAGCTCTGGAATTCCACAACCTGTAGCTGGTATATTTATTTGAGTATCATTGATAAGTTGCTTGGTTCTTTGGGTTTGAACCTGATCAGTGTCATTGATAACCCCTTTCATATTAGCATCCTTGTCAGCATATGATTTTGCTACAACCAAAGCACGGGGCAGACACAAATTATCCTTATTTTTAATGTGTATTATACCATTACGTCTTATGCATTCTTCATCAAAGGAATTAAACTTATTGCTACTTTTTCTTTTGTTTCCAGTCCCCGAAGGCAACTTAACAGATGTTATTGACATGCAAAAATGGTCTGTACTTATACCTTCTGAGTTGCTCTGGAAAATTTTAGTTATCATTTCCCACACATCACTAAACTTCAACTCTGAGCAATTTCGAAAGCTAATCCATCCATTTCCTCGTTCAGCAGTAAAACCCTTACCACAAAAAGTAATTCCTACTTTATCGGTGGGGTTAAGACCTGTTACAATATGTTTAAGCATACCATTTATAGCCATCTTGATCCATGAAGTTGGTTCTTCGTTATCGGGTATAATTTTTCGTTTATTTTCTTCGAAAATCAACCACTTGATGGCTTCTGTTGATTGATTATCGACGCATCTGTAGCCTTTTTTAGGAATTAACCCAATAGTTTTTGGAAGAAGAAAGTTTCGTCTGAATACAAGATTACATGCTGACGCTATAGTTGTTGCTTCCAAAAACGGTTCAACATTACTTTGCTCGAGAAACAAGTTTCTAAATTTCAAACAAGTTTCAGTCAAAATGTTAACATCACTAATACAATATTCTACAAGTTCACGCTGTATGTTAAAATCATCACCTTGATGTTCCGCAAACCATTTCAAAAATACAGTGCGATCTTCATCTTTCATCGTATCTGGGCTGTAATACTCCACTGATGGTAGTTTTCCAATATATTTTTCATTTTCTCTAGTATTAAAGAAATGCGGGAAATAACCTTTTTTAAAAACGGAGGACAGTTGGAATGCTTTGGGAAGTTTTGACAGAGCCATAGTAAAGTAGTTCAAGGAGTCTATAAATTTGACATTACCTACTTGCATTAGTATTATTTTGGTACCGCGCATGATCAATTCCGGTGTCAGATTAGTTTTTTCCAATATGTAGCTCAAAATGAATTGATGATCGTATGCTTGTCCGTTATGTGCTAGCACAATAACTTTTTTAAATTTTTGCCGAACATTCAATATGTACTCCAGAAATTTGCGTACTACATCTTTTTCTTCCTGAATGACATTCAACGATAGTTTACACTTTTGACAAAAATATAAATTTGGAAGATCTATACACTGATCGCATTTTTTTTTTAAATACGCATAAATTCGGTTCATGTATTTTTATTGGTGAACTTGCTGTTTCATCATATTCACCATTCATCATTTTTTTTTACCAATTACTTTCTCTTGTCGACTCTCCAAATCATAAAATATGTACAAAAAGTTTTTGCAATCAGGCGTTCTCTTATCAGGAAGAATGTAGCACAGATGATCTTTGTCAACATGATGACGACATTGTTTGCAAAAGTATTCATCACATACATGATTTCGTTTTCCTCCGTATGTTTTCAAGCATAAAAGACATCTGTTCATCATTTCGCAAATTGAATTTTTTCCTGACGATCCGCTCGCTTTGTGGTTGTCGAAACAGTGTTTTCCTCTAAAATTTCGATTACAATCAGCACACAAAATGTCTTTTGTTTTGCTACAGCTTGGCGTTTGTTGACACTGAGAGCAAGATCCTCCGCATTTATGTTGACTTTTCGTATCATATGGTACATGACAACTTTCGCAATAATAAATGCAACAAAATGCAGCTGTTAGTGAGGTTATCACAGCATAATGATTATTGCCGTAAAGCAAATTTATTTTTTTCTTTTCATCATCATTACATCCATCTAAAGCTGAAATTCCTTCAAAAACAACTTTTCGGCCTTTTGTTCCGTATTCATAGACTGTGACTTTATATCCTTGTAAATGATTTTGGAATGCTCTCAGCTCTGGAATTCCACAACCTGTAGCTGGTATATTTATTTGAGTATCATTGATAAGTTGCTTGGTTCTTTGGGTTTGAACCTGATCAGTGTCATTGATAACCCCTTTCATATTAGCATCCTTGTCAGCATATGATTTTGCTACAACCAAAGCACGGGGCAGACACAAATTATCCTTATTTTTAATGTGTATTATACCATTACGTCTTATGCATTCTTCATCAAAGGAATTAAACTTATTGCTACTTTTTCTTTTGTTTCCAGTCCCCGAAGGCAACTTAACAGATGTTATTGACATGCAAAAATGGTCTGTACTTATACCTTCTGAGTTGCTCTGGAAAATTTTAGTTATCATTTCCCACACATCACTAAACTTCAACTCTGAGCAATTTCGAAAGCTAATCCATCCATTTCCTCGTTCAGCAGTAAAACCCTTACCACAAAAAGTAATTCCTACTTTAACGGTGGGGTTAAGACCTGTTACAATATGTTTAAGCATACCATTTATAGCCATCTTGATCCATGAAGTTGGTTCTTCGTTATCGGGTATAGGTCTGATTTTAAAATCAATTTTACGACCTTTTAGAGCAAATCGGTTAACTCGCGTCTCCAAATCGTTCAAAACTTCAAATCGCTAAACATTTCAAAAGAGAAGAGAGAAAAGTGTTGTAGAACAGCATACAATTTCAGTGGGAAAAACAACCAATTTTGTATTAACAGCAAGTAGAATAGAGAGAATAAAAAGCATATTTTTTATATTATTAATTTATTTATTCCCATAAAATACATTCTTCTGCGATTGCAGGAAATCATATTCTTGTACCTCTTCATTAACATCTTCTTCATGGTCTTTGTCATAAAAAGCAATAGCAAATGATGGCCCTAGCGGTTCCACCACCTCCATCGAGCAGTCGGTCATCTCAGCTAGTTCATCTTCAGTCAGCTTCTCCACAAACCGTTTTGGTAGATAAGTGATACAGTCCTCCAGTTCCACCATTATTTGTTCCCCAAACTGCGAGTCACATTTCGTCGCCTTAGCAATTTTATACTTCTGCTTAAGGTTCAGCAGTTTGAGACTTTTAATAGGCTTATTGTTTTGGTATTTTGTACCAATTGAATTTAACTTCCTCATAAACGACATTTTTTTTAATAATATGTATGTACTAAACTTTTCTACTTTCAAAGCAAAATTGTAAACTAATTTCATGTCTACTCAATAGCCTGCTTTTATACTCCTGAAACTGCCCCCACCCCCAATTCTACATTTTGCGACTGCTTATCACCTAAAATATTTAGAGGATATTTTTGTGAATTTTTTCATTGGCATTGATCTGAAAGTTCTTCGAGTTCGGTCGGTCTTTTTGATCTTTCTTTCTTTCTAGCTTTCACACCAAAACATTTCATCTCGTAATCACATAACAAAAATGACCCTCAATCTCAATCAAAATTATGCACATTGTACCATTTGCTATCAAGACATGTTTTGTATTTGGTTATCACTCATGATCCGAAAATTTCCTGAAATTAACTCGACTTCGGTCGGCCTTTTTGATCTTTCTTTCTTTCTAGCTTTCATACCAAAACATTTCTTCTCGTAATCACATAACAAAAATTACCCTTAATCTCAATCAAAATTATGCACATTTCACCTAAAATTAAAAACTATCAAACTGATAACTTCACAAACACAAAATATTTCTCTTTCTCTCTATCTTTCATATCAAGCCCCAAAACATTTTTGCTTATCACCTTAAAATATTTGCGAATATTTTTACGATTTATTAACATTTCCCCGAAATTAACTCAAGTTCGGTCGTATCACCTAAAATATTTAGAGGATATTTTTGCGAATTTTTTCATTGGCATTGATCTGAAAGTTCTTCGAGTTCGGTCGGTCTTTTTGATCTTTCTTTCTTTCTAGCTTTCACACCAAAACATTTCATCTCGTAATCACATAACAAAAATGACCCTTAATCTCAATCAAAATTATGCACATTGTACCATTTGCTATCAAGACATGTTTTGTATTTGGTTATCACTCATGATCCGAAAATTTCCTGAAATTAACTCGACTTCGGTCGGCCTTTTTGATCTTTCTTTCTTTCTAGCTTTCATACCAAAACATTTCTTCTCGTAATCACATAACAAAAATGACCCTTAATCTCAATCAAAATTATGCACATTTCACCTAAAATTAAAAACTATCAAACTGATAACTTCACAAACACAAAATATTTCTCTTTCTCTCTATCTTTCATATCAAGCCCCAAAACATTTTTGCTTATCACCTTAAAATATTTGCGAATATTTTTACGATTTATTAACATTTCCCCGAAATTAACTCAAGTTCGGTCGGACTTCCGTACATAAAGGTACAAGAGCAAATGTCGCTGACTAAACTATTCACATTAAAATAGTTACATAACCACAAACCTTGAACTTCTATTTATTGACAATAGTCACACCAAGCTGTTTACATATGCCTACAAAATTATTTATATACAATAGCCATCATCGACGCCAGCGACATAAAACAACAAAACTGATTCCATGCCGTCAACGACACGCGACCATTAAGCTGATAAGAAAATACTAAAAAATTATTAAATATCATACAGAATGCGGTTTTATTCACATATTAGAAACCAATCTTCATTAACTCGCGGTGGCTTAGTGGATGACTTATCTGCTGCTGGTTCCAGATTCTCGGGTTCGAATCCGTATGGGGGAATATGACTTTTTTTTTCACATTCCGAAGCAACCTCAACCAAAATTATTTATATACAATAATCATCTTCGACAACAACGACACGCGACCATTAAGCTGATAAGAAAATTCTAACAACATCCCCCATAAATCATGCTGACCTTATCTTGACACATGCTATCCTTGTCGCACAAAAAGTTCCCACGAAAAACCCACGCTATTCCTACTGGAATTCCTAGCACACTCAAACCGGACGGACAATTATGCAATCGGACAACATCCTCGCCTTTGGGGTATGGCAGATGTTTTGGCCATACCGGGTACACTTTACCCTCCCTTATCACTGCAAGTGAGTCACCTTTGGCAACTAAAGTAACCTGAGTTTAAATAGCTGCCTCTTATTTAACTACCTAGGTTTGTCTAACGAAAGTTATAGGACATCAAATAGCTTCCAGCCCCCATGCAAATAAAATTAAACCTTCATTTTACATATACGTACTAAACAGATTTATTAAACCAAAAATAGGAATTCATTAAAGGTAATGTAAAGATTTTTAGTTAAAATTCATATTGTAAGTATTATGATCGGTGGTTGGGTGTGTATGAATCGGGTAGGCGCTGATTGGCATCAACTTGGCGGTGCCCAGCTGTTGCAACTTTTTCATACACATCAATTGTGCTTATTTTACTTCCGCGTGGTAACCACCGGGTACTGGTCTCGCCCATCCAGGCTTGACTTGCTAAACTTATAAGCGCGAGTGTTGAACACGAAGAAAATAGCAACACTATAATGCTCTGTCGGAACTGACTGTCTGCTCGAGTCTCAGAAGTCTAACATGAGCCCTCAGAAAGAGGACGTGCGGCGGAAGAATTCACGCGATTGAATCAACGGTGACGTCAACAGTTGGCATGGCAGATACTTTAATGAGCTACTTCGACATATTTGGAGCTGAGGTCATTAAGGATTTTTCAATACTAGTCAGGGTGTTGAAATAGAGATGGTGGCGGAAGAGCCCTTAATGGGTCAACGGCAGCACTCAAATCCCCGAAGCGGGTTACTGACTCCGGAATATCCGGCCCCTTTCGTCCAAGGGGTCACAGAAAGGGCCTGGCCCTCCAGGTTGGGGGTTGTGCGTGGGGTTAACTACCCAACCACGGAAAACACCACCAGTTACGAAGCAACCAAAAGCCTCGGATATGGATGGATTTACTGTTGACGACCCTGCAAAACGAAAAAAGGACAATGACTTTCGGATCTGCACGTGGAATGTTCGAACCCTGAACAGACCGCGTGCAGCCGAACAATTAGCGGAGGCCCTAGACTGCTACAAGGCAGATATCACCGCCATCCAGGAAGTGCGGTGGGATGGGCCCGGCAAAAGAAGGATGAAAAACTGTGACATCTATTACGGTGATTCCTACAGAGAACAGAAGCAGCGTCTATTCGGTTGCGGATTCGTTGTAAGCGGCAGACTTAGGCAAGAAGTCTTGAGCTTTCGACACGTTAGTGAGCGCCTTACAACTATCCGCATCAAGGCTAAATTCGCCAACATCAGCCTGATATGCGCTCACGCCCCCACAGAAGATAAGGACGATGCTACCAAAGAATGTTTCTATGAGCTCCTCGACAAAACATATGAGCAATGTCCTAAATACGACGTTAAAATCGTCTTAGGTGATTTTAACGCCAAAATAGGAAAGGAGGACATCTTTGGTAGCACAATCGGAAAGCACAGCCTACACGACACCACGTCTGGAAACGGACTTAGGCTAATTGACTTTGCTGCGGGACGTAATGCTACTATAGCAAGCACACGGTTTCCACACCTCAACATTCACAAAGGAACATGGCGGTCACCAGACCATCAAACGGTCAATCAAATTGACCATGTTGCGATCGACGCAAGGCACTCCTCCAGTATTCTAGATGTCCGAACTTTCCGAGCGGCCAACATAGACTCGGATCACTACCTTGTTGTAGCCAAGGTACGTATGCGGATATCCCAGACACCACAACAACGAGGAAATACTGTGAGAAGATTCAACGTTGAACGGCTACAAACGCAACAAACCGCCAGAACTTTTGCCGATCGCGTCTTCCTCAACCTCTCGAGAAGTCCTGTGCAGCCAGCATCAAGTGCTGAAGACCATTGGCATGACCACCACCGCGAAACCCCTGGTTTGATGAAGAGTGCCGGCAAGCACATGCAGCAAAGCAACTGGCCTACAAAGCGGCGCTGCAGAGAAGGACGAGAGCAGCTCGTGAGCTCTACGAGCAAAAAAGGAGGGAAGAACACCGGCTTCTCCGGAGGAAAAAGAAAGAGCATGAGAAGCGCGCGATCGAGGAAATAGAGAGGTGTTACTCCAGGAACAATGTTCGGAAGTTTTACCAAAAGGTAAAAAGAACGTGTCACGGGAACAAGGCCCGAACAGAGACCTGTAGAGACGAACAAGGAAACCTTGTAGTAGAGTCACAGTCGGTGCTGAGGACATGAAAAAACCATTTCTGCAGACTGCTAAACGGCGAAGACGACACAAATTCCGCTGTCAGGCAGAATGAACCATTCAACCTGGGCGATGAAAGCCAAGACTTCCGTCCACCTGACCAAAATGAGGTAAGGATAGCAATATCCAAGCTGAAGTCCAACAAAGCTGCAGGACCGGACGGTTTATCGGCCGAGCTTTTTAAGGCAGCGGGGGATGACTTGGTAGAGAGCATACACCAACTCGTTTCTAAAATTTGGTCAGAGGAAAGTATGCCTGAAGAATGGAGCCTCAGCATTGTTTGCCCGATCCATAAGAAAGGAGACCCTCTAAACTGCGCCAACTATAGAGGCATCAGTCTCCTTAACATCGCTTACAAAATCCTGTCTTCCGTACTGTGTGAACGCCTGAAACCATTTGTTAACGAACTGATTGGACCCTATCAGTGCGGTTTTAGGCCCGGTAAGTCCACAACCGACCAAATATTCACACTACGGCAGATCCTGGAGAAAACCCAAGAAGTCCAAATCGATACTCATCACCTATTTATCGATTTTAAAGCCGCATATGACAGCATTTATAGAGACGAGCTATACAGAGCCATGTCTAGTTTTGGCATCCCTGCCAAACTTGTCAGATTGTGCAGAATGACGATGGAGAACGCTCGCTGCTCCGTAAAGGTCGGAAACAATCTCACCGAGACCTTTGATGTCAAAAAAGGATTTAGACAAGGTGATGCGCTGTCATGTGACTTTTTCAACATCATTCTTGAGAAAATTGTGCGAAACTCGCAAGCCAACACCAGGGGCACAATTTTCCAAAAGTCTGTGCAACTACTTGCATACGCTGACGACATCGACATCATTGGCAGAACACAGCGAGCTGTCACTGGTGCGTTTGCAAGTATCAGTACAGAGGCGGCAAAAATGGGTTTAGTGGTGAATGAGGGCAAAACGAAATATATGCTGTCAACAAGAAGGGACACACAACATCGACGAATCGGACAGAACGTCACGATAGACAGCTATAACTTTGAGGTAGTTCGGGACTTTGTCTACCTCGGCTCCGCTATTAACTCTGAAAATGACATCACATCAGAAATAAAGCGAAGAATTACACTTGCCAACCCCTGTTACTTTGGCCTAAGAAGGCAATTGATTAGTAAGGCCTTGTCGAGAAACACCAAGGAGACTCTATATAAGACCCTCATCATCCCAGTCCTGCTTTATGGCGCAGAATCATGGACGTTGACAAAAGCGGATGAAGATCTCCTTGGGCGCTTCGAACGCAAAATTCTTCGAGTGATTTTCGGTCCCGTTTGCGTTGACGGGCTTTGGAGGAGGAGATTTAACAGCGAACTCTACGAGCTGTACAGCGACATCGACCTGGTCAGAAAAGTGCGTATCAGTCGACTAAGATGGCTAGGACATGTAGAGCGAATGGACACCAACGCTCCGGCCCGAAGAGTCTTCGATTCCAACCCGGAGGGACAACGCAGTAGAGGAAGACCTCGCCTTAGGTGGCGCGCACAAGTGGAAGGGGACCTCAACCAACTTGGAGTGCGCAACTGGAGGCAGTTAGCCAAAGATCGTGCTAACTGGAGAGGCGTGTTGGTTGAGGCCCAGGTCCACCCCGGACTGTAGCGCCATCTAAGTAAGTATTATGATCATCATATGTGTGTTCTCTCTATTATAAAAAGTCTCTTGTAATCAACTCAATAAGCAAAGCAAACTAGTCAAAATAGGAAATTATTTATCAAAACAAAAACAAAATTATTAATTATTTATATAGAGACTTCATGAAACAAAATATTAGCCAATTTTTAGGTAGGTATTCTTTCAAATTTAGTTTAAATATACCATAGATATAGCTATTCTATTATTATATTCAATTTACTTTCGTTGTTATGTTATGTTTCGTATCTTTTAATTCATGAACGTTTGCATCTTTGTATTCGTGCAGTCTTAGATTTAGGTAACAAAAAAAATGACTTACGTTTTAGGATCCGTTAATGGATATCAAAATTTGTGTATTAAGTGTATACGTGTAGCTGTGTGTGTTTTTTTGTATGTGTAGTGTGATATACTCCAATTTGCGACGAGTTAACTTAACGATGAAGCATTGTGCGCACAATCCTCCTTTGGTAGCTGGATGAATGTAAACGAAGAAATTTTAGTCGATATGTTGGTATAAGTATTTCTTTTTTTTTACCTATGACACGCAAAACCTTTTTTTTTTTGTTATCTTTTCAATTAAGTGGCTAATATTTCATTTAAAATTAAATTAATGAATGAATTTACTCAAAGAAATAATCAATTATCATACTTAAAACTACCTTAATCTATAATGATCAACATGCACATGCACATATGATACCTTCATTGGCATATAAATTGTGTACCTATTTTTTTTTTTTTTCTCTTACGAGAACATAATACTACCAGTCTAAGCTCTTCTCAGCAGATAAGTCTATCCTCGGCCAATATCAGCTAGCTTCTGTTGTCTTTGGCTGAACTGCGACAGCCGATACCGCTGCCTGTACAAAGTCACAAAGTTGCTGGGGCTTAATCGGTTTCATGCAACATGTGCTGTCACTGGATTAATCGTTCAGCAGGCAGAGGCAGGTGGATTTACGGTACAAAATATGTTGCTGATGGACGTGGTATCGTTTAGGTGAGGGAGGCTTGGCGTGGAGACTTTTACGGTTGGCAAAATATGTGTGCTGATTAGGTGTTGATTATGCGGCTGCTTTCGTGAGCGATGCTAAGAGCGACACTAGCAGATATTGTGAATTAGCTGGTGCATGCTGATCACACTCTTCCTTAGCAATTAATGCTCTTGATGATGACGTAAGTTGCTTAATCAAATACACACCGTGATATTTGTGGAACAATTTTACTTTATGTTCGTGGACAGTGGGGAGTCCTCAGTTTTTTTACGGTCAGTTCCCAATGAATGATGTGGAGACTGATAAGTAGAATTAAAATAATCTACCGATCAAAACTCCACGCGATTGATTAGCAATGCCTAACTAAAAAGTCAGGTTAACCCAGAGAAAAAAAATTTAGAGGGACTTACCAATATGATCTTAATGATCATACGTTGATTTTTGCTAAGCAGAATTAATATTTTAGTTTTTATTATTGATAAAATCAAGTCACTTTCTTATTTTATAAGTTAAGTTTTTGAAACTTTAAAAAAGATAATGTTGATATTTCACTTTCACCGGACTCTTGTGGAATTTATCGGAACTTGTCGATCTATCACCTTCGATTGTCACAAAATGAAAGAAAGTTAGCACAGGGGGATTTTGGCTGGCAACCACGCTTTCTCTAACTCCTTTTTATTTCCTTTCTTGTTTTGACATTTCTTTTTCAAGCTAAATAGGTCGATTTATGTAGGCAAGGGAGATACGTATTATTAGTCTTCAGGGGCGTAGCGAGGGGGGGGTGTGGGGGGTGCGACACCCCCCCACCGTTTTTAAGAGTCGGCAAATCAAGGAAGTAAAATTTTAACTTAAGCAGCTAAAAAAAAAAAAATTATAAAAATTCCAAAAAAAATTAAAAAAATTTTAAAATTTGAGTCGGAACAAAATGTTAAAAAATAAGAACTGAGTTTGGATTTTCATTAGGTATATGTTTTTAAACTCGTAAATGTATACAAGACGGCATTTTCAAAGGTTCCACCTTTCGGAAATGCGAATTTATATTTTTTTGACTGTATGTACCTTTTCCGAGTTTCGATTTTAAAAATGACGGTCAGCATCGGTGAATTTGCCGACTGAACACATTAAAATTTAGCGAGTTTCGATTCGATTTTAAAAAAGATTGTCGGCATCGCTGAATTTGCCGACTGAAAACATTAAAATTTAGCGAGTTTCGATTCGATTTTAAAAAATATTGTCGGCATCGCTGAATTTGCCGACTGAAAACATTGAAATTTAGCGAGTTTCGATTCGATTTTAAAAAAGATTGTCGGCATCGCTGAATTTGCCGACTGAAAACATTACAATTTAGCGAGTTTCGATTCGATTTTAAAAAAGATTGTCGGCATCGCTGAATTTGCCGACTGAAAACATTAAAATTTAGCGAGTTTCGATTCGATTTTAAAAAATATTGTCGGCATCGCTGAATTTGCCGACTGAAAACATTGAAATTTAGCGAGTTTCGATTCGATTTTAAAAAAGATTGTCGGCATCGCTGAATTTGCCGACTGAAAACATTACAATTTAGCGAGTTTCGATTCGATTTTAAAAAAGATTGTCGGCATCGCTGAATTTGCCGACTGAAAACATTAAAATTTAGCGAGTTTCGATTCGATTTTAAAAAAGATTGTCGGCATCGCTGAATTTGCCGACTGAAAACATTAAAATTTAGCGAGTTTCGATTCGATTTTAAAAAATATTGTCGGCATCGCTGAATTTGACGACTGAAAACATTAAAATTTAGCGAGTTTCGATTCGATTTTAAAAAATATTGTCGGCATCGCTGAATTTGCCGACTGAAAACATTGAAATTTAGTGAGTTTCGATTCGATTTTAAAAAAGATTGTCGGCATCGCTGAATTTGCCGACTGAAAACATTAAAATTTAGCGAGTTTCGATTCGATTTTAAAAAAGATTGTCGGCATCGCTGAATTTGCCGACTGAAAACATTAAAATTTAGCGAGTTTCGATTCGATTTTAAAAAAGATTGTCGGCATCGCTGAATTTGCCGACTGAAAACATTAAAATTTAGTGAGTTTCGATTCGATTTTAAAAAAGATTGTCGGCATCGCTGAATTTGCCGACTGAAAACATTAAAATTTAGTGAGTTTCGATTCGATTTTAAAAAAGATTGTCGGCATCGCTGAATTTGCCGACTGAAAACATTAAAATTTAGCGAGTTTCGATTCGATTTTAAAAAAGATTGTCGATAGCTGAATTTGCCGACTGAACATAATAAAATTTAGCGAGTTTCTATTCGATTTAAAAAAAGGCTGTCGGCATCGCTTGGATAAATTGCTGCAATATTAACATTAATTTATTTATTTTATTGTTATAAATTATTTATTATAAATAAATGCACCACTGTAATAAAAATGTCTCATATCGTATTTAATGAAAATGGATCGTGGTTTGTGTTCGGATGCGTAAAACTTGAAAACGACTTGACCAAATTGGATACTTCCTTCTGCTGGTTTGTTCGTAATTGCTACGCGAAGGTTTAGGAAAAAAAAAGTAGGAAAATTCTCAACAGGTGGCGCTGTAGCCCCACATTAGATATCTCGAACACCACCAAATCGATTGAGCTCCAATTTACAGGTAGTATTAGGTATTGGCCCAAGAGTATTCGTGTTAAGATTGATCAAAATTGGACAAAGGGGCGTGGCGCCTCCCATACAAAAAAAAACATTCAAAATCCTATATCTCGAAAACCACTAAACTGATTGGTCTCAAATTTTGAGGAAATTTTAGGTATTGGCCAGGGATTGTTCCTGTGTCAAAATTGGACAAAGGGGCGTGGCACCTCCCATACAAAAAACGTCTTCTATGGGGTGAAACTCGATGACGTTATAATTCGATAACCGCTGGCCCGATACAGTCGGCAAGTTCCTGAAATAAGTCGGCATTTCAATGAAAGTCACCCCCCCACTGCTCGAACCCTCGCTACGCCCCTGTTAGTCTTAGTACTTGGTAATATAGTGCGCTCAAAACATCGCAAATAACACTTGAATGCAATTATTAATTTCGTAACAAACCTTCTTTGTTTACGATTGCTACAGACGCAAACAAAAAGGAAAACGAAATGTTTTTGTGTCATTGGCGAATGTCTTTTGCGTGGTATATTCCTATTAATTTACCCCGCATATCTTCAAGTTGGTAAAGGCAGTTTCCAACCCTCTTCTTCACTCTGCATTTAAGGAACTTGTGCATTAATTTTGAATTTTTGTTTTGGGCAAATGAGCTATGCTCGAAATTCCGCCTAAAAACTTCCTGACCTTCTGAAAATGTAATATCTTTTGCTCGAAGATTGTAATACCTTGAGCCTTTCGCATGGGCACTTTCAAGATTTTGTTTTATTCGGTTTTTAATTAAGTTCATCTTATCTGGTTTAGGTATAGTTTTTACATCAGACTCAGCAAGACAATTTAACATATCAAGTATTTTATACTCCGAACCATTTCTTATCATATTTTCGCCGAACATGGCGAAATAAGGGGAACAGTTTATAGCTGAATGATAGTCACTTCGCAGTATAGATGCGATTAGCGATACATGCTTATCCCATTCAGTATGCTCGTTTTTGATTAGAACCCTAAGCTTGGCTAAAATTTCCCTATTTGCCCTTTCAGAAGCATTGGCCTGTGGGCTATATCGTCCTGTTCTTATATGTTTAATGCCATACATACTGAGTAATTTAGTGAATTCTTTTGAAATAAATTGCTTCCCATTGTCACTATGTATGAACTGAGGTGTGCCAAATAAATGAAAAATGTCTGATTCTAAGTAACTCACAACACTAATTGATGTGGCTTTCTTCATAGGTTGCAGAAAAACGAAATTAGTTAAATGGTCAACAGCAATAAAGATCATAGAGTTTCCTTGTTTGGTCCGAGGATTTTGGCCAAGAAAGTCTATGTACAAACGCTGCATAGGCCTTTCTGTCACTAACTGATTACCCATCTTAGGACGAAGGGTGGAGTTAGGTGGCTTTATACATTTGCACACATCGCATTTGTCAACGTATGCCTTGATTTGTTTTGCCATACCTGCTTTTCGCGACATTAATTGTCAGATTTGCATCACTTAAACATTTAGCCACTACTTTTAACAAATCCAGATGCTCATCATAGGTAGCCGAATACACAAGTAGATCGTCCAAATATATGAAAACATTCTCACGGATGCGTAAAGGAATCACACGATCCATGAGACGGCTCATTCTTTGTGCGGCGTTGCATAGCCCGAAAGGCATAACTGTAAAATGATACAGTGGCCTTCCTGGCAGAGCAAATGCCGTTTTTTCTTTAGATGCCATTTCAAGCGGGATTTGCCAAAATGCATCTTTTAGGTCAATCCCAGTTATGAAATGCGTATCCTTCAATCTACTCAACAATCCACCTATGTGTGGCAACGGATAAGCATCCTTCTTTGTAACACTGTTTAGTTTGCGAGAATCTAAGCACAGTCGGACTTTTCCAGGTTTCCGTACAAGGACTATCGGTGAGCACCACGGACTGTTGCTTTCCTCAATAACGCTAAGTGAAAGCATCCTATCTAATTCAGAGTAAGCCTCTGCGCTAAGATTATTGCTTTGGGCCGGAACTAAGATCTCGTTTCCATTTTCAGCATTAGATATTGCTACCGCTAGGATTTGGAATGGGAACAGAATTGTGAGCTGAAATACTAATAGGCACGGAAGAAGAAGATCCAGCTTCAGGAATAGGAACCGGATTATTTTGCTCCATATTGGGTTTCAGAAATATTATTCCTATTAGCAGTAGGAGGCTGCTGTATATGAACTTGTCTGGATCTGGTACTGCTGAATGATCTAATGGGTTTATCGGGCGTTCTTTGTATTCGCGGTCTAGTCGCCAAAGGTGTATCTCTTTCTAAAGAATAGTTTAATTGAGATAAGGAATTAGATCTTTCAAATGTAGTGCTTTGAATAGGTCTTAAATTGTTCGATTTCCCACGGCTGGTTCTAAGAGATCTATCCATACTCTATATAACTGTCTTATAATGTCTAAATGTTTTTTTTTTAACGTCTATTAAGTTTAAATTCTTTGATCTATCTCATAAGATGTCTGGGGGCTGGTGTGAACTAGGCTGAATTCTATCCTAAAATTAGATTTATATAAACGGACGGACTTATTAACGAAATGTTGATTGATTGCATAAATTATAGTATGAAGTGCAACATCGCATATACGAGTATATGAATGGACTAACTTCAATATATTGATCTTAAGTAGCAACTGCAAAATCGATCTCACAACGATCAATCGATCTTCTTGTTGCGTATCTAGGGAATTGTAGTTTTAGATATTTTTAAATGATGTTAACATAGCATTCTACTTGGCATGCTTGCGGCAAGGCACGGACTAACTCGCCGGATGTGGGTGGGTTCCCAAATGTAGATAACATCAATCGCAACTCCAAGAAAACTAATCATGCCAAGATTTTTCTTGAACTAGGAATTCCTAGCACACTCAAACCGGACGGACAATTATGCAATCGACAACATCCTCGCCTTTGTGGTATGGCAGATGTTTTGGCCATACCGGGTACACTTTACCCTCCCTTATCACTGCAAGTGAGTCACCTTTGGCAACTAAAGTAACCTGAGTTTAAATAGCTGCCTCTTATTTAACTACCTAGGTTTGTCTAACGAAAGTTATAGGACATCAAATAGCTTCCAGCCCCCATGCAAATAAAATTAAACCTTCATTTTACATATACGTACTAAACAGATTTATTAAACCAAAAATAGGAATTCATTAAAGGTAATGTAAAGATTTTTAGTTAAAATGCATATGGTAAGTATTATGATCATCATATGTGTGTTCTCTCTATTATAAAAAGTCTCTTGTAATCAACTCAATAAGCAAAACAAACTAGTCAAAATAGGAAATTATTTATCAAAACAAAAACAAAATTATTAATTATTTATATAGAGACTTCATGAAACAAAATATTAGCCAATTTTTAGGTAGGTATTCTTTCAAATTTAGTTTAAATATACCATAGATATAGCTATTCTATTATTATATTCAATTTACTTTCGTTGTTATGTTATGTTTCGTATCTTTTAATTCATCAACGTTTGCATCTTTGTATTCGTGCAGTCTTAGAATTAGGCAACAAAAAAAAATGACTTACGTTTTAGGATCCGTTAATGGATATCAAAATTTGTGTATTAAGTGTATACGTGTATCTTTTTTTTTTTTTTTTGGTTGCGCCAATGGATGTGGTAATCTTCTAAAGATGCGGTAGCCCGTGCTACCAACATACACGATTCGCAAACCCGAATAATCGATGCCAGGAGTGCGCCTGACGTACTAATCCACACCCTATCTCCTTCAACCACTCTCCCCGCGGGACTGCCGTTAGGTATTACTTCGCGGGGCTGGTTAGCAACTCATGCTAAATCCTCCGGGTCCGCCATTTCGGCCCTTCTAAGTCTTTCAAGTCTCCTTAGTTCTTCGTGTACACTCGTTATAAAGGGGCATACCTCCAGCCAGTCATCTTCTGACCTTAACATATGGCTTATTAGACTTTGAGGGTTTGGTAAATTCGCTCTTCCCCCTGCAAAGCGCCTACAATGGAACATTGCGTGCTCCGTATCTTCTTCTTCGTCTGGGCATTCGGGACAGAAAGGCGTGCATAGCCTGTATGCTGACGAGAGCTGCTTTCTCCTGGTTTCGTTTGTTTTTAGCGCCCCCGCCCAGACCGGTGCAGCGTATAGAAGTATTGAGCTGACCACTCTGGATAGTAGAATTCTTATTATATATCCAGGTCCACCGATGTTTGGCAGCATTCGGGAAAGAGCTGCTTGCATTTGTGAGGCCTTCCTGCCGGCGTACTGGATGTGTGTTTTAAAGTTTAGCCTGTTGTCGAGCAATACTCCTAGGTACATAAGAGACTCCTTAGACCTGATGGTTTGATTCCCAACCCGGAAATTTGCAAATTCCACACACTTTCGGCTGGTTATCAAGATAGCCTCAGTCAGCTAGTTCTAAGCCGGCGGACTCCAGCCATTTTTTGATTCTGGCAACTGCTTCATCCGTAACGGACTCTATCTCGTGGATGTGTTTGGCCACCGTTACTACGGCGATATCGTCAGCAAAACCGATCACCTTAACCCCTTGAGGCAGCGTTAGTCGCAGGACTCCGTCATACATTATACTCCACAGGAGAGGTCCAAGAACGGAGCCTTGTGGTACTCCCGCCGTGACGTTGCGGTACTTAACTCCATTATCAGTCTGATACCTTAACTTTCTATCGGTAAAGTAATTTGCAATTATGTTCCGCAGGTACACCGGCGCTTCCATTTTGGCCAGCGACCTCCTAATGCATGACCAGTTCGCCGAGTTAAAAGCATTTTTAACGTCCAGCGTCACAACCGCGCACGTCCGCCTCTCCACCTTTTTCCCAGTATTGCTTCAGCTGCTGTGTCTACTACCGCCTTTATGGCATCGACGGTAGAACGCGATTTTCTGAATCCATACTGGTAATTTGACAAAGCTCCTTTATCTTCGGCCACCTCGAGCAGTCTGCCGTATATGACTCGTTCTAAGATTTTTCCCGTTGTATCCAGCAAACATATTGGCCGATACGAAGATGGTTCTTCTGGTGGCTTCTTTCCTTTCAACAACTTCCAGGTGTTGAAGTTTCCATGGTTTAGAAAAAACCCCCTCCTCAAGGCACTTTTGCATCGTTGCAATAAAAAGGTCTGGTCTTTTTCGAACAGCTGCTTTGAGTACCATATTAGGGATGCCATCGGGTCCGGGCGCTTTGTTGTCGCCTACATTCCTGCATGCATCGCTTAGTTCCTTCGTGGTGATTGCAGGGATGCGTTCTTGGTTAATCTTCCTTATGATGGTCATTGAAGTAGACGGCCTATGTGGGAATAGGTACTCTACTATTTTCCTCAGCATTACCGGGCAGGATATTTGTTCGGACTTACTACCCTTCAGCTTTTTTGTCACAATCCTGTAAGCCATCCTCCAGGGGTTTAGGTCTGCTCCTTCGCATAGTTCCTTAAAACATCTCACCTTGCTGTCCTTAATAGCCTTTTCGAGATCCCGTCTTGCTAGCCTGAAGGTAGCCAATCGTTCCTGGAATTCTGGCCTTCCCCTGGATCTCTGGGATCTGCGTCGGGCCTTAAGACACGTTGCTCTAAGCGTTCTGATTTCGTCGTTCCACCAGTAACAAGGTCCACCCCTTTTACTAGTTGATCTTCTAGGCATTGCTGCATCGCACGCGTGGTGATTTTCTGCATCAGTTGTTGGGCCAAGGTCTCCGCTTCTTCGCTGCTGTATGTATAATGAGTGTTCATCATTTCTTCGAACGCATCTCTGTCGAAGTACGTGTCTTTCCACTTTGGCCCTGTTAGCTTGGGGCGCTGCCTGGGCTTATCCTTGTTCATGACAAATATGATCGCCTGGTGGTCGCTGTGCGTATATTCTTCGCTAACTCGCCATTTCGTTTTGCGCAGGAGTGAGTTACTCATAAAGGTGATATCTATGATAGACCTCTTGCCCGCTTTCCGGAATGTGTTTTTTGCACCGTTGCTCGCCAAACTTACGTTCAGTATTGCGAATGCTTAAGGGAGAGCTCGTCCCTTTGCATTCGTGGTCCTGCTGCCCCATTCTGTAGCCCATGCGTTGAAATCACCAGCAATAATCATTGGGTGTTTTCCTCGCGCGTCCGCTACGACGCGCCTTGGGGGGTGCGTAGCAACTGTAGAAGTAGATGCCATTAATCCTAGCGGATGCGAAGTAGTCCGCCGCCCCACCGATTTTTTGTATAGCGTGGATTCCACAGGTCCATATCGCTGCCGTCTTTGATCTATCTTCTGTCCAGCTACAACCATCCAGAGATTTGTAGGGCTCGCTAATTAGGGCAATATCTACTCTTTGTTCCCTTGTCGTTTGTGCCAGCAAATCCTGCGCGGCCGCACAGTGGTTAAGGTTTATTTGGACGACCTTCATCATACTTTATTGGTTAGGGCTTTCTTGAATACCGAACATTGCCCACTGCCAGCCACGTGTCCCGCGTTCTCAGGCTTGTCCTCTTTACACCAGAAGCATAGCGGTTTCTTTGTGCAAATTTTGGCAATGTGCCCTTCTTCCCCTCATCTTCTACACTGTTTGGATCGATCATGATCGCTCTTGCAGTGACGCGCCGTGTGCCCGAATTCTAAGCACCTAAAGCACTTTGTTAGCGTTATCTGCACGCCTCCGTAGGCCTCCTCCGTTAGCTCGATATGTTCGCTTCGCATACCTCTTTCAGCTGGAACTGCGATTTAATGGCCTCACAGATATCGCTCTTGGTGGTGACCTCGTCGATTTCTATCGTAGTTCGGTGTGTCAGCGTCCGGACCTCCGCATTAGTGCCGAGAGTTTCGCCGAGCATTCCCTTGAGCTGCTCGGTTTTTTCACCTGACTCCTTCAGCTGGAACAGCAGGTCGCCTTTTTGCGTTCGCCTAATCCTTGTTACGGATTCCCCGAAGGTACCAAGTTTGGGGTCGGCTTTAACTTGCGATAGTATTTGGGCATATGAGAGCTCTCCCTTGGCTGCTATCACAATTGCATCGGGTCATGTATTCTCTTTTATTGTCCTTGGTTTCGTGGGCTCCTTTTTTTATTAAGGACTTTTGACCAAGCGTTGTTGTCATCGCTCACTGCCTGGCCGCCCTTCGCGGTTTTGTCAGCCTTCGGGGGTATAGCTTTAGCACCTTTTTCAACTTTGCCATTATTTTGGCTATCCACTTTGATCCGTGATGCCTTGTTTCTAGTAGCCGATGGTGTTTTCTGTCGGCGCTTTGAACTCGGGGTTTCGCCGTTGGGTTCCGGTCTTCTTTTTGAGTCCGCGACTACTATTTTTAGCCATGGTGATGTCTGCGAGGCGTTGTTTTTTCGTATGACCTCTTTGGCTTTATCGTCGTGCATCTCAATTGCAGAGAGCTCGTAGAACGCCTTGATACGTTCAATGGCATCTCTCATTGGCTGGTGAATGGAACGCCTCTTACAGTCGTCTACCATTTCCACCAAAATTTTAATCTGTTCTCCCAGTTTTTGGAAGACAGACAGCTGGGTGGATGGTTGTGGTTCCGAAGTCACGTGTGTCGGTTGTTCCACGCCTTCCTCCGACATCCTCTGAGGCGTTGGCGCCTTTTCTATTGGTGACCTCTGCATCGTCGAACTTCTCTGGAAGGGGTTCACGCAATTATCTCCACTTACTCCTTTGAAATTATTATTTGTTGATGTGATCATGTTTGTTGGGTCCCCACTCAGAGCCGTTATCAATATTCGAGTGTGTAGTCACCTTTTGATCCCATGGTTATCTATGCAAGCAGTGAGGCCATGCGAGGGTTGACACAAGCCCTGATGGGGTTTTTTGCCAGAGCCAGATCGGTGTTAAACAGGAATGTTACATCTGTACCTACACCACCAACTTAATGGCGACGAAATATTGAGCGTTCTCTGAGGCCTGCCAGGGTTTTAACGGGGCGGGGGCGCTTGCAGCATTAGCCTGGAAGCCATTTCAACAGGATTTCACTCCTGCTTACTGAGGTAACAGAATACTACAAGCGTCAGCCCTCAAAGCTATCATTCAAATTCGTTTTCCAGTATACCGTAATTAAGACCTTACTGGACTCAGCCTTAATGCAGAAAAAAAAAGAAAATGTACCGGTGTCAGTGTTCAAGTGAAACGGTAAAGGTGATAAAATAGAACACGGTTGATCAGCCATGGGCAGATACGTTTATGTCTCCAAGATTAGATGTTTATATATCCCACGTTGTGACGGGTGCATCTGGGTCTCGCCAATTACATTAGTCTGTATCCAATGCAACCACCTTGTAAGGTGGGGGGCACTTTGTTGAAGACGGTGCCTATACGTCTTGTCACAGAAAGTTCATAGGGGTTCCTGTGACCTTTTAAGCCACGCCCTCCTTTTCTGTCGCTCTTGGTCGAGAACTGCGTATTGGTTTTTCGCAGCTATAACCTGCATATCTGCAGGCCGTTCACCATACGCCACATGTGTTCCCACAGTAGCCTGTGCCCGACCATCCCATCCGTGTTGCACCGGCCCATCTGCCAAACTCCGAAACATAGTCAAGACTACTTCACGGAGCTTATAGCATGATGTGGTGGTATCTCTCCGGGCGACAAGGGGATGGGTCCCTGTCTACCACCTCCTGTATACGTGTAGCTGTGTGTGTTTGTTTGTATGTGTAGTGTGATATACTCCAATTTGCGACGAGTTAACTTAACGATGAAGCATTGTGCGCACAATCCTCCTCAGGCGTATTTTTTTACATGCAAAATCAAAAGTTACTATATGCGTATTTTGTTGGGAAGTGAGTATAACAAAACCAAAAGTGAGTATAACAGTTTTGCATGTAAAAGTAAAAGTGAGCTAGCTATAGATTCCCAAAAAAATACGCCTTTCGTAGGGTGGAGGTGGAGGGTATTAGTATAGATAAGACAAGTTCAGAATGAGCGGCTTTGCTAAGCGGTATAATCTTTTAAGGGAAGATTCCTGAAGTTCCACCGAATAAAAAATTTTATGGCAGGGGGGGGGGGGTGACCTCTAATTTGGATGTGTTACTACTTAAAATGCTATAACTTCTAAATTATTATAGGTACAAAAATAATGTAGATGATCTCACTGGGAGTCAAAATCAGTGAAGCGTCAACTTGAAGATTTAACAACACTGAGTTGATTTACGATTTAAGAGTAAATCAACTCAGTCTAATGTCCTTCTTTGTATATACGTATTTAGTTCTGCCCAACAATGGCATACAGTAACAGTAACGTCGCATGTCTCGTCTCGAGAATAATCGTCTACTGGTTATGCTCTAGCGATTTTAGGGCCATATTTGATCGTAAACACATCCAGATGCAGAGTGTCGACAGACGCATTTCATTTATTTTCGATCGTAAAATTATTGTTCAGCACCTCAACCGGACGAATGTTTACGATAGAACCAGACATTCGTTATGAAATTGGATACTTTTGGACCGATCAGCCGGATGCGAGTCTATTTTAAATGCGCAGTTTCGTTCGGGGCGATATTTTGTGTCACTATTTGCGATAGCCGCTGTTATGAGTCAACATATTAGAATACATAATATAAAATTATATAGCAAATCCGGTTTCCGGTCTCTGTCTTCTAATTCATGCTCAACTTTTTTGAACCGTCCAACTTATATTCTGTGAGAATATTTTTTTGACAAGTCTTTGATGACCTCATCTGTTAGTCCAGGGGTTCCCAATCTTTTCCATACTGCGACTCCCTATACATGTTAAAATATGTTTGCGACGCCTTTCTAAACACAACGGAACAAAGCGCAGATAGGTATGTGAAAACGTAGCCACGTTTTGCTGGAATCACATGTTGTCTACCTCCATATCTTTCAATTTGGGCAAAATTAATCGATTAGCATCGTTCTGTAGCTCTCGCCGTTTTTTAAGAAAAAATTCAGAGTAATGACGCCGCAGCCGCGCCGGTCTAAATTCCGTACCAAACATCTTTTTATGGATGCATTGCCACCTCGTGTGGGTTGGCGTAATCCCATATACGGCAATTTGGCTTGTTAACAAAGCCATTCATCCAGAAATGTGTCTCGTCGATAAAGTTGATTTTCTATGGTCATTATCATTAACGTTGAGGTCCTGGCTCATTTGGATCTTGAACGGGTATAGGCCCAAGTCCGGCCGCAAAATTCGCAAAAATTCGCAAAGTCTGCAAAATGTTTTTTTGTGCACGGCAAAATACAATGGCCACAGCGACCCGACCCGACATTTTTTTCAAATCGAGCTCAAAGCTGATGGAACGTTGTGCGCAAGCGACCTATGCGTAACCGTCTTGCGATGCCCTTATGATATTGCCATGATGTCCCAGGGAGTCTCGACGCACAGTTAGGGAACTCCTGTGTTTCATCTCGTAGTTTCAATCTTTACAGCCTGCAGTGTTATATCTACCTTACGTATTTATTTGAATAGTTTTTCGTAGCATTTCAAAGTTCAAACCCCTCGTGGCTAAAAATTTTATATAAAACGCGTGGCAACAAGCCCACACAAGCATTTGATAAGGTTTGGAAAGGTATTTCTGTGTAATATAAGAAAAATTATATTCGGATCTCAAGAAAATAACGGCAGTGTACCACAGGGCAGTGTCCTGGAGTCAATCTTGTATCTTTATATGTATATCTTTTGCCGGAACAAGAAGAAGAAGCTAGCCTTACTGTTGCGTATCTAGGGAATTGTAGTTTTAGATATTTTTAAATGATATTAACATAGCATTCTACTTGGCATGCTTGCGGCAAGGCACGGACTAACTCACTATGGCAACTCTTATGTTATAGATTGCCTGCGTTTTAGCTTTGCTCCTTGTGTTATTTAATTTAAAATTCAACTTGTGAAGTGTTCGACAGCTCTAGTATTTCTACCTTCATCGTATCATTTTCGCGAGTTGTTGTTTTACCTTTAATTGATAAATTTAATTAAAAAAAAAGATTCTGAAATCCAATCAGAAGAACTATTTGAGTGGTTCTCTATAACCCGCTTTAACTTGCCGTATATGTTTGATTCACCTTACATTGGCCGTTAAATCATATTTTGACTCATTCTCCCCGGTGAGTTCATTTTAGTGTGTGTTCTGCCTACTGGAAGCAATTGAGTCTATACAATTATATTGTGTTCTCTATGCGGCTAATTCCCAAGAAGTGCAGACTGCAGACCAACATCTCTGACAAACGTTGGTGATCTCGCTCTCTTTTACGTGTGAATACAACTTTTACTGCATGTTCTGTCGCTTTAGCAAAGTGATCCTACTCAATTAAATTTGTTTTGGTTTTTTTTTCTAACTCATTGCATGTTACAACCATCGAGTATCCAGTACCTACTGAAACCATCTCCATCAGATACTACAACCACGTTTACTCACTTGGGAAATTATTTATTTATTTAATATATCAACCGTTTCACTTCCGTGCTATTATCTGTTGGAAACAAATATGAGTAATTCCATTGTATATAGACACTATAGTACTATCACTTCGCATTTATGCACTAGCGCCACCAACCACCTCTGAGACCAACTACTCACATCGAACATGGTAGTTGTATTGGATTATTTGAAACGAAATTAAATGGTGCCTTCTTCTTTTCTTATTCATCTCATTGACAACATGCAGATGAAAGAGAAAGAACAATTATTATTTTTGTTGTCTTTTATTCTCCAGTAGTAAGGACTGGAAGTAAGTGATTCTTTTCACAGGTAGTTAGTGGTGGTGGTGTGTAGGTTAGGCGAAGTGTACTTTTAGCATTTATGAGAATAGCAATATGAAAAGAAGGAATGTGAAATGAAAGATCGGATCGATTTATACTTTTCGCATATGGTGGTGGTGTGTGGGGAGAGTACTTTTAGCATGATGATGAGTGTGGTGCTGTTGAGTGATGACGATTGGAATTGATATTTAAGAGGATAACAATGTGGAAAGGAGAAATATGAAATCATAGATCGGATTTTTAACAATACAAATTTTGTATTTCTTGGATTTATGGGTAGCATTGGTGTCATGATCGTGGCTTTTGGACTTAGGTCTCAAGGGTAGGTTATGATGATTTGAAAATTATTATGGGGTGGGTGAGCATGTGAGGTGCACTAGTGGGGAAGTTTGGTTGGATCTTACAAATAAAATCACGTACCCAGATCGATCTAAATTTTCAATTTTCTCATATTGTATGTAGTGTGAGAATGATCAATTAATTATGATAGGTATTAAGATGATAGTAGGTACAGCTCATAAACTGAGTCTCGCAATTCTGTCTGTCTGTTTGTCTGCGTGGTGGTAGGTAGGTGGCTGTATTCTTAACGACAGGACGGATTCGTTTGTACCTCTAGCAGTTTGTTTCAAACTGTGCATAAGTATAGGTATGCGATTTGTAGGCTGACAGTTTGAGTTCATTTGTTTATTTTAAACCCAAAATTAACCTTGTGTATTTAGATACAATTATTTTAGGAGCAGCTATACGCAGGTCGCAGTGCTACGCTGAATGCTATTGCAGCAATCATTCAAATCATCCCTAGGTATATAAATTTAAAATATGGATTATTGTAGTACCTATGTACATATAATATGGATTATTGTAGTATGAAGGAAATTGATGAATATGTATTTAGAAACTTGCAGTTCAGATTAGAAGATTCTTGCTATGCAATTAAGTAAGCTATTGTTTGTTTTAAATAACTAAGTCATCAACGCACAGCCCAAAACGGATAATCTAAGCCCGTTTTCTAACCATTGATCAACGATCACATGAAAGTGAGGGAAAATGAAAATCAAAAAGGAATAAAAATATGTAGGAGAATTTGTTAACGACTTTAACATATAGACGCACTAAACCAATCAGTTGGTAACGAGCGAATAGCTCACGATTATCTGCAGACCAGAAATGACAGCATCAGGCGGGTAACCCCAAATAACACAAGCAAGACCATCACGGGACTGCTAGTAATCTGCTTTTTATATTCCTTTTATAACTCGAGTTTGGATACACCGAATTTGATGATTCTTTTTTTCTATAAAGGTACATATATTCTTCTGTAGCAGGTTTGTATGTAAAAAAAATTGGACAAACTCACATTTTGATAAAATGATAAAATCTTTGTACGAAGGCTATTCTGTGAAGTATGGTCAAAATTGGACAAAGGGATATTGGCGCTATTCTTCGACAATCACGGGAGCCAAAGTTTGTAAAATTTGTAACATTGGTATGCATTGTCCTGATAGACAAAAATACTATCTATGCAATACGATTCCTGGAAAACCCAAAAATGTGTACCATGGAGCATTACAATAAAATATCACTTATTTAAATGAATTTGGAACTGATATTTTTATTTTTCTATTTTGCACTACGAAGTGCATGATAATCAAACTTAGAATTTCTTCTAAATACATAGTTGTGCCTACATTGTTAGAAAAACATACTTTTATTTAAATAGTTCCGCATAAATCCCCTGAATATGTACCTACCTATGTACATATGTAGGTATCTACTCTTTAGATTTAATTCCCTGTATTTGTTTTATCGAAATGATTATGTATTAGTGGTTATGGGAAAGGAACAATAATTGCACTACATTACATATAAAGATAACCGGCTTTGCACGTGTCTAGGAATTGTATCTATACTATTGCACAGATATATTTTTGTCCATCAGCACAATGCATATCAATGTTCCAAATTTAAAAAAACTGTTGAAGAATAGCGTTTGAAATTTTTTGTTTGTATTGCCTAATTTTCCACACTTCACAGAAATAGGTACCTACCTTTGGGTTTGGTTCGGTGGTTTTTGAGTTTTGCGATCATTAGTGGTGTACTTATACCTATTCCCATAAAAAAATGGAAATTCAGGTTTATTGCAAATTTTCGGCTTTTCATTTGGGGGTTTCCGAATTTGTTTTTACCAAACCCTGATTCAAGACGAACAAAACAAAAAAAAAGGATCATCCAAATCGGTTTAGCACTCTAGCATCTAGCCTTTCTCGAGTTTTGCGAATTTCGAGACTAATGCACAACAATTATTGTTTTTTTATATAGAGAGAGATGTAGGATGTAGATACCTATAATAGTTAGCTGCTCGTTTTACTGACATAAAATGCTTCTACATTATAAACCTCATAAAGTGAACACATGCCTATAATATTTTAGAATCAATTAAAAAAAGAATCACTTAAATCGATGCATATTTGACAAAAATATAGGCAAAATAGTGTGAGTCTAACATACATTATTTTATGCCCAATCCTCAAATCTTCTGCAACGACAGAAGGGAAACCAAATTCAGTTTTTATTCAATTTGTCTTTCCCAACTGATCACCCCTTGCATCGTTCACCCCTCTCCAAACACACAAATCCTCCACCACCAACATCCTATCCTACACAACCATGCTGTTGAATTATATTTGCTCTTGCTCATAATATTGCACTTGCACAATGCACATGCACCTCCTTTCTTCTATTCTCCTCTCCTTTCACTAAGAAAAACCAAACCAGTTGCAGTGCAGTTCTCCACCCTACCCTGTTACATCACATCAGAAATAATTTTATACCTACTGATGATGATGGATGGAAATGGCGATATGAATGAAGAAAGAGAAGAGGCATACCAGTTTGACTTTGTTTTGTTTATTTTGGTTTTCTCTATACACATTTCTCCAATGGTCGGAGTTGGCTGGCAGTGTACAAACTAAATCAACTGAAGCGCCACCTGGATCGTCGAAGACGCGTAATTCAATGCGATGGGATGAGAGTACCATTGTATATACACACTATAGTACTATCACTTCGCATTTATACACTAGCGCCACCAACCACCTGTGAGACCAACTACTCACATCGAACATGGTAGTTGTATTGGATTATTTGAAACGAAATTAAATGATGCCTTCTTCTTTTCTTATTCGTCTCATTGACAACATGCAGATGAAAGAGTAAGAACAATTAGTATTTTTGTTGTCTTTTATGTTAATTTCGATTCGCCAGAAAAAAGCACTTATTCTTTCCCGAGATCACTTTTTTCGTTCGTTTGGTACAAAAAAAAAGCAATCTTTTTCAGAGTCGAGAGCACTTTTGCGAATCTAGATTTTTTCTCAGAGACGCTCGAGATTTACCAATACACTTACATTATGATGAAAAAAAAATCTTCACAACAAAAAAGGTAAACAACTTTTGGCAGCCACACCACCAACACCAACAAAGAACAGCGCAGTATACTTCTTTTTGTTCGATTGGCCAGACGAAATCTAGGGAAATCTCAAAAAATCTCAGATTGCCAATCGAATTCAACATTATTCTCCAGTAGTAAGGAGTGGAAGTAAGTGGGTACTTTTCGTATATACGATATACCTATACTCGTAGGTAGTTAGTGGTGGTGTGGTGGTGTGTAGGTAAGGCGAAATGTACTTTTAAGCTTAGTACGCTGCTCGAGCTAAATTTTAGCTCCCATACAAAATTCTCTCCAAAAATTAGCTGAGCTAAATTTAAGCGAATCCATTTAGCCGAGCGGTACGCTGCTTGAGCTAAAAAATCAAATTTTCATTTCAGACTGTACTGCAAGTATCTGTCACAAAATTAGCGAGCCCATTAATGGTTCGGGACATTTTCTCAAGCTAAATTTTGACAGATCGTGTTGTTTTTTTTTCTGTTTGAGCTGCTTAAATAAATATGAGTTTTATTTATGAATTCCTCGACGAGGAAAATCCAGAATTAAAAGATTCAACAAAAGAAAAGTCCTTGGTGCAAATAAAAAAAAGAAAACGGAATGCTAAGAAAACGGTTTTCAGCGTCGAAGAAAAAAAAAAGTTGGCGATGCTGGTGCAACAACATCCATCTATATGGAGTCTGCAGAGCAAATCGCACAGCAATTTGGATGCAGTTAACGCTGATTGGAGAGCTATCTCGGTAGCACTGGGAAAAACAGGTAAGTTCTTTTAACTTTTTATGAGAACATTACACAAATGTATTTTTTCTAGTCGATGACTGTAAAGTTCACTGGAAATCTTTGCGGGATAGTCACCGTTATCATAATACATCAAAAAAATTGGAGAAGTCAGGGAGTGCCGCAAACGATACCTGCCAGGACAATGAAGAGCACCTTTATGAGGATACTGTAGATTGGGAATTCTCCACGAGTCTATCTTTCCTCACGCCGGCGTCCAGCAAAAGAAGGTAGGTGTGACTGTTGGATATAGATATGATTCATTTATTTCACTTTTGTATATCTTTCCAGAACATTTACCAACCTGGCACTACCTGAAAATGAACAAGCAGAAGATGCAGAAGCTCCACAACCAGATTTTTCTAATACACCGTGCTCCAGCTACACATATGTACATATATAAATTTCTAGACTTTATCTTATAATCACACTTGTTAATGTTTTCTTTTTCCATTTTCAGAAGCCAACAAAAAAGGATCCTATGGCCGAAAATGTGGCTTCCCTCACGCAAACGGTGACGGAATTAATTACTATGCGGAAGGAAGACAGGGCCGGGTCAAAACCTGTCTTTACTCACCACACATTGCTGGCCAATTTGGATAGGATTCTAGAAAAGCTACCGGATGAAATAGTGGAGGAACTCGGGTTGAGTTTTCAGCAACAGGCTGTGGCTGCTCTTCGAAATACGAGGAAAGACAATAGAATTGGGAGCTAAAGCCAATACATTCATAGTTAGCTACTCTATGTACCTACATAACATGTAATAAAATAAAATAATCTATACATATAATAAAACTTGAAGTATTGAAAAAAGTAATTCACATGAAATGTGTTTTAGTTGACATTATTTTTATTCAATCTAAGAACGCAGCTTTGGTTTGCCAAGGAATAGCTCCGATAGGAGAATTAACAAAATCTTTTATTTTGTCCCTTAAAAGTTTCCCAGAATCGTTATGCCTTCCAGGCATAGACAGGAAAGGGCAGGGCTCGGCACCTGGTGAAACCTGTTTTCTCCATTCACCTTCAATTAAATTTCCAGACCCATCGTAATAATCCGCAAATTTTTGTGGACAATATGTAGACTTACTCGTCCGAATAAGGTAGTTGTGTAAATAACAGCACGCACTCACAACCTTTTGAGACTTGTCAGGGCCACAAAACATTGTTCTTGAAAGGCAGATCCACTTTGAAACTGCAATTCCAAAACAGTTCTCTACGCAACGTCGGGCTCTGCTTATCCTGTAGTTAGCGATTCGTTCCTCGTCTGATAGCTTATTTGGCTTCCTTGGTGCATAGGGCTTAATTATCCGCTTTTTAAGAGGAAAAGCATCATCTGCAACAAAATAAAACGGCAGCTTCTCCAATCCAACCGGCATGTCTGGTGGAAATTGCAACTTGTCTTGAATTATATCCTTTCCAAGTTGAGTTGCTCCAAAAACGTTAGCGTCACCTTCACTCCCATACGCTCCTATATCCACGTATACAAATTTATAATTTGCGTCTGCAATTGCCATCAAAACGATGCTATGAAATCCCTTTAATAAGAAAAAAATTAATTACAAAAATATTGAATCACACTTTCAAATGACTTTGGTACTTTATAATTATAAAACATGCTTCCTGCATTTTGTGGACATTTTATGGCAACATGCTTTCCATCAATTGCTCCTACGCAATTCGGTAGATTCCATTGAGCATTAAATTCATTGGCAATCTTCACCATTTCAACTTCATCAAGCGGGGGGATTTCTCCGGACAAACCTTTGCAAATTGCAGAACAAACATCATTTAATATCGTTCCAAAATGTTGCTTGCTTATCCTGTATACTGCTGCAATGTGTCTTTGTATTGCCCCACTTGCTAGGAACCTGAAATTAATTTCTCATTAGTCATCGTCACTTTATCAAAAGAGTATTTCTATGTACTCTATTACAACAGCAAATTTTTCTAGTGGGGTAATGTAATCCTGGGGCCTGGTGTATCTTAGAGGCAGCAAATATGGTTCAACAAGTTCGAATAAATGTCTAAATGTTTCTGGATCCATACGAAAGTTTTCCTTGAAAACTTTTTCGTTTGCAACCATGTCCATGAACTGTAATGGATATATTAAAGTTTTTATATTTAGTTATGCCCAAATATCTTTACGTACCGCTGTTTCAAAACGTCCCTTTGTTTTCCTTTCTTGTAAGTAGGGATTTACGCGAACAGAAGGATTTTTTTTTCGTTTCATTGCAGCTGCTGCAATAACTTGTACAGCTGCACAAATTATTATTTCTTCTTCAATCTCGTTCGTATCCATATTTGTATTGAATTTATATTTTTGATTCGACTGATGTAATTTTTGAAGAAACTTTTTTTTTCAAAGAACAGCTGTTTGTTGTGACACTTATCCACAAAGCACTCTATGTCAAAATTTAGCGAGGATTTTCGCTAGTGTTTGGAGAGAAAAAATGGAGAGCAGCTAAAATTTAGTTTCGCTCGAGCAGCGTACTAAGCTTTAGCATTTATGAGAATAACAATATGAAAAGAAGGTATATGAAATAAAAGATCGGATCGATTTATACTTTTCGCATATATTGGTGCGGTGTGTGAGGAGAGTACTTTTAGCATGATGATGAGTGTGATGCTGTTGAGTGATGACGATTGGAATTGATATTTAAGAGGATAACAATGTGGAAAGGAGAAATATGAAATCATAGATCGGATGTTTAACAATATCTGTACATATTTTGTATTTCTTGGATTTATGGGCAGCAGTGGTGTCATGATCGTGGCTTTTCGACTTAGGTGTCAAGGGTAGGTTATGATATGATTTGAAAATTATGGGGTGGGTGAGCATATTGTGAGGTGCACTAGTGGGGAAGTTTGGTTGGATCTTAGCAAATAAAATCACGTACCCAGATCGATCCAAATTTTCAATTTTCTCATATTGTAGGTAGTGTGAGAAAGATATTGTTTTAAGTCCAAATTTGTAGATTAAATAATTATGATATTACGATGATAGTAGGTACAGCTCAAAAACTGAGTCTCGCAATTCTGTAGGTAGCTGTATTCTTAACGACAGGACGGTTTAGTCTGTACCTCTAGTAGTTTGTTTCAAACTATGCATAAGTAGGTATGAGATTTGTAGGCTGACAGTTTGAGTTAATTTGCTTATTTTAATTTTAAACCCAAAATTAATCTTTTGTACATATTTAGATACAATTATTTTAGGAGCAGCTAGGTATACGCAGGTCGCAGTGCTACGCTGAATGCTATTGCAGCAATCATCCCTATACCTACATTAAAATATGGATTATTGTAGTATGTAGGAAATTGTTGAATAGGTATGTATGTATTTAGAAACTTTCAGTTCAGATTAGATTCTTACTATGAAATTAAGTAAGCCATTGTTTGTTTTAAATAACTATGTCGTCAACGCACAGCCCAAAACGGATAATCTAAGCCCGTTTTCTAACCATTCATCAACGATCACATGGAAGTGAGGGAAAATGAAAATTAAAAAGGAATAAAAATATGTAGGAGAATTTGTTAATAGCTCACAATTATCTCCAGACCAAAAATGACAGCATCAGGCGGGTAACCCCAAAATAACACAAGCAAGACCATCACGGGACTGCTATTTTTGATATTTCGTATATAACTCGAGTTTGGCTACACCGAATTTGATGATTCTTTTTTTTCTATAAAGGAATTCTTCTGTAGCAGGTTTGTATGTAAAAAAAATTGGACAAAGGGGCGTGGCACCGTCCATTTAAAAATCGTGGTATATGAACTCACATTTTGATAAAATGATAAAATCTTTGTACGAATGCTATTCTGTGAAGTTTGGTCAAAATTGGACAAAGGGATGTGGCGCTTTTCTTCGACAATCACGGGAGCCAAAGTTTAAAAAATTTGAAACATTGGTATGCATTGTCCTGATAGACAAGAATCCTATCTATGTAATACGATTCCTGAAAAACCCAAAAATGTGTACCATGTAGCATTACAATAAAAGCATTTACTTATTTAAATGTATTTGAAACTGATATTTTTATTTTTCTATTTTGCTCTACATGGTAGTGCCTACATTGTTAGAAAAACATACTCTTATTTAGATAGTTCCGCATAAATCCCCGAATATGTACCTATGTACATATGTATCTACTCTTTAGATTTAATTCCCTATTAGTTTTATCGAAATGATTATGTATTAGTGGTTATGGGAAAGGAACAATAATAATATAATAATAATACTACATAACATATAAAGATAACCGGCTTTGCGCGTGCCTAGGAATTGTATCTATACTATTGCACAGATATATTTTTGTCCATCAGCACAATGCATATCAACGTTCCAAATTTTAAAAACTGTTGAGGAATAGCGTTTAATATTTTTTGTTTGTATTGTCTAATTTTTCACACTTCACAGAAATACCTACCTTTGGGTTTGGTTCGGTGGTTTTCGAGTTTTGCGATCATTAGTGGTGTAGGTACTTATATTCTCATACAAAATGGAAATTCAGATTTTTTGCAATTTTTCGGCTTTTCATTTGGGGGTTTCCGAATTTTCTTTTTTTGCCAAACCCTGATTCAAGACGAACAAAACAAAAAAAATCATCCAAATCGGTCTAGCATCTATCCTTTCTCGAGTTTTGCAAACAATTGATTTTTATACATATAGAGAGAGATGTAGACTCCTATAATAGTTAGCTGCTCGTTTTACTGACATAAAATGCTTCTACATTATAAGCCTCATAAAGTATACACATGCCTATAATATTTTAGAATCAATTAAAAAAAGAATCCCTTAAATCGATGCATATTTGACAAAAATAAAGGCAAAATAGTGAGAGTCTAACATACATTATTTTATGCCAAATCCTCAAATCTTCTGCAACGACAAAAGGAAGTCAAATTCAGTTTTTATTCAATTTATCTTTCCCAACTGATCACCCCTTGCATCATGCACCCCTCTCCAAACACACAAATCCTGGGCATAAAATAATGTATGTTAGACTCACACTATTTTGCCTATATTTTTGTCAAATATGCATCGATTTAAGTGATTCTTTTTTTAATTGATTCTAAAATATCATAGGCATGTGTCTACTTTATGAGGTTTATAATGTAGAAGCATTTTATGTCGGTAAAACGAGCAACTATTATAGGTATCTACATTCTACATCTCTCTCTATATAAAAATCAATAATTGTTGTGCGTTAGTCTCGCAATTCGCAAAACTCGAGGCTAGATGCTAGACCGATTTGGATGATTCTTTTTTTTTTTGTGAAGTGTGGAAAATTAGACAATACCTACAAACAAAAAATTTCAAACGCTATTCCTCAACAGTTTGTAAAATTTGTAACATTGATATGCATTGTGCTGATGGACAAAAATATATCTATGCAATAGTATAGATACAATTCCTAGGCACGTGCAAAGCCGGTTATCTTTATATGTAATGTAGTGCAATTATTGTCCCTTTCCCATAACCACTAATACATAATCATTTTGATAAAACTAATATAGGGAATTAAATCTAAAGAGTAGATACATATTTCAAATTCATTTAAATAAGTGGTAAAGAGCTTTTATTGTAATGCTCCATGGTACACATTTTTGGATTTTCCAGGAATCGTATTGCATAGATAGTATTCTTGTCTATCAGCACAATGCATACCAATGTTACAAATTTTAAAAACTTTGGCTCCCGTGATTGTCGAAGAATAGCGCCACATCCCTTTGTCCAATTTTGACCAGAATAGCCTTCGTACAAAGATTTTATCATTTTATCAAAATGTGAGTTCATATACCTACCACGATTTTTAAATGGACGGTGCCACGCCCCTTTGTCCAATTTTTTTTACATACAAACCTGCTACAGAAGAATATACCTTTATAGAAAAAAAAAGAATTATCAAATTTTTCGAACATAATAAAAGAGGAAGACTTTTTTGGCAGCAAAGCTGGAAAACATAGCCTACCTGGATACCATGTATGGACAAATTTGTAAGCTAATTGACAGTAAAGAAAACAATGGAACATGGCTTCCGCCATATCATTAAACCGCTAATGCACTCCCCAGTTTTCGGAATATCCAAACATTGCAAACTGAAGCTGCCATTTGGGAATTGAACGGTTCTTGAAGTGAACCTCTTATCTGGTAAATATATAATTTGGTGCAGCAGAACCGTAGGCCTATTTTTTCGCAACCAATTTAATTTGTTTTAGGCGAATGGAAGGGGCCTATAATTCTATAGTTAATCCGAACGGCTGAATTGTCTCAGATATTTGTCAGATATTCGCGAAAGGTAGCGCAGTGGCAATATCTTAAGATATAATTTGTGCTTTCCGGGGATCAGACCAAAGATTCTTCGCCCTAAGTATTCCGCCATTGCACCATCTTATATCTAGCATAACTTTTTCACGCAAAACAATTTTCCGTCAATCGAATTTACGCGCGCGATTTGAGGCCGGCGAGTTCTGAAGAACACAGGCTATTTGGCGACTCGATGCACTGCGAATAGTTCCGATTCTCGGCAAAATTGGCGTATGGAAATATCCTGCAAAATGTTTTACGCCCAATGAGCATACAAATGTCACCGTTATGACATTTCAGTCAAAAATGCGTACTAGACCAGTTTTTAGACGTATTATAGTCGTTAGTACGGTTGATAAATTTAGCTCCGGTACTAGCAATGTGAAGAAATGCACAAGTACTAAGTTTTCGTTAGTACCGAGTATCAGAGCTAGTACCAGGTCTAGCTAGACCGGGTACTAGTATCATGTGAAGAAATCGGCCGTTAATTTCATAGTAAGAATCTAATCTGAACTGCAAGTTTCTAAATACATACCTACCTATTCATCAATTGCCTACATACTACAATAATCCATATTTTAAATGTATAGGGATGATTGCTGCATTCAAAGTAGCACTGCGACCGGCGTAAAGCTGGTCCTAAAATAATTGTATCTAAATACAAAAGGTTAATTTTGGGTTTAAAATTAAAATAAACAAATTAACTCAAACTGTCAGCCTATAAATCGCATACCTACTTATGCACAGTTTGAAACAAACTACTAGAGGTACAAACGAATCCGTCCTGTCGTTAAGAATACAGCTACCTACCACCACGCAGACAAACAGGCAGACAACAGAATTGCGAGACTCAGTTTTTGAGCTGTACCTAGTATCATCGTAATACCATAATTAATTAATCTACAAATTTGGACTTAAAACAATATCTTTCTCACACTACCTACCTACAATATGAGAAAATTGAAAATTTGGATCGATCTAGGTACGTGATTTTATTTGCTAAAATCCAACCAAACTAGTGCACCTCACAATATGCTCACTCACCCCATAATTTTCAAATCATCATATCATAAACTACCCTTGACACCTAAGTCCAAAAGCCACGATCATGACACCACTGCTGCCCATAAATCCAAGAAATACAAAATGTGTATTGTTAAACATCCGATCTATGATTTAATATTTCTCCTTTCCACATTGTTATCCTCTTAAATATCATTTCCAATCGTCATCACTCAACAGCATCACACTCATCAGTCATCATCATGCTAAAAGTACTCCCCCACACACCGCACCACTATATGCGAAAAGTATAAATCGATCCGATCTTTCATTTCATATCCCTTCTTTTCATATTGTTATTCTCATAAATGCTAAAAGTACACTTCGCCTAACCTACACACCACCACCACTAACTACCTGCGAAAAGACCCACTTACTTCCACTCCTTACTACTGGAGAATAAAAGACAACAAAAATAATAATTGTTCTTTCTCTTTCATCTGCATGTTGTCAATGAGACGAATAAGAAAAGAAGAAGGCATCATTAAATTTCGTTTCAAATAATCCAATACAACTACCATGTTCGATGTGAGTAGTTGGTCTCAGAGGTGGTTGGTGGCGCTAGTGCATAAATGCGAAGTGATAGTACTATAGTGTCGATATACAATGGTACTACGTTCTAATTCATACTCGGCGGATATAGTTCCCGCTGCAATTGGCATTACCTCTGTAGACTCTCAAATGCCTTCATGTTCAGGAATTTCACCTGCTGCTACCAATATAGGATTAAGCCCGTCTGCTGATATTGAAAATTTCACTCCTGAGATTATCAATACTATAACGATAACAATACTCCCTCATCCAATTGTGATTTGAGAACTGTACCACCCCCGTTTGCAGGGTTTTTATCTCGCTTGGAGTACGGCACTAAACCTTCGGCTATTATTAATTACATAGCTATAAAGGATATTGATACTAAAAGTATTAGATGCTTAAGCCTAACAGCAGATAATATACCTGGTCGTATTTCTGCGTCTTTTAAATTTACTTGCTCCATCAGCTACTGGCAAAATTCTTTTAAATCCGAGCTTTTGGCCAAGGGACATACTTGTCAAGGAGTTTACTAGCAGGAATAATAAGAATAATGCTAAAACGTCTTCTTCAAAAAACTTAAAGAAGTTGCCCTCTTATACCAGAACGTAAGAGGGCTACGGACAAAGTGCACGAAATTCCTGATAAGTGTTTATAGCTGTTCATATGACATAATTGTACTTACGGAGACTGGCTTAGATGATAACTTCAGCGATTCTGTCATTTTCCCCTCCTACTTTGATGTTAATCGATGTGATCGATCAATAGAAAATAAGTGCACTTATAGCCATTCGAAAAGATTTTAAAGCGTTAGATGTGGACCTAAGTAGCTATAAAGACATTGAAATATGCTGCAGCCATTTTGATCTAACATCTACCGCTAAATTATACATCGTTTGTATCTACATCCCACCTTGTTCCCGAATAGATGTTGTAACGAGATACATAGATGCTATTCGCTTCATTGTGAGCCTTCTAACTGCATCGGATTTAATTTGCATTTTTGGTGATTTTAATCAACCAAATATACACTGGGTATCGGGGGACTCTGATTGCACATATCTTAGTCCAGGCATCTCCCTATCTGCAATCGGTGCTTTGATTGTTGATACGCTCCACTCACTTGGTCTACTCCAGGTGAATCATGTTAAAAATATTAAGGATCGTACTTTGGACCTCATCTTTACGAATAACAGCGACGAAACTCTTGTATTGAGGAGTCTCACTCCTCTCGTCCCGGAAGATTCTTATCACCCTTCTTTAATTTAAATTTTAATGAAACATTTATTTTTGAATCCTTCAGATTTGATTTCTTAAAAGCTAATTATAGTGATATATGTGAAGAGCTCACAAATGGAGCCCTCATCTTTCATTAGAAATTAATGACTTTTGCACTAAATTCTATGAGGTTATTAATTATCTTATTTTTAAATATGTTCCTGTAGTTCGCGTTAAAAATAAGGTTGAGTCTTGTCCTTGGGACAACGAAATTACGCGTAACCTAAAAACCCAAAAAAACCGAGCTTATAGGAAATGGCGTTGCAGTTTGGCGGATGAGGATTACTTTTTGTTCAGAAGGCTGAAGTCTGATTTAAAAACATCTCTCTATCAAGCATACCTTGTGTATTTAAATGAAATACAGAATAACCTTGTTTCGAGGCCGGATAAATTTTGGAAATTTATTAATTCTAAAAACAAAAGTGATGGTTTTCCAGCCTCACTCTCTTTTATGGACATATCGCGGATTCTCCCGATATTATCAAAGTATTGCATAGATAGTATTCTTGTCTATCAGCACAATGCATACCAATGTTACAAATTTTAAAAACTTTGGCTCCCGTGATTGTCGAAGAATAGCGCCACATCCCTTTGTCCAATTTTGACCAGAATAGCCTTCGTACAAAGATTTTATCATTTTATCAAAATGTGAGTTCATATACCTACCACGATTTTTAAATGGACGGTGCCACGCCCCTTTGTCCAATTTTTTTTACATACAAACCTGCTACAGAAGAATATACCTTTATAGAAAAAAAAAGAATTATCAAATTTTTCGAACATAATAAAAGAGGAAGACTTTTTTGGCAGCAAAGCTGGAAAACATAGCCTACCTGGATACCATGTATGGACAAATTTGTAAGCTAATTGACAGTAAAGAAAACAATGGAACATGGCTTCCGCCATATCATTAAACCGCTAATGCACTCCCCAGTTTTCGGAATATCCAAACATTGCAAACTGAAGCTGCCATTTGGGAATTGAACGGTTCTTGAAGTGAACCTCTTATCTGGTAAATATATAATTTGGTGCAGCAGAACCGTAGGCCTATTTTTTCGCAACCAATTTAATTTGTTTTAGGCGAATGGAAGGGGCCTATAATTCTATAGTTAATCCGAACGGCTGAATTGTCTCAGATATTTGTCAGATATTCGCGAAAGGTAGCGCAGTGGCAATATCTTAAGATATAATTTGTGCTTTCCGGGGATCAGACCAAAGATTCTTCGCCCTAAGTATTCCGCCATTGCACCATCTTATATCTAGCATAACTTTTTCACGCAAAACAATTTTCCGTCAATCGAATTTACGCGCGCGATTTGAGGCCGGCGAGTTCTGAAGAACACAGGCTATTTGGCGACTCGATGCACTGCGAATAGTTCCGATTCTCGGCAAAATTGGCGTATGGAAATATCCTGCAAAATGTTTTACGCCCAATGAGCATACAAATGTCACCGTTATGACATTTCAGTCAAAAATGCGTACTAGACCAGTTTTTAGACGTATTATAGTCGTTAGTACGGTTGATAAATTTAGCTCCGGTACTAGCAATGTGAAGAAATGCACAAGTACTAAGTTTTCGTTAGTACCGAGTATCAGAGCTAGTACCAGGTCTAGCTAGACCGGGTACTAGTATCATGTGAAGAAATCGGCCGTTAATTTCATAGTAAGAATCTAATCTGAACTGCAAGTTTCTAAATACATACCTACCTATTCATCAATTGCCTACATACTACAATAATCCATATTTTAAATGTATAGGGATGATTGCTGCATTCAAAGTAGCACTGCGACCGGCGTAAAGCTGGTCCTAAAATAATTGTATCTAAATACAAAAGGTTAATTTTGGGTTTAAAATTAAAATAAACAAATTAACTCAAACTGTCAGCCTATAAATCGCATACCTACTTATGCACAGTTTGAAACAAACTACTAGAGGTACAAACGAATCCGTCCTGTCGTTAAGAATACAGCTACCTACCACCACGCAGACAAACAGGCAGACAACAGAATTGCGAGACTCAGTTTTTGAGCTGTACCTAGTATCATCGTAATACCATAATTAATTAATCTACAAATTTGGACTTAAAACAATATCTTTCTCACACTACCTACCTACAATATGAGAAAATTGAAAATTTGGATCGATCTAGGTACGTGATTTTATTTGCTAAAATCCAACCAAACTAGTGCACCTCACAATATGCTCACTCACCCCATAATTTTCAAATCATCATATCATAAACTACCCTTGACACCTAAGTCCAAAAGCCACGATCATGACACCACTGCTGCCCATAAATCCAAGAAATACAAAATGTGTATTGTTAAACATCCGATCTATGATTTAATATTTCTCCTTTCCACATTGTTATCCTCTTAAATATCATTTCCAATCGTCATCACTCAACAGCATCACACTCATCAGTCATCATCATGCTAAAAGTACTCCCCCACACACCGCACCACTATATGCGAAAAGTATAAATCGATCCGATCTTTCATTTCATATCCCTTCTTTTCATATTGTTATTCTCATAAATGCTAAAAGTACACTTCGCCTAACCTACACACCACCACCACTAACTACCTGCGAAAAGACCCACTTACTTCCACTCCTTACTACTGGAGAATAAAAGACAACAAAAATAATAATTGTTCTTTCTCTTTCATCTGCATGGTGTCAATGAGACGAATAAGAAAAGAAGAAGGCATCATTAAATTTCGTTTCAAATAATCCAATACAACTACCATGTTCGATGTGAGTAGTTGGTCTCAGAGGTGGTTGGTGGCGCTAGTGCATAAATGCGAAGTGATAGTACTATAGTGTCGATATACAATGGTACTACGTTCTAATTCATACTCGGCGGATATAGTTCCCGCTGCAATTGGCATTACCTCTGTAGACTCTCAAATGCCTTCATGTTCAGGAATTTCACCTGCTGCTACCAATATAGGATTAAGCCCGTCTGCTGATATTGAAAATTTCACTCCTGAGATTATCAATACTATAACGATAACAATACTCCCTCATCCAATTGTGATTTGAGAACTGTACCACCCCCGTTTGCAGGGTTTTTATCTCGCTTGGAGTACGGCACTAAACCTTCGGCTATTATTAATTACATAGCTATAAAGGATATTGATACTAAAAGTATTAGATGCTTAAGCCTAACAGCAGATAATATACCTGGTCGTATTTCTGCGTCTTTTAAATTTACTTGCTCCATCAGCTACTGGCAAAATTCTTTTAAATCCGAGCTTTTGGCCAAGGGACATACTTGTCAAGGAGTTTACTAGCAGGAATAATAAGAATAATGCTAAAACGTCTTCTTCAAAAAACTTAAAGAAGTTGCCCTCTTATACCAGAACGTAAGAGGGCTACGGACAAAGTGCACGAAATTCCTGATAAGTGTTTATAGCTGTTCATATGACATAATTGTACTTACGGAGACTGGCTTAGATGATAACTTCAGCGATTCTGTCATTTTCCCCTCCTACTTTGATGTTAATCGATGTGATCGATCAATAGAAAATAAGTGCACTTATAGCCATTCGAAAAGATTTTAAAGCGTTAGATGTGGACCTAAGTAGCTATAAAGACATTGAAATATGCTGCAGCCATTTTGATCTAACATCTACCGCTAAATTATACATCGTTTGTATCTACATCCCACCTTGTTCCCGAATAGATGTTGTAACGAGATACATAGATGCTATTCGCTTCATTGTGAGCCTTCTAACTGCATCGGATTTAATTTGCATTTTTGGTGATTTTAATCAACCAAATATACACTGGGTATCGGGGGACTCTGATTGCACATATCTTAGTCCAGGCATCTCCCTATCTGCAATCGGTGCTTTGATTGTTGATACGCTCCACTCACTTGGTCTACTCCAGGTGAATCATGTTAAAAATATTAAGGATCGTACTTTGGACCTCATCTTTACGAATAACAGCGACGAAACTCTTGTATTGAGGAGTCTCACTCCTCTCGTCCCGGAAGATTCTTATCACCCTTCTTTAATTTAAATTTTAATGAAACATTTATTTTTGAATCCTTCAGATTTGATTTCTTAAAAGCTAATTATAGTGATATATGTGAAGAGCTCACAAATGGAGCCCTCATCTTTCATTAGAAATTAATGACTTTTGCACTAAATTCTATGAGGTTATTAATTATCTTATTTTTAAATATGTTCCTGTAGTTCGCGTTAAAAATAAGGTTGAGTCTTGTCCTTGGGACAACGAAATTACGCGTAACCTAAAAACCCAAAAAAACCGAGCTTATAGGAAATGGCGTTGCAGTTTGGCGGATGAGGATTACTTTTTGTTCAGAAGGCTGAAGTCTGATTTAAAAACATCTCTCTATCAAGCATACCTTGTGTATTTAAATGAAATACAGAATAACCTTGTTTCGAGGCCGGATAAATTTTGGAAATTTATTAATTCTAAAAACAAAAGTGATGGTTTTCCAGCCTCACTCTCTTTTATGGACATATCGCGGATTCTCCCGATATTATCAAAGTATTGCATAGATAGTATTCTTGTCTATCAGCACAATGCATACCAATGTTACAAATTTTACAAACTTTGGCTCCCGTGATTGTCGAAGAATAGCGCCACATCCCTTTGTCCAATTTTGACCAGAATAGCCTTCGTACAAAGATTTTATCATTTTATCAAAATGTGAGTTCATATACCCACCACGATTTTTAAATGGACGGTGCCACGCCCCTTTGTCCAATTTTTTTTTACATACAAACCTGCTACAGAAGAATATACCTTTATAGAAAAAAAAAGAATTATCAAATTTTTCGAACATAATAAAAGAGGAAGACTTTTTTGGCAGCAAAGCTGGAAAACATAGCCTACCTGTATACCATGTATGGACAAATTTGTAAGCTAATTGACAGTAAAGAAAACAATGGAACATGGCTTCCGCCATATCATTAAACCGCTAATGCACTCCCCCAGTTTTCGGAATATCCAAACATTGCAAACTGAATCTGCCATTTGGGAATTGAACGGTTCTTGAAGTGAACCTCTTATCTGGTAAATATATAATTTGGTGCAGCAGAACCGTAGGCCTATTTTTTCGCAACCAATTTAATTTGTTTTAGGCGAATGGAAGGGGCCTATAATTCTATAGTTAATCCGAACGGCTGAATTGTCTCAGATATTTGTCAGATATTCGCGAAAGGTAGCGCAGTGGCAATATCTTAAGATATAATTTGTGCTTTCCGGGGATCAGACCAAAGATTCTTCGCCCTAAGTATTCCGCCATTGCACCATCTTATATCTAGCATAACTTTTTCACGCAAAACAATTTTCCGTCAATCGAATTTACGCGCGCGATTTGAGGCCGGCGAGTTCTGAAGAACACAGGCTATTTGGCGACTCGATGCACTGCGAATAGTTCCGATTCTCGGCAAAATTGGCGTATGGAAATATCCTGCAAAATGTTTTACGCCCAATGAGCATACAAATGTCACCGTTATGACATTTCAGTCAAAAATGCGTACTAGACCAGTTTTTAGACGTATTATAGTCGTTAGTACGCTTGATAAATTTAGCTCCGGTACTAGCAATGTGAAGAAATGCACAAGTACTAAGTTTTCGTTAGTACCGAGTATCAGAGCTAGTACCAGGTCTAGCTAGACCGGGTACTAGTATCATGTGAAGAAATCGGCCGTTAATTTCATAGTAAGAATCTAATCTGAACTGCAAGTTTCTAAATACATACCTACCTATTCATCAATTGCCTACATACTACAATAATCCATATTTTAAATGTATAGGGATGATTGCTGCATTCAAAGTAGCACTGCGACCGGCGTAAAGCTGGTCCTAAAATAATTGTATCTAAATACAAAAGGTTAATTTTGGGTTTAAAATTAAAATAAACAAATTAACTCAAACTGTCAGCCTATAAATCGCATACCTACTTATGTACAGTTTGAAACAAACTACTAGAGGTACAAACGAATCCGTCCTGTCGTTAAGAATACAGCTACCTACCACCACGCAGACAAACAGGCAGACAACAGAATTGCGAGACTCAGTTTTTGAGCTGTACCTAGTATCATCGTAATACCATAATTAATTAATCTACAAATTTGGACTTAAAACAATATCTTTCTCACACTACCTACCTACAATATGAGAAAATTGAAAATTTGGATCGATCTGGGTACGTGATTTTATTTGCTAAAATCCAACCAAACTAGTGCACCTCACAATATGCTCACTCACCCCATAATTTTCAAATCATCATATCATAAACTACCCTTGACACCTAAGTCCAAAAGCCACGATCATGACACCACTGCTGCCCATAAATCCAAGAAATACAAAATGTGTATTGTTAAACATCCGATCTATGATTTAATATTTCTCCTTTCCACATTGTTATCCTCTTAAATATCATTTCCAATCGTCATCACTCAACAGCATCACACTCATCAGTCATCATCATTCTAAAAGTACTCCCCCACACACCGCACCACTATATGCGAAAAGTATAAATCGATCCGATCTTTCATTTCATATTCCTTCTTTTCATATTGTTATTCTCATAAATGCTAAAAGTACACTTCGCCTAACCTACACACCACCACCACTAACTACCTGCGAAAAGACCCACTTACTTCCACTCCTTACTACTGGAGAATAAAAGACAACAAAAATAATAATTGTTCTTTCTCTTTCATCTGCATGTTGTCAATGAGACGAATAAGAAAAGAAGAAGGCATCATTAAATTTCGTTTCAAATAATCCAATACAACTACCATGTTCGATGTGAGTAGTTGGTCTCAGAGGTGGTTGGTGGCGCTAGTGCATAAATGCGAAGTGATAGTACTATAGTGTCGATATACAATGGTACTACGTTCTAATTCATACTCGGCGGATATAGTTCCCGCTGCAATTGGCATTACCTCTGTAGACTCTCAAATGCCTTCATGTTCAGGAATTTCACCTGCTGCTACCAATATAGGATTAAGCCCGTCTGCTGATATTGAAAATTTCACTCCTGAGATTATCAATACTATAACGATAACAATACTCCCTCATCCAATTGTGATTTGAGAACTGTACCACCCCCGTTTGCAGGGTTTTTATCTCGCTTGGAGTACGGCACTAAACCTTCGGCTATTATTAATTACATAGCTATAAAGGATATTGATACTAAAAGTATTAGATGCTTAAGCCTAACAGCAGATAATATACCTGGTCGTATTTCTGCGTCTTTTAAATTACTTGCTCCATCAGCTACTGGCAAAATTCTTTTAAATCCGAGCTTTTGGCCAAGGGACATACTTGTCAAGGAGTTTACTAGCAGGAATAATAAGAATAATGCTAAAACGTCTTCTTCAAAAAACTTAAAGAAGTTGCCCTCTTATACCAGAACGTAAGAGGGCTACGGACAAAGTGCACGAAATTCCTGATAAGTGTTTATAGCTGTTCATATGACATAATTGTACTTACGGAGACTGGCTTAGATGATAACTTCAGCGATTCTGTCATTTTCCCCTCCTACTTTGATGTTAATCGATGTGATCGATCAATAGAAAATAAGTGCACTTATAGCCATTCGAAAAGATTTTAAAGCGTTAGATGTGGACCTAAGTAGCTATAAAGACATTGAAATATGCTGCAGCCATTTTGATCTAACATCTACCGCTAAATTATACATCGTTTGTATCTACATCCCACCTTGTTCCCGAATAGATGTTGTAACGAGATACATAGATGCTATTCGCTTCATTGTGAGCCTTCTAACTGCATCGGATTTAATTTGCATTTTTGGTGATTTTAATCAACCAAATATACACTGGGTATCGGGGGACTCTGATTGCACATATCTTAGTCCAGGCATCTCCCTATCTGCAATCGGTGCTTTGATTGTTGATACGCTCCACTCACTTGGTCTACTCCAGGTGAATCATGTTAAAAATATTAAGGATCGTACTTTGGACCTCATCTTTACGAATAACAGCGACGAAACTCTTGTATTGAGGAGTCTCACTCCTCTCGTCCCGGAAGATTCTTATCACCCTTCTTTAAACCTTTTTTTTAATTTAAATTTTAATGAAACATTTATTTTTGAATCCTTCAGATTTGATTTCTTAAAAGCTAATTATAGTGATATATGTGAAGAGCTCACAAATTATGACTGGAGCCCTCATCTTTCATTAGAAATTAATGACTTTTGCACTAAATTCTATGAGGTTATTAATTATCTTATTTTTAAATATGTTCCTGTAGTTCGCGTTAAAAATAAGGTTGAGTCTTGTCCTTGGGACAACGAAATTACGCGTAACCTAAAAACCCAAAAAAACCGAGCTTATAGGAAATGGCGTTGCAGTTTGGCGGATGAGGATTACTTTTTGTTCAGAAGGCTGAAGTCTGATTTAAAAACATCTCTCTATCAAGCATACCTTGTGTATTTAAATGAAATACAGAATAACCTTGTTTCGAGGCCGGATAAATTTTGGAAATTTATTAATTCTAAAAACAAAAGTGATGGTTTTCCAGCCTCACTCTCTTTTATGGACATATCGCGGATTCTCCCGATATTATCTGCAATAATTTTGCTGACTTGTTTCAATCAGTAGGTACATTCGAGAGATGAATCGATGATTGATGAGAAATTTTTCGATTATATTGAAGATTCTCCCAATCCTCTTTTCAATAATATGGAATTCTCTGAAAATGCGGTTTTGAAGAATTTAGCAGCTTCGGAGGTCATCCTTAGTCCTGGTCCTGATGGTCTTCCTTGTGTTTTGCTTAGAAACTGTGCGTTTCCTTTACATAAAATCATATGCCACATCTTTAATTTATCCTTAAAAACTAGCACATTTCCATCTGTTTGGAAAACTTCTTTTATAGTTCCGGTTTTTAAGTCTGGTAGGAGAAATAAAATTGAAAAGTATAGAGGTATATGTAAGCAATCTTCTCTTCCAAAATTGCTTGATTCCCTTGTTAAGGAAAGATTGAATTTCTACTGTAATGCCCTCATTTGCAGTAATCAGCATGGCTTTGTAAAAAAGAGGTTTACGGTAACCAATCTTTTGTTGTTTACGAACTTTGTAATCTCTGAAATCAGTAAAGGTAACCAGGTTGATGCGGTCTACACGGATTTCAGCAAAGCTTTTGATCGAGTTGACAATAAAATTCTATTATATAAACTCACAAAATTGGGATTTCCTATTTTCTTTTTAAAATGGCTTTCTTCCTTCCTTATTGGTAGATTTCAAAATGTAAAGTTTCGTAATAATATTTCGAAAAATATATCGGTAACCTCTGGTGTTCCGCAAGGAAGTCATATTGGACGTTTACTTTTTATTCTGTTTGTAAATGATATTGTCAAATTTTTACCTCAATGTTCTTTGTTAATGTTTGCGGATGACTTTAAGATTTATTTTCCGGGAAATAATTACAATTCTTTTCATTGTTTAAATTCATATCTTCAAAAATTTTATCTGTGGTGTTCTAAAAACTACCTATCTTTAAATGTTTCTAAATGTTCAGTCATAACATTTTCCCGCTGTAAATCACCTGTCATGTATACGTATTCTTTTGACGGTGTAGTCATCCCCCGTGTTTCGTTAATTAAAGATTTGGGTGTGCTTTTAGACACTAAGCTAACGTTTAATTACCATGTGGAGTCTATCACAAACAAGGCAAATAGAACATGGGGAATGTTAAGGCGCTATGCTTGTGAGTTTTCAAACGTCTATGCTATTAAAACTTTGTATGTAGCTTTTGTTAGGTCTGTGTTAGAATACGCCTCTATAGTTTGGTATCCGTTTCCGTACTATAGAATTCATATAAATAAAATTGAATCAATTCAAAAACGATTTCTAAGATTTGCTCTTAGAGGACTTCCGTGGCTTAAGCAACTTACCCCCTTATATATCTAGGTTAAAATTGATAAGCTTAGAGTCACTAGAAGTTAGGAGAACTGTGGCTAGAGTTGTGTTTGTTCATAGGACCCTAATAGGTGAGATTGACTCAATAGACGTTCTAAGCCTTCTCAACATAAATGTTCCATCTTTCAACCTGCGATGCACTAGATTTTTTAGAGTAAACCACTCTCGTACAAACTACGGTCGCTCTTCCTCAATTAACGGCTTAATGATATCGTATAATGCTAATTTCAGTTTAATAGATTTTAACTTGTCGATTTCTTCCTTAAAAAGAAAATTACTTGATAATGTTCAGTCATAATTTGTTTGCTCTCAGTTTACTTTGTAATTTCCTATTTGTCCTATTTAAAAATTTTGTAATGTTATGACCTTATGTCTATGAAAGATTTTGTTCTTTGGTGACAACAAATAAATAAAATAAATAAATAAATAAACTCGCCGGATGTGGGTGGGTTCCCAAATGTAGATAACATCAATCGCAACTCCAAGAAAGCTAATCATGCCAAGATTTTTCTTGAACTAGGAATTCCTAGCACACTCAAACCGGACGGACAATTATGCAATCGGACAACATCCTCGCCTTTGTGGTATGGCAGATGTTTTGGCCATACCGGGTACACTTTACCCTCCCTTATCACTGGAAGTCAGTCACCTTTGGCAACTAAAGTAACCTGAGTTTAAATAGCTGCCCCTTATTTAACTACCTAGGTTTGTCTAACGAAAGTTATAGGGCATCAAATAGCTTCCAGCCCCCATGCAAATAAAATTAAACCTTCATTTTACTTATACGTACTAAAGGAATATTTTATCAAAAAGTAGTCGGCACAGAGTAAGCGCTCTAAACGATAGGATGAGAATCAACGACAAGTGGTTTGCATGGAACAAAAACTATGAGTTAGTATGCGGGCAGCACAAAGGGGAAACCGTTCTCAAAGATTTGTACAACAATGAGTTAGATTCTGTAACTTGCCATTTCTACGAAATTCTTGAACAAACAAATAAACAAAAAAACTAGGAAATGTCTGTCGACGTAAATTAAAAAAACTTCTAAAACGTAATACTAACTTAGATGTAAGAATAAATAATGATATACTGAATAATGAAGAATCAGATATTAGAATATTAGCCTATAACATACATGGCCTAGAAAATAATAGCCTTTTCACACACTTTTTTAAGTATGTATTGTCATGCGATATATTTATCCTAACTGAAACTCACATAATGAAGACAGAAAAAATAGAGCAGTTCAAAAAATATTTTCAAGGGGATTTTCACACATATTGGAAACCTGGATCGAGAAATTATAATTTTGGAAGAGCAATAGGGGGTGTGTATTTGGAGTTAAAAGAAATCTGTTTGAGAGGGGCATTCGGCATGTATACAACGACGGTGATGGTGTGAAGAGTATAAAAATAATCTCGAACAAAAAAACAGTTACCATTTTTCCTTTATATCTGAGAGGCGTGAATTGGCGAAATGAATTCAATGTTGTGAAAAACTTCTTCGTAGAAAACAGCATAATTAATCCAATTTTAACGGAGATGTAAATGTTAGATTAGGTGAGCTGCAACAAGATATAGAAGGAGTATATAAATCATGTTTTCACGCGGGACTAGAAATACGACACTCGAAAGATACCATTGCTAATGCAAGAGGAAAAGATTTTCTGGAGTTCTGCGAAGATAACGGATTAATCATTTTAAATGGAAGAACAAAAGGTGACGAGGAAGGCAACTTTACGTTTATAAATAATATAGGAAATTCTGTGAACGATGTTTGTGCTATATCGCAGGAGCTGCTTATGTCGGTTGAAAGGTTTAGTGTAGAGGAAGCGATATGGTCGGACCACCTGCCCATAAAATTAACTTTGAAACACATCGGCACCTCCACCAGCACGAACACTTTCAACCTCTTGCCAAAATTACAGTGGAACGACCGAAAAAAGTCTGAGTACCAAGTTAAGCTAAGCAACAATTTACAAATCCTTAAGCTTCAGGAAAACCCAATAGAGCTAAAAGACTTAAGTGATATCAAGAATTCAGCAAAGGAACAGGGAAATAGCTTAAAGCTCTTTAAAGCAAAAAATAAGTGGTACAATTACGAGTGTGAAGCAGCTGGGAAAAAAAGTTATAGATTGCTAAATATTTTCCGAAGAACTGGAAACCAGGAGGCGAAAGAAAATTACTCAAAGGCTCAAAAGGCATACAGGTCAATCTGCAGCAGAAATATGACATCGTACTATCACCAGCTTGACCTCAAAATAAGCAGGGTGAAAGACAGCAAAGAGTGGTGGAAACTGGCAAAAGAAATACGAAACCAAGACCAACACATGTGCCCCCAAATTTCCGCTCCCGAGTTTAGAGCATATTATAACTCACTCCTTAACCCTAACCAAAGCGTAAATCAGATTTTGTATGCACATAATCTAGTCGAAGATCGCGATTTGGATAAACGCATAACAGTACATGAAATCATTAATATTCTGAAAAAAGTAAGACTGAATAAAGCACCTGAGGAAGACAGGATTACCTATGAGTTTTTCATAAATGCAACGGACGACTACCTTGAGCAACTGGCTGTTACCTTTAATAGAATGCTGAATGACTGCAAAGTAGAGGAAGATTTTAGCAAAACAATAATGTTTCCAATATTCAAAAAAGGTGATATAAACCAACCCAGCAACTACAGGGGCATCGCTTTTATGAACTGTGTTGCGAAGATTATGATGGGAGTACTTAACGAGAGGCTGTTCGCATGGGTGGAAAAAAATGGTATCTTGACAGAATTTCAGGCGGGATTTAGAAAACGATATTCGACTATGGATAACATTTATAATCTGGCTTCAATCGTTCATCTGAAGCTGGCAGAAAAAATGAAAGTTTACGCATTTTTTGTTGACTTGAAAGCTGCATTTGATAAAATTTCAAGAAAATTGCTTATCTACAAATTACACGCAATGGGAGTCTCGTCCAAATTCATCAACCTGATCGAAGCTATATATGCCAATACTTAATCTGCGGTTTGGACAGGAAAGGAGCTCTCCGAATACTTTGAGACACTTTTTCAAGGTGTTACAGCAGATGATAACGCGACTTGAAGCTTACTGCGACAAATGGGGCCTAGAAGTAAACATATCTAAATCAGAGATTATGGTATTTAGAAATGGTGGGAGGCTTTCTTACAAAGAAAAATGGATATTAAATGGAGAAGAAATACGTATTGTTTCTAATTATACATACCTAGGAGTCTTATTGTCTCCGGAGATGTCATTCTCAAAGCATGTGGAGAAGAGAAACAGTGCAAGGAAGAGCAGCATAAGCTCGACGTGGCAACATTTTTTGGCAAAGAGAAATATTGGCGCTCAGGTCTGGGGCTTCGGAATGTTCGAAGAAGTGGATAAATTACAACGGTACTTTTTGAAACGAATTTTGAAGTTACCTCCATTTACCCCAAACTACGCGCTATCATTAGAGACAGGAGCAGAAGACGGACATTACTACACCCTTGATCTTCACATGAGATACACAGCAAAAACAATGTTCGAATACAGTGAAAGAAGACTACCACACCAACTAACAAAAATACTTTTAAGGGAAAATGTATTCTGGGTCAAAGAATTAAACCATCTTGGGGGTAGTTTTGGGCTGCATTGGAATGAGGGAGACACTTCTCATAGCTATTGGACCCAAAAGAGCTTAGAGCTACTGCGGCTGCTGAAATCGGAGGGTCAACAGGAAAATCTACGGAGGGCATCTGGAAGCAGTACACGCATCTACAGGTTTCTGGATTATTCAAGAGGCTCAAGTTACATCACCGGTGGGCTCGAACTAAACAAAATCACCTGGATATTTAAGGCAAGATGCGACCTAATTCAGCTTAACGGGAATAGATTCGGGGAGAACGAAACATCCTTATGTACTGTGTGCAGCTTAAGGGAAGAAGAGAACATCCAGCATTTCCTAGGCAGATATCCGGGGTTAAAAGAATTCAGGCTGGGTTGTTTTGGGAGAGCTTGGTTAACAGATGCGGAAATTATTAACATACTCAATGGAGAAAACAGTACAGATTTTGATAGGCTCATTAATTATATCACTGTAGCATTACCATACCGAAATGACCTTGTTAGAGAATTTAATCAGTAATAATTTTCTTACATGATCATAAAACTTTGAATTCAAGCTAATATTTAATATAAATTTAACTACCCGACAGACGACTCTTGTCATTGTCGTTAGTTTTGTATTTTTAACTTTAATTCAAACTATATAAGCTAAAATAATAATGTAAAATTTTCTTTTTTTTGATATTAAGTTGAAAATAAAAACATTCTACTACTACTACTACTACTATACGTACTAAACAGATTTATTAAACCAAAAATAGGAATTCATTAAAGGTAATGTAAAGATTTGTAGTTAAAATTCATATGGTAAGTATTAAGATTATCATATGTGTGTTCTCTCTATTATAAAAAGTCTCTTGTAATCAACTCAATAAGCAAAACAAACTAGTCAAAATAGGAAATTATTTATCAAAACAAAAACAAAATTATTAATTATTTATATAGAGACTTCATGAAACAAAATATTTGCCAATTTTTAGGTAGGTATTCTTTCAAATTTAGTTTAAATATACCATAGATATAGCTATTCTATTATTATATTCAATTTACTTTCGTTGTTATGTTATGTTTCGTATCTTTTAATTCATCAACGTTTGCATCTTTGTATTCGTGCAGTCTTAGAATTAGGTAACAAAAAAAATATGACTTACGTTTTAGGATATGTTAATGGATATCAAAATTTGTGTATTAAGTGTATACGTGTAGCTGTGTTTTTTTTTTTTTGGTTGCGCCAATGGATGTCGTTATCTTCTAAAGATGCGGTAGCCCTTGCTACCAACATGCACGATTCGCAAACCCGAATAATCGATGCCAGGAGTGCGCCTTACGTACTAATCGACACGCTACGTCCTTCAACCACTCTCCAGGCGGGACTGCCGTTAGGTATTACTTCGCGGGGCTGGTTAGCAATTTATGCTCTAGTCACAGTGTTCGTTGTTTCTTCTCGCCTTCTTTTTTCAATTCGTCGCAGCTCATTTTGTACACTAATAACTAGTGTGCTGATTTCCGTCCAGGTATCTTCCGAGTTCACCATGTCGTTTATAATTTGTTTCGGACTGGGCAGGTTATTTCTCCATTGTTGGAAACGTTCGCAGTAGAACACAGCGTGTTCGGTATCTTCTTCTTCTTCTGAGCATTCTGGACAAAGTGGTGAGCTATCGTGTCCAAACCGGTGCAAGTATTTCCGATAGCCGCCGTGTCCAGACAGGAACTGTGTAAGGTGGTAGCTGCAGCTGCCGTGTGCTCGGTTTGTCCACACTTTGATGATAGGGATCAACTTATAGGTCCATCTGCCTTTTGTAGTATTGTCCCATCTAGCTTGCCACATAGCTATTGAAGCTGACCTCTCTTCTTTCTTTATTGTTTTTATGTCACCAGCATCTTGCTGACTTAAGACTCTTCTGGTGTAAATTCGTTGCATTTCATCTGCAAGGATGTCGATAGGAATCATTCCGGCTATAACAAAAGCTGCTTCGTCCGAAATAGTTCGAAAGCCGCTGATCGTTCTTAATGCACAAAGTCTATATGATGCTGTCAGTTTCCACCTTGTCTCTTTTATTGCTAGGGCGCCTGTCCAAACTGGCGCGGCATATAGCAATACTGAACTGACCACCCTGGATAGGAGAATTGCATATCCCGGACCTCCGATGTTCGGCAACATTCGAGAGAGTGCTGCCTGCAGTAATGACGCTTTTCTGCTCACATAGTCAACGTGTTCTTTAAACTTTAGCCTATTGTCAAGCATAACTCCAAGGTATTTTATTGATTCCTTTGATCTTATTTGTCGTATTTATTATTATAATTATAAATAAATATTATATTGCCCTTCTGGCAACTCCTTAAATACATAAATGTATATAAACGCCAAACGGCATACATGGATTGATACATTGTATATAGACACTATAATACTCTCATCCCATCGCATTGAATTACGCGTCTTCGACGATCCAGGTGGCGCTTCAGTTGATTTAGTTTGTACACTGCCAGCCAACTCCGAGCATTGGGGAAATGTGTATAGAGAAAACCAAAATAAACAAAACAAAGTCAAACTGGTATGCCTCTTCTCTTTCTTCATTCATATCGCCATTTCCATCCATCAGTAGGTATAAAATTACTTCTGATGTGATGTAACAGGGTAGGGTAGAAAACTGCAAGTGCAACTGGTTTGGTTTTTCTTAGTGATAGGAGGAAGAATAGAGGAAAGGAGGTGCAATATTATGAGCAAGAGCAAATATAATTCAACAGCATGGTGGTGTAGGATAGGATGGTGGTGGTGGAGGATTTGTGTGTTTGGATAAGGGTGCACGATGCAAGGGGTGATCAGTTGGGAAAGACAAATTGAATAAAAACTGAATTTGGCTTCCTTTCTGTCGTTGCAGAAGATTTGAGGATTTGGCATAAAATAATGTATGCTAGACTCTCACTATTTTGCCTATATTTTTGTCAAATATGCATCGATTTAAGGGATTCTTTTTTTAATTGATTCTAAAATATTATAGGCATGCGCATGTGTATATTTTATGAGGTTTATAATGTTATAGGAGTCTACATCTCTCTCTATATAAAAATCAAATTGTTTGCAAAACTCGAGAAAGGATAGATGCTAGACCGATTTGGATGATTTTTTTTTGTTTTGTTCGTCTTGAATCAGGGTTTGGCAAAAAAAGAAAATTCGGAAACCCCCAAATGAAAAGCCGAAAAATTGCAAAAAATCTGAATTTCCATTTTGTATGAGAATATAAGTACCTACACCACTAATGATCGCAAAACTCGAAAACCACCGAACCAAACCCAAAGGTAGGTATTTCTGTGAAGTGTGGAAAATTAGACAATACATACATACCTACAAACAAAAAATTTATAACGCTATTCCTCAACAGTTTTTAAAATTTGGAACATTGATATGCATTGTGCTGATGGACAAAAATATATCTGTGCAATAGTATACAATTCCTAGGCACGTGCAAAGCCGGTTATCTTTATATGAAATGTAGTGCAATTATTGTTCCTTTCCCATAACCACTAATACATAATCATTTTGATAAAACTAATATAGGGCATTAAATCTAAAGAGTAGATACATATGTACATAGGTACATATTCAGAGGATTTATGCGCAACTATTTAACTAAAAGTATGTTTTTCTAACAATGTAGGCACTGCTATGTATTTAGAAAAAGTTCTAAGTTTGATTATCATGCACTTCGTAGTGCACAATAGAAAAATAAAAATATCAGTTTCAAATTCATTTAAATAAGTGATAAACAGCTTTTATTGTAATGCTCCATGGTACACATTTTTGGGTTTTCCATGAATCGTATTGCATAGATTCTTGTGTATCAGGACAATGCATACCAATGTTACAAATTTTACAAACTTTGACTCCCGTGATTGTCGAAGAATAGCGTTACATCTCTTTGTCCAATTTTGACCAAACTTCACAGAATAGCCTTCGTACAAAGATTTTATCATTTTATCAAAATGTGAGTTCATATACCAATACCACGATTTTTAAATGGACGATGCCACGCCACTTTGTCCAATTCTTTTTACATACAAACCTGCTACAGAAGAATATACCTTTATAGAAAAAAAAGAATCATCAAATTCGGTGTAGCCAAACTCGAGTTAGGTATAAACGGAATATAAAAAAATAGATTACTAGCAGTCCCGTGATGGTCTTGCTTGTGTTATTTGGGGCTACCCGCCTGATGCTCTCATTTCGCTCACAACAAATTAACAAATTCTCCTACATATTTTTATTCCTTTTTGATTTTCCTTTTCCCTCACTTTCATGTGATCGTTGATCAATGGTTAGAAAACGGGCTTAGATTATCCGTTTTGGGCTGTGCGTTGACGACTTAGTTATTTAAAACAAACAATGGCTTACTTAATTTCATAGTAAGAATCTAATCTGAACTGAAAGTTTCTAAATACATACATAACTATTCATCAATTTCCTACATACTACAATAATCCATATTTTAAATGTATAGGGATGATTGCTGCAATAGCATTTAGCGTAGCACTGCGGCCTGCACATACCTAGCTGCTCCTAAAATAATTGTATCTAAATATTTACAAAAGGTTTATTTTGGGTTTAAAATTAAAATAAACAAATGAACTCAAACTGTCAGCCTTTAAATCGCATACCTACTTAAGCATAATTTGAAACAAACTATACATACAATATGAGAAAATTGAAAATTTAGATCGATCTGGGTAGATACGTGATTTTATTTGCTAAGATCCAACCAAACTTCCCCACTAGTGCACCTTACATGCTCACCCACCCCATAATTATTTTCAAATCATCATAACCTACCCTTGATATCTAAGTCCAAAAGCCACGATCATGACACCAATGCTACCCATAAATCCAAGAAATACAAAATATGTATTGTTAAAACTCCGATCTATGATTTCATATTTCTCCTTTCCACATTGTTATCCTCTTAAATATCAATTCCAATCGTCATCACTCAACAGCACCACACTCATCATCATGCTAAAAGTACTCTCCCCACCAGTGTTGCCACTAAAAAAAGTGAATCCGGTCAAATCTGACCGTATGACCGGATTTTTATTTTCTAAATCCGGTTAAAAAATCCGGTCAAAAGTCAAAATCAGAGTTTTTGACCTGAAACCCGGTCAAAAATAGATTATGGTAACATAATATGTATGTACATATTACTAAAAATATAAAACGAAAGTTAACTATCATTAGCCATTTTTTACATTACATTATCCATGTTGAGAAAACGTTTTTATAATATGCGAATTTTGAGTTTGTAAACTTGTTTTTTATTTCGTTTGTTTAAAATTTACTGAAACTAATTTTTCATGAGGGCTTCAAAAACGAGCGTTTGCATTCCGATTTCAATATTCTTTTACCTGTCAAATTTTATTTCATTGCAATGACGCTTCGTTTTTGTTTGTAGCCAAGTCGTTAAGGAAATGAAAGTCATGGGAAGACGTGTATGGCCATATGCATACACTAAGGCAGTGTGTCAATTGGTAAATAGGTATTCTGGGATAATTTTCAGACACTTGAAAAGAGTAGTTCACCAAACTCCAATCTGAGATTTATCGAATTTCACACTTTAATTAATTAAAATTCATTGTTTAGTTTCAACATTCTAGCAAAAGAAAACGTCCAAAAATTAGCCTATAAGATAATGCTCCCGGAGCAGAATTCCATGCGTCATGTTGTAAATATCCCAATATTCGCAGTAAATTGGTTTCTGTTTGAACATGAGAGTGCGTTCGTAATGTAGGTAAGGCTAAGTTTTATTCAAATTATATAAATATATCTTTATTTATAGTTAATAAAGATTTTATTTTTCCAGTCAAAAAAGCGTTTTCCGGTTAAAAACATTTTTCATTCCGGTCAAAAAACGGTTAGACCGGATTTCAAAATTTTCTCCGGTCAAAGTAAATCGATTTCGGTCAGATATGACCGGAATCCGGTCAGAATGGCATCACTGCTCCCCACACACCACCACTATAAGCGAAAAGTATAAATCGATCCGATCTTTCATTTCATATTGCTATGCTCATAAATGCTAAAAGTACACTTCGCCTAACCTACACACACCACCACCACTAACTACCTGCGAAAAGACCCACTTACTTCCACTCCTTACTACTGGAGAATAAAAGACAACAAAAATAATAATTGTTCTTTCTCTTTCATCTGCATGTTGTCAATGAGACGAATAAGAAAAGAAGAAGGCATCATTTAATTTCGTTTCAAATAATCCAATACAACTACCATGTTCGATGTGAGTAGTTGGTCTCAGAGGTGGTTGGTGGCGCTAGTGCATAAATGCGAAGTGATAGTACTATCATTGTATATACACACTATAGTACTCTCATTGTATATACACACTATAGTACTCTCATCCCATCGCATTGAATTACGCGTCTTCGACGATCCAGGTGGCGCTTCAGTTGATTTAGTTTGTACACTGCCAGCCAACTCCGAGCATGGGGGAAATGTGTATAGAGAAAACCAAAATCTCACTATTTTGCCTATATTTTTGTCAAATATGCATCGATTTAAGTGATTTTTTTTAATTGATTCTAAAATATCTATTATAGGCATTTGTCTACTTAATGAGGTTTATAATGTAGAAGCATTTTATGTCGGTAAAACGAGCAACTATTATAGGTATCTACATTCTACATCTCTCTCTATATAAAAATCAATAATTGTTGTGCGTTAGTCTCGCAATTCGCAAAACTCGAGAAAGGCTAGATGCTAGACCGATTTGGATGATTCTTTTTTTTGTTTTGTTCGTCTCGAATCAGGGTTTGGCAAAAAAAAAATCGGAAACCCCCAAATGAAAAGCCGAAAAATTGCAAAAAATCTGAATTTCCATTTTGTATGAGAATATAAGTACCTACACCACTAATGATCGCAAAACTCGAAAACCACCGAACCAAACCCAAAGGTAGGTATTTCTGTGAAGTGTGGAAAATTAGACAATACATACCTACAAACAAAAAATTTGAAACGCTATTCCGTTTTTAAAATTTGGAACATTGATATGCATTGTGCTGATGGACAAAAATATATATATGTGGATTAGTATAGAATTCCTAGGCACTTGAAAAGCCGGTTATCTTATGTAATGTAGTGCAATTATTATTCCTTTCCCATAACCACTAATATATAATCATTTCGATAAAATTAATATAGGGATTTAATTCTAAAGAGTAGATACATATGTACATAGGTACATATTCAGGGGATTTATGCGGAACTATTTAAATAAAAGTATGTTTTTCTAACAATGTAGGCACAACTATGTATTTAGAAGAAGTTCAAAGTTTGATTATCATGCTTCGTAGTGCAAAATATAAAAATAAAAATATCAGTTTAAAATTCATTTAAATAAGTGATAAACCGCTTTTATTGTAATGCTCCATGGTACACATTTTTGGGTTTTCCAGGAATCGTATTGCATAGATAGTATTCTTGTCGAGTTTTGGACTTTATTTCATTTTTGAAAGTGCAATAAACTCATTGGACATTATTGCACTCAGCAATGTAAAGAAAGATGAGCAGGGGAGTTGCGGGGGGGCAGCATGCCCCCCCATACATATTCTACTGTATGCATTGTGGATTTTATTTCCACTTCGATTTGGACTTTATTGCACTTTTGAAAATTAAATAAAGTCCAAAAATCGTTTTTTACTTTATTGCAATTTCAGAAGTGCAATAAAGTCCAAAATTACTTTTTGGACCTTTTTGCATAAGACTTTATTTCATGGCACCCTATTCGCTCGTTACCAACTGATTGGTTTAGTTTTTCATGTGACCGTTGATCAATGGTTAAAAAACGGGCTTAGATTATCCGTTTTGGGCTGTGCGTTGATGACTTAGTTATTTAAAACAAACAATACCTCACTTAATTTCATAGCAAGAATATAATCTGAACTGCAAGTTTCTAAATACATACCTATTCATCAATTTCCTACATACTACAATAATCCATACCTATTTTAAATGTATAGGAATGATTGCAGCATTCATAGTAGCACTGCGACCTGCGTATAGATAGCTGCTCCTAAAATAATTGTATCTAAATACAAAAGGTTAAATTTGGGTTTAAAATTAAAATAAATAAATGAACTCAAACTGTCTGCCTACAAATCCCATAGGTACCTACTTACCTATGCACAGTTTGAAACAAACTACTAGAGGTACCTACAAACGAATCCGTCCTGTCGCTACAGCTACCTACCACCACGCAGACAATCAGACAGACAGAATTTCGAGACTCAGTTTTTGAGCTGTACCTATTATCATCTTAATATAATAATTAATTAATCTAAAAATTTGGAATATGAGAAAATTGAAAATTTGGATTGATCTGGGTACGTTATTTTATTTGCTAAGATCCAAAACAAACTTCCCCACTAGTGCACCTCACATGCTCACCCACCCCATAATTTTCAAATCATCATATCATAACCTACCCTTGACACCTAAGTCCAAAAACCACGATCATGACGCACCACTGCTGCCCATAAATCCAAGAAATACACAAAATATGTATTGTGAAAAATCCGATCTATGATTTCATATTCCTCCTTTCCACATTGTTATCCTCTTAAATATCAATTCCAATCGTCATCACTCAACAGCACCACACTCATCATCATGCTAAAAGTACTCTCCCCACACACCACCACTATATGCGAAAAGTACAAATCGATCCGATCTTTCATTTCATATTCCTTCTTTTCATATTGTTATTCTCATAAATGCTAAAAGTACACTTCGCCTAACCTACACACCACCACTACTAACTACCTACGAGTATAGGTATATCGTATATGCGCAAAGTACCCACTTACTTCCACTCCTTACTACTGGAGAATAAAAGACAACAAAAATACTAATTGTTCTTTCTCTTTCATCTGCATGTTGTCAATGAGACGAATAAGAAAAGAAGAAGGCATCATTTAATTTCGTTTCAAATAATCCAATACAACTACCACAAACCAGTAAGAATAGACCGCCGACTTCCCGTACACCTACCCGATTCCCCCCGGAAAAAATTACCCTGTCTGTGAATACGTGTAAATGTCAAAATTAATGGCGGCAATGTTTTTCTATGCAATACAATGGGCCTAGGATTTTTCAAGTATGCGTGCGTTAATGGCGCTCCTTTGATTTTGTACAGCACCAATACATGACAAATCCTGGGCCCGCCGCCAGCTTGTAGGCAAAGTCCGTTATGTGGGAGGAGTCGACGGTCTATTCTTACTGGTTTGTGACAACTACCATGTTCGATGTGAGTAGTTGGTCTCAGAGGTGGTTGGTGGCGCTAGTGCATAAATGCGAAGTGATAGTACTATAGTGTCTATATACAATGGCAAGACCAAATATAATTCAACAGCATGGTGGTGTAGGATAGGATGGTGGAATTTGAATTGAATTGAATTTTATTGAGTCTTTTTTGTTTGTCTTTTTACAATGAGTAATTCTTATTCTATTCTTACATTTGACGTTTGCTTATAATGGAGGCTTTATCGTATGGCCGTCTCTTTCGTTTTCGCTTAACTATTATATGCCACATGGCAAGTGTTTTTTTTTTTGTTTTGCTTTAGCTCTTGCTCATGAGCTATGTATTTGTTGTTTCAGACTGTGGTGTCTTCGTTGTTTATATACATACTTAGGAACTAAACTATCTATTTACATATACATTAATTTCTTTTAGGTATGTGTTTATATTTACAATGTCGGGTTATTATCCCATTTGTTGTTACTTTGGTTTGACTAGAAGATAGTCCAATACGAGCGTAATGGATTACAGATATTTCTTATTTTTTTATAGATTTTGTTGGTTGACATAGCATGGATTTTGAGGGTTACGTTCCGACATGAGCTGTGGGTACCCGTGGTTATGTTTGATTGTTTTCTTTATTTATTTATTTATTTATTTTTTTTTTTTTTTCTTTTAAGCGATTACGAGTTTGAGCAATTTTAACATGGATTTGGTTTGGCTACGAATTTATATTAGGATTACAAATGTTTGGTTTACATACGATTTTTGAGGGCGAGATTGACATGGTACGTTGTGACAGTGGTACATATATACATAATTACATTAAGGAACTTAAAATTAATTATGGATGATGGTAAGCTTTGCTTTGATAGGATGGTGGTGGTGAAGGATTTGTGTGTTTGGAGAGGGGTGCACGATGCAAGGGGTGATCAGTTGGAAAAGACAAATTGAATAAAAACTGAATTTGGTTTCCTTTCTGTCGTTGCAGAAGATTTGAGGATTGGGCATAAAATAATGTATGTTAGACTCACACTATTTTGCCTATATTTTTGTCAAATATGCATCGATTTAAGTGATTCTTTTTTTAATTGATTCTAAAATATTATAGGCATGTGTCTACTTTATGAGGTTTATAATGTAGAAGCATTTTATGTCGGTAAAACGAGCAACTATTATAGGTATTGTTACGGGGGCATATACCTGCAAAGAAAAATGTTAATTAGAAAAAAACTGTAAATATGAACTATGATTGGAAGATTTCCCTTTCTGAATCCGTGCAAATACCCAAAAAGGTAAATCTCCAATATTATAAGCTTTTACTCACCTGAAATTATCATAACAACATGGCACAGCATCTGAAATAAAAGAAAATATACGAATAAAACAATTATGTTAACTTTGCTGTTATAAATATGAATTTGCTTACCAAATTGATTGCGTCTTCGCCGTTCATGTTTATCCATTTGTGTGTTGTGATAGTCAACCCGAACCCGCTGCAATCTGACAGTTCGTTTTGTACACCTTTTGCTACATGTAGAGAATATCGATTGGTTCTCTTAAGCATGACTAGCGAATGGGCTTAGGAAAATCGCCGCCATTTTTAATAACCAATCGATTAAATAGATATCGAAATGATCTTGTTTTATTTAGGCTTAGAGTTTATTCTATTTATTGTTTTAGGCATAGTTTATCCTGCGATATATTATTTAGTGCAATATTTATGTTTTGTGGGTGTTTAAGTATTATTTGGTATGTTATTATTTATTTTATTTATTTTATTGTGGATCATCGAATAATCGATAATTCTTAAGAGTACCTAGTTGTGGAGAATTAGAAGACCGACATTGGGCACCGCCCCTTGAGTGAATTTAAAGAAGAGAGTGCAATAGAAAGGCAAAGTGTGAAGACACTAATACCTACACAATAGGACTAGAGACTTGCAATGCAAAAAAGAATAGAAATTAATACCGAAAAGAGCAACGACCGACTAACTGACCGGCCCTCACGATCATTTTTCTTTTGATTAGCCAGTGCATAGTTGCGGTAGCAAATTTGAGAAAAAAAAAATTTCTTTCGAACATAGAAAGGACAGAGGCGTGCAAAGTTAAGGCACAAATAATTTTTTTATTTTTTTTGCTGAGGTGAGTCTTTCTTTAGAAAAAGAAGAATTTATATGTGGGATAATAGGAAAATTTAATTATAATAGGTCACATTGAAAGATCACCAGTGAAGGGTAAATCGGAAGTTGGAACGAAGAAAGGGCTCTTACAAAAATCTAAGAAAACAAAGGTGCACTGCAGAGGTAGGTGTTTGACCATGGTTTTGGTGGTGGTTTAATTCCTAACAATTCTACCCCACTTATAGAGAATTGAATTTTTACTCAGCCGTTTAATCGCACGGTTCTCTGGCCTCTGCACCTCAAGTGTCCATGAACACTGCTCCTGGCGACCGTTCAGCTCGGTCGAAGTGAAATTTCACCGCCTTAAAAGCGATCCTCCTCCACAAAAGCGGGAAACAAGTGGTACCCCGCAAGACACTTCCAAATAAAGGTGTGAGTGATCTCGCTTCCTGAATACGGCATCCGACCAGTCTGGCATTTCGGGAGCCTATTTAATCGCCCCTCGTCAACCCAACATACCCAACAACTACAGTAACAACGACTCAACGGAAAAGGACAAGAACATACAAAAAGCCATTAGCTGACTGCAGCATTTATTGGACCGAGGTGCTCCAAGGGACAAACAAGAACAAAAAAAAAACAAAAAAAAAAATACCATAACTTAAAACCAAGTGAATAGTGTTTCATAGTGCCATGAGTGCTAAGTTTTAGTAATTTTTTTTGAATTTTTACAGTAGATTTTGAATTTTTTTTGAATAAGTTTTAACGTAAGGTTAGGGTAAGTTCTGCGATTAATATTAGTTTTGTGCGCGAAAAGAAAAAGAAGGCATTTGGTGTGCCAAAATAATACCTCAACGAATCTTCTTGTGCTGGCGCCAGGACAACGGGGGACGTGAAAACGTGAGTAACTTTTTGAATTTTGGTTTATTTTTGAATTATAATATAGCTAATAGTTTTCTAGTATTAAGAGCAGACCTTTTTTCTTTTTTTTCATTCCTTTTGTATCCTTAAGATACATAATAGTTTTAGTTTTTTTTGAATTTCTTTTCTTTGATTGTTTTTTTTTCTGAATTCGAGTAGTTTATAAGTTTAATTAGATCAAAGATCACTCGGATTCGACGTGGCACATTTTTTTTGTATTGTTTTTAATATACTTGGTTTCGGTATTTTAAATATGAACATGTGCGTTTAAATTTTTCTTCGCTCTCGGTGTGTGGATCTAATGGGAAGGCCGTCCTTTTGTAGGTAAACATGACATAACGACGACAGGACCGGACTGTCACGAACTAGGGACGACAGGATGTGACCTATAACTCTCTCGTGGTACAGCTTTATATGTGACTGGGGGTATCATAAAAGGGGCTATCTTCATCGCGATCGGCCAGAAGATGGTCATGGAAGTGTCCTCTTGGACCAGGGGTGGGTTGGCCAACCCTTGCCACTAACATCAGGCATATCTTAGTTTCATGACGAACCACTATCTAGGAGGGACATTGGGAAGGGTAAAGTTGCGAGTTAGGTTTAGAGCAGCATAGTTTTAAGATAGTTTAGTTACAGATAAGGGCTTAGTTTTATTTTTGTAGGATAGTATAGATTTAGTTTAGGTTATAGCTAGGGTAAGTTTCGCGAATTCTTTCCCGGTCTTCCTCAAGGGTAGTGGCAGAAGTTCTTGGGTCTTTCTTTTCCGCTTTATTTCTCTTACTATCGTTTCATTCGTCTTTTAAAAGTTTTCTGTCCGTCCGAGGTCCGCATAACGTAGCTTTCTTCTCTTTTTTTATTGGTTTGAACAAAAATGGCATGTATAAAAATGTTTGTTGAGCAGGTGGCATACGGTGAGTGGGCATGAACTACCCCGTCCGACGAGCTTTAGCCGAGCGACCGCGAGCATGCCGCGCCCACCTCACCTGTGCCGAAGCTGCCCCTGTGGCTCGACCCTGGCTCACAACAATGGCGCCCAACGTTGTTACTGTCTAGGCCAGTTGCGACTCCAAGGGGATGATTTTCTCGTTTGAAGGTCATCGCCTTGGACTTGCAACAGCCTTCGCGATTTTAGTTTCTCTTTCAATTTTACTTTTCTGTCTATTTCTTCACTCAAGGACTGTAAGCTCAGTTTCGAAACAGACCAATGACCGCTATCCAATCCAAAGGCTCAACGCCGAAGGATCTAGTGAGGTAGTCAGAAGCCTGTGAAGAGACTAAGAGCGGCTCTCGGTTCTGAGATGGATTGACGATCGCTATTCCAATCGCCAGGCATCTAGCCAGGCGATTTAGTGAGGCAATCAGAAGTCCATCACAATGCCGAGAGCGGGTCAAGGTGGATAGGCCAAACTGTTAGCAGCTATCCGAAAGGTGTTAGTTTCGACGCACTTTCAGTGAGGCGTAAACGTAGGTCTTGAAGCTTTGACCGTGTTGGAATATAGCCCGGAGGCCCTGCTATCCTGTTATCTGGTCTTGCCAGATAACAAGATTGTGGTAGGGAAGAAAGGCATGTTCTAACACTCGCCATGATTCTGAGATACCAGTCACAATCCAAAGGTACTACGAATACATCATACGACTAATACGAGACATACTGACATACCTACCTATAGTATGGTTTGCGGAAACCCCTTCCATTAATCCACACACCAACGCGAAAATGTGTAAACATATCAAAAACAAATAAAAACAAAAACAACCGAAACCCTAGTTATTTACCCACTTTTTTGAAGTTATCAGGTTAATTGAAATAACTACAAATTAGATACATTATACAAAGTGCTTTATCTTTCTATCGAATTAGATACCTAAAGCAAATTTTAAATTTAATTTTGAAGTGAAATTGTACTGAATTAGTTAATAATAATCCAAGAGTTATTTGAGTTTATTGAAGTCTCAATCATTAAACAAATAAGATTAACGATAGCACAATATGGATGAGCCCACAATGGGTAAGGGCCAGCAAAGTGCAGGTGCAGTCCCGAAGAGCACCTCGTTCAAAAAGTCCCAAGCCGAAGAGCATTCTTTGGGATACTCAACTTTTGGGAATGGTAGATCGGGGCTAGGCAGGATAACTGACGAGACAGAAGAATATCCTGCTACGGGGACTAGGAGAATAGACGCAACAGACTTGACGAACTACTCCTTCGACTTTATGCAATTTAGTTTAGACGACCCTAGAAGACACTTCTCGACGGACATGAGTAGAAAGAAGGTAGCTCCACCATTGTGTAGCATCCAGGAGGAACATGAACGACAAATTCCTTCAATTGAAGAAAACAATAACAAGAACAACGCAAAAACGTGTATTAATACAACGTCAGGAGGCCGTACAACAAGAGCCAAACACCTGGAATACAAACGAACAAATCACAAGTGCCGTAGCAGGAATAGGACAACAACAAACTTTTGCTACAAACGACGAACGAACTATAGAGTCAATGCCAGGGGTTATCGCTGAAGCTATGGGAGGGAACCAGGGTGAAGTCTTGTCAGCTCTAGCGGAGACTATGAAATCGATGATGGTAACTTTCCAAAATAACATGGAAGTAATTAACAAGAAGGTCTCCAGTCTGGAGCTCTCCGTGGCTACTCAAAGAGGGCCAACGGCAACAGTAGAAAGAAGACAGGGCCCAAACAAGCAATCTACACAGTTACCACCAGAACCAAGGTACAACAGGGCAGTGCAACCAGAGTACCGGGAAGGGAATAGTAGGAGATCAGAGCCTTTTTTTTCACAGGATGAAGGAAGGCGGGTTGAGATACCTGTGCATAAATGGGGGGTGAAATTTGATGGCACGCCGAAAACCATGTCAGTGCAAAGCTTTTTATTCAGAGTAGAAACTCTCCAACGACAAAGTGGGCTTTCAAACGAAAGCCTACTAGCCCAATTCCATCACCTAGTCACTTGGCCAGCAGAACGATGGTACTGGCAATAACTACAGGAAAATGAGGGATATGCAGAATTAGGTTATAGAGATTTGAGGGCCGAGTTAGTCAGACAGTTTAGCAACAATAGAAGGGACCATGAGATTTTGAGGGCAATAATGGATAGAAAGCAGTTGCCCCATGAGACTTTTGATGAGTATTATAGCGACATTAGGAGTATGGCTTTGCAGATGACGAATAGGCCACATGAAGAAGATTTGACCGACATACTTAGGCAGAACCTAAAGGATAGAGTAGCGACTCTTATTTTCGGGTGTCACATTAGGGGCATCCAAGATTTAAGAGAAGAGTGTAGGCGAGCTGAAAAACATTTGACGAGCAGAGAACAGAGATTCAGACGCCAGGTAACGGAGATTGACGACCACTTAAGACATAGGAATAGACATGAACAGCAGCAAGATACAGAGGACGAGGACCTAGAACTGGAAATAGCTGCCCTCAATCAACACAGATCAGGTAGGCCGCCAAACCACGTAAGAACTGACAGGTCACATAGGCCCGATAGCAGCAACACTGAAATAACTAGGAATGCTCGAACGACGCAACCGACTTGCCCTTCCAACTTTCACTCCCTAACCTGCTTCAGCTGTGGTCAGGGCAATATTAGTTTTCACTGTGCTAAATGCCAGGAAAATCTGAAGGTCGGCGGTGTTTCCGGGAGCAACTTGCCGATGCAGGCTACCCTCCCGGACCAGCCGGACATTCCGGACCAATCCAAATATTAAAACGGGTTCCCGAAAATAAAGATTGCGAACCAAAAATGGAATTCGCACCGAGAAAGAGTCTGCACCAGCGACTTCAGGAATACCATGAAACCAGAAAGCGAATCTTTGGAGAGGAAGTGGCAATGTCGGCAAAGAAAAGCAGGAATTATAGAAAAATTAGTAGGCTAAGGGAAATCAGTGCAATCAATAGACGACGAAAGAGACAAATAATAGCGTCGGTAATAACAATTACAGACGACAGTAGACCATACGCTAAAGTTCAAATAGAAGGCGAAGAGCTCCTAGGTTTACTGGACAGTGGGGCATCAATTAGATGTCTAGGGAAAGGTGCAATCGAATTTTTAGACCGACACAATCTTATTATGACAAAAATGACAACGGAAATCAGGACAGCTGATGGAAATCACCAGCGCATTTTAGGGCGATTCATGACTACAGTCTCATGGGGTGGAAGGTCTCATAGGCTAGAAATGTTTGTAGTGCCAGGCCTTCAACAAACGCTATACTTAGGCGTTGACTTCTGGAGGACGTTTAAGGTCGCCCCAGACGTAATTAACGAACTCGACATACCATCGCCGAACGATGACCAATCTCCCGTCCAGGCACTCTCACCAGCGCAGTCACAACAACTGGAGGGAGCCAAGCAGCTATTTCCCTCTTTTGCGGTGATGGGATTGGATAAGACCGGCCTCGAAGAGCATGTTATTGAGGTGGAAGATGAGAAAATACCCATTAAACAAAGGCACTACCGGATCTCACCCGCAATACAAAAGCTCTTGTATGACGAGTTGGACCGAATGATCTCCCTGGGGGTCATTGAAGAGAGCAATAGCGCGTGGAGCTCTCCAGTGGTGCTGGTGAGGAAACCCGGCAAAAATAGATTGTGTCTGGACTCGAGAAAAGTAAACGCGGTCACCAAGAAAGACGCGTACCCCCTCCCCCATATAGAGGGACTCCTTAGTAGGCTACAGGACACGCGCTTCATTTCCGGAATCGACCTCAAAGATGCGTTCTGGCAGATTCCTCTGGAGCGCAAATCAAGAGAGAAGACAGCCTTCACAGTCCCTGGGCGGCCGTTGTACCAGTTCACGGTAATGCCGTTTGGTCTGTGCAACGCCGCTCAGAGAATGTGTCGGCTAATGGACAAAGCCATACCCTCTCGATTGAGAGAGTGTGTCTTTGTCTACCTCGATGACCTCTTGGTTTGTTCCCCAGATTTTGAGTCACATGTCAGGACGCTCGAAGAGGTCGCAAGGTGTCTTAAGGAGGCAGGGCTTACCATAAATGTACAGAAGAGCAAGTTTTGCTATAGGGAAATTAAATACTTGGGGTACATTGTCGGCGATGGATGTTTACGGACCGACCCTGACAAAGTATCGGCGGTCGAGGACTTTCCGGTCTCCAGGACCCCAAACAACTCCGTCGGTTTCTAGGGATGACAGGTTGGTATCGGCGATTTATACCAAACTTCGCTAGCCTATCTTCGCCAATGACTGACTGCCTTAAGAAAGGACTGACTTTTAATATGACAGACGAAGCGCTTAACGCGTTCAAAAAACTGAAGGAGACTTTGGTGTCCGCACCCATCTTAACGAATCCCGACTTCACGAAACGTTTTTACATACAATGTGACGCATCGACAACAGGAGTAGGGAGTGTGCTATTTCAGTTGGACGCAGAGAATAGCGAACGACCGATAGCATTCATGTCCCAGAAGCTTAATTCCGCACAGCGAAATTACAGCGTGACGGAACTTGAATGCTATGCGGCCGTTTTGTCCGTCAAGAAGTTCAGGGCCTACGTTGAAGGGCTGCCTTTCACGATCATAACAGATCACGCGAGTCTGAAATGGCTCATGACGCAGAAGGATCTATCTGGTCGTTTGGCCAGATGGAGCCTGAAGCTTCAGGGGTTCCATTTCGACATCGAGCATCGAAAAGGCGTCCAAAACGTAGTCCCTGATACTCTCTCTCGCGTCCATATGGAGGAGCTAAGTCCTGAAACTGACATACTCCAGGTTGACCTTGACTCACCATTCTTTTCGTCAGAAGAGTATGATGAGTTAAGGAAAACCGTGACCGACAGACAAGACCAACTTCCTGACGTTTGCGTTTCGGACGGATTCGTTTACAAAAGAACAGACGTACGGACTGGCGATGCTATCCAAGAGGATAGAGCCTGGAAGCTGTGGATTCCGAGGGAGTTGCGTGGGGGCCTTGTGAAATCCGCACACAACCACCCATCTGCAGGACATGGGGGAATACAAAAAACACTAGCCAAGATAAGGCAAATCTACTTTTGGCCAGGAATGGCAACTGAAGTCCATAGTTGGGTCAAATCATGCGAGATTTGCAAGTGCAATAAACCCCTTAATATGATATCTCGACCGCCGATGGGGCAACAGACAATCACGGAGCGACCTTTCCACACACACATTTTCATTGTGCTAGATCATTTTAGTAAATTTGTGTTCCTAAAACCAATTAGAAAAGCAACGGCAGCGGAGATAGTAAAGTATCTTGAGGAGTCAGTGTTTCATGTATTTGGTGTCCCCCAGAGTATATTCATTCAGACAATGGCAAACAGTTTGTTTCTGAACTGTTTGCTGGCTTTTTAACTAATTATGGGGTCAAGCATGTGCGCACCGCGTTCTACTCTCCTCAGGCTAACGCGTCCGAACGCGTAAACCGTTCTGTTTTGTCCAAAATAACGTCTTACCTTAAAGAGGACCAACGAAACTGGGACCAGCACGTCAGTGATGCAGCGTTTTCCCTGAGGAGTGTGGTTCACGATGCGACCATGTTTGAACCCTACTACGCGGTGTTCGGAACACATATGGTTCAGCACGCAAGTGCCTACGAAACACTCCGTAAACTTGACAAGGTCAAAGACTTAAACACGACTGTACTCAATAAAAACGACAAACTAGAGCTTATTAGATCCAAGATACTGAATAACCTAGGGCTTGCTCACCAGAAAGCAGCAAAAGTTTACAATACACGAAGCAGAAACGTTAATTACAAAGAAGGACAGATAGTGTACAAAAGGAATTTCAAGCAGAGTAGTCTAATAGACAAATACAATGCAAAACTAGGCCCTAAGTTTATCAAGTGCGTAGTACTGAAAGCCTTAGGCAGTGCACTATATGAGATAGGCAACCTCAATGGAGAGAAGATAGGCGTTTATCACGCCAAGGACCTCCATACATAGACCTAGAATATGTACCCTCTCCTGACGCACTCTCGCTTGCCGTTGCTTCATTAGCTGTGATAATTATCCCACGTTACGTCTTTCATGTTATTTATTTATTTATTATAGAGTATTTATTTATTTATTTTTATAGAGTTAATTTTATCTATTTATTTATCATACGTCACAGAGATTATTTATTTATTTATTTCTTATTTATGTTTATTTATTTATCCATCGTGTAGTCCAGATTTTATTCATTTATTACTTGCCTAATTAGCCTTATCTGTGATATTAGATCATATCGCTCACAAAAGAAAGCCTGCTGTTGTTGCAGCACATGACAGAGATCAGCTGGCACCAAATATTCTCACCTATCAGCAAGTAAACACACCCCCAAATGATCACGTAGTCACCGCAACGGGATATAAACAACGAAAATAAACCAAAACAAACTTTAACACGACACAGTTAGCTGTAGCCACGTTCCGTGATTTTAATTTTATTCACTATATGCACACTTATCGACACCTGTCAACACATAATAAGCCCGGCAATATTGAGTTATCCCAGGGCGTAGGCCCTTGCCACACGGCCAAAATCAAGTAGATCAGCCTTGACTGCCAATGCAGGGTCGAGCATGATAATCCGAAGGAAAACAGCCTGCTTGCGGAGAAGTTATCCTAGGATGACCCCTCTTTTTACGAGGTCGTTAGCCTCACGGCCGCTCGGCAAACGCCGTCGAGCCTGTTACGGGGGCATATACCTGCAAAGAAAAATGTTAATTAGAAAAAAAACTGTAAATATGAACTATGATTGGAAGATTTCCCTTTCTGAATCCGTGCAAATACCCAAAAAGGCAAATCTCCAATATTATAAGCTTTTACTCACCTGAAATTATCATAACAACATGGCACAGCATCTGAAATAAAAGAAAATATACGAATAAAACAATTATGTTAACTTTGCTGTTATAAATACGAATTTGCTTACCAAATTGATTGCGTCTTCGCCGTTCATGTTTATCCATTTGTGTGTTGTGATAGTCAACCCGAACCCGCTGCAATCTGACAGTTCGTTTTGTACACCTTTTGCTACATGTAGAGAATATCGATTGGTTCTCTTACGCATGACTAGCGAATGGGCTTAGGAAAATCGCCGCCATTTTTAATAACCAATCGATTAAATAGATATCGAAATGATCTTGTTTTATTTAGGCTTAGAGTTTATTCTATTTATTGTTTTAGGCATAGTTTATCCTGCGATATATTATTTAGTGCAATATTTATGTTTTGTGGGTGTTTAAGTATTATTTGGTATGTTATTATTTATTTAATTTATTTTATTGTGGATCATCGAATAATCGATAATTCTTAAGAGTACCTAGTTGTGGAGAATTAGAAGACCGACATTGGGCACCGCCCCTTGAGTGAATTTAAAGAAGAGAGTGCAATAGAAAGGCAAAGTGTGAAGACACTAATACCTACACAATAGGACTAGAGACTTGCAATGCAAAAAAGAATAGAAATTAATACCGAAAAGAGCAACGACCGACTAACTGACCGGCCCTCACGATCATTTTTCTTTTGATTAGCCAGTGCATAGTTGCGGTAGCAAATTTGAGAAAAAAAAATTTCTTTCGAACATAGAAAGGACAGAGGCGTGCAAAGTTAAGGCACAAATAATTTTTTTATTTTTTTTGCTGAGGTGAGTTTTTCTTTAGAAAAAGAAGAATTTATATGTGGGATAATAGGAAAATTTAATTATAATAGGTCACATTGAAAGATCACCAGTGAAGGGTAAATCGGAAGTTGGAACGAAGAAAGGGCTCTTACAAAAATCTAAGAAAACAAAGGTGCACTGCAGAGGTAGGTGTTTGACCATGGTTTTGGTGGTGGTTCAATTCCTAACAATTCTACCCCACTTATAGAGAATTGAATTTTTACTCAGCCGTTTAATCGCACGGTTCTCTGGCCTCTGCACCTCAAGTGTCCATGAACACTGCTCCTGGCGACCGTTCAGCTCGGTCGAAGTGAAATTTCACCGCCTTAAAAGCGATCCTCCTCCACAAAAGCGGGAAACAAGTGGTACCCCGCAAGACACTTCCAAATAAAGGTGTGAGTGATCTCGCTTCCTGAATACGGCATCCGACCAGTCTGGCATTTCGGGAGCCTATTTAATCGCCCCTCGTCAACCCAACATACCCAACAACTACAGTAACAACGACTCAACGGAAAAGGACAAGAACATACAAAAAGCCATTAGCTGACTGCAGCATTTATTGGACCGAGGTGCTCCAAGGGACAAACAAGAAAAAAAAAAAACAAAAAAAAAATACCATAACTTAAAACCAAGTGAATAGTGTTTCATAGTGCCATGAGTGCTAAGTTTTAGTAATTTTTTTTGAATTTTTACAGTAGATTTTGAATTTTTTTTTTGAATAAGTTTTAGCGTAAGGTTAGGGTAAGTTCTGCGATTAATATTAGTTTTGTGCGCGAAAAGAAAAAGAAGGCATTTGGTGTGCCAAAATAATACCTCAACGAATCTTCTTGTGCTGGCGCCAGGACAACGGGGGACGTGAAAACGGGAGTAACTTTTTGAATTTTGGTTTATTTTTGAATTATAATATAGCTAATAGTTTTCTAGTATTAAGAGCAGACCTTTTTTCTTTTTTTTCATTCCTTTTTGTATCCTTAAGATACATAATAGTTTTAGTTTTTTTTGAATTTCTTTTCTTTGATTGTTTTTTTTTTCTGAATTCGAGTAGTTTATAAGTTTAGTTAGATCAAAGATCACTCAGATTCGACGTGGCACATTTTTTTTGTATTGTTTTTAATATACTTGGTTTCGGTATTTTAAATATGAACATGTGCGTTTAAATTTTTCTTCGCTCTCGGTGTGTGGATCTAATGGGAAGGCCGTCCTTTTGTAGGTAAACATGACATAACGACGACAGGACCGGACTGTCACGAACTAGGGACGACAGGATGTGACCTATAACTCTCTCGTGGTACAGCTTTATATGTGACTGGGGGTATCATAAAAGGGGCTATCTTCATCGCGATCGGCCAGAAGATGGTCATGGAAGTGTCCTCTTGGACCAGGGGTGGGTTGGCCAACCCTTGCCACTAACATCAGGCATATCTTAGTTTCATGACGAACCACTATCTAGGAGGGACATTGGGAAGGGTAAAGTTGCGAGTTAGGTTTAGAGCAGCATAGTTTTAAGATAGTTTAGTTATAGATAAGGGCTTAGTTTTATTTTTGTAGGATAGTATAGATTTAGTTTAGGTTATAGCTAGGGTAAGTTTCGCGAATGGGCGCAGTAGCGCAGTGGTTAGTGTGTTGGACTACTGTGCGAGGGATCCCAGGTTCGATCCCCGGAAAAACCCAAATTACATCTTAAAGTTTTTTCTACTGCGCCACCTCTCGCGAACGTCTGACAAACATCCGAGAGTATGACTGTCATGAAAAAGCTTCTCAATTGAGCCGTTCGGACTCGGCATAAAATTGTAGGTCCCTTCCATTCGTCCCAAAAATAGAAACTCACACAAAACGAATGGTTGCGAGAAGCTAGGCCTTGGGTGTCACCCGCCTGTTGCGCCACCTATTTATTTTTTTTTTTTTTAAGTTTCGCGAATTCTTTCCCGGTCTTCCTCAAGGGTAGTGGCAGAAGTTCTTGGGTCTTTCTTTTCCGCTTTATTTCTCTTACTATCGTTTCATTCGTCTTTTAAAAGTTTTCTGTCCGTCCGAGGTCCGCATAACGTAGCTTTCTTCTCTTTTTTTATTGGTTTGAACAAAAATGGCATGTATAAAAATGTTTGTGTGGTGGCATACGGTGAGTGGGCATGAACTACCCCGTCCGACGAGCTTTAGCCGAGCGACCGCGAGCATGCCGCGCCCACCTCACCTGTGCCGAAGCTGCCCCTGTGGCTCGACCCTGGCTCACAACAGTATCTACATTCTACATCTCTCTCTATATAAAAATCAATAATTGTTGTGCGTTAGTCTCGCAATTCGCAAAACTCGAGAAAGGCTAGATGCTAGACCGATTTGGATGATTCTTTTTTTTGTTTTGTTCGTCTTGAATCAGGGTTTGGCAAAAAAAAATCGGAAACCCCCAAATGAAAAGCCGAAAAATTGCAAAAAACCTGAATTTCCATTTTGTATGAGAATATAAGTACCTACACCACTAATGATCGCAAAACTCGAAAACCACCGAACCAAACCCAAAGGTAGGTATTTCTGTGAAGTGTGGAAAATTAAACAATACCTACAAACAAAAAATTTCAAACGCTATTCCTCAACAGTTTGTAAAATTTGTAACATTGATATGCATTGTGCTGATGGACAAAAATATATCTATGCAATAGTATAGATACAATTCCTAGGCACGTGCAAAGCCGGTTATCTTTATATGTAATGTAGTGCAATTATTGTCCCTTTCCCATAACCACTAATACATAATCATTTTGATAAAACTAATATAGGGAATTAAATCTAAAGAGTAGATACATATTTCAAATTCATTTAAATAAGTGGTAAAGAGCTTTTATTGTAATGCTCCATGGTACACATTTTTGGATTTTCCAGGAATCGTATTGCATAGATAGTATTCTTGTCTATCAGCACAATGCATACCAATGTTACAAATTTTAAAAACTTTGGCTCCCGTGATTGTCGAAGAATAGCGCCACATCCCTTTGTCCAATTTTGACCAGAATAGCCTTCGTACAAAGATTTTATCATTTTATCAAAATGTGAGTTCATATACCTACCACGATTTTTAAATGGACGGTGCCACGCCCCTTTGTCCAATTTTTTCTTACATACAAACCTGCTACAGAAGAATATACCTTTATAGAAAAAAAAAAGAATCATCCAATTTTTCGCATATAATAAAAGAGGAAGACTTTTTTGGCAGCAAAGCTAGAAAACATAGCCTACCTGGATACCATGTATGGACAAATTTGTAAGCTAATTGACAGTAAAGAAAACAATGGAACATGGCTTCCGCCATATCATTAAACCACTAATGCACTCCCCCAGTTTTCGGAATATCCAAACATTGCAAACTGAAGCTGCCATTTGGGAATTGAACGGTTCTTGAAGTGAACCTCTTATCTGGTAAATATATAATTTGGTGCAGCAGAACCGTAGGCCTATTTTTTCGCAACCAATTTAATTTGTTTGAGGCGAATGGAAGGGGCCTATAATTCTATAGTTAATCCGAACGGCTGAATTGTCTCAGATATTTGTCAGATATTCGCGAAAGGTATCGCAGTAGCAATATCTTAAGATATAATTTGTGCTTTCCGGGGATCAGACCAAAGATTCTTCGCCCTAAGTATTCAGCCATTGCACCATCTTATATCTAGCATAACTTTTTCACGCAAAACAATTTTCCGTCAATCGAATTTACGCGCGCGATTTGAGGCCGGCGAGTTCTGAAGAACACAGGCTATTTGGCGACTCGATGCACTGCGAATAGTTCCGATTCTCGGCAAAATTGGCGTATGGAAATATCCTACAAAATGTTTGACGCCCAATGAGCATAAAAATGTCACCGTTATGACATTTCAGTCAAAAATGGGTACTAGACCAGTTTTTAGACGTATTATAGTCGTTAGTACGGTTGATAAATTTAGCTCCGGTACTAGCAATGTGAAGAAATACACAAGTACTAAGTTTTCGTTAGTACCGAGTATCAGAGCTAGTACCAGGTCTAGTTAGACCGGGTACTAGTACTCATGTGAAGAAATCGGCCGTTAATTTCATAGTAAGAATCTAATTTGAACTGCAAGTTTCTAAATACATACCTACCTATTCATCAATTGCCTACATAATACAATAATCAATATTTGAAATGTATAGGGATGATTGCTGCATTCATAGTAGCACTGCGACCTGCGTAAAGCTGGTCCTAAAATAATTGTATCTAAATACAAAAGGTTAATTTTGGGTTTAAAATTAAAATAAACAAATGAACTCAAACTGTCAGCCTATAAATCGCATACCTACTTATGCACAGTTTGAAACAAACAACTACTAGAGGTACAAACGAATCCGTCCTGTTGTTAAGAATACAGCTACCTACCACCACGCAGACAAACAGGCAGACAACAGAATTGCGAGACTCAGTTTTTGAGCTGTACCTAGTATCATCGTACACCGAAAGAAAAACGTTGGTAAAATCAAGCATGAACCTTATTTGATTTTGCGTCAACCAATGGGCATTGTCATTTCAACAAATGCGACATTGACAATTTTTTATAAAAAAACATAACGGGTATTTTTGCATAAATCTATCACGCCATTGTCAATTTCGTGTTTAAATAACCACGCATTAGGTTATTCGTATTAAAGCAAGCACGGTAAGCGATTGATTAAGCACGATCATTGTTGATTAACAAATTCCAAATTGTACAATGGTCGTGTTTCTTTTAACACGTCCATGCTTACTTGATCACAGGGAAGCGATTGATCAAGCATGATCATTGTTAATCAACAACGAAAACATTGTACATGTACAATTTTCGTAATTCTTTTACAATGCCCAAGCACTGGATAGTGTTTGATAGCATGACCATTGTTCATCAGCAATGGAAACATTGTAATGTTTTTGTGCTTCTTTTAAAACGTCCATACTTACTTCACCATTTTATTTCTACTCGCACCCAGCTGAAAATACTATTAAAAACTGAAAACTAATATAAATCTACGCAAAATTACATTACATTTATTTACATTAGTATTTATTGAACTTTCATAAATAACAGTTTGACTTAAGGCTAGTTAACAAAATATGATAAATAATAATTAATATTTTAATATGTTGGCTCAACAACAGGGGCCCAACGAAGTACAATTATTATTTTATAAATAATTATATTTACCTACATAAAATGTGAGTATTGTCTCGTTCCGTTGGCTGGTGTTGACTTCAGGGTATTGAAATCCGGGTGTCGAATCTAAGGAAAATTTCAAAATTATGAGTGGCAAAAGTTTACGAGAAAAGAACTTACTTTAGATGGCGCTCACAATCCGGGGTAGACCACGACCTCAACCAACAAGCGCACTAAAAAACAAAACAAAAAACGTCACTATACACTACAAAGAAAAATACACTGTTGACACTCGCTCGTAACGTAATGTACCTACTACTCGCACTTCTGACTGAATACTGAAGATTTTTTAAAGAAAAAAGATGACCGACGCCAACGAGGCAAGCTAACAAGACAAATTTCGTTGATCATGTCGCGACTACGATGTTTGTGGTTGGTTTAACAAGAAAACATGTGAATTAACTACATTCGTGATAGTTCTACAATGTTTGTGTTTCTTTAGCAATGTTTATGCTTGGCTGCATTATTATTTCAACATTTTCGTGATACATTTAACTGAAGTGTGATACTTTAACAACGTTTCTGATTGTTACACGTGACGGCTTTACAACACGTCTTGGCAAGAATGTAGGTGGTGATAATGAGAAATATTTTTATAAAAACATGTCCGTAGATACTTTTAACATGTTCATGATACTTTAATAATAGTCAATGAAATTTTACCTTGAAAATGTTTGTGTTTAATTGCACTGTAATCGTTGTACTCCAACTACGAATGTGTTTAATTTATAAGAAATATGGTTGATTTTAAATTTATTGACAACGTTTGTGTTTAATCAAAAACACTTATGGTCAAATTAATTGTAAAGCCCCTAAGTTGTAATTTCATCCTGTTTATTGTTGTTTAACAATGAAATCAACAATTAAATTGTAGGCTAACAATGTTACCATTTTTGAAACAACTACAAACATGTTCAAACTAAATACATCTGTGATACTTACGAGCATTTTAATCAACAACGCCAAAGTAGTTGTTTCAAACATGCAGCGTTGTTTGATTTGATCACATACGTATTTGATTTGACAATTTTAAGCCCATTGTTAGCTAACAACGAAACATTTTTGATTCAACCAATGTTTTTTCTTTCGGTGTAATACCATAATTAATTAATCTACAAATTTGGACTTAAAACAATATCTTTCTCACACTACCTACCTACAATATGAGAAAATTGAAAATTTGGATCGATCTGGGTACGTGATTTTATTTGCTAAGATCCAACCAAACTAGTGCACCTCACAATATGCTCACCCACCCCATAATTTTCAAATCATCATATCATAAACTACCCTTGACACCTAAGTCCAAAAGCCACGATCATGACACCACTGCTGCCCATAAATCCAAGAAATACAAAATATGTATTGTTAAACATCCGATCTATGATTTCATATTTCTCCTTTCCACATTGTTATCCTCTTAAATATCATTTCCAATCGTCATCACTCAACAGCATCACACTCATCATCATGCTAAAAGTACTCTCCCCACACACCGCACCCCTATATGCGAAAAGTATAAATCGATCCGATCTTTCATTTCATATTCCTTATTCTTTTCATATTGTTATTCTCATAAATGCTAAAAGTACACTTCGCCTAACCTACACACCACCACCACTAACTACATACATGCGAAAAGACCCACTTACTTCCACTCCGTACTACTGGAGAATAAAAGACAACAAAAATACTAATTGTTCTTTCTCTTTCATCTGCATGTTGTCAATGAGACGAATAAGAAAAGAAGAAGGCATCATTTAATTTCGTTTCAAATAATCCAATACAACTACCATGTTCGATTTGAGTAGTTGGTCTCAGAGGTTGTTGGTGGCGCTAGTGCATAAATGCGAAGTGATAGTACTATAGTGTCTATATACAATGGTACTATAGTGTCTATATACAGTGATACCACACTTTAAATGAAATAAAGAGAACATAACTCAACTGAACTCGGTCTTTGTACGACGTATAGAACATGGCGCAGTCGAAATTATAAAAGCGAAAAAAGAAAAACGTGATCTATTTCGTTATTTACATAATATAAACAAAAGAATAATTCTTTATCTAAATCGTTGCACTGTGATAAACCAAAGTAAAAATGGATTTTAAAAACCCGTTAATATTGGATGGGAATTTAAAAGAAAATTGGGCAAGATTCAAACAGTTATATCAAATTTATACAGTGGCCAGCAAAACAAACAAAGAAGCAGAAGAAGTTAAAGTTGCTAGATTCTTAAGCTGTGCGGGAGAGGAAGCGATTGAACTGTTCACTACTTTTTCCTTGTCCGAAAGTGAATCTAAATTAATAAAAAATGTGATGGATGCTTTTGAAAGTTATTGCAATCCACGCAGCAACGTGGTGTATGAAAGATATGTTTTCTATACAAGAGGTCAACGGAAAGGTGAACCATTTGACCATTTTATGGCGGATATATCCAAATTGGTGGAAAGCTGTGAGTTTGGTTCGCAAAAAGAGTCCATGCTTAGAGATCGAGTTTTTATTGGCATTGCGGATCAAAACGTCCAAGCCCAGCTCCTAAAAATTGACAATTTGGATTTGGCAAAAGCAAAAGAGTTTTGCCGCGTGGCAGAATTGACAGCATGTCAAGTGAAGACAATGCAGAGACATAACATCGACGACATACATAGGAAAAAGTTTGCCAGTGGTCGAAATGAACAGTTGCCGAGACTCAGAGACGAAGGAACGGGTCGGAGAAAAGAACAACAGTATTCGAGGGTCAGAGATGATGGTGTTGGGGATGCGGGCGGTATGGGTAGCAGTGTGGGTAGCAGTGGATATAAAAACATTAATTTTAATAAACAGTATAACGAAAATGTAAAGTGTAAGAGATGTAACAAAAAACATAGATATGGTTATTGTCCAGCGTATAACAAAAAATGTTTGGCTTGTAACAAACGCGGTCATTTTCAATCGGTTTGTAATAAAAGTGCTAATGTGCGCGAAATAATTGAGCAAGACGAAAGTGACTACTCAGATTATTACATTGAACAAATTGATACGGTTAGAGAAATCAATAGCACAGAATCGATTTGGATGGAGACGCTGAAGGTGGGTAATGGTTTCATTGACTTTAAATTAGATAGCGGAGCAGATGTTAATGTGCTGCCGTTGAGTTTATTTAATAAATTAAACATTAGTTTGAAGCCTTCTAAGACCAACCTGGAAGCATATGGTGGGTTTGCGCTTGAGACAGTAGGTGAAATTATCATACCTACAACTTATAAAGGGAAATGTTTGAACACTAGATTTGTGGTAGCCAATGTGAATTCGAAACCCATTCTGGGTCTTAGGTCATGTATTGAATTTAATTTGATTAATAGAGTTAATGCACTTGCACTAATAAGTTCAGAGAGTCAGAAAGATAACCTAATAAAGCGTAATTTAGACGTGTTTAGTGGAATAGGTCGGTTTCCCGATAAATGTTCAATTGAGGTTAAGTCAGGTACCATTCCTTGCCACCGCCCTCCTCGACGAATTCCAATCAGTCTTAGAGGTAGATTGGAAGAGACGTTAAAAGCTATGGAAAGAAAGAAAATTATAACGAAAATAGACTCCCCATCGGAGTGGTCACATAACCTTGTCGTTGTGGAGAAACCTAATGGGACCTTACGGATCTGCTTAGACCCTAAGGAGTTAAACTTAAATATAAAACACGAACACTTTCTCATTCCTAAAATTGAAGATTTTTGTTTTGTTATGAGGGATATGAAACATTTTTCAGTCCTTGACTTAAAAGAAGGATTTTGGCAGTTAGAGCTAGATGAAAAATCGAAAAATCTTACAGTATTTAGTACTTCATTTGGTTGCTATCATTTTAATGTGTTGCCTTTCGGTGTTAATATAGCACCTGAAAAATTTCAAAAAATTAATGAAAAATATTTTGGATGTCTGCCTGGATGTTTTGTATACATCGATGATATTTTAGTGGGCGGTCGTACAGAAAAGGAACACGATGAAAATTTAGAAAGAGTTTTGCGGCGAGCTAGAGAAATAAATGTTAAATTTAACCCTCAGAAACTGCAATATAAAGTAGAGCAGGTGAAGTATTTGGGACACGTTTACTCTAAGGATGGGTTAGCACCTGACCCAGAAAGAATAAAGGCTATACAAGGAATAAAAAACCCTGAGAATAAAAAGGATTTGCAAAAAGTTTTCGGAACTTTGAATTTTTTAAGATCTTTTGTGCCTAACTTTGCGGAAATTAATGCACCTCTAAGAGAATTGCTACGCAAAAATGTAGAGTTTGTTTGGACGGAGAGAAATTCTCAGATTCTGAATGAAATTAAAGATAAATTAGCAAGAGCAACATCTTTGCATAGTTTTTCCCCCGACATTCCCATAGTCCTTCAAACCGATGCATCGAAAAACGGTCTAGGATGGTGCTTGTTTCAAAATAAGAAGCCTATATGTTTTGCATCGAAGAGCTTATCAGCTACAGAAATTAACTATGCCCAAATAGAAAAAGAGTTTTTGGGCATACTATATGCGTGTGAAAAGTTTCACGCGTATATTTATGGTAGAAAAGTTACTGTACATACTGATCACAAGCCATTAGTATCCATAATGCGAAAAGAGCTGAGTAAAATTCATTCTACTAGGCTTCAGAAAATGAAAATTAAACTTCTCAAATATGATTTGGATGTTCAGTATGTACCGGGCAAATCACTTCACGTGGCAGACCTACTATCGCGAAACTTTTTAGAGGATAGTACTATAAATATGGATAGTTCGTTCAGAGATGTTGTGCACTCTGTTAACTTGAGCAATTCAAAGAAAGAATTATTTAAAAAAGCTTTTCAAAATGACAAAATTGCACAGTCTATTATATATAACTTTAAATATGGTTGGCCAAAATCAAAACATGCTCTATCACATGAACTACAATTTTATTGGAATATAAAAGATCATTTATATTTTGAAGATGGATTACTTTTTTATGATGATCGCATCTTTGTTTTGTTTGTGTGTGGGTAGCAGTGGATATAAAAACATTAATTTTAATAAACAGTATAACGAAAATGTAAAGTGTAAGAAATGTAACAAAAAACATAGATATGGTTATTGTCCAGCGTATAACAAAAAATGTTTGGCTTGTAACAAACGCGGTCATTTTCAATCGGTTTGTAATAAAAGTGCTAATGTGCGCGAAATAATTGAGCAAGACGAAAGTGACTACTCAGATTATTACATTGAACAAATTGATACGGTTAGAGAAATCAATAGCACATAATCGATTTGGATGGAGACGCTGAAGGTGGGTAATGGTTTCATTGACTTTAAATTGGATAGCGGAGCAGATGTTAATGTGCTGCCGTTGAGTTTATTTAATAAATTAAACATTAGTTTGAAGCCTTCTAAGACCAACCTGGAAGCATATGGTGGGTTTGCGCTTGAGACAGTAGGTGAAATTATCATACCTACAACTTATAAAGGGAAATGTTTGAACACTAGATTTGTGGTAGCCAATGTGAATTCGAAACCCATTCTGGGTCTTAGGTCATGTATTGAATTTAATTTGATTAATAGAGTTAATGCACTTGCACTAATAAGTTCAGAGAGTCAGAAAGATAACCTAATAAAGCGTAATTTAGACGTGTTTAGTGGAATAGGTCGGTTTCCCGATAAATGTTCAATTGAGGTTAAGTCAGGTACCATTCCTTGCCACCGCCCTCCTCGACGAATTCCAATCAGTCTTAGAGGTAGATTGGAAGAGACGTTAAAAGCTATGGAAAGAAAGAAAATTATAACGAAAATAGACTCCCCATCGGAGTGGTCACATAACCTTGTCGTTGTGGAGAAACCTAATGGGACCTTACGGATCTGCTTAGACCCTAAGGAGTTAAACTTAAATATAAAACACGAACACTTTCTCATTCCCAAAATTGAAGATTTTTGTTTTGTTATGCGGGATATGAAACATTTTTCAGTCCTTGACTTAAAAGAAGGATTTTGGCAGTTAGAGCTAGATGAAAAATCGAAAAATCTTACAGTATTTAGTACTCCATTTGGTTGCTATCATTTTAATGTGTTGCCTTTCGGTGTTAATATAGCACCTGAAAAATTTCAAAAAATTAATGAAAAATATTTTGGATGTCTGCCTGGATGTTTTGTATACATCGATGATATTTTAGTGGGCGGTCGTACAGAAAAGGAACACGATGAAAATTTAGAAAGAGTTTTGCGGCGAGCTAGAGAAATAAATGTTAAATTTAACCCTCAGAAACTGCAATATAAAGTAGAGCAGGTGAAGTATTTGGGACACGTTTACTCTAAGGATCGGTTAGCTCCTGACCCAGAAAGAATAAAGGCTATACAAGGAATAAAAAACCCTGAGAATAAAAAGGATTTGCAAAAAGTTTTCGGACACGGCTTCGAATGAAAATATGAAGAATTTCCAACAAACAAATAAAACACCAGAAGACAGTGAAACCGCAAAACCAAACAATGCGACTTCAACATATCGATCGGGTTATGTAACGCGCTACGGTGGAGAAATAAAGCTGTTCAAGCTGTTAGTTTTTAAGCTCTTTTTCAGAAGAGGAGATGTCGTATTTATTATTATAATTATAAATAAATATTATATTGCCCTTCTGGCAACTCCTTAAATACATAAATGTATATAAACGCCAAACGGCATACATGGATTGATACCACACTTTAAATGAAATAAAGAGAACATAACTCAACTGAACTCGGTCTTTGTACGACGTATAGAACATTATTGATTGGCTTCCAACCTGGATGGTATGTGCTCTACCGCCTTCCGGCTAGATATAAGAACTGCTTCGGTTTTATGGTCGGCTAATTCCAGACCTGCTGATACTAACTACTCTTTGATTCGAGCGATGGCTTCGTTGGTAGCTGATTCTATTTCCCGTACAGCGATGTCGTCAGTGAATCCTATGAGTTGGACTCCTTTAGGTAGTGATAGTCGAAAGACTCCGTCATACATTATGTTCCATAAGAGGGGACCCAGAACCGATCCTTGTGGAACCCCCGCGGAGACATTGTAGTACTTCACTCCTTCCTCAGTTTCGTACCTTAGCTTCCTGTTGGTGAAGTAGTTTGTAACTATTTTTCTCAGCTAGTATGGTGTATCCATTCTGGCTAGTGATCTCCTAATGAAGGTCCAGTTAGCCGAGTGTAGCTGTGTGTGTTTGTTTCTATGTGTAGAGTGATGTACTCCAATTTGCGACGATTTAACTTAACGATGAAGCATTGTGCGCACAATCCTCCATTGGTAGCTCTATGCATGTAAACGAAGAAATTTTAGTTGATATGTTGATATAAGTCTTTCTTTTTTTTTTACCTATGACATGCAAAACCTTTTTTTTTTGTTATCTTTTCAATTAAGTGGCAGATATTTAATTTAAAATTAAATTAATGAATGAATTTACTCAAAGAAATAATCAATTATCATACCTAAAACTACCTTAATATATAATGATCAACATGCACATTGCACATGCACATATGATACCTTCATTGGCATACAAATTGTGTATTCTTCTTTTTTTTTTTTTTACGAGAACATAATACTACCAGTCTAAGCTCTTCTCAGCAGATAAGTCTATCCTCGGCCAATATCAGCTAGCTTCTGTTGTATTTTGCTAAACTGCGACAGCCGATACCGCTGCCTGTACAAAGTCACAAAGTTGCTGGGGCTTAATCGGTTTCATGCAACATGTGCTGTCACTGGATTAATCGTTCAGCAGGCAGAGGCAGGTGGATTTACGGTACAAAATATGTTGCTGATGGACGTGGTATCGTTTAGGTGAGGGAGGCTTGGCGTGGAGACTTTTACGGTTGACAAAATATGTGTGCTGATTAGGTGTTGATTGTGCGGCTGCTTTCGTGAGCGATGCTAAGAGCGACACTAGCGGATATTGTGAATTAGCTGGTGCACGCTGATCACACTCTTCCTTAGCAATTAATGCTCTTGATGATGACGTAAGTTGCTTAATCAAATACACACCGTGATATTTGTGGAACAATTTTACTTTATGTTCGTGGACAGTGGGGAGTCCTCAGTTTTTTTACGGTCAGTTCCCAATGAATGATGTGGAGACTGATAAGTAGAATTAAAATAATCTACCGATCAAAACTCCACGCGATTAATTAGCAATGCCTAACTAAAGAGTCACAGTGTGAGGTTAAGCCAGAGAAAAAAATTTAGAGGGACTTACCAATATGATCTTAATGATCATACGTTGATTTTTGCTAAGCAGAATTAATATTTTAGTTTTTATTATTGATAAAATCAAGTCACTTTCTTTGTTTTATTTTATAAGTTAAGTTTTTGAAACTTTAAAAAAGATAATGTGGATATTTCACTTTCACCAGACTCTTGTGGAATTTATCGGAACTTGTCGATCTATCACCTTCGATTGTCACAAAATGAAAGAAAGTTAGCACAGCGGGATTTTGGCTGGCAACCACGCTTTCTCTAACTCCTTTTTATTTCCTTTCTTGTTTTGACATTTCTTTTTCAAGCTAAATAGGTCGATTTATGTAGGCAAGGGAGATACGTATTATTAGTCTTAGTACTTGGTAATATAGTGCGCTCAAAACATCGCAAATAACACTTGAATGCAATTATTAATTTCGTAACAAACCTTCTTTGTTTACGATTGCTACAGACGCAAACAAAAAGGAAAACGAAATGTTTTTGTGTCATTGGCGAATGTCTTTTGCGTGGTATATTCCTATTAATTTACCCCGCATATCTTCAAGTTGGTAAAGGCAGTTTCCAACCCTCTTCTTCACTCTGCATTTAAGGAACTTGTGCATTAATTTTGAATTTTTGTTTTGGGCAAATGAGCTATGCTCGAAATTCCGCCTAAAAACTTCCTGACCTTCTGAAAATGTAATATCTTTTGCTCGAAGATTGTAATACCTTGAGCCTTACGCATGGGATTTTGTTTTATTCGGGTTTTAATTAAGTTCATCTTATCTGGTTTAGGTATAGTTTTTACATCAGACTCAGCAAGACAATTTAACATATCAAGTATTTTATACTCCGAACCATTTCTTATCATATTTTCGCCGAACATGGCGAAATAAGGGGAACAGTTTATAGCTGAATGATAGTCACTTCGCAGTATAGATGCGATTAGCGATACATGCTTATCCCATTCAGTATGCTCGTTTTTGATTAGAACCCTAAGCTTGGCTAAAATTTCCCTATTTGCCCTTTCAGAAGCATTGGCCTGTGGGCTATATCGTCCTGTTCTTATATGTTTAATGCCATACATACTGAGTAATTTAGCGAATTCTTTTGAAATAAATTGCTTCCCATTGTCACTATGTATGAACTGAGGTGTGCCAAATAAATGAAAAATGTCTGATTCTAAGTAACTCACAACACTAATTGATGTGGCTTTCTTCATAGGTTGCAGAAAAACGAATTTAGTTAAATGGTCAACAGCAATAAAGATCATAGAGTTTCCTTGTTTGGTCCGAGGATTTTGGCCAAGAAAGTCTATGTACAAACGCTGCATAGGCCTTTCTGTCACGAACTGATTACCCATCTTAGGACGAAGGGTGGAGTTAGGTGGCTTTATACATTTGCACACATCGCATTTGTCAACGTATGCCTTGATTTGTTTTGCCATACCTGGCCAGAAATATTTTTATTTTATTCGAAAGAGAGTCTTAGCGAAGCCTCCGTGACAACCTGCATCGTTATGTGCGCTTTCAATTACCTCATTTGTTAGTACGTTACGTTTGTTAAAGCATTCTTGAGCTTCTGAAACGCAACAGTCGCATCACTAGTAAGAACGAAGGTTTTCGACTTTCGAAGGCAATTTGTCAATGGAGTGGCTAGATCGGAAAAGTTTGGAATAAACTGACGATACCACTCAGTCATTCCTATAAATCTTCGTATCTGTCTTACAGTTTTTGACAATGGGATTTGAGTTATTGCTTCAACCTTGGAAGGATCAGTCTTTAAGCAACATTGACCAACAATATAGCCAAGGTACTTTATTTCCTTCTGACAAAATTTGCTTTTCGCGACATTAATTGTCAGATTTGCATCACTTAAACATTTAGCCACTACTTTAAACAATTCCAGATGCTCATCATAGGTAGCCGAACACACAAGTAGATCGTCCAAATATATCGTCAGCTCAGTATTGGAGTGATCTAAACGACAAAAACCTAGTTTCGAGAAAACGACGTTTAAAGTTTGAATACGAATAAAAAAAAAACCGTGAGTAAAACGACTATGAAACAAATTTAATAATTTAGTGGTTATTGAGTTCTACTTATACTTTAGTTCTTGTTAAAGTTAAAATAAAAGCATTTTTTTAAACAACTATTATTTTATTTTTCTTATATTTTTTTTTGTTAAACTTATTTTTTTATGTAAAAAACAAGGTAAGTTATCTTTTCAAAGTAAAAAAAATCTGTAATATACTTACGTTTGTTCATAACTGGGATCTAAAAATCCAATATTTCAGCTTTTTGAAAAATTATAAAAAAATGTTTAATGCCTTCAGAGGGTAAGAAAGGGAACAAATAAAACAAAATATGTATTGTATCCAACTTTTAATTCATATCAAACTTTTACAAAATGTATTGTCAAATACAATGCAGAAAAATTTAACTCCAAAACATAAAAACTACGTTAACTAAATAACATTTATTTAAAAAATAATTAAAAATTATAATAATACTTTTAGTATTAAGTATTTGAACTTGATCACTGCTTTCTTTTAATTTTACGGGTTGTTCTCCTTGGAGTGACTTCTTTGACTTTTTCAGCCTCAGGTGTACTTACATTGGCATCTTTTAATGCTTGATTTTTAGGAAAAATTGCGTTGTAATATGGCACATCAACCGCACTCATGTGCTTAAGCATTGACTTTAAATCTCTCTTTTTTTCTTCCGTTAACAACCATTGGGCTGAGAGCGGCTTTAAAACAAAAATTGAAGGGGCTGGGCCATTCTTAGGTTTTTTAAATAAAATCATTTTCTCAAAAGGAACATCATTTGCTAAAGTGTTTTTGTGTTCTATTAGACAAAGGTCTTTTGAGCTATATCTCAACATTTTTAATTTGCAGAATGGTGGCATAACCAAGCTCTTTGATGCTGCAGCAAAGTTGAAAAAGTTATGATCTTGCATTTGCATTATTCGCAAATGAACTTTTTCATAATCAATTTTGAGAAGTTGTTGAATCAATGAAAGTGGGCTGTAAAGTGATACACCTCGCAAATGTCTTTCAATGGCACTGTGAACACTATCAACTTCTTGGAGCTGTGAATGCCCCGGCTCAGAGTACTTATGAATTATATTTATAATTTGAGGGTTCCTGTGCAAAAAATTCAAGAGCATAGTACTGTTGACTCGATTTTTGTTCTGTGCAACGCAACTATCAGACCACAAAATAATGTTGGTTACGTGTGCAAGATCGTCTACGACGCTTTGTAGTATTTTATAAAGTGAGCTTGCGAGGTCGTTTCCAGACCTACCACTCTGCGCTTCGGTCCATATGCAGCAGTAAGTGACTTTGTTTAAATTGCAGTGACCGGTTAAATTGTAGACTGCAAATTTTCTTTTATAATAAAAGCTGGAAACCTCAGCTTTGGGTAAAGCAAACACATTTTCGAGGTCATAGGTTATTATCGCAGTAGAAACAACTTTGCTTTTTCTATCTGAATCTCTTTCATTTTTGGCCAAAACTTTATTCAGTTCATGTACCCTTAGTTTTTCCGTTTCTATTTCTGATAAATCACTTTTATTTTTTAGCTCCGAGCACAAGTCACATTGATCCTTTTTAGGCATATAAAAGGCTAAGTTAAAATCTTCGTTGAAAATTTTAGAGTACACATGCTTCTTAACAGGTATTCCTTCACAACTTTCTTTGTATAAGTTATACATTTTCGAAATATTTAAATAAGAACCCAGATACCCCTTCTTTGTGGCTGCTCTGCAATAGTGAGATACAACACGAGGAAAGCTCTCTATGTGCTGCTTAATTTCCTCAATTTTATGTTCTGGGATCTTTTTCTTTATATGTTTTCCTTTCTTGAGACTCTGAGGAACACCCGTTACTTCGTCGTGTTTGTTTTTATAAAACCATTGAATCCGTTTAGCACTGATATCTAGTGTGCTCAAAAAAAATTGTTTGCAAACACGAACCAACTCATCCCCATACGAAAAGAAATATTGATAGCTATATTGGCGTTTTTTTAAAGGAGTTTTCTTTGATTTTCGTTTTGCAGGATTCCTCCTCGTAAATTGTGCATAGAAAAATTTTTTGACTTATCATCCAGACTCCAAAATGCATTATGAATCTCTTGCCTTTCATTAATGTCAAATTTTGTGTCGCACAAAAATACACATTATTTACAATCAACGGTCTTTAAAGTTTTCGCAGGTCGTACCACCCCTTTGAAATCAATATAAGCCTTACCTTTTTGACGATTTTGGTTCCGTACGTTGCACTTCCAATTTGCTTTATGTATTTTGCGTTTACGTGATGGTGGCGTATCTGTTACGATTTTCCCACAAGTTACGCAGACATTAGGTTGCATACTTGTGATGTAGATAACACATAAGTTAAATTTAGAGATAAGTATATAATGTCATCTCATGCTCCGTTTTTTGAAGTTCACCGCTAACTGACCATGAGATGATGACGAGGAGGTAGTCGACTCGAGATTGTCAATCGATGTAGTATACTTGTAATTTGGAGAAATAAAGTTGTACAGTAGAATTATGAGAAGTGCGTTTAATTGGTCTTACGAATTATAACAAATCTGGCGACGAGGATACATATAAATGAGATAAAGAATACGTTTTCTGCTGTAATTTCAAAAACTCTGACAAGTCCAATTCTCGGATTTGTTGCAAACATAGTGTTAAAAGAAGGTTCTCAACCGATTTTCCATGCCCCTTACAATGTTCCATTCAAACTACGTGACAAGGTCGAAGCTGAGTTAAATAAACTTTGCGAAGAAGGAATATTGGTGCCTGTTAAATACAGTCGCTGGGCCAGTCCTATCGTTATTGTTCCAAAGCAAAATGGCGAGATTCGTATTTGCATTGACTGCAAGGTCACAATAAACAAATTTATAGAAACCGAGCATTATCCCTTGCCAAAGATACAGGACATATTCGCAAACTTAGCTTACTGTACAGTTTTTTGTGTGATTGACCTCACTGGTGCATACCAACAATTGGCTATTGAACCATCTTGTCAAGAGCTTCTTACCATAAACACTTTAAGGGGATTATTTCAATATCGTAGATTACCTTTCGGAGTGTCAAGTGCACCCTCAATCTTCCAGTCAGTTATGGACCAGGTATTAGTTGGGTTAAAAGGAGTTTTCTGTTACCTAGATGATATACTTATAGGTGGAAATTCTGTTACGGATGCTAAACAAAAATTGTTTGAAGTCCTTAAGAGGTTAAATAACCACAATATTCGAATAAATTTCGACAAATCAAAATTTATTCAACGCTCAGTTAAATATTTGGGGCACAATATTTCAGCTGAAGGCATAAAGCCAACGGTTGAAAAAGTTGAGGCTATTACTAATGCTCCAGCACCACAAAATTTAACTCAACTGCAGTCATATCCCAAGTAGAAATTGTTGGTTACAGTTCATGCGCTGTTACTACAATACGGAAACTTTACCTTGACGGTCAAATTGTGTTTAACTTATCAAAGTGCAATCTGTTTCTCTTATGGGATGGAACGGTGATCAAGTGGGGAATTAGTTTGAGATATTTATACGCCTATTTTGTGAAGCACACATTATGGTATATTTGGCAATGATTTGCAACCGAAATTTAACTGAATTTTTACAGTGGTTAGTCCGTCACAGTGTTCACAATGTTAACAGTACCTGGACCACACAATTCGGTCACAAGGTGTGTTGTAAAAAACAAATGAAGCTGTCAAATTTGTTTTAATGTGTTTGTAAAATGAGTGGCAAAAATAAAATACAATACACACTTATATAAAGTCTTTATACAAACACAACCAGATACAAATAAAACATAATACACATCGCCTTCTTCCTTTTAATGGGAAAATACTTAAACAAATATGGTGCGTGGAAAATAGAAGTGAAATACTAATTGAATATAAATTGCATATTTTCGTATCCGCAGGCAAAATATTTAAACGGAAATAAGTTTTACCACGAATATGAATAAGTTATAGTGGCAAAAACTCACGCGCTCAAGAAATATTGAACATTTACATATTTAATTTTATTTTCAGATTATTTTAATTTGTTCTCGGGGCATCGAACATGATTTTAAAAGAATTAAGATATTATTAAAGGCATTATCGGCTATATTTCTATATTAAAACTATGTATATTTACGTAATAAAGAAGTTTCAAATTATAATTGTGAAATTATCTCATTAAAAATTAATGGCAATGCAAATGATTGAAGATGGCGATTTGTGTGTGCATTATAACACATATGCGTTTCGCTTGGTAGGGGCAAGAGGTACCTACATGTACTCCGTAATACTTAAAAGAAATGGTCTTAACCATTTATTATTAAAAATAAAACCATGGATGCCAATATTTTACCACAGTTATTAAATACTTATTTTTATACCCTTCAGGAAGGTATACGTATATTTCACTTTGTCATTCCATTTGTCTCCCCACGAGACCTTATAATAATCTGAGCCATGTCTGTCTGTCGTTCTGCGTCTATCTGTTTGTTTTGTCTGTCTGTCTGTGTCTGTCTCTGTTTTGTCTGTCTGTCTGTCCGTAATACTTAATACTTAAATACTTACTTTGTTTTGTCTGTCTGTCCGTAATACTTAATACCTAAATACTTACTTTGTTTTGTCTGTCTGTCTGTCCGTAATACTTAAATACTTACTTTGTTTTGTCTGTCTGTCCGTAATACTTAATACCTAAATACTTACTTTGTTTTGTCTGTCTGTCTGTCTGTTCGTAATACTTAAATACTTACTTTGTTTTGTCTGTCTGTCCGTAATACTCAATACTAAAATACTTACTTTGTTTTGTCTGTCTGTCCGTAATACTTAATACCTAAATACTTACTTTGTTTTGTCTGTCCGTCTGTTTGTTTTGTCCGTCTGTCCGTAATACTTAAATACTTACTTTGTTTTGTCTGTCTGTCCGTAATACTTAATACTTAAATACTTACTTTGTTTTGTCTGTCTGTCCGTAATACTCAATAATTAAATACTTACTTTGTTTTGTCTGTCTGTCTGTCTGTCCGTAATACTTAAATACTTACTTTGTTTTGTCTGTCTGTCCGTAATACTTAATACTTAAATACTTACTTTCTTTTATCAGTCTGTTTTTTTTTCTGCCCCCTATAAACTCTACGCCTATGTCCTGAACAATGACATATGTTAAAAAGTAAATGTTGCATATGAGTGCGTGCAAAAATAAAATCCTCCACAGTTCGCGCGTTTTGTTTACTGTCTGTCTGTCTGTCTGGCTTTTGTGCGTTTTTGAAACATTTTTAAAATAATAATAATATTAAAACAGTAAACCAGTAATAAATAGTGAAACACATAAAACGAAAACATGGTTTTTAAAATTGGTACAACTGTGGAGTCCGATGGGAGTATTGCAGTAATTGCGGTTCCAGCTGGTTGGGAGCGCGGTGGCATATTATACTGGCCACAACATTTAAAAGAGCAAAAGCTGAACAAACTAAGAAGGGATCCTGCGTCTATTCCGGAAGAAAGTAGTTGGTTGCAACAAAGTTTTAACGTGAAAGCTACAGCGAAGGATTTTTCAGCTGCGTGTAAAATGGAAAAGGTATTGTCCGCATTGGATGATACTGAGGCTGAAGAAGATTATTTGGCACAAAATAAATTAAAAAGATCACGGCCAGGATACTTCCAACAACAACAGGAAATAGAAAACTATGATGAGCTATTTGATGACCAGTGTTCATCTATCATCAAGCGCAGTGCAGCACACAATTCGAATTCCAAAGCCGAAATTGAACAGTGCACAACATTATATATCGAGGAGCAGCCAATATCTGAAGAAGCTATGGATGTCAATGTCAGCCATCAATCCATCATACAATTTGAAGATAGCCAAAATATTGTTGCTGACAATTTGCAAAATACAATCCCTATAGCCGAATGCAACCACAGGGAGGAATTTGAGCTGCTGGACAACAAGATCTCTCACTGCGTGGAGTCCAACATTAAAATGCACTTAAAAATGGATAACTTGCAAAAAACTTTGGACAGACTTTTAATTAGTATGGGCAACTTGGCATCAATTTCCAATCCTGAAGTTGATAACGAAAATGTACTGGAATCTTTTGAACTTCCGATACTAACAGATACTAAATTATGTGAATTGAATACAGAAATGCTAAAAAGTCCGCAATTGGAATCAACTCTGGTAAGTATCATTATCAAACTGTAATATATTTTTTCAATATTCTATTGTGAAATGTATTAAATGAACTTTTTATTCAACAGATTGCAAAGCTAACATCAATTGCGGGAACTTCTGGCATAAAAACTGCAAGTAAAGTGGGGCTGAAAATTGTCCATAGCGTCATTTCACAAGAGCTCCTTACAAACTATTCGTGGACTGGTCGTTCAGGTGCAGGGAGAGATGGCAAAATGCCCTTTATGAAATATGGTGCAATTGTTTCATTATTTCAAAAAGTAATATCAAAGGCCGACAATAGATTTAGCACTGTAGAATGTGAGAACTTTTTTAAGCAAAACATTCTTAAACACAGTACCATGAGACTTGCGCGCAAACGGTAAGTTAAATTTATGACGCAATCGATTAATGTATCCTTATCTGAAATGTTATATTTTCTTGTAGAAAAGCTATCGGTCCAGAGTCAAACAACACCATGCAGCCAAGTTCCGATGATTTCCATCTTTTCAGAAGCGAAGATACAAGTAGCGACAATACCTAAAGCCAAAAACGGAATACTTACCTACGTGCTACGTAATCTGCCTGTATTAACAATAACATAAGTTTAGAAATAAAAGATATGAAGTGATTAGTTTTACGATTTTTGAAAATATTTATTTATGTTTAAAAAATACTTCTAATATTAACTACAAACATTTTTAGTCCAAAGTTCATTGATTTGAATCGAGAGTGTGAACTAATGGTAAAAAAACAAATTGATCGTGATATTCTAACGACATCAACTTACATTTAATATTTGATAGTGCATAAAGTGTTGGAGTGTTAAAATCGATTTCAGCTGGCGACATATATATATTTAATTTCGATGACGAAATTGGACGATTAAAAAAATCACCCTTCTTTTTAATACTTGCTCCAAAAATGCACAAATGACCTTCATATCTGGTAGCAAATTGCATTTCTACAATTTCATTTTGTTTAGTCATAAACCACTTGTCTTTAACATTCCTTTTCAGTACAAATCCGTTAGATATCTGTAAGTAGTAATAAATTGTTTGAAATCGTGAATCATTTGACTTGTGTTCCATTTTAACGAAAGGAATATTAGAAACATTTGGTTCAGATACACATGTTAATTTTGAAAGCTCAATCATTCGTTTCGCTACTTGCGCTAAAGGACGGTTTCCAGACCGAAGGAATAGTTTAAGTTGACCTAAATAATTCTCAAATGGATAAGCGCTGAATGTGGGCAGGTGTCCGAACTTCTGTACGTCCTTAACTACATGGCATAGATTATGAATGTTGCTGCTGACAGAGTCGATTCCATAAATCTCGATGAACTTCTCCGCATATTCTTTAAATAAAACGTCTGCAACTTTTAGATGTTCTAAATACATTTTGCAGGAACAGATTGTGACAGCACAACATAGGTGTAAAAAATGATGATAAACATCAGCTGGCAAATAATCTTTCAATACAACAGGTCCAAGGTAAAGCAAGAAGGTACGGAATTCTAAGCCTTTCCAAAAACTAAGGCAGTCTAATTTTCGTACAGAACGATGAAGCTCAGTAGGTTTTCTTTTATTGCATTTTTCTAATGCATCGGAAATATCAATTATTTCTCTTGCTGATAGCTTGGTACGAAAATTAAAGCTTCCATTTACCCAACCTTTTAAACATCGTTTCATTATCCCCAAATCGAAAAGATGTAATGAATCTGCTACCGGAAAGTTTTCAATCATATCGATTGGTAAATTTAAAAGCGGTGTATCCACTTTATGATGATCAGGATCAGTTTTGTGTCGAAATGAGATGTTCGTTCTTAATGGCATATCGAATCTAGGATAGCTCATGTGATGACCATGGGAATAGTATTCTCCGACAACCGTGCATTTTGTGCATCCGTGATAAGCATTTGAACTCACTGTACCTATACGAAAATAAATAGGTATTTATTTATAAAAATGAATATAAAACCATAAATGCATAAAAACCTTTTATAAACGATCTTGCTGGTGTATCGCATAAGAAACACCTAATTGATACATCAATCTTATTGTTCTGTATGTATAATCCATTCTGCATAATATCTTGAAGTTCATCTACGAATTCTAATAGGTAATCTTGAAGTTTTGGCTTAGAGTCCCCTGAGTAAATTCCAATTACCAGCGGCTGCATCATAGGTTTCTCCTCAACCGTGCACAATATTGGCCAAAATTCTTTCTTGGAACTTTTTTCAATTGGTAATCCGTCGATATTAAAATTGAGTTGAATACTAATTGATTCACTAATACCGCAGAATAAATTTAGTAAACCACTTTTAAGTCCATTATGCCAGTACTCTCCACTTCCCATTGGAATTATTTTTACTGCAGCTGCAGTTTTTAGTAGAGTCTTGCTGCATTTTGGTAAATAATTAAAAGCTGGGGAACGACGTAATAGTTTTAGTAGACTGGACAAAGCAGTATGACTAATTCTATTAAGTAAAGACCAATCCTTCAGTTCATCCATGAAAGATATTTTACTTCCAAAATGTTCTTGCTCGTCAGCCTCTGAATTACTGGGCATTTCATATTCCACAGCTTCACAAGGGTCAATGTTAGGATCAGAAGCTGGAGCACGTATTGTTTCAGCATATTCACTTTCACTATTCATTAATGATACACATTCTGGGGGACGCAGTACATTTTCAATTTCTGGTTGTGCTTTTCCAGTCTGATGATTGAATTGTAAATATGAGGACACTTTATTGAGTAATTTCTCCGAATTTTCTCTACGTTGCAGTAACTGCAATTTAGTTAATTCAATTTGTTTTTTCAATGTTCTGTAGTATGATGTAGTGTATTTAAACGATTTCGAATTTTTAGTTAAACTTTTCTGTGACATTTTGATTTTTTTTCTGACAACTGCAAACACGCCAACTAAGAAACTGTGTGTAAGGTAGTTGTAGTGGTGAAAGTAACATTCAACTATTTTAGTTAGGTATTAGTGTCACCTTGTTCAATAGTTATTTCGGCAGTATGTGTGGAGTGGATATTGTGTGCAAATAAAAACCAGAAGATATTTAGGCATATTGTGGTGACATTCCGAGGTCATAATTCAGACCGTATGTAGTTTATTCGTGTAATTGTTTAGTGGCAACATTGAATAGCAACTTACCAGTTTTTGTGACTTTAGTTTTGTCACTTTGGAGTAATCTTAAAGTCACAAGATTTACTGAAATGTTACCATAAAGGACATATGTATCTTTAATACACGTAATAGTAACAAATTTGTCAAATAGTTCCCATCTTCACAATAATGTCTTTATCTACTCAAAGCAGAGTCGAAAATACCATATGGTGACCATAATTTAAATTAAATTTGCATCAAAGTCACAAATTTCTACTTGGGATTTGGGACTCATAAATTATTATAGCAGATTTATTCCCAAAATGTCCACAAAACTTAAGCCCTTATATGATCTTCTGAAAAAAGATAGTGTTTTTAATTGGTCGCCCGTTGTTCAAAAATGTTTTGAAGATAGCAAACAGTTATTGATTGCTAACAATGTCCTTGAATTATATGACCCATCAAAACAAATTGTGGTGGCAACAGACGCCAGTCCCTACGGCGTTGGGGCGGTTTTGTCTCATGTCGTAAATGGTATAGAGAAACCGGTCCTTTTTGCGTCAAGTACTCTTTCCGATGCTGAAAAGAATTACTCTCAGCTCCACCGAGAAGCATTAGCTATAGTATTTGCAATGAGGAAGTTCCATAACTATTTATATGGACAAAAGTTTTTAATATGTACTGACCATCAAGCGTTAAGGGAGATATTTAATCCCAAAAAAGGTACTCCACCGCTTGCTGCGTCTCGTTTACAAAGATGGGCAGTTATTCTGTCAATGTATGACTTCAAAATAGCATATAAAAGTAGTGCCCTTATGTCTCATGCCGATGCATTGTCCCGATTGCCCACATCCGAAGGAACAAATGTGGAAACATTTTGCATCAACTATTTTGTATCTGAAAAAGATGCTTTCCTGCAGCCAGCCATAATAAAAAATCACATCGTCCATGATAATACACTTTCTTTAGTCTACACCTTTTTAATGAATGGTTGGCCGAAGCAAGTTCCATCAAATTGCTTACGTTATTTTCAACTGAAACTTAGGCTTTCAACTGATGCCGAATGCATATATTATGGCAATAGGTTGGTAATTCCCAGTTGTCTGGTAAAGTCTTGCTTGAATATCCTACACTTGAACCATACAGGAATTGAACGGATGAAAATGATAGCCCGGTCTTATGCCTGGTGGCCAAACTGCGACAAAGATATCGACAGTTATGTGAAGTCATGTTTAGTGTGCCAACAGACACGGAATCAGAAAAGAGAAGTAGTGCAAACCAAATGGCCAAACGCCACATTTCCTCTCGAACGAATACACATCGATTTTTTTTATTTTTGCGGAAAATGTTTTTTAATTATAATTGATTCGTATAAAATTTTTTTATTTTTTATTTTTTTTTTTTTTTGCTGAGAACACCATTTTGGAATTAGAAAATTTTTTTATTATTTTTGGATTTCCTGAGGAAATCGTTTGTGATAATGGACCTCCTTTTAATGCTTTTAAATTTTATTCATACTTTGAGCGGTTAAAAATTAAATTAACACATTCTCCGCCCTACCATCCGCAGTCCAATGGACTTGCGGAGCGGGCAGTTCAAAATGTTAAAGCGGTTTTAAAAAAGTTCTGTTTGGAAAAAGAATCATCGATAAAAGAACAAATTAAGAAATATCTTTTCACTTACAGAAACACACCGTCAACTGTTACATCCAAGACGCCTTCGGAGTTGATGTTTGCATATAAACCAATGTTTTTCTTAGATATTCTTAATAACAAGCCTAAAACGAATATTGATTATAGTAACAGATTTTGTTCAAAGATAGGAAATAATAAGGTACATAACTTTAAGCCAACGAATAATTATGTAAAATTGAAATTTAAAGTTGGAGATATAGTGTTATATAGAAATCATTTAAAAGAATTTATTAGATGGATTCCTGCTAAGATAGAACAAGTATTGAGTAATTTGACTTATCTAATAAAAGTAAATGGCGTTGTACGATTTGTTCATGAAAACCAATTAAGATGGTCAAATCTAAATGATAGGTTATTCAAGTCAGATATCTCTCCTGATATATTTAAAAAAGATAATGAGACCATGTGTTACGATAAAATTATAAAAAATGAATTAGTTCCACAAAACGATATTGAGAACGAAAAGTTAGAAAATGAAAATCCCAATATTCCACGAAGATCTAAAAGAATAAGAAACCCAGTTAAAAGATATGTACCCCACACAAACGACCCTTGAATTTCGATATATATGTATTTTTTTGTTATTAGAATTGTATTATTTTGATCCTTGAACGATCTTTGAATTTCGATATATGTTTTTTTTGTTATTAGAATTGTATTATTTTGATTGTTAATTTAAACGTTTAAGAGGGAGAAAGTTGTTACGATTTTCCCACAAGTTACGCAGACATTAGGTTGCATACTTGTGATGTAGACATTAACTAATTTACACATAAGTTAAATTTAGAGATAAGTATATAATGTCATCTCATGCTCCGTTTTTTGAAGTTCACCGCTAACTGACCATGAGATGATGACGAGGAGGTAGTCGACTCGAGATTGTCAATCGATGTAGTATACTTGTAATTTGGAGAAATAAAGTTGTACAGTAGAATTATGAGAAGTGCGTTTAATTGGTCTTACGAATTATAACAGTATCTTGATTGTTTGTTGCTTGAATATAGAGAGGAGTAGCTGCTGCTTCCTGATAATACGATGATGTGGACGGTAACAAATCCTGTTGGGAATAAGACACACTACTTCTTGCTGGTTCAAAAAATGGTAATTTTAAAGCTCTTTTTTTCTTGAATTTTTTTGCAGCTGGAGCATCACTATCGGATTGCTGAGATACGCTGTGGTCATTCGAGTTTTCATCAAAAAAATAGTTCGGGTCTTTCATAGAATCATCTGAGTCAAAATCTTCAAAAACGCTCTCCGTACTATAACTGGAATTCATACACGAAAATCAGATGTACAAGTTAACAACGATTGTTAAATAATACAACATTTTCATATTGCATAAACCTTCTGATTCGACTGGACAATGTTTAATTGGTGTAATAAGTTCCATATCCAAGATCCTTGCAACAGATGCAATGTTTTTTTCTATGTCAAGTACGAATTTGTCAATTTTTCCCTCCTCTGGTTCCGTATCACTTTGATTTCCGCTTAAGGGATCACGACACGAATCTTTATATTATAATGATATTAAATAAAAGTGTATACATAATTATGCGCTTCGCTCATTCATACTCGATGATTCTCAAAACGTTTTTTTCGTTGCAAGGAAATATATCTTTCAATGCACATAAAACCTCCTCAGAAACATATTCCGCAGGAGAGGAAGACCTTCAATAAAACCGGCACCGTAAAAATAAGAAAAAAGATAGAAATCAACAAAATAACTTTTTACCTATCGCTGCCCGCATTATTCATAATCGACATTCTTACTTCGCTTGTCTGAGATGGAATGTTGTATTGTTTAATGAATCTGTATTACCATCACGCGCCAAACTTAATTCTATTCTATTCTATGCACGTGGCAAAATACAGCGAAATTTGTTCATAATGTTAGAACTTTTGGCGCAAATTATAATAGTGTGCGTTTTGTTGCAAGGAAATATATCTTTCAATGCACATAAAACCTCCTCAGAAACATATTCCGCAGGAGAGGAAGACCTTCAATAAAACTTCAAAAAAAATAGTGTGCGTCACTTATGCACTAATTTTGTGTAGATCAAACAATTGTATGTATGTGTCATTTAGATACTACCAACTACAAAGCGTTTAAGGCATTTGAGAAATGAATTGTATGTATGTATCCCTTAAGTACTGAACACATTAACAGTCTACAAGGCATTTATGAAGCCGACTGTATTGTATGTATCACTTATGCACTGAAATCATTTTTAATGCCTAAAAATTTGACTTGGAGTTTGGTTTGTATGTATCATTTAAACACTGAAAAATTATTATGCATATGAGGCACTTTTGAGGAAGAATTGTATGTTTAGATCATTTAAGTACTGAATTTGTGTTTGCAAATGAAGCATAATTTTAGTTCAATTGTATGTATAGGTCATTTAAAATATTTAAGAAATTTCAGAAAAGTTCATACGAAAATGTGAGCTTCACATACAAAGGCTTATGTGGCAGACCAATACTGACCATTTATTCCCATAACTGCGTTTATATCATTTGTAACACTGATATCTTTGGCAATAATGGAGATAGGACAGATTTAATTACACCAAACGAAAGACCTCCTTTTTGTCTCTTAGAAACCATTCCTAACTCAAAAATGGCAAAAATGCATATGTGTCACTCCAATACTGAGGTGACGATATGAAAACATTCTCACGGATGCGTAAAGGAATCACACGATCCATGAGACGGCTCATTCTTTGTGCGGCGTTGCATAGCCCGAAAGGCATAACTGTAAAATGATACAGTGGCCTTCCTGGCACAGCAAATGCCGTTTTTGCTTTAGATGCCATTTCAAGCGGGATTTGCCAAAATGCATCTTTTAGGTCAATCCCAGTTATGAAATGCGTATCCTTCAATCTACTCAACAATCCACCTATGTGTGGCAACGGATAAGCATCCTTCTTTGTAACACTGTTTAGTTTGCGAGAATCTAAGCACAGTCGGACTTTTCCAGGTTTCCGTACAAGGACTATCGGTGAGCACCACGGACTGTTGCTTTCCTCAATAACGCTAAGTGAAAGCATCCTATCTAATTCAGAGCAAGCTTCTGCTTGTCGTGGGGGTGACAAGGGAAATGCTTAGGTTTTATGGGTACCGCATCCCCAGTATCTATAACATGGGTTTCTTTGTCTGTTTTGCCTAGACCTAGTTTCGCAAATGATGGAAATAATGATATAGCTTTTTCCAGTACGTACAATTGAATAGGGGTTAGGTTATGATGGTTATCTGGTAACTTCAAAGAATTATCCACTACACTAAGTTAGGACACAATTTGTGGAGCTACATTGAATTCCCTCCAAAAATTTATACCCAAGTAAGCCTTTTGCATAAGGCTAGGTACCATATAAAAATCGATTAATTTTGTAATCTGGTTAAAGGTAACTTGGATTTTACAAAATCCATGGATATTTTGCTTGGTTCCATCGGCCGTTTTTAAGTGAGATTTCACTGACTTGATAGGGATTGCATTTAGTTTTAAGAATTCTAAGCAGTCGTTGCCAAGTACACTTACTGAAGCAGCTGCATCTAGAAGTACATATACCATTTCCGAACCAAGTTTAATATTTACGAATGGTCTAAGGTCTGGATTTGTACTGTCAGGTATTATTATGAAAACCCTTAGGAATCAATAACACAAAAAAAAAAAATTATTTGCACATATCTGATACTCTCTTGCATGCCATACTGTACGCTCAGCACGCGCCGAATACATAATATCAATTGTCTTACACATCAAATTACCACTGACCATCCGAAAGCGGTACCCATTGTCTTTTTTTATATCATTTCGCTATCATCTCAAATGCTCATCGTATGGTACGATCCTATATGCTGTGCATGTACCGGTTCTATTGTCTTCGGTGGTCCAATATGCGAAAAGCACATAAGTGCACCGGTCTTGGAGGAAGCGTCACCGAGCTGATGTGAGAACATTTGTCTAAGCCAAGATTCATTAGCAGTTCAGAAAGTGAAGTGATAGTTGCAAAGCACACGATAAAAAGCGTTTTGGTGTGATATTTTCTTTAATAATAAGACTAAATTAAGTCGTTGCAGTCGTTATAGTACACGCTTAATTTTATAGTGAACTTATTCTTATCACACGGGTGATTTATTCATATTAAGGTGCGTTAAAATTGATTGCTCAGTGATTTTATTTCCTAAAGTACAATAATTTGTATTTCCAAATTTAGCTTCGTGGTCTATTCCGTGAGTGATATTTGCTTTATTGCAACCATCGAAGAAAGTGCATATACCCCTCGAGGGCATATATCCTCCTCTTAAGGAGATAAACCTGTTTAAAATCAAAAATCCCCCAGATGCTGGGTAAGCTATTCTTCGTTTTTTTTTAAGTCCACTTTCCAAAACGAACATTATGTTCACAGGGAATTACCTGGGGCTAGAAATTTCCCGAAGGATAAATACCGGGAAGGCCGCTACCTGTGTTGGAGCTTTCAGCCAACGATTTTAGTGGAGCGTGGCATTTTAAAACCCACCTCTGTCTTTACAACCTGCCCGAGATCGCAAAGAGTAGCAGAAGGCAGCTGAAATCATCCGTAGTTCCTGTTCATTATCATCAGAAGGATATCAGTGCTCTATCTAAGTGACTTAAAACAATTGAAAAAAGTTCCTTTCTTCTTGCAACAAAAAGAAAAGTGTAGTACATATATACCTATAGTCGTATATACTTCACATATAAGTGAATTGACCGCGACTTTTTACTTGCGATTCCGAATTTAAGTTAAAATCATTTAATTAATCTTAATTTATATATGTACATATGATTGTACGTTTTGTTTTTTTCTCAGACGTTTTTTTTTAATTTCCCTAATTTTACCGCAACGATTCATCGATAAAAAGTGAATTTTACTTCCAAAAAAAAATTTACCAAATCATAAGATCTATATACATATATACAAAAAAAAAAATCCAACGGAAATTTAATTGCGTTTATAGGATAAAATTATCCGTTAATTAATTACCGGTGTTAAGAGGATAGGAGTGTGTTTTTTTTTTCTTCCTAATTTAGGTAAAACTGCACCTCGACGGCGGGCCCATCTTCGAGCTGAATTTTATTGGTAAGTCGATTAAATTGTTTTTTTTCGTGGTGCAAGAATATAAAAACCACAAAGCATATAAAAAAAAAAAGACACGATCCTAACCTGATAGTTCTTTTAAAATTTTGCTCTCATTTACGCATTTTATTAACAAATACATATATATATATAGATAGATCTATGAATACTTTAATTCAGTTAATAATATAAAATCAGATTGTTTATCACAGTTTTGAAGTAAACCAAATTTTTTTCATCTGTTACTCTTTACACATGTTTTTATCGTCGTTGCGTTTTTGTATCCACATACAATGATAATTACTATAGGGACATTAATATCTATCGTTTGATCGAGTAATAAATATGTTCGTAATAATAAAATCTTATTTTCGTATTAATTAATTTCCGCGATTATGGTTTAAATACGATAGCTTAGCCTACGTAAACTTCTGGTTGGTTCAGTGACGTAAGTAAGGGTAAACATTTTTGGGGAGATAGACGCTAGAATCTCAAGGACTTTGGGTCTACTCAGGAAGGGAGGGCTACCTAAGCTAATACACCTCAGCTTAGAGAATTCAAATTTTATTAGAACAGCATACATTTTCGCATTACACAAAGCACGTTTAATTCTTTTTGTAAACGGAGGGAAGTTATAGATTGGATCGGTCAGGCAAAGAACCATCCCACCCACTGAAGCAGCTGGATTTAATAACGTGCTGACCGCCTGCATCCGTTCATCTACCATTTTAGTTTTCGTTATTCTCATTTATTTTCATGTAGGTACAGAAATAGTACGTATACGCCCTGGTAACATTTTTTCTTTTTTTTTTGTTTTGTTTCATTTCTTTTCTTTTGCATAGTATTTTTTTTTTCTTCTATCTCGATCAACCCCTCGTCTTTTACAAAATTTGGCGCCCAACGTGGGGCCCAGGAGCTGACATTCTAAAGTCAATTTTTGGAGTCCTTGACTAGATAAACATTCATTTTATTTGTGAGTTACGCTTTACGGTACCTTTAGAGATTTCATCAGTAAAGTCGTCCAATATAAACAATGTTTGTCTACAATTTCTTTTACTGCGAGAACTTTTGAAATACAGGATTTTGTTTTGCTTGTTTGAGATACGAAATATATAATATTTTGTGAATATATTTCGTCAGCTTGAACAGAACCAAAATTCTCTATTAATCGCGTGGTTATTTCTGACTCAGTACACGAAAAGGAGTTGCGACTATTTTTCATTAGCGTAAAAAGTTGACCACTGACTGTACTGAGAGATTCGAAAGGCCAAATAATTTACATTTACATATGTTTTTTTTAATTTTTCTATTGATATCATGCTGTTTTAATTAAATTTTACTAAAATATAATACCCTGAACAAGTAACTGAACTGACCATCTGGAGTTTATGTAGGCATCGCGCTAAAATTTATGATATTTTGTTTTTTTTTTCAATTCCATTATAAATTATTTGAAATATCCGTTTATATATCTTTTTGTATGCAAATATGTCTGTTGTAAGGCATAGTGGGGACAATTTGCCAAATTTGGCCTCAGAACAATTCGAGCAATGCTCTATCTGCCAAGAAGCTCTCTTGTCAAAGGCTGCTGTGGTTACCAAATGCAAGCATGCTTTTCATAAAGATTGTATTGGAAATTGGCTTTCTAAAGGTTCCAATTGTCCTCAATGTCGCGCTAAAATATACGCGAATGACCTTACGAAATACTCTGATAGAACACGGTCTAATAGTCTGGCCGGTGTAACCACTGGTGCTATCAGAAAAACCGCTTTACCGATACCCGATTATTCAAATCAGATCCTGACTCGTTCACAAGCGAAAGCAAATCCCAGTCAGCTTCGACAAGATCCTTTGGATTGGTCGATGGCCGCTTCTCCCGTTTCGATGAACCCGACGGCACATCGTAGTAATGCTACGCTTAATACATTAGAGTCAACGGTTTCTGATGTTACACTACCAGGAAATAGAGGTTCTTCGTCTGCAACGGTCTCAAATGCAGAAAATGTATTAACTGCAGGTGTTGATTTAAATAATTCTGCCGCAAGCAACCAAGTATCTTCGGTTGGTGCAATTGAACGCTTAATCTCGTCAGCTATGTTGGCGAGGGATAATCAATTAGCTCAGACGATTTCCCAACTTCAAGCTGGTATAAACTCACTGTCTGAACGGTTTGAGCATAGCATGAATATTAATGCTAATCCAAGGGCTAGTCAACAAGTTGTTGAACCCGAATGGCCGACCGATATGCCTTTTGAAATAAGATCGAACCAAGCCATCCAACAACCGGAAAGAAATTCCAATGTGCAAGGGGAGCAGTTTATACCTTCCCGTAACTCAAATCGATATCAGTCCCACCCTAATGATTTTCGTAGGAATGTTAGGCTATCTCAGAACCCTGAATACCCAAACATCACTAGCATTGACAGTTCTCGAATTGCAAGCTTACTGCAAACTTGGAACATCAGATTTGATGGGCTCAGATCCGGTTTGCCGGTAGAAAATTTTATTTATCAAGTTTCTGCTTTGACCAAAGATTGCTTGCAAGGGAATTTTCAGCTGTTGTGTGACAGTATTCATATTTTGCTGGTAGACCGAGCAATAGATTGGTATTGGAGATATAGGCGTACCGTTCCACGCGTGCATTGGCCTTCCTTCTGTAACGCATTGCGAGAGAATTTCCAAGATTTCAGATCGGATACGGATATCCGCGAAAGTATACGCGAAAGGAAACAAAGAGATAAAGAATCCTTTGAAGAATTTTATCACTCCATTTTAAAATTATCGGATCGTCTGAATATTCCCTTGAGAGAACATGAGTTGGTTGAAATCCTTCAAAGAAATCTTAAAACCGAAATTCGACAGCAATTATTTTGTTTTGATTTCCATTCTGTCTCTCAGTTAAGAAATTTTTGTCATAAGAGAGAAGCCCTTTTTCCATCTGCACCCACTCGTTTATGGTCTTCGGGTAGAGCAGTGCATGAGCTAGAATCTGACTTCAATAACCCAACTGTTCATGAAGAATCTGAACAGGTATCCGAGGTTGAACGATCTAAATTGATTTGCTGGAACTGCAAAGTTGAAGGCCATAGGTATCACGACTGCTTAGAAGAACGCACCGTTTTCTGCTACGGTTGCGGTGCTGAAAACGTCTATAAGCCCAATTGTGATAAATGTAAGAATTCGGGAAACTCCAAACGGAGCGTGAGTACCAACAACCTCTCACGCTCGAGACCACAAAATTAGACCATCCATTACACCCAGGAAATTATAAACATGAACCTCGTTGCAGCATTGACATTACATCTACTGATCATCCTGCGCGGAAATCATGTCTCCAAAGTTCTAGTCCATTGTACCATCAAAAATTTGCTATGAATTCTCAATTAGTTACTATTGAAACCATTCAACCATTTTCAAATACTCAAAGTCAAAAACCCAAACACTCGACCAGACGATTGCGAGCATTTTGGAAAAAAATCATTGAAGACAGAAATAAAATAAGCTATACCGTATCTTCTTTTTGTTCTAAGGAAAACGATATCCGACCTTTCGCCAAAGTCGAAATCCTTGGTAAAACTTATTGTGGACTGCTTGATAGTGGAGCTTCCATATCATGCTTAGGAGGAAATGTCGCTAAAGAGTTCTTAAAGACCAATCCTTCTTTCAGAAAATTCAAAGCTTGTGTAAAGACCGCTGACGGAACGGCTCAGTATGTGGTAGGATCGTTTCAGACCGATGTTCGTTTTCGTGATAAGTCTCATAATATGACCCTATATATAATTCCGAGTCTTAATCAGGATGTTTACTTGGGAGTAGATTTTTGGGTTGCATTCCAAATTGCTCCAGAAATAATAAGCGAGGTTTTTTCATCTTCTTGTTTCGATTCTGATCCGAATATGCATAGTTTGAGTCATTGTCAGAAAGAACGTCTTCAGAGAGTCGTCGACAGTTTTCCTTCTTTTTCGAAGGAAGGTTTGGGCAAAACTTCTCTCCTAGAGCATGTTATCGAGATAGAGAAAGGCGCTAAACCTGTCAAGCAGAGATACTTTCCCATATCTCCCGCGGTAGAGAAAGTTTTACATGGTGAAATTGATCGTATGATATCGCAAAATGTCATTGAAGAGTCACAGAGTCCCTGGAGTAGTCCTGTGGCGTTATTGCAGAAACCTGGGAAATTGAGGCTTTGTCTCGATGCGCGTAAGGTAAATAGCGTTACGGTCAAAGATGCTTACCCTTTACCTCTTATTGAGGGAATTCTCAGTCGTCTGCCAAAAGCGGAATTTTTGTCAAGCCTTGATCTAAAAGAAGCTTTTTGGCAGATACCTCTTGAGAAAAAATCGCGCGAAAAAACAGCCTTTACGGTACCGAACCGGCCACTTTATCAATTTAAAGTTATGCCGTTTGGTCTCTGTAACGCGCCGCAGACTCTATGCAGACTCATGGACCAAATTATTCCACCCTCTCTTCAAGGCAGAGTATTCGTATACTTAGATGATCTCCTCCTTATTTCTGAGGATTTCGAGAGTCATTTAACTCTTTTAAAGGATATATCTAGTCGTATTCGTGTGGCAGGATTGACCCTGAATATTGAAAAGAGTAAATTCTGCCTGAAGGAGGTGAAATACCTTGGGTACATAGTCGGCAACGGGAGGCTTCGTACGGATCCGGAAAAAGTCTCCGCCATTACCAACTATCCGAAACCGACAACCGTTCGACAGTTGCGACGTTTCTTGGGTATGTCCGGATGGTACCGTCGCTTTATCGAAAACTTCGCGTCAATCACGGCACCACTTTCGGACCTGCTCAAAAAGTCTAAGAGCTTTAATTGGACACCATCAGCAGAGACGGCATTTGAAATGGTAAAGGAAAAGCTGTCGACAGCTCCCGTCTTAGCAACGGCTAATTTTGATAAACCGTTTGTCATCCAGTGTGACGCCAGCCAGTATGGGGTAGGTGGCGTCTTGTTGCAGGCTAATGACGATGGCTTTGAAGCTCCAATAGCATATATGTCACAAAAATTAAACCGAGCTCAACAAAATTATAGTGTGACGGAGCAGGAATGCTTGGCGGCTTTATTGAGTCTAAAAAAATTCAGACCCTACGTAGAGGGCACTGTGTTTAAGATCGTAACTGATCACGCCAGCCTCAAATGGCTTATGAGCCAACCTGATCTATCAGGGCGTCTAGCACGGTGGTCACTAAAATTGCAGGGGTATACCTTTACCATAGAACATCGACGGGGTAGTCTTAATGTTGTACCAGACGCACTGTCGAGAGTTAATGAGGACGAAGTTGCTTCGTTGAATGTTCCATTGCCTGAAGTTGATTTGAATTCAGATCAGTTTTTAAGTGAAGAATATCAAAAACTGAAATCGGTAGTTCTTAGTAATTCGAACAATCTAAATGACTTAAAGGTAGTGGACAATTATATTTATAAGCGTACAGATCACTACGAAGGCAACCCCGAACAGGAAGCCAACTGTTGGAAGCTCTGGATTCCAAGTGGATTAATAACCTCCACCATTGAAAATGCTCATTGTCCTCCTACTCTGTCTCATGGTGGGATAGGTAAAACCTTGAAACAATTACGTCGACACTTTTATTGGCCTAATATGGCTAATGATGTAAGAAATTTCCTTAATCAATGCGACACTTGCAAGCAGTGTAAAGCTCCGAATGTGGTTCTACGACCCCCCATGGGAGAGCAAAATAAAGCTAACCGTCCGTTTCAAAAAGTCTTTATTGATTTGTTAGGGCCATACCCTAGGAGTAAATCGGGAAATATTGGCATATTTATATTGCTCGATTGCTTAACAAGATTTCCAATCCTTAAACCAATCAAGAAATTTTCGACATCGATTATTTGCTCTATATTGGAAGATGTTTTTTGTACCTTTGGGGTACCTGAGGACCTTCGCAGCGACAACGGATCGCAATTTAAGTCCAACGAATTTAAGCGATTCTTAGACAAATTCGGAGTACATCATACTTTGACCGCGATATATTCCCCTCAGGCAAATCCCTCAGAAAGGGTGAATAGGTCGATTATCTCCGCTATTCGGTCATACCTGGAAGATGATCAGACTCGATGGGATGAACAACTAAACTTTATTGCGGCATCTATCCGTTCTTCGTTTCATCAATCTCTATGCTGCTCTCCGTACTATGCACTAATAGGACAGCAAATGGTTACTCATTCGAGTACTTACGCTCTTATGCGGAATTTGCAGGTACTAGAGGATGGAGTCGATACCACATCAAATGCAGACAAACTTTCGATTATTCGTTCTAAGATACAGTCCCATCTATCCAAAGCTTACGAAAACAATAAGAAAAGATACGACACCAGAAGTAAACTGGTAAACTTTAAACCTGGACAGGAGGTATTTTGCCGTAATTTTAAAAACAGCGATGCTGCTAAAAAGTTTAGCGCAAAACTTGCAAAAAAGTTTTTAAAATGTAGAATTACACGCAAAATAGGTAACTGCTACTACGAATTAGAAAATCTGCAGGGAAAAACCATGGGAAATTACCATGCAAAGGATATACGTTCATAGATGTTTAGTAATCCCGGTTCCAAAATATTCACTCAGCTTATGTTGCTTCATATGATTCTCAACATCACCTGTTTTGTACTGTCAGGTATTATTATGAAAACCCTTAGGAATCAATAACACAAAAAAAAAAAATTATTTGCACATATCTGATACTCTCTTGCATGCCATACTGTACGCTCAGCACGCGCCGAATACATAATATCAATTGTCTTACACATCAAATTACCACTGACCATCCGAAAGCGGTACCCATTGTCTTTTTTTATATCATTTCGCTATCATCTCAAATGCTCATCGTATGGTACGATCCTATATGCTGTGCATGTACCGGTTCTATTGTCTTCGGTGGTCCAATATGCGAAAAGCACATAAGTGCACCGGTCTTGGAGGAAGCGTCACCGAGCTGATGTGAGAACATTTGTCTAAGCCAAGATTCATTAGCAGTTCAGAAAGTGAAGTGATAGTTGCAAAGCACACGATAAAAAGCGTTTTGGTGTGATATTTTCTTTAATAATAAGACTAAATTAAGTCGTTGCAGTCGTTATAGTACACGCTTAATTTTATAGTGAACTTATTCTTATCACACGGGTGATTTATTCATATTAAGGTGCGTTAAAATTGATTGCTCAGTGATTTTATTTCCTAAAGTACAATAATTTGTATTTCCAAATTTAGCTTCGTGGTCTATTCCGTGAGTGATATTTGCTTTATTGCAACCATCGAAGAAAGTGCATATACCCCTCGAGGGCATATATCCTCCTCTTAAGGAGATAAACCTGTTTAAAATCAAAAATCCCCCAGATGCTGGGTAAGCTATTCTTCGTTTTTTTTTAAGTCCACTTTCCAAAACGAACATTATGTTCACAGGGAATTACCTGGGGCTAGAAATTTCCCGAAGGATAAATACCGGGAAGGCCGCTACCTGTGTTGGAGCTTTCAGCCAACGATTTTAGTGGAGCGTGGCATTTTAAAACCCACCTCTGTCTTTACAACCTGCCCGAGATCGCAAAGAGTAGCAGAAGGCAGCTGAAATCATCCGTAGTTCCTGTTCATTATCATCAGAAGGATATCAGTGCTCTATCTAAGTGACTTAAAACAATTGAAAAAAGTTCCTTTCTTCTTGCAACAAAAAGAAAAGTGTAGTACATATATACCTATAGTCGTATATACTTCACATATAAGTGAATTGACCGCGACTTTTTACTTGCGATTCCGAATTTAAGTTAAAATCATTTAATTAATCTTAATTTATATATGTACATATGATTGTACGTTTTGTTTTTTTCTCAGACGTTTTTTTTTAATTTCCCTAATTTTACCGCAACGATTCATCGATAAAAAGTGAATTTTACTTCCAAAAAAAAATTTACCAAATCATAAGATCTATATACATATATACAAAAAAAAAAATCCAACGGAAATTTAATTGCGTTTATAGGATAAAATTATCCGTTAATTAATTACCGGTGTTAAGAGGATAGGAGTGTGTTTTTTTTTTCTTCCTAATTTAGGTAAAACTGCACCTCGACGGCGGGCCCATCTTCGAGCTGAATTTTATTGGTAAGTCGATTAAATTGTTTTTTTTTCGTGGTGCAAGAATATAAAAACCACAAAGCATATAAAAAAAAAAAGACACGATCCTAACCTGATAGTTCTTTTAAAATTTTGCTCTCATTTACGCATTTTATTAACAAATACATATATATATATAGATAGATCTATGAATACTTTAATTCAGTTAATAATATAAAATCAGATTGTTTATCACAGTTTTGAAGTAAACCAAATTTTTTTCATCTGTTACTCTTTACACATGTTTTTATCGTCGTTGCGTTTTTGTATCCACATACAATGATAATTACTATAGGGACATTAATATCTATCGTTTGATCGAGTAATAAATATGTTCGTAATAATAAAATCTTATTTTCGTATTAATTAATTTCCGCGATTATGGTTTAAATACGATAGCTTAGCCTACGTAAACTTCTGGTTGGTTCAGTGACGTAAGTAAGGGTAAACATTTTTGGGGAGATAGACGCTAGAATCTCAAGGACTTTGGGTCTACTCAGGAAGGGAGGGCTACCTAAGCTAATACACCTCAGCTTAGAGAATTCAAATTTTATTAGAACAGCATACATTTTCGCATTACACAAAGCACGTTTAATTCTTTTTGTAAACGGAGGGAAGTTATAGATTGGATCGGTCAGGCAAAGAACCATCCCACCCACTGAAGCAGCTGGATTTAATAACGTGCTGACCGCCTGCATCCGTTCATCTACCATTTTAGTTTTCGTTATTCTCATTTATTTTCATGTAGGTACAGAAATAGTACGTATACGCCCTGGTAACATTTTTTCTTTTTTTTTTGTTTTGTTTCATTTCTTTTCTTTTGCATAGTATTTTTTTTTTCTTCTATCTCGATCAACCCCTCGTCTTTTACAGATTATCATTGATAAAGGTACTCTCCAGGATTTTTCTATGTTTTTCCCTACACTTGTACCTACTTCTGCATTTTAAAATTTTGTTGGGAACATCGAACTTAGTGTTGTTAGTTCCAAAAATCTTTGCTCCAACCTTTTGGTAATTCATAATTCTCTGATGTAAAGATGGACTTGGCGAATCTGTCTGCGTAGAGGTGTTGGCTTTAAGAGTAACAGGTAACAGTAACAGATCGGCTATGCCTTTCTAATGATTGAATTGGGTTTGTTGATTCGGGGTTTGGACATATGAACGAGATTCCCCCGTAGCCATTTCGCACACATCCTTGTTTTCCAAATGCTTCCTGCAGTTTGGAGTTGCAATGTCTTTTTCGCCGCAACGAAAGCAAAATAAAGAGCGGATGTCCTAGACTTTCTTTTGTATTTTTCTTAATCAAGTCGATCATTTTTAAATCATTCATCGGTTCGTTTAGCCTTGAATTCAAGGTTACCAATGCTGTATAATAATCATCGAATGATTCCTTATAAGCCTGACGTCTACCTAACATCTTTATAATGGTATCGTGATCATTCTCAGTTTTGCCAAATTCTTTCACTAAAGTGTACTTAAGCAACTGATAAGAAGCAGTGGGGGTCTTTTTGAGGAAAAACCAAAACCATGTTTCGGCCTTTCCCTTCAAAAGCACATGGAAATTCGCCAAAACATCATTCCATGAGCAATGCAATCTCTCTTTCAGGGTTTCCACCTTAAATAATAAATCATTAACGTTATCGCTACCATCAAATGATATCTGCCATTTATCGATTTTAACCATTTGGCTAGAAGTTGATGAATTGTGATTCGAGTGGATACTACAAGCAGGTGGGTTTTCAGGCTGTCGATTGTTACTAGACTGTGACGCATTCAAGAATTGAACCACTGAGTAGAAAAAGGTACACATTCCACAAATTGCTCAATTGGGTTTCAGAAATATTATTCCTATTAGCAGTAGGAAGCTGCTGTATATGAAATTGTCTGGATCTGGTACTGCTGAATGATCTAATGGGTTTATCGGGCGTTGTTTGTATTCGCGGTCTAGCCGCCAAAGGTGTATCTCTTTCTAAAGAATAGTTTAATTGAGATAAGGAACTAGATCTTTCAAATGTAGTGCTTTGAATAGGTCTTAAATTTTTCGATTTCCCACGGCTGGTTCTAAGAGATCTATCCATACTCTATATAACTGTCTTATAATGTCTAAATGTATTTTTTTTTAACGTCTATTAAATTTAAATTCTTTGATCTATCTCATAATATGTCTGGGGGCGGGTGTGAACTAGGCTGAATTCTATCCTTAAATTAGATTTATGTAAACGGACGGACTTATTAACGAAATGTTGATTGATTGCATAAATTATAGTATGAAGTGCAACATCGCATATACGAGTATATGAATGGACTAACTTCAATATTGTAGCGGCCAGATTTGGAAAAGATTTTCTTTTCGCCCTTAATTCTTCAAAGTTCAGCTGCGAAGTATATTTCTTCCTAACGCACGTTTCCAATCACTCAAACTCACCATTCCACGGTGACCGGAAAAAAATGTTCATTCTCTAATATGTTCCCCTTCTACCTTTACATAAGTTGGTCTATTTAGAAAATTGATCACACGATAATACCGCAGCTCGATTTACCATTGTTGAGTGTGTGCAATGGTTCGAACGGTGGGTGCCCAGTAGGAGGATCATGCGACAAGGCAAGGGACGGCTCTCGAACACTTCTGCTGTGCTCGCGCGAGAGATCCGCTAAGCGTTATATACCTGCCAGTAGCTGCGAAAAGGGCTTGACATGCGAAGGAGTCGAGAGTGCGGAACCGTTTGCGAATGGCAAAAGCTGTGGTGAAAGTGACACAGAGAGATCAGTCTTGAGTTTAGAATGACCGGCGTCGGATATACTCTCGGGATCTTTGCGCAACGAGTTTTTAGTTTTGTGTCTATAAAAAAAAAAAGGAACAGCAAAATTTAACGCGCTCAAATATCGTTAAACACGTGTAACAATCTCTAAACAAAAAAAAAACGCTGCAAAAACGTTTACTCGCACATCGCCAGTACGTAAATTAATCCGCCGCGCCGCGAGCCAGAGCAATTCCATCCGAACCTTCACCATTCGTTAAAATTGATAGTGTTCGGCCACTCCAGCTCTCCGCCAGCCAAAAATTGCCTCACCAACAATCCCGCTTTGCTCGTTCTCAACCTCCGCACCGATCCCGTCCAAAACTACCTGCCTGAAGAGTCACCTGCAATTCGAATTCGCAATAGCGAGAATCCGACCCGTCTGCCCTAAGTCCTAATCCTGACGCCTGACGGTAAAATTCGCCTCCAAACAATCCAGCGACCAAGAAATTCACCTGCCGAAACGCCACCCACACGGTAGACAACGGAATCCACCGAGCGACTTCGATAGGTTGCAGTTGTAGCAGTTTATGTGTTTGTTATCGTCCCCCCCCCCCCTCCTCTTCACCCGTTTGTGCTATTTTATCTGTTGATAGTGCATCCGATATTCTTACTGATACCTAATGAAAATGAATTAAAATATCTATATTGTTATAACTGTTTTGATAAAATTGCATCCAAATCCAATTTTTGAATTTGACTTGTTTGATACAAAAAAAAATACCTAATACATATATAATATACCTATTTTACCTAATAATAATAATAAAACAAAAAAAAAAAAAAAACAGGGAAACAGAACATATTTAGTATTGTGCTGTCTGTGCGTGAGAGGCATTTTCTTGCCCGTCCTTTTTTTTTCTCGTTCATCAAAAATTTTGCAGCATCAACTGGACTCCTCATCGACAGGCCTGGCGAACCGGATCCCAGGGTAAGTTTGTTCATACATATATTGAAATTAATTTTGTTTGATCGGTTCGGGTTTTCACACGTACAGCCATTTAAAAATAATTAAGATTTCGCGAAGTCTTATTTTGAGTTGCGTTGTAATTTAAAGTAGATACAGATAAATTGCCAGATTTCAAACGATTTGCTTTATCGTGAATAGTTTTTTTAGTTCTTAGGTTGTTTAATTAGATTAATACTTATTTACTTAAAGGTAAATTACATATATGTACCAAAAAAAAAAAAAATAGAAGAAGAAAAGTCGAAAATTATAATTACCTTACTTACTTACTTACTTACTTTGGATGTTAGTTTAAATTTACTTGTATTTCATGATTCATTTTCTACAAATAACACCTAAGTGTGTATTTTAAGGATGCAACAACTACAATTAATTAAGATCATGGAATAAAATCTGAATTATGATTGTTTAAATGGATAATTTTGTGTGTCTCATTTCGATGGAAACGCTGGAGGACTTGGAATAGCGGAAGCATAGGGCTACCGCTAGGGTACCAGATAGTAATTTTAGCGCTAGGAGGACGACCATCAGTTCCTCCCGAGGTATCGTTAGAAATCCCTTACCAATAGTCTTCTCTTGCCTGTTCTTTTTAGTTTCTTTACAGTTTCCTTTTTTCAGTCTTATAAATATCTACGCATGCAATTTTTTTTATGTAGTGGTGATTTCTTTGGGATCTCGGGTGCAAGAATCCACCCTCCGACGAGCTTCAGCTGTGACCAGCAAGGCATGCGCCCGCACCTGAGTTGCCAAATAACCCCGATTTCCGCTTCCTTCTCCCGTCCCTGAAACCTAGTCCTCATTTCCCACAATTTTATTCCGTCTCTTGCAGACAGTCATCTCTCTCCCATTCCTCCTCAACACCACCTCCACTATATAAATGGCGCCCAACGTGGGGCCCGCAAGTTTAGCGGGTCTAACCTATCATATTATATTTAATTAAAACGCAGTAAACAATAAATTTAACTTTTTTTTTGCTCAAAATATCATCATTGACATGTAGCCCGATAATCAAAGCGAACTCATTGGAAATGCGTTTTTTTTTAAACCAATCAACGCAATGGTTTAAAACGACCTGAGTGAATGTTTTGATCGTTCGGTGCACATTCCATCGTTATTCTCAATAGTTTTTATTTGCAGTAGTTGTCTTGGAAGTGCGTTGCAGTGAGGACTTCAGGCTTGTTGCAACGACCTCGATATCACAGCGCAAAGATTTAATACCAACACAATATTACACTTTTTTTATTTTCTCTAACTTTACCTCACATATGTCCATATTACCTCTAAGCCAATCCATCGAGATGAGACCACCATATGAAACAATTAGATATTTTAATTTGATTATATAAACTTACCTTTTTACCTTTAGTAATAACTACCTATATACCTAACCTATAACAACCAACCATTGCATTTTTTTTTTTGTCCATTAATATAATATATATGTACCAAACCAAACGCTCATGGCAGTTATGCACAGTCCAGAGCATTTAGCTCCACTCACTGAAGAGCAAATGGAAACTATTTGTTCCATATGCCAAGAAATATTTCGTCCTCAATCAGAAACTACGAAAACAGTATGTGGTCATATATTTCACCAAGCGTGTCTAAGAAACTGGCTCAAGGATTCAGAATCCTGCCCGATCTGCCGGCAAAATATACTAGATTTACAGGAGGACAACCTTGAACTCTTCTCTCGAACCAGTGAACGCAAGAAAGGTGCCGTCCCAAAAGGGCATCGCCCCAAAACACGATCAATTACCACCCAACAAAATGCTGTTGATTGGAGCTTCCGAGACTCTAGCATAATCGACAGTAGGGTATCATCCGGTAATAAAAGCCACTCAGTTCCCTCAGATGTTGTAATACCTGCTGTCCGCAATCCACTGCCACCTAGATCGCGTGCAAATTTGTCTGCCCAGCTAAAGAATGCTGCTGAATCCTCAGATGACAACGTTCGAAAAGTGGTGCGACAAGAAATGGAGGAAGATAGGCGTAGGAACATGGCAGAAATGAATCAAACCATCGAAGCTATGTTCCAAAGATTTTTTGGATTTCATTCCCAACCGGTCAATACCGCCCCTCCCAATACCCCTCTGACGGATAGAACGACCTGGACACAGGCTAACTTACCATCTGCACCCCCGGTTCCCCAAGCGAATCCGAGCAGGACCTTTAATGATTCGGCGTACCAACGTTTTTCTTTCAACCCTGACAAAATTGCTAGCATTATTTCGAACTGGAATGTTAGGTTTGATGGAACCAGTGATGGCATGAGGGTTGAAGAATTTATATATAGAATACAGGCTTTGACACAAAATACCTTAAATTGAGACTTTTCGTCTCTTTGTATGAATCTACACAATCTTTTTACAGGCAAGGCAAAGGATTGGTACTGGCGGTACCACCGACGAGAACAGTCCATTGAGTGGAACTCTCTTTGCGAAGCGTTACGTTTCCAGTACTCTGATCCGCGAACCGATTTCGATGTCATCGAAATGATCAGGAGCAGGAAACAGCGGGAAAAGGAGTCGTTTGACGATTATCTTGACGTGATCACTGCCCTAGCTGACAGGTTAGCCGAGCCCTTGTCCGATACACAGTCCCTTGAAATCATTATGCGTAATTTGAAACCCGATCTAAGACATGAGCTTCTTCACCTTAACATCTCTTCTATCTCCGAGTTGCGCCGAGCTTGCCATCGTCATGAGAATTTCGTACATGAGATGAATAGAGGGTCTTTCAATCGGAACACTCCTCAACGGAGATTCGTATCCGAAGTTGCATCAGCTCCTCCCTTAGACGAAGACATTTCAGCTATAAATATCACAAAGAAGATTCTTCTTTGCTGGAACTGTGAGGCAGTAGGACACTCATACATCGACTGCCTTGAACCAAAAAGGGTATTTTGCTATGGTTGTGGTACTCCAAATACGTACAAGCCACAATGCCCAAAGTGTTCCCCACCGGTAAACTGCAAAGTGGATGTGGCCACCAACACCCGGTCACATCCCAACCCCCGAAACTAAACTATTCTCAAGACAAGGAAGTGCAGACCGAAAACCAGCACGGTCCCCCACTTTATAATAATCAGCCCATAAGAAAACCTGCCAGTATCGACCCTTCGAAACCGTTTCACCGCCTGGCGAACCGGATCCCAGGGTAAGTTTGTTCATACATATATTGAAATTAATTTTGTTCGGGTTTTCACACGTACAGCCATTTAAAAATAATTAAGATTTCGCGAAGTCTTATTTTGAGTTGCGTTGTAATTTAAAGTAGATACAGATAAATTGCCAGATTTCAAACGATTTGCTTTATCGTGAATAGTTTTTTTAGTTCTTAGGTTGTTTAATTAGATTAATACTTATTTACTTAAAGGTGAATTACATATATGTACCAAAAAAAAAAAAAAAATAGAAGAAGAAAATTCGAAAATTATAATTACCTTACTTATATTACATATATACGCCAATGGATTTTGGATGTTAGTTTACTTGTATTTCATGATTCATTTTCTACAAATAACACCTAAGTGTGTATTTTAAGGATGCAACAACTACAATTAATTAAGATCATGGAATAAAATCTGAATTATGATTGTTTAAATGGATAATTTTGTGTGTCTCATTTCGATGGAAACGCTGGAGGACTTGGAATAGCGGAAGCATAGGGCTACCGCTAAGGTACCAGATAGTAATTTTAGCGGTTACTGGTACACGGTAGGGAGGGTATAGACGCGCTAGGAGGACGACCATCAGTTCCTCCCGAGGTATCGTTAGAAATCCCTTACCAATAGTCTTCTCTTGCCTGTTCTTTTTAGTTTCTTTACAGTTTCCTTTTTCCAGTCTTATAAATATCTACGCATGCAATTTTTTTTATGTAGTGGTGATTTCTTTGGGATCTCGGGTGCAAGAATCCACCCTCCGACGAGCTTCAGCTGTGACCAGCAAGGCATGCGCCCGCACCTGAGTTGCCAAATAACCCCGATTTCCGCTTCCTTCTCCCGTCCCTGAAACCTAGTCCTCATTTCCCACAATTTTATTCCGTCTCTTGCAGACAGTCATCTCTCTCCCATTCCTCCTCAACACCACCTCCACTATAATATATTGATCTTAAGTAGCAACTGCAAAATCGATCTGACAACGATCAAACTTGAGACTTACTATAGATTGAAATTTTTAAATAATTGAAATGTAAGATGTTATTTTGTAGCATGCAACATTAACTCGAATTTTAATCAGACCTAATGGACAAATGCTACTCTACTAAATGTTGATTTTGATAAGACAAAAAAACAAGCGCAACTCGGATTTCAACTTATATGCAAAAACCGGGACTATCATGCTTCCTTATCCTCTCAAAATCAAAGTAATATTTCGAGCTTATTGCTGAAGCAACGAGCTACACGCTGTTGGGCGCCATTTCTTCTTGTTGCGTATCTAGGGAATTGTAGTTTTAGATATTTGTAAATGATGTTAACATAGCATTCTACTTGGCATGCTTCCGGCAAGGCACGGACTAACTCGCCGGATGTGGGTGTGTTCCCGAATGTAGATAACATCAATCACAACTCCAAGAAAACTAATCATGCCAAGATTTTTCTTGAACTAGGAATTCCTAGCACACTCAAACCGGACGGACAATTATGCAATCGGACAACATCCTCGCCTTTGTGGTATGGCAGATGTTTTGGCCATACCGGGTACACTTTACCCTCCCTTATCACTGGAAGTGAGTCACCTTTGGCAACTAAAGTAACCTGAGTTTAAATAGCTGCCCCTTATTTAACTACCTAGGTTTGTCTAACGAAAGTTATAGGACATCAAATAGCTTCCAGCCCCCATGCAAATAAAATTAAACCTTCATTTTACTTATACGTACTAAACAGATTTATTAAACCAAAAATAGGAATTCATTAAAGGTAATGTAAAGATTTTTAGTTAAAATTCATATGGTAAGTATTATGATCATCATATGTGTGTTCTCTCTATTATAAAAAGTCTCTTGTAATCAACTCAATAAGCAAAGAAAACTAGTCAAAATAGGAAATTATTTATCAAAACAAAAACAAAATTATTAATTATTCGTATAGAGACTTCATGAAACAAAATATTAGCCAATTTTTAGGTAGGTATTCTTTCAAATTTAGTTTAAATATACCATAGATATAGCTATTCTATTATTATATTCAATTTACTTTCGTTGTTATGTTATGTTTCGTATCTTTTAATTCATGAACGTTTGCATCTTTGTATTCGTGCAGTCTTAGATTTAGGTAACAAAAAAAATGACTTACGTTTTAGGATCCGTTAATGGATATCAAAATTTGTGTATTAAGTGTATACGTGTAGCTGTGTGTGTTTGTTTGTATGTGTAGTGTGATATACTCCAATTTGCGACGAGTTAACTTAACGATGAAGCATTGTGCGCACAATCCTCCTTTGGTAGCTGGATGAATGTAAACGAAGAAATTTTAGTCGATATGTTGGTATAAGTATTTCTTTTTTTTTACCTATGACACGCAAAACCTTTTTTTTTTTGTTATCTTTTCAATTAAGTGGCTAATATTTCATTTAAAATTAAATTAATGAATGAATTTACTCAAAGAAATAATCAATTATCATACTTAAAACTACCTTAATCTATAATGATCAACATGCACATGCACATATGATACCTTCATTGGCATACAAATTGTGTATTCTTCTTTTTTTTTTTCTTACGAGAACATAATACTACCAGTCTAAGCTCTTCTCAGCAGATAAGTCTATCCTCGGCCAATATCAGCTAGCTTCTGTTGTATTTTGCTAAACTGCGACAGCCGATACCGCTGCCTGTACAAAGTCACAAAGTTGCTGGGGCTTAATCGGTTTCATGCAACATGTGCTGTCACTGGATTAATCGTTCAGCAGGCAGAGGCAGGTGGATTTACGGTACAAAATATGTTGCTGATGGACGTGGTATCGTTTAGGTGAGGGAGGCTTGGCGTGGAGACTTTTACGGTTGGCAAAATATGTGTGCTGATTAGGTGTTGATTGTGCGGCTGCTTTCGTGAGCGATGCTAAGAGCGACACTAGCAGGTATTGTGAATTAGCTGGTGCACGCTGATCACACTCTTCCTTAGCAATTAATGCTCTTGATGATGACGTAAGTTGCTTAATCAAATACACACCGTGACATTTGTGGAACAATTTTACTTTACGTTCGTGGACAGTGGGGAGTCCTCAGTTTTTTTACGGTCAGTTCCCAATGAATGATGTGGAGACTGATAAGTAGAATTAAAATAATCTACCGATCAAAACTCCACGCGATTAATTAGCAATGCCTAACTAAAGAGTCACAGTGTGAGGTTAAGCCAGAGAAAAAAATTTAGAGGGACTTACCAATATGATCTTAATGATCATACGTTGATTTTTGCTAAGCAGAATTAATATTTTAGTTTTTATTATTGATAAAATCAAGTCACTTTCTTTGTTTTATTTTATAAGTTAAGTTTTTGAAACTTTAAAAAAGATAATGTTGATATTTCACCTTCACCGGACTCTTGTGGAATTTATCGGAACTTGTCGATCTATCACCTTCGATTGTCATAAAATGAAAGAAAGTTAGCACAGGGAGATTTTAATTGGCAACCACGCTTTCTCTAACTCCTTTTTATTTCCTTTCTTGTTTTGACATTTCTTTTTCAAGCTAAATCGGTCGATTTATGTAGGCAAGGTAGATACCTACGTATTATTAGTTTTAGTACTTGGTAATATAGTGCGCTCAAAACATCGCAAATAACATTTGAATGCAATTATTAATTTCGTAACATTACCACTTTTGCTGATGACACAGCAATAATGACAGTTGGCAGGGCTGGGGCTTGGATCAGTTTATTACTATTGTAGTGGTACTATATTGTAGTAATAGTAATCATAATAACAAATTGTTTATTTAAGTAGCTTCTATTAAAGAAGTCCATCCGGACGCGACTTGATAAATTTATAGTCGCGAATGCTCCTTCGGAATTGACAAACTGAATGAGTATCAGAAGTCTAAAATGAGCCCCTCAGAAGGAGGACGTACGGCGGATAAATTCACTAGATTGAAGCATCGGTGTTGACAATAGTCGAGATGACAAGACAGATACCTTACTTGAACTACTCGTAACATAAGGCATTTGGAGCTAGGGTCAGTGTGGATTTTTCAGTACTAATCAGTGTGCTGAGTTGTGGCGAATAATTCCTAGATGTGCCAACTGCAGTTCTAACTCTAGCATGCCCTTAGTGGGTTAATGGCACTGGAATCTTCGAACTCTGAATAGGCCGCGAAAATGGTTTCTACGAGCTCCTTTCATCGACAAAGTATATATATGAGCAATAACCTAAGTACGTCGTTAAAATCGTACTCGGTGATTAAAATGACAGATTAGGCAAGCATCCCTCTTGTGCTTTTACCTACAAACGCAAAGCATAGCCTACATGACGCACATCTGAAACGGTATTTTCCGAACTATCATAAAGAAACAATGCTTTAGCCCAATCAAAAACAAAGTTGTCAGCCAAATTGATCATCTTGCGATCTACGTAACGCATTGCTTCAGTGTAGGATACAAAGCAACTCGCCTAGAATCCGACGCGACGGCCGGCATGCACTGCGAAGGACACATTTTCCACAACTTCCTGACATAATTTCCAAAATTTCTGACATATTTTCCAGCAAAAGAAGGTTTGACTGATAAATCGAACGTCAAAATTGCTTTCTATAAAATGAACTATCCTTATTTTTTAGTACCAGATATTTTGGGAGGGGTTTTAACGCCCTAAACGTCCACTTGCGTTCATCCCTGGCAAGATGGAAAAGAAGTATGTAATCCCAAACTTACGTGAAAAGAACATCCCAAAAAGAAAAAGAAGTGCTAGGCTTCTACTACCGGCGCGGCCGGTCCCCACAGTGCTTCTCCGAGGAGTAAGGTTTTATCCTTGGGCATACATTGGCTGACACCAATGGCATAACCAGAAGTGGACCCTAAAGTCCTGCTGCAGACCCTAAAGTGGATGAATATAAGGCAGAGGATTGTTACGGAGCCCGTGCTCAAAATTCGGCAGCTCCAAGGATTGTTCCATCATCACAGCTGTCAATAATCCGATGGTAAACCTTCGCGGTCGTGGCGATCAATCTGCCAATATACGAAGAAAAGAAATCTTCAGATATATAGGCCAATAGGTAGTTATGTCACAACTTACCTGGAAGCACACAAACTCGATCATTGATGGAGTCAATGACCCCATTATGTAACTTGTGGTACATAATTGTATACCTATAAGGAAAACAAAAAGGGCATAAAAAGAACAGCGATTGACATACACAATACACATACACACACACACGCACACACAAATCACACGCAAAAAGTAATTAATACATGTTTTCCCACCCCCTCTGAATCCCGCCACAGACAAATTACAGGGACAAATTATGTTTACCTGACCAAAAAGATTGATCCACAATTATCCAACAAAAAAAAAAAAAAAACGAAACTCAAATAAAATAGGAACTAACCGTGATCTGTGTTGTTTTGATTACACACAAAAAAATAATAGATATATGTAGGTAGGTACGCGAAGTACGCCGATCACGTTGTGTGTGATATGCTGATCAACCCCTATTTGTAGTCCCACGACGAATTCCTTTGACCAAAACAGCCACTTCAAACCAGAAAACAAAAATCTATAAATAGGTTAGGTAGGGTAGGAAATTATTATAAATATGAAATGGTAAACTTACCTGACGACCGATTAACCCGAGATGCAGAAATAAAACACACGAGACGAGAATAAAATGACAGCTGAGAGCATGAATGCATAAGCTAGAGGTTGCATAAAATGTATATACTTGCTTGCCTGTTTGCACATCGCGGATGAATCGGGTGAACGAAAGTGTTACCAAGTGTGGAGTTCAAGTGGGAAAATGTGCAATAATGGAGTTCAGGTGGGAAAAGTGCAATAATGTTGCAATGGTGATAATTAGGCAGTTAGGTTTAAATTAATTTTAGGGCTGTGATAGAATACTAAATCAAATCGATTAGGAAGTGCAATATAGGCTAAGTGTATGTATCTATGTATGTATATTTATGTATCTAGTAGAAACATGGTTAGGGGACGAAGTGGTCAACATGTTGCGAGAGAAAGGGAGGGAATGAAAGATGAAGTCTACATCAGGAACAGGTAGAGACGAATAGATAAATCTATACAAAACAAACACATATACAAGTGCAAGATCGATGGCCATGACCATAAAAGGTAATAATTAGGTCATTGTCGTTTTGTATAGAAAAAAACAAACACAGCTAGCCAAGTTAGCAAGTCAATGGTTGCCGAATCGTTGCGAATCAAAGCGGTTTTTTTGAAATTTAAATCCGCGACTAGGTACGCCAAGTACAACGAAATTTTTTTGAGTAATTTAAGGCTCAAGTGGAATAAAATAATATAAAAAGGTGAGGTGAAATCAACAAGAAAAATGTTTAAGAGGTGGAAAACAAAATGAATAATATTGGAAATTCAATAGATATCCATACAGTAGAACCGCAACGCAAAACAAAGGCAGTATTTGTGGGCTCTACAGGAGAAATCAAAGAAAGCAAAAAGAAAAAAAAAAGGAACAAAGGCAGAAGCAGAGGTAGGTAAATCATATAGATATGCAGGTGAATGTGATTTAATGAAATATGAATCCATAGGTATTGGGTTGGGGCAGTTTGTCAAGAAACGACCCTCACCTCTGCTTGGGGTTTTTTTTTGTGTCCAAGGCGATCTGCGAAGACGATACCAACGCTTGTACTTACTGAAGCACTCAACCGTAGGCTCAGCGGAAAAATCTCTTGCATACGGCTCAAGACCGGTGCAACGAGACAAAATCCAGCTACGTGTGCAATCTAATCAGTACCGTATCGGACTTCACAGCCATAAAATACCAGCCAAGGACAAAGAAGTCACAGCCGCTCGAAAGGTGAACTCTATCAACCGGGGCGCAGCAAACCAGGGTTCGAAACGTCGACGCTCTGAGGTGAGAGTATTCCCCAACGAAATCCTGCCTGTCATAGAAGATCAGTGGTACAAAACTCTGAAATACAAAGAACATTCAGTAATCTCAGAACAAGTGAAACAAAAAGTGATCGATCGAATACCGATTTACCTAGTTTTAGATTTTTTTTTTTGAATTTCCCAGTTTTTGAATTAAAGTAGATTAAGATTAGTGTAAGGATATAGTGTTTGTGGTGACAGTGGTGACGCGAAAAAAAAAAGGCTGAGTACGGCCAAATTTGTACCCTTTCACAGGAATCTTCGCTCCAAGTGCTGCCGGCAGGACGACGAGGGACGACATTTAATCGCCGTAAGTCTTGTTTTTTTATATTTCTACTTACCAGGGGCAGCAAATCTGCCCACAATATTAAAATAAAATAAGGTTAGGAATCGCACGTCACCTGAAGCACGGGTACCCAAATTTGTTTTGCTTTAGTAAAATTAACGTAGCTTAAGTTTAATGAATAATTATAGATTTAAAAAGTGAATTTAGCGTTTTTTTGTGATGGAGTAGATCGTCAGTGATGTGGTGTGTGGATATATGGGAAGGCCGTCCTTTCGCTAGTGCCATGGCGTAACACGTTACGTGGACATAGACGACCGACGAACGAGAGACAATGACGTGACGACGTACAAACTTTTCTCTACAAGAACGAACTGACGAGTGACTGGAACATGGCGTCAAGGGGCTGTCTCTCAAATTCCACGGCCAGAGAGATAGCCATGGATGTGTCCCTTGAGACATTGGGTGGGTAGGCCAAGCCAGTGCCGACTTCATCTGGCACGTCTCTGGAACGAGACGAACCTCACCATGGAGCGACCGTGGAAAGCAGTTGATGCAAAGAAGTAGAGTAGGTTAGATATAAGTTAGAATAGATATAGATCATAGGGTTTAGCTTACGGTTTAGGTTAGCGTAGATTTAGTTTAGGATAGTTAGTTTATGGTTGGATATGCATCTGACTTTCTGGCCTCTCTCCGTGGTGAGGCAAAGGTTATTGAGAATTTCTTCTTCCGCTTTCCTGTCGCCTTCTTCTTTCTCTTTCCTATAATTTTTTTTTGTCCGTCCGATGTCAGCTAAAGATAGTTCTCTGCCTGTCCTTCTACAGTTTTTTTTTGGCACGATTTTTTTGTTATTGAGCAAGTGGTTTAGTGTGAGTGGACAAGAACTACCCCGTCCGACGAGCGATAGCCGTGCAACCGCGAGCGTGCCACCGTCCTCCTCCGCTACTCCGCAGATGCCCCTGTGGCCATGCTTGACTCATAACAATGGCGCCCAACGTTATTTTTAGTATAGAAAGTCAAGTTGCTTTTCCAAGGGGACGATTTTTACTCACAAAGGTCGTCGCCTTGGACTTGCAACTGAATTTTTTTGATTTTTTTTGATTTTAGATTACTTTCTCTTTTAACTTTTGAAATTTTACTTTCCTGTCTCTCTCTCTCTTTCTCTCAATAACCGTGTAGGCTCTGAGTTCTATATATAGACGGAAGATGGCTGTCCAATTTTACTTTTGACACTCGTTTAGTTCCGAAGGCCCAGTCACGACTAGACTAGTAGGACTAACAGACTTAACAAAACAAACAGAAACGGTGACGACAAACTAAGCCAAAGCTTCAGCGGGAAGGTACAGGAAAACCAACCCAGAATCCACACACCTTCACGAATACCTTGCAAAACAAACAATAAAAACAGAAACACTAATAGATCATAATTTCGAAAACCTTTTCGAAACGTTAAAGTTTGAGACTCCAAAGTGTCACATTGAATTGAATAGCCACAATCATATTACAACCTTTTTTTTGAATTTTAACATTTTAGTATCTAAAACCTTTTTTTTTGCATTTTTACTTAAACTTTTTTTTGAATTTTAGCTTTAGTTTTATTATTATTTTTAAATTTGGTGGTTGGAGAATTCTTAGCAGTTTTTTTTGAATTTTGAATTATATCAAGGTAATTTTTGAAGTATACGGAGTTACAAGTCCAGCGATAAGATTATGGAGGGTAAGGGAGCAGTTGCTAAAGCAACATTTACTCAGCAAGAGGAGTCGTCGATAGGGCGAATAACAAGAAAGATGACGCAGGAGTTGGGGATTTCTCCAGGTCCTGGGCTGCCTTTGAACATGCCGCCCCCGGTAAGAACCCCTGCTACGACAACTGAGTCTGAAGCGGATGGTGCAGCCGATCTAAATCGCACTGCCCGCGAAATTGCAGAATGGGGTCGAGAGCTGCAACAAGATGAGCAGCAACTATTTACAGGAGCTCTAACCCAAGCAGAGAAGAGAGGTACAGGTTTGGGAGGTATTCAAGAGGGGTTAGGCAGAGGAAAAGGCCAGCAAGGCAATAAGGAAGGGGCAAGAAGTATGTCCCCTAGTGAGAAAAATGAAGAGCAAGAAGAAACGCTCGAGGAGAAGATCGCACTCCAGGTCCAAAGGGAGGTGTCCATAGCGATCAGGGAGAATAGGGTAGAGTTGCTAGCAATCTTTGCGGGAGGTCTAAGGGGGGTGCAAAATACGTTTCATGAAGACATGAAGGCTCTCCAGGACAGCATAGCTCAATTAGCAATAACACAAAAAGCAACGAACCCAAGACAAATTTCGCAGGCGAGTGGCAATGTTGAGCATAATCAACCGCTAGCCCAACAGCCTCAAGCGGTTGGCCCACCAGCAGCATTTAATCGAGAGGAGTTCTCTACTCGGGAACCCCCTAGACGACAAGTTCCCATACAGGAACCCCACCGACAGGAGTCTCAGCGAATTGATTTGGGTAGAAAAGTTGACGTCCACAAATGGGGGATCAAGTTCGATGGGACAACCAAGAGTATGTCGGTGGAGAGTTTCATCTTCAGGGTTGAGACCCTCCAACGCCAGAGTGGCCTGTCAAACGAGCAGGTCTTCGCTAATTTTCACCATTTGGTGACGGGGCCAGCTGAGTGCTGGTATTGGCAGTATATGGAAGAAAATGCAGGGGATAGCCTGCTCAACTACTTTGACCTCAAAACGGAACTGTTACAACAGTTCAAAAGCAATAAGGGGGATCACGAGATTTTGCGTCAAATCATGGATAGGAGACAGTTACCCCACGAAACATTTGACGAATTTTACAGTGACATACGGACTCTGACATTACAAATGAGACAAAGACCAAGCGATAAAGATTTATTGGCGATTCTACGCCAAAACTTGAAGGACAGAGTAGCTAATCTGGTATTTGGTTGTAGTATATCGACGATTAGAGAACTACGAGAAGAGTGTAGGAGGGCAGAAAGCCATATAGCGGCTAGGGATATACGAACCAGAAGAAATGTTAGTGAGGTTAAAGGCGCGGGGCTCGACGAGAGCAAAGAAGAGCTAGAAGTAGTAGGAGGAGACGAAGAGTTGGAGGTAGCCGCGCTCCAACACAGAAGGACAAACAGACCGACAAACTACACTACCATGGACAGAACGACTCAATCGACAAGAGACAACAGGCAAGATGGTAGAGCTAGGGATACGCCACAAACTCGAGCGACATGCGCATCAAACTTCCACACCCTGACGTGCTTCAGTTGTGGGCAAGGAAGCCTGGCCTTCAACTGCGCTAAGTGTCAGGAAAACTTGCTAGTCGGCGGTGCAACCGGGAACCAACCGCCGATGGGGAGCTCGATCCCGGCCACACGAACGGATTTGGACCAGTCCGAATTTTGAAAAGAGACCCGAGCTCGTTAGTCCCGAACCAGAAAAAGACAATTCCGGCCAAAAAGAGCCTGCATAGACGATTGATAGAATACGACGAAGCTAGAAAAAGAATATTTTGTGAAGAAATGACGCGACCTAAGAAGGATAGGAAGTTTAAGAAAATATTAAGGCTAAGAGAGAAATGTGCAATATTTAGACGACGAAAGAGTAGGATAGAATCGACGGTACTAAATACGACGGAAGATAATAGACCATATGCCAAAGTGATAATCGAGGGAGAAGAAATTTTAGGCCTGTTAGATAGCGGCGCCTCGATTAGCTGTTTAGGAAAAGATGCTCAAAGCTTTTTAAAAAGACATAACTTGACAATGACAAACATGGCCACAGACATCAAGACAGCAGACGGAAACAACCAACGCATACAGGGACGGTTTAAAACGCAAGTTTCGTGGGGGAACAAAACTCAGGAGATTGAACTCTATGTTGTACCAAATCTACAGCAACAACTGTACCTAGGTGTAGACTTCTGGAGTGCGTTTAGGGTCGCTCCAAATGTGATTAGTGAGATCGAGGCTCCATCACCGACAGTTGAAAGTCCTCCAGTCCAGGCACTCTCACCAACGCAAGCGCAACGACTCGAGAACGTCAAACAGCTCTTTCCATCTTTCGCGGTGCGAGGTTTGGGTAAAACGTCTCTTGAAGAACACGTGATAGAAGTGGAAGACGACAAAATGCCCATCAAACAGAGACATTACCCTATCTCGCCCGCGATACAGAAATTGCTGTTTGAGGAGCTTGATCGGATGCTTTCGCTAGGTGTGATCGAAGAAAGCAATAGTGCCTGGAGCTCGCCTGTTGTGTTGGTGAGGAAGCCAGGGAAAAACAGATTGTGCCTGGACTCGAGGAAGGTAAATGCAGTTACAAAGAAAGATGCATACCCGCTTCCCCACATCGAGGGTCTGCTTAGCCGACTCCAGGACACACGATTCATCTCAGGCATCGACCTGAAAGACGCATTCTGGCAGATTCCTCTGGAGAGGGAATCAAGAGAGAAGACGGCCTTCACAGTCCCTGGACGTCCGTTATACCAATTTACGGTGATGCCGTTTGGATTGTGCAACGCCGCTCAGAGAATGTGTAGGCTCATGGACAAAGTCATACCCTCCAAGTTGAAGGAATATGTCTTTGTCTACCTCGATGACCTCTTGGTTTGCTCCCCAGATTTCGAGGCACATGCCAGATTGCTAGAAGAGGTCGCAAAATGTTTACGGGAAGCGGGCCTCACCATCAATGTTGAAAAAAGTAAATTCTGCTACAAAGAAATTAGGTACCTAGGGTATATAGTCGGTGATGGATGCTTGCGAACCGATAAGGATAAGGTGTCGGCGGTCGAGAATTTCCCAGTACCGAAGACTCCCAAGCAACTCCGTCGGTTCCTAGGCATGACGGGATGGTATAGGCGGTTTATACCGAACTTTGCTACCCTATCAAGCCCTATGACTGACTGTTTAAAGAAAGGACAAAACTTTAACATGACAGACGAGGCGCTAAGAGCATTCAACCAGCTCAAAATGTCACTGGTTACTGCGCCAATACTTACGAACCCCGACTTCACAAAACACTTTTATATACAATGCGACGCTTCGACAACTGGTGTAGGAAGTGTTCTCTTCCAGAGAGACGCGGAGAATAACGAACGACCGATAGCATTCATGTCCCAGAAGCTTAATTCCGCACAGCGGAATTATAGCGTAACGGAACTTGAATGCTATGCGGCCGTTTTGTCCGTGAAGAAGTTCCGAGCCTACGTGGAGGGATTGCCTTTTACTATTATCACGGATCACGCGAGTCTCAAGTGGCTAATGACCCAGAAAGATTTGTCAGGCCGCTTGGCTAGATGGAGCCTCAAGCTCCAGGCGTTCGATTTCGTGATAGAACATAGGAAAGGCACCCAAAATGTAGTCCCGGACACTCTCTCGCGCGTCCACATGGAAGAGCTCAAGCCTGATACTGTCCTCTTGGAAGTCGATCTCAATTCGCCATACTTTTCCTCGGAGGAGTATGAAGAGTTGAGGAAGACAGTCGAGAAGAACAAAGACAGACTACCTGACCTGTGTATATCAGACGGCTACGTGTACAAACGGACAGACGTACGAACAGGAGACGAACTACAAGAAGATAGGGCCTGGAAGCTATGGGTGCCGAAGGAGTTGCGTGGGAGCCTTCTAGTTGCAATCCACGACTCACCGTCATCAGGGCATGGAGGGGTAAACAAATCGCTGGCTAAGCTTAAGCAAAAATATTTCTGGCCAGGTATGGCCGCCGACGTACAAGCACATGTGAAGTCATGTGAAACATGCAAATGCAACAAGCCACTAAACGTGATTTCTCGGCCGCCGATGGGGCAGCAAACAATCACTGAGCGACCCTTTCAGCGCCTCTATATAGATTTTTTAGGACCCTACCCGCGAACTAGAACAGGGCACACTCACATATTCATCGTGTTGGACCACTTCAGCAAGTACGTATTGTTGCGGCCTATCCGCAAGGCAACGGCAGCTGAGGTAGTGAAATATTTAGAAGATAGTGTATTTCATGTGTTCGGTGTACCTGAGTTCGTCCATTCTGACAATGGAAAACAATTCGTTTCAGAATTGTTCTCCAGCTTCCTAAAAAAGTATGGAGTTAAACACGTCAGGACCGCGTTCTATTCCCCCCAAGCGAATGCCTCCGAGAGGGTGAACCGGTCTCTGCTGACTAAAATTCGGTCATACATAGACACCGACCAAAGCAATTGGGATATGCATGTGAGCAATGCAGCATTTGCGTTGAGGAGCGTAGTGCACGACGCCACGGGTTTAGAACCATATTATGCTGTATTCGGCGTCCCTATGGTGCAACATGCAAGCGCGTACGAAATCCTACGTAAATTGGACATGCTAAAGGACACTGGAATACGTATCACAAATAAGACTGATAGGTTAGATTTGATTAGGAATAAGATTTTTGACAACTTGAGGTTAGCACACAACAAGGCTACGAAAATATACAACACGCGAAGTAGAGACGTAAAATACACGGTAGGACAAGTCGTCTACAGACGCAACTTCAAACAAAGTAGCCAACCCGACGGCTACAATGCAAAATTAGGACCTAAATTCCTAAAAGCGATCGTCCTAAAAGCAATAGGTAACTCTCTCTATGAAATAGGTAACCAAAGAGGCGAAAAAGTAGGAGTCTTCCATGCAAAAGACCTACACACTTAAGAATACCAAAGATAAATGACGCACTCAAGCTGCCGTTGTATATATGTGAAGTAAAAGTATATTATGTTGGTTAGCTGTCGTGTTATTTATTAATTTATATGTAGTACGGTCCAGAGAAATTTATTTATTTATAGAGTTATAGTTTATTTAATTAGTTAGTAGGTATAGAGACAGAGTTTTATTTATCTAGGTTAAGTATATTTATTTATTTATTTATATCTATGTTGTGAGATTCCAACTTTATTAGAATAGATTAGCAATATTAGTTTTATATAGGAAAAAATCGAACGTACATAGCTACATCCAAACCATCTCGTCGTATACTGCTCACTGTGATAACACCAGTTGAACAGACAACGATCCAAATCCAACTACACATACACCAGGCATAACTATAATTAGGATCATGATCATGAGCCAGACCACACTTCGGTCGGGCGATCCTCGTAACGTACTGACGGGTGTATGGGTAGCAATCAGGCAAAATGGGACTCACCAGATGCATAACCCGGCTAAGAGACATCTCAAGTCGTGGGCCCTTGCCACACGTTCGGCTACACAACCAATAGCAAAGTACACGCTCGCGAATCAATAAGATACACCGAAGTCGCACGTTACTCCTTTTTTTACGAGGTCGGTGGGCTCGCGACCACTCACCAACCGGCGTCGATCCTGTTACGGAGCCCGTGCTCAAAATTCGGCAGCTCCAAGGATTGTTCCATCATCACAGCTGTCAATAATCCGATGGTAAACCTTCGCGGTCGTGGCGATCAATCTGCCAATATACGAAGAAAAGAAATCTTCAGATATATAGGCCAATAGGTAGTTATGTCACAACTTACCTGGAAGCACACAAACTCGATCATTGATGGAGTCAATGACCCCATTATGTAACTTGTGGTACATAATTGTATACCTATAAGGAAAACAAAAAGGGCATAAAAAGAACAGCGATTGACATACACAATACACATACACACACACACGCACACACAAATCACACGCAAAAAGTAATTAATACATGTTTTCCCACCCCCTCTGAATCCCGCCACAGACAAATTACAGGGACAAATTATGTTTACCTGACCAAAAAGATTGATCCACAATTATCCAACAAAAAAAAAAAAAAAACGAAACTCAAATAAAATAGGAACTAACCGTGATCTGTGTTGTTTTGATTACACACAAAAAAATAATAGATATATGTAGGTAGGTACGCGAAGTACGCCGATCACGTTGTGTGTGATATGCTGATCAACCCCTATTTGTAGTCCCACGACGAATTCCTTTGACCAAAACAGCCACTTCAAACCAGAAAACAAAAATCTATAAATAGGTTAGGTAGGGTAGGAAATTATTATAAATATGAAATGGTAAACTTACCTGACGACCGATTAACCCGAGATGCAGAAATAAAACACACGAGACGAGAATAAAATGACAGCTGAGAGCATGAATGCATAAGCTAGAGGTTGCATAAAATGTATATACTTGCTTGCCTGTTTGCACATCGCGGATGAATCGGGTGAACGAAAGTGTTACCAAGTGTGGAGTTCAAGTGGGAAAATGTGCAATAATGGAGTTCAGGTGGGAAAAGTGCAATAATGTTGCAATGGTGATAATTAGGCAGTTAGGTTTAAATTAATTTTAGGGCTGTGATAGAATACTAAATCAAATCGATTAGGAAGTGCAATATAGGCTAAGTGTATGTATCTATGTATGTATATTTATGTATCTAGTAGAAACATGGTTAGGGGACGAAGTGGTCAACATGTTGCGAGAGAAAGGGAGGGAATGAAAGATGAAGTCTACATCAGGAACAGGTAGAGACGAATAGATAAATCTATACAAAACAAACACATATACAAGTGCAAGATCGATGGCCATGACCATAAAAGGTAATAATTAGGTCATTGTCGTTTTGTATAGAAAAAAACAAACACAGCTAGCCAAGTTAGCAAGTCAATGGTTGCCGAATCGTTGCGAATCAAAGCGGTTTTTTTGAAATTTAAATCCGCGACTAGGTACGCCAAGTACAACGAAATTTTTTTGAGTAATTTAAGGCTCAAGTGGAATAAAATAATATAAAAAGGTGAGGTGAAATCAACAAGAAAAATGTTTAAGAGGTGGAAAACAAAATGAATAATATTGGAAATTCAATAGATATCCATACAGTAGAACCGCAACGCAAAACAAAGGCAGTATTTGTGGGCTCTACAGGAGAAATCAAAGAAAGCAAAAAGAAAAAAAAAAGGAACAAAGGCAGAAGCAGAGGTAGGTAAATCATATAGATATGCAGGTGAATGTGATTTAATGAAATATGAATCCATAGGTATTGGGTTGGGGCAGTTTGTCAAGAAACGACCCTCACCTCTGCTTGGGGTTTTTTTTTGTGTCCAAGGCGATCTGCGAAGACGATACCAACGCTTGTACTTACTGAAGCACTCAACCGTAGGCTCAGCGGAAAAATCTCTTGCATACGGCTCAAGACCGGTGCAACGAGACAAAATCCAGCTACGTGTGCAATCTAATCAGTACCGTATCGGACTTCACAGCCATAAAATACCAGCCAAGGACAAAGAAGTCACAGCCGCTCGAAAGGTGAACTCTATCAACCGGGGCGCAGCAAACCAGGGTTCGAAACGTCGACGCTCTGAGGTGAGAGTATTCCCCAACGAAATCCTGCCTGTCATAGAAGATCAGTGGTACAAAACTCTGAAATACAAAGAACATTCAGTAATCTCAGAACAAGTGAAACAAAAAGTGATCGATCGAATACCGATTTACCTAGTTTTAGATTTTTTTTTTTGAATTTCCCAGTTTTTGAATTAAAGTAGATTAAGATTAGTGTAAGGATATAGTGTTTGTGGTGACAGTGGTGACGCGAAAAAAAAAAGGCTGAGTACGGCCAAATTTGTACCCTTTCACAGGAATCTTCGCTCCAAGTGCTGCCGGCAGGACGACGAGGGACGACATTTAATCGCCGTAAGTCTTGTTTTTTTATATTTCTACTTACCAGGGGCAGCAAATCTGCCCACAATATTAAAATAAAATAAGGTTAGGAATCGCACGTCACCTGAAGCACGGGTACCCAAATTTGTTTTGCTTTAGTAAAATTAACGTAGCTTAAGTTTAATGAATAATTATAGATTTAAAAAGTGAATTTAGCGTTTTTTTGTGATGGAGTAGATCGTCAGTGATGTGGTGTGTGGATATATGGGAAGGCCGTCCTTTCGCTAGTGCCATGGCGTAACACGTTACGTGGACATAGACGACCGACGAACGAGAGACAATGACGTGACGACGTACAAACTTTTCTCTACAAGAACGAACTGACGAGTGACTGGAACATGGCGTCAAGGGGCTGTCTCTCAAATTCCACGGCCAGAGAGATAGCCATGGATGTGTCCCTTGAGACATTGGGTGGGTAGGCCAAGCCAGTGCCGACTTCATCTGGCACGTCTCTGGAACGAGACGAACCTCACCATGGAGCGACCGTGGAAAGCAGTTGATGCAAAGAAGTAGAGTAGGTTAGATATAAGTTAGAATAGATATAGATCATAGGGTTTAGCTTACGGTTTAGGTTAGCGTAGATTTAGTTTAGGATAGTTAGTTTATGGTTGGATATGCATCTGACTTTCTGGCCTCTCTCCGTGGTGAGGCAAAGGTTATTGAGAATTTCTTCTTCCGCTTTCCTGTCGCCTTCTTCTTTCTCTTTCCTATAATTTTTTTTTGTCCGTCCGATGTCAGCTAAAGATAGTTCTCTGCCTGTCCTTCTACAGTTTTTTTTTGGCACGATTTTTTTGTTATTGAGCAAGTGGTTTAGTGTGAGTGGACAAGAACTACCCCGTCCGACGAGCGATAGCCGTGCAACCGCGAGCGTGCCACCGTCCTCCTCCGCTACTCCGCAGATGCCCCTGTGGCCATGCTTGACTCATAACAGGATGGACCTAAATTTATTAGTTTTTGTCTTCAAATTGAAAAACCGGATCACTCCCCAATACTTGTCAGGATCGGTAGCATTGGTTTCGGGGAATCAGCATTATTACCTGTGAAATGCGAATTTACGGATCGGTTTTGCGACCAGGGCAGCGACGCAAAATAGTATGGAATAGTACAGTGTTCAAAGGATTTCAAAAATTCAACCAACTTCCGCGCGAAATAAAAGCCGAAACGTCTTTAAACCGATTTAGAACCAGTTGCATGCAGCCGATATATACTGAGTTCATCTTAACATTTTAAAATGTGGTTTTCCTGTTTTGTTACAGGACAAGGAAACTTTGGAACTCGCTTCCTGTAGATATAATTTCCAGAAGACTACAATTTGCAGCAATTTAAGTGCAGAACAAACACACATCTGCGAGCGTTTCGGGCCGCAAATGATAGTTATAGTTATTCTCTCCTTTCCCGTGAGAAGTATTTAAAAAAAAAATAAATAAAAAATAAAAGTATCTATAATAATTACTTACTTTTGTGAATTATTTTTTTTTGCTGGTATCTTTTTATAGTCTAGAATTTGTTAATATTATATCTCGTTTGGATTTTATTATTTTTGCCCAAATTTAAATTTAATTGAAGATATAATCACTGTGAATTTTCTTTTGTAAGCAAAAAGTAATCATTTTTACTAATAAAGAATCAATCGATCTCGTAATATCCCGCGTGTGATGTTTTACTCAAACATTTTCTTCCTCAACCCCAAAAAAAAAAAAAAAACAATTCTACCGAAGACATTTCGTTTTGAAAGTGGGTTTTTAAAAAAAACCAAGAAATTATTTGTATTTTGTACCACTCAGATAGATTAGATAGATTTGTCGATGAAGAATATTTATAACTAAAAGGAAATTTGATAGATATTCACATTTTGAAAACCCAGAAAAACTATTCACAATGGAAATTAAATATGCATTTAATTCACGTTTTATCAAACCTTTTTTGTAATTGATAATAATAATACCGATTCAATAATTTTGTTGATATTTGTCAACTATCGTATTGATATTACATATTTGACAATCGTAATAGGGGACTACACTGTTTATTTTTTTCTGCTACTACTTCACTTTAAAAAGAAAAAAAAAATCGAAAAGTGTATCTACAGGTCTTTGTTCGGAAGTTGTTCCCGTGGCACGTTTTTTTTAACTTTTGGTAAAACTTCCAAACATTGTTCCTGGAGTAACACCTCTCTATTTCCTCGAGAGCACGCTTCTCATACTCTTTCTTTTTCCTCCGGAGAAGCCGGTGTTCTTCCCTCCTTTTTTGCTCGTAGAGCTCACGAGCTGCTCTCGTCCTTCTCTGCAGCGCCGCTTTGTAGGCCAGTTGCTTTGCTGCATGTGCTTCCCGGCACTCTTCATCAAACCAATGGTTTCGTGGTGGTGGTCGGGTGAAACCTAGAACATCAGTAGCGGCTTTTCTGATGGCTTCTTCGCATCGATGCCACTGGTCTTCAGCACGTGAGGACTTCTCGAGAGGTTGAGACGCGATCGGCAAAAGTTCTGGCGGTTTGTTGCGTTTGTAGCCGTTCAACGTTGAATCTTTTCACAGTATTTCCTCGTTGTTGTGGTGTCTGGGATATCCGCATACGTACCTTGGCTACAACAAGGTAGTGATCCGAATCTATCTTGGCCGCTCGGAAAGTTCGGACATCTAGAATACTGGAGGAGAGCTTTGCGTCGATCGCAACATGGTTAATTTGATTGACCGTTTGATGGTCAGGTGACCGCCATGTTCCTTTGTGAATGTTGAGGTGTGGAAACCGTGAGCTTGCTATAGTAGCATTACGTCCCGCAGCAAAGTCAATATCCTAAAGTCCGTTTCCAGACGTGGTGTCATGTAGGCTGTGCTTTGCGATAGTGCTACCAAAGATGTCCTCTTTTCCTATTTTGGCGTTAAAATCACCAAGACGATTTTAACGTCGTACTTAGGACATTGCTCATGTGTTTTGTAGAGGAGCTTATAGAAACATTGTTTGGTAGCATCGTCCTTATCTTCTGTGGGGGCGTGAGCGCATATCACGCTGATGGTGGCGAATTTAGCCTTGATGCGGATAGTTGTAAAGCGCTCACTAACGTTTCGAAAGCTCAAGACTTCTTGCCTAAGTCTGCCGCTTACAACGAATCCGCATCCGAATAGACGCTGCTTCTGTTCTCTGTAGCAATCACCGTAGTAGATGTCACAATTTTTCATCCTTCTTTTCCCAGGCCCATCCCACCGCACTTCCTGGATGGCGTGATATCTGCCTTGTAGCAGTCTAGGGCCTCCGCTAATTGTTCGGCTGCACGCGGTCTGTTCAGGGTTCGAATATTCCACGTGCAGATCCGAAAGTCGTTGTTCTTTTTAACTTTATCGTATACGTAGTAAGAGAAAGATATTGTTTTCGTACAAAATTTCGAACTCGAGATTTTGATCAATTCTGATATTACGATGATAGGGGAACTCAAAAAAGTGGGTCTCGCAATTCTGTCCGTCCGTATGTCTGTCTGTCCCACCCCTGGGGAATCTAAACGCTTGGCGGATTTGCTTCAAACTTCGTATTTAGAGTTTGTAGGCTTCCCGCTCGGGATGTTTTTTTTTGTTTTATGGTATCCCTAATATTAACGGTACCTCCCATATAAACATTTTACGAAAAATGGCGAAATATGCCTAAATTTAGATTTTTTTGAAAACGGCTCTAACGATTTGACCCAAAATTGATCGTTGAGTTAACATAGGCATGCTTAACATGACTGCATACCCAGTTTTTCGCTAAAAAGTCCAGCAACGACAGTTTTCAAAATTGGCTTTTTTTCGAAAACGGTAAAAACGATTTTTAAAAAAAATTACTGCATACCCAGTTTTTCGCTAAAAAGTCTAGCAACAGCAGTTTTGAAAATTGGCTTTTTGTAGAAAACGGTAAAAAATTAAAAAAAAAATATTTTTAAGGTACTATTGTCAGTCTTAACTTGATAGTGAACTCAGTTCTTGTCTAAAAATACTGCGTCCTTTAATATTCACCCAAATCCATAATAATAGTACTTTAAAAAACTGCTCATATCTCAAAAACGCCATCTTCGATTATGATAAAAATGTTACTGTTAGGTAATGCTTAAATCCATTGTAATACCATTTGCTCAGTTTTAAGCTAAACAGTTAAAAAACAGTGTTTTTTGAATTATGAATGCGTCCTTCAATTTCCACCACAATCGCTAAAAGCGGTTTTTCGATTTGGTTAAAAATGTAATATTTATATCCTGAAGAATACGTCGTACTCAGTTTTCAGCTAAACAGTTTAATAACAGTGCTTTTCGAAATCAAACTGTAACATTTGTTAGCATAATTTTACAAAAAACCGCTCTAACGATTTTGATCAAAATACATATTTAAGACAACATAAGCATTCTAAACATGATCACGTACTTAGTTTTTCTCAGAAAACTCAAATATTGCCGTTTTATGATTATTTCTAAAAAATTACTACCCAAATGCCGACCATTGAGACCACTTTTTTTTAATAATAATCAAAAATTAGAATTCGAAATTTATCGCCTTCTTGCTCTCTTCAAATGTCAGTTGGGATTTGAAAGTAATTAATAAAGTGTTGTATTTAATACGTACATAATGTCTATGTAGTATGTATTACCAGCCGTATTAATAATAGCTGCAGAACTTGGTGTTATCCCTAACTAATGACCAACCCATTGGTTAAACCAAAATTCCTATTTATAAACATTTTTAGAAGATAACTAAGCTTTAGTAACTTTTACATAACTAACTCACGGTTCAAGGTGTGTTAGCGATTTGTTAGCTTTGCAAAACAGGTTTCCCGCGCAAAATGACATAAATGGTGTTTCGCGTTTAATTTCGTTGGATTTATATTGATATTGAATAAATTTTCAAAAATTGTGGAGCAAAATGGCTCACCCTTTTTGAATAATTTGAATATGCTAGACAAAAAAAAAACCAAAAAATCCTATGGGAGTATAATACATAAAACATTCATTGCATTAGAAGAAAAAGATGGCAGCAAAAAAGAAGGACGCATTCCTGTCAGTTTTCAATACAATTTGGAGAAGCGTTGCCATCACAAACCTACGATAATAGGAAACACGTCAATTAGTTAATGCATGGGTTATATTTCTTTATAAATAAGAAAATTTAGTCAGTGAGTTAAATTTATAACTACCACTTACGAACGAATGGTTTGAGATCTATTATTAATGCGGCTGTTGTTTAGTTAACAAGGGTTCAGTTACTAAACCTACGTAAGATGTACGAGTGGAAATAGATTTAAACATAAAATTTGTTGAAATTATTCTGAGATTCGCAATAAACGAGAAAGTTTCGTGCGACCCAGTCGTGCACATTTTTTCGTTTTGCAAGGTCGTCAACAGTAAATCCATCCATATCCGAGGCTTTTTGTTTCTTCGTAACTGGCGGTGTTTTCCGTGGTTGGGTAGTTAACCCCACGCACAACCCCCAACCTGGAGGGCCAGGCCCTTTCTGTGACCCCTTGGACGAAAGGGGCCGGATATTCCGGAGTCAGTAACCCGCTTCGGGGATTTGAGTTATGGCTTCTTAAACTCAAAATTTTGAAAATTTGTTGTTTAATTTATTTATTTAAATGTTTTTTCTTAAAATGTTTACTTAATAAATTTTTATTTCTTTTTATGAAATTTGTATCCTTGAGAAATTTCCTAAAAATTATGTTAAGCAAACTTTTTTACGATCAACAGAAGTTGTAGTAAAAGCCATTTTCTCTGAAGAGTTCTGTGAATCCTGCTTCTGGGAAGTTTCAAATGCATAGCTAGTCTGCGGACCTGACTAAAAGCTTAACTTCCACAGCACGCAAAATCCCACCCTCAATTTCTGCCACCGCTGCGTCTGAACGTCTTGGCGGAACTGTCCCAGTATCAAGTAGGCGCTAATACGCATCAGCTGCTGATGTTTTAGGTACTCATCATCATCGCAATAGCGTCGAAAAATTAGTCGAAGATAATTACATATTTCAGCCACACTTTTAGAACCAACAATTTGGTGGATGTGATAAAAAGTAATTTTCTGGTCGATGGAATATAAAATGGATATTCAATTCCAGCATTCACCTCTGCACGCTTCAGTCTAATCAATCCGTTCCGTTTAAAAATATCTACTGTTTCGTAGAATTTCATCTTTATCATATCTACAGACCTCCGTAAAGGTGCCATAAAATTGTAAATTCCATGGATCGATGATATTTAGCTCCCAGAATCTCATTCCCATAGTAACTAACGCATTCCACAATTGGGTCTGCTAATTTTTTTTAAGAAACGTAAAATAAAACCCAACCCACAGTACTTTTATGACAGTCTATGTGGGGCTTGTTGTCACTAGTTTTATATTAAATTGTTAGGGGTTTGAACTTTGAAATGCTACAAAAGTATGCAGGGGTTCCCTAACTGTGCGTCGCGACGCCCTGGGGCATCATGGCAATATCAGAAGGGCGTCGCAAGACGGTACGCACAGGTCACAGCCGGACTTGGGCCTATACCCGTTCAAGATCCAAATGACCCAGGAATTCAACGCTAATGATAATGGGCCTCCGCACACGAGATTAATTCTGCCGGCAGAAAACTGTTTTTATACCATACTTCGAGCGCACACGGGATGATTTCTGCCGGCAGAAAAGTTATATATATGAACCCCTTTTCATTGTGTAGTATTATTTTCACAATTGAAATATTTTTAAAGTTTTGTAGGTATGTATTAGTTTTATGCCTTGTTCAACCACTCAAACTCGGTAGAAAATTTTATTCCGTTCTTTCCCCTCACTTCAGTCCCCTCGCCTACTAAATCGGTTCTATGCCGGCAGAATTAGTCTCGTGTGCGGAGGCCCAATGACCATATAAAATCAACTTTAGCGACGAGACACATTTCTGGATGAATGGCTTTGCTAACAAGCCAAATTGCCGTATATGGGATTACGCCAACCCACACGAAGTGGCAATGCGTCCATAAAAAGCTCTTTGGTGCGGATTTTAGACCGGCGCGCGGCGGAGTCATTACTCTGTATTTTTTCGTGAATATTATTTTCGTAACATCAACGGCGAGCGCTACAGAACGATGCTAACCGATAAATTTTTGCCAAATTGACAACGTGTGATTCCAGCAAAACGTGGCTACGTGTCTCACATCAGATCATGGTCATTCTTCATAAACGAGAGTATGGTTATCTTTAGCAGAGGTGACGTGAATTGGCCACTAAGATCGTGCGATTCAACTTCGCTAGACTTTTTCTTGTGGTGGTCTAGTTCGACCGATGTGCTTAAACCCAACATAACCAATGGCATCGCTTAAATTCAGCCGGATCTATGCGGCAGATTGGACCACTCGAATCTGTGACAACGTGAGGAACTGCGGCGGACATTTGGACATGGTATTATAGTACGTACAATAATGGCACACATGGGCATTTCTGTTACAAGTTTAACCAAATTATTATGTATTGTTAACTATATTATTTGTAACTGTTATACATTACCTATGTAACTTGCCCATTGTACGTATACCTTATGCCAATTATTGTTAATGTCATTCAGTCTATTGTCAAATTGTAATTGTCAATGATCAACAGAGAATACAAATGGCGTATTTTTTGGGGAAGTGAGTACGACAAAACCAAAAGTGGTTATAACAATCTTGCATGTAAAACCAAAAGTGAGTATAACAAAACCAAACGTGAGTATACACGTTTTGCATGTAAAAGTAAAAGTGAGCTAGCTATAGATTCTCAAAAAAATACGCCTAAATTTGAAATTTTAGTCATTAATCATCCAACCCTCGAAAAAAGTGCACATTTAAAACTTTTAAAGAAACTGCGTTTTATTACAAACTACACTCTCAAATAAAAAAGGATTTCGTTAATACCTCGCACACAGCTTATTTTATTCCATTTCAACCTCGACCCATCCTTATTGAAAACCCATTCTTTGGGAAGCGCAGCTTCTATTCACATGTCTGTGCTTTGTTCCGTTGTGTTTCGAAGGGCGTCGCAAACATATTTTAACATGTATTGTTATATTATATTATTATATTGTTATATCTATACATGTTAAAATGTGTTTGCGACGCAGTATGGAAAAGATTGGGAACCCCTGGACTAACAGATGAGGTCATCAAAGACTTGTTCCAAAAAATATTCCCACAGAATATAAGTTCGACGCCGACGGTTAAAAAAAGTTGAGCATGAATTAGAATACAGAGACCGGAAACCGGATTTGCTATATAATTGTATTATTATGTACCTATTCTTATATGGTGACCCATAACAGCGGTTATCGCAAATAGTGACACAAAATATCGCCCCAAACGAAACTGCGCATTTAAAACAAACTCGCATCCGGCTGATCGGTCCAAAAGTACCCAATTCCATAACGAATGTCTGGTTCTATCGTAAACATTCGTCCGGTTGAGGTGCTGAACAATAATTTTACGATCGAAAATAAATGAAATGCGTCTGTCGAAACTCTGCATCTGGATGCGTTTACGATCAAATGTGGCCCCAAAGTCGCTTGAACATAACAAGTAGACGATTATTGTCGAGACGAGACATGCGACGTTACTGTTACTGTATGCCATTGTTGCGCAGAACTAAATACGTATATACAAAGAAGGACATTAGACTGAGTTGATTTACGATTTAAGAAGTGTTGTTAAACCTTTAAGTTGACGCTTCACTGATTTCGACTTCCAGTGAGATCATCTACAGCTCGGTTAAAATATAAAAAAAAATTAAACCGTATCCAAAATGCTAAAGGCACTAATACCGAGGGTAACTTTTACGACCGTCTGGGCGGCTGAGCTTGTCATGATTTTAATGTATATTTTGTACTCGGTGACTATAAGAGACAAAGATTGCTGGCTAGTCGAGTCGAGGGTATTTTAAAGCATTTTCAAAAACGTTTATGACATCATGCTCGTTTACTGCACGGAAAACGAGCATGGCTAATGAACGAAATATACTCTAATGTGGTACCACAACACTCATATGTATTCACGCCAGGATCGAGACTGGAGATGGAGACTATATGCGATGATTCTAAAAATAAGTGCCGGCTAACCGATGAGATCATAAAGTAAGCTGGCAAAAATATTTTGCACCCTCGGTGTTGGTTCACAACAATAAAATATATGTATTTTTTAATGTCACTAGCACTAAACTAAGTCTAGAAATAGGGAAAACAATCGGCACGGCATATTCGACACAAAACATTTAGGTTATGTTGAAAAAGTTAATGTGCGTTGTACCAATTGCATAAGTATGAGGTACTTGGGTTCAAAATCAAGCCTAAACAATATTCATAGCAAATGGCTGCAAAGCACATTAGCAATAAACACTGAATTAAATAATATTGTAAACGAAATTTCGACATTTTAAAACGCGGCACGAATAACGAGGCAAACAACACGAAGGCACAGAACTAAATGTCAAATATGCCGAGCTGCTGATCTCAAGACAAAGAGCTGTCTCTGTCTAGCAACATGTAGTGCCTTAAGCAAATCGAGTGGTACGCTCAAACTAATTTGTAAATCGTTGTAATGCAACAAGTAAAACCTTATGTATTGTGTACTAAAAAATAGTTATGTTGCACTCTCACTATTGACCCTTAATATGTGGCATTAATAAGAAAAATTGTGCAAATGTATTAATTGTAGGGGAATGAAGCGAATGTATTTTATATACATCATATTGCAACTAATTGTTAGGGTCATTGACCGAAAGTAAACAACAGCTGTTTTTTTAATACATACATAAAGTACCGAGATTACGTCAAATGTTCATAGAGAAAATTTATTTAAATCACTCGCCATTAGATCGTCAATGTACACGGAAATAAACTATAATTTATAACATTCGCCTAACGAGTTTTTTCTGTCCCGTAAATTGCCAAGAAGTTCTTGAGCAATCATTCATTTGCCCAATTGCAACATCCTTGCAATTAAACCAACTTATTTTCCTACTCGCCCAGTTCGGAACATGGTCCTTCGAGTTTTTTTTTTAAATTAAATTAAAGACCAGTAGTGTGTTTTTTTTTTTGTTTTAAACAAATAATTTTAAAAAAGTGTACTGTGGAGTGAGTGTAAAAAATACATATCCGATCATCGACGGACAGTCAATCGGCCACAGTACCCAACGACCAAGGCAAATCCGGAACTCCAGTGATAACACAGTAACGCAACTGGACACAAGCGTCATAACGGCCGGCGTGGGAAGTGATGCAACGGTCAAACACAACGGTCACATCACCAGCAATCACAGCAAGGAACACAGCAAGGAACGCAAAGCCTTCTGCAATTGTAACTGAGAGTTAACATACTAAAGTTGCAGTTGCAAAAGCACAATAAGGTAGGAATTTTTTTCCATTTTTACACCTTTTGCTGCATCCACAATATATTTGTACAAATAATTATTGAATTACTTAAAACCCTATCTGCTTCAAAACACTATAACGCCCATATCAAGTGTACATACATACATTATAAGTAGTGAAATCTCAGTGAAATAATGTCAAAACCACAAACCAGAGAGAATAGACCACCAGCTTCGGCCAAAAATGAGAGATCCATAGAGCCAGTTTCAAAACGTTACTGCGTGGTTAAGTATGGGTGCAATGTTAAAGTAAACGGAGGGTGGATTTGGTCACGCATACACTGGCACATAGTAACATTTACCGTTATTCGGTGGTAACTTTGAAAAAATTCAAATAATTCAAATAAATTGGCCGTTATCGGGACGTGTTCAGCAAATTGTGTGTTCGGTGTGGTAAATTTATTACCAACTTATATTTCAAAAGAATATAAATTGATGTATGGGTAGTTACTGTAATAATGTGAATTCCTTTGACATTTTTACGCAAAAATATTAGTTTAAGCTGCAAAACTAAAATGAATGACGCACATCAAGAAAAAATCATCAAATATAATTTTTTTAGTTTTGCTGATATAAATTTAGACCTTTTTCTATAGATATATTTTAACCAAAATTTATTTATTTTCTTTGATTGTTTATTTTATTAAAGTGTACTGATTTTTGAAATAAATAATTTAAAAAAAGCAGAGGAAAATTTGTTTTGTCAGGCTTGGGCCTCCGCACGCGAGACTAATTCTGCCAGCATAAAACCGATTCTGCTGAGTTTGAGCGGTTGAACAAGGCATAAAACTAATACATACCTACACAAGTTTCACAATATTTTAATTGTGAAAATAATACTACACAATGAAAAGGGGTTCATATATATAATTAGTTCTGCCGGCAGAAATCATCCCGTGTGCGCTCGAAGTATGTTGTAAAGCCGGTTTTCTGCCGTGTGTTTTCTCGTGTGCGGAGGCCCAATATGCTTATTGTTTTATTTCATCTGTGTAGAAGGAAAATGGGTGGTTGGGTGTGTATGAATCGGGTAGGCGCTGATTGGCATCAACTTGGCGGTGCCCAGCTGTTGTAACTTTTTCATACACATCAATTGTGCTTATTTTACCTCCGCGTGGTAACCACCGGGTACTGGTCTCGCTCAACCGGGCTTGGCTTGCTAAACTTATAAGCGCGAGTGTTGAACACGAAGAAAATAGCAACACTATAATGCTCTGTCGGAATGACTGACTGAACGAGTCTCAGAGGTCTTACATGAGCCCCTCAGAAAGAGGACATACAGCGGATGAATACACAAGATTGAATCAACGGTGTTGTCAACAGTCGAGATGGCAGATACCTTGCGTGAGCTTCTCTGACATATTTGGAGCAAAGGTCTGTAAGGATTTTCAGCACTAGTCAGGGTGCTGAAATAGAGATGGTGGCGGATGAACCCTTTATGGGCCAACGGCAGCACTCATATCCCCGAAGTGGGTTACTGACAACGGAGTATCCGACCCGCTGTCCTAGGGTTATCTTAGGGCCTGGTCCTCCAGGTTGGGGGTTGTGCGTGGGGCTAACTACCCAACCACGGAAAAATTAATGGTTACGAAGCAACCAAGAGCCTCGGATACGGATGGATTCACTGTTGACGACCCTGCAAAACGAAAAAAGGACAATGACGTTCGGGTCTGCACGTGGAATGTTCGAACCCTGAACAGACCGCGTGCAGCCGAACAATTAGCGGAGGCCCTAGACTGCTACAAGGCAGATATCACCGCCATTCAGGAGGTGCGGTGGGATGGGCCAGGCAAAAGAAGGATGAAAACCTGTGACATCTACTACGGTGATTGCTACAGAGAGCAGAAGCAGCGTCTATTTGGATGCGGATTCGTTGTAAGCGGCAGACTTAGGCAAGAAGTCTTGAGCTTTCGACACGTAAGTGAGCGCCTTACAACTATCCGCATCAAGGCTAAATTCGCCAACATCAGCCTGATATGCGCTCACGCCCCCACAGAAGATAAAGACGACGCTACCAAAGAATGTTTCTATGAGCTCCTCGACAAAACATATGAGCAATGTCCTAAATACGACGTTAAAATTGTCTTAGGTGATTTTAACGCCAAAATAGGAAAGGAGGACCTCTTTGCTAGCACAATCGGAAAGCACAGCCTACACGACACCACGTCTGGAAACGGACTTAGGCTAATTGACTTTGCTGCGGGACGTAATGCTACTATAGCAAGCACACGGTTTCCACACTTCAACATTCACAAAGGAACATGGCGGTCACCAGACCATCAAACGGTCAATCAAATTGACCATGTTGCGATCGACGCAAGGCACTCCTCCAGTATTCTAGATGTCCGAACTTTCCGAGCGGCCAACATAGACTCGGATCACTACCTTGTTGTAGCCAAGGTACGTATGCGGATATCCCAGGCACCACAACAACGAGGAAATACTGTGAGAAGATTCAACGTTGAACGGCTACAAACGCAACAAACCGCCAGAACTTTTGCCGATCGCGTCTCCCTCAACCTCTCGAGAAGTCCTGTGCAGCCAGCATCAAGTGCTGAAGACCAGTGGCATCGATGCCAAGAAGCCATCAGAAAAGCCGCAACTGATGTTCTAGGTTTCACCCGACCACCACCGCGAAACCCCTGGTTTGACGAAGAGTGCCGGCAAGCACATGCAGCAAAGCAACTGGCCTACAAAGCGGCGCTGCAGAGAAGGACGAGAGCAGCTCGTGAGCTCTACGAGCAAAAACGGAGGGAAGAACACCGGCTTCTCCGGAGGAAAAAGAAAGAGCATGAGAAGCGCGCGATCGAGGAAATAGAGAGGTGTTACTCCAGGAACAATGTTCGGAAGTTTTACCAAAAGGTAAAAAGAACGTGTCACGGGAACATGGGCCGAACAGAGACCTGTAGAGACGAAAAAGGAAACCTTGTAGTAGAGTCACAGTCGGTGCTGAGGACATGGAAAAACCATTTCTGCAGACTGCTAAACGGCGAAGACGACACAAATTCCGCTGTCAGGCAGAATGAACCATTCAACCTGGGCGATGAAAGCCAAGACTTCCGTCCACCTGACCAAAATGAGGTAAGGATAGCAATATCCAAGCTGAAGTCCAACAAAGCTGCAGGACCGGACGGTTTATCGGCCGAGCTTTTTAAGGCAGCGGGGGATGACTTGGTAGAGAGCATACACCAACTCGTTTCTAAAATTTGGTCAGAGGAAAGTATGCCTGAAGAATGGAGCCTCAGCATTGTTTGCCCGATCCATAAGAAAGGAGACCCTCTAAACTGCGCCAACTATAGAGGCATCAGTCTCCTTAACATCGCTTACAAAATCCTGTCTTCCGTACTGTGTGAACGCCTGAAACCATTTGTCAACGAACTGATTGGACCCTATCAGTGCGGTTTTATGCCGGGTAAGTCCACAACCGACCAAATATTCACACTACGGCAGATCCTGGAGAAAACCCAAGAAGTCCAAATCGATACTCATCACCTATTTATCGATTTTAAAGCCGCATATGACAGCATTTATAGAGACGAGCTATACAGAGCCATGTCTAGTTATGGCATCCCTGCCAAACTTGTCAGGTTGTGCAGAATGACGATGGAGAACGCTCGCTGCTCCGTAAAGGTCGGAAACAATCTCACCGAGACCTTTGATGTCAAAAAAGGATTTAGACAAGGTGATGCGCTGTCATGTGACTTTTTCAACATCATTCTTGAGAAAATTGTGCGAAACTCGCAAGCCAACACCAGGGGCACAATTTTCCAAAAGTCTGTGCAACTACTTGCATACGCTGACGACATCGACATCATTGGCAGAACACAGCGAGCTGTCACTGGTGCGTTTGCAAGTATCAGTACAGAGGCGGCAAAAATGGGTTTGGTGGTGAATGAGGGCAAAACAAAATATATGCTGTCAACTAGAAGGGACACACAACATCGACGAATCGGACAGAACGTCACGATAGACAGCAGCTATAACTTTGAGGTAGTTCGGGACTTTGTCTACCTCGGCTCCGCTATCAATTCTGAAAAAGACATCACATCAGAAACCAAGCGAAGAATTACACTTGCCAACCGCTATTACTTTGGCCTAAGAAGGCAATTGATTAGTAAGGCCTTGTCGCGAAACACCAAGGAGACTCTGTTATAAGACCCTCATCATCCCAGTCCTGCTTCAAAGCGCAGAATCATGGACGTTGTCAAAAGCGGATGAAGATCTCCTTGGGCGCTTCGAACGCAAAATTCTTCGAGTGATTTTCGGTCCCGTTTGCGTTGACGGGCTTTGGAGGAGGAGATTTAACAGCGAACTCTACGAGCTGTACAGCGACATCGACCTTGTCAGAAAAGTACGTATCAGTCGACTAAGATGGCTAGGACATGTAGAGCGAATGAACACCAACGCTCCGGCCCGAAGAGTCTTCGATTCCAACCCGGAGGGACAACGCAGTAGAGGAAGACCTCGCCTTAGGTGGCGCGCACAAGTGGAAGGGGACCTCAACCAACTTGGAGTGCGCAACTGGAGGCAGTTAGCCAAAGATCGTGCTAACTGGAGAGGCGTGTTGGTTGAGGCCCAGGTCCACCCCGGACTGTAGCGCCATCTAAGAAGAAAGAAGAAGGAAAATGTGTTGAATTGATTTTGAACATAGTTGAGCATAGTAAATGGACGTTAAAACGAGAATTAAAATGGCAGAAATACCCAAATGTTATTTATAATTGTGTTTTATTAAATTTTAGGATTAATACTGTGGTAATAAGTTGGAGTAGCTTATGTCGACATAAGTGAAAATCGAGTTTTTTGCATTATAATATTCCCTGATCTTACAGCTTTTTTTGGTCTGGGTCTCATAATTCTACGCCACCAAAAAACCGTTAAATTTAAAAAAAACGTAATAGCTTATGTTTATTTGGACACTATTTGCATTTACATAATAGCTTATGTCTATATTGAATACAAATTCATTTAAATCGTTAAAAAATCATATTTTTTAAAAACACTTAAGTCTTGACATAAGCTATTTAGACTTTTTAAAATTCAAGAAGTTTGTATCTTAAGTCGACATAAGCTATTTTGAGTTAAATTTATATTTGATCATTCTTGTTCTTATGTTGACTTAAGCCATTTTAAAAAAAAAAATTTTTTGGTCAAATCAATTTTTTTAAAACAGCTTATGTAACATAGGCTATTTTACCCATTCAAATAGATGCAAAATCGTTTCCTTAAGTCAATATAAGCTATTTTTACAAACGCTATAGACGCATTAAACGTGAGTTAAGTGAAAAGAAAGAAGAATCAGTTGTAAGGAGGTCCTTGAGAAGGTAAGTACTTTTTTAGATTGTTTTTCGTACAAAAATTTGTGTAACTGCTGGTTATTATCAATTCAATTTATTTTCGGTTAGTTATAACTTAAACTGTCTCAAGTTTTCAGTAATACTCTTCTAACAAAGTGTGAAAAGATGGACCGATCCAGAAAAATACTGTCGTTAGCATTAAATAAAATTAAGGAAAATTCAGCTAACGAGCAGAGCAGATCCGACATCAGCAGTTGCAACAAAAAAGGTGAGTTTTTTTCGAGGTTTCAGTAAATCAAATGGGTGTTTCAATTCATTCATTTTCAATGGTCCGCTTGTCCATTAAGTGGGTCGCGGGTGTAGGTTGCTCAAGTGGACCCTCCATAGCTCTCGATCCTCCGCCATCGACTCTAAATCATCAAGGGCAATCCCCATACGGGTAGAGGAGAGATTATGAATTTGATCTAACCATCTCATCCTGGGTCTACCTAGGGGACGCCTGCCCGATGGTAGGGATTCCATAGCACGTCGTGGAATCCTGGTCGGGGACATGCGTTTAACATGACCAAACCACCGAAGCATGGATCGCTCCGTCCGGAGAAGTAGCTGCTCGACATTGAGTTCCTCACGTATTCTGGTATTTCTGATGCGATCTCTACGGGTCACACCAGCAATACTACGGAGAAATCTCATTTCGGCAGCTTGTATTCGCGATCTTATTCTTTCGGTCATTACCCAAACCTCATGACCATAGGTAAGAGTTGGAACAAACACCGAATTAAAGACTGACAACTTAGCTTTGACACCTAGTTCAGTCCTCCTGATAACAGAATGACCAAGCTGTCTCAAAATCGATCCAGCCTGACCAATCCTACAGGAAAACTCGGCATTGCTCCTTCCATCACTCGTGAATAAGACCCCGAGATACTTAAACTTCTCCACCTGTTTCAATGGGACTCCACTAACATGCAGAGTGCATTGAACAGGCGTTCGGGAGACGACCATCACTTCAGATTTGTTCACATTTACTTTCATCTCAGCTTCAACACAAACGGCTACAAACCGATCGAGTGCGCGCTGAAGTTCAGTCTGAGAGGACCCAAGGATGACCAAGTCATCAGCGAAGAGCAAATGACTTATCCTCAGATCTCCCAATTCGAAACGTTCTTCGCCAAGACTGCGCTGTAACATCCAGTCCATATAAGTAATGAAAAGGAGAGGCGACAAGACGCACCCCTGGCGAAGTCCAACGCCCACGGTGAAAGGTATTGATTTAACGCCGTTTACCCGAACACAGCTTTTACAGTTTGTGTAAAGAGATTGAATGCCTCTCAAGAGAGAACCATCAATTCCATACTGCTGTAATACACTCCAGAGTTTCCCTCGAGGGACTCGGGTTTGTGTTTGGGTGTTTCAATATTTGTTCTTATTTCTTGCAATAGATATGCCATTAAAAAGGAATTATTTTGAAGAAACCGAGGTTTTTGTATGCCCAGTTCAGAGTATATCCATTAATAAGTAGGGACACTCTCCACGTGTTTCTTATCAGTTTACAATTTGCAGTACACATACACGAGAAATAGATGGCACTAAAAGTGCTCTAGTAAAAGAGGGATGGAAGAGTAGTCGAACTATTTCAAAATGTGGTACAGGGTGTGACGTAAAAAAAAGCAAAATCAATTTGTAATATTTCTTATTGAACATTTTATATCTAATATATATTCACATGTGTGCTACACTTACATATTTTTGTTTGTTGGTACATTTTTTGTTATTTTTATTGAACTGTTTTAGAATAAAGTAAACCCGTACTCGGACGTAAAATTTGATACGAAATTCCTTATTTTGATTTTTGCAACAGTTGTAATGAAATTCATTTTTCAAAAGTTAAAAATATTCCCCTCAAAATTATTTAGGTAGTACATATTTGGAAAACAAGAAATAAATTTTTGTTCAAGATTCTCTAACGAGTCTAAAAATTCTTGATTGGGCCGTGTCAATTTCGCATCTTCATATTCTTTAAAACCTGTAAAAAGGGAGGAAACGTTAAGTTGCGGACTCAATTTTAACTCACACTTGAGGTTTAGGCGGTATTTTTTTAAAATATAACCTGCGAAGTAGTAGAATGCATGATCAATGCCAAAGTCCACAGTTTTATAGTCAGGTGCAGTTTTGAAAGCGTAAACCAAATTGTCCTTATTTTGTTTTTGTGGTTCCATCTGCACTTCAATGTCTGGAAGTTCCAGGTTAGCAGTTGGCTCACAGTTTCCACGTGTAATATCTTCCATATACTTTGCCGGAAAAGATCTTTTCAATGAACAGATGAATTGAAATGGAGTCAGCAACTTGTTATTTCCCCCTCGGTTACGTAAAACAGCAAAAGTGTTTTCCAAGCAATCTTGATTAAGATTTCTTGTTAAAAGAAACTTAATACCGTCTTCTTTTATTTCTGTAAAAATGCCAATTAAGGCATTTATATTCTGTTGCCATCCTTTTATAAAACGCATTTTTTTAGTTACATTTCTAGAATTTTCATGAAAAGTCATATTTTCAAAAAATAAATTCATTTCATGCAAAAAAGTAATTTGTTCCGCTTTTCTAAAAAAATTAAGAAATACAACACAGATTTATATTCATTCTTCCCCGATCTATAACTTATATTGCTTACCTCTCACTATTATCCGGTATTTTGAAATATTTAACTCCAAAATTTTCTTTCTGCTCTCGCCCACACGCCAAACATTTAACATAATGTTTTCCCATTATTTTATTTAAAGTTCTTAAACTATGCAAACTTGCACTTCAACTTTTAATTTTAACTATTTTTAATTGTTTGCCACACGCACTGAACACCCTTTACTTCGTCAATTGATGGTAATGAACGACTGATAACAATCCAACTCCAGTTCGCCTTTAAAAATACGTGCGAAAAAAATGTAAACAATCCCCTCTACAACCAACCTAAGTAATTAGTATGACCATCTGCTGTGAATTATATTACCTAAAAAGTGCTGGCAATAAAACTTAAAATCGTAAAATATGGTAATTAACGAAGTCGTAGCAAGGCAAAAGGGTTGAATTTCGTGATAGAGAATGAAACATTTCTTTTTCATGTCCATAACAAAGACCATTTAATCAATAACCAATGGGAAAAACTACAAAATTTGTTTTTTTATTACCAATTCTACGAAAGCAAAGCTGGTTACCTGATCAACCTGAATGGTTGAGAGAAAATACTAATATACTGACATCACTTCAGGTCGCCTTTAAAAATTCTTTATGAAAAAACCCACAATCGTTTGTCGTACGCAGCAAGCCCCATGTAGTGGTACAGGCAAAATGTGTTGTGTACCCTTTTTTTCTCAAGCAGTCGTTGTATGCAGGTAAAAAGTATTCTTTCGACCTGCTTCCACTTATTGTACGATTTTTTCTGCATTTTGCTTTGTGGTAGTAGGAAATGCATATGTGGAGAGAGTGTCCCTACTCATTAATGGATATACTCTGGCCCAGTTTTAAATGAAACTGCTTCGTCATACAACTATGGAATTGAATTTGACGTTGAGAACCTATCTCGACACTTTTCTCTTTTTGGCTTTGAAGATGATGACGACAGCATGAAGGATCCTGACTATAATCTTAGCTTAGACAGCGATTTAAATATTGAAAGTGATATCAGCGAAAACACAAGAAATGCTGGAGCCCTTTTGGAACAAAATTTATATGATCTTCAGGAGAATATGGTGAGTAATAGTGACAGTGAAGTGACTATCCCCAAAGAAAAAAGGGAAAACAGAGCTGAAAAAAAAGCCAAAAGAAATACCGGGAAACTTATACAACGCCTACTGGAAAAGCTGTGAGAGCCAGAGAATCTAAACCATTAGGAGACTGTCGCAAAAAGTGCAAAGATAAAATCACTGCACAGGACCAGAAAAATATTTTTGAAAAGTACTGGGCACTTGGAGAGTATAAACTACGACATGCTTTCGTGTGTGGTCTCATCGTTGTTGCAGAGACAAAGTTTAAACGAAACCAAAAGCTCACTTCATCTGGAACAACAACAGAACCAGACCGACGAGGATGTGGGGTGTCCAACAAGATTAATATTCGTACAGAAAATGAAATCCGAGATCACATTAATTGTTTCCCAGCATACGAATCCCATTACACCCGAAGAGACACTGCCCAAAAATATTTTCACAGTGATTTGACACTTTCAGTTATGTATAAACTATACTGTGAAAAATACGAAACAGTGGCTTCAATATCTACTTTTTCAAAAATATTTAAGACAATGAATATTAAATTTAAAAAGCCTAAACTCGACACATGCCATAAATGCGAAATTTTGAAATCGAAAATAGAATTGGGAATAGGAGAAGAAGCATTTTCTTTAAAAAAAGATCAAGAAGAACACCACAGGGCTGCTGACATGGCATATGAAAGCAAGAGCAAGGACAAGGAATATGCTAGGAATGATGAATCAATCAAAGTATTTTCATTTGACTTGCAACAGCGTCTCCCACACCATTCCTTAGAACAAATGTGTCGTTTTATAAGAGACTACTTTGGACATACAACCTATCAGTTCATGACTGTGTTAAAAATCAAGCTTACTTGTTACATGTGGGATGAATCAGTCGCAAAACGGGGAGGGAATGAGATTGCATCTTGTGTATTTCAGCACCTTAAAACAATTCCTCATAACATAAAACATCTGATCTTCTACAGCGATTGTTGTGCAGGACAAAACAAAAATGGATATGTTGCTACAATGTTTGAAGTGTTTAGCAATAACTCGAGCATTGAAGTTATTGACCACAAGTTTTTAGTGCCTGGTCACACTCACATGGAGTGCGATGTTGATCACGCGGCTATTGAAAGGAAGAAGAAATCATCGACAGTGAAAATCCATCATCCAAGGGATTGGTACCAGCTGGTAAGATCAGTTGGAAAAAAACCATTCATTGCTCATGAAATGATCCGGAGGAACTTCCTAGACTTCGCCAAAATATCAAAAGACAAGTTTATTTGGCGTAAGATTGCTAACGACAAAACGAGATTCATTTGGCAAGATGTAAAATGGTTACGTTTCACAAAAGATTTTGGAATTGTTCAGTTCAAAACAAGCCTAGACCATAATGAAACGTTTAAAAGTTTGAACATTAAGAAGCGAGGGTTAAATGTTGTTGATGTTAATGAAATTCCATACTGTTACTCTGGGCCCAATACCATCAGCAAGGAAAAGAAAAAAGATCTTCTAGACTTACTGCCAGTCATTGACAAGTCATACCATGACTTCTATTTCAATCTGAAATCAGATGAAATTGCAAATACTCATCCTGATTTGACGGATGATGAAGCTGAAGATGAAATTTAAAGGTAATAGTTGTCTAAAAATAAAAGTATTTAAAAAAATTGACTGGCCTTTTATTTAAAGGAAAAAAGCACGCGCCTTTTTAAAATTTAGGACTTCTCATGAACTAAAAAATAATTATTTGTACCAACTTGTTAATTTTTTGTTTTGTTCTTAACTTATATTATATCCTTATACCTAAATAAAAACTTGGACTTATTTAGTTACAAAAACTAAATTTTGAAACTTAAAACCTTTGTGTACATCATTTGCAGGTAGGTATTTGAATTTTTTGTCTACATGCTTCACAGGAACGTTTATTTACTTTGTCATTACATTTGTACCGCCAAAAGGGAGTCACCGGAGACCATATAGGTAAAGTATATTACATATATTCTGAATCAGGATCAAATTCTCAATCGAGTTTGCCGTGACTGTCTGTCTGTTGAAAACACGATAGCGTCCAATCGAATCGAGCTAGGCGAAATAGGTGAAATTTTGTGAGAGGAGTTCTTTTTACCGTCTGCAGGTAGCTATTGAAAAGGGGCTATATCGGTGAAGTAGTTCTGGTACCTCCCATGCAAAACCAAAACTAATACGTGTATACGTATTATTTCACATGCCTAACATTTTACATGACTTGTTCATGCAGTGGAGGGTATCAAAACATCGGCCAGGCCGATGATAGCACTTTTGTTTTATTATTATTCAGCAACATAATGTAATACCACTTTTTTAAAGGAAAAGCTTAAGTAAGAACTGAAAGTGATTTGGGTTTTTTATAATAGATTAAATTGACATAAGCCCTAAAAATATAGAACTTCAATTTGTTAAATCATCTTATGTCACTTAAGGTACTTAATTAACTTAAAACGGTTTTTTTTGAAAAAAGCTTAAGTTACAAATTATGCTATAAGTCACTCTGTTATGGGTTTAAACAAAAAAACAATAATACATTTTATACATTGTCAATATTACTATTCTGAAAATAAATTTCGTTTACCTAGCACCAAAACTTTTTCTAAAAACAGTGAAATACACTTTCAAAATCAAATGCTAATTTTTGTTTGCTTATACTGAAAAATGACAAAAAATGACATAAGCTACTTTAACTTATCACCACAGAATAATTGGTTTCATTCTGAAAAACGAAAGAATTTTTATACATTTCCTGAACTTCTGAATAGCCTATCGGTTATAAAAGCAGCACACCGACATGATTTATTGTACTATTGTACTATGCAAAACAAAAGTATACGCAAAAAAATCAATTGATCTGAATTTTCACATATCTGCTGCTCAATCAAACTTAAAAACCGAATTTAACATACTTTAGTTTGTATTGAGTTAGCCGCCTAAAATGCAATTTTTTCCCTTACCAATAATCCAAATTATTTGGACACATCTCCCGACTCTTTTCTTAATAATTGCATATAGTAAGTATACAACCGACATTAAATAATTTCACAAACCCCAGCCGTATGTCATACACATTAGTATTAGTGAAAGTCCGTGTAAATCTTAAAAATATCACGACTTTTAAAAATGTAAACGGATTCACACAATTCAGGAAAAAAATAATTTGATGCAATAAAAAAAAAACCTTAAATCGAAATTGAATTTTTCGAACGCATCCAATCTCTTTTGAAACTGCAATCAGCTGTTCAAAACTCACCATAAACTCTTTCAGCTGTCATTAATAAAAAAAAATTCAATTGAATGTTTTGCGCGCTTTTAATTAATTTGTGAAAACTGTGAAAATATAATTGTGATAAGGTAAAAGACTTTATATATTTTACTGATAGTGTTGTTCAACAGTCAAAATAATAATACACAGATGGATATTGACGACCAAAGTCCAGCAGAAACATCAAAAAAGCTGACATCGTGGGAACCGAAGTGTGTGCTTGGCTGCACCAATTTTGATCAAACCTTCCAGGTTCCCAAGGATTTGATAAGGTATGTTAAATAAAAAACTTAAATAAAACTTAACTTACTCCAAGTATATAAATAAGTATAAAGCTATACATTTTTCGTTTTTTTATAAAAAAAAAGCCAGTCACATTTCATCGTATTTTACAAATTGTATCGGATACACATTTTTGTCAATTCTGAGATACTCAGAAGAGCTATCAGATTCATTTTGGTATCTCTGAGTTCGTCTTACAGTGCACTATATGGATATGTAGCCCAATATGTATTTTATACAATATTATAACATTTTATCATACCCAGTGCGTTTCATATGTAGGTACCCTAAAATCGTATACATTTTTGTTAATCCTGAGACACTCAGAAGAGCTATCAGATTTATTTTGGTATCTCTGAGTTCGTCTTACAGTGCACTATATGGATATGTAGCCCAATATGTATTTTATGCAATATTATAAAATTTTATCATACCCAGTGCGTTTCATATGTAGGTACCCTAAAATCGTATACATTTTTGTCAATCCTGAGACACTCAGAAGAGCTATCAGATTTATTTTGGTATCTCTGAGTTCGTCTTACAGTGCACTATATGGATATGTAGCCCAATATGTATTTTATACAATATTATAAAATGTTATCATACCCAGTGCGTTTCATATGTAGGTATCCTAAAATCGTATACATTTTTGTCAAACCTGAGACACTCAGAAGAGCTATCAGATTCATTTTGGTATCTCTGAGTTCGTCTTACAGTGCACTATATGGATATCTAGCCCAATATGTATTTTATACAATATTATAACATTTTATCATACCCAGTGCGTTTCATATGTAGGTACCCTAAAATCGTATACATTTTTGTCAATCCTGAGACACTCAGAAGAGCTATCAGATTTATTTTGGTATCTCTGAGTTCGTCTTACAGTGCACTATATGGATATGTAGCCCAATATGTATTTTATACAATATTATAAAATTTTATCTTACCCAGTGCGTTTCATATGTAGGTACCCTAAAATCGAATACATTTTTGTCAATCCTGAGACACTCAGAAGAGCTATCAGATTTATTTTGGTATTTCTGAGTTCGTCTCACTGTGCCCTATTCGGATATGTAGCCCAATATGTATTTTATACAATATTTTAAAATTTCATCGTGCATTTGACTTTTCATATTTATTTTCATTTTATTTATATCAAATAAACCTCTTCCTGTCCACAGCCAACAGCAGACGTGGCAGTTACCAATAGGCGGAACTGATCGAGATGACAACAAATATAAACGTCGAACTCATGAGATCTTTTCGGTCTAGGGATGCCAGATTTTGAAAATCCGTCTGCGGGACAATTCAAATTGGAAACAAAAACTTCCTTTCTGAAAACTTTGAAAAATGCTCGAGAAGAAAAGCAAACACTGTTTTATCTTTTAACATCGGTCTTTATTTTGACATTAGGCTTTAGGTATGGTATTGAATACTAAGGTACATAGAAATAAATAAGATAAATAAGAAGTAATTCAGGTACAAAACAACTTAAAAACTAATCACAACAGCAATTAATAGGTACACACAGTTCATTTAAAAAAAAAATACATAATTTTAGATAAATAGTATACATATTTTATTATAGGTATTTGTTTGAAGATGTGATTTTTGCCACAATTTCTTTTAAACCGAAATCAGTCTTACAGAACTCTTTAAATTCCCTACAAGTCATACTGTAGTTCTGTTTTATTAACAGTTCTGCTTCTAATACAGACATAGAAACTTTGTTTCTTTCTTCACGCCAGGAATTCTTCATAAAGCTGAAAATTCTTTCAGAGCTGGCATTTGAAACAGGCAAAGAAAAAACAAAATTGCATATGTTTTCGAAGTTAGGGGCTGTATTTTTCTTAAAAAAATTTACCCAAATATTTACAGATTTTTCATTTCGAATATTACTACATTCATTTTCATAAAAAGATTTAAGATTAATAAATTCCTGGAACAATAAATCAATATTTACATTTTTTATTTTAAATAGCTCAACAATTTTAAGATAATTTTCAAACTCAAGTTCGTTTTTAAAATTTAATGCTGATAAACATTCAAAATTACTGTTGAAATCAAATTTTTTTTCTAAATATTCAATAGCACTTTCATAAAATGCATCAATCTCTCTGGAAAATGTTTTAACAAGTTGATCATTATCGCATTTCAATAACAAAGTGCGAGTCAAAGATCCAAAATATTTATGTTCTTTTTCATTCTGTAATAACTTTTTGACATCGTTCATTATATTATACAAGTTAATAATAGTAGTGTCTTCACTCTCAAGGGCGATAACGGCGTTTTAAAAAACTTCACCCACATGTGAAATAAATGCTAAATAAGCTTCAGCGATTTCAGAAGCAAAAAATTTTTTTAAATATGGCCGAGTTTTCTGTTTAGAAAGAAAATAACTTTTAACAGAACTGAAGTGTTTAAGAAGCCTATCAACAGCAGGAGCTAATGACAACCAACGAGTAGGAACATGCCTAAGCAAGTCGGACCATTCTTCATTGCACCATTCCATAAGGTCTTTAAGTTCGCTTATATTTTTTGTACTTGAACTAAATTCATTATAAGTCATTACAATAATGCTTTCAATGTCGAATTGCAGCACAATTTGTGCTTTTTTTAACGCGTTATTCAATATATGGCAATTACATCCCATTGGAATGATTGTATCATTTTCTTTTTTAAGTTCAGTAAAAACTGATTGGTGTTTACCAAAATTGACGCTAGCGTTGTCAGCTGAATAAGCTGTTACATTTTTGAAGCATAAATTTGAAGACAGAATTGCGCTTTTGAGCGAATCTGCTATATCTTTTGAAGTTTCTGAATGCAAGTTATAAAAATTTAATAATTTTGTACAAATGCCTTCGGTACTTTTAAAATAACGCACAATTAACGGAAATGTCTTGACGTTACCTTTGTTTGATGCGTCTGTTCCGATTGAAAATGGTTTTCCATAGTCCTTGGTTAAGTCCGATATCAGAATATTTCTTGAAGCAGGAGCCAAGATGTTCTCCGCAATTTTGGTGCATTTTGTTCTCCCACACAATATTTTTGTAGCAATTTTTGAGTCCGGAAATAAGCATGTCATTAGTTTGCTTGTGCAACCGGCAGATTTGTAGCTATGCGAGTGCTTGACGGTATGATAAACTAATGTAGCCTCAACTACACTAGTTTCGTTCTTTTCCTTATCGCCTTTGGAGAAAAAATTCGATATTGTCCTTGATTTTGGGGTTGAAATTGAATTAAGGTGCCGTTTTGATTGCAGGTGTCGTTTAACATCATTTTCTCCTCCATCGGACACAGTGAATTTGCAAATGCAGACTTTGCATTCTGCGAATTCTGTGGAGTTCTTGTTTGAACAGATCCAATCGTATATATTTTCCCATTGTTTGTTGTATTGCACTTTTCTTTTCGATATTTTTATAATTTTTCTTGGGGGGGTTGATTTTTTTGCACTTGAGCAGCTAGCTACAATTAGGTCTGAACCTGAAGTATCAGAATTGGTTTTTTCGTCACGAATGAGCACATCACATTCCGAATCCGTGGAACTCATTTTATTTACATAGACAAAAAAAAAATAAATAAATAGGTGGCGCAACAGGCGGGTGACACCCAAGGCCTAGCTTCTCGCAACCATTCGTTTTGTGTGAGTTTCTATTTTTTGGGACGAATGGACACATACATAGACACATATCCAAAAAACCGATATCTTATAGTTTTGTTAGTTATAGGTTTATAAATATTTGAATTACCTTTTGAGTTCGCAATTCAGACCGGAAGAAAATATGAAATGCAAATGAAAACGGCCCCGTTCAATGTGCTCAGGCACCTCTAAATATTTAGGTGACAGTTTATCATAGAATTAATAATCGACCAATCAGAGGCTGTTGTTTAGCTAGGCAAAAGCGTATTGAATGCGACCATTTCGATACTTTCTTTCGTTTGTGTATTCGAGTGTCGAAGAATGTGTAGACACTTCAAATGAAAAAAATGTAAAAACAGTGCAGCCAAATAATACAAGTTAAAGACATGTTTGTTACACTGATAATATTACTCAAAAAAAAAAAAAATAATAACTCGAACAAATCATTCATTCATCATCATACCACGGGCTCTTTCTCTGGGTTGGCTGGTACAGTGGTTTCGGCTACCTCCTTGATGATGTCGCGATACTGGCACCACTGGTTGTTGACGTTTGTGGTAGGTGAGTGCACAGATGAGAGTTTAGTAGTCAGCCGCTCCCTGTAGGCTCTGGCTACTCCAGGTCTGCTAAGGCGTCCAACGTCGAATTTCTTCTTCTGGGCGGTTCGCAGCTTCTTCTCGTTGGACAGTCGAGCTCTGAATTTAGCCGCGACAAGAAAATGGTCTGAGTCGACGTTTGCCCCTCGGAATGTGTGCACGTCGAGGATGTTGGATGCGTGCCTCGCATCGATTAGCACATGGTCGATTTAATTGGCGGTGCGACCATCTGGAGAGCGCCAGGTTGCTGAGTGGATCATTAGCCTTGGAAACCTAGTGCTCTATATGGCGATGCCCGAATTTGGAATCCCATCAAAACTGATTCAGCTTGGAAGCAGCTCTTCCGAACTATTTCAAACATGCACCGGATTTCGGAAAGGAGACGCTCTATCATGCGACTTCTTCAATCTCGTACTGGAGCAGATGGTGCTCAGGGCAGGTGTCAACACGGAAGGCACTATCTTCAACAGGTCCGTCCAGCTGCTTGGCTATGCGGACTATATGCGGACATCATCGGTCGCTCCCAGCGTGCCGTGATAGAAGCGTTCACGGCGATTGAAGAACAGGCGAAATCCGTTGGACTTGTAGTAAATGAGGACAAGACTAAGTACATGCTATCAACAAACAAACAAGCATCTGTCCACCGCCTAGGACAAAACGTCACTATTGATAGCAATAATTTCGAGGTAGTTAAGGAGTTCACCTACCTCGGAGTAAACGTAAACTCCACGAATGACACCCTAGTGGAGATCCGGCGAAGAATTACCCTAGGAAACCGTTGCTACTTCGGTTTGGCAAAACAACAGAGTTCAAAACTCCTAACTCTAAGCACGAAATGTGTGCTCTACAAAACCCTTATCCTGCCAGTTCTGCTTTATGGCGCCGAATGCTGGACGATAAGCGAGAAGGGAGAGCTGATACTGGGCTCCTTCGAAAGAAAAATACTTCGGCGGATTTTTGGTCCTGGGACGAATAGGTTAGCCCAAGTGGTCTATCATTAATTGATATATCTCCCCCCCCCCTCCTTAAGTTTCAACTTCTCCGGAGTTGAAATATTAACTTTAAATTCTCTGTCCATCTTCCTTTGACGTTTTACAAAAAGTATTACATATTATACATATTACACTTATTACTTATTACTTACAATGTTCTGGTTTGTAATATTGTTTATTATATTTGTTAATTGAGATTTTCTATTGTATGATAATGTATTATTTTCTAATGCGTTCAAACTTTTTTCTGTCTAAATTCATTAATTTCCAAGACATCGTCGCATTTATTGGTACTTCGGTTATTTTTTCAAAATTTATTTTTGATGGTCCATCAACTGTGGTAATAAAGTCTGATCTAAAATCGATATGGACGATCCTGTATCAATTAAGCACTCTATCTTATTATTATTTATGGTTAGTTCTACTATGGGTAATGAGTTATACTGGAGGCTGTTTCACGAAAATTTCCGAATTCTCTTGATTGTTGTCTATTAATGTTATCAACTTCCATTGGTTCTACGTGTCTGTGCTGTCGAAATTGTTGAGACTGTTGTCGGTAGTTATTATTTCTAAAATTTGCCGAATTATTCCATGGTCGTTGCTGCCTAAAATGTTCTGTCTTTGAAACGCATTATTATTTCTGTTATTATTTTGCATTCTACTTTCTACCTTTTCTTTCAATCCTGTCGCTAATAGGTTTTGGTATGCTTCTTCTAAATTATTAATACCCCTTGCTCTTAGGTACATTTCCTCTTCTCTAGGAATTTTAAATAAAAACTTATTATATATACTTTGTTCATTATACTCAGGCTTAAAATCCATAGGCGGATTTCCATCTAACCGGTATTTTAAATTCATCTTATCTAATATTTCTTTAAGTACGTGATAAAATTGGCTTTCATTACTAAATTTTATCCCGTCTGCTTTTTCCTTTAGATCTGCATATTCCTCGTGAACGCCATAAGTCCTTTGTAGTTGAGTTTTCACCTGGCTCCAACTGCTGTCCGAATTTAATCTCAGAATTGTATTTAACGCTTCTCCCTGGATTTTAGCTATTATTATACGTTATAAGTATGCCAAATGTCCGGCATCTTGTATCATCGACATCATGTAATCGGCTTCGTTTAAGAACGACGAAAGGGCGTACGAGTCATCTGGGATAGACAGTGCCTCTTTAATTAAATCACTAAATGTGAAATTCATTTTATTTTGGTTGCTTTCCTCGTTACTTTCACTATCACTTTCCTCCTCTTTGTTTTGTCTCAGAGTACCACTCACTTGTCTATCTTTTACAACTTGTCTATTAAGTTGATCGATTGACATTAATGGTTGGTTGGTTTAAAACAAATTTTTATTTTTTTTTTAAGCTGTACTCACACTTAATAAATTAAAATTAAATCGCGATGATTGTTGCGTTGCAACATTAGCACTATGAGTTCGAGTTTTTCTTTTATCTATGATATATTCTTGCTTATCACACGAAAGTTATTCTCTAATCAATTTCCGATTTTAGTTCAGTATGATAATTCGCGATCCTTCCGACTGCGCCAGAAAACTTCTTCTTTATCGTTTAAGATATAAAAATATATTTATTTACTTCTAAATATAAGGAAGATAGAAATAATGTTTAGTTCTTGTTCGCGGACTGAAATGCAACTGTTTGAGTCAAAGCTCATTGTTCGGCTTAGAACTTGAGAAAAAGTGTTCGCAATTGAAATTACTTCCCGTCGAATCGTGTGAAGAAAAACTTCCATAAAATTAAACAACTGTCTTTTAAAACGTTATAAAACTGAATATATATATATTTGAAAAAGTAATTGCTTTTATATGCAATTTTGGTTATGTACCGAGTATATACAAATGTCAAAAGTGTGGAGAATTTTATGACAAATGTCAATAAATGGCTTATGGCTTATTCACAATAATTTTGTTATCATATTTACTTCACAACTTTACTTCATTTTTCTTATTTACAATAAAATAAATAATAATGAATGATGTATCGTAAACATTCTCCCCCACCGTGAACTCAATTCGCAATATGATCATCAACTCAGATTTATGAAAAGTGGCATCACTGGTACTGCAGTCATCTCGTCCGATATCGTATTTTCCCGCTGAACTCTGGTACCGATTTGCTCATCTGTGGCCTCTGTTATTGTACGCCTGTGTTATCGTTCTTCTTCGACACTGTTAAAGAGACAATTAGAGGAACAGAGATGGACAGAGTTACAAACAAACAAGATTAATTATTATTGACAACAAAACCCTATCGTCGTATGAGAGTGCCCATTGCCATGCCGATAAGTGGGTATCTCGTTTTATCTACTTTGATCTGCGATCGCTTTCCCTCTTTCTCGATTAAATATTATCAAGTAGTATTTGTGATTGGCGTCGCGTCGGTTTTAATTTGTGAAATATTGTTAAATGTGTAAATTTCAAATGTGGTGTTATTTATTGTTTTAAATGTTTTAATAGTGAAATTGAATGCTGATTAAGATGCAGTTGATCGTTTTTATGCAGGTGAGTTGTATTTTCTACAATTTCAGTTTGAAAATTGTGACGTGTTGTGTCGAAACAAATTAGTTTTTTTTTGTTTATGAATGAAATTGGAGAACTTTGTAGTGCTTGTTGGTGTGGGTGTTGTGATATTCATATATTTTAAGCAATATTAATTGATAATTGATAATATTAGTGATTTAGTGTGGTTTTAAGTGTTTTCTGTTGTGATACATTTTGCTGCAGTGATGGTGTTGTGTGTGAGTGAATGTGTAATTGAAAGGAAAATTACAATCAGCGGCAACAAAAATTTGTTTTATGAATGGGTTTATTAGTGTATGTATGACTTCTTTTAGTGGACTGTATTCGTATTGACGTATTGTGATGGGCAGTGTTTGTGAGTAAGGGAAATTCTATTAATTCATTATTTTTAATGAGTAAAAGAAATTTCCCAAATGAGAATTTTGTGAATTGTGTTGATTTAATTATTTTGTGTCGTGTAGTAGGTATGTTGTAAATCGTGTGAATTAAAATTTTACTTATTTTAGTGTATTGGTTTTGTTTGATTAGTGCATTTATGCGTTTTTATTGTGTAGGGTGTTTATAAGTTATTTATGATTGAGTTGTGTTGTCTGTGTAATGTTCTATAGTTTAAAAAAAGTTTTATTAATTTTTTTTTTGATATTTTACTTTTGAGAAGTGTGTATGTGTATAAAAAATGGGTGCGAGTGTGTGTTTGTGTGTGTGTGTGCGTTTTTTTTTTTTGTTAATACATTACTAGAACTAGCGGAAGTTTTTCATTTCTTAGGGTTGTTTTAGGGAAGTTGTGTATTGTTTGGGATTTATATGTGTAAGGGTATCAGGATATCTTATTAAAGATGGGTTGGTTTATACATGATAGAAGCAAGTCTTCTCGGTTAGTTTTAGCCAAGTTGGGTGCTGCTGTAAAAAAAAAAAAATATTTCCAAATTCCATTGCTTCAAACGCGTTTGTAGAGTTGCATCATTGAATGTTAAATCCAATTTTCGCGGATTCCTGCGACAGTGTATGATCGTGTAAAGATCGATTTTATTGCCATTTATGTTGACGCAATTATATTGGATATTTATCATCTCCTTATCAGTAGTTACAATCGATGGTTGCATTGGTGTTTTGAAGATTTCTGAGCTAAGGAAGTCAGAGACGTAAATGCTGTAACCATTATCCGAAATAGGTAAGTAGTTCATCATTCCCGGTGCCTTCTGTGATGCATTAATCAAACCATGTAATTTTAGGTGTCTTCGATTGTTTTCCAGGTGTGTCGCATGTGGTATCTGAATATTGTTGATAGATGGCATTTCGGATCGATGGCAGATGGCATTTCGGATCGAACCTTCATCCAATGGCTGTTAAGCTCCGCCATAATTAGATGATCCGATACCTGAGCGTGACTCGGATACCACAACTGCTGTATTTGCATTATCCATGAAATACAGGTAATGCACAGAAAAATCCATCCAAGGAGACCAACAAATCTGGTGATAGTAGAAAGAATTAGTGGAGCGGATCGAATTTGAAAGGGTAAAGAAAAGCCTAACTGTTTTTGATCAGTCGGAATATCATTTAAGAATGTGTTATTTATCGTTGGCCCTTTCCACAGGTTGAACTCAGAAGATGCCGGTAGATGTTTTGCCTGATCACCTATATTCCGTCTTTCGCTCAAAATATCAGCTTCAGCTTCGTTCACGGAGGTAACACCTATAGGTTTCCCAGTGGCTTCGAAGACGACTCGTAGTTTAGTCGCCGTGCTCGACTCTTTCAGGTTAGCATTCTGCGGAATGAAATAATGCTAATCCGATAAAGGATCGATAAGGACATCAACTTCGGACGTTTGCCTCAAATCCAGGTATTCTTTATCACATTGGTAATATTCCTCGTGTAGAATTCGGTTCGCTTTCAATCGTTTGTTCAGTTGATGAAACCTACGCAAGTCCACGTGCTTCGTGGGTGCAAGCCCAGGTTTACATCCATCCTTCCATACTTCATATCTTCCATCTGCAAGATCTCTGTTCATCTCTTGATGATGCTTTCCGCAAGCGGTATCTCCAATTTCAGCATAGGCACAGGGTGCTTCTTCCGTTTCCCAACACGTTCTTAATTGGGTGTCGTTCTTAAAAGACTGGAGGAAACAATATCTCGAAGACTTTGGTGTTTCTATTGGTACTTTACCAAGCAGAATCCATCCTAATTCTGTCTTTTGAGCAATTGGTGACATGCTATCTTTTCCTCTGATAATATGTGGAAGAACGAAGTCCGCAAAGACGTCACTTCCCAGAAGCAAATCCACTGTAGCTGGCTTATAGAAGGCAGGATCCGCTAATTCCAAGCCGTTGAGGTGTTTCCAGTTGCTGAGTGTCAGTTGTTTTACCGGGAGAAGCCCAGGCAGTGACTTAAATACAAAGGCCTGCGTGTTGGTCTCAAAGGTAGTGCGCATTATGTCGACACACTTGCGACATGCTCCGCTGCTGACCTTTCCCAACCCTGACACTTCAACTAACGTACTCCGTGTCCTCAGGTTAAGCATTTGCACCGCTGCCTCCGTAATGAACGTGGCTTCCGACCCTGGATCAATCAACGCATTGAGATTGAAATACTTCCCCCTAGAAGACATCACCTTAACAACACCCGTAGCTAATAGAACCTGAGAATTAGTACCCTGATAAGCATAATAATTATTTATGTAGCTAGTGGTTGGGTGATCAGAAGCAGTACCAAGGTGAGAGGCTACACTATTTGGGCCTACTGATGAATCGCTTGTACCAGATTGTTGGAATGCAGGTGGATTAGTAGATATTTGTTGTAAATGTGTATTCATGTTTGTATTTTGTGTGGGGTTAAATTGTGTTGAATTTGCATTGAGTGTTGAGTTAATGTGTGTTTGTGGCTGTGAAGTTTGCGCGCAATGACTATTTGGATTATTTTGAATAGAAGCGGAATGAAGAAGAGAGTGGTGTTGTTGTTGGCAGTAGTAGCAACGTGCCTGACTAGGACAGTGCTGAGTTGTATGACTGTAAGCAAGGCAGTTGATACAAACACCTATCTTGTCAGCAATGTTACATCGCTCAATCGGATTCATTTTTCCAAAATAATTGCATTTGCGCAGCGAATGTTGACCTTTACTACACACTTTGCAGAGGTATTTATCATTTATCTTCTGGTGTAAATGGTATACGTTCTTCGGTGTAGATTGTCGTTGACTGGAACCTCCAATAAAACCTTTTCCCGATTTGGGTTTATCCTGGTCGATTACTTCCAAAGTTCGGAATCTCGTTTCCAGGAACTCAGAAAATTCTTTGAATTTTGGTAGCTCCTTACTTGCTCCCAGACGTTCTTCCCATAACTGCTGTGTACAAGATGGTAGTTTGTGCAACAATATATAAATTATTATTGTATCCCAATGATCTATAGGAACATCGAGATTTTTTTAGCGAATGCAGACACTCTGTGGACGTATCCAGCATTCTTTTAAGGCAAGTCGAGTTCTCGGTTGAAATTAGCGACTGATTAATAAACATTTTAAGGTGAGTGTTTACTAAAAACCTTTTGTAAACACTCACCTCACCTCACCGGGAACATAAAAGTGACCATGCTTTATCGTAATTTCCATTTTCAACATCCAGGTGTTGCAGCAATCTATCAGCATCTTCGGACAAACCAGACTTCAAATAGTGCAGTTTCTGAATTTCCGTCAAATCAGAATTGTTGTGAATCATGTATTCGAATTTGCTTTTGAACGGTCTCCATTTCTCGTACTGTCCCGTAAACACAGGAAGAGACATTTCAGGAATGCGAATGCCATGAGGATTTGAATTGCTGGAAGCTGGCTTGTTGGCAGACGTGGATTCCTCGTACTTGTCTAAACAGTCAAGGAGTTCGGCTCTATATTCAAGGTAAACCTTTCGAATTTCCTCAAAAATTGCTTCAAACAAAGAAATATCCTCAGCATTTTCCAGCAACATAACCAACTTATCACTGGTGTTTTCGCCTTGCCTAAACACATCTTCCATAATGGATAAACGGCCATTGACGAGGTTTTTCGTTCGTTTGGATTCCCCCGTTGAAGTAAAACTTTTAAAATCATTTTGAAGGATGGAAAGCGAATTTTTTAATAGTTTTAATTCTTTCGCAGCACTCATTTTTGTAGATTTGGCAAATATATATGGGCAAATAAAAAATGGGCAAATTTGGCTTACTCACTCACCTCAATGATTCTGCATGCACTGCTGATATTGCTGAAATATTGCACAGCGTGGGAAATTGGTTTGCTTGCAAAGTTGTTGAAATACGTGGCGCGGGATACCGATTTACATACAAAACTCACAAGAAATTGTCTTTAGTAAGCTATATTTTAGCATTAAAATTGAATAAAAAAATTAATAATTGTTTTTCTGTACTGCAGATTTAAAACACACAAAAACTGTCACTGGAAATAGGGTTATGTGGCTCGAATGGACCAAATGTTCGGCTTAGATTTTGAGAAAAAGTGTTCGCAATTGAAATTACTTCCCGTCGAATCGTGTGAAGAAAAACTTCCATAAAATTAAACAACTGTCTTTTAAAACGTTATAAAACTGAATATATATATTTGAAAAAGTAATTGCTTTTATATGCAATTTTGGTTATGTACCGAGTATTTACAAATGTCAAAAGTGTGGAGAATTTTATGACAAATGTCAATAAATGACTTATGGCTTATTCACAATAATTTTGTTATCATATTTACTTCACAACTTTACTTCATTTTTCTTATTTACAATAAAATAAATAATAATGAATGATGTATCGTAAACACTCATCATTAAAAATGTTACCTCGGTGGGTAACTGAATCGTCGGTCCGAAAGTTGTGTTCGTTTACACAAGTGTTCAACAGAGCGACATCGAAGCATCTTTGTCATTGGAGACAAAGTATATTTAATTGCAGAAGGCAATTAGGATCGATAAGTGTGTCGATCCAAGAATGTTATTAAATGTATATATTAGGCCCTGAGTGGTGCCGAATGTTTATGCTGAGAGATCACAAAGTATTCTTTTACTTTGTGATCTGTGTTGCAACGCAACATGAAACAAACTTCAACCAAATTTTCATACTACACCTGCAATGCAATCTCCAAGCGAAAAACGCATTTTATGCACTTGCACACAATATCCGACGGCATAACACAAAAGCCGACGGCAAAACGCATTTTATGAAGCTACCAATTTCCCAAATTGCCAAAATTGGGAGATCATAAAATAGACAATTACCCAATGCACTCGAGTAAATCGTATCGTGGGGGAGGTCTTGAAGTCAAAGTGCATACAAAAAAAATGAGTCGTTTTTGGCAGTTTAGAACCGCCCACTCATCTGCGCTCCCAGCACTTGCAATCGATGCGTGTATGCATGTGTATTGGTGCCGATCTTTCATACTGGCAAAGGCAAAACACATTGCGCGGTGTAAGAGGCGGTGACAAAGCTATGCATTTGGCTAATGCAAAAAATAAACAAAAAATCCGCAATCCGCAATGGGTCAACGATCTGAGGAAATCGGAAACGGCAAAATCAGCTGGATGCAGAGGTTTCTTGTGACCGACGAAGAAGCGATAGATGGTATTCCCAAGTCTTAAGTTATAAGAGCAAGTCGGAAAAATAAAATTTAAATTAAAGCAAAAGTTGAGTCTGAGTTTTCTGTTTTTCATCTGCATGTACCAGGTAGTAAATACTGCGCGAAGTAATTTCGGTTGTTCGGCAACGCAATTTTGGTTGTGCGACTGCAAATTATAATCCTTTTTTTCGGCACTTTTTTTTTGCGAGTGTCCTTGCGACACATTGTGGTCCTTCGAGCCGGATTTAAGGATTAAGGGATCCTGGACAGGATCAGTGCAAAAACAATAAAATAAAAAGTGTGCACTATCACGAGTGTTAAATTTCACCCGGTCGGTCGGTCGGTTTATAATTTCAACCACTACACGGTCGGTGTATTTCCTGGATTTGGATCTGCGGAAGCTGGTGCATCAGAGTGCGGAAGAAAATTTGGAGCAACGCTTTACAGTACAGGTGTGTTGCATTTTTCTTATAATATAATATTAAAATTAAATCACAGATCTACATTGATCTAATTAAACTTGTGTGTGTTGTCGTTTTTATTCTTTAATTTAAATCGTTGGCTTAATCATGAGCAAAGGCAAGATTTCCAATTTAATCGAGGTCGTTCAGACAATTGCGCAAGAAGTAAATGCTGATTATAAGGCATACGCAGACTTAGGATCATCAAAGAAATCTGTGCATATGAATGAGGCGCGTTTAGTGAATTTGGAGGCTTCATTTGGTGAAGCTAGGGTAATTCATCAAAAAATTGTTGGGGCCCCTAGTGAGGAGGCAAAGGTGAAATATATGGAAGATTTAACTTTTCACAAATTAAAGGAGCTGTTCTTCAAATATTCATGTGAATTGAAGGAACAGTTAACAACCACCGATAATCAAAGTATGCTCAACAACTCAGTAATCGGTTCAAAGACGCCGTCGGTCGAATTAAAACTCCCCCCTATGAAAATTCCTACCTTTGATGGTTCACTACAAATGTGGCCAGAATTCAAGGGATTGTTCGAAGGATTGGTGAACAAAAATTCATCGATATCCGATGCACACAAGTTGCAGTATTTAAAGAGCAATTTAACCGGTGAAGCGGCGCGTATGCTGCGAAATACCGAATCTAATTTTGAATCTGCATGGGCGCTACTAGTTAAGCGATTTCAAAATGTTCGGTTATTAAATGATAATCAATTCAAATTGCTTTTTAATCAACCACCGCTTACACAAGAATCAGCCGACGATCTCAAATTGCTATTGGACACAACCAACGAAGCTAAACAATCGCTCAAAAATCTTGGAGTGTCCGTGGAATCATGGGAAGACGTTCTCATCTTTCATACGGTGCAGAAACTTCCGTTTGCCACTCGAGGGCAGTGGGAATCCCACATTTCGACATATGTCGATTATCCTACGTACAACGTTCTTGAGGATTTCATTTTAAAGAGAGCAAGAACCTTGGAGGTGATTGGCCAATCGCCATCAGGTTGCAATCAACCTAAATCTAAAAAATTTACGTCGAACACAATTCGTGCAAATAACGCTACTATCCTTAAGTGTTCAATGTGTCAGGGGTCGCATTCCATTCGGAATTGCTTTAAGTTCAAGGCATTAAACACGAAGAAAAGGCAGGAGATTGTAAAGAAAAGAAAATTATGTTTCAACACTGTCTGTCAAACGCGCATTTTACGCAAAATTGCACGAGCACTTTTACGTGTTCTACATGCCATCAAAAGCATCATTCATTACTGCACGTAAATGAGCCAGTTAATGCAATGCATGCTAATGATGTAGTTCCACCAAGAGCTGTTCCACCACCCGATGAAACAGCCTCCTCTTCAACTCAACCCCATCATTCGGAAGCATCAGAGATGCCAACATCCTCAAACGCAACTGCTTCAGTGTACAACGCGTTTATAGCCGAAAACAGGCAAGTACATGTTCTTCTGACTACGGCCCTTATCAAGGTTCTAACAACCGCGGGTCAACCGTTGCTGCTGCGAGCGCTAGTGGATCCTGGATCTGAGGCGTCATTCATTACTGAGTCGGCGGCTCAGTTGCTAAATTTAAAAAGGGAAAGGAGCTGCGTCAATATTCTAGGCGTGGGGGAAAACAAAACAAGCACCTCAAAACACAAAGTTTCTCTCACGATATTTTCAAATGTAAACGAGGACTTTAGCCTACAGTTGAATGCATTGGTCCTGCCCAAACTCACAGCTAGGCTGCCTATGCACTCCATTATACGTGCTAATTGGAGTCACCTCCACAACATTGAACTTGCTGATCCTACTTTCAACAAGCCAAGCAAAATCGATATTTTACTTGGCAGCGATGTTTATCCGTTCATTCTCCTTGAAGGCATAATGAAGGGAGAACCAGGGACTCCTATGGCTCAAAGGACGGAATTGGGATGGATACTCTCTGGAGGTACATCAGCCATCAACAATTCAAGTAAGACGATAACAACTCTCCACATAAAGACTGAAGATCAAACATTGGACCGATTGCTGCTCAAGTTTTGGGAACTTGAAGAAGTGCCAAAGAGGAAGTTGTTGTCACCAGAAGAAGAGACATGCGAAACTCACTTCTGCAGAACGCATCAGCGTCAATTGGACGGGAAGTATGTAGTTCAACTTCCCTTTAAAGAAGGAACACGTCCAGTGATAGGTCGTTCGGACAGATCAGCGCTAGTTAGGCTTCTGCAACTGGAAAGAAAATTCCAAATACAGCCATTATTCTATGAGGAGTATAAAAGGGTCATCAACGAATATCAGGAGCTAGGGCACATGTCGGAGATCGTTCCCATAGAACTATCCACACCTCATTATTACGTTCCCCACCACGCAGTGATGAAGGAATCGAGTTCAACCACAAAGCTGCGGATCGTTTTTGACGCGTCCTGCAAATCGTCGGATGGCACGTCACTTAATGGCCATCTCTTTGTAGGCCCAAGGTTGCAGGATGATATTTTTGATCACATTGCTCGATTCAGGTTACACAAAATCGCCTTTGTAGCTGACATCAACAAAATGTACAGGCAAATTTGAGTTCCGCCGGCAGATTCATCATATACCAACTCATTTTGTGGAGAGAAGTAGACGGTGAGGAAATAAAAACATACCGCCTTAATACGGTCACATTCGGTACCGCCTCCGCACCATATTTAGCGATTCGTACGCTGCAACAACTTGCGTCCGATGAGCGTGAGGATTACCCAATTGCATCGAAAATTGCTCTCAGGAACTTTTACGTGGATGATGTGATTCATGGGGCGGACTCTGAAGCAGAAGCCATAGAGATGCAGCGGCAACTCAGAAATATGTTGAATCGTGGAGGCTTTCCACTACGAAAATGGGCAAGCAACTCTGAGAAGTTCTTGGCGTCCATTCCAGAAGAGGATAGAGAGGTACAGGTACCACTCTCATTCGACGAGGGAAATGCGGTTAAAACGCTAGGGATACAATGGCATCCCGCAAGAGACATGTTAACCTTCAAAGTCTCACTTCAGGATTCGAAGAAAACAACAAAACGAACCATCCTATCAGACATTGCACGGCTGTACGACCCAATGGGTTGGATTTCGCCCTGTGTTATTTTGGGCAAGATCATAATGCAAGAGATCTGGAAGAAGAACCAAACATGGGATTCTGAGCTCCCATCAACAATCGTTTCTGCGTGGCATAGCCTGAAAACGGAACTTAACGCACTCAACACTATTGAGATTCCTCGCTGGATAAATTTCACCACGGAGTCACAAATCGAAATACACGGGTTCTGCGATGCGTCAGAAAAGGCGTATTCGGCCGTAGTATACCTTAGAGTTATTACCGGAAATACGATAGTAACTAATTTGATCGCGTCGAAAACCAGGGTTGCGCCGCTAAAGGTTAAATCGCTTGCAAGGTTGGAGCTTTGTGGGGCACAACTCTTAGCACACTTACTGGTGCATACAGTAAAGACGTTGGGGCTCCAATCGGCAAAAATATTCGCTTGGTGCGACGCTCAAATCACACTGGCGTGGATAAAGACGGCGCCATACATCCGAACAACATTTGTGGCCAACAGAGTCGCAGATATTCAGGAGCTTACAGATCCTGGGTGCTGGAACTACGTTCCGTCTAAGGACAACCCGGCAGACATCGCGTCTAGAGGACTCTTTCCGAAGGATCTTGTCAAGGACAACCAATGGTGGCATGGGCCTGAATTCCTGCAGACGTTTGATGAGCGACTCCATCAACCATACGAAATTGCAACGACGGACCTTGAAACAAAACCATCAGAAATTTTAAGAAGCAAAAATGATTTGATCGCATCTGGGTACCCCATAAAAAACATTTTTCAGCTCTGCGTTCATTTCACAGCTTCGAAACTAACACACTCTTTTATCGTTTTTCCTCTTTGAAGCGTTTGGTCAGAGCCACAGCTTATTGGCTTAGATTTTTCAATAATTTGCGATTTAAAGCAAAAAAGGTGTCAACTCGTGTATCTGGAGCACTTTCAGACGATGAAATCTGCTCAGCCCAAATACGATTGATAACCATCATTCAGCAATAGGTTTTTGCTGAAGAAATCTCAAGGATAACAAAAGGCGAACCGGTCTCAAAAGGGAGCAAATTAGCAAGACTTTCACCAATAATCGACGAGAAGGGAGTACTGCGAGTCGGGGGTCGATTGGAAAACGCAGAATTGCCCTATTCGCAGCAGCATCCAATCATACTGCCATCACAGAATGTCCTGACGTCACTCATAGTGCACGAGGCGCACATGAAGACGCTGCAACAACAATTAATGATGGCAACACTTCGATCTGAATATTGGATTCTACAACTCAAATATAGCGTCAAAAAATGCATTCATAATTGTTTAAAATGCTATAGGTACAAGGCAAAGGAAATGCAGCAACAAATGGGTAATTTGCCAGCGCTACGCGTCAACCCGGCTCGACCTTTTCAAACATCGGGGGTGGACTATGCAGGTCCTGTTCAAATCAAAGCCTGGAAGGGTCGATGCAGCAAAATTACGAAGGCATACATAGCAATTTTCGTTTGCTTCTGTACAAAAGCGGTATACCTCGAGCTTGTCAGCGATTATACGACTTCCGCATTTCTGGCTGCGTTCAAACGTTTCACTGCGAGCCGTGGAATTTGTAAAAATATGTGGTTATGTGGCTCGAATGGACCAAATGTTCGGCTTAGATTTTGAGAAAAAGTGTTCGCAATTGAAATTACTTCCCGTCGAATCGTGTGAAGAAAAACTTCCATAAAATTAAACAACTGTCTTTTAAAACATTATAAAACTGAATATATATATTTGAAAAAGTAATTGCTTTTATATGCAATTTTGGTTATGTACCGAGTATATACAAATGTCAAAAGTGTGGAGAATTTTATGACAAATGTCAATAAATGACTTATGGCTTATTCACAATAATTTTGTTATCATATTTACTTCACAACTGTACTTCATTTTTCTTATTTACAATAAAATAAATAATAATGAATGATGTATCGTAAACACTCATCATTAAAAATGTTACCTCGGTGGGTAACTGAATCGTCGGTCCGAAAATTGTGTTCGTTTACACAAGTGTTCAACAGAGCGACATCGAAGCATCTTTGTCATTGGAGACAAAGTATATTTAATTGCAGAAGGCAATTAGGATCGATAAGTGTGTCGATCCAAGAATGTTATTAAATGTATATATTAGGCCCTGAGTGGTGCCGAATGTTTATGCTGAGAGATCACAAAGTATTCTTTTACTAGGTGTGTTATGTGTTTCACAAAGTGTTATGTGATCACAAAGTATTCTTTTACTTTGTGATCTGAAATGAAAAAATGTGATTAAATTGGAATGGGGATCGAATAGGTTAGCCCAAGTGGTCTATCATTAATTGATATATCTCGCATTATGACCATAAAAACGGCGAATTCTACACTTAAGCGGCCAATCGCAAAAATATCCCCCTTACCGGTATCAAATTCTTCGAACGAATCAATAGACATTATGAACAATATAAATCCCATGAAATAAAAACCCCAATAACATAAAACAATATAAACTATATAAATCACATGAATTATGAAACCAAAACCGACATGAAATCTAATAAACAAACACATAATAAAAATCTAATAAACAAACACATAACACACCTACATATAAATATAATAGATACAAAATTAAAACCCTAATAAACAAGGTCAACTTACCCCTCGATCGATTAATACAATCTCTAATGCAGCTTAAGATGATAGACATTATTTTAGTTACCAATTCTACGATAAAGCAATTTTTAATTCATTGTTTTTTTGCATGGTACACATGATAACGGTAACGGATCGAGAAAGTTGAAGAACAATGCCCTGTGAAGCGTCCTAGCACTACCAAGAGCGACCTAAAATGTGGCCAACACACCAAACCCTGAGGCGGGCAGTATGTTGGTTCCCAACAATAATATATATGTATTTTTAATGTCACTAGCACTAAAATAAGTCTAGAAACAGGGAAAACAATCGGCACGGCATATTCGACACAAACATTTAGGTTATGTTGAAAAAGTTAATGTGCTTTGTACCAATTGCATGAATATGAGGTACTTGGGCTCAAAATCAAGCCTAAACAATATTCATAGCAACTGACTGCATAGCACATTAGCTATAAACACTGAATTAAATAATATTGTAAACTAAATTTCGACATTTTAACACGCGGCACGAACAACGATGCAAACAACACGAAGGCACAGAATTAAATGTCAAATATGCCGAGCTGCCGATCTCAAGACAAAGAGCTGTCTTTGTCTAGCAATATGTAGTGCCTTAAGCAAATCGAGTGGTACGCTCAAACTAATTTGTAAATCGTTGTAATGCAACAAGTAAAACCCTATGTATTGTGTACTAAAAAATAGTTATGTTGCACTCTCACTATTGACCCTTAATATGGGGCATTAATAAGAAAAATTGTGCAAATGTATTAATTGTAGGGGAATGAAGCGAATGTATTTTATATACATCATATTGCAACTAATTGTTAGGGTCATTGACCGAAAGTAAACAACAGCTGTTTTTTTAATACATACATAAAGTACCGAGATTACGTCACATGTTCATAGAGAAAATTTATTTAAATCACTCGCCATTAGATCGTCAATGTACACGGAAATAAACTATAATTTATAACATTCGCCTAACGAGTTTTTTTTCTGTCTTTTCAATTGCCAAGAAGTTCTTGAGCAATCATTCATTTGCCCAATTCCATCCTTGCAATTAAAGCAACTCATTTTCCAACTCGCCTCAGTTCGTAACAACAGTACTATTATGTGCAAATTTTGTTTTTAAATTATATAAAATGCACAATAACAAGTTAAAAAGGAGGTATGTACAAAGAGCAGCCTCTATCAACACCATAGCTTAATAAAAAAAAAATAGTTTAAAATACACCATACCGTCAATGGATCAAGAGTCCATGGACAGATGTCCTATAAAAATTAAAAGTACATAAGGGAAATTTTGATAAAGCGTACAAATCAGTTTACAGAAAACAAAATGTTTCAAACCAAACTTTTGAGAAACATTATAAAACATTATTACAATGTTATGATCAGGCAAAAATGTTGATCAATAAAAATAAGACAAATCTAACAACGAAAGAAAGGTTAGAGTCTATTGTGCAGAAACACATCGGGGCAACGAACACCCTACTAAGCTGACCCACATTCAAGTCAGCTACCGATCGCCCATTCACCCAGCTGACCCACATAGAAGTCAACAATATCAACAACAGAGTCAGCATACCTAACTGAGGACATCGACAGTTAGTGCAATACATAGCTGACTCACCGTAGTAGTTAAGCATTTTATGTATATAGATTAGTAAGCATATATTGTAATTAATTATAGGTATAAAAGAGGCATTTGGCCCACGAATAAACGTCAATCTTTATTGATCCATCATAAAGGGAATACTCTTTTCATTTTCCTTATCGACGCATCGTTTATAGTGAACAGGTTCAAGTGCTTGGCTCACTATTCTACAAGAGAACAAGTTAATGCGCTTGGTATCTCTACCTTTTTGTACACAACATTATTTGGTGACCCCGACGTGATCACACGACAAAGGTTCGCTTCCCCCACCAGAGGTAAGGGGCAACCTTATTCAATAAAAACAGCGTTCGCCAGGACTAAACACTGGTGACCATACAGAACACTTTTGATTAAGACAAGCATAAAGGCGTCCACCAGGGCTAGAACACTGGTCCAGTAACGTAAATTAAATTTCAATCTTCAACTATGGACCAGAAGGCCGCAGACCAGAAGGAGACGGGAGAGGAGATCCAGCGCCTAATCACGAACTACAAGAAGGATGGGCCAGACAGGAAGACACTCTCGTACTACCAGAAGCTGATGGCCAGATTAGACGGACTCTGGGATAGCTTCGAAGCCAGAGATTCTGGATGTGCCCGGGGCAGTTGGCACATCCATATTATGCCAATCGGTACTACGACTCCGTAAAGAACTTCTACAATACCTACAGAGAAGAATTTGCGGGCAAAATTGCCAATATGGAGCAAAAGGGGAGTAACGCTACCAAACCCGTGCTAGAGGCAGAAGGGGCAAGAAGTCAAGACATCGTGAATGCGGACGATCATGCACGGTCGCCCTCACATCAGAATGATGACCTTCAAAGACTCATCCGACGACAGCAAGTAATCATATCTTCGCTGCAAAAGGCTCTAGCTACAGCAAGCAAGATCGGAGAGTCAAGGCAATTCTACGAGTTCCATCAAAAAACAATTCAACGACAAATCGATGCAAATCGAGGACATGCATAACTCAATTTGGGAACTCTGTGACGAACCAGTAACAAGTGGTTACAATCAAGTCGAATTCATCGACATCGAGAAAAGAGTGCAGGAAGCCCTCATTGCACTATCACTCAAAGGTCAGTCCCAACACTGCGAAAAGCAGGAATCAGGCATGTCCAACGACATTGCAAAATCGAGTTCCATCAACCTACCAAAGGTCACAATCCCAAAATTCGACGGAGATCATCTGAAATGGCAGACATTTTCAGATATCTTCACCAAAATGATACATGAACAACCATTGCCACCAATTCAGAAAATGTGGTATCTGAAAACAAATGTGTCAGGCGATGCTGAGCGATTACTGCGGCATCTGGAGTTGACTGAAGACAACTACAACATAGCCTGGAAAACTCTTCAGGATAGATTTAGCAACAAAAGAGCCCTCACATCAGCTCTAATTCAACGGATCCTCGGTTTGCCGAACCTAAACTCCGAAATGAAGGCAATAAGGGAGTTTCATGACACCATTCATGAATGCTTATCGTCCCTGAAGGCGCTTGGCATAGAGACGGCTTCCTGGGACCCCCTACTCATACACCTGCTTATACGAAAATTAGATAGATAAAGCCATCTCTGGTACGAACAATCCTGCAAAACACTCGAGAATTACAGACAATGGATAAGTTCTTAAATTTTCTGAAAATCCGATTCGAGGCATTAGAAGCTGTTGGAGGAAAGGACAAGGCCAGAGCGGTGACAACCGTGGCCACCTCCAATCTCGAAGGATGCAAGGTATTTGGAATCAAAGGCCACCCGATGTACTATAGCGGAACGGCTTAAATGGATCTAAAAACGACGGCTTTATGTTAATTGCTTCAAAATTGACCACACTGCTAAAACATGCCCTGCACGATGTTGCACCAAATGCTCAGGGAAACACAATACCTTGTTGCATCTTGAACGGGCAACCACTACGACACAACCGAGCGAAACGGCAGCTCCGACAACTATGGCCACGATCCAGCAAGAAGCCCCGACAACTGTAGCCACGATCCAGCAAGTAAACAACAAGCAAGGTTACGTCCTTCTAGCCACCGCAAACAATGGACAAAGATGTGAGGTTCGAGCCATGCTAGATTTCGGCTCTCAGATTAATCTAATAACTGAGAGACTCATCAAACGCCTCTCTCTGTCACCAACTCCATCCTCAACATTGGACTACGATCAACAAGCGGAAACTTTGAGTGGAAGCATTTATACTTCCAAGCATTGTTTCACCTCAACCTACACAAAACCTGGACACCACCACCTGGACCATACCTGAAAACATCAAGTTAGCTGACCCAAACTTCCACCGATCTGACAAAATCGATATTCTACTAGGAGCAGAATTTTATCATCATCTCATACGACCAGAAAAGATACAAATTGGTGATCGGAAGCCAATCCTCCAAAATACCGTACTAGGTTGGGTCGTAGCTGGAAAAATTGGAGACGTAGCACCCATGTCAGCAACTTGTGGAATATTCTGCGAGGAAGACTCCACAAACGAATTCATCGAACAATTCTGGAAGGTTGACGACTTCGAACACATACCAAGACAACTGACATCAACCGAAAGGTACTGCGAAACACACTTCGCTCAAAATATCTCAAAATCGGACTCCAACCGGTTCATCGTCAGACTACCGTTTCGAGAAAACGGAAGCCTTGACTCCAGACAAACTGCGTTAAATCGTTTCATGTCCTTGGAAAGAAGACTCTGCAAGGACTCGAAGCTCAGAGAGGACTACGTCAAGTTCATGGACGAATATGCGTCGCTTCTACATATGGAAGAGATCAAACAAGAAGCCATCAAGGGGCCGCATTATTTTATTCCACACCATTGCGTATTTAAGCCAGATAGTAGCACAACAAAATTACGAGTGTTTTTTGATGCATCTGCAAAAACATCATCGGGGCTTTCGCTCAATGACATTCTTCACACGGGACCTACAGTACAGAGTGAACTACTGTCCATACTCCTTCGCTTTCGCCTGCACAAATATGTCTTCACAGCCGATATCGAGAAGATGTACAGGCAAATCCTTGTGCAAGAAGAAGATCAGATGTATTATCAGCTCATCATTGGGAGAAGGCGGTCAACAGAGGAAATCAAGTACTTCAAACTAAAAACCGTAACATACGGAACGTCATCAGCCCCTTACTTGGCTACCAAATGCTTACAACACTTAGCAACCCAAAATAAGCTCACACATCCAGCTGGGTCACGAATACTTCAAGATGATTTTTACGTAGATGATTGCATTAGCGGTGCGGGCACTATCCCACTGGCGAAAGAAGCACAAACCCAAGTAACCTCGCTGCTACACAATGCTGGATTTAAGCTCCGTAAGTGGTGTGCAAACCATCCTTCACTACTTCAAGACCTACCAGTAGAGGACCAAGAAATCAGCCTTGACTTCAGTGAATCCAGTCATTGCACTACAAAAACGCTAGGCCTAATTTGGCAACCGAAATCAGACCAATTGTTTGGAAGAGCTCACCTATCGGACATTTCCACACTCACGAAGCGAGCGGTCAGCTCCGATATCGCACGGATCTTTGATCCATTAGGACTATTCGGGCCGGTTGTTGTTAAGGCAAAAATCTTCATGCAGCAGCTATGGCACTTAAAATTGTCGTGGGACGAAGAGTTGCCGAAACCTCTGAGGCAAGAGGATAACCTTTCGAAACACCCTTTCCGCCCTCAATCAGGCCAATGTGCAATGATGGAACAATACTCGTAACACTACTCTTTGCAAAATCACGCGTAGCTCCAGTAAAACAATAACAAACACTTCCTCGACTGGAATTATGTGCTGCAGTCTTAGGCGTGGAACTCACAAACAGAGTCCGAGAGGATTTACGACTTCAAGACACTCCAGTCTTTTTCTGGACAGATTCACAAATCGTACTGTCATGGATCAATTCAATTTTCTCATCTCTCCACACGTTTGTGGCAAATCGAGTGGCGAAAATTCAGGAATGTTCTCTGGCAACCCAATGGCGTCACGTCCCATCCAAGGAAAACCCAGCAGATCTACTGTCTCGAGGAATATCAGCAGCCAGCTTCATGTCGTGCAGTATGTGGCTTTATGGACCACTCTTCCTGCATGGGAGAGAACCAGCATGGCCCCAACCGTTCATGAAGGAACTCGATCCACAGGCCGACCAGGAAAGGAATAACATCAACATTGATGATATGGTCATCATCAAAGAAGACAACACACCACCACTTCAATGGCCTATCGGAAGAGTTGTTCAAATCTTTAAAGGGGACGACAATATGGTACGAGTAGTCAACGTCAAAACCAAATCAGGAATATGCAAGCCAAACCAAGCCACCGTCTGGCCCCACTATTCAACGAACCGGCTGACAGTAACGCAAGTATAGTTGAAGAGCCAACGACATCCACACAATCCAAGTCCGCTACAACTGATATGACGGAAACACACACAAAACGAAGGAAGACATCATATGTTTCTTTAATGACCACCATATTATTGTCTTTACTACTGCTTCCAATAGTTTGCGCATCGCCAGTACACATTACAAGGTTCAATAATAATCCAGGAATCTATTTCGAAACTCTTGGGTCTACCAGTTTAGTTACAACCAAATGGAAAATCATTGTTTACTATGACTTAGTACCCATGCAATCAGAGTTAGAAGCATTTGATAATGGAACAACGGCACTTCAACACCTATGCAACCAGTTACAACAAAGGGCAGTATGCTCTTCACTAGTAACTCACTTTATTACCATCAGAAATAGACTACAAGCAGATACCAACATCATTTCAAAACGCCGAAGACATCGAGCAGCTATCAACATAGTCGGCAATATAGCACACACCTTGTTTGGACTTCTGGATTCCGATTACGCAGAAGAGATGTCCCGAACCATCAATCAAGTAAAAGGCAATGAGGCACATTTATGGACAATGTTAAAAAACCAAACTTCTTGTATCGATTCCACGATTAACATCATGAAACAGGACCAAGTCGAGGCCAGAGAACGCATGACCTCCCTTCAAAAGCAAACCAAACATATTATTGCTCGGATTGGAGAAGCCTCTGAGCAATCCAATATCTTCCAAATTTTTACATCATTAACAATACAACAACTAATGCTTGTAGCCACCAACCTGCAACGAATGGAAACAGCAATCATCAGCAATTAACAGACGCACACTATGGAACCATCAGCCCACTTCTGCTGTCTCCAGCTCAACTAAGGGCAGAAATCACCAACATCAAAGGCCATCTGCCTCTGTCGCAAAAATTACCATTTGAGCAAGAGGATTTGATTCACTTTTACAAGATCCTAACTACTCAAGGAGGGACCACTGACAATCATCTTATGTTCATCATCAAAATTCCACTGGTGGAACATGAACCCTTCAATTTGTTTCGATTAATACCATTTCCGGCCACGGTCAATAACACACTCCTCATCATCAATCCATCAATGGAGATTCTGGCAATAAATAGCCATGGAGATCAATATTTTGAAACGACGACATCCGAACTCAAGGAGTGTGACGAGGGCAAGAAAACACAGTTCTTTTGCGTCAACAAAAAGGCAAAATACCACGCTGGTTCCCAGGCATATACCTGTGAATTCAATCTTTTTAACAACAATACAGTGCCATCATGCAACCTGATGCAACCAACCAATAATATGAAATGGACACAGTTGAGTAACAACATTGTATATAGACACTATAGTACTATCACTTCGCATTTATGCACTAGCGCCACCAACCACCTCTGAGACCAACTACTCACATCGAACATGGTAGTTGTATTGGATTATTTGAAACGAAATTAAATGATGCCTTCTTCTTTTATTATTCGTCTCATTGACAATATGCAGATGAAAGAGAAAGAACAATTATTATTTTTGTTGTCTTTTATTCTCCAGTAGTAAGGCTAAGGAGTGGAAGTAAGTGGGTACTTTTCGCAGGTAGTTAGCGGTGGTGGTGGTTAGGCGAAGTGTACTTTTAGCATTTATGAGAATAGCAATATGAAAAGAAGGAATGTGAAATGAAAGATCGGATCGATTTATACTTTTCGCATATGGTGGTGGTGTGTGGGGAGAGTACTTTTAGCATGATGATGAGTGTGGTGCTGTTGAGTGATGACGATTGGAATTGATATTTAAGAGGATAACAATGTGGAAAGGAGAAATATGAAATCATAGATCGGATTTTTAACAATACATATTTTGTATTTCTTGGATTTATGGGTAGCATTGGTGTCATGATCGTGGCTTTTGGACTTAGGTCTCAAGGGTAGGTTATGATGATTTGAAAATTATTATGGGGTGGGTGAGCATGTGAGGTGCACTAGCAAATAAAATCACGTACCCAGATCGATCTAAATTTTCAATTTTCTCATATTGTATGTAGTGTGAGAATGATATTGTTTTAAGTAGGTACAAATTTTTAGATCAATTAATTATGATAGGTATTAAGATGATAGTAGGTACAGCTCATAAACTGAGTCTCGCAATTCTGTCTGTCTGTTTGTCTGCGTGGTGGTAGGTAGGTGGCTGTATTCTTAACGACAGGACGGATTCGTTTGTACCTCTAGCAGTTTGTTTCAAACTGTGCATAAGTATAGGTATGCGATTTGTAGGCTGACAGTTTGAGTTCATTTGTTTATTTTAATCCCAAAATTAACCTTGTGTATTTAGATACAATTATTTTAGGAGCAGCTATACGCAGGTCGCAGTGCTACGCTGAATGCTATTGCAGCAATCATTCAAATCATCCCTAGGTATATAAATTTAAAATATGGATTATTGTAGTACCTATGTACATATAATATGGATTATTGTAGTATGAAGGAAATTGATGAATATGTATTTAGAAACTTGCAGTTCAGATTAGAAGATTCTTGCTATGCTATTGTTTGTTTTAAATAACTAAGTCATCAACGCACAGCCCAAAACGGATAATCTAAGCCCGTTTTCTAACCATTGATCAACGATCACATGAAAGTGAGGGAAAATGAAAATCAAAAAGGAATAAAAATATGTAGGAGAATTTGTTAACGACTTTAACATATAGACGCACTAAGCCAATCAGTTGGTAACGAGCGAATAGCTCACGATTATCTCCAGACTAGAAATGACAGCATCAGGCGGGTAACCCCAAATAACACAAGCAAGACCATCACGGGACTGCTAGTAATCTGCTTTTTATATTCCTTTTATAACTCGAGTTTGGATACACCGAATTTGATGATTCTTTTTTTCTATAAAGGTACATATATTCTTCTGTAGCAGGTTTGTATGTAAAAAAAATTGGACAAACTCACATTTTGATAAAATGATAAAATCTTTGTACGAAGGCTATTCTGTGAAATATGGTCAAAATTGGACAAAGGGATATTGGCGCTATTCTTCGACAATCACGGGAGCCAAAGTTTGTAAAATTTGTAACATTGGTATGCATTGTCCTGATAGACAAAAATACTATCTATGCAATACGATTCCTGGAAAACCCAAAAATGTGTACCAAGGAGCATTACAATAAAATATCACTTATTTAAATGAATTTGGAACTGATATTTTTATTTTTCTATTTTGCACTACGAAGTGCATGATAATCAAACTTAGAATTTCTTCTAAATACATAGTTGTGCCTACATTGTTAGAAAAACATACTTTTATTTAAATAGTTCCGCATAAATCCCCTGAATATGTACCTACCTATGTACATATGTAGGTATCTACTCTTTAGATTTAATTCCCTGTATTTGTTTTATCGAAATGATTATGTATTAGTGGTTATGGGAAAGGAAAAATAATTGCACTACATTACATATAAAGATAACCGGCTTTGCACGTGTCTAGGAATTGTATCTATACTATTGCACAGATATATTTTTGTCCATCAGCACAATGCAAATTAATAATTATCAAAACGCAATTAAATTTTACAAAAACAGAACAAATTTTATTCACAACAAAATCTATTATTATTAGGTTACTATTACGCGTTGCACTGATGACTGTGTGTCCTGGTTACCGTGGATGTCCCTTTTATAGTAGATTCGGGTGTGTCGCTCGGTGACCTTTCGCCAGATGTTCTATGATGGTTCTCACGATCGTTTGTTATTGTTGATGGGGGTCGGATGATGCAAGGTGTTGTGTTGGTTTTACGATCGTTCGCCAGATGTTTTCTCGCGATCGTTATCTCGTTCCCAAATAGTGTGGGAAATCAATTCAACCTCCTGCTTTGCTGTATTTTTGTTGTTGTTGTTGTTGTTTGAAAATGGATAGTTCAGTGGGAGAACTAGAGTGTTAACTTGCATATCAATGTTCCAAATTTAAAAAAACTGTTGAAGAATAGCGTTTGAAATTTTTTGTTTGTATTGCCTAATTTTCCACACTTCACAGAAATAGGTACCTACCTTTGGGTTTGGTTCGGTGGTTTTTGAGTTTTGCGATCATTAGTGGTGTACTTATACCTATTCCCATAAAAAAATGGAAATTCAGGTTTATTGCAAATTTTCGGCTTTTCATTTGGGGGTTTCCGAATTTTTTTTTACCAAACCCTGATTCAAGACGAACAAAACAAAAAAAAAAGGATCATCCAAATCGGTTTAGCACTCTAGCATCTAGCCTTTCTCGAGTTTTGCGAATTTCGAGACTAATGCACAACAATTATTGTTTTTTTATATAGAGAGAGATGTAGGATGTAGATACCTATAATAGTTAGCTGCTCGTTTTACCGACATAAAATGCTTCTACATTATAAACCTCATAAAGTAGACACATGCCTATAACATTTTAGAATCAATTAAAAAAAGAATCACTTAAATCGATGCATATTTGACAAAAATATAGACAAAATAGTGAGAGTCTAACATACATTATTTTATGCCCAATCCTCAAATCTTCTGCAACGACAGAAAGGAAGCCAAATTCAGTTTTTATTCAATTTGTCTTTCCCAACTGATCACCCCTCTCCAAACACACAAATCCTCCACCACCAACATCCTATCCTACACAACCATGCTGTTGAATTATATTTGCTCTTGCTCATAACATTGCACTTGCACCTCCTTTCCTCTATTCTCCTCTCCTTTCACTAAGAAAAACCAAACCAGTTGCAGTTCTTTACCCTACCCTGTTGTTACATCACATCAGAAATAATTTTATACCTACTGATGGATGGAAATGGCGATATGAATGAAGAAAGAGAAGAGGCATACCAGTTTGACTTTGTTTTGTTTATTTTGGTTTTCTCTATACACATTTCCCCAATGCTCGGAGTTGGCTGGCAGTGTACAAACTAAATCAACTGAAGCGCCACCTGGATCGTCGAAGACGCGTAATTCAATGCGATGGGATGAGAGTACTATAGTGTGTATATACTATGGTAACAATAACCAGTGGATATTCGGCACGCTCCGAACCATTCAACTAACCGCTGTATGTAAAACAGAAGCCGGTCAATTCGAACTTAGTGGCTCTGGGCTTCTCTCACTCAAATTCAATGCACTGAAATTCATTTCTCCAGCATTTACCAACACTTCGCTTGAGTCTTTGAATGCTCTTCAAGCTCAGCTTGCAGACCTAAAAACCCAGGGAATTCCAGAACTGCATGACACCGTATTCATAAATAGCATTCATTATTTATTTGGCTCTGATACTATCCATTTCCATCGGAATCACGATCATCTACAAACTGCGCAGCCGACTGACGTCAAATCCAAGGTCTACACCTGTTCCGAATACAACGTAAGCGAAATATGAGGACACAGTTGAATCATATATACTATAGTTCCATAGATATCGCACCAAGAGGAAAAAAAATTACCATTTTTCAACTCAATAGGACGTACCGCTGCGTCCCAGTTGGATCAAACTAGCGTGAATCATACTCAGACATGATGTTACCACAGATACAACAGACTTTACCTTTGATCGTGATGTGAGCTGTGAGTTGCATTCGAAAGATAAATACACTTGAATTCGTTTTCGTTTGCCAGTGCAATGCCAACGACTGACTAATGGGGACGGGGATAGCTGTGGCTGGTCTTGTGTGGTTTTGGCTTTGTTTGGTAGTGTGTAGGGTAGGTATACATATTGTATTTTTTCGGACGGCTGGGATGTGAATGGGATGCGCTGGGTGCGGCGGCTGTGCGGCTTCTTATTTTTATTTCGAAGATACTTTCCTCCATTCGCCATCGACTTTCGAACGATTTGGATGTTCATTTATATGGTTGAGAAATTTTTCTTTGTAAATTTTATTGCGGAATGTACTTTTTTAGCGATATATTTTTCAGCGTTATTTTTTTTTAAAGCAATGGGTGATATGAGATTATTTGGAGTTTCTTGTTCCGTTTGTAGGAAAACGAAAAGAGATTACCCTAATCTGATCATTTTTCAATGCCCTTCTAGGGGAAAAAATTAAACTTTGTGGATACCATTTTTGTCCCGAATTTGTTGGAAGAAAATACAATAAGAAGGATGCTGAAGGATGATCCTTCCTTAACTTTAAACCCTGATTTAGATTCAAACTTAAATTATTAAGAAGATCTAAAGTTTCCTTCAAATACCTAAACGAAGAAGAACTTCGAGCACTTGTAGCATTTCGTGTGTATGGTGCGATCAGTTATTAAAAAGATGCGCAAAAGAGAAGAAAGAAAAGTGCAATTTAGAGAAGAAATTATTAAGTTACAAACTTAAAATAAAAAACTTAAAAATAAAACATTACAACAAAATGTGCGCATACTGCTTTTAAATGGCTCAATATTCCTTTTTCCGCTATGTTGATGGGGTTGTCGAAATCTACAAAATACAACAACAACGAAAACTAACTTTCTGAGTGGGGAAGCGAGGAGTAACAACGCCTCTCGCTTGTTTGGGATTGATCCTGAAAATTTATATTGGGAAATTCTGTCGAATTTCAGTCTATGAATTATTGTTTGATAGAATTACTGCCCCTATTATGAAATACATAAAACCAAGAACAACTCAACTGTAGTAGGGGCATACATTAACAACAACCCAGAATATTTTTTATAGATTGCAAAGCGCTTAAAAATTTCTGAGAGATGGGCTGGGCTTCAGACTTCCTCACATATTCTCTTTTTATAGATGGGTCCCTGTAAAAGGATTACAACCAGGATATGAAAAGAATGCCCATTTGTATCTAAAAACAAAAAAACGAGAGCGTTGTGTATTTTTGATAATAGGAGCATAAAGAAATAGATTTGTTGCCAATAAAACATGTGTAATGGTAAATGGTTTGTTTGATAGTTGAAAAATTATTTTAAACTATTTTGTGTCTGCAAACGGTGTAAATGGGGCCAACCTAAGCGAAATTATAAAAAAAAAACAATTTGAAAATCTGTCAAGATCTTGGTCTTAGATTTGCGCTGTAGTCTGCGATTAAGGACCTAATAATATAAAAGTTTATAAAATATTAGGTATTTCTAAAGAAAAGCCATATGCAATTTTCAACGATGAAAAAATTATTTTGTTTTATGATTTTCCTCACTTATTAAAATGACTTCGTACCTAATGTAACGTTTACTGAAATCAGATTTACAATCCAGATGCTAAAGTTTCTTTGGATGTTTTCAGAGAAATATAAAATTTGGCATTTGAAAACGTGAATATAAATATATATAAACCAGCGTAGCCCGTGCACACTTCGTAGTGCAAAATAGTAATTATTATTGTAATGCTCTGTGGTACACAACATTTTTTGCTTTTTCAGAAATCGTATTGCCTAACAATATTATTGACTTTCACGAGAATGCATTATTTATATCAATGTTACAAATTTTAAAAATGTTGGCTTTCAATTCCAAGACTGTCGAAGAAGCAGTACCCGCCCGGCTTTGCCCGTGCACAGGAATTGTATCGCTTAGGTCTTAGGTAATAATGTTCTTTCGTAAAATGGCAGAAATGATAATAAATCGACTTGGTTGAATTTTCTTTCTGCCTAAACCTGAAATACAGCAATACGAACAAAACAAAAAAATAATAATGAAAATCGGCCCAGTGGTTATCGAGATATAACGTCATCGAGTTTCACCCCATAGAAGATGTTTTTTGTATAGAAGGAATAAGATTTTGAATTTTGCCACGCACCTATGTCCAATTTTGACCAATATTCACAGGAGCACTCCAGAGCCAATAACTAAGATCATCTGTGAGTTTGAGCTCAATCGATTTGGTGTGTTTCTACATATACGATTTTGAATGTTTTTTTTGTTTTTTGTATAGGCGGTACCATGCCCCTTTGTCCAATTTTAACAGAAACAGTATATGGGCTAATACCAAAGATGTGTGAAAATTTGGTTAAAATGGGTGAATGCGTTAAGGCGTGAATCGACGACAAACCTTTTAGGGCTCAATTTTTATATACATATATAGATAATGCTTTTGATTGCATTGATAGTGGTTCACATTAGGCTTGTGTAGTTCATGAACGAACTAGTTCACAATAGTTCACAATAGTGAACTAGTGAACTAAGTTCACACACTTAGTTCACTAGTTCATTTAGTTCGCGGTTATTATTTTTAATGGGCCTCACCAATAATCATTTTAAACCTTAAAATTATTATATTAAATTATATTTTGACCACAATAGGAAATTTTATATGGACATTTTCGTGACTTCGTAAAATTTAGCTTGGACACTAAAAACTATTATTATAGTACCGCCGCGCAATGATTTTCATACAAACGGAATAAACTAAAGCTAAGTATACACACGATTGTCAGATCTGTCAATCCTCTGACAATGACTGACAATTAACTTACAATAGCCAACTATCTTACAGTACAAAATTGTCCGTTCACACGGTTGTAAGATTTTGTCGCAAATGACTTTTCTGATAACATTGTCAGGTTGTATGTTCACATGGTGGTCAGATGAATATGAAAAATTGGTATATTCGTTTTTTTTGATATTCTATATGGGCTTAGAAAAACAGCTCATCTCACTCACCTGTATCTTTTTTTAAATTTTCAACAAATTCTTTTTTGTATTTTCTTTCAATTTGACTATTTCAGTTCAACTAAACTGAACTAAAACGAGCGAACTAGTTCAGTAGCGTGAATTGAACTAAATTGATCGATCACTCAAATGAACTAAATTGCCCAACTCTAGTTCACATTATAAATAAATAAATAAATTGGTGGCGCAACAGGCGGGTGACACCCAAGGCCTAGATTCTCGCAACAATTCGTTTTGTGTGAGTTTCTATTTTTGGGACGAATGGAAGGGACCTACAATTTTATGCCGAGTCCGAACGGCTCAATTGAGAAGCTTTTTCATGACAGGCATACTTTCGGATGTTTGTCAGACGTTCGCGAGAGGTGGCGCAGTAGAAAAAAACTTTAAGATGTAATTTGGGTTTTTCCGGGGGATCGAACCTGGGATCCCTCGCACAGTAGTCCAACACACTAACCACTGCGCTACTGCGCCGACACATTATGACAAATATATTTTGAAGCGCGGAGTTTAGCAAGGGAATTCAGCTTATAATGAGCTGAAACAATTTGTGTCTTACTTAAAAGAAATTAAAACAATCAGATAACCTCCCAAGAAGCTTTTGTTTAAAATGAATGTAGCAAACGATAAACGGGGTTTTATTACTTACTCACGATAGTAATGGCCTATATGAGAACGCGGATATTTACTCCCAAATGTTTTGATGTCAAAAAATCTTTCATCAAATCCTATTACTTTTTCTCCTTACAGTAATTGTGATGATGATGATGTCGAATTTTTGAACCTAGACACATCCCAAACTCAACCTAATGACTTCAGAAACTTCTTCATTGCTAAATCTCTTAAAGAAATAGTATGCGATGAGACTATGTACGAAAAAGTCATAAGCGATATGGAAATCGGAACTGAAATCACGTTAGAAACAATAAAATGTTCTTCCGAGGGGGCGGAAGAAATAAAATTCAAGGCCTCTGCAAGCATAAACGTTTATTCCACGAAGGTTACTTACTGACTAAAACTTAAAACTAAGAAACATTCTCTCACTCTCCTATCTCTGAATTCAGCAATGCATGTTATATGACTGTACATAACAAACAACTGCATGCGATATTTTACCAGATATCTCGCTTTTAACATGTTTTTAAGGAAAACATTTTCAAATTGTTCCAAATTATTCTTAAAAACTGATGACGAAATAACATGCCCTTTGGTATTTCTCATATTTGCAGAAAATTATTACAGTGACTTTGGGAGTCTGAAGGCACCAACTGACGAATGTTTGTAAACATTACTAGTATTTAATAGAGCTTTCGGGAACGTCTACAAGAAAGAAATATAAGAGAGACAATGGCCTTGGAATGCAATTCTGCATATTGAATATTGGGCCCACAAACCAGAGAGAATAGACCACCAGCTTCGGCCAAAAATGAGAGATCCATAGAGCCGGTTTTGAAATAATTAGCTCCGCATCTTTTTCTATCTGTGTGTAACGACATGTATTTTTAGTGGCGAAATAAAGAAACCAAATGTGTAAAGAAAAGACAAGACGTTCACAACGTTATAATGGTTTATTGAAATCTCGATGAGAAGTTATTGTACACTCAATTCGTACACTAATGACACTTATGTATATTTGTTTTATGTTATAATGTAAGGTATTTGTATATAATGTGTATTGTTTATAATGTGTAAATGTAATTTTGACTTAATATGTGTTGTCATTTGGTGTATTTGTTTCGTTTTCTGTCATCGATGATGAGCAGCTGTATGGATGGGATGGGCATTGTTGATTTTGGAGATGTGCATTAAATTGACTCTTCAACATTCTCCCCGCCCGTGAACGTAGTTCGCAAACTCCTTCATCTAGTCTTTTAGGTCATAACATCCTTCGCTTGACTTGGTTGTTGAACGAAAAATTAAATTCATCGACCTCAATAACATCCCAGTCGATATTTGACTACTATTCGAAAGTCAAGACAATGGACTGTATATAAACTTAGATTTATACCTTTTTTTTAATCCTTTTCAATTTTTTTTAGACAATATTAAAATTAGCTAGCTATTTACGGCATTTCTCTCAATGAACAAAACAAACTAAAAAACTAAGTACTAACTACAGTATCAAATTCATTATTTACACATTCCCCCCTTGATGAATCAGTGGATTCTTCAATTTGCTTTAAAGATCAATAAATAACTACCTAGCACTTCCACTCCAGCAAATAAAAGTGATTTGTCTTGAAAGTACATGTCACTTCTCTGATCTGACAATGATCTGAACAGACATGAATTCGATCTCTAATTCCGAATGTTGACCTTTGCTGCTGCTGTTATTCTGCTTCTGCTTCTGCATCTGCACTCTGCTTTTATTCTTCTGTTAAATAAGGCTGCTGTGTAACAGAACTCGTTATGACCACGCATCTGTGGCCCATAACGCTTTCTGCTTTGTACTTGCGTACCCGCATTTACAGCTTTAACTGCATGTGAGACTGCTCTCGTTATGACCACGCATTTGTGGCCCATAACTGTTTCAGCTTTGTACTTTGTACCCGCATTTACAGCTTTAACTGCATGTGAGACTGCTCTCGTTATGACCGCGCATTATGCGACTCATAAGCCTTTTTGCATAACTGGTTATGGCCACGCATATTGTGACCATACGCCATTTGCATTAGTACTCAAGTACATACCTGCTTGCTTTCTTAACTTTTACTGCATTTGAAATCAGTTCCGTTTGCCGGTTTGCGTGATAAATCATCAAACTCTTCTTTAATCGATAAAAAACTGCGTGATCATCCAATTGCTTCCGTTCCTTAAAACAATGTTATTCACCAGAGAACTGTGGATTATATAAACATTCAAAAACAAAACAAGACAAAATACAAAGAACAACACAACCAATTTAAAAATCAACACTACGAGTACATTGCCGATGTCCAAACGCTTTCACAATATTGCATGGTCGTAAAAACAGCTTATTATTGTTTTCTTTTCGAAATCTGAGTCCGCATCATCCATAGATCAGCTGCTAGTTCTATCCGGCTCGAAGGACCATATTCGAAAGTCAAGCTGGCAAGACAATGGACTGTATATAAACTTAGATTTATACCTTTTTTTTTAATCCTTTTCAATTTTTTTTAGACAATATTAAAATTAGCTAGCTATTTACGGCATTTCTCTCAATGAACAAAACAAACTAAAAAACTAAGTACTAACTACAGTATCAAATTCATTATTTACACAACTACCTTGCCGACCTTCATCACTTCCATTATTGACATGTAAAGAGAGAGACAATTAATATTCTGACAAACAAAAACATTACATTTATCCAAGTAAAACAGATAAAGACAAACATAAGAACGAGGTACAACAAAAATGTAAACATTTAATGTGCAATGTGCATCTCCTTTGCACTTATTGCCTCGTTCCACTCCAAGTCCAGTTCAGTGTGTAATTTTTGCCATGAATGGCGATCGTGCGGCGATTTTGTTTGTATTTACACGTAAAGTTAATTCGGTGTTTTCATTGTTTATTATACATATTGTATAAATAATAGAACTCTGTTTTTTACCCTGGATACGGGTTGACGCCTTGTCGGGGCGAAAGGGCTTGTAGTAAGTCTCGATACATATGGGAGGCGCAAACAACAGAAGGTCGATCGCAAGATCACCCCACTGAGTGAGTTGCAGCCAATCAATTGTCTCTGGATTGAAACTAAGATCAACCCCACCTTTAGTTAAGGTGTCCGGGGAGTAAACCCCAGCAAAAATCCCACTTAAGCCAAGGTGTTGAGGTACCCGTGCCGATGGCTGCATGGTCAGCAGGTGGTTAAAAATGCAGATCGCTAACGGTCCCCTCCGATGCCCAGGCAAGGTCGGTTGATTTCTATGCCTTGTCCCGGTATGTCGGCTCTGCCGGGATCGACAGTTCCTTCCGGACATACTCGTGGGAACAAAATAGATCCAAACATAGAAAACAAAAAGGATGAAGGGAGAAAGGGTGCGATAAGCACCGAAAGTGAGACGGTGGCCGACACAATACCCGTGGAGCCATACGACCTCACAAAAATACAGGAGGCTCTGGAAGCCGGAACCACAGACGAGGAGATATCGAAAGAGGAGGAAGAGAGGCTCTTGGCCGAACCCTCGGACGAGAAAACCCGCAAAGAAAAGACGAAGGAAAGGAAGGTATCCCCAGGTCTACTAAGAAAAAGGGAATACTTAAAGGCCAAACACATCTATGGCATCCTCGTCGCGAAGGAGAAGAGCTCCCTCACAGAGAAAGAACGAGCCTCACTGGAATGGGCCAGAGACACCATTGCGAAGGACGCTCTTACGAGGCCTGAGCCGATAAGACCGCCAGCCGCAAAGATGTTGTCCAAGAGAGGTGGCCCCAAAGAGCGGCGCGAAACGGTCAAGGGACGATGTCGCTAAGACAGACCCCAAGGCCCAACGCAGCCACCCAGCGAAGGGGGAGACTAGGACGAAGCAGAGGGTGACCGACGAAAAGCCCCAGAAGAACACCCGCGTGGGAACCGGACCAACCGGGAAGTATAGCGAGGTAACCAAGAACCCGCTGCAGCTAGCTGTGGTAGACTCGAGGAAACCTAGTGGACAATATTCTGTGGAGTGTGGAAAGATCATCGAGAACACGCTGGGTGTTGCGATTATCTCCCACATTCGAGCGAAGACAGATGCAAAGGTCCCCGCTTATGGAAAAATGAGATGGTCCAAAGGCATCACTTATATTGACTGCAAGGACCAGGTATCAAATGACTTTGCCAAGACCGTGCTAAACGGCGCACAACTATGGGAGGGAGCAATGCTGAAAGCTGTACCCATAGAAGAAGTGCCCAAAAAGGTAAAGGGCAGAATCTCCATCCCCGAGATAGGGGTAAAAAGAGAGGAGATCCTCAGCGTTCTGCAGGCACAGAACCCCCAGATTCCGATGAGGGATTGGGAAATTGTGTCCGAGGAGGAACCGAAGAATGGTGCGAGAGGGTACGTCATTCTATTCGTCGAACCACCCGCAGAACTGAAAAAAGAGATGCAGATGCCGCTATCATTTGCAGCGAGCGAGGTGACCCTCAAGCTCCTAAAGCGGACTGCAGAGAGCACAAAGGCGCCTGAGATGGTGGAGGTGACGGCTACGACCAGCAATGAGAGTAGTCCAAATCAATCTACATCATAGTAAGGTCGCCTCTGGCAACCTGAAGCTTCTCCTCGAGAAGGAGCAGCTGGACCTGGCCCTAATCCAAGAACCATGGATTAATAACAATCATTTCAGCACAGGCGATCTGACGGTGGTGGAGTTAGAGGGCAAGGGCGATAGCTGCAGAGTGGCGTCGGCGTACATGCCAGACGATGGCGACACAACAGTACCTCCCGAACCGGTAAAGGCGCTTGTAACGGCGTCAGAACAAGGTAAGAAAAACTTAGTCTTAGGCTGTGATGCTAACGCCCATCATACTATATGGGGTGGCTCTGATATTAACGCTAGAGGTGAGGCTTTGTTTGATTTTCTTCTAAGTACCAATCTGCTCATCTGTAATCGGGGAAATGATCCCACTTTCGTTACGGCGAGCAGAAAGGAAGTCTTAGATGTAACACTTGCATCCCAAAATAATTCTGTCCAAGTTGCTAATTGGAGGGTATCCAGCAGAGCGTCGCTATCAGATCACTGCTGGATTTTCTTTGAATTACAAATGATTTGTCAAGGTAGGAAACAGTTCAGGAATCCCAAAAGAGCGAACTGGGAAAAGTTTAGCGAGGAAGTGCAGAACCACAACAACCTCTGTCCGAAAAGAGATCTCACCTCCGAGGAAGAGATCGACGGCGCAGTCGAAGCTTTAACAGGAGTACTCTCCAGATCTTTTGAAAAATCTGCGTAGCTCAAGATCTAGATGGAACCTCGCCAAAGAGGGACTCATTGAATGGACGACCTACAGGGAGAGCGTTAAAATCCTGAAAAAAAGATCAGATTCGCAAAGAAAACCTCATGGAGGTCCTTTTGCGAGTCAATTGATTCTACGAATGAAGCGTCTAGGTTAAGAAAAGTCCTCTCAAAGGCGCCGACACCGATGTCTTCGCTAAGAAGAGCAGACGGTAGCTGGACTGAATCTCACAAAGAGACGCTGGAGATACTAACGGAAACACACTTCCCAGGGTGCACTGACATGCCGGATGGCCACGGCAGAACTACACCAGGAACGAGGGAAGAAATGGAGGTAGAAACAGTAAAAGAAATAATAACTGACAAAAAAATAGCCTGGGCAATCAACACTTTTGCCCCGTTTAAAGCACCCGGAATAGATAATATTCGACCCACAATGCTTCAGAAGTCAGAGGAAGCTATAATTCCATGGCTAAGTCGCATCTACACGTGCTGTTTGAGGCTTTGTTATGTTCCTAAGGCATGGCGTGAGGTGAGAGTGATTTTCATCCCAAAAGCAGGGAAGGCTAGCCACATCACATCCAAGGACTACAGACCAATAAGTCTGTCATCTTTCATGCTGAAAACACTGGAACGACTGATCGATCTGTATGTAAGGCAAGCGATTGGCGATAACTATCTATCAAAATCGCAACATGCGTACATAAAGAGCAGATCTGTAGACACGGCGATACACAAGGTAGTATCGGTAGTGGAAGAATCCTTACAACACAAGGAATATACACTGAGCGCGTTCTTAGACATTGAGGGGGCATTCAATAACATAAAAGCGGACGCAATTCTGCGCAGCTTGAGGAAAGCCCACCTAAATAGCAGCCGCTAAGCACGCTTTCTAGGAAGGTTGATATTGAAGCCTTGAGTAGAACAAACCTACGTTGGAACAATCTCAGCACCTGCAGGCATGCAAAGGAATTATGGCCAGAAGTAAACAAAAAGAGATCCAAATTCTTGATCGGACTGAACCGCAAGGATATTCGCATACTCACGGGGGTCATTACTGGACACTGTGCGATAGGCGTACACGCAGGAAGGCTGGGCATACTGCATAATGACTTTTGCAGAAGCTGCAGAGACGTAGAAGAAATAGAATCCGTCCGCCATCTGCTTTGCGAATGCCCAGCCCTTAAAAACAGTAGACAGAGGACTCTCAATAGTTTCTTCTTCGATGAACTAGAAGATCTGGAGAATGTTGATCTTAAGGAACTCCTGAGATTCATACTTAAATCGGGGTGGTTCCAATAGGTGAACAAACTTCACATCCTTCAGTTACTCTTAGAACAAACTTGGGAATCTGGATACATGAGCTAGGAACACCTGTGATTACTACTAAATCTAGGCGATCCAAAATAAAGCGGTAATTTCTTTGTCTCCAACAGGTATGCAATGGAAGGTTCCCGTGACTGGACACAATGGACCCAACGGATGGTCTATGTGAAGCTGTGGCAACCGCCACAAGAGCATCCAATTACCTATTACCTGTTTTGGTTTGTGTTCGATGGTGCCCGTGAAATTTAGTCTAGTAGTCGGTTTTGTGTTTAGTGAAATAAGTGTAATTATGCCAGTGCTACTTATGTTGATATACATACTATTTTGATGCATGACCTTGCTGATGATGACGTCGATGATGATGGCTGATGCGTATTACAGGTAATTTTGGAAATTGATTGCATATAAATTGCATGTGTTTTATTTTATTTTATTTTAGAATTCGTAGTATTATCATTAGATTAGAATATATATTAGTGTGTGTGTGTGTGTACATTCGCGAAAAATTAGTTTTCTTGACGTTGTGCATCCATTTTGTTTTTGCATAATTTTCGTGTTGTGCTGTGTAGTGATGGGGGTAATTTCGATAACTATCGATAACAATCGATTACAACGATAGTTGCGTTCGATTTTATGTATATTGTATTTTGATTGTTTTTATATATTTTTTATTATTTTAATATGTATTGATAAAACCGTAAAAAAGTATTTATTTAAATAGAATTATTATGTTAAATATTTTGTATTGCGTGTTTTGGATACGACGCGGTATTTGGGTAAGTATAGAAAATTCTGAAATTGCATGTTATTTGCTACGATGCGTTTTCATATTTTTATTTTGTTGTTCGTTAAGGCGTGTTTTGATACGACGCATTATGTGTATTACGATTTTGATTTTGCATGTATTTGGTACGATGCGTTAGAACGTTTGTTGTGAACGTTTGAATTGTTTGAATGTGGACTGTATATTTATATGTTTAGGTTACTGGTTTGGTTTTATTCATTAGTTATGTTATGTAGGTATGTACTATGTATTATATTTGATAATTTTTTTTTTATTTATTTGCAGATGTTGATAATTTTTGCTGTTTAACCTGTAGGGTTTTTTTTAATGTAGATGTTTTGTTTGTAGACACGTGTTATTCTCGCTGAGTAAAAGTTGTTAGCAGGTAGCATATTTTCGTGATCAGTCGTTTTAGTACGCCTGATATCGTTTTTACCCTCGTTAGACTCCAATTAGATGTTGGAAGACGTTTGTCTTTAAGAAGGACGAAGTCTCCGATTTTCGGTTTCGCTTCAGTTTTTATCCCTTTCCGATGGTGTTGAAGTCTCAATAAATCTTCTTCGTTCCATTTATGCAAAAACTTTTCCACAAATAATTGTAATTGTTTCCAACGATCGCGACAGCTAATCTTCCGCAATGGGTTTTCCCGTTGTGATATAGTCTGGAGTGGCTCACCGACCAAATGGTGTGCTGGCGTCATGACTCTCAAGTCATTGACGTTGTCAGAGAGAGGACATAAGGGCCTTGAATTCAGACACGCTTCTGTTTGTGTAAGAAACGTGCCGAATTCCTCGTAGGCAAGTCCCTCATTGCCGACAACTCTTTTTAAATGGTACTTGACCGACTTCACCCCTGCTTCCCATAGTTCTCCAAAATGTGGGGAAGTGGGGGGGAATGAAATGCCATTCGGTACCAAAGTTTGCCAATGTACCAGCGACCTCCTTCCAAACCTGATGAGCATTCCGTAATAACCTACATAAAATTGTTGGATGCTGCTCCTCATAGCACAGATCCAAGTTTTGCCCGCTGGACAAACGTTTGGTTTTTCTGTCGAAATGTTTGTCACAAACGATGTGTTCTTCAGGGACCTTGGTTTGGAACGGCTCGTCTTCCATTTCCCGAAATGTTTGCAGCTGGGAACTCGGAGCACTTAACTGCACAAAGCTACGTAAACGTTGCGGATTCTCAGCTGGAACCTTGCCAAAGATTATCCATCCTAACCTCGTTTTTTGCGCTATCGGTGCTATGGTATCTTTGCAGCGCATGATGTCTGGAAGGAGTATTTCGGCGAAAACGTCACTTCCAAATAGTAAATCGACTTCCGCAGGAACGTAAAAATCAGGATCCGCTAAATGCAAACCGGAAAGATGTTGCCATTTGTCAGGTATCATTTGTTGGATCGGAAGAAGCCCAGTCAGCGACTTGAAAACGAACGCCTTAACGGCGCTCTCAAATGTCGAATGTCGTGATGCAAACGTAATGTCGACATAATTTTGTGTTGTGCCGCTGCTGACCATCCCCAACACAGATACCTCGACAAATGCACGATGTCTCTTCAACTTCAACAACTGTGCCGCAGATTCGGTGATAAATGTCGCTTCTGATCCGGGATCGATTAAAGCACGCAGATCATGGAAACGTCCATCAGCTGACCTCATCCTTACCAGTGCTGTTGCCAAAAGCACCTTTGACTGTTGCGAGACAGAGTAGAAGGTGTTGACCTGCCTGCTCGTCGATGGCTGCGGTTCCTCCGAAGGTTGAGGCGGACAAGAAGGTCGAAAGCCGGGTGCATTTGGATTCACGGCGACCTGTGGTTGTCCATTACCGGATCTGGGCTGTTGTAAACATTGTGTTATCGTTGGCTGCATGTTGTTACCATGATTGTTATCGCTGTAGTAGTTGTTATTGTTGTGATGGTAGTTGCTGTTGCTATTTTTGTCGTGGTAGTTGCTGTTTTGGGAACTGTTGTTAGTCTGCATATCATTAACATGCAGAAGGGAATGATGACGTTGTTGGAAAAAGTAGCAACACGTAGTGCTGGGACACTCTCGCACCATGTGCCCATAGCCAAGACAATTGTCACACACCTTCGCATTCCTGACTGCCTGTTTTCGCTGGATCGCATTTAAATTCAGGAAGCGTTGACATTTCCTCAGCGCATGTTGCCCTTGGTGACACAGCTTACACAAAAAAGCATCTCTAGAAGACGTATTCGCCAAGAGTACCTGTGGAGCCTCTGTGTACGACCGGTTCCTCATGTTGACAGCCGACTCACCTCTTACCCAAGGCCTGGAACTCCCCTTCAGGGAGTGAGGTGGTCGACCACCTCAAGAGTGCGGAAGCGAGTTTCCAAAATTCGGTGAACTGTTTGTATGTTGGCAGCTCCTTGAGGTTCCCCAACTTCTCTTCCCATAGCTGCTGGGTAGAATTCGGCAATTTGTGAAGTAGGACGTATATCAAAATCGCGTCCCAATGTTCTACCCGCAACCCCAAGTTCGACAACGCATGAACACACTCCTGAGATGTGTCCAGCAACTCCTTCAGTCCATTCGCTGATTCCTTGGATAAGGACGACTGTCCAAAAAGCAACCTTAGCTGTGCATTGACCAGCATGCGTTTGTGGTCGTAGCGCGAAGTTAGCAGCTCCCATGCCTTTGCGTAGTTACCCGCATCGCAAGGAAGATGTTGCAGCAGTCGCTCAGCCTCACCCACTAAGCACGACTTCAAGTAATGCATTTTGTCAATGTCACTTAACGATGCATTGTTATGGACCATGGATTCAAACAGACCTTGGAAAGACCTCCATGTTGTGTACGAGCCGCTGAACTTCGGAATATCGATATCGCGAATTCTAATTTTACTGCTGGATGCCGTCGATTCACCTGGAGTAACACTTGCAGCAGCCTGGGAGAATTTCTCCAACGCTTCCAACAAATCGCTGCGATACTCAAGGTAAATTTCTTGAATTTGCTCGTACACAACAAATAACTCTTCCAATTTCAGCTCAGCTTCAAGCCTTCTGCCCCCGACGATTGCCTCGTGATATTGCCTAGCAACACGCATATTCTCCTCCAACATATCAAGACGACTTGAGACATATGCTTGTTGCTTACGTTTCTTGGTGCAGTTCTTAAAGCTGGTGAAACTATTGACTACCGTGGTTAAAACGCCCTTTTGCAACATTCCGCAGTTAAAATTACCTTGGGCCATTATGTTTATTCACGTAGTTATTAGTGATAATTGATAATATAATGTGTTTTAAATCAAAATTAGTTAGTAAAAAGCAAAACTTACTTGCTTTTGCTGCGTTTGGATGTTGGTAATTGTTGTTGTAGTCGTCACAGACCAATTTGCCTCAATCCTCTGGATTCTGGATATAGCTGGCGATTTATTCTTTGGACGACGCGTTAATAACGATTTACACACACACCAAATGTTAATAGATTTAAGTTTTAATATAATTTAAGTTAATTTTAATATAGTTTTAGTTTTCATACGTCAAGAAATGAATTGCACTTTGTATTGCACTTTCTAACCCCACTTTTTTTTTGTCAAATTTAATTGTAAATGAATTTATTGTCAAAGTACAGATACAATTAACAATTAACATTTAAATTAGACGCGAAAAGGACTAAATGTACCGAGAAGGACCAAATGTAACGACATGTATTTTTAGTGGCAAAATAAAGAAACCAAAATGTAAAGAAAAGACACGACGTTCACAACGTTATAATGGTTTATTGAAATCTCGATGAGAAGTTATTGTACACTCAATTCGTACACTAATGACATTTATGTATATTTGTTTTATGTTATAATGTAAGGAATTTGTATATAATGTGTATTGTTTATAATGTGTAAATGTAATTTTGACTTAATATGTGTTGTCATTTGGTGTATTTGTTTCGTCTTCTGTCATCGATGATGAGCAGCTGTATGGATGGGATGGGCATTGTTGATTTTGGAGATGTGCATTAAATTGACTCTTCAACACTGTGAATACGTGTGAATAAGCAAAAAAAATTAATTCTAAATGGCGGGAGGTGAAATAATTGAACTGTCATTTAGCTGTCATAATGCCGTGTTGAATTTTTTCCTGTTGACAGTTCAGCTGAAATAAAAACATTTTTTTGTAAAACTTGTTGCGTATTTTGTGCAAAAGTTTTTTTAAATTGTAAAAGTGCCTCATAAATCATGGGAAATTACAATGACGATGACGAGGATCTAAGTGCGGACTATCAGCAGCTGCAGGCCTGCAGAACAGCATAGCCGAGTTGCAAGTTCAGTGCAAATGTCATCTCGAGAACGAAGCACTGTTGCAGAATTTACTCAGTGAAACACAGCAGCACTTGGGTGACTCCGAAAGGAAGTTGGGCGACTAGGAGGAACAGTTTCAGAAGGAGATTAAGATGAGAAAACAAGAGGTTAGCTAGGTGAACTCGGTGTTGTCCTAATTTCGGCTGATTTGCTCTTCCATTTCAGGCTGAAGAATGGCACAGTTTCAATCGGGTTTGTTGATGACTGTCCGTGTGGCGAATGGTTTTAAGACTCAAGAGTTATGTGCGCGTGAGCAACTGGTGTTGGATAACAAGACGCAACGCGAGAAGATTCGCATGTTAGGCCAGCAGGTTCATAAACTTACCAAACGTTATTGAAATTGCAGTTCATAGAAAGTGCCGCTGTAGATTAAAATTTGTTCTTTGTTGGAGAAATTTCATCCACAGACACATCCCTTTTGGCGACGCAGTAAAATCGCGCTGTCGAAACAGGACTTGCGATTGTCGGTGAAGACACTGATCGAGATTATCGAGAATAACAAACAAGTGAGTTTAGCTGTCCTTTGCTATGCTTTAACTGCTCTAACTTTTATCTCTTTTTGCAGACCAAATCCGAAGAATCAGAGTCGCGTTACTGCTCCACATTGAGTCTAAATAGTGCGAACTCCGATCTCATCCACGTGACAAACCCTAACATTTCAACCGACTGGTCGGAGAACGTAAGGCGTAGTTGTAACTAAGCCTTTTACAACTAAATTTTAAGACATAACTTTTTTAATTCCAGATCCGCATTCCCATAGCGCCTGGTTTGAATACGACCAGCACAACTCCCACACCAACTACAACAAACACCACGACGAGGACGACTACGAACATCAGTTTGTGTGTAGTTATATTTCGTTGATTTCATAACATGCGTTTGGAATGCAATTCTTAAATGAAAATAAAGTTCAAAAGGAAAAGAAACGTGCGTCAACAAAAGCCAAGATTTTAATGCTGCCCGTCCACTTAGTGCCCAACGCAGCAACCAATCTTATTCAACAGTTTATTCAACTCTTCAGTTGAAGAAACAATTTTTTTAGGCTCGTACACTAGTGCACAAACTCACGTTGTTCATGTTGAGCAACGTAATTCCAATTAAAGTTGAACATTTCTGTGTTGAACGCGTTGCGGGCCCCGTACACCTAGTTTATCAACTCACTCAACTGTTGAATGACCCCGTACACCTAGTTGACCAACTCACTCAATTGTTGAATAACCCCGTACACCTAGTTGACCAACTCATTCAATTGTTGAATGACCTCGTACACCTAGCTAATCAACATGTCTGATTTTGGCAAAAAAAAAGTTCCTCGAGTTGGACAACAGCGTTTTCGTTGTGGTTGCTCATAGAGTTGAAGAACGCGTTGATACCCTCGTACATTTAACCAAGCATCACTTGTTGGGCAACGCGAGGGCTTCTCACACCCTCATAAAATATTTCGAGTTTCGCTTTCGACATCAGTTTGGTATAGTGATCTTCCTAGGGTACAGATCATTGTTTCTTGTTTATTTATTTATTTTTTTTATTTGATTTGTGACTGAAAGCAAAACATACTTCGTTTTACTTTCATTTTGTATGCCTTCCCTTTCTGGATTTTCCTCATGACTTTATTGCTTTATTAGGGGTGGAAGTGTTGTCTAGCACTAATTACTTGTGCGCGCAGATGTTTTATTACTAGTGTTTCCGCAAAGATCTGCGCTGGGTAGATCTAGACCAGGGCTGGGCAAACCGGCGACCGCGCAAGAGTTTCAATTGAATATTTTTAAATAAAATAAAAGCGATTTTTTTCTCCTCTATTCATTTTTATACTTACAAACCAACATTACATTACATTAGGTACATTTTTTTCTTGTAGAATTTCTATTTCTGAAACAAAAAATGTACTATACGCGTTCATTGTTATACATATTTGTTTTGTGAGGTGACAAAAATGTAAATTTACAACCAATGGTTGTTCAAAATTTCTAGCATAATATTAAAACCTTCTTTCGCACAAAGTTGCTTGCGGTTGTTGACATTTTCGCAACTGTCACTCTGATTTTTAAAGACTAAAAAGTACTATTTCACAAGAAATAATGGGTTCGTAGGATTACTTTCAAGGTTTTTGTTATCAGTGTAATCACTAGGAATCACTGCCTTGTAAAAGTTTGAATTTTCTGCATGTTATTGATATGAATTTGAATAAAACAAATTCGAAGGTTAAGTAGGCATCTGTTTTTACAAGGACTCACGAAGTAAAACATTTTCTAACATCCACAAATGGAATACATCACGAACTTAATAATGAAGATTGGTTAGCTTTCTTGTCGCATATAACTAAACCCCTAAATCTGGCTTGTGGGCATGCAGATGCCAAACAAATTTGCAAAAAATTAAAGTTTTCCAAAATAAATCACTAAGGAAGTAAGAAGTAGACTTCTTACGCATGCCAACTCAGAAATAACTTAACTTTTAAATACTGACAATGTAATCAAGAGATTAGGCGGGTAAAACCTTTTGATCTATAAGAGTTAGCTAAGACCAAGAAAGTTAGGTCATATTTTCAATCAAAGAAGTTTAGAAATCCGACAAACGGCGGACTTATCTTCTTATTTTTTTTTTAAATGAATCAAAAATATATTGCCGATTAGTCGAACGACTAGGTGCAATCCAATTCGGGATGACGAAAGGCAGTCCCCTCGGGAGTTTTTTTTAGATCGGGTTAAAAGTGACCCAATTTTTTGAGTTCCAATATCGTAATAGGTATGGAATTATTAAAATCTAGAGCTTGAGTTCGAAATTTCGAAACGAAAACAATACATATGTATCTATCTTCGTCTTAGTAGGAGAAAGTTAAACGAATCAGAAAATGTAACTCCTTCAAAGTAATGTTCTCTGCAGGCTCATAATTCGGATGCTTCTGCAAATTTATAAGCGAAGACGAGTATGTGAACTTGAAAAAAAGCTCTTCATTTAACGTTATTCCTCTGTTCAACATAATATTTATAAGAATGGGGATCACCGTTTTGAAAAATCCGAAGAGAACTTGGATGCGTATTTGAGATTTACAAACTTAGAAGACGATTGGCAGTGTCATGCTTCAACTTTTAAGAACTGCTGAATTTCTTAAATTTTTAGTGTACAGCAGTTATAAAATACATATTTTTTTATTTGTTAAATAAACTTTTTTCTCTTAATTTTTTGAATTCTGGAAAAAAAAATACCAAACGCAATTTTATTTCTAAAATAAAAAAAAAATAACTTGGACAAAGTATTGTGGCTAATATTTCCAAGTGGACCGCGAAGTTTTGTAAAAGGTAAAAGTAGTCCGTCACCAGAAAAAGTTTGCTCACCCATGATCTACACCATCGTCTTTTTCTAGACAACTGAGTTGCAATTTAATGATAAACCATGCACAGTGCATAAACAGATGTCAGTTGATTGATTCCAATGGCTCAACTATCACAGGCACACGCATTTCGTCGCACCCAACGCAACTCGAGTCAACAAAAAATGTAAGAAGTTGAGGAACGAGTTGGACAGATAATGTGCAGCACATTATTGTAAAATCGTTTCTCAACGCGTTGCACAAGCATGTTCAACGAGCAACAAGAGCTCGTACACTACCCGCACACTTCTTTAGCAACGCGGTGAGCAACGATGTCCAACCAGATCAAACGCGTTGGTTGGATAAAATTGAGGGCATCGTACATTAGAGTTGAATGCGTTGAATTCGAAATTGATGAGTTGGGCACTAAGTGGGCGGGCAGCATAACAAAAAAAATGGACAAAACAAAAAAAACTAATTTTAAAAAACAAAAAGCAGTTCACGCTAAGGGGGAGTCGGAGCTGAGTGAAGGAGAGTTATCTTCTTCTTCAACCGACTCCCTCCTGGCGTTAGAACTGGAGCAAGGGAGGTTGTTGACTAGCGATAGTGGGGAGTCTGACGACACTCTCACTAACGTTAGCCTTCTCACTTGTGAGCAGGCTGGGACTCTCACAGGTGAATCAAAGGGTAACGCGGTAGATGAAAAAGTTGAGACAGCTGGAACATCCGCTGTCAGTGAGGCTTTATCCAAAATCGCAAGACAGGAAAAGAAATTGGCTGAGGAAAAGGCTGAGGTAGCTGGAACTTCCGCTACCAATGAAGCTAGATCCGACGTCAATGTTAGTCAGAGTAGCGCTCAAGAGGGGGCAAAAACAGCTGGCTCGTCCGCTGTGACCGGTGCTCCCTCCGACTTAAAAGCAAGGGTGCGAAGCACAATCAGCACCAGAAGGCAAAGGCTGCAATACGCGACGCAAGGCGCAAGGTGGCCAAATATGAGGGTTGCGATCCCAGCACTCTCAGCAAATGGGAAAAATCTTCTTTTGAAAGAGCAAAGGCTACTCTGGCCGCTCCACCGCTCAGTCAAAAGAAGACAAAAAAGAGGGCTACTGTGCAGACGAGGGAGTAAGCCGGCGCCCTATACGTCCTACGCAGCAATTGCAAAGGGGAAGAACTCTGCTGAGACGAGTTTCAGCAGAAAGAGAGGCAGGTCGGGCGACGTCGCGGAGCCCAATGACGCGAAGAAGATGAAGGCGGGGATTTCATCGGCAATTCGTCGAGGGCAAAGCGACCCGAAAGATGAGCTTCTCGTTGCTGTAGTAAACGAGCGGGAACCTTGCTGTCGTCTGACAATCGACCAGTGGAAATACGTCGAAAAAAAGTTCCAAGACGCCCTGTGGAAGGAGTTGTCCGACACAGGAAACGCGGAACTTCTATTTGACGGTGCTGGTTGGGAAGGAGGGCGCAAGGTTTTCGCTTGTGGAAACACCTCTTCGGTGGAGTTCTTAAGAGCGTTCATCCTGGAGTGCAGCGACTAATGGGAAGGCATAAAACTCAAGTGCATGACGGTGGCGGAGTTGGCGCAGTACACTCCGCCGACGGCATGGGTTTGGGTTCCGTGCCCTTACACTTACCCAGAGAAGCTCCTAGGGCTTCTCCATGTGCAAATCGGGAACTCAAAGCCGACACATGGAGAGTCCTAAATACGGGACCACGGCGTCAATATGGCCAGCACTTCCTACTGTCCTTAAATATGCATCATTGTTGGACTCAATCCCCATTTTTTTCCTGCTGTTCTCTTACAGAGGAAGAGAGCATTATGAGCCTTTCGGACTATTTCCTGAACGTTAAGTTTCCAATTCAATTTTTTATCTAGGACCATACCAAGATATCTTGCGCTATCCGAAAGGGAAAGCTCCACTCCACCAATCCTGGATAGTTTGAAGGGTGGTATCTTGTATTTTGTACTAAAAAGTACTAGTTCTGTCTTTTCCGGGTTGACACGAAGTCCACACCCTTCCGCCCATTTTCTGAGCTTGTTGAGGGCTGATTCCATGGTGTTGAGCCAGATCAAATAAAAAGGTCTTTACTTGGTGACGGTTGATAAAAGAAGAGAGAGATATTTATTAACTGAAAGTTAAAGTCAAAAAGTGACAAGACATTAATATACGATAGTATATGCAGTTGGTACAATTGGTAATCAATATACAGTGATTCGCAAAATTAATATTACAAATTTCCACACTCCCACTTAATATTAATTCATTATTTATAATTAACCATCAAAATTCTTTAATTTTATAACAATTCAAAATTCAAAAAGTTAAATTTCATAGTAATTCAAACAAATTATTTAGGAACAACTTTTAATTTTTGGCAAAAATATTCAAATTTAACTTTACTTAACGGTTTAGTAAGAATATCAGCAATCTGCTCCTGCGTTGGCACATAAACCAAGTCGAATAGGCCTTCTTTAAACTTCTCTCTGATAAAGTGATACCGAATATCCACATGTTTGGTCCGCTTGTGGAATTGAGGATTTTTTACCAGTTTCAAAGCGCTCTGGTTATCCATAAAGAGTACTGCTTGAAGTTGTCGATCAGGAAGAAGATCTTGAAAAAGTGACTTGACCCAAACTAGCTCCTTTACGGCCTCAGATGCAGCAACATATTCGGCTTCTGTTGTTGACAAACTCACACTCTTCTGCCTTTGCGACGCCCAAGAAATTGGTGTTTCGTTAATCAGAAAAACGAAACCACTTGTAGACCGCCGAGTTTCAATATCTCCGGCGTAATCAGCGTCGCTGTAAGAATCAATGTTAAATTTAAAGTTATTTTTGAAGAGTATACCATAAGTTGTAGTTCCCTTCACGTATTTAAAAAATACGTTTTATTGCGTTCACGTCACATGTAGATGGATTGTCCAAGTGCCTTGACACAACTCCTAAAGCGTAGGAGATGTCTGGTCGTGTTGCTACTGCTAAGTACATAAGGCTTCCCACAGCCTCTCGGAATGGAAACTTGCCGACATGAGTGTCTGAAGATGCATGCTTCGATGCCTCCGCAGGTGAGCAGACAGGATGACAATTTGACATATTGAATTTCTGCAGCAACCTCTCCGAATAGCTGGATTGACTAAGATGAATCGAGCTATCACTCCTGTGATCGATTTGAAGTCCCAGATAAAATTCTGCGTCAGACACCTTAACCTCGAAAAACGTTTGCAAATATTTTATAAGCTGGATCGTTAGTCTCCCATCACTTGCCGCAATGAGTCCATCGTCGATGTATAAAGCCATTAAAAGCTTTCCTTTACTTGACTGATGGACAAACACGCACGAGTCCGCTGCACATGGACGAAGGTTGAATTCTTCCAGAAGCTTAGTGAACTTTAAGTTCCAACATCTTGATGCCTGTTTAAGCCCATAAAGGCTTTTGTTCAGCTTACACACACGTCCGCTCCCGTCATCATAGCCCTCAGGCTGCGCCATGTATATAAGCTCCTCCAGCTGGCCATTAAGAAAGGCTGTCTTGATGTCAAACTGCTTTAACACAAGATTCTCCGCAACAGAAATCGCAAAAATGGCTCTGATAGATGCGAATCGGGCAACTGGGCTAAAAGTCTCCGCGTAATCCGTTCCTTCTTCTTGAGTGAAACCTCGCACCACAAGGCGAGCTTTGTAGCGGTTGATTTTTGCATCCTTCGACAGCTTAGCCTTGAACACCCACTTGTTGTCGAACACTTTTCTATTGCCTGGAAGAAAAACAAGATCCCATGTCTTATTTAGATGAAGTGCATCAATTTCCTCGTTCATTGCCGCCTTCCATTTTTCAGCATCCACCGACTCTATCGCTTCACGATAACCTCTGGGCTCGAAACATTCATTTATAAAGGCGTATCCTTCTAACATGTTTGTTAGGACGCTGGTCGTTGCCGAGACTTCGCTTTGCTTGTAACTACGAAGTCGCTCTCGGTAATTCACTGGCTTATCCATCTCTACATCATCCATCTGATCCTTTGCATTGGGAAGTACTGGTTCGTAGCATTCTTCTGACTCCAACTCATCATGTTCCTGGGAATCGTTTGGCTTCGCAGCAGAACCATGCTCCATCAATGATCTTGTTTCTGTATCAGGATTGCTGGGTTCTGAAATGATAGAAGTGTTAGACTCATTTTTAAAGATTATATTGGGAGAAATATCGATCTTATTTGTTTCAGACAGCCAAACACGATATCCCTTCTGATTTTCAGGATACCCAACGAAGTATCCATGCTGCGACTTTCGATCCCACTTTCGACGCTTTTCTTTGGGGATATGGACAAATACCTCGGTCCCAAATATTTGCAGGTTTTCGATGGAGGGTTCCCGTTCAAACCAAAGCTGGAAAGGACTTTTTCCTTTTTCAGGACTTGGACCGTACCTATTGATAAGGAAAACCGCAGTGTTCACTGCCTCTGCCCACAGCATAATTGGAAGATTCTTTGCGTGTAACATTGTCCCAGCAATTTCAACGATGAACCTCATGTCACGCTCCGCACGCCCATTTTGTTAGGGATTGTATGGAACACTGGTTTGATGGCGTATATTTCCCTGTCGTAAGATCTCCGCTACGTCCTTGTTCTTGAATTCAAGTCCGTTGTCAGAACGTAGTGTGGCTATTGTTCTATTAATATCAAGATTCACCGAGTGCAGAAAGTTCTGAAGTATAGATGGAAATTCACTTTTTTCTTTGATAAAATAAACATATCTATAATGGGAAAAATCGTCTTTAAATAAAACGAAGTACTTTGACCCGCCTATCGATGGATTTTGCATCGGACCACATAAATCCGAATGAAATAATTCACCTGCCGACTTAGCCCTGTTCCCGCTATAACTGAAAGGCAACCTGGACTGCTTTCCGTATACGCAGGAGTCGCAAAAAAATTGGTTGTTATCCACAAACGGAATATTTCGTTCCTTGAGCACAGATCTTACTTGTTTTGCACACAAATGGCCGAATCTCTGATGCCACAACACTAGAGTCTCACCTTTCATCACTACACTTGCTTCTCCTACAGTACCATTCACTTCTCTATGACCACCTTTAGCACCACCATCGTCATCATTCACCTGTATACGAAACATCATCTTGTAGAGCCTACGACATCGTACTCCCACTGCCACTATGCGATTATCTTTAAAAATTTCACATTTTCCTTCATCAGATACCATTTTATATCTTTTGTCCATTACAGTGCCCGAGGAGAATAGATTCTTCTTTAATTTTGGGACAAAGTAAACGTCTTCTAGGCATTTTCCGATCCATTTCTTTTGATTGAATGCAAAAACATTGACAGCATTCTTTATTACTGCCTATAGGTGTATATAACCCTGAAATATATCTCACAATTCGTTCAACTCATTTTAAAAGCTATTGAGATCATTTGCCAATGGAAAAAATATAATTATTTGGAAATAAAATTGAATATATTAATATTCCATATTTATTGAGCGCGTGAGTTTTTACCACTGCAACTTATTCATATTTATGGTAAAACTGTCTTCCGTTTTAATATTTGGGCTACGGATACGAAGAAATGCAAGTTATATTTATTTAATTACTATTACCATTTTCCATTATGTTCGTTTGGGTATGCCAATTCATTCCATGTGTATAGAATATAGATACATTTTATTTGTATCTGTTTGTATTTGTGTACGGATTTTATTATATTTTATTTATGTGAATGAACTTACAAAAACATAAAGACAGAATTGGCAGCTCACTTTGTGTGTTACATGCAACACTTTGTGACCGTAATGTGTGGTTTCTGTACTGTAAATGTTTTCCAAGTTGTGACCGATTAAGCACTGCAAAAATCGGTTACAAATCATGGGCAATTATACTGTAATGTGTATTTCACAGAATGGTAATATAAGTAAGTCAAACTAATTCCCCACTTGATCACTTGATCCCTCCTATACGAGACACGGTTTGCACCTTTGATAAATGAAACACACTTTGACCATTATGCAAAACTTTCTGAATTGTGGTAACAGCGCTAGAACTTTAACCAACCATTTCTACTTGGGGTTTTGTGGCAAGCTATTAATTAATTAATAATTAGTTAGATACAAATGAATTTACGTACGGTAAAACTTGAATTTGACATTAGTACATTTAGATTTTGAATTTTGAATGAATTGAATTAATTGTTTTCTCTAATTTAATGATATGAAATGAATTGGATCATAACGAGTTTTCAATAAATGTCTTTTATGAATTGAAAATGAATACCTAAGCGTTTTCTAATGATCCTAAGGACCAGGGTTGATTAAGATTTAGTCGTGGGTTCGTGTGGGCATTCAGTAAACATTTTAACTGTCTGAATTGCATTCGGTAGGGAGGGATATGAAGAAGGGAAACAATACACCTGGTTTCTCATATCAAGTAAGGGTTGAAGTAAAGTGATTGCACAAATAGAGAGATAAAGGAATAGTGAAGTGGTTACCATCCTGACGCGGTTCAATTTTTTTTGATAGCACGCAATATTTTTATTTGTGGACGACAGCGAGAACTTGGATGGTGCAAAAAACTCCCCCATTCCGACGAGCTTAGCTTGCGCATAGCAAGGCGTGCTACCCGCATCCGATTCAAGCTCCGATTCGAGCCTTGTGGGTGAAGTGTCGTTACACGTGCTTAGGGGTTATTGGATGTGTTTTCAATAGTAACCGTTCTTCTAGATTTTGAAGATTATAAAAATATCTCCGTCAGATAGCCACGTTACGTACGAGCCATTTCAACGTAGAGCATTGTTGAAAAATTGCATTATTGATGATAACGCAGTATGATGCTACCTGATTCTTCTGTTGCCGTGTTTACAAAATTTGTGTTGTAGAACGATAGCGTATTTTGCTCTCCTTTGCCTTGAGCCTTGGTTTCCACATTTGTATCTTGCGGGATTGTTGTTGGCCAATCCTTTGCCGAGAAATTTCTAAGAAATGTGGGTCCATGCCACCACAATTGGTTGCCCATAAGTTTTTTTGGCGTTAATTCTCTGGAACTTATATCAGCTGAGTTTTGATTGGTTGTTACATGTCGCCAACATGTTTCATCCGTGAGCCTTTGAATTTCTGTGATTCTGTTCGCTACAAATATGTTGCGCGTTGCTGGACTTTGATCCATGCCAAGGTGATCATCGAATCGGATCATGCGAAGATTTCTACCTGCTTGAATTGCATGGCAGTTTATTTATTTATTTATTTAACTACTATACATAAATATCACAGTTAATCAGTTTTGAAAATAGAGTATGCTGTTTTACAATTCTTTTAATATTTTTTTTTAAATTAAATTTTGAGATATGGAAATCAATCACATAATTGTACTTATTGAAATCCCTCGTCAGGTTATTGATAGGGCCATTACTCTCATAGTTGCATCGAGACGTCCTTTGGTATACAAAAAATTGGGTTCCTTGTTGTCCTCGGTCTGGTATTGATGTTTACAAAATTGAGAACATATGTGGAGTTAACGCTACCAGTCAGAACGCAAAACAGGAATATAACATTTGATATCTCTCTTCGTTTTTCCAAAGTCTGCAGATTCAGCAGCCTTAATCGACTTATGTAGGGAGGAAGACGACTTTCGGGGTCCCAAGGCAAAAGACGTAATGCGAAAAGAAGAAACTGCTTTTGAATACTTTCAATTCTTGAGATTCCAGATTCGTAGGACGGACACCAAACAGGACTACAGTATTCCAAAACAGGTTGGACGAGAGAACAGTATAGAATTTTGGTTACATAGGGATCCTTAAATTCCCTTGAGAAACGTTTTATAAGTCCCAATCGGCTTCTTGCTTTGCTGACAATGGAATCCAAGTGGAGGTTGAAGTTGAGCTTTCTGTCAAAGACCACACCAAGATCATTAAAGCAATCAACACTTTCAACAGCTTCCTCATTAATAAAATAAATTGACGCAGTTGGGTTTTGGCGTCTCGTGAAGGTCATGCTTTTACACTTCTTAAGATTAAGCTGCATATAGTTCCTTTTACACCATTCTTGCATAGTGTCAATGTCATGCTGTAAAAATATATAACCTTGCAGGCTACTATATGAATAGATCAGCTTACAGTCATCCGCAAATAGTAAAATCTTTGAGTATGTAATAAGAGGACATAGATCGTTGATAAATAACAGGAAAAGGAGTGGACCAAAGTGGCTGCCTTGAGGGACACCAGAATAGACGACAATATTTTTAGACAAACAGTAATTCAATTTCACATTTTGCGTACGATCAGATAGATATGAGAAAATCCATTTCAAGATCCATTGAGGGAATCCATACAGTTCAAGTTTTCTTAACAGGATAACATGATTAACTTTGTCAAATGCTTTACTAAAATCAGCATAAAAAACATCTGTTTAACCCATTCACCATGCTTTCATTGACATGGGAAGTAAATTCTAATAAATTAGTTACAGTTGATTTTTTGGGACAAAATCCATGCTGCTCATGAGCAAAAATTTTAGAGCAGTGAAATTGCACGTAGTTGCAAATAATTTTCTCAAAGAGTTTAGGTATACAAGACAGTTTTGCGATTCCTCTATAATTTTCAATATGATGTTTGTTACCATTTTTATGTAGAGGATTTATAAATGACGATTTCCACATAATCGGAAATACTCCACTGGACAGCGACAAGTTGAATAAATATGTTAACGGTTTACAGATGAAATTTACAGACGATTTGACAAATAAACTCGGAACACCATTAGGACCAGGAACACAGTTATCATCTAAAGTCTTTATATATTGCACGATTTCATTTTCAGTCAGTCTTATGCTCGGAATATCACAGTTTGTTTTTATAATACAACCGGAATAACTCGGAGTCAACGAATCAGGCATTGAGTAAGTAGTCTGAAAGAAGTCGGCAAACATATTACATATTTCATTGTCATCACTAGACACACAATTGTTGTATTCCATATTCTTAGGAAAATTTGAAGAATTCCGCTTTGAATTAATATAGTTCCAGAACATCTTTGGATTATTTTTAATATTTTGTTTAGTTTTAAGTAGATAAGTATCGTAAGAACGTTTAAAGCAGCTTTAAGTAGTTGTCTGTAGTCAGCAAATACGAGATAATCACAGTAGCAATTAGTTCGTTTCCATTTTTTGAAAAAAATTATTTTTTAAGTTCTTAAGACGGCGAACATCTTTGTTTATCCATAAAGCTGTCCCTTGTGACAAGCAATGCTTTTTTTTCAACGGCAAGGAGTAACGAATACAATTATATAAAATATGATAAAATTTGTTTACACATTCATCAGGGTCAGATCCATTAAATGTATTAGTCTATGAATATGAATTAAAAAAGTTTTCCATCTTATTCTTGTCAATTCTCTTAAAATCCGGAATATATTTTGTTGTTAAATTAGATTTAGTTGCAGTCATTTTAAGGTCAAGAATTATTGTACAACATATTGCACTATGGTGAGGTACTTTCGGAAGTAGCCATTCGTCAGCGGGAACAACACTACATATATCAGGACAGTCCGTAAATATAAGATCAAGGAAGCGTTTGTGTTCATTATATAATCCATTAATTTGGTAGAGGCCCACACTCAATACATTTTCTAAAAATAGCTTGCCATGCAAAGGTCCGAGTTCTGATGGATTATAACAGGAAGGAGATTCTGAATCCTTAAACCAATTTGTATAGGTTAGATTAAAATCACCAAATATAAAAAGTTTATCATAACCAACAAAATTCGCAATCTGGACAAGAGCACAAGAATACCTTTCGTACACGGACGGAGGTGACCCAGAGGGAATGTAAACAGCAACAATACAAACGCACGATGAATCAGTTAAGGTCAATTTAGCGGAGATTAGTTCCAAGTCCAAGAATTTATTTTTAAATAAACGATCAGATTTGATACATTTATTTACTAAGCACCACCGCCATTTTCAAAAATACTGTTGGCAGAGCAACGGTCAGTCCGATAAATTTCATAAAGATCCTCTGGTACAACTTCCCAGTTTTTGAAATCAGAATTAAGCCAGGTTTAAGTTAAGATTATTACGTCGTAGGTTTCTTCAAGATAGTTGGTATAAAACCTTATTAATTTTGATTTCATACCTCCTACATTTTGAAAATAAATAATTAGTTTTTTGGATTTTGTAGGGCAGTAGGTTCTTTATCTAAGCTAGCAGTATTAGGAAGCTTTCGCTCATGTTTAAATTCATGAACAACTGTATGTTTAGGCCAAAAATCCGGAGAAATCATAACATTAAACAAATTATCAGGTACAAAGACTTTAAATGAACTTATACGACGCTCATACGAAAATTTGAGTTTGAAACATTTAATATCATCAACAACATCCCTTGTTTTTTTACGCACGTAACTCAATAACATTTCCTCAGTTGTCCCAGATGACAGTCTGGAAACAAAGATGCATTTTTGCAACGGAACCGCAACCAAATCGGTCGAAACGCTCTCATCCGTTATGGAAGCTATTGAACCGACGGTTAACGAACTGGTTATCGGTCTGTCATTTAAATGATCTTGTTGAGGAGGCTTATTGGAACAAGTAGGCTCTTGCGCAGGTAAAACGATTTGTTGAGAATCGGAACTAGTAGTCTTAGTAGTTTTGGCATTTTTATTAGACTTTTTCCGTTTTGGAGACACATTTACCTCACTATCCAGTTCAAAATTGTTAAATAATGCCTGATATTTTTCCAGACTCCCTTGCAGTTTTTTAAAGTCACTTGTAAGGCTAGATAACATTTTTTGTTTTGCCTTATCATAAGGTATAAATCAGCAGTTTTCCTTGAATTGCATGTCTTGCAAAACCAACGAAGGCCATTTGACTCCTCAAGAGCGTCAACTGCGCGAGCATTAATGCTAGAGCATTTCATGTGGACTGCCTGCTCACAAATCCAACAAGTGACGATCTTATCAAATTCGTTGATTATAATATGACAATATACGCAATTCATAATAGTAAATATTTTTTGTAACGCACACTGTAAAGATGTAACTCGTTTTCAATTAAATTGATTTACTCTCGAAAGTATGCAATAGTATACATTTAAGCGTTTACTAAACCGAAGCGCCGAGATGTATGCAGCACTTTAGATGTTAATGTCAATGATTAAACTCAACACTTTGTTTATATTATTTTATGCTTAGAATTTAGAGAAGAGAGAACAAAATAACTCACTCACTCACTAAACAATCAACGCAAACAAAGAACAAAAGGCAAATCAATTTGATATAATTCAATCAAAATCACAATGAAATCAATAGTCACACACTTTGAATGTTCCCAAACATTAATTTCACTTGCGATTTTATAATAAAAAACACAGTATTCACGTAAAAATACAAAGTATACTAGACAAATAGAAAACACGACTTTAAGGTAAAAGCACAGTGTTGCCACTCTGTTGATATACTATGCAACAGTTTTGCTAATAATAAAGCTGCGCAAAGTTCCAACCTTGGCAAGGACACACATTTTACAGGTGCGACTCTTGTTTTCGCTGCTAGCAAGTGAATCTGTTCTCTGCCGTTTGTTATCACTCGTGCGTATACCAAATCAGCGTATACGCTTCCTTCCGAGGCATCACTAAATCCATGCAGCTGTACTCTGGATGCGGTTTCATAGTTGATCCAACGTGGAATCTCCAGAGTTTCAAGCCCTTGCAAATTATTTCGCAATTCCAATCACGGACCTTCTACTTCAGAAGGTAGTGTTGCATCCCAAGATAGTTCTCGTACCCACAGCTTTTGCAGAATCATTTTTGCCGTAATGATGCATGGCGATATCCACCCAATCGGATCAAATAGTCGAGCGATATCTGCGATAACTGATCGTTTGGTGTGTTTTTCTACCTTGGGAATATTGATTTTGAATTTAAATGCATCCTTTACTGGATGCCATTGTATACCCAATGTCTTAATGGCATCGGGTGGATCGAATTTTAACGGGAGATTCACTTCCCGGTCAGTTTTAGGTATCTGCTCCAAAATTTGTGATGAGTTGCTTGCCCATTTACGTAGAGGGAATCCAGCTGCATTTAATACAGCCAGAACATCTGTTTGTAACCTGATGGCTGCTTCTTCGTTATCGGCTCCGTACAGAAAGTCGTCTACATAGAAGCCTTCGACAAGCGTCGTTACGTCGGGGTGATCGTGTTCGCAGTCCATCGCCAACTGATGCAATGTTCGTACTGCTAAATATGGTGCCGAAGCAGTACCAAATGTCACCGTGTTCAGGGCGAAGGTCCTTATCGGTTCATCGTTTCCAGTTCACCACAAAATAAGTTGGTAGTTAGTATCTTTTGGTGCCATCCATATATTTGTCTGTACATCATGCTGATGTCCGCAGCAAAGACGACCTTGAACTTGCGCCACTGTGCGATTAGGTCAATGATACCCCTTTGTAAGCGTGGGCCAACCATCAGGTAATCGTTTAACGATCTTCCGTTTGATGTTGCATATGAGGCGTCAAAGACCACCCTCAACTTGGTGGTTGTGCTACCTTCTTTGAACACTGCATGGTGGGTAGGAAGTAGTGTTGGCTTTGTACCTCATTGAAGCTTGGTTTGACTTCTCCCATATGTCCCAACGTAGCGTATTCTTGGATACATTGAGTGTACGCTTCCTTCAGCTTACTATTTGCTGCGAGCCGTTTCTCGATTTGAAAGAATCGTGCCATTGCAGCTCTTTTGGAGTCTCCGAACGTTGGTGGATGACTCTCCTTAAATGGAAACCGTACCTCATATCGTCCATCGCTCCTGCGTTTGACTGTCCTCTGGAAGTGTAGTTGACACCTCTCTTTTTCTTGAGTCATTTTTCGTTTTTTCATGTTCTCTTCCATCTCCCAAAATTGTTTTAGTTGATCATCAATCGCATTGTGGTGATTTTGCACTACTACCGAGTTCATTTGTCGAGAGTTATTGGTGGCTTCTGTTAAAATCCATCCTAACTCGGTATTTTGTGCTACTGGGGAGCCATTACGACTCTTAATTAGGCCTTGATAGATATACTCGGCGCCTAACAGTATATCTATCTTCCCTGGGTAAGTGGGATCTACTAGCGGAAGTTTTGCTAAGTGCCCCCACATAGTTGATTGTATCTGTTGTGTTGGCTGGCAATAAGGAAGTTAATTTTTGGAAGACATACGCACTAACATTGAGACAAAATGAGGGATTAGTGAACGAAAACATTTTGAATTGAACCTTACAGTGTGAGCTACCCGTTGAAGTTTGCCCTAAACCTGTTACGGTGGCCACGTTTAGGGCTTTCGTTTAGAAGCTGTACCACGTAACCTCTCATGAATGTAGCTTCTGACCCTGGGTCTACCAAAGCTCTCAGAACGTGGTGCTGTCCATTGGTTGAAAATACCTTCACCAAAGCTGTTGCTAAAAAAAACCTTGGATTTCATCTGGTTAAGGTGTGAGTTAAGATTTGGTGCAGAAGTTGAAGCACCACCTTTCTCATTGTATAGATTAGGGGGATACATTCATTAGAGCTTAGGTTAGGTTAGGTTAGGTTAAAAAGGGGTATGAGATGTCTCATACAACACTAGGCACCATAAGGGCCCATCGCGATCCCTAGGGGGAGCCAATTGCAGTGACCTACAATGGAAAAACACCTAAACACTTGCCCTTGAGAAAGCCCCAATTTCCCTGCAAAAACCAAGTAGTCCCTTGAAGTTGGTATTGTCTATCTCCCCTAAATGTTGGAAGAAGTACCTGCCCAAAAATTTTCTTCTACTGCGACATATTGCCTCACATTCGCACAGTATATGTGTTATGTCCTTTTCGGCTTGCAGGTCATTGCAGAATCTGCAAGTGTCCGAGTCTGCTAGCCCTAGCCTTTTGGCATGTTTTCTAAGAAGACAGTGCCCTGATAATATGCCGAACAGTGTCCTAAGCTGTTCCCTGCCTAGTTTGAGGATTTCCCTAGATCTTTACGGTCTTTACTTTAAAGTGCCTTAGATACTGCGTGACCAGTGAGTACCTCCCACCTCCGGTCGGCTTCCTTATTTATTTTATTCCTAATATCGCTTTTTATGATACAAGGAGGTGGTTTAATATCCACATCTCCTCCGTCTTGCAATTCCCCGCCTATCCTCGCAGGCTCATCCGCTTGCTCATTTCCAGCTATACCGCAGTGTCCTGGTACCCAGCACAGTCTCACTCGGTTCTGACTGCATAATGCCTTAAACATTGTGCGACAGGTCCTGACTAATTCAGAATTGATGTTCGTAGATTCCAGTGCCTTGAGTGCAGCCTGGCAGTTTTTGAGCCGTCCGTATAGACCGCTATTTCGCAGTGCTTAATTACTTTATCCCTTTGCCATTCAAAGTAATTAAATAATTAAGCCATCCTCTGGCAAATTAGATGAATGGTGTGAGTTTCACAATTTGTTCGAGAGTATGATCGATCAAAACGTTGACCTGTCTGACATTCAGAAGTTTCAATATCTGAAAACTCACGAGTGCGGGGAAGCGGCGCGTTTAATTCAGCACCTGCTGAATCTGCAGACTTTGGAAAAACGAAGAGAGATATCAAATGTTATATTCCTGTTTTGCGTTCTGACTGGTAGCGTTAACTCCACATATGTTCTCAATTTTGTAAACATCAATACCAGACCGAGGACAACAAGGAACCCAATTTTTTGTATACCAAAGGACGTCTCGATGCAACTATGAGAGTAATGGCCCTATCAATAACCTGACGAGGGATTTCAATAAGTACAATTATGTGATTGATTTCCATATCTCAAAATTTAATTTAAAAAAAAATATTAAAAGAATTGTAAAACAGCATACTCTATTTTCAAAACTGATTAACTGTGATATTTATGTATAGTAGTTAAATAAATAAATAAATAAACTGCCATGCAATTCAAGCAGGTAGAAATCTTCGCATGATCCGATTCGATGATCACCTTGGCATGGATCAAAGTCCAGCAACGCGCAACATATTTGTAGCGAACAGAATCACAGAAATTCAAAGGCTCACGGATGAAACATGTTGGCGACATGTAACAACCAATCAAAACTCAGCTGATATAAGTTCCAGAGAATTAACGCCAAAAAAACTTATGGGCAACCAATTGTGGTGGCATGGACCCACATTTCTTAGAAATTTCTCGGCAAAGGATTGGCCAACAACAATCCCGCAAGATACAAATGTGGAAACCAAGGCTCAAGGCAAAGGAGAGCAAAATACGCTATCGTTCTACAACACAAATTTTGTAAACACGGCAACAGAAGAATCAGGTAGCATCATACTGCGTTATCATCAATAATGCAATTTTTCAACAATGCTCTACGTTGAAATGGCTCGTACGTAACGTGGTAACAGTACCTATAGATGTAGTGGTTATACAAAACAACCATATAGAAATATGAAATAATGAGCTGTAAAGTGGTAGTCGACAGATATACAAGTACTTTCAAACTTAAAAAACTGTGGCAGTCTTATTGTATGTGGCGGCTAGTGTTTTCGTGTTTTTGGGGCATTCTGCCTCAATTAATACTTAATTCATTAATCCATTGGGAATTAGTTCATAATGAACTACGAACTATCTCCCAAACATATGAACTAAATCCCAATGCATAATTGGCGGGACTTTGTTCATTTGGCTAGTGGGAGTTAGTCCCATTTGGGACTTAGTTCGTAGGGCCCATTTACTCACCACTTCACTGTGCGCCTTGCTTCAGAATTTACCCATACAAACATTGTCCCCCTTTTTGCCCTTTTTGAGTTTGAAATTACCCAAATCACTTCTAAGTTTTAGTGCTGAATTTAATCAAAAAAGGAAATTTGTTTCAAAATATTAGCTTGCTAGCTTTTATTGTATGGGCTGGACGTTGATCACCAATCGCCAATCAGTTATTAGAAACTGCTTTGTATATAAGAAGATGTCTTTTATAATGGTTATTGTTATATTGTATTTGTCAGACATTATCCGTGTTTAACAAGGTTACCTTTTATTGAAATGAATTGCAACTATAGTTGTAAAGATGTTTGCACAGGTTTTTTAAGGAAGATTTCATTGGCCAGATAATTATTTTTAATTATCCAAACGATAAATATATGCAGTATGTTTATGTTATGCGACCGTACCTAACTATTAGACTGAATATGGAAAGTTTCTGAATTATTATTACGTACTTATAGGACAGGTAGTGAAGAACTTGGCATTTCCATGGAACCTCAGAGGCGCATAACAAAAAAGATCCGTTTTGATGATGGTACCACGGATGCTAACTTGTCTTGGGAAAATGAGTTGAGACGGAGCTGTTTTCTTCTTTAGATAGGGTCATTGTTGAAATTCGTGAGCGTTTTCAGCAGCTACAAAATTTGGCGGATAAGTTTGGGTTTTTAACGCCGGCCATATTACTCGACTCGGGCGAAACTAAATTTAATCTAGAATACGCAATACGCATCTACAGAAATTGATGAGCAGGGGCCGAATCGTCTCATCCGCAAACGAGCAATACATGCCGGAATTTGTTTTTGTTTCGAGTATAAAATCGGTTGATTCCGTGAACGTGATCGCCGTTCACGGATACGACGATTCGGCCCCAAGATTTCTAGGTGGACCGAATTCGACTGCGGACTTTCATTGCTGCCACAGGCAACGAAAATAAATTAAATTAAATTAAATTAGACGATTCTAGCGACACGTCAACTTAAAAGTCGTCAAACTTAATATATAAACAAAATCACCTCGAGCTCGATTACCGTTGTCGTTTTCCCAAAACGTTTCTTTTTGGTTTTGGTTTTGTTATACGCACTCAAAAAAATACGCATACAGATGTCCCGACGAATTTGTAGCAGATTTGTAGACGACTAGAATGTAGTAAAATCTTTTCGAATGATTGGTAGCACTTGTATATGGAACTGTCCAAAAAGTCTGTTTGTTTTATTCCGAAAATAAATTACTGTGTATATAAGATTTTACTTCTCTAAAAATTTAAGTTTTAAAAACATATGAAAGATGAATAGCATTGAAATGTTTTACAGTTCAGTTCAGATAGTGAGGAAGAAGAAAACAGTGAAAGAGCAAAAGAAAAGGAATTAATTTAACACGATCAAAAATAAGATATCATTCATTTTGTGCAGGAGTATGTCCAGTCTGGGATAAGGAAGCGGATGGTGTTGGCGAGTTTTTGAAGAGATAGAGGACTGACGTTCTGGGCGCAGTGATTAGTATGCTGGACTATTGCGCGAGGGATCCCAGGTTCGATCCTCGGAAAAACACAAATTACATCTTAAAGTTTTTTCTACTGCGCCACCTCTCGCGAACATCTGACAAACACCCGAGAGTATGACTGTCATGAAAAAGCTTCTCAATTCAGCCGTTCGGACTCGGCATAAAATTGTAGGTCCCTTCCATTCGGCCTTGGGTGTCACCCGCCTGTTGCGCTACCTATTTATTTATTTATATTTTTAGTGGACTGACGTTTCAGGGAAATCATCACATTGTGATGGGATTGGCGTGGAAACTGTCGACGGATAGTTCCAGGGCCGGACCAACCATATGTGCAAGATGTGCGTTCTGGGTGCGCATTGTTAGAAGTAAGGCCTACTGTCCACGTAGCTGCGCTTCATACGCACGCTTTCTTCATTTGCAGCTTGTTGTACGCTTGCTTGCAGCTTCCTTGCAGATTGCATATAAACAAACAAAGCTCTGTCCACGGTGCGGCAAAGTCGCATGTGCGACTACGAAATGAAGCGTAGCTACGTGGACAGTATGCCTTAGAAAAACTCATTTTATCTTGAGCGTAATAATACTGCCATTTGCATTTTAAACAAAAAGCTTGTACAAAAATTTCCAAAATAGCAATATCCACCACACCTGTGCTGAGTTATTTCTTGCACATTAACTCACATTACTTGCAGTGTTGCAACTTCATGGAGAATCTAACTAACAATGTCGCAAAATAAAAAATCCCACTGAACCTATGCAAGTTAATTTCTTACCTAGGTACCTTTACCTTATCTCAAAATATTCCACCCTGCTCGTGTAAGTATATTTCTTGCACATCCACTTACATTTTACAAAAAAAACTAGTTCAAAAATCTCAAAACAAAAAAAGTTCCACCCCGTATGTGCAAGTTTTATTTCTTGCACAGTCACTCGCAATATTGTCATAGGAAAATATGTCAAACAAAAAAAATTCATTCTACGCAATTGTTTGTGTAGAACGTGCAGGTTTTTGATTCTGCACATGTGGGGATGGGATTTCTCATCTACGAAAAAGAGTAACAAATTTCTCTTACAAAGAGAACAAGTAGCCTTGTATATGAAAATATAGTATTCTCTTCTCTTTCACTTCAGACTGCGTCTCAGCAGCGTTGCCATTTTACATGCTTTCCAGTCAGATCTGACTGGATTAAAATGCGTTAAGCTGGAAATTTTTTTAAAATCCAGCTAGCTGGGTTTTTTTTAGCTGGATACGCATTTTGTTTTACTGTTTTTAAATGTTTCGTGTAATTTCTTTTCTATCAGTATAAATTTTTAAATTAAAAGTGGCAATAGACAAAAAATAAAAATAAGACCAAATATTGCTTGAATTTAATTTGTTTGCTCTGAGCTTGAAATACAAAAAATGAACCAACTTATGCGTTTGCATTTACACAAGTACTTGCCTTTTCTAACTTACAAATATGCTTGAAACTGAATATTTATCTGCTGTTGTGTGAAAATCTACTTCCTGGGTGATGTGGAAAAGACTTATGCGTGTGTGCAAATATGAAAAAAGGGCGCTTTCTTTAAATCTTGCACAGGGCGCTAGTTTGGCTGGGGCCGGGCCTGGATAGTTCATACATAGTTCATGGGTTTTCTGAACCCCAAATTCGACAATTTTGACGATTAACTAAACCATCAAGATGAAAATAAACTTAATCACTGAAGACTATTGCGGACTATAGTCACATTATTATCTTTTTTTTGCGTTGGCTGCCTGTTCTATTATATGGCGCAATATCCAAATTTTGGGTGAATTAGCGGACACCCTTACAAACTAATTGTCACCCCATGCAGCTTGGAAACTGAGCTAACTTGAGAGGGGTACACGTATTGGGTTAGGCTCAGATAGTCAGATCCGTGGAGGACTGTAGCGCCACCTAAATGAGTAATTTTGTTACTACCTATAGATGGCTGTCAGAAAGTGACTTGTTTGCGGAGGGTTTTGTTCTCTTCGAACTGCTGATAAGTTTACTTAATTTTTAAATTGGTACTTATTAAAAATTTGTTAATTTATTTAAGTTACTAACAGCCACCCACGTTACTTTTTGCCCCAAAAAAGCTCTACGGAAAACGTTCTAAAAAATACATGCTCCTCATATGTTTGTATACCACCAGAAAAGAAGTTCTCGACAAATTTCTAAACTTCAAAAGTATGCTTTGATTTTGATGTGTATTTTTGTCGATTTTCGTGCTTTATGAAATGGAACGAGTAGGTGTACCTAACTACCTAGGAATCCTCGTTGCCGCCTCTTATTCTATCTATGGTAATGAGTGATGATTATAAAGCATGCGATATAAAATATAAATGTCGACAGTTATTTGTGTGGGACCTTTTGTGAAACCCATTGGTTTCTGTCCGGTATTTCATGGGTGAAGCCTTTTTCGAAGTTGATTTTCGTAGGCACTACTACCGATAGTGGGCAGGGGGATCGTCTATAGAAGGATTCTGGTGTTCCCAGACGGTTGCTCTCTCCAGTGTTTCCCTTCCCTTAATTAGATAGCCACGTTTGTGGCGTATTCTTTACTGACGTTGTGTTCGTTGCAGAAACAAAAAAGGTGCAATTGCAAAGAAGAATTACTTCCAATCGCAATTATATTAATCTTTGACAATGGCAATTTTGTAAGCTAAAGGGGGTATAGGGATGGAGTGAAATATCCTATTTGGTAGCAGCATCGGCACGCTTGCGGTTGCACGGCGTTAACTCGTAGGTGGGGCGGTATCTTGCTACTATGTACCCTATTCTTACTAAAATTATCGTGCCGAAAATGAAATAAAAAAGGAAGAAAACTGAAATTGTGACATAAGGTCAAGTTATCACTGCAAAACTGGCAGTGATACTATTGTATGATGATAAGGTGGGTATTATGAACATTCTTATTACTTTGGGGTGTCTTAGGTGTTGTGACACTTGGAGGAACCTTCCCCTTGCGACTGGCAGTGGCCATCGCACCGTGACTATTCTTTTCTCAATCTCTATTGGAATAGTCCCTAACTCGAGATCACGAACACTTCTCTCAGCGACTCATCTCAACGACTACAAAAAAAATGGTTTAGCACATACTCATGTTTACATCAAATACCGAAGAGAAAACAGAACCGTTTAACATTTCATTGGTGAGAGCATCTTATCTTTATTATTTGTTAAAAATCAAAATCATATGCTAAGTACGTGTGCATCAAATGAAGAGAATCCAAAACAAAAATATTCTCTTAAAACTATGGTATTTGTTTTTGTAGCAAGAAAATTCATAGGTTAATTTAAATTGGTTTGACGAACTAATATAGTTGATAATCCAGATAATTGTATCAATTGAATGTCGATAATGTAGATCGATTTAATTATAAAATGTACTTTTAGATAAACTTTCGCAATATCATATAGGTAATAAGAAATTTAAATACCTATAGTTATCTATGGATCAAAGTAATTTTAAGTAAAGATAGGCCAACGAAAATAATGTAAATTGGAATGTACTCACGTTCTTACTGGAGCGATGAAATTTGTGCACAAAGTTCCGCTGTTGTAGTTGAATTATATATATATTATATATACCTTTATGAACTATTTTAAAACACTACTATTTTCAGTGGCTATGATTTGCAAAAATTTAAGAATCTAGGTTTAGTAAATTAAGATTATAAGGTGATAAGCAATTAATATGTTATAGCAAGTTAAGTAGGTACTGAAATTATGTAATGTAATGTTTGATTTTGTTTTGGATGAATGCTCGTATTATGACTGGAACTGGTATGGATGTTTTAGGGATTTGATTGATCCAACGGGATGCATGTGCTTGATGGTATGATGTTGTTGGATGTTTTCTTGTGGTATAAATGATGGTATTTGTTTTTTTTTTGTTTAAATTATTCGATGTAGGTAAATTTAGTGTGTTCTTGATGGATTTTGAGTTAATTTTTGTGGTTTTTTGTAGCACTTTTAAAACACTTTTGTGACACGGTTAGTTTATGTAGACTGATTTTGGCGCGTCTGACTACCATGTAGCTGTGATGATTAGAGTGGTGGTGTACGGAACAGGCGGGTTAGAGGAATTTGCATAATCCTTTTGCAGGGTCTAGTTTGCGTCCATGAGGTGAGGTATTACCTGAGTGCGCATCACTGTAAGAGACACTCTCGTGTATTTCGTCGCAGAACGGGGTGATACCTAATCAAATGACTTTAGCGGAGCACTGGGACACCAGATTTTCGGTCTCAGCTAAAGTCGTTTACACAATGCCTATCGAAATTGGCTGATTAGGATAATAGTTATAAGAAAACAAAACATGCGGGCTTACCTTTGTGGGTTTTATTAATATTTTTGCCCGATATACCTATGTTAGTAGGCGTGGGCTTGATTTAAGCAAACTAGATTCTCGCTGCGATGGATGATTTTAGTTAGAGATCCCTCTGTAGTGTTTACCGCACTTATGCTCAATTTATCCAACACTTAATATTCTATGCAAACAATAAAGAAACATACAGGTACGCCTAAAATTGGGAAGATTCGAAAGGAATCAATTAAAAATCGCATATGCGAAAATCTTAACCTCACCAGGAGGTAACTTACATCGTGCCATGCAGTAGTCCAATCCACGAGTACCTAAAGTGTTTTAGAGAAAAGGAAGACAGATAGATAGGCACAGGCTTAAATTGCTTTCATTTTCGAAAGAAAGTGACAAATATGGCGTTCGATTTCGAAAATATCCACACAAATTGGTATAATTCGCCATGAGCAGCGTTCAAATGTCTCTATCCGGTTTTTGTCTTGGGTGGATAGATCGACGGTTGAGTTTGAAAAAGGATACATTCGTGGTGAATTTAAATTCTCAAAATTTATATATGTATTTTTTTTCTTAATTTTGTATGAATATGCCACAAAATCGTGAATTTCTAAGAATATCCTAGATTAGAAAGACACGAAGAACACTATTCATAATAAGAGGATCCTTGTCAACATGTTAATCGAAATCGACCCATGACCCTGACTACCGAAGTATCTGCTCAGATGTTATTTGCGTAAATCCTTGGCGTGATATACGCCGATCTTTTTTCCGTCCATATCCTCAATTTCGTATAACGAGTTTTCGACTGATTTAGCAACCCTACCCTTTATAAAGTTGGAACACAATTTGGCACTAACATTCTTCGTCGCGTCGCTCAAACCGAAATTTCTCCTATAGACTATATCTCCAGAATTAAAGAACCTTTTTAAACTTCGCAGATTATAGGACTTAACATTTCTTTCGTAAGCAAGTTTAACATTTTCCTTTACCTTCTCTCTTATGATTTCTAGCCTGCAATTTGGTGGTAAGCAGTTAATTTCACCATCATCGAGAGCTTTCAGACTTCGTAATAATTTGTAGACATTTGCATGGGTGCTCATGTGTTGGCCATACAAACAGTAATACGGAGTAACGCCAGTGGACAGATGCACAGAAGTACACAGTGCCTGCTGAATATCAGATAGGTGCTTATCCCAGTCCTTCTGATCTTTTCTGAGATAAGTCCGTATAGCCGGAAGTATGGACTGGTTTACTCTTTCCGATGCGTTAGAGTAAACCGCATTGCGAATGTGTGTTCAACCGTACTTAGCGAGAAATTTTTGGAAATCTTTCGACACGAATTGTTGGCCGTTACCGCTGTGCACAAACTCAGGCACGCCGAACTGGTGAAAAATGTTATGCTCTAAGTATTCAACTACTGCGCTAGTATTGGCTTTTCGCATTGCTTTAAGTTGGACAAGGACATACTTAGAGAATCCGTCTAACACAACAAAAATGAACGCGTTACCTCGCTTCGACCTCGGATAGGGTCCCATGAAATCAATATAAAGTTTTTGAAAGGGACGATATATGTCATGATGAGATCCCATCGGTGGTCTAAGCATCATATTAGGAGATTTATTTTGCTTACACTCCGAGCAGTCGCGAATAAAGTTGCGCACATCAATGGTCATATTTGGCCAATAATAGAGTTCTCTTATTTTTGATAGGGTTTTCACAATTCCTCCATGAGAACAGTTTGGTGGGTTGTGAAAGTCCTCTATCAAGGTAAACGTTAAATTTTCCGGTACCCACAATTTCCATTCGAACTCAGTATCGAGCATGTTATCATCTTTCTTAGACGCTTTTTTGTATACAATACCATCGGATACTTTTATATCTGGAAAGTTGTGTGGATTTTGCGAGACTGTGGATATGAGGTCGAGATAGACAGGTGACTTGAACTCAGGCGAATGGAGATCAATACAAGCAGGAGATGACGGCAAAGCACAAAGCTCTTCATTAAATGCACGTAAGAGTGCATCTGGCACAACGTTTTGTGCTCCCTTCCTGTGCTGTATGTCAAAGGTATAATCCTGAAGTTTCAGCGACCATCGAGCCGTGTTTCTTTAGAGTGTCCGTGAGCGGACTAGCAATCGCCACAAAGTTACGAATGAATCGTCGGTACCAACCGCACAACCCAAGAAATCTTCGTAACTGCTTCAGCGATGTTGGCACCGGGAAGTCTTTGATTGCCGAAACTTTGTTTGGATTTGGTTTTATATGACCTTCTCCAACGATATACCCTAAATACTTCAACTCCCTGAAACAGAAACTCGACTTTTCCACGTTTATCGTTAAGTTCACTTGTTTCAAGCATTCCGCTACTTTCTCTAAGGTGTTTAGGTGGCCAGCAAAATCCTTGAAAAGGATTAACAAATCATCCAGATACACAAAAACGGTTTCTCTGAGTGCACTGGGGATCACTTTATCCATTACCCGACACATCCTTTGAGCTGCATTGCACAACCCAAAAGGCATGACGGTGAATTGATAAAGTGGTCTCCCTGGCACAGCGAAGGCCGTTTTCTCCCTTGACTCTTCCTCTAGAGGAATCTGCCAAAACGCGTCCTTAAGATCCACACTACTAATGTAGTGTGCATCTTGCAGACGGCTCAACATGCCCTCCATATGAGGAAGAGGATACGCATCTTTCTTTGTGAGTGAGTTCACTTTCCGAGAGTTCAGACAGAGTCTATTCTTACCAGGTTTTCTGATAAGAACGATGGGTGAACTCCAAGAACTCATACTCTCTTCAATCACTCCCAAAGAAAGCATGCGATCTAATTCGTTGTAAATCATTTACTGAATCGGAGGCGAAACTGGATAATGCCGCTGTTTGACGGGTTCGGCATTGCCAGTGTCAATAACGTGCATCTCCAGTGAAGTTTTTCCTAAACCAAGCTCAGAGAAAGAAGGAAACTTTGATACAGCTTGTCTTAAACGTTCGGCTTCAAGATCGGTTAACTCGAGTTGCTGTCTCTCCTCACTCTTTGACTTTATCTCAGAGTTTGGATCCTCAGCTAACTCGCTTACAATTTGTGGTGCAATTTTGAAAGTCTGCCAGAAGTCAATGCCCAGATAAAGAGGCTGTGATAGGGACGGTATTAGATAGAAGTCCAGCATTTCGCGCTGATTGTTGAAAACCATTTCGGTATTAACTCGGCCTGTGATTGATTGCTGTTTTCCATCTGCTGTTCGGATGAACGACGAAAATTCGAGGATTGGAATGTTCAGATCCTCAATGGTTTTCAAACAATCTTTGCCGATACAAGAAATGCTAGCTCCGCTATCCAATAATCCTACCATCTCTTTACCATTCATCCGGACCTTGGCATAAGGCCGAGAATCAACAGAACTATTCAAAATACCATTGCAAATAATTTGTTTGAAGACTTTTCTCTTCTTGAAACGCAAGCGTGTTTTGTGAAATTTGTTTGTGTCTTCGATATCCTTAAGCTATTCTATTTTCATTATTTTGGAACGAAGTTGGTTATACTGTCTTAGCCGGTCTTCATATGATTGATTTCGAAACATATGCTTTTTAAATTCATTTGAAGTACTATTTTGGTTTATCTTATTTGACTGTGTTCGTACATGCATCTACCATTGTTAATCGGGGCCGGTTTGAGTCGAACGAGACTCCCCGTTCGATTAAGGGGTTTTCCAGTAAAGGATTGCATCGAACACAATCTAAAACCGTATATCCCTCTGAGCCACATCTGTAACAGAAAAGTCTGTTAATCGGAGACGGACAGTCAGAAAAGAAATGACCTTGACGCCTGCAATTAAAGCAGTTTGGCATTTTTGGTGCAGAAGGTTTCATTTGTTTACTCCTTAAGGGTACTCTGCCAACAGCGCCAGAAATCGCTGAAATATTAAGCGCCTCATCCTCCGCACAATAATCTTCTACATCCTCGAGCTCTTGAACTGTATGGTACGGCATACCTCTGTTCTGTGAATTATAACGGGAATTTAGCATACGTTCGGTTTTGCTGCACTCGTACTTAAAGTGCTCGAGAGTGTAGAATTTCATCGGGTAGATGAATTGCATTAATTTCGAATTAATGTTCGATTTGAGGATCTGAATCAGGTCGTGGTCTCGGATTGGCTTACGTAATTGATTTTTCAGCTGATGGATAGAATTGTAATATTCTTCGAAGCTCTCCCGCGGTAATTGCCTTCTCTCCATCAGTTGCTTAATGATTTCAAAATCATTTTCATGATTCCGAAATTGTTTCACCAAAGCTCGACGTAAACCGGGCCAATCGCCGCGAGGATTGCTTCGAATATACTGCCAATACCAATCCTGAGCGACTCCTTTCAAAAGCTGGTGAAAATGCATTAAAACGTCACTCGAGGATGCATTGTAATTGGACTTTAGAACTTCCCACTTATCTAGTCGAAGCCAGGATCCATCGTTTGACCTTGATTGGCTCAGTCTACCATTCGCATATGTTGCATCCAAATGCACACTATGATGAGAATCTACATTTGAGTAATCATCTGGATGATTATTATTATTAAAATCATTGAAAGGTTGTTGAATTTGGGGATTCACAGGTGGAACCGAAACATTGTTCTTGTAAAAGTTTGAATTTAAAAGTGGCTGTAGTGCCTTGTCTATATTGGTTTTTATTAATTTTGGAATTAAGTCACCTAGCGAATTGTATACAACTTCTTTGATGTGTTCATCCAGCTGTTTCATTTTTGGCGCATTGCTAAAAACAAACTGTAGCTGTGGAACATTGTGAAGCAGATCAGCTGTTTGAGAGCAACCAGCAGCAGCATTTGTTATGTTGGCATGGGCTGCATTAAAAAAATTGTCAACCTGCTGATAAACCAACGATGTTGGGAGATGTTGCATAACATTGTTTACATCATATGTACCGCCAATTACCGAAGTGACAATTGGGTTTGACACACTCGTGATAGTCGTAGTCGTCGTGGTTTGGGTAACTGCACTATTTATAAACACAACTCTGGGTGCTTGTTGGACATCAGAGAGCGAGTTATTAAAACTTTGGTCAAAGCAAGTATTTCGATCACTAAGAGAATGATGGGGGAATTAGGGACATTCTAGTAGGAGAGTGTCTAACTGCTTGAAATTTGCTATTGGAAATGGGTGTGTCTGAATTAAGCATGGTCTAAGAACGTGTGGTTATTCCTTTAGACGGCTTAGGAATAGATCCGTTGTTTGTTTTGTTTTTGTTCATATTTTACTTTGGTCATACTTTCTTTAAGAGAATCGAAATGGATTGATATGAAATCAATAGAAAAAAAATAATGTTGTTGATAAATGAGAACAATAATTCATAAACATAGTCGTTGAGACTTTTGCTTACTGGAAGTGTTCGAGAGAGTGAGTAATAAGAAGTTCATATTGTTTGAAAGGTAAAGAGAAATTAAAATGTGTTGATAAATGAGAATTGATTGACATATTTTCATCGTTTTCGGTATGCTCTGGACTATTAGGCAATTGTCCCTAACGACTCAGAAGCAAAAAAAAAAATTAAAACATCTGTAACTGCAGAAAACTGCATATGGTGACACAAGCTCTTTGATAGTATGATAGCATATTATCAATGAAGTATGCTTGGACTCATTGCGTTAACCTACTTAGTCACTTGAAATTGATGTCAGCCTATTCTAAAATACAGGATTGTATTTCTGATATTCCAGTGCGCAAAGAAATTATCCGAAACACAAATTGAAAACTCTAGCTTCCGCAAGAAAGCTGGTTGTGATACAGTGATGTACTGAAATATGCATACTGATGACATTTGTACGCATTCTTAAAGATTTTTGAATGTACATACGTATATAGATACCATTTAAGAAACAAAGCATTTGTTTCTAAGCTTGGCATTAACGAGCTGCAAGTTGGGCGCCATTGTAAGCTAAAGGGGGTATAGGGATGGACTGAAATATCCTATTTGGTAGCAGCATCGGCACGCATGCGGTTGCACGGCGTTAACTCGTAGGTGGGGCGGGATCTTGCTACTATGTACCCTGTGCTTACTAAAATTATCGTGCCGAAAATGAAATAAAAAAGGAAGAAAACTGAAATTGTGACATAAGGTCAAGTTATCACTGCAAAACTGGCAGTGATACTATTGTATGATGATAACGTGGGTATTATGAACATTCTTATTACTTTGGGGTGTCTTAGGTGTTGTGACACTTGGAGGAACCTTCCCCTTGCGACTGGCAGTGGCCATCGCACCGTGACTATTCCTTCCTCAATCTCTATTGGAATAGTCCCTAACTCGAGATCACGAACACTTCTCTCAGCGACTCATCTCAACGACTACAAAAAAAATGGTTTAGCACATACTCATGTTTACATCAAATACCGAAGAGAAAACAGAACCGTTTAACATTTCATTGGTGAGAGCATCTTATCTTTATTATTTGCTAAAAATCAAAATCATATGCTAAGTACGTGTGTATCAAATGAAGAGAATACAAAACAAAAATATTCTCTTAAAACTATGGTATTTGTTTTTGTAGCAAGAAAATTCATAGGTTAATTTAAATTGGTTTGACGAACTAATATAGTTGATAATCCAGATAATTGTATCAATTGAATGTCGATAATGTAGATCGATTTAATTATAAAATGTACTTTTAGATAAACTTTCGCAATATCATATAGGTAATAAGAAATTTAAATATAGTTATCTATGGATCAAAGTAATTTTAAGTAGATAAAGATCGGCCAACGAAAATAATGTAAATTGGGATGTACTCACGTTCTTACTGATGTTTCTGGAGCGATGAAATTTGTGCACAAAGTTCCGCTGTTGTAGTTGAATTATATATATAGATTAGGTTAGGTTAAAAAGGGGTATGAGATGTCTCATACAACACTAGGCACCATAAGGGCCCATCGCGATCCCTAGGGGGAGCCAATTGCAGTGACCTACAATGGAAAAAAAACCTAAACACTTGCCCTTGGAAAAGCCCCAATTTCCCTGCAAAAACCAAGTAGTCCCTTGAAGTTGGTATTATCTATCTCCCTTAAATGTTGGAAGAAGTACCTGCCCAAAAATGTTCTTCTACTGCGACATATTGCCTCACATTCGCACAGTATATGTGTTATGTCCTCTTCGGCTTGCAGGTCATTGCAGAATCTGCAAGTGTCCGAGTCTGCTAGCCCTATTCTTTTGGCATGTTTTCTAAGAAGACAGTGCCCTGATAATATGCCGATCAGTGTCTTAAGCTGTTCCCTGCCTAGTTTGAGGATTTCCCTAGATCTTTTACGGTCGTATTGCTGCCAAAGTGCCTTAGATACTGCGTGACCGGTGAGTACCTCCCACCTCAGGTCAGCTTCCTTATTTATTTTATTCCTAATATCGCTTTTTATGATACAAGGAGGTGGTTTAATATCCGCATCTCCTCCGTCTTGCAATTCCCTGCCTATCCTCGCAAGCTCATCCGCTTGCTCATTTCCAGCTATACCGCAGTGTCCTGGTACCCAGCACAGTCTCATTCGGTTCTGACTGTTTAAATGTTTCAATAATATTTAACGCTTACTCCACTAATTTTATTCATTTCTTGAATTTATTCTTGATTTGAAAACTTTTTGGTAAAAAACTACGCCAGGCCACGGGCAATAAAAATCCTATACGATTAAATCTTTGACCAAAGATTCGTATTAGGTTATGGTTCACATGCACTTTGTGTTTGTGATTCCATATAGTCTCGGTAAACATCGAGTGAACAGTGCGTCTAGGCAGAAGTGGTGGTTCGTCTACTGATGAGTACTGATTCTCTCACAATTTGTAAATGGAGGGTCTTAGATGAGGCATCCCTATCGGATCACAAATGGATTCGCTTTCAAATAAGCTTCCTAAATAAGGAAAACAGTACCTAACAAATGCTTTGTTTCTTAAATGGTATCTATATACGTATGTACATTCAAAAATCTTTAAGAATGCGTACAAATGTCATCAGTATGCATATTTCAGTACATCACTGTATCACAACCAGCTTTCTTGCGGAAGCTAGAGTTTTCAATTTGTGTTTCGGATAATTTCTTTGCGCACTGGAATATCAGAAATACAATCCTGTATTTTAGAATAGGCTGACATCAATTTCAAGTGACTAAGTAGGTTAACGCAATGAGTCCAAGCATACTTCATTGATAATATGCTATCATACTATCAAAGAGCTTGTGTCACCATATGCAGTTTTCTGCAGTTACAGATGTTTTAATTTTTTTTTTTGCTTCTGAGTCGTTAGGGACAATTGCCTAATAGTCCAGAGCATACCGAAAACGATGAAAATATGTCAATCAATTCTCATTTATCAACACATTTTAATTTCTCTTTACCTTTCAAACAATATGAACTTCTTATTACTCACTCTCTCGAACACTTCCAGTAAGCAAAAGTCTCAACGACTATGTTTATGAATTATTGTTCTCATTTATCAACAACATTATTTTTTTTCTATTGATTTCATATCAATCCATTTCGATTCTCTTAAAGAAAGTATGACCAAAGTAAAATATGAACAAAAACAAAACAAACAACGGATCTATTCCTAAGCCGTCTAAAGGAATAACCACACGTTCTTAGACCATGCTTAATTCAGACACACCCATTTCCAATAGCAAATTTCAAGCAGTTAGACACTCTCCTACTAGAATGTCCCTAATTCCCCCATCATTCTCTTAGTGATCGAAATACTTGCTTTGACCAAAGTTTTAATAACTCGCTCTCTGATGTCCAACAAGCACCCAGAGTTGTGTTTATAAATAGTGCAGTTACCCAAACCACGACGACTACGACTATCACGAGTGTGTCAAACCCAATTGTCACTTCGGTAATTGGCGGTACATATGATGTAAACAATGTTATGCAACATCTCCCAACATCGTTGGTTTATCAGCAGGTTGACAATTTTTTTAATGCAGCCCATGCCAACATAACAAATGCTGCTGCTGGTTGCTCTCAAACAGCTGATCTGCTTCACAATGTTCCACAGCTACAGTTTGTTTTTAGCAATGCGCCAAAAATGAAACAGCTGGATGAACACATCAAAGAAGTTGTATACAATTCGCTAGGTGACTTAATTCCAAAATTAATAAAAACCAATATAGACAAGGCACTACAGCCACTTTTAAATTCAAACTTTTACAAGAACAATGTTTCGGTTCCACCTGTGAATCCCCAAATTCAACAACCTTTCAATGATTTTAATAATAATAATCATCCAGATGATTACTCAAATGTAGATTCTCATCATAGTGTGCATTTGGATGCAACATATGCGAATGGTAGACTGAGCCAATCAAGGTCAAACGATGGATCCTGGCTTCGACTAGATAAGTGGGAAGTTCTAAAGTCCAATTACAATGCATCCTCGAGTGACGTTTTAATGCATTTTCACCAGCTTTTGAAAGGAGTCGCTCAGGATTGGTATTGGCAGTATATTCGAAGCAATCCTCGCGGCGATTGGCCCGGTTTACGTCGAGCTTTGGTGAAACAATTTCGGAATCATGAAAATGATTTTGAAATCATTAAGCAACTGATGGAGAGAAGGCAATTACCGCGGGAGAGCTTCGAAGAATATTACAATTCTATCCATCAGCTGAAAAATCAATTACGTAAGCCAATCCGAGACCACGACCTGATTCAGATCCTCAAATCGAACATTAATTCGAAATTAATGCAATTCATCTACCCGATGAAATTCTACACTCTCGAGCACTTTAAGTACGAGTGCAGCAAAACCGAACGTATGCTAAATTCCCGTTATAATTCACAGAACAGAGGTATGCCGTACCATACAGTTCAAGAGCTCGAGGATGTAGAAGATTATTGTGCGGAGGATGAGGCGCTTAATATTTCAGCGATTTCTGGCGCTGTTGGCAGAGTACCCTTAAGGAGTAAACAAATGAAACCTTCTGCACCAAAAATGCCAAACTGCTTTAATTGCAGGCGTCAAGGTCATTTCTTTTCTGACTGTCCGTCTCCGATTAACAGACTTTTCTGTTACAGATGTGGCTCAGAGGGATATACGGTTTTAGATTGTGTTCGATGCAATCCTTTACTGGAAAACCCCTTAATCGAACGGGGAGTCTCGTTCGACTCAAACCGGCCCCGATTAACAATGGTAGATGCATGTACGAACACAGTCAAATAAGATAAACCAAAATAGTACTTCAAATGAATTTAAAAAGCATATGTTTCGAAATCAATCATATGAAGACCGGCTAAGACAGTATAACCAACTTCGTTCCAAAATAATGAAAATAGAATAGCTTAAGGATATCGAAGACACAAACAAATTTCACAAAACACGCTTGCGTTTCAAGAAGAGAAAAGTCTTCAAACAAATTATTTGCAATGGTATTTTGAATAGTTCTGTTGATTCTCGGCCTTATGCCAAGGTCCGGATGAATGGTAAAGAGATGGTAGGATTATTGGATAGCGGAGCTAGCATTTCTTGTATCGGCAAAGATTGTTTGAAAACCATTGAGGATCTGAACATTCCAATCCTCGAATTTTCGTCGTTCATCCGAACAGCAGATGGAAAACAGCAATCAATCACAGGCCGAGTTAATACCGAAATGGTTTTCAACAATCAGCGCGAAATGCTGGACTTCTATCTAATACCGTCCCTATCACAGCCTCTTTATCTGGGCATTGACTTCTGGCAGACTTTCAAAATTGCACCACAAATTGTAAGCGAGTTAGCTGAGGATCCAAACTCTGAGATAAAGTCAAAGAGTGAGGAGAGACAGCAACTCGAGTTAACCGATCTTGAAGCCGAACGTTTAAGACAAGCTGTATCAAAGTTTCCTTCTTTCTCTGAGCTTGGTTTAGGAAAAACTTCACTGGAGATGCACGTTATTGACACTGGCAATGCCGAACCCGTCAAACAGCGGCATTATCCAGTTTCGCCTCCGATTCAGTAAATGATTTACAACGAATTAGATCGCATGCTTTCTTTGGGAGTGATTGAAGAGAGTATGAGTTCTTGGAGTTCACCCATCGTTCTTATCAGAAAACCTGGTAAGAATAGACTCTGTCTGAACTCTCGGAAAGTGAACTCACTCACAAAGAAAGATGCGTATCCTCTTCCTCATATGGAGGGCATGTTGAGCCGTCTGCAAGATGCACACTACATTAGTAGTGTGGATCTTAAGGACGCGTTTTGGCAGATTCCTCTAGAGGAAGAGTCAAGGGAGAAAACGGCCTTCGCTGTGCCAGGGAGACCACTTTATCAATTCACCGTCATGCCTTTTGGGTTGTGCAATGCAGCTCAAAGGATGTGTCGGGTAATGGATAAAGTGATCCCCAGTGCACTCAGAGAAACCGTTTTTGTGTATCTGGATGATTTGTTAATCCTTTTCAAGGATTTTGCTGGCCACCTAAACACCTTAGAGAAAGTAGCGGAATGCTTGAAACAAGTGAACTTAACGATAAACGTGGAAAAGTCGAGTTTCTGTTTCAGGGAGTTGAAGTATTTAGGGTATATCGTTGGAGAAGGTCATATAAAACCAAATCCAAACAAAGTTTCGGCAATCAAAGACTTCCCGGTGCCAACATCGCTGAAGCAGTTACGAAGATTTCTTGGGTTGTGCGGTTGGTACCGACGATTCATTCGTAACTTTGTGGCGATTGCTAGTCCGCTCACGGACACTCTAAAGAAACACGGCTCGATGGTCGCTGAAACTTCAGGATTATACCTTTGACATACAGCACAGGAAGGGAGCACAAAACGTTGTGCCAGATGCACTCTTACGTGCATTTAATGAAGAGCTTTGTGCTTTGCCGTCATCTCCTGCTTGTATTGATCTCCATTCGCCTGAGTTCAAGTCACCTGTCTATCTCGACCTCATATCCACAGTCTCGCAAAATCCACACAACTTTCCAGATATAAAAGTATCCGATGGTATTGTATACAAAAAAGCGTCTAAGAAAGATGATAACATGCTCGATACTGAGTTCGAATGGAAATTGTGGGTACCGGAAAATTTAACGTTTACCTTGATAGAGGACTTTCACAACCCACCAAACTGTTCTCATGGAGGAATTGTGAAAACCCTATCAAAAATAAGAGAACTCTATTATTGGCCAAATATGACCATTGATGTGCGCAACTTTATTCGCGACTGCTCGGAGTGTAAGCAAAATAAATCTCCTAATATGATGCTTAGACCACCGATGGGATCTCATCATGACATATATCGTCCCTTTCAAAAACTTTATATTGATTTCATGGGACCCTATCCGAGGTCGAAGCGAGGTAACGCGTTCATTTTTGTTGTGTTAGACGGATTCTCTAAGTATGTCCTTGTCCAACTTAAAGCAATGCGAAAAGCCAATACTAGCGCAGTAGTTGAATACTTAGAGCATAACATTTTTCACCAGTTCGGCGTGCCTGAGTTTGTGCACAGCGGTAACGGCCAACAATTCGTGTCGAAAGATTTCCAAAAATTTCTCGCTAAGTACGGTTGAACACACATTCGCAATGCGGTTTACTCTCCACAGGCTAACGCATCGGAAAGAGTAAACCAGTCCATACTTCCGGCTATACGGACTTATCTCAGAAAAGATCAGAAGGACTGGGATAAGCACCTATCTGATATTCAGCAGGCACTGTGTACTTCTGTGCATCTGTCCACTGGCGTTACTCCGTATTACTGTTTGTATGGCCAACACATGAGCACCCATGCAAATGTCTACAAATTATTACGAAGTCTGAAAGCTCTCGATGATGGTGAAATTAACTGCTTACCACCAAATTGCAGGCTAGAAATCATAAGAGAGAAGGTAAAGGAAAATGTTAAACTTGCTTACGAAAGAAATGTTAAGTCCTATAATCTGCGAAGTTTAAAAAGGTTCTTTAATTCTGGAGATATAGTCTATAGGAGAAATTTCGGTTTGAGCGACGCGACGAAGAATGTTAGTGCCAAATTGTGTTCCAACTTTATAAAGGGTAGGGTTGCTAAATCAGTCGAAAACTCGTTATACGAAATTGAGGATATGGACGGAAAAAAGATCGGCGTATATCACGCCAAGGATTTACGCAAATAACATCTGAGCAGATACTTCGGTAGTCAGGGTCATGGGTCGATTTCGATTAACATGTTGACAAGGATCCTCTTATTATGAATAGTGTTCTTCGTGTCTTTCTAATCTAGGATATTCTTAGAAATTCACGATTTTGTGGCATATTCATACAAAATTAAGAAAAAAAATACATATATAAATTTTGAGAATTTAAATTCACCACGAATGTATCCTTTTTCAAACTCAACCGTCGATCTATCCACCCAAGACAAAAACCGGATAGAGACATTTGAACGCTGCTCATGGCGAATTATACCAATTTGTGTGGATATTTTCGAAATCGAACGCCATATTTGTCACTTTCTTTCGAAAATGAAAGCAATTTAAGCCTGTGCCTATCTATCTGTCTTCCTTTTCTCTAAAACACTTTAGGTACTCGTGGATTGGACTACTGCATGGCACGATGTAAGTTACCTCCTGGTGAGGTTAAGATTTTCGCATATGCGATTTTTAATTGATTCCTTTCGAATCTTCCCAATTTTAGGCGTACCTGTATGTTTCTTTATTGTTTGCATAGAATATTAAGTGTTGGATAAATTGAGCATAAGTGCGGTAAACACTACAGAGGGATCTCTAACTAAAATCATCCATCGCAGCGAGAATCTAGTTTGCTTAAATCAAGCCCACGCCTACTAACATAGGTATATCGGGCAAAAATATTAATAAAACCCACAAAGGTAAGCCCGCATGTTTTGTTTTCTTATAACTATTATCCTAATCAGCCAATTTCGATAGGCATTGTGTAAACGACTTTAGCTGAGACCGAAAATCTGGTGTCCCAGTGCTCCGCTAAAGTCATTTGATTAGGTATCACCCCGTTCTGCGACGAAATACACGAGAGTGTCTCTTACAGTGATGCGCACTCAGGTAATACCTCACCTCATGGACGCAAACTAGACCCTGCAAAAGGATTATGCAAATTCCTCTAACCCGCCTGTTCCGTACACCACCACTCTAATCATCACAGCTACATGGTAGTCAGACGCGCCAAAATCAGTCTACATAAACTAACCGTGTCACAAAAGTGTTTTAAAAGTGCTACAAAAAACCACAAAAATTAACTCAAAATCCATCAAGAACACACTAAATTTACCTACATCGAATAATTTAAACAAAAAAAAAAACAAATACCATCATTTATACCACAAGAAAACATCCAACAACATCATACCATCAAGCACATGCATCCCGTTGGATCAATCAAATCCCTAAAACATCCATACCAGTTCCAGTCATAATACGAGCATTCATCCAAAACAAAATCAAACATTACATTACATAATTTCAGTACCTACTTAACTTGCTATAACATATTAATTGCTTATCACCTTATAATCTTAATTTACTAAACCTAGATTCTTAAATTTTTGCAAATCATAGCCACTGAAAATAGTAGTGTTTTAAAATAGTTCATAAAGGTATATATAATATATATATAATTCAACTACAACAGCGGAACTTTGTGCACAAATTTCATCGCTCCAGTAAGAACGTGAGTACATTCCAATTTACATTATTTTCGTTGGCCTATCTTTACTTAAAATTACTTTGATCCATAGATAACTATAGGTATTTAAATTTCTTATTACCTATATGATATTGCGAAAGTTTATCTAAAAGTACATTTTATAATTAAATCGATCTACATTATCGACATTCAATTGATACAATTATCTGGATTATCAACTATATTAGTTCGTCAAACCAATTTAAATTAACCTATGAATTTTCTTGCTACAAAAACAAATACCATAGTTTTAAGAGAATATTTTTGTTTTGGATTCTCTTCATTTGATGCACACGTACTTAGCATATGATTTTGATTTTTAACAAATAATAAAGATAAGATGCTCTCACCAATGAAATGTTAAACGGTTCTGTTTTCTCTTCGGTATTTGATGTAAACATGAGTATGTGCTAAACCATTTTTTTTGTAGTCGTTGAGATGAGTCGCTGAGAGAAGTGTTCGTGATCTCGAGTTAGGGACTATTCCAATAGAGATTGAGAAAAGAATAGTCACGGTGCGATGGCCACTGCCAGTCGCAAGGGGAAGGTTCCTCCAAGTGTCACAACACCTAAGACACCCCAAAGTAATAAGAATGTTCATAATACCCACCTTATCATCATACAATAGTATCACTGCCAGTTTTGCAGTGATAACTTGACCTTATGTCACAATTTCAGTTTTCTTCCTTTTTTATTTCATTTTCGGCACGATAATTTTAGTAAGAATAGGGTACATAGTAGCAAGATACCGCCCCACCTACGAGTTAACGCCGTGCAACCGCAAGCGTGCCGATGCTGCTACCAAATAGGATATTTCACTCCATCCCTATACCCCCTTTAGCTTACAAAATTGCCATTGTCAAAGATTAATATAATTGCGATTGGAAGTAATTCTTCTTTGCAATTGCACCTTTTTTGTTTCTGCAACGAACACAACGTCAGTAAAGAATACGCCACAAACGTGGCTATCTAATTAAGGGAAGGGAAACACTGGAGAGAGCAACCGTCTGGGAACACCAGAATCCTTCTATAGACGATCCCCCTGCCCACTATCGGTAGTAGTGCCTACGAAAATCAACTTCGAAAAAGGCTTCACCCATGAAATACCGGACAGAAACCAATGGGTTTCACAAAAGGTCCCACACAAATAACTGTCGACATTTATATTTTATATCGCATGCTTTATAATCATCACTCATTACCATAGATAGAATAAGAGGCGGCAACGAGGATTCCTAGGTAGTTAGGTACACCTACTCGTTCCATTTCATAAAGCACGAAAATCGACAAAAATACACATCAAAATCAAAGCATACTTTTGAAGTTTAGAAATTTGTCGAGAACTTCTTTTCTGGTGGTATACAAACATATGAGGAGCATGTATTTTTTAGAACGTTTTCCGTAGAGCTTTTTTGGGGCAAAAAGTAACGTGGGTGGCTGTTAGTAACTTAAATAAATTAACAAATTTTTAATAAGTACCAATTTAAAAATTAAGTAAACTTATCAGCAGTTCGAAGAGAACAAAACCCTCCGCAAACAAGTCACTTTCTGACAGCCATCTATAGGTAGTAACAAAATTACTCATTTAGGTGGCGCTACAGTCCTCCACGGATCTGACTATCTGAGCCTAACCCAATACGTGTACCCCTCTCAAGTTAGCTCAGTTTCCAAGCTGCATGGGGTGACAATTAGTTTGTAAGGGTGTCCGCTAATTCACCCAAAATTTGGATATTGCGCCATATAATAGAACAGGCAGCCAACGCAAAAAAAAGATAATAATGTGACTATAGTCCGCAATAGTCTTCAGTGATTAAGTTTATTTTCATCTTGATGGTTTAGTTAATCGTCAAAATTGTCGAATTTGGGGTTCAGAAAACCCATGAACTATGTATGAACTATCCAGGCCCGGCCCCAGCCAAACTAGCGCCCTGTGCAAGATTTAAAGAAAGCGCCCTTTTTTCATATTTGCACACACGCATAAGTCTTTTCCACATCACCCAGGAAGTAGATTTTCACACAACAGCAGATAAATATTCAGTTTCAAGCATATTTGTAAGTTAGAAAAGGCAAGTACTTGTGTAAATGCAAACGCATAAGTTGGTTCATTTTTTGTATTTCAAGCTCAGAGCAAACAAATTAAATTCAAGCAATATTTGGTCTTATTTTTATTTTTTGTCTATTGCCACTTTTAATTTAAAAATTTATACTGATAGAAAAGAAATTACACGAAACATTTAAAAACAGTAAAACAAAATGCGTATCCAGCTAAAAAAAACCCAGCTAGCTGGATTTTAAAAAAATTTCCAGCTTAACGCATTTTAATCCAGTCAGATCTGACTGGAAAGCATGTAAAATGGCAACGCTGCTGAGACGCAGTCTGAAGTGAAAGAGAAGAGAATACTATATTTTCATATACAAGGCTACTTGTTCTCTTTGTAAGAGAAATTTGTTACTCTTTTTCGTAGATGAGAAATCCCATCCCCACATGTGCAGAATCAAAAACCTGCACGTTCTACACAAACAATTGCGTAGAATGAATTTTTTTTGTTTGACATATTTTCCTATGACAATATTGCGAGTGACTGTGCAAGAAATAAAACTTGCACATACGGGGTGGAACTTTTTTTGTTTTGAGATTTTTGAACTAGTTTTTTTTGTAAAATGTAAGTGGATGTGCAAGAAATATACTTACACGAGCAGGGTGGAATATTTTGAGATAAGGTAAAGGTACCTAGGTAAGAAATTAACTTGCATAGGTTCAGTGGGATTTTTTATTTTGCGACATTGTTAGTTAGATTCTCCATGAAGTTGCAACAGTGCAAGTAATGTGAGTTAATGTGCAAGAAATAACTCAGCACAGGTGTGGTGGATATTGCTATTTTGGAAATTTTTGTACAAGCTTTTTGTTTAAAATGCAAATGGCAGTATTATTACGCTCAAGATAAAATGAGTTTTTCTAAGGCATACTGTCCACGTAGCTACGCTTCATTTCGTAGTCGCACATGCGACTTTGCCGCACCGTGGACAGAGCTTTGTTTGTTTATATGCAATCTGCAAGGAAGCTGCAAGCAAGCGTACAACAAGCTGCAAATGAAGAAAGCGTGCGTATGAAGCGCAGCTACGTGGACAGTAGGCCTTACTTCTAACAATGCGCACCCAGAACGCACATCTTGCACATATGGTTGGTCCGGCCCTGGAACTATCCGTCGACAGTTTCCACGCCAATCCCATCACAATGTGATGATTTCCCTGAAACGTCAGTCCACTAAAAATATAAATAAATAAATAGGTAGCGCAACAGGCGGGTGACACCCAAGGCCGAATGGAAGGGACCTACAATTTTATGCCGAGTCCGAACGGCTGAATTGAGAAGCTTTTTCATGACAGTCATACTCTCGGGTGTTTGTCAGATGTTCGCGAGAGGTGGCGCAGTAGAAAAAACTTTAAGATGTAATTTGTGTTTTTCCGAGGATCGAACCTGGGATCCCTCGCGCAATAGTCCAGCATACTAATCACTGCGCCCAGAACGTCAGTCCTCTATCTCTTCAAAAACTCGCCAACACCATCCGCTTCCTTATCCCAGACTGGACATACTCCTGCACAAAATGAATGATATCTTATTTTTGATCGTGTTAAATTAATTCCTTTTCTTTTGCTCTTTCACTGTTTTCTTCTTCCTCACTATCTGAACTGAACTGTAAAACATTTCAATGCTATTCATCTTTCATATGTTTTTAAAACTTAAATTTTTAGAGAAGTAAAATCTTATATACACAGTAATTTATTTTCGGAATAAAACAAACAGACTTTTTGGACAGTTCCATATACAAGTGCTACCAATCATTCGAAAAGATTTTACTACATTCTAGTCGTCTACAAATCTGCTACAAATTCGTCGGGACATCTGTATGCGTATTTTTTTGAGTGCGTATAACAAAACCAAAACCAAAAAGAAACGTTTTGGGAAAACGACAACGGTAATCGAGCTCGAGGTGATTTTGTTTATATATTAAGTTTGACGACTTTTAAGTTGACGTGTCGCTAGAATCGTCTAATTTAATTTAATTTAATTTATTTTCGTTGCCTGTGGCAGCAATGAAAGTCCGCAGTCGAATTCGGTCCACCTAGAAATCTTGGGGCCGAATCGTCGTATCCGTGAACGGCGATCACGTTCACGGAATCAACCGATTTTATACTCGAAACAAAAACAAATTCCGGCATGTATTGCTCGTTTGCGGATGAGACGATTCGGCCCCTGCTCATCAATTTCTGTAGATGCGTATTGCGTATTCTAGATTAAATTTAGTTTCGCCCGAGTCGAGTAATATGGCCGGCGTTAAAAACCCAAACTTATCCGCCAAATTTTGTAGCTGCTGAAAACGCTCACGAATTTCAACAATGACCCTATCTAAAGAAGAAAACAGCTCCGTCTCAACTCATTTTCCCAAGACAAGTTAGCATCCGTGGTACCATCATCAAAACGGATCTTTTTTGTTATGCGCCTCTGAGGTTCCATGGAAATGCCAAGTTCTTCACTACCTGTCCTATAAGTACGTAATAATAATTCAGAAACTTTCCATATTCAGTCTAATAGTTAGGTACGGTCGCATAACATAAACATACTGCATATATTTATCGTTTGGATAATTAAAAATAATTATCTGGCCAATGAAATCTTCCTTAAAAAACCTGTGCAAACATCTTTACAACTATAGTTGCAATTCATTTCAATAAAAGGTAACCTTGTTAAACACGGATAATGTCTGACAAATACAATATAACAATAACCATTATAAAAGACATCTTCTTATATACAAAGCAGTTTCTAATAACTGATTGGCGATTGGTGATCAACGTCCAGCCCATACAATAAAAGCTAGCAAGCTAATATTTTGAAACAAATTTCCTTTTTTGATTAAATTCAGCACTAAAACTTAGAAGTGATTTGGGTAATTTCAAACTCAAAAAGGGCAAAAAGGGGGACAATGTTTGTATGGGTAAATTCTGAAGCAAGGCGCACAGTGAAGTGGTGAGTAAATGGGCCCTACGAACTAAGTCCCAAATGGGACTAACTCCCACTAGCCAAATGAACAAAGTCCCGCCAATTATGCATTGGGATTTAGTTCATATGTTTGGGAGATAGTTCGTAGTTCATTATGAACTAATTCCCAATGGATTAATGAATTAAGTATTAATTGAGGCAGAATGCCCCAAAAACACGAAAACACTAGCCGCCACATACAATAAGACTGCCACAGTTTTTTAAGTTTGAAAGTACTTGTATATCTGTCGACTACCACTTTACAGCTCATTATTTCATATTTCTATATGGTTGAATGCAATCACAGCAACAATTGCAATTGCCTATAGTCGTTATAGTCGTTATGATTTGTAACACATATTTATATTAATTTATTTGTTATTTCCGATCGTTTTCAAACGAAGTAGAATAAAAAGAAAGAAAATCGGGACAAAATCGGGACATTTTGTATATCGGGACAGAAATCGGGACAGGGTCTTATTTTTATTTTTTGTCTATTGCCACTTTTAATTTAAAAATTTATACTGATAGAAAAGAAATTACACGAAACATTTAAAAACAGTAAAACAAAATGCGTATCCAGCTAAAAAAAACCCAGCTAGCTGGATTTTAAAAAAATTTCCAGCTTAACGCATTTTAATCCAGTCAGATCTGACTGGAAAGCATGTAAAATGGCAACGCTGCTGAGACGCAGTCTGAAGTGAAAGAGAAGAGAATACTATATTTTCATATACAAGGCTACTTGTTCTCTTTGTAAGAGAAATTTGTTACTCTTTTTCGTAGATGAGAAATCCCATCCCCACATGTGCAGAATCAAAAACCTGCACGTTCTACACAAACAATTGCGTAGAATGAATTTTTTTTTTTTGACATATTTTCCTATGACAATATTGCGAGTGACTGTGCAAGAAATAAAACTTGCACATACGGGGTGGAACTTTTTTTGTTTTGAGATTTTTGAACTAGTTTTTTTTGTAAAATGTAAGTGGATGTGCAAGAAATATACTTACACGAGCAGGGTGGAATATTTTGAGATAAGGTAAAGGTACCTAGGTAAGAAATTAACTTGCATAGGTTCAGTGGGATTTTTTATTTTGCGACATTGTTAGTTAGATTCTCCATGAAGTTGCAACACTGCAAGTAATGTGAGTTAATGTGCAAGAAATAACTCAGCACAGGTGTGGTGGATATTGCTATTTTGGAAATTTTTGTACAAGCTTTTTGTTTAAAATGCAAATGGCAGTATTATTACGCTCAAGATAAAATGAGTTTTTCTAAGGCATACTGTCCACGTAGCTACGCTTCATTTCGTAGTCGCACATGCGACTTTGCCGCACCGTGGACAGAGCTTTGTTTGTTTATATGCAATCTGCAAGGAAGCTGCAAGCAAGCGTACAACAAGCTGCAAATGAAGAAAGCGTGCGTATGAAGCGCAGCTACGTGGACAGTAGGCCTTACTTCTAACAATGCGCACCCAGAACGCACATCTTGCACATATGGTTGGTCCGGCCCTGGAACTATCCGTCGACAGTTTCCACGCCAATCCCATCACAATGTGATGATTTCCCTGAAACGTCAGTCCACTAAAAATATAAATAAATAAATAGGTAGCGCAACAGGCGGGTGACACCCAAGGCCGAATGGAAGGGACCTACAATTTTATGCCGAGTCCGAACGGCTGAATTGAGAAGCTTTTTCATGACAGTCATACTCTCGGGTGTTTGTCAGATGTTCGCGAGAGGTGGCGCAGTAGAAAAAACTTTAAGATGTAATTTGTGTTTTTCCGAGGATCGAACCTGGGATCCCTCGCGCAATAGTCCAGCATACTAATCACTGCGCCCAGAACGTCAGTCCTCTATCTCTTCAAAAACTCGCCAACACCATCCGCTTCCTTATCCCAGACTGGACATACTCCTGCACAAAATGAATGATATCTTATTTTTGATCGTGTTAAATTAATTCCTTTTCTTTTGCTCTTTCACTGTTTTCTTCTTCCTCACTATCTGAACTGAACTGTAAAACATTTCAATGCTATTCATCTTTCATATGTTTTTAAAACTTAAATTTTTAGAGAAGTAAAATCTTATATACACAGTAATTTATTTTCGGAATAAAACAAACAGACTTTTTGGACAGTTCCATATACAAGTGCTACCAATCATTCGAAAAGATTTTACTACATTCTAGTCGTCTACAAATCTGCTACAAATTCGTCGGGACATCTGTATGCGTATTTTTTTGAGTGCGTATAACAAAACCAAAACCAAAAAGAAACGTTTTGGGAAAACGACAACGGTAATCGAGCTCGAGGTGATTTTGTTTATATATTAAGTTTGACGACTTTTAAGTTGACGTGTCGCTAGAATCGTCTAATTTAATTTAATTTAATTTATTTTCGTTGCCTGTGGCAGCAATGAAAGTCCGCAGTCGAATTCGGTCCACCTAGAAATCTTGGGGCCGAATCGTCGTATCCGTGAACGGCGATCACGTTCACGGAATCAACCGATTTTATACTCGAAACAAAAACAAATTCCGGCATGTATTGCTCGTTTGCGGATGAGACGATTCGGCCCCTGCTCATCAATTTCTGTAGATGCGTATTGCGTATTCTAGATTAAATTTAGTTTCGCCCGAGTCGAGTAATATGGCCGGCGTTAAAAACCCAAACTTATCCGCCAAATTTTGTAGCTGCTGAAAACGCTCACGAATTTCAACAATGACCCTATCTAAAGAAGAAAACAGCTCCGTCTCAACTCATTTTCCCAAGACAAGTTAGCATCCGTGGTACCATCATCAAAACGGATCTTTTTTGTTATGCGCCTCTGAGGTTCCATGGAAATGCCAAGTTCTTCACTACCTGTCCTATAAGTACGTAATAATAATTCAGAAACTTTCCATATTCAGTCTAATAGTTAGGTACGGTCGCATAACATAAACATACTGCATATATTTATCGTTTGGATAATTAAAAATAATTATCTGGCCAATGAAATCTTCCTTAAAAAACCTGTGCAAACATCTTTACAACTATAGTTGCAATTCATTTCAATAAAAGGTAACCTTGTTAAACACGGATAATGTCTGACAAATACAATATAACAATAACCATTATAAAAGACATCTTCTTATATACAAAGCAGTTTCTAATAACTGATTGGCGATTGGTGATCAACGTCCAGCCCATACAATAAAAGCTAGCAAGCTAATATTTTGAAACAAATTTCCTTTTTTGATTAAATTCAGCACTAAAACTTAGAAGTGATTTGGGTAATTTCAAACTCAAAAAGGGCAAAAAGGGGGACAATGTTTGTATGGGTAAATTCTGAAGCAAGGCGCACAGTGAAGTGGTGAGTAAATGGGCCCTACGAACTAAGTCCCAAATGGGACTAACTCCCACTAGCCAAATGAACAAAGTCCCGCCAATTATGCATTGGGATTTAGTTCATATGTTTGGGAGATAGTTCGTAGTTCATTATGAACTAATTCCCAATGGATTAATGAATTAAGTATTAATTGAGGCAGAATGCCCCAAAAACACGAAAACACTAGCCGCCACATACAATAAGACTGCCACAGTTTTTTAAGTTTGAAAGTACTTGTATATCTGTCGACTACCACTTTACAGCTCATTATTTCATATTTCTATATGGTTGAATGCAATCACAGCAACAATTGCAATTGCCTATAGTCGTTATAGTCGTTATGATTTGTAACACATATTTATATTAATTTATTTGTTATTTCCGATCGTTTTCAAACGAAGTAGAATAAAAAGAAAGAAAATCGGGACAAAATCGGGACATTTTGTATATCGGGACAGAAATCGGGACAGGGTTCAAATGTCGGGATTGTCCCGCCATAATCGGGACGTCTGGCAGGCCCATCTCCATTAGAATTATATGCAGTGGACGCTATCAAAGGCCAGCCCGATGATAACACGTTTACTTGTTTCGTTTGCTTTTGCCTTGGAAACACACATTTAAGCAACAAATACAAACAACTACTTTGCTAAAATGTGCTTTTCTTTATTGCTTTCATTTATCAATCCTTAACTGCAAATCGCAAACACATTCCGCAAACAATTTCTATCGGATCATATCGGAATAAAATTCGTATAAAGCCGTCAAAAATATCAGTAAAAACGCACTAAATCACACTTCATAAATGTCGGAACAATTATAGGAAGAGTACCTCGAAGCAAAAATTGTCCGATTAATTGAAACCTGTGAATTTTCTGTTCTCAGCGATATCTCGCTAATGCAGAATAAATTATAAAAGCACAAGTTGGAGTTGTAAAAGAAAATGTCGTAGAAAATTTCAAAATAATTACTAATAAATTAAAAAAAATTAACCTATACTTTACTGAAATTTACTTGTTCAAACTTTCTTGGAATTGTCAAAGCACGGACTTCCCTGAAGGGGCTTACATATACTGTAACCTAATTTGCAGGTGTTAGGTATACAACATTGAACACTATTCTCTCTACGAAAATATGGGGAATCCCCGCAAGTCAGTACAGACGGTGTTGCCAGTCGCGACAATGAGCAAGATCCCATTATTATACATTGGGGATTCCCCGATTTCGGCACACTGATGCACAATTTCGCGCTCATTTCAATTGGTCGGAATCAAAGGTGCGACAAAAATACGAAATGATTCAAATATGTGTTTAAGAATAAAAAAAAAGTTGGACCGCTAGCCACCCTAGGCAAAGCTTCTCACAACCATTCGTTTATGTAAGTTTTATATTTTTGTGACGAATGGAAGGGATGCCGATTCCGAACGGCTAAATTGAGAGGCTGAGAGGCTTTTTCAGGACAGTTATACTCTGGGATGTTTGTTAGACGTTGTGCAATTTTGCCGCCCCCCGCCCGGGGCAGCACTTTGACAGCACATTGATTTGGGTTTTAATATTATTCAGTTTCATCTTTAATTTATGAATTTTTTATTGTCAATAATGATTTTACAAATTTGGAAGGCAATATTTTTAAGACATATTTGTTTGTTTCGCAAAATAATTTATTCGTAGTAGACCATTGTTATTTTTGGACAGTGTTCTTATATCATGAGAATTTTTTTTCTTTCTAATAAAATTGCAGACAAAAAATAATAGATAGTTATCTGGAGAAAGACGATACTGCAAAAGTCATCAAATGTAGTACATAGGTATATATAGGAGGGGACAATTGACATCTTCAACATCACGCATCTACATCGCCAGGCCTGTCGACAGAGATTAATAAGGTACGTACCGTTTTATTACTTAAATTGAGAAAAGCATCATTTTTGAATTCAGATGCAGGTTTTTTTTTTGGTGCACATAAGATTTTTTTTGTTGGCGTACAACGATTTTGTTAGGCATTAACTCTGTCCCAAGTAGAAATATGTGACTTTGATGCCCACTTATTTTAAATTATAGTCACCGTATGGTATATTTGACTTTGTTTTGAGTGGATAAAGGCATTACTATGATTAGCGAAACAGTTTGACATTTTTGTAACCACTACGTGCCTTAAAGAGACAAATGTCCTTTAACGTAACATTTCAGTAAATTTTGTGTCTATTAAACTACTGAATAGCGACAGAATTAAAGTCATAAAAACAGCAGAGTTGCTATTTAATGTTACCACTACACAACTACACGAATAGACTATGCACAGTCTGAATTGTGACCATGAAATGTTACCATAGAGTACAGTAGTCTATTTTGGTTTTTATTTGCACACAATCTCCAAACATATTGTTTAAATCAATACTTAAAAATTTGACGCATTAGTTTCTACACATATTAGTTGAATGTTATTTCCACCATTACTATATTGTACCAGGTTTTGTATCAACACAAAGGAAGAACTGAGAAGGATTTGTATGCTCAATACATCACATATAAGACTTAGACGTAGAGTGTAAAGGGGGCACAGAATAAAAAAAGACAGTATGTCGTTTTAGGTATAGGTATGGAATTATCGTTTTCAATAAAATATCAATTAGATAGGTATTGTTTTAGCAATTTAATTGGCAAATTATGCGAACATATTTTAAATGCATCTGCAGAATATATCTATAGTAGTATCATCATGCAGCGCTTTTAAAGTAAGTGGAAAAATATTATGTGTAAAAATAGTGTGCACCTAAGTACCTATAAAAAATCGCGTAGAATATTCACGCCCCAATAGCGCAAAAAATCTAACACCTTACACTTATTGTACTATTGCTATACATGGCTACAGTTGTTATCTACAGTAGTCCGAAATTTAGGGAATTATTTTTATAATAGGCTTGTTTTATTGGCAATCTCTATCTCTATCTATCTCAATCTATCTCATCTAAAGTAGAATATTTAACACGCAATTACGACAACTACAGTGTCAGTTTTGTTTTTATTTTTGATAATGTCAATAAAGTATTAATAAAGCCGCGCTTTTATAAGTAGGTAACCAAACATGTCAGTAAAATACATTTCAGAGGTATTATTATTTTAATGTATTTTTTTTTAATATTCATTAATTTTCAATATTAATTAACTGATTTAAGTAAATATTGACTAAATGCAACTTAATAAAAGCAAAAAAACAACTTCATCAATATATTATTGGGAAACACATGCACCCATTGCCCCTACCAAATGAAACGCACACGCCCTAATATGCCATACTAAACGCCATTTTCGATCTTAAGAATTGGGCATCCATTTTTTAATAAAAAAATACTTCACAATTTAGATTCGTAAATTCTTTATTACTGCCTATAGGTGTATATAACCCTGAAATATATCTCACAATTCGTTCAACTCATTTTAAAAGCTATTGAGATCATTTGCCAATGGAAAAAATATAATTATTTGGAAATAAAATTGAATATATTAATATTCCATATTTATTGAGCGCGTGAGTTTTTACCACTGCAACTTATTCATATTTATGGTAAAACTGTCTTCCGTTTTAATATTTGGGCTACGGATACGAAGAAATGCAAGTTATATTTATTTAATTACTATTACCATTTTCCATTATGTTCGTTTGGGTATGCCAATTCATTCCATGTGTATAGAATATAGATACATTTTATTTGTATCTGTTTGTATTTGTGTACGGATTTTATTATATTTTATTTATGTGAATGAACTTACAAAAACATAAAGACAGAATTGGCAGCTCACTTTGTGTGTTACATGCAACACTTTGTGACCGTAATGTGTGGTTTCTGTACTGTAAATGTTTTCCAAGTTGTGACCGATTAAGCACTGCAAAAATCGGTTACAAATCATGGGCAATTATACTGTAATGTGTATTTCACAGAATGGTAATATAAGTAAGTCAAACTAATTCCCCACTTGATCACTTGATCCCTCCTATACGAGACACGGTTTGCACCTTTGATAAATGAAACACACTTTGACCATTATGCAAAACTTTCTGAATTGTGGTAACAGCGCTAGAACTTTAACCAACCATTTCTACTTGGGGTTTTGTGGCAAGCTATTAATTAATTAATAATTAGTTAGATACAAATGAATTTACGTACGGTAAAACTTGAATTTGACATTAGTACATTTAGATTTTGAATTTTGAATGAATTGAATTAATTGTTTTCTCTAATTTAATGATATGAAATGAATTGGATCATAACGAGTTTTCAATAAATGTCTTTTATGAATTGAAAATGAATACCTAAGCGTTTTCTAATGATCCTAAGGACCAGGGTTGATTAAGATTTAGTCGTGGGTTCGTGTGGGCATTCAGTAAACATTTTAACTGTCTGAATTGCATTCGGTAGGGAGGGATATGAAGAAGGGAAACAATACACCTGGTTTCTCATATCAAGTAAGGGTTGAAGTAAAGTGATTGCACAAATAGAGAGATAAAGGAATAGTGAAGTGGTTACCATCCTGACGCGGTTCAATTTTTTTTGATAGCACGCAATATTTTTATTTGTGGACGACAGCGAGAACTTGGATGGTGCAAAAAACTCCCCCATTCCGACGAGCTTAGCTTGCGCATAGCAAGGCGTGCTACCCGCATCCGATTCAAGCTCCGATTCGAGCCTTGTGGGTGAAGTGTCGTTACACGTGCTTAGGGGTTATTGGATGTGTTTTCAATAGTAACCGTTCTTCTAGATTTTGAAGATTATAAAAATATCTCCGTCAGATAGCCACGTTACGTACGAGCCATTTCAACGTAGAGCATTGTTGAAAAATTGCATTATTGATGATAACGCAGTATGATGCTACCTGATTCTTCTGTTGCCGTGTTTACAAAATTTGTGTTGTAGAACGATAGCGTATTTTGCTCTCCTTTGCCTTGAGCCTTGGTTTCCACATTTGTATCTTGCGGGATTGTTGTTGGCCAATCCTTTGCCGAGAAATTTCTAAGAAATGTGGGTCCATGCCACCACAATTGGTTGCCCATAAGTTTTTTTGGCGTTAATTCTCTGGAACTTATATCAGCTGAGTTTTGATTGGTTGTTACATGTCGCCAACATGTTTCATCCGTGAGCCTTTGAATTTCTGTGATTCTGTTCGCTACAAATATGTTGCGCGTTGCTGGACTTTGATCCATGCCAAGGTGATCATCGAATCGGATCATGCGAAGATTTCTACCTGCTTGAATTGCATGGCAGTTTATTTATTTATTTATTTAACTACTATACATAAATATCACAGTTAATCAGTTTTGAAAATAGAGTATGCTGTTTTACAATTCTTTTAATATTTTTTTTTAAATTAAATTTTGAGATATGGAAATCAATCACATAATTGTACTTATTGAAATCCCTCGTCAGGTTATTGATAGGGCCATTACTCTCATAGTTGCATCGAGACGTCCTTTGGTATACAAAAAATTGGGTTCCTTGTTGTCCTCGGTCTGGTATTGATGTTTACAAAATTGAGAACATATGTGGAGTTAACGCTACCAGTCAGAACGCAAAACAGGAATATAACATTTGATATCTCTCTTCGTTTTTCCAAAGTCTGCAGATTCAGCAGCCTTAATCGACTTATGTAGGGAGGAAGACGACTTTCGGGGTCCCAAGGCAAAAGACGTAATGCGAAAAGAAGAAACTGCTTTTGAATACTTTCAATTCTTGAGATTCCAGATTCGTAGGACGGACACCAAACAGGACTACAGTATTCCAAAACAGGTTGGACGAGAGAACAGTATAGAATTTTGGTTACATAGGGATCCTTAAATTCCCTTGAGAAACGTTTTATAAGTCCCAATCGGCTTCTTGCTTTGCTGACAATGGAATCCAAGTGGAGGTTGAAGTTGAGCTTTCTGTCAAAGACCACACCAAGATCATTAAAGCAATCAACACTTTCAACAGCTTCCTCATTAATAAAATAAATTGACGCAGTTGGGTTTTGGCGTCTCGTGAAGGTCATGCTTTTACACTTCTTAAGATTAAGCTGCATATAGTTCCTTTTACACCATTCTTGCATAGTGTCAATGTCATGCTGTAAAAATATATAACCTTGCAGGCTACTATATGAATAGATCAGCTTACAGTCATCCGCAAATAGTAAAATCTTTGAGTATGTAATAAGAGGACATAGATCGTTGATAAATAACAGGAAAAGGAGTGGACCAAAGTGGCTGCCTTGAGGGACACCAGAATAGACGACAATATTTTTAGACAAACAGTAATTCAATTTCACATTTTGCGTACGATCAGATAGATATGAGAAAATCCATTTCAAGATCCATTGAGGGAATCCATACAGTTCAAGTTTTCTTAACAGGATAACATGATTAACTTTGTCAAATGCTTTACTAAAATCAGCATAAAAAACATCTGTTTAACCCATTCACCATGCTTTCATTGACATGGGAAGTAAATTCTAATAAATTAGTTACAGTTGATTTTTTGGGACAAAATCCATGCTGCTCATGAGCAAAAATTTTAGAGCAGTGAAATTGCACGTAGTTGCAAATAATTTTCTCAAAGAGTTTAGGTATACAAGACAGTTTTGCGATTCCTCTATAATTTTCAATATGATGTTTGTTACCATTTTTATGTAGAGGATTTATAAATGACGATTTCCACATAATCGGAAATACTCCACTGGACAGCGACAAGTTGAATAAATATGTTAACGGTTTACAGATGAAATTTACAGACGATTTGACAAATAAACTCGGAACACCATCAGGACCAGGAACACAGTTATCATCTAAAGTCTTTATATATTGCACGATTTCATTTTCAGTCAGTCTTATGCTCGGAATATCACAGTTTGTTTTTATAATACAACCGGAATAACTCGGAGTCAACGAATCAGGCATTGAGTAAGTAGTCTGAAAGAAGTCGGCAAACATATTACATATTTCATTGTCATCACTAGACACACAATTGTTGTATTCCATATTCTTAGGAAAATTTGAAGAATTCCGCTTTGAATTAATATAGTTCCAGAACATCTTTGGATTATTTTTAATATTTTGTTTAGTTTTAAGTAGATAAGTATCGTAAGAACGTTTAAAGCAGCTTTAAGTAGTTGTCTGTAGTCAGCAAATACGAGATAATCACAGTAGCAATTAGTTCGTTTCCATTTTTTGAAAAAATTATTTTTTAAGTTCTTAAGACGGCGAACATCTTTGTTTATCCATAAAGCTGTCCCTTGTGACAAGCAATGCTTTTTTTTCAACGGCAAGGAGTAACGAATACAATTATATAAAATATGATAAAATTTGTTTACACATTCATCAGGGTCAGATCCATTAAATGTATTAGTCTATGAATATGAATTAAAAAAGTTTTCCATCTTATTCTTGTCAATTCTCTTAAAATCCGGAATATATTTTGTTGTTAAATTAGATTTAGTTGCAGTCATTTTAAGGTCAAGAATTATTGTACAACATATTGCACTATGGTGAGGTACTTTCGGAAGTAGCCATTCGTCAGCGGGAACAACACTACATATATCAGGACAGTCCGTAAATATAAGATCAAGGAAGCGTTTGTGTTCATTATATAATCCATTAATTTGGTAGAGGCCCACACTCAATACATTTTCTAAAAATAGCTTGCCATGCAAAGGTCCGAGTTCTGATGGATTATAACAGGAAGGAGATTCTGAATCCTTAAACCAATTTGTATAGGTTAGATTAAAATCACCAAATATAAAAAGTTTATCATAACCAACAAAATTCGCAATCTGGACAAGAGCACAAGAATACCTTTCGTACACGGACGGAGGTGACCCAGAGGGAATGTAAACAGCAACAATACAAACGCACGATGAATCAGTTAAGGTCAATTTAGCGGAGATTAGTTCCAAGTCCAAGAATTTATTTTTAAATAAACGATCAGATTTGATACATTTATTTACTAAGCACCACCGCCATTTTCAAAAATACTGTTGGCAGAGCAACGGTCAGTCCGATAAATTTCATAAAGATCCTCTGGTACAACTTCCCAGTTTTTGAAATCAGAATTAAGCCAGGTTTAAGTTAAGATTATTACGTCGTAGGTTTCTTCAAGATAGTTGGTATAAAACCTTATTAATTTTGATTTCATACCTCCTACATTTTGAAAATAAATAATTAGTTTTTTGGATTTTGTAGGGCAGTAGGTTCTTTATCTAAGCTAGCAGTATTAGGAAGCTTTCGCTCATGTTTAAATTCATGAACAACTGTATGTTTAGGCCAAAAATCCGGAGAAATCATAACATTAAACAAATTATCAGGTACAAAGACTTTAAATGAACTTATACGACGCTCATACGAAAATTTGAGTTTGAAACATTTAATATCATCAACAACATCCCTTGTTTTTTTACGCACGTAACTCAATAACATTTCCTCAGTTGTCCCAGATGACAGTCTGGAAACAAAGATGCATTTTTGCAACGGAACCGCAACCAAATCGGTCGAAACGCTCTCATCCGTTATGGAAGCTATTGAACCGACGGTTAACGAACTGGTTATCGGTCTGTCATTTAAATGATCTTGTTGAGGAGGCTTATTGGAACAAGTAGGCTCTTGCGCAGGTAAAACGATTTGTTGAGAATCGGAACTAGTAGTCTTAGTAGTTTTGGCATTTTTATTAGACTTTTTCCGTTTTGGAGACACATTTACCTCACTATCCAGTTCAAAATTGTTAAATAATGCCTGATATTTTTCCAGACTCCCTTGCAGTTTTTTAAAGTCACTTGTAAGGCTAGATAACATTTTTTGTTTTGCCTTATCATAAGGTATAAATCAGCAGTTTTCCTTGAATTGCATGTCTTGCAAAACCAACGAAGGCCATTTGACTCCTCAAGAGCGTCAACTGCGCGAGCATTAATGCTAGAGCATTTCATGTGGACTGCCTGCTCACAAATCCAACAAGTGACGATCTTATCAAATTCGTTGATTATAATATGACAATATACGCAATTCATAATAGTAAATATTTTTTGTAACGCACACTGTAAAGATGTAACTCGTTTTCAATTAAATTGATTTACTCTCGAAAGTATGCAATAGTATACATTTAAGCGTTTACTAAACCGAAGCGCCGAGATGTATGCAGCACTTTAGATGTTAATGTCAATGATTAAACTCAACACTTTGTTTATATTATTTTATGCTTAGAATTTAGAGAAGAGAGAACAAAATAACTCACTCACTCACTAAACAATCAACGCAAACAAAGAACAAAAGGCAAATCAATTTGATATAATTCAATCAAAATCACAATGAAATCAATAGTCACACACTTTGAATGTTCCCAAACATTAATTTCACTTGCGATTTTATAATAAAAAACACAGTATTCACGTAAAAATACAAAGTATACTAGACAAATAGAAAACACGACTTTAAGGTAAAAGCACAGTGTTGCCACTCTGTTGATATACTATGCAACAGTTTTGCTAATAATAAAGCTGCGCAAAGTTCCAACCTTGGCAAGGACACACATTTTACAGGTGCGACTCTTGTTTTCGCTGCTAGCAAGTGAATCTGTTCTCTGCCGTTTGTTATCACTCGTGCGTATACCAAATCAGCGTATACGCTTCCTTCCGAGGCATCACTAAATCCATGCAGCTGTACTCTGGATGCGGTTTCATAGTTGATCCAACGTGGAATCTCCAGAGTTTCAAGCCCTTGCAAATTATTTCGCAATTCCAATCACGGACCTTCTACTTCAGAAGGTAGTGTTGCATCCCAAGATAGTTCTCGTACCCACAGCTTTTGCAGAATCATTTTTGCCGTAATGATGCATGGCGATATCCACCCAATCGGATCAAATAGTCGAGCGATATCTGCGATAACTGATCGTTTGGTGTGTTTTTCTACCTTGGGAATATTGATTTTGAATTTAAATGCATCCTTTACTGGATGCCATTGTATACCCAATGTCTTAATGGCATCGGGTGGATCGAATTTTAACGGGAGATTCACTTCCCGGTCAGTTTTAGGTATCTGCTCCAAAATTTGTGATGAGTTGCTTGCCCATTTACGTAGAGGGAATCCAGCTGCATTTAATACAGCCAGAACATCTGTTTGTAACCTGATGGCTGCTTCTTCGTTATCGGCTCCGTACAGAAAGTCGTCTACATAGAAGCCTTCGACAAGCGTCGTTACGTCGGGGTGATCGTGTTCGCAGTCCATCGCCAACTGATGCAATGTTCGTACTGCTAAATATGGTGCCGAAGCAGTACCAAATGTCACCGTGTTCAGGGCGAAGGTCCTTATCGGTTCATCGTTTCCAGTTCACCACAAAATAAGTTGGTAGTTAGTATCTTTTGGTGCCATCCATATATTTGTCTGTACATCATGCTGATGTCCGCAGCAAAGACGACCTTGAACTTGCGCCACTGTGCGATTAGGTCAATGATACCCCTTTGTAAGCGTGGGCCAACCATCAGGTAATCGTTTAACGATCTTCCGTTTGATGTTGCATATGAGGCGTCAAAGACCACCCTCAACTTGGTGGTTGTGCTACCTTCTTTGAACACTGCATGGTGGGTAGGAAGTAGTGTTGGCTTTGTACCTCATTGAAGCTTGGTTTGACTTCTCCCATATGTCCCAACGTAGCGTATTCTTGGATACATTGAGTGTACGCTTCCTTCAGCTTACTATTTGCTGCGAGCCGTTTCTCGATTTGAAAGAATCGTGCCATTGCAGCTCTTTTGGAGTCTCCGAGCGTTGGTGGATGACTCTCCTTAAATGGAAACCGTACCTCATATCGTCCATCGCTCCTGCGTTTGACTGTCCTCTGGAAGTGTAGTTGACACCTCTCTTTTTCTTGAGTCATTTTTCGTTTTTTCATGTTCTCTTCCATCTCCCAAAATTGTTTTAGTTGATCATCAATCGCATTGTGGTGATTTTGCACTACTACCGAGTTCATTTGTCGAGAGTTATTGGTGGCTTCTGTTAAAATCCATCCTAACTCGGTATTTTGTGCTACTGGGGAGCCATTACGACTCTTAATTAGGCCTTGATAGATATACTCGGCGCCTAACAGTATATCTATCTTCCCTGGGTAAGTGGGATCTACTAGCGGAAGTTTTGCTAAGTGCCCCCACATAGTTGATTGTATCTGTTGTGTTGGCTGGCAATAAGGAAGTTAATTTTTGGAAGACATACGCACTAACATTGAGACAAAATGAGGGATTAGTGAACGAAAACATTTTGAATTGAACCTTACAGTGTGAGCTACCCGTTGAAGTTTGCCCTAAACCTGTTACGGTGGCCACGTTTAGGGCTTTCGTTTAGAAGCTGTACCACGTAACCTCTCATGAATGTAGCTTCTGACCCTGGGTCTACCAAAGCTCTCAGAACGTGGTGCTGTCCATTGGTTGAAAATACCTTCACCAAAGCTGTTGCTAAAAAAAACCTTGGATTTCATCTGGTTAAGGTGTGAGTTAAGATTTGGTGCAGAAGTTGAAGCACCACCTTTCTCATTGTATAGATTAGGGGGATACATTCATTAGAGCTTAGGTTAGGTTAGGTTAGGTTAAAAAGGGGTATGAGATGTCTCATACAACACTAGGCACCATAAGGGCCCATCGCGATCCCTAGGGGGAGCCAATTGCAGTGACCTACAATGGAAAAACACCTAAACACTTGCCCTTGAGAAAGCCCCAATTTCCCTGCAAAAACCAAGTAGTCCCTTGAAGTTGGTATTGTCTATCTCCCCTAAATGTTGGAAGAAGTACCTGCCCAAAAATTTTCTTCTACTGCGACATATTGCCTCACATTCGCACAGTATATGTGTTATGTCCTTTTCGGCTTGCAGGTCATTGCAGAATCTGCAAGTGTCCGAGTCTGCTAGCCCTAGCCTTTTGGCATGTTTTCTAAGAAGACAGTGCCCTGATAATATGCCGAACAGTGTCCTAAGCTGTTCCCTGCCTAGTTTGAGGATTTCCCTAGATCTTTACGGTCTTTACTTTAAAGTGCCTTAGATACTGCGTGACCAGTGAGTACCTCCCACCTCCGGTCGGCTTCCTTATTTATTTTATTCCTAATATCGCTTTTTATGATACAAGGAGGTGGTTTAATATCCACATCTCCTCCGTCTTGCAATTCCCCGCCTATCCTCGCAGGCTCATCCGCTTGCTCATTTCCAGCTATACCGCAGTGTCCTGGTACCCAGCACAGTCTCACTCGGTTCTGACTGCATAATGCCTTAAACATTGTGCGACAGGTCCTGACTAATTCAGAATTGATGTTCGTAGATTCCAGTGCCTTGAGTGCAGCCTGGCAGTTTTTGAGCCGTCCGTGTAGACCGCTATTTCGCAGTGCTTAATTACTTTATCCCTTTGCCATTCAAAGTAATTAAATAATTAAGCCATCCTCTGGCAAATTAGATGAATGGTGTGAGTTTCACAATTTGTTCGAGAGTATGATCGATCAAAACGTTGACCTGTCTGACATTCAGAAGTTTCAATATCTGAAAACTCACGAGTGCGGGGAAGCGGCGCGTTTAATTCAGCACCTGCCAATTCACGGCAAGAATTATGCGGCTGCATGGGAAATTCTTAATGAACGGTTTGAGAATAAACGAAAATTAGTGAATGCGCAATTGAGAATTTTAATGGAACAGCCGAAACTCAACAATGAATCTGCCAAAACTTTAAAAGCATTACACTATAAGAGTACGGAATGTATTCACGCACTCTCCAACTTGGGAATCGCAGTCGAAACGTGTGACGCGATTCTCATATACATTATATACCACAAACTTCTTCCTCAAACCCAAAAGGATTGGGAAGATTTAGGTACTTCAAAACTTCTTCCAGAGTGGAAAGCATTTTCCAAATTCATTAAAGGAAGGTTCAGCTCCTTAGAAAATATTTTGGAGTCTAATTGGGGTACAGCTCACCACGGGTCATCTAATAAAAAGAACACGCCGACGGCGTATCACATAAAATCGTCATCCGAAACAAGGAAATTTCTCTGTCGTCTTTGTAAGGCCTCGCATCGAATTCGTTATTGCAAGCTCTAATAAACCTCCCTAAACTGGAAGGAGTGGAATTGCCTCTGTCTGACAAGGCAAAGTATCTTGGGGTTATTCTGGACAGGAAACTGAACTGGAATGCAAATGTAGAGGAAAGAATTAGAAGGGCGTATAACGCTCTTTTCATTTGTAAGAAAATAGTAGGCAGGAATTGGGGCCTAAAACCAGCTATGGTGCACTGGCTATATACAGTAGTGGTTAGACCCATACTTACATATGGCGCACTAGTATGGTGGACGGCGACAAAGAAGAAAACAACAATCGGCAAACTAGCGTCGGTGCAGAGAGCGTCCAACGTAGCAATAACGGGTGCACTTCGCAGCACCCCTACGGCAGCGCTGGACACCTTTCTACACCTTACGCCACTTGGGTTGCGCATAAAGCAACTTGCGGGGAATAGTGCGCTACGGCTCACAACCTTGGGCTACTTTAGAGAGGACCGTTTTGGACACTGTACAATACTAGCGGAGTTACTCCCGGGTGTACAGGTGCAAACTGATGAAATACACCCTTTGGTCGACTTCGACACTCCGTACGAAGTGTCATACCCGGAAAGATATGAATGGCAAAGGGATAAAGTAATTAAGCACTGCGAAATAGCGGTCTACACGGACGGCTCAAAAACAGCGGAAGGCACGGGTGCTGGAATCGATTGCCTAGATCCAGATCTAAAAGTGTCTATACGACTACCGGATACAAGCAGTGTCTTCCAATCAGAAGTTCTGGCTGTTCTGAAAGCGGCAGAGCTAATGCGGATGAGATCTATATCTGGAAAGGATATAGCCATCTACATCGATAGCCAGGCTGCACTCAAGGCACTGGAATCTACGAACGTTACGTTTAAATTTAAACGAGAAGCATCTAAATTTGCGTTACTTTTTTCACCGAACTTGTCCATTTCGTCGTTTAACATTAAATGTAAAATAAACGCGTTTGATTTTTGAAAAAATTTCGGATTTAAGGTAGTTGTCTTTGATAGGATCAGACGCACTATTCACGATTCCATCGTGATCCCGTTTTGCTCGTTTAAAGCCCTCTTCAATATCCGAAAGACATGCGTTAATGTACCCCTTTGACTTCCGCGCCTCGGTTTCTTTTTTAAACTCCTCAAAATCCACTTGAAACTCTTTAAGTATGAGCTCCTGTCGTTCTATGTATTATGCCAGTTTCGACATTATTTCACTTCTTATAATGTATGTATATAAACTTGATATGGGCGTTGTTGGTTCATCGTCATCATCATCATCGTCATCATCATCGTCATCGTCATCGTCATTGTCATTGTCATTTTCATCGTTATTATAATTGTCATTATAATAGTCATTATTTTCATTTTGAATTATATACATTTGAATTGTGCGCCTATGTTACACCAATCACCATTTTTATGAATTCGCCACAATCCCAAACTTTTATACAATATTAGAATTTTTTTCTTAAAGCGAAAAAACCTGTTATTTCAAAATTGTATATAAACCCTCAGCAAATAAAGCTTTCAGATTAATATTGTTAAAACCCTTAGGGGAAACTCTTGTCTTTTAACTTGAGAACTTTCTTTGTTCAATCGCCTTCGCAAATCCGCTATCGGGAAACCGTGAAAGATTGGAAATTTACATCGTCGTCGTCTCAAGATAATCTCGAGTTTAATTTAGCAACCGTTTGTCAATCGTTCAAACGTCTCATCAACCCAGGATCTATCTATTCTTACTAAAGATCACAGAGAGATCCCGCGGTTGGCGATCGAAAAAATATTCGGTCGTAAATTTTTGGCGCCCAATCGTGTAAAGGGAAAAATCCCACATTAAAAGTGCTACCTATACAACAAATAATTTTTTAATTGTATAAAAAGACATAAAGAACATACAAGTGAACAGTGCTAAGAACAGAAAACGAATACAAAACGAAGATATAAGACATAAGCCACTATAGTTTCTTAAAATAGAATTTAATTGAATAATTGTATACCTACAAAGCAAATTAACCCAAACGCCGGAACAAATAAATTGTAGTTAAGTGGAGCAAACGGTTTTTAATTCACTTCAATACTATGCAATTATATCCATTATTCCTGCAATAAGTTACAGATAGATAGATAGATAGATAATTGATTTATTATTTATTTTCTTGTTTATGTTACAAAGTTAATTTCACAAAAAATCGATAAGCATGGCATTGCCGTCTGCCTGATTGACATTTTTAAACGTTTAATAACAAATGTGCTTTCTAAAATTCAAAGTTGAATGTAAAAAAATCTAAAGTAATATTTGCTTTGTTTATGATCTTGTCAACTTAAAAGTTTTCATTCATGATTCTATCTCGGTAGATTATTGCTGATCTATAATAATAAAAAAGTTGTTCAATATCACTTTCGCAGTTAAGGAGCGCTAGAACTTCTTCTTTGGATTTAGTATTGCTACCTAAAAAGTGTCTTCGTGTTTCTTTAAAAATCGGACATCTCCCAATGAAATGGATAACATCTTCCCTCTCTGATAGGTTACAAAGGCTGCAGTAGATTGGTAGGTCGGGGCGATGCGGGATGTAGTTTAGCCGTATAAGTTCTCCTCTCATTTTAAATAAAGCCGATATTATTTCTTTACTGTTGCTGTTCTTGAAGTAATTCTTATCACACAAATTATGATTTAAAATGCTGTATGTAGATCTGTGTACTGACGATGTAGCCATATTTAGACAATCTTTTCTGTACTGTTCATCCACTTTCGCAATGATGTTATAGAGTACATCCTTGGAGTATCTTCCTGTTCCATCTATAAAGTTGAATTCTATTCCGCCATACGTTGCAAGCTCCTCTAATTTCCTATACCACAGGGTTTTCCTTTCAATTGTCCTCATTGCAATGATTTTCGGAAGTCTGGTATCTGGCATATTATGAGGTAATCAGTATGCAGTTTTAATGTTTTTATGAATAGTGGTGATAATCCCGTTTCAATGTTTATCATATAATTTGGCGTTGTACCTGGTAAACTGAAATTTCTTTTGATGAAATACCTTAGCAGTTTCTTCACTGTTTCGTACTGGTTGTATCCCCAAGATTGTGCTGCATACATCATTATTGATTCAGCTACGACTTAAAAGATTTTGTATTTCACGTAATGGTCGATGAGATTATTCGAAAAACATCTCTTCCAGGTTGCACCTATGGCACTTTTTGCTTTTATTAGTCTGTCTGTTAGGTGAGGTTCCATATTGAGATTACAAGTTATAATCACTCCCAGATACTTGTATTGTTTCACAGTTTCGATGGGCTGTCCATTGAAATGCCATCTCTCGTTTCTACATAATCTGCCACCAGATCTCTTTTTAAAAACCATTATTTTTGATTTTTCGAGGTTTACCGTAAGGTTCCACAATTGGCAATATGAATAAAGACGGTTAATCATACGTTGTAAGGATTCTGGTGAATATGCAAGGATTACCAGATCATCTGCAAACAACAGGGCCTTTATCAAGACTCCAGCAATTTCTATTCCGCCCGGGAGAAAGTCTACAAGGTCGTCTATGTAAATGGCAAAGAGATTCGGGCTAAGTGCACATCCTTGCCTTACTCCTGATGTAGATTCGAACCACTCCGAAGTCTCGATTCCACTCCATACTGCAGATTGGTTTTTGTCATAGATGTTTTCGATAATCTTTCCAAACCTGTGACTCATTCCGGCGTTGTATAGCTTACAAATTAGAGATCTTCGATCGATGTTGTCGAAGGCTGCCTTGAAATCAACAAAAAAAGCAAATAATTTCTTATCTTGCTCTATGAAAGACCCAGCAATGTTTTGCAGTACGAAGATATTATCTATGGTTGAATATCCCTTCCGAAATCCTGCTTGGTACTCTTTGATCAGTTTGTTGTTATCAATCCAATCTGACATACGATTATTTAAAAGTTTTGTAAATAATTTGTAGGATGAGTTCAGAAAGGATATTCCTCTGTAATTTTTTGGATCTGTTATATCGCCTTTTTTATGGATAGGGAATATAATCGCTTCTTTAAACTGTTGCGGTACATGGCCCGTTTCTAGTATTTGGTTAAATACCGTGGTTATTTTGTCGACGAAGTTGTTAGTCGCATATTTAAGGAATTCCATGGGAATCCCATCAGCACCTGGTGCCTTTCCATCCTTGAGTGTTGTTAACACCTTGTAAACTTCGTCCTGAGTTATAGGCTCATCTAATATTTCATTGGTAATGAAAGGTTTTGCGTATTGCAGCGGAGGAGTATTTGTTGCTGGGTTCAAAAGGTTTCGGAAATGGTTCATGAGCCTATTTGCATTTAATTGTACTCCAATTTGGGGAATTTTGCCGTTGAGCTTCTTTACCGCACACCAGAATTCTTTCACATCTTTACATCTAGTTAGCTTGAGAGCTTCGATTTCGAAATATCGTTTCTTTTTTTCCTTGCAGATTTTTTTAAAGGTTGTGTTTGCTTGTATATATAGTCTTTTAAAGCACTGGTCTCCAAGCTTTCGGAAAGCCTTGAGCCAACCGAACGATTTTTGCCTTGCTGTTTTGCACTCATTGTCAAACCATTTTTCCTTCGGAGTCGATGTTTTTCCTTTAATATGGGCACAGGTTGGGTACGATTTTTTTATCGAATCCTCAATACCTTTAATGCCGCATTGAGTATCGGTGTGCAAGTGAAAGTCAAGATTGTGTCTGTACTCGGGTCCATTTGACTTTTTCCATAGCAGTTTTGGCGGTAGATGTATAACTCGCGTGTCTTCTCTTTCTACTGGGGCTGTACAAAACTCCGCGACTATGGGCATATGGTCTGAATACGGCTCACACAATACTTCAAAGTCATTTATTAACGAGATCCATTCCCCTCTTATCAAACAGTAGTCCACGACCGAGCAACCTTGTTGTCCTACAAAAGTGTATTCCCCATTTAAGTCTGACCTACTCACTCCATTCATAACACGGAATCCCAGTGAATTACAGAACTCTAACAATTTCATCCCCCTTGCATTTTTAGTTCCATCTTTTGTTTTTCTCACTCTTCCTGCGAAGCTATTTTCTCGTCCCTCCTCTTCTCCTATTCTGGCATTCAGATCACCAATAATCATTATATTGTCATAATTGCTGATTTCAAGTAGCTCACATAGTGCACCAAAATCCCTTTCCCAGTGATTGCAATTAATATATGTCGGCAGTATTATCAGCTTTGTTGCACCCTGGGTAATTTTTAAAAGTTTGATCTCATTAAAAGTTTCAAAAAGACAGGAGCTGATGCTAATATTTTTATTATATCCGAAGAAACATCCACCACTTGCTCTTCCTTTCGTATTTTGTTTTAAAGCGGCTATCCAAACAAATTCGAAGCTTTTAAAATGATTCAAGTATAATTTACAATCTTCTAAAAAAGTTTCATAAAGAAACACAATATCATAATTGTTTATAAATTCATAAAAAGTTGTGTTTATTGACTTATTATTGAGACCAGATATATTATAGCTTAATATTTTAATTCTTTTTAATTCTACATAGTTTATATTATTTTGGTAGACGGCAACTCCTATGTTCGTGTATTAATTTTGGTTGTTGTCCTTGCTTCAATGTTTCTTGGTTGAGACGAAGATGTCGCTGTTGCATCCGCACTGTTGTTGACATCTGTCAACTGCCCATCCACGTTGACCCACAGCTGCTTGGTTAAATCGGTTTGGTAGATGTTATTAAGCAGATAAATTCCATTTGTGTTGTTTTGTAGAAGCCCCACAGATGAACTCCAACGAAAAACATTTTTCTGCACGTACATCCTGTCATCCCTCACCAAAACTTTAATTTGAGGATTTATTTCCATAAGGCTGCTTCGTATTTTCGAGAGTTTATTTCGCTTCTGTGGTATTGACGTGGGAAGATCTTTCGACATGGTGACACCTGTTCCTTTCAGTGTTGATGACGCTTTGAGAGCCGTGATTACCTGTTGTCGTGATTCCAGTTTCACAATGAAGTTCTTCGTAGATGCGTTATTGGATTTTATTTCGCGTATCTGAATGTTTTCAATGACCGGGGTGGGTCGAATGACGCTTGACAAAATGTTGCTTATGACAACTTTTTCATCGGCTCCTTCCTGTGGCGTAACTCGAAGCATCAAATTGTTTTCGGTGTTTTTCTTTTGGATCTCATCCATTTGGTTCTCTAGCAGTTCGTACTTCTTTTCCAAAGCGGCTATTTTGTTTGACAACTGAATGTTAAACTTCATGATGTTTTGGTTTGCGGTTGTGATGGCTTCGATGTCGCTCTTTTTAGCCGTATCTTTCATTTTCGAATCGAGTAGCTGACAGAGCAGATTAGTAAGATCAGACTTGGACATAGCTCCAACTAGCTCTTCAGACATTTTCTCAACGCGTTGTGGTCTTTTTTCGTAGTTAAAGGCTTCAGGAGAAGTTTCTGCGAGATTTCTTTTGTTTTTTGTTGGCATATGGGAGTATAGAGTTTGGTTATGTTTGCGGTGGAATAGGTGATCTGGTTCAAAACGTATAATGATTCTTACAACTCTAAAACTCACATGAATAAACGAATGGCGATTTCCGTCAACTCTTCTGCACACTTTTAGCTTTGAGGTTGATAGAAAAATATGTTTTTTTTTCACTTTTTCACGGGAGCAAATCGAAAACAACCCTTTCCGTACTTTGACAGAAATGCCAAGCCAATCGCCAACCGTGAATCTTTATTTTGACGATTCGTAATAGTGAGATTCTGGTTGTGAATCTATGTTACTTCGCGGAAAATGTTGGTGCAGAAAGTAGTTAGCGAATAAGTTACATAAATAATGATATCGCTAACATCATCTGAAAAATTATATTTGTTGCGTAGGTACCATTTCATTTTGTGTTCTTTTCTGTGTTCTATTTTATTAAAAACCATTTGAGCACCTAGTTTGGTCAGCATTATTCCATTCTACGAAATGATTTGGCCTCAGACATATTTAAACTCAGTTTAAACCCCCATCCCTGGCCGGTTAAGTTAAACTCGGTCTAAACTATCGATTAAGCTTAAACTAGCACTGTAATACACATTTTTGTGTGAAACGTCGGTTTAAACCTGATATCTCGTTAAACGGAGTTTAAACTTGCACTGTAAAACCGGCTATAAGTGATTTTCTACGTGAACTCGGTTTCGGTATCGGTACAGTGCCAGAAGAAAAGTCCATCAGGATCAGGAACAGCCCAATACCCAGAGGGACAGTAGACAGCCACCAGCGCAACCATCAAGGAAAGAGGAAGAGAAAAAGAAAAAGGGAAGATAAGTATCATCTCCCACCCAGGTACGTCACAATTCGTCTTTCAATCGAAGCTGCGCACAAATCCAACTGCAAGAACTAAATGTCATGCACAAAAATTAAACATTCTTAATTGGAAAATTAAACAAAAACTATATAAAAGAGTAGCGCATCTTTCACGGAATTGAGCTATGCATACAAATAACTATTATATTCAATCCTATTAAATACAACATCATATTCATTGAAATATAATTAGTCAATATTATATAAATTGCTGCATTCAATTGGATTTGGTTAGTGAGAAAAATTTATCATCAATTCTCCGTAGAAGCGGTCATTGGAAATTCAAAGTTAGAATCCACAAAAACTTTCGCAATAGTAATTTACAATCCACACATTTTTTTCTCTTATTGTCATTCTGCTTGAGCTTTCGCCACATAATAAGCTCAATACGCTTACACACGCAAATATTTCTTTGGCACTTTTATATTCGTCGTCCGCTCGTTTTAATTATTGTTCGCTTTAGAAAATATTTCGTTATTGCTTTTACTGCATTTGCTGAGAATTTGCTACCAACTTGCCACGTCATCAATCATCATTTTAATTGCATATAGACCTATATTTCGCTCATACGGATCTTGGAGCTTTTTCGTCGTCGTCGCCGGAGTGGTTGCTGCATTGATCATACATGCAATAAAAAATAAGCTTTCGCTTGGGAAGTTACTTTTTCGTTAGCAGTTCTCAATCCATTGCTTGAATTCTTTTTGCACTTCACTGCACTGTTTAAAAGCACAATAAAGAGCACTTGTCTTTAAAATAAGTCTCGTCGGTCGGTCGGTTTCGCTTTTTATCAATGTTATACCACTATCGTCGTTGGATTTATTTCATCTTTGGAATTACTTCGCCGTTATCATCGCTGGATTAACTTCGCCTGGGATAACATCTTTGCTTGCTATCAATACTTTCTGGAATAGTGTTGCCATCTTACTAAATTTGTATTATATAGAGTTCAGTTCTCTGCTTTGTATATTTCTGTTAATAAATATAGTAATCAGAAATAATGACAACTGAATCAACTCTTGAGGATCTGAGACAGTTGTGCTCTACAACTAAGGGCAATATAACTCGAATCAAATCGTTGAGGCCAAATCGGATAGTCTTTCTGCTACAGAATTGGAATGTCGGCTAGGAATATTGGAGTCTTAATTCAAACAAATCTTAGCGTGTCAAACTCAAATTGAACGTTTAGTACCAAGTGATGTTTGTAGAGGTGAACTGGAAGACCTTTATATTTCTACGAAAACCAAAATCCAATCGCTTTTAGGGCCCTGCAGACGCCATAGCTCCGTAGAAAAGACATTTGCAGTTGCAAGCAATCATTTGCCTAATCTCAAATTGCCACGCTTTAATGGAAAGTATTCGGAGTATAAAAATTTTATAAATTCGTTTACAACGCTTGTAGACAATGTGGATAACACATCAGCTGTATTTAATTCACTTCAGTCTATTGGTACATTTGAAAATATTTGCAACGCTATAGTAATTTACATCGCCATGTCTAAAGTGGATAAAGAAACCCAATCCAAATGGGATGAACACTTCGACTATAAGAAACTGCCTACTTGGAGTGATTGTTCGGAAGTTCTTAGCAGGAGGTGTCAATACCTAGAGGCTCGTGAAAGCAAGCAGTTAAAATCGCATAATGACCAACGGATCTCTAGCAAGCAAAGACCATCGTATTCTGGTTATCGTCCTCAATTGTCGTTAGCTGTTTCACAAAAGGGATGTTTGTTCTGTCGAGATATTGGTCATTCTATTACAGGCTGCTCAGCTTTTAATAAGCTGTCTGTTATGGACCGGTTTACAAATATTAAAAAGCTGGGATTATGTTTAAATTGTTTGAGCAAAGGTCATAGCGTGTCAAAATGTCCTTCATCGTATAGGTGCAAATTTTGCAAGCAGCCGCATCACAGCCTTTTACATCGACCTACTCAAACACAAAACACCGCCAGAGATGTGGAACAGAGTACACAGTCTGTACCTGTAGTAACAAGTAACACTGCTTTGGAAAGGGAGCAGCCTTCGATTGCTCAGGCTATTTTAGCGACGGCATTGGTTCTCGTTAAGGACTCTAGTGGAAGTTTTCAAATTGGTAGAATATTGCTCGATTCAGGTTCCCAAGTCAACTTTATCCATGAAAAGTTTGCAAACTCCTTGAATCTTAAAAGGCAAAGAAAGAATGTGGATATAGTCGGGATAGGGACAGCTGAAACTAAAATCAACTTCCAGACGCAAACGACGATTCGATCGCGTTACAATAACTTCGAAACGTTACTTGAATTTTTAGTGACACCAGCCATCACTGGCTATCAACCCGAAGCAGCGCTCAACATCTCAGGTTGGAATTTGCCTCAAAACTTGGAACTCGCAGATGAATATTTTAATAAGCCATTACAAATCGATTTGCTATTAGGAGACGAGTCGTTCTTTGACCTTCTTCAAACAGGCCAAATAAAGCTATGTGAAGGATTACCCTCTCTTCAAAACACATCTTTGGGATGGATCGTGTCGGGAAGGTAAAAAAAAACCGACGAATCAAAACAACACGTTCTGCTTCGTGAACTCCAACGGCGATTCCCTCGAAAAATATGTGGAGAAGTTCTGGGAACTAGAACAAATCCAAGACCAAGGATCAAAGTGGACCGAAGAGCAAGAGGAATGCGAGGTGCATTTTAAGGAAAATGTTGAGGTTTTACCTAGTGGCCGTCTTATGGTTTGTTTACAATTCAAACGTGATCCCAGCTGTTTAGGGGCCTCGTACAATATCGCTTTTAGACGCTTCTTAGCATTGGAAAGAAGGCTAGCAAATAATCCGTCTTTGAAGGCTCAATATGTCGAATTTTTAGAGAAGTACCAAGTCTTAGGACATATTGTCGTTGATCAAGGATCCAAAGTTAGGAGAACCCCATTACTACCTACCTCATCACTGTGTTTTCAGACCGGAAAGCACATCCACAAAACTTAGGGTTGCTTTCAATGCTTCCTTGTGTACCTCGTCTCATCTTTCGTTGAACGATACGCTAATGGTTGGCCCAACAATTCAAACCGAATTGTTCATTATCCTTCTTCGCTTTAGGCTGCATAGGTATGTCCTTACAGCAGACGTCGTAAAAATGTTTCGTCAATTCCTGGTTCACCCGTCTCATCGTAGGTTCCAATACATCCTTTGGAGAAAGGACGAAACTACTCCGGTACAGACGTTCCAATTGAACACCATTACGTATGGTACATCGTCTGCACCTTTCGCTACGGTTCGGTGTCTAAAATACTTGGCAGAAGCTAACACAAATAAATTTGAATTGGGTCCTCGAGTAATAGAAGAAGATTTTTATGTTAATGATCTTATTACCGGAGATGATGATCTGGATTTATTACTTAGAAAACAAAGGGAAGTTGTCGCTATATTAAACCCGGCAGGGCTAGTGCTATCCAAATGGATGAGCAATCACCCCAACTTAATGGAAGCCGCAAGCTCTTTTCAGAAGGAGATCAAATTAAACGAACCTGGACTGACTAGCACGCTAGGTATAACATGGAATCCGCTCGAAGATGAATTCAGCTTTTCGTATAACCCAAATAAAAACTACTCCAAATACACAAAACGGTCGATTCTTTCCCTTTCGTCGTCGCTGTTTGATCCCATGGGATTGCTAAGCCCAATCATCATTAGAGCAAAGGTCATTCTTCAGAATCTTTGGATTGAGAAAATAGACTGGGATGCATCAATCCCACAAAGCGCTGATACCGAAGGGCGTCAGTTCATGACTGATTTGCATTCGTTGCAGAATCTATCGGTCCCTAGATTTGCCCTGATTGCTAATAGGCAGAGCTACCAGATACATGGCTTCGCGGATGCATCTATGCACGCATACGGTTGTTGCATCTATCTAAGAGCTGTAGATACGTCCAGATCGGTACAAGTCAGGCTTCTAGTTGCCAAATCTAGGGTAGCGCCGGCAAGTAGGAAGCAACTTCCACGGCTGGAACTTTGTGCAGCACACTTACTCGCCAAGTTATGGGAAAAAAATAAGCCAATCTTCGGAGGAAATTACTCAGATGTTTACTTTTGGACTGACGCTGCAATTGTTTTACATTGGATAGCTATGCACTCGTCGAAACTTACAACCTTCGTGGCAAATCGAGTAGCCGAGATCCAAGAGAAAATAAAAGGTGTCGTGTGGAGGCACGTGCCCACCGACAAAAATCCAGCGGACATAGTTTCGAGAGGCTGCACGGTGGAGGAACTATCGACCTCGATGTGGTTCAAAGGCCCTCAATTTTTGCTAGGCCCAATGGAAAATTGGCCAATAATTTTTTTAAAGTTTCGTTTTCGCAAGAAGAACTCTTGTTAGGAAAACGAAAAACCGTACTGATCGGTACAAAATCAGAACCTAATTTTTTACTTGGTATAGTCGAGCGAGTCAGTTCCTATCCAAAAATCCTTCGCATATTTGCTTACATCATCCGATTTTGCTGAAGAAAGGCAAACCCACAAACCCATTTGACAGTTTCGGAGTTGAAGGAGGCTCTTTTAAGAATCGTCAAGCTAATTCAAATCGATTCGTTTTCGGAGGAAATCTGCTGAATCAAAAATCAACGGTCGCTGAAAGGATCTATAAAATGGTTGAATCCTATTCTGCAGGAAACAAATGGTATTGGGTTACTTCGTGTTGGAGGACGGTTAAAACAAACGAACATCTCAGAGGAGACAAAACACCCCCTATTGCTTCCCAAAAACAGCAGTTTCACCAAATCCCTAGTTCGGCATCTTCATATTTCCAACTACCACGCAGGTCCAAAGGCTCTAGTATCATTGATCAGGAATAAGTTTTGGATTGTCAACGTTAGGGAAATCGCTCGACAGACTGTTAGGCAATGTGTTCACTGTGTGAGATATCATCCAAAGCTATTACAGCAGGTGATGGGAGATTTGCCTCCAGAAAGACTAACTTTTTCGCGTCCATTTTTGTACTCTGGGGTAGACTTTTGCGGACCGATTCTAACATATTATAAAATCAGAAGAAAGGTACCCTACAAAACTTACATAGCGGTCTTTGTGTGCTTTTCGTCCAAGGCGGTTCATTTAGAGGCTGTATCTGACCTTTCTACAGACGTCTTTCTTGCTGCTCTCAAGAGGATGATAGGGCGTAGAGGTCTTCCTAAAGATATATATTGCGACAACGCAATAGAGCTGGTTTAAGGGTAGTGATGCGATCACATGAGAACACAAGCGTTTTCACTCTAGCCTCTCACTACCAACTCCTACTCTCACCTCCACGTTGGTGACTGGTGGGTGCCTAGTACCTCGGCTGGATATGGGGTAACCAACCCCTGTGGAAGGTCGTTGGTGGCAGCGAACGAGAGAGGGGGGAGAAGTGTCCTCTCACTAAGGCACTTACTCTTAGGCGGCAGCGGAGGAATTCTCTAGATGGAATCAACGGTGGCGCCTACAGCTCCAGTTAGGTTGAACTGGGACTTCCAATACTGAGCCAGGGTGTTGGAAAAGAGTTGGTGGCGGAGGAGCCCTCAATATGGGTCAACGGCAGCGCTCATATCCCATAATGGGTTACTGGCATCGGTTTTTCCGGCCCGCTGTCCTAGGGTCAAAACAAGGGCCTGGTCCTCCAGGTTGGGGGTTGTGCCGTCGGGGTAACTTCCCGACCATGGAAAAAAGCAGTAGTTATGAGAGAGACACAACCAGCCTCGGATAATGGAACTCCTCAAATGGCAACCAGACCCGGAACGTCAATGGACTACGAACTGAGAGTATGTACCTGGAATGTTCGAACGCTCTACACCCCAGGTGCTACTCAAAAACTTGAGTCTGTCCTCACGCGGTACAAGGCAGATATAACCGCGATCCAGGAGATACGATGGATAGGATCAGGTATGATGAAAAGAAAAGATTGCGACATTTATTACAGCTGCAACAAAAGATTGCATGTATTAGGATGCGGATTCGTCGTGGGAAATCGGCTTAGGACAAAAGTCATTGACTTCAAGCCGATAAGTGATCGCCTTTCTGTGATCCGCATCAAAGCTACCTTCCAAAACATAAGCCTAATATGTGCACACGCCCCTACCGACGAGGCAGAAGATCCCATCAAGGAGGAGTTTTATGACCTCCTGGATGGAGCCTACGGAGCCTGTCCGGAGTATGATGTAAAAGTTGTACTCGGGGATTTCAATGCCAAAGTCGGAAAGGAAAACATCTTTGGCGGATTAGTTGGTAAGCACAGAATCCACGAAACGACAACAGACAACGGCTACCGACTAATCGATTTTGCAGCAGCTCGTAATACGGTGATAAGTAGCACTAGGTTTCCAAGGCTAAGGATCCACACAGCAACCTGGCGCTCTCCAGACGGTCCAACTGCCAACCAAATCGACCATGTGCTAATCGATGCGAGGCACGCATCCAACATCCTCGACGTGCACACATTCCGAGGGGCAAACGTCGACTCTGACCATTTTCTTGTCGCGGCTAAATTCAGAGCTCGACTGTCCAACGAGAAGAAGCTGCGAACCGCCCAAAAGAAGAAATTCGACGTTGGACGCCTTAGCACACCTGGAGTAGCCAGAGCCTACAGCGAGCGCCTGAGTATGAAACTCTCCTCTGTGCACTCACCTACCACAAACGCCAACAATCAGTGGTGCCAGTATCGCGACATCATCAAAGAGGTAGCCGAATCCACCGTAGGGTACCAGCCACCCCAGAGAAAGAGCCCGTGGTATGATGATGAATGCGTGTACAGGAAAAAGGTGACAGAAGATGCACACAAGAAAGCGCTGCAGCGCAAAACAAGGGCAGCGAGAGAAGAGTATCGAGCCAGGAGAAGGGAGGAAAAGAAGATCCTGCGTAGAAAGAAGAGGGCTTACGCAGCTTCCCAGCTCAAGGAGATCGAAGAGTCGCGCGATCGTAATAACATCCGGAGGTTTTATAAAAAAGCTAAGCAACTGGCTGCTGGCTACAAAACCGGAACGCAGGCTCTTCGAGATAGCGAAGGGAACCTAGTCACCGAAGCGCAGGGAATAGTAGATGTGTTTAAGCAGCATTTCCAGCAGCTGCTTAATGGGCATCATGTAGAGAGAGTGATAGGGCAAGAAGAGAACCCACGTCCAGTCAATGAAGAACTAGTTCCACCACCTAGTATAGAAGAAGTTGGCTTAGCTATAAAAAAGCTTAAGAACAACAAGGCCGCAGGCTCTGATGGTCTACCAGCGGAGCTCTTTAAATACGGTGGTGATGTTTTGGTAGGGAGCATGCACCGAATCATCAACCAAGTATGGGTGGAAGAAAACATGCCCGATGACTGGACTATCAGCTCCATATGCCCCATCTTCAAAAAAGGCGATCCTATGTCTTGCAAGAACTATCGAGGCATATCCCTGCTAAATGTCGCATACAAGATCCTATCCAACGTACTGTGTGAACGTCTAAAACCGTTCTGCAACACACTAATCGGCACGTACCAGTGTGGCTTCCGGCCCGGCAGATCGACTATAGACCAAATTTTCACACTGAGACAAATCTTGGAAAAGACCAACGAATTTCAAGTCGAAACTCACCACCTATTCATCGACTTCAAAGCCGCGTATGATAGCATACATCGCCAGGAGCTCTATATGGCGATGGCCGAATTCGGAATCCCGGCAAAACTGATTCAGCTGTGTCGCGCGACGCTGGAAAACACACGCTGCAACGTGCAGTTTGGAAGCAGCTCTTCCGAACTATTTCAAACATGCACCGGATTTCGGCAAGGAGACGCTCTATCATGCGACTTCTTCAATCTCGTACTGGAGCAGATAGTGCGCAGGGCAGTTGTCAACACGGAAGGCACTATCTTCAACAGGTCCGTCCAGCTGCTTGGCTATGCGGACGATATTGACATCATCGGTCGCTCCCAGCGTGCCGTGATAGAAGCGTTCACGGCGATTGAAGAACAGGCGACATCCGTTGGACTTGTAGTAAATGAGGACAAGCCTAAATACATGCTATCAACAAACAAACAAGCATCTGTCCACCGCCTAGGACAAAACGTCACTATTGATAGCAATAATTTCGAGGTAGTTAAGGAGTTCACCTACCCCGGAGTAAACGTAAACTCCACGAATGACACCCTAGTGGAGATCCGACGAAGAATTACCCTAGGAAACCTTTGCTACTTCGGTTTGGCAAAACAACTGGGTTCAAAACTCCTAACTCGAAGGACGAAATGTGTGCTCTACAAAACCCTTATCCTGCCAGTTCTGCTTTATGGCGCCGAGTGCTGGACGATAAGCAAGAAGGGAGAGCTGATACTGTGCTCCTTCGAAAGAAAAATACTTCGGCGGATTTTTGGTCCTGTGTGCGAGGAGGGCGAATGGAGGAGAAGATACAACCGCGAACTCTATGAGCTGTACCAAGATGTGGATGTAGTCCAAAAAGCCAAAACACGTCGACTACATTGGCTCGGCCACATCGAGCGAATGGACAATAATGCTCCAGCCAAGAGGATCTTCGAATCCCAGCCCCCAGGTTCGAGAAGACAGGGAAGACCGAACCTCCGTTTCAAAGACCAAGCCATCGCGGATGCCAGAGCGCTTGGTCTGGACAATTGGAAGCAGCGTGCCCGGGATCGTAGAGGATGGAAGGCTGCAGTGTCTCAGGCAGAGACTCTTCACGGGTCGGGAGCCCGATAAGAGCAATAGAGCTGTGTCAATCGTGATCGATTCGGTCTTTTTGACCCGATTACAATAAAGTATTGGTGATTGCAATCACATAACCCCAAGTAAATCGTTCCTGTAGTCAATACTTTTGTTCTGACTGGTTCATTCATTTCATTTATCTCGGTTAGCCAGTAAAGAAAGAACGAAACAACACAATCCAATAATCAATCGTTCACAGAGTCAATACTTTTGTTGCGCATCTCTTACTATGGTTAATTTTTCCCGGTTAGCGAGTATAAGAAAGAACGAAACAACACAACCTCAATCACGCTCACACATCAATCATTCATAGAGGCAATACTTTTGTCGCACATCCGGTGCTGGTTGATTTTACACTTTCAGAAAGAGCGAAACAACAAACAGCAAACATATCCCTGATGAGATTATTGCATATAATCGTTTCATCTCTTTTTGTTCTTGTCTCTGTCTTTAGATAAACATGTTTTGCAGCTTTAAAAAAAAATTGAACGAATGATGATTGGGCTTTCTGATTGGATTGAAATTGAATGGAGCAATACAAGACTCTCATCTGTCATTGAATGATTGAATGATTGATTAAAATGACCGAAACATTTTTTCAACCAATACTTGAACGATTCGATCAATTAATTTGAACGATTGACACAGCTCTACAACGCAACTAATTTCGTCGGAGCAAAATCCAAACTAATTGAATTGCACAATTTGCTATTTAAAAAATCGTCGCAAGACATAATTCAAAACTTTTGTTCTAATGCTTTCATAAATTTTAATTTTATACCCCCCAGGGCACCCCACTTTGGAGGACTTTGGGAGGCGGCTGTCAAAGTCGCAAAAGGCCACCTGCACCGTAGCCTCGGAGTTGCCAAACTCAATTTCGAGGAGCTGTCAACAGCGCTGGTGGAAATAGAGGCAGGGATGAACTCCAGGCCGATCACCCCAATGTCATCGGACCCCAACGACCTCGCAGCACTGACCCCAGCCCATTTTCTCATCGGCTCATCCCTCAAGGCTATCCCCGAACCTGCGGACGAAGTAGCTGAAATCAGTTTCATCCAGAGGTGGCGAAGAATCCATGCAGTCAAAACGCATTTTTGGAATAGATGGTCCACTGAATATATCCCCAGGAGCTGTAAAATAGAGCGAAGTGGGCCTCCGCTAGCCCAAACATCAACATTGGCAACTTAGTCATCATACATGAGAACCATGTTCCACCCCAAAGATGGCTAATGGGGCGAATAACTGCCATAATCCCTGGCTCCGACGGACGAGTCAGAGTAGCTGATGTCAAAACGTCTGAGGGACAAGTAAGACGTCCGATTCGCAAGTTGGCTATCATACCCTCTTAAAAGCCAATGCTTTCAAAGGCGGCGGAATGTTGGTTCATCGTCATCATCATCATCATTGTCGTCATCATCATCGTCATTATAATCGTCATCGTCATCGTCATTGTCATTTTCATCGTTATTATAATTGTCATTATAATAGTCATTATTTTCATTTTGAATTATATACATTTGAATTTTGCGCCTATGTTATACCAATCACCATTTTTATGAATTCGCCACAATCCCAAACTTTTATACAATATTAGAATTTCTCTCTTAAAGCGAAAAAACCTGTTATTTCAAAATTGTATATAAACCCTCAGCAAATAAAGCTTACAGATTAATATTGTTAAAACCCTTAGGGGAAACTCTTGTCTTTTAACTTGAGAACTTTCTTTGTTCAATCGCCTTCGCAAATCCGCTATCGGGAAACCGTGAAAGATTGGAAATTTACATCGTCGTCGTCTCAAGATAATCTCTAGTTTAATTTAGCAACCGTTTGTCAATCGTTCAAACGACTTATCAGCCCAGGATCTATCTATTCTTACTAAAGATCACATAGAGATCCCGCGGTTGGCGATCAAAAAATATTCGGTCATACAGGCGTTATAGTGTTTTGAAGCAGATATGGTTTTAAGTAATTATTTGTACAAATATATTTTTTATGCAGCAAAAGGTGTAAAAATGGAATAAAATTCCTACCTTATTGTGCTTTTGCAACTGCAACTTTAGTATGTTAACTCTCAGTTACAGTTGCAGAAGGCTTTGCGTTGCATAGTTCCTTGCTGTGATTGCTGACCGGTTGATGGATTTGTTGAATCCGTTGACTCGCAGTACTTCACCGTTGGTTATCACTGGAGTTCCAGATTTTCCTTGGTCATTGGGTACTGTGACCGATTGACTGTCCGTCGATGATCGGATATGTATTTTTTACACTCACTCCACTACAATTTTTTAAAATTATTTGCTTTGTAGGATAGGGGGGTTTGAAAATGATAATTTTCCCTGATAGAACTGGTGTCACGCTGGTGGTCGCACGGCGACAGCTCGTCGGGTGGGGGGGGATCTTCGTACTACCAAACCTACCCACAAAAAAATTATCGTGCCGATAGACATAACTTTAATCTGAACGGGCAGATTCCATTTGACCTTGCACACCGATTGATATTACCATTGTATATAGACACTATAGTACTATCACTTCGCATTTATGCACTAGCGCCACCAACCACCTCTGAGACCAACTACTCACATCGTATATGGTAGTTGTATTGGATTATTTGAAACGAAATTAAAAGATGCCTTCTTCTTTTCTTATTCGTCTCATTGACAACATGCAGATGAAAGAGAAAGAACAATTAGTATTTTTGTTGTCTTTTATTCTCCAGCGATTGCATTGTAAGGAGTGGAAGTGGAAAGAAATGAATGATCGGGTACTTTTCGCATATACGATATATACCTATACTCGTAGGTAGTTAGTAGTGGTGGTGTGTAGGTTAGGCGAAGTGTACTTTTAGCATTTATGAGAATAACAAATATGAAAAGAAGGAATATGAAATGTAAGAAAGGATCGATTTTTACTTTTCGCATATAGTGGTGGTGTGTGGGGAGAGTACTTTTAGCATGATGATGAGTGTGATGCTGATGATTGGAATTGATATTTAAGAGGATGGGAATGTGGAAAGAAGAAATATGAAATCATAGATCGAATTTTTAACAATACATATTTTGTATTTTTTGGATTTATGGGCAGCAGTGGTGTCATGATCGTGGCTTTTGGACTTAGGTGTCAAGGGTAGGTTATGATGATTTGAAAATTATTGGATGGGTGAGCTGAGCATGTGAGGTGCACTAGTGGGGAAGTTTGGTTGGATCTTAGCAAATAAAATCACGTACCTAGATCGATTCAAATTTTCAATTTTCTCATATTGTATGTAGTGTGAGAAAGATATTGTCTTAAGTCCAAATTTGTAGATTAAATACTTATGATATTACGATGATAGTAGGTAAGGTACAGAAACTGAAACTGAGTCTCGCAATTCTGTCTGCCTGTTTGTCTGCATGGTGGTAGGTAGCTGTATTCTTAACGACAGGACGGATTCGTTTGTACCTCTAGTAGTTTGTTTCAAACTATACATAAGTAGGTATGCGATTTGTAGGCTGACAGTTTGAGTTAATTTGTTTATTTTAATTTTAAATCCAAAATTAACCTTTTGTACATATGTACCTATTTAGATACAATTATTTTAGAAGCAGCTAGGTATACGCAGGTCGCAGTGCTACGCTGAATGCTATTGCAGCAATCATCTCTATACATTTAAAATATGGATTATTGTAGTATGTAGGAAATTGATGAATAGGTATGTGTGTATTTAGAAACTTTCAGTTCAGATTAGATTCTTACTATGAAATTAAGTAAGCCATTGTTTGTTTTAAATAACTAAGTCGTCAACGCACAGCCCAAAACGGATAATCTAAGCCCGTTTTCTAACCATTGATCAACGATCACACGAAAGTGAGGAAAAATGAAATTCAAAAAGACACATAGACGCACTAAACTAATCAGTTGGTAACGAACGAATAGCTCACAATTATCTCCAGACCAGAAATGACAGCATCAGGCGGCTAACCCCAAATAACACAAGCAAGACCATCACGGGACTGCTAGTAATCTATTTTTGATATTTCGTTTATAACTCGAGTTTGGCTACACCGAATTTGATGATTCTTTTTTTTCTATAAAGGAATTCTTCTGTAGCAGGTTTGTATGTAAAAAAAAATTGGACAAAGGGGCGTGGCACCGTCCATTTAAAAATCGTGGTAGGTATATGAACTCACATTTTGATAAAATGATAAAATCTTTGTACGAAGGCTATTCTGGTCAAAATTGGACAAAGGGATGTGGCGCTATTCTTCGACAATCACGGGAGCCAAAGTTTTTAAAATTTGTAACATTGGTATGCATTGTGCTGATAGACAAGAATACTATCTATGCAATACGATTCCTGGAAAACCCAAAAATGTGTACCATGGAGCATTACAATAAAAGCTCTTTACCACTTATTTAAATGAATTTGAAATATGTATCTACTCTTTAGATTTAATTCCCTATATTAGTTTTATCAAAATGATTATGTATTAGTGGTTATGGGAAAGGGACAATAATTGCACTACATTACATATAAAGATAACCGGCTTTGCACGTGCCTAGGAATTGTATCTATACTATTGCATAGATATATTTTTGTCCATCAGCACAATGCATATCAATGTTACAAATTTTACAAACTGTTGAGGAATAGCGTTTGAAATTTTTTGTTTGTAGGTATTGTCTAATTTTCCACACTTCACAGAAATACCTACCTTTGGGTTTGGTTCGGTGGTTTTCGAGTTTTATCTCATCATCATTAGCGGTGTACTTATACCTATTCCCATAAAAAATGGAAATTCAGGTTTTTTGCAATTTTTCGGCTTTTCATTTGGGGGTTTCCGATTTTTTTTTGCCAAACCCTGATTAAAGACGAACAAAACAAAAAAAAAAGAATCATCCAAATCGGTCTAGCATCTAGCCTTTCTCGAGTTTTGCGAATTGCGAGACTAACGCACAACAATTATTGATTTTTATATAGAGAGAGATGTAGAATGTAGATACCTATAATAGTTGCTCGTTTTACCGACATAAAATGCTTCTACATTATAAACCTCATAAAGTAGACACATGCCTATAATATTTTAGAATCAATTAAAAAAATAATCACTTAAATCGATGCATATTTGACAAAAATATAGGCAAAATAGTGTGAGTCTAACATACATTATTTTATGCCCAATCCTCAAATCTTCTGCAACGACAGAAAGGAAACCAAATTCAGTTTTTATTCAATTTGTCTTTCCCAACTGATCACCCCTTGCATCGTGCACCCCTCTCCAAACACACAAATCCTCCACCACCAACATCCTATCCTACACAACCATGCTGTTGAATTATATTTGCTCTTGCTCATAATATTGCACTTGCACATGCACCTCCTTTCCTCTATTCTCCTCTCCTCTCCACCAAACCAGTTGCAGTTCTCTACCCTACCCTGTTACATCACATCAGAAATAATTTTATACCTACTGATGATGATGGATGGAAATGGCGATATGAATGAAGAAAGAGAAGAGGCATACCAGTTTGACTTTGTTTTGTTTATTTTGGTTTTCTCTATACACATCATTTCCCCAATGCTCGGAGTTGGCTGGCAGTGTACAAACTAAATCAACTGAAGCGCCACCTGGATCGTCGAAGACGCGTAATTCAATGCGATGGGATGAGAGTACTATAGTGTGTATATACAATGATATTACACACCCTTAAGGGATGGTAAGGTTATATGTATAACAAATAAAAGAGAAAAAGGTAGAAATAGAAAATATGAAATTTAAGAGAGAATTGCAAAATAGAAGAAGAAAGAGAAGAGTAGAGGAAATCAGGTGTTGGTGACTTGAAAGAAGCTGTATGCGCTTCTTTATTAGGCTATAGCCCACCCTTTAGTATGACCGAAGTCATAACTCCATGATTATCCTCAGCCTTTCATTGTTTAAGATAATCCCTATATGGTTCTACAAGAGTTCTCACACCATAAACTCCAATAATACTCGCTAATTCACCACTCACCTGCGCCAATGTAAATCACTTAATTGATCATAATGAAAGAGACCATATGAATGTGCGAAGAGCCCGTTTTATTATAAAATTCATTCGACTTATTCAGCTCTCCATATCAAGAGACTTCTTCAGCATACATAGATGAGATAACTAAATTGCTCTCACGTTATATTATAGATAGATGATTGATCGGGAGAGCCTTAACCGGCCCTGGCACTGCGGCCTCTCTACAGGAGCCTATTGTGCCATCCCTGGTAGGGTCCTAGAGCCATCTTTTTACTCCGGAGACAGTCAGGAAGACAAGGATCTTCTCTGGGGGTAATTCAGCAAGATTTGCCGAGGTAAGTATTTCGTCGCCAAAGACTTTCTTTCTAAGGCGGAAGAGAGCCGGACATTCCATGAGAATGTGAAGAGAGGATTCATCACTCTCTAGGCACAGTCTGCATGTGGGGTCTGGTGAGACTCCGATTCGGTGAAGATGTTTTTTCATAAGACCATGACCAGTAATAATTCCTGTCAGGATTCTTAGGTTGTTTTTACCCAGATTAGTTAGAAAATAGGATTTTCGTTGGGAGAATTTTGGGAAGAACTGTTTAGTGCAGTTCTGCCCAGGTGTTTTAAGCCAGAGTTCATTAGATTCGATTTGAGATAAGCTCCTAATGTATTCCCTGAAGCATCCCTTACTGACACCGCAGAAGGGTTCAGGTCCGACGAGTGGAGTTGTCGCGCCGACTTTGGCCAGAGAGTCAGCCGTTTCATTTCCAGTAAAACCCCTGTGGGCTGGAATCCAGTGTAGGATGACTAGGTTTTTCTTTGCTAATTCGTAGATGGCCATGTAAGTTTCTAGGACCAGCTTCGATTTTATAACAGATGAGTTCAGAGCTTTAAGAGCAGCTTGACTGTCTGAGAAGATAAATATGGTTTTACCACTTGTGTTAGAACGTAAGTTTATTCTAGCGCAGTGGTTGATGGCAAGGACTTCAGCCTGGAATATGGACGAGAACCTGCCTAGGCTGACTGAGAAGTTCGCTTGTGGAGATTCTCCAAAAATGCCAGATCCAGTCCCTGAATCCATCTTGGAGCCGTCTGTGTACCAGACTAGATCAAGTTGCGATGGATTGGGTTTGTATTTTTCCCATTCTTCCCTTGGCGGGATGATGATAGAGAAGTTTTTATGAAAGCCATATTCTGGTAACATGTCATCTAGAAACATGCTGAACGCTCTTTCAGGCTCCATAGTGTCAATTAAAGACAGGTGACCTCCATGGTAGGAATGGGGGTCGATATTATTCGAATGGAATAGGCGATGAATGCTTAGTCTTGCTTCCATTTGAATGTGTACTTGGATAGGTAATAAGCCTAGGATGACATTCAGTGCAGTGGTCGGTGTGGAGCGTTGACAGCCCGTCATGCAGTTTCCGGCTATACGTTGAATCCGTTCTAGCTTTTTGACTGTAGTGACTTCGTTAGTCTTTGTCCACCAGACCACGGCAGCGTAGGTGATCGCTGGTCTTACCACAAGCGAATATAGCCAGTACATCATCCGGGGACTTATACCCCAATTGTTACCGCAGACTCGACGGCAGATCCAAAGAGATCTGGTGGCTCTGTTTGCGATGCGTTCTACTTGTGGATTCCATGATAGTTTACTGTCAAGGATGATTCCCAGATATTTGGCTTCCCGTGAAAATTCAATGGTTTCGCCATACATAGTGGGTCGAGTTAGGAGATCTAGTTTCCTCCGTCTGGTAAAAGGTACGATAGTCGTCTTTTTAGGATTTACAGAAAGACCTTCTTTGTTGCACCATCTTTCAACTATGGATAGTGCATGCTGCAGTATTTCTGAGATCGTGCTTTCAAATTTGCCACTGACAACGATTGCTACGTCGTCGGCATATCCTATAGCATCAATCCCTAGATTGGCCAGGGATTGGAGTAGGTCGTCAATGACAAGGGACCATAAGAGTGGCGAGAGGACGCCCCCTTGAGGACACCCTCTGGTCGTTAACGCCGAAAGTTCCACATCGTCGATGCGGGTCTGGATTACTCTTTTATTGAGCATAGCCATTATCCATCTTCCTATAATTGGGGACAGATTCATGTTGTTGAGAGCCCTGTTGGTAGACTCAAAGGATGTGTAATTGAAGGCTCCTTCAATATCCAGGAAAGCGACAAGGCAGATTTCCTTTCGATTGATGGAATACTCAATTTTAGTTACTAAGTCATTGAGTGCTGACTCGGTAGATTTACCTGGTTGATAGGCATGTTGGGATTTGCTGAGCGGAAAGTTTCGCAGTGCTTTGTCTCTTATGTGTCTATCAATTAGTTTCTCCATGCTTTTGAGGATAAAAGACATGAGGCTGATGGGGCGATAGGATTTCGGACTTGAATCCGAGTTTCTTCCTGTCTTGGGTAGATATTTGACTGTTACTTTTCGCCAGGCTTCCGGTATGTGACCATAGGTCAGGCTACAAGTACACATTTTGGCCAGGATGGGTGCTAGCGTGTCAGCTCCCTTCTGTAGTAGTGCCGGAAATATGCCATCATCTCCTGCTGCTTTGTACGGCTTCAGTGAGGATAAGGCCCATTTTATGGCATCGGTTTTGCATATTTGTCTCGCAGTTTTCCAGTCTTCTCTCGTCGGCAGGCAGTTCCGCTCGAGTCGAGGAGATAGGTTTGCAGTGAGAGAATCAAAAATTATTGATCCAGGAAAGTGTGTTTTAAGTAAGAGTTCAAGTGTTTCTTTCTTATTTTGTGTCTGACGGCCATTCTCATCGGTTAGTGTTCCTAATGTGACGGTTTTGTCAGAGGCAAGAACTTTGTGTAGCCGGCAGCTGGAAGGTATATCAGATATGTCTTCACAGAACCGCTTGAATGATTCTTTTTTTGCCTTTTTTATTTCTTTGTTGTAGTTGGTAAGAGCAGTAGAGTAGGTTTGCCAATCACCATTGCGTTTCGCTTTGTTGAAGAGTTTCCTTACTCTAGATCTGTGTTTTTCGAGATCTTTACTCCACCATACTGTTTCCCTTTTAATCTTTTTAGACTTAAGTGGGCAGTTGTCCTCGTAGGCAGAGATGATGGAGGATCTAACTAGTTCGGCAGAATATTCTAGTTTTTCTCTGGTGTCAATTCGAGGTAGTTTTCCGTTAAGTGAATGACTTAGGTGCTCTTTGTAGGAGGCCCAGTCGGTGTTTCTCTTTGGACGGAATTGAATGTTAGTAGGGTTGGGTTCGTCTATTTCAAATTTAATGTGTCGGTGATCTGAGCAAGATGGTTCAGAGGACACATGCCAGTTGAAGACGAGGTGGTTAGATGGAGAGGTTGTTAGAGTCATGTCAAGCACTTCCCTTCTAATTGAATTTATAAAGGTGGGTTCCCTCCCGACATTGCATATGTTTAGGTTATTACATGTAATAAAATCAATTAAGGACTCACCTCTGTTGTTTATATCCGTACTCCCCCATATGGTGTGATGCGCATTAGAGTCACAGCCAAGCACAATATCTGTCTTGGATCGCTGTGCAAATCGTATCAGGTTTTCGACTTCCACGGGAGGGCATGCGGTTGAGTCACCAGGGAAGTAAGCGGATGCTATTATTACTTCCTTAGTGTTGTTGGTCTTCACAATGGCTGCTGTGAGGTCACTGGAAATGAACTCTGTCAATGGGAAGAAATTTTTGTTATTATTAAAAATAATACATGTTCTAGGTCTAGTGGATGTGGTAGAATATAGGATCCTACCTGTTGGTGTTGACAGTCCTAGAATTGTGCCTTTCGTGCTAGTCCATGGTTCCTGCACGAGAGCGATGTTCAGACCGTTTGAGTTCATGGTCTTGATCAAGACTGCCGAGGCCGTCTTGGCGTGGTGGAGGTTGATCTGGACAACCTTCATGTTTGTTTATTATTAGAAGGAACTCTTGTGTGTGAGCTCCCTCCTCTTCCGCCGTCTCGTATCTGCTGTAGTCTGCCTTTCAGAAGGCTACGGGCAGAGCCAGGCAATGTTTGTCTGGGGTTTTGTCGCGTTTGTTTCCGAGCCGGGTTGGGATTTTTAGAGCTAGCAGTGGGGGCAGAGGAGGACTTATCCCCTTTTCCTGACTGTTGCATCTTAGGCATCAGAGCTGTCGAGGGACCGGGCTTGACCGTTCCTTCAGCAGACTTTGTAGTCACAATGATTGACTCTGATTTAGCGAGTCCGGTAGTTCCTGGAGTGGCGGCGGTGAAGCATGTGGGAAGCGGTGGGGCAGCCTCCTTTGGAACTTGTTCGCTGCTGGTTGACTCCTTGGGATTGGATGACGTCCGAGAGTAAGGATTCTTCTTGATCCTGAACTGAACCCGGTTCATGTTATAGAACGGCTGACAGTTCAGGTCCTCAAGGAGTTTCGCAGAACACTCGTCCATCGAAATGGTCAAAGCTAGGCCTTGGGGGTTCTCCACTTTCCGTAGAACTTTCCAGTCCTTGGTTGGTAGAACTCTGTTCTGCAGTCTTAGCGAACGCAGAATGTCTTCCGTGGAGCGGTCAGTGCCAGGGAAGTATGCCGTGGCCACGCAGGGTTTGGGAAGGTCGTCTCCTTCAACCATACGTAGCTTGGCACTCTCCCAAGGCGAGATGTTGTTGATTATGGTAGCTAGCCAGTCTCTGGTGCTTGCGTCTGCACAATTTACCGTTAGCCACCCTGGCTTGTACGAGCAGCCTAGAAAACGTATCTGAGGGCCATCTTCGGGGAGCTTATTCACCTCCCTTATGATGGCTTCTTCCACTGCTTTTTGATGTACAGTCTCAAGGTGACCTTCTGGGAAGTTGTCCAGTAGGAGCCCTACCTTTATAGTTCCTGCTACGTCCGCAAACAGTGGGGCATTTGGTTTTGCTCTTTTGTTGGGACCTGCAGGTGAGTTGGTACTAGACCGTGGACGCTTGTTGGTCGCATTTGTTTCACTGGAGGATGGTTCGTTGAGGACTTTCTCCAATGCCTCGTTGTACGATAGGCCGTCTGCAATAAGGCGCCTTAGCTTCTTCTTGTTGGACGTGCTTAATCGTTTGCGTCGTAGGGACAGTCTTTCCATCCCTAATCCTTTAATGGATTCGGTTTCAGGGGCGTCGGAGCAGCTCCTGTAGGTGTCTTCTGTGTGCGCAGAGCTCACAGTGCCGACGGATTCACCGTCGCTGTCGACTAGTGGTCGTTCAGAACGGACTTTCCGTTCATCCCGATTTGGTTCAGCTGTTGGCTGACAGACAGGGATAAGGATGTCCTTATCTCCATCAGTTGGGTTTGTTGTTAATTTTAAAGGATCTATTTTGTTCCCACGAGTAGCTAGGGAAATAATCTGTCCATCCGCACAGAGCCCCGCATGCGCAGACAAGGCTAAATGAAACCGGATGTCGCCCTGTATCCGGAGTACGCCGTTAGAGACCGAGCTAGTTTTATGGGGCCCCCAGCCTGGCCGGTCGTCGGCACGGTTCGGTTAACACCACTAACCCAGCCCCAGTGGAAGAGGAGGGGAAGGAGAAGGAAATGGGGAGGATAATGACGGGGTTTAATACACACTCACGTGGTGCATTATGATCTAATGATATGTTAATATCTCAGACCTACGGGTTTGATTAGAGTTGTCCTCTCTAGATCCGCCATATTCAGTTTAAAGCAGGGACACCTCGTGCAGGATGTGGTTCTTCGCCACGTACGGACGGTCTTGGGAGTAAGTGTCTACACCCCTGATCCTCTTACCTGAAGATCTTGCCCCCGTTATATTATAATGTATAATGTATGTACCAATAATAGTAAATTCAAGTAAGTTTTATATCTAATTCAAATTTTTAACTTTGAACTAAATGGCAAGTATATGTTTAAGATTAATAGTAAATTTAAGATAAGTATTTAGAAATTAGGTAAATAAATTCATAGGTAAAATTAATATGTAGGTATAGGTAGCAAATTCAAATAATTTCAATTCAATTCTTTGTTTAGGTATATGTTTGAAATTTTCTTTATGTTTTAATTTATTTTTGTAATCAACGAATGTAAGTATGTAATGTGTATACGATATGTGCAGAAGACACATTTGCTCTAATTAGCAAATTGTTTTGCCTATGTTGTCAATAGTCTTATTGCATGTAACAGAAAAAGTTATTACTATTAGCCAAAAGATTACTCACGGTTTTTATCGATATTATATGTTGTATATATATATTTTTTCTGATGAATGTTTCTTGCTTTTGTTGATCCGTTGTCTGCAGACTAGTTGTGCGCACATCTGGGTCTGGAGCTCGTATTATATTCTCTCTAGGTAACGGTTTAGAAAATGATTAGAAATGAAAATCGAAATGCGATATTGTAAATATTAAGTAAATCTTTTTGCAGTTCTTACCTTCGTTAGTCTTATATATTAGTTACATATACCTATACTTATTATTATTACAACTTGCTTTCAGTCTTTATCTTTATCAATTATATGTAGTTAGGTACTATATTTTATGTTCTTTTGTTTTAGTTTTTGTATTATTGGTATTTTTGTAAAAAAAACAAAAATGGCTTTTGAAATGTTGCTGTGTCTTTGAGTCTTGCATGCGATATACAGGCGGAATGGGGATGACGATTATCTTTTCACTGTACGGTACGGTGTTTCATTTGATGTGTTCTGTCAGGGTTGCTTTTAGGATGCTCAATGACAAAATCACGCAGTTCAATTTGATGATACTGTGGAATCCATTGAGGCAATTAAATTGATTGGTCGGGGCCGGTATTTGATGGTTTGGCTGGTTATGTATGGTGACGAACAAAACCTTTTCCCAGACTTGTAGAGATAGGTATATTATATTTGGAAACTAATAATTTCTCCTAGGGTTACGTTTTATGATGTAGCACGAGCGATACTTCCTTTGACGATTTAGCGACAGCAGTTTGTTTGATCGTATGGCAAACTGACCTGCCTCATATGCTATGCGATAAAAATTGGAAGTCACTCGTGCATTTTTTTTAACGAAATATTCCTGCGATAGGGGAGGAAAATACTCTTAATCACACTTCCATAGTTTAACTAGGTGGATTACTCTTAACGGTTTCAATATGTGCAGATTAAATTGCTCCACGTGATCAGACTTAGCTCTCTTTACTATGGCTAATATTTAGTTTTGAAGACGCTTAATGCTGAATCACTCTTTTAGTACTTCACAACACTGTTGAATCTTAATAGGCTAGCAGGTATATCTTAAAAAAAAAGATTTAATTTGAGATTACTCAATCAAAATGCAATTTTGTAATTTTTTTACCAATTGACACCGTACAATGCGTGCACTACCAGTTGCTAACCAAGAAAAGGCTGCTAACAGGGTTACTTGATCTATATATTAACTAATAGGCGAAAATGTGTACGCAAAGTGTGGTGTAAAATTTGCCTAATGATACGTACAGCGGTTGTGGTGGTTTATGTACCAGATAAGTCAGTACCATCAGTGCAATTTTAATAAATTAGTCGACGTGAAATCAGAAATAACTCAAAAATTATTTTCAAGGCGCATGCTACATCATCATTTATTTTGAAACACTCTAGTAGTTTCAAAAGACATGAAAAGGGTGAGCTTGTAAATACTGTAAACGAAAGGCATCGACCCATGACCCTGATTGCACGGCTTGCGAAGAGTGGTTTATTTGGCTTACTTTGTTTACTTATCTTAAGTCGAGATGTTAGCGTCGTATATCTTTAGCATGATAAACGCCTTTGTCATTACCTTGCATGTCTTCTATCTCATACATTGCACTGCCAATTTGCCTTATGATCCGACCTTTGACGAATTTTGGGCATAATTTCGAACTACGTTGTTTTGAAGCGTTAAGCGTTATCTTAAGTTGTAAGATTTTTCATTTCTGTGCATAGCTAGTTTTAAATTCTCTTTCACCTTTTCACGAATTAAGAGCAGCTTATTAGATATTGGCAGGTAGTTAATCTCGTTGTCTCTCAACGCATTCAATTCTCTTGCTACGTTGTACATGCTGGCATGCGTTATCATGTTGTAGCCAAATAAGGTAAAATAAGGTGACATACCTGTCGATTGATGGGTAGAAGTGCATAGGGCTTGCTGGATCTCAGATAGATGGACATCCCATTCTCTTTGATCAGTCTTAATGTACATTCTTATGGCTGACAATATCGATCTATTAACTCTTTCCGAAGAGTTAGCCTGTGGAGAGTACAAAGCGTTCTTGATATGTACTGTTCCATACCTTCCTAAAAACTTTTGAAATTCTTTTGATACAAATTGTTTCCCGTTATCGCTATGAACGAATTCCGGTACTCCAAATTTGTTAAAATCCTCGTTCTCGAGAAAATCGATTACGGTTTTATTCGTTGCTACCCGCATAGCTTTTAAAAATACAAACTTTGAAAATTCATCCAATGCGACGAATATAAATAAATTTCCCTTCTTAGTCCGAACATACGGTCCTAAGAAATCTATATAAACCTTCTGAAATGGTCTATCGATTTCTTGCTTTAGTCCCATTGGTGGTCTAAGAATTTGGTTTGGAGCTTTGTTTTGTTTGCAACTTTTACAACTGCGAATAAAATTAGTTACTTGTGTCGTAAGGTTGGGCCAATAATAATGTTGTCTAATACGGTCTAATGTTTTGCGTATACCTCCGTGTGAGCAATTTGGTGGTATATGTGCTCTTTGTATAACAGAATTTGTCAATTCAATGGGTAACCACAATTTCCACTGATGTTCGTTTGAAATCGTGTGAGTATCTACGGGGTACATTCGTTTATATACGAGCTGATTTTCAACTTTCAAATCTGTACATACACTTTGGTTCTTCAAAACTGTTGCCACAAATTCCAAATATTCTTTTGACTTACATTCAGGTGAATTCAAATCAAGTTCATTTGCATGCAGTGTAATTTGTTCGAGATGCACACGGGATAAAACGTCAGGTACGACGTTCTGAGAACCTTTGCGATGTTCTATATTAAACGAAAACTCTTGTAATTTTAGGGACCATCTAGCCAGTCGTCCGCTTAGGTCCTTCAATCCCATTAACCATTTTAAACTGGCATGGTTTTACGTGCCCTTGTCCGACAATGTACCCCAAATATCGAAGTTCCTTAAAACAAAAGTACGATTTAGTGACATTTATCGTTAGGTTAGGTTAGGTTAGTGGGTAGGCAGGACAGTAGAAACCTGTACGTGCCACACTTAGATCAATGTAGATCCGTTGTGATGCCCTAGGGGTTTCTGACCCCCATACTCTGGAAACCTATGAAAAACCTACGGCTTGGTGAACCAACCCGTTTTATTTACAAATTTAAGTAGGTCGTTAATGGACCTGTCTGAAAGTTCTTCTAAATCCTCGAAGAAGTAACTGCCAAGGACTTTGTTTCGTATGTGGCAGAGCGCAGGGCAGTGACAAAGGAAGTGTGGGGTATCCTCATGCACCTCCTCGTCTCCGCATCCTCTGCACAGGTCGTCTGTACTAATTCCCATTTTCTTGGTATGGTATTTTAGCATGTTGTGTCCGGTGATAATACCTACAATCGAGGACAATGATTTCTTGTTCAGTTGTAAGATATTTTCAGTTTTCTGTTTGTTGTAGGTTGGCCACATTTTCCTGGTTATGCCGCAGGAGTCGAGCCTGTTCCATCTATCGTTTGCTTCCATTAGTATTTTGTTCCCAATCCTCTGTCTGAGATTACAGGGGGGAATCATTACTGTGGTGTCAGCCTGGTTTAGTTCAAGGGAGGACCCTTTTCTTGCCAGCTCATCTGCCTTTTCATTTCCAGGTACACCTCTGTGTCCGAGAACCCAGCATAGTCTTACTTTGTGCTGCGCGCCAAGAACCCGTAGCTCTTCGCGACAGCGACTTACAAGCTTTGATTTTAACTCAACGGCAGAGATCGCTTTTATTGCCGCTTGACTGTCAATGAAAAAGGTAATATCCGCATGAGGTATTGCCATCATTGCAACCTGTTTAGCAGCTGTTGTCACTGCCAGTACCTCAGCTTGGAATACACTGCTGTAGTCAGGAAGCCTTATTGAACTGGATAGTCCGAGACGTTCCGAGTAGAAACCCGCGCCAACGCCAATTTCCATCTTTGATCCATCCGTGTATATAGGTATGGTTGATCCAATGGATGCTGGTTGATCTTCATACCAATCGTCCCTGCTGGGAAAACACGTGGTAAATGGCCGTGTAAAATCTAGCCGGGGAGTAGTGTAGTCCGTGCATACATTATTGTCCGTGTATTTCTTCAGAATTTGTGCATGACCCGTCAGGCTGTGTTTCCAGTTTTTGGTCTGGCTTAACCGGAGGGCATTATTTGCAGCTGATTCCTGTACAAAGAGGTCTAGCGGTTTAAGATTGAGTATGGCCTCTAATCCTGCAGTAGGGCTGGTTCTCATTGCCCCCGTGGTGCCGATGCAGGCCATTCTTTGAATCTTTGTCATGGTTTTAAGATTGTTAGCCTTTAACAGCGCTTGCCACCAGAATAAACTACCATATGTTAGTATCGGTCTTACAACCGCCGTGTACAGCCACATGACTATTTTAGGGCTAGGACCCCATGTTCTTCCGAATATTCTATTACAGGCATAGAATGCTATCATCGCCTTATTGGTTCTTTCTTTAATGTTAAGGTTCCAGTTTAATTTTCGATCTAAGATAGCTCCCAGGTATTTGGCACTTTCAGAAATTTTAAGCGGAATCCCTTCAATTGTTGGCAGGCTAAATTCAGGAATTGTTCTTTTGTTGGTAAAGAGAACTAATTCCGTTTTATGTGGGTTTACTGCCAGTCCACATTTTTTTGTCCATGTGTTGACCATGGATAGAGCTTTGTTTAATTGTTCGCTGATAGTGGATAGGAATTTTCCAGTCGCAAGCAGTGCTAGGTCGTCGGCATATGCAACTGCTCTAACTCCACTAAATTCTAGTTTAATCAGGATCTCGTTTACCACAAGAACCCAGAGTAGGGGTGATAGTACTCCACCTTGAGGAGTGCCTCTTGATGCAGATACCTTCGTTTGTAGACCTCCTAGTTCTGAGATGATTATTCTGTTTCTGAGCATACACATTATCCATTTGATGATAGTGGTATTCACTTTAAGGTTTATAAGAACTCTTTGTACGGCGTCTGTTTCGACATTGTTGAATGCTCCTTCAATGTCCAGAAAGGCTGCCAGAGTGTATTCTTTAACTCTTAATGTTTTTTCCACCGTGCTGACTACACTATGGAGTGCTGTTTCAACACTTTTGCCCTTTGTATAGGCGTGTTGAGCCGGGGATATAGCATCCGGGTTCATTTTAGTCCGGATATGTAGATCTATGAGCCTTTCAAATGTTTTTAGAACAAATGAGGTTAGGCTTATGGGTCTAAAGTCTTTGGCAGTAGTGTGGCTGGGTTTGCCAGCTTTGGGTATAAAGACCACTTTAACTTCTCGCCATGATTTTGGAACGTATCCCAGCTTTAGGCTGCTTAGGAATATGTTTTTCAGATGTGAGGTTATATGTTTCTCGCATTTTTGTAGCATCATAGGAAAGATGCCATCGATTCCGGGAGATTTGTATGGTGAGAAAGAGTTGATTGCCCAACTTATCTTTTCCACCGTCACAATTTCCATTGGAGCATCGCTATCCGTAAAATACTCTAAGTCCAGGTCATTATTCCCATTGGGGTTACATCCTGGGAAGTGAGTGTGAAGAAGGAGTTCGAGTGTTTCTTGACACGATTCTGTCCATCGGTCATTATTGTCTTTAAGTGAGCCCAAGGCGATGGGTTCTTTAGCAAGGATTTTCCTGAGCCTAGCTGATTCTGTAGTTGTCTCTACTTCGTTACAGTAGGCTTTCCAGGTACATCGTTTTGCTCGTTGTGTCTCCGCCTTGAATCTTCTTTGACTGGATTTGTAAGTTTCCCAGTCACTGTCTGTTTTTGTGCGTTTAGCAGCGTTGAGAAGTTTTCTTGTTTCTTTTCTTATGCTGCTTAGCTCTTTTGTCCACCATGGTGGGAGTTTCTTTCCCTTCCTCCCTGCTCTTAACGGACATGCCTTTTCAAGAGCTTTCCCAAGAATTATAGCAAGATCATCAGTTGCCTTGTTCAAATTCTCCGGTGCAAGTATTGCATTGGATTGGAGTGTTCTTATACTATCACCGACTTCCATATTAAAGATATCCCAGTTAGTTTTCCTGTGATTTCTATATGGTTTTGGGTTATTGTTAGTATGTAGTATTAGGAATTCAATGATTTTATGATCAGAGAATGATTCTTCTTTTAATACTTTCCATTGGTCTATTATTGCTGTATTTGAATTACTTACCAGAGTAACGTCAATAACTTCTTGCCTATTCTTAACAACAAAAGTCGGCTCTGAGCCTCTATTCGCTACTAGAATATTGTTTTCAATAAGGAATTCAAAAAGTGACTCACCTCTTGTGTTGATGTTTGAACTACCCCATTGTATATGATGAGAGTTAGCATCACATCCCATCACCAAATCCCATTTTTCGTCTTTTACACGGTTAACCAGTTGGTTAGTGAGTGTAGATGGTGGTCCTTCTGTTGCATCGTATGGCATATAGCACGATGTTAAGATCAACGTTGGGAGCCCCTCTCTCTCGTACCTGACTGTTGTGTGGTCTTTATCACTGTAATTAGATAGAAGAAAGAGATTGAACCGTTTCCTCGCCACTATACAAGTTCTGATCTTACTCTGTGTGTCTACATGTTTTGTTTTATACAGTAGAAATCCTTTAGAGCCAAGGCCTCTAATATTGCCACCTGCTACCCAGGGTTCTTGTATTAGAGCCACGTCGATTTGTCTAGCCTCCATGAGGTAGACAAGGTTGGCGCTCGCCGCCTTACTGTGATGGAGGTTGACTTGCATTACCTTCATCACAGTTTTTAACCACCGCCTCTACCTTTTTGTTTTTTTGAGCCGTGTTGGCTATCAGCCTAAGCTTGCATCGGTTAATACCGACACGAACTTTAAACCCTATTTTTCTCAGCAACGGGATGGATTTGTGGCTTAACAACACTACTACATCCGTACCAGCCTCGTTGTATTCCCCCATTTCGATAACTTCCCAAGCTTCGCTCAGTTGGTCTCTATTGAGGGATCTGAGATATCTCTCAATCCGATCTCTCGGAATGTATGGTCCTCGTACAGAAAGTCTGGCTTTAGGCCTAGTCAACTGTACTATTTCTTTCCTGTCTATTACGCGCAGGTCCGCATTAGGCCAGGGAGCTGTAGTTCTCGCGACAAAGTCTTTTAGCCATGTGAGAGTGTAACCGTCTTCACATGTCATGACTTTGAATCCCTGAATGGTGTTGAGGGTACCGAAAAATGGGAGAGGTTCCTTATTCTTGATAATGGCCTCATTAACCTCATCCAGGATTCGAAGTTCAATTAGTCGCCATTGGTCGTTTGACAATTTCCGTGTAGGATTGCCGTGGTCAATGATCGCGACTTGCTGACCAGCTACGGCCACCATCGAGGTTCTGGCCTTTTTCCGAGCGTTTGGAGTTGGTGGGGAGATGGTGTCGTTTTGCCTGGCCCTTTTTGACGTGCTTGCAATCGGTTCGAGGTTGGATTGTGAGTCCACCCTCGAGTCTATTGCAGGTCTCCTAAGTCTATCCGCGATCGGGGTGAAGGGCAAGTGGCCCTTCCTCCCCTTCCCGGTCAAACTCTTGGACGCCGTTTTGGGGCTGGCTGGTTCCCTATTGTCCAAGTCAGTCGGAAATGTTTTTAGTCGGTTCTTGGCTTTGTCTAATGCCTTCCTTTCCTTGTCCGTTAAGGTGATAGGGTTGCGTTTACTTAGACGACGCACGAACCGTATTGCGTTTCGTCTTTGTCTACGCAGGATCTCGTCCTTTTGCAGGGGTATTTTGGTCTTGCGACTGGCGGTGGCTGTTTGTCCATGTCCTTGTGAGGTGCTGGGTAGGACCTCAATTGTCGTCGAGTCGCTTTTTAGAGTCGTGTCCAGTGAATTGTCTAGGCCTATGTCACCCGGTTGAAGAGAACTGCTCGCTTCCGGATTGCATTTGAGGCTAAGGCCCTGAATGTTCTCCGAATGCTTGCCTTTCTCATCTTCCTTTCCGCGAGTTACTTTCTCACTTCCCAGGCCCGTACAGGCAGGTGACCCGATGCAACGCTTGGTCGGTGAGTGCAGTAGTTCGTGGGTGGGCTTCATTGACCGGTCTGTCTTCGGGAGAGAGGACATCGTCTCCGGCTTGCCAGATTGATGTTGGTCAGTCTGTTTACCCGTTGACGTTGTCTTCTTTTTCCCAGAGAGCGTCTGCTCCCCCGCCGGACCCGTATGGGCAAGTGGCCCGATGCAACGTACGGTGTGAGGTTTAGACGTGTCTCCAGTGTCCCTTGTCACACATGGTGATGAGGTCGGCCTTTTCCTTGGATGGTCCTTGCCAATCTTTGGAGCAGGTGGCCTCATCAACGCTTCTGCATACGTGCCCCCTGCAGGAGCAACTTCCGCCGGTGTACGAGCTAGTGGCTCATTCTCCCTTGGCAGCTGTTCCTGCAGGTAGGCACGTGCATTGTGTAGTCGTTTACGTTCCGCCTCGTTGAGTTCGTCCCAGCTCTTAGTGCCTAGTCGTTTGATTGTCTTCCTGCTGTTGTTTATTCTGCTACGTCTTGAGCAGTTTGACAATCTGGATAGGGTCGAGCTAGCGTTTGAGCAGGTGTCACTGACATCGAGAGCCATGTTCTCTTCGCCAGTGCCAGATGCGACGCTTTCTCTGTCCCATACTCCAAGATTGGCGAAAGGGTTGAGTAGAAGATTTTCTTCTTCCTCAGTCAGTTGGTCCGTCTGGGGATCGATGTTAATAGAGTCTATAGTGCTCGATCCTTGCACAGTAGTCTCTTCCGTTTTGTTTGTTGTTGTTGTTTTCATTTTATTTGTATTGTTTGTTTTGTTCATTTTTTGTTCCCACGAGTAAGGGGGTAGGAAGGTCGATCTGTACTCACCCCCTGTATACAGAAAAGGGGAATTGGAATTAAAACTAGAGGTCCCCAGGTATCTAGAGTTCACCGTTAGAAGACACATAACATGGTGCCATACATCCCATGGGCACGGTTGTTCACCCGGGATTACGGGTTTTATTGAGTTATTCCCCTCTAGATCCGTTATATTTCGTTTAAAGCAGTGGCACCTCGTGCAGGGTGTGGCTCTTCACCAAGTATAACGATCTTAGACTATCTGTTTTGTCGACAGCCTCTGGTCTTGTAGCGTATGACCACAATTATTGATTAAAGAGAGTATTTTGATTTTGATGAAACTTAGTTCTTGTTTGCTCTCTTTTATTCTTTTCTTCCGGCTTGCTCAGGGCTTGGGGGTGGGAAGAACTAAGTTCCTATGAGAATGTGAGGGTTACCGCTGTTGTGGACATTGATGAAAGATTGACCCGAAAGAAAATACGTGCTTAACAATTCATGATTATATATTTCCTACCTGAATTCAAATTCAAATACATAATTCTTAGCTTAGGACGACAGAGTACAAAATTTCTATGTACTAAACACTTATAAGTTTTTTTTATATATGGAATTGTGGGTTGGAAGTCATGCTTCCCTGGAACTCAAAACTCAATACAATGACTGTGATAAGGACTGTGATATTAGCTTAGGATTTTTTTTGTAGTTAGACGTAGTATATAGTTTTTATAGTTATATAGTTATAGTGTTAGATAAATATACCCAATTATACTTATATAAGATCTGTGATATTCGTGTGCTGTGATAACATGTGTTTTTTCTATATGTGTTTCGAGTATGCGTGTTTGTGTAGCTTTGTAGATGACTTTTAGCCTGTTTTGTGTGTTGTTTAATACGATTTTATGTAGCTTGTGCTGTCTTGCATGCCTCGTTTTGTTTCAATGTTGTAGTTATCTATCTTCGTGCACGTGTTGAATTATCTCAGGTAGTATATGTAAGTAGATAAGTAGACTATGTCTCACTTAATCTAAGTTTTCTTAAAGAGAAAACTCCTATTAAACTTTAAAACTCAAATACGAACTATTATGTTCTTACCTTAGAGAATTTTTATACTTGTTTTTTACACTTCTTAAATGTAAGATCACTTTTAAAGAAAAATAACTTCTTAGACTATGGCACTTAACTAAGACTGGGTGCATATGCTTATGCTTTTACAACTGAGATTGAAATGGCAGATTTCTTTGAAAGGAAATGGACCGTCACCTAGCTCACAAAAAGGAAAAAGGGAATCTGCTAGAATACAATTCAGTGCAGCCACTATCAAAGGATCCATTGTACTAGATTCTTCGGTGCTAGTTAGAGATGTGCAATTAAAATTAACTTGGTAACTGATTAGCTAGATGCTTCAAAACAAATGCAAGGACTGATGCTGGCGAAGTATTGCATTGGGAATCTGGCTAATACATGTTCATGCGCTCAACGCGGGGAAGGCCCACACCCTGATCTCATGCTCTATAGCCGGGCTCTTAAACAGTGATGTCCTTGGCGTGTGTGACTCCTAAGATTTTGCCTCTAGAATCTTCCAAAATATACCTGCAATCGCTAATCTTTTCTTTCACGCGACACTTGATGAACTTTGGGGCTAGTTTTGCACTGAAGTATTTTCCTGCATCACTCTGAATGAAGTTTCGCTTGTACACCGTTTGACCTACAGAAAAGCTTACATCTCGAGTTCTCAAATTATACCCATGCGCGTGTTTTTGCTGTGCGCGTCGTAGCGCATCAAACACTTTCTCCCTTATCTTCACCAAACGATCTTCTGTAGGTGAAACCTCTTCGGAATATCCAGAAAGGCATTCAAGCTTTCTGAGAACATTGTATTGCGAACCATGTGTGACCATATGGAAACCAAAGAGTACGTAAAATGGGCTGAATCCCGTGGAGTCGTGTGAAACATTTCTCAAAGCTGCAGCTATTTGCCCCAAGTGTTTATCCCACTCGCGATGGTTATTATCGATGTAGAGTCTAACAGCCGTGAATATAGTTTTATTCGCGCGCTCAGCAGCGTTAGCTTGTGGCGAATAAGAAGCAGTCAGCAATTGTTTAATACCGTTTTCAGATAAGAATTTCTTAAACTCTTTAGATACGAATTGAGACCCGTTATCGGAGAGTATCTTCTCTGGCACTCCAAAAAGGTCAAACACATTTTCCTGCAATGTTTGTATGACATGCTGAGTTGTTGCTTTTCGTATCGGTCTAATAATGAGGTACTTGGAGAAGTTATCCAAAATAACCAAAGCATGAATATTACCCTGTTTTGACATTGGAAAAGGCCCAACAAAGTCAATATGTAGTTCCTGCCAGGGTCGCAAAGATGGAGTTCTTATCTGCATAGGTGGCCTTAGAATATTATTCGTCGTCTTTGAAATCTTACATGTCTCACATCCACTCACATATGCACTCACATATGTCACCATACTTGGCCAGTAATAGAGACGCTTCAACTTTTCTACTAATTTGTTTACCCCAGGATGCGCTGAATTTGGTGGACAGTGAAGCTTTTCAATTAAGACACTTCTGATAGGCTTAGGAACCCAAAGTCGCCAGCATTCCTGCTCTGCCACAACATCAGCATTACGAAAGTGAATCCGCTTGAACAACTTTGACTCAGAGACCTTTAAGTCTGGAAATTTACACGGTGATTTCTCTACTAATTTCAGCAAGTCTACATATTCTGCATCAGAAAATGCATTCGACTGAAAATCTACCTCTAATGCTAAATCATCCTCCACTAGCTTTAACTCCTCCATCTCGACACGAGACAAAGCGTCTGGCACTACATTTAACTTCCCACTTCGATGAACAATCTCTATGTCATATGGCTGTAACTTTAGTGCCCAACGAGCAAGTCTGCCGTGAAGGTCCTTCTGGGACATTAACCATTTAAGGCTAGCATGGTCGGTTACCACCACGAAATGTGTCCCGTCCACATAAGGCCTGAATTTCTGTATGCTGAGCACTGCAGCTAAACACTCGAGTTCCGTAACTGAATATTTCTTTTGAGCCGAATTTAACTTTATGGACATGAATGCAACTGGCCTTTCATTTCCCTCATCATCAAGCTGAACAAGCGCACCTCCCACTCCTTGCGAGGAAGCATCGCATTGGATGTAAAAGGTTTTCTCGAAATCCGGAGCAGAGAGCACAGGCGCCGCAGTAAGCATTTGCTTCAATTGCTCAAAAGAGTGAATGGCTTCATCTGTCCAATTCGGAGTAAATTTTTTTCCAGTCAAATCGGTTAGGGGAGCTGCTATGTTCGCGAAATTAGGTACCATCTTCATGTACCATTGACACATCCCTAAAAACCGTCTTAGTTGCTTCAGAGTCTTCGGTCGCGGAAATTCCGAAATAGCCCTAATCTTTTCTGGATCAGCTCTCAAACCATCCTCACCCACAATATATCCCAGATAACTAATCTCTTATTGACAAAACTTGCTTTTCTCCAAGTTTATTGTGAGATTGGCTTTTCTTAGGCAGCTTGCCACTTTGGATAGGAGATCCATGTGTGCTTGAAAACTGTCCGATATAATGAGAAGATCATCCACATACGTGAACACGTCTTCATGCAACTCATAGGGAATCACCCGATCTATCAGTTTGCACATGGTTTGAGTCGCGTTCTTAAGCCCAAAAGGCATTACCTTAAACTGATATAATCCCCTACCGGGAACTGGAAAAGCTGTTTTGTCACGAGAGGCCTCAGCTAGAGGAATTTGCCAAAAACTTTCCTTGAGATCAAGGGATGAAATAAATTTGGCTTTTTTCAAACGTGCGAGAATACCGTCTATTATTGGAAGAGGGTAGGCGTCTTTAAGAGTATGTTGGTTTATAACGCGAGCATCCAAGCAGAATCTTGGCTTACCATTTGACCTCATAGTTATCACGGCCGGAGATGACCAACAACTTGAGCTCTTTTCGATGACGCCGAGCTCTAACATCCGGTCAATCTCACCATCCATAATTATCTGCTTAGCAGGTGAAATCGGAAAATGGCGTTGCTTGATTGGCCTCGCATTGCCAACATCGATCTCATGCTCAACAAAAGAAGTTTTCCCAAGGCCTAAATCACTAAATGAGGGAATAGACTTCACAACATCTTGCAACAAACGTTTCTGCTCTTCCGTCAACACTTGCATGTTCACCTCGTCGCCGCTTTCGGTATTTATTTCATTAATGACTGCAGGAAAAAGACTAAATTCATTCCAAAAATTCATTCCCAAAGTTATTTGCCGTTTGAGTGAAGGACTAATAAAAAATTTTATTACTTTGGAGCTGAATTGAAAAGTGACATTCAAATACACAAAACCTATTATCTGCTGCAAGGCTCCATCTGCGGTATGCAACTTGGAGTCTATCCTCAAAAAGGGAACTTTAAGTTCATTCAACAATTCGAGAGCACCTTGTCCTAAAACAGAAACAGACGCCCCACTATCCAAAAGAGCTCTAAATTGTTTGCCCTCGAGAAAAATTTCGGCAAAAGGCCTCCCATCAATTCTGTCTGAAACGACTACAGATCTTAATGACTTGAGATCTTGTCTCCTTCTCTTAAAGTAGTTGACGCATCTAGTGGAGGTAGGTGGAATTTGTCTTTTTAAAAATCGGTTTGGCAACATTGGTTCAGTTTTTGACGTGTCACTAGATGACGGCTGGGATGGGCTGGTGGATTTTGATATGGATGCCGGTAGCCCTTTAACCTGGCATCCGCCGTGGAGTTTAAATTGCTGCAGTGGGTGCAGTTTGGCTTTTTCACATTTTTTGCACCACAACTGTAGCAAAATAAGTTGCGTTGATCAGATGGACACTGTACGAATCCATGGCCTATGTCGTCACAGTTCCAACAAATTATATAGTTGTTTTCTTCTACGCTATATCCAGCATCGTCGCCGAATTGACGAGGAAGATATGGAAGTGGATCGACTACCGCTTGAATTTCATTGACAAATCTTCTTTTGACATTAACTTGGTCATCTAAAGACTCCCCGACATCTAATAGACCCTTCTCAACTTTCACACACATAAGCCTTAATTGGTCCACTGTAACTGGCTGCTCTAAAATCAAATGCTTGCGAAGTGCGGGATGCATATTGGTCCTGAGAAGGCTAATCTTCTCAGCTTCTGAATATGGCACTCTCAATAATGAGTCCATTGACTCAATGGCCAATTTAAATTCGCAAAACGATTCACGAGGCTTTTGTTTGCGAGCTTCAATCTGTCGCCGCAGCTCATGATCGGTACGAAGGGATTGAAATTCACTTATAAGTGACGATCGAAAAAGTGTCCATGTTGGTAAATGATGTCTCTGGACGAAAATCCAGAACCACGTATTAGCATGCCCCTCAAGCAACTGATGCATACCCAAAACTAGATTATCGCCTAGTATGCCTTCGCTCCTAGCCAACATCTCGACCCTAAAAATGAATTGCTCAACGCTTAGTGGATTAGGTGAACCATTAAATTTTAAGCCCCAACTCGAAATATTACGACCTTGCCGACCAAAGTCAACATTTGAATTTGGAATATACGAAGGTGCTTCATAGAGCATGCCAACCTGCGGCTTTGTACTCGCCGCTTCATTTCTACTATATGCACTGTGAAGTGGACTCCCGTTCCGGAAAGATGGGTTGCCTACAAAATGAACATCTTCATTAGAAGAAGGAACTACTACTTGCGGAACAGAAAAAGATTGCACATCCAGAAAACGATGACCACTTGCATTGCTGGGATTATGAGCCAATGGTCTGCCGATGTTCATTTCAGTAAACTGGGAAGCAAATGATTTCGAAACTTGTTTGGGAATAGCCCCTGTACATGAGATAGAAAGATTTCGACGGGCGTTTATCTCTCTATTTTGACTTCCTACTTCATGTAGCGCCTCAAGAGAATGAAACTGATTACCACTTGATGTTAAGTGTTGCTCAATAACTTTCTGTTGACAGCCATTTGCCTGTTCACCTCTGTCAATTTCCACAGGTACTGAAATGTTTTCGGTGGCTATAACTACCGCATCTGCTCCATCAGCTGAATCAATTTCCTTTGACCTACTCTGACAAAATCTATCTTCTACTGCTTTCAACTCTTTCAAAAATCTGAGAATGGTCACTTCAAATGCAGGATTTCGTTGTAGCAAAATCCTCAACCTACTCTCGATATGCTTCACCTTTGCTTTGATACGCTCGGTTGCACGTGCATCGCCGGATTTGGAAGCTGTCTTTGCAAAATTACCAAGCAAATCTACTTTTTCTTGGCATAGTTCTAGCTCTTTTGCCGGATTATTCACAGCGTTCGGTATAAACATCACCTTACCCTTGCATTCCGCCTCATACGTTTCGCCTAACTGTGTTGCTAAATTCCTGACACTGCCTTCTGCCGACATACCCCTAACCTGACACTCATACCTGATCTCGTCACTATCTAATAATGAAAAATCCATGCTGATGATCTTTCAACTCCACGTGCAAGAAGCTTACCACAAAATTGATAAATAATTAAAGAAAAATGATTTAAGAAAAAAATATGATCAACACAAAAATAACCAAAAGCTAAATGATAATAATGAAAATAATGTAGAAGAAACAAAAAATTATTACCGTTTAAATGTTATTCCGTAATCCGTAATGTTCGCAGCCACGCTCTTTTTTTCGCTGAACCGGTACACACATATAATATCACTGCACTTGTATAATATTGTATAATATTGGCTATTAATGATTTTTATGATTTTCGTTAAACTTTTCTTTTTCTAGAATAGGTATATGTAATATATGTATATATGTATTATTTTTTTTTTTTTTACAGGATTTTGACAATTTTTCACTTTATAGGTATATTTTCATAGGATATTCTTTTTTTCGGGCCAACCCTCCACAAAACACAACAGAAACTTATCGCGAGATGTTACCGAACAAACGCGATTCTGGCAAATCGATTAAAAATAATGCGGGATGATCACTGGTAACGCATTGGATTACCGATTGTGATCGTTCTAACCGCCTTACTAACTATCGAAGGAAATTTCAAGTTCATACGAAAAACAATGAAAAAATCTTACTCCGCGAGTTACAGCAAAAATTATTTTTTTTAAATTTTTGGGGAATTTGTGTGGAACATCAACGCTCTCCACAGTTCTAACCCACGCGCACTGAATAACTAACTTAACTATATGTTTGCCAAATCACACTTGCATTCTGCACCGTTCAAGTTATATAGGTACTCTCACAATTCTCTTTGATTTATTAATTCCGTTGTTTGACGATCTTGATGATCTAGGGATTATGTCAACGACTTTTTTTTTACCTAGGTTTGGGCGCCATAATAACTGTAGCGTATGACCACAATTATTGATTAAAGAGAGTATTTTGATTTTGATGAAACTTAGTTCTTGTTTGCTCTCTTTTATTCTTTTCTTCCGGCTTGCTCAGGGCTTGGGGGTGGGAAGAACTAAGTTCCTATGAGAATGTGAGGGTTACCGCTGTTGTGGACATTGATGAAAGATTGACCCGAAAGAAAATACGTGCTTAACAATTCATGATTATATATTTCCTACCTGAATTCAAATTCAAATACATAATTCTTAGCTTAGGACGACAGAGTACAATTTCTATGTACTAAACACTTATAAGTTTTTTTTATATATGGAATTGTGGGTTGGAAGTCATGCTTCCCTGGAACTCAAAACTCAATACAATGACTGTGATAAGGACTGTGATATTAGCTTAGGATTTTTTTTGTAGTTAGACGTAGTATATAGTTTTTATAGTTATATAGTTATAGTGTTAGATAAATATACCCAATTATACTTATATAAGATCTGTGATATTCGTGTGCTGTGATAACATGTGTTTTTTCTATATGTGTTTCGAGTATGCGTGTTTGTGTAGCTTTGTAGATGACTTTTAGCCTGTTTTGTGTGTTGTTTAATACGATTTTATGTAGCTTGTGCTGTCTTGCATGCCTCGTTTTGTTTCAATGTTGTAGTTATCTATCTTCGTGCACGTGTTGAATTATCTCAGGTAGTATATGTAAGTAGATAAGTAGACTATGTCTCACTTAATCTAAGTTTTCTTAAAGAGAAAACTCCTATTAAACTTTAAAACTCAAATACGAACTATTATGTTCTTACCTTAGAGAATTTTTATACTTGTTTTTTACACTTCTTAAATGTAAGATCACTTTTAAAGAAAAATAACTTCTTAGACTATGGCACTTAACTAAGACTGGGTGCATATGCTTATGCTTTTACAACTGAGATTGAAATGGCAGATTTCTTTGAAAGGAAATGGACCGTCACCTAGCTCACAAAAAGGAAAAAGGGAATCTGCTAGAATACAATTCAGTGCAGCCACTATCAAAGGATCCATTGTACTAGATTCTTCGGTGCTAGTTAGAGATGTGCAATTAAAATTAACTTGGTAACTGATTAGCTAGATGCTTCAGTCTCTAGCCTGAGACCTCGCCACCGACATTTATCGTTAAATTAGCACTGCGCAAACATTCAGCGACCTTTCTTAAAGTGTCAAGATGTTGGTCGAAATCAGATGAAATAATTAAGAGGTCGTCGAGGTACACAAACACGCATTCTCTAAGTGTACCAGGGATCACCTTGTCCATCAGCCGACACGGCATGACGGTGAACTGAAAGTGGCCTCCCTGGCACAGTGAATGCCGTTTTTTCCCTCGACTTCTCTTCAAAAGGGATTTAGGTACTTAGGTACTTATTCCGGATTTGTTTAGGTCGAACGGGACATTCCGGATGTCTTGGAAATTTGAGTTTTTGTGTCGGTAATTAGAACGAACAGCGGAAATATTAGGAAGTGGTTCTGACATAACGTCATTCGAATCATCTTCAACGGAAAAATGTACCTCATGTACCGATCTAACATTGCCGACGCGAGCTTGCGGACCATACCTCGACTGAAGCATCTTTTCCGTACGCCTGCACTCATCTCTAAATCGTTCAATTGAATTGATCTGCATGGGATAAATGAAGCTAATTAATCTGCTACTTATATTATTTCTGGCAATCCTTATTAGATCTTGGTCTGAGATTGGATCTCTAAGTTGACTTCTCAACTGGATGATGGTCTTATAAAAATCATCGAATGATTCATGCGGCATTTGCCGTCGATCCATTATTTGTCTTAAAACCTCATAATCGCTTTCGTTGCCTTTAAACTGTTTTAACAAAGCTGATCGTAACCTAAACCAATCTCCTCTACGATTGCTTCTGAAGTACTGCCAGTACCAATCAAGTGCTGTAAATGTAAAAGTAAAAAGTGAATGGTGAAAATTTTTTACTATTTCGTTCCAAGGACAATTATAATTGCTTTTGAGAATTTCAACTCGGAATACGAAATCCTCTATCGAAATTCCTTTTGAAGTGTCATCGTATCTTATACCCCAACGATCTATTTCGAATTGACGGTTCGAATATCGATGACCTTCGCTATTGGGGACCTGTCTAATGTTATATCTATTCGCATACATACTGCCTACTTCTTGTTCACCTGCTGTTTCATTATGTCTAGTTCTCGTAATGCGAGAACTAGCAGACAAGTTGGTAGAGTTTGCTGAGAAATTATCAGGCTGCGGTATATGTCTGGTATTACGATTGAACGATCTTGAATCGTAAAGTCGCCCAAGGTGCATTAACCTTGACAACAGTTGGACAGTTCTAGTGCATGAACCAGAATGCCCAGTTGAAGTGGTGATCGTCTTTTCTTTTTTCTTGTATCGATCTCTTGTTCTTCTGAATGTTCGAAGACTCCTTACCTCGGGTGGGGGCAGTCTTGAATTGTAGCCAAATGGGTGGTACGATTACTGGTACTGAATGTCTACTTTTATTAATTGGTTTCCTTATATACTAACAAATAGCTTACATGACAAAATAAACAATTAACTTATAATGCTGATATAGAACAACCAATGAATAAAATAACTTACATAAACAGAAATGAACAATTAACTTATAATGCTGATACGGAAGAAACAATGAAACGTATAGTGTCGCTATAGAGAAAACAATTAGTGGAAATGTGCCAACGGTGAACGAATTTTGATGTGTAAAGGAAATGCTTTTTAAGCAGAAATATGAGGTATTGGATTTTTTATATTGAAATGAAATGTGTGATAAAAATGAGTAATATTGAGTAGGTCAGTAAAGAGTTAAACAATTAGTTCTTACAAACTAGGTGTGCGGGGTGATGACCGCCTGGAAAGTAAACATTCTCCCCGCCTTGAACTACTGTTCAAATGTGGACGGTGAAGGCTTCTTGGTGTTGAGTCCGAGGGGCTGGTATTGGAGTGCCTTTTGATAGACGTTTGCGGAAATATATTCTTGTGGATATGAAGAACCCGAAGATTATTATGAGGCAGATGACGGAAAAGTAACTGATGATAAACTGATGTGTATCATTGGTTTTTACTTGGTTCAGGGTTTCTTCCAATTGCTGCTGCGTGATATCCTTCTGCAGTGATTCCAAGTCATTTTGATTTTTTCGAAATATTGTTGGATGGTGAATTAGTTGTGCTGAGTTTGGAACGCGATTAATGACCTCTGATAAATTACTTGCTGGGATGAATGACGCTCGTGTATTGCTAGTGAATACCTTATGCCCTTGAATGGTAAATATGTCTTGTTTTAAGGTGCACCCGGCTGGGATTGTCAATATTCCCGAGCTATGTAAGTGGATTTGCGTGAGATTTCCTGCACACACAACGTTGATCCATACTTGTCCTCGAAGCGAGTATATCCATTGATTTGATTGATGCAATGGTGCCCAAAATTGCTCCCCTGTGAAGATTTCGAGTTGACAGGAGGACTGGTCCGTGACTTGGTTCATCAAATTGAACTCGCAGAGGCTGACATTCGATCCTTTTTGGTAAAGCGGGTGCCTTTGGTGGCACATGAAGTCCCCTTTCAAGACCGTTAAGCATGAACTAAGCGCTTCTTCGCTCAGGGGATAGTACTGTGTTCTGTGTAGATTTATTATCATATACTCGGAGGATGGTCGTATTGCAATAAAAGAGTTATTAATCAATACAGGCACTGGTGTTATTTTGTATAACTCGTAATGCTCGGTTGTGATAAGCGGCAGAGTGAGCTTAAAGAGTATGGTTGAGCCAACAATGCGTCCTTCTGCTGTCATCAGTTTATATAACAATGCTATGTTATCGTTTTATGGACCTCTCTTCCTGCATGCAAAGGAATCCTTCTGGCCTCCACCGTATACAAAGGGGGCAGAATGCGAAACAGAAAGGAAAAATACAACCCAAGTCTTGTCCGCTGTCAATCAAACAACAAATCTCATCTACGACATTGAACATCATAACAACTTTAGACGGTTACAGCGAGTTGTCGCATATGTACAACGTTTCTGTCATAACTTGAAGGCTGCAACAAAAAAAGAACTCATCAGGAAATCTGGCGCTCTCAAGCCCACCGAACTGCACAAGGCACTCATCCTCTTAGTCAAAAATATGCAACTGGAGGAATTCAAAAGGGACCTCGAACACCTTCAGCGTTTTTCTGAAACACCCAAGGACAGCCCGATTTCCAGTCTAACACCATTCATCGACGAAGAAGGAACTATCAGGGTCGGAGGGCGCCTTGAAGCGTCATCTATACCATACGAAGCCAAACATCCCTTGCTGCTGCCTTACTCGCATCCACACACAAAAATGCTGATGACGTCAATCCATACAGAAAATCTTCATTGTGGGCCCCAAGCATTACTAGCAACCACGAAACAGAAATTTTGGCCCGTAAAGGGAAAAACAATCGCGAGATCGATAGTCCAGCAGTGCGTGCGATGTGTAAGAGCCAAACCCCGACTACTCACTCAAATAATGGGTAATCTCCCCGCTCACAGAGTACAACCCGCACGCCCATTCATCAATGCTGGGGTTGATTTCTGCGGACCCATCAAAACTCACTACAAGGTCAGAGGAAAACACCCTCAAAAGACCTACATAGCCGTATTCTGCTGCTTCTCCACAAAAGCGGTGCACCTAGAGCTCGTGACAGACTTGTCGACCAACGGTTTCATCGCCGCAATACAACGTTTCGTGGGAAGGCGAGGCAACTGCCAACACTTATATTGCGACAACGCGACTAATTTCGTGGGCGCCAGCAACCAACTAAAAAATCAGATACACACAGAAGCAGCACAAGAACAAATTCAAACCACAGTTGCGGCAAGGGGTATCGAATTTCATTTCATACCTCCGAGAGCACCACACTTTGGAGGACTCTGGGAGGCAGCAGTGAAATCAGCAAAATATCTGTTACAACGCTGCATAGGCGCAGCTTCACTGACGTACGAAGAACTAGAAACCGTCATCATCGAAATCGAAGCAGTTCTGAACTCCAGGCCTCTCACTCCAATGTCGACCAATCCAAACGACTTAATGGCACTCACACCAGGACATTTCCTCATAGGCGAGCCACTGACCAACTCTATTGACCCAACCGCTGAAGTGCTGAAGGCAAACCTTCCGGTCAAACTTCAGATCATCTCGAGCATCAAGGAAGACTTCTGGAAAAGATGGCAGAAGGAATATCTCAGTGAATTACAGCAGAGGCACAAATGGCAGCAAAAACGTGAAAACCTGCTACCAGGAACCATGGTCATCATCAAGGAAGACAATTGCCCGGTCATGTTTATGGCCGTAGCTAAATTGTCCGATCCCGTCATGACATCATCCACATAAAAATGTTTTTTCAATACTTCTGCACCCAGTGGAAATCGTCTTGCGCCTTCGAAAGCCAACCTTTGTAGGCATTTGGTGGCTAAGTACGGCGCTGATGTTGTGCCATATGTGACCGTGTTGAGTTGGTAGGCTTGTAGTTCGTCTGATGGGTCATCTCTCCACAAAATTAATTGAAATTGTCGATCATCTTGATCAACCAGTATCTGTCGATACATTTTTTCGATGTCTGCTGTGAACACGTATCTGTGCAGACGAAATTGGAGCAGCGTGGTCAGTAGTTCCTCTTGAATCGTAGGTCCGGTTGTTAAAATATCGTTAAGGGATACATTAGTTGTCGTCTTTGCGGAGGCATCGAACACTACTCGCAATTTTGTGGTCGTACTATCGGGCTTAAGTACGCAATGGTGAGGAAGAAAGTAGTGCGGTCCCTGAATTTTGCTAATATCGATCTTCTCCATGTGGCCTAGGCGTTTGTACTCGGCCATGAATTTAGTGTATTGCTCTTTAAGTTCGCTTTGTTTTGCTAATCTCCTTTCCAGGGCTGTGAATCTTCGAAGAGCCATTCCATGTGAGGTTCCCAATTCATTTTTGTTTGCCTTGAAGGGAAGCCGAACCACAAATCGTCCTTCTGGGAGTCTGCTGACGGTTTTTGCAAAGTGGTCCTCGCATCTTCTTTCTTCGGTGGTGTGACATTCTTTTGAATCTCTTAATTCTTCCACCTTCCAGAACCTTTCGATGTCTTCCTTTAGTTCATCCTCGATGGAGATGCCGCAAACTGCCGTGGGTGGTGATGTGCCTCCTACTTTGCCCGCAACTATCCATCCCAGATGCGTGTTTTGGAGTAGTGGCAGGCCTTCTCCAATGTTAAGTTGTCCCACCGTCAAGATATGATGAAATAGTTCTGCTCCAATTAATACATCGATCGGCCCAGGTTCGCCGAAGTGTGGGTCTGCTAATCTGACGTCGGTAGGAATGTTCCAATCAGCGGTGTTGATTCTCTGAGTTGGTTGATTGGGTGTTATTTGTCGTAACACAAACGCCTCTAGGTTGACAGCGAAGTTTGACGTTCTAGACTTTAGCACAAGCTTAACTCGTTTGTTTGCTTGCTTGGTTCCGTCTCCTATTCCGAGAATCCTCATTGTTTCAGCAAATTCTGGGATTTTTAACCTTTTTGATAACTTTTCGGTTATGAAGTTGAGCTGTGACCCAGAGTCTAGTAGTGCACGGCATTGCACGATGTTGCCGTCGAGGTCCTCCAAGCTGATGATTCCCGTGCTGAGAAAGACATAACCTTTATTCTTAGGGGCGACTGCTGTAGCTGATGTGACTGGAGCCACTGCTGAGGCTACTGCTGCTGAGTTGGTTGGCTCCTCATTCTCAGTGCGTCGATTTTGTTGGCGGTTTCCTCTCTCTGCGGTGTTCGCTGGTGCTCTGGTTGTGTGTAACAGAGTGTTGTGCCTTCCTGAGCATTTGGTGCAGTTTCGTGCCAAACATGCCGATGCCATGTGCCCTGGACTGAGGCAGTTTATGCAGAACTTGAATCTTCTCACTGCTGCTAGGCGACCTTCTGGGGTGAGTCGCAAAAACTGTGGGCATGCATATAGGTTGTGATTGCCGTGGTTGCAGCAAACACAGGCTGCCCTGATTGGGTTCCCTGCTGCCACTGATGTGAAAGATCGTGCTGCTGGTTTTCGGCCGTGCTCGTCTGGGCAACGCCCCTTCTTTCCTAGCGTCTCTAAGGATTGGAATCGGATCTCCAAAAAGCTCAGAAATTCATTGAGGGAGGGCAATGCTCTTGGCTGTTTTAACGATTGCTCGTAGAGCACGTGCGTTGGTCGATCTAGTTTCTTCATTAACAGATGCACGATGAGAGGGTCCCACGTTCTAGTGTCCATTCCAAGGTTCTTGAGACCTTGCAAGCACTCGTTTGTTGTGTCGTGGAGTGCCTTAATACTGCTCGCCGACTCCGTCGTACTAGCAGGCTGCTGAAGCAACCGATTGAAGAAGGCCGTCGACAGCATTCTAACGTTGTTGTACCTGTCTTGTAGCATTTGCCATGCGGAGGTATAGCTGTCTTCTGTGAGAGGGAGATGACGTATGAGCTTCGCCGCTTCTTCCGTCAGGTTGGTTTTGAGGTACCACATCTTCTGACAATTGGACATTTGTTGGTTGTCGACCATCTGGGTGAAAAGGTCGAAGAATTGCCTCCAATTCAGGTAATCTCCATTGAACTTCGGGATCGCAATTTGAGGTAGACTGAATTGAGCTTGCCTTATGCCTTCAGAGCTCCTGGGTGTTGCGGATTGTTGCGGCCTGTTAAAATCTTCGATTTCTGCCGCGCACCTTACTAGCATTCTTTGGACATTGTCTTCCATTTCAATGTATTTGGAAGTGTCCTCGCTATCTGTGGGAGACTGGCTTGTCTCCACATGGATCGCCTCAATTTGCGTCCAATATTTATTGATGTTTGCCCTGCTGAGTTCCCAGAAATGTTTCGATCCCACTGCAGTGGTCTCCACATTGTCCAGGGTGCGTTGCAGCGTATCCATTAAACATTGCTGACGTTGTCTCAGCTGTGCTACCTCGACGCCGTTGTGTGCTCGGACGCCTTCGGTGGCCTTGATATGGGAAGGTGCTGGTGTGTGCGGATTGTCATCCGTCTCTTGGTCGTTGGGCTTGACCTGTGCCTGCAGGCGCTCAATTCTGAATTTGAATAGGGCCTGGTGCTCCTCGTATGCCGCTCTTACGGCATCAAAATACCCCTTTTTGAAGTAGGGGTGGTCGAGTTGATGTGGGAAATTGTTACGTATGTCGCTGTCTGTAGCGTCGAAACATCCCCATTGCTCCTCCAATCTACGGAGGCGTTCTTGGAAATACTCCAGGGTCTTTCGGGAGGCTGGATCCTTTTTGAAGTTAGCGATGATTCGCTCAATTTCGGATCCAGTTTCTTGCTGGAGCGCTGCCTGTTGATCCATGATGCAGGATTCGTGTGGCAAAAACTCGTGTCGATGAAAGATAGTAGTGCAACAAAAAATACAAGAGAAAAGATGTGAACCGTGATCACCAAATCACGTCGGGGTCACCAAAATGAACGATATTGAATCGTAATGTCGCCCAAGGTGCATTAACCTTGACAACAGTTGGACAGTTCTAGTGCATGAACCAGAATGCCCAGTTGAAGTGGTGATCGTCTTTTCTTTTTTCTTGTATCGATCTCTTGTTCTTCTGAATGTTCGAAGACTCCTTACCTCGGGTGGGGGGCAGTCTTGAATTGTAGCCAAATGGGTGGTACGATTACTGGTACTGAATGTCTACTTTTATTAATTGGTTTCCTTATATACTAACAAATAGCTTACATGACAAAATAAACAATTAACTTATAATGCTGATATAGAACAACCAATGAATAAAATAACTTACATAAACAGAAATGAACAATTAACTTATAATGCTGATACGGAAGAAACAATGAAACGTATAGTGTCGCTATAGAGAAAACAATTAGTGGAAATGTGCCAACGGTGAACGAATTTTGATGTGTAAAGGAAATGCTTTTTAAGCAGAAATATGAGGTATTGGATTTTTTATATTGAAATGAAATGTGTGATAAAAATGAGTAATATTGAGTAGGTCAGTACAGAGTTAAACAATTAGTTCTTACAAACTAGGTGTGCGGGGTGATGACCGCCTGGAAAGTAAACAACGATCACTAACCGTAGGTAATAATATGTGTTACGTGGCTATAGGAAGTTTCCACCTGTACCTACGTAGAAAAAAAAAAATTTTTATTGATTAAAATTCACTTCGGTAGGTAATGCAATTCACTTACCGACCAAAGCCCATGTACCTAAAAGGAAAACGAAAAGAAAACAACAACAATTAGAAAAAAGTAAACAAAATATTTGCATCGGAGATTTGCCTGCTAAATCTCGTACAATACGCGTTTTGGCGGACAAACTCCAATAGCAGAGATTTGCACTTACCTGTGCAATTAATCATCCAAGAAATCTGAGAAGAAAAAAAAAAGAAAAAGACAATTATAAACGATTTGCAAATAATAAAACTAAAATTCTTACCAATTTGTGTCCATATGCTGCAATTCTTGATGTGCGTTTGACGTTTTGTCTTGCACTCGTTTCCCCTTCGTTCAGTTTTTCTTCGTTCCATTTCAGTGTGTTCCAGTGCAATGGGTGATCGTGAAGGTGTGTTGATTTATATTTTTTTTTTTGTAATTTATGTTATTTTCTCTATGTTAGGTATTGTTACGTTTTGTGTGTATGCTATATACCAAATAAAATGACACTTGACGACGAAAGGAAATTTGGAAATTAGGAGACCCCTCGCTCTCATTCCAGTGAATAGAGGAGAATAAGAACGTAAATTAAATGAAACAGAAAAGGAAAAGGAAAGTTAGAGGTAGTCAAAATATTTGACGTTGTTTCGAGGTGGTTTTATTGACTAATACCTAATTTGAATATAGGTGCTACCAGCGCTAGAGGTGACTCGGGCTCCTGTATAAGCCAAAATCAAGCGTTGTTCGCAGAACGATCTGTGGGTCCGGTATAGCGAAATTTTGCCGTAGTGCTGCTAGCGGCCCGAAAACTATACCGCCAGCCAACGGTCCCGAGCAAACGCTAACGGATCCTAAGCCCACAGAGCGACACCAAAGACGCTTCGCAGGCCCGAGTGCACGCTCCCAGCATAGGGATTATAGGGCGAGGTGAAACGGACAACAAGATCTTCCCTCCCTGACTCTGCATCGCCAAAAGGCAGTTGAACACCGGGGTGCTCCGCCACCATAAAGGCAACCCGAACATTAGTGCGCTTTCTGCCATCGCCACTACAGTGTGGTCAACAAAAATTGGAACGAGTCCAGCGAGAACCAGCATTGTGAATTTTTTTTTATTGAAGTGCCACGTATAAAGTAGTTTTAATTTTTTTTTTCGTTTTTTTAACGTAGTTTACATTTTTTTTTATCTGCTTTTAATAAGTTTTGTGCGCGGTTATAGTATAAAAGAGGCAGTTTAGGCCAAACAATTTTCAGAAAACGAAACTTCTTGTGCTGGCGCCAGAACAACGGGGGACGTAAAACCGTGAGTAATTTTAGTTTTTTTATATTTTTGAATTTTGAATTTAGTAGTAATATTAGTTTAAATAGTATTAAGAGCAGTGAATTTTGATTTTTATTTAGTTTTAATTGATTTTCTTTCGGTTGTATCCTTCAGATACCTACCATTTTAGTTTAGTTTTCTTTTCTTTTATTGATTTAGTTTTTTTTAATTGCTTTTGAATTAAGTTAAGATTAGATTGGTTTCCTTTTTTTTTAAATAAACGTGGCACGTATTGTATTTCAATTCCATGTGTTTAACTTCAATTAAGATGAGCGGTTAAACCCTTTCGCTCGCGGTGTGTGGATGTGTGGGAAGGCCGTCCTTTTGATAGATGGACTATGACGATACGAACGTAAACTGACTGACGACTTCATGTGACGAACAAACTTTTCGTTCCGCTAGTGTTGTGACTGGAGGGCTCTTTATGGGGCTATCTCTCATAGTATCGGCCAGAGAGATAGCTATTGGATATGTCTAAGGACATGAAGGGTGGGTTGGCCATCCCTTGCCACTAACACCAGGCATGTTTCGAGTTTGTGGCGAACCTCTATCTTGGAGAGACCATGGGAGAACAAGTCGCGGTTAGGATAAGTGTAGATAGGTTAGTTTTAAGTTATAGTAGGTGTAGTTTAGGGCATAGTTTTTACTTTTAGTTTAGTTTAGTTATAGTTTAGGCTAGATAGGTTAGCTTCGTGGTGTCTCTCCCGTACTTTCTCCAAGGTATTGGCAAAAGTCCTTGGGCATTTTCTTCTTCTTTCTCTTTTTCAATTTAAAGGTGCTTTTAGTCTGTCCGATGTCAAAGTAGAGTAGCTTTCTTCTTTTTTTTTCTTTTGTTTAATCAATGGCATGAGATAAATGTTTGTTGAGCAGGTGGCATATGGTGAGGGGCAAGAACACCCCCGTCCGACGAGCTCTAGCCGAGCAACGACAAGCATGCCGCGCCCTCCTCACCTGTGCCGAAGCTGCCCCTGTGGCTCGACCCTGGCTCGCAACATATGTTACCACCGGGATTGTTACATGCATTTCGCTGGGCGTTTTGTTTAAAAACATTGTCCATACTGGTTGCAATATTTTGCTGAATTAAATTGGGCAGATTATACAGAAGCGTTTTCTGAAAATCTAGTAAGCTTGCATCTACAACGCTCTTAATATGCCCGTGGAGGTAACTCCTAGACAATTGTGTTCGCTCAGTCTCTTTATCAGTTATATCATCTGTCGCTAAATGGTTATTATAAATGATTGGCTCTTCGCGAATGGCTGACACTGGTGCTGCAGCAGCACCTTGATTTTGGGAGGTCGTCGCAATTGGGCGAGAAGAGAACACAGATGAATATGCTGTGGTGACGAGAGTAGCGGGAGTAGTTGTAAACATAGTATTCATTCCAAAGCTAACAGCTGTAGTTGTCGTCACTAGACTCTGTAGCATTGTTTGGTTCTGGCTCTCATTTCCACTTAGGTTAGCAAGCACCTGTCTATGAATGGATCGATTTAAACTATTAGAGTGTTCAACATTCATAAGTGGGGGAGAATGACGTAAAGGCTCTATGTTACCGAAAGAGAGCGGAACAGCTGAGTTCACCTTTCTACCTCGAGTAACCATAGTACTTCGGACTGAATTATTTAGATCTTTTATTTTGACTTGTTTCGGAATAGTTCCGTTGTTTTTGGATTTGTTTTGTTCCATCATAAACAGTATGAAAGAGTGGCAAGATTGTGATATCAATAACAAATCGTTTGTTTAAAGAATAGGTTGGTGAATGAAAAAGGTGTTTTTTTTATATTATTAATTTTTTTTTTTTTTATGAGTGGTTTGATTGATATCGAAAATGTTACGATGTAAGATTTCATTAATATTATGGCGTCAGTGAGTGGAGAATAGTTACGACAGAAATTAAGCTTGTAGGTGTGAGTGTAGAGAAAATAAAATTAAAGAAAACGGCGGCATGTCTATTTACTGGATGATAATGTCTACTTGTTGAGCCAAACTGATTCTGAGGCTATTTAAATCTATCGCTTCTTACTAAGGTATGAACTTATAGATTCGTTACCTTTCAAAATCATTATTTCATCACGTCGATCTCACTAATAAAAGTTTCCTAGTGCAACTAAGTTCCATGTACTATGTACTGAAAAAAATAGGACTCCTAGGTGCTTCTACTTAGGGTCTGATATGAAAAGTGATATTTATCTTATTTTAAATGAAAAGATTTGAATTTTTGGTTATATAAGATTGACAGCTGATAGTAGAATTATAACTACAATCGCAACGAGGATTTATAGATGTTAAATGCTGCTAATTTTTTTGTCGCATGAATTAAACTACTGCCTAAGTCCATTCCTATTGATATCAGGATATTAAAGCTTATAAGGCAAGTAGCTTTCAAGACTGACACTCGTTGCTCCACGTTCTTGGGCGCCATTTTGTAGGATAGGGGGGTTTGAAGATGATAATTTTCCCTGATAGTACTGGTGGCACGCTGGTGGTCGCACGGCGACAGCTCGTCGGGTGGGGGAGGATCTTCGTACTACCAAACCTACCCACAAAAAAATTATCGTGCCGATAGACATAACTTTAATCTGAACGGGCAGATTCCATTTGACCTTGCACACCGATTGATATTACACACCCTTAAGGGATGGTAAGGTTATATAACAAATCAAAGAGAAAAAGATAGAAATAGAAAATATGAAATTTAAGAGAGAATTGCAAAATAGAAGAAGAAAGAGAAGAGTAGAGGAAGTCAGGTGTTGGTGACTTGAAATAAGCTGTATGCGCTTCTTTATTAGGCTATAGCCCACCCTTTAGTATGACCGAAGTCATAACTCCATGATTATCATCAGCCTTTCATTGTTTAAGATAATCCCTATATGGTTCTACAAGGGTTCTCACACCATAAACTCCAATAACACTCGCTAATTCACCACTCACCTGCGCCAATGTAAATCACTTAATTGATCATAATGAAAGAGACCATATGAATGTGCGAAGAGCCCGTTTTATTATAAAATTCATTCGACTTATTCAGCTCTCCATATCAAGAGACTTCTTCAGCATACATAGATGAGATAACTAAATTGCTCTCACGTTATATTATAATGTATGTACCAATAATAGTAAATTCAAGTAAGTTTTATATCTAATTCAAATTTTTAACTTTGAACTAAATGGCAAGTATATGTTTAAGATTAATAGTAAATTTAAGATAAGTATTTAGAAATTAGGTAAATAAATTCATAGGTAAAATTAATATGTAGGTATAGGTAGCAAATTCAAATAATTTCAATTTAATTCTTTGTTTAGGTATATGTTTGAAATTTTCTTTATGTTTTAATTTATTTTTGTAATCAACGAATGTAAGTATGTAATGTGTATACGATATGTGCAGAAGACACATTTGCTCTAATTAGCAAATTGTTTTGACTATGTTGTCAATAGTCTTATTGCATGTAACAGAAAAAGTTATTACTATTAGCCAAAAGATTACTCACGGTTTTTATCGATATTATATGTTGTATATATATTTTTTCTGATGAATGTTTCTTGCTTTTGTTGATCCGTTGTCTGCAGACTAGTTGTGCGCACATCTGGGTCTGGAGCTCGTATTATATTCTCTCTAGGTAACGGTTTAGAAAATGATTAGAAATGAAAATCGAAATGCGATATTGTAAATATTAAGTAAATCTTTTGGCAGTTCTTACCTTCGTTAGACTTATATATTAGTTACATATACCTATACTTATTATTATTACAACTTGCTTCCAGTCTTTATCTTTATCAATTATATGTAGTTAGGTACTATATTTTATGTTCTTTTGTTTTAGTTTTTGTAAAAAAAAAAAAATGGCTTTTGAAATGTTGCTGTGTTGTTGAGTCTTGCATGCGATATACAGGTGGAATGGGGATGACGACACTGTACGGTACGGTGTTTCATTTGATGTGTTCTGTCAGGGTTGCTTTTAGGATGCTCAATGATTAAATCACGCAGTTCAATTTGATGATACTGTGGAATCCATTGAGGCAATTAAATTGATTGGTCGGGCCGGTATTTGATGGTTTGGCTGGTTAGGTTATGTATGGTGACGAACAAAACCTTTTCTTAGACTTGTAGAGATAGGTATATGATATTTGGAAACTAATAATTTCTCCTAGGGTTACGTATTATGATGTAGCACGAGCGATACTTCCTTTGACGATTTAGCGGCAGCAGTTTGTTTGATCGTATGGCAAACTGACCTGCCTCATATGCTATGCGATAAAAATGGGAAGTCACTCGTGCCTTTTTTTTATCGAAATATTCCTGCGATAGGGGAGGAAAACACTCTTAATCACACTTCCATAGTTTAACTAGGTGGATTACTCTTACCGGTTTCAATATGTGCAGATTAAATAGCTCCACGTGATCAGACTTAGCTCTCTTTACTATGGCTAGTACTTAGTTTTGAAGACGCGTAATGCTGAATCACTCTTTTAGTACTTCACAACACTGTTGAAGCTTAATAGGCCAGCAGGTATATCTTAAAAAAAATGATTTAATTTGAGATTAGTCAATCAAAATGCAATTTTAGTATTTTTTTACCAATTGACACCGTACAATGCGTGCACTATCAGTTGCTAACCAAGAAAAGGCTGCTAACAGGGTTACTTGATCTATATATTAACTAATAGGCGAAAATGTGTACGCAAAGTGTGGTGTAAAATTTGCCTAATGATACGTACAGCGGTTGTGGTGGTTTATGTACCAGATAAGTCAATACCATCAGTGCAGTTTTAATAAATTAGTCGACGTGAAATCAGAAATAACTCAGAAAGTATTTTCAAGGCGCATGCTACAGCTTAAAATAAAAAAACACACTACTGGTCTTTAATTTAATTTAAAAAACTCGAAGGACCATGTTCCGAACTGAGGCGAGTTGGAAAATAAGTTGCTTTAATTGCAAGAATGTTGCAATTGGGCAAATGAATGATTGCTCAAGAACTTCTTGACAATTGAAGAGACAGAAAAAAAAACTCGTTAGGGGAGCGCTATAAATTATAGTTTATTTCCGTGTGTAAAATAACGACTTTATACTTTAGGTAATATTTAGTTTTTATGTTTGAAAAATATGCCTTGTTCAATTTTGAAATTCATTCGATTTGAAAAATTATAAAAAGAAAGCCGATCAAAAGGAGAATATTTTTATATTGCTGAAAAGAAAAAAAAAGAAATGGTTTCAGCAGAAGGGAAAAGGGTTATCGAATATGGTCCTACCGAACCGGATGGAACTAGCTGATCTATGGATGATGCGGACTTCGCTTTTGATAAGAAAACTTTCATAAGCTGTTGCTTTTTTTACGTCCATGCAATTTTTAGCACGAAGATTTGGGGCCGAAATATGCGCTTGCATGTCGGAAATGAACGGAAGCAATTGGATGATGACGCAGTTTTCGATCGATCAAATACGAGTTTGATGGTATTATCACACAGACGGGAATGGGTCCGAATGCAGTAAACGTTAAAAAAGCAGGTATGTACTTGAGTATAAATGCCGAATGGCGTATGGGTTGGGTCACAATAAGCGTGGCCATAACCAGTTAGCAGAAAGGCTTATGGGTCACATAATGCGTGGCCATAACCAAACTAGTTATATAGAAAGGCTATGAGTCACATAATGCGTGGCTATAACCATTTTTGCAGAAGGGCTTATGGGCCACAAATGCGTGGTCATAACGAGAGCAGAGTCGCATGCATTTAAAGCTGTAAAGGCAGGTACGCAAGTACAAAGCAGAAAGCGTCATGGGCCACAAATGCGTGGTCATAACGAGTGCAGTCTTTTTTAACAGAAGGATAAAAGCCAAACAAAACGAAGCAGTAGCAGAAGTCAATCTACTTCGGACTTAGAGATCGAATTCATGGCGCAGTCGTACACTGGACGATTGGCTCCATCGTATGAATCTGCATAGATTAGTTATGATCCTAAAACCACAGCAGTACCATTAAAGAAAAAACACCGCAGCAGACAGGGGTGTGTAATGAGGATGAATTAGGTTTAATTCTTTGACGCTGATCAGCATGCTATTAAAACTAAGCTGAATTTATGTTGGATACCATTTGGGTTGAATAAAGCAACGCGTGCCCTCAATGTTTGACTATGGCCGGGTGAGGTAATGAGCATGGAGCAAGGCGAAGAAATATATTGCGCTACCAAGGCAACTTTGAGGTCACGTCTGGCAGTATTGACATTGCTACCAGTAGAGCATACCAACCAGTCGGATAAGGTATTTAAAATTCAGTGGAGTGACATGCCGAGTCAAGATAAATTATTGCGAATATTTACTGGAGATTTTGCGAAATGGGCATCATTTCGTGATGCCCTTATTGAAGAAATCCACATAACACAAAACTGACAAATGCTCAACGTTTACGAAAGTTGTTAGCTGCTTTGGAAGGTCCAGTATGTTGGCATTCTTTGCGGTAAAAGTACGATAATAATGATCAGATTCGAGTGCACATACAAGAAAGCAGCTGGTTGACAATCAGTTTCTGCATCAGATCGAGGAGTTGTTAGACACGGAAGGGGGGCGTGAATGCGGCGCCGTGTTAACAAGTTACCCGCACTTACTGAGATGTTTCCGTTTTTGAAGCAGTGTGCAAACTGTTTGGCTAGTTTGTCGATCGTTATCAGCACTACACCCCAGGCGGCAGAAATCAATTCACTACATGGTTCACACCTTTGAATAAATTTGATGAATCTGCACTTGCAGTCTCATCAAGGGGGGAATGTGTAAAATAACGACTTTATACTTTAGGTAATATTTAGTTTTTATGTTTGTTTTTTTTGTTTGAAAAATATGCCTTGTTCAATTTTGAAATTCATTCGATTTGAAAAATTATAAAAAGAAAGCCGATCAAAAGGAGAATATTTTTATATTGCTGAAAGGAAAAAAAAAGAAATGGTTTCAGCAGAAGGGAAAAGGGTTATCGAATACCGTGTACATTGACGATCTAATGGCGAGTGATTTAAATTTTATCTATGAACATTTGACGTAATCTCGGTACTTTATGTATCTATTCAAAAACAGCTGTTGTTTACTTTCTGTCAATGACCCTAACAATTAGTTGCAATATGATGTATATGAAATACATTCGCTTCATTTCCCTACAATTAATACATTTGAACAATTTTTCTTATTAATGCCCCATATTAAGGGTCAATAGTGAGAGTGCAACATAACTATTTTTTAGTACACAATACATAGGGTTTTCAAAACGAGTTGTTTGAGGTCGTTTTCCATGAAAACGCCACGAAAACGAGTACGATCGTTCGGTTGTTGAAGCAGACACACCTTTTTCAACATTCAGCGAGCTCAGCAAAACTGCTGAAAGGATGTGAGAGACTGAGTGAGAGGGAAAGTGAGAGTTTTTTTGTTATCTTTGCTTGCACCATAAAGAGGTAGTTTACCTGCCAGCCTGCCACAACTAAATGGTATTTTCAGATGTTTTGATTTTGAATGTCGGTTATGTTAATTATTTAACCATAAGTTAACGATTATCAAGTAGCTTGAATAATTTTGTTTGTATATTATGTCAATACGAGCGAAGTTTAGTAACTAAAATAAAAGTCTAGTCGCCACAAACATTTCATAGCTAGTTTCACAGCTAATTGAAACGTCAAACGAAAACGAGTTGATGTTCGGTGTGAATGCATTCACGAGTTTTCTAAACTTTTTTGACGAAAACTCGGTTTTCGGCTTGGTGTGTATAGGGTATTAGGCTTGATTTTGAGCATATTCATGACATTGGTAAAACGCACATTAACTTTTTCAACATAACCTAAATGTTTGTGTCGAATATGCCGTGCCGAATGTTTTCCCTGTTTCTAGACTTAGTTTAGTGCTAGTGACATTAAAAATACATATATTTTATTGTTGGGAACAAACAACTATTATAATAAATAACATTATATGTATAGCCTGCATATTCGGTATTTGTATTAGTTCGTCTACTTTAAATTCGTTAATTACGTTTGCGTTAGCTTTTTCATTTTTGGAGCTTTTACCTCCCATTTTGAATAACAAATATTTATTTTTACCTAATACGAAATGAAATGAATTTATTTATTTATTTGATTGCTTACCTATCTAATATGTCAACAAAAATACTAAAATAATTGATGGGATGAATCAGCTGGTTCTGCAATGATGCCGTCGGCGTTGGATCAGTCACAGATGACGTCTGGGTTGGATGAAATTTCGGTTTCTGTTGTTTCTTCTTATGATATTTTATTTGGGAATTTGTTCATTTTCAGTGATATTTCAATAAGAAATGCTTGCCATTTTAGTTTTTTTTCGGTTTTAACACATTTGGCGTTTAGGTTGTATCCGGTACCCGCATAAAGATTAGTTATGCCTTTAAGCACACATATATATGCTACAATGGAATCTATCCATGCGAAGATGGGAATTCCTCTCCCCTCAAGATTTTTTGTAATGAGGTATATGAGCTTGGCGAGTGTGACAGCTGCACATAACTCTAATCGCGGAAGGGTGACTGGGATTACAGGTGCGGCCTTTGATTTGGACATGAGCAGATGCATGTGAATGTTGCCGTCCTCATCTTCTCATCTTCTACTCTAAGGTAAACCGCTGCTCCGTATGCCCTTTCTGACGCATCGCAAAAACCATGTAATTGAATACGATTGGCCTTGCCAGTTGTGTTCAACCATCGTGATATGTGTAGGGTGTTAATGGCCTGCAAATCATTATAGAACTCTGTCCAATCTTTCAAAATGTCGGGATAGACAGGATCATCCCGGGATTGTTTGCGGACCCACAAAAGCTGCATTAGGAGTTTCGCTTTGATGATAGCAGGTACAATCCATCCCATAGGATCGAATAAACATGCTATCGACGATAATATAGATCGCTTAGTTGGCTGCTGAATGTCCGAAGCCGTGTAATGGAAGGAGAATACGTCGGGAAGAGGGAGCCACTGTATACCCAAGGTCTTCACTCTGTCCGAATCTCCAGTTGGTAACGAGAAAGATACCTCATGATCCTGAACGGGTACGTTGTCCAGGAGTCCTTTATGGTTAGCGGTCCATTTTCGTAAATGAAACCCAGCTGCACTGAGTACGTCCTTAACTTGCTCCATGTTTTCCTTAGCTTCTTCCATGGTTTCTGCCCCCGAAATCAGATCGTCGATGTACATTTCATCACGTATCATCTTAGCGGCGCCTGTATGAAGCTCTTCGATTTCCTCTGCTAATGCCTGAAGTGTGGGAATCGCCAGATATGGCGCAGGAGCTGTGCCAAAGGTTACAGTCCTGAGGCGATATGTCTTTAAAATATCGGATGGGTGCGTGCGCCAAAGAATGAGTTGGTAATTTACATCACTTTCCGGTACCTTTATTTGCCGATACATCTTCTCTATATCTCCGGTAAAGGTGTACCGATAGAACCTCCATCTGAGAACAATGTCCGTGATGTTGTGTTGAAGTGCTGGGCCTACCAGCAATGAAACGCAATCAGCTGTCTTGAACGAAGCATCGAATACCACTCGGAGCTTAGTAGTCGAGCTCCCTTCCTTGAGTACGGCGTGATGTGGCATGAAGTAATGATGCCGATCCGGGACAGAGGGTTCATCGACTTCTTCCATATGGCCAAGATTCAGGTAATTTTCAATGCTATCTGAATAGCGTTGTTTTAAACTCTCATCTCTTTCCAGCCTTCTCTTGATCTGCCCAACATAGGACGGATATCACCCTTGAATGGTAGGGACACTTCAAACGACCATCACCTTGTCGTCGAACGTTTTTACGAAAGTGTGCCTCATACTCTCTGTCTTCCGGCCTTTCGTATGGTTCGTAAAAGATCTCTTCTAATTCCCAAAATCTTTGCAGGTCAGTATCCAGGCCACATGTTTGTAGGAAACTTTTGATTGGTTGGGTTATTATTGGAGCTCTACCAAATAGGATCCATCCTAATTTGGTTTTCTGAGCTATCGGTAAGTTGTTAGCCGATGGTCTGACCATTTCCGGTAGCAATATATCAGCCAGAACATCACTGCCCAGTAATAAGTCGACCTTAGCTGATTGGTTGAAATAGGGTTCCGCTAGGGTTAAGCCATTCAGATATTCCCAACCTGTAGATGTCAAGGATTGGAGTAAAAGGATTGGCGGATTCTGGCGCGGGTGCAAGGTGCAGTGACGTTATAGCTAGTACTGTATTGCCTGCTAGATGTCATTGTTCTCTCTGGTGATGTACTTGTGTGTCGCAAGGACACTCGCAAAAAAAAATTACGAACAAAAGGATTTTACGTTGCCGTCGCAAAACCAAAATCGTGTTGCAGAACGAAACGAAATTATTGCGCGCAGTATGTACTACTTGGTACATGCAGATGAAAAAAAAACTCAAACTCAATGTTAGATTTACTTTATTTCTTGCCGACTTGATCTCTTAGCTGATATACTTGGGAATGGCATCGCCTCTTCTTCGGTCAAATGAAACCTCTGCATCCAGCTGATTTTGCCATTTCCGATTTCGTCAGATCGTTGACCCATTGCTGATTGCGATTTTTTTGTTTATTACGAAGCATTCAGGCTCCGTCAAACAGAGCGCGTTTTAACGCCGCGTATCACCGCTGCGCTCCACCTAGGCCTGCCAGACGTCCCGATTTTGGCGGGACATTCCAAATTCAGACAAACTGTGGCAGTTGGCGTATTTTTTTGGGAAGTGAGTATAAAAGTTTTGCATGTAAAAGTAAAAGTGAGCTATAGATTCTCAAAAATACCGGCCAAATTGAGAGAGAGAGAGAGAATAACTAGCAAGTTCTATTATAATCTGAGCTCCAGTGAAAATTTAAAAAATATCAAAATTTGAGCACATATATTTAAACTTCCCATTGCCTACCCTAACAAAGTGTGTCGCCAATAATTAGCGCTCAGAAAATCAAAAGGTGAGTCGATATTTATCAAGTAATTAAGAAGAATCAAGTCGGTAAAAATTATGTCACTGCAACGAACACCCGCAAAAGTCAATATTATTGAAAACAACAACACCGCACAAAGAACTACTTCTGTCAACAAGAGACTGCTAGCAGAAACATCTCCCGATTTTCCCCCAAAAAAGGCAAACAAGGAAATGGAAAATGCATCCGTAGGTAACATGTCTGTCTCCGATCTGCAAATGCTGATAGTGGGCGCCATGGGTTCTTTGTTGGATGAAAAACTCAAAGATCTTCCAACTAAATCTGATTTGGAGGGGATTGGCGGGGAAATCAGCGCTTTACAGCAAACAAATGCGGTTCTACAAGGCCAACTTAAAAAAATGGACTCTCGCTGCGTTGCACTGGAACGTCAAGTGGAGTGGTTGTCCAAAAAAGCAAATGAGAAAAACATAATAATGCATCTCCCACCACAAACTGGAGTATCAGCTGCCGAAAGCGCGAAACGAATATGTTTGGATTTGCTTCAAACGCAAAATCCATCATTGGTCACTTCAGCGAAAGCTTTACACTCAAGAAATGCAAGCATAGAGAATGTTATTGTTGAAGTTGAAAATAAGGAAGATGTGGGTCGCATTCTTAAAGCAGCATCCAAGTTAAAGGGCACAGGCATTTCATTGCATCGAGATTATCCGGCCGCGGCACGTGAAAGGAGGAGGCGTTTGATGATAGTAAAAAAAGACATCGAATCAAAAAACCGGAAAATAAAAACACAAGTTCGGGGAGAAACAATGCAAATTGATGGAAAAACATTTTATTTCGATAGCTCAAACAAGCTGACATGTGATGATGAAGACGGAATGACACTTCTGCGACAGGTGACGGATGACAAGTGCGATTCAAAGACAGCAGGTGCTGCCAGTAGTTCTCAAACTGTGCAGATCAGCGTTCAGGAAAATAGATTTTAACGATAACGCCGTCAGCCACTTAGATGTAGATCTTAGTTTAAGTCATTTTGCTTTTAAAATAATTTCATTTAATATAGCTGGTCTTAGTAACAAATTACTTTTTATCGATTTTTTTGAATATATAAGTCAGTTTGATATATTTTTATTGTTTGAAACTTTCGTCGAAAATAATACCGATCGCTTTAAAATTTACTTCGAGAATCATGCTCTTCATTGGATACCAGCGACGCGAACGTCTTCTCAAGGAAGGGCGAGTGGAGGTTGCTTGTATGGCATCAAAAACCAACTAAAGGAACAAATTGAATGCACATTTATAAATGAAATCAATAGAGTTTTAATAGAAATAGTCACGAGAAATGCTAAGTTGTATTTAGTCCCAGTATATATAAACTGTAACAGATGGATGGATGATTTTACTAGCTTAAACGATTTTCTAGTGGAATTTGATAATGAAAATGTAATGGTAATTGGAGACTGCAATGCTAGAGTAGGAGACTCGCAGATATTAGAGGTTGAGCCTCAGCTTTTGTCACAATCCTTACGCTTTCAGAGATACGCAACGGACACCAAAATTGATGGAAACGGAAAAAAACTCATGGAGATGTGCGAATCTTTTGGTCTGTCAGTTCTTAACGGCCGATCTAAAAGTGACAGAAAGGGTGATTTAACTTTTTTAAGAGGCAGTGCCTGTTCCACCATAGACTATTGTTTTATACGTGGAGAGTGGATGGAGTATGTGACTGATTTCAGCGTTAATGAACAAATATTTTCGGACCACTTACCGTTAACAGTCACAGTTAATTTAAGACAACCGCTAAGATCGGCGACCCCGGAGATAGGTCTACTGCCCAAGCTCAAATGGAAGATGAGTTACTCCGCAATTTATAAACGTAACCTTGATTTAAGATTAAACGAAATTGATGACAACGAAATTCGCTCTGATAGTGGTGTGGACTCTCTCGTTTCCTGTATATCGAATGCTGCGAGGAACTTTCAACTGACTGGAAGGTACAAGAGAAAGCAACAATGGTATGACTGGGAGTGTGTAGCTGCGAGGAGAAAGTCCTTTTCCTGCTTACGTTTGGTCAGAGAACTGGGCACCAACATGGCAAAAATTATGTACCAAGAAGCAAACAAGGCGTACAAAAATATTTGCAGACGCAAGGAATCACGGTACTTGGAACAGCAGACAAGAACACTTGCGGGAACAAAAGACAGTTACTCGTTTTGGAAACTTGTCAGGACCCTTAACGGTGTAGGTTTTGCAAGAGCCATTCATGTTGAAACGACTGTACTTGCTGATCATTTTCAGTCATTATTGAACCCGCCATGCAGTTCTAACTCACTAAGTTTTGCTCTGCCATATACAAGAGTGGACTCACTAGACAGGGACTTTTCCCTGCAAGAAGTTTGCAATGTATTGCATCGTTGCAATTTAAATAAAGCTCCAGGAGAAGACCGCATTCCCTACGAGTTTTTTAAGTTTGCGACAAATGGCTTTCTTGAAAAACTAACGATATCATACAACTACATTTTCGAAACGGGTGAGGTACCAGGTAGCTTTAGAAGAAGTATAATATTTCCATTATTCAAAAAAGGAGACCCAAATGATCCGAACAATTATAGAGGTATTTCCTTTATGAACACCGCTATGAAAATATTTACCGGAATCATCTTAGAACGCCTGACAAATTGGGTACGGGAAAATGATTTACTCAGCGAGTTCCAGGCGGGTTTCAGAAAAGAGTACTCCACAGTGGATCATATATTCTCCCTGGCAAGCATCGCTCGAACTTATCTGGATAAGGGTAAAAAGCTGTATTTGTTCTTTGTCGATTTTAAGGCAGCCTTCGATACTATCGACAGAAAGGCTTTATTTTACAAATTGAGCAATCTAGGAGTATCGACGAAAGTCCTTAGGATTATACAAAGCCTATACAAATATAACAGGGCTGCGGTATGGAATGGGAAACAACTATCCAACTGGTTTGAATCAGAGATGGGGGTTAAGCAGGGCTGTCTTCTCAGCCCACTTCTCTTTTCAATTTTCCTTGACGATCTTACAACATTCCTGCAGGGTGGAATCGTGTTTGAAGGAATTCATATAAAGCTGTTACTTTATGCGGATGATATTGTCATTCTGGCGGAGTCCTCAACGATGATGCAAATGATGATGAATAAACTGCAAGAATACTGTACAACGTGGAACCTCACAGTCAACGTCGCTAAATCTAAAGTAATGGTGATTCGAAATGGAGCTGGGAGGTACGCAAGGCAGGAAAAATGGGTTTGGCAAAATGAGGAAGTTGAGATTGTTAAGACTTATAAGTACCTTGGCGTAACCTTAACACCCACAATGTCATTTAAGTACAACCTTCAAGAAAAACTAAAAGAAGCGAAGAGGGCAATCAACTGCAATTGGAAGGCGATACTCGGCAAAAAAAACATCCCACCGAGTGCTAAATTTAAAGTTTTCGAGGCTGCCGTTCGATCTATATTGTGTTATGCTGAACAAGTTTGGGGTATCTCTCGGTATGACGAAGTAGAAAAACTTTTAAGATACTTTTTAAAGAAAATCTTCAGGCTTCCAGAAAACACACCAAATTATATGTTGCATCTAGAAACAGGACTGCCTCCTCTATACACATTTACAATGAGACTACATATGCAGTATATATTGAAAGTAATGATGCTTCCCAGCCACCGCCTTCCGCATATAGTGGCAAAACACGCAATACGTGGAAAGCTTCAATTTTTTAAAGAATGGACCTGATTGAGCGCCGAACATAATGTCCCGATAACGGAATATAATGCAGAATTGTGGAAAGAAAGTATACAGGAGCTGTTACGGAAAATCGATGAAGCCCACCGTACCGAGTGTAGAGCCAGAGCACAGCAGAGTGAAAGCAGGCTTACGTATCGGGTACTCAACCATGATCTTATGGAGCAAAACTATTTCCATGATCAAAATAGTATTGAAATTATTTCGACAATTTTTAAGGCCAGAGGTGAACTTCTTCGTTTAAACTATATGCCACACAGATCGGACAGCAATTCAGAATGCAATCTGTGTAATCTACGTGTGAAAGAAGACGTTCAGCATTTCATCGGAGTTTGTCCTATACTAAGAAGTATCAGAAGAGCACATTGGGGTAAATGTATACTTACGGAAGATGAAGTTGTTCTGTGTTTGAATGGTCAGGATTGGAATGTACTTTCAAGTTATGTAAGATCGGCCATGAAATATCGACAGCAAATTGTAGACGAAGCATTTTAAAAATAATCTTATTTGTGTAAGCTCAAATTTCAAAATATTTTAATTTTCTTACTTTTGTTTATAATAATACTGTAAAAAATCTCTCTTTATCCGGCTGACGGCACTTACCAATGCACGTTATTGTGAATTATGTAAAATGATTTTAATATAATTAAATAAAATCACAATTACTACTACTACTACCGGCCAAGTGCGAGTCACTAGCGCACCGAAGGTTCCGTACGTACGTATAGTACTAGTGAATTACGTTTACATAATCTTTTAGTTCATATATATAGGTACTGTACAGTGTACATGTACATGCATAGTTAAGAACGCGTCATCGTCATCGTCGTTCGTCAGTTAAATCCACCGACTAGGCTCCACCCAACTAGCAATAACAATAATACAAATACAAAGAGCACCCATGAATGAGAAAAAACTACGAACTAGATCTACATAAAATTAGTACCTCTATGTATTTCTTGTAAATCAAGAACTAAACAGTAGAGAAATTAAAAATAAAACCGCAGAAATCAATGGATGTTGTGTATTTTATGTGTACAAGATTCCAGGGCTGAACAAATGGTCGAAAAAGTAATGCATACTTTTAGGGCGTGTCACAGGAGCAAATTTGGTAACACTCAGCTATGACTTAAGAAATAACTTTTAACGTTTTGGCAAATAGATCGAAGAGCGACAAATTATTTGAAGATGGGGTTTGATAGCCAATGAATAGATGGTTTTTTTGTGATTTTTGTAATGGAGAAATTCGATCTGGGTATATGAATTTTTGGGGGTTTTCCGTACATTTCCATATAAAATGTGCATAGTGCCATTTATGATACTATGTCGAAATTTTCAATTTTGACAAACTTATCGAAGAGCGACAAATTATTTGAAGATGGGGGATAATAGCTTTGTATATACATTCCTAAAGTAGCGCCAATCTAGTAGTACCAGTATCCTAATAGGTGTCGCTACTCATACCAAATCGAGAACTAAATGACAGAGCTTTTGTGTCTTTGATAATTTTATTCCTTATAAAAAATCATTCGTTGAGATTTTTCTTCCTTCATTCATTCAATATATTGTTCGTCGTTCGGTTTGTCGTTCGGTTTTTGTTTATTTTGTGTGAATTTCTTATAGGTACACATATTAAAAATGTTTTGTGCATTCAAAAACTGTTTTAATTATATAAATGTAGGAGGTGTGAGTAGATTATCGTTTTTTCAGCTACCTACTGACTGCCGAAGACCTATTTGGGTTAAACATTCCGGAAATAGTGAAATATTCGGTCGTTTACCTTCAAACACATTTTTCTGTGAAGAACTTTTTTACGAAAAGGACATTGTTAAAAATGTGGGGACAAATTTGAAAAAAGGAACAAATTCAAAATCGTGTAAGGACATTGACCAAACCTGTGAAAATCTGAAGTCTAACTTTAAACCAAAATATCCCATAAAACGAAAAAGATACCTTAAGGATCAAGTTTTAGTAAACCCATCAGATTTATTAGAAAATAATGGAGATGATACTGATTTGACACTCCATCGCGAAGCCTTACCTCCTAACACATATTTAAGGAATTGCTCTCTTCCTCGTTTACCTGAATGCAACTCTCCCCTTCAAATTCTTGAGCCTGATTACCGTCATTTCCAGAATGAAGAAAATTAACCGTATCAGAAAATCCCGAAAACTATTTTTGACACCCCTAATAAACTACAAAATTACCCTAACTATAAGCTATAAATAGACGTTGAAAAGCAATTGGATGGTAGAAATGCCCAAGTTTTAATACTATTTATAAAAACTCAACTATTTTATAAAGCAGGACAGAATTGGTCAAGTGATGAAAAAGACAGTAGTTATTTAAAGTTTTATTACAAGTCGCCAGCTTTGTACAAACATAATGCTTGATTCAAATTTTTATTTGCCGAGTATTAGGATAATTCAACGATGGCATTCTGAAATAAATCTAACCACACGCTTTTCCAAACAAGTTTCTGATCTTCTCTCACTTGGGTGTGAAACCTACTCCGACTTAGACAAAAATGTGTAATGCTGTTAGATACAAATTTGTAACAATAACTATAAATAAACATGAAGACATATCATCCAACAACAAGGAAGGATTTAACGACTAACAGACTTATCCTTGTTTAAAAAAAAATTGTATACCAAAATATTGTCAGCCTTATTTATAAACTTTATACACTCTCTATAATAACTCGAAACGCAAAAATCTAATATACAGTCATGTGAAAAATAATAGGAATAAAGTGTCATTTTCCACGTAAATTTTCCATTATTTTTTTAGAGGAGGAGAATAACAAGGAGCGACATGCAAGTTTATTTACTTTAGGGTAAAAAATCATTTAAGGAAGTAATAAAATGATTTTGCCTTAGGTAACAGCAGAACATTTAAACTTCATTTTCGTTATATATTGTAACATAAATGTTTATTTTCTGACGACGAAATTTAACATGCGTTCCATCAATTCACTTTACAACACTTGGTAGCCTGTACTTTGCTTAAAAGTGTTGAGTAATCTTGCGCTGTTCGCGTTGGCCAAGCTATCCACTAAGATCAAAGTGCAAGGCGTTAGTAGGCCTTATTGTTGGTTTATTACTTCTATAATATAAAATTATAGATGAAATCTAAAAAAATGAGCACGATTTTTATTTACAAATATGCAAGAAAAGATTGATTCTTTCAATGGTTCGCGCAACTTCAAAGGATTGAATTTATCTCGCAAGTGCCTCGAGTAACTCGTTCCTGATTATTTTCTTCCCCTTCCTCTTGCAGTAGTTATCTACTCTGTTATGCATTTTTACTATTCATTCTAAAATAAAAGAAATTTTAAACATTTCCTTATTTTTTCAAAGCTGTCAAAGCACATATTAGGTGTGTTCGTCTGTGTTCGAAATGTCATTGTCGATTTGAAGTTTGCATTCGTTCGGGCGAAACTCGCAATAGCTTTTAGAATTTCGGGCGGACAAAATTTCGTCAGGGGAAAAATTTTCCGGGCGAAACTCACAATAAGGCTGATTGTATATTGTACTTATGTTAAACAACAAAGGGCACTGTGGGAAGAAAAAAGGAAAACAAAAGTGCAAAGAAAGAAATGCACGTGATCTTTGGAATCCACTAAAGATAAAGACTTAAGTCATCGTAAGTTATTTGGAAAAACAAACACAAGTATAATTTTGTGTTTGCAGTTAAATACAAAACATAATATAGGAGTCGCGTCTGCTCCTACAATTGAATACATGCATATCTACCTACATGTTTTGTGCACCTACTTATATAGCAGCTGAAAATACTGCATTGATATGTTGACGGATTCATATATTTTGTAAAAAATTCTAGGTCGTGATCGGGGAGGAATAATGAAATATGGCAACCAGTCCAAAATACAAATTTTCTTTGACAAGTGACAACATCTCCAATTTCCTACTTCAAAAAGGTTCAGTGTCGTATCTGTTAGTAGCGACACAGTAGATCTGCCAAAAAGTCTAGACTTTCGCTCGCGCTGGCCGGAACAAACAGCAAAAGCATCTGCTGTTTTGTTTATCACATCAATTACTTTCGTTTAAATATAGCTTTCGTTTTGACGAAACTAAGATGAAAACTTAAAGCTCCATTTAAATTAATTAAAGCCACAAACCATTTTTCATTATTGATCGATTGAAGCGCCAAAGTTTCGGTGGGATACTGATACAACATTTTTATTCGATTTCTTGGCGCTACTATAGGAATGTATATACAAAGATAATAGCCAATGAATAGACGGTTCTTTTGTCATATTTGGAATGGACCAGGGTTACCTCAGAAAAATTTTGTAAAGTGTCCAAAAAGGTGTCCGCGAGGTAAAAAAGTGTCCCATACAAATTTATATTAAAACAAAACGACAAAAAAAAATGGTGACTGATATCTGATTCTAGTTTGCGGTATATTTTTTGACGATGTTGGCACATTTTTGCAAGTCCTTATTATGAAACAACAAATTAAGTCCTTCATAGTTAACTTTTCTTAGTGCACAACTTTAATTTGCAATTGCCGGTGTGGAACAACACAGTACAGAAAACAACTCTGTGAAAAAATGTTTAGTATCTATATACATTAACTAAAAATGTGGTAATGTAATGATTTTAAGATAATTTTTTCTTACTCACAATAGCGAAGTTTACTATACAAATTTGTTTTGTTTGTAGCCAACAAGGCAGGTGAAGGCTAAAATGATTTAGTTACACCCAAGGTCCCTCTAACCCGAACGGGCTTATATATCAGAAATCAGTACATATATCCACACAGAAAAACTCGCAGACCTTCGTTATGCGTGTGAACAAAGAACATTTGGGACTGCATTTAAATACAAATATAAAAATCATAATAACAGTTTCTTAACTCCGAAAAGGTGTCCAAAATCGGCTTTTTTTTAAAAAGAGGTGTCCTGGTGTCCGAGTGTTCGAAAAGGTGTCTAATTGACACTAAGGTGTTCCAAAGGTAACCCTGGAATGGACAAATTCGATCTGGGTATATGACTTTTTGGTGTTTTTTTGGTAAATTTCCATATAAAATGTGCATAGTACCATTTATGATTGTAACGCAGCGGCGTCAAGTGTCCAGGCGGGACGATCGAAAACTGCAACTCAGCGAGTCTATCGCTTAATAAAACGAACCCTTTTTCAAAGTATTAGTGGTAGCGTTTATTATCTAAATGTATTTAAGGTTGAAATTACAATTTAATAGTTTAGATATATGAGAACTTACTATTTTTTAGCGGACTCGTGGCAGATGCATGGGTTGCAGTTCGTTTTACAAGTTTGACAGCGGAAATTATTTTTGCAAAATGGTCGTCGTTTTCAATGATGGCTTCGTTCAGCGGAAATGTAAACGTCAATTTTAGATCTGTTTCTTTCAAGATAAAATCTCATGCCACTGCCAGAGCCGCTGTAATAATTTTGAACTATAATTTTTAACATCCCGCCCCCCGTGAGGCGCCCTGGTCCTGAACCAAAGCATCACTAACATCTAGCAGCGCCAGTTTAACAGCGGGTCTCCGTAGAACTCCTGCGCTGGTTTTGACCTCGGCTGAACGGATCTGGTTGTCACTTCCTGGAAATACCCTCGTGATTCTGCCCCGTTGCCATTTGCTCCTTGGAACGTCAGCGTCGCAGATGAGAACTAAGTCTCCCTCTTTGAGTGGTGGAACTCGCTGAAACCACTTGCAGCGCCTGGTGAGAACTGGTAAGTATTCCCTCACCCACCTGGCCACCTCCTCCAGAAACGGTCCTTAATCTGCTGGCTCACCCGCCATTGTTTGCGAAGACATAACGCTCTTCCGTCGATCGGACCAGGAGTCTGGGTTGAGTTTTTCCCACCCAAAATGAAATGATTTGGAGTTAGGGGTTCTTCCTCCTCAGTTGACACGGGCAGGTGAGTGAGCGGACGAGAATTCACGATATTTTCCGCCTCGATGAGCGCACTCTGAAGAGTTTCCAATTTTGGTGTGACTTCACTTAGTGAGCACTTCAACACTCGCTTTATGGTTCTCACGAGCCTCTCCCAGCACCCACCAGCATGTGGGTTAAGAGGGCAATTGAAGACCCAGTCAATACCGCGGGAGGATAGCTCGGCCTTGATGGAGTCGTTATCGAAGATTTCTGCAGTCGCTAGCTCGTTCTTCGCTCCGATGAAATTTGTGCCATTATCGCTCCTCATTCGCACTGGAACTCCACGTCTGTTGACAAAGTTTCGGATACATAGGATGCAGGCGTCCGTTGACAGATCAGCGGCGATCTCCAGGTGCACCGCTCTTACCGTCATGCACGTAAAGAGCGCGATCCAGCGCTTTTCCTTGCGACGTCCAACGGCTACGTAGATGGGGCCGAAGTAATCGAGGCCTGTATAGCTAAATGGCCTCACAAAGGGGGTAAGACGGTCCCTCGGAAGCTGTCCCATTAACGGAGGAAACGGCTTGGCATCTCTAACACGGCAATACGGACACTCACTCCTAGATCTTCGGACGGCAGGTCGCAGATGTGGCACCCAAAACTTCTGTCTAATCTCGTTGGTAATTGTGTCGTCGTTCTGGTGACGTAGTAGGCGATGAAAATGATCCACAAGTAATTTGGTGATTCGGTGATCTTTTGGCATTATAATTGGACGTCTCGTGCTGAAAGGTATGCTTGTTGCCATGTCGATGCGACCGTATACGCGAAGGAGGCCATCATCATCCAAATATGGGGTTAGCCGAAAAAGGCTGCTATTTCTCTCAACCGGAAGATTTTGTTTTAGTTGGCAAATCTCTTCAGCGTAACTATCACCTTGCGCCTGGCGGCACAACACCCTCTCAGCTTCATCAAGCTCGTCGGTCGAGAGCTCTCCTCTGCGCGATGATTGGCGCCTACTCAGCTTCACAAATCGAAGTACCCAGCCGATAGCTCTCTTCATCTTCGAATACTTAGAAAATCTCAATATATTAAAGCTCGGGTTACTCACCGTGTTCAAATGTAGGATGAACTTTGGGCGCATCTCTTCTTTGCACGTGTAGCTACTAATGTCATCCGGCTGCGATGGCCACTCTTCTTCAGGACACCAAAGGAATGATGGACCATTTATCCATTTGTTATCTGCATGGTACTTTGGCGGATATCGTGCTCTCGTAGCTTCGTCTGCGGGATTAAGCTTTGAGGGCACCCAACGCCACTGGTTTAGGTCGCTGCTCTCAAGGATCTCTGCAATCCGAAACGCTACGAATGGTTTGTGATGGCGCGGCTCTGATCGGATCTGGTTGATTACTGTTTTTGAGTCGCTTCAGAATACTCGGCCATCCAATCGTAGTCCGTGCCACTCGACGATAGAGTTGGAAAGTCTAACGCCCAGAACTGCAGCAGATAGCTCAAGACGCGGGATTGACATTAATTTCTTAGGCGCACATTTCACTCTCCCGCAGACAAACGACACAAACACTCCATCACCAGAATCAATCCTCAGATAAGCAACCGCACTATACGCCTCTTCACTGGCATCGACGAAAATGTGAAGAAATATTTTGCCTGGCATCGACAGACGCGGATGGCACCTTGGCACTCGGAACTGACTTAAGGCGGGGAAGTCCGCTTTCCACTGCTTCCATCGTAAATAGATTTTATGGGGAATTTTATCATCCCATCCAACTGCACATTTCCAAACCGATTGTAAGAGAAGCTTAGCGTAGACGCTAAAGTTGGCTATCATTCCAAACGGATCGAAGATGGACATCGTCATGCATAATAGTTCTCGTTTTGTTGGGCACCTGTCGTCCTCAATGACGTCTCGGCTGACGCGCGGGAACTTCAATCGAAATACGAAAACATCTTCCTCATCATCGCTTGCATGACAAAAACTTCTATTGGTTTATCCCTACTCTCCCGCCAGAGGAAGCGCTACAGATTCTGATCTTCAGGACGAATGAGAACCTGGTGGTACATCTCTTGTATATCAGCTGAAACTGCTATAGGCCGCATCCGGAAATTGAATAAAACAGCTACTAATGGTGGGCGATCATCGGGACCTTTCATCAGGAATGTGTTCAGAGATACGTTGTTTACTTTAGCGGCTGCGTCAAACACCAATCGTATTTTGTTGGGCTTATTTGGGTTTTTAACCCCGAAATGTGGAATATACCATAGCCCTTCTTCAAATACACTGCGATGACTTCTCGATAGTTGGCCGCAAACTCCAGATCCCTCATGAACTTGTTCTCCAAACTGTGAAGTCGTTCTTTGGCCATCTCATTAGTGTTGGGTAACTCATACATGAGGTGGTACAAATGTCCCATACAACAGCTCAAAATGTCCCAACACCTCAAAAATAATATTTGTACCACCTCTTAAATGTATCACGCGAAGAACACAAGACCAAATGTCATGGCAATGATACAATTAATACAAGCACAACAGGACCACACATTTACATTATTCGCTGCCTACCTTCAATATAGATTTGCGTTATGTACCTACTTTACTTCTTTCTATAACTTGAGTTTAAGAGAAAAGAAACCAAATAAAATGTAAACACATACATGTGAAAAATGATATTCAATTCCAATCCATATTTCCATTTCATACACAACACATATCAATTCAACAGAAAGAGAGTACAGATCTGACGTCTCTTTGTCTTTCCATTCATTTGAGGGAGTGAGTATAAGTCAACCTCAACACTTCATTGAGGATTTGAGGTGCTGTGAAAGTAATAGAAATACATCATTATGTCTCATTCCCTACCCTCATATTTTGTATGTATAGTATACCTCATTCAATGACTCTCTCCCTCATACCATACCTCAGCCTCATAAGTACCTCAGAATTGAGAAACAATACACAAGCCTCATGTGAGGTAAATACTTCATTTGAGGTGGGACATTGTACCACCTCATATTCTGAAATGAGCACCCCATACAAACTCATAAAAAATACGTGTCCTGCCCAACGCTACATCTCATAGCTTTCTGGAACGCTGAAAGCATCATCCTTCAGAAGAAGACCTGTCTGGTAACGACCGTTGATTTTCTTTGTTGTGGAAGATAGAATTTCCAAAGCCCTTTTGTCAGCAGCAGATATCGGGAATTTTATTGGTTTCTTCACGCCAAAGTTCTCTTGGCACATATATTCGTCGACGACAGCTTCCAGTCGTTTAATGTCGTCGTCATAGACTTGGCTATTGTGAAGAACAAAATTGTCGTAGGAATCCTCGTCAGCGCAGGTCGCCGACTTGCCATACGCCACCCAACCGAGCCTTGTTTCTGCAAAGATTGGTCCTTCGTTTGAAGATTCAATGATACGGACAGGTGCACCCAAATGACAATAGTCAATACCGATCAATATCTGCGGCTTTGCATTCTGGTACTCAGCAAATGTACACGAACCCAATTGATGACGCAGTGGCTGCAAGTCGACGCCACTCAGTGTTTGGGTCGGTAGGTTCAGTTCGTCGATCGTCTGTACTGAGCTCATTTTATATTTCTCAGCGTTCTCCTTGTCTGCGCTGATTTCAACGTCCACAACGTATGACTTCTTTGACACAGTTTCTCTACCAAACCATTGAAGTTTCAGCTTCTTCTCCTCACCGCTTAAGCCCAGCCGTTGAGCTATATCTGAGCTCATTATTGTTACTGCAGAGCCCTCGTCCAGCAGCGCGTATTCCTTTATGACACCGCTTTTCCCATAGAGTCTCACTGGTACGACTCTGAATAAAATATTCTCCTTCTTGTTGACATTGCAGCTAAGCAACCGTTTTTCCTCATTAACTTCCTTCTCTGACTCCGAGTTTTGAGAGGATGCTGATGTCGAAGGATGACTCTCATCATGGAGCGACGTGTGATGCGTTTTGGATGCACACTTCCTTTGACTCTTGCAAGAACGCGAACGATGGCCATACCTCAGACATGAGAAGCATAGCTTATTCTTTTTCACAAATATCCACCTATCTGCAACGTCCAACTTGTCAAAGGATTGGCACTCAACGACTGGATGTGACTCCTTACCACAATATCGGCATATCTTACTGCTGGCTTTGTTCGGCTTGACTCGTTCCACGACATGCAGGACATTCTTCGGCTTTGATTTCTGTTCAGGATTAGCAGGTGGCAACATAGCGGACGGTGCAACGAGGCAAACTAATCTAGCAACTCCACTCAACCATTCTTCGAAGTGTCTGATAGACGGATACGGTTGTATAAGAACGCTTCGTTGAGCCCAATCCATTCTCTTGCTCATCGGCAGCTTGGTAATGAGTTCATCTAACAACGTGGGATTGGCCATGTGCTGATACATTCCACTAGCTTCAAAGAATGTCGTGAGGTTTTGCACCTTGGTGGCCAGCGGTATAAGTAGTTCCAGTTTTCCTTCCGGGATCGGTTGAATTTCACGTACTTTCATTAGCTGGCTTCTAACTAAACAACGACCAAAGCGAAATTCCAACGCTGACATCACTCGTTCCACGTTGTTTGGGTGTATAAGAAGTGACTCGACCACCTCTCTTGCTTCGCCTTTGAGGCACTTTTGCAGCCGAAACATATTTTCGACCTTCGTGTAATTCATCATCGACGTTGGCTCTAAAAACGAAGTAACAAAAATTGGCCATCCCTCGGGTCTGCCTGTGAATTCGGGCAAGTCAAATAGCTTTCGACTACCCATTGCACTCTGCTGATATACACTCTGACTCAATGCAGAAAATGATGACGTCTGCGTCGGCGGTGGTGGTGGAATAAAGCTTTCCTACATGAGTGGTGGCGAAAGTGTATTTATAGGGGACATGAAAGTTGGCACTCTTTGGACGTATGTGGATGTCGTTGCTTGTGCCAAATTCGCAGTCATTGTTGATTGTTGTTGTTGTGGCGGCATGAACATACTACTAGAAATCGGCATAAACTGCGTTGGTACAACTGACGGGCACATGGTAGTATTGGTTGCACTTGTATATATGTTGGCGTTCGAAAACATTGGCACAGAACCTCCAGAGTGGATACTCTCCTTTGCGCTAGTGGTGGTACACGTAGAAGTATCTGTGACTGATGATTCACTGACATTATCGTTTTGTTTCTGATGTAAAAGCTCCTGTAGACGTTGGCGTTCGGCTTTCTCCATTGCTGCATTGTTTGTGGCAGCCTCCAGTTGCGCGCGTAGCTCCAGTAATTGTTCGTTTATTTCTTCCATCGTTGCCACTGACTCACCTTGAACAACAGTTCGGTTCATTTCTGTATCACAGTCGATGTAGTAGTTGTCCTCCAGATCGCTCTCTTCCAGATTGCTGATAACTTCGGCAGAAGGTGCAGTGTCTCTTGCTTGAGTGGATAACTTCACTGATGCTATGCGAGAACTTCTTCGTAGTCCTTGGTCGTCCGACATAGACGATGTAATATGACTTTCTAAAACAGAGCAATATTTGTAGTGGAATATTTTTCACAGATATGTCGCCTATAGCGACTTTTCTCGATGATCGTCTGTTTTAGCAGACAAATGCGGATTTAGTGGACGATGAGTTTGTCGCTGGCGGCGACTCACAAATTATGTGGACGATAGCTCCACAGCTTGTTGCAGACGGCGACTTGCAAACTATGTGGACAAATGCTCCACAGTTTGTCGCGGGCGGCGACTATCGTTAATGACCAATGCACTTCAGCAAATTCCTTAACACGTGCGTAGCGATTGAAATTACGTGCACAATGGCTATACAGGAGGTTGCAGGCGCTGATGACGACTGATGAGAGCTCGGGAACAGATTCCGAATAGCAGACGGCGGCTCTGGTACTAGTACCAACGAGTGCACGGCAGCAAATTTATTGTCGCGGGCGGCGACTCTCGATGGCAACGTGAATACTGCAACAAGTTTTCTCTCGCAGGCGGCGATTCTGACATCAACGTGTGCACGGCAGCAAGTTTTATGTCGCGGGCGGCGACTCTCGTTAATATTTCTTTGCCAAAAAGGTAAAAAATAATAATAAAGTTGTAACGCAGCGGCGTCAAGTGTCCAGGCGGGACGATCGAAAACTGCAACTCAGCGAGTCTATCGCTTAATAAAACGCACCCTTTTTCAAAGTATTAGTGGTAGCGTTTATTATCTAAATGTATTTAAGGTTGGAATTACAATTTAATAGTTTAGATATATGAGAACTTACTATTTTTTAGCGGACTCGTGGCAGATGCATGGGTTGCAGTTCGTTTTACAAGTTTGACAGCGGAAATTATTTTTGCAAAATGGTCGTCGTTTTCAATGATGGCTTCGTTCAGCGGAAATGTAAACGTCAATTTTAGATCTGTTTCTTTCAAGATAAAATCTCATGCCACTGCCAGAGCCGCTGTAATAATTTTGAACTATAAAAACTATTGATACTATGACGAAATTTTGAATTTTTACAAACTTATCGAAGAGCGTCAAATTATTTGAAGATGGGGGATAATAGCCAATGAATAGACGGTTCTTTTGTCATATTTGGAATGGACTAATTCGATCTGGGTATATGACTTTTTGGGTTTTTTTGGTAAATTTCCATATAAAATGTGCATAGTACCATTTATGATACTATGACGAAATTTTCAATTTTGCCAAACTTATCGAAGAGCGACAAATTATTTGAAGATGGGGGATAATAGCCAATGAATAGACGGTTCTTTTGTCATATTTGGAATGGACTAATTCGATCTGGGTATATGACTTTTTGGGGTTTTTTTGTTAAATTTCCATATAAAATGTGCATAGTACCATTTATGATACTATGACGAAATTTTCAATTTTGACAAACTTATCGAAGAGCGTCAAATTATTTGAAGATGGGGGATAATAGCCAATGAATAGACGGTTCTTTTGTCATATTTGGAATGGACAAATTCGATCTGGGTATATGACTTTTTGGGGTTTTTTGTAAATTTCCATATAAAATGTGCATAGTACCATTTATGATACTATGACGAAATTTTCAATTTTGCCAAACTTATCGAAGAGCGACAAATTATTTGAAGATGGGGGATAATAGCTAATGAATAGACGGTTATTTTGTTATATTTGGAATGGACAAATTCGATCTGGGTATATGACTTTTTGGGGTTTTTTTTTTGTTAAATTTCCATATAAAATGGGGATAATACCATTTATGATACTATGACGAAATTTTCAATTTTGACAAACTTATCGAAGAGCGACAAATTATTTAAAGATGGGGGATAATAGCCAATGAATAGACGGTTCTTTTGTCATATTTGGAATGAACAAATTCGATCTGGGTATATGACTTTTTGGGGTTTTTTGGTAAATTTCCATTTAAATGTGCATGTGCATAGTATGTACCATTTATGATACTATGACGAAATTTTCAATTTTGACAAACTTATCGAAGAGCGTCAAATTATTTGAAGATAGAAGATAATAGCCAATCAATAGACGGTTATTTTGTTATATTTGGAATGGACAAATTCGATCTGGGTATATGACTTTTTGGGGTTTTTTTGTTAAATTTCCATTTAAAATGTGCATAGTACCATTTATGATACTATGACGAAATTTTCAATTTTGAAAAACTTATCGAAGAACGACAAATTATTTGAAGATGGGGGATAATAGCCAATGAAAAGACGGTTATTTTGTTATATTTGGAATGGACAAATTCGATCTGGGTATATGACTTTTTGGGGTTTTTTTGTTAAATTTCCATATAAAATGTGCATAGTACAATTTATGATACTATGACGAAATTTTCAATTTTGCCAAACTTATCGAAGAGCGACAAATTATTTGAAGATGGGGGATAATAGCTAATGAATAGACGGTTATTTTGTTATATTTGGAATGGACAAATTCGATCTGGGTATATGACTTTTTGGGGTTTTTTTTTTGTTAAATTTCCATATAAAATGGGGATAATACCATTTATGATACTATGACGAAATTTTCAATTTTGACAAACTTATCGAAGAGCGACAAATTATTTGAAGATGGGGGATAATAGCCAATGAATAGACGGTTCTTTTGTCATATTTGGAATGGACAAATTCGATCTGGGTATATGACTTTTTGGGGTTTTTTGTAAATTTCCATATAAAATGTGCATAGTACCATTTATGATACTATGACGAAATTTTCAATTTTGCCAAACTTATCGAAGAGCGACAAATTATTTGAAGATGGGGGATAATAGCCAATGAATAGACGGTTCTTTTGTCATATTTGGAATGGACTAATTCGATCTGGGTATATGACTTTTTGGGGTTTTTTTGTTAAATTTCCATATAAAATGTGCATAGTACCATTTATAATACTATGACGAAATTTTCAATTTTGACAAACTTATCGAAGAGCGACAAATTATTTGAAGATGGGGGATAATAGCCAATGAATAGACGGTTCTTTTGTCATATTTGGAATGGACAAATTCGATCTGGGTATATGACTTTTTGGGGTTTTTTGGTAAATTTCCATTTAAATGTGCATGTGCATAGTATGTACCATTTATGATACTATGACGAAATTTTCAATTTTGACAAACTTATCGAAGAGCGTCAAATTATTTGAAGATAGAAGATAATAGCCAATCAATAGACGGTTATTTTGTTATATTTGGAATGGACAAATTCGATCTGGGTATATGACTTTTTGGGGTTTTTTTTTTGTTAAATTTCCATATAAAATGGGGATAATACCATTTATGATACTATGACGAAATTTTCAATTTTGACAAACTTATCGAAGAGCGACAAATTATTTGAAGATGGGGGATAATAGCCAATGAACAGACGGTTATTTTGTTATATTTGGAATGGACAAATTCGATCTGGGTATATGACTTTTTGGGGTTTTTTTTGTTAAATTTCCATATAAAATGTGCATAGTACAATTTATGATACTATGACGAAATTTTCAATTTTGCCAAACTTATCGAAGAGCGACAAATTATTTGAAGATGGGGGATAATAGCCAATGAAAAGACGGTTATTTTGTTATATTTGGAATGGACAAATTCGATCTGGGTATATGACTTTTTGGGGTTTTTTTGTTAAATTTCCATATAAAATGTGCATAGTACAATTTATGATACTATGACGAAATTTTCAATTTTGCCAAACTTATCGAAGAGCGACAAATTATTTGAAGATGGGGGATAATAGCCAATGAATAGACGGTTCTTTTGTCATATTTGGAATGGACAAATTCGATCTGGGTATATGACTTTTTGGGGTTTTTTGGTAAATTTCCATATAAAATGTGCATGTGCATAGTATGTACCATTTATGATACTATGACGAAATTTTCAATTTTGACAAACTATCGAAGAACGACAAATTATTCGAAGATGGGGGATAATAGCCAATGAATAGACGGTTCTTTTGTCATATTTGGAATGGCCAAATTCGATCTGGGTATATGACTTTTTGGGGTTATTTTGCTAAATTTCCATATAAAATGTGGATAATACCATTTATGATACTATGACGAAATTTTCAATTTTGACAAACTTATCGAAGAGCGTCAAATTATTTGAAGATGGGCGATAATAGCCAATGAATAGACGGTTGTTTTGTTATATTTGGAATGGACAAATTCGATCTGGGTATATGACTTTTTGGGGTTTTTTTTTTGTTAAATTTCCATATAAAATGGGGATAATACCATTTATGATACTATGACGAAATTTTCAATTTTGACAAACTTATCGAAGAGCGACAAATTATTTGAAGATGGGGGATAATAGCCAATGAATAGACGGTTCTTTTGTCATATTTGGAATGGCCAAATTCGATCTGGGTATATGACTTTTTGGGGTTTTTTGGTAAATTTCCATATAAAATGTGCATGTGCATAGTATGTACCATTTATGATACTATGACGAAATTTTCAATTTTGACAAACTATCGAAGAACGACAAATTATTCGAAGATGGGGGATAATAGCCAATGAATAGACGGTTCTTTTGTCATATTTGGAATGGCCAAATTCGATCTGGGTATATGACTTTTTGGGGTTATTTTGCTAAATTTCCATATAAAATGTGGATAATACCATTTATGATACTATGACGAAATTTTCAATTTTGACAAACTTATCGAAGAGCGTCAAATTATTTGAAGATGGGCGATAATAGCCAATGAATAGACGGTTGTTTTGTTATATTTGGAATGGACAAATTCGATCTGGGTATATGACTTTTTGGGGTTTTTTGGTAAATTTCCATATAAAATGTGCATATTACCATTTATGATACTATGAAGAAATTTTCAATTTTGACAAACTTATCGAAGAGCGTCAAATTATTTGAAGATGGGGGATAATAGCCAATCAATAGACGGTTATTTTGTTATATTTGGAATGGACAAATTCGATCTGGGTATATGACTTTTTGGGGTTATTTTGCTAAATTTCCATATAAAATGTGGATAATACCATTTATGATACTATGACGAAATTTTCAATTTTGACAAACTTATCGAAGAGCGTCAAATTATTTGAAGATAGAAGATAATAGCCAATCAATAGACGGTTATTTTGTTATATTTGGAATGGACAAATTCGATCTGGGTATATGACTTTTTGGGGTTTTTTTTTTGTTAAATTTCCATATAAAATGGGGATAATACCATTTATGATACTATGACGAAATTTTCAATTTTGACAAACTTATCGAAGAGCGACAAATTATTTGAAGATGGGGGATAATAGCCAATGAACAGACGGTTATTTTGTTATATTTGGAATGGACAAATTCGATCTGGGTATATGACTTTTTGGGGTTTTTTTTGTTAAATTTCCATATAAAATGTGCATAGTACAATTTATGATACTATGACGAAATTTTCAATTTTGCCAAACTTATCGAAGAGCGACAAATTATTTGAAGATGGGGGATAATAGCCAATGAAAAGACGGTTATTTTGTTATATTTGGAATGGACAAATTCGATCTGGGTATATGACTTTTTGGGGTTTTTTTGTTAAATTTCCATATAAAATGTGCATAGTACAATTTATGATACTATGACGAAATTTTCAATTTTGCCAAACTTATCGAAGAGCGACAAATTATTTGAAGATGGGGGATAATAGCCAATGAATAGACGGTTCTTTTGTCATATTTGGAATGGACAAATTCGATCTGGGTATATGACTTTTTGGGGTTTTTTGGTAAATTTCCATTTAAATGTGCATGTGCATAGTATGTACCATTTATGATACTATGACGAAATTTTCAATTTTGACAAACTTATCGAAGAGCGTCAAATTATTTGAAGATAGAAGATAATAGCCAATCAATAGACGGTTATTTTGTTATATTTGGAATGGACAAATTCGATCTGGGTATATGACTTTTTGGGGTTTTTTTTTTGTTAAATTTCCATATAAAATGGGGATAATACCATTTATGATACTATGACGAAATTTTCAATTTTGACAAACTTATCGAAGAGCGACAAATTATTTGAAGATGGGGGATAATAGCCAATGAATAGACGGTTATTTTGTTATATTTGGAATGGACAAATTCGATCTGCGTATATGACTTTTTGGGGATTTTTTGTTAAATTTCCATATAAAATGTGCATAGTACCATTTATGATACTATGACGAAATTTTCAATTTTGACAAACTTATCGAAGAGCGTCAAATTATTTGAAGATGGGGGATAATAGCCAATGAATAGACGGTTCTTTTGTCATATTTGGAATGGACAAATTCGATCTGGGTATATGACTTTTTGGGGTTTTTTGTAAATTTCCATATAAAATGTGCATAGTACCATTTATGATACTATGACGAAATTTTCAATTTTGCCAAACTTATCGAAGAGCGACAAATTATTTGAAGATGGGGGATAATAGCTAATGAATAGACGGTTATTTTGTTATATTTGGAATGGACAAATTCGATCTGGGTATATGACTTTTTGGGGTTTTTTTTTTTGTTAAATTTCCATATAAAATGGGGATAATACCATTTATGATACTATGACGAAATTTTCAATTTTGACAAACTTATCGAAGAGCGTCAAATTATTTGAAGATGGGGGATAATAGCCAATCAATAGGCGGTTATTTTGTTATATTTGGAATGGACAAATTCGATCTGGGTATATGACTTTTTGGGGTTTTTTGGTAAATTTCCATATAAAATGTGCATGTGCATAGTATGTACCATTTATGATACTATGACGAAATTTTCAATTTTGACAAACTATCGAAGAACGACAAATTATTCGAAGATGGGGGATAATAGCCAATGAATAGACGGTTCTTTTGTCATATTTGGAATGGCCAAATTCGATCTGGGTATATGACTTTTTGGGGTTATTTTGCTAAATTTCCATATAAAATGTGGATAATACCATTTATGATACTATGACGAAATTTTCAATTTTGACAAACTTATCGAAGAGCGTCAAATTATTTGAAGATGGGCGATAATAGCCAATGAATAGACGGTTGTTTTGTTATATTTGGAATGGACAAATTCGATCTGGGTATATGACTTTTTGGGGTTTTTTGGTAAATTTCCATATAAAATGTGCATATTACCATTTATGATACTATGAAGAAATTTTCAATTTTGACAAACTTATCGAAGAGCGTCAAATTATTTGAAGATGGGGGATAATAGCCAATCAATAGACGGTTATTTTGTTATATTTGGAATGGACAAATTCGATCTGGGTATATGAATATTTTGGGGTTTTTTTGTTAAATTTACATATAAAATGTGCATAGTACCATTTATAATACTATGACGAAATTTTCAATTTTGACAAACTTATCGAAGAGCGACAAATTATTTGAAGATGGGGGATAATAGCCAATGAATAGACGGTTCTTTTGTCATATTTGGAATGGACAAATTCGATCTGGGTATATGACTTTTTGGGGTTTTTTGGTAAATTTCCATATAAAATGTGCATATTACCATTTATGATACTATGAAGAAATTTTCAATTTTGACAAACTTATCGAAGAGCGTCAAATTATTTGAAGATGGGGGATAATAGCCAATCAATAGACGGTTATTTTGTTATATTTGGAATGGACAAATTCGATCTGGGTATATGACTTTTTGGGGTTTTTTTGTTAAATTTCCATATAAAATGTGCATAGTACCATTTATAATACTATGACGAAATTTTCAATTTTGACAAACTTATCGAAGAGCGACAAATTATTTGAAGATGGGGGATAATAGCCAATGAATAGACGGTTCTTTTGTCATATTTGGAATGGACAAATTCGATCTGGGTATATGACTTTTTGGGGTTTTTTAGTAAATTTCCATTTAAATGTGCATGTGCATAGTATGTACCATTTATGATACTATGACGAAATTTTCAATTTTGACAAACTTATCGAAGAGCGTCAAATTATTTGAAGATAGAAGATAATAGCCAATCAATAGACGGTTCTTTTGTCATATTTGGAATATACAAATTCGATCTGGGTATATGACTTTTTGGGGTTTTTTGGTAAATTTCCATATAAAATGTGCATGTGCATAGTATGTACCATTTATGATACTATGACGAAATTTTCAATTTTGACAAACTTATCGAAAAGCGTCAAATTATTTGAAGATGGGGGATAATAGCCAATCAATAGACGGTTATTTTGTTATATTTGGAATGGACAAATTCGATCTGGGTATATGAATATTTTGGGGTTTTTTTGTTAAATTTCCATATAAAATGTGCATAGTACCATTTATGATACTATGAGGAAATCTTCAATTTTGACAAACTTATCGAAGAGCGACAAGTTATTTGAAGATGGGGGATAATAGCCAATGAATAGGCGGTTATTTTGTTATATTTGGAATGGACAAATTCGATCTGCGTATATGACTTTTTGGGGTTTTTTTTTAAATTTCCATATAAAATGTGCATAGTACCATTTATGATACTATGACGAAATTTTCAATTTTGACAAACTTATCGAAGAGCGACAAATTATTTGAGGATGGGGGATAATAGCCAATGAATAGGCGGTTATTTTGTTATATTTGGAATGGACAAATTCGATCTGCGTATATGACTTTTTGGGGTTTTTTTGAATAGACGGTTCTTTTGTCATATTATGACGGATTGGTGTTGCTGCCTCACCATTGTATATAGAAATACAATCCCAATGGCTTCCCAGGACCACAGGATTCCCCAAGAATCCAAAGGGTAGTGAGGCAGGTTGTTCAGCCAGCTAGAGTGCGGGTAGGCATGCTTGCAATTCCTGCAGACCAGCTCGTCGATGGGGTGGGATCTTGCACCTGCTGCTGAACTGCCGTACATATTCCATGGCTAATAAAAAGTCGTTGAACCACATATAATCTTCCTTAACTGTAGAGATATTGCGGGCATTTGATTGCAAGGAGAGTATTTCAATACAAACTGATGCATCGCAGAATGGACTAGGATGTTGCCTTATGCAAAAAGGTAGACCTGTGTGTTTCGGGTCCTGGAGTTTGTCAAGTGCAGAAGTGCAATACGCACAGATTGAAAAAGAATTTTTAGCGGTAGTATTTGCATGCCAAAAATTTCATTAGTATATATATGGCAGACTTTGAAATTATTACCGACCACAAACCACTTTTGGGTATTATGCGTAAAGACTACCTACCATAAAATTCCATCTGCAAGGCTTCAAAGAATGAAATTAAGACTGCAAAAGTATAGTTTAAGTTTTAAGTATTTGCCTGGCAAGTTTTTATACATTGCAGATCTACTATCACGAAACTTTGGCAATGATCAAAGTACGGGTGAAATAAAAGGTTTAAATGAAATGGTACACACTATCAATATTAATGAGGCAAAAAAAGCTATATATGAGGCAGAAACTGAAAAAGATAACATTAAGAGATTTGAAGATGTATTATCAAAGAAGGTTGGCCAGATGCCAAGTCAAAAGTAGCTGAACATTATAAGATATTTTTGGAAGTATAAGCAAGATTTATTTGTTACCGATAATTTAATATTTTTGGAGGATCGAATTTTTGTTCCTACAGCGTTGAGGGGTGAGGTTTTAAATAATCTTCATAGACCGCATTTTGGAATTGAGAGGACAAAAGCCCGCGCTCGGACATTAGTTTATTGGCCGTCTCTCAGTGATGACATAGATGAAATGGTACAAAAATGTAAGATATGTCAGAAGTATAGACCAAATTGTAAAAGAGAACCAATGATATCGCATGGTATGCCAGACATACCATTTCATAAAATAGGAATGGATTTTATGAAGGTAGATGGAAAAAACTATTTGATTATAGCTGATTATTATACAAAGTATTTAAAAATTGTGCCAGCGCAAAAGAAAACCAGCCAGACTGCTATACAGAAACTACTTCCCTTATTTGCAACGCACGGCATACCCAGAATAATAATTGCAGACAATGTAGGTACCATTCGGTTCTTTTGAATTTGAACAATTTTGTAATAGTTTCGATATTTCAATTATAACATCAAGCCCTAGGTACCCAAGGTCTAATATGTTCGCAGAACGCATGGTTCAGGTTGTTCTTTAGTAGATGACTAAAGAAATTAATTTGCTGGAGAAGGCGTCTCAGCATTAAGTGAATTGATGATTCACTTGAGAATTAATAAAAAACTACACAATAGAATTTCGTACACGTTATAAATTCTTTATTCTTTGTTAACTGCCAAATTCGAATTGAATTTGAACTGATCGTGCAACTCATTGGGAAGCCTCGGTGTCCTTATGTACACAATCAGCTGTGATCTTAAATGGTCATTGCCCTTGACATTGAATTTCTTACATTTGTATTAGTTTACATTTTAAATATTACATTTAAACGTTCACATTAACAATTAATTGACTAATACACCCTTAATTATACCATTTACATCTCTACTCCTATGCGAGAGTGAGATGGCAAGATACTTGATGAGCTCTGCTTTCTGCTCCCACACTGCTTAAATCTCGGTGCGACTAGTTCGGATGAACTCGCTTTCGTGGACTTCGTCTGCAGGTAGAGGGGACCGACTATAGGCTCGTAGCTGTGTCGTCGATTATTTGACAGTTCGGCTTGGATTTGTGTCCTTTACTTGGTCGCGTCGGTCGGTTTATTTGTTGGCTCGGGTTTGTGCGGTGTAATTTATGTAATTTAACCCTTCATCATTGTTAAAAATGCGTTTTCGTGTGTTCCGTGCATATGTCCTAGTGATTGAGAATATTGTTGACTTTCAAGGAAGTCGATTGATCATATTCCAATCACTAGTCACAATCACGAACAACGCCTCCATCATTCTTCTTTGATCGCGAGCTCCTGTTGTGTTTTTTGCGGTTTTGTTGGGAGCCAACATGCTCCCGGCCTCCGGTTTGGTGCTTCGTGATGTCTGGAATTGGATTTCATTCTGTGGTGCCTTGTTTCTGTGTCCTTGATTGAGTTTGCCAGCTCCTCTCAGCCAAATTGCCTCATCCATGTTTGAGGTTATGTACATGTGTCCATGAAACATACAAAAAAATGCATTAGTGTTTTGTTATTAAAATGCAGTGGCAAAGCAAAGTTATTTAATTTAAATTTAACTAAACAGAGTGTTTATAAGGTGAGTTGGGCTCTTTTTTGGGTTTTGGGTGTGATTTCACTTGGGACTATGCAAATAGGTATGTATTTATTTCTGTTCAAAGGGGTAGTTTTTGTTGTTGTTTAAAGCAGATAGTTATGGGGTGAGTTCATAATAGTTTTGTTTCTTAATGTTTGATTAATTTGATAATGGTAAAGGGGATATTTTTGCGATTGGTCGCTTGAGTATCGTATTTTGTGTTCTTATGGTCACTACGCGCGTTAGACCGTCCGACCCGGGGTGTAGATCGATGATTCGCGCGAGTAGCCATTCGGATGGGGGCAGGTTGTCTTCCTTGACGAGGACAATATCTCCCATCCTTATGTTGGGTTGCTCCTGCAGCCACTTTGGACGCTGTTGAAGCAAGTGCAGGTAGTTTGTACTCCACTGCTTCCAGAATTCCTGCGTGAGTCGTTGCAGGTATCTCCATCTGTCTAAATTGTTGATCTTTCTTTCAGTAAAGTTCCTGTCTGGCAGCACTCGTAATGGCGCTCCAATTAGGAAGTGTCCCGGCGTCAACACAGTCAGATCGTTATGGTCTGACGTCATTGGACACAGTGGTCGAGAATTAAGGCATGCTTCGATCTGTGTCAGCAGTGTAGCAAATTCCTCGAATGTTAACTTGGCTGATCCAATCGTCCTCTTCAAGTGATGTTTTATTGATTTGACACCTGCCTCCCACAGACCTCCAAAGTGTGGTGATGATGGAGGGTTGAAGTGCCATATGGTTTGGTAGGACGCGAGATTTGCTGCTACTTCTGATGACCATTCTGCGGTGATGAATTTGCTGTCTTTCCTAAGCTCGTTGTTTGCACCTTTGAAATTGGTGCCACAGTCGCTAAACATATTCATGCAGATTCCTCGTCTGGCCACAAATCGTTTAAATGCTGCAATAAATGCCGCTGCACTCAAGTCGCTTACCAGCTCAATATGAATTGCCTTTGTTGCAAGACAGATGAACACGGCGATGTATCCCTTGACCGTTCTATTGCATCTCCCTTTCCACTTTTTGATTTCCACCGGTCCAGCATAGTCCACACCGGTGTTGAAATGCTCACACGTGCCTGCGGAAGATTTCCCATCAGCTGCTCCTGCATTTTTGCGTTGTAGCGATGACACCGAACACATTTGTGAATTGTTGATTTCACAAGTCTTTTCAGATTTGTTATCCAATACTTGTTTCGGATTTCGGCTATCATCAGTTGTTGACCACCATGAAGCGTTTCGTTGTGTGTGTCTCTTATAAGCAATTTTGAGAAGTGGTGGGATTCTTTGAGTATGATTGGGTGACGTTGATCAAATGGGAGTAGGGCATTTGATAGTCTGCCCCCTACTCTAAGAATCTCTCCTTCATCGAGGAACGGATTGAGGTTTCGAATGGAGCTTGTCTTCGGTATGGATCGTCTCTCCTTTAGCTCTTTAATTTCCTCTTTAAATAGTTCCCTCTGTACTATTTTGATGAGGTGATGGTGAGATGACATCAGTTCACCTGCAGTAATTGGATGAGTATCCAGTGGCCTCCTAGCTGACGTATCTCTTAAGTTGTCGAAATACCGTCGCCAAATCGCTGTGATGCGCACTAGACGTTTAAGGGTTGAAAAGGTTTGAAAGAACGAGTCTTCTATTGTAACGCGTAGGCATTTCCTTGCTTCCCTTTTTGTTTCCTCATCAGTTTCTAGAGGATTTGTTGTTGGTTGATCGCGTGGCAAAAAACCTTGTAGAAAATGTGGACCATTCCACCATAGTTGGTTCTCTATTAACTCTTCGGGGGACAGTCCTCGAGAACCAATATCCGCTGGGTTATCCTTGGTGCCTACATGGCGCCAGATAGCCACTCTTGTTAGCGCCTGGATTTCTGTAACTCTGTTGGCTACAAATGTGGTGCGAATGGATGGGTTTCCTTTTATCCACGCCAGGACTATCATGGAATCGGACCATGCAAACATCTCCACTTGTTCCAGCTGCATGGCCCTTGCTATTCTATGCAGAAGTTTTGCCAGTAGTACTGCAGCACAGAGCTCTAGTCGTGGCAAAGATATGCTTTTTATTGGGGCCACTCTAGTCTTTGACGCCAGCAGGTAAATTCTCTCCTGGCCGTTTGATGTGACTCTTGCGTATACGACCGCCGCGTATGCCTTCTCCGATGCGTCACTGAAACCGTGTAGTTGGATGAGTGTTGTTCCTTCACTTGTTATCCACCGTGGGATCTCTACTTTCTCCAGTTTGTGAAGTCCAGCACGCAGTTCTGTCCATGGTACCTCTATTTCTGGAGTGATGGTGTCATCCCAAGATAATGACTTGGCCCAAAGCTGTTGCAATATCAGTTTGGCCTTGATTACGCACGGAGAAATCCACCCCAGAGGATCAAAGAGACGTGCGATATCGGCGAGTATTGATCTCTTTGTGTGTTTGCTCACAACAGGTATGTTGATCTTAAATGTGAAAGTATCTTTCGCAGGATGCCATTGGATGCCTAACATCTTAATAGCGTCCTGTGTGTCAAATTCTAAAGGAAGATTCACTTCTCTGTCCTTTTCAGGTATTCTTTCTAATATTGTGGGAGAGTTGCTGGCCCATTTGCGCAGCGGAAATCCAGCTGAGCTCAACGTCGCTATCACATCCGTTTGTACCTTGATGGCATCTTCTTCGTTGTCAGCTCCATATATGAAGTCATCAACATAAAACCCTTCGCTGATAGCCTTGGTTACATGCGGTTGGGAGTTTTCGATGTCCATCGCTAATTGTTGCAGAGTTCGTACAGCTAAATATGGGGCTGATGCTGTGCCGAATGTGACGGTATTGAGTGCATACGTCTTAATGGGCTCATCGCATTTTGACCTCCAGAGAATGAGTTGATATGACGTGTCCTCTTGTGCCATCCATATCTGTCGGTACATCATGCTAATGTCCGCTGCAAATGCCACCTTAAATTTTCTCCACTGTGCTATCAGGTCAATTATGTCCACTTGAAGCCGTGGTCCAACCATCAGAAAATCATTGAGCGCTGCTCCGCTCGAAGTTTTGCATGAAGCATCAAACACTACTCGAAGTTTGGTTGTCGAGCTCGATTCTTTGAATACCGCATGGTGAGGAAGGAAATAATGCCTTTCCTTCTCCAGTTCGACGTCCGTTGAAACTTCCTTCATGTGTCCTAGTGACCGGTATTCGTTGATGCACGATGTGTATGCTTCTCGAAGTTTTTCGTTAGCGTTGAGGCGTTTTTCGATTTGAAAAAATCTTGCCATTGCTGCCGCTTTAGAGTTGCCAAGGTTGGGGCGCTTATTTTCTTTAAACGGTAGTTTCACCTCATATCTACCATCTGCTCTTCTCCTTGTGGTGTTTTGATAGTGTAGTTGACACTTCTCTTCTTCTTGTGTTAGTTTGCGTGTGTCCATGTCTTCTTCTATCTCCCAAAACTTCTTGAGCTGTGTATCCAATGTCGTGTGGTGGCTTCGCACTGTTACTGAAGCCATTGGAGGATTTATGCTCGCATTTCCGGTTAATATCCATCCTAGTTCTGTTTTTTGTGCGACTGGGGATCCATTTTGCCCTGGAATGAGTCCTTTAAGAATGATTGCCGCATAAATATCGGCACCTAACAGCATGTCGATCTTTCCAGGACGATTATAGGTGGGGTCCGCTAATGGCAAATTCGACAAATGACTCCAATTTGTTGTGTTAATGTGGTGTGTTGGCAAGATAGAGGTTAATTGGGAAAAGACGAAAGCTCTAACATCAAGACAGAAACAGGGGTTGGTGAATGAAAACATAGTTAGGTTGACAATAGAATTGGAGGTACCCGTTGAGATTTGCCCTAAACCTTTGACCTCCGCAAATGCTCTTTGTTTTCTTAAGTTAAGAAGCTGTGCTACATTTTCGGTTACGAATGTGGCTTCTGAACCCGGATCTATTAATGCCCTAACTACGTGTTGAGTTCCATTTGCAGCTACGACCTTGACCAGTGCTGTTGCTAGTAAGACCTTTGATCGCATTTGGTTAAGGTATGAGTTGATGTGATTGGACGACGTAGACGCAGTGTTTTGATCAATGTTCCGTCCATTTTGGGAACTGCTGTGATTAATGTTCTGAGTTGGGTTGGTGTGCGGCATATAGTTTGGTAGTGGTGCACAATTTTGCCCATTGCTCCAACTACTTGCCGGAATGAATTGATTTGCATTTTGAATCAAGTGAGTGTTGTACTCCTGGTGATTCTGACCTTTAAAAGATGAAGCATGGGGGTGATATTGGTAGTTGTTACCATTTTGAGGCCTTTGAGCCTCGAAGTGTAAAAGCGTGTGGTGCTTTTGACCACATTTTTGGCAGCGATTCGTACTCTTGCAGTTTGAGGAATGGTGATCGTACCCTAAGCAATTTGAGCAGACAAAGTTGTTTTTTACAGCTTCAGCTCTTGCCTTTACCTCCATTTTTAAAAAAAGTTTGCATTGTCGTATTCCGTGCGATGCCTTGCACAGTCGACATAGAAATTTTTTTGTCTCATGTGATGACTTAACATGATAAGTCGTCGGATTTTTTTTGTATTGTTTTGTAGTGTTTTCGTGTCTTGAAGCCTCATTTGACTCCATCATGTTTTCTAGGGAGCTGAATCTCCCCTCAATGAATTTGGTAAATGCATTCCACTCTGGCAGCAATTTAGAGCTACCCAGTTTCTCTTCCCAATCCTTTTGGGTTTGGAGAGGAAGTTTGTGGTAAACCACATATATAAGAATTGCATCCCAAGTTTCCACGGCTATTCCCAGATTGGATAGTGCATGAATACAGTTTGTACTTGTATCATGCAAAGATTTTAACGCCTCAGAGGATTCATGGGTGATTTTGCTTTGCTCCATCAAAACTCTTAATTGCTTATTAACCAATTTCCGTTTGTTTTGGTAACGCTCTTTCAATATTTCCCATGCCGTGGTGTAGTTTTTACCGTCGGCATCAACTAACAAATGCTGAATTAATAACGCAGCACTATCAGTAACATGGGTTTTGAGAAATTGAAGTTTCTGTACATCAGATAAATCAACATTCTGATCGACCATGCTTTCGAACAAGTTGTGGAACTCATACCATTCTTCTAGCAAGCCCGAAAATTTTTTGATTTGTATTGGTGGTAACCGAATGTCACACACCGATGTTTTTGTGGTGTTAAGTCTCGAAACCTCTAAATTAGCATTGGTCTCTTTAGCAAATTTGTCATAGAGATCGTTTAAGATTCCCGTGAACGCGAAATATGTGCGTTTAATCTTTGAAAAGGTTTCCGCTGCATAGTAGGCATCTTTGATAGGATCAGCCCCACTATTCACAATCGATTCATGATCCTTTTTTGCGCGTTTGAAGCATTGTTCACTATCATTCAGACACGCTTGCAGATACCCCCTTGATTTTCGCGCCTCAGTAACCTTTTTAAATTCTTCGTAATCGGTTTCGAGTTCTTTTAAAATTAGTTCTTGCCGTTCTATTTGTTTAGCAAGTTTTGACATTTTCACTTCACTTAGATATGTTTTTAGAGTTCAAAGCAGGGATAGGGTACTTAATTTGTTATCAAGCTTTGGTAATAATTGTATAATATAGTAAATATATATATTATCTAACTAATTAAATGCAGCAATAGGTGTAAAAGGAATAATATTCCTACCTTATTGTGCTTTTGCAACTGCAACCTTAGTTGGATCACTCTCAGTTACAGTTGCAGAAGGCTTTGCGTTGCACAGTTCCTTGCTGTGATTGATGTTGTTAACCGTTGTTATAGTTCCAGATTGTTGTACCGCTTTGCAGACTGTTGTGACGCTTGTGTCTCTTTCTGTTATTCGTATCCGTTGGGTCCAAGATACTTCGACTCGTTGTATTTTTATATTGCGTTTTATGAAATAAATACGTAATATGTAAAATTGCAACAAAAAAGGTGTAAATGAGGAAATATATTCCTACCTTAGTTTGCTTTTGCAACTGCAACCTTAGTTCGATAACTCTCAGTTACAGTTGCAGAAGGCTTTGCGTTGCACAGTTCCTTGCTGTGATTGCTGTTGTTGACCGTTGTGTCAGTTGCGGATTGCTGTACCACTTTGCAGACCGTTGTGACGCTTGTGTCTAGTTGCGTTACTTCGTATCCGTTGGTTAAAAGATATGTCGACTCGATATATTTTTATATTGCGTTTTATGTAATAAAAACGTAATAATGTAAAATTGCAACAAAAAAAGGTGTAAATGAGGAAAATGTTCCTACCTTAGTTTGCTTTTGCAACTGCAACCTTAGTTGGATAACTCTCAGTTACAGTTGCAGAAGGCTTTGCGTTGCACAGTTCCTTGCTGTGATTGTTGCCGTGTCCGTTGGATACGGGATTCCTCTTCTCGTTGGGTACTGTGGCCGATAGACTGCCCGTCGATGATCGGGCTGCTATTTTTGGATTCTTACCAATTTCGCACTAATCCACAGTACACTTTAAATGTTCTTTTGTTTAGTTCACTTTTTGTACACTGGTGATATTTTTGTTTAAGTAAACTTTGATTTATAATGTCAATTGCACTTTTCGATATTACAAAGAAAAAAATTCGCGGTTTCCTATTAAAGGACTCGAAGGACCATGTTCTTTAGTAGATGACTAAAGAAATTAATTTGCTGGAGAAGGCGTCTCAGCATTAAGTGAATTGATGATTCACTTGAGAATTAATAAAAAACGACACAATAGAATTTCGTACACGTTATAAATTCTTTATTCTTTGTTAACTGCCAAATTCGAATTGAATTTGAACTGATCGTGCAACTCATTGGGAAGCCTCGGTGTCCTTATGTACACAATCAGCTGTGATCTTAAATGGTCATTGCCCTTGACATTGAATTTCTTACATTTGTATTAGTTTACATTTTAAATATTACATTTAAACGTTCACATTAACAATTAATTGACTAATACACCCTTAATTATACCATTTACATCTCTACTCCTATGCGAGAGTGAGATGGCAAGATACTTGATGAGCTCTGCTTTCTGCTCCCACACTGCTTAAATCTCGGTGCGACTAGTTCGGATGAACTCGCTTTCGTGGACTTCGTCTGCAGGTAGAGGGGACCGACTATAGGCTCGTAGCTGTGTCGTCGATTATTTGACAGTTCGGCTTGGATTTGTGTCCTTTACTTGGTCGCGTCGGTCGGTTTATTTGTTGGCTCGGGTTTGTGCGGTGTAATTTATGTAATTTAACCCTTCATCATTGTTAAAAATGCGTTTTCGTGTGTTCCGTGCATATGTCCTAGTGATTGAGAATATTGTTGACTTTCAAGGAAGTCGATTGATCATATTCCAATCACTAGGGAAGGGACCTACAATTTTATGCCGAGTCCGAACGGCTGAATTGAGAAGCTTTTTCATGACAGTCATACTCTCGGATGTTTGTCAGACGTTCGCGAGAGGTGGCGCAGTAGAAAAAACTTTAAGATGTAATTTAGGTTTTTCCGGGGATCGAACCTGGGATCCCTCGCACAGTAGTCCAGCACACTAACCACTGCGCTACTGCGCCCTGAACGGCTTAGCCAATTAATAAAACCAGTTTTGTTAAAAAATAATAAACAAAATAAGATTAATTATGACAAGAGTACAGAGATGAAAATTGAGTTTGAAAAGGGGGATGCAATTTGGGTAGAGGAGGATAAAATTTGGGTACCAGGAAAAATTAAATACAAGCATTTGAAGTCGCCGCGATCGTATTGGATTGAACTTGTGGACGGGCGTACTCTTCGAAGAAATTAATTTTTTCTAAAACCGCGTAAATAAATAACAGTAATTTAAAATAAAGTTACTGTTATTCGTAGATTAATGTATTGTCACTGTTGGTCACTTCTAAAAAAAAACAAAAAAAAAAATCAATTTAAGTTGGGAATAAAACTGAATTTTTAGCAAGTGCAAGTAACATCATATACAAATTAGGGAATGATAAAGAAATAAATATATGTACCTAACATAAATAGAGGCCTTAGATAAGTTTACGTGAATTTTATAATTTATAAAAAATAAAAATAAAAATACCTATGTATGTGTATACATATCTATCTATAGTTTTATATGAAATTGATTTTGGAATACTGAACTTCGTTAAAATGGAAGATGTAGAGATGTATAAGTATTAAGTATACTATATAGTCTATACTCTCCACTCTATCCATCATTATTATTAGATTATTATTAGATATAAGTTATATGATTTATCTATATAATTTTAGCTGACATTGATTTTGGAATACTGAACTTATGTAGTTAAAAGGGAAGATGTAGAGATATGTATGTAAAGGTACACCCTATAGTCTCCACTCTCTCCCTCAACATTATTAGATATAGATATAAGTTTGCCTCATTGGTATTTAGCATTAAGCACATGATAAGTATTATTAAAGTTGTCATAGAAAGCAGAACAGAGTCTTTCATTTAAAGTCCCTCTCAGCATATACACATGCAAGTATAATAAAAACAAACTGACAGAACCTGAAAAAAATTGCATTGGGAAACCTTAGGTGGAGTAGGTTCCCGGAGTGTATCCTCCCTCCGCTCACTACTTCTCTACGAGTAGGAGCCTCCGTGGTTACTACTTCACTCTTCATCTCATAGTAACCGCTAAATTGAAAAAATGAGCGTTTATCTAAAACTCACCCATTCTTATCTATTCGACACGATTCTACCAAAAGAAATCACTTCCCTTTTGCACAACCGAAGATCTATTCAACTTGCATGTTGGAATACTTATATCGTAGGCGGATACTGTGACAAATAAGATCATCGATTTAATCTTTATAATTCATAAACAATTTATTCATAATCATTATCCAAAACTACCCATCATAAACGAAATTAGTTATAATGTATGTAAAATTCTCAATAGTAAATTTAACCTTATATTATGTAGCACGGAAGTATTCGTTTGTAAATAGCAATAGCTCAATTAGCAAGCAAGTATCTTATAAAAGAAAAATAACATTCAATTTGATCATGTAACGAACTAATTTAATTCATAACACGTCATAGGCGCTAGACCAATTCATTGGTTCCTTCTTTCTTCACTATGAAAAAGGCACTAATTTCAATTTCAACAATTACAATTACAAATAACTTGCTGTATTGTATGTACTTTACCAAAAACACAAAAAAAAAAAATTAGTTGCTCTATGTAAAATTCTGTATTATTCTCAAAAAAAAAATAAAAAATTATAATGAGAAAGATTTTCTCTCTCTTTTGTCCCTCTCTATTCTCGCACGAATCAAAACTTACTAGTCACTAGTCACTACCAATAACTATAATTCAAAAAAAAATATTAAAATCAAAATCGTTCAACCTGAAACACTTACGTAAATAAAACACAAAATTGTATGACTCACCGGCGTAATTCCCAATAATGGTGTGCACAGCATTCTTGGTTGATTCTTCTTCTTTGCTAGAATGTAGGTTTTAGAACGAAAAAGATTAAATGTCGGTGAGGAGAAAGGGCTGTTGGCCGCCAAACTAAAATTGCGATCAGAGGGCGATCGAAGTATCACTTGCGATTGAATTCTGCAGGTGGATATCAGGATTGGCTTTCAATTTGCAATTAATCGGATATTAAATTAGGTGGTGGTCGATCCCCGGCAAAACATGTAAAGTGGCAGGTCGCAGGTGTATCCAATTTGGTACTATTTGCTGTATTATTTTGAGCTTAATGGTACAGCTATGAGTTGCATGTTGTTGGATTACCCACTGCCTGGAGAGGATGGCCACCTACAAAATAATGTGCGTCCCTCTCTTTGCACAATCACAGCTTGTAATAGCCTTGACCTGAAGATGGTTCGATCGGTTGTGCACGTGGACGTTGATGGAACACGATGTATCCCCTGGTCTTTGCACAATCGCAGGTTGGAACAGCCCTGATCTGATGATGGTTCGATCTGTTGGATACGTCCTGGATACGCTATGCATTTGGTTGGCAGTCACGGAACAACGTCGTGGGTGTCGAAGGTGGCGATTCTGATCGCATGCACTGTAAGAATTTGCATAATTGCATAAAAGAATATACCTATTACCTGTGGTAAATAATTCACAAACTCTGAATGTGCGTATAACGTTGGCTGAATCAAAAAAAAAAATGATTTGTTTTATCACTGATAAGTGTTATTTCACAACAAAACCAATTTAGGGATAATAGCACCAATAAATCGTGTACTAATGCCAATTCTTTAATTTTCTATTTCCGCGGCCCTTTTTTAGATCCTAATGGATGCTACCATCGTCGGTGAAAGCTGACACCAGAAAGAACCATGTCGGTCAAGCAGAAGTCTAGCTAAGCGATCGCCGAGACAACTTGACAGCTGAAATTGCCAAGGTACTGCGAACATGACGATATGTTGTCTTGGGGTTGGTGTACAAGCTATGTTTCTAGTAGTAGGTGCCATTCAGTCCCACAAATAGTTTATTTATGTGAAATATCATACTGGGCTCATCTGGAACATAAAGGGTGTGGGACGGCCAGCACAAAACATTTAAATTATGAAGCGCAAGTACCCGGAAATTAAATGAAAAAGTGTCGACCCACGCCTGCAATATTAGCACTACTTCCTAGGAAGAATACCAATTACCTATGGATGTCCTTTGCATGGAAGATACCCATTGACCTGCCTTGCATAGCATATCTTCCAGTTCATACAATTGGTTACCTGCGATACGTTTTACTTTGGATCGGACAAATTTCGGACATTTGTTTTCTGCAAAGCGTCACTGAGTACAAAGTTACGCTTGAAAACAATTTGCCCAACATCGTACTTGGAGTTTTTACTTCTGGTATTGTATGATCGTTCGAATTTTGTATGTGCCTGAGCTAATGATTCTTTGATCTGATGGTGTATCATGTTCATGCGTAGCGCTTTCGGCAAAATATCTAACTCAGAATTGTTCAGACTCTGAAGCTTTTTCAGCAGCGCATAGTCTGAGCCGTGTTCAATCTTGCACTATCCAAAAAGCTCTTCGTATGGCGACATGCCAATTGAGTGAACGGTAGACCGAAGTGCACTTACGATTGCAGCTAGATGCTTGTCCCAGTTGGATTGTTCTGTTCCAATATAAGAGCGAATAGCCGCCAAGATTGACCGATTTACACGTTCACTCGAATTCGCCTGCGGTGAATACGCGGCTTTGCGGATATGCTAGGTTCCTCGAGCAGTGAGAAATTTGGTGAATTCTTTACCAGTAAATTGCTTTCCATTGTCTGATAATAAGAACTCGGGTACTCCAAACGTAGGAAACACCTCTTCGTCCAAAAATCGTACCGCCGCTTCACCGGTAGCATTTCTAAGTGCTTTGACAATGACAAATTTAGTCAGTTGATCTAGGCAGACAATCATAAAACAGTTTCCTTTTCTGGACCTTGGATACGGACCTAAAAAATCAACGAAGACGTGTTGGAAGGGCCTATCTACTGTGAAAGCCTGTCCCATAGGAGGTTTCAGGACAGAGTTCGGTGCTTTGGATTCTTTGCAAATATTGCAGTCCGCGATGAACGCTTTCACTTGTGCCGCCATATTAGGCCAGTAAAAACGCTCACGGAGACGATACAAGGTTTTTGCGACCCCACCATGCGATGCCTGGGGAGGATCATGAGAATCCAGAGCTTCCAGACGCAATCATCTTCTCTGGGGTTTCCGGTACAGAACTTTTCCTTTTTTATACACGAACCCGTCGGAAACAAGTAGATCTGGTAGCTGATCTTTGTTCTTTTCTACGGTTTCAATCAAGTTTATATATTCATCCGATTTGAAAGATGGATCTGTGAGATCTACCTGAAGGATATCGTGAGAACTTGCGTTAAAAGCTTTGCCAGATGAAATATCATCAACGGCATAGATCCGGGAGAGTGCGTCTGGTACAATGTTCTGTGATCCTTTTCGGTGTTCAATCTCGAAGAAGAACCTTTGTAGCTTTAAACTCCAACGAGCAAGACGTCCATTCAAGTCCTTCTGGCTCATGGGCCACCTCAGGCTCGCGTGATCCGTCACTATCTTGAACTCTTGCCCCTCAACATAAGAACGGAATTTTTCCACCCCCATGACTGCTGCTAAACACTCTAGTTCTGTCACGCTATAGTTGCGCCGGTTTAAGGGTAGTGATGCGATTATATGAGAACACAAGCGTTCCCACTCTAGCCTCTCACTATCAACTCCGACTTTCACCTCCACGTTGGTGACTGGTGGGTGCCTAGTACCTCGACTGGAGATGGGGTAACCAACCCCTGTGGAAGGTCGTTGGTGGCAGCGAACGAGAGAGGGGGGGAGGAGTGTCTACGCACTAAGACACTTCCTCTTGTTTCAGGCGGCAGCGGATGAATTCCCTAGATGGAATCAACGGTGGCGTCTACAGTTCCGGTCAGGTCGAACTAAAGTGTAATCCCTGTATGAGCTGCTTCGACATATTTGGATACCAGGTCTATGGGGATCTCCAATACTGAGCCAGGGTGTTGGAAAAGAGTTGGTGGCGGACGAACCCTAAACAGGTCAACGGCAGCGCTCTTATCCCAAAATTGGGTTACTGACATCGGAATATCCGACCCGCTGTCCTAGGGTCAAAACAGGGCCTGGCCCTCCAGGTTGGGGGTTGTGCCGTCGGGGTAACTTCCCGACCATGGAAAAAACTAAATAGTTATGAGAGAGACGCAACCAGCCTCGGATAACGGAACTCCTCAAATGGCAACCAGACCCGGAACGTCAATGGACTATGATTTAAGAGTATGTACCTGGAATGTAAGAACACTCTACACCCCAGGTGCCACTCAAAAACTTGAGTCTGTCCTCATGCGGTACAAGGCAGACATTACCGCGATCCAGGAGATACGATGGATAGGATCAGGCATGATGAAAAGAAAAGATTGCGACATTTATTACAGCTGCAACAAAAGGCTGCATGTATTAGGATGCGGATTCGTCGTGGGAAATCGGCTTAGGACAAAAGTTATTGACTTCAAGCCGATAAGTGATCGCCTTTCTGTGATCCGCATCAAAGCTACTTTCCAAAACATAAGCCTAATATGTGCACACGCCCCTACCGACGAGGCTGAAGATCCCATCAAGGAGGAGTTTTATAACCTCCTGGATGGAGCCTACGGAGCCTGTCCGGAGTATGATGTAAAAGTTGTACTCGGGGATTTCAATGCTAAAGTCGGAAAGGAAAACATCTTTGGCGGGTTAGTTGGTAAGCACAGAATCCACGAAACGACAACAGACAACGGCTACCGACTAATCGATTTTGCAGCAGCTCGTAATACGGTGATAAGTAGCACTAGGTTTCCAAGGCTAAGGATCCACACAGCAACCTGGCGCTCTCCAGACGGTCGAACCGCCAACCAAATCGACCATGTGCTAATCGATGCGAGGCACGCATCCAACATCCTCGACGTGCACACATTCCGAGGGGCAAACGTCGACTCTGACCATTTTCTTGTCGCGGCTAAATTCAGAGCTCGACTGTCCAACGAGAAGAAGCTGCGAACCGCCCAGAAGAAGAAATTCGACGTTGGACGCCTTAGCACACCTGGAGTAGCCAGAGCCTACAGCGAGCGCCTGAGTATGAAACTCTCCTCTGTGCACTCACCTACCACAAACGCCAACAATCAGTGGTGCCAGTATCGCGACATCATCAAAGAGGTAGCCGAATCCACCGTAGGGTACCAGCCACCCCAGAGAAAGAGCCCGTGGTATGATGATGAATGCGTGTACAGGAAAAAGGTGACAGAAGATGCACACAAGAAAGCGCTGCAGCGCAAAACAAGGGCAGCGAGAGAAGAGTATCGAGCCAGGAGAAGGGAGGAAAAGAAGATCCTGCGTAGAAAGAAGAGGGCTTACGCAGCTTCCCAGCTCAAGGAGATCGAAGAGTCGCGCGATCGTAATAACATCCGGAGGTTTTATAAAAAAGCTAAGCAACTGGCTGCTGGCTACAAAACCGGAACGCAGGCTCTTCGAGATAGCGAAGGGAACCTAGTCACCGAAGCGCAGGGAATAGTAGATGTGTTTAAGCAGCATTTCCAGCAGCTGCTTAATGGGCATCATGTAGAGAGAGTGATAGGGCAAGAAGAGAACTCACGTCCAGTCAATGAAGAACTAGTTCCACCACCTAGTATAGAAGAGGTTGGCTTAGCTATAAAAAAGCTTAAGAACAACAAGGCCGCAGGCTCTGATGGTCTACCAGCGGAGCTCTTTAAATACGGTGGTGATGTTTTGTTAGGTAGCATGCACCGAATCATCAACCAAGTATGGGTGGAAGAAAACATGCCCGATGACTGGACTATCAGCTCCATATGCCCCATCTACAAAAAAGGCGATCCTATGTCTTGCAAGAAGTATCGAGGCATATCCTTGCTAAATGTCGCATACAAGATCCTATCCAACGTACTGTGTGAACGTCTAAAACCGTTCTGCAACACACTAATCGGCACGTACCAGTGTGGCTTCCGGCCCGGCAGATCGACTATAGACCAAATTTTCACACTGAGGCAAATCTTGGAAAAGACCAACGAATTTCAAGTCGAAACTCACCACCTATTCATCGACTTCAAAGCCGCGTATGATAGCATACATCGTCAGGAGCTCTATATGGCGATGGCCGAATTTGGAATCCCGGCAAAACTGATTCAGCTGTGTCGCGTGACGCTGGAAAACACGCGCTGCAACGTGCAGTTTGGAAGCAGCTCTTCCGAACTTTTTCAAACATGCACCGGATTTCGGCAAGGAGACGCTCTATCATGCGAATTCTTCAATCTCGTACTGGAGCAGATAGTGCGCAGGGCAGGTGTCAACACGGAAGGCACTATCTTCAACAGGTCCGTCCAGCTGCTTGGCTATGCGGACGATATTGACATCATCGGTCGCTCCCAGCGTGCCGTGATAGAAGCGTTCACGGCGATTGAAGAACAGGCGGAATCCGTTGGACTTGTAGTAAATGAGGACAAGACTAAGTACATGCTATCAACAAACAAACAAGCATCTGTCCACCGCCTAGGACAAAACGTCACTATTGATAGCAATAATTTCGAGGTAGTTAAGGAGTTCACCTACCTCGGAGTAAACGTAAACTCCACGAATGACACCCTAGTGGAGATCCGACGAAGAATTACCCTATGAAACCGTTGCTACTTCGGTTTGGCAAAACAACTGGGTTCAAAACTCCTAACTCGAAGGACGAAATGTGTGCTCTACAAAACCCTTATCCTGCCAGTTCTGCTTTATGGCGCCGAATGCTGGACGATAAGCAAGAAGGGAGAGCTGATACTGGGCTCCTTCGAAAGAAAAATACTTCGGCGGATTTTTGGTCCTGTGTGCGAGGAGGGCGAATGGAGAAGAAGATACAACCGCGAACTCTATGAGCTGTACCAAGATGTGGATGTAGTCCAAAAAGCCAAAACACGTCGACTACATTGGCTCGGCCACATCGAGCGAATGGACAATAATGCTCCAGCCAAGAGGGTCTTCGAATCCCAGCCCCCAGGTTCGAGAAGACAAGGAAGACCGAACCTCCGTTTCAAAGACCAAGCCATCGCGGATGCCAGAGCGCTTGGTCTGGACAATTGGAAGCAGCGTGCCCGGGATCGTAGAGGATGGAAGGCTGCAGTGTCTCAGGCAGAGACTCTTCACGGGTCGGGAGCCCGATAAGTAAGTATAGTTGCGTTGAGCAGAATTTAGCTTATGGGAATAATAAAAGATCGGCCTTTCCACACCGTCGGCATCTTTTTGACATAGAACGCAGCCAATGCCAGAGGTCGACGCGTCGCACACAATTATGAAAGGTTTTTTGAAATCTGGATTCACTAAGATGGGTGCAGATGTTAACGCAAGTTTCAACTGTTCAAAAGATTCTAGGGCTTCAGAAGTAAAAGAAAACGATATTCCTTTTTTAAGGGTATCAGTTATCGGGGCGGCAAGGGACGAATAGTCTTTAACAAAACGCCGATACCATCCGGATAAGCCCAAGAACCTGTGAACCTGTCGCGGTGATTTTGGTATGGGAAAATCACGTATCACAGATATCTTTTTCGGGATCTGTCTTTAGACATCCCTCCAATACTATATATCCCAAGTATTTAAGTTGTTTGAAGCAAAACTTCGATTTCTTCACGTTTATGGTGAGTCCAGCATGTTTTAACCGTGAAGCCACTGAGCTAAGTAAGTTCAGATGCTCATCAAACGTACGCGAAATAATCAACAAGTCGTCCAGGTAAACAAAGATGTTCTGTTTCAATTCATGCGGCACCACTTTGTCCATGAGTCTGCACATGCGTTGAGCCGCATTGCAGAGGCCAAAGGGCATTGCCTTGAATTGATACAGGGGCCTGCCAGGGACAGTAAACGCTGTCTTTTCCCGTGAAGAACTCTCCAGTGGTATTTGCCAAAAGACGTCCTTCAGATCCACACTAGAAATATAGTGTGTTTCTGAAAGACGACTTAGCAGACCCTCTATATGAGGAAGTGGATAGGTGTCTTTCTTTTCTTACGCACTAAGACCACAGGATTGTTCCAAGCACTACTGCTCTCTTCAATGACATTTAAAGAAAGCATCCTATCCAACTCCTCATACATCAAGTTTTGTACCGCTGGAGAGACAGGGTAATGACGTTGCTTAATGGCCTCAGCATTACCTGTGTCGATGTAATGTTCTTCTACATTTGTTCGTCCATCTGCTAATTTATTAGATTGACTTGTTGACAATTCGTGAGCGTTTGAATCGCTTGAACTGGGCGGTGAGATGTCCGAGATTTCGGAAACTAATTGAGGAGCAATATCGAAAAGTCTCCAGAAATTTATCCCCAAATATAATTGCTGATCTAACGATGGAACGAGAAAGATTAATATGTCTTTTGTAATCCCTTTATAGGTTATTTTCGTTGCCAATTTACCCACAATGGGTTGCTTATGACCACTTGCGGTTTTCACAGACGAATTAAAAGACTTAAATGAAATATGCAAGTCCTTCAAGAGCTCCATGCATCCTGACCCTAAGCAAGTTATACTTGCGCCACTGCCCAGTAGACCTAGGAATGTTTTTGCGAAGATTGATACTTGAGCGTACGGTCGCATATCTACTGAGCTACAGAGAGTGGTTGCACAAATAGCTTTGTGTAATTCTGACTTATGTTTAAAGCGCTCCCGAAGTTTCAGAATATGCTTCGGAAGTTTTGTCTTAAAAATTTGACTGCGTATTTCATGATAGTTCATTAAACGCTCGTGAAGGGATTTTCTCTCTCTCGTGATTGGTTTTGCTTCATCAGGGTCATGTTCTTTCTTTAGAATGCTAACAACTGGACATTTATTAGTATTACTATGGGGGAAAGGTAGGTCAGATTGATATGAAAGTTCAGGTGGGTTTTGTAAATCTGGTTGGTCTGGTAAATCAGGTGGATCTGGTAAGTCAGGTTGAGATGAAAATTCAGGTGGTTTTGATAAGTCTGGTTGATCTAGTACGTCAGGTGAGGTGAATATTAAACTCGTTGGCTTAACATTTAGCGGTTTTCCGGGTTCCCTTTCGGATGGCGACGATCCCTGGTATTCGGATCGCCCCGTTCCTGGTTTCCCGAATACCTGGAACAATTAGGCGTAGTTGTGTTCTCCAATCCACAACTGAAACAGAACAGGATACGTTGCGGACTGGGACACTGTCGATAAGAATGGCCTTTAGCCTTGCAGTTCCAGCAAGTGTACAGAGAAGGGTTCCTTGGTACCTGCGGAGTACTTAGGGCTTCACCATCGTTTAACGACATGTATTTTTAGTGGCGAAATAAAGAAACCAAATGTGTAAAGAAAAGACAAGACGTTCACAACGTTATAATGGTTTATTGGTTGTATTTGTATCGTCTTCTGTCATCGATGGTAAGCAGCTGTGTGGATGGGGTGGGCATTGTTGATCTTGGAGATGTGCAATAATTGACTTCGCAACAATTTCCTAAATAATTTTGCAAGCATATACTATTGTAAGAGAAAGGTAAGAATTGAAGTGATATTCTCTGAAACGTGGCTTGAATTATATCGCGACTATCGTGTTCTTACAGGCCTAGCCTATACTTGCCGATTGGGTTAAATTGTTCCTTGAAACAGCCAATTCGGCAAGCCTGAATGTGAAGTGTTCCCCTCCAAGCCATAAACTTCAGCAGCAATCCACCAAAAAAATCAGTGGTACAACATATATTACGGCTATATAGGCGAAACACTTCACACGTGGTTCGCTCTATCATCGATCGGCAAACAAAACCCGATAAACATACACGCCCCTCTCCCACCAGCGTGTGTAGAGTGCTACTCAGCTAGTTATCTGTCGCCACACAACGTCATCCAGGAGGAATCATCATCCAAGTGTAGGAAACAATTGATTAACCTCACTTCAGCCTCCTGCCGTGCGACACAATCTGAAAATTGGCGTCAAAACCAACCCCCCGTCAGACCTCTGCATGCCAACGTCTCCAGGCTATCTAAGTTGTTCACCACCAGCAACGAGACCTGATCAGTTACCTAATTCAGTAGCCACGATTTATTAAACTACGAGTGAGCTATTATATCTCAGTAAATGGTATGATCAGTGTCCATGATCAAAGGACAAGCTTTGAGAGGAAGAGGTCATCACATCGTGCGGGCTGAGTACTCGCATGTACGAGAGAACGAGTTTTTAATTTTTTTTTTATTCAAATTCATTAATTTAGAATTAGTCATAGTTTTAATTATAGCTTAATTGTTTATTTTAATTAAGATCATCCATCCTAGATAATGCCACATTTAAGAATTTACAAAATAACCAATTAATCAATAACAAATAAATTTTCTCTAGCATACAAAACTTACATACAATCATAATCATCCAACAAACAGCAAAATTACTACGAAACTACGTAAACGACGACGACGATTTGTGCGCACACATCGGAGTTCGAGCCTGGCAAATGTCAGCATCATAAAAAGAAAAGAAAACGCAGAGAACAATCCTCAAGAAAACATACTGTAAGTCATACCTAATTTATTTTGTTTATTCTTTGTTATCTCATCTAAATTTTAACTTTAATTCAACTTTTCATACCTTATTTTATAAGAAAAATTAGAACCATAATTTATAGCCATTCTCCCTGAAATAATCGAATGTTAGTTATAACTAGCGCACTATTTTTTTTTTGAAGTTATTATTTTTAGATGTATAGTTTCTGTTCACCTTATCCGCATTTGTTATTTGAAGAGATAGCAACTGCCTATTAATATAATAAGGAATTACATAAGCATACCTACTCAGTTAGAGTTAGATGAGAATTAGTATCCTACGCTATAAGTTTTCATTTGATTTTTTTTTGTTGAATAAAATATGGTTTGTGAAATTCATTTCCTATCCATTCTATATTACGCAAGTTATTTCATTTTGAGAGTCCCGGATCACCTCATATCGACAAAGTACATAAAATATATTTTGACATCTACTAAGATCACATAAGCATACATACCTAATTAAATACATACCATACAGAAATACTTAATATCCACAAAACAATTCATAAAAAAAAAAAATAATAATCATTAATCGAAGATGAGCGAGAAACAAAATAATGGGACTATCCCCAAGCAAAAGCGCAATGCAGCTTTTGATGACAATAGGCATTCGATGCAAACTCGTAATCGGAATATTGTTCCGAATACTCTCTCGGGTAATAATAGAAGTGTACAGTACAGCACTCTCCCCCACAAAGAAACTCTTACATTCCAAATAACAATGTTTTGCCACCTCTCAGCCATGATCAAATTCTTAATAGAAATGCCAATAACAACCGTTTACTGAATGAAACTCTTCTCCCGACTACACTTCCATCATATTTCCCTCTAGAAATAGTATATTTACAAATGTTACAACTTGTACAGTAACCACAACTACTACCGCTACTTCTACTCTCCCAATTATGTCACTTTTTGCTGACGTCCAAGCTGGTGATAATGCTTGGGCTATGCAGAGTACTGGTCCCATTCATAGATCTTCTGCGGAGGCTGGTAGAGTTCAACAAAATACAAACCATCAATATGCAAGCAGCCACCTGCACTCTCACATTAAGAGTATAGTTGATGCGAGTTTAACGGACTTGCAGAGTGCACTTTTCAGAGACTTACCCACTTTAATACAGCAGAATGTGGAGCAGAGTGTGAAAAACATAATGCGAAATGTTCCACAAAGTAGGGCTTCGTACCACCAACCACTCATTGAAAATACTCATCATAATTTGAGTCAACAACCAAATGCCCAGTTTTCTGTTCGCTCTGAGAATTTATCTACAAGTTCCAGACTGTTTAATACACCTAACGAAGGTGTGGCTCAACCAAATTTTAATGAACGATTTGATACTAATTATAATGGTGACAATAACAATCGATACAATTCAAATTTCCGTAGACCACATTTTGATCAAAATTTTGATAGATCAGACAACCGTCGGTTTGAAGTTGATCGATGGGGTATTTGTTTCGACGATAGCGCAAAATGTGTTTCTATTGAACATTTCATTATTGAGATGCTCAAAAGCAGTTGTAACTGCCCATGGGTAGAAATACAGTCAAAATCGCTTACAACGACATCGGTTATAACGACCAAATTCTTAGGTCCCGGCTGAGCTCCATTATAAACCCATTGAATAACAAATCGTTTACAACGACATCGCTTACAACGACCGATTTTTTCCTTGTTTTGAAATAAAATATTGGTTATAACGACTAAGATCGACGCAGCTGTTTGTGCGACTGCATTTTTTCTGAAACGGTAAACTATTTATGGGTCTGTACATGCGATGTATCTGTCTAGACATGTTACAGCTCACCGTTTGTTGAGATATTATTATTCTTTATTTTTGCGCTTAGTACCTATTGGTTTTGAGTTTGTTCAATAGTAGGTGGGGAAATTAATTAGTGCAAATTTTTCTGTGTGACGAGTGGTCGAAGAGTTTTGATTTTATTCGGTTTGCATAAAGCTATCTCGTATGTATGTACATATATCTGTCTGGTACAAATAAAAATAGATAAAAAATTTAAAGCAGATTAATTTATGTACGCACCTTGATATCGGTTACAGCGACCTATCGCTTATAACGACCAAATCCGTCAGTCCCTTGAAGGTCGTTATAACCGATTTTGACTGTAACTAAGAATTTTCATCACTTACTGTCAGGCACTGCGCAGGACTGGTATTGGCAGTAGGTACCTGAGGAATTATCCAAGAGGAGACTGGCCTTTACTCCGAGCGGCTTTGCTTAAACAATTCGAAGTTCTGAAGCAAATAATGGACCGAAGGCAACAGCCAATGGAATCATTTGATGACTTTTTGAAGTCAATCATTCATTTGAAAAGTCAGATCAAAGATCCAATGCGTGAACAGGACCTTATTAAGATACTTAGAAATAATATTAATCCTAGGTTAATGAATTTCATTTATCCAATGCGCATTGAATCTCTTGATCAATTCAGAGATGAATGTCGACGAACGGAAAAGATGTTGCAAACTCGTTACTGTATGCAACCGCGTGTAAGTAATGTGCGACACGTTAATGAAATTTACTATTCTGACGATCCGATAGAAGAAAATTATGATTCATTCGATCAAGCCGAAAGCATCTCTGCAGTTGCGTTTAATAATTCGAAAATTTCAAAAGATCCGCAACGTTTTCCAAAGAATAATAATAATTTGTGTTTCAATTGCAAACAGGGAGGACATATGTTCATACATTGTAATCTACCAGTTCGCAAATTATTTTGCTATAGGTGTGGTACGGATAATTTTACCGTTCTAGATTGTCCTAAATGCCACTCAAATAAGGGAAACCAGAAAACGAACGTGACAAATTGTGGGGAGTCGCGTTCGACGCAAACCTCCCTCCCAGAATAAAAAAAAAGATGCTTCCACCAATACAACATTCCCCTTCGTTAGGACTCATGAAAGAACTAGCGAAGATAATACCAATGACCTTACAAAAGATAATTCACAAACTATTCCTTTTTATAAAAAGCAATTCGAACAAAGAATGCTCGAATACAACCAAATTCGAAATAGAATTTTTCAAATAGAATAAACTGCGCAATTGCAGATTCCTTCAAGGATATTGAAAACACGACAAAGATGTAGGATACGACGCGCTTACCGAAAGCTCATTAGTGAATCATTTCTCAACAACACGTTTACTGATACAAGGCCCTACGCCCAAGTTATAGTTCAAGGGAAACAAATGGAAGGACTGCTCGATAGTGGTGCTTCAGTTTCCTGCTTAGGAAAAAATTGTATGGATATAGTGAAGGATCTTGGTGTTCCAATTGTCTCTTTTAATTCGAGGATAAACACGGCTGATGGGAAGGGACAGAGGATAGTTGGACGAATTAATGTTTCTCTAGAGTACAACAACAAATTGGAGTCGTTAGACCTCTATTTGGTTCCAGATCTTGTCCAAACTCTTTACCTTGGAGTCGACTTTTAACGAAGTTCCAAGTTGCTCCCCATATAATCAGCGAAGTTTATTCTCCTTCGGATTATAATGACAATTGCAATACCAAATCGAAGCTCACTCCACCAATGCATATTCTCACCACCGAGCAGGAACTTAAACTACAGTCACCAATTTCCCACTTTCCGTCCTTTTCCAAACTCGTCCTAGGAAAGACCTCATTTGAGAAACATGTGATAGACACTAATGATGCTGACGCGGTAAAGCAAAGGCATTACTCTATATCCCCAGCTATTCAGCAAATAATCTATGAGGAACTGGATCGCATGCTCTCTTTGGATGTTATTGAAGATAGTCACAGTGCTTGGAGTTCTCCCATAGTCCTTATCGGGAAACCTGGTAAGAATAGGCTATGATTGAACTATCGCAAGGTGAACTCTCTTACAAAGAGAGATGCGTACCCGTTACCTCATATAGAGGGTCTGCTCAGCCGACTTGGAGATACGCACTACATTAGTAGTGTGGATCTCAAAGACGCTTTCTGGCAGATCCCTCTAGAGGAGAAGTCAAGGGAGAAGACCGCTTTCACTGTGCCAGGTCGACCCCTCTATCAATTCACCGTCATGCCCTTTGGGTTGTGTAACGCTCCCCAAAGAATGTGTCGGTTAATGGATAAGGGAAAACGTGTTTGTCTACCTTGACGATCTCCTGATTATCTCCCCAGATTTTCAGCATCATATAACAGTTTTAAAACAGGTAGCAGACTGTTTGAGAGAGGCGAACCTGACAATAAACGTCGAAAAGTCATTTTTCTGCTTCAAGGAACTTCGATATCTGGGATATATAATTGGGCAAGGTCATATAAAACCCAATCCTGATAAGGTATCCGCAATTCAAGAATTTCCTATGCCATCCACACAGAAACAGGTAAGACGATTTCTAGGCCTTTGTGGATGGTATCGGAGGTTTATAAGGAATTTCTCGTCTTAGCAACAACCCTTACCGATACCCTTAAGAAAGGAAAAACTTTTAGTTTATCTCCAGATGCCGTTGCCTCCTTTGAAGCATTGAAAAACGCTTTACTTTCTGCAGCTCTGCTTAGCAATCCTGATTTTACTAAATCATTTTCTATTCATTGTGATGCTTCGTCTAAAGGCATTGGCGGCGTATTATTTCAGTATGACGATGAGCATAACGAGAAGCCAATAGCCTATTTCTCCGAAAAGTTGAACTCTTGTCAGCAGAAATACAGTGTGACTTAGTTAGAATGTTTTGCTGCGGTGAGGGCCATCCACAAATTCCGCCCATATGTAGAAGGAACATTATTCACCATTATAACTGACCACGCAAGCCTGAAATGGCTGATGAGTCTAAAGGACCTCAGTGGCAGGCTTGTTCGATGGTCATTAAAACTACAGGCGTTTACGTTCAATATTGAGCATAGAAAAGGGGCTCAGAATATTGTACCTGATACGTTATCTCGGGCGTATGTGGAACATATTTCTGCAATAAATTCGGAAAATACTGCACTTGATTTGAGTTCGGCTGAATTCCGTTCCTCAGAATATTTAGATCTCGTGGCATCTATTCGACAAAATAATAACAATTTAACTGATTTAAAAATTCAAGATGGGTTGGTTTACAAACGAGTTCCTCTCAGTTCAAACAGCAATCTTAGCAGCCAATTTCAATGGAAATTGTGGATTCCCCCCGGTTTGACTAAACTTATTATAGAAAAAAATTACAATCCACCCAACTGCTCACGTGGAGGAATTCGTAAGACACAGGAGCGAATAAAAGAATCATTTTATTGGGCGAATATGGCTCTTCAAGTTTCAGACTTTGTTGCAAAATGCTCCGAATATAAGGAAAATAAATCTCCAAACTTTACGCTGTGAAGCAGGGGGTGGTAAGGTATCATTGTACCCGGTAGCAGAGGTGGCACGCTGGTGGTCGCACGGTGACAGCTCGTCGGATTTGGGGGGGGGGGGGGGGTCGTTCTGCTACTAACCTACTTACAAAAAAAATTTCGTGCCGGTTTTGATTTATTTTATTATAATATAAATACACTACCGATCTGTGTATTTTCTAACCTACCGCATCAGGTTATTGTATTCCTTAATGGAATACAAGATACATGCAAAATATAATAATATTGAAAGAAATAGCAGAAATTATATAGAGAATGATAAGTGTCAGGTGTTGATGACATACAGCTAAGTTGATCGCGTTTGATAAAACGACACAGAGCCTTCAGGCTAGCCCTCCCGAATACATGACTTAGGTCACGTCTCCTTGACTATCCAGTGCCTGTTAAATATTAATGAATAGTCCCAAGACATATCCACAAAGAGACTCACATCCTAACTTCAACAAATCCATAACTCTCACCTTATCCCCTCTTCTCGCCAATTAGTATCACTTTAATCCATATTGAAACAGAAGTTCATGTTGGATTTCATAATATAAATCAATATTTATTCAACAATTCTTATAGATTGTAGATTGTAGAGGGAGGTGGTATAGTAAATCCCAGATCACTACGGCCACAAGTGGGCCTATTGTGACGTCCTCCATTTATAGCTCATCCATGATGCCGCAGTTTGTAATAAAGGCGGCTAGCTCTTTGGGTGTGCTGGCAGCTATGTCTGCTGCTTCGAGGTAGAATTTACCTAGATAACGTTGACGTGTTTTGGTTAAACAGTTGCAGTCCAATAATATGTGTTCCGCTGTTTCTGCGTCCTCGTTGCATAGTCTACAAGTGTTGTCTTGTGTTATGCCATTGTCATCAGGTGTTTTTTGACTCTGCAGTGTCCTGTGAGAAAGCCTGCGACCAATCGAATCTGACTTCTACTTAATTGTAGTAGTTGTTTCGTTTTTTTATGGGAACTGTTTGGCATGAAGATTTTGGCTTGTCTGTTTCCTTCGGTGTTCCTCCAGAAATGAAGCTTTTTTTCGTTCAGCCAAGTTTTCACACTACTTTTTATAGTGTTGATTGGTAGCCCGCAGAATGGTCTTGGCATCATGAATTGGGATGCGGATCCTTTTCTGGCTAATTCGTCTGCTTTTTCATTGCCTTCATATCCGCTGTGCCCTGGCACCCAGATCAGGTGGACTTTGTTTGTGGTGGCCAGTATTTGCAGTATTTGGAGGCAGTCCCATACCAGTTTTGATGTTATTTCAAAGGCGTCAATTGCAAGTAGAGCTGCCTTGCTATCAGAAAGAATATAAATGTTCTTATTTGTTATAGCCCTGTCTATACTCTCTCTAATGCAGAGTTCTATTGCATGTATTTCATCCTGAAATACGGAACTATTTATGTCCATACTAGCGAATAGGGACGTTTTAGTGCACGGACCGTATACTCCAGCTCCAACTCCTTCATCTGTTTTGGATCCATCGGTATACCATACAAGTGAACCGTTGGCAAATGTTGGTTTATTCTGTTCCCAGTTTAGACGGTCTGGGAATGTAACCTTAAAGTTGTGTCGGAAGTTAAAGCGTAGTTCATTTTGTCTGAATTCTTGTAGGATATCAGTGTGGACTATATTGGAATTTGATTCATCTTCTGTGATGAGCGTATAGGCGTTAACCATTGCTTCTTTCATGAGTTCTAGATGAAGTGGTGGGATGTTTAGGATAACCTCGAGCGCAGCTGTTGGTGCAGTTTTCATTGCTCCAGTTGCACAGACACATGCTAGTCTCTGTATTTTATTGAGTTTAGCCTGTGCTGACTTCTGCGTTGCTTTATACCACCACACGGCGGCTGCATACGTGATGATAGGTCTTGTTATTGCAGTATACATCCAAAGTGTCATTTTGGGGTTAAGTCCCCAGTTTTTACCGAGTATACTTTTGCTGGTCCATAAGGATAACCTGGCTTTGTCAATAGTTTTGGTAAGGTGAGAGTTCCATGTGAGTTTTTCGTCTAGTGTAATTCCTAGATATTTAACTTCCGTTGAGAACTCTATTATTTCGCCGAAGAGTGTAGCATTTCTCAGTCTTTCTCGCTTTCTTCTCTTGGTGAATGCAACTATGGTGCTTTTTTTAGGATTGACTTTGAGGCCAACTTTTGTACACCATTCAGCAACTAGGTTTAAAGCCCTCTGTAGGCGATTCGAGATTGTGTCTTCGAATTTGCCTCTGATTAGGATAGCTATGTCGTCTGCATATCCTTGGACATAAAAACCGTCATTGCTGAGAATCGTCAGTAGTTCATTCACTACGATGGACCATAGTAGGGGTGAGAGTACTCCTCCCTGTGGGCATCCTTTCGTGGCTATCATACTGAGTTTAGTGCTGCCTAGTGAGGTTTTTATTGTTTTGTCCTCCAGCATGCATTTTATCCATTTACATGTAGTGTCGTCAACTCCCATATTTTGGATACCTCTATATATTTGTGAGAATTCTGTATTGTCAAATGCTCCTTCTATATCGAGGAAACAACCGACCGCTACTTCTTTGTCTCTGAGAGATTTTTCAATTCTAGAGGTAAGGTTTTGCAAGGCGTATGTGGTCGATTTCCCGGGTTGGTAGGCATATTGATATTTATGAAGGGGGTTTCTTTGAATTGCCCCGTCTCTGGTATGTCTATCCAGGATTTTTTCCATGGTTTTGAGGAAAAAGGACGTGAGGCTAATTGGTCTATATGACTTAGGTAATTCGGACGGTCTGCGTCCTGCCTTGGGTATATATTTGACAACTACCTCCTTCCACTTTTTTGGTATATATCCCCACGCGTAGCTAGCTCTGAATAGGTTAATTAAAACAGGCAGCAGTTGCGGGATGCCCTTTTGTAGTAGAGCCGGAAATATTCCATCCTCTCCAGGGGCTTTGAAGGGCTGAAATGAGTTGATTGCCCAAACTATTTTGCCTTCATGAAAAATTTCCTTTGATCTATTCCAGTCCTCTCTGAGGGGTCTGTTTATTCTTCTCTGGGGAGGATTTTCTTGGGATTATGGAATTATAGAGCCTGGGAAATGTGTTTCGGCTAAGAGCTGAAGCGTCTGTAGCCCATTTTCGGCATATGTGCCATCTGGTTTTTTCATTGAACCAATAGGATTAGTGTGCTGCTTAGAGAGTATTTTGTGAATGCGTGCACCACTTCTGGTGTCATCGATCGTATGACAGAAGTTTTTCCACGATTCTCTCTTGGCCCTTCTAATTTCTTGGTTGTACATGGTGAGTGTGTTTCTGTATATTTCCCATTTACCATTGCGTTTAGCCCGGTTGAAGAGCTTTCCTGTCTCTGTTCGAAGCTTGGCTAGTTCTTTGTTCCACCAAGGAGTAAGTCGATTGCCTGTTTTTTCTTTTTCTGGGCATGCTTGGTTGAATGCGGTCGTGACTACTGTATTGAGATTTTCACAGGTTAGCTCAATATTGTCAATGTCTCTGATATTTGTATTGCATATGCCCAGATTATCCATGAGTTCTTGGCAGTATATGTTCCAATCTGTGGATTTGGGTTGCCTATATTTTTCAGAGATAATAGTACCTAGTTCAAGATTGAAAAGGATATGGCGATGATCTGACATCGAAATTTCTGATGAGACATGCCAGTTACTAATACAATTTTTTATAAATGTGGTGCATAGGGTGAGATCTAAAACCTCTGTCCTACTACTGTTTATAAAAGTGGGGTTGTTTCCCTGATTGAGAATTTCTAAGTTGTGTGTATTTATAAATTCTAATAGAAACTCACCCCGTTTGTTGATGTCTGAGCTGCCCCAGATCGTGTGATGTGAGTTAGCGTCACAGCCTACGATGAGTTGCAGGTTCCTCTTACCACAGTAGTCCAATAGTCCCTTCAGTGGCAGGAAGTCCATATCGTTGGAGTCGCCTGGCAGGTAAGCTGAGCATATAACAGCTTCTGTCTTACCTGCATTAGTATGCAGCTCATCTTTTGCAGCTACCAGATCTTTGGTGGTAAATTCTGGAATTGAAAAGAGTTTAGTATTAGTATTAGTAAGTATACAATCGTATACTTAGTAAGTATGGAATCGTATAAAAGCTCACCTGAGAGTCCCTTTACCTGGTCCCTTAGGACATATGGCTCCTGGATAAAGGCGACGTCTAGGTGATCCTTGTTAAATCTATGGCTTAGGACTGCCGAGGCGGCCTTAGCATGCTGTAGATTAACTTGGATGCACCTTAATCCCATTTTGGCGTTTTATTGGGTTATACTGGCAGGGTTGCCAGTATTTAAAGACAGCGTCGGGTTAGGGATGACATCTAGAGGTCTGGAGATAGACATAATGTCTTCTGATGTTCCAGCAATAGAGCTTATGTCCTCATCCATCGTGCTGTCTGTGCCACTATTTATTGTCGGCTGGCAATCTAATTGGGCTTTTTGTGCTCCTGATTGATTTTTATTTATTCTTGCATCAAGCAGTCGTTGTTGCGCGCTGGTCCGAGGTTGAGAAACTATGTTCTTCGGGGCAGCGGTATGTTTTTCTGCTTGCGATAGTCCTTTGATGCGGATCTGTATCTGCAAGAAATTAAGAAATAGCTTGCACCTCTGTTCTAGCAAGTATTTCTTTGATTTTTCGTCGACAGAAAAGGTAATTGTTTCTCCTCCGCTTCTTTCCTTAGAGACCCTGAGGATGCGCCAGCCTGATACGGAAATGCCAGGGTTTTGTTTGGCAATCCGCGAAAGGAAGACTTCCTTGGGCATTTTTTCATCTTCTGGGAGAAAGGTTACACAAGTGTATAATTTGGGTATTTCACTTCCCTGAATTATACGGAGTTTGGCTTCTGGCCATGGCTTTATTTTCTTCACCGTCGACATGAGCCATTCTTTGGTTTCTGTGTCGTGGCAGGTAATAGATAGCCATCCATCCCTGGGTGTGAATGTTACAAATTTGAGGGGACAATTGTTGTCGGCTTTGTCTACCTCAGTCAGAAGGCATTTCTTCACTTGCTGAATTTGTTGCTCAGAGAGGGATTCTTCTGGATGCATTTCGTGCATAATGGCGACCTTGCATTGGGTTAATGCGCCTTTATAGGAAGGCCCTGATGTTGAAGGTCCTGCTGTTGCATGGCTGACCGAAGGTTCGTTTGGATTCCTGCTCCTACTTTTTTCCCCCCTTGGTCCTTTATTGGAGCCTGAGCGAGGTTTACTCGTATGAGAGGTGTCTTTTCCAACTTGCTTCGGTGCACCTTGTTTTTTGGGATCTTTCTTTGTCCTGCCATCATCTGTGCGTTTTTGTGGCCCTGGATGTGGTCTATGTTTTTTAGGATTTTGATCCCTCGGGGAATTGTCGGCTGATCGACACCTTTTGGAGGTAGAGGGTTTGTCGTTATTTGCAGCTTGACTCTGTGCTCTTTCAAGCATGATTTCTTCGCGCATTGTTCTCCTGGCTTCCTCTGGTGTCATGCCATCCCTGATCCGGGCTCCAATACGTCTTCTTTGGGCCCCGGTGAAATAGAAGAATCTCTCAGTTTTTTTGTTTTCTTCTAATTCCTTTTGCCTCTTCGATACCGCATCGCTTGGTAAGTTGCTAACCTGAGCGTCATGCGTTTCCATCAATGTGGGTGCGCTAGTTGGAGGCTGTCCTGGAGATGAGATAGTGTCATCAGTCTCCATCTCTGTATGTGATACAGGCGAACGGAGTAGAATTCTTCTTCTGCTGACTCCGTGATTATGTTAGTTTGTTTTTTGTTTTTTTCATTTACTTGGTCCATATAATTCCCACGAGTAAAGCGAGAAATGTTGGTCCGCACCCGCAGAGCTCCTATACGGGTGTAAGGCTACTTAGTACCAGAGGGCGCCCGGTATCTGGACCCACCGTTAACGACTGAGCTATTTTTGGGCCCCCAGCCAGGTTGACCGTGGCACGGTACGGATGACACCGTAGTCCAGCCCAGGATTGGATCTTAGTTTTCAGGTTACATTCAGCTCTACCAGAGGAGTTTTGGCCACTTCTCTCGTCTAGCTTCGTGTTTCCCTACTTAAGCCGCCCCACCCCGACAAGGTGCCCAATCTTCGGTAAAGGTAGATGAACTAACCTTCCTATAACTAAACAGGCCATTCATAAATTAAATGCTGAATTGAAGCTATTCAAAAGAGAGTTATCGTTAATTATACGGAACATCGATAATCTCTGAAAACTGTGCTGAATGTTTATGCTCTTTCGCAATGATCTGCGATTAAGCTATACTAATCAGATGTACTCAGTGCCCCCATGTATATAATATATATATGAATGTAAATTTAAGGATAATGTACTCGTATAGGTAAATAGCTAATTGTATTTTAAATGTTTAATTAATATTCAAAGTAGGTAGCAAATTTAAGTGTAATATTAGAGATATGTAGTTAGTTCACTGTAGGATTTCAATTTCGTTAACTTAGGTGTAGTAAATTTCTTCTTATTATTAATTTCTTAATTTCAATAGTATTTGTATGTGTGAACTCGTATGAGTGTTTATGAATGGACAAATGATACGTCAGAGAATGCTTGAATGATATTAGCTTTATGTATAATATTGATAGACTTTATCTTTTCTTTTATATCTCATTTATCGTCTCTTACTTTTAAATATAGGTATCTTAACTTTGTATATAAATTTTCAAATATAAATTTAGTATTATGGGATAATGAAATGCCAAACAAAGAAAACTTACAGTTTAACTCGACTTTGAGTTGATAATATAGGTGTTCCGACCATTATTGATGACTTTCTTGATTTCGCTGACTCCAGACCCGTTGTGCGCACATCGTTCTGTAGACTCTTATGAATTAATCTGTTTTGAATTAAATTTTAATTAAGGATACGACCAATGATAGGCAAATCGTTTGGCTATTCTTACCTCGTGACACCTCTTACCTACTTATTTCAATTGAAATGCACAGTACATACTATATTTACAATATATGTGTATTTTATATGATAGAGAAATTACGATGGAAGTGAGACGATATCTCTGATGTTGTTTTTGGTACTCTGGTGATTGTTATTTCTGGCAGGAGTAGAATAAAATGATGCTGATTGTGATGGTAATGGGGATAGTCACTGGTGGGTTAATTTAGGTGTTTTCACTTGATGCTGAGGACGCTACTTGTGCAAGGTCGATGGTGAAAGCGGTATCGATGATTACAAAAAGAAAACTGTATTACTTCGTGCGATCGGATGCAGATTCTGAAGGCAGCGAGGAAAGGTCACCGTGGTACGTCGGTGGCGATAGCTCAATTTATTTCACTGACGATATCGGTGAATGTCGGCTTGATTTTGTGGGTTATGTGGCTTAATCTTATTTAGCTTTTTGGACTTTTGTCACTTCTATCACAACTCACAAGCATGCAAGCTAATTAGTGAGCGGATGAATTCCTTGTCGGCGACACACTTTGACAAATGAAGTACTAATGGGACCTCGTGGCTTGAAGGTGCAAGTACCTAAGTGAATGTTGGAATCGCACGTGCAACGGAGATATAGGTTAGCCTAATTAGGGTGGATGATTCACTTTGTGTAACACATTTTTTACAGCTAATTAATGCTTATCTTATCCTTTTGGTCGATATAAATCGATTTCGCACGGAATATACGTGGAAGATAATTGTGTCTGATCACTTAATCCGTTTCTGTTTGTGAACAGATTTTATTAATACGGACTTTAGACTTCTTTTTTTTTTATTAATAAATAAAAAACCAAGCTTTTAATTTACACTGCACTTCTAACTACTGCGCTGATGCTTTGTCTGCCACTTGCAAATTCGAAAAGACTCGACTCAAGCCGTACATTGCATATATACGCGCGAGTTGGCGCAGATCTATGTAGATGAAGTGTGGTGTAAAAATGTTAAACCATTGATTTGTATACCAAAGTATACAAATGACAAACAAAAGTGTAAACATTAATTTTCAAGGAGCTAATATTGAGCTATATTTATTAGGCATTCGCTACAATATCATGGATTTTATGAACAAATGTGTGAGTCAAAAGACATGAAAAACAATGGTCTTGGAAATATTGCTCACGCTAAGCATCGACCCACAGCCCTGAATATATATGTTGTTAAAGGCGTATTATCGAGGGCTGCTAGTAGTGACACGTTCTGGTTACCTCTTTAAATCTTTTGCATGATAAACAGCTCTACCTTTTCCTTGCATGTCCTCTACCTCATACATTGAACTTCCTATCTGCTTCGAGATACGAGCTTTTATAAATTTAGGACATAACTTCGAACTGCGTTGCTTGGAAGCATTACTAAGGATAAAGTTTCTGCGAAAAACTTCATCTCCTGGCTTAAATTTTCTTTCTGAGCGTCTCAGGTTGTATGATTTTTCATGTCTCTGCATCGCTAATTTTAAGTTCTCCTTCACCTTTTCTCGGACTAAAACTAGCCGACTAGAAGTTGGTAAAAAGTCAATTTCGTTATCTCTCAATGCGTTTAGTTGCCTTGATATTTTGTACATGTTGGCATTAGTTATCATATTGCAGCCGAATAAAATGAAATATGGTGACATGCCAGTAGATTGATGAGTAGACATGCACAAAGCCTGCTGGATAAGAGGACCGGGTCGGGGTTAGAATAGACCTGAGGTAAGGTATGCCTGTCGTAAGAGGCGACTAAAATCCACTCGTATGCTGGATAAACCAGCATCGTTTAAGGAGCTTCTAAGATGGAGGTTAACTGCGAATACCCAATATGCAGTCCCCCACCCAGAGAGGCGGAGAAGGAGGGCGTGGCTGAAAAGGTCACAGGAACCCCTATGAACTCTCTGCGACAAGACGAGAAAGCACCGTCTTCCAAGTAAGTGCTCCCCACCTCATGAGGTGGCATCGAGGGATACAGGAAGAAGCAAATGGCGAGATCCGGCTGCACCCGCCACACCGTGAAATGTGCAGCTTCTCAACCTGAAGGCGACTGCACATATATTTATATTGCATTTTAGTATAATGCAATAACATTAGTATTCTACTAATACAAATGTTAAAATTATCGTAAAACATTAAGACCGAGTCCAGTAAGGTCTTAATTATGGCATACTGGAAAACCGAATTGGAACGATCGCTATGAGGGCTTACGTTTGTAGTATTCTGTTACCTGAGTAAGCAAGAGTGGAATCTTGCGGAAATGGCTTCCAGGCTAATGCTACAAACGCCTCCGTCCCGTTAAAACCTTGGCAGGCCTCAAAGTACGCTCAATGTTTCGTCACCATTAAGTTGGTGGTGTAGGTCCAGATGTAATATTCCTGGTAAGCACAGATCCGGCTCTGGCACAAAACCCCATAAGGGCTTGTGTCAACCCTCGCATGGCCTCACTGCTTGCAAAGACAACCATGGGATCCTTAGGTGACTACACATTCGAACATTGATAGCGGCTTTGAGGGGGGACCAAATAGAAATGACCACAACCAACATAGACCAAAACACCGGAGGATTAATAGAGGAGACCATTGAAAATCCCTTTCAGGGCGGATCAAGGATGCTAAGGTCACCAGTGCCACAGAGGAGTACTGAACGATGCGAGTCACAGTCCACCAATCAGACTTCCACAAGCTAGGTGAGCAAATAAGATGGCTAGTAGAAATGCTGGAAGATGGCAAAAGACGCTCGATCCACCAACCGATGAGAGACGCTATTGAAAGCATCAGAGCTCTTTACGAACTCTCGGCGATTCAATTACATGACGAAAAAGCAAAGGAAGTGATTCGTCAGAACAATTCCTCGCAAACTTCGCCATGGTTAAAGGCAACAACAGAGCCCAAGAATAGACAGGGTTGCAGACGATGAACCCTCGGAGCCCAAACGGAAGCAGCAAAACTTACCAAATGGTTCTGCAGACAACGTACTACCAGAACCAAAAAGGAGGCAAGTTAATGTTGAAAAAAACGTTGCAGACAAAAGATACCCGGAGCAAAAACGGAAACTAAAACACCCACCGGTGAAAATAACCAAGGAGAAAAATGGGAATAGCGGAGTTGAGACTCCAATGACCAGACCCAAGCAAAAGAAAAATGTAGGCACTGATAAGAAGCAGGCGAAAGGAGATGATGAATGGCAAAATGCCGTCAATAAGAAGGTCACCAAAAAGAAGCAGATGGAGGCCAAAAAACCTATACCTGACGCTATCGTCATCAAAGCGACGGGGACCCTCTCATACGCGGAGATCCTGCGCAAGGTAAAGGCAGACCCAAAATTAGAAATAGTGGGAAATGCGGTGTCAAGAATTAGGAGAACACAAAAGGGAGACCTTCTTATACAACTCAAGGAGACGGGTATTAAGACCTCTGAGTTCAAAGGATTCCTTACTGAAACGTTAGCTGACCAAGCGAATGTGAGATCACTTACACACCACTCTGTCCTTGAGATTAAAGACATCGATGAGATAACTGCTGTAGACGACATAACCGATGCCATCAAAGCCCAGCTCGAAGTGACAGTTCTACCAGCGGACGTCTTGTCCCTGCGAAAGGGTTACGGAGGAACTCAAACAGCAACAATCAGCCTCCCCGCCGAAGATGCAGGAAAAGTATTAAAAGCCGGAAAGGTTAAAATCGGCTGGGTTAACTGTCGCTTACGCGAACGCACCCTGCTAAAAAAATGCTTCAAATGTTTAGAGTTTGGCCACCTAGCTCGGCAATGCAAAAACGAAGAAGACCGCTCCAAACTATGTAGGAGATGTGGGAGAGAAGGCCACATAGCAAAGAACTGTGACAAGGAACCATTATGTATGCTCTGCAAGAGAGACAATCCAGATGACGCGAAGCATGTAGCTGGCAGTAACAAATGCCCGGTTTTTCGGAGAGCTATCACTAACAGGAGACCATGAAGATTGTACAGATAAACCTCAACCACTGTAGAGTAGCCCAGGACATCCTAGCACAAACGGCCAAGGACGAAAGGGCGGACGTCATCATGATTAGCGAACTCTATAAGTGTCCCGACGAGAACAATAACTGGATCTGCGACAAGGCAAAACAAACGGCAATCTGGATATGCGGACGCTATGCTTTCGAAGACACAAGCGAACAAACGGAAGGCTTCGTGCCGGCGAAAATAAACGGGATTCATTTCTACAGCTGCTATGCCCGACCCAGCTTAACGTCCAATGAAAACCAACAAATGCTGGACAATCTAACCTCGGACGCTCTTCGGAGAACCCCAGTGGTTATAGGTGGCGATTTTAATGCGTGGGTTACGGAATGGGGCAGCAGACTCACTAATACCAGAGGACAGGCCCTACTGGAAACATTCGCTCCCCTATCGATAAGTATCGCCAACAAGGGTCGAGCAAATACGTACATGAAGGCTGGGATAGGCTCTATCATCGACATCACCCTTGTGAGTACGTCTATCATGAGAACCATAAAGTGGAGAGTCAGCGAGGAATACTCACACAGTGACCACCAAATGATAGTAATGGAAATAAAAGGAAGGAAACCAGTCGTTCCCCCTAAACTTACGGGCCCAAAATGGAACGACAGAAACTTCGATAAGGAAACATTCGAAGAAATGTTGAACGGCAACTTAACGCGAAATGGAACAGCGGAGACCCTCGCACATCACCTCACAAACACCATCACTACCGCGTGCGACGCATCCATGCCTAGAAGAACAAACAGCAGGAAGGCACCGCCATGTTACTGGTGGAACGAGGAAATAAAGACACTTCGGAGAAAATGTTTGCAAGCTCGACGCAAGGTTCAGCGCTCAAGAAGAAGACCAGACTTCCTACAATGCATGGACAATTTTAGACTGGCAAGGCGCACACTAAATAGAACCATTAAGGAGAGCAAAACCACATGTTTTAAACGTCTTTGTGAGGAGGCCGACATTAACCCATGGGGATCGGCATACAGAATGGTAATGACCAAACTGAGGGGCTGCAGAACCCCTCCAGTAACGTGTCCAATAATTCTGAAATCCATAGTAGAGCATCTTTTCCCCCAAGTAACGACTACTATGTGCAATATCGTGAGAGAAGTCAGTGCAGACGACATTCCACTAATTACCCAGGAGGAGCTGCTCCAGGCATGCAGCAAGATAGGCGACAACAAGGCCCCTGGACCCGACGGAATCCCAAACAAGGCAGCAAAAGCGGCTATGAAAAGAGACCAGAAGGGACGTTTCATGAAAAGTGGAAAATCCAACATTTGGTCCTGATACCAAAAGGAAAGAAGCCTCCAGGAGAACCATCGTCCTATCGCCCAATATGCCTATTGGATACCATGGGAAAGATCCTCGAGAAGATAATCTACAATAGATTACTCGCAGTGGCAGACGAAAAAGGTGCCCTTTCATACTACCAATATGGTTTTCGGAAAAAGAGATCCACTGTTGATGCCATAAGAGCAGTAGTGGATATTGCAAAAGGCGCCAGGCCTCAAAGTACGCTCAATGTTTCGTCACCATTAAGTTGGTGGTGTAGGTCCAGATGTAATATTCCTGGTAAGCACAGATCCGGCTCTGGCACAAAACCCCATAAGGGCTTGTGTCAACCCTCGCATGGCCTCACTGCTTGCAAAGACAACCATGGGATCCTTAGGTGACTACACATTCGAACATTGATAGCGGCTTTGAGGGGGGACCAAATAGAAATGACCACAACCAACATAGACCAAAACACCGGAGGATTAATAGAGGAGACCATTGAAAATCCCTTTCAGGGCGGATCAAGGATGCTAAGGTCACCAGTGCCACAGAGGAGTACTGAACGATGCGAGTCACAGTCCACCAATCAGACTTCCACAAGCTAGGTGAGCAAATAAGATGGCTGGTAGAAATGCTGGAAGATGGCAAAAGACGCTCGATCCACCAACCGATGAGAGACGCTATTGAAAGCATCAGAGCTCTTTACGAACTCTCGGCGATTCAATTACATGACGAAAAAGCAAAGGAAGTGATTCGTCAGAACAATTCCTCGCAAACTTCGCCATGGTTAAAGGCAACAACAGAGCCCAAGAATAGACAGGGTTGCAGACGATGAACCCCCGGAGCCCAAACGGAAGCAGCAAAACTTACCAAATGGTTCTGCAGACAACGTACTACCAGAACCAAAAAGGAGGCAAGTTAATGCTGAAAAAAACGTTGCAGACAAAAGATACCCGGAGCAAAAACGGAAACAAAAACACCCACCGGTGAAAATAACCAAGGAGAAAGATGGGAATACCGGAGTTGAGACTCCAGTGACCAGACCCAAGCAAAAGAAAAATGTAGGCACTGATAAGAAGCAGGCGAAAGGAGATGATGAATGGCAAAATGCCGTCAATAAGAAGGTCACCAAAAAGAAGCAGATGGAGGCCAAAAAACCTATACCTGACGCTATCGTCATCAAAGCGACGGGGACCCTCTCATACGCGGAGATCCTGCGCAAGGTAAAGGCAGACCCAAAATTAGAAATAGTGGGAAATGCGGTGTCAAGAATTAGGAGAACACAAAAGGGAGACCTTCTTATACAACTCAAGGAGATGGGTATTAAGACCTCTGAGTTCAAAGGATTCCTTACTGAAACGTTAGCTGACCAAGCGAATGTGAGATCACTTACACACCACTCTGTGAGATTAAAGACATCGATGAGATAACTGCTGTAGACGACATAACCGATGCCATCAAAGCCCAGCTCGAAGTGACAGTTCTACCAGCGGACGTCTTGTCCCTGCGAAAGGGTTACGGAGGAACTCAAACAGCAACAATCAGCCTCCCCGCCGAAGATGCAGGAAAAGTATTAAAAACCGGAAAGGTTAAAATCGGCTGGGTTAACTGTCGCTTACGCGAACGCACCCTGCTAAAAAAATGCTTCAAATGTTTAGAGTTTGGCCACCTAGCTCGGCAATGCAAAAACGAAGAAGACCGCTCCAAACTATGTAGGAGATGTGGGAGAGAAGGCCACATAGCAAAGAACTGTGACAAGGAACCATTATGTATGCTCTGCAAGAGAGACAATCCAGATGACGCGAAGCATGTAGCTGGCAGTAACAAAAGCCCGGTTTTTCGGAGAGCTATCACTAACAGGAGACCATGAAGATTGTACAGATAAACCTCAACCACTGTAGAGTAGCCCAGGACATCCTAGCACAAACGGCCAAGGACGAAAGGGCGGACGTCATCATGATTAGCGAACTCTATAAGTGTCCCGACGAGAACAATAACTGGATCTGCGACAAGGCAAAACAAACAGCAATCTGGATATGCGGACGCTATGCTTTCGAAGACACAAGCGAACAAACGGAAGGCTTCGTGCGGGCGAAAATAAACGGGATTCATTTCTACAGCTGCTATGTCCTACCCAGCTTAACGTCCAATGAATACCAACAAATGCTGGACAATCTAACCTCGGACGCTCTTCGGAGAACCCCAGTGGTTATAGGTGGCGATTTTAATGCGTGGGTTACGGAATGGGGCAGCAGACTCACTAATACCAGAGGTCAGGCCCTACTGGAAACATTCGCTCCCCTATCGATAAGTATCGCCAACAAGGGTCGAGCAAATACGTACAGGAAGGCTGGGATAGGCTCTATCATCGACATCACCCTTGTGAGTACGTCTATCATGAGAACCATAAAGTGGAGAGTCAGCGAGGAATACTCACACAGTGACCACCAAATGATAGTAATGGAAATAAAAGGAAGGAAACCAGTCGTTCCCCCTAAACTTACGGGCCCAAAATGGAACGACAGAAACTTCGATAAGGAAACATTCGAAGAGATGTTGAACGGCAACCTAACGCGAAATGGAACAGCGGAGACCCTCGCACATCACCTCACAAACACCATCACAACCGCGTGCGACGCATCCATGCCTAGAAGAACAAACAGCAGGAAGGCACCGCCATGTTACTGGTGGAACGAGGAAATAAAGACACTTCGGAGAAAATGTTTGCAAGCTCGACGCAAGGTTCAGCGTTCAAGAAGAAGACCAGACTTCCTACAATGCATGGACAATTTTAGACTGGCAAGGCGCACACTAAATAGAACCATTAAGGAGAGCAAAACCACGTGTTTTAAACGTCTTTGTGAGGAGGCCGACATTAACCCATGGGGATCGGCATACAGAATGGTAATGACAAACTGAGGGGCTGCAGAACCCCTCCAGTAACGTGTCCAATAATTCTGAAATCCATAGTAGAGCATCTTTTCCCCCAAGTAACGACTACTATGTGCAATATGGTGAGAGAAGTCAGTGCAGACGACATTCCACTAATTACCCAGGAGGAGCTGCTCCAGGCATGCAGCAAGATAGGTGACAACAAGGCCCCTGGACCCGACGGAATCCCAAACAAGGCAGTAAAAGCGGCTATAAAAAGAGACCAGAAGGGACGTTTCATGAAAAGTGGAAAATCCAGCATTTGGTCCTGATACCAAAAGGAAAGAAGCCTCCAGGAGAACCATCGTCCTATCGCCCAATATGCCTATTGGATACCATGGGAAAGATCCTCGAGAAGATAATCTACAATAGATTACTCGCAGTGGCAGACGAAAAAGGTGCCCTTTCAGACTACCAATATGGTTTTCGGAAAATGAGATCCACTGTTGATGCCATAAGAGCAGTAGTGGATATTGCAAAAGGCGCCATCGACGGGGAAAGATGGCGCTATGGAACAAAGGAGTACCGCGCAGTAGTAACTTTGGACGTTAAAAATGCTTTTAACTCGGCGAACTGGTCTTTCATTAGAAGATCCCTCGCTAGGATGGATACACCGTACTACTTGCTACGTATATTGACGAGCTACTTCAACAACAGAAAGCTGAGATATAATACAGATGAAGGTGAAAAATACTACAACGTCACTGCCGGAATTCCACAGGGATCGGTTTTAGGGCCGTTATTGTGGAATATCATGTACAACGGAGTTGTTCGGGAACCATCCACTTTAATCACCTTTCGTTTATTAAAATAAAACACAAAACAAGAAACATTTGTTTCTGTTGGGAAAAACTCTCCGCATAAAAACCCAACATTTATTTCCAAATTACTTTCCTTACTTTACACTTTTACACTGTTCCTCACTCGGTCTTTCCTAGTGGACTGTATCCTTTCGACTCTGATCAAAGACTAAAAACTAACAGCAATGCCTCTTTCTTCCAGTACAGTAGTTGTCTCTTTCTAACTACGACTGCGATAACAAGTATAATATAACAGAGTGTAAATAAGATAGCATTGCCAAACTAGAAATACTACATGATAATACAAGAAGTTACCAGAATAAAAACTCATATCTTATACGATACGATACAGTTCCAGCTAAAACTAACAGTTTTACATATGACAGAATTACAAAATCATATTAATCGGCTCTCTCCTGTCTCTCGTCTAGTCGCTCTGGTTCCACCGGAATGATGCATATCTTCTGTACTAGTCGAATCAGCTCGTTCGTTGCTGTCTGGATGACAACTGATCGGATGATCCCATCCCTGCTCGGTATCAACCTAGTAATTCTTCCCAACGCCCACTGGGCTGGTGGAAACTTTTCGTTTTTGATAATAATCAACTGTCCAACCTTTACACTTTCCTTTTCTTTCCTCCACTTCTTTCTTTCCTGTAGAGTGGTCAAAAACTCTTCTTTCCATCTTTCCCAAAAATGGTTAATCATAGCTTTTCGTTCTTTCCATAATCTAGTTCCAACCGTAGTTGGTTGGTCCTCTGGACCGAAAGGTAAAACACCCACCAATGGTTCTCCAATTAGGAAATGACCTGGTGTAAGCGCTTGCATATCGCACGGATCATCACTCAGCGGATGAATTGGCCTTGAATTTAATATCGCCTCGATCTGTGCCAGCAGTGTTAAAAACTGTTCATACGGCAACACTCTCTGTCCTACTATCCTCTTCAAATGAAACTTCATCGATTTCACCGCCGCCTCCCAGATTCCACCCTGGTGAGGCGCAGCTGGCGTTATGAAGATCCAATCTGTCCCTTTCCGACTAAAATGATGCAATGCGTCATTATCTGTCCACCTCCTAAGAGCTTTCCTAAGTTCCCTGTCCGCCCCTACAAACGCAGTACCGTTGTCGCTATACATACGGTCACACCTACCTCTCCTCGCTATAAAACGTTCGTAGCAAGCAATAAACGCATCAGATGTCAAATCTGTAACTATGTCTAAATGGGTTGCTCTTGTTTTTAAACAAACAAAAACCACAACCCAACATTTCCTCCTTGTCAGTTGCTTTCCGGCTCTATCAATCACTTTAAGCTCGAAGGGCCCAGCATAGTCAACCCCAGAGAATGAAAAAGGCTTTCCAACTTTTGTTCTGTCCACTGGTAAATCTGACATTAACTGATCTTCCACTCGTGCCGTGTAGCGGGCACACTTAACACATTTATGAATGTAGTTACGTAATACACTGCGTAGTTTGGGTATCCAATACAACTGCCTGATATATTGCATCATGACCTGAACTCCCCCATGTTTCGTTGCTCTATGAGCGCTATCCGCTACTAACCAGGCTAATCGCGAGCTGCCTGGCAGAATCACAGGATGTTTCATCTCATAATCAAGCTCCGCCCTTCCCAGTCTACCACCTACTCGAAGCAGTTTCCTTTCATCCAAAATTGGCTTAAGCGATTCGATCTTGCTCCTTTCCAGGGATGACTTCCCCTTAGAAAGATATGAAATCTCATAACTATAACTTTCCATTTGTGCCTCGTGAATTAAATATCTCATCGAACTAGCTCTCTCCTCTTTAGTTGCTGGCAATCTTCTAACCATATGCCTACGACCAACTTTCCTTCCCTTATACACTTTCCGTTTTACTGCATCCACAAAGCGAAAAACATATCCCATGATACCGACTACTCTTTCCAAACTATTCGTACGATGCACCAATGGTATCGCCTTTCCAATACTCTCCACATATATTCGCAATTCTGGCTTATAACTTGCAAGGGTAAAGATTTTTAGTTCTTTATCTGCTTCCTCACACTTAACAATAACCTCTTCCTTCGGCCAATACCTTTCCTCTCTCACAAGCCATTCCGGTCCATGGAGCCATAAATTGTTTCCAATTAGCTCAGATGGACTGACCCCTCGACTCACCAAGTCCGCAGGGTTATCTTTCGTCTTCACATGGTGCCAGCGTTTCACCTCAGTATTGGATTGAATTGATGCAACACGATTTGCAACATAAGTCTTTAATCTGCATGGTAACTTCGTCATCCAATGCATCGTCACCGCTGAGTCTGTCCAAAGTGCGTATTCCACATCTCCCCACTCCATTGATTGCCTGACCTCTACTAACAGACGCGACAAAAGTTCAGCTGCGGCCAATTCCAACCTTGGAACTGTCACCACCTTCACCGGGGCTACTCGTGACTTCGAGACCAGAAGTCTACTTGTAATCTTTCCGCTGGCGTACTCTGTCCTTACGTAAATGACTGCGCCATAGGCTGATGTCGACGCATCAGAAAACCCATGAATCTGCACAGTAGCCTCTTCCTCCGTCCCTATCCATCTATCAATTCTAAATCTTTCCAACTGCACAATGTCTTTCCAAAATACTTCCCATTTCCTTTCCATCTCAATTGGCACTGTCTCATCCCATTCACAGTTTAACTGCCAAAGATTTTGAAATAAAATCTTACCAATTATAATAACTGGAGAAATATATCCGTTCGGATCATATAGCTGTGCTACACAACTCACAATCCTTCTTTTCGTTATCTTTCCATTGAGCTCTGGTGTTTTCACAATGAAAGTGAATTGATCCTGCTCAATCAGCCATTTAAGACCCAGAACCGATGTCTTTTCGGTTGCTCTACCTCCCCCCGAAAACACCATTGAGCTCTCACCGAACGAATGCATCTCCGAGACAAGCTCTCTGCTGTTGGATTTCCATTTGCACAGGTCAAAACCTGCTCCTTTCAGAACTTTACGAATGTCTTTCGCCAACTCAATGGCTTTTTCCACTGTACTGGCCCCTGAAGCGCAATCATCGATATAAAAATCGTTAGGTATGATTTTCGCAGCTTCGGGGAAACTTTCCATCGCTTCCACAGCGGCCTGATTCATGCAGCGTACTGCCAAGTAAGAAGAAGAAGTTGAGCCGAACGTAACTACGGTCAACCAATATTCCCTCAGTGGGTCGCCACTACTTTCCCTCCAAAAAATTCGTTGAAGATCCAAATGTTCTTCTGCTATCCTGACTTGATTAAACATTCCAGTGATATCGGCGCAAAATGCTACCTTGTGTCTTCGAAATCTCATGACAATTTCATGCAAATCACGCTGAAGTTTCTCTCCAAGTAATTGTACATCATTTAGTGACGTGCCTTTCTTTCACTGTCCGACAACTTGCATCGAACACTATCCTAAACTTGTCGAGCACACAATGGTGTGGAATATAATAAACCGGCTCCCCTTCATTCGGCTTTCTCTTTACCAGTTTAATGTGTCCAATTTGAATCTCATCTCGCATCTTTCCTACATACTTTGCTTTCAATTCCTTATCCCTTTCTAATTTTCTTTCCAAAAACAAGAATCTACGCAGGGCTATCCCTCTTGAATCCCCAATGTCTCGCACGCTATCTCTGAGTGGTATGGAAACCACAAATCTACCCTGCTCGTCTCTCCTATGTGTGGCTGTAAAATGTTTCTCAACCATCTCTTCCTCTGGTGTTCTTTCCGCACTCTTTCCAAACTCATCCATTTCCCATAACCGGGTTGTCTATCCAATTGTTCGCTTTCCGAATATTTTATAGCCGAGAATGTCTGAGTCTGATTAATATTCTCGTTAGCTATACCTAGTTTTATCATGCCGAATCTGGTATCCATCATCAGCATCCCATTCCCAGATTGTGGAACAACCGATTCAACTATCCTTGCAAATGATTGCACTCCTAATAGAACATGTACTTGGCCTGGAGTAAAGTATTCCGGATCTGCTAATCTTATGTGACTTTCCCTTTCCGATGGAGCCACCAGTTTTACTGTTGGAGTGACTGCTTGCCACTGACTTTCCTTTGGTAATATCCAAAATCTATCCTCTATATAATAGTCGGACTCAAACCAAGGATGTACCTTGAGCGAGATTTCTTGCCGAACCTGAAACGGATTACCGTCGATGCCTACAAGCCTTCTGGCTATAGGTGTGCTTTCCCAACTCGTCTGGCGGAAAAGAGAATTTGAAATAATATTCAGCTGAGCGCCTGTGTCTAAAATAACTCTGATAGGACCGAAGAATATACCTTCCCATGATAATTTTACCATAATTGTAGGATATAGAGAACTCTTTACCCCTTCCAAATAAAAATTAGACAAAAAATAGTGTTCATTCTTTATTTCTGTCCTTTGGTTATAACTTTCCATTTTCCTCCTCTTTCTATCCCTGCCGAGCTCGCTATCTGCTTTCCGTTTCTTTAACCGTCATTGCTTCTTTACCCTGCTGCAGCTGCTGCTCAAGACGCTCGATGGCTTGTTAAGCTCCTTCATTGGGCATAATACGCTATTATGCGCTGGTGATCCCGGACAGCGGATGCATCTACCCTGGTAGCAGTTGCTGCTGTTGTGTCCCCTTTTCAGACAGTTGGGGCAGAGCCTTCTACTGCCGACAAAATCTTCCCTTGCTCGAAGACTCAACGCCAGGAAATCCGGACATGCATAAACCATGTGATCCCCTGCGCACAGATCACATGGGAACTTCTTTTTGGACGAAGTCTGGTGTGTCTTTCCCCTTTTCTCACTTGCTGACCTTTCCGACTCTTTCCGATTCTCTGGCTGCTCTTTCCAGTTGCTGGTTGAGGCTCTTTGCCTCGAACTGTGGCCAGCTGTTTGCGAACTCTGGATTGCGGCTGCTTGCTTGTCCACGAAAGTCATCATATCGGTTAGGTGGGGAAACTCATCCACCCGCTGCAGCTCCCACTGCTTAGCTGTTTCCCTATCCAGAAGCTCGTGTAGACCGTGAACGAAAACAAATTCCCAGTGGTCCACCGGGAGTCCTTGCGCTCTTAATTGACGCACCACCTCATGCGTGATGTTCGACATCTTCTGGAGGTCATTGGCGGTCGCTCTTTCCTCTAGCCGCTGCAGATCATAAAAACGCCGTAAGTGCTCTCGACAAATGAGATATTTGTTGTCGTACAGCTGGTTTAATCTCTCCCAGGCTTCCACATAGCTTTCCTCAGTTAGCTGCCCTTCCCCCAACGTGCGGGCAGCCTTTCCGGTGAGTGACTTTCTTAAGTAGGAGAACTTATACGCGGCGTTGATGTCCTCTCTATCATGGACAGCCGCCACAAATCTATCCCGAAATCCTTGCCACATGGTGATGCTACCATCAAAATCTCCCCAGGTATTTTGCAGATCGTGTTGCTGGAAGGGCATGTTGACCTGGACCGCAATTCTCTCCTTCTTTCCATTTTCTCCGCTTTCCATGCTGATTTTGGTAGCTTCTATCCTTCCTTCAAGTTCAGCACACGCATAAAAGAATTTCTCTTCCAGCGTAACAAAACCTTTGATGTGTGCTTCCTCGTCTCCGCTTTCCATGCTTTCCATCATTGCATCGTAACAATTACAATGCGTTGCCCATTCTTCCTTGAGTCTTTCCAGCCTTATGGACGCCCCACGTTGGTCCAGCTTATCCATGGCTTCTCTATCCCTTGCTAGATCATGCATCCTGTTTATGACTGCCGCGGATGTCCGCATGCCTTTCCTCATTGGAGCCCTTGGCCTGAAATAATGTAGAGACAAAAAGAAACTGTCAGCCCCTTCTCAATCCAACTACCTCACCCCAGCTGACGGCGTTCCTCCGGCTAAGTGCATTCAACATTGGCCCTCGGCTGTTGGTACTCAAGACTTAACCTTGTAGTAGTAATAGTAACCATTCATAAAAATAATGATAATCATACTTAAGCGCGCTAATAATAATAACTATAAAGATCCTATAAATACATAAATACGTAATAAAATACTTGATACAATAATAATTGAACATTTTCTAAATTCCACAGTACTCGCTTTTTATTTTCCACTTTCGATTATTATTTGCTGTTTACTTCTGCTTAAGTACCGAAGATATTTTCCTCTTTCCCTCTCCCCTTTCCTTTGAATTTATTTTCTTTAATTTCAATTCTTTTACCAATATGCTGTCTCTTTCCCGCTTTCCGACTTTCCACATGCTGCGAGTTTCATATGAGCATTCTCTATTCCTTATCCTTTCCCTTTCCATACTACCTAAATGAATTCCCCTAACGCTTCGTTCAATATCACTCTGACCTCTTTCCACTCATGTTTACTTTTTCCAAGTTTCACATGCGACTATCTTTTCGTTTTGCAATTTGTTTTGCACATTCCAAATTTCTGATGTGTTCACGTTTACTACCTGCGAGTTTCATATGAACGCTGTCTTTCCTTTTCCATTTAATTACCCCTATACTTGAAACTATTTTAATCCACACACTCCTGCCTATTCTTTTGATTTTTTAGTATCTGGCTGCTTTCTCACTTTTCGACTTTCCTTTTCTCGTGTTTACTTCATTCGAGTTTCACATAACTACCTCTTTCCTATACGTGCACGTATATCAATTCACTAAAATATTCTTTCCCTTGCTCTTTAGCGGTTGTGTGAGCATCAACATCTTGTGTTTTACACGCCCGACACACCATACTTTCCTACATGCACTTTCCTATGATAATTAATTTTCTCCTTTCCACAGAGATCTGAATTCAGAAGCGTTGTTTATAATTTAATAAAAACCTCACTTCTATGGAGGAAAACTAACCACAACAAAACAACACAAAAAAAAAACACAGACACCAATAACCATCCCTGAATGCACACCGGAATCGCCGTCGCCACGCACAAAACAAAAAAAAACTTCATACCTGCTTTCCTCTTGAATACTTTCGTTTTCACAGACTTTCCTGTCGTTCTCCCGATCCTTCTGCCTTTTCCTTTTAGTTGCTTTCCCTCTGTTCATTCTGAATGGCATTTTTTTATTTTTTTATTATTTGTATTTTCCTTCACTTGACTATTTAAAATTCTGTGTCGCTACTACTCGGCTATCAACTAAGAACTGAACAAAATCGCATGTGCCTTTCGATACTGTGGCGATCATGTCGCGATGTGTTCGTGCATTTCGCTACTTCTTTTTGCTCTCCTCTTTCCAGTGCCTTTTCCTTATGGAAAGTTCCGTATTTTAGCATATGTCAGCGATAAAGAGGCATTTCTTTTTTGCCTTCGCATGACAAATCATCTTTCTTGTCTTGTCTTGTCTTTCAAGTGTAGGTAGATGTTTTAATGTATGTGCGATCCACATGTGCACCGTTGAGGTTTGTTGTGAAATAGCAGCCGCCTAACGCGAATCTCATACATCTTTACCAATTCCGTTATGGAATTTTAACCGTACCCTTTCGGGCGACTTGCATGATTTTGCGTCTATAACGCAAATTAAATGCGCACTAGCCAAAACAGTTGTAAATTGCATATTATTTTGGCTTCCGATATTGGAATTGCAGTTGTAAGTTGCAAATCCAATGAATATCAAATTTAATTGACAAACACAGTCGTAAATTGTGTTGTCTCTATGGCTTTCTAGCAATAAAAACCAATTGACAAATGCAGTTGTAAATTGCATTGTCTCTGTTGCTTTCCAAAATTGTATCAATACTGGACAAATACAGTTATACTATTTTTTAATCAAAAAATAAACTTTACCACTTTCAAGATACCATCCTTTCCATAGGTCGGTTGTCTCTTATCCGGTTCGACATGGACCATAATGTTCGGGAACCCTCCAATTCGCGAACCACTTTAATCACCTTTCGTTTATTAAAATAAAACACAAAACAAGAAACATTTGTTTCTGTTGGGAAAAGCTCTCCGCATAAAAACCCAACATTTATTTCCAAATTACTTTCCTTACTTTACACTTTTACACTGTTCCTCACTCGGTCTTTCCTAGTGGACTGTATCCTTTCGACTCTGATCAAAGACTAAAAACTAACAGCAATACCTCTTTCTTCCAGTACAGTAGTTGTCTCTTTCTAACTACGACTGCGATAACAAGTATAATATAACAGAGTGTAAATAAAATAGCATTGCCAAACTAGAAATACTACATGATAATACAAGAAGTTACCAGAATAAAAACTCATATCTTATACGATATGATACAGGAGTCTTACGATTGGCGCTGCCTGAGGGAGTGACGATAATTGGATTCGCCGATGACATTGCCGTTGTGACAGTAGGTAAACAGATTCGTACAGTTGAATCCGTTACCAACGAAGCAATTGCCGGGGTAAAGGAGTGGCTAGCAACCGCCAGCCTGGAACTAGCTGATCATAAAACAGAAGCTGTCCTCATAACCAGCCGAAAAACTGTAGAGTTTGCCAACTTTCAGGTTGGTAGTGTAGCATGCGCCTTGAAAATACTTTTTGAGTTATTTCTGATTTCACGTCGACTAATTTATTAAAATTGCACTGATGGTACTGACTTATCTGGTACATAAACCACCACCACCGCTGTACGTATCATTTGGCAAATTTTACACCACACTTTGCGTACACATTTTCGCCTATTAGTTAATATATAGATCAAGTAACCCTGTTAGCAGCTTTTTTCTTGGTTAGCAACTGGTAGTGCACGCATTGTACGGTGTCAATTGATATACCTGGTAGCCTATTAAGATTCAACAGTGTTGTGAAGTACTAAAAGAGTGATTCAGCATTAAGCGTCTTCAAAACTAAGTACTAGCCATAGTAAAGAGAGCTAAGTCTGATCACGTGGAGCAATTTAATCTGCACATATTGAAACCGGAATATTTCGATAAAAAAAAGGCACGAGTGACTTCCAATTTTTATCGCATAGCATATGAGGCAGGTCAGTTGCCATACGATCAAACAAACTGCTGCCGCTAAATAGTCAAAGGAAGTATCGCCCGTGCTACTGTTGCGTATCTGGCTGATGATAAGGATACCAAATAAAATTCATCTGAGATGCTAACAAGGCATCGCACTTGGCATGCTGGCGGCAAGGCTCGGTCTAACTCGCCGGATATGGGGGGATTCTTAATGCTGTTAGCACCAAAAAGCAACTCGAAGAACAAAATTCTCATGCCAAGATTTGTCTTTGCAGTACGAGTACATACTAAGTAAAGTACTAAACAATTAGGTATACAATCAATCATTCATGTAATGCTCATGCAAGGCTGATGGTATGCTGCATTGGGTATATTTTTACCCTCCCTAATCACTTGATGTGACTCACCGTTGGCAACTAAAATACCCACAATTTGAATTAGCTGCCCCTAATGTAAAATGATTAGAACCTAAGAAATTTTCAAGAAGATCAGCATGTTTCCAGCCCCAAATAAATTCAAAATTAGACCATCATGTTACTTTAATCTAACATAACAAATTTATTAAAAAAAAATAACTAAAAGATTTCATTTAAAAAAATATATAAAAAATATATACATTAAAATTTAAAACGGGTAGGTATGTATACGCTCTTAAATACATTGATAGGTATATGTATGTATGGTAACTCGTAATTGTAGGATCATTGTATTCAAGTTATCAATTATATGTAGTTATTAGAACACGTAGAGAACGATTAAATTGATTAAAGAATTCAGGTCTCACTTAATAAATTAATTAACAAATCAAACAAAATGTATGTATGTATACGTCGATTTCAGCAAAAGAAAAAAAATTACTTTACGATGTGTGAGTGTTTTTGTATTTAGAGATTAAATCTACGTGGGTAAAGCTGGATCCACCACATTCGAGTATCGCCAAACAAAGTATGTGGGATTTAGTTGCTATTTAATTGCTATTTAATTGCGGTAATTTTGATTTTTTTGCTCTTCGGGAAGTGGTAAATTCTGTGGTGGACCTAGCTTACCGGTAAAGCTGGATCCACCACATCGCCTTTTCCGAAAAAAAAAGATGAGGCATATACGGCTGATTTAATTGCTCTGGGAAAATGCAAAAATTTTTCCGATCGGACAAGCCGTTCCGCCAGAATTAACCGTTAAAGTTTTAAAACCCCAGTTCGCTACCGAACTCTTTTGTTTTTTTTGGAAAAATTAAAAAAATCGATTACCCCTTTCGAATTTTTCTGCTTTGAATATTGCAAAATAATTGTCTATGCCTAGGCTATCTTACCACCTAATCAAATAATTTGTCGCTCCTCTCTAAAAGTGTCAAACGGCGAAACAAGTTTTTAAAAAGTTACTTTATACTACTTACCAAAAACCTATTACCCCGCGCGAATTTCTCCACTTTAAATATCCCAAAATAATCTTGTATTCATTGGCTACAAAGCCTCTTAATCAAATAATTTGTCGCTCTTCGATAAGTGTGTCAAAAAGTCAAAATACCATTTAGTACCAAAAAGGGCACTTTTGCCATTTTTTATGCAAATTTACAGAAAAACCCATAAAAATCATATACGCAGATCGAATTTGTCCATTCCAAAAATCACAAAAGAACCGTCTATTCATTGGCTATTATCCCCCATCTTCAAATAATTTGTCGCTCTTCGATAAGTTTGTCAAAATTTAAAATTTCGTCATAGTATCATAAATGGTACTATGCACATTTTATATGGAAATTTACCAAAAAACCCCAAAAAGTCATATACCCAGATCGAATTTGTCCATTCCAAAAATCACAAAAGAACCGTCTATTCATTGGCTATTATCCCCCATCTTCAAATAATTTTTCGCTCTTCGATAAGTTTGTCAAAATTGAAAATTTCGTCATAGTATCATAAATGGTACTATGCACATTTTATATGGAAATTTACCAAAAAAACCCCAACAAGTCATATACCCAGATCGAATTTGTCCATTCCAAATATGACAAAAGAACCGTCTATTCATTGGCTATTATCCCCCATCTTCAAATAATTTGTCGCTCTTCGATAAGTTTGTCAAAATTGAAAATTTCGTCATAGTATCATAAATGGTACTATGCACATTTTGTATGGAAATTTACCAAAAAAACCCCAAAAAGTCATATACCCAGATCGAATTTGTCCATTCCAAATATGACAAAAGAACCGTCTATTCATTGGCTATTATCCCCCATCTTCAAATAATTTGTCGCTCTTCGATAAGTTTGTCAAAATTGAAAATTTCGTCATAGTATCATAAATGGTACTATGCACATTTTATATGGAAATTTACCAAAAAAACCCCAAAAAGTCATATACCCAGATCGAATTTGTCCATTCCAAATATGACAAAAGAACCGCCTATTCATTGGCTGTTATCCCCCATCTTCAAATAATTTGTCGCTCTTCGATAAGTTTGTCAAAATTGAAAATTTCGTCATAGTATCATAAATGGTACTATGCACATTTTGTATGGAAATTTACCAAAAAAACCCCAAAAAGTCATATACCCAGATCGAATTTGTCCATTCCAAATATGACAAAAGAACCGTCTATTCATTGGCTATTATCCCCCATCTTCAAATAATTTGTCGCTCTTCGATAAGTTTGTCAAAATTGAAAATTTCGTCATAGTATCATAAATGGTACTATGCACATTTTATATGGAAATTTACCAAAAAAACCCCAAAAAGTCATATACCAAAATCGAATTTGTCCATTCCAAATATGACAAAAGAACCGTCTATTCATTGGCTATTATCCCCCATCTTCAAATAATTTGTCGCTCTTCGATAAGTTTGTCAAAATTGAAAATTTCGTCATAGTATCATAAATGGTACTATGCACATTTTGTATGGAAATTTACCAAAAAAACCCCAAAAAGTCATATACCCAGATCGAATTTGTCCATTCCAAATATGACAAAAGAACCGTCTATTCATTGGCTATTATCCCCCATCTTCAAATAATTTGTCGCTCTTCGATAAGTTTGTCAAAATTGAAAATTTCGTCATAGTATCATAAATGGTACTATGCACATTTTATATGGAAATTTACCAAAAAAACCCCAAAAAGTCATATACCCAGATCGAATTTGTCCATTCCAAATATGACAAAAGAACCGCCTATTCATTGGCTATTATCCCCCATCTTCAAATAATTTGTCGCTCTTCGATAAGTTTGTCAAAATTGAAAATTTCGTCATAGTATCATAAATGGTACTATGCACATTTTGTATGGAAATTTACCAAAAAAACCCCAAAAAGTCATATACCCAGATCGAATTTGTCCATTCCAAATATGACAAAAGAACCGTCTATTCATTGGCTATTATCCCCCATCTTCAAATAATTTCTCGCTCTTCGATAAGTTTGTCAAAATTGAAAATTTCGTCATAGTATCATAAATGGTACTATGCACATTTTATATGGAAATTTACCAAAAAAACCCCAAAAAGTCATATACCCAGATCGAATTTGTCCATTCCAAATATGACAAAAGAACCGCCTATTCATTGGCTATTATCCCCCATCTTCAAATAATTTGTCGCTCTTCGATAAGTTTGTCAAAATTGAAAATTTCGTCATAGTATCATAAATGGTACTATGCACATTTTATATGGAAATTTACCAAAAAAACCCCAAAAAGTCATATACCCAGATCGAATTTGTCCATTCCAAATATGACAAAAGAACCGTCTATTCATTGGCTATTATCCCCCATCTTCAAATAATTTGTCGCTCTTCGATAAGTTTGTCAAAATTGAAAATTTCGTCATAGTATCATAAATGGTACTATGCACATTTTATATGGAAATTTACCAAAAAAACCCCAAAAAGTCATATACCCAGATCGAATTTGTCCATTCCAAAAATGACAAAAGAACCGTCTATTCATTGGCTATTAACCCCCATCTTCAAATAATTTGTCGCTCTTCGATAAGTTTGTCAAAATTGAAAATTTCGTCATAGTATCATAAATGGTACTATGCACATTTTATATGGAAATTTACCAAAAAAACCCCAAAAAGTCATATACCCAGATCGAATTTGTCCATTCCAAAAATCACAAAAGAACCGTCTATTCATTGGCTATCAAACCCCATCTTCAAAAAATTTGTCGCTCTTCGATATATTTGCCAAAACGTTAAAAGTTATTTCTTAAGCCATAGCTGAGTGTTACCAAATTTGCTCCTGTGACACGCCCTAAAAGTATGCATTACTTTTTGGACCATTTGTTCAACCCTGGACGTGCACCTTACTCTGACATTAATTTACCTCACTCTCGAGAGTAGGCAGTGATCCTGGTACTCTGTATTATAGACCCTGAAGATAGTCATTTGTTTTATTATTGGAATACGCTCTACTGGGTGAGTGAAAATAAATGTGTCAAACTTTTTGTTAGGTATCGTATGTTGTTATATGTTTAGTGTCAGTCTTCAATTGTCAAACAAACAAAATAAAAATCTATAGGACGAATTATTTTCATGGCGAAAAAACAAAAAAAGTATTATGTAGGTACCTACTTATATTAAGCAGGTTTTGACAAACTGGACTTTTGCTCCCGAATGTTGTTTTTTATTGTTTTCTTTGATAGCAGCCGAAGGTATCAATTATTTATTTTAATTTACTTGGGTCGTTATGATTTTTATTTATTTTTTTTTTTTTGTTTTGCAATATTGATCTCAAACCTCTGCTGCCCAAAATAAAATGATCATTGTGCTTGTTTTAATATATTAAAGCCTAGTACGCTATTGCTGCGAAACCAAAACCCTAATATACCAAAAAAAGTAACATAGTAAATTAATCATAAACGAAACATTTATTTGCTGACATTCTTTACGAAATTACAATGAAATTATTAAAAAGAAAACGAGTAAATATACACATAATTATTTGAAAAAAAAGTTTTAAAAGAAATCCCAGTTTCATTGTTCCACCAATGCAAAAAAAATTATCAATTTTTAATTGTCAATTTATAGATGATTATTATGTCGTTCCCTTACTGTTAATGAATGCAATAAAGGCCATATTAGTGAGACAAAAACGTTAAAAAAATACTACCGTGAGTCCAAAAGAAGCATACAAAATCCTGTTGAACAACGACGTCGTCCCTTAAAATTGATTTTGAATGTATGGAAGAAAGAACAAATGCCAAAAGTCAAGCAAAATTATCCAATGAGTGTAATTGCACTTCAATTATCTCATTTAACACCGCATTTTCTATGAAAAATACAAAATTTCTAACACAAGAAGACATAAGCGCAAATGAAGTGAATTTGCAATTTGCTGACTTTTTATTACTGGGGTCAGATCACGTAAAATAAAAACGCATGCTGTCTCTGTCACATCTGTGGCAATAAACAGAGACTGCTATGGTCGGATCGACGTCATTCGATCGTTTTCATTTAACATGATCTGGCCCCTGGACTTTCGCTCTTCACGAAAACTAATTTCTATATCGAAGTGCTTGGCTATGTCGCTAGTTCCACCAACAACCAACAATTTATCAAATTTAAGAAATATTTATATGCTACACCCTAGCTATATATAATTGAATTTGTATTTGAAACTACATAAATGTATTATGAAAATATAGCGAATGATTTTCTCTCCTGGAACGAAAAAAACTAAGACTTGCCCCACACAGCCACCACAATCGATAATTCACGTGATTCGATAGCCCACCTCAGCTGTCTCTTCATGTGCAGCCACTTTTTGGCGGCAATTTTTTGTGATGTGTTAAGAAACGGCGGGAATTAAGTTTAGGTACTGTTTACATTTCAGATAAAATCATATTGCAAGTAGACGGTTGGTGGGAATGATTCAAATTCAATTCTGAGCGAATATGTGATTTATATCGTTGATATTATTTTGTTCAACAAATCATCGGCAAAAAAGTCTGTAATGTAAAAAACAATCGGTGGCGATTTATTTTGCGTACATATTATAATAAACATCTGAATTAAGAGCTGCGTTTGAAAATGTATGTTTCATTTTATTTTGCGACGAGAGCGGCGTTTTTAAAAATAAAATACATATGTATCACGTAATCATGAAAATGTATAATAAATTACGTAATTAATGACATGATTTATCATGTTGATTTAGTTACATTACGTAGGTGGGAAAATGGTATAAGGGAAAGGTATATTCGAGGGCTTTGACAGTCCATTCACATAAACACTTTTCTTGATCGCAGTTTGTGGAGTTCAGACATCAATTTGTACCACTAAACAATCTTTAATTTGAGTTTAAGTTAGAGCAAATTTTTCATTTGGTAGTTTGTGGAACTGGGTTTAATGTTGTAAATTTTGAATAAGCTTGTGATAATTCGCGCCAAGGGCATTTTCCTTTGAGGCAAAAAGCTTGGAGCTCGAAATTTCGTCATTTAAGCTCTTTTCAAACTTGTTTTTCCATGTTTTGATGGATTAATATAAATTATTCGAGGTACCTACTCTTGCAATAGCAAAATGAGACATTTTTTGTTTATATAAAATAATGTATGAAAAGTGGTTTGTTCACATATTATCAATTCATGGATTATCAAAAAAGACTCCATATTTCTCTAAAATAAACTTTTTCTTTGATAGCAATTACCTACCCCAGAAGAAAAAAAATCCATGGTTGTTAATTCATATCTAGTTTTTTTTTTTACCATTTTTGCATGACAAATCGTTGATGTTGATCGTACGTAAACAACTTCCTTAACATAATTTTTAGGAAATTGTTCAAGGATAAAAATTTAATAAAAAAAATAAAAATTTATTAAGTACAAATTTTGAGAAAAAGGATTTTAAGTAAAAAAATGTGACAACAAATTTTTGAAATTTTGAATTTAAGGAACCATAACTTTTTTGTAGCTGGATAGATGTACCCAAAGTGCTTAAGACTTGTATGCGCTACCAAATTTTCTTTTTAAAATGTATAGAAACAATTTTCGTACCAATAATAGTTAAGAAGTTATAGCGTTTTAAGCGGTACCACCTCCAAATCAGAGGTCACCTATAAAAATAGGTAGCAGATGTATACAGGGTGTCCCAGTTAAACAGTATAATTCTTTAAGAGAAGATTTCTGAAGATCCGCCGAACAAAAAATTTTATGCAGGGGGGGTTTATTTTCACCATATTTCCCGTTATAGCCCTTCAAAGAAAATGCCCTTGGCGCGAATTATCACAAGCTTATTCAAAATTTACAACATTAAACCCAGTTCCACAAACTACCAAATGAAAAATTTGCTCTAACTTAAACTCAAATTAAAGATTGTTTAGTGGTACAAATTGATGTCTGAACTCCACAAACTGCGATCAAGAAAAGTGTTTATGTGAATGGACTGTCAAAGCCCTCGAATATACCTTTCCCTTATACCATTTTCCCACCTACGTAATGTAACTAAATCAACATGATAAATCATGTCATTAATTACGTAATTTATTATACATTTTCATGATTACGTGATACATATGTATTTTATTTTTAAAAACGCCGCTCTCGTCGCAAAATAAAATGAAACATACATTTTCAAACGCAGCTCTTAATTCAGATGTTTATTATAATATGTACGCAAAATAAATCGCCACCGATTGTTTTTTACATTACAGACTTTTTTGCCGATGATTTGTTGAACAAAATAATATCAACGATATAAATCACATATTCGCTCAGAATTGAATTTGAATCATTCCCACCAACCATCTACTCGCAATATGATTTTATCTGAAATGTAAACAGTACCTAAACTTAATTCCCGCCGTTTCTTAACACATCACAAAAAATTGCCGCCAAAAAGTGGCTGCACATGAAGAGACAGCTGAGGTGGGCTATCGAATCACGTGAATTATCGATTGTGGTGGCTGTGTTGGGCAAGTCTTAGTTTTTTTCGTTCCAGGAGAGAAAATCATTCGCTATATTTTCATAATACATTTATGTAGTTTCAAATACAAATTCAATTATATATAGCTAGGGTGTAGCATATAAATATTTCTTAAATTTGATAAATTGTTGGTTGTTGGTGGAACTAGCGACATAGCCAAGCACTTCGATATAGAAATTAGTTTTCGTGAAGAGCGAAAGTCCAGGGGCCAGATCATGTTAAATGAAAACGATCGAATGACGTCGATCCGACCATAGCAGTCTCTGTTTATTGCCACAGATGTGACAGAGACAGCATGCGTTTTTATTTTACGTGATCTGACCCCAGTAATAAAAAGTCAGCAAATTGCAAATTCACTTCATTTGCGCTTATGTCTTCTTGTGTTAGAAATTTTGTATTTTTCATAGAAAATGCGGTGTTAAATGAGATAATTGAAGTGCAATTACACTCATTGGATAATTTTGCTTGACTTTTGGCATTTGTTCTTTCTTCCATACATTCAAAATCAATTTTAAGGGACGACGTCGTTGTTCAACAGGATTTTGTATGCTTCTTTTGGACTCACGGTAGTATTTTTTTAACGTTTTTGTCTCACTAATATGGCCTTTATTGCATTCATTAACAGTAAGGGAACGACATAATTATCATCTATAAATTGACAATTAAAAATTGATAATTTTTTTTGCATTGGTGGAACAATGAAACTGGGATTTCTTTTAAAACTTTTTTTTCAAATAATTATGTGTATATTTACTCGTTATCTTTTTAATAATTTCATTGTAATTTCGTAAAGAATGTCAGCAAATAAATGTTTCGTTTATGATTAATTTACTATGTTACTTTTTTTGGTATATTAGGGTTTTGGTTTCGCAGCAATAGCGTACTAGGCTTTAATATATTAAAACAAGCACAATGATCATTTTATTTTGGGCAGCAGAGGTTTGAGATCAATATTGCAAAACAAAAAAAAAAAAGTAAATAAAAATCATAACGACCCAAGTAAATTAAAATAAATAATTGATACCTTCGGCTGCTATCAAAGAAAACAATAAAAAACAACATTCGGGAGCAAAAGTCCAGTTTGTCAAAACCTGCTTAATATAAGTAGGTACCTACATAATACTTTTTTTGTTTTTTCGCCATGAAAATAATTCGTCCTATAGATTTTTATTTTGTTTGTTTGACAATTGAAGACTGACACTAAACATATAACAACATACGATACCTAACAAAAAGTTTGACACATTTATTTTCACTCACCCAGTAGAGCGTATTCCAATAATAAAACAAATGACTATCTTCAGGGTCTATAATACAGAGTACCAGGATCACTGCCTACTCTCGAGAGTGAGGTAAATTAATGTCAGAGTAAGGTGCACGTCCAGGGTTGAACAAATGGTCCAAAAAGTAATGCATACTTTTAGGGCGTGTCACAGGAGCAAATTTGGTAACACTCAGCTATGGCTTAAGAAATAACTTTTAACGTTTTGGCAAATATATCGAAGAGCGACAAATTTTTTGAAGATGGGGTTTGATAGCCAATGAATAGACGGTTCTTTTGTGATTTTTGGAATGGACAAATTCGATCTGGGTATATGACTTTTTGGGGTTTTTTTGGTAAATTTCCATATAAAATGTGCATAGTACCATTTATGATACTATGACGAAATTTTCAATTTTGACAAACTTATCGAAGAGCGACAAATTATTTGAAGATGGGGGTTAATAGCCAATGAATAGACGGTTCTTTTGTCATTTTTGGAATGGAAAAATTCGATCTGGGTATATGACTTTTTGGGGTTTTTTTGGTAAATTTCCATATAAAATGTGCATAGTACCATTTATGATACTATGACGAAATTTTCAATTTTGACAAACTTATCGAAGAGCGACAAATTATTTGAAGATGGGGGATAATAGCCAATGAATAGACGGTTCTTTTGTCATATTTGGAATGGACAAATTCGATCTGGGTATATGACTTTTTGGGGTTTTTTGGTAAATTTCCATATAAAATGTGCATAGTACCATTTATGATACTATGACGAAATTTTCAATTTTGACAAACTTATCGAAGAGCGACAAATTATTTGAAGATGGGGGATAATAGCCAATGAATAGACGGTTCTTTTGTCATATTTGGAATGGACAAATTCGATCTGGGTATATGACTTTTTGGGGTTTTTTTGGTAAATTTCCATATAAAATGTGCATAGTACCATTTATGATACTATGACGAAATTTTAAATTTTGACAAACTTATCGAAGAGCGACAAATTATTTGAAGATGGGGGATAATAGCCAATGAATAGACGGTTCTTTTGTCATATTTGGAATGGACAAATTCGATCTGGGTATATGACTTTTTGGGGTTTTTTTGGTAAATTTCCATATAAAATGTGCATAGTACCATTTATGATACTATGACGAAATTTTCAATTTTGACAAACTTATCGAAGAGCGACAAATTATTTGAAGATGGGGGATAATAGCCAATGAATAGACGGTTCTTTTGTCATATTTGGAATGGACAAATTCGATCTGGGTATATGACTTTTTGGGGTTTTTTTGGTAAATTTCCATACAAAATGTGCATAGTACCATTTATGATACTATGACGAAATTTTCAATTTTGACAAACTTATCGAAGAGCGACAAATTATTTGAAGATGGGGGATAATAGCCAATGAATAGACGGTTTTTTTGTCATATTTGGAATGGACAAATTCGATCTGGGTATATGACTTTTTGGGGTTTTTTTGGTAAATTTCCATACAAAATGTGCATAGTACCATTTATGATACTATGACGAAATTTTCAATTTTGACAAACTTATCGAAGAGCGACAAATTATTTGAAGATGGGGGATAACAGCCAATGAATAGACGGTTCTTTTGTCATATTTGGAATGGACAAATTCGATCTGGGTATATGACTTTTTGGGGTTTTTTGGTAAATTTCCATATAAAATGTGCATAGTACCATTTATGATACTATGACGAAATTTTCAATTTTGACAAACTTATCGAAGAGCGACAAATTATTTGAAGATGGGGGATAATAGCCAATGAATAGACGGTTCTTTTGTCATATTTGGAATGGACAAATTCGATCTGGGTATATGACTTTTTGGGGTTTTTTTGGTAAATTTCCATACAAAATGTGCATAGTACCATTTATGATACTATGACGAAATTTTCAATTTTGACAAACTTATCGAAGAGCGACAAATTATTTGAAGATGGGGGATAACAGCCAATGAATAGGCGGTTCTTTTGTCATATTTGGAATGGACAAATTCGATCTGGGTATATGACTTTTTGGGGTTTTTTTGGTAAATTTCCATATAAAATGTGCATAGTACCATTTATGATACTATGACGAAATTTTCAATTTTGACAAACTTATCGAAGAGCGACAAATTATTTGAAGATGGGGGATAATAGCCAATGAATAGACGGTTCTTTTGTGATTTTTGGAATGGACAAATTCGATCTGGGTATATGACTTTTTGGGGTTTTTTGGTAAATTTCCATATAAAATGTGCATAGTACCATTTATGATACTATGACGAAATTTTCAATTTTGACAAACTTATCGAAGAGCGACAAATTATTTGATTAAGAGGCTTTGTAGCCAATGAATACAAGATTATTTTGGGATATTTAAAGTGGAGAAATTCGCGCGGGGTAATAGGTTTTTGGTAAGTAGTATAAAGTAACTTTTTAAAAACTTGTTTCGCCGTTTGACACTTTTAGAGAGGAGCGACAAATTATTTGATTAGGTGGTAAGATAGCCTAGGCATAGACAATTATTTTGCAATATTCAAAGCAGAAAAATTCGAAAGGGGTAATCGATTTTTTTAATTTTTCCAAAAAAAACAAAAGAGTTCGGTAGCGAACTGGGGTTTTAAAACTTTAACGGTTAATTCTGGCGGAACGGCTTGTCCGATCGGAAAAATTTTTGCATTTTCCCAGAGCAATTAAATCAGCCGTATATGCCTCATCTTTTTTTTTCGGAAAAGGCGATGTGGTGGATCCAGCTTTACCGGTAAGCTAGGTCCACCACAGAATTTACCACTTCCCGAAGAGCAAAAAAATCAAAATTACCGCAATTAAATAGCAATTAAATAGCAACTAAATCCCACATACTTTGTTTGGCGATACTCGAATGTGGTGGATCCAGCTTTACCCACGTATTAAATCTATTTCATCTAATAATCGTTTTAGGTATCTATTTTGCATGTATTGTACAAATGTTATTATGTACTCTTCTTATTTTAATTATCAATCAATTAAAGTAATTGGGTAACAAAAGACTTACGTTTTTTGATCCTCTTTAAGGATGTTTTGTTGTAATTTTAAAATAGTTTATTCTTTGTGTCTGTCTGTTGGTGTAAATGTTTGTGTATATGTGTATTCCAATCTTGTGTTTATTGTTGAAGTGTTGTGCGCACAATCCTTCGTTGGAATCTGTTTAAATGTAATTTGGAGATATTTTAGTTCATGTATATGTTTAAGTAAATCTTTGATTACCTATTATCATGCAAATTCAATATATGTAGTTATAGTTAATATTTTAAATTTAATTTTAATCTCTAAGTACCTACTATTCAAAATTTAACATACTTATTTAGGTATTATATATTCACTATTTAAACTATAAAAACAAAATTTAACGCTACAAAAATTTGGATTCTTTAATTCAACCTGTTGGTACCTATATTACATACATACGAGCATTTTACCATACTGCATCTATCGAGCATCGATCGTAGTCTATGCTCTAAGTGCTATTCACTCCGACGATAAGGCGGCTTCTGCTCTGTTCTTGCCTCGACAACGACAAGTGCTTTGGCACTGGTGACAGCAAACAAGTACCGCATGCAGTGGATGTTGCCGGTGATACAGGGGGCTCGACTGCGAACCGCTTGAAACAAGTGCTTTGGCTTGGTGTTTCAGGCAGCAGCCGCAGGTTGATGGGTAGAGGTGAAATGTTGATGGCAAGTGAATTCGCTCTGGCAATATGTTCCTGGTGAGGTAACGTTTACGTTGAGGTTGGTCTTTTTTCTATTGTGGGGGTATAGCGATGACGACAATATGTTTCCACTGAAAGTGTTGGTTGAGTTAACACTTGCGGGACTGATACGGCAATGATAGGTGATGATGCTGGCCTTGAGATTCTGCTGAGCTTGGTTACTCTCCTGAGCGGATTTTCACTGTATGTGTAACACGTGGACGCAGCACTTACTCAGTGACACCAATTGATTCAATGCAATCCCCCTGCTTCGCACAGTGGAACAGTCGTCGGTTGTAGGAAAGCTCGGCAAATTGATAGAGAGCTAGCACAAAATTCTGCTGACCACTTCCCGCAAAAATTATCGCACCCACAATCGCCTATAGAGATTGTCTTATAAATTCGCGTCAAATAAAAAGGCTTATCACAACGAACTTACCTACCAATATAAGCTTTAGGGTTTTCTATTTTTGCCACAGATTTTTCTTTAAAATATTTTTAAACTTAAAAAAAACTTTACTTTAGTTTTAGTTTTAACATCGAATTTGTTCCTGTAGGTAATTTTGTTAGGTACCTAGTACATAATAATACTTTATCTATTTTTATTTATTTGCTTAACATTCGTAACAAACCTTCTTTGTTTACGACTCCTGCTGAAGGAAACAAAAAGGAAAACGAAATGTGAACGGTTTAGCTTGTCATTGGCGAATATCTTTCGCATGGTATATCCCTATCACTTTTCCTTTCAAATCTTCAGACAGTTTCCAACTTTCTTTCTAACTCTGCACTTCAAAAATTTAGGAAGAAATTTCGCATTTTTAGCGTGAGCGAATGAGCTGTGCTCAAAATTTCTCCTAAAGACTTCCCGACCTTCGGAAAATCGTATGTCTTTTGCTCGCAGATTATAAATTTTTTCACCCTTCTCGTGTGCCTTTTCAAGATTTCTCTTAATCCTATCTCTCATTTGGTTAAGTCTATCGGGCTTTGGTAAGATATTTATATCGGGCTCATCCAGACAGTTAAGCATTTCGAGAACTTTATACTCGGAGCCATTCTGAATCATGTTTTGGCCAAACATCGAAAAATAAGGGGAACATCTGATTGCGGAATGATAATCGCTTCGGAGAATCGACGCAATCAGTGAAATATGTCGATCCCATTCAATGTGTTCGTTTTTTATTAATACTCTTAGCTTAGCTAAAATTTCCCTGTTCGCTCTTTCGGAAGCGTTCGCTTGTGGGCTATACCTCCCAGTTCTTACATGTTTAATATCATAGGCACTTAACAGTCTTGCAAATTCCTTGGACGTGAATTGCTTACCGTTATCACTATGTATAACTTGGGGGGTACCAAAGATATGAAAAATCTCTGTTTCTAAGTACCTTACGACCTCAAACGAATTAGCTTTCTTCATAGGTTTTAGGAATATGAACTTACTTAAATGGTCTACGACGATACAAATCACTGAATTACCTTGTTTTGTTCAAGGATATGGCCCGAGAAAGTCTATATATAAACGCTGCATTACTCTTTCCGATATAAATCGATTACCCATTTTAGGACGAAGGGTAGTGTTAGGGGCTTTTACACCCTTGCACACTTCGCAAGCGTTCACATACTCCTTGATTTGTTTCGCCATTCCTGGCCAGAAATATTTTTGCCTGATTCGAAAAAGGGTCTTTGTGAATCCTCCGTGACAACCTACTGAATTATGTACTGCTTTGATAACCTCAGCAGCTAAAGCTTCTGGTAACCATAGACGCCACAAGTCTGTCTCTTCATCTTCCGAACCATTTCTAAATTTCACGCGTTTTTATACGTAATTTTCTGACACACAAATATGAGGCAGATTGCTTTTATTTTCAGTTAATTTTTCTATCAATTTTTCGTAGTCTACTGAAGAAAAATGACTTGACTTTAAATCGATTTCAAAGGGTTCTTTTGCTACTGTAACGACATGTATTTTTAGTGGCGAAATAAAGAAACCAAAATGTAAAGAAAAGACACGACGTTCACAACGTTATAATGGTTTTTATATTGAATTCTCGATAAGAAGTTATTGTACACGCAATTCGTACACTAATGACATTTATGTAATTTGTTTAATGTTATAATATAAGGAATTTGTAGGTATATAATGTTTATTGCTTATAATGTGTAAATGTAAATTTTACTTAATATGTGTTGTCATTTGGTGTATTTGTTTCGTCTTCTGTCATTGATGATGAGCAGCTGTATGGATGGGTGTGGGCATTGTTAGTCTTGGAGATGTGCAATAATTGACTTCGCAACATTCTCCCCGCCCGTGAACGTAGTTCGCAAACTCCTTCATCTAGTCTTTTAGGTCATAACATCTTCGCTTGACTTGGTTGTTGAACGAAAAATTAAATTCATCGACCTCAATAACATCCCAGTCGATATTTGACTACCTTGCCGACCTTCATCACTTCCATTATTGACATGTAAAGAGAGAGACGATTAATATTTTGACAAACAAAAAAATACATTTACCCAAGAAAGACAGATAAAGACAAACATAAGTACGAAGTACAACAAAAATATAAACATTTGATATGCATGTGCAATGTGCATCTCCCTTGCACTTATTGTCTCGTCCTCCACTCCAAGTCCAGTAAGTTCCGTGTGTAATATTTTCAATGAATGGCGATCGTGCGTGATTTTTTTTTTTTTTTTCGGTGTTTTCTTTTAATTGAGTGTTAATAATAATGATCATTTCGTTTGTGTTTTGTAATGTTATGTGATTGTGAAGATTCGTTTAGTCGGTTTGTGTTTAGTGTTAAAATATGGTAAAAATTTTATATGGTAGGTAGCTGTTATGTAGGTACCTTTATGGATAATCGCTGATGAAGACGATGATGTTGATGTTGATGGCGATGACGGTGATGATGATTGCGACGATGGCGGCTGCAGTATCACAGGTAATTTAGCAAATGAATTCCATAATTAATTGCATGTATTGTTTTATTGTATTTTATGTTAGAATATTATTTGTTATTCGTAGTATTATCATTTGCTTAGAATATATTATATTAGTGTGTGTGTGTGTGTGTATTCGCCGAAAATGTAATTTAATTAGTTTTGTTGACATTTTGCATACATTTTGTTTTGCATAATTTTCGTGTTGTGTTGTGTAGTGTTGGGGGTAATTTCGATAACTATCGATAACAATCGATTACAACGATAGTTGTGTTCGATATTATGTATAGGTATATATTGTATTTTGATTGGTTTTATATATTTTTTTTATTTTAATATTGATAAAAGCGTAAAAAAAGTATTTATTTAAATATTTTGTGTTGCGTGTTTTGGATACGACGCGGTATTTGGGTAAGTATAGAAAATTCTAAAATTGCATGTTATTTGCTACGATGCGTTTTCATATTTTTATTTTGTTGTTCGTTAAGGCGTGTTTTGATACGACGCATTATGTGTATGTGTATTACGATTTTGATTTTGCATGTTTTTGGTACGATGCGTTTGAATTTGTTGTGAACGTTTGAATTGTTTGAATAGTACATAATAATACTTTATCTATTTTTATTTATTTGCTTAACATTCGTAACAAACCTTCTTTGTTTACGACTCCTGCTGAAGGAAACAAAAAGGAAAACGAAATGTGAACGGTTTAGCTTGTCATTGGCGAATATCTTTCGCATGGTATATCCCTATCACTTTTCCTTTCAAATCTTCAGACAGTTTCCAACTTTCTTTCTAACTCTGCACTTCAAAAATTTAGGAAGAAATTTCGCATTTTTAGCGTGAGCGAATGAGCTGTGCTCAAAATTTCTCCTAAAGACTTCCCGACCTTCGGAAAATCGTATGTCTTTTGCTCGCAGATTATAAATTTTTTCACCCTTCTCGTGTGCCTTTTCAAGATTTCTCTTAATCCTATCTCTCATTTGGTTAAGTCTATCGGGCTTTGGTAAGATATTTATATCGGGCTCATCCAGACAGTTAAGCATTTCGAGAACTTTATACTCGGAGCCATTCTGAATCATGTTTTGGCCAAACATCGAAAAATAAGGGGAACATCTGATTGCGGAATGATAATCGCTTCGGAGAATCGACGCAATCAGTGAAATATGTCGATCCCATTCAATGTGTTCGTTTTTTATTAATACTCTTAGCTTAGCTAAAATTTCCCTGTTCGCTCTTTCGGAAGCGTTCGCTTGTGGGCTATACCTCCCAGTTCTTACATGTTTAATATCATAGGCACTTAACAGTCTTGCAAATTCCTTGGACGTGAATTGCTTACCGTTATCACTATGTATAACTTGGGGGGTACCAAAGATATGAAAAATCTCTGTTTCTAAGTACCTTACGACCTCAAACGAATTAGCTTTCTTCATAGGTTTTAGGAATATGAACTTACTTAAATGGTCTACGACGATACAAATCACTGAATTACCTTGTTTTGTTCAAGGATATGGCCCGAGAAAGTCTATATATAAACGCTGCATTACTCTTTCCGATATAAATCGATTACCCATTTTAGGACGAAGGGTAGTGTTAGGGGCTTTTACACCCTTGCACACTTCGCAAGCGTTCACATACTCCTTGATTTGTTTCGCCATTCCTGGCCAGAAATATTTTTGCCTGATTCGAAAAAGGGTCTTTGTGAATCCTCCGTGACAACCTACTGAATTATGTACTGCTTTGATAACCTCAGCAGCTAAAGCTTCTGGTAACCATAGACGCCACAAGTCTGTCTCTTCATCTTCCGAACCATTTCTAAATTTCACGCGTTTTTATACGTAATTTTCTGACACACAAATATGAGGCAGATTGCTTTTATTTTCAGTTAATTTTTCTATCAATTTTTCGTAGTCTACTGAAGAAAAATGACTTGACTTTAAATCGATTTCAAAGGGTTCTTTTGCTACTGTAACGACATGTATTTTTAGTGGCGAAATAAAGAAACCAAAATGTAAAGAAAAGACACGACGTTCACAACGTTATAATGGTTTTTATATTGAATTCTCGATAAGAAGTTATTGTACACGCAATTCGTACACTAATGACATTTATGTAATTTGTTTAATGTTATAATATAAGGAATTTGTAGGTATATAATGTTTATTGCTTATAATGTGTAAATGTAAATTTTACTTAATATGTGTTGTCATTTGGTGTATTTGTTTCGTCTTCTGTCATTGATGATGAGCAGCTGTATGGATGGGTGTGGGCATTGTTAGTCTTGGAGATGTGCAATAATTGACTTCGCAACATTCTCCCCGCCCGTGAACGTAGTTCGCAAACTCCTTCATCTAGTCTTTTAGGTCATAACATCTTCGCTTGACTTGGTTGTTGAACGAAAAATTAAATTCATCGACCTCAATAACATCCCAGTCGATATTTGACTACCTTGCCGACCTTCATCACTTCCATTATTGACATGTAAAGAGAGAGACGATTAATATTTTGACAAACAAAAAAATACATTTATCCAAGAAAGACAGATAAAGACAAACATAAGTACGAAGTACAACAAAAATATAAACATTTGATATGCATGTGCAATGTGCATCTCCCTTGCACTTATTGTCTCGTCCTCCACTCCAAGTCCAGTAAGTTCCGTGTGTAATATTTTCAATGAATGGCGATCGTGCGTGATTTTTTTTTTTTTTTTCGGTGTTTTCTTTTAATTGAGTGTTAATAATAATGATCATTTCGTTTGTGTTTTGTAATGTTATGTGATTGTGAAGATTCGTTTAGTCGGTTTGTGTTTAGTGTTAAAATATGGTAAAAATTTTATATGGTAGGTAGCTGTTATGTAGGTACCTTTATGGATAATCGCTGATGAAGACGATGATGTTGATGTTGATGGCGATGACGGTGATGATGATTGCGACGATGGCGGCTGCAGTATCACAGGTAATTTAGCAAATGAATTCCATAATTAATTGCATGTATTGTTTTATTGTATTTTATGTTAGAATATTATTTGTTATTCGTAGTATTATCATTTGCTTAGAATATATTATATTAGTGTGTGTGTGTGTGTGTATTCGCCGAAAATGTAATTTAATTAGTTTTGTTGACATTTTGCATACATTTTGTTTTGCATAATTTTCGTGTTGTGTTGTGTAGTGTTGGGGGTAATTTCGATAACTATCGATAACAATCGATTACAACGATAGTTGTGTTCGATATTATGTATAGGTATATATTGTATTTTGATTGGTTTTATATATTTTTTTTATTTTAATATTGATAAAAGCGTAAAAAAAGTATTTATTTAAATATTTTGTGTTGCGTGTTTTGGATACGACGCGGTATTTGGGTAAGTATAGAAAATTCTAAAATTGCATGTTATTTGCTACGATGCGTTTTCATATTTTTATTTTGTTGTTCGTTAAGGCGTGTTTTGATACGACGCATTATGTGTATGTGTATTACGATTTTGATTTTGCATGTTTTTGGTACGATGCGTTTGAATTTGTTGTGAACGTTTGAATTGTTTGAATGTGGACTGTATATTTATATGTTTAGGTTACTGGTTAGGTTTTATTATTTAGTTATGTTATGTATGTAGTATGTATAATATATATTATTTTTGATAGTTTTTTTTTATTTATTTGCAGATGCTGAATTTTTTTGTTTGTAGAGTTTTAGGTTTTAGATATTTCAATTTAGAGATGATCGTATCGTTGGCAGATTTTCGTGAGCAGTCGTTTAAGTAGGCCTAATATCGTTTTTACGTTTAGAACGGGAGTAAATCCGGCATGCGTTTCGTGAATCCTCGCTGAACTCCAATGAGGCGGTGGAAGACGTTCGTCTTTAAGAAGAACGGAGTCTCCGGTTTTCGATTCCGCTTCCGTTTTAATCCATTTCGGATGGTGTTGGAGTCGCGATAAGTACTCATTTTTCCATTTGTGGCAAAACGTGTCGAAGAATAATTGTAGCCGTTTCCAACTATCGAGGTAGTCAATCTTCCGCGGCGGTGTGTTGTCATCTTGGGTTTTGGTTTGGAGTGGCTCACCGGCCAAAAAGTGTGCTGGCGTTATGACTTCCAAGTCATTGACGTTGTCAGAGAGAGGACATAAGGGCCTTGAATTCAGACACGCTTCTGTCTGTTTAAGAAGCGTGGCGAATTCCTCGTAGGCAAGTGTCTCATTGCCGACAACTCTTTTTAAATGGTACTTGACCAACTTCACCCCTGCTTCCCATAGTTCTCCAAAATGTGGGGAAGTGGGGGGAAAGAAATGCCATTCGGTACCAAAATTTGCCAGTGTACCAGCGACCTCCTTCCAAACCTGGTGAGCATTCCGTAACAACCCACATAAAATTGTTGGATGCTGCTCCTCATAGCACAGATCCAAGTTTTGCCGGCTGGACAAACGTTTGGTTTTTCTGTCGAAATGTCTGTCACAAACGATGTTTTCTTCAGGAACCCTGGTTTGGAACGGCTCGTCTTCTATTTCCCGAAATGCTTGCAGCTGGGAACTCGGAGCACTTAACTGCACAAAGCTGCGTAAACGTTGCGGATTCTCAGTTAGAACCTTACCAAAGATTATCCATCCTAGCCTCGTCTTTTGCGCTATTGGCGCTACTTTGTTTTCACAGCGTATAATGTCTGGAAGGAGTATTTCGGCGAAAACGTCACTTCCAAACAGTAAATCGACTTGCGCAGGAACATAAAAATCAGGATCCGCTAAATGCAAACCGGTAAGATGTTGCCATTTGTCAGTTACCATTTGTTGGGTCGGCAGAAGCCCAGTCAGCGACTTGAAAACGAACGCCCTAACGGCGCTCTCAAATGTCGAATGCCGTGATGCAAACGATATGTCGACATAATTTTGTGTTGTGCCGCTGCTGACCATCCCCAACCCAGATACCTCGAAAAATGCACGATGTCTCTTCAACCTCAACAACTGTGCCGCAGATTCGGTAATAAATGTCGCTTCTGATCCGGGATCGATTAATGCACGCAGATCATGGAAACGTCCATCAGTTGATCTCACCCTTACCATTGCTGTTGCCAAAAGCGCCTTTGACGTTTGCGAGAGGGAGTAGAAGGTGTTGATCTGCCTACTCGTCGATGACTGCGGTTCCTCCGAAGGTTGAAACGCAGGAGCGTTTGGATTCACTGCTACCTGGTATGACTGCGTATTTCCGGATCTGGGCTGTTGTGAGCATTGCGTCGGTGTTGGCTGCATGTTGTTACCATGATTGTTATCGCTGTAGTAGTTGTTATTGTTGTTGTGATGGTAGTTGTTGTTGCTATTTTGGGAACTGTTATTAGTCTGCATATCATTAACATGCAGAAGCGAATGATGACGTTGTTGGCAAAAGTAGCAACACTTAGTGCTGGGACACTCTCGCACCATGTGCCCATAGCCAAGACAATTGTCACAAACCTTTGCATTCCTGACTGCCTGTTTTCGCTGGATCGCATTTAGATTCAGGAAGCGTTGACATTTCCTCAGCGCATGTTGCCCTTGGTGACACAGCTTACACAAAAAAGCATCTCTAGAAGACGTATTCGCTAAGAGTACCCGTGGAGCCTCTGTGTATGACCGGTTCCTCGTGTTGACAGCTGACTCACCTCTTACCCAAGGCCTGGAACTCCCCTTCAGGTCCTGCTGGTCGACCACCTCAAGAGCGCGGAAGCGAGTTTCCAAAAATTCGGTGAACTGTTTGTATGTTGGCAGCTCCTTGAGGCTCCCCGACTTCTCTTCCCATAGCTGCTGGGTAGAATTCGGCAATTTGTGAAGTAGGACGTATATCAAAATCGCGTCCCAATGTTCTACCCGCAACCCCAAGTTCGCCAACGCATGAACACACTCCTGAGATGTGTCCAGCAACTCCTTCAGTCCATTCGCTGATTCCTTGGATAAAGATGACTGTCCAAAAAGCAACTTCAGCTGCGCGTTGACCAGCACGCGTTTGTGGTCGTAACGCGAAGTAAGCAGCTCCCATGCCTTTGCGTAGTTACCCGCATCGCAAGGAAGATGTTGCAGCAGTCGCTCAGCCTCACCCACTAAGCACGACTTCAGATAATGCATTTTATCAATGTCGCTTAACGATGCATTTTTATGGACCATGGACTCAAACAGACCCTGAAAAGACCTCCATGTTGTGTACGAGCCGCTGAACTTCGGAATATCGATTTCGCGAAGCCTAATTTTACTGCTGGATGCCGTCGATTCACCTGGAGTAACACTTGCAGCAGCCTGGGTGAATTTCTCCAACGTTTCCAACAAATCGCTGCGATACTCAAGGTAAATTTCTTGAATTTGCTCGTACACAATAAATAACTCCTCCAATTTCAGGTCTGCTTCAAGCCTTCCGCCCCCGACGATTGCCTCGTGATATTGCCTAGCAACTCGCATATTTTCTTCCAGCATGTTAAGACGACTTGCAACATATGCTTGTTGCTTACGTTTCTTTGTACAGTTTTTAAAGCTGGTGAAATTATTAACTACCATCGTTAAAACGCCCTTTTGTAGCAAACCGTAATTAATATTACCTTCGGCCATTATAATTATGCGCGTAGGTTTTAGTTATTTATATTATTTAATATGTTTTAAATCAAAAGTAGTAATAAAAGCAAAACTTACTTGCTTTTGCTGCGCTTGGATGTTTGTTGTTGTAGGCGCCACAGACCAATTTGCCTCAATCCTCTGGATTCTGGATACCGCTGGCGATTTATTCTTTTCACGACGCGTTAATAACGATTTACACACACACAAAATGTCAATAGATTTAAGTTTTATTGTAATTTAAGATGAATTTAATATAGTTTTAAGTTGATATGTCAAGAAGCTAATTGCACTTTGTATTGCACTTTCTAACCCCACTTTTTTTGATAAATTTACGTTCAATTAAATTTTGTTTGTCAAAGTTTGATACAATTAACAATTAACATTTAAATTAGACGCGAAAAGGACCAAATGTACCGAGAAGGACCAAATGTAACGATATGTATTTTTAGTGGCGAAATAAAGAAACCAAAATGTAAAGAAAAGACACGACGTTCACAACGTTATAATGGTTTTTATATTGAATTCTCGATAAGAAGTTATTGTACACGCAATTCGTACACTAATGACATTTATGTAATTTGTTTAATGTTATAATATAAGGAATTTGTAGGTATATAATGTTTATTGCTTATAATGTGTAAATGTAAATTTTACTTAATATGTGTTGTCATTTGGTGTATTTGTTTCGTCTTCTGTCATTGATGATGAGCAGCTGTATGGATGGGTGTGGGCATTGTTAGTCTTGGAGATGTGCAATAATTGACTTCGCAACAGCTACTATTAGTTCGTCCATATTAACGCGGGATAGCGCATCCGGAACAATATTGAGTGATCCTTTACGATGTTCCATTTTAAAATCATAACATTGCAACTTAAGACTCCACCTGGCGAGTCTTCCTGTTAAATCCCTTTGTGACATAAGCCATTTCGGCTTGAGTGGTCAGTTACAATTTTAAATGGTAGTCCCTCTACATATGGTCGGAATTTTCTAACGCAAACTATAGCAGCTAAACACTCCAATTCAGACACCGTGTAGTTTTTCTGAGCACTATTCAACTTTTGCGAGACATATGCTATTGGTCGCTCGTGACCATCATTGTCGACCTGGTATAAGACACCGCCCACTCCAGTAGATGAAGCATCGCATTGAATAGTAAACTCTTTCGCAAAATCTGGCTGAGCAAGCACAGGAGCAGATGTGAGAGCTTGTTTAAGCTTTTCGAAAGCAACAGCAGCTTCGTCTGTTAATGCAAAGTTTTTCGACTTTCTAAGACAATCTGTGAGTGGAGCAGAAAGATCAGAAAAATTAGGAATGAACTGACGATACCAGCCAGTCATTCCTATAAACCGCCGTATTTGCCTCGCTGTTTTTGGAACTGGGAACTGTGTTATCGCCTCGACTTTTGAATGGTCGGTTTTTAAACAGCCTTGACCAACGATGTAGCCGAGGTACTTAATTTCTTTCTGACAAAATTTACTTTTTTCTACATTTATTGTTAGTTTTGCATCACACAGGCATTTTGCTACTTCTTTCAACAAATCAAGATGCTCATCATACGTTGCCGAACACACAAGTAGATCATCTAAATATATAAACACGTTCTCACGAATGCGTGAAGGAATCACACGATCCATGAGACGGCTCATTCTTTGTGCGGCGTTGCATAGCCCGAAAGGCATAACTGTAAAATGGTACAGTGGCCTTCCTGGCACAGCAAATGCCGTTTTTTCTTTAGATGCCATTTCAAGAGGGATTTGCCAAAATGCATCCTTTAAGTCAATCCCGGTTATGAAATGTGTATCCTTCAACCTACTCAACAATCCACCTATGTGTGGCAACGGATAAGCATCCTTTTTTGTCACGCTGTTTAACTTGCGCGAGTCCAAGCACAGTCGAACTTTTCCTGGCTTTCTTACGAGGACTATTGGTGAGCACCAAGGACTGTTGCTTTCCTCGATAACGCCAAGTGAAAGCATTCTGTCTAACTCACTAAAAGCCTCTGCTTGTCGCGGGGGTGAAAGGGGAAAATGTTTAGCTTTAATAGGCACAGCATCTCCTGTATCTATTGAGTGTGTTTCTACATCGGTTTTTCCTAATCCTAGTTTTGCGAATGATGGGAACAGAGATATTACTTTCTCCAGTTCGTACAATTGAAATGGGGATAAGTTATGAAGATTTTCTGAAGTTTTAAGGGAGTTGTCAACTACACTTAGCTCAGAAACGATTTGGGGAGCAACGTTAAATTCCCTCCAAAAATTGATACCTAAGTGTAGAGACCCAATATTCAATGACCGATTGATCTACAGTTTTCTATCAATTGGCTTATATTTTCCGTATTTTCATTTCATATAGTGCGACTTCATTTTCATTGTTTTACATTATATATAGTCAAGTGTTGGCATCGCACAGTGCCGATACTACATTTACTGTCTTAATTTTTTTATTTTTTTATTTTTTTTTTTAACTGTAAAACAGTTTTAACAATTCTATATTATTATTTCAATCCTGAATTTCTTATACAGCATTTAAGCAAAACATTGAATTCGAAATCATTCGAAATCCTTCGAATTTAATCTATGAATTTCTTATACAGCATTTAAGCAAAACATTAAATCATTCGATTTAATCATATATTTCTTCCTCTTCTTTTTTTTCCTACTGCATTTAAGCAAAACATTAAATTCGAGATCATTCGAATTTAATCTGTATGAATGGCTTATACTGCATTTAAGCAAAACATTAAATCATTAGAATTTAATCCGAAATCATTCGAATTTAATCTATTTCTTCCTCTTCTTTTCTTTTTTTTTCTACTGCATTTAAGCAAAACGGAACATTCACTTCAAGTTCTTTTTATTTTTCTTTTTTTTAAACTTTTTTGTTTTTTTTATACCCATCATTTAAAACCTTCAATTTTTTATTTTATTTTTTTATAATGCACTTCACTATTTCTTCTTGTTCACTTCAAAATTTCTAATATTTGGTTGTTATTTTCTTTCTTATCTTTTATTTCGCCTGAGTTTTCCATTCTTTAATCATTCGTCTTCTTTTTTTTATATAAGTTTTTCCTCGTCGCCAATTGTAGAGACCCAATATTCAATGACCGATTGATCTACAGTTTTCTATCAATTGACTTATATTTTCATTGTTTTACATTTTATATAGTCAAGTGTTGGCATCGCACAGTGCCGATACTACACTAAGTAAGCCTTTTGTTGAAGGCTAGGAACCACATAAAAGTCTATTGATTTTGTACAATTATTAAACGAAATCGGAATCTTACAAAACCCATGGATGTCTTGCTTCGTACCATCAGCAGTTCTTAGATGCGATTTGATTGGCTTTATAGGAATTGCATTACGTTTTAAAAATTCTAAACAATCCTTGCCAAGCGCACTTACGGAAGCTCCTGAATCAAGCAGGGCATATACCATTTCTGATCCCAGTTTAATATTTGTCAGGAGTAGTGGAATTAAAAGAAAGAATTAAAAGTAATACTAATCAAAATGAAACTTTATTAATCTATGAATATGAATTTAACGAGAGTTAAATTAAAAGTAAAAAACTGAACCGAATGGTTGCAACAAGGAAATCAGAATGAAAGAACAAAAAGGTTACTTCAAAGTCAAAGACATAAAAAAATGTAAAGTGAAGAAGACAAATATATTACATAAATAGGTGTATATGCTGTCGTCCGTTGGAACATATTACGTGGTCTACAGATGGGATGACGTTAAAGTGCTATTCGCAACACTCCTCCTCAATTTAGCGTCATTCAGCATCTATAATTTGTCGAAGTCCAAGTCCTGCTCGAAGCTTTACAAACTGAGCTTTAGGTAAAGGTTTTGTAAAGATGTCAGCTACTTGTTCCTTTGAGCTCACATACTGGACTGTTATCTGTCGCTTCTCGTACAAATCTCGAACGAAATTATATTTTACATCGACGTGCTTAAGCCGCTTGTGTTCCCATCTTGACAGTAGATGAATGCACGACTGGTTATCTTCAAATATTTTCGGTGGCGTCTCGCTGGTTACTTCAAAATCTACTAGGAGATTTTTTAGCCACAAAAGATCAGCTGCTGCTGTAGCCAAAGCGATGTATTCAGCTTCTGTCGACGATAAAGCAACTGATGTTTGTCTCTTAGTTGTCCACGATACTGTGTTGCCAAACACGTTCATAAAAAATCCAGACGTTGACTTACGGTCTTGTCCACTTCCAAAATCTGCATCAACATAACACGACAGGCATTCACTATTTCCTTTCTTATAGCACAGACTGAAATCCATAGTGCCTTTAATATAACGCAGAATTCGTTTCAATCCCTTCCAGCGTACTTCAGTTTGTTCATGTTGGTATCTGCTTAAATAATTTACAGCAAAGTTCAAATCCTTGTCTTGTGTCTTGTGGTTAGCATAGCGTACATTAAGCATCCAACTAGCTCTCTGTAGGGTTTGGAGTCATCCAGGGGTTTTTTTTCATTATCTGGAAAAGATGTCGTATCCATTGGAGTAGCCGCGGAGTTACAATCTTCCATTTTGAATCGTTTCAGCATTCTCTCTAGATAGGGTCTCTGATTCAAATGAAGTTCGTCATTTACTCTATTAATGCTGATACCGAGAAATGATTTTAATTCACCCAAGTCTGTCATATGAAATCTTTTACTCAGCGCGTTCTTCGTGTCATTAATTTTTGTGATGTTGGTTCCTGCAAGTATAATATCATCAACGTATAATAAAAGAAATATGCAAACGTCTCCGTATTTCCAGCTGTAGAGACATTTGTCCACTTCAGATTGATTGAAACCTAATTCTTTTATATACGTGTCAAAAGTTTTGTTCCAGGCTCTCGGAGCTTGCTTGAGCCCATAAAGTGCTCTATTAAGCAGACGGAATTGCTATTACTACTGATACTGAAGCCCTCTGGTACCCTCATATACACCTCCTCCTCAATTTCGCCGTGAAGAAATGCGTTCTTTACATCCATGTGATGTATAACAAAATTATTTTTGACGGTAATTGAAAGAAGAGTCCTCAGAGTTGTAAGTCTAGCCACAGGAGCATACGTTTCCTCGTAGTCGTAACCTTTCTTTTGAGCACAGCCCTTTATTACAAGTCGGGCCTTGTACCTATCAATATGTCCATTTTTGTCGCGTTTTATCTTAAAAATCCACTTACTGTTCAACAGACGTTTCCCTTTGGGTAGATCAGTTAGAATCCAAGTGTCGTTCTTCAATAATGCGTCGATTTCCTCCTGGACTGCTTGCATCCATTTGTCCTTATCTTCTCGTGAGGCAATTTCTTCGATGTTGTCCGGCACGTTTTCCACAAATGCTTCTGCATTTAGCGCTAAAACAGCATAGTCGTCGAGATAACGTGGTTTTACTACATTTCGCGAACTTCGTCTAAGTGCTGCAACGTCGTCATCCTGTTTAGGTGTCATAAACAAGTCGTCATCCTGTTGTTGTTCATCTTCGCTGCCATTTTCTTCTTCGAGTTTCTCCAGATCACGCTGCACGGGAACATTTTCCTCGTCGGAATTAATCCACTGTTCGCTGCTAAGGCCATCAAAAGCAAATTTAGTTTCGTCGAATACTACATCTCTTCCAAAAACAATTTTTTGGTCTTCAAGACTCCAAAGCTTGTAGCCATTCGGGCAGTATCCTACAAAATAGCACTTAAGTGACCTCGAGTCGAACTTACCATGAAATATTTGTTTCGGAAGTTTTAAATAAGCGATGCACCCAAATATCTTCAGTTTTGCAACATTAGGTGTTTCACCAAACCATAGTGAAGCAGGAACTTTACCATTGAGTGCTGATGTTGGACTTCGGTTCACCAGGTACACAGCTGTTTGGACCGCTTCGGGCCAAAACGTTTTCCCCAGCTTACAATTCAGCAACATGCACCTCGCCTTATCTAAAATGGTGCGATTCATCCTTTCAGCAACGCCGTTTTGCTGTGGAGTATATCTTATGGTAAACTCGAACTGGATTCTTTTGCTTTCAAATAAATCTTTAGTTTCTTTAGATATATATTCTCTACCGTTATCGCATCTGAATCGACTCAGTTTCAAATTAAAATGAGCTGTCACCATGGCCTCATAGCATTTGAAATACTTCAGTACCTCTGATTTAGTTTCCAAAATGTAACTTACTGTGAAGTGCGTACAATCGTCGATAAATGTAAGTACATACCTTTTTGCATCATAAGATGTTGGACTAATAGGACCGATGATATCACTATGTACTAACTGCAAGGGTCGTACAGCACGAGTGCGTCGCTGGTTATGCGGTTTTCGGATCTGCTTGCCCTCAATACAAACTTGACATAAGTCTCTGGATAAGTTTGAGAAATCAATTTTCATGCCGATAGTCTGATTTTCCAGCTTCTTGATGTCTTCGTAGTTGAGATGGCCCATCTTCTTGTGCCACAGATCGTATCCTTCTGTTTTTGTACTTAAATTGGCCAATACCGATTTTCTGAAACTCAACTCGTATAACTGTATAGTATTTCTGTACGCAATCGCTACTGTATGATTACCTTTGCTTATGATTCCACAGCCATTCTCAAATGTGACACGAAATCCATTCATCTCGAGTTTCCGAACCGAAAGTAGGTTGTGTTCCAGATTTGCTACGGAGAGAACATCCTTCACTCTGATTGACTTTACATTTCCATCTCCTATTTCAAGTTGAATTTCACCAACAATATTTGCTTGTAGAAAAGCTCCAGACTTTGCAACTTTAATTTTGATTGGTACATCAAGTTTCCTTATGTTTTCCAGCTGAATGTTGCTGTTGATCAAGTGCTCTGTTGCACCCGAATCAAGATACCACTTTATTACATCACTTTCAGTTTTATTTGCAGCTGTTGTACTCGTAGAAAAACAAAAACCGTCTGAATTTGATGTGTTCGAAGTTGTTGCTGCATTTGCACTTTGTTTGTTCTTTATGTCGTGTGCCCTCTTTCTGCAATCGACTTGTTTGTGTCCAACTTTCCCACACCAGTTGCATTTATACGGGAACCTGTGATTTGTTTTGTTTGCTATCCTCTGCCCTGGTTGTGAAGCGAACGCTGTTGAAGATGGTAGTTCATGCCCTGCATTTTTTCTTATTTTCGTATCTGTTCGCTTTGTCTCTTCATCCTGAAGTCTATTTTTAACAAATGCAAGGGTCATGTTTTCACTTGTTAAAGTTTCAATAGCGGTGACAACACTATCGTACTCGGATGGCATCGTCAACAAGAGATGACAAACAACATCTAACTCTTCCAAAGATGCTCCTGTAGAACGAAGGTTTCGTACAATTTTGTCGAACTTAAGAAAGTGATTTGCGAGTGTATCGGTTTTTGCGTCGAACTTCATGCACAGAAGTGACTTTCGTATAAGCAACTGACTCGCAATTCCTTTCCTCTCAAATGTTTGACACAGCGTCGTCCACAAATCGAATGCGTTGTGTTTGTCTTTCGCATATTCTAGATGACTATCTGCAATTCGCTGTATGATTTGAGACTTACACTTTTTATCGCGTTGACCATGAACAGCTCTGAGCCCTTCCTTTACTTGTACAGCTGCAGCTTCATCCGATGGAAGAATCTTTACCATTTCTGTGTGCGCTTCTTCGATGTATTGCACTAAATCCATTTCATTTAGAAGAGTTTCCATTCTGAACTTCCAGTTATTGAAGTTTGTACCATCGAAGAGAGGAATTCGATATTTTTCCACATTGTCCGCCATTTTGCTTTGGTAGTTTTTTTTTTTCACGACCAGACGAAAATTACTTTTACTTCTTTTAATTATTCTCGATTCCTGGGCCCATAACCTGTCAGGAGTAGTGGAATTAAAAGAAAGAATTAAAAGTAATACTAATCAAAATGAAACTTTATTAATCAAACTTTATTAATAAAAGTAAAAAACTGAACCGAATGGTTGCAACAAGGAAATCAGAATGAAAGAACAAAAAGGTTACTTCAAAGTCAAAGACATAAAAAAATGTAAAGTGAAGAAGACAAATATATTACATAAATAGGTGTATATGCTGTCGTCCGTTGGAACATATTACGTGGTCTACAGATGGGATGACGTTAAAGTGCTATTCGCAACAATATTAACAAACGGTCTAAGATCTTAATTGTCATTTATAAATGTACTCTCTATGTTTCTTCTGTGTTTCCGGCGGCTATTATATCGGTTCCTGCATTTTAAAATTTTATTAGAAATATCTGGTTTAGTATTGGTTCCAAAAATCTTTGCTCTAACCCTGTGATAGTTGATTATTCTCTGATGTAGAGACAGTTCCGGAGGATCTATCTGCTGAGAGGTGTTAATTTTATCAGTAACTCGTCGAGCAATAATTGCGTGTGATAATGGAAAATTATTAGTATCAGGTGTGTTAGGGATTTTCAAATCATTAGATCGGCTATGCCTTTCTAATGATTGAATTGGTTCTGTTGACTCGGGAGGTGGACATACGAACGAGATTCCCCGGTAGCCATCTCGCTCACATCCTTGTTTTCCGTATGCTTTTTACAGTTTGGTGTTGCTATATCCTTTTCGCCGCAGCGGAAGCAAAACAGATTTCTTTTCTCTGACGATCAGTCATAAAATGAATGGCCTGTTAAATCACAGTTCCAGCATCTGAATCTGGATGTATCCAATTGATATCTGGGATTAAATTGTCTGCGAGCGTGTTTCAAAGCTGAAATGTCCTGCTCATCACAGTCTACATTGCCATTTTTGTCAATAGAACTCGGATCTTCTATTTCAGAAATCGATCGCTTTGGGGGTTGATATCTTTGCGATGCTTGATGTTGTAGAAACGTTTCGGCTTTACGGGCAACATCACGCAAATGTTCCAAGCTATTGATTTGGTATGGAAAGAGTAAAGGACCTAGACTCTCCTTAGCGTTTTTCTTTATCAAGTCTATCATTTTATAGTCGTTCATCGGTTCATTCAACCTTGAGTTTAAAGTTATCAAAGCCGTATAGTAATCATCGAAGGATTCCTTATAGGCTTGGTGCCGACCTAACATTTTAATTATTGTATCATGGTCATTTTCGGTCTTACCATATTCTTTTATTAAGGCATATTTGAGTAAACCATAGGAAGCAGTTGGATTCTTCCTTAGAAAGAACCAAAACCACGTTTCCGCTTTTCCTTTCAGAAGTACATGAAAATTGGCTAAGACATCATTCCATGAACATTGGGACTTTTCTTTCAGTGTTTCCCCTTTAAATAAAAAGTCGCTAACATTACCGCTCCCATCAAACGATAACTGCCATTTATCTATTTTAACTATTTGGGTTGAGGATGCTGAGTTGGGATTTGAATGAATACTAAACGTAGGTGGATTTTCAGGTTGTCGATTATGACTGGAGCCTGAAGCGTTTAGAAATTGTTCGAACTCAGTTAAAGGGGCTTGGTTTATCACAACTTCGGCTTGCCTAGGTGCTCTATTATTTAAACTTAAATTGTCTAGTCTTTCTATAAGAGTGTCCCTTATGGATTTAAGTTCATTTAGGTAAACTCTCTGATTGGCCTCTTGCATTCGCTGAAATGCAGCAGCAATTGCTTCTGCGCTTAAAATACTAGGTTGGGGTGGAGCTGAAGGCTCGCATGCATTTTCAGTTTGCCTACTGTGGCTAGGAACAGGAATTGGAACAGAGACATCAGCTGAACTAGTTTCAGGAATAATGACAGGCACAGGAGCTGGACCAGCTATTGGCATTGGAGCAGGATTTCTTTGCTCCATACTTTCCCTTCGTAAATTATCTAATTGGGATTGAGAACTGCTAAGCCGCCCGCTTGGCTGCTGTGAATTACCTTGTTTCGACCTCGTATTGATAAATGATGAAGTTGGTCTATCAGGAGTTCTATGAATTCGGGGTCTAGATGCTAGTGGTGTCTCTCTTTCTAATGATTGATTTAACTGGGATAATGAACTCGATCTTTCAAATGTGGCAGTTTTAATGGTTTGTAATTGTTTGGGTCTTCCTCGATTGCTTCTAAGGGATCTATCCATACTCTGTAGAACTTTAATTAATGTATCTAAAACTGTCTTCTAAAATATTTTAATTTTGTGTTTTTTTATCTTCATATGCTGACTGGGGCTGGTATAACAAAGCTGACTTCTATCTTACGCAGGTTACTAAACACACAGATTCTAAAAAAAATTATTGACTGATTCTATATCTAACTGTAAAAGGAAGTGCAACTTTTCATAGTTTGAAAGGACTAACTTCCGAAAAATAATCAAAAGTAGCAACTACAGGGCCGATCAATCAAAGATCAGGCTTGGACTTATTTGATTGCAATTTAATAATTGAAAGAAAAGATGTTATTTGTAGCATGCAACAGTATGTCGAACTTGAATCAAACACATGGACAAATGCTACTGTACTATATTTTGATTCTAATCCGATAACAAAACAAGCGCAACGCGGATTTCAACTTAAATACAAAATACCGGGACTATCCTGCTTTGACATCTTCTTTAAATCAGAGTAATAATTCTTGTTATAGCTTATTGCTGAAAGCAACGAGCCCCACGTTGGGCGCCATTTCTTCTTGTTGCGTATCTGGCTGATGATAAGGATACCAAATAAAATTCATCTGAGATGCTAACAAGGCATCGCACTTAGCATGCTGGCGGCAAGGCTCGGTCTAACTCGCCGGATATGGGGGGATTCTTAATGCTGTTAGCACCAAAAAGCAACTCGAAGAACAAAATTCTCATGCCAAGATTTGTCTTTACAGTACGAGTACATACTAAGTAAAGTACTAAACAATTAGGTATACAATCAATCATTCATGTAATGCTCATGCAAGGCTGATGGTATGCTGCATTGGGTATATTTTTACCCTCCCTAATCACTTGATGTGGCTCACCGTTGGCAACTAAAACACCCTCAATTTGAATTAGCTGCCCCTAATGTAAAATGATTAGAACCTAAGAAATTTTCAAGAAGATCAGCATGTTTCCAGCCCCAAATAAATTCAAAATTAGACCATCATGTTACTTTAATCTAACATAACAAATTTATTAAAAAAAAATAACTAAAAGATTTCATTTAAAAAAATATATAAAAAATATATACATTAGAATTTAAAACGGGTAGGTATGTATACGCTCTTAAATACATTGATAGGTATATGTATGTATGGTAACTCGTAATTGTAGGATCATTGTATTCAAGTTATCAATTATATGTAGTTATTACAACACGTAGAGAACGATTAAATTGATTAAAGAATTCAGGACTCACTTAATAAATTAATTTACAAATCAAACAAAATGTATGTATGTATACGTCGATTTCAGCAAAAGAAAAAAAATTACTTTACGATGTGTGAGTGTTTTTGTATTTAGAGATTAAATCTATTTCATCTAATAATCGTTTTAGGTATCTATTTTGCATGTATTGTACAAATGTTATTATGTACTCTTCTTATTTTAATTATCAATCAATTAAAGTAATTGGGTAACAAAAGACTTACGTTTTTTGATCCTCTTTAAGGATGTTTTGTTGTAATTTTAAAATAGTTTATTCTTTGTGTCTGTCTGTTGGTGTAAATGTTTGTGTATATGTGTATTCCAATCTTGTGTTTATTGTTGAAGTGTTGTGCGCACAATCCTTCGTTGGAATCTGTTTAAATGTAATTTGGAGATATTTTAGTTCATGTATATGTTTAAGTAAATCTTTGATTACCTATTATCATGCAAATTCAATATATGTAGTTATAGTTAATATTTTAAATTTAATTTTAATCTCTAAGTACCTACTATTCAAAATTTAACATACTTATTTAGGTATTATATATTCACTATTTAAACTATAAAAACAAAATTTAACGCTACAAAAATTTGGATTCTTTAATTCAACCTGTTGGTACCTATATTACATACATACGAGCATTTTACCATACTGCATCTATCGAGCATCGATCGTAGTCTATGCTCTAAGTGCTATTCACTCCGACGATAAGGCGGCTTCTGCTCTGTTCTTGCCTCGACAACGACAAGTGCTTTGGCACTGGTGACAGCAAACAAGTACCGCAGTGGATGTTGCCGGTGATACAGGGGGCTCGACTGCGAACCGCTTGAAACAAGTGCTTTGGCTTGGTGTTTCAGGCAGCAGCCGCAGGTTGATGGGTAGAGGTGAAATGTTGATGGCAAGTGAATTCGCTCTGGCAATATGTTCCTGGTGAGGTAACGTTTACGTTGAGGTTGGTCTTTTTTCTATTGTGGGGGTATAGCGATGACGACAATATGTTTCCACTGAAAGTGTTGGTTGAGTTAACACTTGCGGGACTGATACGGCAATGATAGGTGATGATGCTGGCCTTGAGATTCTGCTGAGCTTGGTTACTCTCCTGAGCGGATTTTCACTGTATGTGTAACACGTGGACGCAGCACTTACTCAGTGACACCAATTGATTCAATGCAATCCCCCTGCTTCGCACAGTGGAACAGTCGTCGGTTGTAGGAAAGCTCGGCAAATTGATAGAGAGCTAGCACAAAATTCTGCTGACCACTTCCCGCAAAAATTATCGCACCCACAATCGCCTACAGAGATTGTCTTATAAATTCGCGTCAAATAAAAAGGCTTATCACAACGAACTTACCTACCAATATAAGCTTTAGGGTTTTCTATTTTTGCCACAGATTTTTCTTTAAAATATTTTTAAACTTAAAAAAAAACTTTACTTTAGTTTTAGTTTTAACATCGAATTTGTTCCTGTAGGTAATTTTGTTAGGTACCTAGTACATAATAATACTTTATCTATTTTTATTTATTTGCTTAACATTCGTAACACTACATAATATGTAACCCTAGGAGAAACTATAAGTTTCCAAAAATATGATATACCTATCTCTACAAGTCTGGGAAAAGGTTTTGTTCGTCACCATACATAACCTAACCAGCCAAACCATCAAATACCGGCCCCGCCCAATCAATTTAATTGCCTCAATGGATTCCACAGTATCATCAAATTGAACTGCGTGATTTAATCATTGAGCATCCTAAAAGCAACCCTGACAGAACACATCATATGAAACACCGTACCGTACAGTGAAAAGATAATCGTCATCCCCATTCCACCTGTATATCGCATGCAAGACTCAACAACACAGCAACACTTCAAAAGCCATTTTTTTTTATAAAAGTACCAATAATACAAAAACTAAAACAAAAGAACATAAAATATAACCTAACTACGTATAATTGATAAAGATAAAGACTGGAAGCAAGTTGTAATAATAATAAGTATAGGTATACGTAACTAATATATAAGTCTAACGAAGAGAGAATATAATACGAGCTCCAGACCCAGATGTGCGCACAACTAGTCTGCAGACAACGGATCAACAAAAGCAAAAAACTTTCATCACAAAAAAAATATATACAACATATAATATCGATAAAAACCGTGAGTAATCTTTTGGCTAATAGTAATAACTTTTTTGTTACATGCAATAAGACTATTGACAACATAGTCAAAACAATTTGTTAATTAGAGCAAATGTGCCTTCTGCACAGATCATATGCACAAACATACTTACATTCGGTGATTACAAAAATAAATTAAAACATAAAGAAAATCTCAAACATACACCTAAACAAAGAGTTGAATTATCATACATACCTATTTTACTATTGAAATTATTTGAATTTGCTACCTATACCTACATATTAAATTTACCTATGAATATATTTACCTAATTTCTAAATACTTATCTTAAATTTACTATTAATCTTAAATATATACTTGCCATTTAGTTTAAAGTTAAAAGTTTGAATTAGATATAAAACTTACTTGAATTTATTATTATTGGTACATACATTATATAACGTGAGAGCAATTTAGTTATCTCATCTATGTATGCTGAAAAAGTCTCTTGATATGGAGAGCTGAATAAGTCGAATGAATTTTACAATAAAACGGGCTCTTCGTACATTCAAATTATATAATATGGTCTCTTTCATTATGATCAATTAAGTGATTTACATTGGCTCAGGTGAGTGGTGAATAATTGGAGTTTATAGTGTGAGAACTCTTGTAGAACCATATAGGGATTATCTTAAACAATGACAGGCTGAGGATAATCATGGAGTTATGACTTCGGTCATACTAAAGGGTGGGCTATAGCCTAACAAAGAAGCGCGTACAGCTTCTTTCAAGTCACTAACACCTGACTTCCTCTACTCTTCTCTTTTTTCTTCTATTTTGAAATTCTCTCTTAAATTTCATATTTTCTATTTCTACCTTTTTCTCTTTGATTTGTTATATAACCTTACCATCCCTTAAGGGTGTGTAATATCAATCGGTGTGCAAGGTCAAATGGAATCTGCCCGTTCAGATTAAAGTTATGCCTATCGGCACAATAATTTTTTTGTGGGTAGGTTTGGTAGTGCGAAGATCCCCCCCACCGGACGAGCTGTCGCCGTGCGACCACCAGCGTGCCACCAGTACTACCAGGGAAAAATATCATCCTCAAACCCCCCTATTCTACAGTAGCCCAATAATCAGGTCCAAAGAAGCTGTTAAATACCTTGGAATAATGCTAGACAATAGATTGCGGTTCAAAACACACGTGGACTATTTAGCCAAGAAAGCATCGCAAATGCAGGGAGCTCTCTCGCGCATAATGCCTAACATTGGTGGTCCTGGATACGCAAGAAGGATCCTACTTTCCAGAGTAGTTACATTAGTCCTGTTGTATGCTGCCCCAGTCTCAGCGGCTTCCGAACCATATAGGATGAGGCCGCCTTTGTAATAGCTGGAATGGTTCCCGTCGACATTCTTGCAGATGAAATGTTGAGGATATATAACAAAAGAGTTTTAAACCAATACGATGCCAGTGAAATCAAGAGAATTAAAACTGAAGAAAAGGCAGCGTCAATAGCTATGTGGCAAGCTCGTTGGAATAGCACAACGAAAGGCAGATGGACATACAAACTTATACTGACAATCCAGGAATGGATAGAACGTAACCATGCAGACTGTAACTACAACCTTACACAGTTCCTGTCAGGCCACGGTGGCTATCGCAAGTATCTGCACCGTTTTGGGCACGACAGCTCACCATTTTGCCCTGAATGCGTAAATGAAGATGAAGACACGGACATGGCATGGAGAAATATTTTGCACAGCCCGTCACTTATCATCGACCACATGTTGCAGTCTGAAGAGAACTGGGCGGAATTATGCAATTTTATAACCATCCTACAAAATGAGCTACGGAGAATAGAAAGGCTAAGAAAAGCCACAAGCAGAAGCCTCAGAGGCCGCTGAAACACCAGAAGCAGGTGACACAACACGATTAGCTTGAATGCTAACCAACCCCGCGAAGTAATACCTAACGGCAGTCCCGCGGGGAGAGTGTTTGAAGTGTGTGGGTGTGGATTAGTACGTTTAGGCGCACTCCCGGCATCGATTATTCGGGTTTGCGAATCGTGCATGTTGGTAGCACGGGCTACCGCATCTTTAGAAGATTACCACATCCATTGGCGCATCCAAAAAAAAAAAAAGAGGTAGATGGATGTCCCATTCCCTCTGATCGCTCTTAATGTACATCCTTATTGCTGCCAGAATTGATCTATTGACTCTCTCTGAAGAGTTGGCCTGCGGAGAGTATATTGCATTTTTGATGTGAACCGTTTCATATCTACTTAAAAACCTTCGAAATTCTTGAGATATAAACTGTTTCCCATTGTCACTGTGGACGAATTCTGGTACTCCGAATTTGTTAAAAATTTCATTCTCTAGAAACTCAATTACGGTTTTTGTAGTTGCTGCCCTCATAGCTTTTAAAAATACAAATTTAGAAAACTCATCTAAAACCACAAATATAAAAAAATTTCTCTTTTTGGTACGAATGTACGGTCCCAATAAGTCAATATATAACTTTTGGAAAGGGCGATCTATTTCTTGTTTTCGTCCCATAGGTGGTCTAAGTACTTGGTTTGGTGATTTATTTAGTTTGCAGTCTTCACAAGTACGAATAAAATTAGTAACCTGTGTCGTTATATTAGGCCAGTAATAGTTTTGTCGAATCCTTTCTAAAGTCTTTCGTATGCCTCCATGCGAGCAGTTTGGTGGCACATGTGCTCTTTCTATGATCGAAGTTGTCAGTTGAGTGGGTATCCACAATTTCCATTGATGTTCGTTTGAAATTGAATATGTGTCTATAGGATAAATTCTTTTATACAAGAACTGATTATCGACCTTTAAATCTTGAAATGAGTGTTGGTTTTTGGTAACTGTTGAAATAAGGTCCAAATACTCTTTTGACTTAAATTCTGGAGAATTTAGATCGACAATGGCAAACTCATTCGAATTTAAAGAAATTTGATCAAGATGCACGCGTGACAAAACATCAGCCACGATATTCTGTGAACTCTTACGATGTTCTATATTGAAGGTATATGCCTGTAACTTTAGTGACCATCTAGCAAGACGTCCGCTCAAATCCTTCAGTCCCATTAACCATTTGAGACTGGCATGGTCTGTCACGATCGTGAAGGTTGCACCTTCAATATAGGGCCTGAACTTCGCAACTGCTTTAACCGCTGCGTAGCACTCTTGCTCAGTGACGCTATATTTTGATTGGCAGGAGTTCAACTTTTCAGAAAAAAAAGCAATAGGTTTTTCGTTTTTGTTTTCATCATGCTGGCACAAAACTCCCCCAATACCTTTTGAAGATGCATCACACTGTATGATAAATGTTTTTTCAAAGTCAGGGTTGCTAAGGGAGCTGATATCAATGCTAATTTTATTGATTCAAAGGACTCTAAAGCTTCAGATGATAGCGAGAACTGTTTCGATTTCTTTAGGGTGTCGGTGAAGGGTGTAGCGATAGAAGAAAAATTCCGGATAAATCTCCGGTACCATCCGCAGAGGCCCAAAAATCTTCGCACTTGCCTCTGAGTTGTAGGTGTGGGAAAATCTTTGATCGCAGAGACTTTATCCGGATGTGGCTTTATGTGTCCTTGGCCGACAATGTAGCCCAAATATCGGAGCTCCTTGAAACAAAAGTGTGACTTGCTGACATTAATCGTCAAATTAGCGTTGCGTAAACAGTCTGCAACTTTCTTTAGCGTGTCAAGGTGTTGGTCAAAATCAGGTGAAATAATTAGGAGGTCGTCGAGGTACACAAACACGCATTCTCTAAGTGTACCAGGGATCACCTTATCCATCAGCCGACACATCCTTTGGGCTGCATTACACAGTCCAAAGGGCATGACGGTGTACTGGTAAAGTGGCCTCCCTAGCACAGTGAATGCTGTTTTTTCCCTCGACTTCTCTTCTAGAGGGATTTGCCAAAACGCGTCTTTCAGGTCCACACTACTAATGTAGTGTGTATCCTTCAGACGGCTCAGCAAACCCTCAATATGAGGTAGTGGGTATTCATCTCTCTTCGTTACCGAATTCACCTTGCGGGAGTCAAGACATAGCCTATTCTTTCCTGGCTTTCTTATAAGGACAACAGGAGAGCTCCACGCGCTGTGGCTTACTTCGATAACTCCGAGAGATAACATACGGTCCAACTCCTCATATACTAATTTCTGTATAGCAGGGGACACCGGATAATGAAGCTGCTTTACAGGGTCAGCATCCGTGGTGTCAATGACGTGTTGTTCTAGCGTCGTTTTCCCCAATCCTAGCTTTGTGCAGCATGGAAATAAGAAGATGACTGATTGAAGTTTTTGATCTTGTTCAATGGATAGATCATGTATTGGTGGTTTTGGTTTCACAGTTTCAGTCTCACCTGCAATATTGTTGGAGACTATGAACATTTCATTTACGATATTTGGAGCAACTTGAAATTTTGACCAGAAATCAACTCCAAGGTATACTGGTAGCATTAGTGTTGGCACAAGATAAAAGTCAATTTCATCTAATATACCATTAAACTCGATCTGCAGGTTTACTCGACCAACAATGCTCTGGTCTTTCCCACTTGCTGTCCAAGACAAGAAATTGATGCACCACTGTCTAATAGTCCCTTAAACTCCCTACCACGTATGTTTATCAGTGCATATGGACGTGCATCTACAGTGTCCTGAAAAACGGTTTCATCAATCAACTTTCGGTAAAGTTTCACCTTTGTATGTCGCTTTCTGACTTTATATGTTTTGGAAGGCAGATTAGTAATTGCTAATTCATTTAAATTAAAGATACGATTTCTTATTATGTTATACTCAGATAATCGTTACTCGTAGGTTTTTTTATGTTGTGGAATTTTGGACGTAGTTATTAGTGTATTTGGATTCTGGTTGTTTTCAGGGTTATTCGGCTTGTTCTCGTGTGGCTCAGTATTGGTTGAAGCATCAGTTTTATTTATTTTGGAAATGTTTGAGTCGAACGGGACATTCCGGAAGCTGCCTCGCTCGAGCAGAAGTTTTCCTTAGGCTGATGACACTTTGAATCTAATACAGTGCAATCTTCAGTTCCACATCGATAACAGAAAAGCTTTCGTATTGGTAGGCCGCAATTTACAAATATGTGACCTGGCTTTTTGCAATTAAAGCATAACGCCTTATCGCTCAGAGATTTTTCTTGAAAGTTTGAGTGGTTACTTCGATAGTTAGTTTGAATAGCTGAAACGTTATGAAGAGGCTCTGACGAAACTTCAGCTGAATCGTCTTCAACTGAAAAATGAACCTCATGTACTGATGCCCTAGTGTTTCCAACTCTTGCTCGTGAACCATACCTCGATTACAGCATCTTTTCAGTACGTCTACACTCATCCCTAAACCTTTCCATTGAGTTGATTTGCATCGGATAGATGAAACTGATCAACCTGCTATTTATGTTGTTTCTTACAATTCTCACGAGGTCTTGGTCTGAGATGGGCTCCCTTAACTGACTCCTCAATTGTATAATAGCCTTATAGAATTCATCGAATGGCTCATATGGCATCTGACGTCGATCCATGATTTGTCGCAAGACTTCATAATCGCTTTCACAACTTTTAAATTGTTTTAATAAAGCAGATTTTAATCTGAACCAATCTCCTCTAGGATTACTCCTGAGGTACTGCCAGTACCAATCTAGTGCTGTGCCAGCAAGTAGATGGTGAAAATTTGTAACTACTTCCTTCCAAGGGCAATTATAATCACCCCTATCGCGAATAATATTTCCCCCGAAATATTTCCCATTCAGCAATTTGATTTACATTGCTGACAAGGGAAAAAACTCCATCGGAATTTATTCGCGATACCCCTAAATTACTCTTTAGAATATCCACTCTAAATACAAAATCTTAAATTGAAATTCCTTTAGATGTATCATCATATATTATCCCCCAACGATCTACCTCGAACTGTCGGTGGGATGGTCGGTAACCTTCGATATTAGAAGTTTGTCTAATATTGTTTCCATTTGTATAATGATCGTCAACTTCATGTTCATGTTCATGTTCACCTGCAGCTGATCTATGTCTTGTTCCTGTGAGGCGTGAACTAGCAGACAGATTGACAGAGTTTTCCGAAAAAATCTCTGGCTGGGGTAAATTATGCCTGGTAACCGTAGGTCTAGGTACTATATTAGGTAGGTAGGTAGGTAATATATTACCACCTGCCATGCTATGTGTATTTTGGTTACAATTTTGTTGGGCATTTTGTTTAAACATTTTGTCCACGCTGTTTTCAATATTCTGCTGAATTAACTTCGGCAGATTACTAAGAAGAGTGTTCTGAAAGTCGAACAAGCTAGCGTCTACTACGCTCTTAATATGATTATGGAGGTGACTCTTTGACAAGTATTGAGTTCGCTCAGTATCTTTGTCTGATGTTGATCTGTCTTCTACGCGAGCTGATGCTGAAGGCAATGGCAAATTGTTGTTATAACTAATTCTCTCTTCGCGAATAGCTGAGACACGTTCAGTAGCAGTGGCATTTTGGTATGGAGTCATAATTGGGTGAGAAGAGAACGTAGAGGAACTTGTAGTTGTGGCGAATGTAACAGGAGTAGTTGTAGTAAACACAACATTTACGCCATAGCCAACAACTGTTGGGTTTGTCACTAAACTTTGTAATACTGTTTGATTAATACTATCGTTTGCGCTTTTATTAGCAACCGATTGTCTATGAATGGATTGGTTCAAACTACTAGAAAGATTAGTGTTACCATGTGCGAATGACGTAATGGTTCAATATTTCCGAAAGAGAGTGGAACAGTTGAGTTCGCCTTTCTACCGCGAGTCATCATGCTTCTACCGGAATTATTGAGATCTTTAATAGCCTTGCTTTGCTTTGGTATAGCTCCGTTGTTCTTAACTTTGTTTGAGTCCATCGTATAATTATGTTAACAAAATATGTTTAATATATTTTTGGGTAGGTATGGATTGAAATTGAATTGTTGTTAATAAATATATTATATAAAATATAATTATATAAAAAATAAACTGTCAAATTCTAATTTAATTGTTTTCGTTATGATTAAGTTTATGTTTCATTAATGATTTTGGCGATCGAAGGGTTGGCGAAAGTTTAGCAAACTAAAGTTATTGAGTGTGAGTGTGGAATAATTAAAATGAAAGAAATGGAAATGCGGCAGGTCTCTTAGTGATAACAAATGATAACGATTTCAAGGGTGAATTTTAATTTATCGCTCATTACTCTAAGTTCAATTAAATAAGAGCTTATAAATTTACTACTTTTAAAAATCAATATCTTATTACGTCGACTCTTCAGTATAAGCTTCCTAGTCAAACTTAAAACTATGTATTTAGTTGTCTGAAATTATAGGATTCCTAGATGCTTTCAACTTAGGGTCTAACAGTAATTTAAATAAATTCGATTGTTAACCTAGCTATTGTGAGTTGAATCAATTAAGAGGATTTTCAATTTATGAATGTTTATGTTTTGCAGCTAATTGTAGAACTCTACAATGATAGCAACGAGAATACTATGTTAATGTTTGTGTTTAATGCTGCTAATCTATTCGTCGCAAGAACGAACTACTGCGGAATTATTGGACGTTTAATTCAGGACGTACGAATCAAAGGAGAGTACGCTCCAGACTGACACTCGTTGCTCCACGTTGTTGGACGCCATTTTGAGAAGCAGGGGGTGGTAAGGTACCATTGTACCCGGTAGCAGAGGTGGCACGCTGGTGGTCGCACGGCGACAGCTCGTCGGATTTGAGGGGGGGGGGGGGTCGTTCTGCTACTAACCTACTTACAAAAAAATTTCGCGCCGGTTTTGCTTTATTTTATTATAATATAAATACACTACCGATCTGTGTATTTTCTATTGTAACTTGTAAGTCCTTAATGGAATACAAGATACATGCAAAATATAATAATATTGAAAGAAATAGCAGAAATTATATAGAGAATGATAAGTGTCAGGTGTTGATGACATACAGCTAAGTTGATCGCGTTTGATAAAACGACACAGAGCCTTCAGGCTAGCCCCCCCGAATACATGACTTAGGTCACGTCTCCTTGACTATCCAGTGCCTGTTAAATATTTATGAATAGTCCCAAGACATATCCACAAAGAGACTCACATCCTAACTTCAACAAATCCATAACTCTCACCTTATCCCCTCTTCTCGCCAATTGGTATCACTTTAATCCATATTGAAACAGAAGTTCATGTTGTAGCGTGCTTCCAAGGGCAATTATAATTACTCTTTAGAATATCCACTCTAAATACAAAATCTTAAATTGAAATTCCTTTAGATGTATCATCGTATCTTATCCCCCAACGATCTACCTCGAACTGTCGGTGGGATGGTCGGTAACCTTCGATATTATAAGTTTGTCTAATATTGTTTCCATTTGTATAATGATGGTCAACTTCATGTTCATGTTCATGTTCACCTGCAGCTGATCTATGTCTTGTTCCTGTGAGGCGTGAACTAGCAGACAGATTGACAGAGTTTTCCGAAAAAATCTCTGGCTGGGGTAAATTATGCCTGGTAACCGTAGGTCTAGGTACTATATTAGGTAGGTAGGTAGGTAATATAATATTACCACCTGCCATGCTATGTGTATTTTGGTTACAATTTTGTTGGGCATTTTGTTTAAACATTTTGTCCACGCTGTTTTCAATATTCTGCTGAATTAATTTCGGCAGATTACTAAGAAGAGTGTTCTGAAAGTCGAACAAGCTAGCGTCTACTACGCTCTTAATATGATTATGGAGGTGACTCTTTGACAAGTATTGAGTTCGCTCAGTATCTTTGTCTGATGTTGATCTGTCTTCTACGCGAGCTGATGCTGAAGGCAATGGCAAATTGTTGTTATAACTAATTCTCTCTTCGCGAATAGCTGAGACACGTTCAGTAGCAGTGGCATTTTGGTATGGAGTCATAATTGGGTGAGAAGAGAACATAGAGGAACTTGTAGTTGTGGCGAATGTAACAGGAGTAGTTGTAGTAAACACAACATTTACGCCATAGCCAACAACTGTTGGGTTTGTCACTAAACTTTGTAATACTGTTTGATTAATACTATCGTTTGCGCTTTTATTAGCAACCGATTGTCTATGAATGGATTGGTTCAAACTACTAGAAAGATTAGTGTTACCATGTGCGAATGACGTAATGGTTCAATATTTCCGAAAGAGAGTGGAACAGTTGAGTTCGCCTTTCTACCGCGAGTCATCATGCTTCTACCGGAATTATTGAGATCTTTAATAGCCTTGCTTTGCTTTGGTATAGCTCCGTTGTTCTTAACTTTGTTTGAGTCCATCGTATAATTATGTTAACAAAATATGTTTAATATATTTTTGGGTAGGTATGGATTGAAATTGAATTGTTGTTAATAAATATATTATATAAAATATAATTATATAAAAAATAAACTGTCAAATTCTAATTTAATTGTTTTCGTTATGATTAAATTTATGTTTCATTAATGATTTTGGCGATCGAAGGGTTGGCGAAAGTTTAGGAAACTAAAGTTATTGAGTGTGAGTGTGGAATAATTAAAATGAAAGAAATGGAAATGCGGCAGGTCTCTTAGTGATAACAATTGATAACGATTTCAAGGGTGAATTTTAATTTATCGCTCATTACTCTAAGTTCAATTAAATAAGAGCTTATAAATTTACTACTTTTAAAAATCAATATCTTATTACGTCGACTCTTCAGTATAAGCTTCCTAGTCAAACTTAAAACTATGTATTTAGTTGTCTGAAATTATAGGATTCCTAGATGCTTTCAACTTAGGGTCTAACAGTAATTTAAATAAATTCGATTGATTAACCTAGCTATTGTGAGTTGAATCAATCAAGAGGATTTTCAATTTATGAATGTTTATGTTTTGCAGCTAATTGTAGAACTCTACAATGATAGCAACGAGAATACTATGTTAATGTTTGTGTTTAATGCTGCTAATCTATTCGTCGCAAGAACGAACTACTGCGGAATTATTGGACGTTTAATTCAGGACGTACGAATCAAAGGAGAGTACGCTCCAGACTGACACTCGTTGCTCCACGTTGTTGGACGCCATTTTGAGAAGCAGGGGGTGGTAAGGTATCATTGTACCCGGTAGCAGAGGTGGCACGCTGGTGGTCGCACGGCGACAGCTCGTCGGATTTGGGGGGGGGGGGGTCGTTCTGCTACTAACCTACTTACAAAAAAATTTCGCGCCGGTTTTGATTTATTTTATTATAATATAAATACACTACCGATCTGTGTATTTTCTAACATACCGCATCAGGTTATTGTAACTTGTAAGTCCTTAATGGAATACAAGATACATGCAAAATATAATAATATTGAAAGAAATAGCAGAAATTATATAGAGAATGATAAGTGTCAGGTGTTGATGACATACAGCTAAGTTGATCGCGTTTGATAAAACGACACAGAGCCTTCAGGCTAGCCCTCCCGAATACATGACTTAGGTCACGTCTCCTTGACTATCCAGTGCCTGTTAAATATTTATGAATAGTCCCAAGACATATCCACAAAGAGACTCACATCCTTACTTCAACAAATCCATAACTCTCACCTTATCCCCTCTTCTCGCCAATTGGTATCACTTTAATCCATATTGAAACAGAAGTTCATGTTGTAGCGTGCTTCATAAAAATCAAAATGTATCAAATTTTTTTTTACGAGTCGCATGTAAACCAACCTTACCGACAGTATGAACAAACCTAAATTGGTAGCTGAACACATCCTTCTAAATAATACAATCGTCCACTTCGCCAACTTGAAAATTAAAACTTAACGAAATGAGTGCAGTCCGATGGGTATTTATAATAGTGCAAAAATGAATTTCGTTCTCTTTCATTTCCGCCTCTTACGAGTTCAGACCTCTGGTCATGCGTAAGTCTCCCATTCGCCGTATATTTTTGCCTAGAATTTACGTGAATTTCTTTTCAAATAGGACAAATTCGTGTCGTCTTTCTAACAGGCCAATTTTGGAAAAGAAAGATAGCAGCGGTAACAAAAGCTACTTTGGATTAATAGATTCCAACATACCGGCTATAAATAGTGGTTTCTTCGCATGATTAGATGTGCTTTAAAGGTACGATTCTTATTTTATTTTCTTATTTTTTTTATTAACGGACATAATATAATCCCACAGAAAACTACGGATGACCTGTGGTAATTGTCACCAGTACTCTCAGCGCAGCATCAGAATCTGTACGCATAGAGAGCCCGCAAAATTATCCAGTTACCAAGGCATCCGCATGACGTTTTTTTTTTCTGGCTTGGAAAGCTGCACTCGTACATGTTCGATGCAAGCGTGTATCATTACGATACATCCAGATTCGGAATTGATTAATTTCAAGCAGCTAAAAAGCTCTGCAAGAAACTGTTCCTGTAAACCTAGCCGTATTTACCACCAATTCTGTAGAGGGCAAGGCTATAAAGCGTGCCATGTCTAATATGAACATTGGACACAGCATAGTTTTATGGGTCTGCAACATGCTTGCAAGTAGGAAAATAAACTACTCCCTGGGACAAAGTTCCATTAGAATGTCGGTGACCAGGGGAACACCACAGGGGGGAGTCCTTTCACCTCTCCTTTGGGTGCTTGTTATGGATGACATTTTGAAGAAACTGAGCTCCAGGGGAATAAGTGCCACAGCATATGCTGATGACCTAGTTATCATCATTCAGGGAAAGTTTTTAAACACTCTAAGTGAAATTATGGACAGTGCATTAAGGAAAGTCAATTTATGGGCAAAGGGCTGTGGACTTAACGTCAACCCCTCCAAAACGGAACTGGTACTCTTCACCAGAAAGCACAAGATACCACACTTTAACCTCCCTAAACTGGAAGGAGTGGAATTGTCTCTGTCTGACAAGGCAAAGTATCTTGGGGTCATTCTGGACAGAAAACTGAACTGGAATGCAAATGTAGTGGAAAGAATTAAAAAGGCGTATAACGCTCTTTTTATTTGTAAAAAAATAGTAGGCAGGACTGGGGGCCTAAAACCTGCTATGGTGCACTGGCTATATACAGTGGTGGTTAGACCCATACTCACATATGGCGCACTAGTATGGTGGACGGCGACGAAAAAGAAAACAACAGTCGGCAAACTAGCGTCGGTGCAGAGAGCGTCCAGCGTAGCAATAACGGGTGCACTTCGCAGCACCCCTACGGCAGCGCTGGACACCTTTCTACACCTTACGCCACTTGACTTGCACATAAAGCAACTTGCGGGGAGTAGTGCACTACGGCTCCGGATACAAGCAGTGTCTTCCAATCAGAAGTTCTGGCTGTTATGAAGGCGGCAGAGCTAATGCGGATGAGATCTATATCTGGAAGGGATATAGCCATCTACATCGATAGCCAGGCTGCACTCAAGGCACTGGAATCTACGAACATCAATTCTGAATTAGTCAGGAACTGTCGCACAATGCTCAAGGCATTATGCAGTCAGAACCGAGTGAGACTGTGCTGGGTACCAGGACACTGCGGTATAGTTGGAAATGAGCAGGCGGATGAGCTTGCGAGGATAGGCGGGGAATTGCATGACGGAGGAGATGTGGATATTAAACCACCTCCTTGCATCATAAAAAGCAATATTAGGAATAAAATAAACAAGGAAGCCGACCGGAGGTGGAAGGACCTCACCGGTCACGCGGTATCTAAGGCACTTTGGCCGCAATACGACCGAAAAAGATCTAGGGAAATCCTCAAACTAGGCAGGGAACAGCTCAGGACACTGATCGGCATATTATCAGGGCACTGTCTTCTTAGAAAACATGCAAGAAGACTAGGGCTAGCAGACTCGGACACTTGCAGATTCTGCAGTGACCTGCAAGCCGAAGAGGACATAACACATATACTGTGCGAATGTGAGGCAATATGTCGCAGTAGAAGGAAATTTTTGGGCAGGTACTTCTTCCAACATTTAGGGGAGATAGACAATACCAACTTCAAGGGGCTACTTGGTTTTTGCAGGGAAATTGGGGTTTTCTCAAGGGCAAGTGTTTAGGTGTTTTTCCATTGTAGGTCACTGCAATTGGTTCCCCCTAGGGATCGCGATGGGCCCTTATGGTGCCTAGTGCCGTATGAGTCATCTCATACCCCTTTTTAACCTAACCTAACCTACCACCAATTCCATCACACCAGCATTGTCTCATTTATCCTGCCATTCATCAGCAAGATACATACCAGCAAACACACCAAAACTCAAGACCTCAAGATAACCTCAAACCGAAATCTACACGTGCACTCATCAATGCTCAAGAATTCAAAAAATTTTATTCAGTGAAAAATTAAAAACAGTTTTTCTTGTGTGCAAACTAACCTAAAATTTAAAAAAATTTCTACCTATCTAAATTAATCTACAAAAAAAAAATTTAAATCAAAAAAACATAATATGCTAACCTAACTACCTATATGCATTCTATATAAAACAAAAAAAATGTGCTAAAATTGGAAATTGATCTACTCTATACTTAAATTACTTTGAAATTTATAACTTTAGTTTTCTATTACATCTATAGTTAATTTGATTAAGTTTTTTTTTTGTTTAAAAGCCTAAGAACTGATAAAAAAATTACAGTTAAAATTAATCTAAATTCAAACAAAAACATAAAAGGAAAACACATCGACTGGAACTTTGTGCACAAATTTCTACGCTTCAAAACATAAAGGTAAAAGTGAGTACTAAGTTTTATTTACTGTTTCTTTGGCTTTACTAAACATTCAGAATTTTACATATATACCTATATAGTTTAAATAAGTTAAAAAGTATAATTACAAATATTTTATAAACGCCTTTCCAATTCTCCAATTCTAAATTTTCCCTAATGAATTAATGCAAATGAATCTATACATATAAATTTGTCTCCGAGATGCATATACGTACACTTTGCTTTTATACACATAGAGTCATATATATATATATAATAGTAATATATATATATAAGTAATTCATGAAATACATAAGAAAGTTAATTTCAAAGCATATAATGTTCTCGAGTGATCCCTTCTTCGCTTATTTATCGGTTTAAGATATCTACTTACTGTCAGTTATAGTTAGTAAGTAACCATGTGCTAAATAACCGCATTAGGCTGAAATGAGTCTCTGAAGCGCGCGCGAAATTGATATGTAGCTAGGGAATATTCCGATGCATAAGGATTGGGGAAGGAATATTCATGGTACGAGGGCATCAGCTACTCGGTAGGGGAGGGTCCTTCAAGGTGTTATACCATAGACAACACCACTGCTGATAAGAATTCTCTTTATTATATTACTTTTCATTTCCATTCAAAAAAATTTCAAAGCTCATTCCACAATAGTATCTCTTTTGAGATATATGAATCCTCCGGTAAGCAAGGAGTAAATTCAACCAGTTTCTAATTTTCATTCCCACCTCTTCTAATTTTATTGGCACGATAAATTTTGTTAGCACAGTGTAGAAAGCAGCAAGATCCCACCCCACCGACGAGCGTATGCCGCGCAACCGCAAGAGTGCCAACTGCTGCTTAATAGTCAGGATCAGACCATCAGATCACGCATCTTTTACAGATACGATCCTATACGCAACGTGCTACAATGGCGCCCAAAACGTGGTACCGAAATGTTTAACTAACATTCAAAAATTATACCACACTCAGCTTTCTTGCGGAAGCTGGTGAAACTCAACCTATTTTTAACATTTTTGTCATGTCATCGAAATATTGACAGAATAAAACTCTAGGAGTCTAGTTGTATTTCAGCTTGAGTTACCTTAGACAATTTATTAAACATCGATATACTTTGGTGTTTTCTGAGTCGTTAAGTAATCGCTTAATAGTCCAGACAGCAAAGTAATTTATGGTAGCACATTTCTGAGTCGTTACGTATTAGCTTAATTGACCAGAAAGGAGTAACCAAATAGACATGTGTATGAGTTAATCTGCTTACTATTTAATTATTCTTTCCTTTTTTTAAATCACATACAAGAAATTCTTATCAGCCATTCTTTTCGCGCGCGCGTCAGACGTAAACTCAGCTGACTTATATGAACTTATAGTAAACAAAACCCAAGAAAAACCGTTTTCCATTAAACGCCTTTCATGTCAAAAGTTTTCTTCTCTCACAAATCGTATTTGCAAGAACCAAAACAAAATGAGTAAAAACAACGGAACTATTCCCAAGCAACAACGAGGTATTTCCACACGCTCTCAGACCGTGCGGGATTCCACCACACCAAATACTCGATCAAATAATTTTCAGCCCATGAGACATTCTCCTCCGCGGAGAACATTATTCACTCCTAATCGAACTCTTAGTGATTCTAATCTATATGTTGATAGCAACCTCAGTACTTCTTTTGTGTCTTACCAACAATTACCCAATGTTGTGGCTACAACGAGTACTGCTACTCTCACGACAACGACAACTGTTACATGTGTTTCCATGACTAACCCAATCGTCTCGTCTATCATTGGAGGTGTAACAGAGATGAGCAGTATTTCGAAGCCAGCGGCAAAACCGTATAACAACAACCATCATTTTGATGTTGATGCCCATGCGAACATATTAAATGCTGCTAGCAACATCATCCCAGCTGATCTTCTCCACACCTTCAACCAACAACAACATCCACCTGTTACTCTTAGCAATATTCGACCAGCTGATTATCTTCCAAATATACAATCGCAGTTTATTGCAAGCAACGCTCCCAAAATGAGACAGCTAGACGAGCACATTAGACAAGTTGTTAAAGATGCATTAGGAGGCATAATTTCCCCCTTAATTAAAGAAAATATTGAGAATGCACTGCAACCTTTAGTAAACAGACAGACGCAAGAGGCAATACCACCTCTTAATCAGCAAGCTAGGCAACAAAATGCAAGCCAATTTTTCAACAACCATTACCCAGACGATTATTCAAATATCGATTCACACAACAGCTTTGGTGGAAACAGAACATGTCCACTAGATAGAGAAATGCATTCAAGGTCAATCGATAGCCTTGCTTTTCGTTTAGATCGTTGGGGTCTCAAATTTGATGGGACATCTAAAGGAATGTCTGTAGAAGACTTCGTTTTTAGAGTGGATATGTTGAAATCCAACTATAACTGCACCTGGAATGACGTGTTAATGAATTTCCACCATCTTCTCTCAGGTGCTGCGCAAGAATGGTACTGGCAATTTCTTCGTGGAAATCCACGAGGAGATTGGCAGGGCCTTCGCCGTGTGTTAGTCAAGCAATTTCGTAATCACGAAAATGATTTCGAAATCATAAAACAAATAATGGATCGAAGGCAACTTCCCAGAGAGAATTTTGAGGATTACTTCAATGCAATCACGCAGTTGAGAAGTCAGCTGAGACAGCCGATTCGAGATGTAGATCTCATTCAGATCCTTCGTACCAATATAAGTCCTAAATTAATGAACTTTATATATCCAATGAAAATTTATAGTCTCGAGCACTTTAAGGAAGAGTGTAAACGGACAGAAAGGATGATTCAATCCAGACTTTCAATTCAAAACAGAAACATGCAGTATTATCCGGTACATGAGCTCGATTATGTAAATGATGCTGACGATTCCGAAGAGGTTTACAGTGTGGCAGCAATAACAAGCACTAACAGGGTAAACGAAACCGCTCAAAGGAGATCGTTTACACCCAGAGTACCAACTTGTTACAATTGTAAGTGTCAAGGGCACTTATTTATTGATTGTCCTTCCCCCATTAATCGACTTTTCTGTTATCGGTGTGGTTGTGATGGGGTTACAGTTATTAGTTGTGCGCGGTGTAATCCTCCATTGGAAAACCCTCATTCGAACGGGATGAACTCCGGGGAGTCTCGTTCGACGCAAACCAACCCGGAGTAAAGACGGTCGATGCATGCACAAATACAACCATAGACAATGACTTATTAATACCTTCATCCAGTCTTGTCAAAAGCCAAAGTACATTAACTATAAATCGTATTAAACACAATAAATTTCGGAGCCTGTCTTATGATGAAAGAGTTAAGCAATACAATGAACTTCGCTCAAAAATATTCAATATTGATGAACTAAAGGCCAGCCGGGAATGCAATACGTTTTTTAAAACACGTTTGCGTTTCAGAAAGAGAAAGATTTTTAAGCAAATAATTTGCAGTAGTATTTTAAGCAGTGATGTTGATTCTCGTCCATACGCAAAAGTCAAAATACAAGGCAGAGAAATTACTGGTTTATTAGACAGCGGTGCTAGTATCTCTTGTCTTGGAAAAGACTGTTTGCTGTTCGTTAAAGAGTTGGGTATTCCAATTCGAGAGTATTCTTCTTTTATTCGAACAGCTGATGGCAAACAGCAACCCATCGTAGGTCGAATCAACATCAACGTTACGTTTAACAACAAGCAAGATACGCTAGACATCTATCTTATTCCATCGCTATCGCAGTTTCTGTACTTGGGGATTGACTTTTGGCAGAAGTTTAACATAATGCCAACGATTGTTAGCGAGCTATCACAAGATCCAAATTCTGAAACAAGTGTTAATGCTGAATCAAAACTGATGATCGAGTTGAATAGTTCGGAAACAAAATTATTAGAAGACGCTATAGCGAAATTTCCCTCCTTCTCTAAGCAAGGGCTAGGCAAAACTTCGCTAGAGATGCATGTTATCGATACTGGTAAAGCCGAACCGGTCAAACAACGGCATTATCCGGTATCACCTGTAATCCAAGAGATGATCTTTAGCGAATTAGATCGTATGCTTTCTTTGGGAGTGATTGAAGAGAGTATGAGTTCGTGGAGTTCACCCATAGTCCTAATCAGGAAACCGGGAAAAAATCGCCTGTGTTTGGACTCTCGGAAAGTGAACTCACTCACAAAGAAAGATGCGTATCCTCTTCCTCATATAGAGGGCATGCTGAGCCGTCTGCAAGAGACACATTACATCAGTAGTGTGGATTTAAGGACGCGTTCTGGCAAATTCCTCTAGAGGAAGAGTCCAGGGAGAAAACGGCGTTCACTGTGCCAGGACGACCGCTTTACCAATTTACCGTCATGCCTTTTGGGTTGTGTAACGCAGCTCAAAGGATGTGTCGGTTAATGGATAAAGTGATCCCCAGCGCACTTAGGGAACAAGTTTTTGTGTACTTGGATGATTTGCTGGTCATCTCAAAGGATTTTGCGAGTCATATTGCCACATTGGAGAAGGTAGCAGAGTGTCTACATAATGCCAACTTAACTATCAATGTAGAGAAGTCGCATTTTTGTTTTAGGGAACTGAGGTACTTAGGATACATCGTAGGAGATGGTCATCTTCGACCTGACCCAAACAAAGTGTCTGCAATTACGAATTTCCCAGTACCAACTTCACAAAAACAGATCCGACGCTTTCTAGGTCTTTGTGGGTGGTACCGGCGATTCATAAGGAATTTTGCATCAATTGCCAGCCCACTATCAGACACCCTTAAAAAAAATAAACACTTCACGATGTCTCCTGAGGCACTTATGTCTTTTGAGTCCCTGAAAACGGCTCTAACATCTGCTCCACTATTATCAAACCCGGATTTCTCGAAGCCTTTCATCATACAGTGCGATTCATCGAGTTATGGAATTGGAGGCGTACTCTACCAGTATGATGAGGAGAGTAACGAAAAACCCATTGCTTTCTTTTCGGAAAAGCTTAACGCTTGTCAACGCAATTATAGCGTAACCGAACAGGAATGTTATGCGGCGGTACAAGCGGTAAAGAAATTTCGACCCTATGTTGAAGGCTCAAGTTTCACCAGTTTAAAGTGGCTTATGAACCTTAAAGACTTAAGCGGCAGATTGGCACGATGGTCACTTAAACTTCAAGCTTTCAACTTCGATATTCAACATAGAAAAGGATCACAGAATATCGTGCCCGACGTACTGTCGCGTACATTCAATGAGGAGCTTTCAGTTGATCCAACATCTATTACTTGTATCGATCTCAATTCACCCGATTTTATATCGTCTTCATATCTTGACCTAGTAACGAATGTATCGAAAAACTCAGACAACCTTCCAGATGTTAAAGTAACGAATGGAATTGTTTATAAAAAGACTTGTCAGAAAGATGAAAATCAGCTTGACTCAGAATTCCAGTGGAAGTTATGGGTACCTGAACAACTAACTCAGTCTGTGATTAAACACTGCCACAATCCACCAAGCTGCTCACATGGTGGAATTTTTAAAACGCTGAGCAAGTTGCAACAACTCTTCTACTGGCCCAATATGGCAAATGATGTGCGTGATTTCATTCGTAATTGCTCGGTGTGCAAGGAGAATAAACCTTCTAACATCCCTCTACGAGCTCCAATGGGATCGCAGCATGAAATCGATCGCCCATTCCAAAAGCTGTACATTGATTTCATGGGACCGTACCCTCGAACGAGACGAGGTAACTCCTTCATATTTGTTGTATTAGATTGTTTTTCCAAGTACGTTTTTCTAAAACCTATGCGCAAGGCCAACACAAGTGCAGTAGTAGAATTTTTGGAACAGAATATTTTCCACCAATTTGGGGTCGCCGAATTTATTCATAGTGACAACGGCAAACAATTTGTGTCCAAAGATTTTCAAAGTTTCCTTTCTAAGTATGGCTGCACACACATCAGGAATGCGTTGAAACATAGGAAGTAGGTGTACCTATACCATTGGGTATAAAAAAATGTTTTGGGATGGTAAACGAACTTTGAAATTTCGGCAGCTGGTGGCACGCTTGCGGTTGCACAGCATCAGCTCGTCGGTGGGGTGGGATCTTGCTGCCTCTCACTAAGTACCTATGAATTCAAACATTTATCGTGCCGACAAAATAAAAAAAAAATTAGGGAAACATAATCTTGAAGTTAAATAACGCCTTATAATGAAGAAATAGACAAAAGACTGATAGGGCGGTACGCGTACAAATTAAAGTGTTGGATGAACCACATCAGTGAAGTGACGTCGTCGATGTTGTGACGTCGAGGCTAACCCTCCCCTTGTATATGGATGAATCCATATACACCGTGGCTATTCCGCGGCCTCGCTATTCTGTAACTGGAAAAGCCCCAAAAGCTCTTCTTGCTTATGTACCGATCCTCACATGTCAACGATTATTGAAAAATAGTTCAATCACACATAATTAAGATTTAAGTTTAACCAAAATAGTCAAAAACCAATGTTTTATATTAATAATCCACAAACTTTTAATTTATTTATGTACCAAATTCATAAGAAATGCATGTATGTATTGTTATATGCGTGTAATGAATATGTGAAAAGATTTATAAAGTGATGAAAATAGAGTAGTTCTAGTATTGTTTTTATATTTGTAGCTTATTACGTATTGTTATATATATATGCATGTTTAGGTCTAATAAATATGAATGTGTATATATGTGTTATTTTATGTGAAAAGTGTGATTTCAATAGGTATGACTGTATATGTTGTTTTCGTTTTCTTTTTGCTTTAATTTCAAAGGTAAGTTACTTGTGTTTTGTTGTTTTATAGGTATTCAAATTAATAAATATATATATATAATGTAGATAGGTATTCAAGATTAAAATAAGCCAAAGAAAATATTTTTATCTTGTTTATAGGTACTCACTTATATGATGCGTCGCTCCGAATTTTGTGCACAAATTTCGTCGAATCTGCATACTCCTTTTAAATTGTTAAATTTTGTATTTTATATAGGTTAGGTATGTAAGCATTATTCCTGTTTGTATATTATGTTTAAGTTTTAGCAATAGGTTTTCTGTGGCTTTTCACAAAATTTTAGATACTTTAGAAGGTAAGTAGCAAAATTATTTAGATTTAGGTAGGTAGCAATTTATATGTATTTTAAGAATAACACAGTCACGTAACAAAGTACTTTTGAAATCAAATAGGTGTTGAGAATTTACTTATTTTCACGATTCACTTTTTTGTTTGGTTTACTGTTCTTTTTTTTTGTCTTTCTTCTTTTTATGTTTTTGATATGTTGTAGGTGCACTGAATATGAAGTTGGTATATGTATGAATGTTTGATGAATTGTCTATCTTTGTTTTTGTATTTTTGGCTAATTTAGCATTTTTTTGATTGTAGCTTCGTTTTTTTTTTTTTTTTATATGTGTGTTGAAATGTGGGGTTTCTCTGGGGCGATTTCTTGCAGGTTAAGGTGGGTCGCACTGTGCCTCGTTAGGTTAAAAGGTATTAAGCACGTGTTGCTTATAGAAGCTGTAACGCACGGATGTTTGGCGGCCTATGCTCGTGGTGTGGAAAAATCTCTTAAATGTTACCACTTTAGACGCACGAGAGTCCTATATGGGGCATCCGGGTTAGCTAAATTGAAAGAGGATGTTAAAGCGAGCGAAGTGGATTATCGTATCACCAAATTTACCTTCTTACAACGTCTTTCAACGCGTGCGTAGAGTAATCCGCAAATAATTTATGCGAGAGGCTGCATCCACAATTTGCTTTTGCGCAATTTGATGTGTTAGCCTTTTGCTAACTCCAATGACGAAACTTTTTAACGCTAATGGGACAAATAAGCAAATTATTGTTTAAACACTCGGAATTATCTAAATTAAGGTAGGTACTTACAGGAGACAGTAAATTTTACACGACCAGTTCGTTTGGGAGTCAGCAAGAAAAGAGAGATTAGAACTCTCGCTTGCAAGTGGGAAGCTTAGGTACTTGATAATTCACCGTAATGGGAATATCGTAATGGTCGTTGTGACAGATCTCACTGGAAGTTATGTTAAATCAACACTGGTGGCTTCCGGTTTGTGTCAAAGGTAACTGAAGTGGCAGTTGTTTTCAAAACTAATCGAAAGTTTGCGAAATGAATTATTTTTGTAGGAGATACACTACAAAGCATGGATTTAGAGAGTATCTATTATTCGATAAAGTCATGAAACATATCTCTGACAAAAGTATGTCTATAGTTGAGTGGTATGTTTCGACCCATGACCCTGGAATTGGTGCATAAGCTTATGCTTGTGTACTCTACTTGTCACTTACGCAAATCCTTTGCATGGTAGACCCCTATTGGTTTTCCATCTGGGTTCTCTATCATATACATGGATTTTCCAACAGATTTCACAATACGACAGGGCACAAACTTAGCACACAATTTAGCGTTCAAATCTTTGGATGCGTCGCTTAACACAAAATTTCTCCTATACGCATGTTCGCCAGGACTGAAGGTATTTTTAGAGCTTCTGAGGTTGTAAGACTTTTCGCACTTCAGATGTGAATTTTTCAAGTTCTCTTTTATCTTGTGTCTTATCAACTCGAGCTTATTATTGTGCGGTAGACAGTGGAGCTCACTATCATCTAACGATCTCAGATTCCTCAATAGTTTATACATATCTGCGTGAGTGCTCATCTGCTGACCGAACAATGCAAAATAGGGTGTTGTACCAATCGATTGGTGTATGGTGGTACACACAGCCTGTTGGATTTCAGAGAGATGTTTATCCCATTCACGTTGGTCTGTTTTTAAATAGCTTCTTATCGCAGACAAAATTGTTTGATTCACCCTTTCGGATGCATTCGCCTGTGGTGAATAAACAGCTTTTTTAATGTGCGTACAACCATACTTCGCAAGGAACTGTTGGAATTCTTTGCTTTCCATTATCACTGTGTACAAATTCGGGTACACCGAATTGGTGGAAAACACTTTGTTCCAAGAACTCAACAACAGTTTTGGAAGTTGCCTTCCGCATTGCCTTGAAAAAGACATATTTAGAAAAAGTGTCTAGTACGACAAATATGAACGCATTCCCATTTTTACTTCGGGGATATGGTCCCATAAAATCGATATATATTTTCTGAAATGGTCGATCAATCTGATGAAAGGATCCCATTTCTGGTCGCAAAGTCGTATTAGGTGGCTTGTTCTCTTTACAGGTTTTACAATTACGCACAAAGTCATGCACCTGTTTGGTCATGTTAGGCCAATAAAACAATTCTTTTATTTTGCTCAATGTTTTGAACATGTTATCTAGAATAATATCTAGAATATCTAGAATTCGAATATCTGGGAACTTATCTGGATTCAAAGCGACAGTTGAAATTAAGTCAGTATAATGATGATTTAAATCCGGGTGACGTCAGATCAATGGATGCATAAGTTTCTGGACTTGGAGAGAGCTCTTCGTTGAAAGCACGAGACAGAACATCCGGCACAATGTTTTGCGAACCTTTCTTATGCCGTATGTCGAAGTCGTATGCCTGAAGTTTTAGCGACCATCGTGCCAATCTGCCGCTTAGGTCTTTGAGGCTCATCAACCATTTTAAGCTGGCATGATCAGTCACGATGGTGAAGGCAGATCCTTCGACATACGGTCGAAACTTTTTTACTGCCTGTACCGCCGCATAGCATTCTTGCTCCGTAACACTATAATTACGTTGACAGGAGTTTAGTTTCTCGGAAAAGAATGCTATGGGTTTTTCAAGTTCCTCATCGTCGAGCTGATACAAAACTCCTCCAATTCCGAAACTTGATGCATCACATTGGATCGTGAAAGGCTTTGTGAAGTCAGGGTTGGATAGTAAAGGTGCAGATATTAACGCAGTTTTTAGAGCATCGAAGGACATCAGGGCTTCAGAAGACATGGAAAATGGTTTATTCTTTTTCAATGTGTCGGTAAGGGGACTAGCAATGGAGGCAAAGTTTCTAATGAACCTCCTATACCACCCACATAAGCCTAAAAATCGTCTGACCTGTTTTTGGGACACCGGAATCGGAAAGTCCTTTATAGCCGATACCTTGTCAGGATTCGGTTTCAGATGGCCCTGTCCGACGATATATACTAAGTATTTGAGCTCAGTAAAACAAAAATTGGACTTTTCAATATTAATCGTCAAGTTTGCGTCTCGTAAACATTCCGCTACTTTGTCTAGGATAGTGAGATGGCTTTCGAAATTCGAGGAAATGATCAACAAATCGTCCAGATAGGCGAAAACTTGTTCCCTAAGTGCACTGTGGATCACTTTATCCATCAACCGACACATCCTTTGCGCTGCATTACACAGCCCAAAAGGCATGACGGTAAATTGATAAAGTGGTCGCCCTGGCACAGTGAATGCCGTTTTCTCTCTGGACGTCCGCTCTAGGGGGATCTGCCAAAACGCATCCTTTAGATCCACACTACTAATGTAGTGCGTTTCCTGGAGGCGGCTTAACAGACCCTCCACGTGTGGAAGTGGATACGCGTCTCTCTTTGTGAGCGAGTTCAGTCTCCGAGAATCAAGGCTCAGTCGGTTCTTACCAGGTTTCCGGATAAGAACGACTGGTGAGCTCCAACAACTGACACTTTCTTCGATCACTCCCAAAGAGATCATGCGGTCCAACTCTTTGTAGATCATTTCCTGAATCGCCGGTGATACCGGATAGTGCCTCTGCTTTACAGCGTCAAAACTACCCGTATCTATTACGTGCATCTCTAAAGATGTTTTTCCTAAACCTAGTTTAGCGAAAGAAGGAAATTTGCTAATAACCTCTTCTAGTCTTTTGTTTTGCGATTCGTCTAACGGAATTTTCTGTGGAACATCTTTATTTTGTTTTGTATCTGGTGAAGCTGTGCTGATGGTTTCATCAAGTTCGCTCAGAATGTGTGGTGCGATCCGAAACTTTTGCCAAAAATCTATGCCGAGATAGAGTGACTGAGACAAGGAAGGAACTAAATACAGGTCAACATTTTCAGAGCGGTTGTTGTAAACAATGTCTACATTAATTCGGCCAACAATGTGTTGTCTGTTGCCATCAGCTGTTCTTATAAATGAATCGAAATTCAAAATGGGTATATTCAGTTCCTTCACAAGCTCAATGCAACCTCTACCAAGGCAAGATAAGGATGCACCACTATCGAGGAGTCCTGAAATCGCTCGTCCATCAATGTTCACAGTAGCATAAGGTCTAGAATCTTCGTTGCTATTAAGCATACTATGAAATATGTTTTGTTTGTATAATTTTCGCTTTTTGTAACGTAGACGGATCTTTTCAAACTTGTTAGATTGATTTGTAATTTTTAGCCCATCTATTCGAAAAATTCTTGCTCGAAGTTCATTATAGTATCTAACCCTTTCTTCATAAGGCTTAGATCGAAATTCATGTCTTTTACGTAGTGTTTGATTTAAACTTGGTAGTGAATTAGCAGAATGCGGCACCTCATCACTACGAGCAGTGTTTGTGCTTGCATCTGATTTGCTTACTGTTCCGGGTGAGTTTGAGTTGAACTCGAACGAGACGTCCCGGAGTTCGTCGCGTTCGATTTCCGGTTTCCCATGTTCGGATTACACTTTCCACAGCTTAACACAGTGACTCCATCAGAACCGCATCATTAGCAAAAAAGCTTGTTTATAGGTGAGGGACAATTTATAAACAGATGCCCGGGTTCTTGCAGTTAAAGCATACGGATGGTTTCTGATGATGCACTTGTTTGCTAATAGGATAAGAGCAGTTATTTTGAACAGCCGCAACTTCATAAACGTCAAGGTTGAAGTCAGCAGAACCGTTCACATCCTCTAATTCATGGATTGTTCTAAAATTTGGATTACGGTTTAGATTTGAGAACCTCGACTGAATCAATCGTTCTGCTTGCCTACACTCATCCTTGAAGTGCTCTACCGAGTATATCTTCATGGGATAGATGTAGTGCATAAGCTTGGGACTGATGTTGGTCCTAAGAATTTTGATCAAATGTTGGTCTCGAATTGGTTGTCTTAATTGGTTTTTTAATTGCTGTATAGCAATGAAAAAGTCTTCAAAGGATTCCTGCGGGAATTGCTTTCTTTCCATGAGATGCTTAATTATCTCGAAGTCATTTTCATGCAATTTGAATTGCTTGATTAAAGCTCTACGCAGGTCTGGCCAATTTCCACGAGGATTATTTCGCAAAAATTGCCAGTACCAATCTTGTGCTACACCCTGTAAAAGGTGGTGAAAATTGTTCATGACCTCGGACCATGTGCAATTGTAATTTGTCTTCAACATCTCAACTCTGAAGACGAAATCTTCAACTGGAATGCCTTTAGAAGAACCTTCAAATTTAAGACCCCAGCGATCAAGTTGTAAATATCTATCTTCAGATTGCCTAACGTTTCTGGTACTATTTTTCTGATTTTCATTTGCAAATTCATTTTGTTGATTAGGATAAGAATGATTATTTGATTGTCTGTTTTCTAACATGGTACTATGATTATTCTCATTATTGTTCCAAGCCGGAATAGAGGGATTATCATCTACAAATACGGGTACCTGTTGGTTGACGAATGGTTGCATGGCCTTCTCAACATTTTCTTTTATGAGAGCTGGAAGTAAATTCACGACCGACTCATCAATAAGCTGACGAATGTGAGTGTCTAGTTGTTTCATTTGCAGAGATTTATTTGATACGAACTGTGGAAGACATGGTATTGGATCAGTTGTTGGAATAGTCGAAAATGGAATGCGTGTATTAGCCGTAGCACCACAAAAAAAATTGTCAACATCATTGCTCGCTCTAGCAAAATTTGATGCCGTTTCTTTTGCATTGGATCTTCCATTACTAACTGACGTAACAATTGGATTAGCATAGCTTGTTGTTATCGTTGTAGTGCATTCACTAACTGCACTAGTCGTCGTCACTACAAAGAGAGCAGCTTGACTAGGCGTACAGTAATTTTCTTGTGTGACATCAAAACGGGGGTGTGACACATTAAGAGAATAACTATTGTTTGGAATTGGTGAGTGCAATACCGGTTGAGTTGCATTACCGAAATGTAAGCTCTGTCTTGGTGTTGTTTGTTTGGTGCTATGCGAACGAGTAGTAACACCGCGCGAAGAGTCAAGTACATTGCCTCTCTGGTGTTTTGGAATAGCTCCGTTACCTGATTTACTCATTTTTAAATATTATATATTTTGTTTACGAAAGATGGGAACGTAAAAAGAGAGGAATTTTAGTAGTACGGTTCTAATATTGCTAAATAAAGAAAATTTATATAGGTATGTATATTCATGTAAATAATAATCGTTGATTGTGTGATTCGGTTACATAAAAAAAGAGAATTGACTGATGTGTGGTTCATGTATTAAGAAGAAAAGGAAATAAAATGGTAAGCTAAGTGTTAGTATAGTTGTGCTTTTATGTTTTTGTTTCTTTGCCTGCTTCTCTGGACTATTATGTATGTTAACAGCAACATCTGAAATAACAATAACGACTCAGCGAAAGCGGGAGGGATAAGATCAAGCAACTGTCCAGGTCAACCTAAACGATTTGTTTATAAACAAAACTTTGTAACTAGGGACTCATAGACGTTAGTCTTGATTAAACTGCACAATTATTGTTTATATTGATGTAACTGGATTGCAATTCAGTGCAACGGAGCTCCATAGTGATCTTACACACTTAAGTTCGGACTCCTGACCGCTGTTACACTTCGATGGATTTATTCACGAATGGATGTCTTATGAAGAATGTTTAAAATTTGAAATATTTATTGCAGGTTAAGTGGGGTAAAAAAATAAAAGAGTGAGGATATGAAACAAGCTTCCGCAAGATAGCTTGATATGGCAAGGTATGTAATTGTGTGTACTTAGCTGACAGTTGTACAATTTGAAGATTAATTGCCATTTGTTTGGGACCCACTATCAAATCAGCACTATTTGTGTCGATATTGCTACGGTCGGGCCACACGTTGCGGGCGCCATTGAAACATAGGAAGTAGGTGTACCTATACCATTGGGTATAAGAAAGTGTTTTGGGATGGTAAACGAACTTTGAAATTTCGGCAGCTGGTGGCACGCTTGCGGTTGCACAGCATCAGCTCGTCGGTGGGGTGGGATCTTGCTGCCTCTCACTAAGTACCTATGAATTCAAACATTTATCGTGCCGACAAAATAAAAAAAAATTAGGGAAACATAATCTTGAAGTTAAATAACGCCTTATAATGAAGAAATAGACAAAAGACTGATAGGGCGGTACGCGTACAAATTAAAGTGTTGGATGAACCACATCAGTGAAGTGACGTCGTCGATGTTGTGACGTCGAGGCTACCCCTCCCCTTGTGTATGGATGAATCCATATACACCGTGGCTATTCCGCGGCCTCGCTATTCTGTAACTGGAAAAGCCCCAAAAGCTCTTCTTGCTTATGTACCGATCCTCACATGTCAACGATTATTGAAAAATAGTTCAATCACACATAATTAAGATTTAAGTTTAACCAAAATAGTCAAAAACCAATGTTTTATATTAATAATCCACAAACTTTTAATTTATTTATGTACCAAATTCATAAGAAATGCATGTATGTATTGTTATATGTGTGTAATGAATATGTGAAAAGATTTATAAAGTGATGAAAATAGAGTAGTTCTAGTATTGTTTTTATATTTGTAGCTTATTACGTATTGTTATATATATATGCATGTTTAGGTCTAATAAATATGAATGTGTATATATGTGTTATTTTATGTGAAAAGTGTGATTTCAATAGGTATGACTGTATATGTTGTTTTCGTTTTCCTTTTGGTTTAATTTCAAAGGTAAGTTACTTGTGTTTTGTTGTTTTATAGGTATTCAAATTAATAAATATATATATATAATGTAGATAGGTATTCAAGATTAAAATAAACCAAAGAAAATATTTTTATCTTGTTTATAGGTACTCACTTATATGATGCGTCGCTCCGAATTTTGTGCACAAATTTCGTCGAATCTGCATACTCCTTTTAAATTGTTAAATTTTGTATTTTATATAGGTTAGGTAGGGTAAAGGCCCCTAATCTGAGCCCCCCACCAGTAATGAGCCCCCTGTCTGCACTTCGCTCCAAAGCTAAGCCCCTGTTATTAAAAATACATTTTTGTTTTAATCAAAGTCTTCCGTTACTTCTTTACTTGTATTCTGTTAATTGTTTTCCTATAAAATGTCACTTCAATTGGTGAAAAAAAATCGGTAATTGCGGACATATCCTTCGTGTGTTGTGCGATTGTGTTTATAAACAGTTTTCTTAACAAACTCTTTACATAAAGCAAGTGATTAAGTATTTTCTTTATATTTTATATTAACTAATATATGTTTGTATTAACAATTAGACTCCATTGTACTTATTTTCATATTAAAAGTTAAAAAAAAATGCTTATTTATTAAAATATAGTGGGGGCTCACAATTGGGAATCTGAAACAAGCAAATCCAAAAATGAGCCCAAGGGGGGCTCACTATTGGGCAAACACCAAAAACCCTTGTTCCATTTATGAGCCAGGCCAATTTTTATATCAAATCAATTTCGCAGCAAACTTAGTTATCTCATATAACGTAGGTAAAAACAGTTTGTCCTGATGACTGAATGGCCATTAGTGATCAACGCCCAGGAATCTGATATTTTGAAACAAAAATATCTTTTTATGGTCAAGTTGAACATTTAGGACCGATTTAGAGAAAGTCTAACTTAAAATTCGAGTAATTAGCGGCGGGAAAGGGGATTCAATATCTATGGGGAACATATTCTTTCATCTATCGAGCGCATATCAAAGCACACAAGGTAACTAGCTACTTCTCCAACGGAAGCGCAGCTTCGAGTAAATGCTAGTAAATATAAAATTATTCATATATAGGTACCTATACCATACCTACAACACTATGTATTATAATGCCTATTTTATGGGTGTATTATGTAACATGTAGGTATGTTATATACTACATATCTTATTATTAATTGGGAAATACATTTTTATTTTATTTTTTATATTAGGATGCACGTCGACCTACATTCAGCAGAGGAATTTCTTAGTTCTTCGGTACTTATTACTTCCCTGAAAAATGATTTCCTTCTTATACCGTAAAGGGCCGGGCATTCACATATTATGTGTTCGGCTGTTTCGTCTTCTTCTAGACATAGTCTGCACTCCGGTGAGTCGACTAAATGCATTTTATTTAGGTGATATCGCAGACCGTGGTGACCCGTTAGTAGGTATACTAGATTTTCAATATCATGCCTGCGAAGATTTAGTATCTTTCTGGCATCTGCTTTGAAGGGCTGAATAGCTCTTTTGGCCTGTCTTATAGGCCTGATGGGATGTTCTCCCAATACCAATCGTTTCCTTCAATTCCCTTATATCCGGGTCCCACCATAGACTGGTTTTGTTCCTGTAACTAAGTGTTTGGAGGGAATCGAAGCAGTGTAGTACTGATTTGGAGTCAATAATGTGTGAGCTAAGTGCTTTTATAGCTGCTTGACTATCCGTGAATATATGGATGTTGGCGCCTTTAATGCCTGAATTATATATAAGGTTTGCGCATTCTTTAATGGCATGGAGCTCTGCTTGAAATACCCTGGGGCTTTTTCCCATAGGTATTAAGATGTTACATCGCTTATTTACACCAACTCGTAGATTTACCAACTTTCAAATCTTTAAAATGGATGTAAAGAGAAAATAATCTAGAAGATATTAAAAATGGTCTCTCAATACATGCTGCTTCAAGATGTTATAATATTCCAAGACCCACTCTTCAAAATCGGTTGCATAAACGTTCCTTTAAAAACCAAAAAGGACCGTTGACAATTCTTAAATTGTAAACTGGATTTTTGAAAATCATGCAAGAGGCTTTCCAAGACGTTGCATCTTTATCTGAGCATCCCCCTCCGCCTAAGAACCTAAAGAGAAGGAACGTAAACGAGACTATGAACCTATTCCTGAAAAAGAAGAAAATATATGTAAAGAATACCTACATTGAAACTGGGCTTTGTTTTCATTGCGGGGCAATATTTCAAAAGCTGAAAAGGGAACATCATGTTTCATATGCTCAAAACAGTATCATGTTAAATGCGCTGAAAAGATATCGAACAATATTGAATTTTTTAGCTGCAAAAGGTGCAAAATAGTCTAGTTTATGCTTTTTTTTAATACTTTAATTTGTTTGTCTAATACTACATAATTTGTGTTTTATAACATTTACCTATGAAGTTCCTACTTACTTATTTATTTAGTTTATAAAATTAAATGTTCTTAAATAAAACTGGCAATAAATATTTGAACAATTTTAAAAGTAACGATAACTTTATAAAAAAAGCAACAAAAAAATGGTTTTATATGGGGGCTCGTTATTGGAACGGTAAGAGCTCAAATTAGGAACAGGGGGGCTCATTACTGGACTACTTCGCTTTTTGTAATTATTTTCCTTTTATTTAAATCTTACCAAAACTAACAAAAAAGTAAATAGATTTATCAAATTAGAATTAATCACATTATAATTTAATGAAATAATTGTTCCAATACATGCAAACAATTAATTTTGCAAAAGCAGCAAACTCAAAACTATCCTTAAGGGGGCTCAGTACTGGGGGTTTTACCCTATGTAAGCATTATTCCTGTTTGTATATTATGTTTAAGTTTTAGCAATAGGTTTTCTGTGGCTTTTCACAAAATTTTAGATACTTTAGAAGGTAAGTAGCAAAATTATTTAGATTTAGGTAGGTAGCAATTTATATGTATTTTAAGAATAACACAGTCACATAACAAAGTACTTTTGAAATCAAATAGGTGTTGAGAATTTACTTATTTTCACGATTCACTTTTTTGTTTGGTTTACTGTTCTTTTTTTTGTCTTTCTTCTTTTTATGTTTTTGATATGTTGTAGGTGCACTGAATATGAAGTTGGTATATGTATGAATGTTTGATGAATTGTCTATCTTTGTTTTTGTATTTTTGGCTAATTTAGCATTTTTTTGATTGTAGCTTCGTTTTTTTTTTTTTTTTATATGTGTGTTGAAATGTGGGGTTTCTCTGGGGGGATTTCTTGCAGGTTAAGGTGGGTCGCACTGTGCCTCGTTAGGTTAAAAGGTATTAAGCACGTATTGCTTATAGAAGCTGTAACGCACGGATGTTTGGCGGCCTATGCTCGTGGTGTGGAAAAATCTCTTAAATGTTACCACTTTAGACGCACGAGAGTCCTATATGGGGCATCCGGGTTAGCTAAATTGAAAGAGGATGTTAAAGCGAGCGAAGTGGATTATCGTATCACCAAATTTACCTTCTTACAACGTCTTTCAACGCGTGCGTAGAGTAATCCGCAAATAATTTATGCGAGAGGCTGCATCCACAATTTGCTTTTGCGCAATTTGATGTGTTAGCCTTTTGCTAACTCCAATGACGAAACTTTTTAACGCTAATGGGACAAATAAGCAAATTATTGTTTAAACACTCGGAATTATCTAAATTAAGGTAGGTACTTACAGGAGACAGTAAATTTTACACGACCAGTTCGTTTGGGAGTCAGCAAGAAAAGAGAGATTAGAACTCTCGCTTGCAAGTGGGAAGCTTAGGTACTTGATAATTCACCGTAATGGGAATATCGTAATGGTCGTTGTGACAGATCTCACTGGAAGTTATGTTAAATCAACACTGGTGGCTTCCGGTTTGTGTCAAAGGTAACTGAAGTGGCAGTTATTTTCAAAACTAATCGAAAGTTTGCGAAATGAATTATTTTTGTAGGAGATACACTACAGCGTATTACTCTCCACAAGCAAATGCTTCGGAGAGAGTAAATCAATCAATTTTGTCAGCTATCAGAAGCTACGTCGCAAGTGACCAAAAAGATTGGGATAAATACATATCCGAGATTCAGCAAGCTCTTTGTACTTCTGTACATCAATCCACTCGGATAACGCCATACTATTGTTTATTTGGTCAGCAGATGTGCACCCACGGGAGTATGTACAAAATATTTCGAAAGCTGAAAACACTTGGTGATGGTGAGCTACTGTATCTTCCAACGAATAGCAAACTTGAAATTATACGTCAAAAGGTAAGGGCAAACATTAAGCATGCTTATGAAAGAAACGAGAAGGCTTATAATCTAAGGAGTTCGAACCGAATTTTTTGCCCAGGTGAAATAGTGTACAGGAGGAATTTTGTACTAAGCAACGCAGCTAAAAACATAAACTCCAAGCTCTGCGCTAAATTCCTTAAGTGCAAGTCAGTCGGAAGATCTCTCTATGAGGTTGAAGACATTGACCAAAAGAGAATAGGAGTATACCATACCAAGGATTTGCGAAGGTGACACTTTTAAAATCTTTTTGCAGTTCAGGGTCATGGGTCGAGCTCTCTACTCTGACGGTAATTCATTGTGAAGTACGATCTTCGTGTCTTTTCAGGATCAATAAATGATATGAAAATTCACGATTTTGTAGCGTGCTTCATAAAAATCAAAATGTATCAATTTTTTTTTACGAGTCGCATGTAAACCAACCTTACCGACAGTATGAACAAACCTAAATTGGTAGCTGAACACATCCTTCTAAATAATAAAATCGTCCACTTCGCCAACTTGAAAATTAAAACTTAACGAAATGAGTGCAGTCCGATGGGTATTTATAATAGTGCAAAAATGAATTTCGTTCTCTTTCATTTCCGCCTCTTACGAGTTCAGACCTCTGGTCATGCGTAAGTCTCCCATTCGCAGTATATTTTTGCCTAGATTTTACGTGAATTTCTTTTCAAATAGGACAAATTCGTGTCGTCTTTCTAACAGGCCAATTTTGGAAAAGAAAGATAGCAGCGGTAACAAAAGCTACTTTGGATTAATAGATTCCAACATACCGGCTATAAATAGTGGTTTCTTCGCATGATTAGATGTGCTTTAAAGGTACGATTCTTAGATCCGTATTTCTATTTTTTTTATTAACGGACATAATATAATCCCACAGAAAACTACGGATGACCTGTGGTAATTGTCACCAGTACTCTCAGCGCAGCATCAGAATCTGTACGCATAGAGAGCCCGCAAAATTATCCAGTTACCAAGGCATCCGCATGACGTTTTTTTTTCTGGCTTGGAAAGCTGCACTCGTACATGTTCGATGCAAGCGTGCATCATTACGATACATCCAGATTCGGAATTGATTAATTTCAAGCAGCTAAAAAGCTCTGCAAGAAACTGTTCCTGTAAACCTAGCCGTATTTACCACCAATTCTGTAGAGGGCAAGGCTATAAAGCGTGCCATGTCTAATATGAACATTGGACACAGCATAGTTTTATGGGTCTGCAACATGCTTGCAAGTAGGAAAATAAACTACTCCCTGGGACAAAGTTCCATTAGAATGTCGGTGACCAGGGGAACACCACAGGGGGGAGTCCTTTCACCTCTCCTTTGGGTGCTTGTTATGGATGACATTTTGAAGAAACTGAGCTCCAGGGGAATAAGTGCCACAGCATATGCTGATGACCTAGTTATCATCATTCAGGGAAAGTTTTTAAACACTCTAAGTGAAATTATGGACAGTGCATTAAGGAAAGTCAATTTATGGGCAAAGGGCTGTGGACTTAACGTCAACCCCTCCAAAACGGAACTGGTACTCTTCACCAGAAAGCACAAGATACCACACTTTAACCTCCCTAAACTGGAAGGAGTGGAATTGCCTCTGTCTGACAAGGCAAAGTATCTTGGGGTCATTCTGGACAGAAAACTGAACTGGAATGCAAATGTAGTGGAAAGAATTAAAAAGGCGTATAACGCTCTTTTTATTTGTAAAAAAATAGTAGGCAGGACTGGGGGCCTAAAACCTGCTATGGTGCACTGGCTATATACAGTGGTGGTTAGACCCATACTCACATATGGCGCACTAGTATGGTGGACGGCGACGAAAAAGAAAACAACAGTCGGCAAACTAGCGTCGGTGCAGAGAGCGTCCAGCGTAGCAATAACGGGTGCACTTCGCAGCACCCCTACGGCAGCGCTGGACACCTTTCTACACCTTACGCCACTTGACTTGCACATAAAGCAACTTGCGGGGAGTAGTGCACTACGGCTCCGGATACAAGCAGTGTCTTCCAATCAGAAGTTCTGGCTGTTATGAAGGCGGCAGAGCTAATGCGGATGAGATCTATATCTGGAAGGGATATAGCCATCTACATCGATAGCCAGGCTGCACTCAAGGCACTGGAATCTACGAACATCAATTCTGAATTAGTCAGGAACTGTCGCACAATGCTCAAGGCATTATGCAGTCAGAACCGGGTGAGACTGTGCTGGGTACCAGGACACTGCGGTATAGTTGGAAATGAGCAGGCGGATGAGCTTGCGAGGATAGGCGGGGAATTGCATGACGGAGGAGATGTGGATATTAAACCACCTCCTTGCATCATAAAAAGCAATATTAGGAATAAAATAAACAAGGAAGCCGACCGGAGGTGGAAGGACCTCACCGGTCACGCGGTATCTAAGGCACTTTGGCCGCAATACGACCGAAAAAGATCTAGGGAAATCCTCAAACTAGGCAGGGAACAGCTCAGGACACTGATCGGCATATTATCAGGGCACTGTCTTCTTAGAAAACATGCAAGAAGACTAGGGCTAGCAGACTCGGACACTTGCAGATTCTGCAGTGACCTGCAAGCCGAAGAGGACATAACACATATACTGTGCGAATGTGAGGCAATATGTCGCAGTAGAAGGAAATTTTTGGGCAGGTACTTCTTCCAACATTTAGGGGAGATAGACAATACCAACTTCAAGGGGCTACTTGGTTTTTGCAGGGAAATTGGGGTTTTCTCAAGGGCAAGTGTTTAGGTGTTTTTCCATTGTAGGTCACTGCAATTGGTTCCCCCTAGGGATCGCGATGGGCCCTTATGGTGCCTAGTGCCGTATGAGTCATCTCTTACCCCTTTTTAACCTAACCTAACCTACCACCAATTCCATCACACCAGCATTGTCTCATTTATCCTGCCATTCATCAGCAAGATACATACCAGCAAACACACCAAAACTCAAGACCTCAAGATAACCTCAAACCGAAATCTACACGTGCACTCATCAATGCTCAAGAATTCAAAAAATTTTATTCAGTGAAAAATTAAAAACAGTTTTTCTTGTGTGCAAACTAACCTAAAATTTAAAAAAATTTCTACCTATCTAAATTAATCTACAAAAAAAAATTTAAATCAAAAAAACATAATATGCTAACCTAACTACCTATATGCATTCTATATAAAACAAAAAAAATGTGCTAAAATTGGAAATTGATCTACTCTATACTTAAATTACTTTGAAATTTATAACTTTAGTTTTCTATTACATCTATAGTTAATTTGATTAAGTTTTTTTTTGTTTAAAAGCCTAAGAACTGATAAAAAAATTACAGTTAAAATTAATCTAAATTCAAACAAAAACATAAAAGGAAAACACATCGACTGGAACTTTGTGCACAAATTTCTACGCTTCAAAACATAAAGGTAAAAGTGAGTACTAAGTTTTATTTACTGTTTCTTTGGCTTTACTAAACATTCAGAATTTTTATATAGTTTAAATAAGTTAAAAAGTATAATTACAAATATTTTATAAACGCCTTTCCAATTCTCCAATTCTAAATTTTCCCTAATGAATTAATGCAAATGAATCTATACATATAAATTTGTCTCCGAGATGCATATACGTACACTTTGCTTTTATACACATAGAGTCATAGATATATATAAGTAATTCATGAAATACATAAGAAAGTTAATTTCAAAGCATATAATGTTCTCGAGTGATCCCTTCTTCGCTTATTTATCGGTTTAAGATATCTACTTACTGTCAGTTATAGTTAGTAAGTAACCATGTGCTAAATAACCGCATTAGGCTGAAATGAGTCTCTAGCGCGCGCGAAATTGATATGTAGCTAGGGAATATTCCGATGCATAAGGATTGAGGAAGGAATATTCATGGTACGAGTGCATCAGCTACTCGGTAGGGGAGGGTCCTTCAAGGTGTTATACCATAGACAACACCACTGCTGATAAGAATTCTCTTTATTATATTACTTTTCATTTCCATTCAAAAAAATTTCAAAGCTCATTCCACAATAGTATCTCTTTTGAGATATATGCATCCTCCGGTAAGCAAGGAGTAAATTCAACCAGTTTCTAATTTTCATTCCCACCTCTTCTAATTTTATTGGCACGATAAATTTTGTTAGCACAGTGTAGAAAGCAGCAAGATCCCACCCTACCGACGAGCGTATGCCGCGCAACCGCAAGCGTGCCAACTGCTGCTTAATAGTCAGGATCAGACCATCAGATCACGCATCTTTTACAGATGCGATCCTATACGCAACGTGCTACAATGTTGGATTTCATAATATAAATCAATATTTATTGAACAATTCTTATAACTAAACAGGCCATTCATAAATTAAATGCTGAATTGAAGCTATTCAAAAGAGAGTTATCGTTAATTTTACCCAACATCGATAATCTCTGAAAACTGTGCTGAATGTTTATGCTCTTTCGCAATGATCTGCGATTAAGCTGTACTAATCAGATGTACTCAGTGCCCCCATGTTCTTTTCGTGTGGCCTTTGATGATCACCATATGAAGAGTAATCGTCTCAAAAATTCTATTAACAGGCAATTTAACAATAAAGGGAACTACCTACTATACTATGTACTGTGCATTTCAATTGAAATAAGTAGGTAAGAGGTGTCACGAGGTAAGAATAGCCAAACGATTTGCCTATCATTGGTCGTATCCTTAATTAAAATTTAATTCAAAACAAATTAATTCATAAGAGTCTACAGAACGATGTGCGCACAACGGGTCTGGAGTCAGCGAAATCAAGAAAGTCATCAATAATAGTCGGAACACCTATATTATCAACTCAAAATCGAGTTAAACTGTAAGTTTTCTTTGTTTGGCATTTCATTATAATAATACTAAATTTATATTTGAAAATTTATATACAAAGTTAAGATACCTATATTTAAAAGTAAGAGAAGATAAACGAGATATAAAAGAAAAGATAAAGTCTATCAATACATATACGTATATAGTACATACTATATTTACAATATATGTGTATTTTATATGATAGAGAAATTACGATGGAAGTGAGACGATATCTCTGATGTTGTTTTTGGTACTCTGGTGATTGTTATTTCTGGCAGGAGTAGAATAAAATGATGCTGATTGTGATGGTAATGGGGATAGTCACTGGTGGGTTAATTTAGGTGTTTTCACTTGATGCTGAGGACGCTACTTGTGCAAGGTCGATGGTGAAAGCGGTATCGATGATTACAAAAAGAAAACTGTATTACTTCGTGCGATCGGATGCAGATTCTGAAGGCAGCGAGGAAAGGTCACCGTGGTACGTCGGTGGCGATAGCTCAATTTATTTCACTGACGATATCGGTGAATGTCGGCTTGATTTTGTGGGTTATGTGGCTTAATCTTATTTAGCTTTTTGGACTTTTGTCACTTCTATCACAACTCACAAGCATGCAAGCTAATTAGTGAGCGGATGAATTCCTTGTCGGCGACACACTTTGACAAATGAAGTACTAATGGGACCTCGTGGCTTGAAGGTGCAAGTACCTAAGTGAATGTTGGAATCGCACGTGCAACGGAGATATAGGTTAGCCTAATTAGGGTGGATGATTCACTTTGTGTAACACATTTTGTACAGCTAATTAATGCTTATCTTACCCTTTTGGTCGATATAAATCGATTTCGCACGGAATATACGTGGAAGATAATTGTGTCTGATCACTTAATCCGTTTCTGTTTGTGAACAGATTTTATTAATACGGACTTTAGACTTCTTTTTTTTGATTAATAAATAAAAAACCAAGCTTTTAATTTACACTGCACTTCTAACTACTGCGCTGATGCTTTGTCTGCCACTTGCAAATTCGAAAAGACTCGACTCAAGCCGTACATTGCATATATACGCGCGAGTTAGCGCAGATCTATGTAGATGAAGTGTGGTGTAAAAATGTTAAACCATGGATTTGTACAGCGGGTTGGTGTACATGATAGGTGATACCAAAGTATACAAATGACAAACAAAAGTATAAACATTAATTTTCAAGGAGCTAATATTGAGCTATATTTACTAGGCATTCGCTACAACGCTAAGGCCACCAATGGGAGCACAACATGAAATCGAAGTGCCTTTTCAAAAGATTTATGTCGATTTCATGGGACCTTATGTTCGAAGCAAATCAGGAAATGTTTTTATATTCGTCGTTCTCGATCAGTTTTCGAAATTTGTATTCCTCAAAGCAATGCACAAAGCCACTTCCAAATTATGTGTACAGTTTTTGGAGAAAGAAATATTCCATAGGTTTGGAGTTCCCGAATTCCTGCATAGCGATAACGGAAAACAATTTATCTCGCAAGAATTCGGCAACTTTTTGTCAAAATATGGCGTAACACATATTAGAAATGCTGTTTACTCTCCGCAAGCAAATGTAAACAGATCCATTCTGTCAGCTATTCGCACATATTTGAAAGACAGTCAGAAGGATTGGGACATTCACCTATCGCAAATCCAACAGGCCCTCTGCACATCGGTCCATCAAGCGATAGGAATGTCACCATACTTTGCCATTTTTGGACGTAACATGATTGCACATGCGGATATGTACAAAATAAATATGAAACTGGGAAGTTTAAGCGACGGTGAGGTAGATTGCCTACCACTTGCGAATGCATTGCAGCTGGTTAGAAAAACGGTACAAGAAAATTTAGCGATAGCTTTCAAACGCTCTGAAAAGTCTTACAACCTTCGATCCACAGTTCGCGTCTTTAAACCCGGAGAAGAAGTTTATCGAAGAAATTTTGTTCTTAGCAACGCTTCGAAGTATTTCAACTCCAAGCTAAGTCCAAAATTCTTAACTTTGTATAAAATTCCATTTACGAAATTGAAAATATGCACGGCAAATCTATTGGAACTTATCATGCCGAGGATCTACGGCATTGAGCATTTAGATGAACAAAATAAACCTTTAATAATCCATTTACAAATTGCTCCTCATAACTTTAATATTACCTCAGGGACATGGGTCGAGCTGAAAAATAATACAACCTCAACATTTTTTGCTTAAAATATATAGCAGTGGTTCGGTCTTCATGGCTTTTTTTGCCACAGGTGTTATAAAAATGCACGACTTTGTAGCGTAACCCTGCCATATATTTTTCAAACGAAAATTACGAAATAATTTTTTGTATCTACCCGTGTACAAAACTAACCGAATTGTTCGAATACCTGCATATATGGCGCATCCCGCTGGAAAAGCCGCTGTACTTAGTCTACAGCGCCAGCAAATTCATTTTCGGAAGTGCATATACTTTTTTTTTCCTCGACAGTAGATATAAAACCTCATGTACTGCTGCCCACGACCTTTTCTTTCGTCTGGTGTGTGAGCGGTCAAGTCAATTTAACGTGTACCACAAAATTGAGAAATTTGTATAGCGAATTTTCTTATCGGAAAGTGAATATACATTTTACGAGTGCTTTTATTGGAAAATATTTCCTAAATAATTTTGCAAGCATATACTATTGTAAGAGAAAGGTAAGAATTGAAGTGATATTCTCTGAAACGTGGCTTGAATTATATCGCGACTATCGTGTTTTTACAGGCCTAGCCTATACTTGCCGATTGGGTTAAATTGTTCCTTGAAACAGCCAATTCGGCAAGCCTGAATGTGAAGTGTTCCCCTCCAAGCCATAAACTTCAGCAGCAATCCACCAAAAAAATCAGTGGCACAACATTATATTACACCTATATAGGCGAAACACTTCACACGTGGTTCGCTCTATCATCGATCGGCAAACAAAACCCGATAAACGTACACGCCCCTCTCCCACCAGCGTGTGTAGAGTGCTACTCAGCTAGTTATCAGTCGCCACACAACGTCATCCAGGAGGAATCATCATCCAAGTGTAGGAAACAATTGATTAACCTCACTTCAGCCTCCTGCCGTGCGACACAATCTGAAAATTGGCGTCAAAACCAACCTCCCGTCAGACCTCTGCATGCCAACGTCTCCAGGCTATCTAAGTTGTTCACCACCAGCAACGAGACCTGATCAGTTACCAAATTCAGTAGCCACGATTCATTAAACTACGAGTGAGCTATTATACCTCAGTAAATGGTATGATCAGTGTCCATGATCAAAGGACAAGCTTTGAGAGGGAGAGGTCATCTCATAGTGCGGGCTGAGTACTCGCATATACGAGGAGAGAACGAGTTTTTAATTTTTTTTTATTCAAATTCATTAATTTAGAATTAGTCATAGTTTTAATTATAGCTTAATTGTTTATTTTAATTAAGATCATCCATCCCAGGTAATGCCACATTTAAGAATTTACAAAATAACCAATTAATCAATAACAAATAAATTTTCTCTAGCATACAAAACTTACATACAATCACAATCATCCAACAAACAGCAAAATTACTACGAAACTACGTAAACGACGACGACGATTTGTGCGCACACATCGGAGTTCGAGCCTGGCAAATGTCAGCATCATAAAAAGAAAAGAAAACGCAGAGAACAATCCTCAAGAAAACATACTGTAGGTTAGGTTAGGTTAGGTTAAAAAGGGGTATGAGATGTCTCATACAACACTAGGCACCATAAGGGCCCATCGCGATCCCTAGGGGGAACCAATTGCAGTGACCTACAATGGAAAAACACCTAAACACTTGCCCTTGAGAAAGCCCCAATTTCCCTGCAAAAACCAAGTAGTCCCTTGAAGTTGGTATTGTCTATCTCCCCTAAATGTTGGAAGAAGTACCTGCCCAAAAATGTTCTTCTACTGCGACATATTGCCTCACATTCGCACAGTATATGTGTTATGTCCTCTTCGGCTTGCAGGTCATTGCAGAATCTGCGAGTGTCCGAGTCTGCTAGCCCTAGTCTTTTAGCATGTTTTCTAGGAAGACAGTGCCCTGATAATATGCCGATCAGTGTCCTAAGCTGTTCCCTGCCTAGTTTGAGGATTTCCCTAGATCTTTTACGGTCGTATTGCGGCCAAAGTGCCTTAGATACTGCGTGACCAGTGAGTACCTCCCACCTCCGGTCGGCTTCCTTATTTATTTTATTCCTAAAATCGCTTTTTATGATACAAAAAGGTGGTTTAATATCCACATCTCCTCCGTCTTGCAATTCCCCGCCTATCCTCGCAAGCTCATCCGCTTGCTCATTTCCAGCTATACCGCAGTGTCAGGTTCTGACTGCATAATGCCTTAAGCATTGTGCGACAGGTCCTGACTAATTCAGAATTGATGTTAGTAGATTCCAGTGCCTTGAGTGCAGCCTGGCTATCGATGTAGATGGCTATATCCTTTCCAGATATAGATCTCATCCGCATTAGCTCTGCCGCTTTCAGAACAGCCAGAACTTCTGATTGGAAGACACTGCTTGTATCCGGTAGTCGTATAGACACTTTTAGATCTGGATCTAGGCAATAGATTCCAGCACCCGTACCTACCGCTGTTTTTGAGCCGTCCGTGTAGACCGCTATTTCGCAGTGCTTAATTACTTTATCTCTTTGCCATTCATATCTTTCCGGGTATGACACTTCGTACGGAGTGTCGAAGTCGACCAAATAGTGTATTTCATCAGTTTGCACCTGTACACCCGGGAGTAACTCCGCTAGTATTGTACAGTGTCCAAAACTGCCCTCTCTAAAGTAGCCCAAGGTTGTGAGCTGTAGCGCACTATTCCCCGCAAGTTGCTTTATGCGCAACCCAAGTGGCGTAAGGTGTAGAAAGGTGTCCAGCGCTGCCGTAGGGGTGCTGCGAAGTGCACCCGTTATTGCTACGTTGGACGCCCTCTGCACCGACGCTAGTTTGCCGATTGTTGTTTTCTTCTTTGCCGCCGTCCACCATACTAGTGCGCCATATGTTAGTATGGGTCTAACCACTACTGTATATAGCCAGTGCACCATAGCTGGTTTTAGGCCCCAAGTCCTGCCTACTATTTTCTTACAAATGAAAAGAGCGTTATACGCCCTTCTAATTCTTTCCTCTACATTTGCATTCCAGTTCAGTTTCCTGTCCAGAATAACCCCAAGATACTTTGCCTTGTCAGACAGAGGCAATTGCACTCCTTCCAGTTTAGGGAGGTTAAAGTGTGGTATCTTGTGCTTTCTGGTGAAGAGTACCAGTTCCGTTTTGGAGGGGTTGACGTTAAGTCCACAGCCCTTTGCCCATAAATTGACTTTTCTTAAGGCACTGTCCATAATCTCACTTAGAGTGTTTAAAAACTTTCCCTGAATGATAATAACTAGGTCATCAGCATATGCTGTGGCACTTATTCCCCCGAAGCTCAGTTTCTTCAAAATGTCATCCATAACAAGCGCCCAAAGGAGAGGTGAAAGGACTCCCCCCTGTGGTGTTCCCCTGGTCACCGACATTCTAATGGAACTTTGTCCCAGGGAGCAGTTTATTTTCCTACTCGCAAGCATGTTGCAGACCCAAAAAACTATGCTGTGCTCAATGTTCATATTTGATATGGCACGCTTTATAGCCTTGCCCTCTACGTTATTAAAAGCACCCTCAATGTCCAGAAAAGCTGCAAGAGTAAACTCACCCAAGTGCAAGCTTCTTTCTATCTTCCCTACTACATTATGTAAAGCTGTTTCTACTGACTTTCCCTTCATGTATGCATGTTGCGATTCGCTTAAGAATCTTTTATTACATTTGCTCCTGATATGAACTTCTAATAGCCCATCTAGGGTTTTTAGCATAAAAGATGACAGACTGTTGCGTGTACCTGCAATACCTGAAAAAGAAAAAAAAAAAAAACAAAATTAGAAACACAAGAATACATAAATTATCGACAGGGGGCTGGCTCGTACAACTGAGCGGCTGTTCAAGCAACAACCCCAATAACAATTGAGTATACTCACATTAGTTGTGTAATGTAAATCCAATCGATATTTCATGACCCGGGTTCCTAGGACGGGACTAATTGATCTTATACACTTCCTAGAATTATAAAACAAATATTTTATTACGAAAAAACCTAAAATTTTAATATAAATTCAACAAATTACCTGTGGTGAATGTCCAAACGCGTGTTGCTATTATGGTTGTCCGATTTGTTTTGACAGTTGTTGAGTGTTTTGTGTACGTATGATACAAGAAGTAAGAAGTACAATACCTACCTCCATCTCGTTCTCTCGCTCTAGTCCAACCGCCAGTCATATCTGTTGTCCAACATTATGGACATAAAAATTATATTTAAACCATTGCATACCCGAGGGGATATGGTTAAATTATACCAATTAGATCGACGTGAGTTTAAAGTCATTTAGGTAGTTTATGTCACTTAGGGTAAGATTAGATGTTAGTTTTATGTATTTCATGTAAATTAAGTAAATCAATAGGATTAGGTGTACGTATTTAGAGAATTGTATTAATATTATGGAGATGTGTATAGATGCCATAAAATGAGTTAACCAAGGTTATCCATGATCGGAACCAAATTCATTTGGTGAGAAAAAGGAACCGAAAAGGCAAAGTGCGAAGGCAAGTGTCTTACGCACACAACGATTCGACACCCGTTTCAAACTGCGCATGCTCTGTGCTGTAAACGGATAGAGGGATAAAGATAAAGAATCACTCAACAAAAAGAAAACAAAAGACGAAACAAAAGGGCATTGACATGATTGGAAATGTAGGTCATTACCAATCGTAGTCTGTTCACGAACAGCTGTGCCAAAACCTCAGTGTTGCCGTGCCATAGGGTGATTTAAATTTTCAATAAATTATCGGTGCTAGATAGTGCAACGGATTGATTCCGTACTTTTGCCAGAGTGCATTAAGACAATTTTAAAAAAACGAAAACTAAGCCATTTCAGATATTTAGTGCGGGGTAAGAAAAAAAAAAAAACGGTGCCAATATGAAAAAAAAAAGAAATTAATTAGTTTGTTAACCACAGATAGTGCAAAACCGAGGGAAAAGAACCCCATCCAGTGAAAGGGTCCCCAAACAAAGGGAAACGGAAATTTTTATTCCAAATTTAGCAGAGGTATGTTTTATTATTTAGTCATGGGTTTGGACGATATATCTGATCGACATTTTTTTGGACAGGTGCTGGATTGAGGCCGCTGGTCGTCGTTACGATCCAGACCTCTGCGGGTTTTTTTTGTTGTTCAACGCCTTCCTCTGGAATTGCTGCCATTCGCATCTCCTAAACGGTCGCAAAACGCTCCTACGCTGCAAGCAAAAATAGCGTATCAAAAGGAACCGTGGGAGATACCGTATTTCAGCGTGTGAGGTAGCAGTTCAGGGTTGTGCAACGGTCTCAAGAACCGTACGGGCACGTTGAAGACAAAGCCCCGCAACATAATCACCATCCGCTTGCTTCATTGAGTTAAGACAATAATTCGAGTTTCGCATTATATGTCAAAGTGATTAAGCCAGGGATTCTCCACTGCGGACTCTAAAAGTCCCCGCATTTGCGCCTTCCAAGTATCCTTGCGAAAAAAAAGTCCCTCCCAGAGGACAATCGAAGGACGTCATATAATTAGTGTGTAGATTTGTGAGCGAGTGCGTGCTTAAATTGTAACGCTACATTTTTGAATTTTTTTTATTAGTTTAAGCCAATTTTGGCTGAGTAATTTTTGAATTTTTTTTGCAACTGCCAAGTGTTCTGTCGCTGAACCAAACGGTCGCGTGAATAGGGTTTTAATTCCCTAAATTTTAAGGTGTTACAGGACGGTTTCTCCAAGTGCTGCGCGCAGGACGACGAGGGATCCTCACCACCAGGCCGTATCCGTAAGTTATTTTTCTTTTATTTTTTTTATATATTTTTTTTTGTGAATTACATTTATAGCTAGTAAGTAGATTTTTTTGTTTTTTTTGGTTTAGGGATAGAGTTTCATCTTGGCGATATAATTTCATTTTTCAGTTAGGTTAAGTTGAATTTTTTTTTCATTTTTTTGAATCAGGAGTAATATTTTAAAGATCGAGCCTCGCATGAATAAATATTTTATTGTTGTTTTACTGCATTTGAAAGTGTTTCTTTGCCTGAACATGGAATAGATACTGAAGTGATGTGGTGTGTGGGTTGTTTGGAAGGCCGTCCTTCCGCCGGACTCGTTGGGGTAAAAACGTAATACGCGACATGTTTTAACGCGACTAGGACATGGTCTACAACTGACTGACTGACGACCGACTGGGTTCAGCGAATCAAGGGGCCATCTTCAATATTTTGGCCGAGAAGATGGCCATGGATATGCCACTCTAGGCATGGGGAGGGAAGGCCGCGTTAGTGCTGACAATATCAGGCACATCTCCGGAACGAGTCGAACCTGTACGGAGGAATGATAGTGGAAAGCTGGAATGATGTATAGGTATAGATTAGGTTAGTTTTAAGTGGATTAGAGTAGTTTAGCGCGTATGTTTTGGTGTCGGGTAGAGTAGGGTTAGATTAGGTTAGTTTAGGGTTAGTATTCCTATGCATCTGACTTTCCAACCTTGTTCCTCGGTATGGGCACAGGTTCTATTGAGTATTTCCTTTTCTTCTTTTCTATCTTGCTATCATTTTCTCTTTCTTCTACCATTATCTTGTCCGTCCGCCGTCAGTTAGTATTAGTTCTCCTACTATCCTTCTTTTGTTTTGTTTTCTGGCACGATTTTTTTTTTGTGATGAGCAGGTGGCTGGTGTGAGAGGGGACAAGAACTACCCCGTCTGACGAGTTTAGCCGTGTAACCGCGAGCGTGCCACCGTCCTCCTCCTCCATGCCAAAGATGCCTCTGTGGCCTGACCTAAGCACATTACAATGGCGCCCAACGAAGTATAGAAAGTCAAGTTGTGTTTCCAAGGGGATGATCTTTATTTACAAAGATCGTCGCCTTGGACTTACAACAGAGACACATTTTCTTGATTTATTAGATTTTTCGCGAATTAGTTTACTTTTCCTTACTTTTACAATTTTTACTTTCCTATCTCTCTCTTTTGCTCAATAACCGTTTAAGCTCGGAGTACACATCATAGACCGATGACGGCTGTCCTGTCCGTAGGCCATGAGCCAAAAGACTATGTGAGGTAGTTCAGAGTCTATGCTAGTACGAAGAGCGGAACGAGGTGGAAAGATCAATGTTCTAATGGCTGTCCGGAGGACAAGAACTACTAGTTCAGTTCTTCGTGAGGCTAGAGCACTGACCTGGAAGCTTTGTTCGTGTTGCGGATGGGAACCAAAAAGACCAACCAGCCTGGGATTTGGTTTAGCCAGATAACCAGTAGTGGCTGGGACGGATGGGACTTGTCTCCAACACTCGTCGAGTTCCGGAGATCCAGTCAACGACGGACATGAGACGCAACGGACTGACTTATAGGACATATAAACAAACTCGACGACATGACCAACATTCTAACTTCAGCCGAAGTGTACAGGAAAACCGGAAAAGCAATCCACACACCATCACACAATAATTATAACATACGAAAGAAACACAAACTTTCATTTAGCAGATACCGAAAACAATATCCTTACGTTTATTTCAGCTCATTTGAATATAAATACATATTGAATTTCCAATTATCAAATTGAATTTAAGTAAACTTTTGAAGTACAGAAATCATCTTCTTAGTTTTAGTACCCAAAAGGTTTTTAGGAATTAAGACAAAGTAACGACAAATTTAAAGAAATTTTTAGTTGAAAAATTAAATTAGTTTTTTAAACAATTGTTGCTTGATCCGTCGACCAAAAACAGGTAGAGTCACGGCAGGCAAAATGTCGAACAAGGACGGCAACATGGGAGCAATTCCCAAAAGCTCGAAGTCCCAGCCAGTGGAGAACCCCCAGAGGCCAGCCACTAGACAGTGGCAACAAAAGCAAAGGGAATTAGAGGAACAGGGGAATGTAGGTCAGAGTCAGGAAACATGGAATGAAAAGGTATACGACATGAACCTATCGGGTTGTGAGATACCATTTTGGGATCCAGCACCTCCGATTAGCCAGAACCTAACGTTCTTAGAGGACGAACAATACGCTACTCCTGGCCAAGCTCCGCCGGGTAAAGCACCTGATTCAAGGAGTAAGAAGACAGGTAAAACGCTCCCTGTCATAGTAGAACAGGTCGAACTGCCTACACGGCAAGACTCAATGGAGCAGACAGAACAACAGACACAGACAAAACAGCTATCTCCAAAGGCCAACTCGACTGCTTCGGCCAGCCAGCTCACAGAGCTGCGACAGGATAAACTAACTGACAGAACAAACTACAGAGACCAACCAGGAAGAGATAGACGACTACATTGACTTGACAGTTGTCCAGGCAGAAACCGAACTCCAGTTGCAACAACTAGAGGAGCAACAGCTACTTCAAGCCAAGCTCCAAAAAGAACAGCAGCAACAAAGAGAAAAACTGCTACAACTGCAAGAACAGCAGAAGCAACAGCAGATGCTGCTTTTAAAGCAACAGCAAAAACAAAGACTTTTATTACAACAAAAAGAACAACTGCAAAAACAACAACAATTACCCCAACCGCAAAAACCAGTACAACAACAACGTATCGACGAGAAGACAAGTGAAGAGGATAGGCGAATCTCGCGATATCTTAGTGGGTTAGTTTCAGAGGAAGTAGGGCGTAGCGAAGAGCGTGTCATGGGGGTATTGGCACAAAATATGAGCGAGATCATGGCTCAATTTAACGACGGCATGCGAACGATGCATGATAAGCTCAGCGAGATAGATGGTAGGTGGAGAGGACCTCCAAAGGTGGCTGAACGCCAAGAAAGGGTAGAACGTCGCACGCAAAGTGGAGATAATAGGCAATCAACCCCAACATTGAGTGGAGAAGGGATCAGTCGAAGACCAGAGGTATGGCGTGAACAACTATCACCACGCTTTTTTGGGAAAAATCCTGACGTCCATAAGTGGGGGATCAAATTTGATGGGTCGTCCAAATCCATGACAGTAGATAGCTTTCTGTTTAGGATAGAGTCCCTTCAGAAAAAAAACGGGTTATCAGACGATCAACTCCTTACCAACTTCCATCATCTAGTCACCGGCCCAGCCGAGCGATGGTACTGGGAATATATGGAGGAGAATAGGGCGGATGAAACACTCAGCTACATAGACCTGAAAATGGATCTTATAGATCAGTTTAAAGATAAGCAGAGGGATCATGAGATATTGAGAACTATCATGGACAGACGCCAGCTACCCCATGAATCGTTTGACGACTACTATAGCGACATACGTACCCTGACCCTTCAAATGCGTATCAGACCGGATGAGCAAGACCTAGTAGCAATCCTCAGACAGAACATAAAAGATAGAGTGGCGAACCTAATATTCGGGTGTCACATTAGGACAATGCAGGAGCTGAGAGAAGAATGTAGACGCGCCGAGCGACATATGACCGCAAGAGACAGTAGGAGTAGGCGAAACGTAAGTGAGGTAGTTGAAGATAAGGATGAGTGGAGAGGCGTGGAGGCGGATAGCAAAGACGAAGAGTTAGAGTTAGCTGCACTTCTGCACAAGCGGCTAAATAGGCCGACCAATCACTCCACGAGTGATAATAATAGAGAGAGCAGACAACAAGTTAGGCCTCGAGATACAACGTGTGCTCCGCCAACATGTCAATCCACGTTCCACACATTAACATGCTTCAGTTGTGGACAAGGTAGTTTAGCGTTTAACTGCGCCAAGTGCCAGGGAAACCTCAAAGTCGACGGTGCAACCGAGAACAACACGTCGATGACGAAACCGTTCCCGGGGACATCGAAAGACTGCGACCAGTCCGAATTTTAAAAAGGGACCCGAACTCAGAGGATCCCACCTCAACGAAAAAGGTTGGACAAATAAAGAGTTTACACCAACGACTGAAAGAGTACGACGAAGCTAGACGACGAATTTTCGGAGAAGAATTGACGCAAACTAAAAGAAGTAGAAAATTTTATAAGATAGCTAGGTTAAGGGAAAAATGTGCAATATTCAGACGTCGTAGGCATAGGATTGAAGCGACAGTTATAAATACGTCTGATGACAATAGGCCATATGCAAAAGTCACGATATACGGAGAAGAGATACTCGGCCTACTAGACAGCGGTGCGACAATGACAAAAATGGCTACAGATATAAGGACAGCTGACGGAAATAGCCAGCGCATTCAGGGACGATTCAAGACTCATCTTTCATGGGGTAGCAAAAGTCAAGAGTTGGAACTGTACGTGGTTCCAAGCCTACAACAACAGCTTTATCTAGGGGTCGATTTTTGGAGCGCGTTTAGGGTCGCTCCCAACATTATCAACGAACTCGACCTTCCATCACCGACAGTAGAGGGACCTCCGGTCCAGGTACTAACCCCAGCCCAGGCTCAACGGTTGGAGCAAATAAAGCAACTGTTCCCATCGTTTGCGGTGCGAGGTCTGGGTAAAACAAATCTCGAAACGCACATAATTGAAGTGGATGACGACAAAATGCCCATTAAGCAGAGACACTACCCGATCTCGCCCGCCATACAAAAGTTGCTCTTCGACGAACTCGACCGAATGCTTTCGCTAGGGGTAATAGAAGAAAGCAACAGTGCCTGGAGCTCCCCGGTTGTCTTAGTTAGAAAGCCAGGGAAAAACAGACTTTGCTTAGATTCACGGAAAGTTAATTCTGTGACTAAGAAAGATGCGTACCCGCTTCCCCACATCGAAGGTCTACTTAGCAGGCTTCAGGATACTCCTTTTATCTCAGGTATAGACCTTAAAGATGCATTCTGGCAGATTCCTCTGGAGAGGGAGTCAAGAGAGAAGACGGCCTTTACAGTCCCTGGTCGACCGCTGTATCAGTTCACGGTTATGCCGTTCGGTCTGTGCAACGCCGCCCAGAGAATGTGTAGGCTCATGGACAAAGCCATACCTTCACGGTTGAAGGAAAATGTCTTTGTCTATCTCGATGACCTCTTGGTTTGCTCCCCAGACTTTGAGTCACACGCCAGATTGCTTGAAGAGGTAGCTACTTGTTTACGGGAAGCGGGGTTAACTATTAACGTGGAGAAGAGCAAGTTCTGCTATAAGGAGATTAGATACCTAGGGTATATAGTCGGTGATGGATGCCTACGAACGGACAAAGACAAGGTGTCGGCGGTCGAAAACTTTCCGGTACCAAAGACCCCCAAGCAGCTCCGACGGTTCCTAGGGATGACGGGTTGGTATAGGCGCTTTATTCCCAATTTTGCGTCCTTATCAAGCCCCATGACCGACTGTCTGAAGAAAGGACAAACGTTTAAAATGACAGAGGACGGAATAAGAGCCTTCAAACAGCTCAAGATGTCATTGGTCTCAGCACCAATTTTGACCAACCCCGACTTTACGAGACATTTCTATATACAATGCGACGCTTCAACGACCGGTGTAGGAAGCGTTCTCTTCCAAATGGATGCGGAGAATAACGAACGACCGATAGCATTCATGTCCCAGAAGCTTAATTCCGCACAGCGGAATTATAGCGTGACGGAACTTGAGTGCTATGCGGCCGTCCTGTCAGTGAAGAAGTTCCGAGCCTACGTTGAAGGGCTGCCTTTCACTATAATCACCGATCACGCAAGTCTCAAGTGGTTAATGACCCAAAAGGACTTGTCTGGCCGCTTGGCCAGATGGAGTCTCAAACTCCAAGGGTTTGACTTCGTGATCGAACATAGGAAGGGTACCCAAAACGTAGTCCCGGATACTCTCTCACGCGTCCATATGGAAGAGCTCAAGCCTGACACTGTTCTCCTTGAAGTTGACCTCAATTCTCCATCCTTTTCTTCGGAAGAGCATGTAGAGTTGAGGAAGACAGTAGAGGAGAACCAAGGCAGACTACCAGACGTATGCATATCAGACGGATATGTATACAAACGAACAGAAGTACGGACAGGAGACGAACTACAAGAAGACAGGGCATGGAAACTGTGGGTACCGAAGGAGTTGCGAGAGGGTCTTTTGAAATCCGCTCACAATTCACCAGCAGCAGGTCATGGTGGGATCAACAAGACCTTATCAAAGCTGCGACAAAAGTATTTCTGGCCAGGAATGGCATCAGAAGTACAGAATTTTGTCAAGACCTGCGAGATCTGCAAGTGCAGCAAGCCACCTAATGTGGTAACTCGGCCGCCGATGGGACAACAGACGACGACTGAGCGACCCTTTCAACGTCTCTATATCGACTTCCTGGGTCCGTACCCAAGATCAAAAACAGGAAATACACACATCTTCATTGTATTAGATCATCTTAGTAAATACGTATTGTTACGGCCTATCCGTAAAGCAACGGCAGCGGAGGTAGTTAGTTATTTAGAGTCTAATGTGTTCCATGTATTTGGTGTCCCTGAATTCGTCCATTCTGACAACGGTAAGCAATTCGTATCCGAATTGTTCACCAGCTTCTTAAACAAGTATGGTGTCAAACACATCAAGACCGCTTTCTACTCGCCACAAGCGAACGCGTCGGAAAGGGTTAATCGTTCATTACTGGCCAAGATCAGATCATACTTGGACGGCGACCAGAAAAACTGGGATTTGCACGTAAGCAACGCAGCGTTTGCATTGCGAAGCGTGGCTCACGAATCAACCAGTATGGAAGCATACTATGCCGTGTTCGGGATGCCTATGATTCAGCACGCAAGTGCTTATGCGATCATCCGAAAACTGGACATGTTGAGAGACACAAGACTGAATATTATTAACAAGACTGATAAATTAGAATTAATTAGAAGTAAGATTTTTGACAATTTAAAGCTCGCGCATAATAGGGCTGAAAAAGTGTATAACACGAGAAGTAAAGACGTGAAGTACGCAGTAGGTCAAGTGGTATACAGACGCAATTTCAAGCAAAGCAGCTTACCAGACGGCTATAATGCGAAACTTGGACCAAAATTTTTGAAATCCATTGTCCTTAAAGCGATAGGAAATTCCCTTTATGAAATGGGAAACCAAAGAGGTGAAAAGGTGGGCGTCTTCCATGCAAAGGACCTCCACGCCTAAGAAAAGTACAAAGTTTACATGTTGACGCACTCACGCTAGCCGTTGCTATGTTATGTTTAGGTATAAGTGTTGTAGCGTCGTAGGCATCTCAGGTTATACGTACTTATTTATTTATTCACCGACCTAACTTATTTATTAATTCAGAGCTTTATGTATTAGATATTTATTTATACCAGAGTTTATTTATTTATATTTTATTTATTATTTAGTTATAGTTTATTTATTATTTATTTATTTATTTATTTATTCATGTATCTGTTCATTTATTTGTTATTTATTGACATAATTACGTCTATATGGGACTGATTTAAAGGTTACTGGTGTGTCAGCATGTGTATATGTCACGATGAATTATCGACAGTTTACCTGACTTGAGATATACATATACATGCACTTGTATATGATATTCTCAGAACCGAGTAGCACTACCTTCAAACTAAAATCATTTATGAACAAACACGTAACTAGTCACTCCGATAGAGAATATTTTATTCGAAAAGCTAAATTAGCAAACATAATTCTAGCAATAATTGGTGCAATAGTAGGTAATAAGTAGATGAAAAGGAAAAAAAAAAAACAAACCAATGACACATACCGATCCTATTAAGTCCCTATATTGACATACTCGTCCAGCAGGCTATGACCTTGAAATCCCAATAGCGAATAGCCACTTCGTACAATTAAACAGGTGAAAAGGTCATCCACATTGCAAGAAAATATCAGCTACGAGTGAGCATGAGAAACATCACAGGTAGTGGGCCCTTGCCACACGTTTGGTTACTCCACTTCAGCGCAGAGGCACATTGACTTTGACGCAGAGGCACGCTCGCAAGAAGAAAGAACATGCATTGCAGGAATACTCTTGTTACGAGGTCGGTGTGCTCACGACCAGTCACCCACCGTCGTCGATTCTGTTGCGTGTACCTGCAATACCTGAAAAAGAAAAAAAAAACAAAATTAGAAACACAAGAATACATAAATTATCGACAGGGGGCTGTCTCGTACAACTGAGCGGCTGTTCAAGCAACAACCCCAATAACAATTGAGTATACTCACATTAATTGTGTAAATCCAATCGATATTTCATGACCCGGGTTCCTAGGACGGGACTAATTGATCTTATACACTTCCTAGAATTATAAAACAAATATTTTATTACGAAAAAACCTAAAATTTTAATATAAATTCAACAAATTACCTGTGGTGAATGTCCAAACGCGTGTTGCTATTATGGTTGTCCGATTTGTTTTGACAGTTGTTGAGTGTTTTGTGTACGTATGATACAAGAAGTACAATACCTACCTCCATCTCGTTCTCTCGCTCTAGTCCAACCGACAGTCATATCTGTTGTCCAACATTATGGACATAATTATATTTAAACCATTGCATACCCGAGGGGATATGGTTAAATTATACCAATTAGATCGACGTGAGTTTAAAGTCATTTAGGTAGTTTATGTCACTTAGGGTAAGATTAGATGTTAGTTTTATGTATTTCATGTAAATTAAGTAAATCAATAGGATTAGGTGTACGTATTTAGAGAATTGTATTAATATTATGGAGATGTGTATAGATGCCATAAAATGAGTTAACCAAGGTTATCCATGATCGGAACCAAATTCATTTGGTGAGAAAAAGGAACAGGCCGAAAAGGCAAAGTGCGAAGGCAAGTGTCTTACGCACACAACGATTCGACACCCGTTTCAAACTGCGCATGCTCTGTGCTATAAACGGATAGAGGGATAAAGAATCACTCAACAAAAAGAAAACAAAAGACGAAACAAAAGGGCATTGACATGATTGGAAATGTAGGTCATTACCAATCGTAGTCTGTTCACGAACAGCTGTGCCAAAACCTCAGTGTTGCCGTGCCATAGGGTGATTTAAATTTTCAATAAATTATCGGTGCTAGATAGTGCAACGGATTGATTCCGTACTTTTGCCAGAGTGCATTAAGACAATTTTAAAAAAACGAAAACTAAGCCATTTCAGATATTTAGTGCGGGGTAAGAAAAAAAAAAAAAAACGGTGCCAATATGAAAAAAAAAAGAAATTAATTAGTTTGTTAACCACAGATAGTGCAAAACCGAGGGAAAAGAACCCCATCCAGTGAAAGGGTCCCCAAACAAAGGGAAACGGAAATTTTTATTCCAAATTTTAGCAGAGGTATGTTTTATTATTTAGTCATGGGTTTGGACGATATATCTGATCGACATTTTTTTGGACAGGTGCTGGATTGAGGCCGCTGGTCGTCGTTACGATCCAGACCTCTGCGGGTTTTTTTTGTTGTTCAACGCCTTCCTCTGGAATTGCTGCCATTCGCATCTCCTAAACGGTCGCAAAACGCTCCTACGCTGCAAGCAAAAATAGCGTATCAAAAGGAACCGTGGGAGATACCGTATTTCAGCGTGTGAGGTAGCAGTTCAGGGTTGTGCAACGGTCTCAAGAACCGTACGGGCACGTTGAAGACAAAGCCCCGCAACATAATCACCATCCGCTTGCTTCATTGAGTTAAGACAATAATTCGAGTTTCGCATTATATGTCAAAGTGATTAAGCCAGGGATTCTCCACTGCGGACTCTAAAAGTCCCCGCATTTGCGCCTTCCAAGTATTCTTGCGAAAAAAAGTCCCTCCCAGAGGACAATCGAAGGACGTCATATAATTAGTGTGTAGATTTGTGAGCGAGTGCGTGCTTAAATTGTAACGCTACATTTTTGAATTTTTTTTATTAGTTTAAGCCAATTTTGGCTGAGTAATTTTTGAATTTTTTTTGCAACTGCCAAGTGTTCTGTCGCTGAACCAAACGGTCGCGTGAATAGGGTTTTAATTCCCTAAATTTTAAGGTGTTACAGGACGGTTTCTCCAAGTGCTGCGCGCAGGACGACGAGGGATCCTCACCACCAGGCCTGACAATATCAGGCACATCTCCGGAACGAGTCGAACCTGTACGGAGGAATGATAGTGGAAAGCTGGAATGATGTATAGGTATAGATTAGGTTAGTTTTAAGTGGATTAGAGTAGTTTAGCGCGTATGTTTTGGTGTCGGGTAGAGTAGGGTTAGATTAGGTTAGTTTAGGGTTAGTATTCCTATGCATCTGACTTTCCAACCTTGTTCCTCGGTATGGGCACAGGTTCTATTGAGTATTTCCTTTTCTTCTTTTCTATCTTGCTATCATTTTCTCTTTCTTCTACCATTATCTTGTCCGTCCGCCGTCAGTTAGTATTAGTTCTCCTACTATCCTTCTTTTGTTTTGTTTTCTGGCACGATTTTTTTTTTGTGATGAGCAGGTGGCTGGTGTGAGAGGGGACAAGAACTACCCCGTCTGACGAGTTTAGCCGTGTAACCGCGAGCGTGCCACCGTCCTCCTCCTCCATGCCAAAGATGCCTCTGTGGCCTGACCTAAGCACATTACAATGGCGCCCAACGAAGTATAGAAAGTCAAGTTGTGTTTCCAAGGGGATGATCTTTATTTACAAAGATCGTCGCCTTGGACTTACAACAGAGACACATTTTCTTGATTTATTAGATTTTTCGCGAATTAGTTTACTTTTCCTTACTTTTACAATTTTTACTTTCCTATCTCTCTCTTTTGCTCAATAACCGTTTAAGCTCGGAGTACACATCATAGACCGATGACGGCTGTCCTGTCCGTAGGCCATGAGCCAAAAGACTATGTGAGGTAGTTCAGAGTCTATGCTAGTACGAAGAGCGGAACGAGGTGGAAAGATCAATGTTCTAATGGCTGTCCGGAGGACAAGAACTACTAGTTCAGTTCTTCGTGAGGCTAGAGCACTGACCTGGAAGCTTTGTTCGTGTTGCGGATGGGAACCAAAAAGACCAACCAGCCTGGGATTTGGTTTAGCCAGATAACCAGTAGTGGCTGGGACGGATGGGACTTGTCTCCAACACTCGTCGAGTTCCGGAGATCCAGTCAACGACGGACATGAGACGCAACGGACTGACTTATAGGACATATAAACAAACTCGACGACATGACCAACATTCTAACTTCAGCCGAAGTGTACAGGAAAACCGGAAAAGCAATCCACACACCATCACACAATAATTATAACATACGAAAGAAACACAAACTTTCATTTAGCAGATACCGAAAACAATATCCTTACGTTTATTTCAGCTCATTTGAATATAAATACATATTGAATTTCCAATTATCAAATTGAATTTAAGTAAACTTTTGAAGTACAGAAATCATCTTCTTAGTTTTAGTACCCAAAAGGTTTTTAGGAATTAAGACAAAGTAACGACAAATTTAAAGAAATTTTTAGTTGAAAAATTAAATTAGTTTTTTAAACAATTGTTGCTTGATCCGTCGACCAAAAACAGGTAGAGTCACGGCAGGCAAAATGTCGAACAAGGACGGCAACATGGGAGCAATTCCCAAAAGCTCGAAGTCCCAGCCAGTGGAGAACCCCCAGAGGCCAGCCACTAGACAGTGGCAACAAAAGCAAAGGGAATTAGAGGAACAGGGGAATGTAGGTCAGAGTCAGGAAACATGGAATGAAAAGGTATACGACATGAACCTATCGGGTTGTGAGATACCATTTTGGGATCCAGCACCTCCGATTAGCCAGAACCTAACGTTCTTAGAGGACGAACAATACGCTACTCCTGGCCAAGCTCCGCCGGGTAAAGCACCTGATTCAAGGAGTAAGAAGACAGGTAAAACGCTCCCTGTCATAGTAGAACAGGTCGAACTGCCTACACGGCAAGACTCAATGGAGCAGACAGAACAACAGACACAGACAAAACAGCTATCTCCAAAGGCCAACTCGACTGCTTCGGCCAGCCAGCTCACAGAGCTGCGACAGGATAAACTAACTGACAGAACAAACTACAGAGACCAACCAGGAAGAGATAGACGACTACATTGACTTGACAGTTGTCCAGGCAGAAACCGAACTCCAGTTGCAACAACTAGAGGAGCAACAGCTACTTCAAGCCAAGCTCCAAAAAGAACAGCAGCAACAAAGAGAAAAACTGCTACAACTGCAAGAACAGCAGAAGCAACAGCAGATGCTGCTTTTAAAGCGACAGCAAAAACAAAGACTTTTATTACAACAAAAAGAACAACTGCAAAAACAACAACAATTACCCCAACCGCAAAAACCAGTACAACAACAACGTATCGACGAGAAGACAAGTGAAGAGGATAGGTGAATCTCGCGATATCTTAGTGGGTTAGTTTCAGAGGAAGTAGGGCGTAGCGAAGAGCGTGTCATGGGGGTATTGGCACAAAATATGAGCGAGATCATGGCTCAATTTAACGACGGCATGCGAACGATGCATGATAAGCTCAGCGAGATAGATGGTAGGTGGAGAGGACCTCCAAAGGTGGCTGAACGCCAAGAAAGGGTAGAACGTCGCACGCAAAGTGGAGATAATAGGCAATCAACCCCAACATTGAGTGGAGAAGGGATCAGTCGAAGACCAGAGGTATGGCGTGAACAACTATCACCACGCTTTTTTGGGAAAAATCCTGACGTCCATAAGTGGGGGATCAAATTTGATGGGTCGTCCAAATCCATGACAGTAGATAGCTTTCTGTTTAGGATAGAGTCCCTTCAGAAAAAAAACGGGTTATCAGACGATCAACTCCTTACCAACTTCCATCATCTAGTCACCGGCCCAGCCGAGCGATGGTACTGGGAATATATGGAGGAGAATAGGGCGGATGAAACACTCAGCTACATAGACCTGAAAATGGATCTTATAGATCAGTTTAAAGATAAGCAGAGGGATCATGAGATATTGAGAACTATCATGGACAGACGCCAGCTACCCCATGAATCGTTTGACGACTACTATAGCGACATACGTACCCTGACCCTTCAAATGCGTATCAGACCGGATGAGCAAGACCTAGTAGCAATCCTCAGACAGAACATAAAAGATAGAGTGGCGAACCTAATATTCGGGTGTCACATTAGGACAATGCAGGAGCTGAGAGAAGAATGTAGACGCGCCGAGCGACATATGACCGCAAGAGACAGTAGGAGTAGGCGAAACGTAAGTGAGGTAGTTGAAGATAAGGATGAGTGGAGAGGCGTGGAGGCGGATATCAAAGACGAAGAGTTAGAGTTAGCTGCACTTCTGCACAAGCGGCTAAATAGGCCGACCAATCACTCCACGAGTGATAATAATAGAGAGAGCAGACAACAAGTTAGGCCTCGAGATACAACGTGTGCTCCGCCAACATGTCAATCCACGTTCCACACATTAACATGCTTCAGTTGTGGACAAGGTAGTTTAGCGTTTAACTGCGCCAAGTGCCAGGGAAACCTCAAAGTCGACGGTGCAACCGAGAACAACACGTCGATGACGAAACCGTTCCCGGGGACATCGAAAGACTGCGACCAGTCCGAATTTTAAAAAGGGACCCGAACTCAGAGGATCCCACCTCAACGAAAAAGGTTGGACAAATAAAGAGTTTACACCAACGACTGAAAGAGTACGACGAAGCTAGACGACGAATTTTCGGAGAAGAATTGACGCAAACTAAAAGAAGTAGAAAATTTTATAAGATAGCTAGGTTAAGGGAAAAATGTGCAATATTCAGACGTCGTAGGCATAGGATTGAAGCGACAGTTATAAATACGTCTGATGACAATAGGCCATATGCAAAAGTCACGATATACGGAGAAGAGATACTCGGCCTACTAGACAGCGGTGCGACAATGACAAAAATGGCTACAGATATAAGGACAGCTGACGGAAATAGCCAGCGCATTCAGGGACGATTCAAGACTCATCTTTCATGGGGTAGCAAAAGTCAAGAGTTGGAACTGTACGTGGTTCCAAGCCTACAACAACAGCTTTATCTAGGGGTCGATTTTTGGAGCGCGTTTAGGGTCGCTCCCAACATTATCAACGAACTCGACCTTCCATCACCGACAGTAGAGGGACCTCCGGTCCAGGTACTAACCCCAGCCCAGGCTCAACGGTTGGAGCAAATAAAGCAACTGTTCCCATCGTTTGCGGTGCGAGGTCTGGGTAAAACAAATCTCGAAACGCACATAATTGAAGTGGATGACGACAAAATGCCCATTAAGCAGAGACACTACCCGATCTCGCCCGCCATACAAAAGTTGCTCTTCGACGAACTCGACCGAATGCTTTCGCTAGGGGTAATAGAAGAAAGCAACAGTGCCTGGAGCTCCCCGGTTGTCTTAGTTAGAAAGCCAGGGAAAAACAGACTTTGCTTAGATTCACGGAAAGTTAATTCTGTGACTAAGAAAGATGCGTACCCGCTTCCCCACATCGAAGGTCTACTTAGCAGGCTTCAGGATACTCGTTTTATCTCAGGTATAGACCTTAAAGATGCATTCTGGCAGATTCCTCTGGAGAGGGAGTCAAGAGAGAAGACGGCCTTTACAGTCCCTGGTCGACCGCTGTATCAGTTCACGGTTATGCCGTTCGGTCTGTGCAACGCCGCCCAGAGAATGTGTAGGCTCATGGACAAAGCCATACCTTCACGGTTGAAGGAAAATGTCTTTGTCTATCTCGATGACCTCTTGGTTTGCTCCCCAGACTTTGAGTCACACGCCAGATTGCTTGAAGAGGTAGCTACTTGTTTACGGGAAGCGGGGTTAACTATTAACGTGGAGAAGAGCAAGTTCTGCTATAAGGAGATTAGATACCTAGGGTATATAGTCGGTGATGGATGCCTACGAACGGACAAAGACAAGGTGTCGGCGGTCGAAAACTTTCCGGTACCAAAGACCCCCAAGCAGCTCCGACGGTTCCTAGGGATGACGGGTTGGTATAGGCGCTTTATTCCCAATTTTGCGTCCTTATCAAGCCCCATGACCGACTGTCTGAAGAAAGGACAAACGTTTAAAATGACAGAGGACGGAATAAGAGCCTTCAAACAGCTCAAGATGTCATTGGTCTCAGCACCAATTTTGACCAACCCCGACTTTACGAGACATTTCTATATACAATGCGACGCTTCAACGACCGGTGTAGGAAGCGTTCTCTTCCAAATGGATGCGGAGAATAACGAACGACCGATAGCATTCATGTCCCAGAAGCTTAATTCCGCACAGCGGAATTATAGCGTGACGGAACTTGAGTGCTATGCGGCCGTCCTGTCAGTGAAGAAGTTCCGAGCCTACGTTGAAGGGCTGCCTTTCACTATAATCACCGATCACGCAAGTCTCAAGTGGTTAATGACCCAAAAGGACTTGTCTGGCCGCTTGGCCAGATGGAGTCTCAAACTCCAAGGGTTTGACTTCGTGATCGAACATAGGAAGGGTACCCAAAACGTAGTCCCGGATACTCTCTCACGCGTCCATATGGAAGAGCTCAAGCCTGACACTGTTCTCCTTGAAGTTGACCTCAATTCTCCATCCTTTTCTTCGGAAGAGCATGTAGAGTTGAGGAAGACAGTAGAGGAGAACCAAGGCAGACTACCAGACGTATGCATATCAGACGGATATGTATACAAACGAACAGAAGTACGGACAGGAGACGAACTACAAGAAGACAGGGCATGGAAACTGTGGGTACCGAAGGAGTTGCGAGAGGGTCTTTTGAAATCCGCTCACAATTCACCAGCAGCAGGTCATGGTGGGATCAACAAGACCTTATCAAAGCTGCGACAAAAGTATTTCTGGCCAGGAATGGCATCAGAAGTACAGAATTTTGTCAAGACCTGCGAGATCTGCAAGTGCAGCAAGCCACCTAATGTGGTAACTCGGCCGCCGATGGGACAACAGACGACGACTGAGCGACCCTTTCAACGTCTCTATATCGACTTCCTGGGTCCGTACCCAAGATCAAAAACAGGAAATACACACATCTTCATTGTATTAGATCATCTTAGTAAATACGTATTGTTACGGCCTATCCGTAAAGCAACGGCAGCGGAGGTAGTTAGTTATTTAGAGTCTAATGTGTTCCATGTATTTGGTGTCCCTGAATTCGTCTATTCTGACAACGGTAAGCAATTCGTATCCGAATTGTTCACCAGCTTCTTAAACAAGTATGGTGTCAAACACATCAAGACCGCTTTCTACTCGCCACAAGCGAACGCGTCGGAAAGGGTTAATCGTTCATTACTGGCCAAGATCAGATCATACTTGGACGGCGACCAGAAAAACTGGGATTTGCACGTAAGCAACGCAGCGTTTGCATTGCGAAGCGTGGCTCACGAATCAACCAGTATGGAAGCATACTATGCCGTGTTCGGGATGCCTATGATTCAGCACGCAAGTGCTTATGCGATCATCCGAAAACTGGACATGTTGAGAGACACAAGACTGAATATTATTAACAAGACTGATAAATTAGAATTAATTAGAAGTAAGATTTTTGACAATTTAAAGCTCGCGCATAATAGGGCTGAAAAAGTGTATAACACGAGAAGTAAAGACGTGAAGTACGCAGTAGGTCAAGTGGTATACAGACGCAATTTCAAGCAAAGCAGCTTACCAGACGGCTATAATGCGAAACTTGGACCAAAATTTTTGAAATCCATTGTCCTTAAAGCGATAGGAAATTCCCTTTATGAAATGGGAAACCAAAGAGGTGAAAAGGTGGGCGTCTTCCATGCAAAGGACCTCCACGCCTAAGAAAAGTACAAAGTTTACATGTTGACGCACTCACGCTAGCCGTTGCTATGTTATGTTTAGGTATAAGTGTTGTAGCGTCGTAGGCATCTCAGGTTATACGTACTTATTTATTTATTCACCGACCTAACTTATTTATTAATTCAGAGCTTTATGTATTAGATATTTATTTATACCAGAGTTTATTTATTTATATTTTATTTATTATTTAGTTATAGTTTATTTATTATTTATTTATTTATTTATTGATTTATTTATTTATTTATTCATGTATCTGTTCATTTATTTGTTATTTATTGACATAATTACGTCTATATGGGACTGATTTAAAGGTTACTGGTGTGTCAGCATGTGTATATGTCACGATGAATTATCGACAGTTTACCTGACTTGAGATATACATATACATGCACTTGTATATGATATTCTCAGAACCGAGTAGCACTACCTTCAAACTAAAATCATTTATGAACAAACACGTAACTAGTCACTCCGATAGAGAATATTTTATTCGAAAAGCTAAATTAGCAAACATAATTCTAGCAATAATTGGTGCAATAGTAGGTAATAAGTAGATGAAAAGGAAAAAAAAAAAAACAAACCAATGACACATACCGATCCTATTAAGTCCCTATATTGACATACTCGTCCAGCAGGCTATGACCTTGAAATCCCAATAGCGAATAGCCACTTCGTACAATTAAACAGGTGAAAAGGTCATCCACATTGCAAGAAAATATCAGCTACGAGTGAGCATGAGAAACATCACAGGTAGTGGGCCCTTGCCACACGTTTGGTTACTCCACTTCAGCGCAGAGGCACATTGACTTTGACGCAGAGGCACGCTCGCAAGAAGAAAGAACATGCATTGCAGGAATACTCTTGTTACGAGGTCGGTGTGCTCACGACCAGTCACCCACCGTCGTCGATTCTGTTGCGTGTACCTGCAATACCTGAAAAAGAAAAAAAAAACAAAATTAGAAACACAAGAATACATAAATTATCGACAGGGGGCTGTCTCGTACAACTGAGCGGCTGTTCAAGCAACAACCCCAATAACAATTGAGTATACTCACATTAATTGTGTAAATCCAATCGATATTTCATGACCCGGGTTCCTAGGACGGGACTAATTGATCTTATACACTTCCTAGAATTATAAAACAAATATTTTATTACGAAAAAACCTAAAATTTTAATATAAATTCAACAAATTACCTGTGGTGAATGTCCAAACGCGTGTTGCTATTATGGTTGTCCGATTTGTTTTGACAGTTGTTGAGTGTTTTGTGTACGTATGATACAAGAAGTACAATACCTACCTCCATCTCGTTCTCTCGCTCTAGTCCAACCGACAGTCATATCTGTTGTCCAACATTATGGACATAATTATATTTAAACCATTGCATACCCGAGGGGATATGGTTAAATTATACCAATTAGATCGACGTGAGTTTAAAGTCATTTAGGTAGTTTATGTCACTTAGGGTAAGATTAGATGTTAGTTTTATGTATTTCATGTAAATTAAGTAAATCAATAGGATTAGGTGTACGTATTTAGAGAATTGTATTAATATTATGGAGATGTGTATAGATGCCATAAAATGAGTTAACCAAGGTTATCCATGATCGGAACCAAATTCATTTGGTGAGAAAAAGGAACAGGCCGAAAAGGCAAAGTGCGAAGGCAAGTGTCTTACGCACACAACGATTCGACACCCGTTTCAAACTGCGCATGCTCTGTGCTATAAACGGATAGAGGGATAAAGAATCACTCAACAAAAAGAAAACAAAAGACGAAACAAAAGGGCATTGACATGATTGGAAATGTAGGTCATTACCAATCGTAGTCTGTTCACGAACAGCTGTGCCAAAACCTCAGTGTTGCCGTGCCATAGGGTGATTTAAATTTTCAATAAATTATCGGTGCTAGATAGTGCAACGGATTGATTCCGTACTTTTGCCAGAGTGCATTAAGACAATTTTAAAAAAACGAAAACTAAGCCATTTCAGATATTTAGTGCGGGGTAAGAAAAAAAAAAAAACGGTGCCAATATGAAAAAAAAAAGAAATTAATTAGTTTGTTAACCACAGATAGTGCAAAACCGAGGGAAAAGAACCCCATCCAGTGAAAGGGTCCCCAAACAAAGGGAAACGGAAATTTTTATTCCAAATTTTAGCAGAGGTATGTTTTATTATTTAGTCATGGGTTTGGACGATATATCTGATCGACATTTTTTTGGACAGGTGCTGGATTGAGGCCGCTGGTCGTCGTTACGATCCAGACCTCTGCGGGTTTTTTTTGTTGTTCAACGCCTTCCTCTGGAATTGCTGCCATTCGCATCTCCTAAACGGTCGCAAAACGCTCCTACGCTGCAAGCAAAAATAGCGTATCAAAAGGAACCGTGGGAGATACCGTATTTCAGCGTGTGAGGTAGCAGTTCAGGGTTGTGCAACGGTCTCAAGAACCGTACGGGCACGTTGAAGACAAAGCCCCGCAACATAATCACCATCCGCTTGCTTCATTGAGTTAAGACAATAATTCGAGTTTCGCATTATATGTCAAAGTGATTAAGCCAGGGATTCTCCACTGCGGACTCTAAAAGTCCCCGCATTTGCGCCTTCCAAGTATCCTTGCGAAAAAAAGTCCCTCCCAGAGGACAATGGAAGGACGTCATATAATTAGTGTGTAGATTTGTGAGCGAGTGCGTGCTTAAATTGTAACGCTACATTTTTGAATTTTTTTTATTAGTTTAAGCCAATTTTGGCTGAGTAATTTTTGAATTTTTTTTGCAACTGCCAAGTGTTCTGTCGCTGAACCAAACGGTCGCGTGAATAGGGTTTTAATTCCCTAAATTTTAAGGTGTTACAGGACGGTTTCTCCAAGTGCTGCGCGCAGGACGACGAGGGATCCTCAGTAAGTAGATTTTTTTGTTTTTTTGGTTTAGGGATAGAGTTTCATCTTGGCGATATAATTTCATTTTTCAGTTAGGTTAAGTTGAATTTTTTTTTCATTTTTTTGAATCAGGAGTAATATTTTAAAGATCGAGCCTCGCATGAATAAATATTTTATTGTTGTTTTACTGCATTTGAAAGTGTTTCTTTGCCTGAACATGGAATAGATACTGAAGTGATGTGGTGTGTGGGTTGTTTGGAAGGCCGTCCTTCCGCCGGACTCGTTGGGGTAAAAACGTAATACGCGACATGTTTTAACGCGACTAGGACATGGTCTACAACTGACTGACTGACGACCGACTGGGTTCAGCGAATCAAGGGGCCATCTTCAATATTTTGGCCGAGAAGATGGCCATGGATATGCCACTCTAGGCATGGGGAGGGAAGGCCGCGTTAGTGCTGACAATATCAGGCACATCTCCGGAACGAGTCGAACCTGTACGGAGGAATGATAGTGGAAAGCTGGAATGATGTATAGGTATAGATTAGGTTAGTTTTAAGTGGATTAGAGTAGTTTAGCGCGTATGTTTTGGTGTCGGGTAGAGTAGGGTTAGATTAGGTTAGTTTAGGGTTAGTATTCCTATGCATCTGACTTTCCAACCTTGTTCCTCGGTATGGGGACAGGTTCTATTGAGTATTTCCTTTTCTTCTTTTCTATCTTGCTATCATTTTCTCTTTCTTCTACCATTATCTTGTCCGTCCGCCGTCAGTTAGTATTAGTTCTCCTACTATCCTTCTTTTGTTTTGTTTTCTGGCACGATTTTTTTTTTGTGATGAGCAGGTGGCTGGTGTGAGAGGGGACAAGAACTACCCCGTCCGACGAGTTTAGCCGTGTAACCGCGAGCGTGCCACCGTCCTCCTCCTCCATGCCAAAGATGCCTCTGTGGCCTGACCTAAGCACATTACAAGACTGATTGGTCTGAAATCCTTGGCTGCTGTATGTCCCTGCCTGCCAGCTTTGGGAATGAAAACCACCTTCACTTCCCGCCATGCTGCTGGTATGTATCCTAATTTAAGACTTTGTCTTAGAATCTCCGTAATTTTTCGTATCGCCCTCTCAGGTGCTTTTTGCAGCATGATCGGCAAAATCCCATCTGGGCCAGAGGATTTATACGGTTTGAAGGACTGTAGAGCCCACCGCACTTTTTTCCTGTTTATGAGATCAACTATCTCCCCCCTCGTAAGAGGGTCACAGTTGATATCCGTACGACCTTGCAGCTCAGAATCCTCTGGGATAGTAGCCCCGGGAAAATGAGATTCCACCAGGGTTACCAGAACCTCCTGACTGCTTTCGGCCCAGTTACCGTCTTTCTTTTTGAGGTAGCTAGGCACACTTGCCTCTTTTGAGAGTACTTTGCGTAGTCTCGAAGCCTTATCTGTATCCGAGATTGATTCGCAGAAAAGTTTCCACGAAACTCGTTTGGATTTCCTGATTAAGTATTTGAATTGCCTTTTGCTTTCGGCATACTCATTCCATGTGGTAGATATCATCCCTGACCAACTTTGCCCTATTGTAGAGTTTCCTTACTTCTTTTTGTTTCAGCCCTATCTCCCTATTCCACCATTTCGGCTGTACCCTGTTTGGTGTCTTGTTTTCCGGGCACACCTTTTCAAAAGCCGTTGTCAGTGTTTTGTTTATCAGCTCAACCGCCCTATCCAAGTCCTTGGCAGTATTGCCAGGACCGAGCTGGGTGTCAAGATGCTGATTTACCACTACCGCATATTTGGCCCAATCTGCTTTTTTAGGATTCCTGTGAAAACTACATGCCCTACTATGGAAGCTGATTTTGAAGCGTATCCATCGATGATCTGACATGGACGCTTCTTCCACAACCCTCCAATTCCCAACTGCCAACTTATCTGTGTTGGAGACAAGGGTAATATCTAGTACCTCCTCCCTATTTCTAACTACAAAAGTAGGTGAATTCCCTCTATTACATAGTATGAGGTTGGACGATATAATAAAATCATAAAGACACTCACCTCTTGCATTTATGTCACTGCTGCCCCATTGAGAGTGATGGGCATTCGCATCACAGCCCATTACGTGCATCCAGTTTGTCTGACCAGCCAGCTTCTTCAAATTCTCCGGGATCACTACCTCAGAGTCATATGGGAGGTAGGCTGATGTAAGACATAGCGGTTTACCGTCTTCCCTTTCGCAGATTACTGCAGTCAAGTCTCCTGGACTGTAATTATTCAAAAGAAAAGCCCTTATATGGTTTTTAATTAAGATACAAGTCCTGATTTTACCTTTTCCCTTATAGAACAACGTATAATTCCTGTTCTTGAGACCTTGGATCACGTTGTTCTTATTGATCCAAGGCTCTTGTATCAGTATTGCTGCGACGTCCTGCTTGATGATGTACTCCAACAAACAGGCCGTCGCTGCCCTACTATGATGCAGGTTTATCTGCAGCGCTTCCATCATCTTTGACAGGCGGCTCCTCCTCGTCCTTTCCCTTAGTCGTTTTGACCATAATCCTTCCCATACTGTATCTAACCATACCGTTGGATTTCTCCAGGTATGGAAGACTTTCCTTATTTAAGGACAGTAGGAAGTGCTGGCCGTATTGCCGCCGTGGTCCCGTCTTTAGGACTCTCCATGTGTCGGCTTTGAGTTCCCGATTTTGCACATGGAGAAGCCCTAGGAGCTTCTCTGGGTAAGTGTAAGGGCACGGAACCCAAACCCATGCCGTCGGCGGAGTGTACTGCGCCAACTCCGCCACCGTCATGCACTTGAGTTTTATGCCTTCCCATGAGTCGCTGCTCTCCAGGATGAACCCTCTTAAGAACTCCACCGAAGAGGTGTTTCCACAAGCAACAACCTTGCGCCCTCCTTCCCAACCAGCACCGTTAAATAGAAGTTCCGCGTTTCCTGTGTCGGACAACTCCTTCCACAGGGCGTCTTGGAACTTTTCTTCGACGTATTTCCACTGGTCGATTGTCAGACGACAGCAAGGTTCCCGCTCGTTTACTACAGCAACGAGAAGCTCATCTTTCGGGTCGCTTTGCCCTCGACGAATTGCCGATGAAGTCCCAGCCTTCATCTTCTTCGCGTCATTGGGCTCCGCGACGTCGTCCGACCTGCCTCTCTTGCTGCTGAAACCCGTGTCAGCAGAGTTCTTCTCTTTTACAATAGCTGCGTAAGACGTAGAGGGCGCCGGTCCGGCTTCCTCCCTCGTCTGCACAGTAGCCCTCTTTTTTAACTTCTTTTGACTGAGCGGTGGAGCGGCCAGAGTAGCCTTTGCTCTTTCAAAAGAAGATTTTTCCCATTTGCTGAGAGTGCTGGGATCGCAACCCTCATATTTGGCCACCTTGCGCCTTGCGCCGCGTATTGCAGCCTTTGCCTTCTGGTGCTGATTGTGTTTCGCACCCTTGCTGTTCAAGTCGGAGGGAGCACCGGTCACAGCAGACGAGCCAGCTGTTCCCCCCTCTTGAGCGTTACCCTGACTAACCTTGACGTCGGATCTAGCTTCATTGGTAGCGGAAGTTCCAGCTACCTCAGCCTTTTCCTCAGCCAATTTCTTTTCCTGACTTGCGATTTTGGATAAAGCCTCACTGACAGCGGATGTTCCAGCTGTCTCAACTTTTTCCTCTACCGCGTTACCCTTTGATTCACCTGTGAGAGTCCCAGCCTGCTCACAAGTGAGAAGGCTAACGTTAGTGAGAGTGTCGTCAGACTCCCCACTATCGCTAGCCAACAACCTCCCTTCCTCCAGTTCTAACGCCAGGAGGGAGACGGTTGACGAAGAAGATAACTCTCCTTCACTCAGCTCCGACTCCCCCTTAGCGTGAATTGCTGTTTGTTTTTTTAAATTTGTTTTTTTTGTTTTGTCCATTTTTTTTTGTTACTTTAAATTAGTCCCCACGAGTAGAGCCGGAAATATCAAGGTCAGCCCAGGCAGCGCCGCTATACCTGGGTAAGGCTAAATACAACAGACCCGCGCCAAAGCGTCTGAGGGAGCTCGTTAATAGCCGGTTTTACCTCCGGCCGATTGCAACCAGAAGCACGGTTTGCTATACGCTCTCTCCACCTCTGGTATCAGGTACGATTTTAGGGTTTTCTCCCACCTCAAACTAATGGATCACGACATACGATTAAAGCGTAAGCATAAATCCTTGGCTGACACCAACCAGACAAGCTGATTGGCCATTTTCAGACGGGCGCCCGCGGGAAGGAACAACAAGTTGAGGATTTTGCCCAGTCCAAAAAAAAAAAAAAAAAATGACTGTAAGTCATACCTAATTTATTTTGTATATTCTTTGGCTCTCATCTAAATTTTCACTTTAATTCAACTTTTCATACCTTATTTTATAAGAAAAATTAGAACCATAATTTATAGCCATTCTCCCTGAAATAATCGAATGTTAGTTATAACTAGCGAACTATTTTTTTTTGAAGTTATTATTTTTAGATGTATAGTTTCTGTTCACCTTATCCGCATTTGTTATTTGAAGAGATAGCAACTGCCTATTAATATAATAAGGAATTGCATAAGCATACCTACTCAGTTTTTGCTGGTTTAAGGGTAGTGATGCGATCACATGAGAACACAAGCGTTTTCACTCTAGCCTCTCACTACCAACTCATACTCTCACCTCCACGTTGGTGACTGGTGGGTGCCTAGTACCTCGGCTGGAGATGGGGTAACCAACCCCTGTGGAAGGTCGTTGGTGGCAGCGAATGAGAGAGGGGGAGAAGTGTCCTCTCACTAAGGCACTTACTCTTAGGCGGCAGCGGAGGAATTCTCTAGATGGAATCAACGGTGGCGCCTACAGCTCCAGTTAGGTTGAACTGGGACGTCCAATACTGAGCCAGGGTGTTGGAAAAGAGTTGGTGGCGGAGGAGCCCTCAATATGGGTCAACGGCAGCGCTCATATCCCAAAATGGGTTACTGGCATCGGTTTTTCCGGCCCGCTGTCCTAGGGTCAAAACAAGGGCTTGGTCCTCCAGGTTGGGAGTTGTGCCGTCGGGGTAACTTTCCGACCATGGAAAAAACCAGTAGTTATGAGAGAGACACAACCAGCCTCGGATAATGGAACTCCTCAAATGGCAACCAGACCCGGAACGTCAATGGACTACGATCTGAGAGTATGTACCTGGAATGTACGAACGCTCTACACCCCAGGTGCTACTCAAAAACTTGAGTCTGTCCTCACGCGGTAAAAGGCAGATATAACCGCGATCCAGGAGATACGATGGATAGGATAAGGTATGATGAAAAGAAAAGATTGCGACATTTATTACAGCTGCAACAAAAGATTGCATGTATTAGGATGCGGATTCGTCGTGGGAAATCGGCTTAGGACAAAAGTCATTGACTTCAAGCCGATAAGTGATCGCCTTTCTGTGATCCGCATCAAAGCTACTTTACAAAACATAAGCCTAATATGTGCACACGCCCCTACCGACGAGGCTAAAGATCCCATCAAGGAGGAGTTTTATGACCACCTGGATGGAGCCTACGGAGCCTGTCCGGAGTATGATGTAAAAGTTGTACTCGGGGATTTCAATGCTAAAGTCGGAAAGGAAAACATCTTTGGCGGATTAGTTGGTAAGCACAGAATCCACGAAACGACAACAGACAACGGCTACCGACTAATCGATTTTGCAGCAGCTCGTAATACGGTGATAAGTAGCACTAGGTTTCCAAGGCTAAGGATCCACACAGCAACCTGGCGCTCTCCAGACGGTCGAACCGCCAACCAAATCGACCATGTGCTAATCGATGCGAGGCACGCATCCAACATCCTCGACGTTCACACATTCCGAGGGGCAAACGTCAACTCTGACCATTTTCTTGTCGCGACTGTCCAACGAGAAGAAGCTGCGAACCGCCCAGAAGAAGAAATTCGACGTTGGACGCCTTAGCACACCTGGAGTAGCCAGAGCCTACAGCGAGCGCCTGAGTATGAAACTCTCCTCTGTGCACTCACCTACCACAAACGCCAACAATCAGTGGTGCCAGTATCGCGACTTCATCAAAGAGGTAGCCGAAGCCACCGTAGGGTACCAGCCACCCCAGAGAAAGAGCCCGTGGTATGATGATGAATGCGTGTACAGGAAAAAGGTGACAGAAGATGCACACAAGAAAGCGCTGCAGCGCAAAACAAGGGCAGCGAGAGAAGAGTATCGAGCCAGGAGAAGGGAGGAAAAGAAGATCCTGCGTAGAAAGAAGAGGACTTACGCAGCTTTTCAGCTCAAGGAGATCGAAGAGTCGCGCGATCGTAATAACATCCAGAGGTTTTATAAAAAAGCTAAGCAACTGGCTGCTGGCTACAAAACCGGAACGCAGGCTCTTCGAGATACCGAAGGAAACCTAGTCACCGAAGCGCAGGGAATACTAGATGTGTTTAAGCAGCATTTCCAGCAGCTGCTTAATGGGCATCATGTAGAGAGAGTGATAGGGCAAGAAGAGAACCCACGTCCAGTCAATGAGGAACTAGTCCCACCACCAAGTATAGAAGAAGTTGGCTATAAAAAAGCTTAAGAACAACAAGGCCGCAGGCTCTGATGGTCTACCAGCGGAGCTCTTTAAATACGGTGGTGATGTTTTGGTAGGGAGCATGCACCGAATCATCAACCAAGTATGGGTGGAAGAAAACATGCCCGATGACTGGACTATCAGCTCCATATGCCCCATCTTCAAAAAAGGCGATCCTATGTCTTGCAAGAACTATCGAGGCATATCCCTGCTAAATGTCGCATACAAGATCCTATCCAACGTACTGTGTGAACGTCTAAAACCGTTCTGCAACACACTAATCGGCACGTACCACTGTGGCTTCCGGTCCGGCAGATCGACTATAGACCAAATTTTCACACTGAGGCAAATCTTGGAAAAGACCAACGAATTTCAAGTCGAAACTTACCACCTATTCATCGACTTCAAAGCCGCGTATGATAGCATACATCGTAAGGAGCTCTATATGGCGATGGCCGAATTCGGAATACCGGTAAAACTGATTCAGCTGTGTCGCGCGATGCTGGAAAACACACGCTGCAGCGTGCAGTTTGGAAGCAGCTCTTCCGAACTATTTCAAACATGCACCGGATTTCGGCAAGGAGACGCTCTATCATGCGAATTCTTCAATCTCGTACTGGAGCAGATAGTGCGCAGGGCAGGTGTCAACACGGAAGGCACTATCTTCAACAGGTCCGTCCAGCTGCTTGGCTATGCGGACGATATTGACATCATCGGTCGCTCCCAGCGTGCCGTGATAGAAGCGTTCACGGCGATTGAAGAACAGGCGAAATCCGTTGGACTTGTAGTAAATGAGGACAAGACTAAGTACATGCTATCAACAAACAAACAAGCATCTGTCCACCGCCTAGGACAAAACGTCACTATTGATAGCAATAATTTCGAGGTAGTTAAGGAGTTCACCTACCTCGGAGTAAACGTAAACTCCACGAATGACACCCTAGTGGAGATCCGACGAAGAATTACCCTAGGAAACCGTTGCTACTTCGGTTTGGCAAAACAACTGGGTTCAAAACTCCTAACTCGAAGGACGAAATGTGTGCTCTTCAAAACCCTTATCCGAGTGCTGGACGATAAGCAAGAAAGGAGAGCTGATACTGGGCTCCTTCGAAAGAAAAATACTTCGGCGGATTTTTGGTCCTGTGTGCGAAGAGGGCGAATGGAGGAGAAGATACAACCGCGAACTCTATGAGCTGTACCAAGATGTGGATGTAGTCCAAAAAGCCAAAACACGTCGACTACATTGGCTCGGCCACATCGAGCGAATGGACAATAATGCTCCAGCCAAGAGGATCTTCGAATCCCAGCCCCCAGGTTCGAGAAGACAAGGAAGACCGAACCTCCGTTTCAAAGACCAAGCCATCGCGGATGCCAGAGCGCTTGGTCTGGACAATTGGAAGCAGCGTGCCCGGGATCGTAGAGAATGGAAGGCTGCAGTGTCTCAGGCAGTAAGTAAGTAAGTATACCCACTCAGTTAGAGTTAGATGAGAATTAGTATCCTACGCATTTGATTCATTTGATTTTTTTTGTTGAATAAAATATGGTTTGTGAAATCCAATGATAAATAATTCAACCGTGTTAACTAATACAACATGACTCAGTGAGCATAATTTTTGTCGATAGAGGTGTGTGATGGGCGATCATAAGTGAAATGCAACGCGTAATATAGGCAGTCAAGGGGCTACCTTTTAACTTTATTCCGGCGCATGGTAGCCACGGAGCTCATGATTTTGAGTATGGTCATAAGCAAGGGGCGGGTATAGCCGAAGGTGTAGTAATGAAGATTACCGCATTGCCGCAAGGTCGTTTCCACCAGACCAAGATTTCTTTTTATTCTTCTTTCTTTGCTTTTCTTTCTTTTTCTTCTACGTGGTCTCTATTTTGAGTCTAGTAGTACTGAATGTAACATGTGATCATCAATTGATCGCATACTCCTTTCGGACAGGCCCTGTAGATTTTTAAAGAGAAAACGTTATATCATATTGGAGTTTACACCTCTCTTTATCTGGCACGAAAATCTAGTTTGTAGTGAGGCAATGCAGCAGGTAGAACCACCCCCAACCCGACGAGATATAGCCCGGCTTCTGCAAGCGTGCCACTCCTCTGCTACATGGGAAAACAACACCGCACATTCTCTCTCACCGCTACATGGCTTTTGCCTTCGGTCCATTATTTGCTTCAAAACTTCGAAGTCGTTCTCATATTTTTTGAATTGTTTAAGCAAAGCCGCTCGGAGTAAAGGCCAGTCTCCTCTTGGATTATTCCTCAGGTACTGCCAATACCAGTCCTACGCAGTGCCTGAGAGTAAGTGATGAAAATTCTTAGTTATTTCTACCCATGGGCAATTATAACTGCTTTTGAGCATCTCAATACGGAAGATGAAATCTTCAATAGAAATACATTTTGCGCTATCGTCGTAACAAATACCACATACACTTCAAACCGTCGGTTGTTTGATCTATCAAAATTTTGATCAAAATGTGCTCTACGGAAATTTGAATTGTATCGATTGTTATTGTCACCATTATAATTAGTGTTCAATTCAATATTCAATGTAACACCTGGCGAAGTGACCGATATGAGCACGGCTTGCATTTTCTTGTCTTTGCTGCCGACGCGCTGGGAATTGATGTTTTGCATTGGTTATTCACCAGCACAGGGTGGTGAAAGAATACATATCGGAGGCCAAAGTTAGTTGCTCGCCGGAGCCCAACGAAAAGACAAGAAACAAAATAAAAAACAATTTTAGTACTTTAAATACATTTTTTGAAAAGTGAAAACTTTGTATAACACGATTATGTATACATTTTAATTTTTGTTATTGTAAAAGAAAAGAAAATAAAACAATTGTTTATGTTATTGTAAAAGAAAAGAAAATAAAACAATTGGCGACCGTGACAGGACACACTAAATAAGTTTAGTGACCTGTAATAAAATTGTAAAGTGTATTTGTGACAATGGAGAAACTTACCGAACGACAAGAGAGGATTGGGAACGAAATCTGTGTTCTTTCCCGCAATTACAGAAAAGATGGACGCGATAGAAAAACCGTCGAGTACTTGCAGCAGCGTTGGATCAAGCTAGATCAACTTTGGGAGGAGTTCGACAAGATAGACAGCCAAATTAGGGATAATTACCCGAGTGAAACGGATCATGAATATTTCACAAAGGACAATGAAGTGAAAAGGATATATGAAATGATGAAGGATGACCTTTTCAAACGTTTCGCTGATGCCGAGCAAGCCGAGCGACATGATCCATCAGCAGACCCAACAGCAGGACAGCCAGCCGCACCAGCGCCATCAAAGCCAGAGCCACAAGCAGCTCCATCATTAGCGCCATTAGCAGTGCCAGTAGCAGCACCACAAGCAGCACCATCAGCAGTGCCACCAACATTCTCCCCGATTCCTGAAAGGTTCGAAGTAAACTCATTCAGTGAACCTAGATTAAACTCAGGAAACAGATTCCGGCTGACTGCCAGAATATTTCAAGAATCTTTGAAGAAATGTTCTTTGGAATTAAGTCGCACTTCGCCGCATCAGTTTAAGTTAAAAACCAACACACTCATGCTCAATTGGAATGAGTTAGCCGCCGCCTATCGTAAACTTGGGGACGAAGCCGATGCAGCCGATATAGAGCGGTATTTTGATCTCCAGGATCAGTTGGATTCAAGGATTGTTTGCTTGCCTAATGAAGCAGAATCTAATATGACAACAAATGCGTCAGCCCAGCCTACCGTCAGTACAGCTATCAATCTCCCAAAAATTGAGATTCCAAAATTCGATGGAAGTTACTTAAATTGGCCTCAGTTTTTTGATTTGTACACTCAAATGGTTCATAATCAACCAATCGCCCCAGCACAGAAGTTATACCTCCTCAGAGCTAATGTTACCGGCGATGCCCACAGCTTAATTCAGCATTTCCACGCCACGGCCAACAACTACGAGGTGGCCTGGAACGCCTTAGTTGAAACAGCACAGCTGAATAGGCTTCTCCATCAATCTAACGTCGTAGACAATTTAAGAAGTCTAAAGGGGCTACATGACACAACCAAAGAAGTCATGCAAGCCATCGGCAACCTCGGTTATGATACCAGCGGATGGGACCCATTGGTTGTTCATTTGCTGCTTGAACCAATGGATAAGGATACCAGGATGATGTTTGAACAATCCCTTTCTTCACCAAGAAGCAGCCCAACCCTAAGTCAATTACTTGAATTTGTAGAATCAAGGTTCCACACACTAGAGGCAGTAACCCACAACGAGAAAAAACGGGTTGCAGTATCCGTTACAGAGGGTCCAAGGGGAGTAATCACTTGTTTTTTTTGTAAATCTTTGAATCATAAAATTTATAACTGTAAACAATTTCTAAATCTTTCAGTGGAAGAGCGTTACCAAGGGGTGCGCAGGCTTAAGCTGTGCATCAATTGCCTGTGGTCGGGACATCTTTCCTCAGCGTGTCGGATGCAAGGATGCCGTTCATGCAGCGGAAAGCACAACACTTTGTTTCACTACTCAACACAAAACCAAGCAACCCAGAATCAGCTGGAAGAGTCTGGTAAGTCGTGTGAAAATCATATTGGTCAGAGAGACGAGCTGCCATCGGGCTCGTCTATTAATACTTCGCTAGGTGTTAGTATTCAAAAACATCAGGTATATCTTGCTACAGCGATAGTGAATGTGGTGGCATCCAATGGCATGCGAATTCACTGCCGTGCCATGTTAGATTCGGGGTCCCAGTTACATTTTATAACTTCCTCGCTAGCTCATGAGTTAGGATGGAAAAAACGTAGGATGAACATCCCAATAAGCGGGATCGGGGGTAAGGATGCTAATTATGCCATCGATGTTTCAATAGAATCGCGAACTTCTTCGTATAGCTCAACAATAGAAGCATGCATAATGCCAAAAATAAGCGATTATCAGGCAGCCCTTGAAACAAATATGCAAGATTGGAAGCTGCCTCCAAATATTCTTCTTGCTGATCCCAGTTGTACTGGCTCTCACTACATTGATTTATTGATTGGAGCGGCATTATTCTTTGAACTCCTTTTGCCAGGAGAGTTCAAGGTCACTGACGACATTCCTGTGTTGCGAAACACCAAGTTAGGTTGGCTTGTAGCTGGTTGTGCTGTGGGAAAATCATCCGCGTCATATTGTCATCCAGTCGCCAAACCAACACTCAGCTCCTTAGATAAGCTTGTTAGGTCATTCTGGGAAAGTGAGTCTTTTGAAGGTGAATCCAAAATGTTAAGTGAAGAAGAATTTAGATGTGAAGAGCATGTTTTAACTACATCCGATGGTCAATTCGTGGTAAGACTTCCTCTTAAGCACGAACCGAATAATTCGCTCGGCAGCTCCCGTGAAATGGCTCTAAAGCGCTTTTACTCTCTTGAAAGGAAGCTCGATCGTAATAAGGAACTAAAGGCCTCCTATGTGCGCTTAATGAATGAATATGAACGCTTCCACACTCCGGGTTGTTTTTGACGCATCTGCCAAAAGTACATCGGGTCATTCACTTAATGATACACTCATAGTTGGTCCCACAGTCCAATCAGATTTATTCTCAATCATAGTCAATTTCAGATTGCACAAGTATGTATTTACTGGTGACATAAGTAAAATGTATAGACAAATATTGGTTAATCCAAAGGATAGGGCATATCAGCTCATCTTATGGAGGCCAGATATCAACATACCTCTGCAAACATACCAGCTCAACACCGTCAACTACGGTATGGGTTCCGCTTCTTTTTTAGCAACAAGATGTTTAGTTAAGCTTGCTACTGATTTTCGAATGCCTATCCCATGGCAGCGGCAACTATTTTAAACAATATTTATGTCGATGATTGCCTTACCGGGGCTTCTACCATAAATGAAGCCAAAATGCTTCTCAAGGAAACTGTAGCATTGCTAAAGCGGGGAAAATTTGATCTCATGAAATTTTGTGCAAACGATCCACGCATTCTTGATGATATTTCTGAAGAAAATCGAGAGAAAATGCTTACCATTTATCAATCAAAGGTAATAAAAACACTTGGTTTAATCTGGGACCCCGCTTTGTACAAATTAAAATTCTGCCACCAATTCGAAACATGCAATAAGCTACAGGTTTCCAAACGAAGTGTTCTTCCTGATTTGGCAAAATTATTTGATCCCCTGGGTCTTATTGGACCAGTTATATTGCTCGGCAAAATATTTCTCCAGGAACTATGGAAATCCAAAGTTCCTTGGGATGAGAATTTGTCAGCTGCGCAGTCCACAAAATGGTTGAATTATTTATCCCAATTTTCATAATTACAAGAATTAGATATACCACGATTTGCTTTAATAGACTCCGCCGAGAGACTAGAGCTGCATGCGTTTTCGGACAGTAGTTTGAATGCCTGTATATACTTAAGATCCATTGACAAAGGTGGCAACGTTTTTGTACAATTGTTATGCTCAAAATCTCGTGTTGCACCCTTAAAAGCAACAAGCATTGCCAGATTAGAACTTCAAGCAGCTGTATTATTAACAGAATTGGTACAAAAGGTAATTCCAACCATTCCTAAAGGAATTAACGCAATTCATTTCTACACCGATTCCACAACAGTTCTAGCATGGATAAAATCACCATCGTATACCTGGGAAACATACATTGCAAATCGTGTAGCAAAAATTCAGTCGGTCTCTAGGATAGAGCAATGGCGCTATATAAAAGGAGAATTGAATCCTGCCGATCTTATATCGCGGGGATTGGGAATGGCTGATCTAATCAGATCAAACATTTGGTTCGATGGTCCTGTAACATACAAGCTAAAAGTGTTGTTGCACTGAACACACCTTATTAGTAGTTTAGGAGTAGTTTCAGTTTTGACAGTTTCGATAGTCTTGTTAGAGCAGCCAACGCGGACACACAAAATGTATAACAACTGAAGACCGAATAAAGAAAATTAAATTAAATACATTTGTGTCGGTCAGTGTTTTAATTTGAGCAGCGGTGAAATAAAACATGGTGTCAGATGTGAAATACACAAAAAAAAATAATAAGCAAAACTAAAAAAAAAAAAAAAATCAAGACAGTCACAATTGAAAACCGCAAGTGAACAGTGTTATCAACCGTTGTGCTCATTAGTGTATTTGTGTGCAACGCAAATTTCTTCATAACAGCAACAACTGTGAAGCATGGCGGTACAATTAAATTTGCAAGGGCCGTTGCCAATGAACTTTGAAGACGCCGGAAAAGATTGGCCTGTGTGGAAGCAGAAGTTCAACATTTATATGCTTGCTTCTGGCCGACGTAATGAAGAAGAGAATTGTGAAAATTGCAACTTTCCTCCATTTGATTGGAGAAAAGGGAATTGATGTATACAACACGTTGTTCGATGAGCCGTTTGACGGTGAACCGGCAGGTGCAGATGCCGTTGCAATCACATTGGCAGAAGTTCTACGCCGATTTGAAGAATTCTGCTTACCGCAGAAAAACACGGTGATGGAGTCATTCAAATTCAACTCCATAGTGCAGAAAGACCGTCAACCATTTACCGAGTTTGAGACAGAATTGCGATTACAAATGCGTCACTGCGAATTTACATGCGATGAGTGCCACCACGCGTATGCAGAACGCATGCTCCATGATCGCATTGTATTGGGTGTAGCTGATAAGCGGTTGCAAGCAAAACTACTGGAGAATCGCGATGATTCATTACAGCAAACAATTGATCGATGCAAAGCAGCAGAGCTGGCAGCCGCTAGCAAACAGTTACTGGATGTACCGGAAAACAAAGTTGATGCAGTTCAAAATCGAAAGAAGCGTCCGACTATAAAGAAGTGGGGATTCGAGAAGCAGTGTCAACGCTGTGGTGGAAATGCAAAAGATAACCATGAGAAGTTTTGTCCAGCACTTAAAGAAGGAGCTAAGTGCTACAAATGTCACCGTGTGGGTCACTTTGCAAATGTTTGTCGCTCGACCGAGGTCATCAACGAAATAAAATCAGAATCAGTGGAGGCAATGTCAAGTGGAGGAAGCGCAAGTAAGCAGGCAGATGTGTTGCATTACCAGACGGGATATTTTGATCAAGGTAACTCGAAATTTTGTAATTGGCTGCATAGGGATTGTAGTATAGCTGTTAGTAATGTAGTTAATAATGATTCTTTTAATAGCATAAGCAAACCATGGGTTCACGATCTCATTTTCAACAATGTTAAGGTTAATTTTAAGCTGGACACGGGAGCGGACACTAATTGCATTCCATTGTACTCTATTAAGGAAATGAAATTTGATCATTTAATTCGTAATTCAAATACACAATTGTTTAATTATAATAATGATAATATTAATACACTGGGTCAAATAACGTTGCCTTGTTTTGATTTGTGTCGAACGAGTAAACAGAACCTCTTGTTTGAGGTGGTAGACAGCAGTTTACAGCCTATATTGGGTCGGGCTGCGTGCTCGAGCTTGGGTCTAATCAAGCGAAATGTGGGGATTGACTTGATATCAGCGGTAAATTGGCAGCAGCTGAGCTAATTAAAGAGTTTGAGGATGTGTTTGACGGACTGGGTAAGTTGCCTGGAAAATGTCACATCAATCTAAAGCCGGATTCTGTGCCCGTATTGCGATATCGCAAAAGAATTCCAGAGAGTCTTCATCAGCGCCTTAAGGCGGAATTGCATGAGATGGAAAAGTCAAAGGTAATATCACTCGTGGACTATCCGACGGATTGGATCAACAACTTGCAAATTGTGGAAAAAACGAACGGGTCGCTAAGACTGTGCTTAGATCCAAAGCCACTAAACGAATGTATTCGGCGAGAGCATTTTTTAATTCCAACGGCGGAGTCTATTATTGCACGGTTAGCCGGAATGACTGTGTTTACAGTGATGGACCTTAAGAACGGGTTCTGGCACTTGGAACTGGATGACGACAGTGCAGACCTTACAACTTTTATGACACCCTTCGGCCGCTATAGATGGAATCGTGTTCCATTTGGATTGAATAATGCACCAGAACTATTCATGCGGAAAATGGTACAGCTCTTCGGAGACATTGCAGGTGTGGAAATTTATTTTGACGATATTTTTATATCCGGCCAGACAGTAGAAGAGCATAATGCAGTACTGAGAAAGGTCTTGCAAATTGCGCGTGACAATGGCATCCGATTTAATAAAGAGAAGCTGCAGCTAGCTATGCCTACGGTTCGCTTTATGGGTCAAGAAATATCGTCATCGCAGGTCAGGCCAAATCAAAAATATCTCGATGCTATCATAAGCATGCCAACGCCTGAAAGTAAAGCAGATGTAGCTCGATTTTTGGGGATGGTGAAGTACGTGAGCCAGTATTTACCAAATTTGTCACAGCGAACGGCGAAGCTTCGTGAACTTACGCGGGTAGATGTTGAGTGGCATTTTAATAGAGAACATGAGCTGGAAATGCTCGCATTAAAAAAAGACCTGACTGAAGGGCCCGTATTGAGAATCTTTGACCCAGCACTGCCAGTAGTCATTCAGACCGACGCATCAAAAGACGGATTGGGATCAGTGCTGCTGCAGGAAGACCAACCGATCGCATATGCTTCTCGTAGCCTCACGAAAAGCGAGCAAAAATGGGCGCAAATAGAGAAGGAATTGCTTGCTGTTACGTTCGCCTGCGAGAGATTCCACTATTTTGTTTACGGCCGCGAAGTAGAAGTACATTCCGATCATCGACCACTCGAGACGCTAATGAAAAGAGAGATTGATGATGTCTCAGCTCGACTACAACGATTGTTTCTCAGACTACTTAAGTATCCTTTTGTCGAAATTAAGTACGTTCCGGGGAAAAAAATCCCAGTAGCTGATTGCTTATCACGAGCAGCCATCAAACAAGCAGAGGAAGATGATGACGAGTTGCAGGCAGTCATACATGCAGTTCGAAAACGAGTATGCATGTCAGATCATAATCAGATGATCTATGTACGGGCAACACAGAACGATAGCGTATTGGCGACAATTATTGAATATTTAGAAGGAAGCTGGCCGGAGTACAAACATTTGAGTGGCGAGGCTAAGCAGTATCATAAGATTCGGGATGACTTAAAGTTCGAAGAAGGTTTACTGTTTTTCGGAGACAAATTAGTCATACCTCAATCGGTCAGACAAGAAATCCTTGCAATGGTTCATGAACCTCACTTGGGCATCCAGAAATCGCTACTGAGAGCACGAGGACTATTTTACTGGCCAAAAATGGCCGAGGACATAGTGATGTCAGTTAAAAAGTGTCTTATTTGTGAAAAATATACTCGTGCGAATTCAAAAGAGCCACTCACTCCTCACAATATTCCTGAATACCCATGGCAGTCTATTGGGATTGACATATTCGAGTTAGGCGGCAAGTACTATTTGGCAATGATGGATGCGTACTCGAACTGGCTTGTATCCGAAAAATTGCTAGACAAATCGATGACAACAGTTATCAAATTGCTGGAAAATATATTTAGCAGATATGGGTACCCTCGGAAATCCGGTCTGACAATAGTCCTTTTAATTGTCGGCAATTTTATCAATTTGCTGAAAAGGCCAACATCACATTGACATTTTCGAGCCCGGGTTACCCACAGAGTAACGGACTAGCGGAGAAAGGTGTTGCAATCGCAAAGAATTTGCTGAAAAGTTGCTTTGATGAAGGTCGCCCACATGAGTATAGTAGTCGCTTGCTGGAGTATAACGTCTCCCCTTTGGCTTCCATGTCTCTGTCGCCAGCCCAATTGTTCTTCGGACGCAGAATTAAAACAAAGGCACCCATTAGCAACAAACTTTTACTACGCGAACAGCTGTTAGAACCAATAATCACAGAAAAGTTAGTTAAAAAATGTCAACGGTCAAAGCTGTATTATGATCGTCAATCGCGTCCCCTGTCCAAGCTTGAAGTAAATCAGAAAGTTATCTTTAAGAAAAATACAAAATGGTGTTATGGAAAAATTGTCAGTAAAGTAAATGAACACTCATTCTTAGTCTTAGACACGTCAACGGGTCAGATCTTTAGACGTAACCGACGATATTTAGCGGTCACAGTAAATAGTAAATGCGAAGTTGAAGACGATGGGTATCGAATCAAAAATAGCGATGCTCAATCAAATGCACAGGGAGAGAGAAGATTAGTTAGTGGGGGTGGGGCTCCAATTACGGTGGAAAAGAATACAGCAGAGCCGTCTGATGAAACTAAGTGCTGTGATCCTGATAACGGCAGGGACACTGCCACCTCTGATGAGGATGTGGCTCCGGCTGGTCAGCCACGCCGTAGCTCACGTGTTTCTCGGCCGCCCATCCGCTATGGTGACGTAGTTAGTAAGTAAAAACATATATTATATTTAAAATAAGAAGCGTGTAACATACAAGCTAAAAGTGTCGTTGCACTGAACACACCTTATTAGTAGTTTAGGAGTAGTTTCAGTTTTGACAGTTTCGATAGTCTTGTTAGAGCAGCCAACGCGGACACACAAAATGTATAACAACTGAAGACCGAATAAAGAAAATTAAATTAAATACATTTGTGTCGGTCAGTGTTTTAATTTGAGCAGCGGTGAAATAAAACAGGTCCTGAATTTTTAAAACAAACCGGGATATCAAAAATGCAGACTGAATATACAACATTCACAAAAAATATCTTCATGCTTCCCACCGAGCACTTATATCGATATCTAGGCAGCAATACTGGATTTTGAGTGTAGGAAGAGAAACACGCAAGGTTCTCTCAAGGTGTGTTAAATGTTTTCGTGCAAGACCCACTTCCATTAGCCAATTAATGGGGGATCTTCCTAGGGAGAGAGTTGTGCCTTCTCGTCCATTTTACTATTCCGGAGTTGATTTTTGCGGACCAATACGGACTCATAATAAGATTAGCGGAAAAACTCCAACGAAATCATATCTGGCCGTGTTTGTTTGTTTCTCGACGAAGGCCGTACATATAGAGGTAGTAGGTGATTTGTCTTCTGAAGCGTTCATTTATGCTTTAAAGAGGTTTATAGGCAGGCGGGGCATTTGCCATACTATATTCTGTGACAATGCTACGAATTTCGTTGGTGCAAAAAACGAATTAGCAGAACTAATACAAATATTTAACACAGAACGAACACAGTCAGCAATTCATTTTGCTTGCCTTGAAGATGGAATTTCGTGGAAGCATATACCACCTCGATCCCCTCATTTTGGGGGTCTTTGGGAAGCTTCGGTAAAATCAGCAAAGCTTTTATTGTTAAAATATTTAGGAGAAGCGTCACTTACATACGATGAGCTCTCAACAATCGTCATTCAAGTTGAATCCATTCTCAACTCCCGTCCACTTACTCCTATTTCATCGGACCCTAATGATATGGAAGCATTAACTTCAGGCCATTTTCTTATAGGCACTGCATTGACATCCATGCTGGATAAATTTCGTCAAATTCAACATATTCAGCAGCAATTCTGGAAGAGATGGTCAAATGAATACCTCCACCTTCTTCAACAAAAATTGAAATGGAGGTCTCAGTCGCCGAACCTGGAGGTGGGAACGATGGTATTGTTAAAGGATGCGAATTTGCCTCCAATGAAATGGAAGCTTGGGCGTGTATCCGAAGTTTTAAAGGGAGCTGATGGGTTGGTTCGCGTGGCAATCGTAAAAACTGAAACAGGGACTTACCAACGTTCAATCCACAATTTATGTCCCTTGCCCATTGAAAATGAAATTAGCCCCAGCTCACCTGAAGTCAAAGAGACGATTATTCAACAACCAGGTTTAAAATTAAGAAGTGGAAAAACCATCCGCCGCCCTTTATTGACAACATTGCTCACCATCTTGCTGTTATTGCCTGTCGCATATACCGTAACTAGCGAACCCATTATTGTAACCAATTTTCATGATGCCGCGAGCATATACTTCGAAGACATTGGCAGTGTTAGTACGATTAACAGCTTTTGGAGTATTTATGTCTATTACAACTTATCATCATATTGGCTAGAACTGGGAGAAGTAAAATCTCATCTGGCGCGAATGGACGAAAAATGCGCAAATGAGTTGAAAGATTATCTGTATTGTATACCCACCCTGAACACACTCCGACATAGAATGTCAGCAATTGAGCAAAACAATGATCTCATCCACAACTATCATTCCTCGCACCACAAGCTGATAAGGATTGAAAGGTCTCCCTTTGACTTCGTTGGAAACGTAGCACATAGTCTATTCGGCGTGCTTGATCAAGATGATGCAAAGGACATAGAACATAAAATTTCAATCGTATACCAAGGCGAACAACACCTTTCCAACTTATTGAAAAGACAAAGCTCTATCGCTGATTCCACTGTGAATTTGCTTAAAAGAAACAGTTTGCAATTCAATCAGCTGTATCAAAATTTAAGAAACATTCTGGAAAAAACTATGAACGGCCTCGAAAAGCGCCAGGAACTGACTGACCTTAAGCAAAACTTTTCGTCATTGACAACTTATTTAATTTTAGCAGTAACTAGCCTTGAAAGGGTCCAAGATATATTACTTGATGTTCTTCTCAGTCTTAACAATGCTAAAATCAATCCTCACTTTATATCACCAACGCAGTTTATTGATCAGCTCCAGCTTATAAAAAACAATTTGCCCTCTCATCTCAACCTTCCCAAAGCTTCGGTGTTAGATATGTTCAAAGTGTCTTCGGTAAAGGGACGGAGTCTGAACGGGTCTATAATTTTCCAACTGATTGACAATCAAGAATTCCAGATTTTTAACTTAGTTCCATTTCCCATATTTCAAAATGGCTCAAGCCTTGTAGTGGAAGTATCTGTTCCATACTTGGCAGTAACTTTAACCAGAGACAGGTTTTTCTCACTGACTGAAAATGAGTTGTTTGCATGTAAAACCTTTTCAACTAAGAACTATCTGTGCAATCAACTTTTACCGACTGAAATTCATCAGGGTAATGGTAATGGTTGTGAAATATCCCTATTAAACCATGTTAAGGATGCCCTTCTCAAGTGCTCCTTAAAAAAATCATTAATTAATGACAAATGGATCGGACTCCGCAGTTCCAATAGCTGGCTATTTTCATTAGCTGGAACAGTCACGGGTCTACTTATATGCGAAGGAAATACAAAAGGCTTAACTATAAATGGCAGTGGAATAATAGAGTTCCTTAGACCATGTATTTTAAAACTTCCGAACGTGATTATAAATGGAAGAGTTTTACAGAATAGCACCATAAGAAATTCCTTAAATTCCTTTGTTCCTTCTGCTGAAATGCCCACATCCTTTGGTTTAAATGCTATAACTGAGATCAATCTCATATCTCCTAATTTAAGCGCAAGAGACGATGGCGAAACCAAGGAATTAGAAGTCCAAATTCATGAAATAATCAAAGATTTAACTAAGGATTTAGAGACAACTAGTATTAATATGCATGATTATCATTATTACGGCATAAGCTATACATTACTTGTTGTCGTGGTTGTGATTATCATATTATACTGCTATAAGAAAAGAGGCCCTACTCCCATGCCCAGACGAATAGGTCCTCGTTTTGAAGTAGATACACAATTTTACGGTTTAGAGGTATTAAAGCCCTCAAAGGGGGGGAGTATGTTCAATTCAATATTCAATGTAACACCTGGCGAAGTGACCGATATGAGCACGGCTTGCATTTGCTTGTCTTTGCTGCCGACGCGCTGGGAATTGATGTTTTGCATTGTTCCCATGGCTGGGAACAATTCTTTTTCTTTTTTTTTATCTTTAAAAATATTGTAATATTATAATAAACGGCCACCCGATATGTATTATTTCGCTGAATCCATCTGAATATTTCTAGCGTGAGAACATCGGCAATACATGTGACCTCGTTTTTGCCTCACGCGTGGAAATAAAATACGGTTCGATAGCCAAAACTGCTATTTGCGCACTTTTGGTTTTTCACCAGCACAGGGCGGTGAAAGAATACATATCGGAGGCCAAAGTTAGTTGCTCGTCGGAGCCCAACGAAAAGACAAGAAACAAAATAAAAAACAATTTTAGTACTTTAAATACATTTTTTGAAAAGTGAAAACTTTGTATAACACGATTATGTATACATTTTAATTTTTGTTATTGTAAAAGAAAAGAAAATAAAACAATTATTTATGTTATTGTAAAAGAAACGAAAATAAAACAATTAGTAGGTATCAAATCGTTCATTAAAATTTGGTTGAGCCACACCTTCGTTAGGTGGATTAAACAGTCTGGAACTTGTAGATAAATTCTCAGAGCGAACGGAAAACTGGGCATTTGGTTGTTGACTCAAATTATGATGAGTATTTTCAATGAGTGGTTGGTGGTACGAAGCCCTACTTTGTGGAACATTTCGCATTATGTTTTTCACACTCTGCTCCACATTCTGCTGTATTAAAGTGGGTAAGTCTCTGAAAAGTGCACTCTGCAAGTCCGTTAAACTCGCATCAACTATACTCTTAATATGAGAGTGCAGGTGGCTGCTTGCATATTGTTGGCTTGTATTGAACACTACCAGCCTCCGCAGAAAATCTATGAATGAGACCAGTGCTCTGCATAGCCGAAGTATTATCACCAGCTTGGACGTCAGCAAAAAGTGACATAATTGGGAGAGCAGAAGTAGCGGTAGTAGTTGTGGTTACTGTACAAGTTGTAACATTTGTAAATATACTATTTCTAGAGGGGAAATCTGATGGAATTGTAGTCGGGAGAAGAGTTTCATTCAGTAAACGGTTGTTATTGGCACTTCTGTTAAGAATTTGATCATGGCTGAGAGGTGGGAAAACATCGTTATTTGGAACGTAAGAGTTTCTTTGTGGGGGAGAGTGCTGTACACTTCTATTATTACCCGAGAGAGTTTTCGGAACAATATTCCGATTACGAGTTTGCATCGAATGCCTATTGTCATCAAAAGCTGCATTGCGCTTTTGCTTGGGGATAGTCCCATTATTTTGTTTCTTGCTCATATTCGAATAATGATTATTATTTTTAATTTTTTTTTTTTGTATGAATTGTTTTGTGGATATTAAGTATTTCTGTATGGTATGTATTTAATTAGGTATGTATGCTTATGTGATCTTAGTAGATGTCAAAATGTATTTTATGTACTTTGTCGATATGAGGTGATCCGGGAATATCATAATGAAATAATTTGCGTAATATAGAATGGATAGAAAATGAAATAAAATGAAAGAAATGGACAAGCATAATCCTAAATATGTTGAACTAACCAGCGTTACATAAATATATGGCATCTATCTGTAGCTATTTAGAGAAAACATAAATATGCTATCCGCTAAAGACCCACAGATGAACTTCCGGAATTGCGCATGTATATGTGTATACGTCGACACTAAAATCCTGTGATATACTAGTGCAACAATTCTTTATGATGTATAATCACTTGAGAATGGACTCCTAGTACATTTGTATAATTAATGGTTCTAACGTACAGAGATCGTTAAATCTATAGAACAACAAAATTAAAGGATAACCTGTAGATGATTTGCAGCGTTTTGCGAGTTTCCGCAAGAAAACTCGCTATTGCAACTATTAATGTATGTAGGTGATGTTATGTGCTGCTTTGAAATGTTTAAATAAGTTGATGAAGCGTAGGTGCATGGTATTTGCATGCCCCACGTTGGTTGCCATTTTGTAGCGGTGAGGGAGGATGTTTTCCCATGTAGCAGAGGAGTGGCACGCTTGCAGAAACCGGGCTATATCTCGTCGGATTGGGGGTGGTTCTTCCTGCTGCATTGCCTCACTACAAACTAGATTTTCGTGCCAGATAAAGAGAACTGTAAACTCCAATATGATATAACGTTTTCTCTTTAAAAATCTACAGGCCTGTCCGAAAGGGGTATGCGATCAATTGATGATCAAATGTTACATTGAGTACTACTAAAGAAAAAGAAAGAAAAGCAAAGAAAGAAGAATAAAAAGAAATCTTGGTCTGGTGGAAACGACCTTGCAGCAATGCGGTAATCTTCAATACTGCACCTTCGGCCATACCCGCCCCTTGCTTATGACCACAATCGAAATCATGAGCTCCGTGGCTACCATACGCCGGAATAAGTTAAAAGGTAGCCCCTTGACTGCCTATATTACGCGTTGCATTTCACTTATGATCGCCCATCACACACCTCTATCGACAAAAATTATGCTCACTGAGCCATGTTGTATTAGTTAACACGGTTGAATTATTTATCATTGGATTTCACAAACCATATTTTATTCAACAAAAAAAATCAAATGAAAACTTATAGCGTAGGATACTAATTCTCATCTAACTCTAACAGAGTAGGTACTCGAAACAATAATGAGTTGCTATTTGACGCATTTAGTGGTAGGTATGTTTATGCAATCTATCTATTCAAATAACAAATGCGAATAAGGTGAACAGAAAGTATTCAACTAAAAATAATAACTTCAAAAAAAAAAGTTCGCTAGTTATCACTAACATTCGATTATTTCAAGGAGAATGACTATAAATTACGGTTCAAATTCTTCTTATAAAGTAAGGTATAAGGTAAGATAATAATGCAAAAAAAGGTAGTTGCCAAAGAATATACAAAATAAATTAGGTATGACTTACAGTATGTTTTCTTGAGGATTGTTCTCTGCGTTTTCTTCTCTTTTTATGATGCTGACATTTGCCAGGCTCGAACTCCGATGTGTGCGCACAAATCGTCGTCGTCGTTTACGTAGTTTCGTAGTAATTTTGCTGTTTGTTGGATGATTATGATTGTATGTAAGTTTTGTATGCTAGAGAAAATTTATTTGTTATTGAATAATTGGTTATTTTGTAAATTCTTAAATGTGGCATTACCTAGGATTGAAGATCTTAATTAAAATAAACAATTAAGCTATAATTAAAAATATGACTAATTCTAAATTAATGAAATTTCAATAAAAAAAAAATTAATATCTCGTTCTCTCCTCGTATATGCGAGTACTCAGCCCGCACGATGTGATGACCTCTCCCTCTCAAAGCTTGTCCTTTGATCATGGACACTGATCATACCATTTACTGAGGTATAATAGCTCACTCGTAGTTTAATGAATCGTGGCTACTGAATTAGGTAACTGATCAGGTCTCGTTGCTGGTGGTGGTGGGATGGAGGTGAACAGCTTAGATAGCCTGGAGACGTTGGCATGCAGAGGTCTTACGGGAGGTTGGTTTTGACGCCAATTTTCAGATTGTGTCGCACTGCAGGAGGCTGACGTGAGGTTAATCTATTGTTTCCTACACTTGGATGATGATTCCTCCTGGATGACGTTGTGTGGCGACTGATAAATAGCTGAGTAGTACTCTACACACGCTGGTGGGTGAGGGGCGTGTACATTTATCGGTTTTTTTGCCGATCAATGATAGAGCAGTGATATATGTTGTGCCACTGATTTTTTTTTTTTTGGTGGATTGCTGCTGAAGTTTATAGCTTGGCGGGGAACACTTCACATTCAGGCTTACCGAATTGGCTGTTTCAAGGAACAATTAACCCCATCGGCAAGTATAGGCTAGGCCTGTAAAAACACGATAGTCGCGATATAAAGCCACGTTTCAGAGAGTATCACTTCAATTCTTACCTTTCTCTTACAATATTATATGCTTGAAAAATTATTTAGGAAATATTTTCCAATAAAAGCACTCGTAAAATGTATATACACTTTCCGATAAGAAAATTCGCTATATGAATTCCTCGATTTTGTGGTACACGTTGAATTGACTTGACCGCTCACACACCAGACGAAAGAAAAGATCGTGGGCAGCAGTGCATGAGGTTTTATATCTACTGTCGAGGAAAAAAAAGTATATGCACTTCCGAAAGTGAATTTGCTGGCGCTGTAGAATAAGTACAGCGGCTTTTCCGGCGGGATGAGCCATATATGCAGGTATTCAAACAATTCGGTTAATTTTGTACACGGGTAGATAAAAAAAAATATTTCGTAATTTTCGTTTGAAAAATATATGGCAGGGTTACGCTACAAAGACGTGCATTTTTATAACACCTGTGGCAGAAAAAGGCATGAAGACCGAAGCACTGCTATATATTTTAAGCAAAAAATGTTGAGGTTGTATCATCAATCTTATTTTTCAGCTCGACCCATGTCCCTGAGGTAATATTAAAGGCATTATTAAAGGTTTATTTTATTCATCTAAGGAGCTCAATGCCGTAGATCCTTGGCATGATAAGTTCCAATAGATTTGCCTTGCATATTTTCAATTTCGTAAATGGAGTTACCAATTTTTCTTACAATACGACACTTTACGAATTTTTGACTTAGCTTGGAGTTGAAAGACTTCCAAGCGTTGCTAAGAACAAAATTTCTTCGATAAACTTGGGGGCAAGATCTTCAGGTAAGAGGATCAGGGGTGTAGACACTTACTCCCAAGACCGTCCGTACGTGGCGAAGAACCACATCCTGCACGAGGTGTCCCTGCTATAAACTGAATATGGCGGATCTAGAGAGGACAACTCTAATCAAACCCGTAGGTCTGTGAGCTCTGCGCACACAGAAGACACCTACAGGAGCTGCTCCGACGCCCCTGAAACCGAATCCATTAAAGGATTAGGGATGGAAAGACTGTCCCTACGACGCAAACGATTAAGCACGTCCAACAAGAAGAAGCTAAGGCGTCTTATTGCAGACGGCCTAGCGTACAACGAGACATTGAAGAAAGTCCTCAACGAACCATCCTCCAGTGAATAAGCTCCCCGAAGATGGCCCTCAGATACGTTTTCTAGGCTGCTCGTACAAGCCAGGGTGGCTGACGGTAAATTGTGCAGACGCAAGCACCAGAGACTGGCTAGCTACCATAATCAACAACATCTCGCCTTGGGAGAGTGCCAAGCTACGTATGGTTGAAGGAGACGACCTTCCCAAACCCTGCGTGGCCACGCGGCATACTTCCCTGGCACTGACAGCCATTGTGAAGACCAACAACACTAAGGAAGTAATCATAGCATCCGCTTACTTCCCTGGTGACTCAACCGCATACCCTCCCGTCGAAGTCGAAAACCTGATACGATTTGCACAGCGATCCAAGACAGATATTGTGCTTGGCTGTGACTCTAATGCGCATCACACCATATGGGGGAGTACAGATATAAACAACAGAGGTGAGTCCTTACTTGATTTTATTACATGTAATAACCTAAACATATGCAATGTCGGGAGGGAACCCACCTTTATAAATTCAATTAGAAGGGAAGTGCTTGACATGACTCTAACAACCTCTCCATCTAACCACCTCGTCTTCAACTGGCATGTGTCCTCTGAACCATCTTGCTCAGATCACCGACACATTAAATTTGAAATAGACGAACCCAACCCTACTAACATTCAATTCCGTCCAAAGAGAAACACCGACTGGGCCTCCTACAAAGAGCACCTGAGTCATTCACTTAACGGAAAACTACCTCGAATTGACACCAGAGAAAAACTAGAATATTCTGCCGAACTAGTTAGATCCTCCATCATCTCTGCCTACGAGGACAACTGCCCACTTAAGTCTAAAAAGATTAAAAGGGAAACAGTATGGTGGAGTAAAGATCTCGAAAAATACAGATCTAGAGTAAGGAAACTCTTCAACAAAGCGAAACGCAATGGTGATTGGCAAACCTACTCTACTGCTCTTACCAACTACAACAAAGAAATAAAAAAGGCAAAAAAAGAATCATTCAAGCGGTTCTGTGAAGACATATAGGATATACCTTCCAGCTGCCGGCTACACAAAGTTCTTGCCTCTGACAAAACCGTCACATTAGGAACACTAACCGATGAGAATGGCCGTCAGACACAAAATAAGAAAGAAACACTTGAACTCTTACTTAAAACACACTTTCCTGGATCAAAAATTTTTGATTCTCTCACTGCAAACCTATCTCCTCGACTCGAGCGGAACTGCCTGCCGACGAGAGAAGACTGGAAAACTGCGAGACAAATATGCAAAACCGATGCCATAAAATGGGCCTTATCCTCACTGAAGCCGTACAAAGCAGCAGGAGATGATGGCATATTTCCGGCACTACTACAGAAGGGAGCTGACACGCTAGCACCCATCCTGGCCAAAATGTTTACTTGTAGCCTGACCTATGGTCACATACCGGAAGCCTGGCGAAAAGTAACAGTCAAATATCTACCCAAGACAGGAAGAAACTCGGATTCAAGTCCGAAATCCTATCGCCCCATCAGCCTCATGTCTTTTATCCTCAAAAGCATGGAGAAACTAATTGATAGACACATAAGAGACAAAGCACTGCGAAACTTTCCGCTCAGCAAATCCCAACATGCCTATCAACCAGGTAAATCTACCGAGTCAGCACTCAATGACTTAGTAACTAAAATTGAGTACTCCTTCAATCGAAAGGAAATCTGCCTTGTCGCTTTCCTGGATATTGAAGGAGCCTTCAATTACACATCCTTTGAGTCTACCAACAGGGCTCTCAACAACATGAATCTGTCCCCAATTATAGGAAGATGGATAATGGCTATGCTCAATAAAAGAGTAATCCAGACCCGCATCGACGATGTGGAACTTTCGGCGTTGACGACCAGAGGGTGTCCTCAAGGGGGCGTCCTCTCGCCACTCTTATGGTCCCTTGTCATTGACGACCTACTCCAATCCCTGGCCAATCTGGGGATTGATGCTATAGGATATGCCGACGACGTAGCAATCGTTGTCAGTGGAAAATTTGAAAGCACGATTTCAGAAATACTGCAGCATGCACTATCCATAGTTGAAAGATGGTGCAACAAAGAAGGTCTTTCTGTAAATCCTAAAAAGACGACTATCGTACCTTTTACCAGACGGAGGAAACTAGATTTCCTAACTCGACCCACTATGTATGGCGAAACCATTGAATTTTCATGGGAAGCCAAATATCTGGGAATCATCCTTGACAGTAAACTATCATGGAATCCACAAGTAGAACGCATCGCAAACAGAGCCACCAGATCTCTTTGGATCTGCCGTCGAGTCTGCGGTAACAATTGGGGTATAAGTCCCCGGATGATGTACTGGCTATATTCGCTTGTGGTAAGACCAGCGATCACCTACGCTGCCGTGGTCTGGTGGACAAAGACTAACGAAGTCACTACAGTCAAAAGGCTAGAACGGATTCAACGTATAGCCGGAAATTGCATGACGGGCTGTCAACGCTCCACACCGACCACTGCACTGAATGTCATCCTAGGCTTATTACCTATCCAAGTACACATTCAAATGGAAGCAAGACTAAGCATTCATCGCCTATTCCATTCGAATAATATCGACCCCCATTCCTATCATGGAGGTCACCTGTCTTTAATTGACACTATGGAGCCTGAAAGAGCGTTCAGCATGTTTCTAGATGACATGTTACCAGAATATGGCTTTCATAAAAACTTCTCTATCATCATCCCGCCAAGAGAAGAATGGGAAAAATACAAACCCAATCCATCGCAACTTGATCTAGTCTGGTACACAGACGGCTCCAAGATGGATTCAGGGACTGGATCTGGCATTTTTGGAGAATCTCCTCAAGCGAACTTCTCAGTCAGCCTAGGCAGGTTCTCGTCCATATTCCAGGCTGAAGTCCTTGCCATCAATCACTGCGCTAGAATAAACTTACGTTCTAACACAAGTGGTAAAACCATATTTATCTTCTCAGACAGTCAAGCTGCTCTTAAAGCTCTGAACTCATCTGTTATAAAATCGAAGCTGGTCCTAGAAACTTACATGGCCATCTACGAATTAGCAAAGAAAAACCTAGTCATCCTACACTGGATTTCAGCCCACAGTTGATTTACTGGAAATGAAACGGCTGACTCTCTGGCCAAAGTCGGCGCGACAACTCCACTCGTCGGACCTGAACCCTTCTGCGGTGTCAGTAAGGGATGCTTCAGGGAATACATTAGGAGCTTATCTCAAATCGAATCTAATGAACTCTGGTTTAAAACACACTTAAAACGCCTTGGTAGGCACTCTATCTCACCGTCGCTTAAACTTCCCAGTTTCTTATTTATTTTTTACATATCCGCATGTGCAATCATCTTATGTCCAAAAATGGCAAAGTATGGTGACATTCCTATCGCTTGATGGACCGATGTGCAAAGAGGGCCTTTTGGATTTGCGATAGGTAAATGTCCCAATCCTTCTGACTGTCTTTCAAATATGTGCGAATAGCTGACAGAATGGATCTGTTTACATTTGCTTGCGGAGAGTAAACAGCATTTCTAATATGTGTTACGCCATATTTTGACAAAAAGTTGCCGAATTCTTGCGAGATAAATTGTTTTCCGTTATCGCTATGCAGGAATTCGGGAACTCCAAACCTATGGAATATTTCTTTCTCCAAAAACTGTACACATAATTTGGAAGTGGCTTTGTGCATTGCTTTGAGGAATACAAATTTCGAAAATTGATCGAGAACGACGATTATAAAAACATTTCCTGAATTGCTTCGAACATGAAATCGACATAAATCTTTTGAAATGGCATTTCGATTTCATGTTGTGCTCCCATTGGTGGCCTTAGCGTAAAGTTTGGAGATTTATTTTCCTTACATTCGGAGCATTTTGCAACAAAGTCTGAAACTTGAAGAGCCATATTCGGCCAATAAAATAATTCTTTTATTCGCTGCAGTGTCTTACGAATTCCTCCATGTGAGCAGTTGGGTGGATTGTGATTTTTTTCTATAATAAATTTAGTCAAACCGGGGGGAATCCACAATTTCCATTGAAATTGGCTGCTAAGATTGCTGTTTGCACTGAGAGGAACTCGTTTGTAAACCAAACCATCTTGAATTTTTAAATCAGTCAAATTGTTATTATTTTGTCGAATAGATGCCACGAGATCTAAATATTCTGAGGAACGGAATTCAGCCGAATTCAAATCAAGTGCAGAATTTTGCGAATTTATTGCAGAAATATGTTCCACATACGCCCGAGATAACGTATCAGGTACAATATTCTGAGCCCCTTTTCTATGCTCAATATTGAACGTAAACGCCTGCAGTTTTAATGACCATCGAGCAAGCCTGCCACTGAGGTCCTTTGGACTCAGCAGCTTGACTTTTGACTTTTAAATTAATTTTTATTCCTTCATTATTTAAACTTACTTACTAGACAAAAATGACTAAATCTAATTTAAAACTAACATGTATCTTAATACCAACTTACTGGCTCTTAACGAGCACTCTAAACTTAACTATATTCTTATAACTATTGCCTTTCGGCCTTAAATCTGTCTATTTTATATCTATTGCCCTGTTTTTTTAATTTCCAAGAAAACTGGCTAAAACTTGGATGCTTTATTATTTTATTTTTCTTGAAACTACCTAAAGCTACTTAAACTACCTAAGCTACTTAACTTAAATTACCTATAATCAGGGTGATGAGCAATCTCTCGATTAGTCACCATCCCGATTGCGTCGATGGGCGCCTGACAGTCGCCAAAATGTGCACACGCGCCGCCGGGACTCGAGCGAGGCCATAAGCGTCGGTCAAGTCTCGGTAGCACTCATTCGAGTGTTGACGAGCCCGGCCCCTCCCCAAAACCCACTAAAATACACCTAACTAACTTACAAACTAGCTTAAAACTAAGGAGGATGTTACATAGGTAACGCACCGACCCGGGAGAGCGTGTCTGCCCTCACCTCTTCCTCAAGCCACCAAAATTCGGTGAACTGCTTTAAGGTATCAACCGTGTCCCTATCCGCAATTGCGGTATTAAAACGGAGGAGCTCCTGGGCGGCGTACCCGTCGTGGATGAGCCGCTTATCCCTCGCGCCGCGGTGGCTGTGTTACAATACCGGCACACCATCTTTATTCTGGACTAACCCTTTCATGTCTGCATGAGAAATGCCTCAGGCGGGACAAAGCCAGACCGGAGCGTACTCTCGTGGTACATTAAATTCGGGTAATAACCACCCGAGATCAGATTGTTAGCGTTGGCCATCGCCCTTGCAACGTGCCTTCAAATCACCTTAATTAGGAAATTGTCAATTCTGTTCAATCGAGCCCCATCGTATAGGGTCTTGTTGGGATAGTATTTTATGTACTCAGACTCGGGATTTCTAAACAACCCTAAGCAGGTCCTGAGACACTGTCTCTCAAACACCCGAATCTTTTCCATATAGGAAGGCGCTATATTAAACCAAATGGGACAGCCATAAGCGATGATCGGCCTTATAAGGGCCACGTAGCATATGACCTTTACTCTGGAAACAAGTTGACTGCTGCGAGTTCACCGCTCCCTGTTGTAAGCCGTTTTTAATTTCAAAGACATTGCTCGAAGTCACGTTGCCAGCTTTGACAACGAACTTCTTTCCCATAAGCATGTCATAAATCATATATAGCAATGGTGTTTGCATACCCAACCTCGTCAGCTTATAGAAGAGCCCCTCCAACCATATGGTGTCGAAGGCCTTCTCAAAGTCGACCAGGCAGGCACCCGTGCATTGGTTCCTGCATTTGTGCCACTGAATGTCGGACACCAATTTTGACGCGGCATGAATCGTTTCATGCCCCGCTCTAAAGCCAAACTGATTGTCCGGAATAATCTTATTTTCTTCAGCCCACTTTAAAAGAGCTCTATTAACGACCTTTTCGAATACCTTGCTAACATTCGGGAGCAAACTAATTGACCGAAGATTAGCCGGGTTGGTCCTATCTTTCTCCCTTTTGGGGATAGGATGTACCACCGCCATTTTCCACTGCACTGGATAATATGCATTATTCAGCGCATTGTTAAATAGCGTGGCGAAGATCTCAATCGCTTCTAGAGGCAGGTGTCTTAATACGACGTTTGGGACACCGTCAATTCCCGCCGACTTTTTATTTTTAAGTGACTCAAAGATACACAAGAGGTCATCTTTGCTCACGAACAACCTGGAATTTGTCCCTTCATCGGCGATTATGCCGTTTGCAAGGTTGTCGTCATTGAACACGGTGAAACCGTTGTTCTCGGATCACCAATTATGAAGTTCGGTGCGCAGATAAAAGTGGTTCAGAAAGGCCCTCTCCTCGAGGTCGTGATTACGGCGAACTGGATTGTTCACAGTATACACGGTCTCGAAGAAAGCGCCCATCAAATCCACTCTCTCCTGCGGGTCTTCGACCACGTAAAAACCGTCGTTCGAGTCGGCACTTTCAGGACTTATGCCAGCAGTCAGTAGTGTCTGTCTGTTCTCGTTCGTCCGAGGGATTCGGACACATGAAATGTCGTTATGATCTTTCCGCCTGAACAGTTTATTTATTTGTGTGAACATGTTCGGACTACTGGATTTTATAGCCCGAATTTTATAGCCCCAATACAAACTTACAGATTTTCTACTTTTGTCTGTATAGAGCATCGATTGTCGCGTTTCGATACTTTTCAGTCTGTTCTTCGTCAGTGGAACGTCCTACCTTGGGGATAGTCCGCTCCATTGTCCGTTTGATGGCGACGTTCATTTGCAATAAATGGTTGTCGATTTCATCGTTTGTCAAGTTCCTGTTTGTCGGTGGGTTGATCTCACTCGAACGTATATCACGCTGTAAAACCCTGGAGAAGCGCGACCATTATGCTCTTCGATAATCGAAGGAGCGCACTTGATCGTACTCCTCCAGCTGCGTTTGTTCGTTCGGGAGCCGTATTACGACGGCGAGTCCGTAGTGGTCACTATCGTACTCGACCGTTCGTAAACAGTTTCGCGTTCGTCGATCTGTGTATGTCAGTTCTAGTCTTTCGTCAACTAGCGCTAAGTCCAAGAAAGAACCTTCTCTAGGGAAAGACGGGAAATCCGTCGCGTACAACTCGAGTTTGTACTCAATCATATTATGACGCCACCAGTCGTGAAACTGGTTGCCTCTAGGGTTCGGAGTATCATTTCCCCATGCCGCATGTTTAGCATTAAGGTCTCCGCCCAAAAAGTAATAATTGTCCTCCGATTGAAGCCGTAAGCAACGAAAAAGTGTATCGAGCTCATTTAAAAATATAATGGGTTGGGGTGCGTCAGGTGTGTAAAGTGACACCACATACACCCGCCTCTGGCTATGGAGGGGAATGCACATGATGCACGCTTCCAACACCCGGAACCTACGCACGTCACTGCTATATATGACCCTATGGCGCAAGCCTCTGCGTATTAAGATACGCAGATTGGAAACATTGATCCTTCTCTCGATCCTGATCATTGAATTAACATTCAACGCAAGGATCTTTAGTTTTACCTCGTCCAGCGTACCCATCATATTTATGGCGCGGTTGAGTCAGCAAACAGCGTCGAATAGATAACGTCTATTCGAGCCGCTTGTTCGTTTAACTGATTCTGGAATTTGTCGATCTTTCCGTGCAGTGACAGAAGGATCGCTTTCAAATCCGGATCCGCTTCAGGCGTTGGAGCCTTTGGTGCGGTTTTTGTATTTGCCTTACCCGGTCCAGATACCATTTGGGCAAATGACACGTTGGGTGCAACAAAATTTGAGAACGAGCGACTCTTTCGACCCTTCTCTTCTTCAGACCTCTCTTTCCGAGCCAACACATTCCGTTTGACCTGCTGATACTTGGGACATCCTTTGAAATTGGCAGGATGCCCTGAGCTCTTGCAGAGTACACACGAAAGTTGACCCCGATCCTCTACTCTATCCCTTCCCAAAGGACACTCACCATGCTTGTGGTCCTGTTGCACTTAACGCATCTAAACTGCATATGGCAGTTAGCGTGCCCGAACCTCTGGCAGAGCATACACTGAAGTACGCGATCTGAACTTTTTAGCTTTTCCCAACGTAGTGCATGATAGTACAGGAATCTGATCCTTTTCAGACTATCGATTTTGCTGTTGGGGATTAGTTGAACCAAAAAGAATGGTAATTTGCGGCTACCACCCCTCTCTGCAGGCGAGGAAAACGGCTTGACCCCCACGAACTTAAGGTCGTCGCACTCATAATTCTTGAGCTCCTTCTCGAGCTCGTCCGTTTTAACATTTGGGTCGATACCTTTAAGCAGAACCGTTTGCAGTTTTTCTCCCTTTGGAGTATACGTGAAGTATTCGGCCTCTGCTTTCTCCAGAGCGGTGCGCACCTTTTTGTACTCCTCCATATTATTGCACATTATTATATGCTTATCGGCGTTTAGCCTTTTTATATAAAAATCTTTACTTACTAATCTACATAACCTAATGCTATCACTAATGTCTAATGCCCAGTTGTACAGTCAGAGTTTAAACTCTCGTTTTGGTTTAAACCTTCGTTCAACAAATTTTCGGTTTTACTGTGTTCGTTTAAACCCAAAGTGGAGTTCAACTCTCGGTTTAAGTTAAACGCCTGCATTCTGCCGTTTAAACTTTCGTTTCGCATTTTGAGGTTTATTTTGACAGCTGCTATTTCATACAGAGAGATAGAGAGAGAGAACAGAAATGAGAAATTGTTTGGGTGCTGCACTTCTTGAATTTATATGAGTGAAAAGTAGAGCTATGATCAGTTCCAGCATTACTGCGGTAAACCCACTGTCATCAGAAAATTTCAATAGATTTTCAACCAATATAATGTACTTTTCAATGAAAACGCCTTTTTTCAAGTGAACATCAGGTAGATCTTAGCCCAAACATAATGTAAACAAGCGTAAATTGTATTGAGGTTTTTTCAATACAAATTATTTCTTTTCGTGTGTGGAAATGACGATTATTTTTTTGCAATGTACTAGTGATTTCTTTAGATTCTTCGCGAACAAAATATATTTCTATACATACTCAAATCTTTCACATTTTGTTTTGGCTGAAACAAGACACTACCCACTCTATTCGTTTTACAATGCAATTTGTTTGTCCGATTTTGAACACACTTCTCGGGACAATGCCTGTTCAGTTCAAAGGTTTCGGAGTTCATACCATTTTTGTATACAGATCTGGATTACCTACATTTTTTGTTTTAAAAAAAAGTAAAACAAGAACAAGATAGCGCAGATTTTCGTAGAAACACCAGCAAAAAACTTTGCGCCTACCTATTACCAGACAATGACCCTAATTAGAGGCTCATAAAATCCTTTCAATATTTTACTGGCGACGGGTGATTGAATGTGGTAAAAACCCAGCGAGTTGCAAGAAGCAGTATCTGTGATCGCATCCGTCTGAATGCCACATACATTTCAACAACTAGATATTATTATTGAACAAAAAGAAATAATAATTACTTCAATAATTAATTGGTGAAAGTAGATGACAGTTCAAACATGTATCGAAAATAAATCAATTCACTTCGTTAATACCAAAATACACAATGTGATAATATTGCACACATTTTCTTTTATTTACAAATGGTAAAATAGATAAAGTAGAGAAAGGCAATAACCATTTACTTGGTCAAAAGTGCGCTGGTAGAAAAATATCCCCTTAAGGGAAATTGTTCTGCGCTTCCACAACTGCGTTTAGTTAACTGTCAGATTATTTTGTACTGTGAAACTGATCGAGTTAAACGAAAAGTTTAAACTCTCGGTCAGGTTTAGTTAAACTTCAGTTTAAACTCTGACTGTACAACTGGGCATAAATAACTTACATTAATTGCCGGGACTTTCACTTTTCTTTTTTGCTGCTGTTGTTGTTGTTGCTGTTGCTGCTGCGGTTGCTCCTTCTGCTGTTGCTGTTGTTGTTGTTGCAGCGGCTGTTTTTGTGTCAGCTGCTGGTTCTGTTGTTGCTGTTGTTTTTGTTGTAATTTTTGCTGGATTTGCTGCGGTTGTTGTTACGTTTGGCTTTTGTTTTGCCTTTGTAGCTGCTGCTGTTGTTGCTGCTTTTTCAGCTCTTGTTGTTGCTGCTGTTGTTGTTTATGTTTTTGCTGCGCCGCCTCGAATTGCTTCAGCTTTTGTTGTTGTTGCTGAGCTTTTTGCTGACACAGCTTTTCCCTTTTCTCGAGGAGCTCTTTGATAAGACGATCGAGCTCTGCTTCCTCATCTTCTTCTTCTGGTTGTTGTTTCTTTGGTTCGTCTTCGGCGTCCAGTAACTCTAGAAATGAGTTACCTTCGCCCACGTACCGACACTCTCCCCCTTCAAACTCGCATCAAAAAAAGTGAAATTAAAGCAATATTTGTTCGTTTTTTTATTTTTTTCTATTTCCACTTTGAATTTAAAAATGTATATTTATAGAAAAGATATTACAGGAAACATTTAAAAACAGTCAAACAAAATTCGTATCCAGCTAAAAAAACAGCCGGCTGGATTTTAAAAAATCTTCCAGCTAAATGCAAATCAATCCAGTCAGATTTGACTGGAAAGCAGTCAAAATGGCAACGCTGCTCGTATGAGTAGCTGAGAGCATCATTATTCTCATCCGTTTCGGCTTCTGACGTCAGAACAGAATCGCCAGACTTTGCCATTTTTTTTTGACACCGAATTCGGCTTCTGTTTTACTCTTCGTCGCCGTTTATTATCAACTTTTGTTGATTCCAGCGATTGTACTAAAGCACTAAAGCTGGCGTTGTTTGTACTGCTGTAATTGTTGTTGCTAGTGCTGCATTTGCTGGTGCTATTTTTGTTTGTGCTGCTGTTGCTGGTGCACTTGTTGTTGTTGTTGCTGCAGTGTGACTTTTTTCGTTGTCATACGTTTTGGCAACGGGGCATCACCTTGCGGGACCTTTGGTTGGCCAGTGTCCATCGCCTGATTGCCTTGCGGCACTTCCACTTTCGTTTTTGTTAACTTTTGTTGTTAATTGTTATTTATTAATTAAAAAAAAAGAACTCTTCCCCCACGGGGACTTGAACCGGCTCCTTTTGTGTCAGAGGCTATGGTCTTTCCCACTGCGCCAAATGGCTCACAGAATTTTTCTGGTCAAATTCACTATATCTCGATTAACTTTGCTAATCACGCACCACTAACTAAGTCGACTATTCGCGTTGGCTGCCGAAGAGCGACTGAGATTCATCAGCCATTTCAGGCTTGCGTGGTCAGTTATAATGGTGAATAAGGTTCCTTCTACATATGGGCGGAATTTGTGGACGGCCCTCACTGCAGCAAAACATTCTAACTCCGTCACACTGTATTTCTGCTGACAAGAGTTCAACTTTTCGGAGAAATGTGCTATTGGCTTCTCGTTATGCTCATCGTCATACTTAAATAATACGCCGCCAATGCCTTTAGACGAAGCATAACATTGGATGGAAAATGATTTGGTAAAATCAGGATTGCTAAGCAGAGGTGCAGAAAGTAAAACGTTTTTCAGTGCTTCAAAGGAGGCAACGGCATCTGGAGAAAAACTAAATGTTTTTCCTTTCTTAAGGGTATCGGTAAGGGGTGTTGCTAAAGACGAGAAATTCCTTATAAACCTCCGATACCATCCACAAAGGCCTAGAAATCGTTTTACCTGTTTCTGTGTGGATGGCATAGGAAATTCTTGAATTGCGGATACCTTATCAGGATTGGGTTTTATATGACCTTGCCCAATTATATATCCCAGATACCGAAGTTCCTTGAAGCAGAAAAATGACAGACTCAAACAGTCTGCTACCTGTTTTAAAACTGTTATATGGTGCTGAAAATCTGGGGAGATAATCAGGAGATCGTCAAGGTAGACAAACACGTTTTCCCTTAGTGCGCTGGGGATCACTTTATCCATTAACCGACACATTCTTTGGGGAGCGTTACACAACCCAAAGGGCATGACGGTGAATTGATAAAGGGGTCGACCTGGCACAGTGAAAGCGGTCTTCTCCCTTGACTTCTCCTCTAGAGGGATCTGCCAGAAAGCGTCTTTGAGATCCACACTACTAATGTATTGCGTATCTCCAAGTCGGCTGAGCAGACCCTCTATATGAGGCAACGGGTACACATCTCTCTTTGTAAGAGAGTTCACCTTGCGATAGTCCAAGCATAGCCTATTCTTACCAGGTTTCCTGATAAGGACTATGGGAGAACTCCAAGCGCTGTGACTCTCTTCAATAACACCCAAGGAGAGCATGCGATCCAGTTCCTCATAGATTATTTGCTGAATAGCTGGGGATATAGGGTAATGCCTTTGCTTTACCGCGTCAGCATCATCAGTGTCAATCACATGTTTCAATGTGAATCTTTGTTCGAATGGCCTTTTATAAAAAGGAATAGTTTGTGAATTATCTTTTTTGCGTGTCGCAAGCCGCAGCGAGAGCAAGAAGTGTATTCATAGCTTGCATGTTTGTGTGCTATTTGATCGGTATGTGTATTTGATTGTGTTTGCCTATTTATTTTGTTATGTACTTTGTTCCATCGACTAACTATATTTATCTCTTGTTCATTGTGCATCTGATTTAACTGTTTTGTGGCTATTTCGCTAGCCCTACAAATTTTTATGACCTGCTCTAGCGTTAGATTTTCTTCAGAGAGTAGCTTTTCTCTTACTGTATCGTTATGAATGCCTATAACTATTTTGTCTCGAACTAGTTCATCCCGGAGAGAATGAAACTCACAGTTTTGCGCTTGGTTTTTAATTTTAGTAAAAAAATCATCAAAACTTTCATCCTCGATCTGTGCTAGTCGGTTAAAAGCATACCTTTCGAAGGTTACGCTTGTCTTCGGGTCAAAGAAGGATGCAAATTTTGATTGTATGACGCTTACCTCATTTTTCTCGGCTGCGCTTAGTCCAAATGAGTTGAATATATCCGTGGTGTCTGGTCCGACACCAGGTGGTTGGGTGTGTATGAATCGGGTAGGCGCTGATTGGCATCAACTTGGCGGTGCCCAGCTGTTGTAACTTTTTCATACACATCAATTGTGCTTATTTTACCTCCGCGTGGTAACCACCGGGTACTGGTCTCGCTCAACCGGGCTTGGCTTGCTAAACTTATAAGCGCGAGTGTTGAACACGAAGAAAATAGCAACACTATAATGCTCTGTCGGAATGACTGACTGAACGAGTCTCAGAGGTCTTACATGAGCCCCTCAGAAAGAGGACATACAGCGGATGAATACACAAGATTGAATCAACGGTGTTGTCAACAGTCGAGATGGCAGATACCTTGCGTGAGCTTCTCTGACATATTTGGAGCAAAGGTCTGTAAGGATTTTCAGCACTAGTCAGGGTGCTGAAATAGAGATGGTGGCGGATGAACCCTTTATGGGCCAACGGCAGCACTCATATCCCCGAAGTGGGTTACTGACAACGGAGTATCCGACCCGCTGTCCTAGGGTTATCTTAGGGCCTGGTCCTCCAGGTTGGGGGTTGTGCGTGGGGCTAACTACCCAACCACGGAAAAATTAATGGTTACGAAGCAACCAAGAGCCTCGGATACGGATGGATTCACTGTTGACGACCCTGCAAAACGAAAAAAAGGACAATGACGTTCGGGTCTGCACGTGGAATGTTCGAACCCTGAACAGACCGCGTGCAGCCGAACAATTAGCGGAGGCCCTAGACTGCTACAAGGCAGATATCACCGCCATCCAGGAAGTGCGGTGGGATGGGCCCGGCAAAAGAAGGATGAAAAACTGTGACATCTACTACGGTGATTGCTACAGAGAACAGAAGCAGCGTCTATTCGGATGCGGATTCGTTGTAAGCGGCAGACTTAGGCAAGAAGTCTTGAGCTTTCGACACGTTAGTGAGCGCCTTACAACTATCCGCATCAAGGCTAAATTCGCCAACATCAGCCTGATATGCGCTCACGCCCCCACAGAAGATAAGGACGATGCTACCAAAGAATGTTTCTATGAGCTCCTCGACAAAACATATGAGCAATGTCCTAAGTACGACGTTAAAATCGTCTTAGGTGATTTTAACGCCAAAATAGGAAAGGAGGACATCTTTGGTAGCACTATCGGAAAGCACAGCCTACACGACACCACGTCTGGAAACGGACTTAGGCTAATTGACTTTGCTGCGGGACGTAATGCTACTATAGCAAGCACACGGTTTCCACACCTCAACATTCACAAAGGAACATGGCGGTCACCAGACCATCAAACGGTCAATCAAATTGACCATGTTGCGATCGACGCAAGGCACTCCTCCAGTATTCTAGATGTCCGAACTTTCCGAGCGGCCAACATAGACTCGGATCACTACCTTGTTGTAGCCAAGGTACGTATGCGGATATCCCAGACACCACGACAACGAGGAAATACTGTGAGAAGATTCAACGTTGAACGGCTACAAACGCAACAAACCGCCAGAACTTTTGCCGATCGCGTCTCCCTCAACCTCTCGAGAAGTCCTGTGCAGCCAGCATCAAGTGCTGAAGACCAGTGGCATCGATGCCAAGAAGCCATCAGAAAAGCCGCGACTGATGTGCTAGGTTTCACCCGACCACCACCGCGAAACCCCTGGTTTGATGAAGAGTGCCGGCAAGCACATGCAGCAAAGCAACTGGCCTACAAAGCGGCGCTGCAGAGAAGGACGAGAGCAGCTCGTGAGCTCTACGAGCAAAAAAGGAGGGAAGAACACCGTCTTCTCCGGAGGAAAAAGAAAGAGCATGAGAAGCGCGCGATCGAGGAAATAGAGAGGTGTTACTCCAGGAACAATGTTCGGAAGTTTTACCAAAAGGTAAAAAGAACGTGTCACGGGAACAAGGCCCGAACAGAGACCTGTAGAGACGAACAAGGAAACCTTGTAGTAGAGTCACAGTCGGTGCTGAGGACATGGAAAAACCATTTCTGCAGACTGCTAAACGGCGAAGACGACACAAATTCCTCTGTCAGGCAGAATGAACCATTCAACCTGGGCGATGAAAGCCAAGACTTCCGTCCACCTGACCAAAATGAGGTAAGGATAGCAATATCCAAGCTGAAGTCCAACAAAGCTGCAGGACCGGACGGTTTATCGGCCGAGCTTTTTAAGGCAGCGGGGGATGACTTGGTAGAGAGCATACACCAACTCGTTTCTAAAATTTGGTCAGAGGAAAGTATGCCTGAAGAATGGAGCCTCAGCATTGTTTGCCCGATCCATAAGAAAGGAGACCCTCTAAACTGCGCCAACTATAGAGGCATCAGTCTCCTTAACATCGCTTACAAAATCCTGTCTTCCGTACTGTGTGAACGCCTGAAACCATTTGTCAACGAACTGATTGGACCCTATCAGTGCGGTTTTAGGCCCGGTAAGTCCACAACCGACCAAATATTCACACTACGGCAGATCCTGGAGAAAACCCAAGAAGTCCAAATCGATACTCATCACCTATTTATCGATTTTAAAGCCGCATATGACAGCATTTATAGAGACGAGCTATACAGAGCCATGTCTAGTTTTGGCATCCCTGCCAAACTTGTCAGATTGTGCAGAATGACGATGGAGAACGCTCGCTGCTCCGTACAGGTCGGAAACAGTCTCACCGAGACCTTTGATGTCAAAAAAGGATTTAGACAAGGTGATGCGCTGTCATGTGACTTTTTCAACATCATTCTTGAGAAAATTGTGCGAAACTCGCAAGCCAACACCAGGGGCACAATTTTCCAAAAGTCTGTGCAACTACTTGCATACGCTGACGACATCGACATCATTGGCAGGACACAGCGAGCTGTCACTGGTGTGTTTGCAAGTATCAGTACAGAGGCGGCAAAAATGGGTTTGGTGGTGAATGAGGGCAAAACAAAATATATGCTGTCAACTAGAAGGGACACACAACATCGACGAATCGGACAGAACGTCACGATAGACAGCTATAACTTTGAGGTAGTTCGGGACTTTGTCTATCTCGGCTCCGCTATTAATTCTGAAAATGACATCACATCAGAAATCAAGCGAAGAATTACACTTGCCAACCGCTGTTACTTTGGCCTAAGAAGGCAATTGATTAGTAAGGCCCTGTCGAGAAACACTAAGGAGACTCTATATAAGACCCTCATCATCCCAGTCCTGCTTTATGGCGCAGAATCATGGACGTTGTCAAAAGCGGATGAAGATCTCCTTGGTCGCTTCGAACGCAAAATTCTTCGAGTGATTTTCGGTCCCGTTTGCGTTGACGGGCTTTGGAGGAGGAGATTTAACAGCGAACTCTACGAGCTGTACAGCGACATCGACCTTGTCAGAAAAGTACGTATCAGTCGACTAAGATGGCTAGGACATGTAGAGCGAATGAACACCAACGCTCCGGCCCGAAGAGTCTTCGATTCCAACCCGGAGGGACAACGCAGTAGAGGAAGACCTCGCCTTAGGTGGCGCGCACAAGTGGAAGGGGACCTCAACCAACTTGGAGTGCGCAACTGGAGGCAGTTAGCCAAAGATCGTGCTAACTGGAGAGGCGTGTTGGTTGAGGCCCAGGTCCACCCCGGACTGTAGCGCCATCTAAGTAATTAAGTAAGTAAGTCTGGTCCGATTGCCAGCATGAAGTGTGCTGCTTGTTCCTTTAGCGTTTTTTTCTCCAATTCTGCTTCTACTGCGTACCACTGGTATCTCTGCAACCAATTTTTCCACTTCGTAGCCATATTGGTATCGCTAATTTCTAAGTAACCCGGTGGTTTTACGAAACCACTCCCTCCACTACGACTTGGGCCTGGAACCGCATCATCAGGCATTTTTATTTCGTTATTATTATTATTACTAGCGCGGGAATTTTTTTTTTCGGATTTTCTTTTTTTTTCACGATTCTGACACCATGTTATTGTAAGCACAGAGAGACGACATAACAACAAAACGGCTACAGCGAGACTGGGCGTTTATTATGAGAGTCATAATATGAATACTTAAGTATATAACAGTAATTATGTATTACTTAGTATGTGGCGGTACAGAACCTGCCTGGAACTTTGACCAAAAGTCGACTCCAAGGTAAAGAGTTTGGACAAGATCAGGAACCAAATAGAGGTCTAACGACTCCAATTTGTTGTTGTACTCTAGTACCACATTAATTCGTCCAACTATCCTCTGTCCCTTCCCATCAGCTGTGTTTATCCTCGAATTAAAAGAGACAATTGGAACACCAACATCCTTCACTATATCCATGCAATTTTTCCCTAAGCAGGAAACTGAAGCACCACTATCGAGCAGTCCTTTCATTTGCTTCCCTTGAACTATAACTTGGGCGTAGGGCCTTGTATCAGCAAACGTGTTGTTGAGAAATGATTCACTAATAAGCTTTCGGTAGGCGCGTCGTATCCTACATCTTTATCGTGTTTTCAATATTCTTGAAGGAATCTGCAATTGCGCAATTTCTTCTATTTGAAAAATTCTATTTCGAATTTGGTTGTATTCGAGCAATCTTTGTTCGAATGGCTTTTTATAAAAAGGAATAGTTTGTGAATTATCTTGTGGTATTATCTTCGCTAGTTCTTTCATGAGTCCTAACGAAGGGGAATGTTGTATTGGTGGAAGCATCTTGTTTTTTTATTTTGGGAGGGAGGTTTGCGTCGAACGCGACTCCCCAGAATTTGTCACGCTCGGTTTCTGGTTTCCCTTATTTGAGTGGCATTTAGGACAATCTAGAACGGTAAATTAATCCGTACCACACCTATAGCAAAACAATTAGCGAACTGGTAGATTACAATGTATGTCCTACCAGTTTGCAATTGAAACAAAAATTATTATTATTCTTTATGTACGTACACTTTGTGTTTGATATCTATATGTTGCCCTCAATTAAGGAACGTGGTCAACCTTTGTAGTGCGAGATTTGAGAACCGCCCTTTGGAAAACGATGTGGATCTTTTAAAATTTTCGAATTATTAAACGAAACTGCAGAGATGCTTTCGGCTTGATCGAATGAATCATAATTTTTTTCTATCGGATCGTCAGAATAGTACATTTTATTAACGTGTCGCACATTACTTACACGCGGTTGCATAGAGTAACGAGTTTGCAACATATTTTCCGTTCGTCGACATTCATCTCTGAATTGATCAAGAGATTCAATGCGCATTGGATAAATGAAATTCATTAACCTAGGATTAATATTATTTCTAAGTATCTTAATAAGATCCTGTTCACGCATTGGATCGTTGATCTGATTTTTCAAATGAATGATTGACTTAAAAAAGTCATCAAATGATTCCATTGGATGTTGCCTTCGGTCCATTATTTGCTTCAGAACTTCGAAGTCGTTCTCATATTTTTTGAATTGTTTAAGCAAAGCCGCTCGGAGTAAAGGCCAGTCTCCTCTTGGATTATTCCTCAGGTACTGCCAATACCAGTCCTGCGCAGTGCCTGACAGTAAGTGATGAAAATTCTTAGTTATTTCTACCCATGGGCAATTAATTATAACTGCTTTTGAGCATCTCAATACGGAAGATGAAATGTTCAATAGAAACACATTTTGCGCTATCGTCGTAACAAATACCCCATCGATCAACTTCAAACCGACGGTTGTTTGATCTATCAAAATGTTGATCAAAATGTGGTCTAAGGAAATTTGAATTGTATCGATTGTTATTGTCACCATTATAATTAGTATCAAATCGTTCATTAAAATTTGGTTGAGCCACACCTTCGTTAGGTGGATTAAACAGTCTGGAACTTGTAGATAAATTCTCAGAGCGAACAGAAAGCCCTACGAAGCCCTACTTTGTGGAACATTTCGCATTATGTTTTTCACACTCTGCTCCACATTCTGCTGTATTAAAGTGGGTAAGTCTCTGAAAAGTGCACTCTGCAAGTCCGTTAAACTCGCATCAACTATACTCTTAATATGAGAGTGCAGGTGGCTGCTTGCATATTGTTGGCTTGTATTGAACACTACCAGCCTCCGCAGAAAATCTATGAATGAGACCAGTGCTCTGCATAGCCGAAGCATTATCACCAGCTTGGACGTCAGCAAAAAGTGACATAATTGGGAGAGCAGAAGTAGCGGTAGTAGTTGTGGTTACTGTACAAGTTGTAACATTTGTAAATATACTATTTCTAGAGGGGAAATCTGATGGAATTGTAGTCGGGAGAAGAGTTTCATTCAGTAAACGGTTGTTATTGGCACTTCTGTTAAGAATTTGATCATGGCTGAGAGGTGGGAAAACATCTTTATTTGGAACGTAAGAGTTTCTTTGTGGGGGAGAGAGCTGTACACTTCTATTATTACCCGAGAGAGTTTTCGGAACAATATTCCGATTACGAGTTTGCATCGAATGCCTATTGTCATCAAAAGCTGCATTGCGCTTTTGCTTGGGGATAGTCCCATTATTTTGTTTCTTGCTCATATTCGAATAATGATTATTATTATTATTTTTTTTTTGTATGAATTGTTTTGTGGATATTAAGTATTTCTGTATGGTATGTATTTAATTAGGTATGTATGCTTATGTGATCTTAGTAGATGTCAAAATGTATTTTATGTACTTTGTCGATATGAGGTGATCCGGGAATATCATAATGAAATAATTTGCGTAATATAGAATAAATAGAAAATTAAATAAAATGAAAGAAATGGACAAGCATAATCCTAAATATGTTGAACTAACCAGCGTTACATAAATATATGGCATGTATCTGTAGCTATTTAGAGAAAACATAAATATGCTATCCCCTAAAGACCCACAGATGAACTTCCGGAATTGCGCATGTATATGTGTATACGTCGACACTAAAATCCTGTGATATACTAGTGCAACAATTCTTTATGATGTATAATCACTTGAGAATGGACTCCTAGGTTAGGTTAGGTTAGGTATGAGGGGAGTGCACAGCTTTAAGAGTGCTGTGCTTTCACGGGGGCCTTTTGGTCCATTGTGATCCCTTGGTTTTTGGTCGTGGATTAAAAATTTTCATTTTATTGGACAACACAAAAAACATGCATAAACACTTTACCTGGTTTCTTGGAGTTGTTCCTTGGCGGGGTGGGACTACTAAGTGAACTATCCCGTACTTTTAACAAACCTGATTGTATTCGTCAGTGGTACCTGCACTATGTCCCCTAGGTCTCCGAAAAGTCTGTCTTCCATGTATCGGAGTCGACTGGTTTGGAGGTTTGGGCATTCGCAGAGCAGGTGCTTGATGGTCTCCGTTTCCGCTATGTCTTGACAGCTCCTGCAGTAGTCTGGTGAGTTAATGCCCAGTCTTGTGGCCATGGTACCGATGGTACAGTGGCCTGTCAGTACACCTGTTAAGATTCGAATATCTCGTTTATTCATTTTCAGAAAACACCTTGTTCTTTTTTCGTCAATTCTTGGCCAAAGGCTACGGGATATAACACAGTCGTGTCTGTTAGACCAGGTGGTGTTAATTTTTTCCCCTGATTTTTGGTCAATATTTCTTTTTGCTACACTAATTGGGATGTCTATTGATGCAATGATATTTACTGCATCAAGCTCCGACCCAGTTCTTGCTAGCTCGTCTGCTTTTTCATTTCCATCAATGTCACTATGTCCGGGAACCCAGCAGAGCGTGACCTTGTGTTTCTCGCCTATTTTGTTTAGGGCTCTTTGACAGTCCTTGACTGTCTTTGCTTTGATAGTTGCGCTGTCTAGTGCTTTGATGGCCGCATGACTGTCTACGAAGATTGTAATCTTGGAAGGGTCGAGATTCTTTGTAGATACGGTACTTGCTGGCTTGTCGATGGCGACTATTTCAGCTTGGCGACTATTTCAGCACTGCATTCATCTGGCAGTTTGTACGAGTCACTTATACCTAGGGACTCGCAGAATACTCCGGCACCTGTGCCTACTTCCATTTTTGACCCGTCAGTGTAGATGTGAATATCTTGTACGCTTGCGTGCGTGTTAGTAATCCAATCCTGTCTTTGGGGTATGTAGGTAGAGTAGTTTTTGTTGAAACTCTGGTACGGAATCATGTAGTCCGTTTTTCTAGCCAGATCAGTACTCAAGTATTTTTGAATTATGGAACCGTGCCCATAGGAGCTGTGCTTCCAGGTTTTTGCCTCCTTTAGGCGGAGGGCTCCCTTGGCTGCCATGCTGCAAATGTATTCGCTTAGAGGTGGAAGATTTAGAATCATCTCCAGCCCGGCTTGAGGTGTTGATCTCATTGCTCCCGTTATTCCGATGCATGCCAATCTCTGTACCTTGGATAGGTTATTGAGATAGGTTACCTTTTCTATTGCTTTCCACCATACAATGGATCCATAAGTAAGTATGGGTCTTATAATTGCCGTATACATCCATTACATTATATAAGGGCGCATACCTCAGCGTTTACCAAAGGTTTTCTTGCATGCGTAGAAGGCACATAGTGCTTTCTTTGCCCGTTCTTCTGTGTTGCGTTTCCAAGTGAGTTTAGAGTCCAGGATGATACCAGATACTTAGCTTCTGAGGAAAGTTTCAGACGAATACCGTTCAACTTCGGCAGATCGAATTTCTCGATTTTTCTTCTCCTAGTGAATAGGAAAGTTTCGGTTTTGCTTGGATTTACTCCGAGGCCGTTTGGTCCTGCCCACGAGGATAATTCCTTTAGAGCCGCTTCCATGAGTTCGCTAATAGTGGGTAGATACTTTCCACTTATTAGGATTACAATGTCGTCTGCGTATGCTACAATTTTTGTCCCTTTTATCTTTAGAGCCGTAAGGATCTTATTGACCACTAGGAGCCACAGGAGAGGAGATATGACGCCCCCATGTGGAGTACCCCTGGTCACTATTCTCCTTATGTTGCTCTCTCCGATTTCTGAGTTAATTACTCTGCTGTTAAGCATTTCGTAAATCCAATTTGTAATCTCTTGTTTCACTCCCAGGTCTTCGAGCGCTGTTTTTATGGCCACTGTTTTAACATTATTAAATGCTCCTTCAATGTCCAAAAATGCTGCCAGAGTGAATTCTTTATGGTATAAGCCTTTTTCAATGATTGACACAGCTTCGTGCAGAGCTGTTTCCACGGACTTACCTTTGAGGTAGGCGTGTTGAGTGCTACATAGGTTATGTTCATTGAGTAGATCCCTTATGTATGAGTCGATTATTCCCTCCAGTGTTTTTAAGAGAAACGAGGAGAGGCTTATCGGCCTAAAATCTTTTACGGTGCAGTGCATATGCTTTCCTGCTTTAGGAATAAATATCACCTTTACCTCTTTCCAGCTTTGCGGTATGTAGCAGAGCCTTATGCAGCTTTTGAAGATTACTTTCAGCCATGGCAGTATTACACTGAGAGCATGTTGCATCATTGCTGGGATGACGTCGTCTGGTCCCGCTGATTTGTAGGGGTTGAACGAGTGGACTGCCCAAGCGATTGTGTGCTCTGTTATAATATTTTCCGTGGCTACTTCCGGTTCAGTACCTGATGGGGTAGGAGTGTTATTGTTCTCATACCTGGTGATTTCACTGGACTCCGGAAAGTGCGTGTCCATTAAGAGTTGTAGTGTTTGTTGACTAGACTCTGTCTCTGGACTCCTAGTACATTTGTATGATTAATGGTTCTAACGTATAGAGATCGTTAAATCTATAGAACAACAAAATTAAAGGATAACCTGTAGATGATTTGCAGCGTTTTGCGAGTTTCCGCAAGAAAACTCGCTATTGCAACTATTAATGTATGTAGGTGATGTTATGTGCTGCTTTGAAATGTTTAAATAAGTTGCTGAAGCGTAGGTGCATGGTATTTGCATGCCCCACGTTGGTTGCCATTTTGTAGCGGTGAGGGAGGATGTTTTCCCATGTAGCAGAGGAGTGGCACGCTTGCAGAAACCGGGCTATATCTCGTCGGATTGGGGGTGGTTCTTCCTGCTGCATTGCCTCACTACAAACTAGATTTTCGTGCCAGATAAAGAGAACTGTAAACTCCAATATGATATAACGTTTTCTCTTTAAAAATCTACAGGGCCTGTCCGAAAGGGGTATGCGATCAATTGATGATCAAATGTTACATTAAGTACTACTAAAGAAAAAGAAAGAAAAGCAAAGAAAGAAGAATAAAAAGAAATCTTGGTCTGGTGGAAACGACCTTGCAGCAATGCGGTAATCTTCAATACTGCACCTTCGGCTATACCCGCCCCTTGCTTATGACCATAATCGAAATCATGAGCTCCGTGGCTACCATACGCCGGAATAAGTTAAAAGGTAGCCCCTTGACTGCCTATATTACGCGTTGCATTTTACTTATGATCGCCCATCACACACCTCTATCGACAAAAATTATGCTCACTGAGCCATGTTGTATTAGTTAACACGGTTGAATTATTTATTATTGGATTTCACAAACCATATTTTATTCAACAAAAAAAATCAAATGAAAACTTATAGCGATACTAATTCTCATCTAACTCTAACAGAGTATGTACTCGAAACAATAATGAGTTGCTATTTGACGCATTTAGTGGTAGGTATGTTTATGCAATCTATCTATTCAAATAACAAATGCGAATAAGGTGAACAGAAAGTATTCAACTAAAAATAATAACTTCAAAAAAAAAAGTTCGCTAGTTATCACTAACATTCGATTATTTCAAGGAGAATGACTATAAATTACGGTTCAAATTCTTCTTATAAAGTAAGGTATAAGGTAAGATAATAATGCAAAAAAAAGGTAGTTGCCAAAGAATATACAAAATAAATTAGGTATGACTTACAGTATGTTTTCTTGAGGATTGTTCTCTGCGTTTTCTTCTCTTTTTATGATGCTGACATTTGCCAGGCTCGAACTCCGATGTGTGCGCACAAATCGTCGTCGTCGTTTACGTAGTTTCGTAGTAATTTTGCTGTTTGTTGGATGATTATGATTGTATGTAAGTTTTGTATGCTAGGGAAAATTTATTTGTTATTGAATAATTGGTTATTTTGTAAATTCTTAAATGTGGCATTACCTAGGATTGAAGATCTTAATTAAAATAAACAATTAAGCTATAATTAAAAATATGACTAATTCTAAATTAATGAAATTTCAATAAAAAAAATTAATATCTCGTTCTCTCCTCGTATATGCGAGTACCTACTCAGCTCACACGATGTGATGACCTCTCCCTCTCAAAGCTTGTCCTTTGATCATGGACACTGATCATACCATTTACTGAGGTATAATAGCTCACTCGTAGTTTAATGAATCGTGGCTACTGAATTAGGTAACTGATCAGGTCTCGTTGCTGGTGGTGGTGGGATGGAGGTGAACAGCTTAGATAGCCTGGAGACGTTGGCATGCAGAGGTCTTACGGGAGGTTGGTTTTGACGCCAATTTTCAGATTGTGTCGCACTGCAGGAGGCTGACGTGAGGTTAATCTATTGTTTCCTACACTTGGATGATGATTCCTCCTGGATGACGTTGTGTGGCGACTGATAAATAGCTGAGTAGTACTCTACACACGCTGGTGGGTGAGGGGCGTGTACATTTATCGGTTTTTTTGACGATCAATGATAGAGCAGTGATATATGTTGTGCCACTGATTTTTTTTTTTGGTGGATTGCTGCTGAAGTTTATGGCTTGGCGGGGAACACTTCACATTCAGGCTTACCGAATTGGCTGTTTCAAGGAACAATTTAACCCAATCGGCAAGTATAGGCTAGGCCTGTAAAAACACGATAGTCGCGATATAAAGCCACGTTTCAGAGAGTATCACTTCAATTCTTACCTTTCTCTTACAATATTATATGCTTGAAAAATTACTTAGGAAATATTTTCCAATAAAAACACTCGTAAAATATATATACTTTCCGATAAGAAAATTCGCTATATGAATTCCTCGATTTTGTGGTACACGTTGAATTGACTTGACCGCTCACACACCAGACGAAAGAAAAGATCGTTGGCGGTAGTGCATGAGGTTTTATATCTACTGTCGAAGAAAAAAAAATTAAATGCACTTCCGAAAGTGAATTTGCTGGCGCTGTAGAATAAGTACAGCGGCTTTTCCGGCGCGATGCGCCATATAGGCAGGTATTCAAACAATTCGGTTAATTTTGTACACGGATAGATAAAAAAAAATATTTCGTAATTTTCGTTTGAAAAATATATGGCAGGGTTACGCTACAATTTGTTGGGTCGGAAGAACCCCAGTCAGCGACTTGAAAATGAACGCCTTAACGACGCTCTCAAATGTCGAATGTCGTGATGCAAACGCTATGTCGACATAATTTTGTGTTGTGCCGCTGCTGACCATTCCCAACCCAGATACCTCGACAAATGCCTGATGCCTCTTCAACCTCAACAACTGTGCCGCAGATTCGGAAATAAATGTGGCTTCTGATCCGATCCGGGTCGATTAAAGCACGCAGATCATGGAAACGTCCATCAGCTGATATAACCCTTACCATTACTGTTGCCAAAAGCGCCTTTGACGTTTGCGAGAGGGAGTAGAAGGTGTTGATCTGCCTACTCGTCGATGGCTGCGGTTCCTCCGAAGGTTGAAACGCAGGAGCGTTTGGATTCACGGCTACCTGGTATGACTGCGTATTTCCGGATCTGTGCTGCTGTGAGCATTGTGTCGTTGTCGACTGCATGTTGTTACCATGATTGTTATCGCTGCTATAGTTGTTATTATTGTTGTAATGGTAGTTGTTGTTAATATTTTTGTCGTTGTAGTTGCCGTTTCACCTGAAGCAACACTTGCAGCTGCCTGGGGGAATTTCTCTAACGCTTCCAACAAATCGCTCCGATACTCCAAGTAAATTTCTTGAATTTGCTCGTACACAACCACTAACTCTTCCATTTTCAGATCTGCTTCAAGTCTTCCGGCCCCGACGATTGCCTCGTGGTACTGCCTAGCAACTCGCATTTTCTCCTCCAGCATGTTGAGACGACTTGCGACATATGTTTGTTGCTTACGCTTCTTGGTGCAGTTCTTAAAGCTGGTGAAACTATTGACTACCGTGGTTAAAACGCCCTTTTGCAACATTCCGCAGTTAAAATTACCTTGGGCCATTATGTTTATTCACGTAGGTTTCAGTTATTTATAGTTTTTAATATGTTTTAAATTATAATAAGTAATAAAAGCAGAACTTACTTGCTTTTGCTGCGTTTTGCATGTTGTTCGCAATTGTTGTTGTAGTCGTCACAGAGCAAATTTCTTCAATTCTCTGGATTCTGGATGCAGCTGGATATTTTATCTGGCGATTTATTCGTTGCACAAATATCAATAGATTTAAGTTTTATTATAATTTAAGTTAAATTTAATATAATTTTAGTTTTTACACGTCAAGAAATGGATTGCACTTTGTATTGCATTTCCTAACCCCACTTTTTTGTCAAATTTACTTGTAATTGAATTTCTTATCAAAGTTCAAATACAATTAACAATTAACATTTAAATTAGACGTGAAAAAGACTAAATGTACCGAGAAGGACCAAATGTAACGACATGTATTTTTATTGGACAAATAAAGAAAAGAAATGTAAAAGAAAAACACAAGACGTTCACAACGTTACAATAGGTTTATTGAAATTCTCGATGAGAAGTGATTGTACACTAACTCTATATTTGTTTTATGTAATGTAATGTAATTTGTGTATTTGATATAATATTTTGTCTTTTGACAAGAAAAGATCGTTGGCGGTAGTGCATGAGGTTTTATATCTACTGTCGAGGAAAAAAAAATTAAATGCACTTCCGAAAGTGAATTTGCTGGCGCTGTAGAATAAGTACAGCGGCTTTTCCGGCGCGATGCGCCATATAGGCAGGTATTCAAACAATTCGGTTAATTTTGTACACGGATAGATAAAAAAAAATATTTCGTAATTTTCGTTTGAAAAATATATGGCAGGGTTACGCTACAATTTGTTGGGTCGGAAGAACCCCAGTCAGCGACTTGAAAATGAACGCCTTAACGACGCTCTCAAATGTCGAATGTCGTGATGCAAACGCTATGTCGACATAATTTTGTGTTGTGCCGCTGCTGACCATTCCCAACCCAGATACCTCGACAAATGCCTGATGCCTCTTCAACCTCAACAACTGTGCCGCAGATTCGGAAATAAATGTGGCTTCTGATCCGATCCGGGTCGATTAAAGCACGCAGATCATGGAAACGTCCATCAGCTGATATAACCCTTACCATTACTGTTGCCAAAAGCGCCTTTGACGTTTGCGAGAGGGAGTAGAAGGTGTTGATCTGCCTACTCGTCGATGGCTGCGGTTCCTCCGAAGGTTGAAACGCAGGAGCGTTTGGATTCACGGCTACCTGGTATGACTGCGTATTTCCGGATCTGTGCTGCTGTGAGCATTGTGTCGTTGTCGACTGCATGTTGTTACCATGATTGTTATCGCTGCTATAGTTGTTATTATTGTTGTAATGGTAGTTGTTGTTAATATTTTTGTCGTTGTAGTTGCCGTTTCACCTGAAGCAACACTTGCAGCTGCCTGGGGGAATTTCTCTAACGCTTCCAACAAATCGCTCCGATACTCCAAGTAAATTTCTTGAATTTGCTCGTACACAACCACTAACTCTTCCATTTTCAGATCTGCTTCAAGTCTTCCGGCCCCGACGATTGCCTCGTGGTACTGCCTAGCAACTCCCATTTTCTCCTCCAGCATGTTGAGACGACTTGCGACATATGTTTGTTGCTTACGCTTCTTGGTGCAGTTCTTAAAGCTGGTGAAACTATTGACTACCGTGGTTAAAACGCCCTTTTGCAACATTCCGCAGTTAAAATTACCTTGGGCCATTATGTTTATTCACGTAGGTTTCAGTTATTTATAGTTTTTAATATGTTTTAAATTATAATAAGTAATAAAAGCAGAACTTACTTGCTTTTGCTGCGTTTTGCATGTTGTTCGCAATTGTTGTTGTAGTCGTCACAGAGCAAATTTCTTCAATTCTCTGGATTCTGGATGCAGCTGGATATTTTATCTGGCGATTTATTCGTTGCACAAATATCAATAGATTTAAGTTTTATTATAATTTAAGTTAAATTTAATATAATTTTAGTTTTTACACGTCAAGAAATGGATTGCACTTTGTATTGCATTTCCTAACCCCACTTTTTTGTCAAATTTACTTGTAATTGAATTTCTTATCAAAGTTCAAATACAATTAACAATTAACATTTAAATTAGACGTGAAAAAGACTAAATGTACCGAGAAGGACCAAATGTAACGACATGTATTTTTATTGGACAAATAAAGAAAAGAAATGTAAAAGAAAAACACAAGACGTTCACAACGTTACAATAGGTTTATTGAAATTCTCGATGAGAAGTGATTGTACACTAACTCTATATTTGTTTTATGTAATGTAATGTAATTTGTGTATTTGATATAATATTTTGTCTTTTGGTGTATTTGTTTCATCTGTCATCGAGGATGAGCAGCTCTATGTGGATAGGTGTGGGCATTGTTAGTTTTAGAGATGTGCAATAATTGACTTCGCAACACCCACTTTTTTGAGTTCCCCTATCATCGTAATATCAGAATTGATCAAAATCTCGAGTTCGAAATTTTATACGAGAAAGTTTTATAAAAATCGGTCAAAACTGGACCTGTAACCCGAACGCAGCACCACCTACCGGGTCTTTGTGAATCCTATATCTCTTTTACGTTTGTTCTTGACATTTCTCTGAAAAATCCATATACGGTTTGGGTTAATAGTTTTAACGTAATACTGGAACAAACATTTTAAACTTTAGAATATTATTATATTGTAGATAACTAAGTGTGCTGTTAACCTAAAATCCAAAAGTTAATTTTCAACATCTGTACCTAGACCTACCTAGACCTACTGCATTCATTTTTCAAGCATATATACGTAACTTTATGCCAGAATTTAATAATTGAAGGCTTAAAAGTAACATACGAATATGCGAATGAATCCTTTTTTTTCTGAACATTTGACATAAAAATCGACCTGGCTCGTAAATGGAACAAGTTTTTTTTAGTGTTTACCCAATACTGAGCCCCCTGGGCTCATTTTTGGATTTTGCTTGTTTCTGATTCCCAATTGTGAGCCTCCACTATATTTAGATAAATAAAAACATTTTCTAAACTTTTAATATAAAAATAAATACTATGGATTCTAATTGTTAATATAAACCTATATTAGTTAATATAAAATATAAACAAAATACTTACCCACTTACTTTATATAAAGTGCTTCTTAAGAAATCTGCCTATTCGACAACACACGGTAGATACGTCCGCATTTAACGAATTTTTTTAATAACTAAAGTGATACCATATAGGGAAACAATTAAAAGGTAAAAATGTAAAGGAAAATTTTGAATAGAAAACATTTTCTTTTTGTATAACAGAATATTAGCTTTAGAACCAAATGCAGACCGGTGGCTCATTACTGGTGGGGGGCTCAGATTAGGGGCCTTTACCCTACGTCGAGGAAAGGAAGGAAGTTGTTTTTATCTTCATTTTCAAAGGTGAACTTGATGCTGGTGTACTCAACTGGCTATTTATTGTATTGATGATGGTCTCGACTGTATTTTTTTTAATTACGCTGAAGATGTCGTCTACATACCGGAGCCATATACGTGGTAAAAGGTTTTTGGCTTTTAAATCTCTTTGAAATTAGCCATGAAAGCTTCTGCAATCAATGGTGATAATGGATTTCCCATGGTGCAACCAAATTCATTGGCGTAGAATTTCTCACGAAAAACAAAACAATTATGTGACATACAAATTCTAGCAGTTTTTAGCCATTTTGATATTTTTACTAAAGGTGATTAAACGTTGGAGACTATTTGTTTTTGGTAAACCATACATTTTTGGTACTTCGGGGTTAGCAACCGGTAATTTAAGTTTGTTAATTTCGAAGGTTAAACAAATTTCTTTGAACTATTGTCTTGGCTATAGCCACATTGTGCAGGAGTGTCCAAGCACGAAGTGCTGCTACTTTTGCCAACAACGTCACCATTCCCTTCTCCATGTTCACGAGATGCAAACTGATAATGACAACAACAACTATCATCACAAAAACAACAACAACAGCTACTACAGCAATAACAATGAGGGTAACAATATGCAGCCAACAACAGCACAATGCTCACAACAGCCCAGATCTGATAATAGGCAGTCATACCAGGTTGCCGTAAATCCAAACGCACCTGCCTTTCGACCTTCTTGTCCGCCTGAACTTTCGTATCAACCGCAGCCATCGACGAGCAGTCAAATCAACACCTTTTATTCACTCTCGCAACGCTCAAATGTGCTTTTGGCAACAGCTATGGTAAGGGTGAGATCAGCTGATGGACGTTTCCATGATCTGCGTGCTTTAATCGATCCCGGATCAGAAGCGACATTTATCACCGAATCTGCGGCACAGTTGTTGAAGTTGAAGAGACACCGTGCATTTGTCGAGGTATCTGGGTTGGGGATGGTCAGCAGCGGCGCAACACAAAATTATGTCGACATATCGTTAGCATCACGGCATTCGACATTTGAAAGCGTCGTTAGGGCGTTCGTTTTCAAGTCGCTGACTGGGCTTCTGCCGACCCAACAAATGGTACCTGACAAATGGCAACATCTTTCCGGTTTGCGTTTGGCGGATCCTGATTTTTATGTTCCTGCGCAAGTCGATTTATTGTTTGGAAGTGACGTTTTCGCCGAAATACTTCTTCCAGACATTATGCGTTGTGAAGACACCGTAGCACCGATAGCGCAAAAAACCAGGTTGAGTTGGATAGTCTTTGGTAAGGTTCCAGCTGAGAATCCGCAACATCTACGCAGCTTTGTGCAGTTCACGGATCTGAGTTCCCAGCTGCAAACATTTCCTGAAATGAAAGATAAACCGTTTCAGATCAAGGGTCCTGAGGAAGACATCGTTTGTGACACACTGGAAGTGCGATCTGACATGATACACTGTGCTCAAAGCAAAGATAGTGACCGTGCCAGCAAAGCAGTTCGCCATTTTTCTCACCTTTCAAAGATAGTAAGGGTCTCAGCAACCTGTTTCCGATTCGTCAACATCTGCAAAACCACCAAAAATAAAAATGAGAGGAATTCGCAGCCACTAGGCCCACAGGAGTTACATGAAGCAACTGTGATCGCAGTCAATAAAGCACAAAATGAGATGTTCCCGGCAGAGCTGATTCAGATTGAGCGAACTGGCAAAATTAAAAAATATCTACGCGCATTAAACGAATCTATCGATTCTGATGGAGTACTGCGTGTGGGAGGCCGTAAGCAAAACTTGGATCTATGCTATGAGGAGCAGCATCCGATAATTTTATGTGGGTTTTTACAGAATGCCTACCATGTCTGAAAGGAGGTCGCTGGCACATTGGCGAATTTGGGTACCAAATGGAATTTTATTTCTCCCACTTCCCCTCATTTTGGTGAACCATGGGAGGCCGGGGTGAAGTCGGTCCAGTACCATGTGAAAAGAGTTGTCGGCAATGAGAGACTTGCCTACAAGGAATTCGCCACGTTTCTTAAACGAACAGAAGCGTGTCTGAATTCAAGGCCCTTATGTCCTCTTTCTGACAACGTCGATGACTTGGAAATCACGCCAGCAGACCTTTTGGTTGGTGAGCCAATCCACACTATACCCCCAGAAGACAACACACTGCGGAAGATTGGATATCGCGATCTCTGTAAACGGCTACAATCATTCCTCAACGCGTTTTGCCTCAAATGGAAAAATGAATATTTATCGCAACTTCAACACTATCCGAAATGGATAAAAACGGAAGCGGAATCGAAAACCGGAGATTTCGTTCTTCTTAAAGACGAACGTCTTCCACCGACTCATTGGAGTTCAGCGAGGATTCACGAAACGCATCCCGGATTTACTCGCGTTCTAAACTTAAAAACAAAATCAAAACGATTAATCGCGAAAATATGCTATCTGCCAACAAATAAAAGCAGCGAGGAAAACACTCCTCCACAAACTAAATCTAAATCCTAAAATTCTACAGGTTAAACAAAAAAATATTATTATCAACATCTGCAAATAAATAAAAAAAAACTATCAAATATAATACATAGTACCTACATACATAACTAAATAATAAAACCAAACCAGTAACCTAAACATATAAATATACAGTCCACATTCAAACAATTCAAACGTTCACAACAAATTCAAACACATCGTACCAAAAACATGCAAAATCAAAATCGTAATACACATACACATAATGCGTCGTATCAAAACATGCCTTAACGAACAACAAAATAAAAATATGAAAACGCATCGTAGCAAATAACATGCAATTTCAGAATTTTCTATACTTACCCAAATACCGCGTCGTATCCAAAACACGCAACACAAAATATTTAAATAAATACTTTTTTTACGCTTTTATCAATATTAAAATAAAAAAAAAATATATAAAACCAATCAAAATACAATATATACCTATACATAATATCGAACACAACTATCGTTGTAATCGATTGTTATCGATAGTTATCGAAATTACCCCCAACACTACACAACACAACACGAAAATTATTATTCTAATCTAATGCTAATACTATTCTAACATAAAATACAATAAAACAATACATGCAATTAATTATGGAATTCTATTGCAAAATTACCTGGAATATTGCAGCCGCCATCGTCACAATCATCCTCATCAACATGAATCGTCATCAACATCATCGTTTTTATTAACATGATCAGCTTCCATCAATCAGTGTATAGTTATATACATATATATATATAGTTTGTGATGGAAATTCATATTGAACATTGATTTACATTTCTCACTAAACACAAACCGACTGAACGAAATTTCACAATCACACAAAAAATCACTAAACACAAACGAAATTATCATTATACATACTTAATATTAATGCTAAACTAAATTAAAACACCGACTCAACTTAGACAAGGAATAATACAAAAAAAAATAACCGCACGATCGCCATTCATGACAAAAATTACACACTGAACTGGACTTGGAGTGGAGTGGAACGAGACAATAAGTGCAAAGGAGATGCACATTGCTCATGCACATCAAATGTTTACATTATTTTTGTACTTCGTTCTTATGTTTGTCTTTATCTGTTTTACTTGGATAAATGTATTGTTTTGTTTGTCAGAATATTAATAGTCTCTCTCTGTACATGTCAATAATAGAAGTCGGCAAGGTAGTCAAATATCGCCTGGGTCGTTATTGAGGTCGATGAAGTTAATTTTCTTTCAACAAGAAAGTCAATGAAGGATGTTCTGTGATCCAAGATTAGATGAAGGAGTTTGCGAACTACGTTCACGGGCGGGGAGAATGTTGCAGAGTCAATGTTAATGCACATCACCAAATAAACAATGCCCACCCCATCCATACAGCTGCTCATCATCGATGACAGAAGACGAAACAAATACACCAAATGACAACACATATTAAGTAAAAATTATATTTACACATTATAAACAATAAACATTATATACCTACAAATTCCTTATATTATAACATTAAACAAATTACATAAATGTCCTGAGTGTACGAATTAGTGTACTTTTGAGTGTACAATCACTTCTCATCGAGAATCAAATAAAACCTATTATAACGTTGTGAACGTCGTGTCTTTTGTTCTTTGCATATTTGGTTTCTTTATTTCGCCACTAAAAATACATGTCGTTACAGATATTGTATTTCGCTTGTTAGCAAAACTTAGACGTATTCGCCAAGAGTACCCGTGGAGCCTCTGTGTACGACCGGTTCCTCGTGTTGACAGCTGACTCACCTCTTTCCCAAGGCCTGGAACTCCCCTTTAGGTCCTGCTGGTCGACCACCTCAAGATTGCGGAAGCGAGTTTCTAAAAATTCGGTGAACTGTTTGCATGTTGGCAGCTCCTTGAGGTTCCCCAACTTCTCTTCCCATAGCTTCTGGGTAGAATTCGGCGATTTGTGAAGTAGGACGTATATCAAAATCGCGTCCCAATGTTCTACTCGCAACCCCAAGTTCGCCAACGCATGAACACACTCCTGAGAAGTGTCCAGCATTTCCTTCAGTCCATTCGCTGATTCCTTGGATAGGTTAGGTTAGGTTAGGTTAGGTGGCAATTATCCGTTAATACGGAGTAATTCACTTAGACCAAGTAAGGTCCATTGTGATACCACATGCAGAGTCAGTTATTTCCGTTACTCTTGGAACCATTTCGAATTTTGGAGAAATTTCCGTATTTTGTTGATATCCGTTTCGGCAATATCAGCAAGCTCCCCGAAGAAGTACTCTCCTAGAGTCTGCTTTCTAATCGAGGATAGCGCCGGGCAGTCACATAGTAGGTGGAACGGAGTTTCCTCCTCCTCCTCATCCATGCAACTGCGACAGAAGTCATTAGCGATAACTCCGAGCCTTGCGGCATGTCTTCCTAGTATACAGTGGCCTGTTAGTACTCCGACAAGAGTTCCGATATGTGTTCTACTGACGTTTAACAGGACCTTTGTCCTGCGCCGATTTATTCGTGGCCAGGTCTGTTTTGCATGGTTGCAGGTGTCAAGTTCCCGCCATCTCTCACTAGCCTGTTGCAGTGCTAGTGTGGAGATGTTGTATCTTACCGTTTCAATTGGCACATGGGGTTCTCCTTTACCAGTAGAGAGTTCCATTTTCGTGCCGTTCCTTGCTAGTTCGTCTGCTTTACAGTTACCTGGTATATCTCTATGACCCAGCACAGCGTTAACGTGCACCTATCCGCGATCTCATTTAAAGATTTGCGGCAGTGCCTGACCAATTTGGATCTTAATATTGGTGATTCGAGTGCTTTAATAGCTGCTTGACTGTCGGTATGGATGACGATATCCGAGTTCGATATCGATCTCACCTTCAGTAGTTCAGCGGCTTCGCGAATAGCCATAACTTCTGCTTGGAAGACACTACAGTTATTTGGTAGTCTGAAAGACTGGTTTAGGGAGAATGAAGCCGAGAAGATCCCGGCTCCTACTCCGTCCTCTGTCTTCGACCCATCTGTGTATACTTCTAGCGTATTTTTGTCTATAACCGTATTCTCTTCCCATTGCTGTCGGTCGGGAATACTGGTCTTGTATTTAATATTGAAGTCTAGGACCGTGGTTACGTAGTCTGTGACTTCCCTTTTAACATTATTAGTTTTTAGAATATTGGCATGCCCTATGTCACTGCTTTTCCACTGCAGTGATTCTCTCAGACGCAATGCCGATTTTGCCGCCATCTCCTTACCGTGTATGTCCAAGGGCAGAATGTGAAGCATGGTTTCCAGTGCCGCGGTTGGTGTTGTCCGTAGGGCACTGGTCACACAGACACATGCCACTCTTTGGATTCTATTTAGTAGAGAGAGGTAGCTTATTTTATCTAGTGCTGGCCACCAGACGATGATTCCGTACATGAGTATCGGTCTGACTACTGCTGTATACAGCCAGTGCATTATTTTTGGGCTGATGCCCCATCTGAGGCCCAGGATCCTTTTGCAGGAGTAAAGTGCAGTAGCGGCCTTCTTAACGCGTTCCTGCAGGTTTAGTTTCCAGCTCAGTTTCCTATCCAGAACCACACCTAAGTATTTGGCGCTGTCAGAGAAGCTGAGGCGGATTCCGTTTAGTTTCGGTGGATCGATTTGAGGAATTCGGTGCTTCTTTGTGAATAGCACTAGCTCTGTTTTACCCGGGTTTATATCCAGGCCGCATTTGCTAACCCATTTGACCAGCGTTGCGAGGGCCGATTCCATCAAGTCCCGTAAAGTCGGGAGGTATTTCCCAGTAAATAAAATGGCGATATCGTCTGCGTAGGCTATGACTTTACCACCGTTCTTCTCCAGGGTTATAAGTATTTCGTTTACTGTTAGAAGCCATAGCTGCGGTGAAAGTACTCCACCCTGCGGAGTGCCGCGTTGCACAGACCTTCTCAGTTTGCAGCAGCCAAGTTCCGAATTGATAACCCTGCTTAGCAGCATTTGGTTGATCCAGTGACTTAGACTTGCGTCAATCTGCAGGTTTTCAAGTGCGTTAATTATCGCTCTCGGCTCTATATTGTTGAAAGCCCCTTCAATGTCTAGGAAGGCTACCATTGTAAATTCCTTGACGGCTAGTGATTTTTCCACGGTGCCGACAATGGAGTGCAGAGCTGTCTCTACCGATCTGCCCTTACAGTAGGCGTGTTGGGATTTTGAGAGAGTCCCTGCTTTGATGTTGTGGCGAATATGTAGATCTATCAGTCTCTCTAGTGTTTTCAGTAGAAAGGATGACAGACTAATAGGCCTGAAGTCCTTTGGAGTGGTGTGAGAGGCTTTTCCCGTCTTGGGTATAAAAACCACTTTCACCTCTCTCCATAATTTTGGTATGTAACCATAATCTAAACTTAAGGAGAACAGTAGAATCATCCAAGGTTTAAGAATGCCATAGGCATGTTGCATTTCTGCCGGGATGATTCCATCTGGTCCTGCCGATTTAAAAGGGAGGAAGCTATTAATCGCCCATGAAAGTTTGCGTTCGCTTATCACTTCCTTTGAAATGTAGTGAGTTCTGGGATGGGACCGTTCCTGAGTCTGGGTATCATCCCCTTGGACACTTCCTGGGAAGTGAGTGTCTAGAAGCAACTGAAGTGATTCTTGACTAGACTGCGTCTCCGTTCCATCGGGTTTCTTTATTTAGCTAGGTATAGAGGGAGACTTTGACAGGATCTTCCTAACTCTACTAGCCTCATTGTTTTCTTCAATTTTGGAACAAAAACTCTGCCAGGAGTTTCTTTGTGCGATTTTTATTCCTTTTTTGTAGTCTTTAAGGCTTTTCTTATAACAGTCCCAATCTGTGGATGATCTTGTTCTTTTTGCCTTGATAAAGAGTTTTCTACTTTCTCTTCTTAGTGAGCTTAGCTCTGTAGTCCACCACGGGGGTTTCTTACATTTAGTGTGTCTGCTTACAGGGCACGACTTTGCGAAGGATTTATTCATGGCAGAAGTAATCTTCGTCGTCAAGGAGTCAATGTCTTCGAACGATGAGATTGTATCAGTGGGTATGTTACCGAGAGCCTTTGTTAGGTTGGCTCGATAGCTGTCCCAATTAGTTTTCCTGGGGTTTCTAAACAACGCTACAGGAGGAGGGGTAATGTTAAGATTGTAGAAGATGTAACAGTGATCAGAGAATGAATTATTCTTGGATACTGCCCAGTTTTCTACGGAGATAATAGGAGAGTTAGTAACTAGCGTAATGTCTAACACTTTTTGTCTGTTTCTGGTAATAAATGTAGGTTCATTACCGATATTACATATTACGAGATTAGTCTCAACAAGAAAAGTAAAAAGTGACTCACCTCTTTCGTTGATGTCGCTGCTGCCCCAGATGGAGTGGTGTGCATTAGCGTCGCATCCGAGTAAAATTGGGATATTCCTCCGCTCTGACTCTCTGACTGCATGACGTATATTTGTAGATGGTACGGGCCCGATATCGTCGTAGGCCATATACGCCGATGCAAGCCAGAATTCCTCTTTGTCAGTGATCTCCAGTTTGGCCACTGCGAAATCAGGGTTGCTGAAGCTCTGTGAAAGGAAAAGTTTTAAGTTAGTTTTTGCTAAAATGCAGGCTCTTATTTTACCTTTACAATCAGCATGAAAAATTTCATAATTTTGTGTCCTCAACCCCGCTATGCTGTTGTCAACGAGCCACGGTTCTTGGATGAGGACTATGTCGTCCCCACTCGCTTGTAGGTGGAGAATAAGGTTGGCGGAGGCCACCTTACTGTGATGCAGGTTTATCTGGATTATCCGCAGCATTGTGGCTACTGGATAAACCGGAAACCTCAATCACAGTGATGTCCGTGTCCTCTGATTCAGAAGACCGCCCATGATCGGATCCCCGCCGTTTTGTGAAGGATGGAGGGACAGCGGGGTTAGCGCCCAATGCTTGTCTCCCATCCTGTTGGTAGACGTGCAGCCTTATGCGTTTGAAACAGTAGCTGATCTCATAATTCCTTTCTTTAAGTAGTGGAAGCGATTCTTTATCTAAAAGTATGGTGATAGACCTTGAATCTTTCACCACCTCCGATTTCACTACTGTCCACTTTTGTGTTGGGATGTCACGATTCTGGCTCTGTATCAGAAGCAGAATGTCTGCTGGGTCGCTTGGCACCATAGGGACCCAAGCGCGAGCTCTTGGCCTGAGCGGAATTTCATCCTTTTTCACGGCCTCCAGCTTAGCGCCCTGCCAAAGATCACCCGCGCCGGCGATTGCAGCCTTTATAAAAGTTACTGCATTTTCGTCGTCGCAGGCAATCAGCCTATAGCCTCCATGGAGCCAGCCCCTATCCCTATACGACGGCATCGGTTTGGAGGGGTCGATCTTGCACTGAGAGAGGAGATAAAGGTTTATCTTCGTCTCCACCTTCTCCCAGTTTTCACGACTGATCTTACACTCCTCATGGCCGCGGTCAATGATCGCCATGATCAGATGATCTCTCACAACCTCAGTTAGGAGCTTGGGTTCCGAATCGGTGCCCTTACTCTTCTTTGAGGTAGTGGGAGCGTCATCGTGAGACCGCTGTCTCTTGGATGCAAGATCCCTCTTTGCTTCGCTGCTTGTGGAGGGTCCCTTAATAGGTCGACTCTTACTTTCCTCCACCACTTTCGTTGCCCATTCATAGGAAGCTTTGTCTTTGTCATCCCATTTGTCTTTGCCCTTTTCTTCAAGTCGACTAAGACATAGGAATGCATTCCTTCTTTTTCTATAGGCTATTGTGCTTGCCCTAACGTGTTTCCTGGGAGGAAGCATCGCTGGAGCATTTGACGCGCTACCGTCGGTATCATCTGTAAGAGAGAGAGAAGAGTCAGAGCGCCGTTCGTTGACGATTCGCATCCTCCTCATCTTCCTCTCGACTTTGTCCGTTTTTGTTGTCTGTCCAGTCCTGTCAGTTTGTTTTGTTGGTCCTGTCTGGGAAGTACTTCCCGAAGACGTTGTTTCTTTTTGTTGTTTTGTTGGTTTCATTTTTTCTGTATTGTGGTCCCACGAGTAGCTAGGGAAAAAACCGTCCACCATGCCAGAGCCCCGCATACCATGGTAAGGCCACTACTTCCACCCTGAGGCGGCGTGGTATCAGGGAGGCGCCGTTAGAATACAGCCGATATACCCCCTGGCTGCAAACCTTCCAATGGGCACGGTGACGCATAACACCCTGGAATTAGGGGGGTTGGGCAGTTCTTAGTTCGTTACTCTTCAAAGCAGCCTGTCTGTCATGGGTGACCCTTCAGACGACTACCGCCTCCGACAGTATAGCCTGTTGAATCATTGCAACTTAAGCCTGCGCACCAACGTCAATTTGACGCAACGACAAGGTGACCGCCCCTCGCGCCAGGATTCCTTGGATAAAGATGACTGTCCAAAAAGCAACTTCAGCTGCGCATTGTCAAACAGACCTTGGAAAGACCTCCATGTTGTGTACGAGCCGCTGAACTTCGGAATGTCAATTTCGTTTTTTTTCGTTTTAATTTTGCTGCTGAATGCCGCCGTTTCACCTGGAGCAACACATGCAGCTGCCTGGGGGAATTTCTCTAACGCTTCCAACAAATCGCTCCGATACTCCAAGTAAATTTCTTGAATTTGCTCGTACACATCCACTAACTCTTCCATTTTCAGATCTGCTTCAAGTCTTCCGGCCCCGACGATTGCCTCGTGGTACTGCCTAGCAACTCGCATATTCTCCTCCAGCATGTTGAGACGACTTGCGACATATGTTTGTTGCTTACGCTTCTTGGTGCAGTTCTTAAAGCTGGTGAAACTATTGACTACCGTGGTTAAAACGCCCTTTTGCAACATTCCGCAGTTAAAATTACCTTGGGCCATTATGTTTATTCACGTAGGTTTCAGTTATTTATAGTTTTTAATATGTTTTAAATTATAATAAGTAATAAAAGCAGAACTTACTTGCTTTTGCTGCGTTTTGCATGTTGTTCGCAATTGTTGTTGTAGTCGTCACAGAGCAAATTTCTTCAATTCTCTGGATTCTGGATGCAGCTGGATATTTTATCTGGCGATTTATTCGTTGCACAAATATCAATAGATTTAAGTTTTATTATAATTTAAGTTAAATTTAATATAATTTTAGTTTTTACACGTCAAGAAATGGATTGCACTTTGTATTGCACTTCCTAACCCCACTTTTTTGTCAAATTTACTTGTAATTGAATTTCTTATCAAAGTTCAAATACAATAATTAACAATTAACATTTAAATTAGACGCGAAAAAGACTAAATGTACCGAGAAGGACCAAATGTAACGACATGTATTTTTATTGGACAAATAAAGAAACCGGTGGTTGGGTGTGTATGAATCGGGTAGGCGCTGATTGGCATCAACTTGGCGGTGCCCAGCTGTTGCAACTTTTTCATACACATCAATTGTGCTTATTTTACCTCCGCGTGGTAACCACCGGGTACTGGTCTCGCTCAACCGGGCTTGGCTTTCTAAACTTATAAGCGCGAGTGTTGAACACGAAGAAAATAGCAACACTATAATGCTCTATCGGAATGACTGAACGAGTCTCAGAGGTCTTACATGAGCCCCTCAGAAAGAGGACATACAGCGGAAGAATACACAAGATTGAATCAACGGTGTTGTCAACAGTCGAGATGACAGATACCTTGCGTGAGATTCTCTGACATATTTGGAGCAAAGGTCTGTAAGGATTTTCAGCACTAGTCAGGGTGCCGAAATAGAGATGGTGGCGGATGAACCCTTTATGGGCCAACGGCAGCACTCATATCCCTGAAGTGGATTACTGACAACGGAGTATCCGACCCGCTGTCCTAGGGTTATCTTAAGGCCTGGTCCTCCAGGTTGGGGGTTGTGCGTGGGGCTAACTACCCAACCACGGAAAAATAATGGTTACGAAGCAACCAAGAGCCTCGGATACGGATGGATTCACTGTTGATGACCCTGCAAAACGAAAAAAGGACAATGACGTTCGGATCTGCACGTGGAATGTTCGAACCCTGAACAGACCGCGTGCAGCCGAACAATTAGCGGAGGCCCTAGACTATTACAAGGCAGATATCACCGCCATTCAGGTGGGATGGGCCAGGCAAAAGAAGGATGAAAACCTGTGACATCTACTACGGTGATTGCTACAGAGAGCAGAAGCAGCGTCTATTTGGATGCGGATTCGTTATAAGCGGCAGACTTAGGCAAGAAGTCTTGAGCTTTCGACACGTAAGTGAGCGCCTTACAACTATCCGCATCAAGGCTAAATTCGCCAATATCAGCCTGATATGCGCTCCCGCCCCCACAGAAGATAAAGACGACACTACCAAAGAATGTTTCTATGAGCTCCTCGACAAAACATATGAGCAATGTCCTAAATACGACGTTAAAATTGTCTTAGGTGATTTTAACGCCAAAATAGGAAAGGGGGACATCTTTGGTAGCACAATCGGAAAGCACAGCCTACACGACACCACGTCTGGAAACGGACTTAGGCTAATTGACTTTGCTGCGGGACGTAATGCTACTATAGCAAGCACATGTTTTCCACACCTCAACATTCACAAAGGAACATGGCGGTCACCAGACCATCAAACGGTCAATCAAATTGACCATGTTGCGATCGACGCAAGGCACTCCTCCAGTATTCTAGACGTCCGAACTTTCCGAGCGGCCAACATAGACTCGGATCACTACCTTGTTGTAGCCAAGGTACGTATGCGGATATCCCAGACAGCACAACAACGAGGAAATACTGTGAGGAGATTCAACGTTGAACGGCTACAAACGCAACAAACCGCCAGAACTTTTGCCGATCGCGTCTCCCTCAACCTCTCGAGAATTCCTGTACAGCCAGCATCAAGTGCTGAAGACCAGTGGCATCGATGCCAAGAAGCCATCAGAAAAGCCGCAACTGATGTGCTAGGTTTCACCCGACCACCACCGCGAAACCTCTGGTTTGATGAAGAGTGCCGGCAAGCACATGCAGCAAAGCAACTGGCCTACAAAGCGGCGCTGCAGAGAAGGACGAGAGCAGCTCGTGAGCTCTACGAGCAAAAAAGGAGGGAAGAACACCGGCTTCTCCGGAGGAAAAAGAAAGAGCATGAAAAGCGAGCGATCGAGGAAATAGAGAGGTGCTACTCCAGGAACAATTTTCGGAAGTTTTACCAAAAGGTAAAAAGAACGTGTCACGGGAACAAGACCCGAACAGAGACCTGTAGAGACGAACAAAGAAACCTTGTAGTAGAGTCACAGTCGGTGCTGAGGACATGGAAAAACCATTTCTGTAGACTGTTAAACAGCGAAGACGACACAAATTCCGCTGTCAGGCAGAATGAACCATTCAACCTGGGCGATGAAAGCCAAGACTTCCGTCCACCTGACCAAAATGAGGTAAGGATAGCAATATCCAAGCTGAAGTCCAACAAAGCTGCAGGACCGGACGGTTTATCGGCCGAGCTATTTAAGGCAGTGGGGGATGACTTGGTAGAGAGCATACACCAACTCGTTTCTAAAATCTGGTCAGAGGAAAGTATGCCTGATGAATGGAGCCTCAGCATTGTTTGCCGATCCATAAGAAAGGAGACCCTCTAAACTGCGCCAACTATAGAGGCATCAGTCTCCTTAACATCGCTTACAAAATTCTGTCTGCCGTACTGTGTGAACGCCTGAAACCATTTGTCAACGAACTGATTGGACCCTATCAGTGCGGTTTTAGGCCCGGTAAGTCCACAACAGACCAAATATTCACACTACGGCAGATCCTGGAGAAAACCCAAGAAGTCCAAATCGATACTCATCACCTTTTTATCGATTTTAAAGCCGCATATGACAGCATTTATAGAGACGAGCTATACAGAGCCATGTCTAGTTTTGGAATCCCTGGAGGCAGTTAGCCAAATATCATGCTAACTGGAGAGGCGTGTTGGTTGAAGCCCAGGTCCACCCCGTACTGTAGCGCCATCTAAGTAAGTAAGAACTTTACAAGATATATCTATTAACATTATGTTATCAAATATATACTTTGCTTTTAAAAAGGTGGGTGGTATTGCAAAAAAAAAATTCAATTATGCTGTGTTGTTTATACCCACAATACTTTGTGAAGGGCACCAACGCAATGAGTGCATGTGTTGTTGCTGCTGACGATGACTCGATCGTTATCGGCCGCGGTTTTGCCAATGCCGATGATCGTGGCTAATGAAGCTTAACGCTCCTGATGCTGCGTGCGATTTGGACCACTGACGAAGAGAGAGACTGACGATGTTGTGGATTGAAGGACGTTGCTTTTCGTTGGGGAGGGGAAGTATATATTCACTGCGTTCACACTGCGCGGGTAATAATGCCTCTTGCTTGAAGCCCTTGGCACTTGGGCTTCTTGATAGGTTGTGGGATAGGCAAAGGTTGTTACGGCTTACTATTAAGCAGTCGATCAACATTAAATCTACTCTTAGTATTTGCCCGTTTTCGTGGAGTCTTCGAGTATATTTTTTGAGCCTTTAACTGAAAAAGTGACCTAAGTTCATCGCAACATTACCAATTTTGTTACCGGTTTAGTGATCTGGTAACAGCCATGTCCTAAAATATATATTTGACTGAGAAAGCTATCTTCTAGTTACAATAACGTTTCAATGTCAAACCTTGTATGGTCTAGCCTATACTTTTAAAGCTATCCTGACCATTTTGGCGATAAAATCACCGAGAGCGATTTTTTTAAGAACAAATGAAACAACGCGACTAAACGATAATTTAAGGCCTTTTACAGTATTTTACTCTTTTTAGTAGTCCCTACGGCTATTTGGATCTGTATTCAACTTCGTATTTAGATATTTTTGGTTCACACCCCAAAGAGAAAAACGAATTTTTATTTTATCTTTTAAATGAATGCTACTTCGAATACGATGGGAGGTAGACCTGTTTGCACTGCACAGTGCACATTTAACTATCTTCTAAACTTAACGGAAGTCCTGGCAATGACAACAGCAGACCGTGAGTCTGTGGTAAGGGCAATACCCGTTGGTATTACCTTCTTTACCATAAATCAATAAAATCGAAGCTTGTGAAGTGCTGCCGCGAAGAACTCAAGAACACAGCACAAAGTATTACTCTGATGGGTCCCGGGACATGAAGGCATTCCAGGCAAAGAGAAAGCAGACGAATTATTTAAACAAAGTTCGACAGCTGTTTCAGAACTAGCTGATCCCTCTGTGGACACGACGGCCGCCTTGTACACTCACTCTTGAAGCAGGGAGAAAAGCCACCAAAGAGACAAACGCTAGATGGGCCACCTTAAATACTTGCAATACCACAAGAATGCTATGGCCGTCCTTAAACGAAACCAAAACCGAGAATATAATACGGAAGGATAGAAAATACCTGTCCACCCCCGTAGGTATCATAACAGGCACAACACTCTGCGGTACCATATGAAAAAAATGGGCTTAACGGAAGAAGAACTTTGTAGATGAGAAAGCTCTTGAGGACACAACCCACTGCATATGTCACTGCCAAGGTCTCCAACACACCAGGTATAAATTCCTAGGGAGGCACTTCTTCAACGACCTAGATGACCTTTCCAGCACATCAATAGACAAAATAATGAACTTCGTCAAATCAACAAGATGGTTAGTAGCTCAAACAATCTGTATAGGTTATGGTTTCAAAAATATTTTTAATTTAATTGCATTTCTTATATACTAATGTAACTCATTTTTTTAAAAGATAAAATCATAAATGAAAATTATCCAGCTTCGGCTTCATCCAAACCTTAGAGTAAGTACATAAAAGATTTTTTTTTTAAATATCCAAATAAATTCCGTACAAGGAAAGAAATTAACAAATTCATTTCCTTTTGTATCGTATTGGTACTCGTACTCTTAATAGTATTAATGATATAATTTTATTATTATAGGTAATATTATATGTTATAATATTACATGTTCTGTTCAGTCTTATAAATTAAACATCAACTTATATACAGTTTTTTTTTATTGTTCAGTTTTATTTTTCTTATCTTAATCTTATGAATTTATCAAATAATTGTAGTACATTATTTATGTTTTTTTGTTTTAGTTTGTTTAATATAATTAGTTACATACATTTATGCTAATTTTAAAACAATACAAATATGTAAAACTCTAATTTTCTAATTTTTTAATAAAAAAAACAGTGGACTTAAATAAAGCAGATAACTTCTTGCCGAATTTTTATGAGTCAACCACAAGTAGGTAAATACATCTAGAGTATCATGATTGACACTTCCATTTTTTTCAATATTTTTTTTTAAGAGTAACATCACAATGTTTTAATTTAAAGTTCATTAAAAAAAAAAAAGATTTTTTTAGATCAAAAAATAGAAAGAATGAGAGGGTGGGAGAGAGTTAGAGAAAGCATTGATTTGATATCCAATGCTGACTAATCCAAGTGATTTGTTACTTGTCTAAGTCAGCGAGGCTTTAGCATTTTTGTTGTATTTTTATATACCTCTTGGGTAAAACTTTTAGTTTTTTTAGCTTTTAGTTTAAACATTCAAATACGTCAATTATGTAATTGAAAGTTATTTCATTTATTAACAAAAAGATTCCGTTTTGTCCCTATGGGAACGAAACCTTTAAAACGAATCAAACAAATGAATGAACGTAAATAAAAAACTAGGCTCAGACTATCTAAATGAGTCTACAGCGCTTAAAATTTAACTACATTATTTATCATTCCTGAGAGAGATAGGTAAAATTTTTCAGAAGTCTATTTAACTGCTTGACGATATTGACATTATCGGAAGAATGCAGCGAGCTGTCAGTGGCGCATTTGCAAGCATCAAGAGTAAGATCTAACCATAGGTAGCGCGCACAATTAGAGGGCTACCTCAACCAACTTGGTGTGCGCAACTGGAGGCAACTAGCTACGGACCGAGCTGGCTTGGGGGCTTGTTGCTTGAGGCCGTGGTCAACACTATACTGTAAGCGCCCTTAAAAGTATCTAAAGAGAGTGATAGATAGATTAAGAGATAAACATCCCAGAATAGATCGTAACCATAGAATAAAATCCAATTTAGGAAACGAGAAGCTATACGTTCTGGTATTCAAACTACAAAATGGTTGAATAGCCGGATATAGATAAATAAATAAATAAAGAGAAAGGAAAAAAAAAACAAATTTAAAAGGTGTCTCTATACCATGAGTTGTGACATCTCATTGTAATACGACCTTTGTGTTCTTAATTGCTACTCGTGCGCCTCCAGTGATCATTATATTTACCAAAAGCAGAAGCGGAGCGGAGACGGAAAGAAGGAAATGAAAGGACTTACGCGTCTTGCTATTCTTTGAACAACAGCAAAAGATTGTTTTTTTGTGATTTAAAAAAATGAAATGTATTCTTGAATTAATAGTAATATTAAAATCACACTTAAAACTGGTTGCATAGAACAAAACAGATTAAGATTAAGATTGTTCGAAAATGTTCGAGAGATGAATATTAAAATAAAAACGAATCAATGACCACAAATAGTAAAAGTTGAACTCTGTACAGAGTACAGGTTAAGGTCATTTCGAATTTTCAAAAGTAGATAGTGTTAAAACAGCTCTCATATCAACAAAGAAGGTTTGGGAATATCCCTACCATTTTTCGTTCGTGAATTATGACAGGGCCTACAAATAAAACAAAAGCCTCTAATGAGGATTGACGACAAATGCACAAATCTAGCAAATGCACGGAACAAACGTTGGTTTCTTTATTAGTAGAAAACTATCTCATTGAATATTTTTTCAAGAATTCTCTAATTTGACCATTTATTTTAAAATGTGTCCTTAGAAAAGATGACATACCTATCAGTTTGAATAGCTTTATGTGTAAAAAAAGGATTAGAATAATGTTTACTTCAAAATAATTCTTATATATACAAAATAACAAGGTATTGAGCTCAGTGAAGTTTACATAAAACAGGCTTACCATTTCACGCCTCTCAAAGAGGGCCAAGAGGATTCAATTCCCGATTAATATGGAGGAATCTTTAAGAGTTTCAAGGGGAGGCAGAGGCAAGCAAAAGATCCGGAGATGTGTATTGATTTGTATTTCACAATGTTCAAAGTTAGAATAACAAACGTTTTTAAAAAATTAAATATTTAGACAAACAAGAAATTAATAGTTTGCTTTAAATAACTACAGAATCAACGTCAGTTCTAGTACGGGAATTCCGAGGTGGCAGTGGGAGTGCGTGAGAGGTCTTTGTTTCGAATGGTTTTTAAAATAAAATTTCCGTGTGCTAATTAGCGGGGACAAAGGCAGAAAGTTTAAAAATTTGGCACGAACGATTAGCGCACCAAAACGCGAGAGTGATTTCAAACTTTTTAATCAAAAAAAATTGTACCTGTTGTTGATTCTGACAATTTCTTTTGTGAATCGAGCTTGCCACTCAAACTTTGGGCTGAGACAGTCAGCACTGCAGCTTTCATCGTTATTCGAACGTCTTTAAATAATAATGGGAAAGTCGTCGATTGGAAAGTTTTCGGAGAGGTATGCCACATTCACATTCCGGAACAAAAAAGGCGGAAATAGGATGTGAAGTCCGAGAAAGGTGTATTTGTTGGATACGTGGAGGGAATCAAAGGATACAGAGTGTGGATTCCAGGAACCAACAAGATTAAGGTCAATCGTGACGTAATTATCACTAAAACCACACCAGTAGGGGCTGTGGTTGATGCTGGTTTTTTGGATGATACTATCCAACAGAAAGAAAACTGTTCCGTTTTCGATTCTCTTGGCGATGCAGGTCGTGTTGGAGGTGGTGATGCAGGTTGTTATGCAGGTGGTGTTGCATCAGATGGTCATCCAGTTGGCAATGCAGATAGTGAGCAGCAGTTGGAAGCCTACCTGTCGCACTAGAAACGTACAGTCAGGTTTACACAAAATAGGTTCCCCATTTCACGCCTCTCAAAGAGGAGGTTTCTTTGGGTATTTCTATTATAAAATGTAAGTGAATACAGACAAAGTGGTAAAGTTAGAATAGAGATGTAGATTTCATGTTTTTATTTTATTACATTTCAAACAAAACTTCAAAAAATTCTAGCTGCCTCTCAAAATAAAAGTTCCAACACGATGGACGAAGATTTGCCTTTAAATTTTTATCGTGAAAGAAGTATTGTTAAAAACAGTACTAGTATCAAAATTTTACTTATTGAGCAGAAGAATGCTGATTGTTGTTACAAAAAATCAAGGTTGTACAAAATTAAGTAAACGATTAGATTTAAAGTAAATTTTAGCTACCACTACTCAAAAGTTGTAATCCATCTCGACGGAAAGACACGATTGAAATACAACATTTAGAGAAATTAAAGCTGATGTGCCACAAGGCAGTGTAGCAGGCCCTGCTTTGGCAGCAAGTGAAAATACAGTCGTGGCAACTTTTGCAGGTGATACTGCGTAACTTGTTGTGAAAAAAACTGTCGAAGAAGCAACCAGTAACCTGCAAGATGCAGTAAATTCATTACTACTTCAAAGTCGACTACAAATTGGAAATTTAAATCAAATAACCTGAAGTCAGTTCAACTTCACTAATAAAAAGTATCATATGATGAAAAGGTGCAGCAATATATCAGCATAAACTGTGAGTGAATAGATACAAAGTGGTAAAGTTAGAATAGAGATGCAGATTTCATCTTTTTATTACATTTCAAACACAACTTCAAACTTGAGCATGGTACATGCTAAGAGCTTGCCACTCAAACTTTGGGCTGAGGCAGTCAGCACTGCAGCTTTCATCATTATTCGAACGTCTTTAAATAATAATGGGAAAGTCGTCGATTGGAAAGTTTTCGGAGAGGTATGCCACATTCACATTCCGGAACAAAAAAAGCGGAAATAGGATGTGAAGTCCGAGAAAGGTGTATTTGTTTGATACGTGGAGGGAATCAAAGGATACAGAGTGTAGATTCCAGGAACTAACAAGAATAAGGTCAGTCGTGACGTAATTTTTACTAAAACCACACCAGTTTCTGTAGGGGCTGTGGTTGATGCTGGCTTTTGGATTGTACTATCCAACAGAAAGAAAACTGTTCCGTTTTCGATTCTCTTGGCGATGCAGGTCGTGTTGAAGGTGGTGATGCAGGTTGTTATGCAGGTGGTGTCGCAGCAGATGGTCATCCAGTTGGCAATGCAGATAGTGAGCAGCAGTTGGAAGCCTTACCTGTCGCACTAGAAACGTACAGTGAGGTTTACACAAAATAGGTTCCCCATTTCACGCCTCTCAAAGAGGAGGTTTCTTTGGGTATTTCTATTATAAAATGTAAGTGAATACAGACAAAGTGGTAAAGTTAGAATAGAGATGTAGATTTCATGTTTTTATTTTATTACTCAAAAGTTGTAATCCATCTCGACGGAAAGCCACGATTGAAATACAACATTTAGAGAAATTAAAGCTGGTGTGCCACAAGGCAGTGTACCCCTGCTTTGACAGCAAGTGAAAATACAGTCGTGGCAACTTTTGCAGGTGATACTGCGTAACTTGTTGTAAAAAAAAAAACTGTCGAAGAAGCAACCAGTAACCTGCAAGATGCAGTAAATTCATTACTATTTCAAAGTCTACTACAAATTGGAAATTTAAATCAAATAACCTGAAGTCAGTTCAACTTTACTAATAAAGTGTATCAGATGATGAAAAGGTGCAGCAATATATCAGCATAAAATGTGAGTGAATAGATACAAAGTGGTAAAGTTAGAATAGAGATGCAGATTTCATCTTTTTATTACAGTTCAAACACAACTTCAAAAAAATCTAGCTGCCTCTCAAAATAAAAGTTCCAACCCGATGGACGAAGATTTGCCTTCAATTCGTTATCGTGAAAGAAGTATTGTTAAAAGCAGTTATAGTATGAACATTTTACTTATTTAGCAGAAGAATGCTGATTGTTGTTACAAAAAATCAAGGTTGTAGAAAATTAAGTTTTAAAAACTATTTTATCTTTTTATCGTTTTTATTTAGCTGCCTCTCAAAATAAAAGTTCCAACTCGATGGACGAAGATTTGCCTTCAATTCGTTATCGTGAAAGAAGTATTGTTAAAAGCAGTTTTAGTATGAAAATTTTACTTATTTAGCAGAAGAATGCTGATTGTTGTTACAAAAAATCAAGGTTGTAGAAAATTAAGTTTTAAAAACGATTTTTTCTTTTTATCGTTTTTATCTAGCTGCCTCTCAAAATAAAAGTTCCAACTCCATGGACGAAGATTTGGCTTCAATTCACATTCCGGAACAAAAAAGGCGGAAATAGGATGTGAAGTCCGAGAAAGGTGTATTTGTTGGATACGTGGAGGGAATCAAAGGATACAGAGTGTGGATTCCAGGAACCAACAAGATTAAGGTCAATCGTGACGTAATTATCACTAAAACCACACCAGTAGGGGCTGTGGTTGATGCTGGTTTTTTGGATGATACTATCCAACAGAAAGAAAACTGTTCCGTTTTCGATTCTCTTGGCGATGCAGGTCGTGTTGGAGGTGGTGATGCAGGTTGTTATGCAGGTGGTGTTGCATCAGATGGTCATCCAGTTGGCAATGCAGATAGTGAGCAGCAGTTGGAAGCCTACCTGTCGCACTAGAAACGTACAGTCAGGTTTACACAAAATAGGTTCCCCATTTCACGCCTCTCAAAGAGGAGGTTTCTTTGGGTATTTCTATTATAAAATGTAAGTGAATACAGACAAAGTGGTAAAGTTAGAATAGAGATGTAGATTTCATGTTTTTATTTTATTACATTTCAAACAAAACTTCAAAAAATTCTAGCTACCTCTCAAAATAAAAGTTCCAACACGATGGACGAAGATTTGCCTTTAAATTTTTATCGTGAAAGAAGTATTGTTAAAAACAGTACTAGTATCAAAATTTTACTTATTGAGCAGAAGAATGCTGATTGTTGTTACAAAAAATCAAGGTTGTACAAAATTAAGTAAACGATTAGATTTAAAGTAAATTTTAGCTACCACTACTCAAAAGTTGTAATCCATCTCGACGGAAAGATACGATTGAAATATAACATTTAGAGAAATTAAAGCTGGTGTGCCACAAGGCAGTGTAGCAGGCCCTGCTTTGGCAGCAAGTGAAAATACAGTCGTAACTCATTTTTTTAAAAGATAAAATCATAAATGAAAATTATCCAGCTTCGGCTTCATCCAAACCTTAGAGTAAGTACATAAAAGATTTTTTTTTTAAATATCCAAATAAATTCCGTACAAGGAAAGAAATTAACAAATTCATTTCCTTTTGTATCGTATTGGTACTCGTACTCTTAATAGTATTAATGATATAATTTTATTATTATAGGTAATATTATATGTTATAATATTACATGTTCTGTTCAGTCTTATAAATTAAACATCAACTTATATACAGTTTTTTTTTATTGTTCAGTTTTATTTTTCTTATCTTAATCTTATGAATTTATCAAATAATTGTAGTACATTATTTATGTTTTTTTGTTTTAGTTTGTTTAATATAATTAGTTACATACATTTATGCTAATTTTAAAACAATACAAATATGTAAAACTCTAATTTTCTAATTTTTTAATAAAAAAAACAGTGGACTTAAATAAAGCAGATAACTTCTTGCCGAATTTTTATGAGTCAACCACAAGTAGGTAAATACATCTAGAGTATCATGATTGACACTTCCATTTTTTTCAATATTTTTTTTTAAGAGTAACATCACAATGTTTTAATTTAAAGTTCATTAAAAAAAAAAAAGATTTTTTTAGATCAAAAAATAGAAAGAATGAGAGGGTGGGAGAGAGTTAGAGAAAGCATTGATTTGATATCCAATGCTGACTAATCCAAGTGATTTGTTACTTGTCTAAGTCAGCGAGGCTTTAGCATTTTTGTTGTATTTTTATATACCTCTTGGGTAAAACTTTTAGTTTTTTTAGCTTTTAGTTTAAACATTCAAATACGTCAATTATGTAATTGAAAGTTATTTCATTTATTAACAAAAAGATTCCGTTTTGTCCCTATGGGAACGAAACCTTTAAAACGAATCAAACAAATGAATGAACGTAAATAAAAAACTAGGCTCAGACTATCTAAATGAGTCTACAGCGCTTAAAATTTAACTACATTATTTATCATTCCTGAGAGAGATAGGTAAAATTTTTCAGAAGTCTATTTAACTGCTTGACGATATTGACATTATCGGAAGAATGCAGCGAGCTGTCAGTGGCGCATTTGCAAGCATCAAGAGTAAGATCTAACCATAGGTAGCGCGCACAATTAGAGGGCTACCTCAACCAACTTGGTGTGCGCAACTGGAGGCAACTAGCTACGGACCGAGCTGGCTTGGGGGCTTGTTGCTTGAGGCCGTGGTCAACACTATACTGTAAGCGCCCTTAAAAGTATCTAAAGAGAGTGATAGATAGATTAAGAGATAAACATCCCAGAATAGATCGTAACCATAGAATAAAATCCAATTTAGGAAACGAGAAGCTATACGTTCTGGTATTCAAACTACAAAATGGTTGAATAGCCGGATATAGATAAATAAATAAATAAAGAGAAAGGAAAAAAAAAACAAATTTAAAAGGTGTCTCTATACCATGAGTTGTGACATCTCATTGTAATACGACCTTTGTGTTCTTAATTGCTACTCGTGCGCCTCCAGTGATCATTATATTTACCAAAAGCAGAAGCGGAGCGGAGACGGAAAGAAGGAAATGAAAGGACTTACGCGTCTTGCTATTCTTTGAACAACAGCAAAAGATTGTTTTTTTGTGATTTAAAAAAATGAAATGTATTCTTGAATTAATAGTAATATTAAAATCACACTTAAAACTGGTTGCATAGAACAAAACAGATTAAGATTAAGATTGTTCGAAAATGTTCGAGAGATGAATATTAAAATAAAAACGAATCAATGACCACAAATAGTAAAAGTTGAACTCTGTACAGAGTACAGGTTAAGGTCATTTCGAATTTTCAAAAGTAGATAGTGTTAAAACAGCTCTCATATCAACAAAGAAGGTTTGGGAATATCCCTACCATTTTTCGTTCGTGAATTATGACAGGGCCTACAAATAAAACAAAAGCCTCTAATGAGGATTGACGACAAATGCACAAATCTAGCAAATGCACGGAACAAACGTTGGTTTCTTTATTAGTAGAAAACTATCTCATTGAATATTTTTTCAAGAATTCTCTAATTTGACCATTTATTTTAAAATGTGTCCTTAGAAAAGATGACATACCTATCAGTTTGAATAGCTTTATGTGTAAAAAAAGGATTAGAATAATGTTTACTTCAAAATAATTCTTATATATACAAAATAACAAGGTATTGAGCTCAGTGAAGTTTACATAAAACAGGCTTACCATTTCACGCCTCTCAAAGAGGGCCAAGAGGATTCAATTCCCGATTAATATGGAGGAATCTTTAAGAGTTTCAAGGGGAGGCAGAGGCAAGCAAAAGATCCGGAGATGTGTATTGATTTGTATTTCACAATGTTCAAAGTTAGAATAACAAACGTTTTTAAAAAATTAAATATTTAGACAAACAAGAAATTAATAGTTTGCTTTAAATAACTACAGAATCAACGTCAGTTCTAGTACGGGAATTCCGAGGTGGCAGTGGGAGTGCGTGAGAGGTCTTTGTTTCGAATGGTTTTTAAAATAAAATTTCCGTGTGCTAATTAGCGGGGACAAAGGCAGAAAGTTTAAAAATTTGGCACGAACGATTAGCGCACCAAAACGCGAGAGTGATTTCAAACTTTTTAATCAAAAAAAATTGTACCTGTTGTTGATTCTGACAATTTCTTTTGTGAATCGAGCTTGCCACTCAAACTTTGGGCTGAGACAGTCAGCACTGCAGCTTTCATCGTTATTCGAACGTCTTTAAATAATAATGGGAAAGTCGTCGATTGGAAAGTTTTCGGAGAGGTATGCCACATTCACATTCCGGAACAAAAAAGGCGGAAATAGGATGTGAAGTCCGAGAAAGGTGTATTTGTTGGATACGTGGAGGGAATCAAAGGATACAGAGTGTGGATTCCAGGAACCAACAAGATTAAGGTCAATCGTGACGTAATTATCACTAAAACCACACCAGTAGGGGCTGTGGTTGATGCTGGTTTTTTGGATGATACTATCCAACAGAAAGAAAACTGTTCCGTTTTCGATTCTCTTGGCGATGCAGGTCGTGTTGGAGGTGGTGATGCAGGTTGTTATGCAGGTGGTGTTGCATCAGATGGTCATCCAGTTGGCAATGCAGATAGTGAGCAGCAGTTGGAAGCCTACCTGTCGCACTAGAAACGTACAGTCAGGTTTACACAAAATAGGTTCCCCATTTCACGCCTCTCAAAGAGGAGGTTTCTTTGGGTATTTCTATTATAAAATGTAAGTGAATACAGACAAAGTGGTAAAGTTAGAATAGAGATGTAGATTTCATGTTTTTATTTTATTACATTTCAAACAAAACTTCAAAAAATTCTAGCTGCCTCTCAAAATAAAAGTTCCAACACGATGGACGAAGATTTGCCTTTAAATTTTTATCGTGAAAGAAGTATTGTTAAAAACAGTACTAGTATCAAAATTTTACTTATTGAGCAGAAGAATGCTGATTGTTGTTACAAAAAATCAAGGTTGTACAAAATTAAGTAAACGATTAGATTTAAAGTAAATTTTAGCTACCACTACTCAAAAGTTGTAATCCATCTCGACGGAAAGACACGATTGAAATACAACATTTAGAGAAATTAAAGCTGATGTGCCACAAGGCAGTGTAGCAGGCCCTGCTTTGGCAGCAAGTGAAAATACAGTCGTGGCAACTTTTGCAGGTGATACTGCGTAACTTGTTGTGAAAAAAACTGTCGAAGAAGCAACCAGTAACCTGCAAGATGCAGTAAATTCATTACTACTTCAAAGTCGACTACAAATTGGAAATTTAAATCAAATAACCTGAAGTCAGTTCAACTTCACTAATAAAAAGTATCATATGATGAAAAGGTGCAGCAATATATCAGCATAAACTGTGAGTGAATAGATACAAAGTGGTAAAGTTAGAATAGAGATGCAGATTTCATCTTTTTATTACATTTCAAACACAACTTCAAACTTGAGCATGGTACATGCTAAGAGCTTGCCACTCAAACTTTGGGCTGAGGCAGTCAGCACTGCAGCTTTCATCATTATTCGAACGTCTTTAAATAATAATGGGAAAGTCGTCGATTGGAAAGTTTTCGGAGAGGTATGCCACATTCACATTCCGGAACAAAAAAAGCGGAAATAGGATGTGAAGTCCGAGAAAGGTGTATTTGTTTGATACGTGGAGGGAATCAAAGGATACAGAGTGTAGATTCCAGGAACTAACAAGAATAAGGTCAGTCGTGACGTAATTTTTACTAAAACCACACCAGTTTCTGTAGGGGCTGTGGTTGATGCTGGCTTTTGGATTGTACTATCCAACAGAAAGAAAACTGTTCCGTTTTCGATTCTCTTGGCGATGCAGGTCGTGTTGAAGGTGGTGATGCAGGTTGTTATGCAGGTGGTGTCGCAGCAGATGGTCATCCAGTTGGCAATGCAGATAGTGAGCAGCAGTTGGAAGCCTTACCTGTCGCACTAGAAACGTACAGTGAGGTTTACACAAAATAGGTTCCCCATTTCACGCCTCTCAAAGAGGAGGTTTCTTTGGGTATTTCTATTATAAAATGTAAGTGAATACAGACAAAGTGGTAAAGTTAGAATAGAGATGTAGATTTCATGTTTTTATTTTATTACTCAAAAGTTGTAATCCATCTCGACGGAAAGCCACGATTGAAATACAACATTTAGAGAAATTAAAGCTGGTGTGCCACAAGGCAGTGTACCCCTGCTTTGACAGCAAGTGAAAATACAGTCGTGGCAACTTTTGCAGGTGATACTGCGTAACTTGTTGTAAAAAAAAAAACTGTCGAAGAAGCAACCAGTAACCTGCAAGATGCAGTAAATTCATTACTATTTCAAAGTCTACTACAAATTGGAAATTTAAATCAAATAACCTGAAGTCAGTTCAACTTTACTAATAAAGTGTATCAGATGATGAAAAGGTGCAGCAATATATCAGCATAAAATGTGAGTGAATAGATACAAAGTGGTAAAGTTAGAATAGAGATGCAGATTTCATCTTTTTATTACAGTTCAAACACAACTTCAAAAAAATCTAGCTGCCTCTCAAAATAAAAGTTCCAACCCGATGGACGAAGATTTGCCTTCAATTCGTTATCGTGAAAGAAGTATTGTTAAAAGCAGTTATAGTATGAACATTTTACTTATTTAGCAGAAGAATGCTGATTGTTGTTACAAAAAATCAAGGTTGTAGAAAATTAAGTTTTAAAAACTATTTTATCTTTTTATCGTTTTTATTTAGCTGCCTCTCAAAATAAAAGTTCCAACTCGATGGACGAAGATTTGCCTTCAATTCGTTATCGTGAAAGAAGTATTGTTAAAAGCAGTTTTAGTATGAAAATTTTACTTATTTAGCAGAAGAATGCTGATTGTTGTTACAAAAAATCAAGGTTGTAGAAAATTAAGTTTTAAAAACGATTTTTTCTTTTTATCGTTTTTATCTAGCTGCCTCTCAAAATAAAAGTTCCAACTCCATGGACGAAGATTTGGCTTCAATTCACATTCCGGAACAAAAAAGGCGGAAATAGGATGTGAAGTCCGAGAAAGGTGTATTTGTTGGATACGTGGAGGGAATCAAAGGATACAGAGTGTGGATTCCAGGAACCAACAAGATTAAGGTCAATCGTGACGTAATTATCACTAAAACCACACCAGTAGGGGCTGTGGTTGATGCTGGTTTTTTGGATGATACTATCCAACAGAAAGAAAACTGTTCCGTTTTCGATTCTCTTGGCGATGCAGGTCGTGTTGGAGGTGGTGATGCAGGTTGTTATGCAGGTGGTGTTGCATCAGATGGTCATCCAGTTGGCAATGCAGATAGTGAGCAGCAGTTGGAAGCCTACCTGTCGCACTAGAAACGTACAGTCAGGTTTACACAAAATAGGTTCCCCATTTCACGCCTCTCAAAGAGGAGGTTTCTTTGGGTATTTCTATTATAAAATGTAAGTGAATACAGACAAAGTGGTAAAGTTAGAATAGAGATGTAGATTTCATGTTTTTATTTTATTACATTTCAAACAAAACTTCAAAAAATTCTAGCTACCTCTCAAAATAAAAGTTCCAACACGATGGACGAAGATTTGCCTTTAAATTTTTATCGTGAAAGAAGTATTGTTAAAAACAGTACTAGTATCAAAATTTTACTTATTGAGCAGAAGAATGCTGATTGTTGTTACAAAAAATCAAGGTTGTACAAAATTAAGTAAACGATTAGATTTAAAGTAAATTTTAGCTACCACTACTCAAAAGTTGTAATCCATCTCGACGGAAAGATACGATTGAAATATAACATTTAGAGAAATTAAAGCTGGTGTGCCACAAGGCAGTGTAGCAGGCCCTGCTTTGGCAGCAAGTGAAAATACAGTCGTGGCAACTTTTGCAGGTGATACTGCGTAACTTGTTGTGAAAAAAAACTGTCGAAAAAGCAACCAGTAACCTGCAAGATGCAGTAAATTCATTACTATTTCAAAGTCGACTATAAATTGAAAATTTAAATCAAATAACCTGAAGTCAATTCAACTTCACTAATAAAATGTACCAGATGATGAAAAGGTGCAGCAATATATCAGCATAAAAAGTGAGTGAATAGCTACAAAGTGGTAAAGTTAGAATAGAGATGCAGATTTCATCTTTTTATTACAGTTGAAACACAATTTCAAAAAAATCTAGCTGCCTCTCACAATAAAAGTTCCAACTCGATGGACGAAGATTTGCCTTCAATTCGTTTTCGTGAAAGAAGTATTGTTAAAAGCAGTTATAGTATGACAATTTTACTTATTTAGCAGAAGAATGCTGATTGTTGTTACAAAAAATCAAGATTTTAGAAAATTAAGTTAGTTACCACTACTCAAAAGTTGTAATCCATCTCGACGGAAAGAAAGTTCCAACTCGATGGACGAAGATTTGCCTTCAATTCGTTATCGTGAAAGAAGTATTGTTAAAAGCAGTTATAGTATGACAATTTTACTTATTTAGCAGAAGAATGCTGATTGTTGTTACAAAAAATCAAGATTTTAGAAAATTAAGTTAGTTACCACCACTCAAAAGTTGTAATCCATCTCGACGGAAAGACACGATTGAAATACAACATTTAGAGAAATTAAAGCTGATGTGCCACAAGGCAGTGTAGCAGGCCCTGCTTTGGCAGCAAGTGAAAATACAGTCGTGGCAACTTTTGCAGGTGATACTGCGTTGTTGTTGTGAAAAAAACTGTCGAAGAAGCAACCAGTAACCTGCAAGATGCAGTAAATTCATTACTATTTCAAAGTCGACTACAAATTGAAAATTTAAATCAAATAACCTGAAGTCAGTTCAACTTCACTAATAAAAAGTATCAGATGATGAAAAGGTGCAGCAATATATCAGCATAAACTGTGAGTCCCAGTTTCTGTAGGGGCTGTGGTTGATGCTGGTTTTTTGGATGATACTATCCAACAGAAAGAAAACTGTTCCGTTTTCGATTCTCTTGGCGATGCAGGTCGTGTTGAAGGTGGTGGTGCAGGTTGTTATGCAGGTGGTGTTGCAACAGATGGTCATCCAGTTGGCAATGCAGATAGTGAGCAGCAGTTGGAAGCCTACCTGTCGCACTAGAAACGTACAGTGATGTTTACACAAAATAGGTTCCCCATTTCACGCCTCTCAAAGAGGAGGTTTCTTTGGGTATTTCTATTATAAAATGTAAGTGAATACAGACAAAGTGGTAAAGTTAGAATAGAGATGTAGATTTCATGTTTTTATTTTATTACATTTCAAACAAAACTTCAAAAAATTCTAGCTGCCTCTCAAAATAAAAGTTCCAACTCGATGGACGAAGAATGCTGAATGTTGTTACAAAAAATCAAGGTTGTACAAAATTAATTGCTTTTTATAATTTCGACCGCCCTTTTATGAGCCGATTTGACTTCCTTCTCATACGCGTCCACACTATAAATGGGGTCTACTTTTGCATCCAGAAGAAAGTCCCAATTACCTGGGGGTTTACCAAACACTAATTCAAATGGGCAATAGTCATGCACCACCGATGGCGTAGTATTGTAGCAATACGTGAAGTATTTTAGCCACTCGTCCCAGTCTGTTTTATTTATTGAAATGTATGACCGAACATACTCATTAAATGTTCTGTGGTTTCTTTCCACAGTTCCTAACGTTTGGTGATGGTATGCCGTTGAGGTAACATTTTCTACTTTCAGTAGTTTACATATGTCGTCAAATATTTGGTTTTTATATTCGGTGCCCATGTCTGTGATTATTTTCCTCATAGGACCGTAAACTAGTATGAAATAGTCAAAGATTGCTTTCGCAATTGTTTTTGCACTTTTATCAGCGATTGGTACCGATACCAGATATTTGGTTAAATCGCATATTAATGTGACTGCATACGCATTGCCATTTTCTGATCTTGGTAATGGTCAAATTGTATCTATCAGTACTACATCAAATGCGGTTGTTGGGGTATCAGTTATAATCATTGGTTCTTTTACGTTTTTCAGTGACTTATTTCTTTGACATTTGTCACATCTCTTAACGTATTTTATAATATCCCTATCATATTTTTCCAATAATATTTTCGTCGTATCTTTTTTAATGTACGTGTGATCCCTGAGTGGCCACCACAGATTGGATCATCATGGTACTTTTGTATAATCATTTTTCTTTTGTCATCATTTGTTAATTTTATGATTATATATGACTGCTGCAGCTTTATTAATCCGTTATCACTTGCTTTTTTTCAAGCAGTAGAAATAATTGATCCAAGTCAATTTTTCCATTAGTAATAAGGTTATTAATTTCTATAGTGATCACTGTTTTATTCTTAATAATTTTTAAACAGTCGCCATTAATAGCTAGCCGGGCGCTGTTTCTTTTACTTCTACTACTGAACGCTTCATATATTTTTATCTTATTAGATGATTTTTCTATTTTGTCGGCTGTTAATTCGACGTTAGTTTTTTTTTATTGCAGCCTAGTTGTGACTTTAAATATTTTCTTGGCTGAATATCTCATATTTTGAATTTCTTTTAAATTTATGCGCGACAATGCGTCCCCTGATTATTTTTTTTTTCCCCTCAAGTACTCTATAGTAAAATCGTATTCCTCGAGATCTAGTCTCATGCGTGTTAATTTTGAGGACGGGTTTTCCATAGCAAATAGATACGATAGTGGTATATGGTCGCTTTTAATCAAGAATTTAGTCCCATATATGTAGGGTCTGAATTGTTTAATTGCAGCTAGTTCTTGTTCGATAGTGGATTTATTACTTTCGCCTTTTGTGAACGATCTGGATTTGGTATCCATTGTACTCTTGACTAAGTACAGCACCGCATGCGTATTTGCCTGCATCGGTGATGCAAAATTGCTTCTGGAAGTCTAGATACTGCAGAATGTTAGGGCTTAATAGCGCTTGTTTTAGGTATTGGAATGCCTTGCCACATTCTATAGTCCATTCAAAAGGGGTATTTTTCTTACAGAGTCTCGTTAATAGCCTTGAATGTTCAGCAAAATTTGGAACAAATCGTCTGTAATAGTTGCAGAATGCAACGAATCGCTTGACTTCATCTGCATTCTTGGGAATTGGATAGTCTAAGATAATCTGAAATTTGCTATCATCTGGAAGAATGCCTTGGTCTGTGCATTTATGACCTAAGTATGTCACTTCGTGACTGAAAAATGTGCACTTATCAGGATGTAATTTTAGATTGTATTTTCGACATGTTTTGAATACATCGGTTAAATTTTTTAACATATGTGATTCTGAACGGCCCAATACAACTAAATCATCCATATATAAGAATGCTTGCGTTGGTGATAGACCAGAGAACGCGATTGTCATCATTCTTTGAAATGAGTTTGGTGCTATCTTTAGGCCATAGGGAAGACGCTTGAATCGGTATGAACCATTGTCAGTTGAAAATGACGTAATGTCCCTTGACTTTTCATCCAGTTCAATTTGATGAAATCCTGACGTTAAGTCTAGGCAAGAGAAATACTTAGTTTTGCCTAGTTGGTCAAGAATATCGTCTATTCTTGGCAACGGAAATTTGTCGGCAATTAGTTTTTTGTTTATACTCCTATAATCCACTACTAACCTCCATCGTTTTTGGTTATTACCCGGTAAAGATTTTTTCGGTACCAACAGTATTGGACTGTTGTACTCTGATGCGGATGGTTCCACTATATCGTCTCTTATCAATTTGTCAACATGTTTTGTTATTTCGTTTTTATGAACGTGCGGTATTCTATAGTTTTTAATATATGCAACGAATCGCTTGACTTCATCTGCATTCTTGGGAATTGGATAGTCTAAGATAATCTGAAATTTGCTATCATCTGGAAGAATGCCTTGGTCTGTGCATTTATGACCTAAGTATGTCACTTCGTGATTGAAAAATGTGCACTTATCAGGATGTAATTTTAGATTGTATTTTCGACATGTTTTGAATACATCGGTTAAATTTTTTAACATATGTGATTCTGAACGGCCCAATACAACTAAATCATCCATATATAAGAATGCTTGCGTTGGTGATAGACCAGAGAACGCGATTGTCATCATTCTTTGAAATGAGTTTGGTGCTATCTTTAGGCCATAGGGAAGACGCTTGAATCGGTATGAACCATTGTCAGTTGAAAATGACGTAATGTCCCTTGACTTTTCATCCAGTTCAATTTGATGAAATCCTGACGTTAAGTCTAGGCAAGAGAAATACTTAGTTTTGCCTAGTTGGTCAAGAATATCGTCTATTCTTGGCAACGGAAATTTGTCGGCAATTAGTTTTTTGTTTATACTCCTATAATCCACTACTAACCTCCATCGTTTTTGGTTATTACCCGGTAAAGATTTTTTCGGTACCAACAGTATTGGACTGTCTTGAGCCTTGTTTATTATTATAGCGTATGCTAGAATTTATCGGAAATGGAATCATTGTGGTAATTCATGCTCTTATCAAATTTCGTCCAGGCTCTTCCACAATCAATTGAGTTCCATTGCAATCCTTTTTTAGGGTTCAAGTTTTTCAGCAACATGATGATGACACCTTGCTTAAGTACAGCACATGAGGTGGCTTGCTGGATGGAGTTTGCTGATTAAGGAATTCAACAGGGAAATTTGGTGCATCATTTGGATCTTCAGTCTTCACTGATAACAGAATCGCTCCTATTCATTTCTAATGTCTTCACATTTGTCAGCGCGGCAATGACTCGTTCTGAAAGTTCCTGCATTGACTTTTGCAGCAGATCGCCAAAAATTGTCTTAACTAAGTCTCCTGTTAATATAATTTCCGTGGGAATTTCAACAACGTCGTCTTCATATATTTCTTCTTCTTCATATATATTTCTGCTACCCGCGGCAATTTTGCGGCAAATGAGAAGACTCATATTTTAATAGCCCTCAGGATTTTGTCCACAGAGATTCCTTCACGATCGGTTAGTTTTCTCTTTTATATTTAAATATCGCGAAATAAATTTTTGAGTATAAATAATATTTTACTTCTTTTTACTTCTTTATTATCAATGTACAAAGTTTCATATTGATACGACAAACTCCTTCGTGAGTTATGAAAAAGTTCTCATTAAAATCATTGCCAATAACTCGAGCCCAAAGCAAAATACCTAAATATTTCTTATATAGAGTACACAAACCGAGTTTGAAAAATAAAAATTTTCCCGTACAAACTTTGACCCCGTAATAAGGGTTGGTTTTATTTGGCAATTTCCTTTTGAAAACACTTGCCGAGCATTACTATAGTAGAGTTTGAACCTTGAAGAAAATTAAAATATATGAAAAATAGGCGGTGCGTATTTGAATAATGAGAAGACACAAACATTGAAAATTTATTCAAATACCCACCGCCTACTTTTATTTAAAATAAGAAAAATAAAAAAAGTAAGGAGCGTTACAGAATCAGTAAGGGTAAATATATATATGATACTCCGAGCAGACTTTATGAAGTCAGGAAAATGTTTGGACAATTTTTGTAACTTAACGTCATTGTGTTGGAAATTTTCTACTGATATGTTTAGTCGTTTATACTTTATGTTTTTAATTTAACATTGTTTATCAATACATTTTCATTTGTTGTGTTTATTACACGGACAAATGCTCTTGCGCTGTTTGCAACTGTATTTGCCACATATATTCCATCTTTAAGTTGTTGTTGTGGAATAAGTGGATGACCTGTCTGATAACTTCAGATCTTGCCGGTATTGCTATTGCATTATTAGTCGGCGAGCAGGACATTGGTATTTCAATTTCGTTAAAACCGTCTGGTCTTATTACCAGCCAATCTTGGTTTCTGTCATAGTTAAGTGTACAATTGTATTTCTTAACAAAATCAAGCCCAATTATTCCATCGGATGGAATTGGAAAATCATCACTAACGACATGAAATTCATGCGCTATTAGTGGATTTTCAAATTTTAAATCAGTGTGAACTTTTCCTAGGGTGTTAGTTATTCCCTGACCTATGCCGTGTAGGCTTGTTGTTTCGTATGTATTAAGAGTATGAAATTGATCTATGTCCTTTCTTTACTATAGAAATGTCCGCGCCCGTGTCGACAATAAACGATGTTATTTAATGAAGTTTTTAATGCTACGAATGATGTTAAGTTTAGTCTTATATTATAGATTTTACTAATTATTTTAGTGTACTAATGAGTACTTGGGGTTGGGTCGTTTTCCGTCACCTGTTGTGTCATTCTGACGTTTCTATTGCTGTTATTTGCATTATTGTAGCTATTTCTGGACTGGTTATTATAATTTCTATTGTTGCGGTTGTTATAATTTCCGCGTCCACGTCCACGACCTCCGCCGCGTCCGCGTTCAGGAAAGTTGTTATTATTTCGATTATTGTTGTTATAATAACTATAATTTCTACCTCTATTATTTCTTAGATGCAGTATTGCGTTAGGCTGGCCACAAGCTTCAGTACAACAGTTCACGAATTTAGCCACTGCTTCATTCATGTTGTTGAATTGTCCTGACTCCATGATAAGTTTAACCTTATCATGGTTGGAGTTCTTGACCATGGCTTTTATGGCGGCCTTGGTGGCGTATGTCTCAGCCAATTGAGGCATTAGTCCGTCCGAAATATATGTACTTTGCAATTTTTTGGGTATTCAACCTCTTTTGCATACTCATTTGCCGGTTTAGAGCCTTGGCGGATGTTCATCAACTTTGCGTTGATGACGTCTACCGATTCGCCTTTTACTGTGGTTTTTAATTTTTGAACTACTTCTGCTACTGTTCTTTCTGAACCAGATATCAGATTTATAGCAGTTCCTTTTAGCTTTGTTTTTATTAGATTAATAGCAACGATGTTGTTGCCATCATTTATGCTATTTATCAATTCTAACGCAGCTAAGAAGCTTTGTAGGTCGTCTGCGTTACCATAGAAATCCGGAAAGATTTTCGATGCAATATTTAGAAATTCCACAGGTGTTTGCGGCATTTTATTTGAGTTTGAAATATTGGTTTTGCTAATAGTAATTTCTTGGTTCTTATCAATTATATTTTGACTCGTGGTGTCGATATCGATTGATACTTTCTCATGGAGCGAAACAGGTAATTTAAGATCTATTGAGTGTCGAGAAGCTGCTCTAGAGACTTTGTCTCTGCATTCAATAAAAAATTGGTCTTTATGCTGATTGGTTAGCCTTGAGTAATTAACGTTTAATATTACTCTAATGTTTTCTAATCTGGTTACCAATACCTCTAAGTGTCTGTCTAACTTGATTGATGCACTTGTAGGATCTGTCAAGTACTTCTTTATTTTGTCGTCCTTTCTCGACAATCTTTAGCCATTCCATTTAATTGGCTATGGCCTTAATAATGAAAAATGCTTTGGAATGAGTAAAGTGATGATAATTTTCAAGTAATAAAATCGGAATAAAAATTAAGGTTTATGGTAATAAAATCAACTATCTATAACTATCTAACTATCTTTTTATAAACTACTAGCTACGTAGCCCGTGCACACTTCGTAGTGCAAAATAGTTAAATAGAAGAACTGTTTTTATTGTAATGCTCTATAGTTCTTACACAACATTTTTTTTTTCAGAAATTGTAATGCCTAGACAATATTATTGACTTTCATCATTTATATCGATGTTACAAATTTTAAAAACTTTGGCTACCCGCCCGGCTTTGCCCGTGCACAGGAATTGTATTGCTTAGGTCTTAGGTAATAATGTTCTTTCGTAAAATGCGAGAAATGATAATAAATCGACTTGGTGGAATTTTCTTTCTGCCTAAACTTGAAACACAGCAATACGAACAAAACAAAAAAAAAGAATAATGAAAATCGGACCAGCAGCGGTTATGGAGATATAACGTCATCGAGTTTCACTCCTTAGAAGATGTTTTTTGTATAGGAGGTATAAGATTTTGAATATTTTTTTGTATGTAAAGTGCCGCTCCCCTTTGACCAAATTTGAAAGTTTTTTGTATGGGCGGTGCCACGCCCCTTTGCCAAATTTTGACCAAACTTCACAGGACCACTCCAGGGACAATAACTAAGATCTTCCGTAAGTTTGAGCTCAATCGATTTGGTGGTTTTCTAGATATACGATTTTGAATGTTTTTTTTGTATGGGCGGTGCCACGCCCCTTTGTCCAGTTTTGTCCGAACTTCACAGGACCACTCCAGATCCAATAACTAAGATCATCTGTAAGTTTGAGCTCAATCGATTTGGTGGTTTTCTAGATATACGATTTTGAATGTTTTTCTGTATGGGCGGTCCCACGCCCCTTTGCCCAATTTTGACCAAACTTCACAGGACCACTCCAGGGACAATCACTAAGATCTTCCGTAAGTTTGAGCTCAATCGATTTGGTGGTTTTCGAGATATACGATTTTGAATGTTTTTTGTATGGGCGGTACCACGCCCCTTTGTCAAATTTTGACCAAACTTCAAAGGACCACTTCAGGGACAATAACTAAGATCTTCTGTAAGTTTGAGCTCAATCGATTTGGTGGTTTTCTAGATATACGATTTTGAATGTTTTTTTTGTATGGGTGGTGCCACGCCCCTTTGTCAATTTTTGACCAAACTTCACAGGACCACTCCAGGGACAATCACTAAAATCTTCCGTAAGTTTGAGCTCAATCGATTTGGTGGTTTTCGAGATATACGATTTTGAATGTTTTTTTTGTATGGGTGGTGCCACGCCCCTTTGTCCATTTTTGACCAAACTTCACAGGATTCATGTATGGACCAATACCAAAGATGTGCGAAAGTTTGGTTAAGAACGGTAAATGCGTTAAAGCGTGAATCGGCGACAAACATTTTAAGGCTCAATTTTTATATATATAGATGTATGTCATCATCGTACAATCGTACATGTCATTAAAGTCGTATACATTTTATATCGGTAATTTATTACATATTGATATATATTATTCAATATATTATTTTTTTTTGATTAAATTTGTGCAAGAGACTGTGCTCTTGCCATGTATGTCTTTTTTAGAGATTTCTTATGCATGGAATAAAGCTTCATTGCCAAATGAGCAGCCAAAAGTATAATAATTATAATTAAGTACATTTCGTCGTTCGGCTTTTGCTCAGTTAATTCAGTTTCATTGATTACATTTGCATTCGGCCTCTCTATTTTAGATTGTTGTTTACCCATTTCGTTTAGAAAGTTAAATTTTAGTAATTAAAGTTCTGACATGTATGCCGACGAACGATTAACCGTAATGATCGAAGTAAAAAAAAATCAAACCGCGCAAAATTTGGCAAAGCTTTAAATATTTGTGCTGAGTAACAAACTCACCTGTTACATTATTTTTCAATTATTCACTAGTTAAAATATGAAGTCTACAACGTCTTCGTTGGATGGCAATTAAACTGGCAAAGCTTTAAATATTTGTGCTGAGTAACAAACTCACCTGTTACATTATTTTTCAATTATTCACTAGTTAAAATATGAAGTCTACAACGTCTTCGTTGGATGGCAATTAAACTGGTGTTCTGGTTGGGCTGAACTTTCACTGCTGTTCTGGGTGGGCGCTGATGACCTGGCAGGTTTTTGCGCTGATGGCGTTGATGCAGCTTGATGATTAAATTTTTTTTTTTTTAGCGTTGATGCAGCTTGATGATTATATCGCAAGAACTAGGTAGCATTCTAATTTTGGATTTTATCCTGGTTGTATTTTAAGGTACACTTTGAGGTGGAAGCACTGTCACTTTGTCATTTTTTTTTTTCGGTTGCACAATTTGTTTAAAATTACAATTTTTTTTTTTTTTATATTTTTAGACATCGTTGATAAAAAAAATCACATGTTACACCAGTTTTTCTTAGAGACTAGTTCATCGACAAAAGTATTATTTCGATCGAGGGATAGTATTTATTTTTTTTTTTTTTTTCACACAACTAGTTCTGAAAAAAAAAAATCTCTCAAAAACCGCCTCACTAAACGAGCGTTTAAAAGCGAATTTTATTTTTCCTCTACAGATACACTGGCAGGATCGCCATGTAATATTACACGCGCGCAAGTGCGTGGTTTCCAATGACGAGCAAAGAAACTGCTCGTGGACAATTGGAATGAGCTGACTCGGCAGCATGGTTTCCAATGACCAGCAGCTTCGTTGCCCGTGGGAATGGAATGTGTATATAAGAATATGAATAAGAATATTCGCACTACATTAGAATAGAGATGCAGATTTCATCTTTTTATTACAGTTCAAACACAACTTCAAAAAAATCTAGCTGCCGTTATAGTACGAAAATTTTACTTATTTAGCAGAAGAATGCTGATTGTTGTTACAAAAAATGAAGGTTGTAGAAAATTAAGTTTTAAAAACGATTTTATCTTTTTATCGTTTTTATCTAGCTGCCTCTCAAAATAAAAGTTCCAACTCGATGGACGAAGATTTGCCTTCAATTCGTTATCGTGAAAGAAGTATTGTTAAAAGCAGTTATTGTATGAAAATTTTACTTATTTAGCAGAAGAATGCTGATTGTTGTTACAAAAAATCAAGGTTGTAGAAAATTAAGTTAGTTACCACCACTCAAAAGTTGTAATCCATCTCGACGGAAAGATACGATTGAAATATAACATTTAGAGAAATTAAAGCTGGTGTGCCACAAGCAGTGTAGCAGGCCCTGCTTTGGCAGCAAGTGAAAATACAGTCGTGGCAACTTTTGCAGGTGATACTGCGTAACTTGTTGAGAAAAAAACTGTCGAAGAAACCAGTAACCTGCAAGATGCAGTAAATTCATTACTATTTCAAAGTCGACTATAAATTGAAAATTTAAATCAAATAACCTGAAGTCAATTCAACTTCACTAATAAAATGTACCAGATGATGAAAAGGTGCAGCAATATATCAGCATAAAAAGTAAGTGAATAGCTACAAAGTGGTAAAGTTAGAATAGAGATGCAGATTTCATCTTTTTATTACAGTTGAAACACAATTTCAAAAAAATCTAGCTGCCTCTCACAATAAAAGTTCCTCCAACTCGATGGACGAAGATTTGCCTTCAATTCGTTTTCGTGAAAGAAGTATTGTTAAAAGCAGTTATAGTATGACAATTTTACTTATTTAGCAGTAGAATGCTGATTGTTGTTACAAAAAATCAAGATTTTAGAAAATTAAGTTAGTTACCAACACTCAAAAGTTGTAATCCATCTCGACGGAAAGACACGATTGAAATACAACATTTAGAGAAATTAAAGCTGATGTGCCACAAGGCAGTGTAGCAGGCCCTGCTTTGGCAGCAAGTGAAAATACAGTCGTGGCAACTTTTGCAGGTGATACTGCGTTGTTGTTGTGAAAAAAACTGTCGAAGAAGCAACCAGTAACCTGCAAGGTGCAGTAAATTCATTACTATTTCAAAGTCGACTACAAATTGGAAATTTAAATCAAATAACCTGAAGTCAGTTCAACTTCACTAATAAAAAGTATCAGATGATGAAAAGGTGCATCAATATATCAGCATAAAAAGTGAGTGAATTGCTACAAAGTGGTAAAGTTAGAATAGAGATGCAGATTTCATCTTTTTATTACAGTTGAAACACAACTTCAAAAAAATCTAGCTGCCTCTCAAAATAAAAGTTCCAACTCGGTGGACGAAGATTTGCCTTCAATTCGTTATCGTGAAAGAAGTATTGTTAAAAGCAGTTGAAGGTGGTGATGCAGGTTGTTATGCAGGTGGTGTTGCACCAGATGGTCATCCAGTCGGCAATGCAGATAGTGAGCAGCAATTGGAAGCCTTACCTGTCGCACTAGAAACGTACAGTGAGGTTTACACAAAATAGGTTCCCCACTTCACGCCTCTCAAAGAGGAGGTTTCTTTGGGTATTTCTATTATAAAATGTAAGTGAACAAAGTGGTAAAGTTAGAATAGAGATGTAGATTTCATGTTTTTATTTTATTACATTTCAAACAAAACTTCAAAAAATTCTAGCTGCCTCTCAAAATAAAAGTTCCAACACGATGGACGAAGATTTGCCTTTAAATTTTTATCGTGAAAGAAGTAAAAACAGTACTAGTTTTAAAAACAATTAGATTTAAAGTAAATTTTAGCTACCACTACTCAATAGTTGTAATCCATCTCGACGGAAAGATACGATTGAAATATAACATTTAGAGAAATTAAAGCTGGTGTGCCACAAGGCAGTGTAGCAGGCAGCAAGTGAAAATACAGTCGTGGCAACTTTTGCAGGTGATACTGCGTAACTTGTTGAGAAAAAAACTGTCGAATAAGAAACCAGTAACCTGCAAGATGCAGTAAATTCATTACTATTTCAAAGTCGACTATAAATTGAAAATTTAAATCAAATAACCTGAAGTCAATTCAACTTCACTAATAAAATGTACCAGATGATGAAAAGGTGCAGCAATATATCAGCATAAAAAGTAAGTGAATAGCTACAAAGTGGTAAAGTTAGAATAGAGATGCAGATTTCATCTTTTTATTACAGTTGAAACACAATTTCAAAAAAATCTAGCTGCCTCTCACAATAAAAGTTCCAACTCGATGGACGAAGATTTGCCTTCAATTCGTTTTCGTGAAAGAAGTATTGTTAAAAGCAGTTATAGTATGACAATTTTACTTATTTAGCAGTAGAATGCTGATTGTTGTTACAAAAAATCAAGATTTTAGAAAATTAAGTTAGTTACCAACACTCAAAAGTTGTAATCCATCTCGAGGGAAAGAATACAGGTAAAGTTAGAATAGAGATGTAGATTTCATGTTTTTATTTTATTACATTTCAAACAAAACTTCAAAAAATTCTAGCTGCCTCTCAAAATAAAAGTTCCAACAACATGGACGAAATTTGCCTTTAAATTTTTATCGTGAAAGAAGTATTATTAAAAACAGTACTAGTATTAAAATTTTACTTATTGAGCAGAAGAATGCTGATTGTTGTTACAAAAAATCAAGGTTGTACAAAATTAAGTTTTAAAAACAATTAGATTTAAAGTAAATTTTAGCTACCACTACTCAAAAGTTGTAATCCATCTCGACGGAAAGATACGATTGAAATATAACATTTAGAGAAATTAAAGCTGGTGTGCCACAAGGCAGTGTAGCAGGCAGCAAGTGAAAATACAGTCGTGGCAACTTTTGCAGGTGATACTGCGTAACTTGTTGAGAAAAAAACTGTCGAAGAAACCAGTAACCTGCAAGATGCAGTAAATTCATTACTATTTCAAAGTCGACTATAAATTGAAAATTTAAATCAAATAACCTGAAGTCAATTCAACTTCACTAATAAAATGTACCAGATGATGAAAAGGTGCAGCAATATATCAGCATAAAAAGTAAGTGAATAGCTACAAAGTGGTAAAGTTAGAATAGAGATGCAGATTTCATCTTTTTATTACAGTTGAAACACAATTTCAAAAAAATCTAGCTGCCTCTCACAATAAAAGTTCCTCCAACTCGATGGACGAAGATTTGCCTTCAATTCGTTTTCGTGAAAGAAGTATTGTTAAAAGCAGTTATAGTATGACAATTTTACTTATTTAGCAGTAGAATGCTGATTGTTGTTACAAAAAATCAAGATTTTAGAAAATTAAGTTAGTTACCAACACTCAAAAGTTGTAATCCATCTCGACGGAAAGACACGATTGAAATACAACATTTAGAGAAATTAAAGCTGATGTGCCACAAGGCAGTGTAGCAGGCCCTGCTTTGGCAGCAAGTGAAAATACAGTCGTGGCAACTTTTGCAGGTGATACTGCGTTGTTGTTGTGAAAAAAACTGTCGAAGAAGCAACCAGTAACCTGCAAGGTGCAGTAAATTCATTACTATTTCAAAGTCGACTACAAATTGGAAATTTAAATCAAATAACCTGAAGTCAGTTCAACTTCACTAATAAAAAGTATCAGATGATGAAAAGGTGCATCAATATATCAGCATAAAAAGTGAGTGAATTGCTACAAAGTGGTAAAGTTAGAATAGAGATGCAGATTACATCTTTTTATTACAGTTGAAACACAACTTCAAAAAAATCTAGCTGCCTCTCAAAATAAAAGTTCCAACTCGGTGGACGAAGATTTGCCTTCAATTCGTTATCGTGAAAGAAGTATTGTTAAAGAAGAAGTATTGTGCCACAAGGCAGTGTAGCAGGCAGCAAGTGAAAATACAGTCGTGGCAACTTTTGCATGTGATACTGCGTTGTTGTTGTGAAAAAAACTGTCGAAGAAGCAACCAGTAACCTGCAAGGTGCAGTAAATTCATTACTATTTCAAAGTCGACTACAAATTGGAAATTTAAATCAAATAACCTGAAGTCAGTTCAACTTCACTAATAAAAAGTATCAGATGATGAAAAGGTGCATCAATATATCAGCATAAAAAGTGAGTGAATTGCTACAAAGTGGTAAAGTTAGAATAGAGATGCAGATTTCATCTTTTTATTACAGTTGAAACACAACTTCAAAAAAATCTAGCTGCCTCTCAAAATAAAAGTTCCAACTCGGTGGACGAAGATTTGCCTTCAATTCGTTATCGTGAAAGAAGTATTGTTAAAAGCAGTTGAAGGTGGTGATGCAGGTTGTTATGCAGGTGGTGTTGCACCAGATGGTCATCCAGTCGGCAATGCAGATAGTGAGCAGCAATTGGAAGCCTTACCTGTCGCACTAGAAACGTACAGTGAGGTTTACACAAAATAGGTTCCCCACTTCACGCCTCTCAAAGAGGAGGTTTCTTTGGGTATTTCTATTATAAAATGTAAGTGAACAAAGTGGTAAAGTTAGAATAGAGATGTTTCATGTTTTTATTTTATTACATTTCAAACAAAACTTCAAAAAATTCTAGCTGCCTCTCAAAATAAAAGTTCCAACACGATGGACGAAGATTTGCCTTTAAATTTTTATCGTGAAAGAAGTAAAAACAGTACTAGTTTTAAAAACAATTAGATTTAAAGTAAATTTTAGCTACCACTACTAAATAGTTGTAATCCATCTCGACGGAAAGATACGATTGAAATATAGATAACATTTAGAGAAATTAAAGCTGGTGTGCCACAAGGCAGTGTAGCAGGCAGCAAGTGAAAATACAGTCGTGGCAACTTTTGCAGGTGATACTGCGTAACTTGTTGAGAAAAAAACTGTCGAATAAGAAACCAGTAACCTGCAAGATGCAGTAAATTCATTACTATTTCAAAGTCGACTATAAATTGAAAATTTAAATCAAATAACCTGAAGTCAATTCAACTTCACTAATAAAATGTACCAGATGATGAAAAGGTGCAGCAATATATCAGCATAAAAAGTAAGTGAATAGCTACAAAGTGGTAAAGTTAGAATAGAGATGCAGATTTCATCTTTTTATTACAGTTGAAACACAATTTCAAAAAAATCTAGCTGCCTCTCACAATAAAAGTTCCAACTCGATGGACGAAGATTTGCCTTCAATTCGTTTTCGTGAAAGAAGTATTGTTAAAAGCAGTTATAGTATGACAATTTTACTTATTTAGCAGTAGAATGCTGATTGTTGTTACAAAAAATCAAGATTTTAGAAAATTAAGTTAGTTACCAACACTCAAAAGTTGTAATCCATCTCGACGGAAAGACACGATTGAAATACAACACTTAGAGAAATTAAAGCTGATGTGCCACAAGGCAGTGTAGCAGGCCCTGCTTTGGCAGCAAGTGAAAATACAGTCGTGGCAACTTTTGCAGGTGATACTGCGTTGTTGTTGTGAAAAAAACTGTCGAAGAAGCAACCAGTAACCTGCAAGGTGCAGTAAATTCATTACTATTTCAAAGTCGACTACAAATTGGAAATTTAAATCAAATAACCTGAAGTCAGTTCAACTTCACTAATAAAAAGTATCAGATGATGAAAAGGTGCATCAATATATCAGCATAAAAAGTGAGTGAATTGCTACAAAGTGGTAAAGTTAGAATAGAGATGCAGATTTCATCTTTTTATTACAGTTGAAACACAACTTCAAAAAAATCTAGCTGCCTCTCAAAATAAAAGTTCCAACTCGGTGGACGAAGATTTGCCTTCAATTCGTTATCGTGAAAGAAGTATTGTTAAAGAAGAAGTATTGTGCCACAAGGCAGTGTAGCAGGCAGCAAGTGAAAATACAGTCGTGGCAACTTTTGCAGGTGATACTGCGTTGTTGTTGTGAAAAAAACTGTCGAAGAAGCAACCAGTAACCTGCAAGGTGCAGTAAATTCATTACTATTTCAAAGTCGACTACAAATTGGAAATTTAAATTAAATAACCTGAAGTCAGTTCAACTTCACTAATAAAAAGTATCAGATGATGAAAAGGTGCATCAATATATCAGCATAAAAAGTGAGTGAATTGCTACAAAGTGGTAAAGTTAGAATAGAGATGCAGATTTCATCTTTTTATTACAGTTGAAACACAACTTCAAAAAAATCTAGCTGCCTCTCAAAATAAAAGTTCCAACTCGGTGGACGAAGATTTGCCTTCAATTCGTTATCGTGAAAGAAGTATTGTTAAAAGCAGTTGAAGGTGGTGATGCAGGTTGTTATGCAGGTGGTGTTGCACCAGATGGTCATCCAGTCGGCAATGCAGATAGTGAGCAGCAATTGGAAGCCTTACCTGTCGCACTAGAAACGTACAGTGAGGTTTACACAAAATAGGTTCCCCACTTCACGCCTCTCAAAGAGGAGGTTTCTTTTGGTATTTCTATTATAAAATGTAAGTGAACAAAGTGGTAAAGTTAGAATAGAGATGTTTCATGTTTTTATTTTATTACATTTCAAACAAAACTTCAAAAAATTCTAGCTGCCTCTCAAAATAAAAGTTCCAACACGATGGACGAAGATTTGCCTTTAAATTTTTATCGTGAAAGAAGTAAAAACAGTACTAGTTTTAAAAACAATTAGATTTAAAGTAAATTTTAGCTACCACTACTAAATAGTTGTAATCCATCTCGACGGAAAGATACGATTGAAATATAACATTTAGAGAAATTAAAGCTGGTGTGCCACAAGGCAGTGTAGCAGGCAGCAAGTGAAAATACAGTCGTGGCAACTTTTGCAGGTGATACTGCGTAACTTGTTGAGAAAAAAACTGTCGAATAAGAAACCAGTAACCTGCAAGATGCAGTAAATTCATTACTATTTCAAAGTCGACTATAAATTGAAAATTTAAATCAAATAACCTGAAGTCAATTCAAATTCACTAATAAAATGTACCAGATGATGAAAAGGTGCAGCAATATATCAGCATAAAAAGTAAGTGAATAGCTACAAAGTGGTAAAGTTAGAATAGAGATGCAGATTTCATCTTTTTATTACAGTTGAAACACAATTTCAAAAAAATCTAGCTGCCTCTCACAATAAAAGTTCCAACTCGATGGACGAAGATTTGCCTTCAATTCGTTTTCGTGAAAGAAGTATTGTTAAAAGCAGTTATAGTATGACAATTTTACTTATTTAGCAGTAGAATGCTGATTGTTGTTACAAAAAATCAAGATTTTAGAAAATTAAGTTAGTTACCAACACTCAAAAGTTGTAATCCATCTCGACGGAAAGACACGATTGAAATACAACATTTAGAGAAATTAAAGCTGATGTGCCACAAGGCAGTGTAGCAGGCCCTGCTTTGGCAGCAAGTGAAAATACAGTCGTGGCAACTTTTGCAGGTGATACTGCGTTGTTGTTGTGAAAAAAACTGTCGAAGAAGCAACCAGTAACCTGCAAGGTGCAGTAAATTCATTACTATTTCAAAGTCGACTACAAATTGGAAATTTAAATCAAATAACCTGAAGTCAGTTCAACTTCACTAATAAAAAGTATCAGATGATGAAAAGGTGCATCAATATATCAGCATAAAAAGTGAGTGAATTGCTACAAAGTGGTAAAGTTAGAATAGAGATGCAGATTTCATCTTTTTATTACAGTTGAAACACAACTTCAAAAAAATCTAGCTGCCTCTCAAAATAAAAGTTCCAACTCGGGGGACGAAGATTTGCCTTCAATTCGTTATCGTGAAAGAAGTATTGTTAAAAGGAGGATGAAAATTTTACTTATTTAGCAGAAGAATGCTGATTGTTGTTACAAAAAATCAAGGTTGTAGAAAATTAAGTTAGTTACCACCACTCAAAAGTTGTAATCCATCTCGACGGAAAGACACGATTGAAATACAACACTTAGAGAAATTAAAGCTGATGTGCCACAAGGCAGTGTAGCAGGCCCTGCTTTGGCAGCAAGTGAAAATACAGTCGTGCAACTTTTGCAGGTGATACTGCGTAACTTGTTGTGAAATCAACTGTCGAAGAAGCAACCAGTAACCTGCAAGATTCAGTAAATTCATTACTATTTCAAAGTCGACTACAAATTGAAAATTTAAATCAAATAACCTGAAGTCAGTTCAACTTCACTAATAAAAAGTATCAGATGATGAAAAGGTGCATCAATATATCAGCATAAAAAGTGAGTGAATTGCTACAAAGTGGTAAAGTTAGAATAGAGATGCAGATTTCATCTTTTTATTACAGTTGAAACACAACTTCAAAAAAATCTAGCTGCCTCTCAAAATAAAAGTTCCAACTCGGTGGACGAAGATTTGCCTTCAATTCGTTATCGTGAAAGAAGTATTGTTAAAAGCAGTTATAGTATGAAAATTTTACTTATTTAGCAGAAGAATGCTGATTGTTGTTACAAAAAATCAAGGTTGTAGAAAATTAAGTTAGTTACCACCACTCAAAAGTTGTAATCCATCTCGACGGAAAGACACGATTGAAATACAACACTTAGAGAAATTAAAGCTAATGTGCCACAAGGCAGTGTAGCAGGCCCTGCTTTGGCAGCAAGTGAAAATACAGTCGTGGCAACTTTTGCAGGTGATACTGCGTAACTTGTTGTGAAAAAAACTCTCGAAGAAGCAACCAGTAACCTGCAAGATTCAGTAAATTCATTACTATTTCACCTGCAAGATTCAGTAAATTCATTACTATTTCAAAGTATTTCAAATTTCAAATTGGAAATTTAAATCAAATAACCTGAAGTCAGTTCAACTTCACTAATAAAAAGTATCAGATGATGAAATGGTGCAGCAATATATCAGCATAAAATGTGAGTGAATAGATACAAAGTGGTAAAGTTAGAATAGAGATGCAGATTTCATCTTTTTTTTGTATTTCAAACACAACCTCAAAAAAATCTAGCTGCCTCTCAAAATAAAAGGTCCAACTCGATGGGCGAAGATTTGCCTTCAATTCGTTATCGTGAAAGAAGTATTGTTAAAAGCAGTTGAAGGTGGTGATGCAGGTTGTTATGCAGGTAAATGATCATCTGATGCAGGTGTTGCATCAGATGGTCATCCAGTTGGCAATGCAGATAGTGAGCAGCAATTGGAAGCCTTACCTGTCGCACTAGAAACGTACAGTGAGGTTTACACAAAATAGGTTCCCCATTTCACGCCTCTCAAAGAGGAGGTTTCTTTGGGTATTTCTATTATAAAATGTAAGAGAATACAGACAAAGTGGTAAAGTTAGAATAGAGATGTAGATTTCATGTTTTTATTTTATTACATTTCAAACAAAACTTCAAAAAATTCTAGCTGCCTCTCAAAATAAAAGTTCCAACACGATGGACGAAGATTTGCCTTTAAATTTTTATCGTGAAATAAGTATTATTAAAAACAGTACTAGTATTAAAATTTTACTTATTGAGCAGAAGAATGCTGATTGTTGTTACAAAAAATCAAGGTTGTACAAAATTAAGTTTTAAAAACAATTAGATTTAAAGTAAATTTTAGCTACCACCACTCAAAAGTTGTAATCCATCTCGACGGAAAGACACGATTGAAATACAACATTTAGAGAAATTAAAGCTGATGTGCCACAAGGCAGTGTAGCAGGCCCTGCTTTGGCAGCAAGTGAAAATACAGTCGTGGCAACTTTTGCAGGTCATACTGCGTAACTTGTTGTGAAAAAAAACTGTCGAAAAAGCAACCAGTAACCTGCAAGATGCAGTAAATTCATTACTATTTCAAAGTCGACTATAAATTGAAAATTTAAATCAAATAACCTGAAGTCAATTCAACTTCACTAATAAAATGTACCAGATGATGAAAAGGTGCAGCAATATATCAGCATAAAAAGTGAGTGAATAGCTACAAAGTGGTAAAGTTAGAATAGAGATGCAGATTTCATCTTTTTATTACAGTTGAAACACAATTTCAAAAAAATCTAGCTGCCTCTCACAATAAAAGTTCCAAATCGATGGACGAAGATTTGCCTTCAATTCGTTTTCGTGAAAGAAGTATTGTTAAAAGCAGTTATAGTATGACAATTTTACTTATTTAGCAGTAGAATGCTGATTGTTGCTACAAAAAATCAAGATTTTAGAAAATTAAGTTAGTTACCAACACTCAAAAGTTGTAATCCATCTCGACGGAAAGACACGATTGAAATACAACATTTAGAGAAATTAAAGCTGATGTGCCACAAGGCAGTGTAGCAGGCCCTGCTTTGGCAGCAAGTGAAAATACAGTCGTGGCAACTTTTGCAGGTGATACTGCGTAACTTGTTGTGAAAAAAACTGTCGAAGAAGCAACCAGTAACCTGCAGGATGCAGTAAATTCATTACTATTTCAAAGTCGACTACAAATTGGAAATTTAAATCAAATAACCTGAAGTCAGTTCAACTTCACTAATAAAAAGTATCAGATGATGAAAAGGTGCATCAATATATCAGCATAAAAAGTGAGTGAATTGCTATAAAGTGGTAAAGTTAGAATAGAGATGCAGATTTCATCTTTTTATTACAGTTGAAACTCAACTTCAAAAAAATCTAGCTGCCTCTCAAAATAAAAGTTCCAACTCGATGGACGAAGATTTGCCTTCAATTCGTTATCGTGAAAGAAGTATTGTTAAAAGCAGTTGAAGGTGGTGATGCAGGTTGTTATGCAGGTGGTGTTGCATCAGATGGTCATCCAGTTGGCAATGCAGATAGTGAGCAGCAATTGGAAGCCTTACCTGTCGCACTAGAAACGTACAGTGAGGTTTACACAAAATAGGTTCCCCATTTCACGCCTCTCAAAGAGGAGGTTTCTTTGGGTATTTCTATTATAAAATGTAAGTGAATACAGACAAAGTGGTAAAGTTAGAATAGAGATGTAGATTTCATGTTTTTATTTTATTACATTTAAAACAAAACTTCAAAAAATTCTAGCTGCCTCTCAAAATAAAAGTTCCAACACGATGGACGAAGATTTGCCTTTAAATTTTTATCGTGAAATAAGTATTATTAAAAACAGTACTAGTATTAAAATTTTACTTATTGAGCAGAAGAATGCTGATTGTTGTTACAAAAAATCAAGGTTACAAAATTAAGTTTTAAAAACAATTAGATTTAAAGTAAATTTTAGCTACCACTACTCAAAAGTTGTAATCCATCTCGACGGAAAGATACGATTGAAATATAACATTTAGAGAAATTAAAGCTGATGTGCCACAAGGCAGTGTAGCAGGCCCTGCTTTGGCAGCAAGTGAAAATACAGTCGTGGCAACTTTTGCAGGTGATACTGCGTTGTTGTTGTGAAAAAAACTGTCGAAAAAGCAACCAGTAACCTGCAAGATGCAGTAAATTCATTACTATTTCAAAGTCGACTATAAATTGAAAATTTAAATCAAATAACCTGAAGTCAATTCAACTTCACTAATAAAATGTACCAGATGATGAAAAGGTGCAGCAATATATCAGCATAAAAAGTGAGTGAATAGCTACAAAGTGGTAAAGTTAGAATAGAGATGCAGATTTCATCTTTTTATTACAGTTGAAACACAATTTCAAAAAAATCTAGCTGCCTCTCAAAATAAAAGTTCCAACTCGATGGACGAAGATTTGCCTTCAATTCGTTATCGTGAAAGAAGTATTAATAAAAGCAGTTATAGTATGACAATTTTACTTATTTAGCAGTAGAATGCTGATTGTTGTTACAAAAAATCAAGATTTTAGAAAATTTAGTTAGTTACCACCACTCAAAAGTTGTAATCCATCTCGACGGAAAGACACGATTGAAATACAACATTTAGAGAAATTAAAGCTGATGTGCCACAAGGCAGTGTAGCAGGCCCTGCTTTGGCAGCAAGTGAAAATACAGTCGTGGCAACTTTTGCAGGTGATACTGCGTTGTTGTTGTGAAAAAAACTGTCGAAGAAGCAACCAGTAACCTGCAAGATGCAGTAAATTCATTACTATTTCAAAGTCGACTACAAATTGGAAATTTAAATCAAATAACCTGAAGTCCTTCAACTTCACTAATAAAAAGTATCAGATGATGAAAAGGTGCAGCAATATATCAGCATAAAAAGTGAGTGAATTGCTACAAAGTGGTAAAGTTAGAATAGAGATGCAGATTTCATCTTTTTATTACAGTTGAAACACAACTTCAAAAAAATCTAGCTGCCTCTCAAAATAAAAGTTCCAACTCGATGGACGAAGATTTGCCTTCAATTCGTTATCGTGAAAGAAGTATTGTTAAAAGCAGTTATAGTATGAACATTTTACTTATTTAGCAGAAGAATGCTGATTGTTGTTACAAAAAATCAAGGTTGTAGAAAATTAAGTTAGTTACCACCACTCAAAAGTTGTAATCCATCTCGACGGAAAGATACGATTGAAATATAACATTTAGAGAAATTAAAGCTGGTGTGCCACAAGCAGTGTAGCAGGCCCTGCTTTGGCAGCAAGTCAAAATACAGTCGTGGCAACTTTTGCAGGTGATACTGCGTAACTTGTTGTGAAAAAAACTGTCGAAGAAGCAACCAGTAACCTGCAAGATTCAGTAAATTCATTACTATTTCAAAGTATTTCAAATTTCAAATTGGAAATTTAAATCAAATAACCTGAAGTCAGTTCAACTTCACTAATAAAAAGTATCAGATGATGAAATGGTGCAGCAATATATCAGCATAAAATGTGAGTGAATAGATACAAAGTGGTAAAGTTAGAATAGAGATGCAGATTTCATCTTTTTTTATATTTCAAACACAACCTCAAAAAAATCTAGCTGCCTCTTGTAGGCGAGTAAAAGAGCGTGATAAAATTAAAACAATGTTGTTCGCTCAACGGTTGACTAGAAACTGGCTAGCTTTATTTTCGGCTGACAAAGTTACAAAGTGTATACAGTACATAGGATAGATACATGAATAAATAGTTGCAGTTGCATTATACGATTTAATACATTGAACATTAATACATTTAAAGCGTCTTGGTACAATTAAGAAATACAGAACATAAGCGAATACATTATAAATATAAGAGTATATGTCTTAAAATTAATACATACGTAATTGAGTGTAATTTTCGACCACAATTCGGCCATTCCTGATTTTAAATCGACTCGATTTATACAAAGTTTATATTTTGATATTTTTTACACGAAATAAATTTATAAAAAATAGTTATACATATTTTGATATTTTCAACACAAAATGACTGCATAGTTAATTATAATAATCGAATGAGAATTATGAAAGCGATGGCTTTCAAATAACGTAAGTAGCTGATGGAGAGGAAACACAACCATTTCTACAAAAAGAATTTCTTGTTTTTATGTAACTTTCATTAAGGTTTTAATTGTTTACCACGTACGGCTTCATATTTTCGGGACTCGAAATCCCATCGTATCTGTTTCGAGAGACTTGAAAGTTTTCTAAATCTCTTATTCGATACCTATCGTTAGGCAATACTTCATATACCTCATACGGGCCTTTGTATTTGGGCAATAATTTTTTGTTAACTCCTGCAGTAGTGACAACATTTCTAACTACTACATAATCACCTATTCTATAGCGATGTGGTTTTTTGTGATTTTTATCGTACTGAATTTTATTTTTTTCTTGATTACTCGTGATTCTAAAACTGGCCTTTTCCCTTTCCTCAACTATATCTATTGGTTCTTTTTGAATTATTTGAGATTCTAGGTACTCGCGAACCATATCATTACATTCGCCCCTTTGGAGAACACCAAACAGCAAAACACTTGGACATATACATGTGCTCCTATTAATGGTGTTGTTTATAGAGAATTCAATTTTATCCAAATGCTTTGACCACTCACCCGGCTCAACTTCAGATTCTTTTGACAACATAGCAGTCAAAAGCCTGTTCATCCTCTCAACCTGTCCGTTCGATTGGGGAGAATGAGTGGCGACTTTTATGTGTGTCACACTAACATCTTTACAAAATGCCGAAAATTCATCGGAGGTAAAACAAGATCCCCTATCCGAAATTAAACGTTTTGGTCGGCTGTAATTAGAAAAATAATTTTGCAAACTCTGAATGACCTCTTTAGAACTTGTCGTCTTCACTGGATAAAGCTTAGTAAATTTAGTGAATCCATCCACTACCAGAAAAATGTATTTCTTTAGATTTTTCACACCAGCTGGAAGGGGGCCATAATGGTCAACGTGAAGTGTATCAAAGGGCTTATTACCCTTTGGAATACTATGTAGTTCACCTTTTTTCCAGACGGAACAGAAAAATAAATGCATTTTAAACATGACTTTATGTAGTCTTTGATTTTCTGTTTCATTGATGGAAACCAGTAAGTATTTCTAAGGTGTTCAAATACTTTATCCGCCCCCACATGACAGAGTCCATCATGGTGTGTCTGGATAATGTTTTTTTCCATTTGACTTGGTACATAAAATGCAACAGAATCTTTACATTTCCGGTAAATAAGACCATTAACCATTTCGTAAAACGGGAGTTGCTTGTGTTCTAAAATTTTAGCAATATTTTGGATGGTGATGTCTTGATTTTGGGCAGAAGCCAGTGCGTACTCAAATGAATCGGGTTGTACCAGATGAATATTATGACACCTACTAAGGGCGTCAACGTGATTCATTCTGACGGAATCTCTATGCTCTACTGAATAATTGTATTCTTGGAGCTCTAAAGCCCACCTCGAAATCCGAGGATTAATAATTTTTTTCCTTAGTGTAAGAGTTAAAGACTTACAATCCGTAATAATTTTGAAGCTTATACCCAATAAATAGGTGCGAAATCTTCTTAAAGCGTATATAATCGCAAGTGTTTCGAGTTCAAAGGAATGGTACCTTGACTCTGCCGGTGTTGACCTCTTGGAGAAAAAAAAGATAGGATGAAACTTCCCGTCTGACTGCTTCTGCATTAAAACTCCACCAAAACCCAAGGAGCTGGCGTCGCAGTGCAGTTAGGTTTCTGCTTGTGGAGAATAAATGCTCAACACTGGCGCTTGAAGTAATTTTTGCTTCAGTAACTGATCTCTTTTTCTCCAAATTGAAATTCAACGTTTTGTTTCAATAGATCATAAAGTGGTTTTGATATTACGGAGAAATTTTGAATAAATTTTCTAAAATATGAGCATAATCCAAGGAATGAATGAAGTTCCTTAATATTTTTTGGAGTGGGGAATTTGTTCACAGCAGCACTGACTTCATAACCAAGATATGTTATTCGTTCTTCCATAAAAATACATTTGTCGTACCTAAGCTGTAAATTGAAATCTGAGATTATCTTAGCAACTTTCTGCAGAACATAAAAATGTTCTTCTTTGGATTCAGTGGCTATGAGTAGGTCGTCAATGTATACGAGTAATTTACCCTCAGCTATTAGATCTTTAAATCTCGTATTGATATAACGCTGAAATGTTGCCGGGGCGTTTTTAAGGCCAAATGGCATATAAAGGAACTCAAATTGGCCTAATGGCGTAACAAACGATGTTAACTTTACAGATTCATCAGCCATATTGACATGATGAAATCCGTTTTTAAGATCTAATAACGAAAAGTATTTTTTATTCCGTAACCTGTCCAAATGATCCTCGATTAGGGGAAGAGGGTAATTATCTTTTTGTGTGACGCTATTTAGTTGCCTGTAATCTACACATAACCTGAAAGTTCCGTTTTTCTTTTTTGTCAAAACAATCGGTGAAGCAAAGGGTGAATTACTTTCGCGTATTATTTTTCGGTTCAATAAATCATTCAAAATTTTCCTTAATTCAACAGTATGTACGTATGGCAGGCGACGCGGTGCACAATTAAAACTCACGTTAGAATTACAAAGACTAATTTTCATTTCATAGATGCTATTCGGATTAGAAATTATTTTATCAGAATTGGTTTGTTTCATAATGTCATAAATGAGTTGTTGTTCTTTGTGTGTAAGATTGCTATTTATCCTCAAATTAAAATCATTTTTATCATAACAAGTATCTATATTCATAATATCCTTCGCGAAATTATCGTCATGCAAATCCGTAGAATTATTGTCATATTTGTCGTTGAAATTATCATCACAATTCTCTAAATTATTTAAGTTATCATAAGTATTAATGTCATTTATCGTATAATTTGTAGAACAATTTGTAGAATAGGTATTATTTGTTAAATTGTTTTCATAATCTTTAGCATAATTTATTAATCTAGTTTTAGGATTTTCAACATTTAATTTAATATTACTAGCTCGTAAAAAATCTCTGCCAAGAACAACAGAGTTAGTCATTGTTTTGTTTTTCACTACATGCAACATGCAACTTACTGGACTATCACTTACATAAATAACACATTCAGCTTTTCCTAGTATAATCAATTTAGTTCCATTTATTCCAAAGTACTGGTCGCTTTCATGTTCTAGTGGCAGGATAACAAAAGATGGCACAAATTTTTCCTGTAAGCTTATAGGACTTCCTGTATCTACCATTGTATTTGCTTGAAATTCAAAAACATCATTAGTAAAATTATTCGAAAATGTGTACTTAACATCAATAGTGAAGTCGTCGTTAAATGTCTTCTTTATTACATTGTATAATGCAAAGCATGTTTGGCAGGCTATCAGAGCCACTTTCGGAAAAACGGAAGCTAGGAATTTCGCACCGAAATTTAGCACCGTTCTATCAGACGCAGTTAGGGTTGGCGGATCCTAAGTCGATTCCTGACTTAGTCGCTTTAGGTAGGAAACTCCATGATGGTTCGAGCGAATGTGGAAGCATTTGCGCCACCTCCTCCCCCCCGTTCAAGGAACTTATTGGAACCCGATTTAGCTTACGTAGCGGTCGAGGAGACACCAATGGTTTCTGTTGTCAATCGAGACATTCAACCTGGTCGGCGGTTGAGATGTTTCAATTGCAACGAATATGGTCATCTGTCGAATACTTGTTCTGCTCCAAGGCGTTGCATAGATTGTGGTAGGGTTGGTGTCATTCGAAGAAATTGTCCAAATTGTTCGGGAAACGGGCAACGCACTCTCGGGTCGGCAGGACGAGAGCGCCGTTGAGTTTAGACAGGTTGCCTGCTGGTAACCAGTCGGCGGCTTGTAGGATTCACACTCGAGGCAAATCAAGATGATAGGAGGCCATATTTAGGAGTTAGTGTTTATGGTATTAATTTAATAGGGCTTTTAGATTCCGGAGCTTCGCGCTCAATTATATGTAGGGATGGGTGGAGAGTTTTAAAAGATTTAGGAGTAGGGTTAGATCAAGGAAATGTTAATAGGGTTACTTTAGCGGATGGTACAGGTGTAGCAGTTGAAGGCACAGTTACGTTGCCCATTACAGTACAGGGAACCACAGTTTTGTTGGAGTGTCTAGTCATTCCGCGCCTTCCTCAAAAACACCTTGTCCTCGATTACACATTCTAAACTTTCGGAATTAGATGAAACACAAAAGCAACAGTTAGGGACAGTTATAAGTGATGCTTTTAGGGACATGCCAGAAAGCTTAGGGTGTACACATTTAGTGGAACACAAAATTAAAACGAGCGCGGATCCGATTAAGCAATGGTATTATCCCGTGTCTACAGCAGTACAAGTTCATATTGATAAGGAATTAGAAGAGATGCTTAGGGAAGGAATAGTAGAGAAATCGAATAGTCCATGGGCTTCACCATGGTGATGATTAGGAAGAAGGACGGTACATATAGGTTTTGCGTAGACTATAGGAAATTAAACAAAGTAACTGAGAGAGACGCATATCCTCTCCCTTACATTTCATCGACTTTAGATAAGCTTAGGGATGAGAAGTTTTTGTCCTCGTTGGATATTAAGTCAGCTTACTGGTAGATTCCAGTAGAGTTGGAATCACGCCGCTTTACAGCTTTTACTGTTCCGAACAGGGGACTCTTCCAATTTAAAAGAATGCCATTCGGGTTGCATAACGCTCCGGCGACTTGGCAAAGATTTATAGACTCCGTACTTGGTGCCGATCTGGAACCATACGTGTTCGTCTACCTCGATGACATAATCATCATCACCAACACATTCGAAAAACATTTAGAGGTATTGGGAGAAGTTCTTAAACGTATCAGGGAAGCTGGACTAAAGGTTAGTGAGGAGAAATGTAATTTTTGTAGACCGTCGCTGAAATTTTTAGGTTATGTAGTAGACAGAAATAGACTACACGTAGATCCGGAAAAGATAGAAAGTATGTTAAACATTCCTGCTCCCAAAAACGTCAAACAGGTTAGAAGTTTTATCGGAACGGTAAAGGAGATTTATTCCAAACTTTTCAGTTTTGGTGAAACCGTTATCCGATCTTTTGAAGAAGAATAGTAAATTTTCCTGGAGTATAGAGTGCGAGGAGAGTTTTAGAAAGGCAAAAGAGTGCCTAATTTCAGCTCCCATCCTGACGTGTCCGGATTTTACGAGGCCTTTTGTCGTTCAGACCGATGCCTCCGATTTTGGGATAGGAGCTGTATTGAGCCAACTATTTGATGAAGGCGATTTGCTATTTGAGCAGGTCTTTGAACAGGTGCGAGAGGAATTACTCCACCAAAGGGAAAGAGTGTTTAGCAGTCTTGTGGGCCATAGAGAAACTGCGGCCATATCTAGAAGGGGTAAAATTTAGGGTCGTCACGGATCATTACTCGCTAATTTGGCTTAGCAAGCTTAAGGATCCAGCGGGTAGGCTAGCGCGGTGGGCAGTACGCTTACAACAATTTGATTTTGATATCATCCATAGGAAAGGAAAGGAACATGTTGTGCCAGATATGCTTTCAAGAAGCGTACCGGCAATTGCTGGGATTTCAGAGCACAATTCAGATCCTTGGATAACGAAAATGAAAGAGAAGGTACAAGCGAACCCATTAGATTTTCCAGCATGGCGTGTAGAACGGGGAATCTTATTTAAGTATGTTAGGGCAAATCATATTTTAGTTCATGATAGTAACTCTGAGTGGAAAATAGTTGCGTCTAAAAGTGATAGGATTAGAATTTTAGAAGAGTGCCACGATCATCCGTTAGCAGGACATATGGGGGTAAAGAAAACATTTGCTAGGATAGGAGAAAGATATTATTGCGAAACTGCAAAGTTTGCCAGAGTGTGAAGCCAGTGAATGATAGGCCGGCGGGTTTGATGACGGAGAGGAAAGGGGTAACCGATCCGTGGGAGATGTATTGTGTGGACTTAGTTGGTCCACTTCCAAAATCGAATAGGGGTTTTAACTATATTTTAACCGTTGTAGACTACTTCACTAAATTCCCATTGTTGTTCGCCCTGAGATCTGCGACAGCAAAATTAGTTTGTAAAGAGTTAGAGGATAACGTCTTTTTATTGTTCGGAGTCCCAAGAATTATAGTGTGTGACAATGGTCCACAGTTTAAAAGTAAAGAGCTTAAGGCATTAACTGATAGGTACGGGTCGACAATACGCTTTACAGCGCATTATCATCCCCAAGCTAATCCGGCGGAACGGATAAACCAAATTATTAAGAATACCCTTAGGTCATATGTGTCAGAGAATCACCGAGTCTGGGACACGCAATTAGCGAAAGTTGCGTGCAGTATACGTACAGCGCAACATGAGGTTTTGGGAGTATCACCGTATTATGCAAATTTTGGTCGAGGTATGGTGACTTTTGGACGTACGTCCTTAACCACCATTCCGCATGAGGGGGGCATGAATACGGGTGATAATCATGAGCAATTCAGAATTCTTAGGGAAAGTATAAGGAAAAAGCTAGAGGCGGCAGCCGCAAAGGCCGCAAAAGCGTACAATCTTCGGAGGAGAGATGTTCAGTATCTCCAAAATGAATTAGTGTGGAGACGAAACTTCATACTATCCGACGCCGCGAATTATTATACTGCCAAATTAGGGCCAAAATATATCCCATTCCGCATAAAGAAAAGAGTATCGCCGTGGACTTATACGTTACAAGATGAAGATAACCACGAACGCGGAACGTGGAACGTAAAAGACCTCAAACCGTATTACGAGGACCCCGAAGAATAACTTAGTCGCGTAACAAACCAGGATCGTTACGCAAAGAGGAACTGAGAGCCTTGGGCTCTGTGATGTTCAAACAAAACTATCGCCAATGCGCGATAGAGAAAATCGTAGTTGTCGTTGATGTGTAGTATATATGTTTCCCTTACGTAGTGTCGTTTACCTTTTACTTCGACTTTCTTCTATTAGAAAGTCAATCTCACCTCTTCGGAGGTAAGGGTAGAGTTTGTTGCGTTAAAATTTAGGCACAAAACCTTTGACCTTTCCATCCCTCCTGTTCCTCAACCATTTCCACTCTTTGGCCTTTTGAACCATTTTCTCCCGTCGTCTTCCGGGCGCTTCCCTTTCGCTCCTGGAATGTAGTTTTTCTTAGAGCCCAGACGGACGGTCGGGAATCTCTCAATGGGCGGACGGACAGTACCCAATATATGGATAAAAACAAGGGACAGGTGATCCCCACCGACATCAAAATGATCGTGGATCGTGGATTCTTTCACTAAAGCGTTTAAGCCCAAAAAGGACGTCTGTCCTCGTCAAATCAGAATAAAGAGTTATCGTAAGGCCCCGTGCCCATCCTAAATAAATATGAAAACAAGCCATCACTAACAAAAAAAATAATATTGTAAACGATAACTTCCAACTACCTGGGTTCAGTTAGCTTACTATTTCTCTGCGCGAAAGCTCACTCGACATTAGTATGGGGGTCGCGAGTTATTTATCCTTCCACTCCTAGTTGTTATTTTTGTTATTATTGTTAAAAGATAATCTTATTTAAGTCTGGTCGGGGTTGGCAAAAAGCGAACCTAAGCAACCACTAATCGAACAACGCTAGATCGCTATTGTGAATACTGCTGGAATGAATGTATCACCGAAGGAGAAGTTGTCAAAGCTCTGGACGTGATTCCCTTTGCTTTGACAACTACGACGACGGCAGCTGGGGCGAATTCAACACTAATACCAGAAATACCGTTCTTTTATAGTAGCAATTAACGGCTACTCTGTACTTTCGCGACCCGTTGTGTCTTTTGTGACCCGAGAACCGTATGGTAATCGGAAGTTATCCGTTGGCCTAAAAACCGCAAAGTTAAATAATTTTCTTTTTTTCATAAATTCGTTTTTACATTCCCACCTTGAGGGTTTGCTTGTTAATTTCACTCTTTCTTTACTTTGCGTTCTAACCTACTCGTTCTTGTTTCGAACAGAAAGGATACTAAGTCGCGCAACAAAAAACAGTTGTGTAAAGCGATACTGAGAGCTTCCAGCTATGTGATGTTTTTTTAACAAACCAGTGGCCATTCTCCAGTTTGTAATCATTACTAACAATAAGTATCAATAAACTTATCAAATTTCCATTTGGGAAACATAATTTTCATTTTTCATTTCGTCGTACATCGTTCACCAAAATCCATAATTATCTCCAAATAGGTTTCGCAATCTTCCTTTTCCAAAGACTGCGTGGCGCCCTTTTTCAAATACACCAATCATTTACCTTTGTTTATCAAATATTATTGTGATTGAACCCACACCCAGCTGACTAGCCAAATCACAGCATCAACGTGCTGCTTGTTGCACTTTCGGTTTTCTCTTTGCCCTCCCCATTCGCCATTTATTCGACCGATCGCCGAAATTGTCATTTCGACTTACAACCTCTTGGTCAGCGGCGGCTGCATTTGTTTACCCGGTCATTTTAAACGCATCTAATAGAGTCGTATACGGAATTGTCTGTAAGTAATATAAGTGCAACAAATTGGGGCCTTTTGTATTAATACACATAGTTAAATTATAATCCGCAATCCAATAAATCTAAAATCGATCCATTCAATCAAATCGTTGAAATCAAAAAAAAATCCAATCATCAGTGTGTGCTGTGTATATATAGTGCATTTCTTTCGCCTATACTTATAACTTGTCTGTATCAACAAGTTTCGTCAAGCAAGTGTTTTGTGTTTACCTTTTTTTTTATTGTTTTACTTGTAAATATTTCTTTTTCTATTTGGGTAATTTGAGTTAATAGTGGAGAGGAGACTTATCTAATTCATATCGGCAATTTATTTGGTGACATATTATATGCATAAAGAGGAAATCCCAATTGGAGAACCTGTGGAAATCTGTAAGTCAGTTCTTTTTGCATCTATTTTCTTTTACTTTACTTTTGTTGATTTATATACCTAAATCGCTTTAATTTTCTTTCAATTATTGATATATGTATGTACGTATAGCGTACGGTACATTTTCATACGGTTTGCTTTCGTTTGATTATTGTCTTTTTTTTTTTCTTTGATCACCGGTGTGTGTTCGCATTAGTGTTACCATCGCGTCAAACTTGTATTTGGTACCTTTTTAATACTTTTGTGTAACTTTTTCTGGAACTTTTCTGATACTTTTGTGCAACTTTTTCTGTAACCTTTTCGATACCTTCGTGTACCTTTTTCTGAAACTTTTTTTCGTTTGTTAGTTAGGATCAATAATTGGGGAATTAATATAGAAGCTTTTCGTAGCAAAATCGAATTGATTTTTTTTTTTCTGTGAGTGGGAATATTTTGCTCTTTTGGTGGCTCATCGTTCATCGATAGGAGATTTTATTTCATTGTGGGTTAAATTTTGTTTTGAGTTCGAAAATTCATTTCAAATTAGTTTGTGGATCGTGGGATTAGTTTCATTTTCGGGTTAAGAGGCCTCTACACAGAAATCGAGGAAAAGTGCGAAAAATGGCATTTTGTTTCCCTCCTAGAGAAGTCAATACTGAAGCGATCGAAATGATATTGGATGCATTGGAAAGAACAAAATATGTCCTTTGAAAGCTTTGAAACATTTTTTTAAAGCGACATCTCGTTTTTCTTTTATTGAAAGAATTCCCAGCTGTGTTTGGGAAAATTGGCATAAAACCGACTTTTTGTTTGCCAGCGCATGATATGATAGAGTTCGAAACAGTCTAAGATAACTTGTCCATCTTAAAGGTAATATGCAAAACACAAATCAGTTTAAAATAAATCTTAAAATTTCATCCTGGTTTTAAAAAAACAGGTGTTTAAAACAAACAATTTTTTGAATTAATGAACAATGTTTTTCCTGTAGATATTGATTTATATTTGATGCAATTTGTACTCAAAACAGCAAAGTATCATACCAGCTATCGGATGCAAAAAAAAAATTATGTATTTACATGTATTTTGTTGCAAAATACTGAGTTTAAATTTTATATATTTTTCAAAAAAAATACACTGCATGTGTCATAGTTGTTGCACATTCTCAGAAAAAAGTTCCAAGTTTCTCATTTAGATGGCGGTGTTCTGTCGTCTGATTTGATTAGCCAATCAGAATGACACCCAAGCTATAAGGGATAAATGTGTAGTTTGTCAACTCCATTGAGAGGTGTGTAAATGAAACAGGTTTGGCGTGAAGTGTGATCGAAATGGAATCAAGGATGCGTGTGTTGATATGTGTGTAAGCAGGTGGGGATTCTTTATTCAAAGTGATTTTTGCTTCATGGGGATTCAAAGTAATTTTTGCTTCTTGAATAAAAATGAAAATGAGAGAGGGGTCGACAGAAGCACTTTTCAATATATGCTATAATATTCTTATTGAAGATGCATTTATTTGTTTAAACAAAATTGCTTAAACTTCATAACAAAAATTATAAATTAATTTAAACGATGAATGTACTCAGATTTTTAGAAATTCTATATATTTCATTTATAGCAAATTTGTATCTTGAAAAGTGCTTGCCGGTCACACCGTGATCAGGTGTGAAGCAGATATTGGTTTGGTTTGTGTTGGTAGGAAAAGAGACGAAACGGAGAGGGTGAAATGGTGGGTTAGGCTGAAAGAGGTACATATAATTGAAAGCAAATTGTAGTATGAACCAGCAGCATTGCGCTGTTGCCATTTACAAGGAAAGATTATGCAATTTTGTTTGCGCTGTTGCCATTATCTTACTTACCTTTTATGAGCTATGGTAGGGTAGGTGTTTGGTTTTTCGTATGAAGAGGGGGACAGAGGAAAGAATTTGCAACATTATGAAGATCACCAAGGTAAGTAGCAAAAGCTACACCGGGATTGTGAGAGGGGATGATGCAAGGGGTATTCAAGTGGGGCTTAGTTGGGAAGGAATTGTGGGTTTTGCTAAAGAGAATATTACTGGATGCAAAGTTATACATATACCTGTGCACATTCACTCGATAATATGCAGGATCCAATAAAAAGGTTTATGTGTATTGGGAATTTGTTGACTTGTGGGAGCGATTTTATTTTTCTACCCGCCATTACCTATAACACAATAGTACATTTACTACCTCACCTGCTCCCCTTATACCATTAAAATCTTAAAACTACCCTTACAAAAAATGCAATGGATCACAGAAATACAAAATACATACCTACCTATTGCAAAGTATCCGATCTGCATTTTCACATTCCTTCTCTTCACGTTGTTATCCCTTATCGACAACCTTGCCATGCTGAAAATACCCTACCACACACACCATCTATATATATGCGAAGAATACCTACCCCATCGTTGATTTAATTTTCCCTTGCACATTCAAAGTCATTATTATGTAATCAATGGAGAATGGATTCTTTGTCTTATGCTTATCTACATTTTCCTCTCACTCCAACATTCATTTGGGTGCAATTCTCAGCAAGAAAAATAAAACATCCCCCACACCACACACGATCAATAAATGACACAAAACCAGTTTTCATATCCAAGTATGTATTATATGATATCCCACCTAAGTTCCGCCTCCTGAATTGATTTTAAAAGTGAAATGAATGACGAGAGTGGTTTCACACCATCAAAAATAGATGGCGCTTTGAGTTCCACTTTATGTTCTACAATATGGGTAGAGGCCTCTTAAGAGATTTAGTGAGTTTAGAGACTCCGAAAGTTTTATTGTGAAATTTCTTTTTGTTATTCAGATTTAGTTTAGCTTAGGTCAAAACAAAATGGAAGTAAATCGTTTATCGGCAGAGGAGCTTACTTACGAAATGGAAAGCAGAGGTTTAGCGCCGACATCGGTTGACAAAATGAGGAAATCGCTTCGGGCGGCAAGGATTCTCGAACGTAACGGATCCTTCGACTGCACCGATTATCCATTTGATTTCGCAGCGGACAAAGAGGCAGTTCAGCTTAAAATGGCTGAATAGAAAAGTTGTTGGAGAACCCTCCTCAACGAAATTCTTCGGGGTACCTCAAAATCCTCACCAAAATTGAGTGGGCAATGATGCGAATGGGTAGATCGCGCCCCGAATCAAAAGAAGAAGAACAAGATAAGCGAGCAATAAAGACGGAGCTGACTATGCTCTTAGCTAGCTTAGACGAAGAAGAAGAAGAAGAAGGAACGACGGAAGTAGAGAAAATACCAGATCCTTCTCCTCCATCGACATCTACCTCAGTGTTAAGAGGAGATGCAACCGTTGCTGAGAATAGTGCTCCGGTCTACGTACAGGCTGAGAGGACGGAAAATTTGGCCAAATGGGACCTCAAGTTTTCAGGGGAGCGTTGTGGGGCATCCGTGAATTCCTTCCTAGAGCGGGTGGAGGAGTAAGTCCCGAGGAGTAAGCGAATTGCAGCTTTTTAGGTCTGCGGTTGATTTGTTTGTCGGTAGGGCACTTTTATGGTTTAGGGCCGTTAGGCATACTGTTAGTACTTGGCAGGAATTGGTTAGGGAACTAAAGTTAGAATTTCTTCCTCCAAATTATGATGATCTGTTGCTGGAAGAGATCAGACATCGGACTCAAGGTAAAGAGGAGTCGATTGGAGTTTACGTGGCCATAATGCAAAGCATGTTTGGCAGGCTATCAGAGCCACTTTCGGAAAAACGGAAGCTAGGAATTTTGCACCGAAATTTAGCACCGTTCTAACTGCGTCAGGGTTGGCGGATCCTAAGTCGATTCCTGACTTAGTCGCTTTAGGTAGGAAACTCGAGATGGTTCGAGCGAATGTGGAAGCATTTGCGCCCCCGATTTGGCTTACGTAGCGGTCGAGGAGACACCAATGGTTTCTGTTGTCAATCGAGACATTCAACCTGGTCGGCGGTTGAGATGTTTCAATTGCAACGAATATGGTCATCTGTCGAATACTTGTTCTGCTCCAAGGCGTTGCATAGGTTGTGGTAGGGTTGGTGTCATTCGAAGAAATTGTCCAAATTGTTCGGGAAACGGGCAACGCACTCTCGGGTCGGCAGGAGTTTAGACAGGTTGCCTGCTGGTAACCAGTCGGCGGCTTGTAGGGAAGTTCATGTAGGATTCACACTCGAGGCAAATCAAGATGATAGGAGGCCATATTTAGGAGTTAGTGTTTATGGGATTAATTTAATAGGGCTTTTAGATTCCGGAGCTTCGCGCTCAATTATATGTAGGGATGGGTGGAGAGTTTTAAAAGATTTAGGAGTAGGGTTAGATCAAGGAAATGTTAATAGGGTTACTTTAGCGGATGGTACAGGTGTAGCAGTTGAAGGCACAGTTACGTTGCACATTACAGTACAGGGAACCACAGTTTTGTTGGAGTGTCTAGTCATTCCGCGCCTTCCTCATATACTGATCTTAGGAGCAGACTTTTGGGCTCTATCGGGAATCGTCCCGGATTTACGATCAGCGGAATGGAATTTTTCGGACCAAAACACCTTGTCCTCGATTACACATTCTAAACTTTCGGAATTAGATGAAACACAAAAGCAACAGTTAGGGATAGTTATAAGTGATGCTTTTAGGGACATGCCAGAAAGCTTAGGGTGTACACATTTAGTGGAACACAAAATTAAAACGAGCGCGGATCCGATTAAGAAACTGTATTATCTTGTGTCTCCAGCAGTACAAGTTCATATTGATAAGGAATTAGAAGAGATGCTTAGGGAAGGAATAGTAGAGAAATCGAATAGTCCATGGGCTTCACCCATAGTGATGATTAGGAAGAAGGACGGTACATATAGGTTTTGCGTAGACTATAGGAAATTAAACAAAGTAACTGAGAGAGACGCATATCCTCTCCCTTACATTTCATCGACGTTAGATAAGCATAGGGATGCGAAGTTTTTGTCCTCGTTGGATATTAAGTCAGCTTACTGGCAGATTCCAGTAGAGTTGGAATCACGCCGCTTTACAGCTTTTACTGTTCCGAACATGGGACTCTTCCAATTTAAAAGAATGCCATTCGGGTTGCATAACGCTCCGGCGACTTGGCAAAGATTTATAGACACCGTACTTGGCGCCGATCTGGAACCATACGTGTTCGTCTACCTCGATTTAGAGGTATTGGGAGAAGTTCTTAAACGTATCAGGGAAGCTGGACTAAAGGTTAGTGAGGAGAAATGTAATTTTTGTAGACCGTCGCTGAAATTTTTAGGTTATGTATTAGACAGAAATGGGTTACACGTAGATCCGGAAAAGATAGAAAGTATGTTAAACATTCCTGCTCCCAAAAACGTCAAACAGGTTATCGGAACGGTATCCTGGTATAGGAGATTTATTCCAAACTTTTCAGTTTTGGTGAAACCGTTATCCGATCTTTTGAAGAAGAATAGAATTTTCCTGGAGTATAGAGTGCGAGGAGAGTTTTAGGAAGGCAAAAGAGTGCCTAATTTCAGCTCCCATCCTGACGTGTCCGGATTTTACGAGGCCTTTTGTCGTTCAGAACGATGCCTCGGATTTTGGGATAGGAGCTGTATAGAGCCAACTATTTGATGAAGGCGAAAAGGTGATTTGCTATTTGAGCAGGTCTTTGAACATGTGCGAGAGGAATTACTCCACCACAGGGAAAGAGTGTTTAGCAGTCTTGTGGGCCATAGAGAAACTGCGGCCATATCTAGAAGGGTTAGGGTCGTCACGGATCATTACTCGCTAATTTGGCTTAGCAAGCTTAAGGATCCAGCGGGTAGGCTAGCGCGGTGGGCAGTACGCTTACAACAATTTGATTTTGATATCATCCATAGGAAAGGAAAGGAACATGTTGTGCCAGATATGCTTTCAAGAAGCGTACCGGCAATTGCTGGGATTTCAGAGTCCATAAGGCTGGAAAGACTCAAGGAAGAATGGGCAAAGCATTGTTGTGTAAAATGACGATTTATACTGTATTTGTAAATGACGACTTATAGTTTATATTTAGTTTTTTTTGTTTTGTTCGAAAAATGTTTTAATTTGAAATTGATTCGTTTGAAAATTCATTAAAAAAGGATAAAGCTGATCAGGAAAAAGGATTTTTTTTATATGCTGAAATGGTTTCACCAAAAGGAAAAAAGGTAAACAAATGATCGATTTACAGTCTATTGTTTTTTTTATTAGGGTTATCGAATATGGTCCTTCGAGCCGGATCTGAACCAGCGACCTATGGATATTGCTGTTAATGGTATAGAATGCAATGGTCGGCAGATAAAGAGAGACTTTATTTTTTTGGTTTTGTCTTGTACATATACGTATATGAATTTTTAACGTTTTCGTACGTAATTTTTGTTTAAGAGAAACAAACGATTTATTTTCATATGAAAGCTAAAACGGCAAGCGGACATTAGCAGTACCACTGGTCAATCTAAGAAAAGGTTGATGGAACAGTTTTGTAAACGAAAGCAGATTTCGCATGCAGTTAAAGCTGTAAATGCAGGTACAAAGCAGAACGCGTTATGGGCCACAAATGCGTGGCCATAACTAGAGCAGTTTAATAAGCAGTATTTTTTAACAGGGAAACAGAAGCAGCGCGCAGATGCAGAAGCAGAAGGTTCAGAGATCGAGTTCATGGCGCAGTCGTACACTGGACCATGGGCTCCATCGTATGGATCTGCTCAGAGCAGTTTTGCTGCTGAAGTCACTGCAGTACCACTAAAGAAAAAACATCGCAGCAGAAAGGTAAATTCTATGAGTAATGAGGATGAATCAGGCAGCTGGTGCGAAATGACTTTAGCGTCACTTCGTCGAGCAATGGATTTCACGCAGAGGGCTGAATTCATTGACGCAGATCAGCACGCCATTAGAACTAAACTGGAGATGTTGGATACCATTTGGGGTGAATATAGCAACGCGTGTCGTCAATGTCTGTCTATGGGTGATGTTATGAGCATCGAGCAAGGCGAAGATACATATTGCGCTGCCAAGGCAGCTTTAAGGTCTCGTCTGGCAGTATTGACATCGCTACCAGTAGAGCATACCAACCAGTCGGACAACGTAGTTAAATTTCAGTGTTAAATTTCGGTTGTTACTACACCCCAGGTGGATGAAATATATTCACGAAGTGGATCACACAGTATACGAAAATCATCTAGTAGTGCGTCAAAGAACTTTTCAGACTCATTGCAATCGGCATCAGTGAACAATCAAAGCGGTCGTCAAATTAATGAGCAGAAATCGTCTGCCGATTATCGTAAATGCTTTAAGTGTGAAATGCCAGGTCATGCTCTTTTTCGTTGCAACCAATTCAAAGCATTGTCGATGAGTGTCCGGCGTGAATTCGTGCAAAAAAGACGCTTGTGTGAATCATGCTTCAGCCCGAATCATTTGACGAACACATGTCGCAGAGATCCATGCCCACGGTGTCCGGGTAAGAAGCACAACAGCACCATCTGTCCGAGCAGTAGTCAACCAAAATCTGAAGGCACAGTCGCTCAGGCAAGTAGTTCTGGGGATTCACAATAACAACCACTACAGGGAATTGGACACAATGACCTCGGTGTGTCTAATCCCTTCGTTTTAAAACCGCCGTTATTGAAAGAACCAACTATTATGCTGGCCTTACTTCCAACAGCACAAGTGAGATTGAGAATCGGCCCATTCATATCGCAACCGATTCGAGCCATGTGTGATACTGGCTCTCAAATTAATCTTATTGCTGGGGAAATTGTCCGTAAGGAGCGATTGCCAACAAAGCAATGCAGGATGCGAATTGTTGGAATCAACAGCGTTTCAAAGCAACAATTCACTAAGAAAATATGCTGTCAGTTGCTTTCCCGTTTCGACGAAGATCCAATCGCAGAAATTGAGCTACTTGTGGTACCCGAACTGACGATGAAGTCACTGCCATACACACGTTTGCCCATCGATGTGGCAACAGGGAGTATACTACAAGATTTGGCTGATCCTATTTTTAACCTACCGGCGCCGGTTGACTTGTTGCTAGGTGCTGGAGTTTGGGCAGCAATTGCTAAAAATATCAGCTCTACAAATACTTTTGGTATTATAACTCAAAGCACACGACTTGGTTGGTTGATTTATGGAGGTGGTGTAGGTGTATGCCCACTGAAAGAGGTACAAGTGTTCTCCGCATCGGCACAAAGAGAAGAAGAGCAGCTTGCAACTTTATTGCGTCGATTCTGGGAAGTGGAAGATATTCCACCTCATCGAGTTCGAACGAGAGAACAGGAAGAGTGCGAAGAATTTTTTATGAGTCATCATTACCGAACATCGACGGGCAGATATATAGTGGGCATTCCACTCCGCAGTGATATAGATGAAATAGGATCGTCACGTGATATAGCGTTGCAGCGATTACATGCGTTAGAGCGTCGTTTTGATCGTGAGCCCTTGTTGCGTGAGAAATATGTTGCCAGTATCAACGAAATGTTAGAAGCTGGTCACTTGCGTGAAGTGAATCGTCAACCAAGCGGATGGTGCTACTATATTCCGCATCATGCGGTAACAGGTAAATTTCGCGTCGTATTTGATGCATCATGTAAAACTAACCTAGGCATCTCCTTAAACGAGGTGCAAATGATAGGTGAAAGATTACAAGACAATTTGTTGGACCTAATTATGCGGTTTCGTACACATCGTATCGGAATTGCGGCGGATGTCCAAAAAATGTATCTTCAGGTTGGAGTTATTAAGCAGCAGTGGGATGTGCAGCGTATGCTTTGGCGATCAGATCCACAGGACAGCGTGAAAGAGTACTGGTTGACAAGAGTCACTTTCGGAATGGCTTCAGCGCCACACTGTGCAGTTCGCGCGATGATTCAGTGCGCACGAGACCAACAAGATAAGTTTCCACAAGGAGCAAGAGCAATTGAAAGAGATTTCTATATGGACGATGCCATAACCGGTGCAGACAATGAAGAAGACGCGCATAAACTGTGCATTGAGATGATGACAGCACTAGCAAACGGAGTGTTTCCTTTAAGGAAATGGCATTCAAATGGAGCAAATGTTGTGCCAGTGAAACCAATACAATTAAAAGAAGCTGTCGAGTTGGGAGAATTCAATGATACGACTGTTCTTGGCCTACGGTGGTTACCTGAATCAGATGAATTGACATTTAAATTTCGACCACAGCCGCCAGAAGAGAAACAGAAAATTACCAAGCGCCATATACTCTGTCAAATTGCACAGTTATTCGATCCTAATGGCTATTTGGGTCCAGCAATTGTTAGTGCAAAAATTATTATGCAGCGCATATGGAAGGCGCGAGTCGGTTGGGATGAAAAAGTGCCATACGATATTGGAAATGAATGGATAAAATTTCAATCTCAATTGCCAGAGCTCACGCGTATTCGAATCCCGCGTTGGCTTGGAACTGCGCCAACACATTGTTTCTCGATACATGGATTTGCCGACGCATCCGAGTTGGCTTATGGAGCTGTCGTATACGTCAGAGTGGATACAGGGAAAAAGGCAGTGTGCACACTACTTGCGTCTCGGTCACGAGTAGCACCGCGTTTGGATTTGTGTGCTGCAGTGCTCCTCAGCGAACTCATACAAATCGTTCGAAAGGCATGCCAATTTCAAAATATTCCCACCGTTCTGTACACCGATTCCTCAATAGTGTTGCACTGGATGGGGAAGGATGCAGCAACTCTGAAGCCGTTCGTACATAATCGGATTCAAACTATCCGCAAATTGACGATTGACTGTAAATGGCGACATGTATCAACTGATGAAAACCCAGCCGATGCTTTGAGTCGTGGCGTCCAACTAGCCGAACTTCAATCATTAAAAATCTGGTGGAAAGGGCGTGGTTGGTAAAAAATCCCACTGAATGGCCTTCTTCACGGGCACATTTTTCCGTGCAAATTGATAAAGAAATCCATGCTGAAATGAAATCAAATTGGCTGGATGAGGCTGAAAATCAGAAACTGCGGCCAATTCAAAGAGCCTTTATAAATGTCGCCACATTCGAAATTCGAGGTGAAGGTGATTTGATATATACCAAATCGGATATGCTCACTCGGACATCGTCATTGCGCCGTCTTATACGGCGGACTTCCTGGCTGTGGCGATTCATAGGCAATTGTCGGCTTCACGGAGAGGACAAACGTCTACGTGAAACTGGTGACCTTACCGAAGGAGAAGAAGAGCTTGCAATAATGTTCTGGGTAGAGCGAGAGCAGTCGGTCTATTATGGACCGGAATTGACAGCCTTGCGGCACAAGGAGACGCTACCAGTCAAGAGCCAACTACTTCGATTAAATCCAGTGATAGACATAAAGGGCATCTTGCGAGTGGGCGGCCGATTGGAACATTCAACATTATCGTACGAGCAAAAACACCCGATGATACTACCCGATGTAAGTCATTTGGCGCAGTTGCTGATAAACGATGCACACAAGCAGACCATGCATGGCGGATTTCAAGTAATGGCGGCAGCTCTTAGACAACGATTTTGGATTACCAATCTACGTAGAGCAGTACGGACACAAATTTCACGATGCATGTGTGCGGCAGAAACAAAAATTGTGCGAGCAAATTATGGGAAATCTTCCGGCTGACCGTGTGCAACAAAGTTCACCGTTCTCCCATACTGGCGTTGACTACGCCGGCCCATACGAAGTCAAGGCACGCGGTGGAAGATGCAGAATCACAGAAAAGAAATATGTAGCAGTTTTTGTTTGTATGTCAACTAAAGCAGTTCATCTCGAGTTGGTGGAGGATATGTCAACAGGAGCTTGCGGGAATTGCGGGAATTAAGGGTGAAGTGGCATTTCATTACGCCATCTGCGCCACATCAAGGTGGTCTATGGGAATCAAACGTAAAGGCCATGAAATATCATTTGCGTCGAGTTATAGGTCAGCAGAAATTAACCAGCAGCGATTTCCAAACACTACTGGCGCAAGTCAGTGCGATATTGAACTCTCGGTCACTTACAGCGCTGACAGATGATCCGGACGATTTAAATTTTTTATCGCCTGGGCATCTGATCAGTGGAAGACCCCTAAAGCAGCTATTTGGAGAGCGGATCCATGAATCGCCAAGAAATGCACTACGGCGGTACGCGATTACACAGCATATGTCGCAATCATTCTGGAAGCAATGGCACCAATCATATTTAAATGAGCTTCAACAACGTCCAAAATGGAGAATTGCAAAAGAAAGTTTAAAGGTAAAGGTAGTGCTGATCAAAGACGAAAACGCAGCGCCGACATTTTGGAAAACTGGCCGAGTGACACAAACATTTCCTGGAACTGATGGTCACGTACGAAACGTGGAATTACGCGTGGCCGGCAAAAAGCGAAGAATGATGAGGCCGGTGCAAAAATTGGTTTTGCTACCTTTGAGTAAATTTGAAGAATCCGCCGATTCATCAAGGGGGGAATGTGTAAAATGACGATTTATACTGTATTTGTAAATGACGACTTATACTGTAGTTTATATTTAGTTTTGTTCGAAAAATGTTTTAATTTGAAATTGATTCGTTTGAAAATTCATTAAAAAAGGATAAAGCTGATTAGGAAAAAGGATTTTTTTTATATGCTGAAATGGTTTCACCAAAAGGAAAAAAGGTAAACAAATGATCGATTTATTATTGTCTATTGTTTTTTTTATTAAGGTTATCGAATAATTGTAATCGTTACGCTACAATGATGGAAAGCATGGAAAGCGGAGACGAGGAAGCACACATCAAAGGTTTTGTTATGCTGGAAGAGAAATTCTTTTATGCGTGTGCTGAACTTGAAGGAAGGATAGAAGCTACCAAAATCAGCATGGAAAGCGGAGAAAATGAAAAGAAGGAGAGAATTGCGGTCCAGGTCAACATGCCCTTCCAGCAACACGATCTGCAAAATACCTGGGGAGATTTTGATAGCAGCATCACCATGTGGCAAGGATTTCGGGATAGATTTGTGGGGGCTGTCCATGATAGAGAGGACATCAACGCCGCGTATAAGTTCTCCTACTTAAGAAAGTCACTCACCGGAAAGGCTGCCCGCACGTTGGGGGAATGGCAGCTAACTTGGGAAAGCTACGTGCAAGCCTGGGAAAGATTAAACCAGCTGTACGACAACAAATATCTCATTTGTCGAAAGCACTTACGGCGTTTTTATGTTCTGCAGCGGCTAGAGGAAAAAGCGACCGCCAATGACCTCCAGAAGATGTCGAACATGAGGTGGTGCGTCAATTAAGAGCGCAAGGACTCCCGGTGGACCACTGGGACTTTTTTTTCGTTCACGGTCTACACGAGCGTCTGGATAGGGAAACAGCTAAGCAGTGGGAGCTGCAGCGGGTGGATGAGTTTCCCCACCTAACCGATATGATGACTTTCGTGGACAAGTAAGCAGCCGCAATCCAGAGTTCGCAAACAGCTGGCCACAGTTCGAGGCAAAGAGCCTCAACCAGCAACTGGAAAGAGCAGCCAGAGAATCGGAAAGAGTCGGAAAGGTCAGCAAGTGAGAAAAGGGGAAAGACACACCAGACTTCGTCCAAAAAGAAGTTCCCATGTGATCGGTGCGCGGGGGATCACATGGTTTATGCATGTCCGGATTTCCTGTCGTTGAGTCTTCGAGTAAGGGAAGATTTTGTCGGCAGAAGAAGGCTCTGCCCCAACTGTCTGAAAAGGGGACACAACAGCAGCAACTGCTACCAGGGTAGATGCATCCGCTGTCCGGGATCACCATCGCATAATAGCGTATTATGCCCAATGGCTTAACAAGCCATCGAGCGTCTTGAGCAGCAGCTGCCGCAGGGTAAAGAAGGAATGACGGTTAAAGAAACCGAAAGCAGATAGCGAGCTCGGTAGGGATAGAACGAGGAGGAAAATGGAAAGTTATAACCAAAGGACAGAAATAAAGACTATTTTTTGTCTAATTTTTATTTGGAAGGGGTAAAGAGTTCTCTATATCCTACAATTATGGTAAAATTATCATGGTAATTGGTAATGGTAATTATTCTTCGGTCCTATTAGAGTTATTTTAGACACAGGCGCTCAGCTGAATATTATTTCAAATTCTCTTTTCCGCCAGACTAGTTGGGAAAGCACACCTATAGCCAGAAGGCTTGTAGGCATCGACGGTAATCCGTTTCAGGTTCGGCAAGAAATTTCGCTCAAGGTACATCCTTGGTTTGGAGTCCGACTATTATATAGATGATAGATTTTGGATATTACCAAAGGAAAGTCAGTGGCAAGCAGTCACTCCAACAGTAAAACTGGTGGCTCCATCGGAAAGGGAAAGTCACATAAGATTAGCAGATCCGGAATACTTTACTCCAGGTCAAGTACATGTTCTATTAGGAGTGCAATCATCGGTTGTTCCACAATCTGGGAATGGGATGCTGATAATGGTTACCAGATTCGGCATGATAAAACTAGGTATAGCTAACGAGAATATTAATCAGACTCAGATATTCTCGGCTATAGAATATTCGGAAAGTGAACAAAGGGCGCCCTTTGGAGCCAGGCCTGAAGGGTGGCAGTTTGCGAGCGTCTGGTGGTCGGCTTGTCACGCTCGGCAGTCGGCCGGGTTTAACCCGAAACGGCTACCAGCTTCCTAGCAATGGTCTCGCAAACCATTATGGGGGTCAGAGGGTGGATGCGCTATGCACCAATAGGGGCATAAGTGGACTTTCGGTTACTCGATCGTATATCGCATCGACTTAGGATAGGCACGTGGAACATCTCTTCGCTCACGGGAAAAGACCTGGAGCTTGTTGGGGAGGCTGTCAAATATCGACTAGATATAGTTGGTGTTTCCTCAACAAAGCAAAGGGGTTCTGGAACTGTGGACCTTGCGGATGGGTGGAAACTCTTCATGTCGGGAGTAGCACCTTCAATGTCTGCTCAGGCGGGAGTGGGGATACTCACAAGTCCCAGGCAGTCAGGCAGAGTATTGGAGTGGATACCATTAGGAGGGAGAGTTGCGATCTTAAAGCTTAAGCTTGAAAGATCAACTCTGGCTCTAGTGCAGGTGTATGCACCGAATCTGGAGTCGGGGTACGCAGCTAGATGAAGTTGATGTAGCCCTTGAAAAGGTTGCAGATATGGATTCTTATATCCTGATGGGTGATTTCAATGCTCACGTGGGTGCGGATTTCTCGACATGGGGCAGCGCGATTGGGAAACACGGTGACCCCGATCAGAACCCGAACGGAGAGAAGTTGTTGGACTTTTGTTGTTCAAATGGAATGTCCATTATGAACACTTTCTTTCCACACAAAGATATCCATAAATACACATGGTACCGTCGAAGTCTGCAGCAGAAATCGCTGATAGATTTCTTTGTGGTACCGTCGTGTATTAAAAGGATGGTTTGTGATGTTCGTGTGTTGAGAGGGGCTGAACTGTCAACTGATCACCACCTGGTGTTGTGCAAATTGTATCTCACCGATCAAATACCTATCCTGCCAAAGCGTAAACCAAGAATGGTTACGCGCATACGGTGGGAGGGACTACAGAACGATGAGATACGGGAGGAATTTGCACGGCAGGTATCTGCAAGGTTTGAACAAATTCCAAATGTTCTATTGAATGTAGAGGAAGAATGGAAGCTGTTTTCAACACGGTAGAGGAAGTCACTTTTGCGATCAAATCGCTAAAAGCTGGCAAATCTGCAGGAGTGGATGAAATCCGGCCAGAAATGCTAAAGGCCTTAGGTGAAGAGGGAGTCAAATGGCTCTCTCGTGTCATTAAAGTGGCCTGGGAATGCGGCGAAACTCCCAGCGATTGGCAGATTGGGGTGATTGTGCCCCTTTTCAAGAAAGGGGATAAAAGGGATTGCTCCAATTACAGGGGTATATCACTTTTAAGTCTCCCCGGAAAAGTGTTGCCAAGGTGCTGGAAACGCGCTGCAGAGCTGTGGTCGAGGCACGATTAGGAGATGAGCTGTGCGGCTTTCGTCCCGGCAGAAGCACAACCGACCAGTTATTCACTCTCAGAATGGTACTTGAGAAGGCTTGGGAGTATGCTACACCTGTTTACGCTTGCTTCGTAGATTTGGAGAAAGCATATGACCGAGTCCCTCGAGGGAAACTCTGGAGTGTATTACAGCAGTATGGAATTGATGGTTCTCTCTTGAGAGCCATTCAATCGCTTTACACAAACTGTAAAAGCTGTGTTCGGGTAAACGGCGTTAAATCAATACCTTTCACCGTGGGCGTTGGACTTCGCCAGGGGTGCGTCTTGTCGCCTCTCCTTTTCATTACTTATATGGACTGGATGTTACAGCGCAGTCTTGGCGAAGAACGTTTCGAATTGGGAGATCTGAGGATAAGTCATTTGCTCTTCGCTGATGACTTGGTCATCCTTGGGTCCTCTCAGACTGAACTTCAGCGCGCACTCGATCGGTTTGTAGCCGTTTGTGTTGAAGCTGAGATGGGGGTAAATGTGAACAAATCTGAAGTGATGGTCGTCTCCAGAACGCCTGTTCAATGCACTCTGCATGTTAGTGGAGTCCCATTGAAACAGGTGGAGAAGTTTAAGTATCTCGGGGTCTTATTCACGAGTGATGGAAGGAGCAATGCCGAGTTTTCCTGTAGGATTGGTCAGGCTGGATCGATTTTGAGACAGCTTGGTCATTCTGTTATCAGGAGGACTGAACTTGGTGTCAAAGCTAAGTTGTCAGTCTTTAATTCGGTGTTTGTTCCAACTCTTACCTATGGTCATGAGGTTTGGGTAATGATCGCGAATACAAGCTGCCGAAATGAGATTTCTCCGTAGTATTGCTGGTGTGACCCGTAGAGATCGCATCAGAAATACCAGAATACGGGAGGAACTCAATGTCGAGCAGCTACTTCTCCGGACGGAGCGATCCATGCTTCGGTGGTTTGGTCATGTTAAACGCATGTCCCCGACCAGGATTCCACGACGTGCTATGGAATCCGTACCATCGGGTAGGCGTCCTCTAGGTAGACCAAGGATGAGATGGTTAGATCAAGTCCATAATCTCTCCTATACCCGTATGGGGATTGCCCTTGATGATTTAGAGTCGATGGCGGAGGATCGAGAGCTATGGAGGGTCCACTTGAGCAACCTACACCCGCGACCCACTTAATGGACAAGCGGACCATTGAAAATGAATGAATGAATGAAATGAACAATTGGATAGACTTTTAACCAGGTTATGGGAAATGGATGAGTTTGGAAAGAGCGCGGAAAGAACACCAGAGGAAGAGATGGTTGAGAAACATTTTACAGCCACACATAGGAGAGACGAGCAGGGTAGATTTGTGGTTTCCATACCACTCAGAGACAGCGTGCGAGACATTGGGGAATCAAGAGGGATAGCCCTGCGTAGATTCTTGTTTTTGGAAAGAAAATTAGAAAGGGATAAGGAATTGAAAGCAAAGTATGTAGGAAAGATGCGAGATGAGATTCAAATTGGACACATTAAACTGGTAAAGAGAAAGCCGAATGAAGGGGAGCCGGTTTATTATATTCCACACCATTGTGTGCTCGACAAGTTTAGGATAGTGTTCGATGCAAGTTGTCGGACAGTGAAAGAAAGGCACGTCACTAAATGATGTACAATTACTTGGAGAGAAACTTCAGCGTGATTTGCATGAAATTGTCATGAGATTTCGAAGACACAAGGTAGCATTTTGCGCCGATATCACTGGAATGTTTAATCAAGTCAGGATAGCAGAAGAACATTTGGATCTTCAACGAATTTTTTGGAGGGAAAGTAGTGGCGACCCACTGAGGGAATATTGGTTGACCGTAGTTACGTTCGGCTCAACTTCTTCTTCTTACTTGGCAGTACGCTGCATGAATCAGGCCGCTGTGGAAGCGATGGAAAGTTTCCCCGAAGCTGCGAAAATCATACCTAACGATTTTTATATCGATGATTGCGCTTCAGGGGCCAGTACAGTGGAAAAAGCCATTGAGTTGGCAAAAGACATTCGTAAAGTTCTGAAAGGAGCAGGTTTTGACCTGTGCAAATGGAAATCCAACAGCAGAGAGCTTGTCTCGGAGATGCATTCGTTCGGTGAGAGCTCAATGGTGTTTTCGGGGGGAGGTAGAGCAACCGAAAAGACATCGGTTCTGGGTCTTAAATGGCTGATTGAGCAGGATCAATTCACTTTCATTGTGAAAACACCAGAGCTCAATGGAAAGATAACGAAAAGAAGGATTGTGAGTTGTGCAGCACAGCTATATGATCCGAACGGATATATTTCTCCAGTTATTATAATTGGTAAGATTCAAAATCTTTGGCAGTTAAACTGTGAATGGGATGAAACAGCCTGTGGCGCAGTCATTTACGTCAGCACAGAGTACGCCAGCGGAAAGATTACAAGTAGACTTCTGGTCTCGAAGTCACGAGTAGCCCCGGTGAAGGTGGTGACAGTTCCAAAGTTGGAATTGCCCGCAGCTGAACTTTTGTCACGTCTGTTAGTAGAGGTCAGGCGATCAATGGAGTGGGGAGATGTGGAATACGCACTTTGGACAGACTCAGCGGTGACGATGCATTGGATGACGAAGTTACCATGCAGATTAAAGACTTATGTTGCGAATCGTGTTGCATCAATTCAATCCAATACTGAGGTGAAATGCTGGCACCATGTGAAGACGAAAGATAACCCTGCGGACTTGGTGAGTCGAGGGATCAGTCCATCTGAGCTAATTGGAAACAAGTTATGGCTCCATGGACCGGAATGGCTTGTGAGAGAGGAAAGGTATTGGCCGAAGGAAGAGGTTATTAGGTTATTAGTGTGAGGAAGCAGATAAAGAACTAAAAATCTTTACCCTTGCAAGTTATAAGCCAGAATTGCGAATATATGTGGAGAGTATTGGAAAGGCGATACCATTGGGGCATCGTACGAATAGAAAGAGTAGTCGGTATCATGGGATATGTTTTTCGCTTTGTGAAAGCGGTAAAACGGAAAGTTCATAAGGGAAGGAAAGTTGGTCATATGGATAGAAGATTACCAACAACTAAAGAGGAAAGAGCTAGTTCGATGAGGTATTTAATACCCAAACTACGCAGTGTATTACGTAACTACATTCATAAATGTGTTAAGTGTGCCCGCTACACGGCACGAGTGGAAGATCAGTTAATGTCAGATTTACCAGTGGACAGAACAAAAGTTGGAAAGCTCTGGGGTTGACTGTGCTGGGCACTTCGAGCTTAAAGTGATTGATAGAGCCGGAAAGCAACTGACAAGGAGGAAATGTTGGGTTGTGGTTTTTGTTTGTTTAAAAACAAGAGCAACCCATTTAGACATATTGTCTAAACGTGTATTGCTTGCTACGAACGTTTTAGGTAGTTTCATTTGAAGAGGATAGTAGGACAGAGAGTGTTGCCATAATGAACAGTTTTTAACACTGCTGGCACAGATCGAGGCGATATTAAATTCAAGGCCAATTCATCCGCTGAGTGATGATCCGTGCGATATGCAAGCGCTTACACCAGGTCATTTTCTAATTGGAGAACCATTGGTGGGTCCAGAGGACCAATCAACTACGGTTGGAACTAGATTATAGAAAAAAATTTTTGGGAAAGATGGAAAGAAGAGTATTTGACCACTCTACAGGAAAGAAAGAAATGGAGGAAAGAAAAGGAAAGTGTAAAGGTTGGACAGTTGATTATTATCAAAAGCGAAAAGTTTCCACCAGCCCAGTGGGCGTTGGGAAGAATTACTAGGTTGATACCGAGCAGGGATGAAATCATCCGATCAGTTGTCATCCAGACAACAACGAACGAGCTGATTCGACCAGTGCAGAAGATATGCATCATTCCGGTGGAACCAGAGCGACTAGACGAGAGACAGGAGAGAGCCGATTAATATGATTTTGTAATTCTGTCATATGTAAAACTGTTAGCTGGCACTGTATCATATCGTATAAGATATGAGTTTTTATTCTGGTAACTTCTTGTATTATCATGTAGTATTTCTAGTTTGGCAATGCTATTTTATTTACACTCTGTTATATTATACTTGTTATCGCAGTCGTAGTTAGAAAGAGACAACTACTGTACTGGAAGCAAGAGGCATTGCTGTTAGTTTTTAGTCTTTGATCAGAGTCGAAAGGATACAGTCCACTAGGAAAGACCGAGTGTAAAAGTGTGTAAAGTAAGGAAAGTAATTTGGAAATAAATGTTTTTATGCGGAGAGCTTTTCCCAACAGAAACAAATGTTTCTTGTTTTGTGTTTTATTTTAATAAACGAAAGGTGAGTGGCGAATTGGAGGGTTCCCAAACACAGTTATTGCTACAGATGTTGACGGTGCGCCGAGTGGTACTTTCCATGGAATGAAATAATTCCCATGGTATTGCATTATCCTAGGTGCTGAGTATGACTCGCTTAGAAAATATTTTATTTCGTACTTAATATGTCTATTGCGTGGTCCTTTATGGATCTATCCCACTATCAACATACAGTGAGGTTTACATAAAATAGGCTACCCATTTCACGCCTCTCAAAGAGGACCATGAGGTACAACTTTGGCATTTCAGTCTTTGGAATGTCTCGCGGACATAATTATTTACCCACTTTAATCCGAAATAAAGTTTAAGTAAGTTTAGCCCAACAATTTAACCCAAGTCCATAATATTCAGTCGTTAAACCCCATAATAATGTGAATATTATGGATATGGGTTTGTCGGGTTAATTAATGATCGGGTGTAAAATTAACTTAAACCTGAGTTTACTGAGTTTTATTCACTCGGAGTGAATAATATGGATAGAAAACGATCGTTCTACGTCCACAACTGATGTAATCGATACATTGTAATATTATGTTTCACAAATGTCAATTCACAGTGATTGCAGTTGAAAAAAATTTAAAGGTGCAATAAATTGCGTATTGAATTTTTGTTTTTCAATTTTGTATTTTTTATTTTGAAAATGTATGCACAAAAAATATGCATTTATTTTAAAAATATGCAAAATATTCAAAAATATGCATTTATAGTAAAATATGCAAAAATATGCACAAACGTTAAAGTGCCAGTTTAAAGGAAATTTCGTGATTCGTAAAGATAATAAAGCCCCTTTCTTGCTTCCAAAGTGTCTCAAAACAAGTAAAAGTGTTATCATCGGCCTGGCCGATGCTTTGATACCCTCCACTGCATAAAAGTCATGCAAAATGTTTGCCATGCGAGTTAGTATGTGTCTAATATTAGTTTTGTATGGTTGGTAGGTAGCAGAACTACTTTACCGACATAGACAATTTTCAATACGAACCTGACGACGGTTAAAAAAAGTCCTCTCACAAAATTTCATTCACCTAAGTCGATTCGTTTGGACGCTATCGTGCTTTCAACAGCCAGAGATATATGGGTCAAATATTGGCTTTGTATGGGAGGTAACAGAACTACTTGACCGACATGGACAATTTTTAACACAAACTTGAAGACCATAAATATAAGACCTCTCATAAAATTTCAGTTGCCTATGTCGATTCGTTCGGACGCTATCGTGATTTCAACAGACAGAGAGGGACGTGGGTCTAATAGTGGTTTTGTATGGGAGGTACCAGAACTACTTGACCGACATGGATCATTTTTAATACCAACCTGACAACCGTAAAAATAAGACCTGTCACTCAATTTCAGTCGCCTAGGTCGATTCGTTTGGACGCTATCGTGATTTCAACAGGCGGAGAGACACATGGGTCTACTAATGGTTTTGTATGGGAGGTACCAGAACTACTTGACCGACATAGCCCATTTTCAATACCAACCTGACGACGGTAAAAAGAAGTCCTCTCACCAAATTTCAATCGCCCAGGTCAATTCGTTTGGACGCTATAGTGCTTTCAACAGACAGACAGACAGACGGACAGACAGACAGACAGACAGACAGACAGACAGACAGACGGACATGGCTAAATCGATTCAGAATGTGATCCTGATTCAGAATATATATAATTTATAGGGTCTCCGGTGAATCCTTCTTGGCGTTACAAACGTAATGGCAAAGTGAATATAAGTTAATCACTACACCGAAATAATTAATAAAAAAAATCTTTTCTAGAGCAGTTTGCTCTGACCTTTATTGAGTTTACTTCTTAACTAACTACAATCAATAATTTTATATTCGATTTTACCTCGGTACTTTGCATTCCTAAGGTATTGAATTGAATTGCAACATGAATTTCTGTGGAAATTCGCTGTATCGAGGCAGACGCTTTGTCAGCATTTCCGTTGCTCGTGTTGATGTTAACTCTTCCCCTCTAAAAAACGATCGTCATCGGTCGTCAGAAGTATGGTAGGTTGTTGAACTTTGGGCTGCTTGGATATTGGAGATAGTTGACCTCAGGAACGGAAAGTCTATCGATGATTGTTACTGGTCCATTCGTCTTTGTTGTCGGTTGTTCAATTATGATTTCTGTGTTGTTTCTTCTTGGCAAGATTTTGCATATGATCGCTATTGTAATAAGTAGTCCTAGTACGGAGATGAGGGAATATGTTGTTACTCGTTGATTATCGTTTTCTGTTTGTAGAAGGTGGATCTTATTGGTATTGTTAATATGGAGATCCTTCATCATTTCTAGTGAGAGTAATTCACGGTATTCGTTTTCCTTGGGACTGGTTTGCAATATTGCCGGAAGTGGTTTAATCATTGAGGCTTCTTTGGAGATGTATTGGATTCCGTTCAAAGTGATGGTCATGTTATGGAATTTTACCAAGAATGTTCCATTTAGGTTGTGTGTTGTGTTATCAAATTCAAGGGTGCCGATGAATTGGTTCAATAGCATTATGCCCGTTGATATTTCATCTATGGTCGGAATATGATGATTATTTATTTTGTTGCAAGTAGCTGGTAGACTTTTTAATAAATTAGGAATGCAAGTATCGTTTGTAATATTGACAATATTTTTTGAGTTACAAATGGATAGATTGTTAAAAGTTTTACATTTGTTTGTTGTTCCATATAATTTTTCATTATTTCTTAAAATTACCTCGTACAATGTTTCTGTTACAATGTTTTTCTTTTTAATTGGCTTTATTAACAAATTTTCGTAAATTTCATTCGTTGTTAAGGGAATGTTTATTATGTAGAGGATTGACGTACTATTGCTTAAAACTTTTATATCTGCAAAGTCTAGGGCTTCTTCTATTGTTGTGTAGGGTAATTTTTGTTCATTAAATACTTTGGTGGCTAATTCTATTTCATTTTTTGACAATATAAAAGAGTTTATTGTACCTAGTTTAGCCCAATGAATGGCATAGTTAATATTCTCTAGTTCTTCTTTTACAATTTTGATTTTATATTTGAGATTTGATATAATTTCATAATTTATTTTATTATTATTTTTAAGTAAGTTTTGGATTTCATTCTGGATTCTCGTAATATTGTTTATTCGTTCGTTATACAATTCATTAATAATAACCTGTTTATTGTTGTTTTTTAGAACATCTGTAATTTTTTCTTTTATTGTAACAAAGTCATCGTGGTCTGGGTTGCCAGCAATCCATTTCCAACCTTTGCCTATAAAGTCTAGAGAACGTTTCGCTATTCTGGGTTGTAAGTTATGTAAAAGATTACGGATTTGTTGAATTTCATGTGATATTAAGGGAAAAAGGATTTGACTTTGGGTTGTTTCGAGATTAAGGACTGGTGATATGTCGGAAAGGAATTGCTCATATTGTTTAAGATTAATGCTATGTATTAACTTGAAATGTCCATCTTGAATTTTTGTTTGCCCTGTATGTAGGGAGACAATTTGGGAGTTTGAGAAATCCATGATCTGGATCTCCGCTCGACCAAAATAGATGGTGCATCTGAAAGAGAATTAGTTTCTTATATTACTTTTATGGACTATTTTTCCGGATTCTGTTACTATTGTAGAGTTTCTATTTTCCTTAATGATTTCTTGTCTATACCTATTTGTTAATTTTGAACCTAACCGTTTGTTGTTTTTTACATAAATGACCTGTCCTATCTGATAGTCCTTCTGCGGTTTTCTTTTTTTATTATGATATTTAATATCTTTTTCCTGTTTTGCTTTAATTTTCTCGATGTTAATTAAACGTGTCTTTTCAAATTGTTCCGGGTTTAGTCTGGGTATTCGCCCATAGTAAAGTTCTATGGGCTTTTTACCTGTAGTTGAATGGATAGTAAAATTGTACTCGTTAACGGCTCGCTGTAACAGTTCTTTGAAAGACCGTGAAGGTCCTTCCGATTTGAGACATCTCATAATCTCAGATAGGGTGGAGTGAAAGCGTTCGACTTGGCCGTTCACTTCACTTTTGTATGGTGGTGTTTTGAAAATTTTGATTTGGAGGTCATCTTCTAACATTGAGGTTATCGAGGCTGAGTTAAGAGCCTTTTCGTTGTCTATAACAACGACTTCGGGGACACAAAAGTAGAACAAGATATCACGTAAAGGTTCCTTGATATCTTCGATTGAACGGGATGATATTATTTTAGCCTGTGCGAATTTCGTGAACTTATCGACGGCGGTCAACACGAGGTATTTTTCCGTAGAAAATATGTCTATATGGAGGATGTTACCAGGATAGCTAGGGATCGGTGTGTGATTCAAATGTGGTTTGTTAGGATGCCTGTCATATTTATTCTCCTTGCATGTTACGCATCGGTTAACTAGTGTTCTAATTTTTGAGGACATTTTAGGGAAGTAATAGTTTTCCAACAGTTGAATCCTGTTTTCTTCGGCGTTACGATGTGCTCTTCGATGTATCTTCAGAATTTTTTCTTCTTGCTCTATTTGGCCGGTTATGTCTTCAACAAATTTTTGGGTGAATCGAATACGATAATCTTTAAAATGTAACGGATAAATTTCTTGTACTCGTCCCATCGTCATTTCGTCTGTTAGAAGTCCGTTAATAGTATTTGGATTAAGGTATCTCTTGAAAATGTTAATGATGTCGTTTGTTGAGTAGTCTTGGCGTATCAGAATATGTCTTGTATAGTTGTCAAAGGGGTTCTGGATTTGATAGCTATTTTCATTTCCTATCTTGAGTAAAAGTTGATTTCGAAAAACGTTTATAGGGATTTCTACAGATGGAATTAGGTTTTGCGCTGAACTGTCAGCACTGTGTTCTGTAGGGGTCATTGAGTGTATTTCAGTTTTTGGGGGTCTCGAGAGAGAGTCAGCAACCACATTTTCCTTACCTGGTTTATATTTTAGCTCATAATTATACTCCTCCAATATGGCTTTCCACCTTTTCATTTTGGAGTTTGTATTTTTGTTACTTAGAGCATAGGTAAGTGGTTGGTGGTCTGTGAAAATGTTGACTTTCCGGGATCCGTAAAGGAAGTTTCTCAAAGAATTGAGGGACCAAATAATCGCCAGCATTTCTTTTTCGTTCGTGGCATAACCTTCTTCTGTTTTGCTTAAGGTTCTGGAGAGAAATGTGATTGGCTTATCATCCTGTGAGAGGACTGCTCCAATGGCGTAGTCGGAAGCGTCAGTTGTTAATTGAAAGCTTTTGTCAAAGTCTGGATATTGAAGAATAACTTCTTCGGAGGCGAGAGAGTTTTTTAATTTGTGGAATGCTTCGATGGCATCTTGATTCAACTGAATAAGTTTTTTCTTTGACATATTTGCGGACACATGTCCATCTTCCCCTCTTAAAAGGGATGTCAGTGGTTTTGCCAACTTTGAGTAATCTCGTATAAAGCGGCGGTAATACCCTGACATTCCGAGAAAGGATCGAAGTTCTTTTAGGTTTTCAGGAATAGGTCGATCAACTATAGCTTGTACCTTTTTTGGATTGGTTTTTATTCCGAATCTTCCAATAATAAACCCTAAAAATTCTACTTCTTTCTGGAAAAATTCGCATTTATCGAGCTGAATTTTCATATTTGCTTTTTCTAAGGTGTGAAATACTTTTTCCAGATTTGAGAAATGTTCGGTTTCGTCTTTCCCAAAGATGACAATGTCATCAATGTAAACATAGCAACATTTTCCAATGAGGTCTCTTAGAATGTCATCTAGCGTTCTCTGGAAAATGGAGGGGGCGTTCTTTAGCCCAAATGGAAGACGAGTAAATTCGAACTTGCCATTATTTACCGAAAAGGCAGTTTTTTCTATATCAGAATCCTTAAGTGGGATCTGATGGAAACCACTTTTTAGGTCCACTATGGAAAACCATTGATTTTTACTAAGGTTTGCAAGGATTTCGTATATTTCAGGGATTGGATACTTGTCGGCGATAGTTATAGCGTTTAGCTTACGGTAATCAATTACCATTCGAAACTTCTTTTCTCCTGAAGCATCCATTTTTTTGGGGACAACCCAAACAGGAGAATTGTAGGGAGATCTTGATGGTCTTATGATACCGTCTTCTAATAGTTTCCGTATTTCTTTTTCGACTTCATTTTTAAGTGCCATGGGGTAAGGATATGATTTCGAGTACACGGGGTCTCGAGTTGTGGTTCGAATTTCTCCTTTGACCATGGTGGTATAGGTTAACTTTTCGTTTGGTTCCGAAAAGAGATTGGGGCATTTATGAATAATTTTAATAAGTTCGGAATGTTGTTCTTTAGTCATGTGGTCGGTTCTAATATTTATGTTATTGACAAATTGTGATTGATGTTGTTTGAGCGGAATGGAAATTCTTGGATGAGAGAAACCAGGGTGAATAGACATATGGTTTCTACTTGTGTTAATGATAGCATTTAAATGTTTTAGTGTGTCATGTCCTATGATACCATCAAATGAAATAAGACTAGGGAGAATAAAAAATGTAATTTTGTCAGTTTGGGGGCCAAAAAGTTGAATAAGTGCATGATGGGTTATTTTAATATTTCCCCCCACGGAGTGAGCGTAGAAGGGTTTAGCATTTAGTAGGGGATTCTTTATGTGACGTGGTTGAACGTAATTCTTGTTGGAACCTGTGTCAACAAGAAACTTCAGGGTCTCTCCACTTCTAGAAATGTGTTCGAAATAAGGAAGTGAAGAGGGCGTTAGTCTAAAAAATAGATGTCATCCAGTTCTTCGTGTTGGTCAAAGTTTTCTCCTCCACTCTGTTCAGTGTATTCTTCTAGTGATTCGTCATAATTTTGGTCTTCCTCTGCAATTTCTGTCTCGTAGTCTTCCATGGATTTTTCTTCGTCACCGAGTTGAGCTGTGTGATGGATTCGCTGCATCTTTTGTGGTTGGTGTATTTGCTGCGAATGTTGTCGTTTTTGTATGAATTGTTGATTCCTTGGTCTATTTTGATAGTCTACTTTCTGAGTCCTCAGGGAGTAGTCAATGGACATTGGTTTCGGTGGGAGAGGTCGTTGATTTGGTGGTATTCTTTGTTGTTGGTACCTAGGTTGGTATTGGACATCTCTATAGAGTTGAGGTTGTTGTGGAGCACGAGGGTTGTGCAGTAAGTGGGGATAGAAATTGTGTCTAGGAGCTGGGGCTGGTGCAGGTCCTGGAGGACTGTTCCTTTTAGCGGGAACTGGAGGTGCTTGTTGAGACGATCTGGGAGAACTGTGGGAATTGTTTGCGTACTGGGCGCGAAAGTCTACGTTTTGTAGTTTCAAACACAAATGCAGGGCCTGTGGAAGGTCTGCTGGTTCACGTATGCTAAGCAGGCGAGGCAGATCTCCTTTCAAACCCCTGACGAAGGTATCGAGGGCCTTGTCACGGTAGCATTGAGTCATGTTGTTCATAGCATCTTGACTCATTTCCATTGATCCCAGTTTGTTTAGGATTAATGACAAGTGGTGATAGACGATCTGATAGAATTCAGAAATCGTGCTATTGCCTTGCACTAGCGTTGTCATTTGATATTCAAGGGTTCCTAAGTCCCTTTTATCCGCATAGTGAAGAGTAAGGCATTTCGAGATTTTCTCCCAGTTAAGAGGCGTGTTGTACGACTCTAGCACGACGTCGGCATGTCCTACGATTTTGTTGCGAATTACAGACAAAATGCCATAGTACTTGGGAGTACCCCTAACGTGATCATAAATTTGGATTATTCTCTCAACACTCTTCTTCCATGAATTGAATTCATGAGCTTGCCCAGAGAATTCTCGTAGACTTTTAACTACGTCTGGTATTTTGTCAAGGTCGGCTAAATTATTATCAACTAAGTTGATGGGTTGGTCGACTTCGTTATTGATGTCGGCCGCGGGATTCATTATCGAATTAAATATTTGTCTTCCTTGTATTTGTAGCGTTTCTGCTACTAATCTGGTGATTAGTTGAACTAAATCGTTAGGATTAATACCTTGAGCAAGTTGGGGGGCAGGTTGGGGAGCAGGGCCAGGGATAGGTGGATCTGCGACGTGTTCCAGGCGTGCTGGCCTAATAAGGTTATTTTGATTTGCCATATTGGCTGAAACGTTTCAAAGTATCTAATTTGAAATAAAAGCAAGAGCACGGATGGAAATAGATAACGGCAAAGAAAGAGGAACGATTTTTTCAGATGTTATCTTAGTTCTAATGTAATAAACTTGTTTGAATAATGTTTTGTTAAATAAAATTAATTAATTAATCAATAGGTTTCTTTACACGGTTTTTAAGTTGTGCTTTTAGGATTTAACTTCACTTGTTTACTCTTATTATTTCTCTTATTATTTCAAAAATTGATTCACTTCTTAGAGCTAGACTTACAATAATAGTATGAAGTGTTGCTCCATGTGTTGATTAACGATATTTTTTGTTTTGGTGGTTCTTCTATTCCTATTCAGGCGGCTGCAGCTTTATAGTTGCTCCTTTTTGTCCTTGGTTATCGGGCTACTGGGGGACCTCTTTTCTGTTCCTTTTTATCCTTGGTTATTGGACTACTGATGGAACTCTTTTCCTGAAGTTGCGAATTAATGTTGAACGTGTAAGTTCGAAAGCCACACAATGGGCGCCAGTTAATCACTACACCGAAATAATTAATAAAAAAAATCTTTTCTAGAGCAGTTTGCTCTGACCTTTATTGAGTTTACTTCTTAACTAACTACAATCAATAATTTTATATTCGATTTTACCTCGGTACTTTGCATTCCTAAGGTATTGAATTGAATTGCAACATGAATTTCTGTGGAAATTCGCTGTATCGAGGCAGACGCTTTGTCAGCATTTCCGTTGCTCGTGTTGATGTTAACTTATACCTTCCTGTGGAGGGTATAAAAACATGCATTTGCATGGAAATCCTAGCCCTGTTAATATCAAACGGGGAAAAAAAACATTTAAGAAGAAACCAGTGGAAACCAGTAGTCTCTTTCTCTCTCTATCTCTCAGAGTCTTAAAATCATTACTTTGGGGCTGGGCAAAATCCTCATCTTTCAGTCCTTTTCGCGGGCGCGTACCTGAAAATGGCTAATCAACTTGTCTGTTTAGTGTCAGCCAAGGGTCTCACTTAGATATTGACCGTGCGTTGTAACTCGTTGCAACGCACGATCAATGTATAAGCGTGAACCATAAGTTTGAGGTGGGAGTAAACCCCAAATCCCAAATCCAAGGTGGAACAGCAAACGCCGACGGATGCATGGCTTAAAAGGGAGTTTTAAGCCGCTAGTTTGCGAATTTCGGATACCGGGCGACCTCCGATCTCAAGATAGCCTTCCTGTGGTTATACGGGTAGACCACGGGCGACCAATGAATCCTGCTTACTCGTGGGAACAATAGAGAACAAAACAAAAAAAACTATAGAGAATGATGCCTCTATAAATGCATCATCAACTAGGGATGTTTTAGAACACCCTGTCGATATCTACATGACACTTGCCAACCGGGAAGGGTCACAAATAAGCGATTTCGAGATGATGAGCCTAGAAGAGAAATCGTCTCATCTAAGCGACTCCGACTCGGAATCAAGCACTGTATACAACATCAGATGTATACAGTGCTCTGATGAATTGCACCCAGAGAACACAGGAGCGTCGGAGACCTCTGGCAAACCGGCACAGACCGACTCCAAGCGCGTGAGATTCTCGCCAGTGGAACTGCGCCGCTTCAACAGAGCGCTGAACCAGGGCAGCAGCATAGAGCAAGCCCGCATCATTGCAAAAGCAAAAGATGATGCTAAAGGTCCCGAGGTCAAACGTATGAGATCCGAGGACACTACACCACCTCAGTCCGAAGCGAAACGAGCTCGCACTGGGAAGACTTACCACTGCAAAGCCAGCTTTTCGTGGGACAACTTTCAAAGCCGGGTGACTCATGTTAGTTTGTGCGGACACCACCACTTCAGGGTGGATGAAAACCAACTTCCTCAGACTGAAAGAGAAATGTGGGTTGGAAGTGATGCTTGTGGGGGAGGAAGACTTTCCGAAGCCACATGTTGTCAGAGCTTTCTTCCCGCAGAGTACCGGGGTCGCAAACGAGAGGATACTGGCAATGCTTGACGGTCAGAATAAAGACCTAAATACAAGAACATAGAGAGTTCTGCAAATATCGGACGAGAAGGATGTCGCCCACATGGTCTTTGCCATAAACGAGAGTACGATGCCCAGACTTGCGGAGTCAAGGGGATGGTCTCTTATCGATTTGGACAAATCAAGATAATCCTCAAGGGTTCCGACAGGTCGGCAATTCAGGCTCCAAAAAATAGTGACACTGCTACAACGAGCAAGTCGTCACAAAAACCAAGCGCAACCAGTGGAACCAGTGGCTAGTATTAGTACTGCCGCCGGAAGCGACAAAAAGAAAATGGTCACACTGCCGACCGACGCCCCTAGTACGAGCAACATAACCATCAGCCAGCAACGGTTTAGACCGAAGCTAGCTGCGGAACGGGCGCGGGAAAGGCAGAAACATGGGAACCGAAACAAAGGTCCGCGAGGCAGACTTGAAGGTCCCTCTCAACAGGGTATCGTACGGAGAAGAGGCGACAACAAGCCTTATAGGGTACGAAACACTGAGCACGGTAAAAGACGATGACATCCCTACTAAATGTGCTGCAGGCCAACCTGCACCGCGCCTCGGACACCTATAACCAAAGATGTGCCGAAGGGAACAGGAGCCATGGGCTACAGATGGTAAGATATTTGGTTTAAATAGTAAAACCAGAAAGCCCGAGGAAATTTTAGACCAAGGGCAGCTCTATTAGTTGCAAAAGAAATAAAATTATCTCCCATTCCAGGTTTCATTACCAGAGATGTAGTGGCGGTCCTTTTAGAACGACATAACGGCCGAGAGCTGCAAAAAATTGTATGCGCATCGGCGTACTTTGCTGGAGAAGACGATATACCACCACGTCCAGTAAAGGAACTCGTCCAGTACTGCCAAACCCAGCAACTACAAATTATCATCGGTTGCGACGCTAACGCGCATAACGAAGTTTGGGGCAGCCGAGATACAATTAAAAGAGGTGAGTCTTTATTAGAATATAGAATATATATATACATATAGTATAGCAAAAAATTAGTTGTACTAAATAAGGGAAATAAGCCCACGTTCAGAAACGTTTTAAGAGAGGAAGTTTTACATCTTACCTTCTCCTTTTGTGCAAAACATCGTTAAAATTGGCGCGTGTCAGGTGAGGCATCTTTATCGGTTAATATGCACATAAGATTCCAACTAAGATGCAACACGGAACATGCGCCGATCCGCTACAAACTCACAAACTGGAGAACCTATCGCGAAAACCTAGCGATCAAATGTGACATTCTTCCAGAAAAACCTCATGTATAATCGATGCGGAAGTCGCACAATGCCAACTAAATGACATTTTCATCTCATCTTTTACAAATAGCTGTAAGGTCAAACGGACTGTGGTAAAGAGGTGCACACCATGGTGGAACGACAACCTAGAAAAAAAAGAGTGAGAAAACTTTTCAATAAAGCCAAACGCACCGTTGAGTGGGACCAATACAAATCACTGCTTACCCAATACATCATAGAGTTGCGAAAATCTAAAAGAGCATCCTGGCGAAACTACTGTCAGGAACTCGAAGAGCTCCCTGAGGTGGCACGCCTTCACAGGGCACTCTCAAAAGATAAAACAAACTGCATGGGATTACTAGTCAAATCTAATGGTACAATCACATGCGACCGAGAGGAAACTTTGATTACCCTTTTTCAGGTTCACTTCCCCGGATCCACTATCACAAGTGAGTTTCACGAACACATAACCGTAGACTCACCCCCTAAAAACCTAAAAAGGATTAACAGTTTATCCGGCAGACTTTTCTCGCCGGATAAGGTTAAATGGGCGATCGACTCATTTAAACCATACAAGGTACCAGGGACGGACGGAATTTTTCCTGCCCTCATACAAAAGGGCTTGGAATTTTTCTTACCCACTATGGTTGCCTTATTTAGGTTTAGTTTCAAAAGATAAAACAAACTGCATGGGATTACTAGTCAAATCTAATGGTACAATCACATGCGACCGAGAGGAAACGTTGATTACCCTTTTTCAGGTTCACTTCCCCGGATCCACTATCACAAGTGAGTTTCACGAACACATAACCGTAGACTCACCCCCTAAAAACCTAAAAAGGATTAACAGTTTATCCGGCAGACGTTTCTCGCCGGATAAGGTTAAATGGGCGATCGACTCATTTAAACCATACAAGGTACCAGGGACAGACGGAATTTTTCCTGCCCTCATACAAAAGGGCTTGGAATTTTTCTTACCCACTATGGTTGCCTTATTTAGGTTTAGTTTCAATTGGGGCTATATACCACAGACCTGGAGGGAAGTAAACATGGTATTTATCCCCAAACCAGGCAAACCAATAGAACTACCTAAATCATACCGTCCAATAAGCTTGACATCGTTTTTCCTGAAAACAATGGAAAGAATTCTAGACGTGCACATCAGAGAATGCTTAAATGAAAGCACACCTCTGCACCCCTGCCAATTCGCCTACCAGAAAGGCAAGTCTACAGAAGGAGCACTTCTAAGTTTAACAGCACAAATAAAAAGTGCATACCAAAACAAAGAAGTTGCACTATGCGCCTTCCTCGACATTGAGGGTGCTTTTGACAACACTGGATATGACTCCATATCAAATGCTTTGACCCGCAGAGGTATATTTCAACCTACCATCAACTGGATCAAGGCGATGCTTGAGAGTCGGAAAATAACTGCTTCGTCAGCACTGACCTCAGTATCAGTTACAGCCGTAAAAGGCTGCCCTCAGGGAGGAGTACTCTCACCCCTACTATGGTTTCTGGTTATTGATAACCTACTTCAAGACCTAAGTAATTCAGGCTTCAATATAATTGGATACGCCGATGACCTAGTCATCATTATTAGGGGCAAAGAACCAAACGCGGATGCAAAACGGGTGCAGAAAAGAATGTCTTTCCATAAACCCCAGTAAGGATGTCATCGTCCCTTTTACGAAAAGGAGAAATTTAAGTCTAAATCGAATTTCAATTAATGACACAGACATTGAGTATTCCAACGAAGTAAAATATCTCGGAGTAATCCTCGACAAAAAAACTAAGCTGGAACTCCCATATAAATAGTAAAATCCAAAAAGCAACCAAAGCTTTCTGGGCTTGCCGCAGCATGTATGGTAGAACCTGGGGGATCTCTCCAAAGATCACACACGATCATGGTCAGGCACATGTAAACATACGCTTCAATAGTATGGTGGAACAAAGTCACCCAAAAAACGACAATAAACAAATTAAATAAGGTACAACGTCTTGCCTGTCTAGGCACTTCCGGAGCCATCCGTACCTGTCCTACTGCGGCTATATAAGCCTTAATAGGACTAACACCCCTCCACATCTATATAAAAAAGTGGCAATACGCAGCTCAGCAAGTTTGACTCAAGCGGAAGAGTTTCATTTTGGCGAACATCCAGAACTAATTGAACTACTTTCCGAAATTCCAGAACTTGACTGTGCGGTTACAGACCGCTTACCAAAGACACTATGCTTCAATAAAAGATTCTCCACGGAGATGACAAACAGAGAAGCATGGGTTAGCAATAACCCCCCAAACTGCCAAAACGGCCTTAAGTGGTATACGGATGGTTATAAAATGGACTGGGGGGTAGGAGCTGGTATCCATGGACCAAATCGGAACATCTCAGTACCTATGGGAAAAAGCCCCAGCGTATTTCAAGCAGAGCTCCATGCCATTAAAGAATGCACAAACCTTATATACAATTCAGGTATTAAAGGCGCCAACATCCATATATTCACGAATAGTCAAGCAGCTATAAAAGCCACACATTATTGACTTCAATCCATACTACACTGCTTCGATTCCCTCCAAACACTTAGTTACAGGAACAAAACCAGTCTATGGTGGGTCCCCGGACATAAGGGAATTGAAATGGCTCGGAAACCCCTTTCATTGGCTCTGAACCGTTCGATTTTCAAATCAGCTATAATAAATCTGGCAATAAAAAGCTGGGAGCAAAACAAATGTACTTCGTACAATAGATTTTTTAGGTCGACGTGCATCCTAATGCTCCGGCAAGTCAGAATTAAAAAATAAAAAAAAAACATCATTACTTTAAAAACTTTTTGTTTTAAACTTAAATATTTCTTACATTACGGCGGACTATTGTAAACACATATTTATGTAAGTTTTGAAATTTTCTTTCGAAAAATGTATGACATAATTTTATAAAAATGTGTTAAAGCTTAATCTAAATTAAATTCGGCAAGTCTACTAATTTTTTTTTTGTAAGTCCACTCACCCGTATTCGATTACAGCTCTGCATCAATATTTTCAATTAACGACGACTGTTGCTGTTGAACTGGGGTCATCTTTTTGAAGAATTAAGTTCGTTCGACTTGGTCAGTATATGCACTGAGAAATGTCAGAGTCAGTGCATCTTCGTGGCTGCCAAAAACCCAAGGAAACCTTAGAAATTTAGGACTAGACGCCCTTGGTATATCGTTTCAAACAGACTTAATGTCACACTTCGTATGGATTCAAAAAAATAAGGTACTATAATTAGTACACCGACTTCCCGAGGGAGTAGAACAATATCTCTCTTTATGATGGCACACGCTTTTCCAAGAATAAGAGGAACTGGATCCATTTCAACAAAAAAACAAATGTTGATTAATTCTAAAATTAAACAAATGTCTCAATAAACTCCTGAAAAATAAGCAGTTCAATATACTTACAGTGATTTTTTATTTCAAGTAAAATGTAGCTGAAAAATGTTGAACTTCTTCTGGCTTACGGTTGAATTTTATGTAGAATTATGGACGGCAAAAATAAAGAGTCTATATTACACTCTTGTTTTAATTGGTCTGAAAAGAAAAAGTGATTTTTTTTCTCATTTATGAAAAGATAAAAATTGTAAATAAATAAAAAATAAATAGTTAGCGCAACAGTTCCGTATTCCTATGCCTAGCCTAGCTTCTCACAAGCATTTTTTTATATGAGATTTTATTTTTGGAGTGAACGGCTAAATTAAGGAGCTTCATAGTTACTTCGGAATCAAGCTGTGCCAACGTAACTTATAATGAATTTATTCCAACGACATTTGTTTGACAATAGCAGGTCTGCCCAATGCCACAGATATAAAGGGTGGTTTTATTTTTAAATTGGCAGCACTGATTCTACAGATTGTCAATTTGACAGTTGAAAGTTGATTTGTGGTTATTACTTATTGTCATTTTACGATGAATAGGTTTACGCCAGACCAACGCGTGCAATTTGGGCAAACTTATTTTGAAAACCATGGTTCGGTTCGCGAAATATTGCCATTATTGGGGGAACGCGGCGAGCTGTCAGTGACTCATTTGCAAGCCTCGAAACGGAGGCTGTGAATATGGGTCTGGCTGTTAATGAGACAAAACGAAGTATATGCTGTCAACGAGAACTCTAAACATCGACGACTCTGACAAAAGGGCACGATGATGGACAGATACAACTTCGAAGAAGTTAAAGACTTTGTCTACCTGGGGCTCCACTATCACCTCGCAGAGCAGAGATCAACCGAAGAATAACACTTGCCAATCGCTGTTTCTTCCGTCTAAGAAGGCATCTAAGAAGTAAAGCCTTCTCGCAAAGAACCAAGGAGATATAAGACCTTAATTATCCTGGTCCTGCTGTATGGTGCAGAAATATGGACCCTGTCAAAAGTGGACGGAAACTTTCTGGGATGCATTGAGTGTGGAGAAGAAGATTTAATTGCGAACTATACTGGCTATACAGCGACGCTGACCTGGGAAAGAAGTTAGAAATATACATACAACGGCAGAGATGGCTGGGACACGTAGATCGTATGGACAACAAATCGCATCAGCCTGACGAGTCTTCGAATCCACCCCAAAAGGAACAACGCAGCAGAACAAGACGTTACCTTAGGTGGGGCGCACAATTGGAGAACGACGTCAACGAACTTGGTGTGCGCAACTGGAGGCAGCTAGAAAGGGACCGAGCTGGCTGGAGGAGCTTCTTGGTTGAGGCCGGGGTTCACCTCGGACTGCCACCAAAAAGCATAAGGTTGCGAGATGAGGTAGCACGGTCGCACATATTTGTTTCGAGATCGCCTAAGCTACATCACAAAAACTTTTCATAATCAAACATTATTTGTTACTATGAAAAGTATTTTGGTCGCTTCAAATCAAACAAGGTTGATTTTTGTTGCGTCGCATCCCAGTTGACCGTGGAAACAAATTTAAGAAATTACATATTTTTTATCCCTATTTTATGGGATAGGGAAACGGGCGGAATGTATATATAAAACCCGATTAAAAACAGATAGTGTGGGAAAGAGTTGACTTATTTAACCGGGGTAGTTGCTGGATGGTTGCGCTTATAATCGACACGAATTTTGGTAGCGCTACCAACAACCGACGCGATCCACTAAAATTCATCGTTCGGTCCTGCGATGCCAGACCAAGGACGCAGACTTAGGTACCGCGGAGCTCCATTATAATACCATTGAATAACAAATCGTTTACAACGATCCGTTTTGCCTTTTTTTTAAAACGACGCAGTTGCGACTGTATTTTTTCCAAAACGGTAAACTGTTTATGTATCTGTAGCTGCGATACATCGAATTTCTTCACAAATGGTTCAAAAAACTTGGCACTACTAATATAAAAAGTATATATATATATATAGTAATTTACCCTTTTGATGACACAAATGGCTCCTTATTTTTTTAGAACAAACATTTTTTTCATTTAATTGAACACGTAAAACCATAAAAAAAATGTCAAAAATTAGTTGATCAATTTGTAAATGCAGCGTATTTTTTATGCCCCTCTGGGATCAGTGCCTCACCGATTGGGAATCACTGCTTTAGTGGAATCGGCTAAGGTGATTTGTCACCATCAAAAAATATTTTTTTTGTGGTATTTTTTTCTGACAACTAGATATAAACTGTGCTTTAAGCTATGAATGGGAAACTAAATTTTTTTTAATCGCTACTACCTACCTTTACCGGCTCCATGAAGTTATGCCCCAATGAAAAAAGGCCCCAAAAAATTAAAACAAATTATAAGAGTTTCTGGTCGAATATTTAAAAAAAATAATACTTTTTGGTGAATATTATGCCTAACCGCAGAATGTTAATATTTTGAAAGAAAGTTCGAGCTTATCTACGATTTTAAAAAAAACGGGTCGGGCGATCCCTTAGATTGTTCTAGAAATGAATACTGCAATGCACTATGTCACACACTTTAATTTTATTTTTATTTTAAAATTGTAAAACAGACACGCAGTATAATAATATCTTTACTCAAAAGGTAAAGTGGCTTAGGTCGACTTAAGCCAAAAACATTTTTTTTAAATATTTGAAATGAGAAAAAAATTAGCTACAGTTTGGTGTAATCACCTTGTTTCTACCTATCTTACAAAACAGTTTTTTCTTCTGTTACAATGATTTAACTCAATGAAACTGAAAACATTGCATTTGGAATAACGCCTTAACTCTCAAATATTGTTGCAGTGTCTGACATTTATGTCTTAAGTCTACTTAAGCCGTTTTTGTTATTTTTAGAAACACAATTTCTTGAAAAGGAAAAGAGAACTAAGTTGAATTAGGCCACTTTTCCGAACTAAATTTGTCTATAAAATAAAATTTTATTTCGACTTAAGCCGTTTTTCCATAACAAAATTTTAATAAAATTGACTTAAGCCTTTTTTCCAAACTAACATATTCCGTTTTATTTTAATTACATCGACATAAGCCAGTATTCCAAATCAAAAAAATATTAATATGGGTTATATCTGTTTTTGAATATGAGCTTAGTGGACATAAGCCACTTTACCAAACTGCTTTTCTAAACCAACATAGTGTTAAGTATGAATAAGTCCTTTTACTCTGTGCAAAAATTATACTCCGTATAAAAATTAAAAAAATAAAAAACGGTTTAAGTCGATTTAAGCCCCAATATTATTTATAAAATCATTTGAGTTGCGAAAGTTTCCGAGACGGTATAGTCAAAGAAAAGAGAGAAAGTTATTTTTTTTAATTCAATATTTACTCAAAGCTTATAAAGGTGATGTGGGCGCAGTGGCGCAGTGGTTAGTGTGCTGGATTACTGTGCGAGGGATAGTGATATTGTTAATTATAAAAAAAAAAAACTAAAAATTGGAGCAATCTCTTTTATCCCCTTTCTTGAAAAGGGGCACAATCACCCCAATCTGCGAATCGCTGGGAGTTTCGCCGCATTCCCAGGCCACTTTAATGACACGAGAGAGCCATTTAACTATCACTCTTCACCTAAGGCCTTGAGCATTTCTGGCCGGATTTCATCCACTCCGGCAGATTTGCCAGCTTTAAGCGATTTGATTGCAAAAGTGACTTCTTCTACCGTGGGACTATTTTCCGCCCTGCTTAAGGCGATGGTTCTGTCATCCTGTTGTAATAAATGCCAAGATGTTGGAATAACAAACATGTTCGTTCTAGTGCTATTCAATTCAGATTCACCTGTCCAAAAACGAAAGGAAGGAACTGCAGTAGTTCCGATTTTTCATAAACCAACAGTCGCATCGTGTTATCTATTTCCACGATGTCGATTCTGCTGGTTTTGTATATTCACACGAATATTCATGTTTGCGTATCGCAGGCTTGCTTATCGCATGCTTGCGTATCGCATGCAGATAGTTATGGGATATCCGAGGGAATATCAGAATGATGATATTTAATATTTGGGAACGCGGGCGCGCATGTTAGTGGCACAACAATCCTCAATGCCCTGGATTAGATTGAGCAATTCGGAAAAGTGCTCGCCCCATCTGCGCAAGATGTCCTCCTCATTAGAAAGAAGTGTACTATCTTTGGATTTGACTCCTTCAATAATGTTCCACTTCCGTCCTCTAAGACCTCGGATGGTCTACCAGAACACCTTGCTTTCAGATCTGTGATCACTATCTAATTTCTCGCCGAACTCCTTCTTTGTTCTTTGGCTGCTTTAATAGCCGCTTCGCTTCACAAACATGTCCTGCAGAGGCAATGACAGCTGTTGAAAAACAAATGCCATTCTTCCTCTACATTCAATGGAACAATGGAATTTGTTCAAACCTTGAAGGTATCTGCCGTGCAAATTCCTCCCGTGCAAATGGGTCAACTTAAAAAAAACTAATTTATGTTTCCTAATGTTAATGACGAAAATAATAAGGTTACCTAATTGGATAAATATAAGACGGCTCCGATTTTCAAAATTATTTATTACAAGAATTTGTTGGATGACAAAGGACCTTTAAAAATATTAATATTCAAAAGCAAAGTTGCAACCAAGTATATAAAGATTGTCTTGAGTTGCTTTACGATGGACCAAATAAAATAAGTGAAGCAAAAAAGTGATAAATCTACTTCCTTTGATCGATGAGCAGTTTCACGACTTTTACAGGAACCTTTGCATAGAATCTAAGCCAGATTTTCATTCTGATTTACCCGAAGAAGCTGAGAAGTTTTTTAGGAAGAAGCCTTACCTATTATGTCAGTATCTTATATCTATTTATAAAATTATTAAAATAAATAAATAAATAAATAAATAGGTGGCGCAACAGGCGTGTAAACACCCTAGGCATATCTTCTCGCAACCATTCGTTTGTGTGAGTTTTTTTTTTGGGACTAATTGAAGGGACCTACATTATATAACTATATTATCTACTTACCAAAAAAAAACCCTATGTACCATATACAAAATAAAAATATTGAATTCGTTGAGCTAATAAATAAAGAAGAGAGAACTAAGCCACGATTTATGTTAACTTTTATATTCAGGAAAAGTGGTTTATGTACACATAAGTCAATGATAAACCATAGAAACAAAAGAGCCATTTAACTATCACTCTTCACCTAAGGCCTTGAGCATTTCTGGCCGGATTTCATCCACTCCGGCAGATTTGCCAGCTTTAAGCGATTTGATTGCAAAAGTGACTTCTTCTACCGTGGGACTATTTTCCGCCCTGCTTAAGGCGATGGTTCTGTCATCCTGTTGTAATAAATGCCAAGATGTTGGAATAACAAACCAAGATGTTCGTTCTAGTGCTATTCAATTCAGATTCACCTGTCCAAAAACGAAAGGAAGGAACTGCAGTAGTTCCGATTTTTCATAAACCAACAGTCGCATCGTGTTATCTATTTCCACGATGTCGATTCTGCTGGTTTTGTATATTCACACGAATATTCATGTTTGCGTATCGCAGGCTTGCTTATCGCATGCTTGCGTATCGCATGCAGATAGTTATGGGATATCCGAGGGAATATCAGAATGATGATATTTAATATTTGGGAACGCGGGCGCGCATGTTAGTGGCACAACAATCCTCAATGCCCTGGATTAGATTGAGCAATTCGGAAAAGTGCTCGCCCCATCTGCGCAAGATGTCCTCCTCATTAGAAAGAAGTGTACTATCTTTGGATTTGACTCCTTCAATAATGTTCCACTTCCGTCCTCTAAGACCTCGGATGGTCTACCAGAACACCTTGCTTTCAGATCTGTGATCACTATCTAATTTCTCGCCGAACTCCTTCTTTGTTCTTTGGCTGCTTTAATAGCCGCTTCGCTTCACAAACATGTCCTGCAGAGGCAATGACAGCTGTTGAAAAACAAATGCCATTCTTCCTCTACATTCAATGGAACAATGGAATTTGTTCAAACCTTGAAGGTATCTGCCGTGCAAATTCCTCCCGTGCAAATGGGTCAACTTAAAAAAAACTAATTTATGTTTCCTAATGTTAATGACGAAAATAATAAGGTTACCTAATTGGATAAATATAAGACGGCTCCGATTTTCAAAATTATTTATTACAAGAATTTATTGGATGACAAAGGACCTTTAAAAATATTAATATTCAAAAGCAAAGTTGCAACCAAGTATATAAAGATTGTCTTGAGTTGCTTTACGATGGACCAAATAAAATAAGTGAAGCAAAAAAGTGATAAATCTACTTCCTTTGATCGATGAGCAGTTTCACGACTTTTACAGGAACCTTTGCATAGAATCTAAGCCAGATTTTCATTCTGATTTACCCGAAGAAGCTGAGAAGTTTTTTAGGAAGAAGCCTTACCTATTATGTCAGTATCTTATATCTATTTATAAAATTATTAAAATAAATAAATAAATAAATAAATAGGTGGCGCAACAGGCGTGTAAACACCCTAGGCATATCTTCTCGCAACCATTCGTTTGTGTGAGTTTTTTTTTTGGGACTAATTGAAGGGACCTACATTATATAACTATATTATCTACTTACCAAAAAAAAACCCTATGTACCATATACAAAATAAAAATATTGAATTCGTTGAGCTAATAAATAAAGAAGAGAGAACTAAGCCACGATTTATGTTAACTTTTATATTCAGGAAAAGTGGTTTAAGTCAATGATAAACCATAGAAACAAAAGCGCAAAAACGGCTTAAGTGACTTAAGACGATTTAAATAAGATTTAGATAAAAGTCAAAACGTCTTAAGTCAGTTTTTTGTTAATAAATTTAAAATCTGAACAGATTTTCAAAAAATTTAATAAGATTCCAAAAGGGTATCTCTAGAGTGATATACGAAAAAAATTGCAGTCTTCTACTCAAAACAGTTTTATTAGAATAATTTTTTTAAATTTAAAACGCTCTCCTGAAAAATGTGAAAAATCGACTTAAGCCACTTTACCTTTTGAGTAAAGATATGTATCTACTGTACTTGTTTTACTGTACTGTATATTGTTTTATTTTCTTTTCTTTTATAATAACATAAACAATTGTTTTATTTTCTTTTCTTTTACAATAACAAAAATTAAAATGTATATATAATCGTGTTATACAAAGTTTTCACTTTTCAAAAAATGTATTTAAAGTACTAAAATTGTTTTTTATTTTGTTTCTTGTCTTTTCGTTGGGCTCCGGCGAGCAACTAACTTTGGCCTCCGATATGTATTCTTTCACCGCCCTGTGCTGGTGAAAAACCAAAAGTGCGCAAATAGCAGTTTTGGCTATCGAACCGTATTTTATTTCCACGCGTGAGGCAAGAACGAGGTCACATGTATTGCCGATGTTCTCACGCTAGAAATATTCAGATGGATTCAGCGAAATAATACATATCGGGTGGCCGTTTATTATGGTATTACAATATTTTTAAAGATAAAAAAAAAGAAAAAGAACGGAAGCAGCCATGGGAACAATGCAAAACATCAATTCCCAGCGCGTCGGCAGCAAAGACAAGAAAATGCAAGCCGTGCTCATATCGGTCACTTCGCCAGGTGTTACATTGAATATTGAATTGAACATACTCCCCCCCTTTGAGGGCTTTAATACCTCTAAACCCTAAAATTGTGTATCTACTTCAAAACGAGGACCTATTCGTCTGGGTGGCGGATGGTTTTTCCACTTCTTAATTTTAAACCTGGTTGTTGAATAATCGTCTATTTGACTTCAGGTGAGCTGGAGCTAATTTCATTTTCAATGGGCAAGGGACATAAATTGTGGATTGAACGTTGGTAAGTCCCTGTTTCAGTTTTTACGATTGCCACGCGAACCAACCCATCAGCTCCCTTTAAAACTTCGGATACACGCCCAAGCTTCCATTTCATTGGAGGCAAATTCGCATCCTTTAACAATACCATCGTTCCCACCTCCAGGTTCGGCGACTGAGACCTCCATTTCAATTTTTGTTGAAGAAGATGGAGGTATTCATTTGACCATCTCTTCCAGAATTGCTGCTGAATATGTTGAATTTGACGAAATTTATCCAGCATGGATGTCAATGCAGTGCCTATAAGAAAATGGCCTGAAGTTAATGCTTCCATATCATTAGGGTCCGATGAAATAGGAGTAAGTGGACGGGAGTTGAGAATGGATTCAACTTGAATGACGATTGTTGAGAGCTCCTCGTATGTAAGAGACGCTTCTCCTAAATATTTTAACAACAAAAGCTTTGCTGATTTTACCGAAGCTTCCCAAAGACCCCCAAAATGAGGGGATCGAGGTGGTATATGCTTCCACGAAATTCCATCTTCAAGGCAAGCAGAATGAATTGCTGACTGTGTTCGTTCTGTGTTAAATATTTGTATTAGTTCTGCTAATTCATTTTTTGCACCAACGAAATTCGTAGCATTGTCACAGAATATAGTATGGCAAATGCCACGCCTGCCTATAAACCTCTTTAAAGCATAAATGAACGTTTCAGAAGACAAATCACCTACTACCTCTATATGTACGGCCTTCGTCGAGAAACAAACAAATACGGCCAGATATGATTTCGTTGGAGTTTTTTCTCTAATCTTATAATGAGTCCGTATTGGTCCGCAAAAATCAACTCCGGAATGGACGAGAAGGCACAACTCTCTCCCTAGGAAGATCACCCATTAATTGGCTAATGGAAGTGGGTCTTGCACGAAAACATTTAACACACCTTGAGAGAACCTTGCGTGTTTCTCTTCCTACACTCAAAATCCAGTATTGCTGCCTAGATATCGATATAAGTGCTCGGTGGGAAGCATGAAGATATTTTTTGTGAATATATTCTAAGAGTAGTGTGGTGACTAAATTGTTATTCGGGAGCAATATTTGATTTTTAGATTCGGAAGGGATTGCGGCGTTTCTAAGTATTCCTCCCACGCGAATCAGCATTGTTGCCTTATCAATATATGGACTTAGCGATGCTATTTTCGAATTATTGTTGATGGGTTTTTCACGACGCAGTGCCCAATATTCGTTTGGAAAGGACCTTATCTGAATGCATCTCCAGATCCAGATTGTCCCTTTTTGAATCTCCTCTATGGTCAAGGAACCTGTGGGTTTATTTTCCTGTTGGCGAGTTTGAAAGCTCATGAAAAATCGGTAGGCGTTTGCAAATATTCTTTGCAATGTGTAGAATGATTTTTTGTGGTTAATTGCGGCAAATAAATCGTCTGATAGCGACGCTGTTAGGACTGATTTAATCTTTCGACGTTCAGGAATCACGTCAGGGGTTGTATATTCAGTCTCCATTTTTGATATCCCGGTTTGTTTTAAAAATTCAGGACCATCGAACCAAATGTTTGATCTGATTAGATCAGCCATTCCCAATCCCCGCGATATAAGATCGGCAGGATTCAATTCTCCTTTTATATAGCGCCATTGCTCTATCCTAGAGACCGACCGAATTTTTGCTACACGATTTGCAATGTATGTTTCCCAGGTATACGATGGCGATTTTATCCATGCTAGAACTGTTGTGGAATCGGTGTAGAAATGAATTGCGTTAATTCCTTTAGGAATGATTGGAATTACCTTTTGTACCAATTCTGTTAATAATACAGCTGCTTGAAGTTCTAATCTGGCAATGCTTGTTGCTTTTAAGGGTGCAACACGAGATTTTGAGCATAACAATTGTACAAAAACGTTGCCACCTTTGTCAATGGATCTTAAGTATATACATGCACCATAGGCATTCAAACTACTGTCCGAAAACGCATGCAGCTCTAGTCTCTCGGCGGAGTCTATTAAAGCAAATCGTGGTATATCTAATTCTTGTAATGATGAGAATTGGGATAAATAATTCAACCATTTTGTGGACTGCGCAGCTGACAAATTCTCATCCCAAGGAACTTTGGATTTCCATAGTTCCTGGAGAAATATTTTGCCGAGCAATATAACTGGTCCAATAAGACCCAGGGGATCAAATAATGTTGCCAAATCAGGAAGAACACTTCGTTTGGAAACCTGTAGCTTATTGCATGTTTCGAATTGGTGGCAGAATTTTAATTTGTCCAAAGCGGGGTCCCAGATTAAACCAAGTGTTTTTATTACCTTTGATTGATAAATGGTAAGCATTTTCTCTCGATTTTCTTCAGAAATATCATCAAGAATGCGTGGATCGTTTGCACAAAATTTCATGAGATCAAATTTTCCCCGCTTTAGCAATGCTACAGTTTCCTTGAGAAGCATTTTGGCTTCATTTATGGTAGAAGCCCCGGCAATCATCGACATAAATATTGTTTAAAATAGTTGCCGCTGCCATGGGATAGGCATTCTGAAAATCAGTAGCAAGCTTAACTAAACATCTTGTTGCTAAAAAAGAAGCGGAACCCATACCGTAGGTGACGGTGTTGAGCTGGTATGTTTGCAGAGGTATGTTGATATCTGGCCTCCATAAGATGAGCTGATATGCCCTATCCTTTGGATTAACCAATATTTGTCTATACATTTTACTTATGTCACCAGTAAATACATACTTGTGCAATCTGAAATTGACTATGATTGAGAATAAATCTGATTGGACTGTGGGACCAACCATGAGTGTATAATTAAGTGAATGACCCGATGAACTTTTGGCAGATGCGTCAAAAACAACCCGGAGTTTGGTTGAGGAACTCTCTGGTTTGAATACACAATGATGTGGAAGAACAAAGTTAGACGTCGGAATATTATCTTCAGATATTGGGCTCATATGACCTAAGCGTTCATATTCATTCATAAAGCTCACATAGGAGGCCTTTAATTCCTTATTACGATCGAGCTTCCTTTCAAGAGAATAAAAGCGCTTTAGAGCCATTTCACGGGAGCTACCGAGCGAATTATTCGGTTCGTGCTTAAAAGGAAGTCTTACCACGAATTGACCATCGGATGTGGTTAAAACATGTTTTTTAAAATGCTCTTCACATCTAAATTCTTCTTCACTTAACATTTTGGATTCACCTTCAAAAGACTCACTTTCCCAGAATGACCTAACAAGCTTATCTAAGGAGCTGAGTGTTGGTTTGGCGACTGGATGACAATATGACGCGGATGATTTTTCCACAGCACAACCAGCTACAAGCCAACCTAACTTGGTGTTTCGCAACACAGGAATGTCGTCAGTGACCTTGAACTCTCCTGGCAAAAGGAGTTCAAAGAATAATGCCGCTCCAATCAATAAATCAATGTGGTGAGAGCCAGTACAACTGGGATCAGCAAAAAGAATATTTGGAGGCAGCTTCCAATCTTGCATATTTGTTTCAAGGGCTGCCTGATAATCGCTTATTTTTGGCATTATGCATGCTTCTATTGTTGAGCTATACGAAGAAGTTTGCGATTCTATTGAAACATCGATGGCATAATTAGCTTGACTTTCCTTACCCCCGATCCCGCTTATTGGGATGTTCATCCTACGTTTTTTCCATCCTAACTGATGAGCTAGCGAGGAAGTTATAAAATGTAACTGGGACCCCGAATCTAACATGGCACGGCAGGGAATTCGCATGCCATTGGATGCCACCACATTCACTATCGCTGTAGCAAGATATACCTGACGTTTTTGAATACTAACACCTAGCGAAGTATTAATAGACGAGCCCGATGGCAGCTCGTCTCTCTGACCAATATGATTTTCACACGACTTACCAGACTCTTCCAGCTGATTCTGGGTTGCTTGGTTTTGTGTTGAGTAGTGAAGCAAAGTGTTGTGCTTTCCGCTGCATGAACGGCATCCTTGCATCCGACACGCTGAGGAAAGATGTCCCGACCGCAGGCAATTGATGCACAGCTTAAGCCTGCGCACCCCTTGGTAACGCTCTTCCACTGAAAGATTTAGAAATTGTTTACAGTTATAAATTTTATGATTCAAAGATTTACAAAAAAAACAAGTGATTACTCCCCTTGGACCCTCTGTAACGGATACTGAAACCCTTTTTTTCTCGTTGTGGGTTACTGCCTCTAGTGTCTGGAACCTTGATTCTACAAATTCAAGTAATTGACTTAGGGTTGGGCTGCTTCTTGGTGAAGAAAGGGATTGTTCAAACATCATCCTGGTATCCTTATCCATTCGTTCAAGCAGCAAATGAACAACCAATGGGTCCCATCCGCTGGTATCATAACCGAGGTTGCCGATGGCTTGCATGACTTCTTTGGTTGTGTCATGTAGCCCCTTTAGACTTCTTAAATTGTCTACGACGTTAGATTGATGGAGAAGCCTATTCAGCTGTGCTGTTAACAGTAATCGTTTATTGTTGAACCTTTCAACTAAGGCGTTCCAGGCCACCTCGTAGTTGTTGTCCGTGGCGTGGAAATGCTGAATTAAGCTGTGGGCATCGCCGGTAACATTAGCTCTGAGGAAGTATAACTTCTGTGCTGGGGCGATTGGTTGATTATGAACCATTTGAGTGTACAAATCAAAAAACTGAGGCCAATTTAAGTAACTTCCATCGAATTTTGGAATCTCAATTTTTGGGAGATTGATAGCTGTACTGACGGTAGGCTGGGCTGACGCATTTGTTGTCATATTAGATTCTGCTTCATTAGGCAAGCAAACAATCCTTGAATCCAACTGATCCTGGAGATCAAAATACCGCTCTATATCGGCTGCATCGGCTTCGTCCCCAAGTTTACGATAGGCGGCGGCTAACTCATTCCAATTGAGCATGAGTGTGTTGGTTTTTAACTTAAACTGATGCGGCGAAGTGCGACTTAATTCCAAAGAACATTTCTTCAAGGATTCTTGAAATATTCTGGCAGTCAGCCGGAATCTGTTTCCTGAGTTTAATCTAGGTTCACTAAATGAGTTTACTTCGAACCTTTCAGGAGTCGGGGAGAATGTTGGTGGCACTGCTGATGGTGCTGCTTGTGGTGCTGCTACTGGCACTGCTAATGGCGCTAATGATGGCGCTGCTTGTGGCTCTGGCTTTGATGGCGCTGGTGCGGCTGGCTGTCCTGCTGTTGGGTCTGCTGATGGATCATGTCGCTCGGCTTGCTCGGCATCAGCGAAACGTTTGAAAAGGTCATCCTTCATCATTTCATATATCCTTTTCACTTCATTGTAGTAGTCCTTTGTGAAATATTCATGATCCGTTTCACTCGGGTAATTATCCCTAATTTGGCTGTCTATCTTGTCGAACTCCTCCCAAAGTTGATCTAGCTTGATCCAACGCTGCTGCAAGTACTCGACGGTTTTTCTATCGCGTCCATCTTTTCTGTAATTGCGGGAAAGAACACAGATTTCGTTGCCAATCCTCTCTTGTCGTTCGGTAAGTTTCTCCATTGTCACAAATACACTTTACAATTTTATTACAGGCCACTAAACTTATTTAGTGTGTCCTGTCACGGTCGCCAATTGTTTTATTTTCTTTTCTTGTATAATAACATAAACAATTGTTTTATTTTCTTTTCTTTTACAATAACAAAAATTAAAATGTATATATAATCGTGTTATACAAAGTTTTCACTTTTCAAAAAATGTATTTAAAGTACTAAAATTGTTTTTTATTTTGTTTCTTGTCTTTTCGTTGGGCTCCGGCGAGCAACTAACTTTGGCCTCCGATATGTATTCTTTCACCGCCCTGTGCTGGTGAAAAACCAAAAGTGCGCAAATAGCAGTTTTGGCTATCGAACCGTATTTTATTTCCACGCGTGAGGCAAGAACGAGGTCACATGTATTGCCGATGTTCTCACGCTAGAAATATTCAGATGGATTCAGCGAAATAATACATATCGGGTGGCCGTTTATTATGATATTACAATATTTTTAAAGATAAAAAAAAAGAAAAAGAACGGAAGCAGCCATGGGAACAATGCAAAACATCAATTCCCAGCGCGTCGGCAGCAAAGACAAGAAAATGCAAGCCGTGCTCATATCGGTCACTTCGCCAGGTGTTACATTGAATATTGAATTGAACATATATATTTATTTTTAAGGATACTTAAATACTACCGAAGCATAGCACTTTACAGATGCACCAATAATGTAGTTCTGATTTCTGAACCTATTGCTTTCTGGGTTTTAGCTAGGGTTGCCAGTTCTCCCGATATTCCGGGAGTCTCCCGCTTTTTTTTTACAAATTTCCCGGCCTCCCGAAAATTCTATGAATTCTTCCGAATTTCCATTTTCATTTTAATTTTCTAAAAAAAAATAAACTACGAAAAAAGATTTATTACTAAGAAATATAATCAGCGCCTAATGTAACTACACAATGGAATTGGAAATAATAATCTCAAAATTGAGAATTTTTTTCTTTCGTAGAGAAAGACCGAAAATGCAAACTCAATCAAATTGCTATTGTCACATGAAATGAATACGATCTCTTTAAAATGAGTTAGAGAAGTTTGAATCAGCTCTGATTGTTATTTGGCCAGTGATTCAGTATTATTTTCAAGACCAAGGTAAAAACAATTGTCATCCAATTGTTTGCTAATTTGCTTATGGTTATGATTAGTAATGTACCGAATAATGCCGCAAAACCTGAAATATTTTTGTACTTCTGAAGTCATAACATATAAAAAAAATTTTTAAAGATTTTAACCATACATAGGAGGTGGTGCACAAACTCATGAGTGCTTAAGAGAAACAAATTTGTCAACCAAAAATGCCATTGCCATACTTTAGAATATTATATGATTTTGAAAGAAGATTTTTCAAACACACATTTCTATATTTTCGAGTTTACGAATGTTCGATATTATTTTTTATTCGAAAATATAGTGGAACCCATTAACATATCTTGTGATCTTGATTATGATGAAAATTCGAAGTAGTGAATGGAAGTAAAGAATAATGCTTTCAGAGGAAAACAACAATTTTTATGAACCAAAAGATGTGATGCAAAATTTTGCAAAACAACAAGCTTCCGATATATAATTCAAATTATTGTTTCTATTCCCGTGTCAAATGCATTCGTGGAACGAATATTTTCCATGATAGAGTCTCTATGGTCGAATAACAGAAATCGGTTAAAAATGAATATCATAAAATCCATGATTTGTACCAAAGTGTCAAGAATTTGTTAAGTTTCTTAAAACTGAAGAAGACATTGAAATCTAAAGCCAAAGGCCAGAAAATATAATGATACTAATTAATCTTTTTATATACTTTCCAGGGGTTCCTAATCTTTTTCAGACTGCGACATCCTAGAGAGGTTGAAATATTTTTGCGACGCCCTTCTAAAAGCAGAGATATGTGAAGTTGATCTTACTAAAGATTTACTAAAGCTTTTTGCAATAAGGACTGGTAAATGTTGAAATATCTTCGTCCCATATTTATGGCAATTTTGCTTGTTCATATAGGTATCCGCAATTTATCTAAAACTGCGCCACGTCGTTATCTATAGATGATTTTTCAAACAAAGTTGGGATCCTCTTGTAAACGCTTCGAAGCCAAGTCAGCGAATAAACGGCTTTGTCTATTATTATTAACTCTGATTAGTTGGATCTTGTACGGGCCTAAGCCTAGATCCCGATGATATATTCGACAATTTGAATCTTGTGACTGCCTCGGGTTCTCCTGTACACTCTACTAATGGAAAACCCTTATTTAATTTTGAGTGCCAGGAAACGCGCTTAATATTCGACTATTGGACTTCGCTTCGATCTTGCTCTTACGCCGTAATGCTTTTCCTTTGTTCAGAGTCATACAGCAGTGAAAAAATAAAACTTGCGACGCCCTTAGAATAGCGCCACGACGCCCCAGGGCATCGCGACTTTTTCTGAAACCTCCCTATTTGTTGAGAAACATTTATGGCAACCCTGGCTCTAGCTCTGGGTAGACCGTAGACGCAGAAAAATTGTGCATCTGTGTATCTCTATGTGGATCATACACATAGTGATAGATAGTTGGTAATTTTCCTTTTGCATATATGCACACAGTTCTTGTGATTCTAACTGTTCACTTTGCGGATGCGACGATACCAAAATATTTTTTTCCGTAAATGATTCCCACGGCGGAATCCATGAATAACGCAAAAATGATTATTAAGTTAATGCACTAAGGAAAAGTGCATAAAGGAAATTTTCTTTTATTTATATCTTCCTCCTTTGAACTGGGATTGTCCTCTCCCAAGTCGTCTTGTCTTTTCTTTTAAGTCTAACTGAATTACCTACAGACAAACTAATACTTTTGTAAATATCTTATTAATGTATTTCTGGTTTAACACTTAACAACACTTAACTCCTAACTATACAAATGAACATCTACATTCTCCATACCCAACAATATGTGTATCGATAAGAACATGTCTAAAGGTGCTGGTACACGATATGTAGCGCGCCTCATATATATGTAGCACTGATGTCATTTTGACGTCAGCGAATGGTCCCAATAGGTACATGCCGTGTACAAGTTCTCTTACTCTCTGTTGACTTCAGAGTCACATATATATGAGGCGTGCTACATATTATTCTCTACTTCCATTCCACTACTTCGAATTTTCATCATAATCAAGATCACAAGATATGTTAATGGGTTCCACTACATTTTCGAATAAAAAATAATGTCGAACATTCGTAAACTCGAAAATATAGAAATGTGTGTTTGAAAAATCTTCTTTCAAAATCATATAATATTCTAAAGTATGGCAATGGCATTTTTGGTTGACAAATTTGTTTCTCTTAAGCACTCATGAGTTTGTGCACCACCTCCTATGTATGGTTAAAACCTTTAAAATTTTTTTTTATATGTTATGACTTCAGAAGTACAAAAATATTTCAGGTTTTGCATCATTATTCGGTACATTGGTCATAATCATAACCATAAGCAAATTAGCAAACAATTGGATGACAATTGTTTTTACCTTGGTCTTGAAAATAATACTGAATCACTGGCCAAATAACAATCAGAGCTGATTCAAACTTCTCTAACTCATTTTAAAGAGCTCGTATTCATTTCATGTGACAATTGCAATTTGCTTTGATTGAGTTTGGATTTTCGGTCTTTCTCTACGAAAGAAAAAAATTCGCAATTTTGACATTATTATTTCCAAATCCATTGTGTTAGGCGCTGATTCTTAGTAATAAATCTTTTTTTAACTGTTCGTAGTTTATTTTTTTTTTTTAGAAAATTAAAATGAAAATATAAATTCGGAAAAATTCATAGAATTTTCGGGAGACCGGGAAATTTGTAAAAAAAAAAGCGGGAGACTCCCGGAATATCGGGAGAACTGGCAACCCTAGCTAAAACTCAGAAAGCAATAGGTTCAGAAATCAGAACTACATTATTGGTGCATCTATCTGTAAAGTGCTGTGCTTCGGTAGTATTTAAGTATCCTTAAAAATAAATATATATATTTTTTAAGTATGTACTGTACATACATATTATTATACTGCGTGTCTGTTTTACAATTTTAAAATAAAAATAAAATTAAAGTGTGTGACATAGTGCATTGCAGTATTCATTTCTAGAACAATCTAAGGGATCGCCCGACCCGTTTGTTTAAAATCGTAGATAAGCTCGAACTTTTTTTCAAAATATTAACATTCTGCGGTTAGGCATAATATTCACCAAAAAGTATTATTTTTTTTAAATATTTGACCAGAAACTCTTATAATTTGTTTTAATTTTTTGGGGCCTTTTTTCATTGGGGCATAACTTCATGGAGCCGGTAAAGGTAGGTACCTAGGTAGTAGCGATTAAAAAAAATTTAGTTTCCCATTCATAGCTTAAAGCACAGTTTATATCTAGTTGTCAGAAAAAAATACCACAAAAAAAAATATTTTTTGATGGTGACAAATCACCTTAGCCGATTCCACTAAAGCAGTGATTCCCAATCGGTGAGGCACTGATCCCAGAGGGGCATACGCTGCATTTACAAATTGATCAACTAATTTTTGACATTTTTTTTATGGTTTTACGTGTTCAATTAAATGAAAAAAATGTTTGTTCTAAAAAAATAAGGAGCCATTTGTGTCATCAAAAGGGTAAATTACTATATATATATATATACTTTTTATATTAGTAGTGCCAAGTTTTTTGAACCATTTGTGAAGAAATTCGATGTATCGCAGCTACAGATACATAAACAGTTTACCGTTTTGGAAAAAATACAGTCGCAACTGCGTCGTTTTAAAAAAAAGGCAAAACGGATCGTTGTAAACCATTTGTTATTCAATGGTATTATAATGGAGCTCCGCGGTACCTAAGTCTGCGTCCTTGGTCTGGCATCGCAGGACCGAACGATGAATTTTAGTGGATCGCGTCGGTTGTTGGTAGCTCTACCAAAATTCGTGTCCTATTACCGGTCGATTATAAGCGCGACCATCCAGCAACTACCCCGGTTAAATAAGTCAACTCTTTCCCACACTATCTGTTTTTAATCGGGTTTTATATATACATTCCGCCCGTTTCCCTATCCCATAAAATAGGGATACAAAATATGTAATTTCTTAAATTTTTTTCCACTGTCAACTGGGATGCGACGCAACAAAAATCAACCTTGTTTGATTTGAAGCGACCAAAATACTTTTCATAGTCACAAATAATGTTTGATTATGAAAAGCTTTTGTGATGTAGCTTAGGCGATCTCGAAACAAATATGTGCGACCGTGCTACCTCATCTCGCAACCTTATGCTTTTTGGTGGCAGTCCGAGGTGAACCCCGGCCTCAACCAAGAAGCTCCTCCAGCCAGCTCGGTCCCTTTCTAGCTGCCTCCAATTGCGCACACCAAGTTCGTTGACGTCGTTCTCCAATTGTGCGCCCCACCTAAGGTAACGTCTTGTTCCTTTTGGGGTGGATTCGAAGACTAGTCAGGCTAATGCGTTGTTGTCCATACGATCTACGTGTCCCAGCCATCTCTGCCGTTGTATGTATATTTCTAACTTCTTTCCCAGGTCAGCGTCGCTGTATAGCCAGTATAGTTCGCAATTAAATCTTCTTCTCCACACTCAATGCATCCCAGAAAGTTTCCGTTCACTTTTGACAGGGTCCATATTTCTGCACCATACAGCAGGACCAGGATAATTAAGGTCTTATATCTCCTTGGTTCTTTGCGAGAAGGCTTTACTTCTTAGATGCGAAGAAACAGCGATTGGCAAGTGTTATTCTTCGGTTGATCTCTGCTCTGCGAGGTGATAGTGGAGCCCCAGGTAGACAAAGTCTTTAACTTCTTCGAAGTTGTATCTGTCCATCATCGTGCCCTTTTGTCAGATGTTTAGAGTTCTCGTTGACAGCATATACTTCGTTTTGTCTCATTAACAGCCAGACCCATATTCACAGCCTCCGTTTCGAGGCTTGCAAATGAGTCACTGACAGCTCGCCGCGTTCCCCCAATAATGGCAATATTTCGCGAACCGAACCATGGTTTTCAAAATAAGTTTGCCCAAATTGCACGCGCTGGTCTGGCGTAAACCTATTCATCGTAAAATGACAATAAGTAATAACCACAAATCAACTTTCAACTGTCAAATTGACAATCTGTAGAATCAGTGCTGCCAATTTAAAAATAAAACCAATCAAACACCCTTTATATCTGTGGCATTGGGCAGACCTGCTATTATCAAAAAAATGTCGTTGCAATAATTTCATTATAAGTGACGTTGGCACAGCTTGATTCCGAAGTATGAAGCTGCTTAATTTAGCCGTTCACTCCAAAAGTAAAAACTCATATATTGACTTAGGGAGTTTTTCTGAAAGAAAACACAAGAAAACTCCCTAAGTCCATTTTATTGGTTTTGAGATATTTGCTTTTAAAGTTGGTAATTGATATATTAAAAATCGAAAAATACTCATAAGTGTTCATAAGAACTATCTACAATCGAAATTCTTTTTATTATTATTATATACTCCTAAGGGAGTTTTCACTGAATAATTTGGAATAATTTGGAAATAGAGAAAGTAAGGACTTAGGGAGTTTTCACAGAACACAGATTTTGTTATTTTATTATACATGGTGTATTTATATCAGTTTTGAAAAAAATGGACTTAGGGAGTTTTCATTGAACGACGACGATATGGTGTACTAGCACCTTAACTTTGTTAGAAGACTTAGACTTTTTTTGATTATTATCAATGAACAGACACAATTTTAGAATTTATAAAAAAAACAATCTGAGGTAACAGTCATTTAAAGACAACCCTCCAATTAAAAAGGCATTTGATACTGTCTGAGTGTCTGGCACAGCGACTGCATTTTCAAAATGATAATCTTAAATTTTCCACCTTATATTTGTAAATTATTTTAAGGATTTTTTGTTCTAGTCGCTGCTCTAAAAGATCAGTATCACCCCCAAGTCCATGGTCCAATCATATATATATTTACCCTTACTGATTCTGTAACGCTCCATACTTTTCATATTTTTCTTATTTTAAATAAAAGTAGGCGGTGGGTATTTGAATACATTTTCGAAATTTTAGTTTTCTCATTATTTAAAATTACCGCCTACTTTTCATATATTTAAATTTTCTTCATGGTTCAAACTCAAAAAAACTAATGCTCGGCAAGTGCTTTCAAAAGGAAATTGGCAATTTAAAACTTTGTATATTGATAAAGAAGTAAAATATTATTTATACTCATAAATCTTTGCCCAGGTAGCAGAAATGTATGAAGAAGACGTTGTTGAAATTCCCACGGAAATTATATCAACTGGAGACTTGATTAAGACAATTTTTGGCGATTTGCGGTAAATGTCAATGCAAGAACTTCCAAAATGAGTCATTGCCGCGCTGACAAATGCGCAGACATTAGAAATGAATAGGAATATAATCGATTTAATTGGTAATAAATCCTAAATCTATTTTAGCGCCGATTCTGTTGTCAGTGAAGACTAAAGATCCAAATGATGCACCAAATTTCCCTGTTGAGTTCCTCAATTAGCAAACTCCATCCAGCAAGCCACCTCATGCCCTGTAGCTTAAGCAAGGTGTCATCATCATTTTGCTGAGAAACTTTAACCCTAAAAAAGGACTTCAATGGAACTCGATTGATTGTGGAAGAGCCTGGACGAAATGTGATAAGAGCAAGAATTATTTCGACATGCAATCACAATGATTTAATTTCCGATAAATTCTAGCGTACGTAATAAAATAAGCAAGGCTCAAGACCTTGCTTGACCTTCACACGGTCAACTGTATGTGGCTTTATCACGATCAAGAGTTGCAAGTCAAATGAAGATTATTTATTAACCAGAGACAATTCACACGCAATGTAGTTTTCAAAGAAGTTTTTTAAACAAAATAATTTGTTTATCAATATTACTTTGCATACCCAGCGAAGCGGGTACAACCAACTAGTATTTTATATAACTCTAGCGAACCGCCGCACGCTTCGTAATGCAAAATATGAAAATACTAGTTGGTTGTACCCGCTTCGCTGGGTATGCAAAGTAATATTTGATAAACAAATTGACTTGCAACTCTTGATCGTGATAAAGCCACATACAGTTGGAAAATACTCCGGTCTTCAAATGTATGCCAACGTGATCAAATGACTGATCTTATCAAATTTCGTTCAGGCTCTTCCACAATCAATCGACTTCCATTGCAGTCCTTTTTTAGGGTTCAAGTTTCTCAGCAACATGATGATGACACGTTGCTTAAGCACATGAGGTGGCTTGCTGCATGGAGTTTGCTGATTGAGAAATTCAACAGGGAAATTTGGTGCATCCTTTGGATCTTCAGTCTTCACTGACAACAGAATCGGCGCTAAAATAGATTTAGGAGTTATTACCAATTAAATCGATTATCTTCCTATTCATCTCTAATGTCTGCGCATTTGTCAGACTCATTTTGAAAGTTCCTGCATTGACATTTGCAGCAAATCTCTAAAAATTGTCTTAATCAAGTCTCCGGTTGATATAATTTCCGTGGGAATTTCAACAACGTCTTCTTCATACATTTCTGCTACCCGGGCAATAATGAGAAAACCCAAATTTTAAAAGCCTTCAGGATTTTGTCAACAGAGATTCCTTCACGATCAGTTCGTTTTCTCTTTTGTATTTAATTATCGCGAAATAAATCTTCCTATTAAAGTACCTGAGCAGCAGTTAGTAGGTCAGTGATGAAGTCGATCGGGTGAAAAATAAAAATGTACCCGTACAAACTTTGACCCCCCATTAAGGTTTGAATCTTGAAATATCCTTCCTTACTGCTTGTACCTATACATTTTAGAGGAAACCTCTGTGCAAAATTTCAGGTTTCTAGGGCAAATGGTTGGTTTTATTTGCCAATTATTGCCTTTTGAAAACACTTGCCGAGCATTAGTATCGTTGAGTTTGAACCATGAAGAAAATTTCAATAACTGAAAAGTAGGCTCCATTTCATTTGAATAATGAGAAAATTCAAATTTTGAAAATTTATTCAAATACCCACCGCCTACTTTTATTTAAAATGAGAAAAATAAGAAAAGTATGGAGCGTTACAGAATCAGTAAGGGTAAAATATATATGATAAAAATCAATTTCAAATTCATTTAAATCAATGGTAAACAGTTTCTATTGCCCCGCTGTATTCACATCACTTGGTTTTTATACCCTCCACAGGAAGGTATATTCACTTTGCCATTACGTTTGTAACGCCAGGAAGGATTCACCTTCTGGATCGATTAAGCCATGTCCGTCTGTCTGTCTGCCTGTCTGTCTGCCTGTCTGTCTGTTTGTCTGTCTGTCTGGCCTTTCTGTCTGTCTGTCTGTTGAAAGCACGATAGCGTCCAAAGGAATGACCTAGGCGAATGAAATTTTGTAAGACGACTTCTTTTTACCGTCGTCAGGTTGGTATTGAAAATGAGCTATGTCGGTCAAGTAGTTCTGGTAACTCCCATACAAAACCACTATTAGACCCGTGTCTCTCTGTCTGTTGAAATCACGATAGCGTCCGAACGAATCGACTTAGGCAACTGAAATTTTATGAGAGGTATTATATTTATGCCCTTCAAGTTTGTATTAAAAATGGTCCATGTCGGTCAAGTAGTTGTGTTACCCCCATACAAAGCCAATATTTGACCATATATCTCTCTCTGTTGAAAGCACGATAGCGTCAAAACGAATAGACTTCGGTGAATCAAATTTTGTGAGAGGACTTTTTTAACAGTCGTCAGGTTGGTATGGAAAATTGTCTATGTTGGTAAAGTAGTTCTGCTACCTACCATACAAAACTAATATTAGACACATACTAACTCGCATGGCAAACATTTTGCATGACTTTTATGCAGTGGAGGGTATCAAAGCATCGGCCAGGCCGATGATAAAACTCTTACTTGTTTAGGATTCGTATTGCCTACATAATATTCTTGTCTATCAGGATAATGCGCATCAATGTTAAAAATTTGCGAAACTGTAGCTCCCATGACTGTCGAAGAATAACGCCTCCTCACCCTTTTATCTATTTTTGACCAATCTTCACAGGAACACAATCGAAATATAAGATTTTTAATGTTTTTTTGTATGGGCGGTGCCCTTAGGTCCAATTTTGACCAATATTCACAGGAATACTCCTGGGCTAATACCTAAGATTGTACGTAAATTTGAACTCAATCGATTCGGTGGTTTTTGAAATATAAGATTTTTAATGTTTTTGTTTGTATGGGAGGTGCCACGCCCCTTTGTCCAATGTTGACCAATCTTCACGGGAATACTCCTGGGCCGATACCTAAGATTGTATGTAAATTTGAACTCAATCGATTCAGTGGTTTTCGAGATATAAGATTTTGAATGTTTTTTTTTGTATGGGAGGTGCCACGCTCCTTTGTTCAATGATGACCAATCTTCACAGGAATACTCCTGGGCCGATACCTTAGATTGTATGTAAATTTGAATTCAATCGATTCAGTGGTTTTCGAGGAATAAGATTTTGAATGCATTTTTTGTATGGGAGCTGCCACGCCCCTATAACTTATGAACCATACACCTACTCTTTCGACGGGTTGACGCCTTGTCGGGGCGAAAGGGCTTGTAGTAAGTCTACGAGACATGTGGGAGGCGCAAACAACAGAGGGACGGTCGAAAGGTCACCCCTCTGAGTGAGTTGTAGCAAATCAGTTGTCTCTAGACCGAAACTAAGATCACCCCACCTTTAGTTAAGGTGTCCGGGGAGTAAACCCCAGCAAAAATCCCACTTAAGCCAAGGTGTTGAGGCACCCGTGCCGATGGCTGCATGGTCAGCAGGTGGTTAAAAATGCAGATCGCTAACGGTCCCCTCCGATGCCCAGGCAAGGTCGGTTGTATTCAGTGCCTTGTCCCGGTATGTCGGCTCTGCCGGGATGGACAGTTCTTCCGGACATACTCGTGGGAACAAAATTGAACAAACAAAAAATATAAACAAAAAGGATGAAGGGAGAGAGGGTGCGATAAGTACCGAGAGTGAGACGGTGGCCGACACAATACCCGTGGAGCCATACGACCTCACAAAAATCCAAGAGGCTCTGGAAGCCGGAACATCGGATGAGGAGATCTCTAAAGAGGAGGAGGAGAAGCTTCTGGCTGAACCCTCGGACGAGAGACCCCGAAAAGAGAAAGCGAAGGAGAAGAAGGTATCCCCCGGCCTGTTGAGGAAACGGGAATACCTAAAGGCCAAGCACATCTATGGCATCCTCGTCGCTAAAGAGAAGAGCTCTCTTACAGAGAAGGAGCGAGCCTCCCTGGAATGGGCCAGGGACACCATTGCAAAAGACGCTCTTACGAGGCCTGAGCCGATAAGACCGTCCGCTGCTAAGGTGAACAAGAGAGTTGGCTCAAAAGACAAAGCCGACGGCGCAAAACGGCCGAGGGACGATGCCGCTAAGGCAGACCCCAAAGCCCATTGCAGCCATCCAGTGAAGGGGGACGCTAGGACAAAACAAAGGGTGACCGACGATAAGCCGGGCCCGAGTGGACTCCGAAGGAAACCTGCCACTGAGGGGCACAAAAACGAGCTAGCCGCGAAGAGGTTGAGGTCGCCCCCAACGCTCCGAAGAAGGCAAAGCGGAACGAACAGAGCACGGGAAGCCCCAAAAGAACACCCGCGCGGGGAACCGGCCCAAGCGGGAAGTACAGCGAGGTGACTAAGAACCCGCTGCAGTTAGCTGTGGTGGACTCGAAGAAACCAAGCGGTCAGTACTCTGTAGAATGTGGCAAGATAATTGAGAACACGCTAGGTGTGGCGATTATCTCCCACATTCGAGAAAAGACAGGTGCACAGATTCCCGCCTACGGGAAAATGAGATGGTCCAAAGGCATCACTTACATCGACTGCAAGGACCAGGTGTCAAACGATTTTGCGAAGACGGTGCTAAACGGTGCACAACTGTGGGAGGGAGCACTGCTTAAGGCTGTACCCACAGAGGAAGTGCCCAAAAAGTCCAAGGGCTCTATCCTCTATCCCCGAGATAGGGGTAAAGAAAAACGAGATCCTGAGCATTCTGCAGGCACAGAACCCCCAGATCCCGATGAGGGATTGGGAGATCGTGTCCGAGGAGGAACCAAAGAATGGCGCAAGAGGGTATATCATACTTTTTGATGAACCACCTGCAACATTGAAAAAGGAGATGCAGATGCCGCTATCATTTGCAGCGAGCGAGGTGACCCTCAAGCTCCTAAAGCGGACTGCAGACAACCCAAAGGAGACTGAGACGGTGGAGGTGACGGCTACGACCAGTGATGAGAGTAGTGCAAATAAACCTACACCACAGTAAGGCCGCCTCAGGCAACTTGAAGCTTCTCCTCGAGAAGGAGCAGCTGGACCTGGCCCTAATCCAAGAACCATGGATTAATGACAATCAGGTGATGGGATTAGGGTCGAAAAACTATGATACATTATATGTAGGAAATAAAGGAAAGGTAAGATCGTGTATCATGGCAAAGAAAGAACTTCACGCACTAATACTAATTCATTTCAGCACAGGCGATCTGACGGTGGTGGAGTTAGAGGGCAAGGGCGAGAGCTGCAGAGTGGCGTCGGCGTACATGCCAGACGATGGCGACACACCAGTACCCCCCGAACCGGTAAAGGCGCTAGTAACGGCGTCAGAACAAGGTAAGAAAAACTTAGTCTTAGGCTGTGATGCTAACGCCCATCATACTATATGGGGTAGCTCTGATATTAACGCTAGAGGTGAGGCTTTGTTTGACTTTCTTCTAAGTACCAATCTGCTCATCTGTAACCGGGGAAATGATCCCACCTTCGTTACGGCGAGCAGAAAGGAAGTCTTAGATGTAACTTTTGTATCCCAAAATAATTCCGTCCAAGTTGCTAATTGGAGAGTATCTAGCAGGGCGTCGCTATCAGACCACTGCTGGATTCTCTATGAATTACAAATGGCTTGTCAAGGTAGGAAACAGTTCAGGAATCCCAAAAGAGCGAACTGGGAAAAATTTAGCGAGGAAGTGAAAAACCACAACAACCTCTGTCCGAAAATAGATCTCACCTCCGAGAAAGAGATCGACGAGGCAGTCGAAGCTCTAACAGGAGTGCTCTCCAGATCTTTTGACAAATCATGTCCAAAAAGTGGAACACGAGGGAAGAAGCGCCCCCCCTGGTGGAGTCCCAAGATCGCGGAGCTTCTGCGTAGTTCAAGATCTAGGTGGAACCTCGCCAAAGAGGGACACATCGAATGGACGACCTACAGGGAAAGCGTTAAAATCCTGAAAAGAGAGATCAGATTCGCAAAGAAAAACTCATGGAGGACCTTCTGCGAGTCAATTGAATCTACAACAGAAGCGTCTAGATTAAGAAAAGTCCTCTCAAAGGCACCGACACCGATGTCTTCGCTAAGAAGAGCAGACGGCAGCTGGACTGAATCGCACAAAGAGACGCTGGAGATACTAACAGAAACTCACTTCCCAGGATGCGCCGAGGTGTCAGACGACCACGCCGTAACAACACAAGGCACAAGTGAGGGAATGGAGGTAGTAACAATCAGAGAGATAATAAACGACAAAAAAATAGCCTGGGCAATTAACACATTTGCCCCGTTCAAAGCACCCGGAATAGATAATATTCGACCAATAATGCTTCAGAAGTCAGAGGAAGCTATAATTCCATGGCTAAGTCGCATCTACACGTGCTGTCTGAGGCTATGTTATGTTCCAAAGGCATGGCGAGAGGTGAGAGTGATATTCATCCCAAAAGCAGGGAAGGCTAGCCACACCACATCCAAGGACTACAGACCAATAAGTCTGTCATCCTTCATGTTGAAAACACTGGAACGACTAATCGATCTGTATGTAAGGCAAGTGATCGGCGATAACTATCTATCAAAATCACAACATGCGTACATGAAGAGCAGATCTGTAGACACGGCGATACACAAGGTAGTATCGGTAGTGGAAGAATCCTTACAACATAAGGAATATACGCTGAGCGCGTTCCTAGACATCGAGGGGGCATTCAATAACATAGAAGCTGACGCAATCCTGCGTAGTTTGAGGAAAGCCCACCTAAATAGCAGCCTATGTAACTGGATTGGACTCATGCTAGGCACACGACGGATAAAGTCGCAGCTAGGGGACGTGAGCATTGAACGAAAGGTGAGTAGGGGAACACCACAAGGTGGGGTTCTCTCACCGCTCATCTGGCTCCTCGTAGTAGACGTATTACTGAAAATATTGGAAAAGGAAGGCTTCATTGTGAGCGCATACGCAGACGATGTAGTAATTCTAGTCCCAGGAAAGTTCACTCCAGTTCTCAGCGAACGACTCAGTTACGCACTCCTATTAGTTAACAACTGGGTCGAAGGGCGAGGACTGGGTGTAAACCCATCAAAGACAGAGATCATGCTGTTTACGAGAAGGAGAGTAATTCCCCCATTTAATCCACCAAGGATGGGTGGGGTGAACCTAACAATATCAAAAACAGCAAGATACCTGGGCATAATCCTAGATTCCAAGCTCAGCTGGAAGGAAAACATAGAGGATCGCATCAAAAAAGCATACGTGGCACTATATGCCTGTAGAAGAGCATTCGGCAACACATGGGGTTTCAGGCCGCACGTGGTACACTGGTTGTATACCGCGATAGTGCGGCCCATCCTAACATATGGTACAATCGTGTGGTGGAAGGCCACAGAGAAAAAATACCATCTCTCAAGCCTCACTAAAGTCCAAAGGGCGGCATGCATTGGGATAACGGGTTCACTACGAACAACACCCACCGCAGCAATGGAGGTGATGCTAAACCTCACCCCTCTGGACATTTACTGTAGCAGTAGAGCGGTCAAAACCGCAATCAGACTAAGAGAGTCTGGAATATGGTCATCCAAATCCTATGGGCACGCGTCCATCGAAGCACAATGGAGCACGGCGAAGGAGAAGATAACCACAGACTATCTACCACCCACACTCGCTTTTGAAAGGAGATTCACAACCAGAATTCCGGACAGAAGTGAATGGGAGCATAATGCAGTTACAGAGGAAGGGGAGATAGCCCTCTATACCGATGGTTCTAAGATGGATGTTGGTACGGGCGCGGGCATCTTCAGCGAAACTCTAAACCTGCGAGAATCATTCCGGATCAACGATGACTGTAGTGTGTTTCAAGCGGAAATTGCTACTATAACCCTAGCGGCAAAGGACCTAATGAGACGACATATCGCCGATAAACAAGTCACTATATACTCTGACAGCCAAGCGGCCATAAAAGCCATGGAGTCAGTCGTGGTGAAGTCGAGGGCAGTAAGTCATTGCAAGAAATACCTGGACGAACTATCGCAAGCCAACTCGGTGACCCTATGCTGGGTACCGGGGCATATGGATATTCCGGGTAATGAAGAGGCGGATGAGACTGCAAGGAACGGGTCGAAGATGCATGCATCAATGGCCCTAAAATCTGTAAAAACTCCGCTAAGCACGGTTGCTAGGAAGATTGACATTGAATCCTTGAGTAGAACAAATCTACGCTGGACCAATCTCAATACCTGCAGGCATGCAAAAGAATTATGGCCAGAAGTGAGCAAAAAGAGATCCAAATTCATGATCGGACTTAGCCGCAAAGATATCCGCATACTCACGGGGGTCATTACTGGACACTGTGCGATAGGGGTACACGCGGAAAGGCTGGGCATACTGCATAATGACTTTTGCAGAAGCTGCAGAGACGTTGAAGAAATAGAATCTGTTCGTCATCTGCTTTGCGAATGCCCAGCCCTTAAAAACAGTAGACAGAGGATTCTCAACAGCTTGTTCTTCGATGAGCTAGGAGATCTGGAGAATGTTGATCTTAAAGAACTCCTGAGATTCATACTCAAATCGGGGTGGTTCCAGTAGGTCAACAAACTCCAAAACCCTTCGGTTACTCCTAGGACAAGCCGGAAATCCGGACACGAGAGCTTGCGATTGCCTGTGATTAATACTAAATCTGGGCGACTCAAACAAAAGCGGTATATTATTTGTCTCCAACAGGTGTGAAATGGAAGGTTCCCGTGACTGGACACAATGGACCCAACTGCTGGTCTAAGTGAAGCTGTGGCAGCCGCCACAAGAGCACCAAATTACCTACCTACCTACCTACCATACACCTACAAACACCGTATGAACTTATAAACCATGGTATTCAACGTCACCTTTCATGGGAAATTTCCAGAATCAAAATCGGTTCACGCATTACAGAGAACATTATCGACAAACACAATTGACCATGATTTTTATATAGATTTGCACATCTGATTTGATGAATATTGATGATATATTAAACCATCCAATATTTTGTAGGAATTGTCATTATTTTCAAGCTAATCCTACCATATGGATCCCAAATTTAGCGAAATGCTACGCAAAAAATACCGAAATAGATTTGTCAAAAAATAAAATCTTAAAAATTATACTCAATTTACAGACCTACCTTAGACTTACATTATTACAAAAATAACGAATTCAAAGACTTATTTGTAAATTTGGTCATCGTTGTAGTTATGCCATGAGCGAATTAAATGAGATGAAAAAGCTGATGAACTAGCCAGCCAGTAGAGGCTCGGAAATTTCCTTCATTGGACCTGAACCTGCGCGGTCTTCTTACTTTAGTGCTTATTGAACACACTAGATCTCTATAACTTGAAAACTGAAGGAAACAGAACAAAACGGATTTCACCAAACGAAAGAGTGTCCCCAAATTAGTAAGACTGCATGCATACCTAACTCAATTTATTTTATTATACATGGTGTATTTATATCAGTTTTGAGAAAAATGGACTTAGGGAGTTTTCATTGAACGACGACGATATGGTGTACTAGCACCTTAACTTTGTTAAGAGGAAAAGTGCATAGACTTTTTTTGATTAATTATCAATGAACAGACACAATTTTAGAATTTATAAAAAAAACAATCTGAGGTAACAGTCAGTTAAAGACAACCCTCCAATTAAAAAGGCATTTGATACTGTCTGAGTGTCTGGCACAGCGACTGCATTTTCAAAATGATAATCTTAAATTTTCCACCATGTAAATTATTTTAAGGATTTTTTGTTCTAGTCGCTGCTCTAAAAGATCAGTATCACCCCCAAGTCTCTGTCAATGGTCCAATATTTTATATAACTCTAGCGAACCGCCGCACGCTTCGTAATGCAAAATATGAAAATATAAAAATCAATTTCAAATTCATTTAAATCAATGGTAAACAGTTTCTATTGCCCCGCTGTATTCACATCACTTGGTTTTTATACCCTCCACAGGAAGGTATATTCACTTTGCCATTACGTTTGTAACGCCAGGAAGGATTCACCTTCTGGATCGATTAAGCCATGTCCGTCTGTCTGTCTGCCTGTCTGTCTGTTTGTCTGTCTGTCTGGCCTTTCTGTCTGTCTGTCTGTTGAAAGCACGATAGCGTCCAAAGGAATGACCTAGGCGAATGAAATTTTGTAAGACGACTTCTTTTTACCGTCGTCAGGTTGGTATTGAAAATGAGCTATGTCGGTCAAGTAGTTCTGGTAACTCCCATACAAAACCACTATTAGACCCGTGTCTCTCTGTCTGTTGAAATCACGATAGCGTCCGAACGAATCGACTTAGGCAACTGAAATTTTATGAGAGGTATTATATTTATGCCCTTCAAGTTTGTATTAAAAATGGTCCATGTCGGTCAAGTAGTTGTGTTACCCCCATACAAAGCAAATTTGACCCATATATCTCTCTCTGTTGAAAGCACGATAGCGTCAAAACGAATAGACTTCGGTGAATCAAATTTTGTGAGAGGACTTTTTTAACAGTCGTCAGGTTGGTATGGAAAATTGTCTATGTTGGTAAAGTAGTTCTGCTACCTACCATACAAAACTAATATTAGACACATACTAACTCGCATGGCAAACATTTTGCATGACTTTTATGCAGTGGAGGGTATCAAAGCATCGGCCAGGCCGATGATAAAACTCTTACTTGTTTAGGATTCGTATTGCCTACATAATATTCTTGTCTATCAGGATAATGCGCATCAATGTTAAAAATTTGCGAAACTGTAGCTCCCATGACTGTCGAAGAATAACGCCTCCTCACCCTTTTATCTATTTTTGACCAATCTTCACAGGAACACAATCGAAATATAAGATTTTTAATGTTTTTTTGTATGGGCGGTGCCCTTAGGTCCAATTTTGACCAATATTCACAGGAATACTCCTGGGCTAATACCTAAGATTGTGCGTAAATTTGAACTCAATCGATTCGGTGGTTTTTGAAATATAAGATTTTTAATGTTTTTGTTTGTATGGGAGGTGCCACGCCCCTTTGTCCAATGTTGACCAATCTTCACGGGAATACTCCTGGGCCGATACCTAAGATTGTATGTAAATTTGAACTCAATCGATTCAGTGGTTTTCGAGATATAAGATTTTGAATGTTTTTTTTTGTATGGGAGGTGCCACGCTCCTTTGTTCAATGATGACCAATCTTCACAGGAATACTCCTGGGCCGATACCTTAGATTGTATGTAAATTTGAATTCAATCGATTCAGTGGTTTTCGAGGAATAAGATTTTGAATGCATTTTTTGTATTGTACTTATAAACCATGGTATTCAACGTCACCTTTCATGGGAAATTTCCAGAATCAAAATCGGTTCACGCATTACAGAGAACATTATCGACAAACACAATTGACCATGATTTTTATATAGATTTGCACATATGATTTGATGAATATTGATGATATATTAAACCATCCAATATTTTGTAGGAATTGTCATTATTTTCAAGCTAATCCTACCATATGGATCCCAAATTTAGCGAAATGCTACGCAAAAAATACCGAAATAGATTTGTCAAAAAATAAAATCTTAAAAATTATACTCAATTTACAGACCTACCTTAGACTTACATTATTACAAAAATAACGAATTCAAAGACTTATTTGTAAATTTGGTCATCGTTGTAGTTATGCCATGAGCGAATTAAATGAGATGAAAAAGCTGATGAACTAGCCAGCCAGTAGAGGCTCGGAAATTTCCTTCATTGGACCTGAACCTGCGCGGTCTTCTTACTTTAGTGCTTATTGAACACACTAGATCTCTATAACTTGAAAACTGAAGGAAACAGTATTTGACCCATATATCTCTCTCTGTTGAAAGCACGATAGCGTCAAAACGAATAGACTTCGGTGAATCAAATTTTGTGAGAGGACTTTTTTAACAGTCGTCAGGTTGGTATGGAAAATTGTCTATGTTGGTAAAGTAGTTCTGCTACCTACCATACAAAACTAATATTAGACACATACTAACTCGCATGGCAAACATTTTGCATGACTTTTATGCAGTGGAGGGTATCAAAGCATCGGCCAGGCCGATGATAAAACTCTTACTTGTTTAGGATTCGTATTGCCTACATAATATTCTTGTCTATCAGGATAATGCGCATCAATGTTAAAAATTTGCGAAACTGTAGCTCCCATGACTGTCGAAGAATAACGCCTCCTCACCCTTTTATCTATTTTTGACCAATCTTCACAGGAACACAATCGAAATATAAGATTTTTAATGTTTTTTTGTATGGGCGGTGCCCTTAGGTCCAATTTTGACCAATATTCACAGGAATACTCCTGGGCTAATACCTAAGATTGTACGTAAATTTGAACTCAATCGATTCGGTGGTTTTTGAAATATAAGATTTTTAATGTTTTTGTTTGTATGGGAGGTGCCACGCCCCTTTGTCCAATGTTGACCAATCTTCACGGGAATACTCCTGGGCCGATACCTAAGATTGTATGTAAATTTGAACTCAATCGATTCAGTGGTTTTCGAGATATAAGATTTTGAATGTTTTTTTTTGTATGGGAGGTGCCACGCTCCTTTGTTCAATGATGACCAATCTTCACAGGAATACTCCTGGGCCGATACCTTAGATTGTATGTAAATTTGAATTCAATCGATTCAGTGGTTTTCGAGGAATAAGATTTTGAATGCATTTTTTGTATGGGAGCTGCCACGCCCCTATAACTTATGAACCATACACCTACAAACACCGTATGAACTTATAAACCATGGTATTCAACGTCACCTTTCATGGGAAATTTCCAGAATCAAAATCGGTTCACGCATTACAGAGAACATTATCGACAAACACAATTGACCATGATTTTTATATAGATTTGCACATCTGATTTGATGAATATTGATGATATATTAAACCATCCAATATTTTGTAGGAATTGTCATTATTTTCAAGCTAATCCTACCATATGGATCTCAAATTTAGCGAAATGCTACGCAAAAAATACCGAAATAGATTTGTCAAAAAATAAAATCTTAAAAATTATACTCAATTTTCAGACCTACCTTAGACTTACATTATTACAAAAATAACGAATTCAAAGACTTATTTGTAAATTTGGTCATCGTTGTAGTTATGCCATGAGCGAATTAAATGAGATGAAAAAGCTGATGAACTAGCCAGCCAGTAGAGGCTCGGAAATTTCCTTCATTGGACCTGAACCTGCGCGGTCTTCTTACTTTAGTGCTTATTGAACACACTAGATCTCTATAACTTGAAAACTGAAGGAAACAGAACAAAACGGATTTCACCAAACGAAAGAGTGTCCCCAAATTAGTAAGACTGCATGCATACCTAACTCAATTTATTTTATTATACATGGTGTATTTATATCAGTTTTGAGAAAAATGGACTTAGGGAGTTTTCATTGAACGACGACGATATGGTGTACTAGCACCTTAACTTTGTTAAGAGGAAAAGTGCATAGACTTTTTTTGATTATTATCAATGAACAGACACAATTTTAGAATTTATAAAAAAAACAATCTGAGGTAACAGTCAGTTAAAGACAACCCTCCAATTAAAAAGGCATTTGATACTGTCTGAGTGTCTGGCACAGCGACTGCATTTTCAAAATGATAATCTTAAATTTTCCACCATGTAAATTATTTTAAGGATTTTTTGTTCTAGTCGCTGCTCTAAAAGATCAGTATCACCCCCAAGTCTCTGTCAATGGTCCAATATTTTATATAACTCTAGCGAACCGCCGCACGCTTCGTAATGCAAAATATGAAAATATAAAAATCAATTTCAAATTCATTTAAATCAATGGTAAACAGTTTCTATTGCCCCGCTGTATTCACATCACTTGGTTTTTATACCCTCCACAGGAAGGTATATTCACTTTGCCATTACGTTTGTAACGCCAGGAAGGATTCACCTTCTGGATCGATTAAGCCATGTCCGTCTGTCTGTCTGCCTGTCTGTCTGTTTGTCTGTCTGTCTGGCCTTTCTGTCTGTCTGTCTGTTGAAAGCACGATAGCGTCCAAAGGAATGACCTAGGCGAATGAAATTTTGTAAGACGACTTCTTTTTACCGTCGTCAGGTTGGTATTGAAAATGAGCTATGTCGGTCAAGTAGTTCTGGTAACTCCCATACAAAACCACTATTAGACCCGTGTCTCTCTGTCTGTTGAAATCACGATAGCGTCCGAACGAATCGACTTAGGCAACTGAAATTTTATGAGAGGTATTATATTTATGCCCTTCAAGTTTGTATTAAAAATGGTCCATGTCGGTCAAGTAGTTGTGTTACCCCCATACAAAGCCAATATTTGACCCATATATCTCTCTCTGTTGAAAGCACGATAGCGTCAAAACGAATAGACTTCGGTGAATCAAATTTTGTGAGAGGACTTTTTTAACAGTCGTCAGGTTGGTATGGAAAATTGTCTATGTTGGTAAAGTAGTTCTGCTACCTACCATACAAAACTAATATTAGACACATACTAACTCGCATGGCAAACATTTTGCATGACTTTTATGCAGTGGAGGGTATCAAAGCATCGGCCAGGCCGATGATAAAACTCTTACTTGTTTAGGATTCGTATTGCCTACATAATATTCTTGTCTATCAGGATAATGCGCATCAATGTTAAAAATTTGCGAAACTGTAGCTCCCATGACTGTCGAAGAATAACGCCTCCTCACCCTTTTATCTATTTTTGACCAATCTTCACAGGAACACAATCGAAATATAAGATTTTTAATGTTTTTTTGTATGGGCGGTGCCACGCCCTTAGGTCCAATTTTGACCAATATTCACAGGAATACTCCTGGGCTAATACCTAAGATTGTACGTAAATTTGAACTCAATCGATTCGGTGGTTTTTGAAATATAAGATTTTTAATGTTTTTGTTTGTATGGGAGGTGCCACGCCCCTTTGTCCAATGTTGACCAATCTTCACGGGAATACTCCTGGGCCGATACCTAAGATTGTATGTAAATTTGAACTCAATCGATTCAGTGGTTTTCGAGATATAAGATTTTGAATGTTTTTTTTTGTATGGGAGGTGCCACGCTCCTTTGTTCAATGATGACCAATCTTCACAGGAATACTCCTGGGCCGATACCTTAGATTGTATGTAAATTTGAATTCAATCGATTCAGTGGTTTTCGAGGAATAAGATTTTGAATGCATTTTTTGTATGGGAGCTGCCACGCCCCTATAACTTATGAACCATACACCTACAAACACCGTATGAACTTATAAACCATGGTATTCAACGTCACCTTTCATGGGAAATTTCCAGAATCAAAATCGGTTCACGCATTACAGAGAACATTATCGACAAACACAATTGACCATGATTTTTATATAGATTTGCACATCTGATTTGATGAATATTGATGATATATTAAACCATCCAATATTTTGTAGGAATTGTCATTATTTTCAAGCTAATCCTACCATATGGATCCCAAATTTAGCGAAATGCTACGCAAAAAATACCGAAATAGATTTGTCAAAAAATAAAATCTTAAAAATTATACTCAATTTACAGACCTACCTTAGACTTACATTATTACAAAAATAACGAATTCAAAGACTTATTTGTAAATTTGGTCATCGTTGTAGTTATGCCATGAGCGAATTAAATGAGATGAAAAAGCTGATGAACTAGCCAGCCAGTAGAGGCTCGGAAATTTCCTTCATTGGACCTGAACCTGCGCGGTCTTCTTACTTTAGTGCTTACACACTAGATCTCTATAACTTGAAAACTGAAGGAAACAGAACAAAACGGATTTCACCAAACGAAAGAGTGTCCCCAAATTAGTAAGACTGCATGCATACCTAACTCAATTTCGCCAAAAATGGTTTATTGGACAAGATAGAACTCAGCTGACGAAATGTAAATTACCCAACATTTTGAATCAAAAATGACAACTTGAAAAATGCATTCCCAAATGACAGCATTTAGATGCAACTCTAATAAGTTCTACTTCTAAAAAAATTATTTTTCTGTTGTAAAACTAGATAGTTCAACTTCACTGAATATGACGAAAATAAACCTTCTTATTATTGCTTCGTAGCAATATTTATTAATGATACGTCGCCAGACGTTTACGCATACTACGTTTTATTAATGTTTGAAAAAATATGTCGAACGAACAGTTAGAAATAAGTTCGTAGAAATATTGCAAAAATATTCCTGATAGCTAAAAATTTCTGGCAATACTGTTGCTTCAATAAACGAATAAGTTAAAATAAAGTTGCGTATTGCTTATTGGAAATTTCTAGTTGCTTTGTTGCCTCGATGTGAGATCTGCCTAAGTATACAATCTGAGAAAAACTGGCAACATTCTGTATTTTATATACCTGTCCTACATAGGTACTAAATATTAAAAATATTATTAATTATTGCCACTTTAACGGGCTTATAAAATTATTAAATATCAGTTTTGTTATTCAAAAAATATTATCCAAACAATAAAGTTACTAAATATGTATGAGAATAAAAAATCAGAAAATTTAAACTAAGATGTTCCAAAAATAAATATTTTACCAGTAAAAAATAGTTAAATTTTAAAGATTTAATTATTACAAGATGAATCAAATTATTAAAATTGTTTATAAATTTATGTATTATCTGTAATATTAATCTAATTTAATTAACGTAATTGCATTTGCTTTATTTTGTACGTATAATTTTATTGTTCATTGCGTAAAGACGACAACTCTGTTAATATCATAATTGCTTTATTATATATACATACACACATTAAGTATTGAGAAGGGCATCACGCTATGCAAAACTAAACCGTAATTTGTATACCTAACATCCGCAATATGTATTGAAATTTAATTCTTGACTACGGGAACATTGCTGTTCTTCTTCTTATGTACATACTTACATATAACCACTTTTGTTTCATTGTTTTACATGCGCTATGATCAACGATACAGTCCACTGATGAAATAAAGTGAAACTAACGAAGTTGTTTAATTGTCTTTTAGTTTCTTGTACTAAACAAACATTAATCCAGAATATCACAAATAATAGATTTTAAGTTAAAAAGTGAAAGTTTCTGAATTTAAATCGGAAAAGTTTCATTTGATCCAGTCGTGGACTTTATTTTGTATTTGATATATACTTTAGCCATCACGTAAATTTTAGGAAACTGAAGGAGGTGTAAATTCGATTGTAAAGGACCTAGTCCCTAACAATTTCTCACGGGAAAATATGGCTAAATGTTTTTGAATTGTTTGGTTATTGGATTATAATTATTCTTCATACCAAATAGGTACTCTGTATAATAGAATATAATTTCATTTGTTAAAAAATTGTCGTATTACTAAATTTAATGTAACTAAAAGTAGTATACATATTTTAAACCATTATTCTCATCTTTGGGCAAAGTAATTAAGTTTTTAAATAACCACAAATTATAAGAAAAGAAATTAAAATTTGTAGCATTGGAATTTAAATTTCACAAGTATAATATTTTATTTAGTACCCACAACTTAAATAATGAATGCCGAGTTGCACAGTGAGAGTTTAAACTCTCGTTCAACAAATTTTCGGTTTTACTGTGTTCGTTTAATCCCAAAGTGGAGTTCAACTCTCGGTTTAAGTTAAACGGCTGCATTCTGCCGTTTAAACTTTCGTTTCGCATTTTGAGGTTTATTTTGACAGCTGCTATTTCATACAGAGAGATAGAGAGAGCATTACCGCGGTAAACCCACTGTTAAAAAATATCCTCAGAAAATTTCAATAGATTTTCAACCAATATAATGTAATGTTCAATGAAGAAAACGCCTTTTTTCAAGAGAACATCATCTTAGCCCAAACATAATGTGCCTTACCAACAATCAAACTTTAATGCAAAAGTCGAAACTAAAAAATATTGCGTACCTACCAATAACCACTTTATCCTCGAGTTAACCCTAATGTCGAATCTAACTTTCGATCCTGAGAAAGTCGTGTCTAACTCATGGTTTAAGTACAAGTGTCATCGTAGTAGTGTCATTCAAAGGTGGAATGCCAGTTTTCCAGCCGAATAATTTTTATTTTTCATTTAAAATTCTTTTATAAGTTATTTTATGATTTAATTTGATGTGATTGTTTTATATAAAATAAATTTAGCAGTGGCCTGTGAAATAGTGAATTTTTATTTTAATTAAATAAATTGACAAATATTTGTCAAGCAAGCTTAATAGTTTCTTTTATTTCGTGGTTTCTGTTCTGTAAGGTGACTGTGATTATGATTAGGTACCATCGGACCATTTTTCATCATTTTGGCCTGATAGGATACATTAAATTATGTGAAAATGTTTACCCAAGCCAAAAATGTGTTTTGTACATTTAATTATGCGACCATACTCTGCTCAATTTATTTTCGATGATGTATTTATATTTGCGTCCTGACTCCTTATACCTAACAAGAAATTGCATTTCAGCAAAAAAAAAATGAAAAGCTGATTTGGCTCAAATAAATCTGACAATTTTGCCAAATTCGTACAAGATTTGACATCAATTGTACTAGAATTTGTACTAAAGTCGTGTTCGATTAATTTGGTTATTGGTAGGGCAAAATTAAAAGTCAAAACTAAAGTTAGTTTCGAAATTAGTAAAACTCGAGTTTAGTGATTGTTTATTGATAAGGCCCAATGTAGACAAAACATTGTCTTGGCAAACAAAATATATCTATACATACTCAAATCTTTCACATTTTGTTTTGGCTGAAACAAGACACTACCCACTCTATTCTTTTTACAGTGCAATTTGTTTTGAACACACTTCTCGGGACAATGCCGGAGTTCATACCATTTTTGTATACAGATCTAGATTACCTACATTTTTGTTTAAAGGAAAGTAAAGCCAGAACAAGATAGCGCAGATTTTCGTAGAAATACCAGCAAAAAACTTTGCGCCTACCTATTACCAGAAAATGACTCTAATTAGAGACTCAATTATTTTCAATATTTTACTGGCGACGGGTGATTGGATGTGGTAAAAACCCAGCGAGTTACAAGAAGCAGTACCTGTGATCGCATTCGTCTGAATGCCATATACATTTCAACAACTAGATATTATTATTGAAAAAAAAAAGAAAAAGAAATAATAATGACTGCAATAATTAATTGGTGAAAGTAGATGACATGTGTCGAAAATATATCAATTCACTTTGTTATACACAATGTAATAATATTGTACACATTTTCTTTTATTTACAAATGGTAAAATAGATAAAGTAGAGAAAAGCTATAACCATTTACTTGGTCAAAAGTGCGCTGGTAGAAAAATATCCCCTTAAGGGAAATTGTTCTGCGCTTCCACAACTGCGTTTAGAGTTAACTGGCAGATTATTTTGTACTGTGAAACTGAACGAGTTAAAAGAAAAGTTTAAACTCTCGGTCAGGTTTAGTTAAACTTCAGTTTAAACTCTGACTTTGCAACTGGGCATAAATATCGTAACACAATTACACAGTAGTTATCCTTGGGTACATTATTTAAAAGATGACAAGTAAATTCCTATTGTACTTTTATGGCAATGATTTCTTTAAAAAAAAACGATTGTTCAATTTAATCCTTCTGTCGATTTTCACACAAATTTAATTTAAAAATAAACAATTTATAATTCGCAATTTAAATCGACACATAAATGCTGCCTCAAATTTCATTACCAACCTGAATATCACTTAATTTATTATTCAATTACTCAAGTCACTTTGAAGTTAACTCTTTTATTAGGTATTTGGTCTGTTTAAATGCAATTATAACACAGTAATATTTAAAATTATTCACAGTGATATAAACTGAAAATGGCCTGCTATCTTCTAAAGCAGCTGAATTTATGAGCAACAGCTGCAGCAGTTCAGACACAACTGAGTTATGGATCGACTTAGCACAGCCTAATATACCTTCAATATTGGCTGGTGGCTGCTGGCTGTTGTTGTTGCTGTGTCCCCTATTTACATCGATTTGGCATAGAGACTATGCTTATCCTCCCTACACAATCCTTGCAAGTAACTGCGTAGATACATTTTTATATAGCACAGGAGGAGAAAGCTATCGTTAAAGCTTGAGGACTTTAAAAGAATATACCACCCACTGTCGAATTGACGAATTACATACAAGCAATTATTTTATAGATGCAATAATTAAAAAACATTGTACCTATACGAACCACGAAGTAGATAATTATAATTGTTGGAAAAAATGAACTAGCTTTCAATGGAACACATACACTGATAATAAACGACTGGGAAAGCGGGTCTGCTTCTCATTCTTACACACATGGCATCAAAAATGTTTTCAGATTACCGGGAGCGTGACTCGTATATACTTACACAGCGAGATGATATTAATAAACATACGGCCCACATGTCCAAAAATTATTTGAAATGCAAAATTGTACATCCTCAGATTCAAATGCACATTGTGTTTGTTGTATGTGATTTCACTGCACACACATATAGATCATGTCAGGAAAACAATAAAATTGCAATAAAAACGCTCATCTATAGCTCCTCACTCATAAATCGATGGACACTTTTTTTTCGTGACATGTCCATGTCCACTGGTAGATGACAAAATTGTCGAAAAAAGGGAATCAGGGAAATTTTAAGCGAAAATTGAAGGTTTGGACCTTTTTTATACAAAAAATTACGTGATCTCTTATAAGGTGTCTAGTACTCGGCATGTGATGTAGGTAGCCACATTCTTATGTAGCACTGACGTAATTTTTACGTCAACGAATGGTCGCAATTGGTACATGCCGCGTCCACTCTCTGTTGACGTCAGAGCTACATACGTAACTACATGCTACATGCCGTATACCACCTCGTCTTTATCCCCACGTAAGCTTCATAATAATTCATGTAAATATACTGTATGTATGTATTTGTATTCGAGTTAGCAACAAGTAAACAGCGCTTGTTGATGATAGTAAAAAATATATAGCATCTTACGCACATCCTTTGTTGTAGACTTGTAGATGTTGTGTACTCGAATTCTATTAAATTTGATATTTAGCGAATGCTCAAATTTAACTACATTATACCTACAGACATAAGATCTGATTTAATAAGAAAAATAGGATGTTGAGTGGGAGTAGAAAACCAAAACACCCTGTGTATAGTAGATACAACAAGAAGAATACACTCGATTACTCGAGCACTTGAGACGCTTCAATTGAGAATTGTTTTTCGATGGGCGGTATTATCAATTAATTAAAGTATCCATTTTACTTACCATCGAGGCCAATTTTTTACATATCTTATAAGCCACAGTATATTTGTTAGGTTTTAACGGCTGAAACTCTGAAACAAACTCAACTAGTGCAAGTAAATAGTAAACACACTATTAAGGGTGATTTTTTAAGGACAGTAGGCCTTGGTCTTAAATGATGTTGATGTATCTCTATACATGGATCAATCCTTTGTCGCCCCCTTTTCTTACCTTTCTTGAAAAATGCCACAACGACTTCAATCCGCCAATCGCAGGCCATATTAATGACACTAAAGAGGTGTATGAAAATTACATCCTAAATTCTAAAGGGTTTTCCAATAATAGCGATAACGTCAAGTCAGTGCGTCGAAGAAAATACAATAAGTGACAGCTAAAAAACTACTAGGAAAGTAGTAGTAGAAGCAGTAGTTTTGCAGAGTGTTGTTAAAGTAATTTTAAAAAGTTTATAACGAAATGCAAAATACACAAATAAAAACATTAATACAGAATTGAAAGTTGTAGGTATTTATGAAAATAGGGACTGAGCTCTATCGAACCACTGCTCTAGCCACAAACGGTAATTAAACGAAGAATATGGGTCCATCCGTTAAAGAGATGGGCTTCGCAAAATAGGTATAGGTAGCGATGTGTAGATTTTGACAGTTCACAGCCATGTTCTTTTGCCTATTCTTCCTTTTCATGTGTTTAATTATTCAGACAATAAGGTCGTCTGTCAAATGCGCTAAATAATACTTATCCGCGGCTAATTTTTTTTAATTTGACACGTATGACAGGGGGTTGAAAAAAAAGTTCACAAAACACAAACTCCAATCTTAAGACAGAGATTTATCTAATTTCCTACATAGGTACTAAATATTAAACATATTATTAATTATTGCCACTTCAACGGGCTTATAAAATTATTAAATATCAGTTTTGTTATTCAAAAAATATTATCCAAACAATAAAGTTACTAAATATGTATGAGAATAAAAAATCAGAAAATTTAAACTAAGATGTTCCAAAAATAAATATTTTACCAGTAAAAAATAGTTAAATTTTAAAGATTTAATTATTACAAGAATATTAATCTAATCGTCCCGGCAGAAGCACAACCGACCAGTTATTCACTCTCAGAATGGTACTTGAGAAGGCTTGGGAGTATGCTACACCTGTTTACGCTTGCTTCGTAGATTTGGAGAAAGCATATGACCGAGTCCCTCGAGGGAAACAGGAGTATGGAATTGATGGTTCTTCTTGAATCTCAATCTCTCTCAATCTCTTTACACAAACTGTAAAAGCTGTGTTCGGGTAAACGGCGTTAAATCAATACCTTTCACCGTGGGCGTTGGACTTCGTCAGGGGTGCGTCTTGTCTCCTCTCCTTTTCATTACTTATATGGACTGGATGTTACAGCGCAGCCTTGGCGAGGAACGTTTCGAATTGGGAGATCTGAGGATAAGTCATTTGCTCTTCGCTGATGACTTGGTCATCCTTGGGTCCTCTCAGACTGAACTTCAGCGCGCACTCGATCGGTTTGTAGCCGTTTGTGTTGAAGCTGAGATGAAGGTAAACGTGAACAAATCTGAAGTGATGGTCGTCTCTAGAACAATGCACTCTGCATGTTAGTGGAGTCCCATTGAAACAGGTGGAGAAGTTTAAGTATCTCAGGGTCTTAGTCACGAGTGATGGAAGGAGCAATGCCGAGTTTTCCTTTAGGATTGGTCAGGCTGGATCGATTTTGAGATTGGTCATTCTGTTATTAGGAGGACTGAACTTGGTGTCAAAGCTAAGTTGTCAGTCTTTAATTCGGTGTTTGTTCCAACTCTCACATATGGTCATGAGGTTTGGGTAATGACCGAAAGAATAAGATCGCGGATACAAGCTGCCGAAATGAGATTTCTCCGTAGTATTGCTGGTGTGACCCGTCGTGATCGCATCAGAAATACCAGAATACGTGAGGAACTCAATGTCGAGCAGCTACTTCTCCGGACGGAGCATGTCCCCGACCAGGATTCCACGACGTGCTATGGAATCCGTACCATCGGGTAGGCGTCCTCTAGGTAGACCAAGGATGAGATGGTTAGATCAAGTCCATAATCTCTCCTATAACCGTATGGGGATTGCCCTTGATGATTTAGAGTCGATGGCGGAGGATCGAGAGCTATGGAGGGTCCACTTGAGCAACCTACACCCGCGACCCACTTAATGGACAAGCGGACCATTGAAAATGAATGAATGAATATTAATCTAATCATATTAACACGTAATTGCATTTGCTTCATTTTGTACGTATAATTTTATTGTTCATTGCGTAAAGACGACAACTCTGTTAATATCATAATTGCTTTATTATATATACATAAACACATTAAGTATTGAGAAGCGCATCACGCTATGCAAAACTAAACCGTAATTTGTATACCTACCATCCGCAATATGTATTGAAATTTAATTCTTGACAAAGGGAACATTGCTGTTCTTCTTCTTATGTACTTCATATAACCACTTTTGTTTCATTGTTTTACATGCGCTATGATCAACTCACTTTGAGTTTACTCTCCATACGATACTGATGAAATAAAGTGAAACTAACTAAGTTGTTTAATTGTCTTTTAGTTTCTTGTTTTATACTAAACAAAAATTAATCCAGAATATCACAAATAATAGATTTTAAGTTAAAAAGTGAAAGTTTACAATTATCTGAATTTAATGAATTTAATTGAATTCGTGGACTTTATTTTGTATTTGATATATACTTTAGCCATCACGTAAATTTTAGGAAACTGAAGGAGGTGTAAATTCTCACGGGAAAATATGGCTAAATGTTTTTGAATTGTTTGGTTATTGGATTATAATTATTCTTCATACCAAGTAGGTACTCTGTATAATAGAATATAATTTCATTTGTTAAAAAATTGTCGTATTACTAAATTTAATGTAACTAAAAGTAGTATACATATTTTAAACCATTATTCTCATCTCTGGGCAAAATAATTAAGTTTTTAAATAGGCACAAATTATAAGAATAGAAATTAAAATTTATAGCATTGAAATTTAAATTTCAAATGTATAATATTTTAGTACCCACAATTTAAATAATGAATGCCGAGTTGCAAAGTGAGAGTTTAAACTCTCGTTCAACAAATTTTCGGTTTTACTGTGTTCGTTTAATCCCAAAGTGGAGTTCAACTCTCGGTTTAAGTTAAACGCCTGCATTCTGCCGTTTAAACTTTCGTTTCGCATTTTGAGGTTTATTTTGACAGCTGCTATTTCATACAGAGAGATAGAGAGAGCATTACCGCGGTAAACCCACTGTTAAAAAATATCCTCAGAAAATTTCAATAGATTTTCAACCAATATAATGTAATTTTCAATGAAGAAAACGCCTTTTTTCAAGAGAACATCATCTTAGCCCAAACATAATGTGCCTTACCAACAATCAAACTTTAATGCAAAAGTCGATACTAAAAAATATTGCGTACCTACCAATAACCACTTTATCCTCGAATTAACCCTAATGTCGACTTTAACTTTCGATCCTGAGAAACTCATGGTTTAAGTACAAGTGTCATCGTAGTAGTGTCATTCAAAGGTGGAATGCCAGTTTTCCAGCCGAATAATTTTTATTTTTCATTTAAAATTCTTTTATAAGTTATTTTATGATTTAATTTGATGTGATTGTTTTATATAAAATAAATTTAGCAGTGGCCTGTGAAATAGTGAATTTTTATTTTAATTAAATAAATTGACAAATATTTGTCAAGCAAGCTTAATAGTTTCTTTTATTTCGTGGTTTCTGTTCTGTAAGGTGACTGTGATTATGATTAGGTACCATCGGACCATTTTTCATCATTTTGGCCTGATAGGATACATTAAATTATGTGAAAATGTTTACCCAAGCCAAAAATGTGTTTTGTACATTTAATTATGCGACCATACTCTGCTCAATTTATTTTCGATGATGTATTTATATTTGCGTCCTGACTCCTTATACCTAACAAGAAATTGTGTGAAATAATTGCATTTCAGCAAAAAAAAAAATGAAAAGCTGATTTGGCTCAAATAAATCTGACAATTTTGCCAAATTCGTACAAGATTTGACATCAATTGTACTAGAATTTGTACTAAAGTCGTGTTCGATTAATTTGGTTATTGGTAGGGCAAAATTAAAAGTCAAAACTAAAGTTAGTTTCGAAATTAGTAAAACTCGAGTTTAGTGATTGTTTATTGATAAGGCCCAATGTAGACAAAACATTGTCTTGGCAAACAAAATATATCTATACATACTCAAATCTTTCACATTTTGTTTTGGCTGAAACAAGACACTACCCACTCTATTCTTTTTACAGTGCAATTTGTTTTGAACACACTTCTCGGGACAATGCCGGAGTTCATACCATTTTTGTATACAGATCTAGATTACCTACATTTTTGTTTAAAGGAAAGTAAAGCCAGAACAAGATAGCGCAGATTTTCGTAGAAATACCAGCAAAAAACTTTGCGCCTACCTATTACCAGAAAATGACTCTAATTAGAGACTCAATTATTTTCAATATTTTACTGGCGACGGGTGATTGGATGTGGTAAAAACCCAGCGAGTTACAAGAAGCAGTACCTGTGATCGCATTCGTCTGAATGCCATATACATTTCAACAACTAGATATTATTATTGAAAAAAAAAAGAAAAAGAAATAATAATGACTGCAATAATTAATTGGTGAAAGTAGATGACATGTGTCGAAAATATATCAATTCACTTCGTTAATACCAAAATACACAATGTAATAATATTGCACACATTTTCATGGTAAAATAGATAAAGTAGAGAAAAGCTATAACCATTTACTTGGTCAAAAGTGCCTATTGTAAAAAAAAACGATTGTTCAATTTAATCCTTCTGTCGATTTTCACACAAATTTAATTTAAAAATAAACAATTTATAATTCGCAATTTAAATCGACACATAAATGCTGCCTCAAATTTCATTACCAACCTGAATATCACTTAATTTATTATTCAATTACTCAAGTCACTTCGAAGTTAACACTTTTATTAGGTATTTGGTCTGTTTAAATGCAATTATAACACAGTAATATTTAAAATTATTCACAGTGATAAAAACTGAAACTGGCCTGCTATCTGCTAAAGCAGCTGAATTTATGAGCAACAGCTGCAGCAGTTCAGACACAACTGAGTTATGGATCGACTTAGCACAGCCTAATATACCTTCAATATTGGCTGCTGGCTGCTGGCTGTTGTTGTTGCTGTGTCCCCTATTTACATCGATTTGGCATAGAGACTATGCTTATCCTCCATACACAACCTACACAATCCTTGCAAGTAACTGCGTAGATACATTTTTATATATTACAGGAGGAGAAAGCTATCGTTAAAGCTTGAGGACTTTAAAAGAATATACCACCCACTGTCGAATTGACGAATTACATACAAGCAATTATTTTATAGATGCAATAATTAAAAAACATTGTACCTATACGAACCACGAAGTAGATAATTATAATTGTTAGAAAAAATGAACTAGCTTTCAATGGCACACATACACTGATAATAAACTACTAGGAAAGCGGGTCTGCTTCTCATTCTTACACACATGGTGATAGTACGCATCAAAAATGTTTTCAGATTACCGGGAGCGTGACTCGTATAATACTTACACACAGCGAGATGATATTCATAAACACAGCTTTGATAGAGTGTGGTTGGCAGCCCCCATCCCCCCACGGCCCACATGTCCAAAAATTATTTGAAATGCAAAATTGTACAGATTAATTGCGCATCCTCAGATTCAAATGCACATTGTGTTTGTTGTATGTGATTTCACTGCACACACATATAGATCATGTCAGGAAAACAATAAAATTGCAATGAACGCATTTTGCTTGATGGGGGTAAAAACGCTTATCTATAGCTCATCACTCATAAATCGATGGACACTTATTTTTCGTGACATTTCCATGTCCACTGGTAGATGACAAAATTGTCGAAAAAAGGGAACCAGGGAAACAAGTAGAACTTTCAGACTTCGTCAGAGGGGATAAAGCGGGGGGTTAGACTGTTTCGTTCACCCCTCGTCGCCGTCTCCTGCCGCAGTCCTCCTGTCGGATCTGGACCAGCCACCCCCTCACTAACGGAGGTTACCACCAATAACCTCTCTTCGAGATAATCTACCCATGCCCGGCACATAGAATATTTTTGGCCGATGCCCCCCCTCTGTGGACCAATCAAATTTGGTCTAAGTGTGTACCCGTTTCTTTCTGGGACAGCCACCTGACCTAACCTAACCTACAGTTTGGTTGCCAAATTAGAATCAATCGATACAATAGATACATAAGCCTACACCTGTACGTCAACGAAACGATAGATCTGTCAAAAAACATTGCCAGTGCAACTGCCTGTGAGAGTATGCAAGAAAACCCGATTGACCCTAATTGAATGATATGAATGTTATTATGTTATTATTATTATGTTATGAACAATATGCGGATCCAAAAGGACGGCACCACGAGTATCTCTCAAATATCGACAATGCGTCTTCGTGTTGGAGCTGGAGATAAAAACATTAGTTTTTTATCTCTTTTGTTACGTTTGTTGTTGTGGGCTAAGTTTTGCAATTTACATAGCATATTCTTAGCGCCTAATGAGGAACCGTATTTAGCAAAGTGTGATAGTCGCCACATAATTATTAGAGTCTCACCTGAAGTGCAAGAAATTGTGTTTTGCAAAATGTGGTAGCATGTAGCCCACCATGACCATGTCGTTGTATCTTCTTTTACGGAGGAGTATAGAAAAATAAATTAATGTGCATAATTTGAAATGTAACAGAAAAATAACACAATCTACCGGGCGCCAGCTTCGCCGGTCTTTAAAATTCGTGTGAATCTGTCAGTAATATGCTCAGACTCAGGAACTCCTTTGAAGATGAAGAGCTATTAAATCTACGAGTATATGGATGAGTTCGACTGGTTCAAAATTTACCTATCGAACAGATGCTAAGAAGGACGAATTAGTTTGCCTGTCATAGGATGCAGTAGGCAACACTTAATCCATTTTGCGCAAACAGTATTCATCAAAATTCCAAAGTTGTAACAATGAGTGCAGTGAATCCTTGCTCGTGCTAAAGCAGAAATTAGCGAAAACACCTTATCTTGGCAAAATACTGAGTACTTACTGTGCATCGTTAGTCTGGATTTTTGTAGATTAAAAGAAGTTGTTCCTTGAATTGAATTGAATTTGGACTTCTGCTAATGTTTCCGCAAAAACGGCCTCAACCACAACTAACGGATGAAGTCCATAGCCTCCTGAACTGTCACTGTCACTGATGTAAAAGTTGTCACTCGATGTTCTTTGGTTGTATTTTTTTTATTAAAAAACGTTGGTTTTGAATTCTGATGCTTTTGGATTATGTTTGTTTGATGTCTTAAATTTGTCAAGAACATTAAATGATAACCATACGGGTCCGATTTATTACATTTTGAAACACTTTTGCCAGAACTTTCGGCAATGGGTCCTCGCATTTCTGACGGAAATTCTTTTTGAAGGCTTCAAGAGTCCGAGGCTTGACATAGACAAAAAAAAACCCACAAAAAAATGTAAAACGGTTAAATAAGGCATCAGTGCAAATCACCAAAACGAGGGATTAAGTGACCCGAAAATGCAGCTCTAAGGATTTCGGTTGCAGTATGAGTCGTTGCACCATCAATAGCTATATTGCAAGCTCAGTAGCACAACGAAAGGCAGATGGACTGGACATACAAACTTTTTCCGACAATCCAGGAATAGACGTAACCATGGCGACTGTAACTACAACCTCACACAGTTCCTGACAGGCCATTGCCAAGCATCTGCACCGTTTTAGCCACGACAGCTCACCATCTTGCTGTCACGGAGCACGCAGTATTTTATTGAGCACGCTTCATGGCATGAAGAAGTGCTTCCAGCCCGTCACTAACTAACGTCGACAACATATTGCAGTTTGCAGAGAATTCGGCGGAATTATGTAATTTTATAACCATCTTACAAAATGAGCTACGGAGATTAGAAAGGCTAATAACAGACACAGCAGAAGCCTCAGACTCTCAGAGGCCGCAGAAACACCAAAAGCAGGTGAAACAACACGATTAGCTTGAATGCTAACCAGCCCCGCGAACTAATACCTAACGGCAGTCCCGCGGGGAGAGTGGTTGAAGAATGTAGGGTGTGGACTAGTACGTTTAGGCGCACTCCCGGCATCGATTATTCGGGTTCGCGAATCGTGCATGTGGTCGCACGGGCTACAGCATCTTTAGAAAATTACCACATCCATTGGCGTATCTAAAAAAAAATGTAGTCGTATGGCACGCGGGGTTTTTGAATACCTTTCGAGTATTATTTCGTGTAAATTTTAACCGCGATTACGCTTTAACTGGTCCATCCAGAATGTCTAAATGTTGGCATACTTTTTCCCATACATCAGATATCGACTGGTATCTCACCAATAAAACCAGCTATGTTGTCATCCAAGGAGGCAGTAGTTGCCGACTTATAGGTATGGATAAAGTGACCAACTGTACAGTTTTTCGCTGTATACTACAGATACAGTCAGTCGATACAGCGCGAAATTGTCAGAAAACCATATACAGTGAAAACATGAGAATACAGCATTTAGGTATACAGTTTTTCCAAATGAAAGAATATTGGGTAGGTATCTACCGAATTTACTTGCCTGTTGTGTGCAACGTAATAAGAAAACGCAGCAAATTTTAAATAATAAAATCGCCGAAAACACATACCTAAGTTACGGATACAAATAAATTCGTTTCCTTAACTCATGATTGTTCTGAAATATACTTTCTTTCGACTGTTTTCATATAACTATATTTTTCTTTGAATTTATATTTTGTGTGTTTGGTTTCGACGAGTATTATTAGACAAGGCCCGCACCGAAGTGGTGTGTCAGTGGCGTGGTGTCCAAGTGGCAGGTGTAGAGGCTGATGACGACGTTTTGGCATTAAAACTGCGTATTTTTGTTCACCCGGAAACTAAAAACATGCCAAACGTCCAAGAATTCAACATATGACGACATTTTTTAAGAACTGATGAATCGGTAGCACCATACAAGTTGTTTGCCTCTTCATTGTGCGTTAAATCACTCTCATACCTTTTCGCTACCATTTCATCGCCACACCACTCCTATGCCACCTGCCACTTGGTCACTACGCCAATGCTACACCACTTCGGTGCGCGCCTTGTCATAGAAATGTTAGAAATGTTACTTGAAAAGTAAACAAAAATCATATAATTCGTTGTTAAGATGGTACAGTTTTTCGGTCTCGGTTTTACAGCGCCGACCTGTCAAAGAGTTGTCACGTTAGGTATGGACGATAGACTTCATATATCCCCAGAAAAAAATTGTCCAACAGCGTCAAATCGCACGATCTAAGCGGCCAATTCACAGGTCCAAAATGTGAGAAGAATTGCTCATCAAATTCGCCTCGTAATATGTCTATTGATTCGCGTGCTGTGTGGCATGTCGCGCCGTCCTGTTGAAACCACACATGTCGTCCAAACCCAGCTCTTCCATTTTGAGCAAACAAAAGTCAGAAATTATCAAACGATAGCGAGCACCGTAACGTTGTTGCCATCTTTATCTTTGAAGAAATACGGCCCAATGATGCCACCGACCCATAAACTATACCAAACGGTACATTTTTGTGGATGCGTTGGCAATAAAGTAGAAAAGCAGAAAAGTAAAAATAGGACATACCTTAGATGAACACATATAGAATGTCATTTCAAAGGCTTTGTATGGCCAGAAAAAATCTGCAGAATAAGCAACTGGCAATAGAAAATACGCAATATTATCGCTCACAATTATTTTACTTTGAATTAAATTAGAGGTCTCACATCAAAGCAACTCAATATAGCTCAAACGAAAAATGTTGCTGATCGCCTACCGGCACTCTGGCAGTTGCTAGTTGCTTATTACTCGGTACCTCAATCTGAGAACCGCCTGAGTGTGACTCGACCACAACTCTGCAACGCGTTTCCAGCACGTTGGCAAATACTTTTTCGGGCAGAAAGTCCTACAGTCCAGGAAGGGGTCACTTGTAGGTTGCATGCAAGCTGCAAATGAATAGAAGCGCATTTTGCATCTAATAACTGTCCAGAAAACGTCATTTAAGTTCATATATGTCATTTCATGCAGCCGAAATCAACATTAAAAAATTACACGATTTCGTCATTTTCATTTTGCAGCTGCAAATGGCAAAAGCGTGCTAGGTGGACAGTAGGTCTAGGTCTTAAATGATGTTGATGTACCTCTATACTTGGATCAATCCTTTGTCGCCCCCCTTTCTTACCTTTCTTGGAAATGGCCACAACGACTTCAATCTGCCAATCGATGGATGTTTCGCCGCAGTCGCAGGCCATTTTAATGACACTAAAGAGGTGTATGAAAATTACATCCTAAATTCTAAAGGGTTTTCCAATAATAGCGATAACATCATGTCAGTGCGGTGAAGAAAATAAAATAAGTGACAGCTAAAAAACTACTAGGAAAGTAGTAGTAGAAGCAGTAGTTTTGTTAAAGTAATTTTAAAAAGTTTATAACAAAATGCAAAATACACAAATATTGTCCCTTTCAGGACAATAGTTGCTTATAAGCAACTTCTGTTTTATAACCCTCGTAGTCTCGTTTGGGAGGCCCCGATTTAAAATAAATAGATGCAAAACTATTGACTTGTATCTTATTAGTGTAAGAAGAGAAAAAAAAAATTGAAAAATGAGTTTGAATTTTATGCTTTTAAAAGTTATTCAAAGTAAGTTCACATGCGCGAACGGTAGACCAAAAAACTAGTAAGAAACAATTAATATTTTTAAATATTTGCGAGTAGCTTAAAAAAAATGCAATTAATAAAATGTTAAAGTATGAAGGTAAGTTATTTTATTTATGTTTTCAGTTAAATAAAAAGAAAAATATTTAGAGCGCTAGCATTTTTGTAAAACTAAAGTTGCTTATAAGCAACTTTTGTCCATAGTGGACGTAAATATTAATTAGGTATAAATTTGATTTGAAGGAAAACGTTCACAGAGGAAAGGTCTGACTGATGCTGAAATAGCAGATATAGCCAAATATGATACCGCGCGTTAAAAAACGCAAGTGTGCACCGGGGCCTAAGCAGGTGTAATGGCTCCTCTTGGGTTACGCGCGGATTTTCGGTGCCAAAAAATCTATAATAATTTGCTTATCCACAGGGATGAAAAGGGTCTCGTCGCTCGCTACATGCCGTGTACTAGCACCTCGTCTTTATCCCCACGTAAGCTTCACAACAATTCATGTAAATATACTGTATGTATCTGTATTTGTATTCGAGTTAACAACAAGTAAACAGAGCATGTTGCTGATAGTAAAAAAATATATAGCATCCTACGTTCGTACATCCTTTGTTGTAGGTACTCGAATTGTAGGACATTTGATATTTATTTAAGATCTGATTTAATAAGAAAAACAGGATGTTGAGTGGGAGCAGAAAACCAACCACCCTGTGTATAGTAGATACAACAAGAAGAATACACTCGAGTACTCGAGCACTTGAGACGATTCAATAGAGAATTGTTTTTCGATGGATTTAATTGAAGTATCCATTTTACCATTAACGGCTGAAACTCTGAAACAAAAGTGCAAGTAAAAAAAAAAGTGCTAAGCACACTATTATTAAGGGCAATTTTTTAAGCGTTTGGTTTTTAAAATTGGAAAAACAAAGAAACTTTTCAAAATAGAGTAAAATTTGTATAAGGGTCTTATTGACATTCTGGATGGACCAGTTAAAGCGTAATCGCGGTTAAAATTTACACGAAATAATACTCGAAAAGTAAATGATTAGAATTGATAATAAATCAATCAAATCAAATCAAAATTTACACGAAATAATACTCGAAAAGTAAATGATTAGAATTGATAATAAATCATTTACCTTTCGAGTATTATTTCGTGTAAATTTTAACCGCGATTACGCTTTAACTGGTCCATCCAGAATGTCCAAATGTTGGCATACTTTTTCCCATACATCAGATATCGACTGGTATCTCACCAATAAAACCAGCTATGTTGTCATCCAAGGAGGCAGTAGTTGCCGACTTATAGGTATGGATAAAGTGACCAACTGTACAGTTTTTCGCTGTATACTACAGATACAGTCAGTCGATACAGCGCGAAATTGTCAGAAAACCATATACAGTGAAAACATGAGAATACAGCATTTAGGTATACAGTTTTTCCAAATGAAAGAATATTGGGTAGGTATCTACCGAATTTACTTGCCTGTTGTGTGCAACGTAATAAGAAAACGCAGCAAATTTTAAATAATAAAATCGCCGAAAACACATACCTAAGTTACGGATACAAATAAATTCGTTTCCTTAACTCATGATTGTTCTGAAATATACTTTCTTTCGACTGTTTTCATATAACTATATTTTTCTTTGAATTTATATTTTGTGTGTTTGGTTTCGACGAGTATTATTAGACAAGGCCCGCACCGAAGTGGTGTGTCAGTGGCGTGGTGTCCAAGTGGCAGGTGTAGAGGCTGATGACGACGTTTTGGCATTAAAACTGCGTATTTTTGTTCACCCGGAAACTAAAAACATGCCAAACGTCCAAAAATTCAACATATGACGAAATTTTTTAAGAACTGATGAATCGGTAGCACCATATAAGTTGTTTGCCTCTTCATTGTGCGTTAAATCACTCTCATACCTTTTCGCTACCATTTCATCGCCACACCACTCCTATGCCACCTGCCACTTGGTCACTACGCCAATGCTACACCACTTCGGTGCGCGCCTTGTCATAGAAATGTTAGAAATGTTACTTGAAAAGTAAACAAAAATCATATAATTCGTTGTTAAGATGGTACAGTTTTTCGGTCTCGGTTTTACAGCGCCGACCTGTCAAAGAGTTGTCACGTTAGGTATGGACGATAGACTTCATATATCCCCAGAAAAAAATTGTCCAGCAGCGTCAAATCGCACGATCTAAGCGGCCAATTCACAAAATGTGAGAAGAATTGCTCATCAAATTCGCCTCGTAATATGTCTATTGATTCGCGTGCTGTGTGGCATGTCGCGCCGTCCTGTTGAAACCACACATGTCGTCCAAACCCAGCTCTTCCATTTTGAGCAAACAAAAGTCAGAAATTTAAAACGATAGCGAGCACCGTAACGTTGTTGCCATCTTTATCTTTGAAGAAATACGGCCCAATGATGCCACCGACCCATAAACTATACCAAACGGTACATTTTTGTGGATGCATTGGCAATAAAGTAGAAAAGCAGAAAAGTAAAAATAGGACATACCTTAGATGAACACATATAGAATGTCATTTCAAAGGCTTTGTATGGCCAGAAAAAATCTGCAGAATAAGCAACTGGCAATAGAAAATACGCAATATTATCGCTCACAATTATTTTACTTTGAATTAAATTAGAGGTCTCACATCAAAGCAACTCAATATAGCTCAAGCGAAAAATGTTGCTGATCGCCTACCGGCACTCTGGCAGTTGCTAGTTGCTTATTACTCGGTACCTCAATCTGAGAACCGCCTGAGTGTGACTCGACCACAACTCTGCAACGCGTTTCCAGCACGTTGGCAAATACTTTTTCGGGCAGAAAGTCCTACAGTCCACGAAGGGGTCACTTGTAGGTTGCATGCAAGCTGCAAATGAATAGAAGCGCATTTTGCATCTAATAACTGTCCAGAAAACGTCATTTAAGTTCATATATGTCATTTCATGCAGCCGAAATCAACATTAAAAAATTACACGATTTCGTCATTTTCATTTTGCAGCTGCAAATGGCAAAAGCGTGCTAGGTGGACAGTAGGTCTAGGTCTTAAATGATGTTGATGTACCTCTATACTTGGATCAATCCTTTGTCGCCCCCCTTTCTTACCTTTCTTGGAAATGGCCACAACGACTTCAATCTGCCAATCGATGGATGTTTCGCCGCAGTCGCAGGCCATTTTAATGACACTAAAGAGGTGTATGAAAATTACATCCTAAATTCTAAAGGGTTTTCCAATAATAGCGATAACATCATGTCAGTGCGGTGAAGAAAATAAAATAAGTGACAGCTAAAAAACTACTAGGAAAGTAGTAGTAGAAGCAGTAGTTTTGTTAAAGTAATTTTAAAAAGTTTATAACAAAATGCAAAATACACAAATATTCCCTTTCAGGACAATAGTTGCTTATAAGCAACTTCTGTTTTATAACCCTCGTAGTCTCGTTTGGGAGGCCCCGATTTAAAATAAATAGATGCAAAACTATTGACTTGTATCTTATTAGTGTAAGAAGAGAAAAAAAAATTTGAAAAATGAGTTTGAATTTTATGCTTTTAAAAGTTATTCAAAGTAAGTTCACATGCGCGAACGGTAGACCAAAAAACTAGTAAGAAACAATTAATATTTTTAAATATTTGCGAGTAGCTTAAAAAAATACAATTAATAAAATGTTAAAGTATGAAGGTAAGTTATTTTATTTATGTTTTCAGTTAAATAAAAAGAAAAATATTTAGAGCGCTAGCATTTTTGTAAAACTAAAGTTGCTTATAAGCAACTTTTGTCCATAGTGGACGTAAATATTAATTAGGTATAAATTTGATTTGAAGGAAAACGTTCACAGAGGAAAGGTCTGACTGATGCTGAAATAGCAGATATAGCCAAATATGATACCGCGCGTTAAAAAACGCAAGTGTGCACCGGGGCCTAAGCAGGTGTAATGGCTCCTCTTGGGTTACGCGCGGATTTTCGGTGCCAAAAAATCTATAATAATTTGCTTATCCACAGGGATGAAAAGGGTCTCGTCGCTCGCTACATGCCGTGTACTAGCACCTCGTCTTTATCCCCACGTAAGCTTCACAACAATTCATGTAAATATACTGTATGTATCTGTATTTGTATTCGAGTTAACAACAAGTAAACAGAGCATGTTGCTGATAGTAAAAAAATATATAGCATCCTACGTTCGTACATCCTTTGTTGTAGGTACTCGAATTGTAGGACATTTGATATTTATTTAAGATCTGATTTAATAAGAAAAACAGGATGTTGAGCGGGAGCAGAAAACCAACCACCCTGTGTATAGTAGATACAACAAGAAGAATACACTCGAGTACTCGAGCACTTGAGACGCTTCAATAGAGAATTGTTTTTCGATGGATTTAATTGAAGTATCCATTTTACCATTAACGGCTGAAACTCTGAAACAAAAGTGCAAGTAAAAAAAAAAGTGCTAAACACACTATTATTAAGGGCAATTTTTTAAGCGTTTGGTTTTTAAAATTGGAAAAACAAAGAAACTTTTCAAAATAGAGTAAAATTTGTATAAGGGTCTTATTGACATTCTGGATGGACCAGTTAAAGCGTAATCGCGGTTAAAATTTACACGAAATAATACTCGAAAAGTAAATGATTAGAATTGATAATAAATCAATCAAATCAAATCAAAATTTACACGAAATAATACTCGAAAAGTAAATGATTAGAATTGATAATAAATCATTTAACTTTCGAGTATTATTTCGTGTAAATTTTAACCGCGATTACGCTTTAACTGGTCCATCCAGAATGTCCAAATGTTGGCATACTTTTTCCCATACATCAGATATCGACTGGTATCTCACCAATAAAACCAGCTATGTTGTCATCCAAGGAGGCAGTAGTTGCCGACTTATAGGTATGGATAAAGTGACCAACTGTACAGTTTTTCGCTGTATACTACAGATACAGTCAGTCGATACAGCGCGAAATTGTCAGAAAACCATATACAGTGAAAACATGAGAATACAGCATTTAGGTATACAGTTTTTCCAAATGAAAGAATATTGGGTAGGTATCTACCGAATTTACTTGCCTGTTGTGTGCAACGTAATAAGAAAACGCAGCAAATTTTAAATAATAAAATCGCCGAAAACACATACCTAAGTTACGGATACAAATAAATTCGTTTCCTTAACTCATGATTGTTCTGAAATATACTTTCTTTAGTGAACTGGAGGTCGACTGTTTTCATATAACTATATTTTTCTTTGAATTTATATTTTGTGTGTTTGGTTTCGACGAGTATTATTAGACAAGGCCCGCACCGAAGTGGTGTGTCAGTGGCGTGGTGTCCAAGTGGCAGGTGTAGAGGCTGATGACGACGTTTTGGCATTAAAACTGCGTATTTTTGTTCACCCGGAAACTAAAAACATGCCAAACGTCCAAAAATTCAACATATGACGAAATTTTTTAAGAACTGATGAATCGGTAGCACCATATAAGTTGTTTGCCTCTTCATTGTGCGTTAAATCACTCTCATACCTTTTCGCTACCATTTCATCGCCACACCACTCCTATGCCACCTGCCACTTGGTCACTACGCCAATGCTACACCACTTCGGTGCGCGCCTTGTCATAGAAATGTTAGAAATGTTACTTGAAAAGTAAACAAAAATCATATAATTCGTTGTTAAGATGGTACAGTTTTTCGGTCTCGGTTTTACAGCGCCGACCTGTCAAAGAGTTGTCACGTTAGGTATGGACGATAGACTTCATATATCCCCAGAAAAAAATTGTCCAGCAGCGTCAAATCGCACGATCTAAGCGGCCAATTCACAGGTCCAAAATGTGAGAAGAATTGCTCATCAAATTTGCCTCGTAATATGTCTATTGATTCGCGTGCTGTGTGGCATGTCGCGCCGTCCTGTTGAAACCACACATGTCGTCCAAACCCAGCTCTTCCATTTTGAGCAAACAAAAGTCAGAAATTATCAAACGATAGCGAGCACCGTAACGTTGTTGCCATCTTTATCTTTGAAGAAATACGGCCCAATGATGCCACCGACCCATAAACTATACCAAACGGTACATTTTTGTGGATGCATTGGCAATAAAGTAGAAAAGCAGAAAAGTAAAAATAGGACATACCTTAGATGAACACATATAGAATGTCATTTCAAAGGCTTTGTATGGCCAGAAAAAATCTGCAGAATAAGCAACTGGCAATAGAAAATACGCAATATTATCGCTCACAATTATTTTACTTTGAATTAAATTAGAGGTCTCACATCAAAGTAACTCAATATAGCTCAAACGAAAAATGTTGCTGATCGCCTACCGGCACTCTGGCAGTTGCTAGTTGCTTATTACTCGGTACCTCAATCTGAGAACCGCCTGAGTGTGACTCGACCACAACTCTGCAACGCGTTTCCAGCACGTTGGCAAATACTTTTTCGGGCAGAAAGTCCTACAGTCCACGAAGGGGTCACTTGTAGGTTGCATGCAAGCTGCAAATGAATAGAAGCGCATTTTGCATCTAATAACTGTCCAGAAAACGTCATTTAAGTTCATATATGTCATTTCATGCAGCCGAAATCAACATTAAAAAATTACACGATTTCGTCATTTTCATTTTGCAGCTGCAAATGGCAAAAGCGTGCTAGGTGGACAGTAGGTCTAGGTCTTAAATGATGTTGATGTACCTCTATACTTGGATCAATCCTTTGTCGCCCCCCTTTCTTACCTTTCTTGGAAATGGCCACAACGACTTCAATCTGCCAATCGATGGATGTTTCGCCGCAGTCGCAGGCCATTTTAATGACACTAAAGAGGTGTATGAAAATTACATCCTAAATTCTAAAGGGTTTTCCAATAATAGCGATAACATCATGTCAGTGCGGTGAAGAAAATAAAATAAGTGACAGCTAAAAAACTACTAGGAAAGTAGTAGTAGAAGCAGTAGTTTTGTTAAAGTAATTTTAAAAAGTTTATAACAAAATGCAAAATACGCAAATATTGTCCCTTTCAGGACAATAGTTGCTTATAAGCAACTTCTGTTTTATAACCCTCGTAGTCTCGTTTGGGAGGCCCCGATTTAAAATAAATAGATGCAAAACTATTGACTTGTATCTTATTAGTGTAAGAAGAGAAAAAAAAATTTGAAAAATGAGTTTGAATTTTATGCTTTTAAAAGTTATTCAAAGTAAGTTCACATGCGCGAACGGTAGACCAAAAAACTAGTAAGAAACAATTAATATTTTTAAATATTTGCGAGTAGCTTAAAAAAATACAATTAATAAAATGTTAAAGTATGAAGGTAAGTTATTTTATTTATGTTTTCAGTTAAATAAAAAGAAAAATATTTAGAGCGCTAGCATTTTTGTAAAACTAAAGTTGCTTATAAGCAACTTTTGTCCATAGTGGACGTAAATATTAATTAGGTATAAATTTGATTTGAAGGAAAACGTTCACAGAGGAAAGGTCTGACTGATGCTGAAATAGCAGATATAGCCAAATATGATACCGCGCGTTAAAAAACGCAAGTGTGCACCGGGGCCTAAGCAGGTGTAATGGCTCCTCTTGGGTTACGCGCGGATTTTCGGTGCCAAAAAATCTATAATAATTTGCTTATCCACAGGGATGAAAAGGGTCTCGTCGCTCGCTACATGCCGTGTACTAGCACCTCGTCTTTATCCCCACGTAAGCTTCACAACAATTCATGTAAATATACTGTATGTATCTGTATTTGTATTCGAGTTAACAACAAGTAAACAGAGCATGTTGCTGATAGTAAAAAAATATATAGCATCCTACGTTCGTACATCCTTTGTTGTAGGTACTCGAATTGTAGGACATTTGATATTTATTTAAGATCTGATTTAATAAGAAAAACAGTATGTTGAGTGGGAGCAGAAAACCAACCACCCTGTGTATAGTAGATACAACAAGAAGAATACACTCGAGTACTCGAGCACTTGAGACGCTTCAATAGAGAATTGTTTTTCGATGGATTTAATTGAAGTATCCATTTTACCATTAACGGCTGAAACTCTGAAACAAAAGTGCAAGTAAAAAAAAAGTGCTAAGCACACTATTATTAAGGGCAATTTTTTAAGCGTTTGGTTTTTAAAATTGGAAAAACAAAGAAACTTTTCAAAATAGAGTAAAATTTGTATAAGGTCTTATTGACATTCTGGATACACCAGTTAAAGCGTAATCGCGGTTAAAATTTACACGAAATAATACTCGAAAAGTAAATGATTAGAATTGATAATAAATCAATCAAATCAAATCAAAATTTACACGAAATAATACTCGAAAAGTAAATGATTAGAATTGATAATAAATCATTTACCTTTCGAGTATTATTTCGTGTAAATTTTAACCGCGATTACGCTTTAACTGGTCCATCCAGAATGTCCAAATGTTGGCATACTTTTTCCCATACATCAGATATCGACTGGTATCTCACCAATAAAACCAGCTATGTTGTCATCCAAGGAGGCAGTAGTTGCCGACTTATAGGTATGGATAAAGTGACCAACTGTACAGTTTTTCGCTGTATACTACAGATACAGTCAGTCGATACAGCGCGAAATTGTCAGAAAACCATATACAGTGAAAACATGAGAATACAGCATTTAGGTATACAGTTTTTCCAAATGAAAGAATATTGGGTAGGTATCTACCGAATTTACTTGCCTGTTGTGTGCAACGTAATAAGAAAACGCAGCAAATTTTAAATAATAAAATCGCCGAAAACACATACCTAAGTTACGGATGCAAATAAATTCGTTTCCTTTGAAATATACTTTCTTTAGTGAACTGGAGGTCGACTGTTTTCATATAACTATATTTTTCTTTGAATTTATATTTTGTGTGTTTGGTTTCGACGAGTATTATTAGACAAGGCCCGCACCGAAGTGGTGTGTCAGTGGCGTGGTGTCCAAGTGGCAGGTGTAGAGGCTGATGACGACGTTTTGGCATTAAAACTGCGTATTTTTGTTCACCTGGAAACTAAAAACATGCCAAACGTCCAAAAATTCAACATATGACGAAATTTTTTAAGAACTGATGAATCGGTAGCACCATATAAGTTGTTTGTCTCTTCATTGTGCGTTAAATCACTCTCATACCTTTTCGCTACCATTTCATCGCCACACCACTCCTATGCCACCTGCCACTTGGTCACTACGCCAATGCTACACCACTTCGGTGCGCGCCTTGTCATAGAAATGTTAGAAATGTTACTTGAAAAGTAAACAAAAATCATATAATTCGTTGTTAAGATGGTACAGTTTTTCGGTCTCGGTTTTACAGCGCCGACCTGTCAAAGAGTTGTCACGTTAGGTATGGACGATAGACTTCATATATCCCCAAAAAAAAATTGTCCAGCAGCGTCAAATCGCACGATCTAAGCGGCCAATTCACAGGTCCAAAATGTGAGAAGAATTGCTCATCAAATTCGCCTCGTAATATGTCTATTGATTCGCGTGCTGTGTGGCATGTCGCGCCGTCCTGTTGAAACCACACATGTCGTCCACACCCAGCTCTTCCATTTTGAGCAAACAAAAGTCAGAAATTATCAAACGATAGCGAGCACCGTAACGTTGTTGCCATCTTTATCTTTGAAGAAATACGGCCCAATGATGCCACCGACACATAAACTATACCAAACGGTAAATTTTTGTGGATGCATTGGCAATAAAGTAGAAAAGCAGAAAAGTAAAATAGGACATACCTTAGATGAACACATATAGAATGTCATTTCAAAGGCTTTGTATGGCCAGAAAAAATCTGCAGAATAAGCAACTGGCAATAGAAAATACGCAATATTATCGCTCACAATTATTTTACTTTGAATTAAATTAGAGGTCTCACATCAATATAGCTCAAACGAAAAATGTTGCTGATCGCCTACCGGCACTCTGGCAGTTGCTAGTTGCTTATTACTCGGTACCTCAATCTGAGAACCGCCTGAGTGTGACTCGACCACAACTCTGCAACGCGTTTCCAGCACGTTGGCAAATACTTTTTCGGGCAGAAAGTCCTACAGTCCACGAAGGGGTCACTTGTAGGTTGCATGCAAGCTGCAAATGAATAGAAGCGCATTTTGCATCTAATAACTGTCCAGAAAACGTCATTTAAGTTCATATATGTCATTTCATGCAGCCGAAATCAACATTAAAAAATTACACGATTTCGTCATTTTCATTTTGCAGCTGCAAATGGCAAAAGCGTGCTAGGTGGACAGTAGGTCTAGGTCTTAAATGATGTTGATGTACCTCTATACTTGGATCAATCCTTTGTCGCCCCCCTTTCTTACCTTTCTTGGAAATGGCCACAACGACTTCAATCTGCCAATCGATGGATGTTTCGCCGCAGTCGCAGGCCATTTTAATGACACTAAAGAGGTGTATGAAAATTACATCATAAATTCTAAAGGGTTTTCCAATAATAGCGATAACATCATGTCAGTGCGGTGAAGAAAATAAAATAAGTGACAGCTAAAAAACTACTAGGAAAGTAGTAGTAGAAGCAGTAGTTTTGTTAAAGTAATTTTAAAAAGTTTATAACAAAATGCAAAATACACAAATATTGTCCCTTTCAGGACAATAGTTGCTTATAAGCAACTTCTGTTTTATAACCCTCGTTTGGGAGGCCCCGATTTAAAATAAATAGATGCAAAACTATTGACTTGTATCTTATTAGTGTAAGAAGAGAAAAAAAAAATTGAAAAATGAGTTTGCATTTTATACTTTTAAAAGTTATTCAAAGTAAGTTCACATGCGCGAACGGTAGACCAAAAAACTAGTAAGAAACAATTAATATTTTTAAATATTTGCGAGTAGCTTAAAAAAATACAATTAATAAAATGTTAAAGTATGAAGGTAAGTTATTTTATTTATGTTTTCAGTTAAATAAAAAGAAAAATATTTAGAGCGCTAGCATTTTTGTAAAACTAAAGTTGCTTATAAGCAACTTTTGTCCATAGTGGACGTAAATATTAATTAGGTATAAATTTGATTTGAAGGAAAACGTTCACAGAGGAAAGGTCTGACTGATGCTGAAATAGCAGATATAGCCAAATATGATACCGCGCGTTAAAAAACGCAAGTGTGCACCGGGGCCTAAGCAGGTGTAATGGCTCCTCTTGGGTTACGCGCGGATTTTCGGTGCCAAAAAATCTATAATAATTTGCTTATCCACAGGGATGAAAAGGGTCTCGTCGCTCGCTACATGCCGTGTACTAGCACCTCGTCTTTATCCCCACGTAAGCTTCACAACAATTCATGTAAATATACTGTATGTATCTGTATTTGTATTCGAGTTAACAACAAGTAAACAGAGCATGTTGCTGATAGTAAAAAAATATATAGCATCCTACGTTCGTACATCCTTTGTTGTAGGTACTCGAATTGTAGGACATTTGATATTTATTTAAGATCTGATTTAATAAGAAAAACAGTATGTTGAGTGGGAGCAGAAAACCAACCACCCTGTGTATAGTAGATACAACAAGAAGAATACACTCGAGTACTCGAGCACTTGAGACGCTTCAATAGAGAATTGTTTTTCGATGGATTTAATTGAAGTATCCATTTTACCATTAACGGCTGAAACTCTGAAACAAAAGTGCAAGTAAAAAAAAAGTGCTAAGCACACTATTATTAAGGGCAATTTTTTAAGCGTTTGGTTTTTAAAATTGGAAAAACAAAGAAACTTTTCAAAATAGAGTAAAATTTGTATAAGGTCTTATTGACATTCTGGATACACCAGTTAAAGCGTAATCGCGGTTAAAATTTACACGAAATAATACTCGAAAAGTAAATGATTAGAATTGATAATAAATCAATCAAATCAAATCAAAATTTACACGAAATAATACTCGAAAAGTAAATGATTAGAATTGATAATAAATCATTTACCTTTCGAGTATTATTTCGTGTAAATTTTAACCGCGATTACGCTTTAACTGGTCCATCCAGAATGTCCAAATGTTGGCATACTTTTTCCCATACATCAGATATCGACTGGTATCTCACCAATAAAACCAGCTATGTTGTCATCCAAGGAGGCAGTAGTTGCCGACTTATAGGTATGGATAAAGTGACCAACTGTACAGTTTTTCGCTGTATACTACAGATACAGTCAGTCGATACAGCGCGAAATTGTCAGAAAACCATATACAGTGAAAACATGAGAATACAGCATTTAGGTATACAGTTTTTCCAAATGAAAGAATATTGGGTAGGTATCTACCGAATTTACTTGCCTGTTGTGTGCAACGTAATAAGAAAACGCAGCAAATTTTAAATAATAAAATCGCCGAAAACACATACCTAAGTTACGGATGCAAATAAATTCGTTTCCTTAACTCATGATTGTTCTGAAATATACTTTCTTTAGTGAACTGGAGGTCGACTGTTTTCATATAACTATATTTTTCTTTGAATTTATATTTTGTGTGTTTGGTTTCGACGAGTATTATTAGACAAGGCCCGCACCGAAGTGGTGTGTCAGTGGCGTGGTGTCCAAGTGGCAGGTGTAGAGGCTGATGACGACGTTTTGGCATTAAAACTGCGTATTTTTGTTCACCTGGAAACTAAAAACATGCCAAACGTCCAAAAATTCAACATATGACGAAATTTTTTAAGAACTGATGAATCGGTAGCACCATATAAGTTGTTTGTCTCTTCATTGTGCGTTAAATCACTCTCATACCTTTTCGCTACCATTTCATCGCCACACCACTCCTATGCCACCTGCCACTTGGTCACTACGCCAATGCTACACCACTTCGGTGCGCGCCTTGTCATAGAAATGTTAGAAATGTTACTTGAAAAGTAAACAAAAATCATATAATTCGTTGTTAAGATGGTACAGTTTTTCGGTCTCGGTTTTACAGCGCCGACCTGTCAAAGAGTTGTCACGTTAGGTATGGACGATAGACTTCATATATCCCCAAAAAAAAATTGTCCAGCAGCGTCAAATCGCACGATCTAAGCGGCCAATTCACAGGTCCAAAATGTGAGAAGAATTGCTCATCAAATTCGCCTCGTAATATGTCTATTGATTCGCGTGCTGTGTGGCATGTCGCGCCGTCCTGTTGAAACCACACATGTCGTCCACACCCAGCTCTTCCATTTTGAGCAAACAAAAGTCAGAAATTATCAAACGATAGCGAGCACCGTAACGTTGTTGCCATCTTTATCTTTGAAGAAATACGGCCCAATGATGCCACCGACACATAAACTATACCAAACGGTAAATTTTTGTGGATGCATTGGCAATAAAGTAGAAAAGCAGAAAAGTAAAATAGGACATACCTTAGATGAACACATATAGAATGTCATTTCAAAGGCTTTGTATGGCCAGAAAAAATCTGCAGAATAAGCAACTGGCAATAGAAAATACGCAATATTATCGCTCACAATTATTTTACTTTGAATTAAATTAGAGGTCTCACATCAAAGTAACTCAATATAGCTCAAACGAAAAATGTTGCTGATCGCCTACCGGCACTCTGGCAGTTGCTAGTTGCTTATTACTCGGTACCTCAATCTGAGAACCGCCTGAGTGTGACTCGACCACAACTCTGCAACGCGTTTCCAGCACGTTGGCAAATACTTTTTCGGGCAGAAAGTCCTACAGTCCACGAAGGGGTCACTTGTAGGTTGCATGCAAGCTGCAAATGAATAGAAGCGCATTTTGCATCTAATAACTGTCCAGAAAACGTCATTTAAGTTCATATATGTCATTTCATGCAGCCGAAATCAACATTAAAAAATTACACGATTTCGTCATTTTCATTTTGCAGCTGCAAATGGCAAAAGCGTGCTAGGTGGACAGTAGGTCTAGGTCTTAAATGATGTTGATGTACCTCTATACTTGGATCAATCCTTTGTCGCCCCCCTTTCTTACCTTTCTTGGAAATGGCCACAACGACTTCAATCTGCCAATCGATGGATGTTTCGCCGCAGTCGCAGGCCATTTTAATGACACTAAAGAGGTGTATGAAAATTACATCCTAAATTCTAAAGGGTTTTCCAATAATAGCGATAACATCATGTCAGTGCGGTGAAGAAAATAAAATAAGTGACAGCTAAAAAACTACTAGGAAAGTAGTAGTAGAAGCAGTAGTTTTGTTAAAGTAATTTTAAAAAGTTTATAACAAAATGCAAAATACGCAAATATTGTCCCTTTCAGGACAATAGTTGCTTATAAGCAACTTCTGTTTTATAACCCTCGTAGTCTCGTTTGGGAGGCCCCGATTTAAAATAAATAGATGCAAAACTATTGACTTGTATCTTATTAGTGTAAGAAGAGAAAAAAAAATTTGAAAAATGAGTTTGAATTTTATGCTTTTAAAAGTTATTCAAAGTAAGTTCACATGCGCGAACGGTAGACCAAAAAACTAGTAAGAAACAATTAATATTTTTAAATATTTGCGAGTAGCTTAAAAAAATACAATTAATAAAATGTTAAAGTATGAAGGTAAGTTATTTTATTTATGTTTTCAGTTAAATAAAAAGAAAAATATTTAGAGCGCTAGCATTTTTGTAAAACTAAAGTTGCTTATAAGCAACTTTTGTCCATAGTGGACGTAAATATTAATTAGGTATAAATTTGATTTGAAGGAAAACGTTCACAGAGGAAAGGTCTGACTGATGCTGAAATAGCAGATATAGCCAAATATGATACCGCGCGTTAAAAAACGCAAGTGTGCACCGGGGCCTAAGCAGGTGTAATGGCTCCTCTTGGGTTACGCGCGGATTTTCGGTGCCAAAAAATCTATAATAATTTGCTTATCCACAGGGATGAAAAGGGTCTCGTCGCTCGCTACATGCCGTGTACTAGCACCTCGTCTTTATCCCCACGTAAGCTTCACAACAATTCATGTAAATATACTGTATGTATCTGTATTTGTATTCGAGTTAACAACAAGTAAACAGAGCATGTTGCTGATAGTAAAAAAATATATAGCATCCTACGTTCGTACATCCTTTGTTGTAGGTACTCGAATTGTAGGACATTTGATATTTATTTAAGATCTGATTTAATAAGAAAAACAGTATGTTGAGTGGGAGCAGAAAACCAACCACCCTGTGTATAGTAGATACAACAAGAAGAATACACTCGAGTACTCGAGCACTTGAGACGCTTCAATAGAGAATTGTTTTTCGATGGATTTAATTGAAGTATCCATTTTACCATTAACGGCTGAAACTCTGAAACAAAAGTGCAAGTAAAAAAAAAGTGCTAAGCACACTATTATTAAGGGCAATTTTTTAAGCGTTTGGTTTTTAAAATTGGAAAAACAAAGAAACTTTTCAAAATAGAGTAAAATTTGTATAAGGTCTTATTGACATTCTGGATACACCAGTTAAAGCGTAATCGCGGTTAAAATTTACACGAAATAATACTCGAAAAGTAAATGATTAGAATTGATAATAAATCAATCAAATCAAATCAAAATTTACACGAAATAATACTCGAAAAGTAAATGATTAGAATTGATAATAAATCATTTACCTTTCGAGTATTATTTCGTGTAAATTTTAACCGCGATTACGCTTTAACTGGTCCATCCAGAATGTCCAAATGTTGGCATACTTTTTCCCATACATCAGATATCGACTGGTATCTCACCAATAAAACCAGCTATGTTGTCATCCAAGGAGGCAGTAGTTGCCGACTTATAGGTATGGATAAAGTGACCAACTGTACAGTTTTTCGCTGTATACTACAGATACAGTCAGTCGATACAGCGCGAAATTGTCAGAAAACCATATACAGTGAAAACATGAGAATACAGCATTTAGGTATACAGTTTTTCCAAATGAAAGAATATTGGGTAGGTATCTACCGAATTTACTTGCCTGTTGTGTGCAACGTAATAAGAAAACGCAGCAAATTTTAAATAATAAAATCGCCGAAAACACATACCTAAGTTACGGATGCAAATAAATTCGTTTCCTTAACTCATGATTGTTCTGAAATATACTTTCTTTAGTGAACTGGAGGTCGACTGTTTTCATATAACTATATTTTTCTTTGAATTTATATTTTGTGTGTTTGGTTTCGACGAGTATTATTAGACAAGGCCCGCACCGAAGTGGTGTGTCAGTGGCGTGGTGTCCAAGTGGCAGGTGTAGAGGCTGATGACGACGTTTTGGCATTAAAACTGCGTATTTTTGTTCACCTGGAAACTAAAAACATGCCAAACGTCCAAAAATTCAACATATGACGAAATTTTTTAAGAACTGATGAATCGGTAGCACCATATAAGTTGTTTGTCTCTTCATTGTGCGTTAAATCACTCTCATACCTTTTCGCTACCATTTCATCGCCACACCACTCCTATGCCACCTGCCACTTGGTCACTACGCCAATGCTACACCACTTCGGTGCGCGCCTTGTCATAGAAATGTTAGAAATGTTACTTGAAAAGTAAACAAAAATCATATAATTCGTTGTTAAGATGGTACAGTTTTTCGGTCTCGGTTTTACAGCGCCGACCTGTCAAAGAGTTGTCACGTTAGGTATGGACGATAGACTTCATATATCCCCAAAAAAAAATTGTCCAGCAGCGTCAAATCGCACGATCTAAGCGGCCAATTCACAGGTCCAAAATGTGAGAAGAATTGCTCATCAAATTCGCCTCGTAATATGTCTATTGATTCGCGTGCTGTGTGGCATGTCGCGCCGTCCTGTTGAAACCACACATGTCGTCCACACCCAGCTCTTCCATTTTGAGCAAACAAAAGTCAGAAATTATCAAACGATAGCGAGCACCGTAACGTTGTTGCCATCTTTATCTTTGAAGAAATACGGCCCAATGATGCCACCGACACATAAACTATACCAAACGGTAAATTTTTGTGGATGCATTGGCAATAAAGTAGAAAAGCAGAAAAGTAAAATAGGACATACCTTAGATGAACACATATAGAATGTCATTTCAAAGGCTTTGTATGGCCAGAAAAAATCTGCAGAATAAGCAACTGGCAATAGAAAATACGCAATATTATCGCTCACAATTATTTTACTTTGAATTAAATTAGAGGTCTCACATCAATATAGCTCAAACGAAAAATGTTGCTGATCGCCTACCGGCACTCTGGCAGTTGCTAGTTGCTTATTACTCGGTACCTCAATCTGAGAACCGCCTGAGTGTGACTCGACCACAACTCTGCAACGCGTTTCCAGCACGTTGGCAAATACTTTTTCGGGCAGAAAGTCCTACAGTCCACGAAGGGGTCACTTGTAGGTTGCATGCAAGCTGCAAATGAATAGAAGCGCATTTTGCATCTAATAACTGTCCAGAAAACGTCATTTAAGTTCATATATGTCATTTCATGCAGCCGAAATCAACATTAAAAAATTACACGATTTCGTCATTTTCATTTTGCAGCTGCAAATGGCAAAAGCGTGCTAGGTGGACAGTAGGTCTAGGTCTTAAATGATGTTGATGTACCTCTATACTTGGATCAATCCTTTGTCGCCCCCCTTTCTTACCTTTCTTGGAAATGGCCACAACGACTTCAATCTGCCAATCGATGGATGTTTCGCCGCAGTCGCAGGCCATTTTAATGACACTAAAGAGGTGTATGAAAATTACATCATAAATTCTAAAGGGTTTTCCAATAATAGCGATAACATCATGTCAGTGCGGTGAAGAAAATAAAATAAGTGACAGCTAAAAAACTACTAGGAAAGTAGTAGTAGAAGCAGTAGTTTTGTTAAAGTAATTTTAAAAAGTTTATAACAAAATGCAAAATACACAAATATTGTCCCTTTCAGGACAATAGTTGCTTATAAGCAACTTCTGTTTTATAACCCTCGTTTGGGAGGCCCCGATTTAAAATAAATAGATGCAAAACTATTGACTTGTATCTTATTAGTGTAAGAAGAGAAAAAAAAAATTGAAAAATGAGTTTGCATTTTATACTTTTAAAAGTTATTCAAAGTAAGTTCACATGCGCGAACGGTAGACCAAAAAACTAGTAAGAAACAATTAATATTTTTAAATATTTGCGAGTAGCTTAAAAAAATACAATTAATAAAATGTTAAAGTATGAAGGTAAGTTATTTTATTTATGTTTTCAGTTAAATAAAAAGAAAAATATTTAGAGCGCTAGCATTTTTGTAAAACTAAAGTTGCTTATAAGCAACTTTTGTCCATAGTGGACGTAAATATTAATTAGGTATAAATTTGATTTGAAGGAAAACGTTCACAGAGGAAAGGTCTGACTGATGCTGAAATAGCAGATATAGCCAAATATGATACCGCGCGTTAAAAAACGCAAGTGTGCACCGGGGCCTAAGCAGGTGTAATGGCTCCTCTTGGGTTACGCGCGGATTTTCGGTGCCAAAAAATCTATAATAATTTGCTTATCCACAGGGATGAAAAGGGTCTCGTCGCTCGCTACATGCCGTGTACTAGCACCTCGTCTTTATCCCCACGTAAGCTTCACAACAATTCATGTAAATATACTGTATGTATCTGTATTTGTATTCGAGTTAACAACAAGTAAACAGAGCATGTTGCTGATAGTAAAAAAATATATAGCATCCTACGTTCGTACATCCTTTGTTGTAGGTACTCGAATTGTAGGACATTTGATATTTATTTAAGATCTGATTTAATAAGAAAAACAGTATGTTGAGTGGGAGCAGAAAACCAACCACCCTGTGTATAGTAGATACAACAAGAAGAATACACTCGAGTACTCGAGCACTTGAGACGCTTCAATAGAGAATTGTTTTTCGATGGATTTAATTGAAGTATCCATTTTACCATTAACGGCTGAAACTCTGAAACAAAAGTGCAAGTAAAAAAAAAGTGCTAAGCACACTATTATTAAGGGCAATTTTTTAAGCGTTTGGTTTTTAAAATTGGAAAAACAAAGAAACTTTTCAAAATAGAGTAAAATTTGTATAAGGTCTTATTGACATTCTGGATACACCAGTTAAAGCGTAATCGCGGTTAAAATTTACACGAAATAATACTCGAAAAGTAAATGATTAGAATTGATAATAAATCAATCAAATCAAATCAAAATTTACACGAAATAATACTCGAAAAGTAAATGATTAGAATTGATAATAAATCATTTACCTTTCGAGTATTATTTCGTGTAAATTTTAACCGCGATTACGCTTTAACTGGTCCATCCAGAATGTCCAAATGTTGGCATACTTTTTCCCATACATCAGATATCGACTGGTATCTCACCAATAAAACCAGCTATGTTGTCATCCAAGGAGGCAGTAGTTGCCGACTTATAGGTATGGATAAAGTGACCAACTGTACAGTTTTTCGCTGTATACTACAGATACAGTCAGTCGATACAGCGCGAAATTGTCAGAAAACCATATACAGTGAAAACATGAGAATACAGCATTTAGGTATACAGTTTTTCCAAATGAAAGAATATTGGGTAGGTATCTACCGAATTTACTTGCCTGTTGTGTGCAACGTAATAAGAAAACGCAGCAAATTTTAAATAATAAAATCGCCGAAAACACATACCTAAGTTACGGATGCAAATAAATTCGTTTCCTTAACTCATGATTGTTCTGAAATATACTTTCTTTAGTGAACTGGAGGTCGACTGTTTTCATATAACTATATTTTTCTTTGAATTTATATTTTGTGTGTTTGGTTTCGACGAGTATTATTAGACAAGGCCCGCACCGAAGTGGTGTGTCAGTGGCGTGGTGTCCAAGTGGCAGGTGTAGAGGCTGATGACGACGTTTTGGCATTAAAACTGCGTATTTTTGTTCACCTGGAAACTAAAAACATGCCAAACGTCCAAAAATTCAACATATGACGAAATTTTTTAAGAACTGATGAATCGGTAGCACCATATAAGTTGTTTGTCTCTTCATTGTGCGTTAAATCACTCTCATACCTTTTCGCTACCATTTCATCGCCACACCACTCCTATGCCACCTGCCACTTGGTCACTACGCCAATGCTACACCACTTCGGTGCGCGCCTTGTCATAGAAATGTTAGAAATGTTACTTGAAAAGTAAACAAAAATCATATAATTCGTTGTTAAGATGGTACAGTTTTTCGGTCTCGGTTTTACAGCGCCGACCTGTCAAAGAGTTGTCACGTTAGGTATGGACGATAGACTTCATATATCCCCAAAAAAAAATTGTCCAGCAGCGTCAAATCGCACGATCTAAGCGGCCAATTCACAGGTCCAAAATGTGAGAAGAATTGCTCATCAAATTCGCCTCGTAATATGTCTATTGATTCGCGTGCTGTGTGGCATGTCGCGCCGTCCTGTTGAAACCACACATGTCGTCCACACCCAGCTCTTCCATTTTGAGCAAACAAAAGTCAGAAATTATCAAACGATAGCGAGCACCGTAACGTTGTTGCCATCTTTATCTTTGAAGAAATACGGCCCAATGATGCCACCGACACATAAACTATACCAAACGGTAAATTTTTGTGGATGCATTGGCAATAAAGTAGAAAAGCAGAAAAGTAAAATAGGACATACCTTAGATGAACACATATAGAATGTCATTTCAAAGGCTTTGTATGGCCAGAAAAAATCTGCAGAATAAGCAACTGGCAATAGAAAATACGCAATATTATCGCTCACAATTATTTTACTTTGAATTAAATTAGAGGTCTCACATCAATATAGCTCAAACGAAAAATGTTGCTGATCGCCTACCGGCACTCTGGCAGTTGCTAGTTGCTTATTACTCGGTACCTCAATCTGAGAACCGCCTGAGTGTGACTCGACCACAACTCTGCAACGCGTTTCCAGCACGTTGGCAAATACTTTTTCGGGCAGAAAGTCCTACAGTCCACGAAGGGGTCACTTGTAGGTTGCATGCAAGCTGCAAATGAATAGAAGCGCATTTTGCATCTAATAACTGTCCAGAAAACGTCATTTAAGTTCATATATGTCATTTCATGCAGCCGAAATCAACATTAAAAAATTACACGATTTCGTCATTTTCATTTTGCAGCTGCAAATGGCAAAAGCGTGCTAGGTGGACAGTAGGTCTAGGTCTTAAATGATGTTGATGTACCTCTATACTTGGATCAATCCTTTGTCGCCCCCCTTTCTTACCTTTCTTGGAAATGGCCACAACGACTTCAATCTGCCAATCGATGGATGTTTCGCCGCAGTCGCAGGCCATTTTAATGACACTAAAGAGGTGTATGAAAATTACATCATAAATTCTAAAGGGTTTTCCAATAATAGCGATAACATCATGTCAGTGCGGTGAAGAAAATAAAATAAGTGACAGCTAAAAAACTACTAGGAAAGTAGTAGTAGAAGCAGTAGTTTTGTTAAAGTAATTTTAAAAAGTTTATAACAAAATGCAAAATACACAAATATTCCCTTTCAGGACAATAGTTGCTTATAAGCAACTTCTGTTTTATAACCCTCGTAGTCTCGTTTGGGAGGCCCCGATTTAAAATAAATAGATGCAAAACTATTGACTTGTATCTTATTAGTGTAAGAAGAGAAAAAAAAATTGAAAAATGAGTTTGAATTTTATGCTTTTAAAAGTTATTCAAAGTAAGTTCACATGCGCCAACGGTAGACCAAAAAACTAGTAAGAAACAATTAATATTTTTAAATATTTGCGAGTAGCTTAAAAAAATGCAATTAATAAAATGTTAAAGTATGAAGGTACGTTATTTTATTTATGTTTTCAGTTAAATAAAAAGAAAAATATTTAGAGCGCTAGCATTTTTGTAAAACTAAAGTTGCTATAAGCAACTTTTGTCCATAGTGGACGTAAATATTAATTAGGTATAAATTTGATTTGAAGGAAAACGTTCACAGAGGAAAGGTCTGACTGATGCTGAAATAGCAGATATAGCCAAATATGATACCGCGCGTTAAAAAACGCAAGTGTGCACCGGGGCCTAAGCAGGTGTAATGGCTCCTCTTGGGTTACGCGCGGATTTTCGGTGCCAAAAAATCTATAATAATTTGCTTATCCACAGGGATGAAAAGGGTCTCGTCGCTCGCTACATGCCGTGTACTAGCACCTCGTCTTTATCCCCACGTAAGCTTCACAACAATTCATGTAAATATACTGTATGTATCTGTATTTGTATTCGAGTTAACAACAAGTAAACAGAGCATGTTGCTGATAGTAAAAAAATATATAGCATCCTACGTTCGTACATCCTTTGTTGTAGGTACTCGAATTGTAGGACATTTGATATTTATTTAAGATCTGATTTAATAAGAAAAACAGGATGTTGAGCGGGAGCAGAAAACCAACCACCCTGTGTATAGTAGATACAACAAGAAGAATACACTCGAGTACTCGAGCACTTGAGACGCTTCAATAGAGAATTGTTTTTCGATGGATTTAATTGAAGTATCCATTTTACCATTAACGGCTGAAACTCTGAAACAAAAGTGCAAGTAAAAAAAAAAGTGCTAAACACACTATTATTAAGGGCAATTTTTTAAGCGTTTGGTTTTTAAAATTGGAAAAACAAAGAAACTTTTCAAAATAGAGTAAAATTTGTATAAGGGTCTTATTGACATTCTGGATGGACCAGTTAAAGCGTAATCGCGGTTAAAATTTACACGAAATAATACTCGAAAAGTAAATGATTAGAATTGATAATAAATCAATCAAATCAAATCAAAATTTACACGAAATAATACTCGAAAAGTAAATGATTAGAATTGATAATAAATCATTTAACTTTCGAGTATTATTTCGTGTAAATTTTAACCGCGATTACGCTTTAACTGGTCCATCCAGAATGTCCAAATGTTGGCATACTTTTTCCCATACATCAGATATCGACTGGTATCTCACCAATAAAACCAGCTATGTTGTCATCCAAGGAGGCAGTAGTTGCCGACTTATAGGTATGGATAAAGTGACCAACTGTACAGTTTTTCGCTGTATACTACAGATACAGTCAGTCGATACAGCGCGAAATTGTCAGAAAACCATATACAGTGAAAACATGAGAATACAGCATTTAGGTATACAGTTTTTCCAAATGAAAGAATATTGGGTAGGTATCTACCGAATTTACTTGCCTGTTGTGTGCAACGTAATAAGAAAACGCAGCAAATTTTAAATAATAAAATCGCCGAAAACACATACCTAAGTTACGGATACAAATAAATTCGTTTCCTTAACTCATGATTGTTCTGAAATATACTTTCTTTAGTGAACTGGAGGTCGACTGTTTTCATATAACTATATTTTTCTTTGAATTTATATTTTGTGTGTTTGGTTTCGACGAGTATTATTAGACAAGGCCCGCACCGAAGTGGTGTGTCAGTGGCGTGGTGTCCAAGTGGCAGGTGTAGAGGCTGATGACGACGTTTTGGCATTAAAACTGCGTATTTTTGTTCACCCGGAAACTAAAAACATGCCAAACGTCCAAAAATTCAACATATGACGAAATTTTTTAAGAACTGATGAATCGGTAGCACCATATAAGTTGTTTGCCTCTTCATTGTGCGTTAAATCACTCTCATACCTTTTCGCTACCATTTCATCGCCACACCACTCCTATGCCACCTGCCACTTGGTCACTACGCCAATGCTACACCACTTCGGTGCGCGCCTTGTCATAGAAATGTTAGAAATGTTACTTGAAAAGTAAACAAAAATCATATAATTCGTTGTTAAGATGGTACAGTTTTTCGGTCTCGGTTTTACAGCGCCGACCTGTCAAAGAGTTGTCACGTTAGGTATGGACGATAGACTTCATATATCCCCAGAAAAAAATTGTCCAGCAGCGTCAAATCGCACGATCTAAGCGGCCAATTCACAGGTCCAAAATGTGAGAAGAATTGCTCATCAAATTTGCCTCGTAATATGTCTATTGATTCGCGTGCTGTGTGGCATGTCGCGCCGTCCTGTTGAAACCACACATGTCGTCCAAACCCAGCTCTTCCATTTTGAGCAAACAAAAGTCAGAAATTATCAAACGATAGCGAGCACCGTAACGTTGTTGCCATCTTTATCTTTGAAGAAATACGGCCCAATGATGCCACCGACCCATAAACTATACCAAACGGTACATTTTTGTGGATGCATTGGCAATAAAGTAGAAAAGCAGAAAAGTAAAAATAGGACATACCTTAGATGAACACATATAGAATGTCATTTCAAAGGCTTTGTATGGCCAGAAAAAATCTGCAGAATAAGCAACTGGCAATAGAAAATACGCAATATTATCGCTCACAATTATTTTACTTTGAATTAAATTAGAGGTCTCACATCAAAGCAACTCAATATAGCTCAAACGAAAAATGTTGCTGATCGCCTACCGGCACTCTGGCAGTTGCTAGTTGCTTATTACTCGGTACCTCAATCTGAGAACCGCCTGAGTGTGACTCGACCACAACTCTGCAACGCGTTTCCAGCACGTTGGCAAATACTTTTTCGGGCAGAAAGTCCTACAGTCCACGAAGGGGTCACTTGTAGGTTGCATGCAAGCTGCAAATGAATAGAAGCGCATTTTGCATCTAATAACTGTCCAGAAAACGTCATTTAAGTTCATATATGTCATTTCATGCAGCCGAAATCAACATTAAAAAATTACACGATTTCGTCATTTTCATTTTGCAGCTGCAAATGGCAAAAGCGTGCTAGGTGGACAGTAGGTCTAGGTCTTAAATGATGTTGATGTACCTCTATACTTGGATCAATCCTTTGTCGCCCCCCTTTCTTACCTTTCTTGGAAATGGCCACAACGACTTCAATCTGCCAATCGATGGATGTTTCGCCGCAGTCGCAGGCCATTTTAATGACACTAAAGAGGTGTATGAAAATTACATCCTAAATTCTAAAGGGTTTTCCAATAATAGCGATAACATCATGTCAGTGCGGTGAAGAAAATAAAATAAGTGACAGCTAAAAAACTACTAGGAAAGTAGTAGTAGAAGCAGTAGTTTTGTTAAAGTAATTTTAAAAAGTTTATAACAAAATGCAAAATACGCAAATATTGTCCCTTTCAGGACAATAGTTGCTTATAAGCAACTTCTGTTTTATAACCCTCGTAGTCTCGTTTGGGAGGCCCCGATTTAAAATAAATAGATGCAAAACTATTGACTTGTATCTTATTAGTGTAAGAAGAGAAAAAAAAATTTGAAAAATGAGTTTGAATTTTATGCTTTTAAAAGTTATTCAAAGTAAGTTCACATGCGCGAACGGTAGACCAAAAAACTAGTAAGAAACAATTAATATTTTTAAATATTTGCGAGTAGCTTAAAAAAATACAATTAATAAAATGTTAAAGTATGAAGGTAAGTTATTTTATTTATGTTTTCAGTTAAATAAAAAGAAAAATATTTAGAGCGCTAGCATTTTTGTAAAACTAAAGTTGCTTATAAGCAACTTTTGTCCATAGTGGACGTAAATATTAATTAGGTATAAATTTGATTTGAAGGAAAACGTTCACAGAGGAAAGGTCTGACTGATGCTGAAATAGCAGATATAGCCAAATATGATACCGCGCGTTAAAAAACGCAAGTGTGCACCGGGGCCTAAGCAGGTGTAATGGCTCCTCTTGGGTTACGCGCGGATTTTCGGTGCCAAAAAATCTATAATAATTTGCTTATCCACAGGGATGAAAAGGGTCTCGTCGCTCGCTACATGCCGTGTACTAGCACCTCGTCTTTATCCCCACGTAAGCTTCACAACAATTCATGTAAATATACTGTATGTATCTGTATTTGTATTCGAGTTAACAACAAGTAAACAGAGCATGTTGCTGATAGTAAAAAAATATATAGCATCCTACGTTCGTACATCCTTTGTTGTAGGTACTCGAATTGTAGGACATTTGATATTTATTTAAGATCTGATTTAATAAGAAAAACAGTATGTTGAGTGGGAGCAGAAAACCAACCACCCTGTGTATAGTAGATACAACAAGAAGAATACACTCGAGTACTCGAGCACTTGAGACGCTTCAATAGAGAATTGTTTTTCGATGGATTTAATTGAAGTATCCATTTTACCATTAACGGCTGAAACTCTGAAACAAAAGTGCAAGTAAAAAAAAAGTGCTAAGCACACTATTATTAAGGGCAATTTTTTAAGCGTTTGGTTTTTAAAATTGGAAAAACAAAGAAACTTTTCAAAATAGAGTAAAATTTGTATAAGGTCTTATTGACATTCTGGATACACCAGTTAAAGCGTAATCGCGGTTAAAATTTACACGAAATAATACTCGAAAAGTAAATGATTAGAATTGATAATAAATCAATCAAATCAAATCAAAATTTACACGAAATAATACTCGAAAAGTAAATGATTAGAATTGATAATAAATCATTTACCTTTCGAGTATTATTTCGTGTAAATTTTAACCGCGATTACGCTTTAACTGGTCCATCCAGAATGTCCAAATGTTGGCATACTTTTTCCCATACATCAGATATCGACTGGTATCTCACCAATAAAACCAGCTATGTTGTCATCCAAGGAGGCAGTAGTTGCCGACTTATAGGTATGGATAAAGTGACCAACTGTACAGTTTTTCGCTGTATACTACAGATACAGTCAGTCGATACAGCGCGAAATTGTCAGAAAACCATATACAGTGAAAACATGAGAATACAGCATTTAGGTATACAGTTTTTCCAAATGAAAGAATATTGGGTAGGTATCTACCGAATTTACTTGCCTGTTGTGTGCAACGTAATAAGAAAACGCAGCAAATTTTAAATAATAAAATCGCCGAAAACACATACCTAAGTTACGGATGCAAATAAATTCGTTTCCTTAACTCATGATTGTTCTGAAATATACTTTCTTTAGTGAACTGGAGGTCGACTGTTTTCATATAACTATATTTTTCTTTGAATTTATATTTTGTGTGTTTGGTTTCGACGAGTATTATTAGACAAGGCCCGCACCGAAGTGGTGTGTCAGTGGCGTGGTGTCCAAGTGGCAGGTGTAGAGGCTGATGACGACGTTTTGGCATTAAAACTGCGTATTTTTGTTCACCTGGAAACTAAAAACATGCCAAACGTCCAAAAATTCAACATATGACGAAATTTTTTAAGAACTGATGAATCGGTAGCACCATATAAGTTGTTTGTCTCTTCATTGTGCGTTAAATCACTCTCATACCTTTTCGCTACCATTTCATCGCCACACCACTCCTATGCCACCTGCCACTTGGTCACTACGCCAATGCTACACCACTTCGGTGCGCGCCTTGTCATAGAAATGTTAGAAATGTTACTTGAAAAGTAAACAAAAATCATATAATTCGTTGTTAAGATGGTACAGTTTTTCGGTCTCGGTTTTACAGCGCCGACCTGTCAAAGAGTTGTCACGTTAGGTATGGACGATAGACTTCATATATCCCCAAAAAAAAATTGTCCAGCAGCGTCAAATCGCACGATCTAAGCGGCCAATTCACAGGTCCAAAATGTGAGAAGAATTGCTCATCAAATTCGCCTCGTAATATGTCTATTGATTCGCGTGCTGTGTGGCATGTCGCGCCGTCCTGTTGAAACCACACATGTCGTCCACACCCAGCTCTTCCATTTTGAGCAAACAAAAGTCAGAAATTATCAAACGATAGCGAGCACCGTAACGTTGTTGCCATCTTTATCTTTGAAGAAATACGGCCCAATGATGCCACCGACACATAAACTATACCAAACGGTAAATTTTTGTGGATGCATTGGCAATAAAGTAGAAAAGCAGAAAAGTAAAATAGGACATACCTTAGATGAACACATATAGAATGTCATTTCAAAGGCTTTGTATGGCCAGAAAAAATCTGCAGAATAAGCAACTGGCAATAGAAAATACGCAATATTATCGCTCACAATTATTTTACTTTGAATTAAATTAGAGGTCTCACATCAATATAGCTCAAACGAAAAATGTTGCTGATCGCCTACCGGCACTCTGGCAGTTGCTAGTTGCTTATTACTCGGTACCTCAATCTGAGAACCGCCTGAGTGTGACTCGACCACAACTCTGCAACGCGTTTCCAGCACGTTGGCAAATACTTTTTCGGGCAGAAAGTCCTACAGTCCACGAAGGGGTCACTTGTAGGTTGCATGCAAGCTGCAAATGAATAGAAGCGCATTTTGCATCTAATAACTGTCCAGAAAACGTCATTTAAGTTCATATATGTCATTTCATGCAGCCGAAATCAACATTAAAAAATTACACGATTTCGTCATTTTCATTTTGCAGCTGCAAATGGCAAAAGCGTGCTAGGTGGACAGTAGGTCTAGGTCTTAAATGATGTTGATGTACCTCTATACTTGGATCAATCCTTTGTCGCCCCCCTTTCTTACCTTTCTTGGAAATGGCCACAACGACTTCAATCTGCCAATCGATGGATGTTTCGCCGCAGTCGCAGGCCATTTTAATGACACTAAAGAGGTGTATGAAAATTACATCATAAATTCTAAAGGGTTTTCCAATAATAGCGATAACATCATGTCAGTGCGGTGAAGAAAATAAAATAAGTGACAGCTAAAAAACTACTAGGAAAGTAGTAGTAGAAGCAGTAGTTTTGTTAAAGTAATTTTAAAAAGTTTATAACAAAATGCAAAATACACAAATATTGTCCCTTTCAGGACAATAGTTGCTTATAAGCAACTTCTGTTTTATAACCCTCGTTTGGGAGGCCCCGATTTAAAATAAATAGATGCAAAACTATTGACTTGTATCTTATTAGTGTAAGAAGAGAAAAAAAAAATTGAAAAATGAGTTTGCATTTTATACTTTTAAAAGTTATTCAAAGTAAGTTCACATGCGCGAACGGTAGACCAAAAAACTAGTAAGAAACAATTAATATTTTTAAATATTTGCGAGTAGCTTAAAAAAATACAATTAATAAAATGTTAAAGTATGAAGGTAAGTTATTTTATTTATGTTTTCAGTTAAATAAAAAGAAAAATATTTAGAGCGCTAGCATTTTTGTAAAACTAAAGTTGCTTATAAGCAACTTTTGTCCATAGTGGACGTAAATATTAATTAGGTATAAATTTGATTTGAAGGAAAACGTTCACAGAGGAAAGGTCTGACTGATGCTGAAATAGCAGATATAGCCAAATATGATACCGCGCGTTAAAAAACGCAAGTGTGCACCGGGGCCTAAGCAGGTGTAATGGCTCCTCTTGGGTTACGCGCGGATTTTCGGTGCCAAAAAATCTATAATAATTTGCTTATCCACAGGGATGAAAAGGGTCTCGTCGCTCGCTACATGCCGTGTACTAGCACCTCGTCTTTATCCCCACGTAAGCTTCACAACAATTCATGTAAATATACTGTATGCATCTGTATTTGTATTCGAGTTAACAACAAGTAAACAGAGCATGTTGCTGATAGTAAAAAAATATATAGCATCCTACGTTCGTACATCCTTTGTTGTAGGTACTCGAATTGTAGGACATTTGATATTTATTTAAGATCTGATTTAATAAGAAAAACAGGATGTTGAGTGGGAGCAGAAAACCAACCACCCTGTGTATAGTAGATACAACAAGAAGAATACACTCGAGTACTCGAGCACTTGAGACGCTTCAATAGAGAATTGTTTTTCGATGGATTTAATTGAAGTATCCATTTTACCATTAACGGCTGAAACTCTGAAACAAAAGTGCAAGTAAAAAAAAAAGTGCTAAGCACACTATTATTAAGGGCAATTTTTTAAGCGTTTGGTTTTTAAAATTGGAAAAACAAAGAAACTTTTCAAAATAGAGTAAAATTTGTATAAGGGTCTTATTGACATTCTGGATGGACCAGTTAAAGCGTAATCGCGGTTAAAATTTACACGAAATAATACTCGAAAAGTAAATGATTAGAATTGATAATAAATCAATCAAATCAAATCAAAATTTACACGAAATAATACTCGAAAAGTAAATGATTAGAATTGATAATAAATCATTTACCTTTCGAGTATTATTTCGTGTAAATTTTAACCGCGATTACGCTTTAACTGGTCCATCCAGAATGTCCAAATGTTGGCATACTTTTTCCCATACATCAGATATCGACTGGTATCTCACCAATAAAACCAGCTATGTTGTCATCCAAGGAGGCAGTAGTTGCCGACTTATAGGTATGGATAAAGTGACCAACTGTACAGTTTTTCGCTGTATACTACAGATACAGTCAGTCGATACAGCGCGAAATTGTCAGAAAACCATATACAGTGAAAACATGAGAATACAGCATTTAGGTATACAGTTTTTCCAAATGAAAGAATATTGGGTAGGTATCTACCGAATTTACTTGCCTGTTGTGTGCAACGTAATAAGAAAACGCAGCAAATTTTAAATAATAAAATCGCCGAAAACACATACCTAAGTTACGGATACAAATAAATTCGTTTCCTTAACTCATGATTGTTCTGAAATATACTTTCTTTCGACTGTTTTCATATAACTATATTTTTCTTTGAATTTATATTTTGTGTGTTTGGTTTCGACGAGTATTATTAGACAAGGCCCGCACCGAAGTGGTGTGTCAGTGGCGTGGTGTCCAAGTGGCAGGTGTAGAGGCTGATGACGACGTTTTGGCATTAAAACTGCGTATTTTTGTTCACCCGGAAACTAAAAACATGCCAAACGTCCAAAAATTCAACATATGACGAAATTTTTTAAGAACTGATGAATCGGTAGCACCATATAAGTTGTTTGCCTCTTCATTGTGCGTTAAATCACTCTCATACCTTTTCGCTACCATTTCATCGCCACACCACTCCTATGCCACCTGCCACTTGGTCACTACGCCAATGCTACACCACTTCGGTGCGCGCCTTGTCATAGAAATGTTAGAAATGTTACTTGAAAAGTAAACAAAAATCATATAATTCGTTGTTAAGATGGTACAGTTTTTCGGTCTCGGTTTTACAGCGCCGACCTGTCAAAGAGTTGTCACGTTAGGTATGGACGATAGACTTCATATATCCCCAGAAAAAAATTGTCCAGCAGCGTCAAATCGCACGATCTAAGCGGCCAATTCACAGGTCCAAAATGTGAGAAGAATTGCTCATCAAATTCGCCTCGTAATATGTCTATTGATTCGCGTGCTGTGTGGCATGTCGCGCCGTCCTGTTGAAACCACACATGTCGTCCAAACCCAGCTCTTCCATTTTGAGCAAACAAAAGTCAGAAATTATCAAACGATAGCGAGCACCGTAACGTTGTTGCCATCTTTATCTTTGAAGAGCGATAACATCATGTCAGTGCGGTGAAGAAAATAAAATAAGTGACAGCTAAAAAACTACTAGGAAAGTAGTAGTAGAAGCAGTAGTTTTGTTAAAGTAATTTTAAAAAGTTTATAACAAAATGCAAAATACACAAATATTGTCCCTTTCAGGACAATAGTTGCTTATAAGCAACTTCTGTTTTATAACCCTCGTAGTCTCGTTTGGGAGGCCCCGATTTAAAATAAATAGATGCAAAACTATTGACTTGTATCTTATTAGTGTAAGAAGAGAAAAAAAAATTTGAAAAATGAGTTTGAATTTTATGCTTTTAAAAGTTATTCAAAGTAAGTTCACATGCGCGAACGGTAGACCAAAAAACTAGTAAGAAACAATTAATATTTTTAAATATTTGCGAGTAGCTTAAAAAATACAATTAATAAAATGTTAAAGTATGAAGGTAAGTTATTTTATTTATGTTTTCAGTTAAATAAAAAGAAAAATATTTAGAGCGCTAGCATTTTTGTAAAACTAAAGTTGCTTATAAGCAACTTTTGTCCATAGTGGACGTAAATATTAATTAGGTATAAATTTGATTTGAAGGAAAACGTTCACAGAGGAAAGGTCTGACTGATGCTGAAATAGCAGATATAGCCAAATATGATTGGGACCAGTCGTCCGATGAAGATGAAATGGATGAAGATGGGGATGATCCAGATTTTTTGGAAGAAGCAATTGAAGCAATTTTAGCTAGAGGCGAGGAGGTAGAAACAGAAATGATTGAGAATTTGCTGAAGGATGACGAGTGTCGACACTGTGATGCGGATGAGGAGGTAAGTGCGGGGGTCAGTTTTGAGAAAATTGAGGTGTCCACATTGAAGTGGAGAAGGCGGGAAATGTTAGCCGTTGATGCGACCTGGAGAGGAAAAGCTGATGTTGATGGCGTTTATGAAGAAAAAGCGCCAATAGAGTATTTTGAACAGTTCTTTGATGAAGAAGTATTTGATCTTATGACATCGCAAAGCAATCTACATGCAATGGAAACTTTTGGGATAGAACTTAAATGCGAACCATTTGAAATGCGGCGTTATATCGGTGTTCTTTTATATATGGGTATTATCAAAATACCTCAGATAAGAATGATTTGGTCAAAGCAGTTGAAATTCAATTTTATAACTGATGCTATGTCACGGTCAAGGTTTGAAAAAATTAAAAGTTGTTTTCACTTGAATGAAAATTCAAAACAGCCAAAAAAAGGTGAACCAAATTTTGACAAATTATATAAAATACGCCCATTGCTGTCATTACTCAAAAAAAAAGTTCAACGAATTGCCTCAAGAAGAATTTCAATGTGTGGATGAGCAGATTATAGCTTTCAAAGGTCGATCAAGTCTAAAGCAGTACAATCCAGCAAAGCCACATAAATGGGGAATGAAAATGTTCACCAGGGCAGGGACGTCAGCAATGATATATGATTTTGCTTTGTATGTTGGCGATAGAACATGTCCGAAATATGGGCTCGGCATTTCCTCCGATATAGTTTTGTTTTTGGCTTCAACCATGCCTAAAGATCAAAACTATAAACTATATTTTGATAATTGGTTCACTTCAATAAGCCGTATGATAGCTTTGAAACAAATGGGCATATTCGCAACTGGAACCGTAAGACAAAATAGAATGGGTAAATGCGTTATTCTTTCAGAAGCCGAACTAAAAAAACGTGGCAGATATCGTATGATAAAAAATGCGAAATAACTCATAATATAACTGCACTCCGCTGGTTTGATAATAAAGGTGAACAGCTGTTGTCTACCCATATGTCAGTCGAACCATTAGGATCCTGTAAGCGCTGGTGCAGCAAAGAAAACAAAATTATACATATTCCCCTACCAGCAATAGTTAACGACGTCGCAAATGCCCAAGGGGTCGTCCTCCTACAGTAGCCTCGAACTCCCCGCATACCCCGCAGACCCCGAAATCGTCACCATCGCCTTTGTCATCGCCATCAATCAGTGTTTGCAGCTCTTCATTGAAACGGAAATACACTCCAGATCCAACAGAAATATCGCGATATGATCAAAAAGGACATTGGGTTATTTGGGGTCAAAAAGGTCGCTGCCGTCTCTGCAAAACTTCAACACCTCTTTCCAAATGTTCAAAATGTGAAGTTCACTTGTGCTCTAATACAAGTAAAAATTGTTTTCTTTTATATAACACTTAAAACATCCATTTTATTAAAATATGAAATATAAGATACTAGCTGCATCCGCCAGCTGCCATAAATGTCAAGATATTGTGTTATTTTGAGAATTGGGTGTTTAGCGCCATCTATCGGAAATCATCTGATTTACACGCACTTTTTACTTCATAAAAAATATACTGTGAAAGTTTCAGCTCATTTGACCGACTACTTTTCGAAGTATCGAAAAAAAAGCCTCTGCAATGTTTTTTTTTTGATATGAGAGTTACCACGCCCCTTTGTCCAATTAAAAAATGAGATAGCCTATCGCAGTACCCTATCCCGTAGCTTTCTATCAGTCAAAGAATTTTTGAAATCCGTTCAGTGGTTCCAGAGCTTACAACAAATATTACTTCCTTATTATAATAGTAGTGGGATGTGATGAACTCCGTTATTTTATTCTTGTTTTATTTACGAGTGTTGCTTTTAAGCAACTTTCTACAGGACCTCGTAGGAAGGACATAAGACTTTCAAACTTTGTAAACTGATTTCTTAGGTCTAAAAGAGGAAACCCACCAAATTTTGAATATTTAGCACCATTAGGTCAAAGGCTGTCCTGAAAGGGTACAGAATTGAAATGTTGTAGGTATTTATCAAAATAGGGAACGAGCGCTATCGAACCACTGCTCTAGCCACAAACGGTAATTAAACGAAGAATATGGGTCCATCCGTTAAAGAGATGGGCTTCGCAAAATAGGTATAGGTAGCGATGTGTAGATTTTGACAGTTCACGGCCATGTTCTTTTGCCTATTCTTCCTTTTCATGTGTTTAATTATTCAGACACTAAGGTCGTCTGTCAATTGCGCTAAATAATACTTGTCCGCGGCTAATTTTCTTACACTTATGGCAGGGGGTTGAAAAAAAAAGTTCACCAAACACAAACTCCAATCTTAAGACAGAGATTTATCTAATTTCACTCTATTAATTAATTGAAATTCAGTGTTTTATTCCCTCTTTGACATTCTAGCAAAACTCAAGTAAAACAAAACGTCAAAAATGTGCCTATAGGATAATTTATTATCTTGCTCCCGGAGCAACTTTTCTTTCAAAATGAGTGTTCTCTTGAGGCAATACTAATGATGGGTGTGTTGCTTCCATTTTAGGTTTTTTAATGCCTATAGCCATGTCTCTAACTGACATACGTAAGACTTCGGGACACGACCGTAATCCATGTAACGAAAATGTCACAGCGTATATTAATTTATGGCTTTTGCGACTCACCCGCTCCAACTTATACAAAAACCTTTGATTGTAATGACACTTACGTCGCGTCGCTCTATCTGACATTTCGTTACGTAGGCGTAGTCGCGTCTCAAAGCCGTGTTTCTAACTAAGGGCGAATGGCAACTGCCTTTAAACTATTTACCTTTATTGCCTTTATTATTTACCGTTTGGTTCTAACGAAGAGACTTTAGATCTCCTCATGAATACCCACTTTCCAGGTAATACCATAGACGAAAACCGGTCTACAGTAACCCGAATTCGAAAGAAACTAAAAGCAAACTCACTATGTAATTCCCAACACGCATATCGTAAGTGTTTCTCGGTAGAGACTGCTTTACACTCGCTAATAAGCAACATTGAAAAATCGCTCGCTAACAAGCAGTTCTCGATGGTATCCTTTTTAGATATCGAAGGTGCCTTCAACAATATCAAAACAGAGTCTATCTCCAATGCAGTCCGCAGACTAGAGGTTGAAAACTGCCTACGCTCTTGGATAGAAAACATGCTAAATAGCAGAAGGATTCTGTCCGAGCTGGGGAGTTGTCAAACCAAAAGGTCAGTGTGCAGGGGTAAACCCCAGGGAGGCGTACTTTCCCCACTTCTCTGGATTTTAGTGGTGGACGAGGTGCTAACCATTCTGGAAAATGGGGGGTGCAAGGTTATAGCCTATGCGGACGACATTGCCATTGCCATTTATACCATACCATAAGAGATCTCATGGAATCAGCTCTGAAAAAACTAGCAAAATGGACGGATACGGTTGGACAGCGGTAGTCAGATCTATTCTACTTTACGGTATTATGGTCTGGTGGACAGCGCTAGGGAAAAAATGCAACATTAAATCCATAGAACGCATACAAAGATCTGCTAGTATATGCATCACAGGGGCCCTTAGGTCCACCCCAACATTATTACATCTTCTTCCCGTCGACATCTACGGGAAATTAGTTGCATCTACAGCGACATTAAGACTCAGAGAATCTCCAAAATGGACCTACTCTCGGGTTGGTCATATGAGCATTCTACCCAACACAATTCCGAACAGAACGGACTATATAATTCCTTTCGAAGACTTTAATATAAAGTACAACACAAGAATCCCAAATCGATCCGAATGGGAAAATGGAACAATAAGAACAACTCCGCAATCGAAATCTATACAGACGGATCAAAAATGACGGAAGGCACGGGGTTGGGAGTTTTCTCCCAATCACCTTTACTCAACCTTGCCTTACGCCTCCCCGATCACTGTAGCGTTTTTCAAGCGGAAATTATGGCCATTCGCGAAGCAGCATGCCGACTTGTCTTATATGAGATAGATCGAAAAGCTATCACTTTTTATATAGACAGCCAGGCAGCCATAAAAGCCTTGAATACACCAACAATCAAAGAGTGTCCCCAAGTGTACATACATACTTTCTAAAAAAATTATTTTTCTGTTGTAAAACTAGATAGTTCAACTTCACTGAATATGACGAAAATAAACCTTCTTATTATTGCTTCGTAGCAATATTTATTAATGATACGTCGCCAGACGTTTACGCATACTACGTTTTATTAATGTTTGAAAAAAATATGTCGAACGAACAGTTAGAAATAAGTTCGTAGAAATATTGCAAAAATATTCCTGATAGCTAAAAATTTCTGGCAATACTGTTGCTTCAATGAACGAATAAGTTAAAATAAAGTTGCGTATTGCTTATTGGAAATTTCTAGTTGCTTTGTTGCCTCGATGTGAGATCTGCCTAAGTATACAATCTGAGAAAAACTGGCAACATTCTGTATTTTATATACCTGTCCTACATAGGTACTAAATATTAAAAATATTATTAATTATTGCCACTTCAACGGGCTTATAAAATTATTAAATATCAGTTTTGTTATTCAAAAAATATTATCCAAACAATAAAGTTACTAAATATGTATGAGAATAAAAAATCAGAAAATTTAAACTAAGATGTTCCAAAAATAAATATTTTACCAGTAAAAAATAGTTAAATTTTAAAGATTTACTTATTACAAGAATATTAATCATATATATATTTACCCTTACTGATTCTGTAACGCTCCTTACTTTTTTTATTTTTCTTATTTTAAATAAAAGTAGGCGGTGGGTATTTGAATAAATTTTCAATGTTTGTGTTTTCTCATTATTCAAATACGCACCGCCTATTTTTCATATATTTTAATTTTGTTCAAAGTTCAAACTCTACTATAGTAATCCTCGGCAAGTGTTTTCAAAAGGAAATTGCCAAATAAAACCAACCCTTCTTAGGGGGTCAAAGTTTGTACGGGAACATTTTTATTTTTCATCCGATCGACTTCAAACTCGGTTTGTGTACTCTATATAAGAAATATGTAGGTATTTTGCTTTGGGCTCGAGTTATTGGCAATGATTTTAATGAGAACTTTTTCATAACTCACGAAGGAGTTTGTCGTATCAATATGAAACTATGTACATTGATAATAAAGAAGTAAAAGGAAGTAAAATATTATTTATACTCATAAATCTAAATTCTAAATCAATTGATAAACAAAAAATAGAAACCGTTTTTATGCAATATGTACTTTGCTACGAATTTTAAGATCACTGATTTACTCGCGATATTTAAATATAAAAGAGAAAACTAACTGATCGTGAAGGAATCTCTGTGGACAAAATCCTGATGGCTATTAAAATATGAGTCTTCTCATTATTGCAAAATTGCCGCGGGTAGCAGAAATGTATGAAGACGACGTTGTTGAAATTCCCACGGAAATTATATTAACAGGAGACTTAATTAAGACAATTTTTGGCGATCTGCTGCAAAAGTCAATGCAGGAACTTTCAGAACGAGTCATTGCCGCGCTGACAAATGTGCAGACATTAGAAATGAATAGGAGCGATTCTGTTATCAGTGAAGACTGAAGATCCAAATGATGCACCAAATTTCCCTGTTGAATTCCTCAATCAGCAAACTCCATCCAGCAAGCCACCTCATGTGCTGTACTTAAGCAAGGTGTCATCATCATGTTGCTGAAAAACTTGAACCCTAAAAAAGGACTGCAATGGAACTCGATTGATTGTGGAAGAGCCTGGACGAAATTTGATAAGAGCATGAATTACCACAATGATTCCATTTCCGATAAATTCTAGCATACGCTATAATAATAAACAAGGCTCAAGACCAGTCATTTGATCACGTTGGCATGCATTTGAAGACCGGAGTATTTTCACACGGCCAACTGTATGTGGCTTTATCACAATCAAGAGTTGCAAGACAAAAGAAGGTGTATATTGAATCTAATCCACAGCAAAGAAGATTATTAATTAACCAGAGACAATTTACACGCAATGTAGTTTTCAAAGAAGTTCTTTAAATAAAATCAATTTGTTTATCAAATATTACTTTGCATACCCAGCGAAGCGGGTACAACCAACTAGTCTAATCATATTAACGTAATTGCGTTTGCTTCATTTTGTACGTATAATTTTATTGTTTATTGCGTAAAGACGACAACTCTGTTAATATCATAATTGCTTTATTATATATACATAAACACATTAAGTATTGAGAAGCGCATCACGCTATGCAAAACTAAACCGTAATTTGTATACCTACCATCCGCAATATGTATTGAAATTTAATTCTTGACAAAGGGAACATTGCTGTTCTTCTTCTTATGTACCACTTTTGTTTCATTGTTTTACATGCGCTATGATCAACTCACTTTGAGTTTACTCTCCATACGATACTGATGAAATAAAGTGAAACTAACGAAGTTGTTTAATTGTCTTTTAGTTTCTTGTTTTATACTAAACAAAAATTAATCCAGAATATCACAAATAATAGATTTTAAGTTAAAAAGTGAAAGTTTACAATTATCTGAATTTAAATCGGAAAAGTTTCATTTGATCCAGTCGTGGACTTTATTTTGTATTTGATATATACTTTAGCCATCACGTAAATTTTAGGAAACTGAAGGAGGTGTAAATTCGATTCGAGGACCTAGTCCCTAACAATTTCTCACGGGAAAATATGGCTAAATGTTTTTGAATTGTTTGGTTATTGGATTATAATTATTCTTCATACCAAGTAGGTACTCTGTATAATAGAATATAATTTCATTTGTTAAAAAATTGTCGTATTACTAAATTTAATGTAACTAAAAGTAGTATACATATTTTAAACCATTATTCTCATCTTTGGGCAAAATAATTAAGTTTTTAAATAAGCACCAATTATAAGAATAGAAATTAAAATTTATAGCATTGAAATTTAAATTTCAAAAGTATAATATTTTAGTATTTTGGTAGGGCAAAATTAAAAGTAAATTAAAGTTAGTTTCGAAATTAGTAAAACTCGAGTTTAGTGATTGTTTATTGATAAGGCCCAATGTAGACAAAACATTGTCTTGGCGAACAAAATATATCTATACATACTCAAATCTTTCACATTTTGTTTTGGCTGAAACAAGACACTACCCACTCTATTCTTTTTACAGTGCAATTTGTTTTGAACACACTTCTCGGGACAATGCCTGTTCAGTTCGGAGTTCATACCATTTTTTTATACAGATCTAGATTACCTACATTTTTGTTTAAAGGAAAGTAAAGCCAGAACAAGATAGCGCAGATTTTCGTAGAAATACCAGCAAAAAACTTTGCGCCTACCTATTACCAGAAAATGACCCTAATTAGAGACTCAATTATTTTCAATATTTTACTGGCGACGGGTGATTGGATGTGGTAAAAACCCAGCGAGTTACAAGAAGCAGTACCTGTGATCGCATTCGTCTGAATGCCATATACATTTCAACAACTAGATATTATTATTGAAAAAAAAAGAAAAAGAAATAATAATGACTGCAATAATTAATTGGTGAAAGTAGATGACAGTTCAAACATGTGTCGAAAATATATCAATTCACTTCGTTAATACCAAAATACACAATGTAATAATATTGCACACATTTTCTTTTATTTACAAATGGTAAAATAGATAAAGTAGAGAAAAGCTATAACCATTTACTTGGTCAAAAGTGCGCTGGTAGAAAAATATCCCCTTAAGGGAAATTTTTCTGCGCTTCCACAACTGCGTTTAGAGTTAACTGGCAGATTATTTTGTACTGAACGAGTTAAACCAAAAGTTTAAACTCTCGGTCAGGTTTAGTTAAACTTCAGTTTAAACTCTGACTTTGCAACTGGGCATAAATAACGTAACACAATTACACAGTAGTTATCCTTGGTACATTATTTAAAAGATGACAAATTGTACTTTTATGGCAATGATTTCTTAAAAAAAAAAACGATTGTTCAATTTAATCCTTCTGTCGATTTTCACACAAATTTAATTTAAAAATAAACAATTTATAATTCGCAGTTTAAATCGACACATAAATGCTGCCTCAAATTTCATTACCAACCTGAATATTATACTGAATAGCACTTAATTTATTATTCAATTACTCAAGTCACTTTGAAGTTAACACTTTTATTAGGTATTTGGTCTGTTTAAATGCAATTATAACACAGTAATATTTAAAATTATTCACAGTGATAGAAACTGAAACTGGCCTGCTATCTGCTAAAGCAGCTGAATTTATGAGCAACAGCTGCAGCAGTTCAGACACAACTGAGTTATGGATCGACTTAGCACAGCCTAATATACCTTCAATATTGGCTGGTGGCTGCTGGCTGTTGTTGTTGCTGTGTCCCCTATTTACATCGATTTGGCATAGAGACTATGCTTATCCTCCATACACAACCTACACAATCCTTGCAAGTAACTGCGTAGATACATTTTTATATAGCACAGGAGGAGAAAGCTATCGTTAAAGCTTGAGGACTTTAAAATAATATACCACTATTATAATTGTTGGAAAAAATGAACTAGCTTTCAATGGCACACATACACTGATAATAAACGACTGGGAAAGCGGGTCTGCTTCTCATTCTTACACACATGGTGATAGTACGCATCAAAAATGTTTTCAGATTACCGGGAGCGTGACTCGTATATACTTACACACAGCGAGATGATATTAATAAACACAGCTTTGATAGAGTGTGGTTGGCAGCCCCCATCCCCCCACGGCCCACATGTCCAAAAATTATTTGAAATGCAAAATTGTACAGATTAATTGCGCATCCTCAGATTCAAATGCACATTGTGTTTGTTGTATGTGATTTCACTGCACACACATATAGATCATGTCAGGAAAACAATAAAATTGCAATGAACGCATTTTGCTTGATGGGGGTAAAAATGCTCATCTATAGCTCATCACTCATAAATCGATGGACACTTTTTTTTCGTGACATGTCCATGTCCACTGGTAGATGACAAAATTGTCGAAAAAAGGGAACCAGGGAAACAAGTAGAACTTTCAGACTTCGTCAGAGGGGATAAAGCTGGGGGTTAGACTGTTTCGTCGCCATCTCCTGCCACAGTCCTCCTGTCGGATCTGGACCAGCCACCCCCTTACTAACGGAGGTTACCACCAATAACCTCTCTTCGAGATAATCTACCCAATTTTCGCAAATAGAAACGATACTCCCACTGTAATGCCCGGCACATAGAATGTTTTTGGCCGATGCCCCCCCCCCCTCTGTGGACCAATCAACTTTGGTCTAAGTGTGTACCCGTTTCTTTCTGGGACAGCCACCTGACCTAACCTAACCTAACCTAACCTACCGTTTGGTTGCCAAATTATACTCAATCGATACAATAGATACATCAGCCTACACCTGTACGTCAACGAAACGATAGATCTGTCAAAAAACATTGCCAGTGCAACTGCCTGTGAGAGTATGCAAGAAAACCCGATTGACCCTAATTGAATGATATGAATGTTATTATGTTATTATTATTATGTTATGAACAATATGCGGATCCAAAAGGACGGCACCACGAGTATCTCTCAAATATCGACAATGCGTCTTCGTGTTGGAGCTGGAGATAAAAACATTAGTTTTTTATCTCTTTTGTTACGTTTGTTGTTGTGGGCTAAGTTTTGCAATTTACATAGCATATTCTTAGCACCTAATGAGGAACCGTATTTAGCAAAGTGTGATAGTCGCCACATAATTATTAGAGTCTCACCTGAAGTGCAAGAAATTGTGTTTTGCAAAATGTTGTAGCATGTAGCCCACCATGACCATGTCGTTGTAACAGAAAAATAACAGAATTCACCGGGCGCCAGCTTCGCCGGTCTTTAAAATTCGTGTGAATCTGTCAGTAATATGCTCAGACTCAGGAACTCCTTTGAAGATGAAGAGCTATTAAATCTACGAGTATATGGATGAGTTCGACTGGTTCAAAATTTACCTATCGAACAGATGCTAAGAAGGACGAATTAGTTTGCCTGTCATAGGATGAAGTAGGCAACACTTAATCCATTTTGCGCAAACAGTATTCATCAAATTTCCAAAGTTGTAACAATGAGTGCAGTGAATCCTTGCTCGTGCTAAAGCAGAAATTAGCGAAAACACCTTATCTTGGCCAAATGCTGAGTACTTACTGTGCATCGTTAGTCTGGATTTTTGTAGATTAAAAGAAGTTGATCCTTGAATTTGGACTTCTGCTAATGTTTCCGCAAAAACGGCCTCAACCACAACTGACGGATGAAGTCCATAGCCTCCTGAACTGTCACTGTCACGGATGTAAAAGTTGTCACTCGTTGTTCTTTGGTTGTATTTTTTTTATTAAAAAACGTTGGTTTTGAATTCTGATGCTTTTGGATTATGTTTGTTTGATGTCTTAAATTTGTTTCAATGTTACACCTTCACTTGTGTTGAATTTATTAGAATTAGGTCTTGTTCTCTTCATTAATTATTTTTTAATATCACTTATAATTAGTTAGGTATATACAATTACAATTCAATATAATATTAGGTTAAGCTAGTTTTAAGTTTATTCTTCTGTGGTCCGTCATCGACTGACTCCCGTATGATTTATGTACAAGTACATGGCTCATACTAAGACTTGTCAGTGCGCGTACCTCTATCCTTATATATAGGTAACTAATATAATAATATGATGCTTAATATAATACACTACAATCTTCCCCACTTTAAATAATTCATCGTCAATTTCAATGATTAACTTTTTTCATATTCTTTTATTCGTTTAGATCTTCGAGCTTTGTCTAAGCTTTTATTTAAATTCATTTTTGCATAATTTCCTTTTAATACGCACTGAACTTTTATTCTCAGTTTTATTCTTAAACGACGAAGAAGATGGTTTATCTTGATTTAAATCAGGTTTGGTATTTAGATCCTTCAAATAAGGATGTATTATGTATTATTTTTATTGACTACGCATTTTTTTATTTGATGAAAATGAACATAACGTACTGTACCATCTATTTTTATCAAACAAGTTAATCCAATTCACATATTCGTTTTTAAAATCATTTTTAAATAAGATCTTATCTCCCTCCAGGAACTTATTATTTTTAAAAGAATTAATTGTTTTTAACCCATTTCCTGGTTGAACAAATATTTTGTTTTTTTTACTTTTTGTACGATCTTAGGGATCTCGTTAATACATTGCTTTTAACTATTTAAATTATCTAATATAATTTTTGGTTTGAAGGCGAAAATCAGTTCCGATGGAGTTTGCAAACCCTTATTTATTGGAGTATTACGTTGGTTGAAAAGAAATTTGAAGACCACTTTCTGCATGTCCATGTTTTTATTCTCCAAGAAATATTTTTTTAACACTTTTTTAACTGTTTGTACATTCCGCTCAGCCAAACCATTGCTTTGTGGATGGTATGGGGGAGACTTGCTAACTTTAATACCGTAGTTTTTACAGAAACTGATGAATTTAAATGACCCAAATGGAGTTCCATTGTCAGTGACTATTTTCCCTGGAAGACCAAAGGTCGCAAACAAATTTTCCAATAATCTAATCAAATTTTCCGCAGTGTTGCTTCGAATTGGTACTACATCAGAATATTTACTAAATGCATCCACTAAGATTAGAAATTGAAATTTTGAGAAACAGAAAAAATCCAAATGGATACGTTGAAATGGATATTTGCATGTGTACCATTTTGATTCAACTTTTTCCCTTGGAATGTTCATTGTCGACTGGCAAATATGGCACTATTGTTTAAAATGTTCAATACATTTGTCGATACAAGGCCACCCGACATAAGGCCTTTCAATGGACTTCATTTTAACCATGCCTACATGGTTCATACTATACATTAATTTCAAGACTTCGTTTCTTAACTTCATAGGAATAATTAACCTGTCTCCGTAAAATAACATATTATCCTCTGATGAAAAACTATTTCTGACTCTAAAATAGTTTTTAATTGGACGTCTAGTCCATTTGGCCATTTGTTTCTTTTGACACATCTATATATCAATGATAAAACTTCATCCCGAACTGTTTCTTGCCGAATGAGCTCTGTGTCTATGACCAAATCATTAGGAGACTCCAAGTTCACTGAATTAATTAATTAAACACACGGTATCGACATACTTTGACTTACCAAGAGGCAAGCGAGATAACGCATCGACATGTTGCAGTTGTGAGCTTTTACGATATTCAATGGTGTTATCGTACATTGACAAAATTACAGCCCACCTTTGCAAACGTGCTGCTGCTACACCCGCTATATTTTAAACGGTTTACCGAAAATATATTTATGAAACTTTTTGACGGCAAATATAATTGCTAGAGCTTCCCGGTGAAACAAAACAAAACTGGTTTTTCGACACCATCAATCATTGCTCCCACGCCGTAAGGGCTAGCATCGGTTGGTTTATTCGGATCAAATAGTTCTAAGACATTGTTCTCTGTGAGCTTTTTGACAATTTGTTGACAATATAAAATCTGTATTTTTCTTTAAAAGAGAATAAAAATCCCTTAAATACGACGATAGGTTTGGTATAAACTTACCATAGTAATTTAATAATCACAAATAGGACTGCAGTTGTTGCAAGTTGGTGGGTGCCGGAGCCTCCACTATTGCTCGAACTTTTTCGGGATTTGGAAACAATTTTCCGTTTGACAATATGTGCCCTAAATATGGTACACTTTTGTCACGAAATCGGCATTTATTTAAATTAATTTTGACATTATACTTATTTAATCTCTTGAGCACCTCGATGCAATTCTCCTTGCATTCTACTTCGTCCCCTACCACCGACGACAATATCATCCACAAAGCAACGGGTATTTTTAAAGTTTTTGAGAATTTCATCAATTGTACTTTGGAACACGGATGGTGCCATTGATACAGCAAACGGCAAAACTGTGTAGGTATTGTAGTAATCCTATGTGCGTGTTTATTGTTAAAAGCTGCCGGCTGCTGGGAGCGACTCGGAGCTGGTTATATGCACCTGACATATCGATTACGCAAAACACATTTGAGTTCGCAAAACTTGCGAATATGTCCTCTGTAAGAGGTAACGGATGATAACTCAATGTATTTGTTTATCGTCACACCGCAGTCCATACAAATTCGTATGTCTCCGTTTTGTTTTGGAACGCATACTATCGGACTTGCCCACGCACTCGACTTGACCGGAATCAAAGTACCATTTTGTACTAAGCGATTTAATTCTTGCTCTACTTTTTCCTTAATTCTTAATGGCACTGAATATGCCTTGGAAAATGGGCGAAGCATTATCTTATTTAACTCTGGTTGTATCATTATATAAGAAAATTTTGACATATAATCACTAAGACTTATAAAACTATGACAAGCTCCAGTATCCAGTTCCATTGCTAGCGGTTGACCCTCGACGACAATGTTCCGAATGACGCATTCAGATTCGATTTTGGCGATTGACTTGATGACTTTAACTGTGTGCGACTTTGGTTGACTGCAAACTACGGATGTGTGTCCTATCCGATTGCAATTATAGCACGACCACATCTTTGACATTTTCCCCATTTACCGCTGTTAGAATTGGGCTGACTTTGCCGATGATGTTTATGCTGCGGACTTGAAGATGATGTGTTGATATTCTTGCAAATTGTGTTGATATTCTTGGGTGTATGGCCTTGGATTCTTTCGTGGACATTTCCATAGTAAGTGCCACATTGCAGCATTTCTCGAAATTTAGCGAAGAGTCATTTAACAAAGCACGCTGAATCTCTTCATTTCTTATGCCTGCTGTAAAACGATCATCTAATGCACTTGAATTGTAGTGGCTTTAATTGTTCCATTCTTTCACAGAACTTTGTTCTTGCGAAATTTCTTTCTTTCATGGAGTCGCCAAAACCACATATTTGCGCAACTTCTTTTAAGTGAATGATAAACTCCTGAACACTCTGACCTTCTTCTTGGACAATATGGCTCATACTTAGACTTGTCAGTGTGCGTACCTCTATCATTATTATATAACTAATATAATAATATGATGCTAATAATACACTACAGCCAAGAACATTAAATGATAACCATTCGGTTCCGATTTATTACATTTTGAAACACTTTTGGCAGAACTTTCGTCAATGGGTCCTCGCATTTCTGACGGAGATTCTCTTTGAAGGCTTCAAGAGTCCGAGGCTTGACATAGACCAAAAACCATACAAAAAAAATTTAAAACGGTTAAATAAGGCATTCAGTGCAAATCACCAAAACGGTTGCAGTATGAGTCGTTGCAGCATCAATAGCTATATGGCAAGCTCGGTAGCACAACGAAAGGCAGATGGACTGGACATACAAACTTTTTCCGACAATCCAGGAATAGATATAACGTAACCATGGCGACTGTAACTACAACCTTACACAGTTCCTGACAGGCCACTGCAAGTATCTGCACCGTTTTAGCCACGACAGCTCATCATCTTGCCCGGAATGCGTAAATGAAGATGAAGACACGGAGCACGCAGTACTTTATTGCGCACGCTTCATGGCATGAAGAAGTACTTCCAGCCCGTCACTAATCATCGACCACATGTTGCAGTTTGCAGAGAATTCGGCGGAATTATGTAATTTTATAACCATCTTACAAAATGAGCTACGGAGATTAGAAAGGCACCGCAGAAGCCTCAGACTCTCAGAGGCCGTGAAACAACACGATTAGCTTGAATGCTAACGGCAGTCCCGCGGGGAGAGCGGTTGAAAAATGTAGGGTGTAGACTAGTACGTTTAGGCGCACTCCCGGCATCGATTATTCGGGTTCGCGAATCGTGCATTTTGGTCGCACGGGCTACTGCATCTTTAGAAGATCACCACATCCATTGGCGTATCTAAAAAAAAAGTATGGCGCGGGGTTTTTGAAAAAATATGGCCCGATGACGCCTCCAGAACACCATGCAGTAACTTTAGCCCCGGTGCATATATGCGTCATTTTAACGCAGCGTCACCGCAATTGCGTCTTGCAGTATTCACAAATACATTGAGTGGTGCACACATACTGCGCGTCATTCTTGCGGAAAAAAGACTCGCAACCAAGTAGAAATATGTGACTTTGATGCCCACTTATTTTAAATTATAGTCACCGTATGGTATATTTGACTTTGTTTTGAGTAGATAAAGGCATTACTATGACTAGGGAAACATTTTGACATTTTTGTAACCAGTACGTGCCTTAAAGAGACAAATGTCCTTTAACGTAACATTTCAGTAAATGTTGTGTCTATTAAACTACTGAATTGACTACAGTCAATTCCGCGCCCAAAAACCGACCAGATTTCGCATACAAGATAAACAATTCTTTTGACCCTAATTGAATGATATGGATGTTATTCACATCATGTGAACAATATGCGGTTCCAAAAGGACGGCGCCATGAGTATCTCTCAAATATCGACAATGCGTCTTCGTGTTGGAGATAGAAACATTTGTTTTTCTTCTCTTTTCTTACGGTTGTTGTTGTGGGCTAAGTTTTGCAATTTACATAGCATATTCTTGGCGCCTAATGAGGGAACCGTATTTAGCGAAGTGTGATAGTCGCCACATAATTATTATAGTCTCGCCTGAAGTGCAAGAAATTGTGTTTTGCAAAATGTGGTAGCATGGCCCACCATCACCACATGTCGTTGTATCTTCTTTTACGGAGGAGTAGAGAAAAATAAATTAATGTGCATAATTTGAAATGTAACAGAAAAATAACACAATCTACCGGGCGCCAGCTTCACCGGTCTTTGAAATTCATGTGAATCTGTTAGTAATATGCTCAGACTCAGGAACTCCTTTGAAGATGAAGAGCTATTAAATCTACGAGTATATGGATGAGTTCGACTGGTTCAAAATTTACCTATGGAACAGAAGCTAAGAAGGACGAATTAGTTTGCCTGTCATAGGATGCAGTAGGCAACACTTAATTCATTTTGCGCAAACAGTATTCATCAAATTTCCAAAGTTGTAACAATGAGTGCAGTGAATCCTTGCTCGTGCTAAAGCAGAAATTAGTGAAAACACCTTATTTTGGCAAAATGCTGAGTACTTACTGTGCATCGTTAGTCTGGATTTTTGTAGATTAAAAAAAGTTGATCCTTGAATTTGGACTTCTGCTAATGTTTCCGCAAAAACGGCCTCAACCACAACTGACGGATGAAGTCCATAGCCTCCTGAACTGTCACTGTCACGGATGTAAAAGTTGTCACTCGATGTTCTTTGGTTGTATTTTTTTTTTTATTAAAAAACGTTGGTTTTGAATTCTGATGCTTTTGGATTATGTTTGTTTGATGTCTTAAATTTGTTTCCATTAAGTCAATGTTATACTTAGACTTGTCAGTGTGCGTACCTCTACCTTATATATAACTAATATAATAATATGATGCTTAATTCGTCAATTTCAATATTTAACTTTTTTCTATTCTTTAATTCGTTTAGATCTTCGAGCTTTGTCTAAGCTTTTATTTAAATTCATTTTTGCATAATTTCCTTTTAATACGCACTGAACTTTTATTCTCAGTTTTATTCTTAAACGACGAAGAAGATGGTTTATCTTGATTTAAATCAGGTTTGGTATTTAGATCCTTCAAATAAGGATTGATGTAATATGTATTATTTTTATTGACTACGCATTTTTTTATTTGATGAAAATGAACATAACGCACTGTACCATCTATTTTTATCAAACAAGTTAATCCAATTCACATATTCGTTTTTAAAATCATTTTTAAATAAGATCTTATTAACTTATTATTTTTAAAAGAATTAATTGTTTTTAACCCATTTCCTGGTTGAACAAATATTTTGTTTTTTACTTTTTGTACGATCTTAGGGATTAATACATTGCTTTTTACTATTTAAATTATCTAATACTAGTTGGTTGTACCCGCTTCGCTGGGTATGCATTGCATACTATGCAAAGTAATATTTGATAAACAAATTGATTTTATTTAAAGAACTTCTTTGAAAACTACATTGCGTGTAAATTGTCTCTGGTTAATTAATAATCTTCCTTGCTGTGGATTAGATTCAATATACACCTTCTTTTGTCTTGCAACTCTTGATTGTGATAAAGCCACATACAGTTGGCCGTGTGAAAATACTCCGGTCTTCAAATGCATGCCAACGTGATCAAATGACTGGTCTTGAGCCTTGTTTATTATTATAGTGTATGCTAGAATTTATCGGAAATGGAATCATTGTGGTAATTCATGCTCTTATCAAATTTCGTCCAGGCTCTTCCACAATCAATCGAGTTCCATTGCAGTCCTTTTTTAGGGTTCAAGTTTTTCAGCAACATGATGATGACACCTTGCTTAAGTACAGCACATGAGGTGGCTTGCTGGATGGAGTTTGCTGATTGAGGAATTCAACAGGGAAATTTGGTGCATCATTTGGATCTTCAGTCTTCACTAATAACAGAATCGCTCCTATTCATTTCTAATGTCTGCACATTTGTCAGCGCGGCTATGACTCGTTCTGAAAGTTCCTGCATTGACTTTTGCAGCAGATCGCCAAAAATTGTCTTAATTAAGTCTCCTGTTAATATAATTTCCGTGGAAATTTCAACAACGTCGTCTTCATACATTTCTGCTACCCGCGGCAATTTTGCAATAATGAGAAGACTCATATTTTAATAGCCCTCAGGATTTTGTCCACAGAGATTCCTTCACGATCAGTTAGTTTTCTCTTTTATATTTAAATATCGCGAAATAAAATTTCCTATTAAAGTACCTGAGGAGCAGTTAGTAAATCAGTGATCTTAAAATTCGTAGCAAAGTACATATTACCTAAAAACGGTTTCTATTTTTTTTGTATCTATTGATTTAGAATTTAGATTTATAAGTATAAATAATATTTTACTTCTTTTTACTTCTGTACAAAGTTTCATATTGATACGACAAACTCCTTCGTGAGTTATGAAAAAGTTCTCATTAAAATCATTGCCAATAACTCGAGCCCTTTGAATAATGAGAAGACACAAACATTGAAAATTTATTCAAATACCCACCGCCTACTTTTATTTAAAATAAGAAAAATAAGAAAAGTAAGGAGCGTTACAGAATCAGTAAGGGTAAATATATATATGAATAATTTTTGGTTTGAAGGCGAAAATCAGCTCCGATGGAATTTGCAAACCCTTATTTATTGGAGTATTACGTTGGTTGAAAAGAAATTTGGAGACCACTTTCTGCATGTCCATGTTTTTATTCTCCAACACTTTTAACACTTTTTTAACAGTTTGTACATTCCGCTCAGCCAATGTATGTTGTGGATGTTATGGGGGAGACTTGCTAACTTTAATACCGTAGTTTTTACAGAAACTGATGAATTTAAATGACCCAAATGGAGGGCCATTGTCAGTGACTATTTCCCCTGGAAGACCAAAGGTCGCAAACAAATTTTCCAATAATCTAATCAAATTTTCCGCAGTGTTGCTATGAATTGGTACTACATCAGAATATTTACTAAATGCAACCACTAAGATTAGAAATTGAAATTTTTAGAAATAGAAAAAATCCAAATGGATACGTTGAAATGGATGCATGTGTACCATTTTGATTCAACTCCCTTGGAATGTTCATTGTCGACTGGCAAATATGGCTCTCTTGTATAAAATGTTCAATACATTTGTCGATACAAGGCCACCAGACATAACCCCTGGCAATTAGGAGACTCCAAGTTCACTGAATTAATTAATTAAACACACGGTATCGACATACGTTGACTCACCAAGAGGCAAGCGAGATAACGCATCGACATGTTGCAGTTGTGAGCTTTTACGATATTCAATGGTGTTATCGTACATTGACAAAATTACAGCCCACCTTTGCAAACGTGCTGCTGCTACACCCGCTATATTTTAAACGGTTTACCGAAAATATATTTATGAAACTTTTTGATGGCAAATATAATTGCTAGAGCTTCCCGGTGAAGCTGTGAATAGTTTTTTTCTGCTGGAGAGAGCGAGCAAACAAAACTGGTTTTTCGACACCATCAATCATTGCTCCCACGCCGTAAGGGCTAGCATCGGTTGAGACTATGACAGGTTTATTCGGATCAAATAGTTCTAAGACATTGTTCTCTGTGAGCTTTTTGACAATTTGTTGACCATATAAAATCTGTATTTTTCTTTAAAAGAGAATAAAAATCCCTTAAATACGACGATAGGTTTGGTATAAACTTACCATAGTAATTTAATAATCACAAATAGGACTGCAGTTGTTGCAAGTTGGTGGGTGCCGGAGCCTCCACTATTGCTCGAACTTTTTCGGGATTTGGAAACAATTTTCCGTTTGACAATATGTGCCCTAAATATGGTACACTTTTGTCAAGAAATCGGCATTTATTTAAATTAATTTTGACATTATACTCATTTAATCTCTTGAGCACCTCGATGCAATTCTCCTTGCATTCTACTTCGTCCCCTACCACCCACGACAATATCATCCACAAAGCAACGGGTATTTTTAAAGTTTTTGAGAATTTCATCAATTGTACTTTGGAACGCGGATGGTGCCATTGATACAGCAAACGGCAAAACTGTGTAGGTATTGTAGTAATCCTATGTGCGTGTTTATTGTTAAAAGCTGCCGGCTGCTGGGAGCGACTCGGAGCTGGTTATATGCACCTGACATATCGATTACGCAAAACACATTGGAGTTCGCAAAACTTGCGAATATGTCCTCTGTAAGAGGTAACGGATGATAACTCAATGTATTTGTTTATCGTCACACCGCAGTCCATACAAATTCGTATGTCTCCGTTTTGTTTTGGAACGCATACTATCGGACTTGCCCACGCACTCGACTTGACCGGAATCAAAGTACCATTTTGTACTAAGCGATTTAATTCTTGCTCTACTTTTTCCTTAATTCTTAATGGCACTGAATATGCCTTGAAAAATGGGCGAAGCATTATCTTTTAGGACTATACTTATTTCGAAATCTTAAATTGTTTTCCTTGACGTTAGTACATTCGGAAAATTATTTTTAATGATATCAATCAAATTTACCTCGACTTTGTGTACCGAACCTGGACAATCTCCAAATAACTTTTCTTTCCAACCTGGTGTTAAAATTTGTAGCGACCCATTAGTGGTATGAAATTATGACAACTATTGACAACTATCAATTCTATATAATATGTGTTTTCCTGAAACTCCACACGGACACTGATTTTCCCTTGAACTTCGAGTTTATGACCTGTGAAAGTAATAAGTGTATTTAACTCTGGTTGTATCATTATATAAGAAAATTTTGACATATAATCACTAAGACTTATAAAACTATGACAAGCTACAGTATCCAGTTCCATTGCTAGCGGTTGACCCTCGACGACAATGTTCCGAATGACGCATTCAGATTCGATTTTGGCGATTGACTTGATGACTTTAACTGTGTGCGACTTTGGTTGACTGCAAACTACGGATGTGTGTCCTATCCGATTGCAATTATAGCACTTCCAATTCCTCGCCGGACAAGACTTGCAATCATGATGACGACCACATCTTTGACATTTTCCCCATTTACCGCTGTTAGAATTGGGCTTCGACTGCTGACTTTGCCGATGATGTTTATGCTGCGGACTTGAAGATGATGTTTTGACAGTTAATATTCTTGGGTGTATGGCCTTGGATTCTTTCGTGGACATTTCCATAGTAAGTGCCACATTGCAGCATTTCTCGAAATTTAGCGAAGAGTCATTTAACAAAGCACGCTGAATCTCTTCATTTCTTATGCCTGCTGTAAAACGATCAGTGAGTGCATCATCTAATGCAAATGACTTGAATCGTAGTGGCTTTAATTCTTCCATTCTTTCACACCACTTTGTTCTTGCGAAATTTCTTTCTTTCATGGAGTCGCCAAAACCACATATTTGCGCAACTTCTTTTAAGTGAATGATAAACTCCTGAACACTCTGACCTTCTTCTTGGACAATTTTATTGAATTTGTACCGCTCCGCATGAATATTTAATCGCGGTGCAAAGTACTTTTGAAGACCTTCTATTAAATCCTTATATGAGCATTCCGATGGGTTTTTCGGTTGCACGAGTGATTTAAGTATTTTAAATGTATTCTTCCCAATTAAACTCAATAAAATCAGAGCTTTTTTGGAATCGGCTATACTATTTATTTCAAAATAAATTTGTAGACGTTTATTGTACGTATCGAAATCCTCACCCGGCTCAAATTCTTCTAATTTTCCCATAATTTGACTATTTGACATTGTAGATCGACAATTTTTTGCGCACGTGTTTTAATGGAGATTTTAATTTTTTTTCTTTTGTCTTTTGTCCTCGTCGCCACTTTGTTACACCTTCACTTGTGTTGAATTTATTAGAATTAGGTCTTGGTTTAATTCATTAATTATTATTTAATATCACTTATAATTAATATAAATAATTAAATTAAAAATAATTTTCCGAATGTACTAACGTCAAGGCCAAATGAAACAATTACAGATTTCGAAATAAGTATAGTCCTAAAAGATAGTGCTTCGCCCATTTTTCACAAGGCATATTCAGTGCCATTAAGAATTAAGGAAAAAGTAGAGCAAGAATTAAATCGCTTAGTACAAAATGGTACTTTGATTCCGGTCAAGTCGAGTGCGTGGGCAAGTCCGATAGTATGCGTTCCAAAACAAAACGGAGACATACGAATTTGTATGGACTGCGGTGTGACGATAAACAAATACATTAGGCGCGTTTTTTTTTGCAATCCTATATGGGCTTCGCAAGTTTTCCATACAAATCGTTAGCCCGGATAATAATCGGGGCTTATGACTTAGCCCAGATAAAAACTGTGCTGCCAATCTACGAGTGCTTTAAATGTTATCGAAAGTGCTATCGATTATGTCATAAATGACATCTGACAACCAAAATTAAATAAAAAAAAAAAACCCAAACGTAAACAATTCAAAATAAAATAATGGAGAAAAAAGAAAAACGCAAAATTTGGACTCGGGAGGAGATACTGGGGCTGGGGAAATGAATTTTATTTGATTTTGCAGGGCCTCTGGCAGACTGAATGGTTTCGCAGCGATTCTCATGTCTGTTGGCTCAAAGAAGACCGGCCTGCGGTGCTTTTGAGCGATCTGTAGAACAGTTTCCATGGATTTAAGTGGAAGATTTGCGTACATAACAAGGAGCCAGCGCTAACGCGTCCTGGTAGTGTGCAATGAGATCCGGACTGATGGATCGATTAACTTCCATGTTTCCAAGAACCAGCTGGCAGTCTCTGCGTCGAAGATTACCGAGCAGAGGGATGTCGACTGTCGGGGGTCTCGGTATATCCGTTGTAGATCGGAGAAAGTCGCACCTCCTGCCGGATGACTACGAGGAACCTGCCAAACGTTCTATTCGATTAAGTAACAAAACTAGTCAACGTCTCTGGAGCTGGTGATAGCTTCTCTAGTGGATTCATTGCAAGCATGTTGAAGGGCAAATCTGAAGAAGAATGCATTGCTCTAGGGCTATTTGGTGCCAACAAGGCTCTGCAGACAGACGGTGCCGTTCCGATGGAGTACTTTGACAAGGAGCCTTCACTAGACACCCCCAAATGGGAAGAACTATAGGTTAAAATTGGTGTAAATTGCTTTATTTAGACGTAAACAAAAAGTTTTAATTTTCTAAAAAAAGAAAACCTGATGGCTTTTGCTTTCTCCATCTTAGTACTGCCACCTGGAAAGCAAACTCGTAATAGTAAATTGTGAGATCAAGAAGATGTGTGTACACTTACAGTTTAACGACCTTGTCCTTTCCTCCGGAAGCAACTCTAGCCCCATCTGGTGCCCAGTCGACGCCAAAAACTTCGTCAGCGTGACCGGGAAGCTCTTGCGCCATTTTCTTGGTCTGCACACTCCAAACTAATAAGAAAAAACAGTAATTAGATTGAATAATTTCCCCGACCAGTAACAATTTACCTTTAAGCGTTGAGTCTTTGCTTCCGCTCACAATAAGCCGTGAATCAGAAGACCAGACTAAAGTGTACACCGCCTGAACATGTCCACGGAATGTTGTAATGAATGTTCCATTGGGCGCGCCACAGACGCACTGATTTGTCGAACGATGCCGAAGCAATAAATTTTACATCTGGGGAGTACTTGACGTCGTTGACGACATTCTGATGGCCAGTCATGCGTTCGATACACTTGCTCTGATTTGATTTCCAGAGGTGGAGCGTGAAGGCATCTGAGCACGAGACAAATGACTTGACGCCATCGGGACAAATTTTGTCGTAGCGCTGTTGAGCTATATCCTTCAATTCTTTCTCTAAAACGGGAAATGGTTCAGCGCATGTTTGCAAGGATAAGGAGTGGAAAATTACTTGGAATTTCTGCATACGTCTTTTTCTTGTCCATGACTGGATGAAATGGGCCCGTGCGGAGAACATAGTCTGTATTTAACGTAATGTAATTTACCCAGTGAGCATGCCCGGTAAAGGTTCTGCAAAGAACACCATCTGCGGCACGCCACATTTTTACAGTACGATCCTTTGACGAAGAGTATATCAACCAGCAACCACCCCATCGCACTGAGCTTACCGACATTCCGTGTCCTATAAAAGGAAAAATTTTGGTTTATTTCACATGTCACAATAAAAATTAAGACAACTTACCAGCTACAACTAAAAGACAATGCCCAAGAACAGTATCCGCCCAAATCCTAACATCTCCATCCGAACCAGCGCTGGCCAGCTTACGACAATCGGGATTCTGATGGTATGGCTCCCAACACAAGCCGTTTATCCATTTCTTGTGCCCAGTAAGGGGTTTTCCCAGCTGTTTGCCACTTTCTGGATCCCAAATGAGAATAGTTCCAGCTTTGCACGCACTTGCCAATTTTTTACCAGCAGGCGACCATGAAACACACAAGACCCATTGCTTGTGACCAGAACATGTGAAATGTGGTGTCTCTGTACTTAGATCCCACAATCGCACCGTTGTGTCACCAGAACCAGTAGCCAAATGCTGACCGTCTGGACTAAAACTGATCGAAACTACTGCTTTTGCATGCCCGGGCATAGAACTCGTACATCTAGTAACCGGGCGCACCTTAAACACTGCTTGTGGTTGGTAAACTATGTCGATGACATTTTCTGTGTCGATTGTTCCACACAAGTTCCAGAGTATTGACTGGATATCCGACTTGTTAGGTATATTGCAATTTGTGTAGTTCTTCTCAAAACTCCTGAGGCTGCACAATTCATTCACTGATACACTTCACTTTCAAAATATTTTAATGTGCCTACCCGTGTGTTCTCGCTATTTATCATTTTATTAGCACAAATTAAACAAACAATGAAAAATAAAATCTAAATTTTCCGTACGGCAAATTTGTCAAGACAGAAAAAAAAACAGCTGAAATGTCAATTGTCAATTAGGATAGTGCTGCCAAGTCACAGTACAATCGAACAGTTATCGAAAATTATCTAAGCCTATATAGGATTGCAAAAAAAAACGCGCCTATTGAGTCATACTATCATCCGTTACCTCTTACAGATGACATATTCGCAATTATTTCGAACTCCAATGTGTTTTGCGTAATCGATATGTCAGGTGCATATAACCAGCTCCGAGTCGCTCCCAGCAGCCGGCAGCTTTTAACAATAAACACGCACATAGGATTACTGCAATACACAGTTTTGCCGTTTGCTGTATCAATGGCACCATCCGCGTTGCAAAGTACAATTGATGAAATTCTCAAAAACTTTAAAAATACCCGTTGCTTTGTGGATGATATTGTCGTCGGTGGTAGGGACGAAGTAGAATGCAAGGAGAATTGCATCGAGGTACTCAAGAGATTAAATGAGTCATAATGTCAAAATTAATTCAAATAAATGCCAATTTCTTGAGAAAAGTGTACCATATTTAGGGCACATATTGTCAAACGGAGAATTGTTTCCAAATCCCGAAAAAGTTCGAGCAATAGTGGAGGCTCCGGCACCCACCAACTTGCAACAACTGCAATCCTATTTGTGATTATTAAATTACTATGGTAAGTTTATACCAAACCTATCGTCGTATTTAAGGGATTTTTATTCTCTTTTAAAGAAAAATACAGATTTTATATGGGCAATATGTCAAAAAGCTTTTGAGATCAGCAAGACTCTTCTCACAGAGACAATGTCTTAGAACTATTTGATCCGAATAGTCTCAACCTTTGCTAGCCCTTACGGTGTGGGAGCAGTGATTGATGGTGTCGAAAAACCAGTTTTGTTTGCGTCAAGCTCGCTCTCTCCAGCAAAAAAAAACTATTCACAGCTTCACCGGGAAGCTCTAGCAATTATATTTGCCGTCAAAAAGTTTCATAAATATATTTTCGGTAAACCGTTTAAAATATTATAATTCATAATATGAACCATGTAGGCATGGTTAAAATGAAGTCCATTGCAAGGTCTTATGTCTGGTGGCCTTGTATCGACAAATGTATTGAACATTTTATACAAGAGTGCCATATTTGCCAGTCGACAATGAACATTCCAAGGAAAAGTAGAATCAAAATGGTACACATGCAAATATCCATTTCAACGTATCCATTTGGATTTATTCTATTTCTCAAAATTTTAATGTCTAATCTTAGTGGATGCATTTAGTAAATATTCTGATGTAGTACCAATTCGAAGCAACACTGCGGAAAATTTGATTAGATTATTGGAACATTTTTTTGCGACCTTTGGTCTTCCAGGGGAAAAGTCACTGACAATGGCCCTCCATTTAGGTCATTTAAATTCATCAGTTTCTGTAAAAACTACGGTATTAAAGTTAGCAAGTCTCCCCCATAACATCCACAACATACATTGACGAGCGGAATGTACAAACTGTTAAAAAAGTGTTAAAAGTGTTGGAGAATAAAAACATGGACATGCAGAAAGTGGTCTCCAAATTTCTTTTCAACCAACGTAATACTCCAATAAATAAGGGTTTGCAAACTCCATCGGAGCTGATTTTCGCCTTCAAACCAAAAATTATATTAGATAATTTAAATAGTAAAAAGCAATGTATTAATCCCTAAGATCGTACAAAAAGTAAAAAACAAAATATTTGTTCAACCAGGAAATGGGTTAAAAACAATTAATTCTTTTAAAAATAATAAGTTCCTGGAGGGAGATAAGATCTTATAAAAATGATTTTAAAAAAGAATATGTGAATTGGATTAACTTGTTTGATAAAAATAGATGGTACAGTGCGTAGTCAATAAAAATAATACATATTACATCAATCCTTATTTGAAGGATCTAAATACCAAACCTGTGTTGCAGCTTTTCTAATTAATACCACCAAAGGAAGCAGGACTTGGCATGCTTGCAGCAAGGCTCAGCTTAGCTCGCCGGATTGGGGTGAGTGTTCACTTCCCTTACGGGATAAGGAGGCAACGGATAAAAAAAATATTCATGCCAAGAATTTGGGAATCGGACAAAAGAGATTCAATTTGCACTGGTACTTTCCTACTTGTTTCCCTTCGGCTGATGTTAGCCGGTAGGATGCACTTTTCCCTCCCAATCACCTGAGTGAACGCCTATGACAGTTTATGCATCCGGAATTTCTATAAAACTGTCCCATGTCTGAAAAACCAATCAAACCCTAAAGCATAATCATGCACAACAATCCATAAGTTGTTTCACCCATCGCAAACCCCAATTAAACTATTTAGTCTCTGTTCATTTCAAATTCATTAACAATTTATTAAATAAGTAAAACTATCAAATATCTTAGCATAGTTTCGATTACAAAGTGCAATTATAATTAAATGACTCACTGTACATGTTCCGTAGGATCAGATTATTTAATTTCAAAAAAAATTAAAAACCAGTAAGACAATTATCTTCGACTATGCCGAAGCTCAAATACCCGGTACTGTATTATTGTAAAAATAAAAAAAAATATTTTAGTACTAAAAAAATATATATTTGTATGGGAGGTATGGGTAGTTTTTATTCGATCAAGCTCATTTTTTGTCAAAAAATTTAAAATATTATTAAAACAATATGTGCAAAGTTTAAACTTGCTATCTTTATTGTAGCTATTTAAATTTAATTTTTAACATCAAAAAGCTATATAAATCCGATATTTTTGTATGGGAGGTAGTAGTAGTTTTCATCCGATCTTGCTCATCTTCGAACTTAGCCTCAGTTTGGTGGATAAAAGCTTACGTACCAAATTTCAAGTCGATAGCTCTTAAATTACGGCCGTAATCGTGCGGACGGACAGACGGACAGACGGACAGACGGACAGACAGACGGACATCGCTAGATCGACTAAGAAAGTGATGCTGATCAATAATATATATAGTTTGTCATACCTACAACGCCTACTTATGTGCGTTACAAATGGAATGCCAAAGTGAATATACCTTCACCACAGTGTGGTACCGGGTATAAAAAATATGAATCAAGTGTGTAATTTATGTAGTTACAACCTGTCGGAACCGTAATCTCGTTTGTGTATGTGTGTGTGTAGTAAATGGCAAATATTATATTTAGGTAGAAAATTAGGTGTTTAATGAAAATTATGTATAGGTAGTATGTATCAAATTTTCAGACAAGGATTAATGCAAATAGTATGTATATAATGAAAATTTTGAAATTAGATTTATAGAATGGCATAAGAAATTTAGGTGTATATTAGGGTTATGAATGACTTACTTGATGTTTTGTTAATCCAGATGTTGTGCGCACAAAATCCGATGTTTCTGTTTCGTTGATAGCGGTTGTTTGATATTTTGCATGCTATGTGTATATGTGTATTCAATGAACCCTATGATGTAGTAATTTTTCTTTTGTTTTTTTTTTTTTTTTTGTTCTTTTTTATACCCTCCACAGGAAGGTATATTCACTTTGCCATTACGTTTGTAACACCAAGAAGGATTCACCGGAGACCCTATAAAGTATATATATTCTGAATCAGGATCACATTCTGAATCGATTTAGCCATGTCCGTCTGTCTGTCTGTCTGTCTGTCTGTTGAAAGCACGATAGCGTCCAAAGGAATTGACCTAGGCGAATGAAATTTTGTGAGACGACTTCTTTTTACCGTCGCCAGGTTGGTATTGAAAATGGGCTATGTCGGTCAAGTAGTTCTGGTACCTCCCATACAAAACCACTATTAGACCCACGTCTCTCTCTGTCCGTTGAAATCACGATAGCGTCCTACCGAATCGACTTAGGCAACTGAAGTTTTATGAGAGGTATTATATTTGTATAAAAAATAATCCATGTCGGTCAAGTAGTTCTGTTACATCCCATACAATGCCAATATTTGACCCATATATCTGTGTCTGTTGAAAGCACGATAGCGTCCAAACGAATCGACTTAGGTGAATGAAATTTTGTAAGAGGACTTTTTGTAACCGTAGTCAGGTTGGTATTGAAAATTGTCTATGTCACATACTAACTGGCATGGCAAATATTTTGCATGACTTTTATGCAGTGGAGGGTATCAAAGCATCGGCCAGGCCGATGATAACACTTTTACTTGTTTTAATTTTCACTTCCCTGCCAAACTATTTCTTTTTTTATCAGGAACTTCTTTTGAAGTGAACGTTGACCGAAATGCACGTGGTGATGTACTTTTGGCCGCTATAAGTAATTTGGTACGTATATATATGTAGGTAAATACGTTTTACATATATATACGTACTTCTGCGGAGCTTTTCCGGAGACACGCTGCTGACCGAACCGATTACTGCAAACTGATAGGGTAGGGATGTCTTCTACTGTTTGGTGCAGCAAGTGTGTATTTGGTGGCTGATGATGTGGTGCCGATCGAGCTGGAAAATTCCAGCTGGATGCTCCTGATTTATGCGAGGCGAAGGTACGGGACTTTTTGCTGAGCGCTTATCACTTTTATTTCAGTGAGTGCAACTAATTTGGAGGAGTTGCCAAAGCTTGCCGATTATCGCAGCTTGAGTTGGATGATTGATCTTTTTTTTTTCGATGCAATCAACTGCGATATAAAAATTTGGTATGGGTGACGGAATTAGCTTTTAATTAGCTTTTAATATTTGGGTCAAATCGACGTCCACTAAAATGAGGATAAGTACGTGTAAGCACTCTGTAAATTATTTAATATCTATTAGAGAACTGAAAATACCTTGGTTAACTTATTAACTGGACTTGAAAGTTCAGGAATTATGTCCGTCCTCAATGAATGCTCGATAGAAAAGAACACTATCGGGCCGATATAATTGAGTTCTCCCGACTCATCTTCCTGTTTCCTAACTGAGCAACACACTGAGCAAATGGGCGCGGGATGTGTCCAACAAACAAGATGTCGGCAATGCAGTTCAAGGGTCACTAGTTTGTAATTAGTGCTTGGGGATATTGTATTATGCAGTTTGGTTTGATGTTAAGACATTTTCGTAACAAACCTGCTTTGTTAATCTCTATTCATTGAGATGAACAAAAAGGAAACTAGAAATTGTCTGGCCTGAACGGATTCAATTCAGGCTTCATTGCCTGATGTCTTTGGCATGATATTTTCCTACCAACTTTCCTCTCATATCTTCCAGGAGATAAAGACAGTTTCCTACGACATCTCTTACTCGACATTTGATAAATTTTGGGGCGAATTTTGCGTTTCTGTCCTTGACAAAGGAACTTTGTTCAAAATTCCGCCGAAACACTTCTTGACCAATATTATATCGAATGTTCCGTGCACGAAGGCTGTTTTCCCCCTCGACGACTCTTCCAACGGAACTTGCCAAAATGCGTCTTTGAGATCCACACTTGAAATAAAGTGTGTTTCTCGCAGACGGCTTAACATCCCCTCTATATGAGGTAGCGGGTAGGCATCTTTCTTTGTGAGTGAATTAAGTCTACGCGAGTCTAGACAAAGCCTGTTCTTCCCCGGTTTTCTAATCAGAACAACCGGAGAGCTCCAGGAGCTTTGACTCTCCTCTATCACCCCCAAAGAAAGCATGCGGTCAAGCTCCTCATACAGAAGTTTCTGAATGGCTGGTGAGACCGGATAATGCCTCTGTTTAACTGGTTCGGCATCCCCAGTGTCAATAACATGCATCTCAACCGTGGTACGTCCCAATCCAAGTTGTGTAAATGATGGAAAATGGTTGACTGCTACTTGTAATCTTTCAGACTGTTCCATTGTTAAATCGTGGGCTGACTTATTTTCGGGATTATAAAGAGAAACTTCGCTAATAAGATGTGGGGCAATTCGAAATTTCTTCCAAAAATCTATCCCAAGGTAGAGTTTTTGCGAAAGCGAAGGTACTAAGTACAAATTTAAATTTTGGATAATCCCGTTATAAGCAACCTTAACGTTTATTCTTCCCATAACTTTCTGACTCTGACCGTTGGCAGTGAGTACCTCGGAGTGAAATCCAATGATAGGAACTTGAAGACGCTTAACTAAATTGAAACAGTCCTTGCCGAGGCATGACACGGTTGCGCCACTGTCTAAGATCCCAGTAACTTCTACATTTGATAAGTGTACATTTATATAGGGACGAGGATCACTGTACCCTTCAAGGCAAGTTGCTTGAATTATTTTCCTAAAGCAATTTCTCTTTGCTTTCCGCACTCTGGACTTCAAACTTTTAGTTTTGTTAGAGGGAAAACTTAACTCCTCAAGATTAAATATTTTTTTTCTCACTTCGTTGTACATTGCCAGTCTTCTACACTTCTACATTTAATAAGTGTACGTTTATATAGGGACGAGGATCACTGTACCCTTCAAGGCCAGTTGCTTCAATTATTTTCCTAAAGCAATTTCTCTTTGCTTTCCGCACTCTGGACTTCAAACTTTTAGTTTTGTTAGAGGGAAAACTTAACTCCTCAAGATTACATTTTTTTTTTCTCACTTCGTTGTACATTGCCAGTCTGTCTTCGTAAGATTTCAAATGTTTGACATTAGCAGGTTTGGTCTTAACAATTAATTGTAAGTCTGGGTTTGATTTATTTGGAGTTGTAGCTGAGTTTGTTATTTCTAAGCTGTGCTCAGATATGTCGGTATTTGTGCTTTTATATTCTAGTCGTCGTTTGGGGAGGTCTGCGTCGAGCGTGATTCCCCCGCCGCGTTCACACTCGATCTTCTGTTTCCCGATTGTGGGTTGCATCTTGGGCAATCTGGAGTGGTGAAGTTATCCAGGCCACAGCGGTAACAAAAAAGATTTCGAGTCGGTAACGGACATGAGACAAACGTGTGACCTACTTTCCTACAGTTAAAGCATCGTTTGTCGAAAGAAATAGCATCAACTTCTAGATTCAAATCATCCGAAGGATTCTTCCAATCAAGTTCATGAACGTTTTTGTACATGAACGAATTCGGTCGAATACGATTAATGCCCGAGCGTGAAGCATCTTCTCAGTTCTCCGACACTCTTCTCGAAATTGGTCTAAGGAATGTATCGCCATTGGATACACGAAACTCATTAGACGATTGTTCACATTACCCTTGAGTATCTGCAACAGCTCTGACTCAGGAATAGGTACCCTTAATTGGTTACGTAAATGCATAATTGCATTATAGAAATCATCGAAGCTTTCTGTTTTGCTGGCGACGTTCCATGATTTGCTTGATAATCTCAAAGTCAGATTCGTAAGTCTTAAACTGTTTTAGCAATGCTTGGCGAATTGTGATCCAATCTGATCTTGGATTAGTTCGCAGATACTGCCAAAACCACTCCGAGCAATAAATGAAAATTGTTGATGATCTCTGACCATGAATAATTATAATTTTCTTTCAGGATTTCCACCCGAAACACAAAGTCTTCGGCCGAAACAGACTTGGACGTGCCATCAAAGCAAATCCCCCAACGGTCTAATTCTGGCCTACGAATGGATTGAGGACTGTTTCTATAAGTCGTAGAACGATTGACATAACTGTGATAAACCGCAGATGAGTCAGAATCGTCTTCTTCATCACGGACTGAATTGGAACGGATAGGTTGGTTGCATAAATAGCTGTTATGTGCTCTATTTTGACTATGCTGATTTGCGCTTTCATTGCGCTGCTTATGGTTTTTCTGAACACCTGAATTTATAATATGAGGCGGTACCTGCGGTTGCTTATGGTTAGGCAAAACGTGTGGTGTGTGCTGCTCCCCTGCATAGGTAATATTCGGTCTATTTTTTCGATTGTCAGTACTTAACACGTCAGATACCGTAGACTGTACTGTCTTTTCTACAGTTGATTTTACCATATTTTCAAGAGACTTCATCATTGAAATCTGAAAAGATTTAAACGAACTTTTCATATAGTTTTGAACGTACGAGTTCATATCAACTATAGTTCCTTGGTTTGAAATGTCACTTGAATATTAGCTCCACCAGCTACCCTTGGATCTTCAGTCGGTTGGCTGATTGCGCCGTATGCATCAAGTGGTGGTTCTAATGGATCTAACGTATTTGACTCGATATTGAAATCTCTAATCATTTCTATTGCTTCGGCATCTGCCCCTTTCGTTAAGGTAGTAGGTTGTACAATATTGTGTTCGCTTGAACCATTTTTGGCTTTAGGTGAATGATTAATTTTTGGCCTACTTTCTAACGGATATCTTAAATCTTGATGGACTGAATTATCTAAATCTAATTGTTTTTTTGATGTTGATCTAGTTTGTAGTTTATCTCTAGGTTTTGTTCCTGATGTCTTCATAATAAAAAATGTTACTTGTTGTAAAAAAATATGCACTATTAGTTCGGCTTGAAGAAGAATGATTCGGGAATAAAAGCGAGAATAAAGATAAATATAAATTGATAAGGTATATATGTGTATAAATGTGTATATAAAGTGTGTGTAAACTCCCTGTAAACTAAACAAGGTTGTAGACATAAACCGGTCTTGCATCTACTAAATTTTGAATTGTTTGTTTACCAAACTACTAGTCAAATTATTTGACCATGCGAACAGATCTCTGCATTGGAGTGGCCTTGGCAAAAATCTTCCATTGCGGATCTTGTTCTAAAAAAAAAATGTTTAAGTCAATACCCTGATAGGTCTTAGACGAAGTTAGTTAGACAGACTAACACTTCTAATCTGTATAAGACTCTTATCGGCATCTACTTAAAGTGACTTATAAAAAGTTTTCAAAGATGTGCTAAGGGATCTTCGTTTCGAACTATGTATGTTCACAGATTCCCCTCGACATGCTTCTAAAACACTACCAAAAAGTTTGCATTTATTGCATTTATTGCAAACTTTGGCCCCACGTTGGGCGCCATTTATTTTGTAACGGTCGGGGTTTAGGATCGAGAATCCCCTGTAGTGGCAACGGATGGCACGCTCGCGATGCACGGACTAGCTCGCCGTATTGGGGTGGGAACTTGTTGCCTCATATGTACAAACCCGTTAAAAAAATAAAAAAATATCGTGCCAATAAATAAAAAAACTATAATTACACACACACATGCACTAATATACCTCTTTAAATTAACCCCTGTCAAATACCTGATGTTAATAGTACCTGGGGATATGTGTAGGGTAGATGTTCTCCTACATAGGCATGCCCTCAACCATTGAAGCTACTTGTGCTTCACGCCATTGTCAACAGTTGCCTGTAATTTTATTGTTGACCCCTCTGTCCGAAAACGTTATCACTCACTTATCCAATATCACATTCATACTCTCTTTTTTCCTTTTCATCCTTCTTCTCACCGAACTATCAAACAAATCTAATCGCTCATATTAAATTTAAATAATCATATCAAATGCAGAATTAGCGTAAACTTTTGGATATATTTCAAATTTCATCATCCATTTCTAGTATTCGAGGTTCATGTATCTAATTTAATCACTTCAGGTTCATTCTTAAAAATCTATATTGACTTTTAATATAATTGTTAAATCTTAAACGTTAGCAAAATTTATATAAAACAAATAAAAAAGCAAATTTTAAGAGAGAATATCAAACTATAGAATAAAAAAATTTACTTACTTGTGACCAATAACGACGTCCAGATGTTGTTGTGCGCACAAAAACCCTTTTGATGATTGTGAAATAGCTTCGACTTTGGATGGATCTGTCTTCAAACATCCTTGACCAACGATATAGCCAAGGTATTTCATCTCCGTTTGACAAAACTTACTCTTTTCAACGTTAATGGTCAATTTTGCGGCGGACAACCATTTTGCTACTTCCGCTAACAAAACTAAATGCTCCTCGAAGGTTGCCGAGCACACCAGGAGATCGTCTAAGTAGATGAAAACATTCTCTCGAATACGAGACGGAATGACTCGATCCATAAGGCGGCTCATTGTCTGTGGGGCATTGCATAGCCCGAACGGCATGACTGTAAACTGGTACAGGGGCCGACCGGGCACAGCCTTGACTTGACTCTTGACTTCATTTCGAGAGGAATTTGCCAAAAGGCGTCTTTAAGATCTATTCCGCTTATGAAATGAGTGTCCCTCAATCTACTTAGCAATCCCCCGATGTGCGGCAGAGGATAAGCATCCTTCTTTGTGACATTATTTACCTTTCTGAAGTCTAAGCACAACCTAACCTTACCTGGCTTGCGCATGGGAGAACTCCATGGACTATTACTTACCTCTATCACCCCCAATTCTAACATGCGGTCGAGCTCAGCATATGCTTCCGCTTGTATTGGAGGTGAGAGTGGAAAGTGTTTTGATTCAATAGGAACAGAATCGCCTGTGTCTATACAGTGGAAGGAAGGGAAAAGGTCAATGACCCTTTCCAAATCTCGACTTTGAACACTTGTTAAGTTGTGAATGTTCGCAACTGATGTTTGATTATTGAGCACAGAAAGTTCAGAAATAATATGTGGGGCGATGTTGAAATCTTTCCAGAAATTGACACCGAGGTAAACATGTTGTTGCAGAGTTGGTACGATGTAAAAGTCAACTAGCTTGGAAATGTTGTTGTACTCAACAGGAAATTTGCAGTACCCTTTGATGCTTTGTTTACTGCCTTCAGCCGTATGAATATTAGATGTTATAGGTTTGAACTGAACACTGTTCCGTTCCAAAAACGCAAAACTATCTTTACCAAGCACGCTTACTGATGCGCCAGAATCCAACAATGCATATACCTTTTCGTTACCCAGTGTTACGTAAACAAAAGGTCGCATATCAGTGGAATCATGGAGCAAAGCTGATTCTAAAGTTTTTCGGTATAATTTTCGTTGCTGATAGCGATTTCTGCAGTTTACGATTTGCTTTGAAACTGGTTTTCCGAGAGTGCTAAAAATTCTCTGTTTGGCCCGTTGGTATCGTAGCATGCGATCATGGAACGACAAATGGGTTGAATTAGGGTCGGTTTGTATGGAAACTTTTACTTTCTGCAATTTTGGTTTTGGTAATATGGTCTTAAGAGGTTGTAAGTCAGAGGGTTTTGCATCTTCAGATTGTCTATGACGTTCTGAAGAGCTTTTGATTTTATTTAGTAGCCTGGGGTTTGATTCCTGGAACGAGAGTCCCCAGTAGCCATCTCGCTCGAATTGCGGTTTCCCGAGTGTTTTTGACACATTGGTGTCGTCACGCCCTTTTCACCACAACGGAAACAAAATATCTGCCGTGTTTCAGAGGGGCAATCATAAAATGAATGACCAACCTGGTCACAGTTCCAGCATTTAAATTTAGAAGTATCTAACGCATGTCTTTGACCGTCCCGATTGCTAATGCCATAAGCTGCAATTTCTTGCTGCTCCTCAGCATGTTCAACTTCACTTACAGTTCGTTTGAAGCTAGTGTATTTTTGTGAGCGTTGATGTTGCAAAAACCTTTCGGCGTGTCTTGCAACGTCTCTCAAATATTCTAAGTAACTTGATATGGGAAAAGAAGTAGACCTAAACTTTCTTTCACATTCTTCTTCATCAAATGCAATAATTTGTTGTCGCTTAGAGGTTCTCGCATTCTAGCATTCATACGAAGAAGGTCTGTATAATAATCATCAAAAGGCTCATTATACCCTTGGTGACGTGCTATCATTCTAAGGATCTGATCTTGGTCATTTTCAAACTTCCCAAACTCTTTTTTTATTGCAGCTTTCAAATTTTCATATGCTACTGCACCTCGATTCATCTGCAAGAAGAACCAGAACCACGACTCAGCCTTTCCTTTCAAGAGAACGTGAAAATTGGCAAGAACGTGATTCCAGTCACAGCGTGATCTTTCTTTAAGTGTTTCCACTTTAAACAAAAAATCATTCACGTAAACACTCAAAGCATTTTTGCATTTGCTTATATTTTAAATAATCTTTAATATCATTCATACATACATGCATACTATTTATATTTCAAAACAATAACATTAAATAATTTCATTCATTCTTATTATCACTTCATACATTCCCTAATTGTGTTAAAATCCCTGAAAAGCAATATAGAAGGTATATAATATATGATCCACATCGATCATAACATATGAATTAATCAATAAATTTTAATTTTATTTCAATTATACATATCAAATATCCCGAGTTTTGATTTGTGGTATATAACCACACATATACATAATATCGTCCGCGACTATTACGTTTCGTCAACTATGGCAGCACTTGCTCTCATAGTCAAATTGATTTTTAACAGGGAAATGGACATGTCTTGCTAATTTCCCCCCCCTCATCGGTCATCTTCGTCATTAACATCGTCCCCATCTACTCCTACAGCATGTACCTACGAGTACGAGTAAGTAGTTTCAGCATGCGATAACACCAAGCATGCCAAAAACCTGTACGACACGCGCCCCCTCACAGCTTCGGTAATGAGTGCCCTAATGCACTTGCTATCAGGTAGCTGTTCCTTGTGACAAACCCCCCATTCCGATCAATGAAGATCTAGTGTCTGATATGACGTATGTGCAACAGTTCAGTTTTCTCTTAAAACCATTTCAATCATATTCATTCTCGATCATCACCTCTCCCCACGACCCAACCCTGAGCAGCCGGAAGAGAATGTTAGAAAGGGAGCATTAGAGGTGGATTTGAATGGAATGTGCATCGTATAACACTTTTGACATAGAAGTGTAATATCATCTTTCGTTTTGCTTCCTTCAAATAAATAGCAGTTGTCGTATGGCCGCAGTGGCAGTAACATGCTCTGCCTACATATGCTACAGTTATTATGGCGCCCAAAATTTCAAGGGGTTATTTCAGCCCAAACCAAAAATTCTGATATGTGGAGCTATACAATTTCATTTTAATTATGTTATACAATCTAGCGAATCGTTCACATACGTCATGATCTTATGTGGTCATATGCACGCAACAATTTATATTTGATAATTTTTATTGGAATGTGTTTTGTTAAGCACTGCATAGTAAGTTAGAAGGCAAAGAAAATAGTATAATTTTTTTTTGCTATCCTTACGAATGCATTAGATGATGGTTAGACAATTTCAAGAAGTTTACGTTTCTTAACATTCCTATCATTCGTTTTATGTGGAAATTAGATTTTTATGAATAGGATTTATCCATTTCGTATTTCTTTTCACATATTTCCAATAATCTATTCAAAGCAAATGTTGATTGCATGTTAATTTTTGATTTTATTGTGTTAGTATGGGTTTTAGTAAGCTGATGGAGTTGATGCGATGATGAAGTATGATGGAGATGACCGAATGTATATGAGAAATTTTGAACAAACAACAGACCATATTTTTTTTTTTTTGATTTCATTAATTGAGAACAACAATTTTTTTTATTGTAATTTTATGCTGTGAAACATTTTTTTTTGCAATTTTTCACAAACCTTAATATCGATTATTATTTTTTTTGAAATGGAGTGCTTAGATTTTGTGTGTTTGGATCCAGATGAGATCAGATTTGAATGTCAGTTGAGAGGTCTTCCACTGGTAGGTACGGTTAGGCAGTTGGCTACGGAGCTAAAGAAAATTGTTGACGAGGAACAAAAAGGTATTCGACCTTTTAAACCCGTTGCTGTAAATAGTCCAAATTTGGAGATGGAGGCGTGCCAAGAGAAGTTCGATCGTCTGGAGTCGTTAGTTACTGAATGCATAAAGCTGTTTCTAAAGCAATTCATTTAAGAAATAGGCTTGAGATTTTAGCAAACAGAGAACCAAATTTCAAACTTTCGATTGAAAATCTGAAAGCTAAGTTGGAACATTTAGTTGACAATATGCTGAGTGTTGATAATGGAGCTGGTCCAAGTTCACCTTTGCATTTTGTTGAGGTACAGGGCATTGAAGATCAACAACCAGTCCATCAACAACAGGTAAAGTCAGTAGTGTCCCAAAATACAGTAGGTACTCCTGTACAGGTTGCGAAAAGCAACAACCCTTCTGGTGTCTCATTGCATCAAACGTCAAGTAGTGCTGGACATGTCATCGGAGACCAATATTGTGGAGCCATTCCAAAACGTTCTTCGGGTGCTCGGCATTCCAAATTTAATCAGTTTAACGCGAATCGTCAACAGAATGGTAACATTGGCGCTGATCAAATGTCTCACAATCAGAGTTTTTCCATGAATGACATGAGCTATTCTTTGCCAAGAGTAATACCTCCAATTCAAGCGCAGCAAAGACCAAATACATATAAGAACCAAACTCATCATGTAAATTTTAATTTTGAGAATTCTTTCGATCAAGATCAGCAAATAGGTAGAACAGAGCCTTTTCAATATGGTAATGAATTTTCTAGTGATACTCCGGGTAGATTACGCAACGTAAGCAACTGGAAACTTCGTTATGAGGGTTCTCATAGTGGCCTTACTATTGAACAATTTATAATGAGAGTTGAAATTTTAGCCAGGGGTGAGGGGATTCCGTTAGATCAACTTTGTTTGTCTATGCATTTACTGCTATCAGGAAATGCCAACAACTGGTTCTGGATATATATTCAGAAAAATAGAACACCGAATTGGCAACATTTTCGTAGAGCCATTATCAGTGAGTTTCAGACTTACACCACAGATCAGGAAATCCGACGTCAGATTGAGAATAGGAAACAGAAGCCTAGAGAGTCCTTTGCAGAGTTTAAGCTTGCGATAGAAACGCTTGATTCGATTCTTCGAGTTCCTTATTCAGAAGCGGAAAAAGTCAGTATACTGAAGTCAAACATGCATCCTGCTTTACGCAAAAGACTTATACTCGAGCACATTGTGTCTGTGAGCGATCTGAAGGAGAAGTGTATGCTGATTGAAAAGGGCTTGAATGATATAGGTGAAACTCTCGATGACCAAGTATTCACGAGAAGAAGGCATGTGAATGAATTTTCTTATGTCTCAAATGCTGAACATTTTCTCCTGAGCAATAAATTTTTTATTCGGTCAATCAAACTGATCAAAATACGTTTGAAGTTGAAGAAAACAACTTCATGATATGTTGGAATTGTGAAGACATAGGGCATAGTTTTATTGATTGTCCGAAAGACCAACGAAATTTATTTTGTTACTCGTGTGGAGCCAAAAACGTCACCAAACCAAATTGCTTCCGGTGTAACAATTTAAACCGCAAGTCGGATGTTCGCAAAGAGAGGGGAGTGCGACATCCGAGTGCAGGTCAATCACATCCCCAAAACAGTGTACGTTTTCTACACAAACCGACCTCAAACAGAAATTGCACCACCCAGACAGAACAGTAACGTACTTTAAAGCACGTAAACATAATACCAGACAAGTCAAACAAACTAAACTCTTATCAGATGTTAGTGGGCGTCCTTTAGCCAATATCCAGCTTAAAAACAAATCTGTAACCGGCTTATTAGATAGCGGAGCCACTATTTCAGTTTTAGGAGAAGGGGCCATAGAACTTCTGAAAGAGCTTGAAATTCCATTCCTATCATTAAAATCAGATCTTTGTACAGCTGATGGATCGTCGCACAGCGTGATCGGATATGTGTACATACCTGTTACTTTTAATAATACTTCAAAAACAATAAAGTTCTTCATCTCACCTTCGCTTAAGAGGCTTGTAACTTTAGGCATAGACTTTTGGTTTGCATTTGGATTACACCCCACTTTTTTGGAAGAAATATCCACCCGTAATCCAGATGCAAATTCTCATTCTTTGTCTTTGGAACAACAAAAGATACTTGCTGAGTGCATTGCTACAATTCCATCGTTTGAGAAATTTGGCTTGGGACGAACATCTATAATAGAGCATGAGATAAATGTAGGGGATGCGAAACCTATCAAACAGCGGCATTTTGCGATTTCACCAGCTATGCAAAAACTGCTATATGCTGAAATTGATAGGATGCTCGATCTCGATGTAATCGAAAAAAGCCAGAGCAGTTGGTCGTCACCCGTGGTCATCGTGAAGAAGCCAAACGGAAAAACAAGGCTGTGCTTAGATGCCAGGAAGGTGAACGAGCACACTATTAAAGATGCTTATCCACTGCCTATTATAGATGGGATTCTAGCGAGGTTGAAGAAGGCCAAATTCATTACCGCACTCGATTTAAAAGACAGTTTTTGGCAAATTCCATTAAGTTCATCTGCAAAAGAGAAAACAGCTTTCCCGGTGCCTGGTCGCGGGTTATTTCAGTTCAAAGTGATGCCATTTGGATTGAAAAATGCTACGCAATCAATGTGCAAATTGATCGATCATGTTATACCCTACGAACTGCATCAGGATGTTTTCACTTATGTAGATGATCTTTTGATAATTTCCGAAACGTTTGACGAACACTCAGAGCTTTTGAAAAAAGTAGGTTCCTATTTAAAGCAAGCCAACTTAACCATCAATTTGGAGAAAAGCAAATTTTGTCAACGTGAGATACGCTACCTAGGGTATATAGTGGGTGTAGATGGTTTAAAGCCTGACCCCAAGAAGGTATCAGCTATAGCAGAATTTCCGCAGCCAAAAACCATCAAGCAATTGAGACGTTTTCTTGGCATGTGCCAGTGGTATATGCGGATGGTACCAAACTTCGCTGCTATTGCTGCACCCCTTACTTCACTCACGGGCAAAAACGCTTTTCAGAAAGATTGGTCGGAAGAGGCTTTATCATCTTTCGAGAAGCTGAAAACAATGCTTACGACAGCTCCAATTTTGGCTGCACCAGACTTCGATAAACCGTTTCAAATACATTGTGATGCATCTACGGCAGGTGTTGGAGGCGCACTAATTCAGTTGGATGACAGTGGCAATGATCGCCCAGTAGCTTTTATGTCAAAGAAACTGAATACTGCGCAGAGCAACTATAGCATTACAGAATTGGAATGCTTAGCTGCTGTGCTTAGTGTTCAAAAGTTTCGGCCGTATATAGAAGGTACTCGGTTTGTCATTGTCACTGATCATGCCAGCTTAAAATGGTTGATGTCTCAAAAAGACCTCAACGGTAGATTAGCCAGATGGTCACTCAAGTTGCAACCATTTGCTTTTGAGATTTTGCATCGAAAAGGTAAAGACAACATTGTAGCAGATGCGTTATCGCGTGGTACGATAGAAGAGATTGTCGGAACTGGAACAGATTATCTAGACTGTGATTTTTCTGTGGATGAGGAATATCAGAACCTATTAAAATCTATCGAGAAGACAACTGATCGATATCCCGATTTGAAAATCCACAAAAACAAAATTTTCAAACGCGTTAAGTTTCGTGATTTTTCTGCTGGAGATGAGTCGGATTGTTGGCGTTTATGGCTACCAAAAATGTTTCGCCAGGCACTTATTCAAAATGAGCATGAGCCACCAAATTGCGCACATCCAGGGGTCAACAAACTTGTGGAGAAATTGAAACGTTTGTATTATTGGCCAAAGATGGTAGTGGATGTAACAAATTATGTCAACTCTTGTGAGAAGTGCAAAGTTTCCAAGATTCCTAATATGATATTGAGACCACCAATGATGCCACGAGAACCACCCTTGCGTCCTTGGCAAGAATTGCATATAGATTTTGTCGGGCCATTCCCAAGGTCAAAGAAAGGTAACACACAGGCGCTTGTTGTTCTCGACAACTTTTCCAAATATCTTTTTGTAAAGCCACTTCGGAATGCCACCTCCAAACTTGCCATGCAAACGCTCATGGAAAATGTGTTTGATTTATTTGGTATTCCTGAGAAAATTGTATCGGATAATGGGTCTCAGTTTGTTTCACATGAATTTAAAAATTTCTTATCCGAACATGGTATCAAACATGTCTGTACCGGTATATATTCACCGCAAGCAAACGCTGCAGAGAGATCAAACAGGACCATTTTCACAGCCGTGAGGTTATATGTAGAAAGAGATCACCGCGATTGGGATGCTCATCTCGGATCAATATCGTGTGCGTTAAGAAATGTGGTGCATGAATCCACAGGATTTAGTCCATTTTATTTATTATTTGGTTTCCACATGGTCACACATGGAAACACATACGCGCTATTGAGAGAGTTTGAATCCTTGTCCGGTGAGCCTCCTGAGATCTGTGAAAGGCATGATAAACTAATCAAGATTAGGGAAAAAGCGTACGAATGTTTAAAGCTGGCACAGACAAAACATGCTAAAGCTTACAATCTGCGTTCGAAACCTGTAGACTTCGCGATTGGACAGATAGTTTATAGACGAAATTTTGTCAAGAGTAGTGCACCTGATAAGTATAACGCCAAGCTTGCACCTAAGTTCAGGAAATGTCGTATAAAGCGCAAAATCTGAAACTGCTTATATGATTTAGAAGACCTTAATGGTAAATATATTTGCAAAGCACATGCGAAGGACATTATTCCGTAGTCAAAGTTTGCCCGGTTTCTCAGTTGGTAGAGCATGAGATGTTCAGGGTGTGAGTCTGCCCCGCGTTGTTTTATATTGTTTGTTTTCACATGTAAATGGATTCGTCTTTCAAACATAACGCATTCGAACATCGCATTCGTTCTGCTTGCTTTGTAACATCAATCCATTCCTAGTCTCTGTCATCATTGTGTCCTGAGCTTAAGTCAAATTGACAGCAGATAAGCGATGCTCACGTAAAGATGTCACTATGACTGATCTTGCTTTCGAAGATCGACAATTTCGAAAAGACTCCTTCAGAAAAGATTTCCGGCATCTATCTTTCTTTTAGACTTAAACCACCGAACGATAATGTTCTCGTCCTAATATATATATTAGAGTTTCATAACGTTTTTAAAATAATAGTATAGTGCTATAATAAAATTAAGTCTAAATTAAAATAATTATAAAGTACCTATTATAAATACAAGTTCTATAAGAAAATTATGAATAGTACATGTGGTGCAAATTTCTATTAGGAACATTAACGCAGTCAGTAAGGGTTCTCGTTGGCATTTTATGTCACGGAATTCATCTCCAGAGCGTGTTGAGGCTGAAGAGTTTGTCGTGATTCTCATCCACGAGGTGATTTTATAAAATTCAACTTTTTTTTGTTGCCCAAGCTGATCCCACCATTAATATCAGGCTGTGGTGCACATTGCATCGTTAAAAAAAAAAAAAAATCACGCAAATCTCATCCAAACTCCGGCCAAATTCTTCAACACGTGGGGAAACTCGACAGCTTTCCAAAAACGACACCAAGATCGCTGAGCGCACATGCGCAGGAATAAATCCACGCATAGCCGCCAAAAACCAAGCCAGCCCAGTTAGTGAGATCTCCGCCGTCAGCTGCATAAGACTCGTCCGAATCCTAAAAATCACGCTGTGTTCCCCATATATAGTGCACGTGTACAATTCGTGATTTACATATAAAGACACATATACATTATAACATAAGAGCGAAATCACCTCAATACATATTTGCTAAATATTTATTAAAACTTAAAAATACCTACTTAAAAATTCATAAAATACCTATTAAAATTGAAATAATTGCTTACCTACCTTTTAACACATACCATACCTACATATAAATATATTTTCTACTTAAACTACTTTTTTTTTTAAATACTTAATTGCCTAATTTTGTTTATACCTACATAACTTAACTTAAATTTTGAATATCTGTCATGCAACTAAGTGTTACAAAAAGTGAAATAGTGGTTAGATATCTTTAATTAAATAATAACAGCGTCATCATTTACAACAAGCCGGATGTTCCTGACATGTCAAGAAAATCTACGAGCAGAAATCACAGGTAACAAATAATCTTATCAGATACATTTAATATAATCAACACTATCACATTTCATATATAAACACTCAAAGCATTTTTGCATTTGCTATATATTTTAAATAATCTTTAATATCATTCATACATACATGCATACTATTTATATTTCAAAACAATAACATTAAATAATTTCATTCATTCTTATTATCACTTCATACATTGCCTAATTGTGTTAAAATCCCTGAAAAGCAATATAGAAGGTATATAATATATGATCCATATCGATCATAACATATGAATTAATCAATAAATTTTAATTTTATTTCAATTATACATATCAAATATCCCGAGTTTTGATTTGTGGTATATAACAGCATGCGATAACACCAAGCCACGACCCAACCCTGAGCAGCCGGAAGAGAATGTTAGAAAGGGAGCATTAGAGGTGGATTTGAATGGAATGTGCATCGTATAACACTTTTGACATAGAAGTGTAATATCATCTTTCGTTTTGCTTCCTTCAAATAAATAGCAGTTGTCGTATGGCCGCAGTGGCAGTAACATGCTCTGCCTACATATGCTACATAAACTCCTTTGTTTCATTCATTCATTCATTTTCAATGGTCCGCTTGTCCATTAAGTGGGTCGCGGGTGTAGGTTGCTCAAGTGGACCCTCCATAGCTCTCGATCCTCCGCCATCGACTCTAAATCATCAAGGGCAATCCCCATACGGGTAGAGGAGAGATTATGAATTTGATCTAACCATCTCATCCTGGGTCTACCTAGAGGACGCCTTCCCGATGGTACGGATTCCATAGCACGTCGTGGAATCCTGGTCGGGGACATGCGTTTAACATGACCAAACCACCGAAGCATGGATCGCTCCGTCCGGAGAAGTAGCTGCTCGACATTGAGTTCCTCACGTATTCTGGTATTTCTGATGCGATCTCTACGGGTCACACCAGCAATACTACGGAGAAATCTCATTTCGGCAGCTTGTATTCGCGATCATTACCCAAACCTCATGACCATAGGTAAGAGTTGGAACAAACACCGAATTAAAGACTGACAACTTAGCTTTGACACCAAGTTCAGTCCTCCTGATAACAGAATGACCAAGCTGTCTCAAAATCGATCCAGCCTGACCAATCCTACAGGAAAACTCGGCATTGCTCCTTCCATCACTCGTGAATAAGACCCCGAGATACTTAAACTTCTCCACCTGTTTCAATGGGACTCCACTAACATGCAGAGTGCATTGAACAGGCGTTCTGGAGACGACCATCACTTCAGATTTGTTCACATTTACCCCCATCTCAGCTTCAACACAAACGGCTACAAACCGATCGAGTGCGCGCTGAAGTTCAGTCTGAGAGGACCCAAGGATGACCAAGTCATCAGCGAAGAGCAAATGACTTATCCTCAGATCTCCCAATTCGAAACGTTCTTCGCCAAGACTGCGCTGTAACATCCAGTCCATATAAGTAATGAAAAGGAGAGGCGACAAGACGCACCCCTGGCGAAGTCCAACGCCCACGGTGAAAGGTATTGATTTAACGCCGTTTACCCGAACACAGCTTTTACAGTTTGTGTAAAGCGATTGAATGGCTCTCAAGAGAGAACCATCAATTCCATACTGCTGTAATACACTCCAGAGTTTCCCTCGAGGGACTCGGTCATATGCTTTCTCCAAATCTACGAAGCAAGCGTAAACAGGTGTAGCATACTCCCAAGCCTTCTCAAGTACCATTCTGAGAGTGAATAACTGGTCGGTTGTGCTTCTGCCGGGACGAAAGCCGCACTGCTCATCTCCTAATCGTGCCTCGACCACAGCTCTGCAACGCGTTTCCAGCACCTTGGCAAAGACTTTTCCGGGGAGACTTAAAAGTGATATACCCCTGTAATTGGAGCAATCCCTTTTATCCCCTTTCTTGAAAAGGGGCACAATCACCCCAATCTGCCAATCGCTGGGAGTTTCGCCGCATTCCCAGGCCACTTTAATGACACGACCGAGCCATTTGACTCCCTCTTCACCTAAGGCCCTTAGCATTTCTGGCCGGATTTCATCCACTCCTGCAGATTTGCCAGCTTTTAGCGATTTGATCGCAAAAGTGACTTCTTCTACCGTGGGACTATTTTCCGCCCTGCTTAAGGCGATAGATGTGTCATCCTCGATGCCCTGGATTGGATTGAGCAATTCGGAAAAGTGCTCGCTCCATCTGCGCAAGATGTCCTCCTCATTAGAAAGAAGTGTACCATCTTTGGATTTGACTCCTTCGATAATGTTCCACTTCCTTCCTCTAAGACGGCGGATGGTCTGCCAGAACACCTTGCTTGCAGATCTGTGATCGCGGTCCAATTTTTCGCCGAACTCCTTCCAAGAATGTTCTTTGGCTGCTTTAACAGCCAATTTGCAAGTTCTTCGCGCCTCAATGTACCGGTTTCGAGAAGGAGAGTCCCCCAAGTGAATCCACACCTTGAAAGCCTTCTTCTTCTCTCTGATAGCTTCTTGAACTCCGGGCGTTTTAAACCACGCAGTTCTTTTCTCACCACCAGCCGCCACACCGAGCCGCTTCACTCCGCAAACATGTCCTGCAGAGGCAATAACTGCTGTTGAAAACAGCTGCCATTCTTCCCCTACATTCAATGGAACATTTGGAATTTGCTCAAACCTTTCAGATACCTGCCGTGCAAATTCCTCCCGTATCTCATCGTTCTGTAGCCCCCCCACCGTATGCGCGTAACCATTCTTGGTTTACGCTTTGGCAGGATAGGTATTTGATCGTTGAGATACAATTTGCACAACACCAGGTGGTGATCAGTTGACAGTTCAGCCCCTCTCAACACACGAACATCACAAACCATCCTTTTAATACACGATGGTACCACAAAGAAATCTATCAGCGATCTCTGCTGAAGACTTCGACGGTACCATGTGTATTTGTGGATATCTTTGTGTGGAAAGAAAGTGTTCATAATGGACATTCCATTTGAACAACAAAAGTCCAACAACTTCTCTCCGTTCGCGTTCTGATCGGGGTCACCGTGTTTCCCAATCGCGCTGCCCCATGTCGAGAAATCCGCACCCACGTGAGCATTGAAATCACCCATTAGGATATAAGAATCCATATCCGCAACCTTTTCAAGGGCTGCATCAACTTCATCTAAGAAAGCTGCGTACCCTGACTCCAGATTCGGTGCATACACCTGCACTAGAGCCAGAGTTGATCTTTCAAGCTTAAGCTTTAAGATCGCAACTCTCCCTCCTAACGGAATCCACTCCAATACTCTGCCTGACAGCCTGGGACTTGTGAGTATCCCCACTCCCGCCTGAGCAGACATTGAAGGTGCTACTCCCGACATGAAGAGTTTCCACCCATCTGCAAGGTCCACAGTTCTAGAACCCCTTTGCTTTGTTGAGGAAACACCAACTATATCTAGTCGATATTTAACAGCCTCCCCAACAAGCTCCAGGTCTTTTCCCGTGAGCGAAGAGATGTTCCACGTGCCTATCCTAAGTCGATGCCGTTGTCGAGTAACCGAAAGTCCACTTATGCCCCTATTGGTGCATAGCGCATCCACCCTCTGACCCCCATAATGGTTTGCGAGACCATTGACAGGAAGCTCGTAGCCGTTTCGGGTTAAACCCGGCCGACTGCCGAGCGTGACAAGCCGACCACCAGACGCTCGCAAACTGCCACCCTTCAGGCCTGGCTCCAAAGGGCGCCCTATTTTGACAGGCTTGGCAATATCCGAGGCTCGCTTTCGTCGCCTTGTCATCATTGGGTGTGTGCTTCGTTAGCCATGTCTAGGTGAACCTAGACATGTTGCACGCCCCCCACCACGGGGAGGTCAGCTACATGAGGGGGCAACTCCTTTGTTTTACGAAGGCAATCCGTTAGTGGAGCAGCCAGGTCTGCAAAATTGGGAATGGATACCATCCAGTCATGCCAATGAACCGACGTATTTGTCGTCGAGCAGTTTTTGGTGCCAGAAACTGTGAAATAGCTTCGACTTTGGATGGATCTGTCTTCAAACATCCTTGACCAACGATATAGCCAAGGTATTTCATCTCCGTTTGACAAAACTTACTCTTTTCAACGTTAATGGTCAATTTTGCGGCGGACAACCATTTTGCTACTTCCGCTAACAAAACTAAATGCTCCTCGAAGGTTGCCGAGCACACCAGGAGATCGTCTAAGTAGATGAAAACATTCTCTCGAATACGAGACGGAATGACTCGATCCATAAGGCGGCTCATTGTCTGTGGGGCATTGCATAGCCCGAACGGCATGACTGTAAACTGGTACAGGGGCCGACCGGGCACAGCCTTGACTTGACTCTTGACTTCATTTCGAGAGGAATTTGCCAAAAGGCGTCTTTAAGATCTATTCCGCTTATGAAATGAGTGTCCCTCAATCTACTTAGCAATCCCCCGATGTGCGGCAGAGGATAAGCATCCTTCTTTGTGACATTATTTACCTTTCTGAAGTCTAAGCACAACCTAACCTTACCTGGCTTGCGCATGGGAGAACTCCATGGACTATTACTTACCTCTATCACCCCCAATTCTAACATGCGGTCGAGCTCAGCATATGCTTCCGCTTGTATTGGAGGTGAGAGTGGAAAGTGTTTTGATTCAATAGGAACAGAATCGCCTGTGTCTATACAGTGGAAGGAAGGGAAAAGGTCAATGACCCTTTCCAAATCTCGACTTTGAACACTTGTTAAGTTGTGAATGTTCGCAACTGATGTTTGATTATTGAGCACAGAAAGTTCAGAAATAATATGTGGGGCGATGTTGAAATCTTTCCAGAAATTGACACCGAGGTAAACATGTTGTTGCAGAGTTGGTACGATGTAAAAGTCAACTAGCTTGGAAATGTTGTTGTACTCAACAGGAAATTTGCAGTACCCTTTGATGCTTTGTTTACTGCCTTCAGCCGTATGAATATTAGATGTTATAGGTTTGAACTGAACACTGTTCCGTTCCAAAAACGCAAAACTATCTTTACCAAGCACGCTTACTGATGCGCCAGAATCCAACAATGCATATACCTTTTCGTTACCCAGTGTTACGTAAACAAAAGGTCGCATATCAGTGGAATCATGGAGCAAAGCTGATTCTAAAGTTTTTCGGTATAATTTTCGTTGCTGATAGCGATTTCTGCAGTTTACGATTTGCTTTGAAACTGGTTTTCCGAGAGTGCTAAAAATTCTCTGTTTGGCCCGTTGGTATCGTAGCATGCGATCATGGAACGACAAATGGGTTGAATTAGGGTCGGTTTGTATGGAAACTTTTACTTTCTGCAATTTTGGTTTTGGTAATATGGTCTTAAGAGGTTGTAAGTCAGAGGGTTTTGCATCTTCAGATTGTCTATGACGTTCTGAAGAGCTTTTGATTTTATTTAGTAGCCTGGGGTTTGATTCCTGGAACGAGAGTCCCCAGTAGCCATCTCGCTCGAATTGCGGTTTCCCGAGTGTTTTTGACACATTGGTGTCGTCACGCCCTTTTCACCACAACGGAAACAAAATATCTGCCGTGTTTCAGAGGGGCAATCATAAAATGAATGACCAACCTGGTCACAGTTCCAGCATTTAAATTTAGAAGTATCTAACGCATGTCTTTGACCGTCCCGATTGCTAATGCCATAAGCTGCAATTTCTTGCTGCTCCTCAGCATGTTCAACTTCACTTACAGTTCGTTTGAAGCTAGTGTATTTTTGTGAGCGTTGATGTTGCAAAAACCTTTCGGCGTGTCTTGCAACGTCTCTCAAATGTTCTAAGCCAGTAACTTGATATGGGAAAAGAAGTGGACCTAAACTTTCTTTCACATTCTTCTTCATCAAATCCAATAATTTGTTGTCGCTTAGAGGTTCTCGCATTCTAGCATTCATATGAAGAAGGTCTGTATAATAATCATCAAAAGGCTCATTATACCCTTGGCGAAGTGCTATCATTCTAAGGATCTGATCTTGGTCATTTTCAAACTTCCCAAACTCTTTTTTTATTGCAGCTTTCAAATTTTCATATGCTACTGCACCTCGATTCATCTGCAAAAAGAACCAGAACCACGACTCAGCCTTTCCTTTCAAGAGAACGTGAAAATTGGCAAGAACGTGATTCCAGTCACAGCGTGATCTTTCTTTAAGTGTTTCCACTTTAAACAAAAAAATCATTCACGTTTTCAGTTCCATCGAACGAAATTTGCCACTTCTCGATCTTACAGGTGGAGTTTGACGAGTTGCTAGTACTTGCACTTAACCTTTCCTGATTAACTATCTGATTAGGTTGATTGTGTGCGCTAAATGAATTAAGAAATTGCTCAAAATCTGTAGGTGGGTTTTGAGGAATGTTACGGTCAGGACGAACTTCAGACTGAATCTCATTAGAATTATTTAAATTGTCAAATCGATTAAGCAGCGTGTCCCTGATGGATTTAATTTCATTTAAGTAAACCCTTTGGTTTGCTTCAAGAATTCGTTGGAATGATGCTGTTAAACTCTGTACATCTGTAGCATCCGACGGGGTTGGAAGGAACGCTTGAGGTTCATTCGCATTACTTGGACCAGCCTCTGAGTTTGAGTGTAAGCTGCTTTCTAGCCGAGGTACTAAATGTAGGTCTTGCTGTTCTGTCGTATTAGAGGTTTGGTTTGTATGTGCGATATGACTTGCACTTGGAGGAGTACGATCAACTCTTGGCCTTGAAGTCATAATTTTAGAAGCTCCGGAGGCCTGATTCAAGGATTTCGACAAACTTGTATTTTTGGTTAAAGAGGCACGACCTCTAAATGAATTATAAGCTCCTCTTGAACGTGTGTTTGGGAAATTATTTTTCATACTTCTTCAAAACAAAATTAATGTAATTTTTTCTCAAATTTGCCTAACAAATTATTTTGTATTTTATCTTTCATCTGGGGTTTTTGATGGGTTACTCTAACAATATGGTTGTTGGCTTGATTTCGATTTAATTAAACGGACGGATTGAAACAAATAGGTACCAATGCAAAAGGTTCTTGTAATTGTTAATATAAAACAAAATTTAAAAGGCTATTCGTATGCAACGGTCTCTCAAATATCTGAAGAGAAGATCGGACTATACGATATAAATATTTATTTGACATTGCAGTCGCAACGAAAACACTCAAAACCTGTCAAATGTTCAAGGACTTACTGCATTTGTAAAAAAAAATTTGCAAAATCGAAAATAAAGTTGAAGTTAAAATTGTTATAATTTAAACATTCGCAAACGAAAACACTTAGCTAGTATTTGTCGTGACTTAATGCTTCAGAAAACTAATAAGAATAGGAATTCACCGGTAACCAGCAATACAGTAGAGGATTGTCAAATCTTCAATAACCGAGACAATAGTCAAAGTAAAAACCTAAATTAATCTATCAGTTATATTAGGCAGAAGGCCTGCAAGTTGGGAGCCATTCTTTTATTGTTGCAGCTTTTCTAATTAATACCACCAAAGGAAGCAGGACTTGGCATGCTTGCAGCAAGGCTCAGCTTAGCTCGCCGGATTGGGGTGAGTGTTCACTTCCCTTACGCTGATATAGGCAACGGATAAAAAAAAAATATTCATGCCAAGAATTTGGGAATCGGACAAAAGAGATTCAATTTGCACTGGTACTTTCCTACTTGTTTCCCTTCGGCTGATGTTAGCCGGTAGGATGCACTTTTCCCTCCCAATCACCTGAGTGAACGCCTATGACAGTTTATGCATCCGGAATTTCTATAAAACTGTCCCATGTCTGAAAAACCAATCAAACCCTAAAGCATAATCATGCACAACAATCCATAAGTTGTTTCACCCATTGCAAACCCCAATTAAACTATTTAGTCTCTGTTCATTTCAAATTCATTAACAATTTATTAAATAAGTAAAACTATCAAAGATCTTAGCATAGTTTCGATTACAAAGTGCAATTATAATTAAATGACTCACTGTACATGTTCCGAAGGATCGGATTATTTAATTTCAAAAAAAATTAAAAAAAACTATGAATCAAGTGTGTAATTTATGTAGTTACAACCTGTCGGAACCGTAATCTCGTTTGTGTATGTGTGTGTGTAGTAAATGGCAAATATTATATTTAGGTAGAAAATTAGGTGTTTAATGAAAATTATGTATAGATAGTATGTATCAAATTTTCAGACAAGGATTAATGCAAATAGTATGTATATAATGAAAATTTTTAAATTAGATTTATAGAATGGCATAAGAAATTTAGGTGTATATTAGGGTTATGAATGACTTACTTGATGTTTTGTTAATCCAGATGTTGTGCGCACAAAATCCGATGTTTCTGTTTCGTTGATAGCTGTTGTTTGATATTTTGCATGCTATGTGTATATGTGTATTCAATGAACCCTATTTCTTTTCTAGCTTGAGTTTTTTTTCTACGCGTACACACTTACAAACACTCTTAGGCAAATAATTAAACTTTTAGCTTTTTTATACCCGGTACCACACTGTGGTGAGGGTATATTCACTTTGGCATTCCATTTGTAACGCACATAAGGAGGCGTTGTAGGTATGACAAACTATATATATTATTGATCAGCATCACTTTCTTAGTCGATCTAGCGATGTCCGTCTGTCTGTCCGTCTGTCCGTCTGTCCGTCTGTCCGTCCGCACGATTACGGCCGTAATTTAAGAGCTATCGACTTGAAATTTGGTACGTAAGCTTTTATCCACCAAACTGAGGCTAAGTTCGAAGATGAGCAAGATCGGATGAAAACTACTACTACCTCCCATACAAAAATATCGGATTTATATATAGCTTTTTGATGTTAAAAAAAATTAAATTTAAATAGCTACAATAAAGATAGCAAGTTTAAACTTTGCACATATTGTTTTAATAATATTTAAAAATTTTTTACAAAAAATGAGCTTGGTCGAATTAAAACTACCCATACCTCCCATACAAATATATAATTTTTTTAATACTTAAATATTTTTTTTTATTTTTACAATAATATAGTACCGGGTATTTGAGCTTCGGCATAGTCGAAGATAATTGTCTTACTGGTTTTTGTTAGTAATTGGGAAAATTTACAATAGGTTAAAGTAGGGTACATCCTCTTCGACTATTTACCTTGCCGTGGTGTGGATGCTTAGTAGGTACCCAGGGATACCGGAGAGCGATTGCAGCAGGTACTCCCATACTGTAAGGTATCCGGAGGAGGGTAGTCCGAAGCTAAAGGATAGTCAACCCAACTCCAGTGGTGGTGTGAGCGTTTTATGCAAACCGTGCCGAGGGATGAAAGACTGCGGGTTTCAGTCAGTCACTAACGAGCTCCTTCAGGTGCCTTGGCAGGGCCTGTCGTATCTAGCGCCTTACCCCAGCAGAACCGGCTATGTTGGGGCGGACCTTTCTTCACCGGCTTACTCGTGGGAATTACATGGACCTTCAAAACAAACAAAACAAAACACTTCAAAAAGCTGAACAAATAGACGACGAAAAGGACAACGCACCGACTGACACGACGAACTACAGGACAACAATCAGCGACGACACCGAATCACTACTCCCATCAGATTCGGATTCCAAATCCATTGACGCGTCTGCTTCGGACGCGGAATTTGGAACAAAAGCCAAAGCTGCTAGGCGGGGAAAAAATTTCACCCCCAGTGCCATAAAATGTAAGCAGCAACGCGCAGCTAGGCACAAGCTGGCCTTAGTCCTGGCGAAACCAGATAGTTCCTGGGATCAAAAGGACAAGGAGACCATTAGATGGGCGGGTGCGATACTGAATGAGGAGGACGGTCAACCTGATGCGGGAGGACTCCCCTCATCCAGTGGCTGCAACCAACCGTCGAAAAGTTCGGTCACAGGGCCCAAAACAATAAGACAATGACCTCCGCTACACAGGACAGGTCCTACCAAAACGTCGACTGGTGCACCTGCTACAGGAGCACACACTAACGTTCGCAGCAAACAGAGGAGCCCTACTGTTTTGGGAGGACCCTCTGCGGCTGCTGCCAAGAAGGACTTTACGTCCAAAAGACCGAGGCCATCTTCGATGGAAGAAACTTCGATGACCTCAAAGAAGGCGAAGAATGCTGATGCGGCGCTCAGACCCTTCAATGAGGTCGTCAAGGACCACATGCTCTATGGCATCTGTGACAATAGTCACGAAGAGGGAAAAATGAGCGGGGAGAATTGGCTGACCCTCAAAGCGTTCCTTGCCGGAGAAGTCCTTAAATTCTTGGACGAAAACCCTTCGGCAGAACCGCCGTCCTTCATGGATGGTGGGTATTATACTAACGGGGTCAAGCTTATTAAATGTAAAAACAGCAGTGCGATCGACTTCCTGAAAGCAACAGTCCCGAAGATAAGTCCCTTGTGGACTAATGCCAAACTGCAGCTAATGCACTAGAGCGATATCCCAGTTCGTCCAAGAGGACGCGTGTGGCTACCCCCGGGTCCCACCAAGGAAACAGACATCCTTAGGCTAATTCGTCTGCAGAACCCCGATCTCCCAGTAAGCAACTAGAGGATCATTAAAGCCGGTGAACCGGAAGAGAAGGGAAGGCTGGTTTCCTTCCTCATGAACAAGGAATCTCTTGACCTGCTTAGTAAGAGAGGATATAAATTCTCTTACGGCATGGATGAGTTAATCCTTAGGGTTCAGGAGAAGGAGGAGAGACTCATGTCAGGAATGGTATCTTCGCTAGGTGACCTTGGCCTGGATGCCGAGCTTGACGGTCCCTCAACCTCCTCTCAAGGGAAAGAAGCCAACCAGACGTTGGTCAGGCAGCCAGCTGATACGGATGGCGCCAAAACCAACGTGGAACCCACGACAATCAACGTCAGCAGCGAGCCATCATCTGATTCGGATGACGGCAACAAAACAGTGATAGAGGCGTCTGTACCGGTCAGCAATGTTGCTACGACTAGTACAGATTAACCTCCATCACTCCAAAACAGCTTCGGCTAACCTTCTGCTCCGCCTGCAAACGGGTGGAGAAGACATTGTCCTAATCCAGGAACCGTGGGTCAACCAAAAAGGCCACATACTTGAACTGAGGACAAAAAACTACAAGTTATTTTACACAAAAAACGAAGGTAAACGCAGATCATGCATCTTGGCAAAGGATAGTTTAAAAGCTCATCTTATACCCAATTTCAGCGATTTAGATTTTGTCTGCGTACAGCTAGACAGAAGCAGCAATGGAAAGCTATGGCTAGCATCTGCATACATGGCTTATGATGACACAGGGCCCGTTCCCGCAAACATCGTACGAAATACGATAGCAACGGCCGATAAGGAGTCTATTCCCCTTGTGGTGGGCGCAGATGCCAACGCTCACCACACCCTCTGGGGCAGCAGCGACATAAATAACAGAGGTGAGTGTCTTTTTGATTATATTATGACAACTAATCTCATATTGTGCAATAAGGGCTCAGAGCCTACTTTCATAAATAGTATTAGACAGGAGGTTCTAGACATTACTCTAGCTACTAACTCTCCCAAACTAAGAATCAGCAATTGGATGGTATCGAGAGACGTTTCATTCTCGGACCATCGCTATATTCAATTTAGTATTGACCACTGTATGCCTCCAATAGTACCCTTTAGGAATCCCAGAAAAGTCAACTGGCAGACATATAATTCAGTTCTCACGCAGAAACTAAACCAAATACCTATTCAACCGAATTCACCATCAGATCTAGATCTCATGGTAAACAAGGTTACCAAATCCATGAACGACGCTTTCAGAAAAGCCTGCCCAGTTAGCAGGCACAAAACTGGAAATAAACCACCCTGGTGGAACAATCACTTAGCAAAACTGCGAAAAGATAGTAGGAAATGTTTTAACTTGGCAAATTCCACGAGACGTCAAGAAGATTGGGACAAATACAAGAACAGTCTTAGGATCTAAAAATCTGAGATCACAAAAGCCCAACGAGATTCATGGAGATTATTCTGTGGAAACATAGAATCTATTAGTGACTCCAGTAGGCTAAGAAAAATTATTTCCAAATCACCAGATGTGCCCAGCTTCATTCAGAATTTGAACGGAGAATGGACCACATCTAACGAAGAGACCTTAGATCTCCTCATGAATACTCACTTTCCGGGTAATACCACAGACGATAACCGGTCTACAGTAACCCATCACCTAGTCCAGGAAATACCGGAGAAGATAGTGAACAACCGCAACATAAGCTGGGCCGCAGTTTCCTTCCGTATAAGTCCCCTGGACCTGATAATATAACTCCAGTGGAGATTCAAAATGCCATTGAAATACTGAACCCTTGGTTATTAGTGATTTTCCGCTCATGCCTGATTTTCGGCTACACCCCAGCCTTATGGAAAAGGGTCAAGGTAACCTTCATACCAAAGAGCGGCAAGGCTTCACATGACTCTCCAAAGGACTTTAGGCCGATCAGTCTCTCTTCTTTACTTTTAAAAACCCTAGAGAGACTCATCGACAACTATATTCGAAAGAAACTAAAAGCAAACTCAATATCCAACTCCCAACACGCAAATCTGTAGAGACCCAATATTTCATAGTCGATTGCTTTATATTCTTCTATCAATTGACTTCTATTTTCCGTATTTTTATTTTATAAGTGCGACTTTATTTTCATTGTTTTACATTTTATATAGTCAAGTGTTGGCATCGCACAGTGCCGATACTACATTTACTTTCTTAATTTTTTTTTTAACTGTAAAACAATTTTAACAATTCCATATTATTTCAATCCCAGAATTTCTTATACAGCATTTAAGCAGAACATTAAATTCGAAATCATTCGAAATCTTTCGAATTTAATCTATGAATTTCTTATACAGCATTGAAGCAAAACATTAAAAAAATCATTCGAATTTAATCTATGATTTTCTTATACGTACAGCATTTAAGCAAAACATTAAATCCGAGATCATTCGAATTTAATCTATTACTTCCTCTTCTTTTCTTTTTTTTTTTCTACTGCATTTAAGCAAAACGCATCGAATTTAATCTATTTCTTCCTCTTCTTTTCTTTTTTTTTTCGTTTACTGCATATAAGCAAAACGGTAAGTTCGATTTCCACCCGAAATTTGTAAAACATTTACTTCAATTTTTTCTTTTACTGCATTTAAGCAAAACATTTATTTTAAGTTATTTTTCTTTTCTTTTTTATGCACATCATTTAAGACATTCAATTTTTTATACCCTCCACAGGAAGGTATATTCACTTTGCCATTACGTTTGTAACGCCAAGAAGGATTCACCGGAGACCCTATAAATTATATATATTCTGAATCAGGATCACATTCTGAATCGATTTAGCCATGTCCGTCTTTCTGTCTGTCTGTCTGTCTGTCTGTCTGTCCGTCTGTCTGTCTGTCTGTCTGTTGAAAGCACGATAGCGTCCAAACGAATTGACCTGGGCGATTGAAATTTGGTGAGAGGACTTCTTTTTACCGTCGTCAGGTTGGTATTGAAAATGGGCTATGTCGGTCAAGTAGTTCTGGTACCTCCCATACAAAACCATTAGTAGACCCATGTGTCTCTCCGCCTGTTGAAATCACGATAGCGTCCAAACGAATCGACCTAGGCGACTGAAATTGAGTGACAGGTCTTATTTTTACGGTTGTCAGGTTGGTATTAAAAATGATCCATGTCGGTCAAGTAGTTCTGGTACCTCCCATACAAAACCACTATTAGACCCACGTCCCTCTCTGTCTGTTGAAATCACGATAGCGTCCGAACGAATCGACATAGGCAACTGAAATTTTATGAGAGGTCTTATATTTATGGTCTTCAAGTTTGTGTTAAAAATTGTCCATGTCGGTCAAGTAGTTCTGTTACCTCCCATACAAAGCCAATATTTGACCCATATATCTCTGTCTGTTGAAAGCACGATAGCGTCCAAACGAATCGACTTAGGTGAATGAAATTTTGTGAGAGGACTTTTTTTAACCGTCGTCAGGTTCGTATTGAAAATTGTCTATGTCGGTAAAGTAGTTCTGCTACCTACCAACCATACAAAACTAATATTAGACACATACTAACTCGCATGGCAAACATTTTGCATGACTTTTATGCAGTGGAGGGTATCAAAGCATCGGCCAGGCCGATGATAACACTTTTACTTGTTTATTTTGCACTTCGCTATTTTACTTTTGAATTGCTAATTTTTGGTTGTTATCTTCTTTCTTACCTTGTATTTCATTCGTCTTCTTTTTTTTATATAAGTTTTTCCTCGTCGCCAATTGTAGAGACCCAATATTTCATAGTCGATTGCTTTATATTCTTCTATCAATTGACTTCTATTTTCCGTATTTTTATTTTATAAGTGCGACTTTATTTTCATTGTTTTACATTTTATATAGTCAAGTGTTGGCATCGCACAGTGCCGATACTACAATATCGAAAGGGTTTCTCGGTAGAGACCGCTTTACACTCGCTGATAGGCAATATTGAAAAATCGCTCGATAACAAGCAATTCTCGATGGTATCCTTTTTAGATATCGAAGGTGCCTTCAACAATGTCAAAACAGATGCTATTTCTAATGCACTCCGCAGACTGGAAGTTGATGACTGCCTACGCTTGTGGATAGAAAATATGCTAAACAGTAGAATGATTCTGTCCGAGCTGGGGAGCTATCAAACCAAAAGGTCAGTGTGCAGGGGCACACCCCAGGGAGGCGTACTTTCTCCACTGATTTGGATTTTAGTAGTGGACGAGGTACTAACTACTCTGGAGAAGGTGGGGTGCAAAGTTATAGCATATGCGGACGACATAGCCATTGCTATTTCTGGCAAATTTCCAAACACAATAAGAGATCTCATGGAATCAGCTCTCAAAATACTAGTAAAATGGACGGATACGGTTGGACTCGATGTCAATCCCTCCAAGACAGAACTAATGCTTTTCACAAAGAAATACAAAGTTCCTAATATAGCTCCACCTAAACTTAGAGATCAAGAGCTAAAATTCACAAAACACGCCAAATACTTAGGTATAATTCTAGACAGCAAACTAAGCTGGAAACTAAACATCCAGGAACGTGCAAAAAAGGCAACTATAGCCATGTATGCTTGCAAAAAAGCTTTAGGACCTAGATACAGCGGTGGTCAGACCAATTCTACTATTCGGTATCATGGTCTGGTGGCCAGCGCTAGAGAAAAAATGCAACATCAAATCCATAGAACGCATACAAAGATCAGCGAGTATATGCATCACAGGGGCCCTCAGATCCACCCCAACGGCTGCCTTAGATACAATACTGCAACTACTTCCCGTCGACATTTACGGGAAACTTATTGCGTCTAAATCAGCTCTAAGACTTAGAGAATCTCAAAAATGGACCAACTCTCAGGTTGGTCATATGGGCATTTTACCCAACTCAATTCCAAACAAAACGGACTATATAGTTCCTTTTGAAGACTTTAATATAAAGTATAATACAAGAATCCCAAATCTATCCGAATGGGACAACGGTAAGATAAGCAACAACTCCGCAATCGAAATCTATACAGATGGATCTAAAATGGCAGAAGGCACGGGTGTGGGAGTTTTTTCCCGGTCACCTGCACTCAACCTCGCCCTACGCCTCCCTGACCACTGTAGTGTCTTTCAGGCGGAAATCATGGCCATTCGCGAAGCAGCATGCCGACTTGCCTTGTATGAGATAGATGGTAAAGCTATCACTTTTAACATAGACAGTCATGCAGCCATAAAAGCCTTGAATACACCAACAATCAGATCAAAGTTGGTAAAACAATGCCGGGAATCTCTTAACGAGATTGCGGATAGATGTTCAGTTACCCTGCGCTGGGTTCCAGGTCACAGTGACATTCCTGGCAACTGCAAGGCGGATGAACTAGCTAGGCAAGGCAGCGGCCGCCAAATAACTGGTATTAGCGAAGAACCGCACGTTCCATTGCAATCAGTAAAAACCCTGCTCCTCGAGGAAGCATTAAAAACCACCAACAACAGATGGAATAGCATTAACACTTACATAGCATCCAAACAAATCTGGCCGATATTAGACGGCAAAAGAACTAGGAAACTTCTTTGCATCAACAGAAACAAAATCAGCTCCGTAGTGGGAATATTAACGGGACACTGCCTCATAGGGAAACACGCCCGTAGAATGGGTGTACCTCATAACGACTTTTGTAGAAGTTGCAGGGACGAGGAGGAAGAAGAAACCACCGTTCATCTCCTCTGCTCCTGCCCTGCTCTTGCCACCTTGCGCAAGGCTACCTTAGGGGCTTATTTCTTTGAGGACCTAAGCGATCTGGCTCGCAGCGATATTTTCTGCATCAGCAAGTTCGTTACAAAGTCCAATTGGCTTCAATGAAAGTCAACACGCAACTCACCAATCTCTGTCTGCTTCGGTAAACTAAACCGCCAGCGGAAAGAGCTGAATTTGTCAACCGACTTCACCCTCACACGTAGAACTATAAGACCCCGTCAGGGGGACAGGCGGGAGGTTAGACTGCTACGGTCACCCTCCGTCTGCCTCCACTGCCGCAGTCTTTCTATCTGATGTGCATCAGCTACCCTCCTTTCTAACGGACTGTCAGAGGCTACCAGTAGGGGGTTAGACTGTTTCGGTCACTCTCTGTCTGTTTTCTGAAGACTAACCGCCAACAGGAGGAGCTGACCACGTCAGTCAAGTTCACCTTCACGCGTACAATTTTCAGACTCCGCTAGAGGGGATAGGTGGGGGGTTAGACTGTTTCGGTCACCCCTCGTCGCTCTCTCCTACCGCAGTCTTCTTAACTGATCTGTGCCAGCCACCCTCCTTACTAACGGACTGTCAGAGGATACCAGCGGGGGGTTAGACTGTTTCGGTCACCCTTTGTCGGCCTGTCTGAAGACTAACCGCCAACGGGAGGAGCTGACCAAGTCGGTCAATTTCACCTTCACACGTAGAACTTTCAGACTCCGTTAGAGGAGAAAGTCGGGGATTAGACTGTTTCGGTCATCCTTCGTCGATCTCTTCTACCGCTGTCTCCTTAGCTGATTCGTAGAAGCCCCACTTCTTACTAACGGACTGTCAACGGCTACCAGCGGGGGGTTAGACTGTTTCGGTCACCCCTCTGCTCTCCCCGAAGACTAACCGCCAACAGAAGTAGCTCGATACACCAATCAACTCCAACTCGAAAATTAGAGGACCCCGTCAGAGGCTATAGACGGTCACCCCTTCTTACCAAAGACAAATCGCGACATCTACTTTCGGTGCCATGCAGCAGGTTGGAGTTTCAATTAGGCCTTTCTGCTCAGCACCAATCCGTCATGTGGACAGATTGTCAAAGGTAAATAAAAGGGAGGCAGACTGCTACGGTTGCCCCCATCCTTTTTCCTACAAACAATCCATCCACTGACTTTTGGTCAAGCAGATGGGCAGACTGGTGGAATCGGCCACCTCTGTGAAGCACCAGTCTCCCTCCCTAGTGAAGGCTGCGTCAAAGGAAATAGGCATGGGACAGACTGTTACGGTCGCCCTCCACCTTGACCCGAAGACTAAGCCGTAACCAGGAAAGAAAGTTATAAAAGTTTACCTCTCAGGTAGGATACCCACATCTCGCAAATTGCAACAGAATTCCTAAGGTAATGCCAGGCACAAAGAAACTGTTTATGCCACTTCCTCCCCCCTCCCCCCTCCCCCTCTCGTGGTATCACAATGGACCAAAATTCTGGTCTAAGTGTGTCCCCTTCGGGACAGCCACCTTACCTAACCTAACCTAACCTAAAGTAGGGTACTTGTTTTTTTTTTCTTTTTTTATCAGGAACTTCTTTTGAAGTGAACGTTGACCGAAATGCACGTGGTGATGTACTTTTAACCGCTATAAGTGATTTGGTACGTATATATATGTAGGTAAATACGTTTTACATATATATACGTACTTCTGCGGAGCTTTTCCGGAGACACGCTGCTGACCGAACCGATTACTACCAACTGATAGGGTAGGGATGTCTTCTACTGTTTGGTGCAGCAAGTGTGTATTTGGTGGCTGATGATGTGGTGCCGATCGAGCTGGAAAATTCCAGCTGGATGCTCCGGATTTATGCGAGGCGAAGGTACGGGACTTTTTGCTGAGCGCTTATCACTTTTATTTCAGTGAGTGCAACTAATTTGGAGGAGTTGCCAAAGCTTGCCGATTATCGCAGCTTGAGTTGGATGATTGATTTTTTTTTTCGATGCAATCAACTGCGATATAAAAATTTGGTATGGGTGACGGAATTAGCTTTTAATTTTTGGGTCAAATCGACGTCCACTAAAATGAGGATAAGTACCTACGTGTAAGCACTCTGTAAATTATTTAATATCTATTAGAGAACTGAAAATACCTTGGTTAACTAATTAACTGGACTTGAAAGTTCAGGAATTATGTCTGTCCTCAATGAATGCTCGATAGAAAAGAACACTATCGGACCGATATAATTGAGTTCTCCCGACTCATCTTCCTGTTTCCTAACTGAGCAACACACTGAGCAAATGGGCGCGGGATGTGTCCAACAAACAAGATGTCGGCAATGCAGTCCAAGGGTCACTAGTTTGTAATTAGTGCTTGGGGATATTGTATTATGCAGTTTGGTTTTATGTTAAGACATTTTCGTAACACCTGATTTAAATCAAGATAAACCATCTTCTTCAATTTTAAATAAACCTTCTTCGTCGTTTAAGAATAAAACTGAGAATAAAAGTTCAGTACGTATTAAAAGGAAATTATGCAAAAATGAATTTAAATAAAAGCTTAGACAAAGCTCGAAGATTTAAACGAATTAAAGAATAGAAAAAAGTTAAATATTGAAATTGACGAAATAAGCATCATATTATTATATTAGTTATATATAAGGTAGAGGTACGCACACTGACAAGTCTAAGTATGAGCCATGTACTTGTACATAAATCATACGAGAGTCAGTCGATGACGGACCACAGAAGAATAAAATTAAAACTAGCTTAACCTAATATTATATTGAATTGTATACCTAACTAATTTTAAGTGATATTAAAAAATAATTAATGAATTAAACCAAGACCTAATTCTAATGAATTCAACACAAGTGAAGGTGTAACATTGACTTAATGGAAACAAATTTAAGACATCAAACAAACATAATCCAAAAGCATCAGAATTCTAAACCAACGTTTTTTAATAAAAAAAATACAACATACAACAATGAATTGCCATATAACCACACTCGACCGAAGTTTAGAATAGAAAAGGCGGAAGTTAACGCTGGAGTGGCTTATATGGGAGAGTGTGCGAGTGCGATGCCGAATCATTTTGGCGACCTCTTGTCAGTGTATACGAATCTACTTGAAATTTTTGACGAAGCCTTAAGAAGTGTGTTCACTGACTTCACACTTTAGGGTGGAATTGCATTGTAGTATTTAGCTCAATCGAAAACAGCTACACGTTACAGTAGTTTGCAGGCAACCAAAGTCGCACACAGTCTATCTAGATCTAGAACTGATAGTTGTCAATAGCCCTCATAATTTCATACCACTAATGGGTCGTACGTGGCTACAAATTCTAACACCAGGTTGGAAAGAAAAGTTATTTGGAGATTGTCCAGGTTCGGTACACAAAGTCGAGGTAAATTTGATTGATATCATTAAAAATAATTTTCCGAATGTACTAACGTCAAGGCCAAATGAAACAATTAAAGATTTCGAAATAAGTATAGTCCTAAAAGATAATGCTTCGCCCATTTTTCACAAGGCATATTCAGTGCCATTAAGAATTAAGGAAAAAGTAGAGCAAAATTAAATCGCTTAGTACAAAATGGTACTTTGATTCCGGTCAAGTCGAGTGCGTGGGCAAGTCCGATAGTATGCGTTCCAAAACAAAACGGAGACATACGAATTTGTATGGACTGCGGAGTGACGATAAACAAATACATTGAGTCATACTATCATCCGTTACCTCTTACAGAGGACATATTCGCAAGTGCGAACTCCAATGTGTTTTGCGTAATCGATATGTCAGGTGCATATAACCAGCTCCGAGTCGCTCCCAGCAGCCGGCAGCTTTTAACAATAAATACGCACATAGGATTACTACAATACACAGTTTTGCCGTTTGCTGTATCAATGGCATCATCCGCGTTCCAAAGTACAATTGATGAAATTCTCAAAAACTTTAAAAATACCCGTTGCTTTGTGGATGATATTGTCGTTGGTAGTAGGGACGAAGTAGAATGCAAGGAGAATTGCATCGAGGTACTCAAGAGATTAAATGAGTATAATGTCAAAATTAATTTAAATAAATGCCGATTTCTTGAGAAAAGTGTACCATATTTAGGGCACATATTGTCAAACGGAAAATTGTTTCCAAATCCCAAAAAAGTTCGAGCAATAGTGGAGGCTCCGGCACCCACCAATTTGCAACAACTGCAGTCCTATTTGTGATTATTAAATTACTATGGTAAGTTTATACCAAACCTATCGTCGTATTTAAGGGATTTTTATTCTCTTTTAAAGAAAAATACAGATTTTATATGGTCAACAATTGTCAAAAAGCTTTTGAGATCAGCAAGACTCTTCTCACAGAGACAATGTCTTAGAACTATTTGATCCGAATAGTCTCAACCTTTGCTAGCCCTTACGGTGTGGGAGCAGTGATTGATGGTGTCGAAAAACCAGTTTTGTTTGCGTCAAGCTCGCTCTCTCCAGCAAAAAAAAACTATTCACAGCTTCACCGGGAAGCTCTAGCAATTATATTTGCCGTCAAAAAGTTTCATAAATATATTTTCGGTAAACCGTTTAAAATATTATAATTCATAATATGAACCATGTAGGCATGGTTAAAATGAAGTCCATTGCAAGGTCTTATGTCTGGTGGCCTTGTATCGACAAATGTATTGAACATTTTATACAAGAGTGCCATATTTGCCAGTCGACAATGAACATTCCAAGGAAAAGTAGAATCAAAATGGTACACATGCAAATATCCATTTCAACGTATCCATTTGGATTTATTCTATTTCTCAAAATTTTAATGTCTAATCTTAGTGGATGCATTTAGTAAATATTCTGATGTAGTACCAATTCGAAGCAACACTGCGGAAAATTTGATTAGATTATTGGAACATTTTTTTGCGACCTTTGGTCTTCCAGGGGAAATAGTCACTGACAATGGCCCTCCATTTAGGTCATTTAAATTCATCAGTTTCTGTAAAAACTACGGTATTAAAGTTAGCAAGTCTCCCCCATAACATCCACAACATACATTGACGAGCGGAATGTACAAACTGTTAAAAAAGTGTTAAAAGTGTTGGAGAATAAAAACATGGACATGCAGAAAGTGGTCTCCAAATTTCTTTTCAACCAACGTAATACTCCAATAAATAAGGGTTTGCAAACTCCATCGGAGCTGATTTTCGCCTTCAAACCAAAAATTATATTAGATAATTTAAATAGTAAAAAGCAATGTATTAATCCCTAAGATCGTACAAAAAGTAAAAAACAAAATATTTGTTCAACCAGGAAATGGGTTAAAAACAATTAATTCTTTTAAAAATAATAAGTTCCTGGAGGGAGATAAGATCTTAGTTAAAAATGATTTTAAAAAAGAATATGTGAATTGGATTAACTTGTTTGATAAAAATAGATGGTACAGTGCGTAGTCAATAAAAATAATACATATTACATCAATCCTTATTTGAAGGATCTAAATACCAAACCTGTGTTGCAGCTTTTCTAATTAATACCACCAAAGGAAGCAGGACTTGGCATGCTTGCAGCAAGGCTCAGCTTAGCTCGCCGGATTGGGGTGAGTGTTCACTTCCCTTACGGGATAAGGAGGCAACGGATAAAAAAAATATTCATGCCAATAATTTGGGAATCGGACAAAAGAGATTCAATTTGCACTGGTACTTTCCTACTTGTTTCCCTTCGGCTGATGTTAGCCGGTAGGATGCACTTTTCCCTCCCAATCACCTGAGTGAACGCCTATGACAGTTTATGCATCCGGAATTTCTATAAAACTGTCCCATGTCTGAAAAACCAATCAAACCCTAAAGCATAATCATGCACAACAATCCATAAGTTGTTTCACCCATCGCAAACCCCAATTAAACTATTTAGTCTCTGTTCATTTCAAATTCATTAACAATTTATTAAATAAGTAAAACTATCAAATATCTTAGCATAGTTTCGATTACAAAGTGCAATTATAATTAAATGACTCACTGTACATGTTCCGTAGGATCAGATTATTTAATTTCAAAAAAAATTAAAAACCAGTAAGACAATTATCTTCGACTATGCCGAAGCTCAAATACCCGGTACTGTATTATTGTAAAAATAAAAAAAAATATTTTAGTACTAAAAAAATATATATTTGTATGGGAGGTATGGGTAGTTTTTATTCGATCAAGCTCATTTTTTGTCAAAAAATTTAAAATATTATTAAAACAATATGTGCAAAGTTTAAACTTGCTATCTTTATTGTAGCTATTTAAATTTAATTTTTAACATCAAAAAGCTATATAAATCCGATATTTTTGTATGGGAGGTAGTAGTAGTTTTCATCCGATCTTGCTCATCTTCGAACTTAGCCTCAGTTTGGTGGATAAAAGCTTACGTACCAAATTTCAAGTCGATAGCTCTTAAATTACGGCCGTAATCGTGCGGACGGACAGACGGACAGACGGACAGACGGACAGACAGACGGACATCGCTAGATCGACTAAGAAAGTGATGCTGATCAATAATATATATAGTTTGTCATACCTACAACGCCTACTTATGTGCGTTACAAATGGAATGCCAAAGTGAATATACCTTCACCACAGTGTGGTACCGGGTATAAAAAATATGAATCAAGTGTGTAATTTATGTAGTTACAACCTGTCGGAACCGTAATCTCGTTTGTGTATGTGTGTGTGTAGTAAATGGCAAATATTATATTTAGGTAGAAAATTAGGTGTTTAATGAAAATTATGTATAGGTAGTATGTATCAAATTTTCAGACAAGGATTAATGCAAATAGTATGTATATAATGAAAATTTTGAAATTAGATTTATAGAATGGCATAAGAAATTTAGGTGTATATTAGGGTTATGAATGACTTACTTGATGTTTTGTTAATCCAGATGTTGTGCGCACAAAATCCGATGTTTCTGTTTCGTTGATAGCGGTTGTTTGATATTTTGCATGCTATGTGTATATGTGTATTCAATGAACCCTATGATGTAGTAATTTTTCTTTTGTTTTTTTTTTTTTTTTTGTTCTTTTTTATACCCTCCACAGGAAGGTATATTCACTTTGCCATTACGTTTGTAACACCAAGAAGGATTCACCGGAGACCCTATAAAGTATATATATTCTGAATCAGGATCACATTCTGAATCGATTTAGCCATGTCCGTCTGTCTGTCTGTCTGTCTGTCTGTTGAAAGCACGATAGCGTCCAAAGGAATTGACCTAGGCGAATGAAATTTTGTGAGACGACTTCTTTTTACCGTCGCCAGGTTGGTATTGAAAATGGGCTATGTCGGTCAAGTAGTTCTGGTACCTCCCATACAAAACCACTATTAGACCCACGTCTCTCTCTGTCCGTTGAAATCACGATAGCGTCCTACCGAATCGACTTAGGCAACTGAAGTTTTATGAGAGGTATTATATTTGTATAAAAAATAATCCATGTCGGTCAAGTAGTTCTGTTACATCCCATACAATGCCAATATTTGACCCATATATCTGTGTCTGTTGAAAGCACGATAGCGTCCAAACGAATCGACTTAGGTGAATGAAATTTTGTAAGAGGACTTTTTGTAACCGTAGTCAGGTTGGTATTGAAAATTGTCTATGTCACATACTAACTGGCATGGCAAATATTTTGCATGACTTTTATGCAGTGGAGGGTATCAAAGCATCGGCCAGGCCGATGATAACACTTTTACTTGTTTTAATTTTCACTTCCCTGCCAAACTATTTCTTTTTTTATCAGGAACTTCTTTTGAAGTGAACGTTGACCGAAATGCACGTGGTGATGTACTTTTGGCCGCTATAAGTAATTTGGTACGTATATATATGTAGGTAAATACGTTTTACATATATATACGTACTTCTGCGGAGCTTTTCCGGAGACATGCTGCTGACCGAACCGATTACTGCAAACTGATAGGGTAGGGATGTCTTCTACTGTTTGGTGCAGCAAGTGTGTATTTGGTGGCTGATGATGTGGTGCCGATCGAGCTGGAAAATTCCAGCTGGATGCTCCTGATTTATGCGAGGCGAAGGTACGGGACTTTTTGCTGAGCGCTTATCACTTTTATTTCAGTGAGTGCAACTAATTTGGAGGAGTTGCCAAAGCTTGCCGATTATCGCAGCTTGAGTTGGATGATTGATCTTTTTTTTTTCGATGCAATCAACTGCGATATAAAAATTTGGTATGGGTGACGGAATTAGCTTTTAATTAGCTTTTAATATTTGGGTCAAATCGACGTCCACTAAAATGAGGATAAGTACGTGTAAGCACTCTGTAAATTATTTAATATCTATTAGAGAACTGAAAATACCTTGGTTAACTTATTAACTGGACTTGAAAGTTCAGGAATTATGTCCGTCCTCAATGAATGCTCGATAGAAAAGAACACTATCGGGCCGATATAATTGAGTTCTCCCGACTCATCTTCCTGTTTCCTAACTGAGCAACACACTGAGCAAATGGGCGCGGGATGTGTCCAACAAACAAGATGTCGGCAATGCAGTCCAAGGGTCACTAGTTTGTAATTAGTGCTTGGGTATATTGTATTATGCAGTTTGGTTTTATGTTAAGACATTTTCGTAACACCTGATTTAAATCAAGATAAACCATCTTCTTCAATTTTAAATAAACCTTCTTCGTCGTTTAAGAATAAAACTGAGAATAAAAGTTCAGTACGTATTAAAAGGAAATTATGCAAAAATGAATTTAAATAAAAGCTTAGACAAAGCTCGAAGATTTAAACGAATTAAAGAATAGAAAAAAGTTAAATATTGAAATTGACGAAATAAGCATCATATTATTATATTAGTTATATATAAGGTAGAGGTACGCACACTGACAAGTCTAAGTATGAGCCATGTACTTGTACATAAATCATACGAGAGTCAGTCGATGACGGACCACAGAAGAATAAAATTAAAACTAGCTTAACCTAATATTATATTGAATTGTATACCTAACTAATTTTAAGTGATATTAAAAAATAATTAATGAATTAAACCAAGACCTAATTCTAATGAATTCAACACAAGTGAAGGTGTAACATTGACTTAATGGAAACAAATTTAAGACATCAAACAAACATAATCCAAAAGCATCAGAATTCTAAACCAACGTTTTTTAATAAAAAAAATACAACATACAACAATGAATTGCCATATAACCACACTCGACCGAAGTTTAGAATAGAAAAGGCGGAAGTTAACGCTGGAGTGGCTTATATGGGAGAGTGTGCGAGTGCGATGCCGAATCATTTTGGCGACCTCTTGTCAGTGTATACGAATCTACTTGAAATTTTTGACGAAGCCTTAAGAAGTGTGTTCACTGACTTCACACTTTAGGGTGGAATTGCATTGTAGTATTTAGCTCAATCGAAAACAGCTACACGTTACAGTAGTTTGCAGGCAACCAAAGTCGCACACAGTCTATCTAGATCTAGAACTGATAGTTGTCAATAGCCCTCATAATTTCATACCACTAATGGGTCGTACGTGGCTACAAATTCTAACACCAGGTTGGAAAGAAAAGTTATTTGGAGATTGTCCAGGTTCGGTACACAAAGTCGAGGTAAATTTGATTGATATCATTAAAAATAATTTTCCGAATGTACTAACGTCAAGGCCAAATGAAACAATTAAAGATTTCGAAATAAGTATAGTCCTAAAAGATAATGCTTCGCCCATTTTTCACAAGGCATATTCAGTGCCATTAAGAATTAAGGAAAAAGTAGAGCAAAATTAAATCGCTTAGTACAAAATGGTACTTTGATTCCGGTCAAGTCGAGTGCGTGGGCAAGTCCGATAGTATGCGTTCCAAAACAAAACGGAGACATACGAATTTGTATGGACTGCGGAGTGACGATAAACAAATACATTGAGTCATACTATCATCCGTTACCTCTTACAGAGGACATATTCGCAAGTGCGAACTCCAATGTGTTTTGCGTAATCGATATGTCAGGTGCATATAACCAGCTCCGAGTCGCTCCCAGCAGCCGGCAGCTTTTAACAATAAATACGCACATAGGATTACTACAATACACAGTTTTGCCGTTTGCTGTATCAATGGCATCATCCGCGTTCCAAAGTACAATTGATGAAATTCTCAAAAACTTTAAAAATACCCGTTGCTTTGTGGATGATATTGTCGTTGGTAGTAGGGACGAAGTAGAATGCAAGGAGAATTGCATCGAGGTACTCAAGAGATTAAATGAGTATAATGTCAAAATTAATTTAAATAAATGCCGATTTCTTGAGAAAAGTGTACCATATTTAGGGCACATATTGTCAAACGGAAAATTGTTTCCAAATCCCAAAAAAGTTCGAGCAATAGTGGAGGCTCCGGCACCCACCAATTTGCAACAACTGCAGTCCTATTTGTGATTATTAAATTACTATGGTAAGTTTATACCAAACCTATCGTCGTATTTAAGGGATTTTTATTCTCTTTTAAAGAAAAATACAGATTTTATATGGTCAACAATTGTCAAAAAGCTTTTGAGATCAGCAAGACTTTTCTCACAGAGACAATGTCTTAGAACTATTTGATCCGAATAGTCTCAACCGATGCTAGCCCTTACGGCGTGGGAGCAGTGATTGATGGTGTCGAAAAAACAGTTTTGTTTGCGTCAAGCTCGCTCTCTCCAGCAGAAAAAACTATTCACAGCTTCACCGGGAAGCTCTAGCAATTATATTTGCCGTCAAAAAGTTTCATAAATATATTTTCGGTAAACCGTTTAAAATATAATTCATAGTATGTAGGGAACGGCATAAATCCATAGATAATTTTAGGTATGTAAATTATTTGAGAACTTTTCTAAATTATACTGTATAAAAATTAGTTAGCAAAATCAGTATTTAGAAAATAAAAACTAATTGTCATAAGTAGAAAAATAAATTTTCATTCCTGCTGAAAGCTTTAAACAACAAAGATTGTTTCTTCAAAATAATATAGTAAATAAATAACAATAAGTTTATTGTCAAGAATATTGGTACCTATAGTTACCAAAGTTACCTGTATCAAAAGGCCTAAAAATATAAAAAAATCCATATAAGAATATCATCTCTATCCTATCATCTCTAAACCTCATGCAAGATGAATTAAATAATTTTGGTCAGCAAGCTATTAAAGCAGAAGTAACTGAAAATAACATAAAGAAAATATCTATAAAGACAAAAACTACAAAGATTTGGAATTCAAAACAAATTGTGAAATAAGAAGGGTTTATCGGACCAGCTATTTCACGATCCTAACAAGAAAATGTTACCAAAGATATAGAAGTCAATTTACTTATGAGGGGTCAAGATTAAAAACGAGACACCACTGTTTATTGAGGTTTTATTTGGTATAAAAATTTGTATTTTCTCTATTTCCTATTCTATATTCTTTTGTCAAAGAATATGTTAAATTGTTGTGTAAAGGAACCGCCAAAGTTAAATTATAATTAATATTAATTTAAATTTAGTGAACAGAACAAGAAAAAAAATTTAAAATTCACCACGGGCAGCGCGGAAGATGTGCACATCGTCCCCTTCACCCCTGGATCATCTTTATGGGTATAATTATTGTAAATTTGGTAAGCGAATTTTCTATTTCTTTAAAAATAACATTTAATTTTGGTGCGATTCATATTTTTTTTTTTAATGTTAAAGTAATAATATCGTTAAAACATTCTTATATTTAAAATATTAACATACTTTTCATTCAGATTTTTAATTTAATAATTCGTATACTTGGATTCATTTTTGTTTGTTTGTTTTTACTTAAACCTATTCATTATTCTTTTTTTTTTTTTTTATATTCCGTCAATAAATGTTTTCGTTAGTTTAAGTTTTATAAATATGGCATTTTAAAATCATTAAGAATTTGGTGGATGTGGCAAGGCTTTTGTGAAGCCTAAGCCTAAAGGATGACAATGTGAGTAAAAGTTGATAGGGGCTGCCATGAATATTAGGATTTGGTAGCCATGGTGTACCACAACTGATACATTCGGGTATTGGTGTGGTGCAGAGGGTGGGTATCCTGAGGGAGCACAACCATCAATCGCTCCCACCACAAAAGAATAAACTGTATCTCAAGAGACATTTAGGCCTCATTTTTATTTTCTTTGAAGCTTATTAATTTTGGCATGTTATATGCGTAACGAGTCGTCCAGGGTATCCGATAGCAAGAACCCCCCCCATCCGACGAGCTAGGACGAGCTAAAGCTAGCATGCCAAGCTGTCGGGACCTGGACACCCTTCCACTTTTGCTGCCCGGACTGACTCCATGTACCTGTAAACATGGGGTCAAAACGGTAGCGAGAGAAGTGGAAGGGGAAATAGCAAATTTCGTTACAGGTGGCGCCCAACATGGGGCCCGATTGTCTCTAACAATTCGTTTTTATACAATTATAGAGTTTGCTGATTGTTCATAATTTCGAGTTTCTATTGAATTTTATCTAGATACAACACAAATTTGGGATTTCGCTTAGTTCGACCGGTAGACAGATTCTTTAATTCAGTCTACGTCTGATGCGTAACTTTTGCGAGGTTTCAAGATTAAAAAAAATCTTGAATTGAAAATGGGCTATGTCGGTCAAGTAGTTCTGGTACCTCCCATACAAAACCACTATTAGACCCACGTCTCTCTCTGTCCGTTGAAATCACGATAGCGTCCTACCGAATCGACTTAGGCAACTGAAGTTTTATGAGAGGTATTATATTTGTATAAAAAATAATCCATGTCGGTCAAGTAGTTCTGTTACATCCCATACAATGCCAATATTTGACCCATATATCTGTGTCTGTTGAAAGCACGATAGCGTCCAAACGAATCGACTTAGGTGAATGAAATTTTGTAAGAGGACTTTTTGTAACCGTAGTCAGGTTGGTATTGAAAATTGTCTATGTCACATACTAACTGGCATGGCAAATATTTTGCATGACTTTTATGCAGTGGAGGGTATCAAAGCATCGGCCAGGCCGATGATAACACTTTTACTTGTTTTAATTTTCACTTCCCTGCCAAACTATTTCTTTTTTTATCAGGAACTTCTTTTGAAGTGAACGTTGACCGAAATGCACGTGGTGATGTACTTTTGGCCGCTATAAGTAATTTGGTACGTATATATATGTAGGTAAATACGTTTTACATATATATACGTACTTCTGCGGAGCTTTTCCGGAGACACGCTGCTGACCGAACCGATTACTGCAAACTGATAGGGTAGGGATGTCTTCTACTGTTTGGTGCAGCAAGTGTGTATTTGGTGGCTGATGATGTGGTGCCGATCGAGCTGGAAAATTCCAGCTGGATGCTCCTGATTTATGCGAGGCGAAGGTACGGGACTTTTTGCTGAGCGCTTATCACTTTTATTTCAGTGAGTGCAACTAATTTGGAGGAGTTGCCAAAGCTTGCCGATTATCGCAGCTTGAGTTGGATGATTGATCTTTTTTTTTTCGATGCAATCAACTGCGATATAAAAATTTGGTATGGGTGACGGAATTAGCTTTTAATTAGCTTTTAATATTTGGGTCAAATCGACGTCCACTAAAATGAGGATAAGTACGTGTAAGCACTCTGTAAATTATTTAATATCTATTAGAGAACTGAAAATACCTTGGTTAACTTATTAACTGGACTTGAAAGTTCAGGAATTATGTCCGTCCTCAATGAATGCTCGATAGAAAAGAACACTATCGGGCCGATATAATTGAGTTCTCCCGACTCATCTTCCTGTTTCCTAACTGAGCAACACACTGAGCAAATGGGCGCGGGATGTGTCCAACAAACAAGATGTCGGCGATGCAGTCCAAGGGTCACTAGTTTGTAATTAGTGCTTGGGGATATTGTATTATGCAGTTTGGTTTTATGTTAAGACATTTTCGTAACACCTGATTTAAATCAAGATAAACCATCTTCTTCAATTTTAAATAAACCTTCTTCGTCGTTTAAGAATAAAACTGAGAATAAAAGTTCAGTACGTATTAAAAGGAAATTATGCAAAAATGAATTTAAATAAAAGCTTAGACAAAGCTCGAAGATTTAAACGAATTAAAGAATAGAAAAAAGTTAAATATTGAAATTGACGAAATAAGCATCATATTATTATATTAGTTATATATAAGGTAGAGGTACGCACACTGACAAGTCTAAGTATGAGCCATGTACTTGTACATAAATCATACGAGAGTCAGTCGATGACGGACCACAGAAGAATAAAATTAAAACTAGCTTAACCTAATATTATATTGAATTGTATACCTAACTAATTTTAAGTGATATTAAAAAATAATTAATGAATTAAACCAAGACCTAATTCTAATGAATTCAACACAAGTGAAGGTGTAACATTGACTTAATGGAAACAAATTTAAGACATCAAACAAACATAATCCAAAAGCATCAGAATTCTAAACCAACGTTTTTTAATAAAAAAAATACAACATACAACAATGAATTGCCATATAACCACACTCGACCGAAGTTTAGAATAGAAAAGGCGGAAGTTAACGCTGGAGTGGCTTATATGGGAGAGTGTGCGAGTGCGATGCCGAATCATTTTGGCGACCTCTTGTCAGTGTATACGAATCTACTTGAAATTTTTGACGAAGCCTTAAGAAGTGTGTTCACTGACTTCACACTTTAGGGTGGAATTGCATTGTAGTATTTAGCTCAATCGAAAACAGCTACACGTTACAGTAGTTTGCAGGCAACCAAAGTCGCACACAGTCTATCTAGATCTAGAACTGATAGTTGTCAATAGCCCTCATAATTTCATACCACTAATGGGTCGTACGTGGCTACAAATTCTAACACCAGGTTGGAAAGAAAAGTTATTTGGAGATTGTCCAGGTTCGGTACACAAAGTCGAGGTAAATTTGATTGATATCATTAAAAATAATTTTCCGAATGTACTAACGTCAAGGCCAAATGAAACAATTAAAGATTTCGAAATAAGTATAGTCCTAAAAGATAATGCTTCGCCCATTTTTCACAAGGCATATTCAGTGCCATTAAGAATTAAGGAAAAAGTAGAGCAAAATTAAATCGCTTAGTACAAAATGGTACTTTGATTCCGGTCAAGTCGAGTGCGTGGGCAAGTCCGATAGTATGCGTTCCAAAACAAAACGGAGACATACGAATTTGTATGGACTGCGGAGTGACGATAAACAAATACATTGAGTCATACTATCATCCGTTACCTCTTACAGAGGACATATTCGCAAGTGCGAACTCCAATGTGTTTTGCGTAATCGATATGTCAGGTGCATATAACCAGCTCCGAGTCGCTCCCAGCAGCCGGCAGCTTTTAACAATAAATACGCACATAGGATTACTACAATACACAGTTTTGCCGTTTGCTGTATCAATGGCATCATCCGCGTTCCAAAGTACAATTGATGAAATTCTCAAAAACTTTAAAAATACCCGTTGCTTTGTGGATGATATTGTCGTTGGTAGTAGGGACGAAGTAGAATGCAAGGAGAATTGCATCGAGGTACTCAAGAGATTAAATGAGTATAATGTCAAAATTAATTTAAATAAATGCCGATTTCTTGAGAAAAGTGTACCATATTTAGGGCACATATTGTCAAACGGAAAATTGTTTCCAAATCCCAAAAAAGTTCGAGCAATAGTGGAGGCTCCGGCACCCACCAATTTGCAACAACTGCAGTCCTATTTGTGATTATTAAATTACTATGGTAAGTTTATACCAAACCTATCGTCGTATTTAAGGGATTTTTATTCTCTTTTAAAGAAAAATACAGATTTTATATGGTCAACAATTGTCAAAAAGCTTTTGAGATCAGCAAGACTTTTCTCACAGAGACAATGTCTTAGAACTATTTGATCCGAATAGTCTCAACCGATGCTAGCCCTTACGGCGTGGGAGCAGTGATTGATGGTGTCGAAAAAACAGTTTTGTTTGCGTCAAGCTCGCTCTCTCCAGCAGAAAAAACTATTCACAGCTTCACCGGGAAGCTCTAGCAATTATATTTGCCGTCAAAAAGTTTCATAAATATATTTTCGGTAAACCGTTTAAAATATAATTCATAGTATGTAGGGAACGGCATAAATCCATAGATAATTTTAGGTATGTAAATTATTTGAGAACTTTTCTAAATTATACTGTATAAAAATTAGTTAGCAAAATCAGTATTTAGAAAATAAAAACTAATTGTCATAAGTAGAAAAATAAATTTTCATTCCTGCTGAAAGCTTTAAACAACAAAGATTGTTTCTTCAAAATAATATAGTAAATAAATAACAATAAGTTTATTGTCAAGAATATTGGTACCTATAGTTACCAAAGTTACCTGTATCAAAAGGCCTAAAAATATAAAAAAATCCATATAAGAATATCATCTCTATCCTATCATCTCTAAACCTCATGCAAGATGAATTAAATAATTTTGGTCAGCAAGCTATTAAAGCAGAAGTAACTGAAAATAACATAAAGAAAATATCTATAAAGACAAAAACTACAAAGATTTGGAATTCAAAACAAATTGTGAAATAAGAAGGGTTTATCGGACCAGCTATTTCACGATCCTAACAAGAAAATGTTACCAAAGATATAGAAGTCAATTTACTTATGAGGGGTCAAGATTAAAAACGAGACACCACTGTTTATTGAGGTTTTATTTGGTATAAAAATTTGTATTTTCTCTATTTCCTATTCTATATTCTTTTGTCAAAGAATATGTTAAATTGTTGTGTAAAGGAACCGCCAAAGTTAAATTATAATTAATATTAATTTAAATTTAGTGAACAGAACAAGAAAAAAAATTTAAAATTCACCACGGGCAGCGCGGAAGATGTGCACATCGTCCCCTTCACCCCTGGATCATCTTTATGGGTATAATTATTGTAAATTTGGTAAGCGAATTTTCTATTTCTTTAAAAATAACATTTAATTTTGGTGCGATTCATATTTTTTTTTTTAATGTTAAAGTAATAATATCGTTAAAACATTCTTATATTTAAAATATTAACATACTTTTCATTCAGATTTTTAATTTAATAATTCGTATACTTGGATTCATTTTTGTTTGTTTGTTTTTACTTAAACCTATTCATTATTCTTTTTTTTTTTTTTTATATTCCGTCAATAAATGTTTTCGTTAGTTTAAGTTTTATAAATATGGCATTTTAAAATCATTAAGAATTTGGTGGATGTGGCAAGGCTTTTGTGAAGCCTAAGCCTAAAGGATGACAATGTGAGTAAAAGTTGATAGGGGCTGCCATGAATATTAGGATTTGGTAGCCATGGTGTACCACAACTGATACATTCGGGTATTGGTGTGGTGCAGAGGGTGGGTATCCTGAGGGAGCACAACCATCAATCGCTCCCACCACAAAAGAATAAACTGTATCTCAAGAGACATTTAGGCCTCATTTTTATTTTCTTTGAAGCTTATTAATTTTGGCATGTTATATGCGTAACGAGTCGTCCAGGGTATCCGATAGCAAGAACCCCCCCCATCCGACGAGCTAGGACGAGCTAAAGCTAGCATGCCAAGCTGTCGGGACCTGGACACCCTTCCACTTTTGCTGCCCGGACTGACTCCATGTACCTGTAAACATGGGGTCAAAACGGTAGCGAGAGAAGTGGAAGGGGAAATAGCAAATTTCGTTACAGGTGGCGCCCAACATGGGGCCCGATTGTCTCTAACAATTCGTTTTTATACAATTATAGAGTTTGCTGATTGTTCATAATTTCGAGTTTCTATTGAATTTTATCTAGATACAACACAAATTTGGGATTTCGCTTAGTTCGACCGGTAGACAGATTCTTTAATTCAGTCTACGTCTGATGCGTAACTTTTGCGAGGTTTCAAGATTAAAAAAAAAAAAATAGTCTGTGGAGATGAACCTTTCATCCGGTAAAAGCAATTTATTGTATTTATGTCTGCTGTGATGAGTTCATCGAAACAAATTTTGAAATGCTGAGAAGAGTCTTAGATAATTTATGACCGGCATGTGAGTTCATAAACTTATTCGCGTGCGTCTGATGCATAGTTATCTGAACTTCTTTATTTTTAAACACCACTCTTATTTCAATAGAATCCAAATTATTGTTTAGAAATTTAAAAAAGGTATGTCCTCAAGCAACGCTCAAGAGAAGCGAGGCTTGTACAGTTGCATTTTTTTTTTATTTCACAATTCAGTAAGCGCATAAATTAACAGGATGAAGTTTATTTTTGGTGGAGTATCAACATCTTCATTGTCATTCTTGGGTGGGTCTAACGCAGTCTGTCACATCCACCAAACTTTTATCTCTTTATTGTTTGATCCCATATTAACATTATCGACCGACTCGATTAATTTTGTTAGGATTAGTTGCGGAATTATTTAGACTAGAATATAGACTTAAAACATTTGCAGTTCTGATATTTTCCCTTCAATTAATTAGTGATACTTACTTTTTGTTAATCGTTTAGTTGTTGGTTTAGTTAACTCGTTCCTTTTAACTTAGATTTAGCATTTAACATATTTCGCATTATTAATAGTAATTCGGTTTTTAGTTTAGATTAGACTTAATTTTTAGATTTTATATTAGATTTGGTTATTTCGAAATGTCTAAACTTCCAGTAAGAGCGTCTTCAAATACAAGTCGTTATAGTTTTCGTAGGAAAGCTGTACCTCAAACAAACTCTAAGTCTGCAAAGAAATATACTGAAACAATGACCTCAGGTTGCACAAAGTTCTGCTGTAACTCAGTCTGAAGTACCAGATGTTTCTTCATTTCCTGGGACAAGTAATGGCTTAAGTCATGAAAGAGATATAGTTTCTTATATCAGGGAAGCAGTAACCGCTACTGTAGGACAAACTCGAGGTGAAGAGCTTCGCATGATTAGAGAAGAAATGGATAGGAATCGTGAGTTTTTGAGGAGCGAAATGGCGGATTTGGTTCGACAAACTTTAGAAGTAACTCGCCAAGTAAATCAGCAAAATGTTTCTGAAACTCAATATAGCAATGAGCAAATCGCTAACAGAATTCCCTCAAATAATCCTCTGAACCACCAGGGAAGAGATACTACAGTTAGTCCCAATGTGAAGACTTTCTGCAGAATCTAAATAATTTAAATTATATGTCAACCAGCCAACAGTTAACTCAACAGATTTTCAACAACCAATGTTGGTACCAAGAGTTCATGACTTTCATAAATGGGGACTTAAGTTTGATAACAAAAGTATGACAGTTGACGATTTTCTCTTCAGGCTTGAGCGATTGAAAGTTTGTAACAATGCTACATGGGATGAAGTTGTGATGAATTTTCACCAGCTTGTCAGTGGACAAGTAGAAAATTGGTTTTGGGTGTACTTAAAGTCAAATCCGAATGTAAACTGGATAGTTTTGCGTCAGGCTCTTGTCGAGCAATATCGTAGCCTGGAGACAGATTCAGAACTTTACCGAAAAATGTCTGATAGAAAGCAAAGAAGTTCAGAATCCTTCTATGACTTTTACTCAGTCATTCAACAGCTAAATAGTCGTTTACGCGCCCCAAAATCTGACCGTGAGATAATTGACCTTCTGAAGCAAAATGTACACAGGCAGATGGGTGAATTGTTGATAACATTCCGAACTGAGAGTCTTGTCGAAATGGTCTATGTTTGTAGAAATATAGAAAAATACATTAACGACCATGACCAACAAAAGATGCGAAACAATTTCGGACCTACTTTATGTAGAAATGTTGTGTCGGAAGTTAATTTTGAAAACAAAACTTCCGTTAGTCCCGAAAGCGGACATATTGTGAAGACTGTTGAGATTAGCAAAAATACAAAGGGTTACATTTGCTGGAATTGTCGGAAACATGGTCATTCATTTTTCGACTGTCCTGATCCTAAACGATGGCTATTTTGTTTCAAATGCGGCAAAAAAAATGTTACTTCACCTAATTGCCCACGGTGTTCGGAAAACGTGAGAAAGAGCAATTTGATTTCCGGGATGAATTGCTCTCGAAACAAGAACCCGGGCAATCAATAGAGAATTCCATCACAAACAACTCTGATCTTGATTGCTCTCGAAATTTTCGTACATATAGTAATTCCTCTAAATTAAAAAGCACTAAACCAATACAAATTTTAAGTCAAAATCATGATCACAGGTCCAAAGTTTCTTCAAGTAAAAATTTCACAATTCAACCTGAGAAAAATTTGCATGAACGCCTTAATAATTATTACACCGTCCGAAAAAGAATATTTTCCAATTCAAACTGTCCACGTCCGGTATCCAACAAAATTCTTAACTTACGTGAAAAGTTCAAGGTAAAGAAGCATGTTTATAAATCCATAAATTCTACCATCTTATGCTGCTCATCTGAAGATCCCCGTCCATACGCTACTGTTTCTATTTTTGGTGAACTGATTTTGGGCCTTCTTGATAGCGGAGCTAGCGTAAGCTGTTTAGGTGAAGGTGGTTTAGAATTTCTAACAAAACACAAAATTGAACTATCAAAATTTTCTGCAGGTATTAAGACAGCTGATGGTAATCATCAGTCAATTGTTGGACAAATTTTAGTAGACATTTCTTATAAAGGAAAAAAAAAAAATTAAGTCTCTTTGTGGTGCCATCATTAAAACAAAGACTTTATCTTGGCATTGATTTTTGGAAACATTTTTGAACAGTTCCCATCTTCAGCCACGATTGGCTTAGGGAAAACTAGGATTGAAGAACATGTTATCGATACTGGAGATGCCGAACCAATAAAACAACGTCATTATCCTGTGTCTCCAGCGGTGCAGAAACTTCTGTATGAGGAGCTGGATCGCATGCTGGAGATGGGTGTAATCGAAAAAAGCAATAGTCCATGGAATTCTCCAGTGGTTCTAATCCGTAAACCAGGTAAGAATCGATTATGCTTGGACTATCGGAAAGTCAACAAGGTTACGAAAAAAGATGCATATCCACTTCCTCATATAGAAGGATTGCTAGGACGTCTTTCAGATACTCATTATATATCTAGTGTGGATCTGAAAGATGCCTTTTGGCAGATCCCGTTGGAGAAAGAATCCAGGCAGAAGACTGCATTTACGGTACCTGGTAGATCTTTATATCAGTTTAATGTTATGCCCTTTGGTCTATGTAATGCTGCTCAACGCATGTGCAGGTTGATGGACAAAGTGGTGCCACATGAACTGAAAGAAAACATATTTGTATATTTGGATGACCTTCTGATAATTTCGAGAACTTTTGACGAACATCTTGAGAGACTGCGAATTGTAGCAAATCAATTGAGAAATGCAGGTTTAACAATCAACGTCAAAAAGTCAAAATTCTGTTTCAAGGAACTGAAACTGAACTGAAGTTCAGAATCCTTCTATGACTTTTACTCAGTCATTCAACAGCTAAATAGTCGTTTACGCGCCCCAAAATCTGACCGTGAGATAATTGACCTTCTGAAGCAAAATGTACAAAGGCAGATGGGTGAATTGTTGATAACATTCCGAACTGAGAGTCTTGTCGAAATGGTCTATGTTTGTAGAAATATAGAAAAATACATTAACGACCATGACCAACAAAAGATGCGAAACAATTTCGGACCTACTTTACGTAGAAATGTTGTGTCGGAAGTTAATTTTGAAAACAAAACTTCCGTTAGTCCCGAAAGCGGACATATTGTGAAGACTGTTGAGATTAGCAAAAATACAAAGGGTTACATTTGCTGGAATTGTCGGAAACATGGTCATTCATTTTTCGACTGTCCTGATCCTAAACGATGGCTATTTTGTTTCAAATGCGGCAAAGAAAATGTTACTTCACCTAATTGCCCACGGTGTTCGGAAAACGTGAGAAAGAGCAATTTGATTTCCGGGATGAATTGCTCTCGAAACAAGAACCCGGGCAATCAATAGAGAATTCCATCACAAACAACTCTGATCTTGATTGCTCTCGAAATTTTCGTACATATAGTAATTCCTCTAAATTAAAAAGCACTAAACCAATACAAATTTTAAGTCAAAATCATGATCACAGGTCCAAAGTTTCTTCAAGTAAAAATTTCACAATTCAACCTGAGAAAAATTTGCATGAACGCCTTAATAATTATTACACCGTCCGAAAAAGAATATTTTCCAATTCAAACTGTCCACGTCCGGTATCCAACAAAATTCTTAACTTACGTGAAAAGTTCAAGGTAAAGAAGCATGTTTATAAATCCATAAATTCTACCATCTTATGCTGCTCATCTGAAGATCCCCGTCCATACGCTACTGTTTCTATTTTTGGTGAACTGATTTTGGGCCTTCTTGATAGCGGAGCTAGCGTAAGCTGTTTAGGTGAAGGTGGTTTAGAATTTCTAACAAAACACAAAATTGAACTATCAAAATTTTCTGCAGGTATTAAGACAGCTGATGGTAATCATCAGTCAATTGTTGGACAAATTTTAGTAGACATTTCTTATAAAGGAAAAAAAAAAAAATTAAGTCTCTTTGTGGTGCCATCATTAAAACAAAGACTTTATCTTGGCATTGATTTTTGGAAACATTTTTGAACAGTTCCCATCTTCAGCCACGATTGGCTTAGGGAAAACTAGGATTGAAGAACATGTTATCGATACTGGAGATGCCGAACCAATAAAACAACGTCATTATCCTGTGTCTCCAGCGGTGCAGAAACTTCTGTATGAGGAGCTGGATCGCATGCTGGAGATGGGTGTAATCGAAAAAAGCAATAGTCCATGGAATTCTCCAGTGGTTCTAATCCGTAAACCAGGTAAGAATCGATTATGCTTGGACTATCGGAAAGTCAACAAGGTTACGAAAAAAGATGCATATCCACTTCCTCATATAGAAGGATTGCTAGGACGTCTTTCAGATACTCATTATATATCTAGTGTGGATCTGAAAGATGCCTTTTGGCAGATCCCGTTGGAGAAAGAATCCAGGCAGAAGACTGCATTTACGGTACCTGGTAGATCTTTATATCAGTTTAATGTTATGCCCTTTGGTCTATGTAATGCTGCTCAACGCATGTGCAGGTTGATGGACAAAGTGGTGCCACATGAACTGAAAGAAAACATATTTGTATATTTGGATGACCTTCTGATAATTTCGAGAACTTTTGACGAACATCTTGAGAGACTGCGAATTGTAGCAAATCAATTGAGAAATGCAGGTTTAACAATCAACGTCAAAAAGTCAAAATTCTGTTTCAAGGAACTGAAATACCTAGGCTATGTGGTAGGGAATGGTTGTCTTAAAACCGACCCAGGCAAATTAACCGCCATAAATGACTTCCCATATCCGAAATCCGCTCGCCAGGTAAGACGTTTTCTAGGACTTGCTGGTTGGTATCGACGTTTTGTTAAGGATTTCTCATCGCTAGCTTCATCTCTGACCGACACACTAAAAAAGGCCAAAGAGTCGTTTGATCTCATAAAAACTAGTTTGACTTCATCACCAATTTTAATTAACCCAGACTTTTCCAAAGAGTTTATTATTCTCTGTGATGCATCAGCAACCGGTATCGGTTGTGTTTTGTGCCAAAAGGATGAACATGATATTGAAAGACCAATTTACTATTATTCTCATAAATTGAACTCTGCACAACGCAACTACAGCGTAACTGAAAGAGAATGTCTTGCTGCTGTAATGGGAGTACAAAAATTTAGAGCATACATTGAAGGACAACAGTTTAAGATCATAACTGACCATGCAAGTTTAAAATGGCTTATGAGCCAGAAAGATTTAAGTGGTCGATTAGCTCGATGGAGCCTAAAACTGCAAGGGTTTACCTTTACTATCGAACATAGGAAAGGCTCACAAAATGTGGTACCTGATACACTGTCAAGAGCGTATGAGGTTGATACGTTGATGCTTGCAGATATGTCAATGAAGAATGATATAACTGATGTACTTCACATAGATCTTGAAGATTTAAGTTTTAAGTCTGAGAAATATCTAAAGATAATAGACAATATCAGAAACCAAAGCGATCAGTTGCCTGACCTTCAAGTTTCAAATAATTATGTGTATAAGAGGGTTAAGCATAGTACAGGCAATCCACTTGAGGACGATCTTGTGTGGAAACTTTGGGTTCCTGAAGAACTGACCGACCATATGATTTCTTTGGCTCATCAACCACCCCGAGCTTCGCATGGTGGAAGACACTCTACAGACTCCGACAACAATTTTTCTGGCCCAACATGGCAGCTCAGGTTAAGACATTTATTTCAAATTGCGATGTATGTAAGTCATCCAAAGCTCCTAATTCAATTTTGAGACCTCCAATGGGTAAAGCCTTTCTTGCCGAAAGACCTTTTCGATTTTTGTATATTGATTTTCTTGGATCATACCCTCGTTCGAAAAATTGTAACAAATTTATATTAATTGCTTTAGACCAGCTAACAAAATTTGTAATCATTCAACCTCTTAGGTCTGCAACTACGTTAGCCACCACTAAATTTTTACAAGAACAGGTATTTTCAATGTTTGGAGTTCCAGAATCTATTTTGTCTGATAATGATAAACAGTTCACCAGTCGTGAATTTTCTAAATTAATGTCGTCATACGGAATTCGTCACATCAAAACCGCTGCTTACTCACCACAGGCAAATGCAAGTGAAAGATTAAATAGATCAATATTGGCTGCAATCAGATCTGGTATCGAACCAGACCAAAGAACTTGGGACATACATCTCGCATCTATTGCTTGTGCACTACGCACTGCAGTGCATTCCGCAATAAACATGTCTCCGTATGAAGCTCTTTTCGGCCAAAAGATGATTGAACATGGGTCTAATTATAAATTGTTAAGAACGTTAGATATTTTAAATAATTCGGAAGAAAATTTGCTTTCGAAACCATAAAAAATGAACATTTTACATACTCATATTAAAGAATCTTTGGCCAAATCACACAATGAATATAAAAAAATGTATAACACAAAATTATTATAAATTAAATTAATTAAATTATAAATTCAAAACTTAGTCCAAAATTTGTAAAAGCGAAAGTAAAGAAACGGTTAGGCAATAATCTTTATGAACTTGAAGACCTACAGGGAAACAGATTAGGTGTGTTCCATGCTAAAGATTTGCGGAAATAATCATGGTTCATTATGATAATTTGGTTTTGTTTTTCTGCTTATTAGAATAATAAAAAAAAAAAGTTCCTTTTCTTCTTATTTTCGTTCGTTCACCCTTTCGAAAATAATAAGTTGTGTAGGGAACGGCATAAATCCATAGATAATTTTAGGTATGTAAATTATTTGAGAACTTTTCTAAATTATACTGTATAAAAATTAGTTAGCAAAATAAGTATTTAGAAAATAAAAACAAATTGTCATAAGTAGAAAAATAAATGTTCATTCCTGCTGAAAGATTATTTCTTCAAAATAATATAGTAAATAAATAACAATAAGTTTATTGTCAAGAATATTGGTACCTATAATTACCAAAGTTACCTATATCAAAAGGCCTAAAAATATAAAAAAATCCATATAAGAATATCATCTCTATCCTATCATCTCTAAACCTCATGCAAGATGAATTAAATAATTTTGGTCAGCAAGCTTTAAAGCAGAAGTAACTGAAAATAACATAAAGAAAATATCTATAAAGACAAAAACTACAAAGATTTGGAATTCAAAACAAATTGTGAAATAAGAAGGGTTTATCGGACCAGCTATTTCACGATCCTAACAAGAAAATGTTACCAAAGATATAGAAGCCAAATTACTTATGAGGGGTCAAGATTAAAAACGAGACACCACTGTTTATTGAGGTTTTATTTGATATAAAAATTTGTATTTTCTCTATTTCCTATTCTATATTCTTTTGTCAAAGAATATGTTAAATTGTTGTGTAAAGGAACCGCCAAAGTTAAATTATAATTAATATTAATTTAAATTAAGTGAACAGAACAAGAAAAAAATTCAAAATTCACCACGGGCAGCGCGGAAGATGTGCACATCGTCCCCTTCACCCCTGGATCATCTTTATGGGTATAATTATTGTAAATTTGGTAAGCGAATTTTCTATTTCTTTAAAAATAACATTTAATTTTGGTGCGATTCATATTTTTTTTTTAATGTTAAAGTAATAATATCGTTAAAACATTCTTATATTTAAAATATTAACATACTTTTCATTCAGATTTTTAATTTAATAATTCGTATACTTGGATTCCTTTTTGTTTGTTTGTTTTTACTTAAACCTATTCATTATTTTTTTTTTTTTTTTTTTATATTCCGTCAATAAATGTTTTCGTTAGTTTAAGTTTTATAAATATGGCATTTTAAAATCATTAAGAATTTGGTGGATGTGGCAAGGCTTTTGTGAAGCCTAAGCCTAAAGGATGACAATGTGAGTAAAAGTTGATAGGGGCTGCCATGAATATTAGGATTTGGTAGCCATGGTGTACCACAACTGATACATTCGGGTATTGGTGTGGTGCAGAGGGTGGGTATCCTGAGGGAGCACAACCATCAATCGCTCCCACCACAAAAGAATAAACTGTATCTCAAGAGACATTTAGGCCTCATTTTTATTTTCTTTGAAGCTTATTAATTTTGGCATGTTATATGCGTAACGAGTCGTCCAGGGTATCCGATAGCAAGAACCCCCCCCATCCGACGAGCTAGGACGAGCTAAAGCTAGCATGCCAAGCTGTCGGGACCTGGACACCCTTCCACTTTTGCTGCCCGGACTGACTCCATGTACCTGTAAACATGGGGTCAAAACGGTAGCGAGAGAAGTGGAAGGGGAAATAGCAAATTTCGTTACAGGTGGCGCCCAACATGGGCCCCGATTGTCTCTAACAATTCGTTTTATAGAGTTTGCTGATTGTTCATAATTTCGAGTTTCTATTGAATTTTATCTAGATACAACACAAATTTGGGATTTCGCTTAGTTCGACCGGTAGACAGATTCTTTAATTCAGTCTACGTCTGATGCGTAACTTTTGCGAGGTTTCAAGATTAAAAAAAAAAAAAATAGTCTGTGGAGATGAACCTTTCATCCGGTAAAAGCAATTTATTGTATTTATGTCTGCTGTGATGAGTTCATCGAAACAAATTTTGAAATGCTGAGAAGAGTCTTAGATAATTTATGACCGGCATGTGAGTTCATAAACTTATTCGCGTGCGTCTGATGCATAGTTATCTGAACTTCTTTATTTTTAAACACCACTCTTATTTCAATAGAATCCAAATTATTGTTTAGAAATTTAAAAAAAGGTATGTCCTCAAGCAACGCTCAAGAGAAGCGAGGCTTGTACAGTTGCTTGACTGGGGGTGCGTAGCAACTGTAGAAGTAGATGCCATTAATCCTAGCGGATGCGAAGTAGTCCGCCGCCCCACCGATAGCGTGGATTCCACAGGTCCATATCGCTGCCATCTTTGATCTATCTTCTGTCCAGCTACAACCATCCAGAGATTTGTAGGGCTCGCTAATTAGGGCAATATATACTCTGTGTTCCCTTGTCGTTTGTGCCAGCAAATCCTGCGCGGCCGCACAGTGGTTAAGGTTTATTTGGGCGACCTTCATCATACTTTATTGGTTAGGACCTTCTTGAATACCGAACATTGCCCACTGCCAGCCACGTGTCCCGCGTTCTCAGGCTTGTCCTCTTTACACCAGAAGCATAGCGGTTTCTTGGTGCAAATTTTGGCCATGTGTCCTTCTTCCCCGCATCTTCTACACTGTTTGGATCGATCATGATCGCTCTTGCAGTGGCGCGCCGTGTGCCCGAATTCTAAGCACCTAAAGCACTTCGTTAGCGTTATCTCCACGCGAATGCGACAGTTCACCCAACCAATATTAATTGTGCGCGATTTTAGCATTTTGTTTGCGCTGTCCACCGGCAACCCGACCGTCGCGATTCTGTCGGCGCTTTGAACTCGGGGTTTCGCCGTTGTGTTCCGGTCTTCTTTTTGAGTCCGCGACTACTGTTTTTAGACATGGTGTGGTGATGTCTGCGAGGCGTTGTTTTTTCGTATGACCTCTTTGGCTTTATCGTCGTGCATCTCAATTGCAGAGAGCTCGTAGAACGCCTTGATACGTTCAATGGCATCTCTCATTGGCTGGTGAATGGAACGCCTCTTACCGTCGTCTACCATTTCCACCAAAATTTTAATCTGTTCTCCCAGTTTTTGGAAGACAGACAGCTGGGTGGATGTTTGTGGTTTCGAAGTCACGTGTGTCGGTTGTACCACGCCTTTCTCCGACATCCTCTGAGGCGTTGGCGACTTTTCTTTAGGTGACCTCTGCATCGTCGAACTTCTCTGGAAGGGGTTCACGCAATTATCTCCACTTACTCCTTTGAAATTATTATTTGTTGATGTGATCATGTTTGTTGGGTCCCCACTCAGAGCCGTTATCAATATTCGAGTGTGTAGTCACCTTTTGATCCCATGGTTATCTATGCAAGCAGTGAGGCCATGCGAGGGTTGACACAAGCCCGTATGGGGTCTTTTGCCAGAGCCAGATCGGTGTTAAACAGGAATGTTACATCTGTACCTACACCACCAACTTAATGGCGACGAAATATTGAGCGTTCTCTGAGGCCTGCCAGGGTTTTAACGGGACGGGGGCGTTTGCAGGATTAGCCTGGAAGCCATTTCAACAGGATTTCACTCCTGCTTACTGATACTACAAGCGTCAGCCCTCAAAGCTAAGTAAAAATTTCACAATTCAACCTGAGAAAAATTTGCATGAACGCCTTAATAATTATTACACCGTCCGAAAAAGAATATTTTCCAATTCAAACTGTCCACGTCCGGTATCCAACAAAATTCTTAACTTACGTGAAAAGTTCAAGGTAAAGAAGCATGTTTATAAATCCATAAATTCTATCATCTGAAGATCCCCGTCCATACGCTACTGTTTCTATTTTTGGTGAACCGATTTTGGGCCTTCTTGATAGCGGGGCTAGCGTAAGCTGTTTAGGTGAAGGTGGTTTAGAATTTCTAACAAAACACAAAATTGAACTATCAAAATTTTCTGCAGGTATTAAGACAGCTGATGGTAATCATCAGTCATTTGTTGGACAAATTTTAGTAGACATTTCTTATAAAGGACAAACAAAAAAATTAAGTCTCTTTGTGGTGCCATCATTAAAATAAAGACTTTATCTTGGCATTGATTTTTGGAAACAGTTTGAAATTGCACCAAATTTGATATCAGAGATATCGCAAGATTTAATTCCTATCGAACAGGATCCAAATGCAAATTGTCTGATTCGGATGGAAGAAAACTATTAGAGGTCATTAATATGTTCCCATCTTCAGACACGATTGGCTTAGGGAAAACTAGGATTGAAGAACATGTTATAGATACTGGAGATGCCGAACCAATAAAACAACGTCATTATCCTGTGTCTCCAGCGGTGCAGAAACTTCTGTATGAGGAGCTGGATCGCATGCTGGAGATGGGTGTAATCGAAGAAAGCAATAGTCCATGGAATTCTCCAGTGGTTCTAATCCGTAAACCAGGCAAGAATCGATTATGCTTGGACTATCGGAAAGTCAACAAGGTTACGAAAAAAGATGCATATCCACTTCCTCATATAGAAGGATTGCTAGGACGTCTTTCAGATACTCATTATATATCTAGTGTGGATCTGAAAGATGCCTTTTGGCAGATCCCGTTGGAGAAAGAATCCAGGCAGAAGACTGCATTTACGGTACCTGGTAGACCTTTATATCAGTTTAATGTTATGCCCTTTGGTCTATGTAATACTACTCAACGCATGTGCAGGTTGATGGACAAAGTGGTACCACATGAACTGAAAGAAAACATATTTGTGTATTTGGATGACCTTCTGATAATTTCGAGAACTTTTGACGAACATCTTGAGAGACTGCGAATTGTAGCAAATCAATTGAGAAATGCAGGTTTAACAATCAACGTCAAAAAGTCAAAATTCTGTTTCAAGGAACTGAAATACCTAGGCTATGTGGTAGGGAATGGTTGTCTTAAAACCGACCCAGGCAAATTAACCGCCATAAATGACTTCCCATATCCGAAATCCGCTCGCCAGGTAAGACGTTTTCTAGGACTTGCTGGTTGGTATCGACGTTTTGTTAAGGATTTCTCATCGCTAGCTTCATCTCTGACCGACACACTAAAAAAGGCCAAAGAGTCGTTTGATCTCATAAAAACTAGTTTGACTTTATCACCAATTTTAATTAACCCAGACTTTTCCAAAGAGTTTATTATTCTCTGTGATGCATCAGCAACCGGTATCGGTTGTGTTTTGTGCCAAAAGGATGAACATGATATTGAAAGACCAATTTACTATTATTCTCATAAATTGAACTCTGCACAACGCAACTACAGCGTAACTGAAAGAGAATGTCTTGCTGCTGTAATGGGAGTACAAAAATTTAGAGCATACATTGAAGGACAACAGTTTAAGATCATAACTGACCATGCAAGTTTAAAATGGCTGATGAGCCAGAAAGATTTAAGTGGTCGATTAGCTCGATGGAGCCTAAAACTGCAAGGGTTTACCTTTACTATCGAACATAGGAAAGCCTCACAAAATGTGGTACCTGATACACTGTCAGGAGCGTATGAGGTTGATACATTGATGCTTGCAGATATGTCAATGAAGAATGATATAACTGATGTACTTCACATAGATCTTGAAGATTTAAGTTTTAAGTCTGAGAAATATCTAAAGATATTTAAGTTTCAAATAATTACGTGTATAAGAGGGTTAAGCATAGTACAGGCAATCCACTTGAGGACGATCTTGTGTGGAAACTTTGGGTTCCTGAGGAACTGACCGACCATATGATTTCTTTGGCTCATCAACCACCCCGAGTTTCGCATGGTGGAATAGCAAAGACACTCTACAGACTCCGACAACAATTTTTCTGGCCCAAAATGGCAGCTCAGGTTAAGACATTTATTTCAAATTGCGATGTATGTAAGTCATCCAAAGCTCCTAATTCAATTTTGAGACCTCCAATGGGTAAAGCCTTTCTTGTCGAAACACCTTTTCAATTTTTGTATATTGATTTTCTTGGACCATACCCTCGTTCGAAAAATGGTAACAAATTTATATTAATTGCTTTAGACCAGCTAACAAAATTTGTAATCATTCAACCTCTTAGGTCTGCAACTACGTTAGCCACCACTAAATTTTTACAAGAACAGGTATTTTCAATGTTTGGAGTTCCAGAATCTATTTTGTCTGATAATGGTAAACAGTTCACCAGTCGTGAATTTTCTAAATTAATGTCGTCATACGGAATTCGTCACATCAAAACCGCTGCTTACTCACCACAGGCAAATGCAAGTGAAAGAGTAAATAGATCAATATTGGCTGCAATCAGATCTTATATCGAACCAGACCAAAGAACTCGGGACATACATCTCGCATCTATTGCTTGTGCACTACGCACTGCAGTGCATTCCGCAATAAACATGTCTCCGTATGAAGCTCTTTTCGGCCAAAAGATGATTGAACATGGGTCTAATTATAAATTGTTAAGAACGTTAGATATTTTAAATAATTCGGAAGTAAATTTGCTTTCGAAACCATCAAAAATGAACATTTTACATACTTATATTAAAGAATCTTTGGCCAAATCACACAATGAATATAAAAAATTTTATAACACACGTAGCAAAATTATTACATTTTCGGTAGGAGACGAAGTATTTAAAAGAAATTTTGTTATGAGCGATGCAAGTAAAGGTATAAATTCAAAACTTAGTCCAAAATTTGTAAAAGCGAAAGTAAAGAAACGGTTAGGCAATAATCTTTATGAACTTGAAGACCTACAGGGAAACAGATTAGGTAAGCGAATTTTCTATTTCTATAAAAATAACATTTAATTTTGGTGCGATTCATATTTTTTTTAACGTTAAAGTAATAATATCTTTAAAACATTCTTATATTTAAAATATTAACATACTTTTCATTCAGATTTTTAATTTAATAATTCGGATTCATTTTTGTTTGTTTGTTTTTACTTAAACATATTCATTATTCTTTTTTTTTTGTTATATATTCCGTCAATAAATGTTTTCGTTAGTTTAAGTTTTATAAATATGGCATTTTAAAATCATTAAGAATTTGGTGGATGTGGCAAGGCTTTGGTGAAGCCTAAGCCTAAAGGATGACAATGTGAGTAAAAGTTGATAGGGGCTGCCATGAATATTAGGATTTGGTAGCCATGGTGTACCACAACTGATACATTCGGGTATTGGTGTGGTGCAGAGGGTGGGTATCCTGAGGAAGCGCAACCATCAATCGCTCCCACCACAAAAGAATAAACTGTATCTCAAGAGACATTTAGGCCTCATTTTTATTTTCTTTGAAGCTTATTAATTTTGGCATGTTATATGCGTAACGAGTCGTCCAGGGTATCCGATAGCAAGAACCCCCCCATCCGACGAGCTAGGACGAGCTAAAGCTAGCATGCCAAGCTGTCGGGACCTGGACACCCTTCCACTTTTGCTGCCCGGACTGACTCCATGTACCTGTAAACATGGGGTCATAACGGTAGCGAGAGAAGTGGAAGGGGAAATAGCAAATTTCGTTACAAGTATAAACCATGTAGGCATGGTTAAAATGAAGTCCATTGCAAGGTCTTATGTCTGGTGGCCTTGTATCGACAAATGTATTGAACATTTTATACAAGAGTGCCATATTTGCCAGTCGACAATGAACATTCCAAGGGAAAAAGTAGAATCAAAATGGTACACATGCAAATATCCATTTCAACGCATCCATTTGGATTTTTTCTATTTCTCAAAATTTCAATTTCTAATCTTAGTGGATGCATTTAGTAAATATTCTGATGTAGTACCAATTCGAAGCAACACTGCGGAAAATTTTATAGATTATTGGAAAATTTGTTTGCGACCTTTGGTCTTCCAGGGGAAATAGTCACTGACAATGGCCCTCCATTTGGGTTATTTAAATCATCAGTTTCTGTAAAAACTACGGTATTAAAGTTAGCAAGTCTCCCCCATAACATCCACCAAGCAATGGTTTGGCTGAGCGAAATGTACAAACTGTTAAAAAAGTGTTAAAAAAATATTTCTTGGAGAATAAAAACATGGACATGCAGAAAGTGGTCTTCAAATTTCTTTTCAACCAACGTAATACTCCAATAAATAAGGGTTTGCAAACTCCATCGGAACTGATTTTCGCCTTCAAACCAAAAATTATATTACTTACTTACTTAAGGTGGCGCTACAGTCCGGGGTGGGCCTGGGCCTCAACCAACAAGCGTCTCCAGCCAGCGCGATCTTTGGCCAGCTGTCTCCAGTTTCGCACGCTAAGTTGGTTAAGGTCCCTTTACACTTGCGTGCGCCACCTGAGTCGCGGTCTTCCTCTACTGTGCCGTCCCTCCGGTGTGGATTCGAAGATCTTCCGGGCCGGAGCATTCACGTCCATTCGCTCTACATGACGCAGCCACCGCAGTCGTTGGACCTTCACTCTTCTGGCTAAGTCAATGTCGCTGTACAGCCCGTACAGTTCGTCGTTGTATCTCCTCCTCCATTCACCGTCTATGCAGAAGGGACCGAAAATTACTCGAAGAATTTTCCTCTCGAAGTAACCAAGAGTAAGCTCATCCGCTTTTGATAGAGTCCATGCCTCTGCACCATAAAGTAGGACTGGGATGATTAAGGTCTTATAAAGGGTCACTTTAGTTATTCGAGAGAGGGCTTTGCTACTCAATTGCTTTCTTAGCCCAAAGAAACAGCGATTGGCAAGAGTTATTCTTCGTTTAATCTCAGCGCTGGTGTCATTGTCTGAGTTTATAGCGGAGCCTAGGTAGACAAAGTCTTTTACCACCTCAAAATTATATCTGTCTATAGTCACATTCTGTCCAAGACGTCGGTGTTGGGTGTCCTTTCTCGATGACAGCATATACTTTGTCTTGCCCTCATTGACCGCCAAACCCATCTTTGCCGCCTCCGCCTCAATGCTCACGAACGCGCCAGTGACATCACGCTGCGTTCTCCCGATTATGTCGATATCGTCGGCGTAGGCGAGTAGATGGACGGACTTTTGAAAGATAGTGCCTCTGGTGTTAGCGTTTGAGTTTTGCACTATTCTTTCAAGAACGATGTTAAAGAAGTCACATGATAGCGCATCGCCTTGTCTAAATCCTTTTTTGACATCGAAGGTCTCAGTGAGTTCTTTACCGACTTTGATGGAGCAGCGTGCATTCTCCATTGTCATCCTGCACAAACGGACGAGTTTGGCAGGGATGCCAAAACTAGACATTGCTCTGTAGGTATAGCTCGTCTCTATAAATGCTGTCATAGGCGGCCTTAAAATCGATGAAAAGCTGGTGGGTATCGATTTTAACTTCCTGGGTTTTCTCCAAGATCTGCCGCAGTGTGAGGTCGATGGTAGACTTTCCTGGCCTGAAGCCACACTGATAGGGACCAATCAGGTTGTTGACGAAAGGCTTCAGGCGTTCACACAACAAGGCAGATAAGATCTTATAGGCGATGTTAAGACGACTAATACCTCTGTAGTTGGCGCAGTTCAGAGGGTCTCCTTTCTTGAGGATCGGGCAAACCATATTTTACAGATGAGTTGGTGCATGCTCCTAACCAAGTCATCGCCTGCCGCTTTGAATAGCTCGGCGGTTAGGCCATCTGCCCCAGAGGCTTTGTTGGACTTAAGCTTAGATATGGCTATCTTCACTTCGTCCAGGTCGGGTGGACGGAATTGTTGGTCTTCATCGTCCAGGTTGAATGGTTCATTCTGCCTGACAGCGGGATTTAGTTCGTCATCGCCGTTAAACAGTCTGCAGAAATAGTTCTTCCATATCTTCAGCATCGACTGCGATTCTACTACGATGTTCCCTTGTTCGTCCTTGCAGGCTTCGGTTCGGGCTCTGTAGCCTTGGCAGGTTCTTTTTACCCTTTGGTAAAACTTCCGAACCTCATTCCTGCTGTAGCATCTCTCTATTTCCTCGATCGCGCGCTTCTCGTGCTCTTTCTTTTTTCTCCTGAGAAGCCGGTGTTCGTCTCTTCTTTTCTGCGCGTAGAGATCACGAGCAGCTCTAGTCCTTCTTTGCAGCGCCGCTTTGTATGCCTCTTGTTTCGCTGCATGTGCTTGCCGGCACTCGTCGTCGAACCAGGGGTTTCGTTGTGGTGGTCGAGTGAAACCAAGCACATCAGAGGCGGCGTCTCTGATGGCTTTTTGGCAATGTTGCCACTGGTCTTCAATGCTTGCTGCTGGCTGCATAGAACCTCTTGAGAGATTGAGAGAGACTCGATCGGAGAAGGATCTGGTGATCTCTTGCGATTTTAGCCGTCCGACGTCAAACTTCCTCACAGTATTTACTTGTCTTGGCGGTGTTCTGGATATCCGAAGGCGTACCTTGGCTACAACAAGGTAGTGGTCCGAGTCAATGTTGGCCCCTCGGAACGTTCGGACATCCATAATACTGGAGGAGTGCCTTGCGTCGATAGCAATGTGGGCAATCTGGTTGACGGTTGATTGATCGGGAGATCTCCAAGTGCCTTTATGAATATCGAGATGCGGGAACCGCGTACTTGATATGACAACATTTCGCTCCGCCGCGAAGTCGATCAGCCTAAATACGTTATCGGAGGTAGTGTCGTGTAGGCTGTACATCCCGACAGTACTACCAAAGATGCCCTCTCTTCCTATCTTTGCATTAAAATCACCTAGGACAATTTTAATGTCATAGTTAGGGCACTGCTCGTATGTCTTGTCCAAGAGCTCGTAGAACCTCTCTTTGGTATCGTCGTCTTTCTCCTTCGTGGGGGCATGGGCACATATTAGGCTAATGTTGGCGAATTTAGCCTTGACGCGGATTGTCGTGAGGCGCTCGTTCACACAGTTGAAACTTAAGACTTCTTGCTTAAGTCTGCCTCCAACGACGAATCCACATCCAAATAAGCGCTGTTTTTGTTGCCGATAGCAGTCGCCATAATAAATATCGCAGTCTTTCATCCTCTTCTTGCCCGGTCCATCCCATCCCACCTCTTGGATGGCAGTTAGGTCTGCTTTAAAGCAGTTCAGGGCCTCCGCTAGTTGTTCGGCTGCACGTGGTCTGTTAAGGGACCTAATATTCCACGTGCAGATCCGAAATTCGTTGTCCTTTATTCGTTTGCCAGGTTCGTCAACAGTAAGATCATCCGTATCCGAGGCTTGTGGTAGTTTCGGAACTAAGTAATTTTTTCCGCAGTCGGGCAGTTACCCCGACGTACAACCCCCAACCTGGAGGGCCAGGCCCTTTGTTAGACCCCTTGGACGAAAGGGGCCGGATTCCTCCGGTGTCAGTAACCCACTTCGGGGATGTGAGAGCTGCCGTTGGCCCATAAAGGGTTCATCCGCCACCATCTCTGTTTCAGCACCCTGACTAGTCCTCAAAAATCCTCACTGACCTCAGCTCCAAATATGTCGAAGTAGCTCAAGTAAGGTAACTGTCGTATTGACTGTTGACGACACCGTTGATTCAGTCTAATGAATTCATCCGCCGTACGTCCTCTTTCTGAGGAGCTCATGTAAGACTTCTGAGACTCGTTCAGTTGATAATTTTAATATAAATGGGCGGTATAAGTCATATTTATATTTCAAAATGTTGCTTTCTATGACAGGCAAAAGGCATTAAGTCATACTTTAGTGCTTTCTTGCTATTCTATCGTAGTAAAGGCACATATCTTAGAATGAAAGGCTGAATGCACTAAGTCAACTTAGTGCGTTTTTGCTGTATTATTCATTATTTTGTTGACTTAGTGCAAAAAAGCACTTCAAATAACTCAGTAACGACGTTAGCTACGACTTTTTGGGTTTTTGATTCATAAAGATCTCATCAATATGAATCATTTTGCATTAAAATATGAAAATCGTTAAAAAATGACTTAGTGCCTTCTGCTTGTAAACCCACGATATGCTGTAGGAGACTTATGTCAAAATACGAGCATACAAATCTTGAATTTCAATTTACTCAAAACTATGTTTTTTGACTTAGTGCCTTCGGCTTGTATACCCACGATAAGATCTTATTTAAAAATGATTTTAAAAACGAATATGTCAATTGGATTAACTTGTTTGATAAAAATAGATGGTACAGTGCGTTATGTTCATTTTCATCAAATAAAAAAATGCGTAGTCAATAAAAATAATACATATTACATCAATCCTTATTTGAAGGATCTAAATACCAAACCTGATTTAAATCAAGATAGACCATCTTCTTCAATTTTAAATAAATCTTCTTCGTCGTTTTAGAATAAAACTGAAAATAAAAGTTCAGTGCGTATTAAAAGGAAATTATGCAAAAATGAATTTAAATAAAAGCTTAGACAAAGCTCGAAGATCTAAACAAATTAAAGAATAGAAAAAAGTTAAATATTGAAATTGACGAATTAAGCATCATATTATTATATTAGTTATATATAAGGTAGAGGTACGCACACTGACAAGTCTAAGTATGAGCCGTGTACTTGTACATAAATCATACCAGAGTCAGTCGATGACGGACCACAGAAGAATAAAATTAAAACTAGCTTAACCCAATATTATATTGAATTGTATACCTAACTAATTATAAGTGATATTAAAAAATAATTAATGAATTAAACCAAGACATAATTGTAATAAATTCAACACAAGTGAAGGTGTAACATTGACTTAATGGAAACAAATTTAAGACATCAAACAAACATAATCCAAAAGCATCAGGATTCAAAACCAAAGTTTTTTAATAAAAAAAAATACAACCAAAGAACATCGAGTGACAACTTTTACATCCGTGACAGTGACAGTTCAGGAGGCTATGGACTTCATCCGTCAGTTGTGGTTGAGGCCGTTTTTGCGGAAACATTAGCAGAAGTCCAAATTCAAGGATCAACTTTTTTTAATCTACAAAAATCCAGACTAACGATGCACAGTAAGTACTCAGCATTTTGCCAAAATAAGGTGTTTTCACTAATTTCTGCTTTAGCACGAGCAAGGATTCAATGCACTCATTGTTACAACTTTGGAAATTTGATGAATACTGTTTGCGCAAAATGAATTAAGTGTTACCTACTGCATCCTATGACAGGCAAACTAATTCGTCCTTCTTAGCTTCTGTTCGATAGGTAAATTTTGAACCAGTCGAACTCATCCATATACTCGTAGATTTAATAGCTTTTCATCTTCAAAGGAGTTCCTGAGTCTGAGCATATTACTAACAGATTCACATGAATTTCAAAGACCGGTGAAGCTGGCGCCCGGTAGATTGTGTTATTTTTCTGTTACATTTCAAATTAGGTATGCACATTAATTTATTTTTCTCTACTCCTCCGTAAAAGAAGATACAACGACATGTGGTGATGGTGGGCCATGCTACCACATTTTGCAAAACACAATTTCTTGCACTTCAGGCGAGACTATAATAATTATGTGGCGACTATCACACTTCGCTAAATACGGTTCCCTCATTAGGCGCCAAGAATATGCTATGTAAATTGCAAAACTTAGCCCACAACAACAACCGTAAGAAAAGAGAAGAAAAACAAATGTTTCTATCTCCAACACGAAGACGCATTGTCGATATTTGAGAGATACTCATGGCGCCGTCCTTTTGGAACCGCATATTGTTCACATGATGTGAATAACATCCATATTATTGAATTAGGGTCAAAAGAATTGTTTATCTTGTATGCGAAAGTCTGGTCGGTTTTTGGGCGCGGAATTGACTGTAGTCAATTCAGTAGTTTAATAGACACAAAATTTACTGAAATGTTACGTTAAGCATTTGTCTCTTTAAGGCACGTACTGGTTACAAAAATGTCAAACTGTTTCCCTAGTCATACTAATGCCTTTATCTACTCAAAACAAAGTCAAATATACCATACGGTGACTATAATTTAAAATAAGTGGGCATCAAAGTCACAAATTTCTACTTGGGTTGCGAGTCTTTTTTCCGCAAGAATGACGCGCAGTATGTGTGCACCACTCAATGTATTTGTGAATACTGCAAGACGCAATTGCGGTGACGCTGCGTTAAAATGACGCATATATGCACCGGGGCTAAAGTTACTGCATGGTGTTCTGGAGGCGTCATCGGGCCGTATTTTTTCAAAAACCCCGCGCCATACTTTTTTTTTAGATACGCCAATGGATGTGGTAATCTTCTAAAGATGCAGTAGCCCGTGCGACCAAAATGCACGATTCGCGAACCCGAATAATCGATGCCGGGAGTGCGCCTAAACGTACTAGTCTACACCCTACATTTTTCAACCGCTCTCCCCGCGGGACTGCCGTTAGGTATTAGTTCGCGGGGCTGGTTAGCATTCAAGCTAATCGTGTTGTTTCACGGCCTCTGAGAGTCTGAGGCTTCTGCGGTGCCTTTCTAATCTCCGTAGCTCATTTTGTAAGATGGTTATAAAATTACATAATTCCGCCGAATCCGCCGTTTTAAATTTTTTTTGTATGTTTTTTGGTCTATGTCAAGCCTCGGACTCTTGAAGCCTTCAAAGAGAATATCCGTCAGAAATGCGAGGACCCATTGACGAAAGTTCTGCCAAAAGTGTTTCAAAATGTAATAAATCGGAACCGAATGGTTATCATTTAATGTTCTTGGCTGTAGTGTATTATTAGCATCATATTATTATATTAGTTATATAATAATGATAGAGGTACGCACACTGACAAGTCTAAGTATGAGCGATGTACTTGTACATAAATCATACGAGAGTCAGTCGATGACGGACCACAGAAGAATAAAATTAAAACTAGCTTAACCCAATATTATACTGAATTGTATACCTAACTAATTATAAGTGATATTAAAAAATAATTAGTGAATTAAACCAAGACCTAATTCTAATAAATTCAACACAAGTGAAGGTGTAACATTGACTTAATGGAAACAAATTTAAGACATCAAACAAACATAATCCAAAAGCATCAGAATTCAAAACCAAAGTTTTTTAATAAAAAAAATACAACATACAACAATGAATTGCCATATAACCACACTCGACCGAAGTTTAGAATAGAAAAGGCGGAAGTTAACGCTGGAGTGGCTTATATGGGAGAGTGTGCGAGTGCGATGCCGAATCATTTTGGCGACCTCTTGTCAGTGTATACGAATCTACTTGAAATTTTTGACGAAGCCTTAAGAAGTGTGTTCACTGACTTCACACTTTAGGGTGGAATTGCATTGTAGTATTTAGCTCAATCGAAAACAGCTGCACGTTACAGTAGTTTGCAGGCAACCAAAGTCGCACACAGTTAAAGTCATCAAGTCAATCGCCAAAATCGAATCTGAATGCGTCATTCGCAACATTGTCGTCGAGGTTCAACCGCTAGCAATGGAACTGGATACTGGAGCTTGTCATAGTCTTATAAGTCTTAGTGATTATATGTCAAAATTTTCTTATATAATGATACAACCAGAGTTAAATCACTTATTACTTTCACAGGTCATAAACTCGAAGTTCAAGGGAAAATCAGTGTCCGTGTGGAGTTTCAGGAAAACACATATGATCTAGAACTGATAGTTGTCAATAGCCCTCATAATTTCATACCACTAATGGGTCGTACGTGGCTACAAATTTTAACACCAGGTTGGAAAGAAAAGTTATTTGGAGATTGTCCAGGTTCGGTACACAAAGTCGAGGTAAATTTGATTGATATCATTAAAAATAATTTTCCGAATGTACTAACGTCAAGTTTGGAGTTCGCAAAACGGATGATAGTATGACTCAATGTATTTGTTTATCTTCACACCGCAGTCCATACAAATTCGTATGTCTCCGTTTTGTTTTGGAACGCATACTATCGGACTTGCCCACGCACTCGACTTGACCGGAATCAAAGTACCATTTTGTACTAAGCGATTTAATTCTTGCTCTACTTTTTCTTTAATTCTTAATGGCACTGAATATGCCTTGAAAAATGGGCGAAGCATTATCTTTTAGGACTATACTTATTTCGAAATCTTAAATTGTTTGCCTTGACGTTAGTACATTCGGAAAATTATTTTTAATGATATCAATCAAATTTACCTCGACTATTGACAACTATCAATTCTATATAAAATGTGTTTTCCTGAAACTCCACACGGACACTGATTTTCCCTTGAACTTCGAGTTTATGACCTGTGAAAGTAATAAGTGTATTTAACTCTGGTTGTATCATTATATAAGAAAATTTTGACATATAATCACTAAGACTCGATTCGATTTTGGCGATTGACTTGATGACTTTAACTGTGTGCGACTTTGGTTGACTGCAAACTACGGATGTGTGTCCTATCCGATTGCAATTATAGCACGACCACATCTTTGACATTTTCCCCATTTACCGCTGTTAGAATTGGGCTGACTTTGCCGATGATGTTTATGCTGCGGACTTGAAGATGATGTTTTGACAGCAAATTGTGTTGATATTCTTGGGTGTATGGCCTTGGATTCTTTCGTGGACATTTCCATTGTAAGTGCCACATTGCAGCATTTCTCGAAATTTAGCGAAGAGTCATTTAACAAAGCACGCTGAATCTCTTCATTTCTTATGCCTGCTGTAAAACGATCAGTGAGTGCATCATCTAATGCAAATGACTTGAATCGTAGTGGCTTTAATTCTTCCATTCTTTCACAGCACTTTGTTCTTGCGAAATTTCTTTCTTTCATGGAGTCGCCAAAACCACATATTTGCGCAACTTCTTTTAAGTGAATGATAAACTCCTGAACACTCTGACCTTCTTCTTGGACAATTTTATTGAATTTGTACGGCTCCGCATGAATATTTAATCGCGGTGCAAAGTACTTTTGAAGACCTTCTATTAAATCCTTATATGAGCATTCCGATGGGTTTTTCGGTTGCACGAGTGATTTAAGTATTTTAAATGTATTCTTCCCAATTAAACTCAATAAAATCAGAGCTTTTTTGGAATCGGCTATACTATTTATTTCAAAATAAATTTGTAGACGTTTATTGTACGTATCGAAATCCTCACCCGGCTCAAATTCTTCTAATTTTCCCATAATTTGACTATTTGACATTGTAGATCGACAATTTTTTGCGCAGGTGTTTTAATGGAGATTTTAATTTTTTTTCTTTTGTCTTTTGTCCTCGTCGCCACTTTGTTACACCTTCACTTGTGTTGAATTTATTAGAATTAGGTCTTGGTTTAATTCATTAATTATTATTTAATATCACTTATAATTAATATAAATAATTAAATTAAAAATAATTTTCCGAATGTACTAACGTCAAGGCCAAATGAAACAATTACAGATTTTGAAATAAGTATAGTCCTAAAAGATAGTGCTTCGCCCATTTTTCACAAGGCATATTCAGTGCCATTAAGAATTAAGGAAAAAGTAGAGCAAGAATTAAATCGCACATAGGATTACTACAATACACAGTTTTGCCGTTTGCTGTATCATCATCCGCGTTCCAAAGTACAATTGATGAAATTCTCAAAAACTTTAAAAATACCCGTTGCGTTGTGGATGATATTGTCGTCGGTAGTAGGGACGAAGTAGAATGCAAGGAGAATTGCATCGAGGTACTCAAGAGATTAAATGAGTCATAATGTCAAAATTAATTCAAATAAATGCCAATTTCTTGAGAAAAGTGTACCATATTTAGGGCACATATTGTCAAACGGAAAATTGTTTCCAAATCCCGAAAAAGTTCGAGCAATAGTTGAGGCTCCGGCACCCACCAATTTGCAACAACTGCAGTCCTATTTGTGATTATTAAATTACTATGGTAAGTTTATACCAAACCTATCGTCGTATTTAAGGGATTTTTATTCTCTTTTAAAGAAAAATACAGATTTTATATTGTCAACAAATTGTCAAAAAGCTCACAGAGAACAATGTCTTAGAACTATTTGATCCGAATAAACCTGTCATAGTCTCAACCGATGCTAGCCCTTACGGCGTGGGAGCAGTGATTGATGGTGTCGAAAAACCAGTTTTGTTTGCGTCAAGCTCGCTCTCTCCAGCAGAAAAAAACTATTCACTGCTTCACCGGGAAGCTCTAGCAATTATATTTGCCGTCAAAAAGTTTCATAAATATATTTTCGGTAAACCGTTTAAAATATAATTCATAGTATGAACCATGTAGGCATGGTTAAAATGAAGTCCATTGCAAGGTCTTATGTCTGGTGGCCTTGTATCGACAAATGTATTGAACATTTTATACAAGAGTGCCATATTTGCCAGTCGACAATGAACATTCCAAGGGAAAAAGTAGAATCAAAATGGTACACATGCAAATATCCATTTCAACGTATCCATTTGGATTTTTTCTATTTCTCAAAATTTCAATTTCTAATCTTAGTGGATGCATTTAGTAAATATTCTGATGTAGTACCAATTTGAAGCAACACTGCGGAAAATTTGATTAGGTTATTGGAAAATTTGTTTGCGACCTTTGGTCTTCCAGGGGAAATAGTCACTGACAATGGCCCTCCATTTGGGTCATTTAAATTCATCAGTTTCTGTAAAAACTACGGTATTCATCCACCAAGCAATGGTTTGGCTGAGCGAAATGTACAAACTGTTAAAAAGTGTTAGGTAAAAAAAATATTTCTTGGAGAATAAAAACATGGACATGCAGAAAGTGGTCTCCAAATTTCTTTTCAACCAACGTAATATCCAATAAATAAGGGTTTGCAAACTCAATCGGAGCTGATTTTCGCCTTCAAACCAAAAATTATATTAGATAATTTAAATAGTAAAAAGCAATGTATTAATCCCTAAGATCGTACAAAATGTAAAAAAAACAAAATATTTGTTCAACCAGGAAATGGGTTAAAAACAATTAATTCTTTTAAAAATAATAAGTTCCTGGAGGGAGATAAGATCTTATTTAAAAATGATTTTAAAAACGAATATGTGAATTGGATTAACTTGTTTGATAAAAATAGATGGTACAGTGCGTTATGTTCATTTTCATCAAATAAAAAAATGCGTAGTCAATAAAAATAATACATAAATACCAAACCTGATTTAAATCAAGGTAAACTATATTCTTCAATTTTAAATAAATCTTCTTAGTCGTTTAAGAATAAAACTGAGAATAAAAGTTCAGTGCGTATTAAAAGGAAATTATGCAAAAATAAATTTAAATAAAAGCTTAGACCAAGCTCGAAGATTTAAACGAATTAAAGAATATGAAAAAAGTTAAATATTGAAATTGACGAATTAAGCATCATATTATAATATTAGTTATATATAAGGTAGAGGTACGCACACTGACAAGTCTAAGTATGAGCCATGTACTTGTACATAAATCATACGAGAGTCAGTCCATGACGGACCACAGAAAAATACAATTAAAACTAGCTTAACCTAATATTATATTGAATTGTATACCTAACTAATTATAAGTGATATTAAAAAATAATTAATGAATTAAACCAAGACATAATTGTAATAAATTCAACACAAGTGAAGGTGTAACATTGACTTAATGGAAACAAATTTAAGACATCAAACAAACATAATCCAAAAGCATCAGGATTCAAAACCAAAGTTTTTTAATAAAAAAAAATACAACCAAAGAACATCGAGTGACAACTTTTACATCCGTGACAGTGACAGTTCAGGAGGCTATGGACTTCATCCGTCAGTTGTGGTTGAGGCCGTTTTTGCGGAAACATTAGCAGAAGTCCAAATTCAAGGATCAACTTCTTTTAATCTACAAAAATTCAGACTAACGATGCACAGTAAGTACTCAGCATTTTGCCAAGATAAGGTGTTTTCGCTAATTTCTGCTTTAGCACGAGCAAGGATTCACTGCACTCATTGTTACAACTTTGGAAATTTGATGAATACTGTTTGCGCAAAATGGATTAAGTGTTGCCTACTGCATCCTATGACAGGCAAACTAATTCGTCCTTCTTAGCATCTGTTCGATAGGTAAATTTTGAACCAGTGGTACAACGACATGTGGTGATGGTGGGCTACATGCTACCACATTTTGCAAAACACAATTTCTTGCACTTCAGGCGAGACTATAATAATTATGTGGCGACTATCACACTTCGCTAAATACGGTTCCCTCATTAGGCGCCAAGAATATGCTATGTAAATTGCAAAACTTAGCCCACAACAACAACCGTAAGAAAAGAGAAGAAAAACAAATGTTTTTATCTCCAACACGAAGACGCATTGTCGATATTTGAGAGATACTCATGGCGCCTTTTGGAACCGCATATTGTTCACATGATGTGAATAACATCCATATCATTGAATTAGGGTCAAAAGAATTGTTTATCTTGTATGCGAAAGTCTGGTCGGTTTTTGGGCGCGGAATTGACTGCAGTCAATTCAGTAGTTTAATAGACACAAAATTTATTGAAATGTTACGTTAAAGGACATTTGTCTCTTTAAGGCACGTACTGGTTACAAAAATGTCAAACTGTTTCCCTAGTCATACATACTAATGCCTTTATCTACTCAAAACAAAGTCAAATATACCATACGGTGACTATAATTTAAAATAAGTGGGCATCAAAGTCACAAATTTCTCCTTGGGTTGCGAGTCTTTTTTTCCGCAAGAATGACGCGCAGTATGTATGCACCACTCAATGTATTTGTGAATACTGCAAGACGCAATAGCGGTGACGCTGCGTTAAAATGACGCATATATGCACCGGGGCTAAAGTTACTGCATGGTGTTCTGGAGGCGTCATCGGGTCGTATTTTTTCAAAAACCATACGACTACTTTTTTTTTAGAGGGCTGGTTAGCATTCAAGCTAATCGTGTTGTTTCACCTGCTTTTGGTGTTTCTGCGGCCTCTGAGAGTCTGAGGCTTCTGCTGTGTCTGTTATTATACTTTCTAGTCTCCGTAGCTCATTTTGTAAGATGGTTATAAAATTACTTAATTCCGCCGCATTCTCTGCAAACTGCTGATGATTAGTGACGGGCTGGAAGTACTTCTTCATGCCATGAAGCGTGCGCAATAAAATACTGCGTGCTCCGTGTCTTCATCTTCATTTACGCATTCGGGGCTGAAGCATAAGCGGTCGGGATGTCCATCGTTGCTGCGTGAATTCGCAGCAAAAGATTATGGAAGATCTTAAAGGTGGGGTCTGTCCTTTACGTTGAAGCAGCGAGTGGCACGCTTGCGGTTGCACAGCTGAACTCGACGGTGGGGTGGGATCTTGCTGCTTATAAGTCATCCTATGCATCAAACATTTATCGTGCCAAAGATTAAGAAAAGGGGAACAAAAACTCCACAGAACAGAACGAAAAGTTAATATATCCTATAGTAAACGCGAGCTATACATTAGGTTTCGATGACGAGGACTGAAAGAATGGTACACGAAAAACAAAATTAAGAGTGGGATGAACATTCACAAATCAGTTTCAAGTGACGTCGTGGATGTTATGACGTCATGGCGGCCCTCCCCTTGCATATGCCTAACAGGACATATGCACCATGGCTATTCCGTTGCCTGAACTATTTCGGAAAAGCCCCAAAATCGATCTGTCGCAAACGATATTCTCACATCTCAACACATCACCACTTCTTAGCAAGACATCCTAATTAAATAATGACCACTTGGATAAATGTTTTGACTTCATGTCACTCATTAATATTTATTGTAAAGATATTGAAATTCATAAATTCGAGATATCGTATGTCATATTCCCATAATGTCTTATTACTTATATATATGTATGTCTATATTCACTTGGGATTTGTCTGTGTTCGCGTTTATGGTTTTAAATTCACAATAAACCAAAAGTAAAGTAACTATTGTGTGTGATAAATTTACCTTTGTATGATGCTTATGTTTTTATTTTATATGTTTGATTTTACGTTAATAAATGTTATTTATCTTTAATACTTTAGAATTTAGATACAAATAGAAAAATTTTAGAATTTAGGAAGCCAAAAAAAAATGTATGGATTTACTCACGTTTTATTGATGCGTTGCTCCGAAGTTTGTGCACAAAATTCGTTGTCTCTGCATGCTCCTTATTGTTTTCTAGGTTAATTTTACACTTTACTATTTATATTGTCTTTTTCTATGGCTTTTCACATAAAAATAGGTAGGTAGGTAGCAAATTTTACTCTAATTATTAGGCAAATGTAAATTTTAACTTTAGGTAGGTAAGTATCACTTTTTGATTTTTAGATAGGTATTTTTAAGTCTGTTTTTTTTTTGTAGGTAGGTTTATCTAATTTACACACTTCGTTGTTAGAATTTTGAATTAAATAATCCACGAATAGGGATAGGTTTCTGAGTGATGAATATGTTTCTTGTAAGTACGTAAAGATGAATTTTCTGATTTTGTGTTGGTGATATGATGAATCTTGTCAGTTGAATGTCTGGTATGTATTTTCAGGTTGATTTTTCTTTTGTAATTGTAATGGAGTACTTTGGATGTGAATCGATAGATAGCGGAGTATTTGTACCGTACACATAAATTTACGTGCACGCGGTGCACTCGATGACAAAACTCTGAGATGTTTGCGGTTCTTTTCTCTTTGAGCTGTGAACACAAATATATGTTTTTCACGGTTAGGGCACAAGAGAAACCAATTTAAGGGCATCCAGGTAATGCTGTTACGAAAGAGGAACATGTTAAGCTATGCAAAAACATCTAGATGCAAGACAATTACCTCGAGACACAGTATTGCACCACGTGAGCTTTTAAGCTAATCCGCTATTAATCTTGGATAAAATCCGTCATCCACTGAATTACTGATTTCCAATTTTGCCCAAAACTATTGGCTTTTTCCTCAACCAATATTATTTCTGTAAGTCTAAGCGATTTTAGAAAATTTAATTAATTTCGCAAAATTATTTAGGAAAAATCTACTTACAATGGCTTAGCGCCACGACCACGACCAGTCCGATTGGGAGTAATAAAGCGAAAGAGAGAGTGAGATCTGAGCATAGGTTTTTATACTTGACACTTGTCATAACATCGTAATGTATATCGTAATGGCTGACCGATGATCGTAGATAATTAGGTCAAGTGCACATTTTGCATTTCCGTTTAGAGGAAATGGCAGATATAGAGGCAGTTAAATTTGAAAATAGGAAATTTTAGAAAATATAATATTTGTAATTTAGTGAGATACGCCACAAAGTCATGCATTTAGATAACATCTAATGTTAGATAAAGACATGAAAATGTATCTCACATTAAATGAGTGAACTCTAACTTTATATTTCGACCCATGCCCTGATGGAATTTTTTGTATCTGAATCTTCATTTACGCAAATCTTTACCATGGTAAACTCCAATCTTCTTGCCATCCAAATCTTCTATTTCATATAATGACTTGCCTACTGGTTTAACTATTCGACATTTTAAAAACTTGGCACAAAATTTTGCATTGACGCCTTTCGCTGCATCGCTCAATGCAAAGTTATGTCTTAACACAATTTCGCCAGGTCTAAAAACAGTTTTAGAGCTTCGCAGGTTATGTTAGGTTAGGGAATAGTGCGCTACGGCTCACAACCTTGGGCTACTTTAGAGAGGGCAGTTTTGGACACTGTACAATACTAGCGGAGTTACTCCCGGGTGTACAGGTGCAAACTGATGAAATACACCCTTTGGTCGAATTCGACACTCCGTACGAAGTGTCATACCCGGAAAGATATGAATGGCAAAGGGATAAAGTAATTAAGCACTGCGAAATAGCGGTATACACGGACTGCTCAAAAACAGCGGAAGGAACGGGTGCTGGAATCTATTGCCTAGATCCAGATCTAAAAGTGTCTATACGACTACCGGATACAAGCAGTGTCTTCCAATCAGAAGTTCTGGCTGTTCTGAAAGCGGCAGAGCTAATGCGGATGAGATCTATATCTGGAAAGGATATAGCCATCTACATCGATAGCCAGGCTGCACTCAAGGCACTGGAATCTACTAACATCAATTCTGAATTAGTCAGGACCTGTCGCACAATGCTTAAGGCATTATGCAGTCAGAACCGAGTGAGACTGTGCTGGGTACCAGGACACTGCGGTATAGCTGGAAATGAGCAAGCGGATGAGCTTGCGAGGATAGGCGGGGAATTGCAAGACGGAGGAGATGTGAATATTAAACCACCTCCTTGTATCATAAAAAGCGATATTAGGAATAAAATAAATAAGGAAGCCGACTGGAGGTGGGAGGTACTGATTGGCCACGCAGTATCTAAGGCACTTTGGCCGCAATACGACCGTAAAAGATCTAGGGAAATCCTCAAACTAGGCAGGGAACAGCTTAGGACACTGATCGGCATACTATCAGGGCACTGTCTTCTTAGAATGCATGCTAAAAGACTAGGGCTAGCAGACTCGGACACTTGCAGATTCTGCAATGACCTGCAAGCCGAAGAGGACATAACACATATACTGTGCGAATGTGAGGCAATATGTCGCAGTAGAAGAAAATTTTTGGGCAGGTACTTCTTCCAACATTTAGGGGAGATAGACAATACCAACTTCAAGGGACTACTTGGTTTTTGCAGGGAAATTGGGGCTTTCTCAAGGGCAAGTGTTTAGGTGTTTTTCCATTGTAGGTCACTGCAATTGGTTCCCCCTAGGGATCGCGATGGGCCCTTATGGTGCCTAGTGTTGTATGAGACATCTCATACCCCTTTTTAACCTAACCTAACCAAACCTTCGCAGGTTATATGACTTCTCACACTTTTGATAGGCTAGCTTTAGGTTGTCTTTTACTTTCTGTCTTATGAGTTCAAGTCTGTTATTATGTGGAAGACATTGTATTTCACTTTCATCCAAGGCTTTCGGCTTTCGCAACAAATCGTATGTACTCGCATGTGTACTCATATGCTGACCAAACAGAGCAAAATATGGAGTGGTACCAGTGGATTGGTGGACGGTGGTACAGATGGCCTGCTGAATTTCAGAAAGGTTCCTATCCCATTCACGTTGATCGCTCTTAAGATAACTCCTTATAGCGGACAGGATAGTCTGATTCACCCTTTCTGACGCGTTTGCCTGTGGTGAATAAACCGCATTTTTAATATGTGCGCAGCCATACTTTTCAAGAAACTGTTGGAATTCTCTAGATACAAATTGTGGCCCATTGTCACTATGGACGAATTCGGGAACTCCAAATTGATGAAAAACGCTTTGCTCTAGGAACTCGACAACAGCTTTTGCATTTGCTTTACGCATTGCCTTCAAAAAGACATATTTTGTGAAACTGTCTAAGACTATAAAGATAAACGAATGACCTGTTTTCGTCCTGGGGTATGGTCCCATGAAATCAATATATAATTTCTGAAATGGTCTATTCATCTCGTGAAATGATCCCATTACAGGTCGAAGTGTAACGTTAGTCGGCTTATTCTCTTTGCAGGTGGAACAATTACGTACGTATTCATGTACTTGTGCGGTCATTTTTGGCCAAAAGAACAGTTCTTTAATTTTATTAAGGGTTTTGAACATTCCACAATGGGAGCAGTTTGGTGGGTTATGACAATTTTCAATAACCAATCTCGTTAGGCCAGACGGTAACCACAGCTTCCATTGAAATTCGTTATCAATGAGTTTCCCATCTCTTGGAATTGAACTCTTATACACGAGGTTGTCTTCAATTCGTATGTCTGGAAATTTATCATAGTTAGCAGAGAAAGTGGAAATTAATTCTAAGTACTCAGGCGACTTAAATTCGGATGATGTTAGATCAATGTATTGCGGAGCATTCGGATTTGGGGAGAGCTCTTCGGTGAAAGCGCGAATTGTCATTCCCCCCTTGATGAGACTGCAAGTGCAGATTCATCAAATTTATTCAAAGGTGTGAACCATGTCGTGAATTGATTTCTGCCGCCTGGGGTGTAGTGCTGATAACGATCGACAAACTAGCCAAACAGTTTGCACACTGCTTCAAATACGGAAAAATCTCAGTAAGTGTGGGTAACTTGTTAACATGGCGCCGCATTTCCCATTCACGCCCCCCTTCCGTGTCTAACAACTCCTCGATCTGATGCAGAAACTGATTGTCAACCAGCTGCTTTCTTGTATGTGCACTCGAATCTGATCATTATTATCGTACTGTTACCGCAAAGAATGCCAACATACTGGACCTTCCAAAGCAGCTAACAACTTTCGTAAACGTTGAGCATTGGTCAGTTTTGTGTTATTGTGGATTTCTTCAATAAGGGCATCACGAAATGATGCCCATTTCGCAAAATCTCCAGTAAATATTCGCAATAATTTATCTTGACTCGGCATGTCACTCCACTGAATTTTAAATACCTTATCCGACTGGTTGGTATGCTCTGCTGGTAGCGATGTCAATACTGCCAGACGTGACCTCAAAGTTGCCTTGGTAGCGCAATATATTTCCTCGCCTTGCTCCATGCTCATAACCTCACCCGGCCATAGTCAAACATTGAGGGCACGCGTTGCTTTATTCAACCCAAATGGTATCCAACATAAATTCAGCTTAATTTTAATAGCATGCTGATCAGCGTCAAAGAATTAAACCTAATTCATCCTCATTACACACCCCTGTCTGCTGCGGTGTTTTTTCTTTAATGGTACTGCAGTGGTTTTAGGATCATAACTAATCTATGCAAATTCATACGATGGAGCCAATCGTCCAGTGTACGACTGCGCCATGAATTCGATCTCTAAGTCCGAAGTAGATTGACTTCTGCTACTGCTTCATTTTGTTTGGCTTCTGTATCTGCACTCTTCTTTTATCCTTCTGTTAAAAAAGACTGCACTCGTTATGACCACGCATTTGTGGCCCATAACGCTTTCTGCTTTGTACTTGCGTACCTGTCTTTACAGCTTTAAATGCATGCGACTCTGCTCTCGTTATGACCACGCATTTGTGGCCCATAAGCCCTTCTGCAAAATGGTTATAGCCACGCATTATGTGACTTATAGCCTTTCTACATAACTAGTTTGGTTATGGCCACGCATTATGTGACCCATAAGCCTTTCTGCTAACTGGTTATGGCCACGCTTATTGTGACCCAACCCATACGCCATTCGGCATTTATACTCAAGTACATACCTGCTTTTTTAACGTTTACTGCATTCGGACCCATTCCCGTCTGTGTGATAATACCATCAAACTCGTATTTGATCGATCGAAAACTGCGTCATCATCCAATTGCTTTCGTTCATTTCCGACATGCAAACGCATATTTCGGCCCCAAATCTTCGTGCTAAAAATTGAATGGACGTAAAACAAAAGCAACAGCTTATGAAAGTTTTCTTATCAAAAGCGAAGTCCGCATCATCCATAGATCAGCTAGTTCTATCCGGCTCGAAGGACCATATTCGATAACCCTTTTCCCTTCTGCTGAAACCATTTCTTTTTCCTTTCAGCAATATACAAATATTCTCCTTTTGATCGGCTTTCTTTTTATAATTTTTCAAATCGAATGAATTTCAAAATTGAACAAGGCATATTTCAAACAAATAAAACAAACATAAAAACTAAATATTAACTAAAGTATAAAGTCGTTATTTTACACTGCCACTTAAGTCTTTTAGGCTCATCAACCACTTTAAGCTGGCATGATCAGTCACGATGGTGAAAGCTGTCCCTTCGACATACGGCCGAAACTTTTTCACCGCCTGTACCGCCGCATAGCATTCTTGTTCCGTAACACTATAGTTACGTTGGCAAGCGTTAAGTTTCTCGGAAAAGAATGCTATGGGTTTCTCTAAGTTATCATCGTCAAGCTGGTATAACACACCACCAATTCCGAAGCTCGACGCATCGCATTGTATTGTAACGAAAAAAATTATTGTTGAGTGGATCCTAAAAGGGATGAATGTGGATACGCCACTATCGAATGGATAAAATCCCGACACTCGCGTCATCCAATCCACTCCTGCCGTGAATGTAACTAACCCAATGATGATTCACGCGGCAATAACTAAGATAACCTCCCAACCTTTGGTAACCCATATGACCTCTGCACTACAGGCTCTACAAGAGGTCAGTCCGGGCTAAGGTGGGAGGGTGTTCGGACACTAAGAAGCGGCAGGCATGCTTGTGGGGCTCCGTCCTCAGCTCGTCGGAATGGGGGGGGATCTTGCTTCCTAGATTGCCGAACGATGTTACATTTTACATGCCTGTCTCCAGATGTGGTTTGAGAATAATGTTAAGTAAAAATAGAGGCCCGAAGCTGTCCTAAAATTCTACACATATTTGGCGAAACAAACCTAAATGAGTCCTATATCCCCACATGCCTCTATCCATATTAGGAGAGAGGGAGGGAGCGAGATGTGTTGGCTCCCTCGGAGTGTGACCCACCCCTATGGTGGTAGTGACTTAACATCACTAAACCAACCACCTTGGTGACTAAGCCACTCCAAAATTATAAAGTTAGCCACCCCTTAACAGAAAGAGGTCGAAGACCTCTTGTGGACCTGATCTAAATCAGTATACCCCTACACTTCATCATCGCATCCGAAAAATTTAAATCATCAGCTTCTATTCATCCTCACGATTAATCGCGCACGAAAAGTATCTGTAACATTTTGATAACCTTCAGTAGTCCAAGATCAAAACACCCAAATCAAATCATAAGGCCGAAGTTTGAATTTTAGAAATTTCACAAATGTTTTTATTAGCCGACGAATTCATAAAAAAACTTAACTCTACTAGTCTTAATAAAATACTAAAACGGTGTGATCTTTAATTAGGAAAATGCGATTTAAAAATCTGGCAATTCAAAATTAATCGTCGAAAATTCAGAACTTAAAAACTAAATCATAATATACTAAAATAACTTAAATTTAGGGGAGGGGAGGGGACTATTAATAACACTCAGCAGCAATTATCTCAATCTTGATTTAATTCTACGTTAGATAGTTAAGGTTTCACGAGTAGATATCGGATTAATAGATTATTTCAATTAATTTCTTTTATTTTATCTTAGCATGTATCTAATTCTTTTATTTGTCTTTGCAGGTAGGTATTTAATACTTTTAGTTGTTTTTGCATGTATCTAATACTTTTTTGTCTTTCGTGTATCTAGTACTTTTTGTTTTTGCATGTAACTAATACTTTTTGTTTTTGCATGTAACTTATACTTTTTCGAGAAATTTTGTTTTCTTTTCTTTTAAAAAATGATTTCGTTCACTAAATTTAATTAATAAATGGACTTACCCCATCAATATCGGTGGGTACTATACAATAATTAGTATTGACGTCGCTTACGAAAACGGCAGGGTGGGATGGTGTGCACAGCATCGTCCTGTTGATTTTTCTATCCATATATGCTAAATTGCGCGGGAAAAATTGTTTTAAATTTAAATGAACGAAAGTCGGCTTACATAATATATCTCATAATAAAATACTTAGCTTTTTACTCCTTTTTTTTTTACAAAAAACCTGGCTGCTGAAGTGGACAACAATTAGGATGGGATGGGGGAGGTGAAAATTTGGATCGGGTGAATACAGTTGACAGCAAATATGCTGGAGTTGGTAGCGGCTGAGGCGATGTAAGTTGCGGCTCCGTATCGTTGTTCCGGGAGTTATGTTGCTGGAAGCGTGACTTGCTGCTGCTTCCTCATGCGGATCTACCTTCCACTTGCTTCAGAGGCCGGGAACGAGGACTACGACAGAGTGATGGGGTCGTATCGTTCGCCGATCTTGCAAGGGGATGGATGACGTCGTGCGGTGTTCAATGCGGTTGGATTGAATTTTGAGCTCCGTTATGGCCGATTTATTCCAGGCTATCGAAGTTGTAGTGCCGTGGAATCGGAAGCTATAAGGTGGTGTTTGAGGCCGTAATTCACCACGGCAACGGTATGTCTCTTACGAGCGGTACGCAGATCTGGTTTGGCGTAACGAGTGGGTATTGGGGCTCACCACAATGTAGTTGGGCTTTCTTTTGACGTCAGACCCAAGGGGCGGCGAGGCAGCGTGATTTACGCACTGTTTGCAGTGAGCATGGTGGAAGTAAGCGATGGCTGGAACTTTGGTTCTTGCATAGAGGAGCACTTTCGGTGGCGATGGTGGTTGCGTAGCGGTGGCTTGGAAACACACTTCGTTGCTTATAGTGGCAACCGATGAAACAACTCGAAACGTCGTTCGGCGTGAATTTTGTGCACCAGCAACTAGTTTTCTATGTGTTATACGTGACTTTACACAATTTATACCGATGCACCTTTCTAACTTTTGGCCAACAAAATCGTTGGATTACGTGACACCAGCGCACAATCTAGACAGTACGTCCGCTCACCAAATCAGCTCGCCAAAAACTAGTCTCCCCACGCATCAAAATTCTAGCCAAAGTTATCGTGACAGCAATTTACTTGCACCAGCGCAGCTTATGTATACCGCAGTAACCGCGCGCTATAACACATATCCCTCACGCGACATCGTCGTCATAAGCAGTACAGCCAAAAAAAACTGAAGACCGCATTATGGCCTGATTCCAGCGGCCAATACATAATGTGCCACAGGCCACAGCACAGCAAAAATCTGTATTATTCCGCTACGTTGTGCTTGGTATATTTGTAGCTATACCGCGGTCTCATCTAGGTATCTATATACTAGCATCGTCATTTTTTTCTCTTCTAGCACTTACTGGTCATTTCTTTTACAACTTACATTCGCTTACTCCCCCTCTGGGTGACGGTTGTAGAATTGAATTTTCGTCGTGCATTTGTGGGGTTTTGATCTTGGACTCACACCTAAATCATGGATAAACGTCGATTCTGGATAATCGAGGGATAACATATTCACTCACAGACCGAAACCAAAACTATTTGGGTTCGTGCCATTAATAACGGAAATGAGAGTACGAATGCGACATACGTTTTTTTCTCGGAGTCTAAATTGATTGCCAGTTTATTAGTTACTGCAAATTGGAATACAATTTGGAAAGAGTGAAGTAAAATAAAAACGGGCTTAGTGAGCGTTTCCCACAAAGCTTATCGCTTTTGCAAGTGCACAGGAGCACAAGTGATAAGAAAAGAAACGATTAAATAATAATGAAATCCCAATTATGCCATCTCATGCTGAGACTGGGCTATCCGGGCGTATACTTAACATTTCGGAAAATTAAGTTCGGAGATCCTTTATGTGGAAAACTCCTATCCTTTTACCTTTCAGGTCCTGTAACTCGTAAAGGTTGTTTCCAACGACCTTGCACACCTTCATTTTCAGGAATTTGGGGCAAAGCTTGGCGTTAACCTTTTTCGATGCATCGCTGAGAACAAAATTTCTTTTATATACGACATCTCCAACTTTGAATCTTCGGTTGGTACTTCGAAGATTGTATACCTTCTCATACTTCTGATGAGCGTCTGCTAACGACTTTTTTAGATGATCGTGAAGAATTTGCATCTTATCCCCTTTTGCTAAAACAGTTAGATTGGAATTATTCAGGCCATCTAGATTTCGAAGAAGTTCATAAGTTGAACCATGCTCGATCATAGGTTGCCCGAATAAGGCTTCATATGGCGAGATACCTATAGCAGCATGAACAGCAGATCGCAACGCACAACCTATTGAAGGAAGCTGTTCGTCCCATCTTGATTGATCGGTCGAGAGATAGCACCGAATGGCCGCCAAGATTGAGCGGTTTACACGCTCACTTGCGTTGGCTTGTGGGGCGTAGGATGCTGTTTTTATATGGCGAATACCGAAACTAGATAGAAACTTACTGAACTCTCGACTGGTGAACTGTTTTCCATTATCGGTTAAAATTGTTTCGGGGACACCAAAGAGAAAAAATAATTGATCTCGTAAAAATCTGGAAGTTAGGTCAGAGGTTGCCTTTTTAAAAGGTTGTAAGAGCACAAATTTAGTTAATTGGTCTAAAACAATGAGAATGTGGACATTACTGTGAGGAACTCACAAAAGATAAAAAAAATATAATTATATAGATAATGTAGTTTTGTAACTAAGCAAAGGGGCATAAAACGTATGCTTTCAATTAAAAAAAGAAAAAAACAAATTTCGTAACCAACAATAAAATTTCAGCAATTTTAGATTGGATAAATGTATGTAAGTAGTTAAATGTTAAGTAAGTGTTGCATAAAAGTTCGGATACGATGACTTCGTGAAGGGGTTATGATTGGTAGACTAATAAATCTAATATGGTATGTAACGTGATGTATTTCAGGGATATAGGTAGGTTAATGAGCGTTCGATATAGTATGTTTACATAGTTGGTTTTAAGATCAACAGCATTTTGGTTAAGCTTCATTAGCGAATATCAAATCAAACGCAAATAAAGTTATAAAGCAAAACCTCGCGCAACTGCAACGTACATAAGTCTGGATAACGTGTCCTAACTTACCGGACAAGGCGCTATAATTGCTGAATTCCAAAGATGGTAAAGGGAAATAAAAAGTTTTTAAAACATGCTAACGATCGACAGGATAAAACGAAACCTTCAGAATCTTAATTGGCTAACTTTTGATCATCATCCTACAGATCTTTACAAACAAAGAAATTACGAGTGCTTAGCAACAGACATATATCAGGAATATTATCACTAACATACCGGACAAAGCAACTAAAAATTCTATGCGATAAAGTACAAAAGGAAATCTGATGACCTAAGGATCGAAATACAAATACAAGGCCAAGCTCAAAGCCATAGCTTCCAGCACATGTATCTGCAGAAAACGAAATACGGGAGAACGTATCCTTTATACCTAGGTGGCAGCAATGACGTTAGTCTGGGATAGTCACACAAACTAAACGGACAGCCATAAAGGCATTTAACGGATTCTGATGATAATCCCACAAAAAAAAAATATAGCCAGAACAACTTGAGAGCATGCTCGATCAAGAGTTCAAAAGATAAAAGTTAAGGTAAACCTTAGAAGGAATATTGGAAACAAATATTTGGAGTATACTTGGACAACTTCGGCCCCACGTTGGGCGCCAACCTGTAACGAAAAAAATTATTGTTGAGTGGATCCTAAAAGGGATGAATGTGGATACGCCACTATCGAATGGATAAAATCCCGACACTCGCGTCATCCAATCCACTCCTGCCGTGAATGTAACTAACCCAATGATGATTCACGCGGCAATAACTAAGATAACCTCCCAACCTTTGGTAACCCATATGACCTCTGCACTACAGGCTCTACAAGAGGTCAGTCCGGGCTAAGGTGGGAGGGTGTTCGGACACTAAGAAGCGGCAGGCATGCTTGTGGGGCTCCGTCCTCAGCTCGTCGGAATGGGGGGGGATCTTGCTTCCTAGATTGCCGAACGATGTTACATTTTACATGCCTGTCTCCAGATGTGGTTTGAGAATAATGTTAAGTAAAAATAGAGGCCCGAAGCTGTCCTAAAATTCTACACATATTTGGCGAAACAAACCTAAATGAGTCCTATACCCCCACATGCCTCTATCCATATTAGGAGAAAGGGAGGGAGCGAGATGTGTTGGCTCCCTCGGAGTGTGACCCACCCCTATGGTGGTAGTGACTTAACATCACTTAACCAACCACCTTGGTGACTAAGCCACTCCAAAATTATAAAGTTAGCCACCCCTTAACAGAAAGAGGTCGAAGACCTCTTGTGGACCTGATCTAAATCAGTATACCCCTACACTTCATCATCGCATCCGAAAAATTTAAATCATCAGCTTCTATTCATCCTCACGATTAATCGCGCACGAAAAGTATCTGTAACATTTTGATAACCTTCAGTAGTCCAAGATCAAAACACCCAAATCAAATCATAAGGCCGAAGTTTGAATTTTAGAAATTTCACAAATGTTTTTATTAGCCGACGAATTCATAAAAAAACTTAACTCTACTAGTCTTAATAAAATACTAAAACGGTGTGATCTTTAATTAGGAAAATGCGATTTAAAAATCTGGCAATTCAAAATTAATCGTCGAAAATTCAGAACTTAAAAACTAAATCATAATATACTAAAATAACTTAAATTTAGGGGAGGGGAGGGGACTATTAATAACACTCAGCAGCAATTATCTCAATCTTGATTTAATTCTACGTTAGATAGTTAAGGTTTCACGAGTAGATATCGGATTAATAGATTATTTCAATTAATTTCTTTTATTTTATCTTAGCATGTATCTAATTCTTTTATTTGTCTTTGCAGGTAGGTATTTAATACTTTTAGTTGTTTTTGCATGTATCTAATACTTTTTTGTCTTTCGTGTATCTAGTACTTTTTGTTTTTGCATGTAACTAATACTTTTTGTTTTTGCATGTAACTTATACTTTTTCGAGAAATTTTGTTTTCTTTTCTTTTAAAAAATGATTTCGTTCACTAAATTTAATTAATAAATGGACTTACCCCATCAATATCGGTGGGTACTATACAATAATTAGTATTGACGTCGCTTACGAAAACGGCAGGGTGGGATGGTGTGCACAGCATCGTCCTGTTGATTTTTCTATCCATATATGCTAAATTGCGCGGGAAAAATTGTTTTAAATTTAAATGAACGAAAGTCGGCTTACATAATATATCTCATAATAAAATACTTAGCTTTTTACTCCTTTTTTTTTTACAAAAAACCTGGCTGCTGAAGTGGACAACAATTAGGATGGGATGGGGGAGGTGAAAATTTGGATCGGGTGAATACAGTTGACAGCAAATATGCTGGAGTTGGTAGCGGCTGAGGCGATGTAAGTTGCGGCTCCGTATCGTTGTTCCGGGAGTTATGTTGCTGGAAGCGTGACTTGCTGCTGCTTCCTCATGCGGATCTACCTTCCACTTGCTTCAGAGGCCGGGAACGAGGACTACGACAGAGTGATGGGGTCGTATCGTTCGCCGATCTTGCAAGGGGATGGATGACGTCGTGCAATGCGGTTGGATTGAATTTTGAGCTCCGTTATGGCCGATTTATTCCAGGCTATCGAAGTTGTAGTGCCGTGGAATCGGAAGCTATAAGGTGGTGTTTGAGGCCGTAATTCACCACGGCAACGGTATGTCTCTTACGAGCGGTACGCAGATCTGGTTTGGCGTAACGAGTGGGTATTGGGGCTCACCACAATGTAGTTGGGCTTTCTTTTGACGTCAGACCCAAGGGGCGGCGAGGCAGCGTGATTTACGCACTGTTTGCAGTGAGCATGGTGGAAGTAAGCGATGGCTGGAACTTTGGTTCTTGCATAGAGGAGCACTTTCGGTGGCGATGGTGGTTGCGTAGCGGTGGCTTGGAAACACACTTCGTTGCTTATAGTGGCAACCGATGAAACAACTCGAAACGTCGTTCGGCGTGAATTTTGTGCACCAGCAACTAGTTTTCTATGTGTTATACGTGACTTTACACAATTTATACCGATGCACCTTTCTAACTTTTGGCCAACAAAATCGTTGGATTACGTGACACCAGCGCACAATCTAGACAGTACGTCCGCTCACCAAATCAGCTCGCCAAAAACTAGTCTCCCCACGCATCAAAATTCTAGCCAAAGTTATCGTGACAGCAATTTACTTGCACCAGCGCAGCTTATGTATACCGCAGTAACCGCGCGCTATAACACATATCCCTCACGCGACATCGTCGTCATAAGCAGTACAGCCAAAAAAAACTGAAGACCGCATTATGGCCTGATTCCAGCGGCCAATACATAATGTGCCACAGGCCACAGCACAGCAAAAATCTGTATTATTCCGCTACGTTGTGCTTGGTATATTTGTAGCTATACCGCGGTCTCATCTAGGTATCTATATACTAGCATCGTCATTTTTTTCTCTTCTAGCACTTACTGGTCATTTCTTTTACAACTTACATTCGCTTACTCCCCCTCTGGGTGACGGTTGTAGAATTGAATTTTCGTCGTGCATTTGTGGGGTTTTGATCTTGGACTCACACCTAAATCATGGATAAACGTCGATTCTGGATAATCGAGGGATAACATATTCACTCACAGACCGAAACCAAAACTATTTGGGTTCGTGCCATTAATAACGGAAATGAGAGTACGAATGCGACATACGTTTTTTTCTCGGAGTCTAAATTGATTGCCAGTTTATTAGTTGCTGCAAATTGGAATACAATTTGGAAAGAGTGAAGTAAAATAAAAACGGGCTTAGTGAGCGTTTCCCACAGTATCGTAAATGGTTTCGTAAAGTCAGGGTTTGATAACACGGGTGCAGATATAAGTGCAGTTTTCAGAGCTTCGAAAGACATGTGGGCTTCAGGACTCATCAAAAATGGTTTGTTTTTCTTCAATGTATCGCTAAGCGGACTAGCGATTGAAGCGAAGTCTCTTATAAATCGCCTATACCACCCACAGAGGCCTAGGAATCGTCTGACTTGTTTTTGGGAAGAGGGTACCGGAAAATCTTTTATTGCGGAGACCTTGTCCGGGTTCGGTTTTAGGTGTCCCTGTCCAACAATGTACCCTAAATAGTTTAATTCCTTAAAGCAGAAATTCGACTTTTCAATGTTAATTGTTAAGTTAGCATTTCTCAAGCATTCTGAAACTTGGTCTAAGATGGTAATGTGGCTTTCGAAATCCGAAGAAATGATCAACAGGTCGTCGAGATAAACGAAAACTTGTTCCCTGAGTGCGCTGAAGGCTGTTTTCTCTCTCGACGTCCGCTCTAAGGGGATCTGCCAAAACGCGTCTTTTAGATCAACACTACTGATGTAGTGCGTTTCCTGAAGACGGCCTAACAGACCCTCCACGTGCGGAAGTGGATACGCATCCCTCTTTGTGAGCGAGTTCACTCTTCGAGAATCAAGACACAGCCGATTCTTACCAGGTTTCCTAATAAGAACGACCGGTGAACTCCAAGAACTGACACTTTCTTCGATCACCCCCAAAGAGATCATGCGATCCAACTCCCTGTAGATCATTTCCTGTATTGCCGGAGATACCGGATAATGTCGCTGTTTAACAGCTTCAGCATCACCAGTATCAATGATATGCATCTCTAGAGATGTTTTTCCCAATCCAAGTTCAGAAAAAGATGGAAAACGTTTTATCACTTCCTCAAGTCGTTTATTCTGAGATTCATCTAGCGGTATCTTTTGTAAACTATCTTTTTTTTCTTTTATTTTTGGATATTCAATGCCAACAGTGTCATCCAGTTCACCGACTAAGTGTGGGGCAATCTTAAACTTTTCCCAGAAATCTATACCGAGATATAGATCCTGTGACAATGAAGGTATAAGATATAATTCCATATTTTCACGATGATTTTTGTGAATCAAATTTACTTTTACGCGGCCTAAGATGGGTTGTCGTTTACCATCAGCTGTTCGGATGAAGGAATTGAAATCTAAGATGGGGATGTTTAACTCTTGAACAACTTTCATGCAATCTTTCCCAAGACATGATAGGGATGCACCGCTATCAAGAAGTCCTGTAATAGATTTTCCAACTTTACTGTTATCAACTTTAGTATTTAAAGTGCTATGAACTAAATTTTGCTTGAACAGTTTTCGTTTCTTGCATCTCAAACGCATTCTTACGATCTTGTTCGAATGGTTGGCAACTTTCAATTCTTCTATTTGGAATATCCTTGAGCGAATCTCGTTATAATATTTAACTCTATCTTCATAAGATTTGTAACGGAGTTCATTTCGCTTAAATTTGTTTAGGTCAAAGGTTGGGTTTGTTTGATGAACTTTTAGGTCTATGGACGGTAACACTGATATTGCTTCATCAACACAATCAGTGTTTGTACTAGCGTCTACTTTTGTAATTATTCCGGGTAAGTCTGTGTTGCACTCGAACGAGACATCCCGGAGTTCGTCACGTTCGATGCACGGTTTTCCGTTTTGCTATTGCACCTAACACAGCTTAATACCGTGACCCCGTCTGCACCGCATCTGTTGCAAAAGAGTCTGTTTATTGGAGATGGACAGTTTATAAACAGATGTCCTTGTCTCTTGCAGTTGAAACATACAGGCGGGCTCAAACTAACCTGTATGTTTGGCTTATGTGGGTGTGGCATTATTCTATTATTATTAATTGCAGATATATTGAAGTCATCGACAACAAAATCAGATGAATCTTGCTGATCATCTATCTCATGGACGGTACGAAATGTAGGGCGATTCTGAGCAGAATACCTAGACTGAATTAATCTTTCAGCTTGCTTACATTCATCTTTGAAATGTTCCAATGAGTATATTTTCATTGGATAGATGAACTGCATCAGCCTGGAGTTGATATTAGTTCGAACTATTTTTATTAAATCTTGATCTCTAATCGGTTGGCGAAGCTGGTTTTTTAAATGTTGAATTGCAGTGAAAAAGTCTTCGAAAGATTCTTGTGGATACTGTTTCCTTTCCATCAAGTGTTTAATAATTTCGAAGTCGTTTTCATGCAACTTGAACTGTTTTATTAATGCTTTGCGTAGATCGGTCCAATTCCCATGATGTTGGTTGCGCAAAAATTGCCAGTACCAATCTAACGCTACACCGTTTAAAAGATGGTGGAAATTTTGCATGACCTCATTCCAAGAACAATTATAATTTTCTTTGAGTCTTTCAACTCGGAAGACAAAGTCTTCAACAGGGATTCCTTTCGAAGATCCTTCGAATTTAAGGCCCCATCTGTCTAATTGAAGATGGTTATCTCTGCTTACTCTTGGATCTCTAACTTCATGATTCGAATTTCTATGCTCATCGTCCAAATTATAACGTAAATTGGGATAAACATTTGATGGTCTGTTATCATTGAAACTTAGCGAATTAATATCGATATTGTTCATAGGTGGGATCGAAACGTTATCATCAGCTTGCCTATTTGTTAGAAGCGGTTGTACAGCTTTATCGATATGTACTTTAAGCAGAGTCGGAAGCAATGCTTCTAACGACTCGCTAACTACTTTACAAATGTGCTCATCAAGATGTTTCATCTGCTGAGACTTGCTCGAAATGAAGTGTGGAATGTTTGGCAGAGGAACATTTGATGGCATAGCGGCGTTTGGAATATGTGCTGCTGCACCTCTATAAAATGTGTCAACATTAATATTATTTGCTCTCGCGAAATCTGATTCTATTTCTCTTACAGTAGGTCGACCTCCAATCGTTGTTGTCATAATTGGGTTAACAGAAGCAGTTGTTGTCGTTAATATAGTTGTGCATTGACTAACTGTACTAGTTGTATTCACGCTACAGAGCGTCGGTTGACAAGTGACAAAATCATTAAATTGTGAGTCTTCAAACCGGGAATTTGATATGTTAAGAGAAAAACTTGAGTTTACTGGTACAGGTATTGGTGAATGTGTAAAATGACGATTTATACTGTATTTGTAAATGATGACTTATACTGTAGTTTATATTTAGTTTTTTTTGTTTTGTTCGAAAAATGTTTTAATTTGAAATTGATTCGTTTGAAAATTGATTAAAAAGGATAAAGCTGATCAGGAAAAAGGATTTTCTTTATATGCTGAAATGGTTTCACCAAAAGGAAAAAAGGTAAACAAATGATCGATTTACAGTCTATTGTTTTTTTTATTAGGGTTATCGAATATGGTCCTACCGAACCGGATGAACTGGACGAGCTATGGATATTGCTGTTAATGGTATAGAATGCAATGGTCGGCAGATAAAGAGAGACTTTATTTTTTTGGTTTTGTCTTGTACATATACGTATATGAATTTTTAACGTTTTCGTACGTAATTTTTGTTTAAGAGAAACAAACGATTTATTTTCATATGAAAGCTAAAACGGCAAGCGGACATTAGCAGTACCACTGGTCAATCTAAGAAAAGGTTGATGGAACAGTTTTGTAAACGAAAGCAGATTTCGCATGCAGTTAAAGCTGTAAATGCAGGTACAAAGCAGAACGCGTTATGGGCCACAAATGCGTGGCCATAACTAGAGCAGTTTAATAAGCAGTATTTTTTAACAGGGAAACAGAAGCAGCGCGCAGATGCAGAAGCAGTAGGTTCAGAGATCGAGTTCACGGCGCAGTCGTACACTGGACCATGGGCTCCATCGTATGGATCTGCTCAGAGCAGTTTTGCTCCTGAAGCCACTGCAGTACCACTAAAGAAAAAACATCGCAGCAGAAAGGTAAATTCTATAAGTAATGAGGATGAATCAGGCAGCTGGTGCGAAATGACTTTAGCGTCACTTCGTCGAGCAATGGATTTCACGCAGAGGGCTGAATTCATTGACGCAGATCAGCACGCCATTAGAACTAAACTGGAGATGTTGGATACCATTTGGGGTGAATATAGCAACGCGTGTCGTCAATGTCTGTCTATGGGTGATGTTATGAGCATCGAGCAAGGCGAAGATACATATTGCGCTGCCAAGGCAGCTTTAAGGTCTCGTCTGGCAGTATTGACATCGCTACCAGTAGAGCATACCAACCAGTCGGACAACGTAGTTAAAATTCAGTGGAGCGATATGCCGAGTCAAGATAAGTTGCCAACATTTTCTGGAGATTTCGCGAAGTGGGCATCTTTTCGTGATGCCTTTACTGAAGAAGTCCATAACAACGCTAAGCTGACAAACGCTCAACGTTTACGGAAGTTATTAGCTGTCTTGGAAGGTCCAGCTAAACGTGCAATTGGGGAATGGTCGGTGGCGGATGATGGTAATTATATGTTGGCATGGTCTTCTTTGCGACAACAATACGACAATAATCATCAAACGATTCGAGCGCACATGCAAGAAATAAATGTTCTGCTCCCAATCCGCTATCAATCTTTTGAGGATTTGCGTGTCGTTCTGGATACCGTGCGTGTTAATCGACGACATTTGTTATCTTTGCTGTCAACAGAGCAGCTAGTTGACTATCAGTTTCTGCACCAGATAGAGCAGTTGTTAGACACGGAAGGGCGACGTGAATGGGAAATGCGTCGTCGTGTTAACGAGTTACCTACACTTGCTGAGATGTTCACGTTTTTGGAGCAGCGTGCAAACTGTTTGGCTAGCTTGGCGGTTGTTACTACACCCCAGGTGGATGAAATATATTCACGAAGTGGATCACACAGTATACGAAAATCATCTAGTAGTACGTCAAAAAACTTTTCAGACTCATTGCAATCGGCATCAGTGAACAATCAAAGCGGTCGTCAAATTAATGAGCAGAAATCGTCTGCCGATTATCGTAAATGCTTTAAGTGTGAAATGCCAGGTCATGCTCTTTTTCGTTGCAACCAATTCAAAGCATTGTCGATGAGTGTCCGGCGTGAATTCGTGCAAAAAAGACGCTTGTGTGAATCATGCTTCAGCCCGAATCATTTGACGAACACATGTCGCAGAGATCCATGCCCACGGTGTCCGGGTAAGAAGCACAACAGCACCATCTGTCCGAGCAGTAGTCAACCAAAATCTGAAGGCACAGTCGCTCAGGCAAGTAGTTCTGGGGATTCACAATAACAACCACTACAGGGAATTGGACAGAATGACCTCGGTGTGTCTAATCCCTTCGTTTTAAAACCGCCGTTATTGAAAGAACCAACTATTATGCTGGCCTTACTTCCAACAGCACAAGTGAGATTGAGAATCGGCCCATTCATATCGCAACCGATTCGAGCCATGTGTGATACTGGCTCTCAAATTAATCTTATTGCCGGGGAAATTGTCCGTAAGGAGCGATTGCCAACAAAGCAATGCAGGATGCGAATTGTTGGAATCAACAGCGTTTCAAAGCAACAATTCACTAAGAAAATATGCTGTCAGTTGCTTTCCCGTTTCGACGAAGATCCAATCGCAGAAATTGAGCTACTTGTGGTACCCGAACTGACGATGAAGTCACTGCCATACACACGTTTGCCCATCGATGTGGCAACAGGGAGTATACTACAAGATTTGGCTGATCCTATTTTTAACCTACCGGGTCCGGTTGACTTGTTGCTAGGTGCTGGAGTTTGGGCAGCAATTGCTAAAAATATCAGCTCTACAAATACTTTTGGTATTATAACTCAAAGCACACGACTTGGTTGGTTGATTTATGGAGGTGGTGTAGGTGTATGCCCACTGAAAGAGGTACAAGTGTTCTCCGCATCGGCACAAAGAGAAGAAGAGCAGCTTGCAACTTTATTGCGTCGATTCTGGGAAGTGGAAGATATTCCACCTCATCGAGTTCGAACGAGAGAACAGGAAGAGTGCGAAGAATTTTTTATGAGTCATCATTACCGAACATCGACGGGCAGATATATAGTGGGCATTCCACTCCGCAGTGATATAGATGAAATAGGATCGTCACGTGATATAGCGTTGCAGCGATTACATGCGTTAGAGCGTCGTTTTGATCGTGAGCCCTTGTTGCGTGAGAAATATATTGCCAGTATCAACGAAATGTTAGAAGCTGGTCACTTGCGTGAAGTGAATCGTCAACCAAGCGGATGGTGCTACTATATTCCGCATCATGCGGTCACGAGTAAATTTCGCGTCGTATTTGATGCATCATGTAAAACTAACCAAGGCATCTCCTTAAACGAGGTGCAAATGATAGGTGAAAGATTACAAGACAATTTGTTGGACCTAATTATGCGGTTTCGTACACATCGTATCGGAATTGCGGCGGATGTCCAAAAAATGTATCTTCAGGTTGGAGTTATTAAGCAGCAGTGGGATGTGCAGCGTATGCTTTGGCGATCAGATCCACAGGACAGCGTGAAAGAGTACTGGTTGACAAGAGTCACTTTTGGAATGGCTTCAGCGCCACACTGTGCAGTTCGCGCGATGATTCAGTGCGCACGAGACCAACAAGATAAGTTTCCACAAGGAGCAAGAGCAATTGAAAGAGATTTCTATATGGACGATGCCATAACCGGTGCAGACAATGAAGAAGACGCGCATAAACTGTGCATTGAGATGATGACAGCACTAGCAAACGGAGGGTTTCCTTTAAGGAAATGGCATTCAAATGGAGCAAATGTTGTGCCAGTGAAACCAATACAATTAAAAGAAGCTGTCGAGTTGGGAGAATTCAATGATACGACTGTTCTTGGCCTACGGTGGTTACCTGAATCAGATGAATTGACATTTAAATTTCGACCACAACCGCCAGAAGAGAAACAGAAAATGACCAAGCGCCATATACTCTGTCAAATTGCACAGTTATTCGATCCTAATGGCTATTTGGGTCCAGCAATTGTTAGTGCAAAAATTATTATGCAGCGCATATGGAAGGCGCGAGTCGGTTGGGATGAAAAAGTGCCATACGATATTGGAAATGAATGGATAAAATTTCAATCTCAATTGCCTGAGCTCACGCGTATTCGAATCCCGCGTTGGCTTGGAACTGCGCCAACACATTGTTTCTCGATACATGGATTTGCCGACGCATCCGAGTTGGCTTATGGAGCTGTCGTATACGTCAGAGTGGATACAGGGAAAAAGGCAGTGTGCACACTACTTGCGTCTCGGTCACGAGTAGCACCTGTTAATGCATTAACGATCCCGCGTTTGGAGTTGTGTGCTGCAGTGCTCCTCAGCGAACTCATACAAATCGTTCGAAAGGCATGCCAATTTCAAAATATTCCCACCGTTCTGTACACCGATTCCTCAATAGTGTTGCACTGGATGGGGAAGGATGCAGCAACTCTGAAGCCGTTCGTACATAATCGGATTCAAACTATCCGCAAATTGACGATTGACTGTAAATGGCGACATGTATCAACTGATGAAAACCCAGCCGATGCTTTGAGTCGTGGCGTCCAACCAGCCGAACTTCAATCATTAAAAATCTGGTGGAAAGGTCCAGCGTGGTTGGTAAAAAATCCCACTGAATGGCCTTCTTCACGGGCACATTTTTCCGTGCAAATTGATAAAGAAATCCATGCTGAAATGAAATCAAATTGGCTGGATGAGGCTGAAAATCAGAAACTGCGGCCAATTCAAAGAGCCTTTATAAATGTCGCCACATTCGAAATTCGAGGTGAAGGTGATTTGATATATACCAAATCGGATATGCTCACTCGGACATCGTCATTGCGCCGTCTTATACGGCGGACTTCCTGGCTGTGGCGATTCATAGGCAATTGTCGGCTTCACGGAGAGGACAAACGTCTACGTGAAACTGGTGACCTTACCGAAGGAGAAGAAGAGCTTGCAATAATGTTCTGGGTAGAGCGAGAGCAGTCGGTCTATTATGGACCGGAATTGACAGCCTTGCGGCACAAGGAGACGCTACCAGTCAAGAGCCAACTACTTCGATTAAATCCAGTGATAGACATAAAGGGCATCTTGCGAGTGGGCGGCCGATTGGAACATTCAACATTATCGTACGAGCAAAAACACCCGATGATACTACCCGATGTAAGTCATTTGGCGCAGTTGCTGATAAACGATGCACACAAGCAGACCATGCATGGCGGATTTCAAGTAATGGCGGCAGCTCTTAGACAACGATTTTGGATTACCAATCTACGTAGAGCAGTACGGACACAAATTTCGCGATGCATACCATGTGTGCGGCAGAAACAAAAATTGTGCGAGCAAATTATGGGAAATCTTCCGGCTGACCGTGTGCAACAAAGTTCACCGTTCTCCCATACTGGCGTTGACTACGCCGGCCCATACGAAGTCAAGGCACGCGGTGGCAGATGCAGAATCACAGAAAAGAAATATGTAGCAGTTTTTGTTTGTATGTCAACTAAAGCAAACTCATCTCGAGTTGGTGGAGGATATGTCAACCGGAGCTTTCGTAGCAGCATTTCTTCGATTCACTGGCATCCGAGGCAGCTGTACTCATCTGTGGAGTGATAATGGAACTTGTTTTGTCGGAGCTGAAAAAGAATTGGCCAAAATGGTGAATAGTTGGTCACAAATTAATTCAGACGAATATAAGGAATTGCGGGAATTAAGGGTGAAGTGGCATTTCATTACGCCATCTGCGCCACATCAAGGTGGTCTATGGGAATCAAACGTAAAGGCCATGAAATATCATTTGCGTCGAGTTATAGGTCAGCAGAAATTAACCAGCAGCGATTTCCAAACACTACTGGCGCAAGTCAGTGCGATATTGAACTCTCGGCCACTTACAGCGCTGACAGATGATCCGGACGATTTAAATTTTTTATCGCCTGGGCATCTGATCAGTGGAAGACCCCTAAAGCAGCTATTTGGAGAGCGGATCCATGAATCGCCAAGAAATGCACTACGGCGGTACGCGATTACACAGCATATGTCGCAATCATTCTGGAAGCAATGGCACCAATCATATTTAAATGAGCTTCAACAACGTCCAAAATGGAGAATTGCAAAAGAAAATTTAAAGGTAAATGATTTAGTGCTGATCAAAGACGAAAACGCAGCGCCGACATTTTGGAAAACTGGCCGAGTGACACAAACATTTCCTGGAACTGATGGTCACGTACGAAACGTGGAATTACGCGTGGCCGGCAAAAAGCGAAGAATGATGAGGCCGGTGCAAAAATTGGTTTTGCTACCTTTGAGTAAATTTGAAGAATCCGCCGATTCATCAAGGGGGGAATGTGTAAAATGACGATTTATACTGTATTTGTAAATGATGACTTATACTGTACTTTATATTTAGTTTTTTTTGTTTTGTTCGAAAAATGTTTTAATTTGAAATTGATTCGTTTGAAAATTGATTAAAAAGGATAAAGCTGATCAGGAAAAAGGATTTTCTTTATATGCTGAAATGGTTTCACCAAAAGGAAAAAAGGTAAACAAATGATCGATTTACAGTCTATTGTTTTTTTTATTAGGGTTATCGAATAGTGAATGTCTGACAGGTTGAGATTGAGAGTCATTACCGAAAGTTAAACTGCGTCTTGGAAGTTCTCTAGTATTATGAGAGCGAGTTCTCATCATATTGCGCGAAGAGTCTGACGTATTTGGTTTTTGGTTTTGCTGTTTCGGAACAGCTCCGTTACTAGTTTTAGACATGGCTGGGTATTTTGTTTTTGTTTACGAATGGTAGGTATGGTAGGTAAAATGAAAAGAGAGAATAGTAGGTATTCTACTAACTAGAGTATTTGTTACTGTTTATTTAAAGGGGAACTATAAAATTCATAAATATGGCTTGTTGAGAGTGTGATTTGAATACGTATACGACAGAGAATTAATAAACTGATTTGTGGTTCATGTAGAATTAAAAGAAGAAGAAGAAGTAAAAATGCTAAATTCGATTATGTTGTTTTCATGTCTGATTCCCTGGACTGTTATGCATTGCACCAATATGGATACCAATAACGACTCAGGAAATTAGGCAAAAGAAATCAAGCAACTGTCTATGGCAACATAGATCTTGTCAAAAGGATTGTTGTCTATGGACTCACAGACGTTAATCTTGAATTAAAAACAAAAGGTTAGGATATCGAATAAAATTGTGATTTCAATTTAGTGCAACGAAGCGCAGAAGTGATCTAATCATCACATGACTTCGGACTCCTAAATTTAATTTCACTTTGGATCTAACTTACGAATGTTCTGTGGATAATTTAGCAAAAGGTTTTCAATTAAAATTTCTATTGTAGATTAGTGAAGGTAAAAATAAAAGGTACAAGCTTCCGCAAGAGAGCTTGTAAATGTAATGGCTTGGTTTTGGTTTGAACATAGGTGTTCTTTGTACTCTGTTTTCGTAGCCATGTATTTGGGGACCCAATGAAAAATCAACAAATGTCATTGACGTAGTTGGGACCCACGTTGCGGGCGCCATTGAAGCATAAGCGGTCGGGATGTCCATCGTTGCTGCGTGAATTCGCAGCAAAAGATTATTGAAGATCTTAAAGGTGGGGTCTGTCCTTTACGTTGAAGCAGCGAGTGGCACGCTTGCGGTTGCACAGCTGAACTCGACGGTGGGGTGGGATATTGCTGCTTATAAGTCATCCTATGCATCAAACATTTATCGTGCCAAAGGTTAAGAAAAGGGGAACAAAAACTCCACAGAACAGAACGAAAAGTTAATATATCCTATTCCTATAGTAAACGCGAGCTATACATTAGGTTTCGATGACGAGGACTGAAAGAATGGTACACGAAAAACAAAATTAAGAGTGGGATGAACATTCACAAATCAGTTTCAAGTGACGTCGTGGATGTTATGACGTCATGGCGGCCCTCCCCTTGCATATGCCTAACAGGACATATGCACCATGGCTATTCCGTTGCCTGAACTATTTCGGAAAAGCCCCAAAATCGATCTGTCGCAAACGATATTCTCACATCTCAACACATCACCACTTCTTAGCAAGACATCCTAATTAAATAATGACCACTTGGATAAATGTTTTGACTTCATGTCACTCATTAATATTTATTGTAAAGATATTGAAATTCATAAATTCGAGATATCGTATGTCATATTCCCATAATGTCTTATTACTTATATATATGTATGTACATATATGTATGTCTATATTCACTTGGGATTTGTCTGTGTTCGCGTTTATGGTTTTAAATTCACAATAAACCAAAAGTAAAGTAACTATTGTGTGTGATAAATTTACCTTTGTATGATGCTAATTTTTTTGTTTTATATGTTTGATTTTACGTTAATAAATGTTATTTATCTTTAATACTTTAGAATTTAGATACAAATAGAAAAATTTTAGAATTTAGGAAGCCAAAGAAAAATGTATGGATTTACTCACGTTTTATTGATGCGTTGCTCCGAAGTTTGTGCACAAAATTCGTTGTCTCTGCATGCTCCTTATTGTTTTCTAGGTTAATTTTACACTTTACTATTTATATTGTCTTTTTTTAATGGCTTTTCACATAAAAATAGGTAGGTAGGTAGCAAATTTTACTCTAATTATTAGGCAAATGTAAATTTTAACTTTAGGTAGGTAAGTATCACTTTTTGATTTTTAGATAGGTATTTTTAAGTCTGTTTTTTTTTTTGTAGGTAGGTTTATCTAATTTACACACTTCGTTGTTAGAATTTTGAATTAAATAATCCACGAATAGGGTTAGGTTTCTGAGTGATGAATATGTTTCTTGTAAGTACTTAAAGATGAATTTTCTGATTTTGTGTTGGTGATATGATGAATCTTGTCAGTTGAATGTCTGGTATGTATTTTCAGGTTGATTTTTCTTTTGTAATGTTTTGTAATTGTAATGGAGTACTTTGGATGTGAATCGATAGATAGCGGAGTATTTGTACCGTACACATAAATTTACGTGCACGCGGTGCACTCGATGACAAAACTCTGAGATGTTTGCGGTTCTTTTCTCTTTGAGCTGTGAACACAAATATATGTTTTTCACGGTTAGGGCACAAGAGAAACCAATTTAAGGGCATCCAGGTAATGCTGTTACGAAAGAGGAACATGTTAAGCTATGCAAAAACATCTAGATGCAAGACAATTACCTCGAGACACAGTATTGTACCACGTGAGCTTTTAAGCTAATCCGCTATTAATCTTGGATAAAATCCGTCATCCACTGAATTACTGACTTCCAATTTTGCCCAAAACTATTGGCTTTTTCCTCAACCAATATTATTTCTGTAAGTCTAAGCGATTTTAGAAAATTTAATTAATTTCGCAAAATTATTTAGGAAAAATCTACTTACAATGGCTTAGAGCCACGACCACGACCAGTCCGATTGGACCACATCCGATCGTAATGTATATCGTAATGGCTGACCGATGATCGTAGATAATTAGGTCAAGTGCACATTTTGCATTTCCGTTTAGAGGAAATGGCAGATATAGAGGCAGTTAAATTTGAAAATAGGAAATTTTAGAAAATATAATATTTGTAATTTAGTGAGATACGCCACAGGGCAAGATGGTGAGCTGCCGTGGCTAAAACGGTGCAGATACTTGCAATAGCCACCGTGGCCTGTAAGGAACTTTGTAAGGTTGTAGTTACAGTCGCCATGGTTACGTTCTATCTATCTGGATTGTCGGAAAAAGTTTGTATGTCCAGTCCATCTGCCTTTCGTTGTGCTACCGAGCTTGCCATATAGCTATTGATGCTGCAACGACTCATACTGCAACCGAAATCCTTAGGGCTGCATTTTCGGGTCACTTAATCTCTCGTTTTGGTATCTTCTTTTACGGAGGAGTAGAGAAAAATAAATTAATGTGCATAATTTGAAATGTAACAAAAAAATAACACAATCTACTGGGCGCCAGCTTTGTCGGTCTTTGGAATTCGTGTGAATCTGTCAGTAATATGCTCAGACAATGGATGGAACTCCTTTGAAGATGAAGAGCTATTAAATCTACGAGTATATGGATGAGTTCGACTGGTTTAAAATTTATCTATTGAACATATGCTAAGAAGGACGAATTAGTTTGCCTGTCATAGGATGCAGTAGGCAACACTTAATCCATTTTGCCCAAACAGTATTCATTAAATTTCCAGAGTTGTGACAATGAGTGCAGTGAATCCTTGCTCGTGCTAAAGCAGAAATTAGCGAAAACACCTTATCTTGGCAAAATACTGAGTACTTACTGTGCATCGTTAGTCTGGATTTTTGTAGATTAAAAGAAGTTGATCCTTGAATTTGGACTTCTTCTAATGTTTCCGCAAAAACGGCCTCAACCACAACTAACGGATGATGTCCATAGCCTCCTGAACTGTCACTGTCACTGATGTAAAAGTTGTCACTCGATGTTCTTTGGTTGTAATTTTTTTTATTAAAAAAACGTTGGTTTTGAATTCTGATGCTTTTGGATTATGTTAGTTTGATGTCTTAAATTTGTTTCCATTAAGTCAAGAAAATTAAATGATAACCATTCGGGTCCGATTTATTACATTTTGAAACACTTTTGCCAGAACTTTCGGCAATGGGTCCTCGCATTTCTGACGGAGAAATGGCTTTGAAGGCTTCAAGAGTCCGAAGCTTGACATACACAAAAAAACCCACAAAAAAAATTTAAAACGGTTAAATAAGGCATTCAGTGCAAATCGAATGATATGGATGTTATTCACATCATGTGAACAATATGCGGTTCCAAAAGGACGGCGCCACGAGTATCTCTCAAATATCGACAATGCATCTTCGTGTTGGAGATAAAAACATTTGTTTTTCTTCTCTTTTCTTACGGTTGTTGTTGTGGGCTAAGTTTTGCAATTTACATAGCATATTCTTTGCGCCTAATGAGGGAACCGTATTTAGCAAAGTGTGATAGTCGCCACATAATTATTATAGTGTCGCCTGAAGTGCAAGAAATTGTGTTTTGCAAAATGTGGTAGCATGTAGTCCACCATCACCACATGTCGTTGTTCACCCTTTCGAAAATAATAAGTTGTGTAGGGAACGGCATAAATCCATAGATAATTTTAGGTATGTAAATTATTTTAGAACTTTTCTAAATTATACTGTATAAAAATTAGTTAGCAAAATAAGTATTTAGAAAATAAAAACAAATTGTCATAAGTAGAAAAATAAATTTTCATTCCTGCTGAAAGCTTTAAACAACAAAGATTGTTTCTTCAAAATAATATAGTAAATAAATAACAATAAGTTTATTTTCAAGAATATTGGTACCTATAGTTACCAAAGTTACCTATATCAAAAGGCCTAAAAATATAAAAAATCCATATAAGAATAACATCTCTATCCTATCATCTCTATACCTCATGCAAAATGAATTAAATAATTTTGGTCAGCAAGCTATTAAAGCAGAAGTAACTGAAAATAACATAAAGAAAATATCTATAAAGACAAAAACTACAAAGATTTGGAATTCAAAACAAATTGTGAAATAAGAAGGGTTTATCGGACCAGCTATTTCACGATCCTAACAAGAAAATGTTACCAAAGATATATGTTATGTTCACTTCAAATAAGTTAGGCTGTAAAACACATTAAATTGAATAGTTCAAGGTTACTCATGTAATTCGTATAATTCAGCTTAAGATAGGTAATTATAAGTATAAGTATAACTATAAGTAATTTGGAAGGTATTTCTACTTCTAACAATGACAATCGAGTGATCTCTTAGCATATATGTATCTATATTCTGAACATGATCTTAATATTGTATATTAGGTAGGTATGCTGTACTTCGTATATTAACTACTTCATACATCATACATCATACGTGTTAGATAGTAGGTACATATTATTCTTCAATAAATTATTGTAGTAGTTTTAGTTTAGACATATTAGTCGATGTAAGGGAATGCATTATATAATTCCTAATGACTTGCATATAAACATAACAATCTTCCCCCTTTTAAATAAATCACCGCTTATTTTTGTTGCAATTCATTTTTGAATATTTTTTCTTAATTCTTTCAGATCTCCGAACTTCATTCAGTTTAACACTTTGTCTTCGGTTTTTCTTTTTCGTTGATTTATTTAAACGTGAAGAAGACTGATTACCTTGCTCCGAAATTGAGGGATTTATCTGTTCTTTAATTTCATTTCTTAAATATGGATTAACATAATGATCAATATTTTGCAATTCGGATTTTTTAATCTGATTCAAATGAACATAACGAACATAACTTTAATTAAACAGGTCAAAGGACTTAACTCTTGTAAAAATGTGCCCGGAATCCAATTTACATTATTCATTTCTTAAATGGTTTCGATATAAAATATCCTCACCCTCTACGAACTTTGTATTTTTAAAAGAGTTAATCACTTTGTTCTTATTTGATATATATTCCGAATTCATGATTTTATGTTTCCTAACCTTCTCGGTATATCTCATTAAATTATTTTTTTTCAAATTTCTTATTATTAATGTTGTCTAGTAGTATTTTAGGTTTAAAGGCAAAGATCAATTCCGCCGGAGTCTTGGAGCTATTACTTATTGCGTATTGCGTTGGTTTGACAAAAATTTGGAAATTGCCCCATTAATGTCCATACTTTTATTTTCTAACAAATATTTTTTAAGAACTTTCTTTCCCGTCTGCACATTGCGCTCAGCCAACCCGTTGCTCTGAGGATGGTATGGTGGTGACTTAGTTAATTTGATGCCGTGATTCTCGCAAAAACTTCTAAATTTCAACGACCCAAATGGAGGCCCATTGTCTGTTACTATTTCGCCCGGAAAGCCAAAGGTTGCGAAAAACTTTGTTAAAATCTGGATAACTTTTTCAGCAGTGTTGCTTGGAATTAGCGCAATATCGCAGTACTTGCTAAAGGCATCGACTACAACCAGAAACTGAAATTTTGAAAAATAAAAAAAATCTAGGTGAATACGCATAAAATATTTTATTCTCTTCTGCAGCAAGACTATTCCGGACTCGGAAATAGGACTTAATCTGACTCGGCATTTTACTTGGCCATTGATTCTTTTTTATACACGCATACACCTCTGACAAAAAATGGTCTCTTACAGTCTCTTTTTGAACCAGATCTGTATCAATTACCATTGATTTATTAGAATCTACAGTTATAGAATTAATTAAACTGACTGCATCGACATTAATTGACGCTGTAAGTGGCAAACGAGACAAAGCATCAGCGTTTTGCATTTGGGAGCTTTTGCGGTATTCAATCGAATAGTCATACAAAGAGAGAATTACAGCCCACCTTTGTAACCGTGCCGCGGCCACACCCGCTGTTCCCTTTCTCGGATTGAAAATCTCCTTAAGAGCCTGATGATATAATCGCAAGAGCCTCTCTGTGAAGCTGAGAGTAATTTTTTTCTGCTGCTGATAACGAACTTGAAACGAATAACACTGGCCGCTCTATTCCATTCACCATGTGTGACAACACTGCTCCCACACCGTACGGACTCGCATCCGTCGCAATTATGATGGGTTTGTTTGGATCAAACATTTCCAATATATTATGCTATGTCAGAAGCATTTTACTGGACTCGAAACATAATTGGACTTGATTAGACCATACAAATTCTTTATTTTTTTGTAACAAAGAATATAAGTCCTTTAATTTCGTTGAAAGATTTGGTATGAATCTACCATAGTAGTTCAATAATCCCAAATAGGATTGTAGTTGCTGCAAATTATTTGGAGCAGGAGCTTCTACTATCGCTCGAATTTTTTCAGGGTTTGGGGAAATTTGTCCGTTAGACAAAATATGACCAAGATATTGCACACTTTTTTCAAGAAATTTGCATTTCCCTATATTAATTTTAACGTTATACTCACTTAGCTGTTTGAGTACCTCACAGCAATTGGCCTTACAACTGTTCTCATCAGAACCACCAATTATAATGTCATTAATAAAACAAAAAACGTTTTTGAAATTTTTAAGTATTTGGTCCATTGTGCATTGAAAAGCAGATCGGGCCATACTAACACCAAATGGCAAACGTGTATATTGGAACAGGCCCCGATGCGTATTGATGGTCAGATATTCGCGGCTGGTTTCAGTAACTTTCAACTGTTGATAAGCACCAGACAAATCAATGGTACAAAACACCTTGCAGTTTGCCAAACTTGCGAATATCTCATCAATCACCGGTAAAGGGTAATGCTCGGTGACTATGCATTTATTTATTGTTACTCGGCAATCCATGCAAATGCGTAATTCACCATTTTGCTTTGGGACACAAACAATTGGACTTGCCCACGAACTGGACTTGACTGGCAATAATATTTTATTTTCTACTAAACGATCTAATTCGGCCTCGACCTTGTCTTTTATTCGAAGTGGCACTGAATATGCCTTGTGAAAAATTGGCGAGATATTCTCCTTAAGAACAATGTTAATTTCAAAATTATTAATGGTTTCGCTTGGCCGAGACGTAATCACATTAGGGAAAGAGAATTTGACTAAATCTATAAAACTTAATTGGACTTTATGTACATACTCTTTAGAATCTCCAAATATTTTGTCTTTCCAAAGGGGTGTTATTTCTTTCAGTCACGTTCTGCCTAATAGCGGTGTGAAATTATGGCTGCTATCTACCACTATCAGTTCTAATTGATACGATCTCCCTTGATACTCCACGCGGACTTTGATCTTTCCTTGCACATTTAGTTTTTGACCTGTAAGTGTAATAAGAGTATTAACATCAGACTGCAAGGGTATATAAGACAATTTAGACTTATAGTCATTTAAACTTATTAATGAATGGCAAGCTCCTGTATCTAACTCCATCGGTAAGTGCTGATTTTCCACGACTATATTTTGCACGATGTACTCCGACTCTTCCTGAGAGACTGACTTCACGACTTTTATCTTTTTGGACTTTGGCTGGTTGCAGACTACTGATGTATGCCCGATTCGATTGCAGTTGTAACACTTCCAGTTTTTTGGTGGGCACGTCTTGCAGTCGTGTTGGCGACCACAACGCTGACACCTTCCCCACTTTGCACTGTTTAGATTCGACTTTGACTTTTGATGTGTGGTAGTCGATGCTGCCTTTATAGAAAACTGTGTCATAGCCTTCGGCTGAATCGCTCTCGATTCCTTGGTAGACATCTGCATTGTTAACGCGATATTACAACATTTTTCGAAGGTCAATGATGAATCATTCAATAATGCGCGTTGAATTTCTTCACAACGGATTCCCGCTATAAATCGGTCAGTTAAGGCGTCATCTAAAGCAAATGCTTTATATTCTAATGGTTTGACTTCCTTCATTTTATCACAGCATTTGATTGACGTTCCACTATTTGCTTCTTTTAAATAATCACCAAAACCACATGTTTGCGCTACTTCCTTTAAGCGGATTATAAATTCTTGCACACTTTGCCCCTCTTCTTTAACTATTTTATTAAATTTATAGCGCTCTGCTCTGATGTTTAAACGCGGAGCAAAATACTTTTGCAGAGCTCCGATTAACTCATTATATGTACACGTGGATGGACTTTTTGGTTGCACTAATGACTTTAGTATTTTAAAAGTGTTTTTCCCAATAAGATTTAGCAAAATAAGGGATTTTTTACTTTGTTCGGTAATGGAATTTATTTCGAAGTAAATACGAAGACGTTCATTATAGGTTTCGAAGTCGTCCCCCGGTTCATATTCCTCCATTCTTCCGAAAATTTGATTATTTGCCATTTTTGCTAAGAATACTACTTATGTGCACACGCGATTTTTCTTGTTTTCCTCGTCGCCAATTTGTTATGTTCACTTCAAATAAGTTAGGCAGTAAAACACATCAAATTGAATAGTTCAAGGTTACTCATGCAATTCGTATAATTCAGCTTAAGATAGGTAATTATAAGTATAAGTATAACTATAAGTAATTTGGAAGGTACTTCTACTTCTAACAGTGGGTGACAATCGAATGATCTCTTAGCATATATGTATCTATATTCTGAACATGATCTTTATATTGTATATTAGGTAGGTATGCTGTACTTTGTATATTAACTACTTCATACATCATACATCATACGTGTTAGATAGTAGGTACATATTATTCATCAATAAATTATTGTAGTAGTTTTAGTTTAAACATATTAGTCGATGTAAGGGAATGCATTATATAATTCCTAATGACTTACATATAAACATAACAATATAGAAATTCTCGTCAAGATTGAAAACGAGACACCACTGTTTATTGAGGTTTTATTTGGTATAATTTTGTATTTTAAAATTTGTATTTTCTCTATTTCCTATTCTATATTCCTTTGTCAAAGAATATGTTAAATTGTTGTGTAAAGGAACCGCCAAAGTTAAATTATAATTAATATTAATTTAAATTTAGTGAACAGAACAAGAAAAAAATTCAAAATTCACCACGGCAGCGCGGAAGATGTGCACATCGTCCCTTCACCCCTGGATCATCTTTATGGGTATAATTAATGTAAATTTGGTAAGCGAATTTTCTATTTCTTTAAAAATAACATTTAATTTTGGTGCGATTCATATTTTTTTTTAAAGTTAAAACATTCTTATATTTAAAATATTAACATACTTTTCATTCAGATTTTTAATTTAATAATTCGTATCCTTGGATTAATTTTTGTTTGTTTGTTTTTACTTAAACCTATTCATTATTCCTTCTTTTTTTTTATATATTCCGTCAATAAATGTTTTCGTTAGTTTAAGTTTTATAAATATGGCATTTTAAAATCATTAAGAATTTGGTGGATGTGGCAAGGCTTTGGTGAAGCCTAAGCCTAAAGGATGACAATGTGAGTAAAAGTTGATAGGGGCTGCCATGAATATGAGGATTTGGTAGCTGTGGTGTACCACAACTGATACATTCGAGCATTGGTGTGGTGCAGAGGGTGGGTATCCTGAGGAAGCACAACCATCAATCGCTCCCACCACAAAAGAATAAACTGTATCTCAAGAGACATTTAGGCCTCATTTTTATTTTCTTTGAAGCTTATTAATTTTGGCATGTTATATGCGTAACGAGTCGTCCAGGGTATCCGATAGCAAGAACCCCCCCATCCGACGAGCTAGGACGAACTAAAGCTAGCATGCCAAGCTGTCGGGACCTGGACACCCTTCCACTTTTGCTGCCCGGACTGACTCCATGTACCTGTAAACATGGGGTCAAAACGGTAGCGAGAGAAGTGGAAGGGGAAATAGCAAATTTCGTTACAAGTATAAACCATGTAGGCATGGTTAAAATGAAGTCCATTGCAAGGTCTTATGTCTGGTGGCCTTGTATCGACAAATGTATTGAACATTTTATACAAGAGTGCCATATTTGCCAGTCGACAATGAACATTCCAAGGGAAAAAGTAGAATCAAAATGGTACACATGCAAATATCCATTTCAACGTATCCATTTGGATTTTTTCTATTTCTCAAAATTTCAATTTCTAATCTTAGTGGATGCATTTAGTAAATATTCTGATGTAGTACCAATTCGAAGCAACACTGCGGAAAATTTGATAGATTATTGGAAAATTTGTTTGCGACCTTTGGTCTTCCAGGGGAAATAGTCACTGACAATGGCCCTCCATTTGGGTCATTTAAATTCATCAGTTTCTGTAAAAACTACGGTATTAAAGTTAGCAAGTCTCCCCCATAACATCCACCAAGCAATGGTTTGGCTGAGCGAAATGTACAAACTGTTAAAAAAGTGTTAAAAAAATATTTCTTGGAGAATAAAAACATGGACATGCAGAAAGTGGTCTTCAAATTTCTTTTCAACCAACGTAATACTCCAATAAATAAGGGTTTGCAAACTCCATCGGAACTGATTTTCGCCTTCAAACCAAAAATTATATTACTTACTTACTTAAGGTGGCGCTACAGTCCGGGGTGGACCTGGGCCTCAACCAACAAGCGTCTGCAGCCAGCGCGATCTTTGGCCAGCTGTCTCCAGTTTCGCACGCTAAGTTGGTTAAGGTCCCTTTACACTTGCGTGCGCCACCTGAGTCGCGGTCTTCCTCTACTGCGCCGTCCCTCCGGTGTGGATTCGAAGATCTTCCGGGCCGGAGCATTCACGTCCATTCGCTCTACATGACGCAGCCACCGCAGTCGTTGGACCTTCACTCTTCTGGCTAAGTCAATGTCGCTGTACAGCCCGTACAGTTCGTCGTTGTATCTCCTCCTCCATTCACCGTCTATGCAGACGGGACCGAAAATTACTCGAAGAATTTTCCTCTCGAAGTAACCAAGAGTAAGCTCATCCGCTTTTGATAGAGTCCATGCCTCTGTACCATAAAGTATGACTGGGATGATTAAGGTCTTATAAAGGGTCACTTTAGTTGTTCGAGAGAGGGCTTTGCTACTCAATTGCTTTCTTGGCCCAAAGAAACAGCGATTGGCAAGAGTTATTCTTCGTTTAATCTCAGCGCTAGTGTCATTGTCTGAGTTCATAGCGGAGCCTAGGTAGACAAAGTCTTTTACCACCTCAAAATTATATCTGTCTATAGTCACATTCGGTAGGCGCAGTAGCGCAGTGGTTAGTGTGTTGGACTACTGTGCGAGGGATCCCAGGTTCGATCCCCGGAAAAACCCAAATTACATCTTAAAGTTTTTTCTACTGCGCCACCTCTCGCGAACGTCTGACAAACATCCGAGAGTATGACTGTCATGAAAAAGCTTCTCAATTGAGCCGTTCGGACTCGGCATAAAATTGTAGGTCCCTTCCATTCGTCCCAAAAAATAGAAACTCACACAAAACGAATGGTTGCGAGAAGCTAGGCCTTGGGTGTCACCCGCCTGTTGCGCCACCTATTTATTTTATTTTTTTTTTTATAGTCACATTCTGTCCAAGACGTCGGTGTTGGGTGTCCTTTCTCGATGACAGCATATACTTTGTCTTGCCCTCATTGACCGCCAAACCCATCTTTGCCGCCTCCGTCTCAATGCTCACTAAACGCGCCAGTGACATCACGCTGCGTTCTCCCGATTATGTCAATATCGTCGGCGTAGGCGAGTAGATGGACGGACTTTTGAAAGATAGTGCCTCTGGTGTTAGCGTTTGAGTTTTGCACTATTCTTTCAAGAACGATGTTAAAGAAGTCACATAACAGCGCATCGCCTTGTCTAAATCCTTTTTTGACATCGAAGGTCTCAGTGAGTTCTTTACCGACCTTGATGGAGCAGCGTGCATTCTCCATTGTCATCCACAAACGGACGAGTTTGGCAGGGATGCCAAAACTAGACATTGCTCTGTAGGTATAGCTCGTCTCTATAAATGCTGTCATAGGCGGCCTTAAAATCGATGAAAAGGTGGTGGGTATCGATTTGAACTTCCTGGGTTTTCTCCAAGATCTGCCGCAGTGTGAGGTCGATGGTAGACTTTCCTGGCCTGAAGCCACACTGATAGGGACCAATCAGGTTGTTGACGAAAGGCTTCAGGCGTTCACACAACACGGCAGATAAGATCTTATAGGCGATGTTAAGACGACTAATACCTCTGTAGTTGGCGCAGTTCAGAGGGTCTCCTTTCTTGAGGATCGGGCAAACCATATTTTACAGATGATTTGGTGCATGCTCCTAACCAAGTCATCGCCTGCCGCTTTGAATAGCTCGGCGGTTAGGCCATCTGCCCCAGCGGCTTTGTTGGACTTAAGCTTAGATATGGCTATCTTCACTTCGTCCAGGTCGGGTGGACGGAATTGTTGGTCTTCATCGTCCAGGTTGAATGGTTCATTCTGCCTGACAGCGGGATTTAGTTCGTCATCGCCGTTAAACAGTCTGCAGAAGTAGTTCTTCCATATCCTCAGCATCGACTGGCAGGTTCTTTTTACCCTTTGGTAAAACTTCCGAACCTCATTCCTGCTGTAGCATCTCTCTATTTCCTCGATCGCGCGCTTCTCGTGCTCTTTCTTTTTTCTCCTGAGAAGCCGGTGTTCGTCTCTTCTTTTCTGCGCGTAGAGATCACGAGCAGCTCTAGTCCTTCTTTGCACCGCCGCTTTGTATGCCTCTTGTTTCGCTGCATGTGCTTGCCGGCACTCGTCGTCGAACCAGGGGTTTCGTTGTGGTGGTCGAGTGAAACCAAGCACATCAGAGGCGGCGTCTCTGATGGCTTTTTGGCAATGTTGCCACTGGTCTTCAATGCTTGCTGCTGGCTGCATAGAACCTCTTGAGAGATTGAGAGAGACTCGATCGGAGAAGGATCTGGTGATCTCTTGCGATTTTAGCCGTCCGACGTCAAACTTCCTCACAGTATTTACTTGTCTTGGCGGTGTTCTGGATATCCGAAGGCGTACCTTGGCTACAACAAGGTAGTGGTCCGAGTCAATGTTGGCCCCTCGGAACGTTCGGACATCCATAATACTGGAGGAGTGCCTTGCGTCGATAGCAATGTGGGCAATCTGGTTGACGGTTGATTGATCGGGAGATCTCCAAGTGCCTTTATGAATATCGAGATGCGGGAACCGCGTACTTGATATGACAACATTTCGCTCCGCCGCGAAGTCGATCAGCCTAAATACGTTATCGGAGGTAGTGTCGTGTAGGCTGTACATCCCGACAGTACTACCAAAGATGCCCTCTCTTCCTATCTTTGCATTAAAATCACCTAGGACAATTTTAATGTCATAGTTAGGGCACTGCTCGTATGTCTTGTCCAAGAGCTCGTAGAACCTCTCTTTGGTATCGTCGTCTTTCTCCTTCGTAGGGGCATGGGCACATATTAGGCTAATGTTGGCGAATTTAGCCTTGACGCGGATTGTCGTGAGGCGCTCGTTCACACAGTTGAAACTTAAGACTTCTTGCCTAAGTCTGCCTCCAACGACGAATCCACATCCAAATAAGCGCTGTTTTTGTTGCCGATAGCAGCCGCCATAATAAATATCGCAGTTTTTCATCCTCTTCTTGCCCGGTCCATCCCATCCCACCTCTTGGATGGCAGTTAGGTCTGCTTTAAAGCAGTTCAGGGCCTCCGCTAGTTGTTCGGCTGCACGTGGTCTGTTAAGGGACTTAACATTGTTGCAAAATAATTATCCGCGATCAAACTACTTTTTTTTAATTAGATTAATTGGCGAATAGAAGAACGAATAATAAATAATAACAAAAATTGCAGTCGCCACTGCCCGGGAGAAAATTTCGAATGAAATGTCAATAGCCAGAGACTACTATATGTAGATCGCGCACAATTTGCAACACCAGCCACTGGAAAGCGGGCTGGGTTCAGCTTCGCTCAGCGAGGGTCGGGTTCGTCGTGATATTTGGTTATTCACTTGATCGAGGTGATAAGTTGTTTTGATTAATACCTATATCCGATGTTTTATTGTGTTGATCTGTAAAAAAAAAATGGGCGCCACGTAATTTTAAGAGAAATTACGAAACTTTCTGGGAATCGAAAATGGAGAAAAGGAATTTACCACCGATGACGAATCTGTAAATGTAAAAATGAAACAACGATTTTTACCTCGTTATAAAGCTCCGTTGGAGCACGGTCTTTTATTGAACTTGGGGTAGAAGCCCCGAGAAAGAAAATTTGGCAAATTTTGGCGACACGAAATTGGATTTGGTGATGGCGTTCGGACCGTTAAAATGGCCCGCTATCGCACTGTCTCGAGTGTTCTAATAAAATTAATGGGTCGCGTGTCCCGCTTTCACCGGGATTTTGAACGTAACGAGAGCCTACCGAGATCTGAATTACAAAGCCTACACAAACGAATTTTACAACAATCACTCTACTTATCTTTTCTGTCCAACACCTGTTGGATTCCTTGTTCCCTTTTTGTTTTAATGTAGTGTCCTCCTGACACTTCTCACTACGTGTTTGTGACGACGTGTGTCCTTCTGACACTTTTTCACCTAACTCCTTCCTTCTTTTTCACTTTTATAACTCCACTAATTTCTCTACCTTTACTCTAAAATTACTCCACGAACTACTTTCGCAAGAAAAATTTAAAAAAAATTGCTGTTTCGCAATAAAATCAAAAAAACTTCTTAAAACAACTAATTCGCAAGCTGGTCAGCCAAGAAGTGCCTTCCAAGTTTTTCCCTTTGTTCGAAGTCGCTTGACTTCCTCACACACACACTCTCATACATTCGCTGGTGTTAGGCCCCAACGGTGGGATTCAGCTTGGCATTCAGCAATGCCTCCCACGACCATTAACCACCACATTCACACACTCTAGCGGGCTAAACGGTCGTTATATGCGACACCAATGCGCTGCCGTAACCCGCTAGGCCTCTCACAACTTCCACTCACTCTTCCCTATATACTGGAATTCGCCTTGTAGGGGATCCTTCCAGTATATTTGGGATTAGCCAGCCGACTTCGAACAAATGGTCTATGTACTCTCTTTTCGAGTCTCGCCTCTCTTTTTATATATTATCTTTGGCATTAAGCCAAAAACAAAAAAGTAAATAGCTCGTGGAGGAAATTTGCGACCGGCATTTTTCCCCACGATTAGTTTAAAAAAGCAAAAATTATTGATAAATTATTAAATAAAAGAAAGAAGGATGAAGGTGGACGTTATTCCCCACCCGGATATCAACATCCCCGTGGGAACTTTCCCAACAACCCCTGTAGAGGACAAGGAACCAACAGGTATTGTTTGTTTACTTTTTTTTTCCGCGATTAACTAATCTACCTCGGTGGACTCTCGCGCAGATTTGGGGGATGAGACTTGCTGATAGCAGGCCATTCCTTACAAATTTGTTGTATTTATGTTGGGCACTCGGCCATGAAAAATGATCGCAGCATTTTTAGCGATTTCGGTGCAATTGTGATTCGTGGTTTTGTGTCTTGTGTCGCCCTTTTGATAAGTGTTGTTGTGTTGTAGTTTTGTTTGGGTTTGCGCCCTTAGTTTTGTACCCCTTGCTGATGATGCTGCGATCGTCCTTGTGTTTTGTTTTTGTGTTTTGATGTGCTCGTCGTCAGTGTTGTCACACTCTTTTGGTGCGGGGGGATTAATGTTGCGGTGTTATTATCACGCACTCTTCCGTGCGGGTTGTTTTGGGTTTATTATCACGCACTCTTCCGTGCGGGTGATTTTGTGAGGGTGTGTTGTTACTTGGCCGTCCGCCCACACTCCCCTGTTGCTCCTACGTTGCTCCATCGTCGGGGCATGGACTTAGGGATCGTCTTCCCTATGCCCATCGAACAAAACTCCCTACCGTGGTAGTGGTAGTTCTCACGCCGGTTTTATTATGTCGAAGAGTGTCTATTTACTTGGCAGCCCGCCTACACTCCTCTGCTGCTCCTCCGTTGCTCCAGCGGCGGGGTGATTTGCAAAAAGGGATCGTCGTCCCTCCACCCATCGAACATATCTTTTGCGTCACTCTATTAGTGTGAGTGACGTTCGTATGACACGGGTTTTGTGTGTCATTTGATCCCACGTGTAACGAAATTTCTTCCCTCCAACCCAGAACTTCCTATGGAAAATATCCAAGCTGGATGGAGAATATCCTTTTGGTAACTCACACAGATTTTAAGAGGGTCCTATCTCTTTGGTTACAAAACGATTCAATAAAATAATAAAATATTTCCCAAAAGGACTAAACCTCCCCCTTATATCACCCTTATGACCTCGGTACTACAGGCTTCCCTCGAGGTCAGTCCGGGCAAAAGTGGGAGGGTGTTCGTGCAAAATGTAGCTGCAGGCATGCTAGTCGGGCTCCGTCCTCAGCTCGTCGGAATGGGGGGGATCTTGCCACAAATGCCGAACAGTGTTACCATGTATTCATGCCTGACTCTAGTTGGTATTTGAGTGTCATATTAAAAGAAAAAGGCCCGAATCTGTCCTGTCAACTCACAAGATATTAACCTCTAATCTCCCTGAAATGCTTTTTGATCATCCCTTAGTTTCTGTAGAATGAAGGAGAGAAAACTAGGTGAAGATGTTTTCTCTGAGTGAACCCACCCCTATGCAGGTAGTGACTATACACTATACCCACACCGTGGTAGCTAAACGCACTCACTAAATTTCTTAGCTACCCCAAAAACAAGGAAGAGGTCAAAGACCCCTTAGGCGATATCTACTCTCGCTAATCCCGAAACATCATCACATCCTAAACGAATTACTTCACCAAATCATGGTCTATGCTTTATAGACACGGACCTAAACAATCTAAAAACATTGCTAAATTAGAGCGAAACTATCAAAAATCATCCCAATTTTAAGGTCAAAAAGTACGCTAAACTTTTAACTTCATAGTTCAGACAAACAATATTTATTCAATCGATAAAAAAAAAATCAAAATCTCAAAATTAAAATAAAAGAAAACCAATGGAAAATGTTAAAAATATAAAAAAAGAAGAATCTTATATCTAAGGGATGTCTAATAGTTTTAGATTTTAATTAAAAGGTCTTATGCAGTAAGTCAAATGCATATCAGTTTGATTATAGATCATATTTTATCATATTATGGATTAAAAATTCGGTCGATTGCAAATAATGATAACTTTTGTTTTGCGGATTGATCTCTTACTTTTATAGTAAAATAATATCTAATTTAATTCGACCAGACTCTCTTTGGAGTATTAATATATATAGCTTTAAATTGGTCAATATACTTTTAAATTTTGTTCAAATTAATTTAATAAAATAGGAAACAAAAGAGTTATAAGAAACTCACTCACCGATTAATTTCACAAACCAAAATATTCCAAAATTCGTTGAGCGTCCAGGTGAGGGAAATGTGCACAAGTCCGGCCTGAAGATTTTTGCGACGATTTGTTGAATTCTTGATCGCTGATTACGCGTAAAATTTTGTTGCTTGAGCTAGGGAATAAAATCAATTTGAACAAAGACCAAACCTAAATTTTACAAAATCCAAAATATGTACTTATCTTTTTAGACTGCTAAATTCAAAATCTTAAACTATTAGGACGGGTGAGGAGGGATTATTTTATTTTATTTATATTAAAAATATATTCCGACTTCGATCTTCACCCACTTCATTCAATCCACCGATTATAATTAAATTCTATTCACCCACCGACAAGAGTTATATTCTGCGTGCGATCGCAAACTACCGCAAAATTAAAAAACAACAACTTTCTATACGCGATCTTGGCTTTACTGATGGCACCGGTGACTCGCCCGTTTACATTCATGAATGCTTAACTGTGAAAAATCGGACTCTCCTGCAACATGCACTGAAACTAAAACGAAACAAAAAACTGTTCTCTGTGTTTACAACTCGTGGTCTTGTTTATGTTAAGAATCAACCTGAGAGCAATGCTGTTTTGATTACCAATGCTGAAAGCCTGAATAAAATTGCCGCAACATCACTGATGACAACAACGACAACAACAACTATAACCGCAGCTGATCAACAAGTAGTAGAACACTAGTAGTAGTTATTATTGCCTTCAATAATCTAATTTTGAATTTCGTAATTAATTTTTTTTTTTTTTTTATTTCTCTTTATTATTTACATTACATTACATTTTATTAATATTTTTCATTTTTAACTTTGTTTTGTCCATTTTCCTCATCGCTTTAAATATAATGTACCTAATAATGAACTGTAGGGTATTATTAGTTTACATTGAAATCTTCATCTTCATCATTGGCTTACTTGTGTCTTTCGTCGTTACATTGTTTGTTCAGCTAGATGTGCGACTTGATTTTTTGGCGAGTATGGTACGCTTGTTTGAGTACCAGCCGACTTTTAGGTTTTTCTAATGGTTGGTCCTAATGAGCGTAATAGGGAATTGACAGCTTTTAATAATAACGATAATTCGCGAACAATGATTGAGATTTTATGTCGTCAGCATAGTGGTTTGCGAGTATGTCACATTAATGCGCAGAGCTTGCGTCCCAAACTGGACGAATTTAGGTATTTGTTCGAAAAATCCGAAGTCGATGTAGTATGTGTATCTGAAACCTGGTTCCTACCAAAATGTACTGATGATATGTATGGGTTAGATGGCTATAAAATATATCGATCCGATAGAATTGGGCATGCCGGTGGGTCTGCGATCTATATTCGAAGAACTTTAAAGCATGATTTTTTACTTAAGTCTCCACCTGGTAGTAAAATTGAATATGTTTTTATCGAAATTACATGCAATCAAAACAAAATATTATTAGGGTCAGCATATCGACCTAAGCGAAGTATTAGCATTACACCTCTGTTGTCTGCAATAGATCAGCTATCCTATGTGTCACCGTTCGTCATTGTTGTTGGAGATTTAAACTGCAACATTCTTGAGGATTCGCATCTAGTTGAGAGCATGAGAACGCTTAATTTATATTCCGTAAATACAACAACTCCAACCCACTTTACCAAGGAAAGAAGTACTCTTCTTGATGTATTTTTTGTCAGTGATTTAAATAAAGTTCTTCTCTACGATCAACTATCAGCTTCCGGTTTCTCCCATCATGATCTCATTCATTTAACATTTCAATGTGAACCAATCTATTTAAATAATTACTATAAATTTAGGGATTTTAAAAACATTAATAGAAACTTATTAGAAGAAGACCTAAAATCAATCGAATGGTTTCGAATATATAGTATGCCGTGCGTCGATGATCAAGTTAATTTCGTTCAAGACAATATACGTAATCTGTATAATGCCCATGTTCCGTTAAAAATTTGCCAAGAAAAAAATGCCGATAGATCATGGTTTACAAATAGCATTAAAACATTAGTCTTAGAACGTAATCAGGCTTATAAGCGTTGGAAGAGTTTTAGATTAGAGACCTTGCATAATGCATACAAAATTTTGAGAAATAGGGTAATATGCGAAATACGCGAATCTAAAAGACGATTCTATGCGTCAAGATTAAATCCTTCCCTTGCTGGAAGGAAACTTTGGAAAAATATTAGAGAAATTGGAATAGGTCCGAAAAATAATAACAATGTCCTAAACACTGATTGCAATTTGTTGAATGAGCAGTTTATTCGAAATTCATCTATTGATCTTGATAATAGCATAAACGCTGTATCCCACCAAAGCAATACGGAATATTCGCGAGGATCTTTGTCAAGTTTTGGTTTTACGGCAGTCGATGATGCCGATGTTCTAGAAAGCTTTATATCGATCCGATCGAATTCCGTTGGTTTTGATGACTTGCATCCCGTGTTTTTAAAAGCGATCCTCCCATATTGTTTAAAGTACATAACATATATATTTAATACCGTTTTAATGACTGGGATTTTCCCCACTGCTTGGAAAAAATCCAAAATTATACCTATACCGAAAAGTGGAAGTTCCGATGAGTACAGACCTATAGCTATTTTACCTTACTTATCCAAGGTTTTGGAAAAGATTATGAATAGCCAGATACGGAGGTTTCTTACCAACAATAATATGCTATGTGCTAATCAGTCTGGCTTTCGTCCTCAGCATAGTTGTACGACTGCTTTAATAAAGATTGTAGAGGATATCAGAAAAGCAGTAGACGATGGTAATATAACAATTCTGACACTTTTAGATTTCTCTAAAGCTTTTGATACCATCAATCACAACATGCTCTGCAGTAAGCTTAAAAATCAGTTTAATTTCTCTCCATCTGCAACAAACTTAATCTGTTCATACTTAAAAGACAGATCTCAGGCGGTTGTCGCTAATGACACCGTCTCGGGATTTCTTCCAGTTAGCAAAGGCGTTCCTCAAGGCTCAATTCTGGGTCCGTTATTGTTCTCACTTTACATTAATGAGCTTCCTTCTTATGTACCTAACTCATCCATACACATGTACGCCGATGATGTTCAGTTGTATAGCAACTGTCCGTTGGGTCTTGTCGAGAATGGCATGCATGAGGTTAATGAAGATTTAAAAAATATACAACTTTGGTCAAGAACTAATGGCTTATGCTTGAATCCAGCCAAATCTAAATGCCTGATCATTTCGAGAACATCTGTTGATACTTCTACTTTACCTAAAGTATATCTAAATGATATCGCTATTGATTTTGTTGATACAGCTAAGAACATGGGTATAACATTCAATAAAACTCTTACATGGAATAACCACATTAGGTTAACGCTAGGAAAAGTATATGGGAGCCTCCGAATGTTATGGACAACTCAAAAAATTACACCCATTAAAACTCGGATAATACTAGCCAAGACATTAGTTATCCCAATATTATTGTTTGGTTGTGAAATATATGGAAATTGTGACTTTGAACATAAAAGAAGAATTAATGTTGCTTATAACAGTATTGCACGATACATTTACGGACTAAGGAGGTATGACCATGTTTCTAGCTTCTCGAAATCCATATATGGCCTTTCGCTGGAAAATCTGTTCAAATTTAGGACAATAAATCTACTGCACAATGTACTACATACCTGCCAACCACTCTATCTTTACAATATGATACCCTCTCAGAGATCTAGAACTTTTGGTCTTGCGCCAGTACGTTTCACTTATTTAATTTCTGAGCGTCAATTTTTAGTAAACGCAATTAGGCTGTGGAATTCCCTGCCACGATCCATTCGAGTAATAAGTCGTACATCTCAGTTCAAGAGCAGACTAAGGCGGCATCTGGAGGCGCTTTAGGCGGATGATGATGAAGATTTGTTTTTTTTTTTTTCCAATATTTGTGATCCTTTTTTATTATTGTATTTTTCTTTCTGTTTTAAATTAGTCTTAGGAATATATTACAATGAATTTATGCTTATATATATCCATGAACACAATTACTTATATTAACGAAATTCTATTTTACTGAACTTGGTTTCTTTGTTCTCTCTTGTTTTTTCAAAAGTAACATATTATAATGTATACATTATTGAAGCTTGCACAATTTAAGAAGATACTGTATCTTTCTGTGTTAAGATTATTTGCAAATAAATTAAATTGAATTGAATTGAAAGGGGATTGGGAATCGCCTTGGATGGCGCTCGACACTGCTTCTTCTTCTATTCGATTGTGAGTTGATGCGGAGGGTGTTGGCTGCTTCGTCGCTTCGGTGGCTCGTGGCGTACTGGTTGATGGCGGAGGCACTGCACGCTTGATGGTCGCTGGATTGGCTCGATTATCGCCGGTCAAACAAATTACTCTGGGGCAGAAACGATATTGGCGAGTGTTCTGATCCCCTGCAGTATATAGCTCGCTGTACGTACGGCTGCTGAGCACTGATTTTTTTATTGGAATGCACTGAGGTACTTCACTTTGGTGGACGGTGGACGGTGGATACAATTGTCAGTGAGAATCCACGTGGGCGTCGTTTGTTGTTTAGACACTGGACAAACTTGTAGATGGCTTACGTGCTCTTGGTGGACTGCTACGAGACGTGCAAGCGTGGCATCTGTTTTTGGCGTTAGCGACGGCGATGTGGCTGCTTCGATATCGGCTTCTGATGAGGCAGGCGTAGGCGATGGATCTCCTGATAAAAATCTTCCAGTGGCTTACGTTGCGACGAATAGACTCACAGGAGCGGAAATTTCGAAGTCTCGGCAGCTTAGGTGGTGTTGAGCTGAATCGTTGGAGTTGAGTGGACGTATAATTTGTCTTTGGTGGCTGACAAAGTGGTGGTTGCGGCTCTGGCGGTGGTTGGCTTGGGATCGTTGCTTTGGGCGGTGGTAGATCGAATATTCGTATGCTTTATGGCTTGCCCAGAATTTATTTTGTCACTTGCTCTGGTATTTTACCATATATGTATTTAGATGTTTTCGAACGATTTAAGTTTGCAGAGTAGAGCATATGTTGGGCTCACAAAAACTTAATACAATTTGTGCAAACACTACCACACGCGGGGACACTTGTCCACTTAAACGTTCGCCAGGCACTCACGTCGACTGATAAATTCCAACTGTGTTCCGATTTTTCTTCTCTGGTCACTTATATAACTATCGCCAAGCCACTATATGGAAGCCGCTAAATTTCAGCTATTCACTTGCTGCATGGGTTAGACGCTATCGGCTATTGTCGACCAAGATGAAAAAAATCGCGCCACAATTGCACGACATAATTTTTGTGCTCTTCTCATAAAGGTGTCACTTGATGTTAAATGCGTTTTTGTCCTCTTCTTATGATTCCGTTTTTTGATATTAGCGAAATTCTCGAATTGGTGTCTAATGACCTCTCGTTTTAACAGCTTTCATTATATAATTTACATAATATACCTGATCTGTCTATTCTCTGCTTACTACTTTTGTCTCAATTGCAGGTGCACTCCGAAATTAAAATTAGCAAGTGCATTTCTGAGTGGTTGTGTTTAGTGATATTTCCGATTAATCATGGCGGTTATAGTAAAATTATAGGAAACTATTGTGGGTGTGGTATGGGATAGGGATATTGTGAATGGTTTGTGTCGCGAGTATGTTTAGGTAATTTTATTTAACCGATTCGTGTGGGCTAATGAAACAATAGGTATACTATACATTCGATTGAATAAATATATGTACATACTATGTAGTTCGATCTAAAGGTTTTCCCACAAAGCTTATCATTTTTATTCGTACAAACGTGTAAAAAGGATAAGAAAAGAAAACACTGTGGCATTCCTAAGTCCAATATTTTATATATAGTCTCCTATACCACCTACTCTACCTACTGGGGCGTATACGTAACATTTAATATACACACACACCAGCAACACTAACTCTTGAGATCTTTGATATGGAAAACTCCAATGTTCCTGCCGTTTAGGTCCTGCAGTTCATATAAATTGTTACCAATGATCTTGGAAACTTTCGTTTTGAGAAACTTGGGACATAGCTTAGCATTTACCTTCTTGGAGGCATCACTCAACACGAAGTTTCTTTTAAATACGATATCTCCTACCTTATATTTCCGTACAGAGCTTCGCAAATTATACACCTTTTCATATTTCTGATGGGCTTCTTCTAACGACTTTTGAAGGTGGGCATGCAGGATATTCATTTTATCCTTTTTCGCCAGAATCTCGAATTCAGGGTTGTTAAGGGAGTCAAGCTTGCGAAGAAGTTGATATGTCGAACCATGCTCAACCATTTGCTGCCCGAAGAGTGCTTCATAGGGAGAGATCCTTATTGCAGAATGGACAGCTGAACGTAAAGCACACCCTATTGCAGGAAGCTGTTCATCCCACCTAGTTTGATCCGTAGATATATAGGATCGAATGGCTGATAGAATCGAGCGGTTTACCCGCTCACTCGCATTCGCCTGTGGGGAATATGCCGCGGTTCGTATGTGTCGTATGCCGAAAGAGTCTAGAAGCTTTCTAAATTCCTGACTGGTAAATTGTTTACCATTATCTGTCAATATAGTTTCGGGAACACCGAACATTAGAAATATTTGATTTCGCAAAAACTCAGACGTTTTCTCGGCAGTTGCTTTTCTTAGGGGCCGTATTAGGACAAATTTAGTAAGTTGGTCTAAGGCTAATAGGATATATGTATTGCCTGATTTCGAACGGGGATAGGGCCCTAAAAAGTCGAGGTACACGTGCTGAAACGGACGTTCGACCTTGAAAGCTTTTCCCATAGGGGTACGCAAAATGGAGTTCGGTGCTTTCCCTGTTTTGCATTCTTCGCAAGTATTTATGAAGTTTTTGACTTGGGAAGCCATGTTGGGCCAATAGAATTTCTCTTGGAGCCGATATAAAGTTTTGGCTATGCCTCCATGTGATGCTCTAGGTGGACGGTGAGCCAAAGAGATGAGATTTTCTGTCAACGCCGATGGCACCCACAGCCTCCAAGCCAGATCATCGTGAACTGGATTACCTATATTGTGTTTAACCTTGCGGTAGACGAAATTATCGGAAACGACAAGATCGGGTAATTGCGCTTTGTTTTGGTTAATCGTGTCAATGATCTTAAGATATTCCGGTGACTTAAAGTTGGAATCTGTAAGATCGACAATCAGTACGTCGTCTTCACCTTTCAAATTGGCAACATTTGAGCGGAATGCATCTACAGAGAATACTCTGGAAAGAGCATCTGGGACCACATTTAGTGATCCTTTTCGGTGCTCAATATCGAATGTGAAACTTTGCAGGTGAAGGCTCCATCGAGCTAGTCTCCCATCCAAATCCTTTTTATTCATCAGCCACCGCAAACTGGCGTGATCCGTAATAATTTTAAATTTATGTCCCTCCACATAAGGTCTGAACTTTCGCACCCCCATAACTGCAGCCAGACATTCGCGTTCAGTAACGCTGTAGTTACGTTGGGCGGAGTTCAGCTTATGGGAGTAGTAAAATATAGGTCGTTCTGTCCCCGTGTCATCGAGTTGACACAAGACGCAACCAATACCAGTCGCGGAGGCATCGCAAAGGATTATGAACTCCTTGTCATAATCAGGGTTGATTAGTATAGGGGCTGACGTCAACATTGATTTTAGTTGCTCAAAAGATGCAAGCGCTTCGTCACTAAACTTGAATTTAACACCCTTTTTCAGGGTATCGGTTATAGGAGTGGCTATCGAGGAAAAATCTTTCACAAACCTCCGGTACCACCCTGCCATGCCTAGAAATCTTCGTACTTGGCGAGGTGTCTTTGGTACCGGGAAATCCTGAATTGCGGCTACCTTTTCAGGGTCTGTTTTGAGACAGCCATTTCCTACAATATACCCTAAATATTTTAACTCGCTTACACAAAATTTGGATTTCTCAAGGTTAATAGATAATCCAGCATCTTTTAGTCGGCCGGCTACACAAGCTAACATTTCCAGATGTTCCTCAAACGTACGCGAAATTACCAGAAGGTCGTCCAAGTAGACGAACACATGTTCCCTCAATTCGTGTGGTACCACTTTGTCCATTAGCCTGGACATCCGCTGAGGGGCGTTGCAAAGGCCAAAGGGCATCACACGAAATTGATAAAGGGGTCTACCAGGGACGGTGAACGCGGTTTTCTCCCGAGACCTTTGCTCCAGCGGTATCTGCCAAAAGGCATCTTTCAGATCCACACTCGAAATGAAGTGTGTATCTGAAAGGCGCCCAAGCAGCCCCTCAATATGCGGAAGAGGATACGCATCCTTTTTGGTGACCTGGTTCACTTTCCGAAAGTCCAAGCACAAGCGGTTCTTACCAGGCTTTCGTATTAATACGACTGGTGAGCTCCATGCGCTTGAACTTTCTTCTATGATCCCCAGATCAAGCATACGATCCAATTCTTTATACAGGAGGGTTTGCACCGCTGGAGAAACGGGATAATGCCGCTGTTTGACGGGTTCAGCGTCCCCAGTGTCAATGGTATGTAACTCTAGGCTGGTTTTACCTAGACCGAAGGAAGCAAACGATTGAAACAAACCGATGACTTTGTGCAATCTACTAGACTCCTCATTCGATAACTCACGTACATTTGAGTCACACGTTCTGGAAGTAGGAATCGAAATATCGGAAATTATGTGAGGGGCAATCTCAAACTCTCTCCAAAAATCAACCCCAAGATATAAGGATTGCTTAAGGGAAGGCACAACAAAAAGTGTCAATGGTTTTACGAAACCCTTATAAGAACAATCCGTTATCAGTTTACCGATTACTGATTGGTTCATACCATCAGCTGTTTTGACCATAGTACGAAAAGGCTTAAAGGGAATTGATAAGTCTTGAAGCATCCTATATCCCTCATGTCCCAAGCAGCTCACGGCAGCTCCGCTATCTAGCAAGCCTAACATTTCACGACCAAAGATGTTCACTACAGCGTACGGACGAGGGTCTCTTTCCGGCATACACAAGGTGGTTTCCGAAATGAACTTGTATAAAAGACTTTTTTGCTTAAACTTGTCTCGAAGACGAACTACCTTAGGAGATAAGGTCGGCTTACTACATTGGAAAATCTGCCGTCTTGCAGCATAATATGCTTGCTTGCGTTGATGCAATGATTTCGCGGGAATAATTTTTGGTTGGACTTGATGCTGGGAATGAGGTGCATGGCGCTTAAGGATAGATATAGGCTTGATAAAATTTAATGTCGAATCTGGGTTTATAATTGTAGAGGGCGAAACGTTTAATGGTGTGCCGGTCTTTCCTCCTGTGAGCAAGGCACCCCGGTTGATGAGTTGCTCCTTCGGAAGTTTTCCGAGCACTTGGTACACTTTGGAGTGGTGGTGTTCTCCATACCGCACTTGTAGCAAAACAAGTTTCTTTGTGGACTTTCGCATTCATAAAAAGTATGGCCAGTCAGCTTGCAGTTCCAACATGTAAAAGTTGTTGGGTTTCTGCGAGTTTGCATTGCCTCGAGATATAGGTCAGGTGCTCTAGCGGTTGAGCTCTCATCGACTTCAAGTTCATTAACCTGTCGGCGAACGTTTGGGTTTTGAAAGGGACGAGGTCTTTGTGGTTCATGGTCGCTAAGATATTTTTCTATTGTGCGGCACACATATACCATCTCAGGCAAGCTATTAGTACTAAAAGTGATTAAAAGTTCTCCAATTCGCTTACGCACATTTTGTTTAATGATTTCTATTAACTCGCGGCTTGGTTTGGGACGTCTGAGTTTGGTATTAAGATGAAGAATGTCGTAATAAAAATCATCAAAAGGTTCCGATGGTCCCTGTCTTCGATCTGACATTTTACGCGACAACTCAGAATCCGTTTCAAGACTCCTAAATTGTTCGATTAAGGAAATTCTCAAATTGGACCAATTGGTATCGGGGTTGGATTTTAAATACATCCAAAACCAGTTTTCGACGGGCCCGCTTACGAACTGATGGAAATTTAATACCACCTCATCCCATGTAGCTCCATAACCTTCTCTCACTCTATCCAATCGAAAAAGGAAATCATCCACCGACATTTTCCGATTGTCAAACTTAATGCCCCACTTGTGAAAGTTGTGGGCATTTGAATGAGTTGACGAAGGGGTTTGATTTCGGCTTACCGCCGGTGGTTGAGAATCGGTATTGAAATTAAGATTGTTCAATTGGGATAGAAAGTTATCGACGTTGCTACTTCGAGGAGGGGGTTGCGTGAAATCTACTTGTGCAATTGGTACTGAAGGAGGTTGTTCAGGGACTGACAGGTCGACCGGGGTAGTGGTTTGAACTCTATGGACTTCGTACTCGGACTGACGATTACACACCGGAGTCGGTGCATTGATCAATTCTTTTATCAAAGTCGCAATCTCACCCCGAAGTGAGAGTTTATTTTTCTCTAACTCTTCTCGAATAACTTGCAAGTCGTCTTTTCGGCTGAGACCTACGGTAGCCGTAACGACTTCCTGAACATACTGTGCTAGCTGCTCTCCTTCACTAACCTCAGGTTCTTCTTCAGATTCACCCAGATAGTTGCCAGGATCGTCTGCTATCGGCTTCTCATGTTGCGGATGGATACGAACTAGAGCTTCTTTAGCGTTCTGCGAAGTAGACGCAATCGGATGAGGTTCTGAAAAACTGGGTCTAGGCTGCGCTCGATTAGGTTTTAAAGATCCTAAAGACTTGTTCAGGCGACTATCCTTTACTTTTTTGTCCTTCTTTGGACGTAACTGTCTATCAGAGTCATTGACTAATGGAGGAGCCATATTCCATTGATAATTTAAAAATTGTGTGTATCAGCTTAAATTTATAAAAGGTTTGAAAAGTAAATCGGGTTCTTATACAAAAAAAAGATATTAAAATTCAGAAACTAACAAAAGAAATTCTAGATACTTATAACTATAGGATTGCCAATATAACCAAAAAGAATATATATATGTGAAAATGTATTTATCATGGAAGTGTAGGATGTGATGTGTTCTTGTGGGAAGAAAGCGAATAGTGGTCAGTAAAACTGCGCGAATCTTGTAAAATATTCAAACTACAAAAATTTAGGACGACTAAGGTGGTAGATGCATTTAAATTTTAAAAATTCTGCTTCGAAAAATTAGTTTATATTGGGTTACGACTTGGCCAAAATGCTGTGATGCATAAGGTCCATTGGTTCCGCTTCAAAAAAAAAATATATCAACCAAAACTAATAACAAACCAAAATAAGAGAAGCGAAAACCTGCGCACCAGCATCTAATAAGTCTAGGTATCTCGCCTTAACTTAACGGACTGGGCGCATCAGTAGTCAAATACCCAAGGCGGTATGAAAACTTGTATTATTCTTTTTGAGATAACTCAACGAGCTAAATTGGGCTAAATGGTGTCAAATCCTTACAAGAGCAGGGCGGAGTACTTAGCAAACGCTTAGATCGGGACCTACATCACTAATCTATCGGACTAAGACAACACCCTTCCTTAGAATAAGGATCTAAAACACTTAAGCTATCGAAATAAATAACGTATACGCGGCAAACTCAGAGACTAAGCTCCCAGCACACGTATTCATCTAGTCCGCTAACTTGGACAACGGACCGGGAATACCATCATCAGCACTGACTTAAGTCTGGGCCAAACGCCACGAACCTAACGGACTGACGATGGATATCCAAAGATCCTGGTGATTTTCCATAAAAGGATATTTAGCCTTGAAGACAAAATAAAATAATTCGAACTGAACTTGAAATTTAATCTGGAAAACAGTGAGAAAAAAAAAAGGTCAAAATACCAGGGTATTAAAAAAAATGAAAATAGCGATTTTCAGGACATCTTTCGGGCCCCACGTTGGGCGCCAACCTGTAACGAAATTTCTTCCCTCCAACCCAGAACTTCCTATGGAAAATATCCAAGCTGGATGGAGAATATCCTTTTGGTAACTCACACAGATTTTAAGAGGGTCCTATCTCTTTGGTTACAAAACGATTCAATAAAATAATAAAATATTTCCCAAAAGGACTAAACCTCCCCCTTATATCACCCTTATGACCTCGGTACTACAGGCTTCCCTCGAGGTCAGTCCGGGCAAAAGTGGGAGGGTGTTCGTGCAAAATGTAGCTGCAGGCATGCTAGTCGGGCTCCGTCCTCAGCTCGTCGGAATGGGGGGGATCTTGCCACAAATGCCGAACAGTGTTACCATGTATTCATGCCTGACTCTAGTTGGTATTTGAGTGTCATATTAAAAGAAAAAGGCCCGAATCTGTCCTGTCAACTCACAAGATATTAACCTCTAATCTCCCTGAAATGCTTTTTGATCATCCCTTAGTTTCTGTAGAATGAAGGAGAGAAAACTAGGTGAAGATGTTTTCTCTGAGTGAACCCACCCCTATGCAGGTAGTGACTATACACTATACCCACACCGTGGTAGCTAAACGCACTCACTAAATTTCTTAGCTACCCCAAAAACAAGGAAGAGGTCAAAGACCCCTTAGGCGATATCTACTCTCGCTAATCCCGAAACATCATCACATCCTAAACGAATTACTTCACCAAATCATGGTCTATGCTTTATAGACACGGACCTAAACAATCTAAAAACATTGCTAAATTAGAGCGAAACTATCAAAAATCATCCCAATTTTAAGGTCAAAAAGTACGCTAAACTTTTAACTTCATAGTTCAGACAAACAATATTTATTCAATCGATAAAAAAAAAATCAAAATTTCAAAATTAAAATAAAAGAAAACCAATGGAAAATGTTAAAAATATAAAAAAAGAAGAATCTTATATCTAAGGGATGTCTAATAGTTTTAGATTTTAATTAAAAGGTCTTATGCAGTAAGTCAAATGCATATCAGTTTGATTATAGATCATATTTTATCATATTATGGATTAAAAATTCGGTCGATTGCAAATAATGATAACTTTTGTTTTGCGGATTGATCTCTTACTTTTATAGTAAAATAATATCTAATTTAATTCGACCAGACTCTCTTTGGAGTATTAATATATATAGCTTTAAATTGGTCAATATACTTTTAAATTTTGTTCAAATTAATTTAATAAAATAGGAAACAAAAGAGTTATAAGAAACTCACTCACCGATTAATTTCACAAACCAAAATATTCCAAAATTCGTTGAGCGTCCAGGTGAGGGAAATGTGCACAAGTCCGGCCTGAAGATTTTTGCGACGATTTGTTGAATTCTTGATCGCTGATTACGCGTAAAATTTTGTTGCTTGAGCTAGGGAATAAAATCAATTTGAACAAAGACCAAACCTAAATTTTACAAAATCCAAAATATGTACTTATCTTTTTAGACTGCTAAATTCAAAATCTTAAACTATTAGGACGGGTGAGGAGGGATTATTTTTAGGAGGGGAAATGGGATTGGGAATCGCCTTGGATGGCGCTCGAGGCTGCTTCTTCTTCTTCTTTTCGCTGGTGAGTTGGTGCGGAGGGTGTTGGCTTCTTCGTCGCTTCGGTGGCTTGTGGCGTATCGGTTGATGGCGGATGTACTGCACGCTTGGTGGTCGCTGGATTGGCTCGATTATCGCCGGTCAAACAAATTACTCTGGGGCAGAAACGATATTGGCGAGTGTTCTGATCCCCTGCAATTTATAGCTCGGTGTACGTATGGCTGCTGAGCACTGATTTTTTTATTGGAACGCACTGAGGTACTTCACTTTGGTGGACGGTGGATAACTTCTCAGCGAGAATCCTCGTGGCTACCGTTGGTTGCTTAGACACGGGACAAATTTGCAGATGGCTTACGTGCTCTTGGTGGACTGCTACGAAACGTGCAAGCGTGGCATCTGTTTTTGGCGTTAGCGACGGCGATGTGGCTGCTTCGATATCGGCTTCTGATGAGGCAGGCGTAGGCGATGGATCTCCTGATAAAAATCTTCCAGTGGCCTTATGGGACGATGATTACACTCACAGGTGCGGGAATCTCGATTTTTCGACAGCTTAGGTGGTGTTGAGCTGAATCGTTGGAGTTGAGTGGACGTATAATTTATCTTTGGTGGCTGGCAAAGTGGTGGTGGCGGCTCTGGCGGCTCTGGCGGTTGTGGACTTGGGATCGTGCTTTGGGCGGTGGTGGGATCGAATATTCGTATGCTTTATGGCTTGCGCAGAATTTATTTTGTCACTTGCTCTGGTATTTTACCATATATTTAGATGTTTTCGAACAATTTAAGTTTGCAGAGTAGAGCATATGTTGGGCTCACAAAAACTTAATACAATTTGTGCAAAAACTACCACACGCGGGGACACTTGTCCACTTAAACTTTCGCCAGGCACTCACGTCGACTGATAAATTCCAACTCTCCTCCGATTTTTCTTCTCTGGTCACTTATATAACTATCGCCAAGCCACTATATGGAATCCGCTAAATTTCAGCTATTCACTTGCTGCATGGGTTAGACGCTATCGGCTATTGTCGACCAAGATGAAAAAAAATCGCGCCACAATTGCACGACATAATTTTTGTGCTCTTCTTATAAAGGTGTCACTTGGTGTTAAAAGCGTTTTTGTCCCCTTCTTCCGATTCCGTTTTTTTTTTATATTAGCGAAATTCTCGAAGTGGTGTCTAATGACCTCTCGTTTTAACAGCTTGCATTATATAATTTACATAATATACCTGATCTGTCTATTCTCTGCTTACTACTTCCGTCTCAATTGCAGGTGCACTCCGAAATTAAAATTAGCAAGTGCATTTCTCAGTGGTTGTGTTTAGTGATATTTCCGATTAATCATGGCGGTTATAGTAAAATTATAGGAAACTATTGTGGGTGTGGTATGGGATAGGGATATTGTGAATGGTTTGTGTCGCGAGTATGTTTAGGTAATTTTATTTAACCGATTCGTGTTGGCTAACATAGGTACCTATACTATACATTCGATTGAATAAATATATGTTCTATGTAGTTCGATCTAAAGGTTTTCCCACACACGTTGGAGTGTCGCCTAAGGGGATCGTCCCCCCCCCACTCTTCGTCTTTATCGACCGCCTGTCGATGTGGACAGTGTCGGTGGGAGTCTCCTGACGGCCCGTCAGGCTCACCATCCGACGTTCGCTCGCTTTATCGACGGTTACGAGTCTCCCTTCCGTCCGAAGGGCTACGTAACCGGATTCCACTTATAGTGCCACTCAGACCGTCCGTCTGGTGGCTTGTGACCGTCCCGTCACACTCGATGACCTGTGTGGTAGCAACCTTAAGGCTCCAAGGAGGTGGTCCGGAGGCTGATGGGGGCCTCGGATGCCCGTCCACTTCCCAGGACCTTGGATGCTCAACCCAAGTAAAAAGAGGGACTATGGGTAGGAAAGAGAAGGGATATAGAGCAGACCTTGTTGCGCTAAATTTTAACGCAACAACATTCCACGTGCAGATCCGAAATTCGTTGTCCTTTATTCGTTTGCCAGGTTCGTCAACAGTAAGATCATCCGTATCCGAGGCTTGTGGTAGTTTCGGAACTAAGTAATTTTTTCCGCAGTCGGGCAGTTACCCCGACGTACAACCCCCAACCTGGAGGGCCAGGCCCTTTGTTAGACCCCTTGGACGAAAGGGGCCGGATTCCTCCGGTGTCAGTAACCCACTTCGGGGATGTGAGAGCTGCCGTTGGCCCATAAAGGGTTCATCCGCCACCATCTCTGTTTCAGCACCCTGACTAGTCCTCAAAAATCCTCACTGACCTCAGCTCCAAATATGTCGAAGTAGCTCAAGTAAGGTAACTGTCGTATTGACTGTTGACGACACCGTTGATTCAGTCTAATGAATTCATCCGCCGTACGTCCTCTTTCTGAGGAGCTCATGTAAGACTTCTGAGACTCGTTCAGTCAGTCTTTACGACAGAGCATTATGGTGTTGCTGTTTTCTTCGTGTTCAACACTCGCACTTATAAGTTCAGCAAGTCACACCCGGATGGGCAGAGCAGTACCCGGTGGTTACCACTGGGAGGTAAAATAAGCACAATTGATGTGTACGAAAGGTTACAACAGCTGGGCACCGCCAGGTTGATGCCGATCAGCGCCTACCCGATTCATACACACCCAACCACCAAAAATTATATTAGATAATTTAAATAGTAAAAAGCAATGTATTCAGGAGGTCCCTAAGACCGTACAAAAAGTAAAAAAACAAAATATTTGTTCAACCAGGAAATGGGTTAAAAACAATTAATTCTTTTAAAAATAATAAGTTCCTGGAGGGAGATAACGTGGGTTTACAAGCAGAAGGCACTAAGTCATTTTTTAACGACTTAATGCATTTTAGCAGAATATGTTGATAATTTTAATATAAATGGGCGGTATAAGTCATATTTATATTTCAAAATGTTGCTTTCTATGACAGGCAAAAGGCATTAAGTCATACTTTAGTGCTTTCTTGCTATTCTATCGTAGTAAAGGCACATATCTTAGAATGAAAGGCTGAATGCACTAAGTCAACTTAGTGCGTTTTTGCTGTATTATTCATTATTTTGTTGACTTAGTGCAAAAAAGCACTTTAAATAACTCAGTAACGACGTTAGCTACGACTTTTTGGGTTTTTGATTCATAAAATTCATCAATATGAATCATTTTGCATTAAAATATGAAAATCGTTAAAAAATGACTTAGTGCCTTCTGCTTGTAAACCCACGATATGCTGTAGGAGACTTATGTCAAAATATAAACAGAGTATTTCATTAAGATCAAACAACTAAAAACAGCATTTATCGAATTATTACGAGCATACAAATCTTGAATTTCAATTTACTCAAAACTATGTTGTTGCGTTAAAATTTAGCGCAACAAGGTCTGCTCTCTTTCCCTCTCTTCCTTACCCTTGGTCCCTCTTTTACTTTGGCTGAGCATCTAAGGTCCGGGGAAGTGGACGGGCATCCGAGGCTCCCATCAGCCTCCGGACCACCTCCTTGGAGCCTTAAGGGTGCCACCACACAGGTCGTCGAGTGTGACAGGTCGGTCACAAGCCACCAGACGGACGGTCTGAGTGGCACTGTAAGGAGAATCCGGTTACGTAGCCCTTCGGACGGAAGGGAGACTCGTAACCGTCGATAAACACCGAGGTACAGTCGGGTGGTGAGCCTGACAGGCCGTCAGGAGACTCCCACCGACACTATCAATACCGACAGGCGGTCGGAAGCTACAAAGAGTGGGGGGAGGACGATCCCCTTAGGCAACACTCCAACGTGGGATGAATAGACATACAAAATACCATGTCTATGCGAACAGTGTAGGCGGCCGAGCAAAAAGACACTCGTCAACATTAAACACTAAATCCGAACTACCACCATAACGGTAGTGAGTCAAGTTCGATGGGCATAGGGAAGACGATCCCTACATCAAAGCCCCGACGTTGGAGCAACGAAGGAGCAACAGGGGAGTGTGGGCGGACGGCCAAGTAATAACACCCCCCCCCCCCCCCAAAAACAACCCGCACGGAAGAGTGCGTTACAATAACACAAATCACCCACACCAAACGTGCGTGAACACTAAGGACGAGCACAATAAAACACGAAACACTAAAACACAATCTTCGACGATCGCAGCATCATCATATCCAAAAGGGCACAATACCCAAAAATACAACAAGATGAATCCAAAGGCGACACTAGACAAGCAACAAAAGTAAACAAAACGATCTGCACTACAACCAAACACAAGACAACCAAAATGCTGCGATCACTCTTCATGGCTGCGAGCCCACCCTAAATCAATAAAATTTGTAAGGATTGGCCTGCTATCTGCAAGTCCCAACCCCCAAATCTGCGAGAGAGTCCACCGAAACAGATTAACTATTCGCGAATAACAAAAAAAACGTAAACACACAACAGCTGTGGATTCCTTCCTAATCCACACAAATAGTTTGGGGTTTATCACGTACCAGCAAGGGTACTGGTCTAAGGATAGAGTTATCTTCATCCACAATTAACTTTCCTTCTTTCTATTCATTTTCATAAACAAATTTTCATTTTAGCTTACGTGGGGAAAATTGCCGCCGCAACATGTCCTCCACGAACTATTTTCGTTGTGGATAAATGTCAAAAATTATACATAATGAGAGTGATTACTCTGTACATAGATCATATTCGAAGTCGGCCGGTTAATTCCAAAATACTGGAAGGATCCCCCACGGGCGAATTCCAGTACACTGGAAGGTGTGCTTGAGAGAGTGAGATAATTAGTGGGTGACGGCAGCGCATTTGTGTAACATAACACGGTGTCGCAACAAAGGACCGTTCAACCCACTAACCTGGATGAATGTGGTGGTATACGGATGCGGGGGCATATCAAGCACTAGATTGCTGAATGCCAACTAAAACCCGCCGTTGGGCCAAATACCAGCGAATGAATAAGAGTGTGTAAGTGAGGAAGCTGAGCGACTTCGAATGATGGCAAAAACCTGGACGTCACTTCTTGGCGAACCAGCTTTTGAGTAGGTGTTTTGAGAAGTTTTTTTGTCTTTTGCTTTGATATTGCGAACAGCAATCTGAAATTTTGGAAAAAACGCAAGTAGATCGTGGAGTAATATTAGAAAAGTAATCAGTAAAGTAAAGTAGTAGAGTAGAGTGAAATAAGTGAGAAAATAGCAGAAGTGAGGAAAGAAAGAAGGAAGGGATAAGAGGAAAAAAAGGAAGTGGACAGAAGACTGGGAGAAAGTGTCAGAAAGGACACCGCACAAAAAGGGAAGGAATCCGACAGGTGTTGGACACAAGAACAGATAAGTACAGTGTAAATCAGAAAATTTCGTTTGGTTAGGTTTTTTTTGCAAATTGAGTTTCGGTAGGCTCTCGTTCCGTAAATTTTTCCCGATAAAGCGGGACACGCGACCCGTTAGATATTATATACATAACGTTTCAGACGACGCGATAGCCGGCCATTTCAAACGGTCCAACCGTCAAATCCATCGCTGTAAAGCAGTTTTAACAAGAGATCTTGTCGCCAAACATATTTACATAAATTAACAACAATACTTTCGTTTGGGAATATTCCCACAAGTAAATAAAGGACCGCGCTCTAACGGAGCTTTATAACGTGTTGAAATATTTCGTTTTATTTGGAGTCATTTTCAGGGTATTTTTTTTTATCTACGGGAATCCGCTCTCCAACTTATTTTGGTTTCTGAATTCCAGGAGAAAAATTCTGTGGCGCCCATCTTGATCAAGTGAGTTTTCCAATGCTGTGACCCAAACCCAGAATAACCCAACCCCTCAGCCGACTAGCCATTGGAAGCATCCAAAGTGCTACCGGTTGCACATAATTAATACTCTGTGGCTAATTGACAGCCGCAAGTTAGTCGTTTCGCTTAGGTGCAGTGGTGGCTGCAATTCGTTAAATTTCATTTCGGGAATTTAGTGTTCATTAAATCCACCAAATCTAATTTCTTTGGCGGTAAAGAAATTAGATTTGACTTAGTGCCTTCTGCTTGTATACCCACGATAAGATCTTATTTAAAAATGATTTCAAAAACGAATATGTCATTTGGATTAACTTGTTTGATAAAAATAGATGGTACAGTGCGTTATGTTCATTTTCATCAAATAAAAAAATGCGTAGTCAATAAAAATAATACATATTACATCAATCCTTATTTGAAGGATCTAAATACCAAACCTGAATTAAATTAAGATAAACCATCTTCTTCAATTTTAAATAAATCTTCTTCGTCGTTTAAGAATAAAACTGAGAATAAAAGTTCAGTGCGTATTAAAAGGAAATTATGCAAAAATGAAATTAAATAAAAGCTTAGACAAAGCTCGAAGATCTAAACGAATTAAAGAATAGAAAAAAGTTAAATATTGAAATTGACGAATTAAGCATCATATTATTATATTAGTTATATATAAGGTAGAGGTACGCACACTGACAAGTCTAAGTATGAGCCATGTACTTGTACATAAATCATACGAGAGTCAGTCGATGACGGACCACAGAAGAATAAAATTAAAACTAGCTTAACCTAATATTATACCTAACTAATTATAAGTGATATTAAAAAATAATTAATGAATTAAACCAAGACCTAATAATAAATTCAACACAAGTGAAGGTGTAACATTGACTTAATGGAAACAAATTTAAGACATCAAACAAACATAATCCAAAAGCATCAGAATTCAAAACCAACGTTTTTTAATAACAAAAATGCAACATCAATGAATTGACATATAACCACACTCGACCGAAGTTTAGAATAGAAAAGGCGGAAGTTAACGCTGGAGTGGCTTATATGGGAGAGTGTGCGAGTGCGATGCCGACTCATTTTGGCGACCTCTTGTCAGTGTATACGAATCTAATTGAAATTTTTGACGAAGCCTTAAGAAGTGTGTTCACACATTAAAAATTAAGGAAAAAGTAGAGCAAGAATTAAATCGCTTAGTACAAAATGGTACTTTGATTCCGGTCAAGTCGAGTGCGTGGGCAAGTCCGATAGTATGCGTTCCAAAACAAAACGGAGACATACGAATTTGTATGGACTGCGGTGTGACGATAAACAAATACATTGAGTCATACTATGATCCGTTTTGCGAACTCCAATGTGTTTTGCGTAATCGATATGTCAGGTGCATATAACCAGCTCCGAGTCGCTCCCAGCAGCCGGCAGCTTTTAACAATAAACACGCACATAGGATTACTACAATACCTACACAGTTTTGCCGTTTGCTGTATCAATGGCACCATCCGCGTTCCAAAGTACAATTGATGAAATTCTCAAAAACTTTAAAAATACCCGTTGCTTTGTGGATGATATTGTCGTCGGTGGTAGGGACGAAGTAGAATGCAAGGAGAATTGCATCGAGGTGCTCAAGAGATTAAATGAGTATAATGTAAAAATTAATTTAAATAAATGCCGATTTCTTGAGAAAAGTGTACCATATTTAGGGCACATATTGTCAAACGGAAAATTGTTTCCAAATCCCGAAAAAGTTCGAGCAATAGTGGAGGCTCCGGCACCCACCAACTTGCAACAACTGCGGTCCTATTTGTGATTATTAAATTACTATGGTAAGTTTACACCAAACCTATCGTCGTATTTAAGGGATTTTTATTCTCTTTTAAAGAAAAATACAGATTTTATATGGTCAACAATTGTCAAAAAGCTTTTGAGATCAGCAAGATACTTCTCACAGAGACAATGTCTTAGAACTATTTGATCCGAATAGTCTCAACCGATGCTAGCCCTTACGGCGTGGGAGCAGTGATTGATGGTGTCGAAAAAACAGTTTTGTTTGCGTCAAGCTCGCTATCTCCAGCAGAAAAAAACTATTCACTGCTTCACCGGGAAGCTCTAGCAATTATATTTGCCGTCAAAAAGTTTCATAAATATATTTTCGGTAAACCGTTTAAAATATAATTCATAGTATGAACCATGTAGGCATGGTTAAAATGAAGTCCATTGCAAGGTCTTATGTCTGGTGGCCTTGTATCGACAAATGTATTGAACATTTTATACAAGAGTGCCATATTTGCCAGTCGACAATGAACATTCCAAGGGAAAAAGTAGAATCAAAATGGTACACATGCAAATATCCATTTCAACGTATCCATTTGGATTTATTCTATTTCTCAAAATTTTAATGTCTAATCTTAGTGGATGCATTTAGTAAATATTCTGATGTAGTACCAATTTGAAGCAACACTGCGGAAAATTTTATTAGATTATTGGAAAATTTGTTTGCGACCTTTGGTCTTCCAGGGGAAATAGTCACTGACAATGGCCCTCCATTTGGGTCATTTAAATTCATCAGTTTCTGTAAAAACTACGGTATTAAAGTTAGCAAGTCTCCCCCATAACATCCACCAAGCAATGGTTTGGCTGAGCGAAATGTACAAACTGTTAAAAAAGTGTTAAAAAAATATTTCTTGGAGAATAAAAACATGGACATGCAGAAAGTGGTCTTCAAATTTCTTTTCAACCAACGTAATACTCCAATAAATAAGGGTTTGCAAACTCCATCGGAGCTGATTTTCGCCTTCAAACCAAAAATTATATTAGATAATTTAAATAGTAAAAAGCAATGTATTAATCCCTAAGATCGTACAAAAAGTAAAAAAAAAACAAAATATTTGTTCAACCAGGAAATGGGTTAAAAACAATTAATTCTTTTAGGTTAGGTTAGGTTAGGTGGCAATTATCCGTTAATACGGAGTAATTCACTTAGACCAAGTAAGGTCCATTGTGATACCACATGCAGAATCAGTTATTTCCGTTACTCTTGGAACCATTTCGAATTTTGGAGAAATTTCCGTATTTTGTTAATATCCGTTTCGGCAATATCAGCAAGCTCCCCGAAGAAGTACTCTCCTAGAGTCTGCTTTCTAATCGAGGATAGCGCCGGGCAGTCACATAGAAGGTGGAACGGAGTTTCCTCCTCCTCCTCATCCATGCAACTGCGACAGAAGTCATTAGCGATAACTCCGAGCCTTGCGGCATGTCTTCCTAGTATACAGTGGCCTGTTAGTACTCCGACAAGAGTTCCGATATGTGTTCTACTGACGTTTAACAGGACCTTTGTCCTGCGCCGATTTATTCGTGCCCAGGTCTGTTTTGCATGGTTGCAGGTGTCAAGTTCCCGCCATCTCTCACTAGCCTGTTGCAGTGCTAGTGTGGAGATGTTGTATCTTACCGTTTCAATTGGCACATGGGGTTCTCCTTTACCAGTAGAGAGTTCCATTTTCGTGCCGTTCCTTGCTAGTTCGTCTGCTTTACAGTTACCTGGTATATCTCTATGGCCAGGGACCCAGCACAGCGTTAACGTGCACCTATCCGCGATCTCATTTAAACATTTGCGGCAGTGCCTGACCAATTTGGATCTTAATATTGGTGATTCGAGTGCTTTAATAGCTGCTTGACTGTCGGTATAGATGACGATATCCGAGTTCGATATCGATCTCACCTTCAGTAGTTCAGCGGCTTCGCGAATAGCCATAACTTCTGCTTGGAAGACACTACAGTTATTTGGTAGTCTGAAAGACTGGTTTAGGGAGAATGAAGCCGAGAAAATCCCGGCTCCTACTCCGTCCTCTGTCTTCGACCCATCTGTGTATACTTCTAGCGTATTTTTGTCTATAACCGTATTCTCTTCCCATTGCTGTCGGTCGGGAATACTGGTCTTGTATTCAATATTGAAGTCTAGGACCGTGGTTACGTAGTCTGTGACTTCCCTTTTAACATTATTAGTTTTTAGAATATTGGCATGCCCTATGTCACTGCTTCTCCACTGCAGTGATTCTCTCAGACGCAATGCCGATTTTGCCGCCATCTCCTTACCGTGTATGTCCAAGGGCAGAATGTGAAGCATGGTTTCCAGTGCCGCGGTTGGTGTTGTCCGTAGGGCACTGGTCGCACAGACACATGCCACTCTTTGGATTCTATTTAGTAGAGAGAGGTAGCTTATTTTATCTAGTACTGGCCACCAGACGATGATTCCGTACATGAGTATCGGTCTGACTACTGCTGTATACAGCCAGTGCATTATTTTTGGGCTGATGCCCCATCTGAGGCCCAGGATCCTTTTGCAGGAGTAAAGTGCAGTAGCGGCCTTCTTAACGCGTTCCTGCAGGTTTAGTTTCCAGCTCAGTTTCCTATCCAGAACCACACCTAAGTATTTGGCGCTGTCAGAGAAGCTGAGGCGGATTCCCTTTAGTTTCGGTGGCTCGATTTGAGGAATTCGGTGCTTCTTTGTGAATAGCACTAGCTCTGTTTTACCCGGGTTTATATCCAGGCCGCATTTGCTAACCCATTTGACCAGCGTTGCGAGGGCCGATTCCATCAAGTCCCGTAAAGTCGGGAGGTATTTCCCAGTAAATAAAATGGCGATATCGTCTGCGTAGGCTATAACCGCGTTGCACAGACCTTCTCAGTTTTCAGCAGCCAAGTTCCGAATTGATAACCCTGCTTAGCAGCATTTGGTTGATCCAGTGACTTAGACTTGCGTCAATCTGCAGGTTTTCAAGTGCGTTAATTATCGCTCTCGGTTCTATATTGTTGAAAGCCCCTTCAATGTCTAGGAAGGCCACCATTGTAAATTCCTTGACGGGTAGTTTTTTTTCCACGGTGCCGACAATGGAGTGCAGAGCTGTCTCTACCGATCTGCCCTTACAGTAGGCGTGTTGGGATTTTGAGAGAGTCCCTGCTTTGATGTTGTGGCGAATATGTAGATCTATCAGTCTCTCTAGTGTTTTCAGTAGAAAGGATGACAGACTAATAGGCCTGAAGTCCTTTGGAGTGGTGTGAGAGGCTTTTCCCGTCTTGGGTATAAAAACCACTTTCACCTCTCTCCATAATTTTGGTATGTAACCATGGTCTAAACTTAAGGAGAACAGTAGAATCATCCAAGGTTTAAGAATGCCATAGGCATGTTGCATTTCTGCCGGGATGATTCCATCTGGTCCCGCCGATATAAAAGGGAGGAAGCTATTAATCGCCCATGAAAGTTTGCGTTCGCTTATCACTTCCTTTGAAATGAAATGAGTTCTGGGATGGGACCGTTCCTGAGTCTGGGTATCATCCCCTTGGACACTAACTGGGAAGTGAGTGTCTAGAAGCAACTGAAGTGATTCTTGACTAGACTGCGTCTCCGTTCCATCGGATTTCTTTATATAGCTAGGTATAGAGGGAGACTTTGACAGGATCTTCCTAACTCTACTAGCCTCATTGTTTTCTTCAATTTTGGAACAAAAACTCTGCCAGGAGTTTCTTTGTGCGATTTTTATTCCTTTTTTGTAGTCTTTAAGGCTTTCCTTATAACAGTCCCAATCTGTGGATGATCTTGTTCTTTTTGCCTTGTTAAAGAGTTTTCTACTTTCTCTTCTTAGTGAGCTTAGCTCTGTAGTCCACCATGGGGGTTTCTTACATTTAGTGTGTCTGCTTACAGGGCACGACTTTGCGAAGGATTTATTCATGGCAGAAGTAATCTTCGTCGTCAAGGAGTCAATGTCTTCGAACGATGAGATTGTATCAGTGGGTATGTTACCGAGAGCCTTTATTAGGTTGGCTCGATAGCTGTCCCAATTAGTTTTCCTGGGGTTTCTAAACAACGCTACAGGAGGAGGGGAATGTTAAGATTGTAGAAGATGTAACAGTGATCAGAGAATGAATTATTCTTGGATACTGCCCAGTTTTCTACGGAGATAATAGGAGAGTTAGTAACTAGCGTAATGTCTAACACTTCTTGTCTGTTTCTGGTAATAAATGTAGGTTCATTACCGATATTACATATTACGAGGTTAGTCTCTACAAGAAAAGTAAAAAGTGACTCACCTCTTTCGTTGATGTCGCTGCTGCCCCAGATGGAGTGGTGTGCATTAGCGTCGCATCCGAGTAAAATTGGGATATTCCTCCGCTCTGACTCTCTGACTGCATGACGTATATTTGTCGATGGTACGGGCCCGATATCGTCGTAGGCCATATACGCCGATGCAAGCCAGAATTCCTCTTTGTCAGTGATCTCCAGTTTGGCCACTGCGAAATCAGGGTTGCTGAAGCTCTGTGAAAGGAAAAGTTTTAAGTTAGTTTTTGCTAAAATGCAGGCTCTTATTTTACCTTTACAATCAGCATGAAAAATTTCATAATTTTGTGTCCTCAACCCCGCTATGCTGTTGTCAACGAGCCACGGTTCTTGGATGAGGACTATGTCGTCCCCACTCGCTTGTAGGTGGAGAATAAGGTTGGCGGAGGCCACCTTACTGTGATGCAGGTTTATCTGGATTATCCGCAGCATTGTGGCTACTGGATAAACCGGAAACCTCAATCACAGTGATGTCCGTGTCCTCTGATTCAGAAGACCGCCCATGATCGGATCCCCGCCGTTTTGTGAAGGATGGAGGGACAGCGGGGTTAGCGCCCAATGCTTGTCTCCCATCCTGTTGGTAGACGTGCAGCCTTATGCGTTTGAAACATTGAAAAATTGATCTCATAATTCCTTTCTTTAAGTAGTGGAAGCGATTCTTTATCTAAAAGTATGGTGATAGACCTTGAATCTTTCACCACCTCCGATTTCACTACTGTCCACTTTTGTGTTGGGATGTCACGATTCTGGCTCTGTATCAGAAGCAGAATGTCTGCTGGGTCGCTTGGCACCATAGGGACCCAAGCGCGAGCTCTTGGCCTGAGCGGAATTTCATCCTTTTTCACGGCCTCCAGCTTAGCGCCCTGCCAAAGATCACCCGCGCCGGCGATTGCAGCCTTTATAAAAGTTACTGCATTTTCGTCGTCGCAGGCAATCAGCCTATAGCCTCCATGAAGCCAGCCCCTATCCCTATACGACGGCATCGGTTTGGAGGGTTCGATCTTGCACTGAGAGAGGAGATAAAGGTTTATCTTCGTCTCCACCTTCTCCCAGTTTTCACGACTGATCTTACACTCCTCATGGCCGCGGTCAATGATCGCCATGATCAGATGATCTCTCACAACCTCAGTTAGGAGCTTGGGTTCCGAATCGGTGCCCTTACTCTTCTTTGAGGTAGTGGGAGCGTCATCGTGAGACCGCTGTCTCTTGGATGCAAGATCCCTCTTTGCTTCGCTGCTTGTGGAGGGTCCCTTAATAGGTCGACTCTTACTTTCCTCCACCACTTTCGTTGCCCATTCATAGGAAGCTTTGTCTTTGTCATCCCATTTGTCTTTGCCCTTTTCTTCAAGTCGACTAAGACATAGGAATGCATTCCTTCTTTTTCTATAGGCTATTGTGCTTGCCCTAACGTGTTTCCTGGGAGGAAGCATCGCTGGAGCATTTGACGCGCTACCGTCGGTATCATCTGTAAGAGAGAGAGAAGAGTCAGAGCGCCGTTCGTTGACGATTCGCATCCTCCTCATCTTCCTCTCGACTTTGTCCGTTTTTGTTGTCTGTCCAGTCCTGTCAGTTTGTTTTGTTGGTCCTGTCTGGGAAGTACTTCCCGAAGACGTTGTTTCTTTTTGTTGTTTTGTTGGTTTCATTTTTTTCTGTATTGTGGTCCCACGAGTAGCTAGGGAAAAAACCGTCCACCATGCCAGAGCCCCGCATACCATGGTAAGGCCACTACTTCCACCCTGAGGCGGCCTGGTATCAGGGAGGCGCCGTTAGAATACAGCCGATATACCCCCTGGCTGCAAACCTTCCAATGGGCACGGTGACGCATAACACCCTGGAATTAGGGGGGTTGGGCAGTTCTTAGTTCGTTACTCTTCAAAGCAGCCTGTCTGTCATGGGTGACGCTTCAGACGACTACCGCCTCCGACAGTATAGCCTGTTGAATCATTGCAACTTAAGCCTGCGCTCCAACGTCAATTTGACGCAACGACAAGGTGACCGCCCCTCGCGCTAGGATTAATTCTTTTAAAAATAATAAGTTCCTGGAGGGAGATAAGATCTTATTTAAAAACGAATATGTGAATTGGATTAACTTGTTTGATAAAAATAGATGGTACAGTGCGTTATGTTCATTTTCATCAAATAAAAAAATGCGTAGTCAATAAAAATAATACAAAAATACCAAACCTGATTTAAATCAAGATAAACCATATTCTTCAATTTTAAATAAATCTTCTTAGTCGTTTAAGAATAAAACTGAGAATAAAAGTTCAGTGCGTATTAAAAGGAAATTATGCAAAAATAAATTTAAATAAAAGCTTAGACCAAGCTCGAAGATTTAAACGAATTAAAGAATATGAAAAAAGTTAAATATTGAAATTGACGAATTAAGCATCATATTATAATATTAGTTATATATAAGGTAGAGGTACGCACACTGACAAGTCTAAGTATGAGCCATGTACTTGTACATAAATCATACGAGAGTCAGTCCATGACGGACCACAGAAGAATACAATTAAAACTAGCTTAACCTAATATTATATTGAATTGTAGACCTAACTAATTATAAGTGATATTAAAAAATAATTAATGAATTAAACCAAGACATAATTCTAATAAATTCAACACAAGTGAAGGTGTAACATTGACTTAATGGAAACAAATTTAAGACATCAAACAAACATAATCCAAAAGCATCAGGATTCAAAACCAACGTTTTTTAATAAAAAAAATACAACCAAAGAACATCGAGTGACAACTTTTACATCCGTGACAGTGACAGTTCAGGAGGCTATGGACTTCATCCGTCAGTTGTGGTTGAGGCCGTTTTTGCGGAAACATTAGCAGAAGTCCAAATTCAAGGATCAACTTCTTTTAATCTACAAAAATCCAGACTAACGATGCACAGTAAGTACTCAGCATTTTGCCAAGATAAGGTGTTTTCGCTAATTTCTGCTTTAGCACGAGCAAGGATTCACTGCACTTGTGGGAAAACCTTTAGATCGAACTACATAGAACATATATTTATTCAATCGAATGTATAGTATAGGTACCTATGTTAGCCAACACGAATCGGTTAAATATAATTACCTAAACATACTCGCGACACAAACCATTCACAATATCCCTATCCCATACCACACCCACAATAGTTTCCTATAATTTTACTATAACCGCCATGATTAATCGGAAATATCACTAAACACAACCACTGAGAAATGCACTTGCTAATTTTAATTTCGGAGTGCACCTGCAATTGAGACGGAAGTAGTAAGCAGAGAATAGACAGATCAGGTATATTATGTAAATTATATAATGAAAGCTGTTAAAACGAGAGGTCATTAGACACCACTTCGAGAATTTCGCTAATATAAAAAAAAAACGGAATCGGAAGAAGGGGACAAAAACGCTTTTAACACCAAGTGACACCTTTATAAGAAGAGCACAAAAATTATGTCGTGCAATTGTGGCGCGATTTTTTTTCATCTTGGTCGACAATAGCCGATAGCGTCTAACCCATGCAGCAAGTGAATAGCTGAAATTTAGCGGATTCCATATAGTGGCTTGGCGATAGTTATATAAGTGACCAGAGAAGAAAAATCGGAGGAGAGTTGGAATTTATCAGTCGACGTGAGTGCCTGGCGAAAGTTTAAGTGGACAGGTGTCCCCGCGTGTGGTAGTTTTTGCACAAATTGTATTAAGTTTTTGTGAGCCCAACATATGCTCTACTCTGCAAACTTAAATTGTTCGAAAACATCTAAATATATGGTAAAATACCAGAGCAAGTGACAAAATAAATTCTGCGCAAGCCATAAAGCATACGAATATTCGATCCCACCACCGCCCAAAGCACGATCCCAAGTCCACAACCGCCAGAGCCGCCAGAGCCGCCACCACCACTTTGCCAGCCACCAAAGATAAATTATACGTCCACTCAACTCCAACGATTCAGCTCAACACCACCTAAGCTGTCGAAAAATCGAGATTCCCGCACCTGTGAGTGTAATCATCGTCCCATAAGGCCACTGGAAGATTTTTATCAGGAGATCCATCGCCTACGCCTGCCTCATCAGAAGCCGATATCGAAGCAGCCACATCGCCGTCGCTAACGCCAAAAACAGATGCCACGCTTGCACGTTTCGTAGCAGTCCACCAAGAGCACGTAAGCCATCTGCAAATTTGTCCCGTGTCTAAGCAACCAACGGTAGCCACGAGGATTCTCGCTGAGAAGTTATCCACCGTCCACCAAAGTGAAGTACCTCAGTGCGTTCCAATAAAAAAATCAGTGCTCAGCAGCCATACGTACACCGAGCTATAAATTGCAGGGGATCAGAACACTCGCCAATATCGTTTCTGCCCCAGAGTAATTTGTTTGACCGGCGATAATCGAGCCAATCCAGCGACCACCAAGCGTGCAGTACATCCGCCATCAACCGATACGCCACAAGCCACCGAAGCGACGAAGAAGCCAACACCCTCCGCACCAACTCACCAGCGAAAAGAAGAAGAAGAAGCAGCCTCGAGCGCCATCCAAGGCGATTCCCAATCCCATTTCCCCTCCTAAAAATAATCCCTCCTCACCCGTCCTAATAGTTTAAGATTTTGAATTTAGCAGTCTAAAAAGATAAGTACATATTTTGGATTTTGTAAAATTTAGGTTTGGTCTTTGTTCAAATTGATTTTATTCCCTAGCTCAAGCAACAAAATTTTACGCGTAATCAGCGATCAAGAATTCAACAAATCGTCGCAAAAATCTTCAGGCCGGACTTGTGCACATTTCCCTCACCTGGACGCTCAACGAATTTTGGAATATTTTGGTTTGTGAAATTAATCGGTGAGTGAGTTTCTTATAACTCTTTTGTTTCCTATTTTATTAAATTAATTTGAACAAAATTTAAAAGTATATTGACCAATTTAAAGCTATATATATTAATACTCCAAAGAGAGTCTGGTCGAATTAAATTAGATATTATTTTACTATAAAAGTAAGAGATCAATCCGCAAAACAAAAGTTATCATTATTTGCAATCGACCGAATTTTTAATCCATAATATGATAAAATATGATCTATAATCAAACTGATATGCATTTGACTTACTGCATAAGACCTTTTAATTAAAATCTAAAACTATTAGACATCCCTTAGATATAAGATTCTTCTTTTTTTATATTTTTAACATTTTCCATTGGTTTTCTTTTATTTTAATTTTGAAATTTTGAGTTTTTTTTTATCGATTGAATAAATATTGTTTGTCTGAACTATGAAGTTAAAAGTTTAGCGTACTTTTTGACCTTAAAATTGGGATGATTTTTGATAGTTTCGCTCTAATTTAGCAATGTTTTTAGATTGTTTAGGTCCGTGTCTATAAAGCATAGACCATGATTTGGTGAAGTAATTCGTTTAGGATGTGATGATGTTTCGGGATTAGCGAGAGTAGATATCGCCTAAGGGGTCTTTGACCTCTTCCTTGTTTTTGGGGTAGCTAAGAAATTTAGTGAGTGCGTTTAGCTACCACGGTGTGGGTATAGTGTATAGTCACTACCTGCATAGGGGTGGGTTCACTCAGAGAAAACATCTTCACCTAGTTTTCTCTCCTTCATTCTACAGAAACTAAGGGATGATCAAAAAGCATTTCAGGGAGATTAGAGGTTAATATCTTGTGAGTTGACAGGACAGATTCGGGCCTTTTTCTTTTAATATGACACTCAAATACCAACTAGAGTCAGGCATGAATACATGGTAACACTGTTCGGCATTTGTGGCAAGATCCCCCCCATTCCGACGAGCTGAGGACGGAGCCCGACTAGCATGCCTGCAGCTACATTTTGCACGAACACCCTCCCACTTTTGCCCGGACTGACCTCGAGGGAAGCCTGTAGTACCGAGGTCATAAGGGTGATATAAGGGGGAGGTTTAGTCCCTTTGGGAAATATTTTATTATTTTATTGAATCGTTTTGTAACCAAAGAGATAGGACCCTCTTAAAATCTGTGTGAGTTACCAAAAGGATATTCTCCATCCAGCTTGGATATTTTCCATAGGAAGTTTTGGGTTGGAGGGAAGAAATTTCGTTACACACTCATTGTTACAACTTTGGAAATTTGATGAATACTGTTTGCGTAAAATAGATTAAGTGTCGTCCTTCTTAGCATCTGTTCGATAGGTAAATTTTGAACCAGTGGTACAACGACATGTGGTGATGGTGGGCTACATGCTACCACATTTTGCAAAACACAATTTCTTGCACTTCAGGCGGGACTATAATAATTATGTGGCGACTATCACACTTCGCTAAATACGGTTCCCTCATTAGGCGCCAAGAATATGCTATGTAAATTGCAAAACTTAGCCCACAACAACAACCGTAAGAAAAGAGAAGAAAAACAAATGTTTTTATCTCCAACACGAAGACGCATTGTCGATATTTGAGAGATACTCATGGCGCCTTTTGGAACCGCATATTGTTCACATGATGTGAATAACATCCATATCATTGAATTAGGGTCAAAAGAATTGTTTATCTTGTATGCGAAAGTCTGGTCGGTTTTTGGGCGCGGAATTGACTGCAGTCAATTCAGTAGTTTAATAGACACAAAATTTATTGAAATGTTACGTTAAAGGACATTTGTCTCTTTAAGGCACGTGCTGGTTACAAAAATGTCAAACTGTTTCCCTAGTCATACATACTAATGCCTTTATCTACTCAAAACAAAGTCAAATATACCATACGGTGACTATAATTTAAAATAAGTGGGCATCAAAGTCACAAATTTCTACTTGGGTTGCGAGTCTTTTTTTCCGCAAGAATGACGCGCAGTATGTGTGCACCACTCAATGTATTTGTGAATACTGCAAGACGCAATAGCGGTGACGCTGCGTTAAAATGACGCATATATGCACCGGGGCTAAAGTTACTGCATGGTGTTCTGGAGGCGTCATCGGGTCGTATTTTTTCAAAAACCCCGCGCCATACGACTACTTTTTTTTTAGAGGGCTGGTTAGCATTCAAGCTAATCGTGTTGTTTCACCTGCTTTTGGTGTTTCTGCGGCCTCTGAGAGTCTGAGGCTTCTGCTGTGTCTGTTATTAGACTTTATAGTCTCCGTAGCTCATTTTGTAAGATGGTTATAAAATTACATAATTCCGCCGAATTCTCTGCAAACTGCTGATGATTAGTGACGGGCTGGAAGTACTTCTTCATGCCATGAAGCGTGCGCAATAAAATACTGCGTGCTCCGTGTCTTCATCTTCATTTACGCATTCGGGGCAAGATGGTGAGCTGTCGTGGCTAAAACGGTGCAGATACTTGCAATAGCCACCGTGGCCTGTGAGGAACTTTGTAAGGTTGTAGTTACAGTCGCCATGGTTACGTTCTATCTATTCCTGGATTGTCGGAAAAAGTTTGTATGTCCAGTCCATCTGCCTTTCGTTGTGCTACCGAGCTTGCCATATAGCTATTGATGCTGCAACGACTCATACTGCAACCGAAATCCTTAGGGCTGCATTTTCTGGTCACTTAATCTCTCGTTTTGGTGATTTGCACTGAATGCCTTATTTAACCGTTTTACATTTTTTTTGTGGGTTTTTTTTGTCTATGTCAAGCTTCGGACTCTTGAAGCCTTCAAAGCCATTTCTCCGTCAGAAATGCGAGGACCCTGTTGGTTCCCAACAAAACCGCAAAAAAACACAACAGGAGCTCGCGATCAAAGAAGAATGATGGAGGCGTTGTTCGTGCATGTGACTAGTGATTGGAATATGATCAATCGACTTCCTTCTTGCAGAAAGCAGAGCTCATCAAAGTATCTTGCCATCTCACCCTCGCATAGGAGTAGAGATGTAAATGGTATAATTAAGGGTGTATTAGTCAATTAATTGTTAATGTGAACGTTTAAATGTAATATTTAAAATGTAAACTAATACAAATGTAAGAAATTCAATGTCAAGGGCAATGACCATTTAAGATCACAGCTGATTGTGTACATAAGGACACCGAGGCTGCCCAATGAGTTGCACGATCAGTTCAAATTCAATTCGAATTTGGCAGTTAACAACGAATAAAGAATTTATAACGTGTACGAAATTCTATTGTGTCGTTTTTTTATTAATTCTCAAGTGAATCATCAATTCACTTAATGCTGAGACGCCTTCTCCAGCAAATTAATTTCTTTAGTCATCTACTAAAGAACATGGTCCTTCGAGTCCTTTAATAGGAAACCGCGAATTTTTTTCTTTGTAATATCGAAAAGTGCAATTGACATTATAAATCAAAGTTTACTTAAACAAAAATATCACCAGTGTACAAAAAGTGAACTAAACAAAAGAACATTTAAAGTGTACTGTGGATTAGTGCGAAATTGGTAAGAATCCAAAAATAGCAGCCCGATCATCGACGGGCAGTCTATCGGCCACAGTACCCAACGAGAAGAGGAATCCCGTATCCAACGGACACGACAACAATCACAGCAAGGAACTGTGCAACGCAAAGCCTTCTGCAACTGTAACTGAGAGTTATCCAACTAAGGTTGCAGTTGCAAAAGCAAACTAAGGTAGGAACATTTTCCTCATTTACACCTTTTTTTGTTGCAATTTTACATTATTACGTTTTTATTACATAAAACGCAATATAAAAACATATCGAGTCGACATATCTTTTAACCAACGGATACGAAGTAACGCAACTAGACACAAGCGTCACAACGGTCTGCAAAGTGGTACAGCAATCCGCAACTGACACAACGGTCAACAACAGCAATCACAGCAAGGAACTGTGCAACGCAAAGCCTTCTGCAACTGTAACTGAGAGTTATCGAACTAAGGTTGCAGTTGCAAAAGCTAACTAAGGTAGGAATATATTTCCTCATTTACACCTTTTTTGTTGCAATTTTACATATTACGTATTTATTTCATAAAACGCAATATAAAAATACAACGAGTCGAAGTATCTTGGACCCAACGGATACGAATAACAGAAAGAGACACAAGCGTCACAACAGTCTGCAAAGCGGTACAACAATCCGGAAATATAACAACGGTTAACAACATCAATCACAGCAAGGAACTGTGCAACGCAAAGCCTTCTGCAACTGTAACTGAGAGTGATCCAACTAAGGTTGCAGTTGCAAAAGCACAATAAGGTAGGAATATTATTCCTTTTACACCTATTGCTGCATTTAATTAGTTAGATAATATATATATTTACTATATTATACAATTATTACCAAAGCTTGATAACAAATTAAGTACCCTATCCCTGCTTTGAACTCTAAAAACATATCTAAGTGAAGTGAAAATGTCAAAACTTTCTAAACAAATAGAACGGCAAGAACTAATTTTAAAAGAACTCGAAACCGATTACGAAGAATTTAAAAAGGTTACTGAGGCGAGAAAATCAAGGGGGTATCTGCAAGCGTGTCTGAATGATAGTGAAGAATGCTTCAAACGCGCAAAAAAGGATCATGAATCGATTGTGAATAGTGGGGCTGATCCTATCAAAGATGCCTACTATGCAGCGGAAACATTTTCAAAGATTAAACGCACATATTTCGCGTTCACGGGAATCTTAAACGATCTCTATGACAAATTTTCTAAAGAGACCAATGCTAATTTAGAGGTTTCGAGACTTAACACCACAAAAACATCGGTGTGTGACATTCGGTTACCACCAATACAAATCATAAAATTTTCGGGCTTGCTAGAAGAATGGTATGAGTTCCACAACATGGTCGATCAGAATGTTGATTTATCTGATGTACAGAAACTTCAATTTCTCAAAACCCATGTTACTGATAGTGCTGCGTTATTAATTCAGCATTTGTTAGTTGATGCCGACGGTAAAAACTACACCACGGCATGGGAAATATTGAAAGAGCGTTACCAAAACAAACGGAAATTGGTTAATAAGCAATTAAGAGTTTTGATGGAGCAAAGCAAAATCACCCATGAATCCTCTGAGGCGTTAAAATCTTTGCATGATACAAGTACAAACTGTATTCATGCACTATCCAATCTGGGAATAGCCGTGGAAACTTGGGATGCAATTCTTATATATGTGGTTTACCACAAACTTCCTCTCCAAACACAAAAGGATTGGGAAGAGAAACTGGGTAGCTCTAAATTGCTTCCAGAGTGGAATGCATTTACCAAATTCATTGAGGGGAGATTCAGCTCCCTAGAAAACATGATGGAGTCAAATGAGGCTTCAAGACACGAAAACACTACAAAACAATACAAAAAAAATCCGACGACTTATCATGTTAAGTCATCACATGAGACAAAAAAATTTCTATGTCGACTGTGCAAGGCATCGCACGGAATACGACAATGCAAACTTTTTTTAAAAATGGAGGTAAAGGCAAGAGCTGAAGCTGTAAAAAACAACTTTGTCTGCTCAAATTGCTTAGGGTACGATCACCATTCCTCAAACTGCAAGAGTACGAATCGCTGCCAAAAATGTGGTCAAAAGCACCACACGCTTTTACACTTCGAGGCTCAAAGGCCTCAAAATGGTAACAACTACCAATATCACCCCCATGCTTCATCTTTTAAAGGTCAGAATCACCAGGAGTACAACACTCACTTGATTCAAAATGCAAATCAATTCATTCCGGCAAGTAGTTGGAGAAATGGGCAAAATTGTGCATCACTACCAAACTATATGCCGCACACCAACCCAACTCAGAACATTAATCACAGCAGTTCCCAAAATGGACGGAACATTGATCAAAACACTGCGTCTACGTCGTCCAATCACATCAACTCATACCTTAACCAAATGCGATCAAAGGTCTTACTAGCAACAGCACTAGTCAAGGTCGTAGCTGCAAATGGAACTCAACACGTAGTTAGGGCATTAATAGATCCGGGTTCAGAAGCCACATTCGTAACCGAAAATGTAGCACAGCTTCTTAACTTAAGAAAACAAAGAGCATTTGCGGAGGTCAAAGGTTTAGGGCAAATCTCAACGGTGTAACGAAAGATGGACCTATCTCATGAACTTTGCGATGGTCTGCACTCCCACTCCTCTAAAAGAATACAGGAATTCATGTAGAAGTAAGTGGGTCATAAGGAAGGTTGTCCTGGTGGTGTAGTGCGAGTAGGCATGCTTGCACAAGCGCGACTATAGCTCGACGGAGGCGTGGGATCTTTGCACTTCCTACCGGACGATCGTTAACCTTAATTTACATGCCAAAATATTTTAAATAGAATTAGGAGCTCAAAACGATACTAACTCGAGCAAAACAAACAAAAAAAAAAAACCGAATTTATGACCGTAATGTAAAAGAATTTAGAAAGAAACCTTAACTAGAAGGAAAAAAAACGAACGTTGGGAAACCTGAGAAGGAATTGGCTTCCCTAGCGTAACCCTCCCTCGAACTACCATCTTCTTAAAAGTAGGTAGAACCTTGGCTAACGCGCCGCTAAGTCTTGCGATAGCCCCTAACGCAAACTCAAGAAAACCTCTAGGGCTCACTTAAGTCATCACCGATGTACATAACCTTCCCCTTTCACTCCCCTATAGCACAACAAAAAAAATATTCACTGAAGATGCATGATGTAAAATTCAGCCCAAGATGAAATGAAAGTATTTAAAAGGGTTCATTTCAGATGTAAAAGTTATTATTTATTTCACAAACATCAGTTAATAAAAATAAAAAAAAGAAAGATCAAAAATAAATAAATAAAAATGTGTAGGTGTTCAAAAACTTGCTAACACATACTGTTTAATCAAACGACTTAAAATCAAAATTTATCGACCCTGCTGGAATTCTTCGATGAATTATGTAGGTATTACGTTTTTCTTTATGAAATTAAATTGCTCTCAACTATTATAAAAAAATTCATTATATATCGCATTAAGATAACAGATAATTATTGGTGTGATTTCAATATCTGATCAACACATTAAACTTCAATGATCGTCTTCATATTCAATCGATTCGTTGTAAATTAATTTATATGAAGTTATGTGCTTTAAACAAAAAAATTCATTAAAAGTTTGGTTTGCATACTTTTGGGTGCAAACAACATTTTAACTTGCATATAAATGCACTTTACGTTATAGTTACGTTAACTAAAAAAAATCAAAAATATACTCTACATATACTTATGCAAATCAATATGTGAATGTATGGATAACTCAATAGATCGTTCAATAGAAAAAAAATTGTTTAGACTCACCGATACTCATGTACATACTTTGCGTACACTTACAAACGATTGATGACGTTGCCTGGATGACTCTCCCATGGATGTTGTGCACAGCATTCATAAAAGGTGATGACGATTATCTAAATTAATTAAAAATTATGGATTTGCCTATCGAACGAACTTTACACCTTTATATTCTATGATACTTAAAAATTTTTTTTTTTTTTTTTTTGTAAATAGTCCCCCACAAAACATTTTAGTTCCATGCGCACCAGTAAAGGGAAATAAAATGAAAAAGGACTTTTCCTGCCTTGTTTCTAATACCGCAGCCGACTTACCTCTCTAAAAAGATTAAGATTGCCACCAATATGTATTAGATAACAAAATTAGATCTACATATGATAACACTATTTTGATATACGTTCTCCTATAGATTTGGTTCTTTTTGAGGACTCTATTTGCGGATATCTTTTGCATGAAATATTCCGAGGTTGTGTCCGTTCATATCTACGAGCTCATATAAATTGTGGCTTGGTATACTTTTGACTTTAGCTTTAATGAATTTAGGGCAGAATTTAGCGTTTCTGTGCTTCGTCGCATCGCTTAGTACAAAATTGCGTTTGTAAACTATCTGACCTACATCATATTGCAGGTTTTTGCTTCTCGTATTATACGATTTTTCATAATTATTATGGGCACGTTCTAACGATTCTTGAAGTTGACTGTGAATCAAATTCATCTGTACTGCCTTTGGTAAAACGTCAAACTCGGGGTTGTTTAAGCTATTAAGTTTTCTATACAAATTATAATCCTGACCATGTTCGATTTTGGACTGTCCAAAAAGTGCTTCATGTGGAGACATCCCTATGGCTGAATGAATCGTTGATCGTAGGGCACCCGCGATTGAATGAATGTGTCTGTCCCAGTTGCTTTGGTTCGTCTCTTTACCTATGTACGACCTGATAGCGGCTAAAATAGAGCGGTTAACTCGTTCGCTAGCATTCGCTTGTGGCGAATAGGAGGCAGTTCTGACATGGCGGATACCGTACGCAGCTAATAATTTCTGAAATTCTTTACCAGTGAATTGCTTCCCGTTATCAGAGAGCAAGGATTCAGGTACTCCAAAAACTGTAAAAACTTGTTCTTCAAGAAATTGAATTGCGGCTTCACTAGTGGCTTTTCTGATCGGCCTGATGAGGACAAACTTCGTCAGCTGGTCGAGACATACAATCATGAAAGCATTGCCTTTTTTCGACCGAGGATATGGTCCAAGATAGTCAATGTAGACGTGTTGAAATGGCCTTTTTACTAAAAACGGTTGCCCCATCGGCGGCCTGAGAGTTGAATTTGGTGCTTTAGAGGATTTACAGATGCTGCAATTCGCAATGAACTCTTTAACTTGCGCTGCCATATTTGGCCAATAGAATCGCTCACGAAGGCGATAAAGTGTCTTTGCCACTCCGCCATGCGACGCCTGGGGAGGCTCATGAGCCAAAAGAATCAAATTTTTGGTTAGCAAGGATGGAATCCACAGTTTCCAGACACGGTCTTCGTCCTGAGGATTTCCATTGCTGTGCTTCACCTTCTTGTAGATGAAACTCTCCGAAACACGAAGGTCGGGAAGCTGAAGCCCATTTTTCTCCACTGTTTTTATTAACTCTTGATATTCCTCAGACTTGAAGGCTGGATCTTCAAGATTGACATGAAGAACATCGAAAGAGGTCGCACGGCACGCGGTATCAAGCGCTAACTCATCAACGCCAAAAACTCGTGAGAGTGCATCTGGCACCACGTGCTGCGATCCCCTTCGGTGCTCTATCTGAAAAGAGAAACTTTGGAGCTTCAAGCTCCAACGAGCGAGCCGTCCACTTAAATCTTTTTGGCTCATGAGCCACTTTAGACTCGCATGGTCAGTTACGATTTTAAACTCCTGCATCTCAATATAAGACCTGAACTTCTCGACTCCCAAAACCGCCGCCAGACACTCTAACTCTGTAACACTGTAGTTACGCTGCGCGGGGCTTAGCTTGTGCGAATAATAGTATATTGGTTTTTCGACACCGTCCTCATCTTGTTGGCACAGGACACAGCCAACACCGGATGTGGAAGCATCACACAGAATTATAAATGGTCGTTTAAAGTCTGGGTTAATTAAAACAGGAGCCGACGTTAACGAGTTTTTCAAGTCCTCGAAAGCAGCAATGGCTTCCGGTCCAAATGTAAATGATTTTCCCTTTTTGAGGGTATCTGTAATGGGACTAGCACGAGAAGAATAATCCTTAATAAACCTCCGATACCAGCCAGATAAACCCAAAAATCGGCGAACTTGGCGAGGTGTTTTTGGCTTCGGAAAATCTCTAATGGCTGACACTTTATCGGGATCGGTTTTCAGACATCCTTCCCCCACTATGTAACCCAAATACTTAAGCTGCTTGAAGCAAAATTTAGATTTCCCGAGATTAATAGTAAGTCCTGCTGACTGCAACTGCGAAGCTATCAGTCTGAGAAGATCGAGGTGCTCTTCAAATGTTCTCGAAATTATCAGTAAATCGTCCAGATAAACAAAAATGTTCTGTTTCAATTTATGTGGCACCACTTTGTCCATCAATCTGCACATGCGTTGAGCAGCATTGCAGAGGCCAAAGGGCATGACCTTAAATTGATACAGGGGTCTGCCGGGCACTGTAAACGCCGTCTTTTCCCGCGAAGATTTCTCCAGGGGTATTTGCCAAAAGGCGTCCTTCAGATCCACACTAGATATATAGTGTGTCTCTGAAAGACGACTTAGCAATCCCTCTATATGAGGAAGTGGATAGGCGTCTTTTTTCGTCACCTGATTAACTCTTCGGGAATCAAGGCACAGCCGGTTTTTCCCGGGTTTGCGTACCAAGACAACCGGAGAGTTCCAAGCACTTGAGCTCTCTTCTATGATACCCATTTCGAGCATCCTATCCAACTCCTCATACATAAGGTTCTGTACCGCTGGAGAAACGGTATAGTGTCTTTGTTTCACTGGCTCAGCATTTCCTGTGTCGATGTAGTGCTCTTCGAAGTTTGTTTGTCCAAGGCCAGAAGAAGCAAAGGACGGAAACAAACTGATCACCTTTTCTAGCTCTCTGGACTGTTTCACTGATAACTCGTGAGCATTTGAATCGCTACTATTTTGCAGCGTTCCGGACGCGATTTCCGAAAGCAGATGAGGAGCTATCTCAAACAGCCTCCAAAAATTAACTCCCAGATATAGCTGCTGTTCCAAGGATGGAACCAAGAAAAGTAAAATCTCTTTTGTAATGCCCTTGTAAGTTATTTTCGTGGTTATTTCTCCTATAATAGATTGGGTTTGCCCACCGGCTGTCTTTACGTTCGAAAAGAATGGTTTATATGACAGACCTATACCTTCTAACAATTCTATACATCCGCAACCTAAGCAACTAATGCTTGCGCCACTATCAAGTAGACCGAGTATTTGCTTACCGAAGATAGATATATTTGCATAGGGTCTTGGATCGTCGGTGCCACAGAGATAAGTTGCACAAATAGCTTTATATCTATATCGCTTACTTTTAAATCGTTCGCGAAGTTTTAAGATGCGTTTCGAAGGTGTAGCGTTAAAAATTCTTTCACGAACTTTATAATAGTTAGTTATACGTTCATGCAGTGGTTTATGTTTTACTAGCAAAGACGGTGGTTCAATTTCGGTTTCACTTCTTTTGAGAATAGTTACAGTATCTGAAGTATTATGTGTAATTTCAGGGGGAAATTGTACGTCTGGTGGATTTTCTAAGTCAGGTAATGTTTGTAATGGCTGGGTAATTAATATCTGCGTTCCGGGTTTCTCGTTTGAGGGCAATTCTCCCCGGTCTGCAGATCGCCCTGTTCTCGGTTTCCCGAACATCTTGGACAAACCGGAGTGGTGGTGTTCTCACACCCACACTTATAGCAAAATAAATTTCGCTGTGGATTACTGCACTCAACGAAAGAGTGACCTTTTTGTTTGCAGTTCCAACATGTGTAGGAACTTGTATCTCGTTTATTATACGGAACTTTCAAGGCGTCTATCTCATACAAGTCTTCACCATTTGGAACCGCATCTATCTCACTCACCTGTCGCTTATAATTATGTTGAGGAATTGTCTTAGTTCGCAAGCCATCGCTCTGGTTTACGTGCCTTTCTATGATTCTACACACGTAGACCAATTCGGGCAAACTGTTTGTACTAAACGTGATTAGTAACTCTCCTATACGTCTTCTGACATTTTGTTTTATTAGGTCAATAAGCTCTCGGCTACATTTTGGACGATACAGTCGAGCGTTTAATTGCTGTATAGCTATATAAAAATCATCGAAGCTTTCGTTCAATCCTTGGCGTCGGTCGAACATTCTTCTAGACAACTCAGAGTCAGTTTCAAGTCCTCTATACTGCTCAAGTAAGGCCATTTGGAGAGTGGCCCAATTTGCATTGGGGTTGGATTTCAAAAACATCCAATACCAGCTCTCGACCTGCCCGGTAACAAATAGATGAAAATGGACGAATACGTCCTCCCAAGATACACCATAACAGTCTTTAAGTCTGTTAAGACGGAAGATGAAATCATCGACTGTCATGTGGTTATTGTCAAATTTTAAACCCCATTTATGGAATTCAACTGTGCGGTTTGTATTAGAGGAAGGGATATTACGTTCATTTGGGCTGTTGGAGCCAAGGTTTAGAGCATTTAGTTGGGCTAAGAAGTTGTGAGCGTTCCCACCAATCTGGCTAAAACTAGGTTCATTATTAGGTGGTGGTGGTGGATTGTGTTGTCTCTCTGGAACCTGCCTATGTACCGCATTGTCTAAGCTTACATTTGGTGCAGCCTGACGATTTTGACGACGGTTAATGTCATATTCCTCTTGGTCTTCTTGAGGATTAATTTCTCCAAGAGTCTCGCGCACAATCGCAGCAACATCTTGCCGTATTATATTTCTTTCTGCTTCAAACTGTTCACGTCTTTGTCGCAATTCTGTGGATCTGCTTAGACCCACTGAAGCGCTAACGACTTCTTGAATGTACTGCGTTAAGCTCTCATTTTGGACAATTGAGTCGTTAGTATTAATCGATTGATTAATGAAATCTTCTTGGCGTATAGTTTGAATCTGGGGTTGAGCATTTAACTCATGTGGTGTTGTATTGGAGCAATGAGCCTGGCTGGTAGATGGTCCACGATTCGAACGCAAATTATGTGGCGTTTTCTTTGGAGGCATTTTCGAAAATATTATATTTAAAGTTAAAAAAAATAAATAGCTAGTAAAAAAAATAATAAGGTGTGTGTGTGTGTGTTTAGGTAAGGTAAACTATAAATTGTATAATATATCTTTCAATTCATGATTTTGTGCTTGGGTATGTGAAAGGTTAAAAGGTTAGTGTCATTATAGATCGGTGTTTAATATTAGTTCGATTTTAATTTTCTTTATAGCGTGTCTTATTTGCTTGGTTGTTCACATAAATTTAGGTACTTATGAACAGAAAGGTAACTAAGCGCAATCTATGTAGAAGTGATTAAAATGTCTAATGGTCGCTTAGGATAGATTACGTTATCTACCACCTTCCCTGCAACGAAATATAACACTTGCTTTGGGTCAAGTACCTCCTGATCAACATACAAATATTTATAGATTTTCGAATCTACAAACAATTCAAGATAATTGAAGTGTTTATTGACAGTGGTTTCTACTTTCCTTTACATCGGATTAAAGCTAACTAACACAGAAAGCAGGCGCTACTGACGGAGTGGTGATATCATATGTATCTGTAACTCCCGGTCGTCCGACAAACTGCATCAGCAACTGGATAATGTTCAACAACTACTATTCACAACTCATCGCTTCACTGAATATTGGTTTCAAAATGAACCGAAAATCGCGGACGTATGAAGATATGTATAGTAGAGATAATTCTAAAAGATTGCCGGAATCGATGCAGCGATAAACACAACTTATGTACACTGTACTCTTCGGACATCAGATTCACTATCCTATCGAAAAAAAACAATAAAAGTATCCAGTTAAGGCTTACGTTTTTTTTTTTTTATAGTTATGCTTTTGTAAGCTTGGCTGGGTGTAATTATGCCATGGTCTACTATCGTTTCGTGCCCCACGTTGGGCGCCACCTGTGTAACGAAAGATGGACCTATCTCATGAACTTTGCGATGGTCTGCACTCCCACTCCTCTAAAAGAATACAGGAATTCATGTAGAAGTAAGTGGGTCATAAGGAAGGTTGTCCTGGTGGTGTAGTGCGAGTAGGCATGCTTGCACAAGCGCGACTATAGCTCGACGGAGGCGTGGGATCTTTGCACTTCCTACCGGACGATCGTTAACCTTAATTTACATGCCAAAATATTTTAAATAGAATTAGGAGCTCAAAACGATACTAACTCGAGCAAAACAAACAAAAAAAAAAAACCGAATTTATGACCGTAATGTAAAAGAATTTAGAAAGAAACCTTAACTAGAAGGAAAAAAAACGAACGTTGGGAAACCTGAGAAGGAATTGGCTTCCCTAGCGTAACCCTCCCTCGAACTACCATCTTCTTAAAAGTAGGTAGAACCTTGGCTAACGCGCCGCTAAGTCTTGCGATAGCCCCTAACGCAAACTCAAGAAAACCTCTAGGGCTCACTTAAGTCATCACCGATGTACATAACCTTCCCCTTTCACTCCCCTATAGCACAACAAAAAAAATATTCACTGAAGATGCATGATGTAAAATTCAGCCCAAGATGAAATGAAAGTATTTAAAAGGGTTCATTTCAGATGTAAAAGTTATTATTTATTTCACAAACATCAGTTAATAAAAATAAAAAAAAGAAAGATCAAAAATAAATAAATAAAAATGTGTAGGTGTTCAAAAACTTGCTAACACATACTGTTTAATCAAACGACTTAAAATCAAAATTTATCGACCCTGCTGGAATTCTTCGATGAATTATGTAGGTATTACGTTTTTCTTTATGAAATTAAATTGCTCTCAACTATTATAAAAAAATTCATTATATATCGCATTAAGATAACAGATAATTATTGGTGTGATTTCAATATCTGATCAACACATTAAACTTCAATGATCGTCTTCATATTCAATCGATTCGTTGTAAATTAATTTATATGAAGTTATGTGCTTTAAACAAAAAAATTCATTAAAAGTTTGGTTTGCATACTTTTGGGTGCAAACAACATTTTAACTTGCATATAAATGCACTTTACGTTATAGTTACGTTAACTAAAAAAAATCAAAAATATACTCTACATATACTTATGCAAATCAATATGTGAATGTATGGATAACTCAATAGATCGTTCAATAGAAAAAAAATTGTTTAGACTCACCGATACTCATGTACATACTTTGCGTACACTTACAAACGATTGATGACGTTGCCTGGATGACTCTCCCATGGATGTTGTGCACAGCATTCATAAAAGGTGATGACGATTATCTAAATTAATTAAAAATTATGGATTTGCCTATCGAACGAACTTTACACCTTTATATTCTATGATACTTAAAAATTTTTTTTTTTTTTTTTTGTAAATAGTCCCCCACAACGGGTACCTCCAATTCTATTGTCAACCTAACTATGTTTTCATTCTCCAACCCCTGTTTCTGTCTTGATGTTAGAGCTTTCGTCTTTTCCCAATTAACCTCTATCTTGCCAACACACCACATTAACACAACAAATTGGAGTCATTTGTCGAATTTGCGATTAGCGGACCCCACCTATAATCGTCCTGGAAAGATCGACATGCTGTTAGGTGCCGATATTTATGCGGAAATCATTCTTGAAGGACTCATTCCAGGGCAAAATGGATCCCCAGTCGCACAAAAAACAGAACTAGGATGGATATTAACCGGAAATGCGAGCATAAATCCTCCAATGGCTTCAGTTACAGTGCGAAGCCACCACACGACATTGGATACACAGCTCAAGAAGTTTTGGGAGATAGAAGAAGACATGGACACACGCAAACTAACACAAGAAGAAGAGAAGTGTCAACTACACTATCAAAACACCACAAGGAGAAGAGCAGATGGTAGATATGAGGTGAAACTACCGTTTAAAGAAAATAAGCGCCCCAACCTTGGCAACTCTAAAGCGGCAGCAATGGCAAGATTTTTTCAAATCGAAAAACGCCTCAACGCTAACGAAAAACTTCGAGAAGCATACACATCGTGCATCAACGAATACCGGTCACTAGGACACATGAAGGAAGTTTCAACGGACGTCGAACTGGAGAAGGAAAGGCATTATTTCCTTCCTCACCATGCGGTATTCAAAGAATCGAGCTCGACAACCAAACTTCGAGTAGTGTTTGATGCTTCATGCAAAACTTCGAGCGGAGCAGCGCTCAATGATTTTCTGATGGTTGGACCACGGCTTCAAGTGGACATAATTGACCTGATAGCACAGTGGAGAAAATTTAAGGTGGCATTTGCAGCGGACATTAGCATGATGTACCGACAGATATGGATGGCACAAGAGGACACGTCATATCAACTCATTCTCTGGAGGTCAAAATGCGATGAGCCCATTAAGACGTATGCACTCAATACCGTCACATTCGGCACAGCATCAGCCCCATATTTAGCTGTACGAACTCTGCAACAATTAGCGATGGACATCGAAAACTCCCAACCGCATGTAACCAAGGCAATCAGCGAAGGGTTTTATGTTGATGACTTCATATATGGAGCTGACAACGAAGAAGATGCCATCAAGGTACAAACGGATGTGATAGCGACGTTGAGCTCAGCTGGATTTCCGCTGCGCAAATGGGCCAGCAACTCTCCCACAATATTAGAAAGAATACCTGAAAAGGACAGAGAAGTGAATCTTCCTTTAGAATTTGACACACAGGACGCTATTAAGATGTTAGGCATCCAATGGCATCCTGCGAAAGATACTTTCACATTTAAGATCAACATACCTGTTGTGAGCAAACACACAAAGAGATCAATACTCGCCGATATCGCACGTCTCTTTGATCCTCTGGGGTGGATTTCTCCGTGCGTAATCAAGGCCAAACTGATATTGCAACAGCTTTGGGCCAAGTCATTATCTTGGGATGACACCATCACTCCAGAAATAGAGGTACCGTGGACAGAACTGCGTGCTGGACTTCACAAACTGGAGAAAGTAGAGATCCCACGGTGGATAACAAGTGAAGGAACAACACTCATCCAACTACACGGTTTCAGTGACGCATCGGAGAAGGCATACGCGGCGGTCGTATACGCAAGAGTCACATCAAACGGCCAGGAGAGAATTTACCTGCTGGCGTCAAAGACTAGAGTGGCCCCAATAAAAAGAATATCTTTGCCACGACTAGAGCTCTGTGCTGCAGTACTCCTGGCAAAACTTCTGCATAGAATAGCAAGGGCCATGCAGCTGGAACAAGTGGAGATGTTTGCATGGTCCGATTCCATGATAGTCCTGGCGTGGATAAAAGGAAACCCATCCATTCGCACCACATTTGTAGCCAACAGAGTTACAGAAATCCAGGCGCTAACAAGAGTGGCTATCTGGCGCCATGTAGGCACCAAGGATAACCCAGCGGATATTGGTTCTCGAGGACTGTCCCCCGAAGAGTTAATAGAGAACCAACTATGGTGGAATGGTCCACATTTTCTACAAGGTTTTTTGCCACGCGATCAACCAACAACAAATCCTCTAGAAACTGATGAGGAAACAAAAAGGGAAGCAAGGAAATGCCTACGCGTTACAATAGAAGACTCGTTCTTTCAAACTTTTTCAACCCTTAAACGTCTAGTGCGCATCACAGCGATTTGGCGACGGTATTTCGACAACTTAAGAGATATGTCAGCTAGGAGGCCACTGGATACTCATCCAATTACTGCAGGTGAACTAATGTCATCTCACCATCACATCATCAAAATAGTACAGAGGGAACTATTTAAAGAGGAAATTGAAGAGCTAAAGGAGAGACGATCCATACCGAAGACAAGCTCCATTCGAAACCTCAACCCGTTCCTCGATGAAGGAGAGATTCTTAGAGTAGGGGGCAGACTATCAAATGCCCTACTCCCATTTGATCAACGTCACCCAATCATACTCAAAGAATCCCACCACTTCTCAAAATTGCTCATAAGAGACACACACAACGAAACGCTTCATGGTGGTCAACAACTGATGATAGCCGAAATCCGAAACAAGTATTGGATAACAAATCTGAAAAGACTTGTGAAATCAACAATTCACAAATGTGTTCGGTGTCATCGCTACAACGCAAAAATGCAGGAGCAGCTCAAGAGCATTTCAAGACCATTCTCCAACACCGGTGTCGACTATGCTGGACCGGTGGAAATCAAAAAGTGGAAAGGGAGATGCAATAGAACGGTCAAGGGATACATCGCCGTGTTCATCTGTCTTGCAACAAAGGCAATTCATATTGAGCTGGTAAGCGACTTGAGTGCAGCGGCATTTATTGCAGCATTTAAACGATTTGTGGCCAGACGAGGAATCTGCATGAATATGTTTAGCGACTGTGGCACCAATTTCAAAGGTGCAAACAACGAGCTTAGGAAAGACAGCAAATTCATCACCGCAGAATGGTCATCAGAAGTAGCAGCAAATCTCGCGTCCTACCAAACCATATGGCACTTCAACCCTCCATCATCACCACACTTTGGAGGTCTGTGGGAGGCAGGTGTCAAATCAATAAAACATCACTTGAAGAGGACGATTGGATCAGCCAAGTTAACATTCGAGGAATTTGCTACACTGCTGACACAGATCGAAGCATGCCTTAATTCTCGACCACTGTGTCCAATGACGTCAGACCATAACGATATGACTGTGTTGACGCCGGGACACTTCCTAATTGGAGCGCCATTACGAGTGCTGCCAGACAGGAACTTTACTGAAAGAAAGATCAACAATTTAGACAGATGGAGATACCTGCAACGACTCACGCAGGAATTCTGGAAGCAGTGGAGTACAAACTACCTGCACTTGCTTCAACAGCGTCCAAAGTGGCTGCAGGAGCAACCCAACATAAGGATGGGAGATATTGTCCTCGTCAAGGAAGACAACCTGCCCCCATCCGAATGGCTACTCGCGCGAATCATCGATCTACACCCCGGGTCGGACGGTCTAACGCGCGTAGTGACCATAAGAACACAAAATACGATACTCAAGCGACCAATCGCAAAAATATCCCCTTTACCATTATCAAATTAATCAAACATTAAGAAACAAAACTATTATGAACTCACCCCATAACTATCTGCTTTAAACAACAACAAAAACTACCCCTTTGAACAGAAATAAAAACATACCTATTTGCATAGTCCCAAGTGAAATCACACCCAAAACCCAAAAAAGAGCCCAACTCACCTTATAAACACTCTGTTTAGTTAAATTTAAATTAAAATACTTTGCTTTGCCACTGCATTTTAATAACAAAACACTAATGCATTTTTTGTATGTTTCATGGACACATGCACATAACCTCAAACATGGATGAGGCAATTTGGCTGAGAGGAGCTGGCAAACTCAATCAAGGACACAGAAACAAGGCACCACAGAATGAAATCCAATTCCAGACATCACGAAGCACCAAACCGGAGGCCGGGAGCATGTTGGTTCCCAACAAAACCGCAAAAAAACACAACAGGAGCTCGCGATCAAAGAAGAATGATGGAGGCGTTGTTCGTGCATGTGACTAGTGATTGGAATATGATCAATCGACTTCCTTGAAAGTCAACAATATTCTCAATCACTAGGACATATGCACGGAACACACGAAAACGCATTTTAAACAATGATGAAGGGTTAAATTACATAAATTACACCGCACAAACCCGAGCCAACAAATAAACCGACCGACGCGACCAAGTAAAGGACACAAATCCAAGCCGAACTGTCAAATAATCGACGACACAGCTACGAGCCTATAGTCGGTCCCCTCTACCTGCAGACGAAGTCCACGAAAGCGAGTTCATCCGAACTAGTCGCACCGAGATTCAAGCAGTGTGGGAGCAGAAAGCAGAGCTCATCAAAGTATCTTGCCATCTCACCCTCGCATAGGAGTAGAGATGTAAATGGTATAATTAAGGGTGTATTAGTCAATTAATTGTTAATGTGAACGTTTAAATGTAATATTTAAAATGTAAACTAATACAAATGTAAGAAATTCAATGTCAAGGGCAATGACCATTTAAGATCACAGCTGATTGTGTACATAAGGACACCGAGGCTGCCCAATGAGTTGCACGATCAGTTCAAATTCAATTCGAATTTGGCAGTTAACAACGAATAAAGAATTTATAACGTGTACGAAATTCTATTGTGTCGTTTTTTTATTAATTCTCAAGTGAATCATCAATTCACTTAATGCTGAGACGCCTTCTCCAGCAAATTAATTTCTTTAGTCATCTACTAAAGAACAACCCATTGCCGAAAGTTCTGGCAAAAGTGTTTCAAAATGTAATAAATCGGACCCGAATGGTTATCATTTAATTTTCTTGACTTAATGGAAACAAATTTAAGACATCAAACTAACATAATCCAAAAGCATCAGAATTCAAAACCAACGTTTTTTTAATAAAAAAAATTACAACCAAAGAACATCGAGTGACAACTTTTACATCAGTGACAGTGACAGTTCAGGAGGCTATGGACTTCATCCGTTAGTTGTGGTTGAGGCCGTTTTTGCGGAAACATTAGCAGAAGTCCAAATTCAAGGAACAACTTCTTTTAATCTACAAAAATCCAGACTAACGATGCACAGTAAGTACTCAGTATTTTGCCAAGATAAGGTGTTTTCGCTAATTTCTGCTTTAGCACGAGCAAGGATTCACTGCACTCATTGTCACAACTCTGGAAATTTGATGAATACTGTTTGGGCAAAATGGATTAAGTGTTGCCTACTGCATCCTATGACAGGCAAACTAATTCGTCCTTCTTAGCATATGTTCAATAGATAAATTTTAAACCAGTCGAACTCATCCATATACTCGTAGATTTAATAGCTCTTCATCTTCAAAGGAGTTCCATCCATTGTCTGAGCATATTACTGACAGATTCACACGAATTCCAAAGACCGGGAAAGCTGGCGCCCGGTAGATTGTGTTATTTTTCTGTTACATTTCAAATTATGCACATTAATTTATTTTTCTCTACTCCTCCGAAAAATGGCAATGTTTTTTGACAGATCTATCGTTTCGTTGACGTACAGTTGTAGGCTGATTTATCTATTGTATCGATTGAGTCCAATTTGGCAACCAAACGGTTGACTCGAAAGGACGACCATTTAAAGGCAGTTTCCATTCGCCCTTAGTTAGAAACACGGCTTTGAGACGCGACTACGCCTACGTAACGAAATGTCAGATAGAGCGACGCGACGCAAGTGTCATTGTAATCAAAGGTTTTTGTATAATTTGGAGCGGGTGAGTCGCAAAAGCCTTAAATTCTTGTACATAATATCATTTTTCGCTGTTGCTATTCGCACGTTGTTCGGGACACGACTACGTAACGAAATGTCAAAGTTTATATTGCGTCAAGTTGGGGAATGTGGTTCGCTATGCTCGCGATAAGGACTCTAAACTCCAGTATAATCATTTTCGGACATTATGCGGTACGTTTAGGATCCAACTTAAAGAGTTTTTAATGAAAGTAGGATTACGTAGTCGTGTCCCGAAAATCGGTAAACGCAGTTCAGTACAAAATCTGTCAAAATGCTATTTCGATCATTTTCGGACATCACCACGTATACGGTGACATTTTCGTTACGTGGATTACGGTCGTGTCCCGAAGTTTTACGTATGTCAGTTAGAGACACGGATATATACATTTAAAACCCTAAAATCGGAGCAACACACCCATCATTAGTATTGCCTCAAGAGAACACTCATTTTGATAGAAAAGTTGCTCCGGGAGCAAGATAATAAATTACCTTATAGGCACATTTTTGACGTTTTGTTTTACTTGAGTTTTGCTAGAATGTCAAAGAGGGAATAAAACACTGAATTTCAATTAATTAATAGAGTGAAATTAGATAAATCTCTGTCTTAAGATTGGAGTTTGTGTTTGGTGAACTTTTTTTTTCAACCCCCTGCCATAAGTGTCAGAAAATTAGCCGCGGATAAGTATTATTTAGCGCAATTGACAGACGACCTTAGTGTCTGAATAATTAAACACATGAAAAGGAAGAATAGGCAAAAGAACATTGCCGTGAACTGTCAAAATCTACACATCGCTACCTATACCTATTTTGCGAAGCCCATATCTTTAACGGATGGACCCATATTCTTCGTTTAATTACCGTTTGTGGCTAGAACAGTGGTTCGATAGAGCTCAGTCCCTATTTTGATAAATACCTACAACATTTCAATTCTGTATTAATGTTTTTATTTGTGTATTTTGCATTTCGTTATAAACTTTTTAAAATTACTTTAACAACACTCTGCAAAACTACTGCTTCTACTACTAATTTCCTAGTACGTGACGTTATCGCTATTATTGGAAAACCCTTTAGAATTTAGGATGTAATTTTGATACACCTCTTTAGTGTCATTAAAATGGCCTGCGACTGCGGCGAAACATCTATCGATTGGCGGATTGAAGTCGTTGTGGCCTTTTTCAAGAAAGGTAAGAAAAGGGGGCGACAAAGGATTGATCCAAGTATAGAGATACATCAACATCATTTAAGACCTAGGCCTACTGTCCTTAAAAAATCACCCTTAATAGTGTGGTTACCACTATTTACTTGCACTAGTTGAGTTTGTTTCAGAGTTTCAGCCGTTAAAACCTAACAAATAGACTGTGGATTATAAGATATGTAAAAAATTGGCCTCGATGGTAAAATGGATACTTTAATTAATTGATAATACCGCCCATCAAAAAACAATTCTCAATTGAAGCGTCTCAAGTGCTCGAGTAATCGAGTGTATTCTTCTTGTTGTAGGTATCTACTATACACAGGGTGTTTGGTGTTCTACTCCCACTCAACATCCTATTTTTCTTATTAAATCAGATCTTATGTCTGTAGGTATAATGTAGTTAAATTTGAGCATTCGCTAAATATCAAATTTAATAGAATTCGAGTACACAACACCTACAAGTCTACAACAAAGGATGTGCGTAGGATGCTATATATTTTTTTACTATCATCAACAAGCTCTGTTTACTTGTTGCTAACTCGAATACAAATACAGATACATACAGTATATTTACATGAATTGTTATGAAGCTTACGTGGGGATAAAGACGAGGTGGTACACATCATATAGCATGTAGTTACGTATGTAGCTCTGACGTCAACAGAGAGTGGACGCGGCATGTACCCATTGCGACCATTCGTTGACGTAAAAATTACGTCAGTACTACATACGAATGTGGCTACCTACATCACATGCCGAGTACTAGACACCTTATAAGAGATCACGTAATTTTTTGTATAAAAAAGGTCCAAACCTTCAATTTTCGCTTAAAATTTCCCTGGTTCCCTTTTTTCGACAATTTTGTCATCTACCAGTGGACATGGACATGTCACGAAAAATAAGTGTCCATCGATTTATGAGTGATGAGCTATAGATGAGCGTTTTTACCCCCATCATTCATTGCAATTTTATTGTTTTCCTGACATGATCTATATGTGTGTGCAGTGAAATCACATACAACAAACACAATGTGCATTTGAATCTGAGGAAGCGCAATTAATCTGTACAATTTTGCATTTCAAATAATTTTTGGACATGTGGGCCGTGGGGGGATGGGGGCTGCCAACCATACTCTATCAAAGCTGTGTTTATTAATATCATCTCGCTGTGTGTAAGTATATACGAGTCCCGCTCCCGGTAATCTGAAAACATTTTTGATGCGTACTATCACCATGTGTGTTAGAATGAGAAGCAGACCCGCTTTCCCAGTCAGTTGTGTCTGAACTGCTACCAGTTAACTCTAAACGCAGTTGTGGAAGCGCAGAACAATTTCCCTTAAGCGGATATTTTTCTACCAGCGCACTTTTGACCAAGTAAATGGTTATAGCTTTTCTCTACTTTATCTATTTTACCATTTGTAAATAAAAGAAAATGTGTGCAATATTATTACATTGTGTATTTTGGTATTAACGAAGTGAATTGATATATTTTCGACACATGTTTGAACTGTCATCTACTTTCACCAATTAATTATTGCAGTCATTATTATTTCTTTTTCTTTTTTTTCAATAATAATATCTAGTTGTTGAAATGTATATGACATTCAGACTAATGCGATCACAGGTACTGCTTCTTGTAACTCGCTGGGTTTTTACCACATCCAATCACCCGTCGCCAGTAAAATATTGAAAGGATTTTATGAGTCTCTAATTAGGGTCATTTTCTGGTAATAGGTAGGCGCAAAGTTTTTTGCTGGTATTTCTACGAAAATCTGCGCTATCTTGTTCTGGCTTTACTTTTCTTTAAACAAAAATGTAGGTAATCTAGATCTGTATAAAAAAAATGGTATGTACTCCGAACTGAACAGGCATTGTCCCGAGAAGTGTGTTCAAAACAAATTGCACTGTAAAAAGAATAGAGTGGGTAGTGTCTTGTTTCAGCCAAAACAAAATGTGAAAGATTTGAGTATGTATAGATATATTTTGTTCGCCAAGACAATGTTTTGTCTACATTGGGCCTTATCAATAAACAATCACTAAACTCGAGTTTTACTAATTTCGAAACTAACTTTAGTTTTGACTTTTAATTTTGCCCTACCAATAACCAATTTAATCGAACACGACTTTAGTACAAATTCTAGTACAATTGATGTCAAATCTTGTACGAATTTGGCAAAATTGTCAGATTTATTCGAGCCAAATCAGCTTTTAATTTTTTTTTGCTGAAATGCAATTATTTCACACAATTTCTTGTTAGGTATAAGGAGTCAGGACGTAAATATAAATCCATCATCGAAAATAAATTGAGCAGAGATTTATGGTCGCATAATTAAATGTACAAAACACATTTTTGGCTTGGGTAAACATTTTCACATAATTTAATGTATCCTATCAGCCCAAAATGATGAAAAATGGTCCGATGGTACCTAATCATAATCACAGTCACCTTACAGAACAGAAACCACGAAATAAAAGAAACTATTAGGCTTGCTTGACAAATATTTTTCAATTTATTTAATTAAAATAAAAATTCACTATTTCACAGGCCACTGCTAAATTTATTTTATATAAAACAATCACATCAAATTAAATCATAAAATTACTTATTAAAGAATTTTAAATGAAAAATAAAAATTATTCGGCTGGAAAACTGGCATTCCACCTTTGAATGACACTACTACGATGACACTTGTACTTAAACCATGAGTTAGACACGACTTTCTCAGGATCGAAAGTTAGAGTCGACATTAGGGTTAACTCGAGGATAAAGTGGTTATTGGTAGGTACGCAATATTTTTTAGTTTCGACTTTTGCATTAAAGTCGAGACTAAATTTGATTGTTGGTAAGGCACATTATGTTTGGGCTAAGATGATGTTCTCTTGAAAAAAGGCGTTTTCTTCATTGAAAATTACATTATATTGGTTGAAAATCTATTGAAATTTTCTGAGGATATTTTTTAACAGTGGGTTTACCGCAGTAATGATGGAACTAATCATAGCTCTACTTTTCACTCATATAAATTCAAGAAGTGCAGCACCCAAACAATTTATCATTTCTGTTCTCTCTCTCTATCTCTCTGTATGAAATATCAGCTGTCAAAATAAACCTCAGGCGTTTAACTTAAACCGCTCTCCACTTTGGGTTTAAACGAACACAGTGAAACCGAAAATTTGTTGAACGAGAGTTTAAACTCTCACTGTGCAACTCGGCATTAATTATTTAAATTGTGGGTACTAAAATATTATACTTTTAAAATTTAAATTTCAATGCTATAAATTTTAATTTCTATTCTTATAATTTGTGCCTATTTAAAAACTTAATTATTTTGCCCAAAGATGAGAATAATGGTTTAAAATATGTATACTACTTTTAGTTACATTAAATTTAGTAATACGACAATTTTTTAACAAATGAAATTATATTCTATTATACAGAGTACCTACTTGGTATGAAGAATAATTATAATCCAATAACCAAACAATTCAAAAACATTTAGCCATATTTTCCCGTGAGAAATTGTTAGGGACTAGGTCCTTTACAATCGAATTTACACCTCCTTCAGTTTCCTAAAATTTACGTGATGGCTAAAGTATATATCAAATACAAAATAAAGTCCACGACTGGATCAAATGAAACTTTTCCGATTTAAATTCAGATAATTGTAAACTTTCACTTTTTAACTTAAAATCTATTATTTGTGATATTCTGGATTAATTTTTGTTTAGTATAAAACAAGAAACTAAAAGACAATTAAACAACTTAGTTAGTTTCACTTTATTTCATCAGTGGACTGTATCGTATGGAGAGTAAACTCAAAGTGAGTTGAGCATAGCGCATGTAAAACAATGAAACAAAAGTGGTTATATGAAGTACATAAGAAGAAGAACAGCAATGTTCCCGTTGTCAAGAATTAAATTTCAATACATATTGCGGATGTTAGGTATACAAATTACGGTTTAGTTTTGCATAGCGTGATGCGCTTCTCAATACTTAATGTGTGTATGTATAATTACATGGCAAGATGCAAGGTATATAATAAAGCAATTATGATATTAACAGAGTTGTCGTCTTTACGCAATGAACAATACAATTATACGTACAAAATGAAGCAAATGCAATTACGTTAATATGAAGTTAATTAAATTAGATTAATATTACAGATAATACGTAAGTTTATAAACAATTTTAATAATTCGATTCATCTTGTAATAATTAAATCTTTAAAATTTAACTATTTTTTACTGGTAAAATATTTATTTTTGGAACATCTTAGTTTAAATTTTCTGATTTTTATTCTCATACATATTTAGTAACTTTATTGTTTGGATAATATTTTTTGAATAACAAAACTGATATTTAATAATTTTATAAGCCAGTTGAAGTGGCAATAATTAATAATATTTTTAATATTTAGTACCTATGTAGGACAGATATATAAAATACAGAATGTTGCCAGTTTATCTCAGATTGTATACTTAGGCGGCTCTCACATCGAGGCAACAAGCCATAAGCAACAAAGCAACTAGAAATTTCCAATAAGCAATACGCAACTTTATTTTAACTTATTCGTTCATTGAAGCAACAGTATTGCCAGAAATTTTTAGCTACCAGGAATATCTAATTTTGCAATATTTCTACGAACTTATTTCTAACTGTTCGTTCGACATATTTTTTTTAAACATTAATAAAACGTAGTATGCGTAAACGTCTGGCGACGTATCATTAATAAATATTGCTACGAAGCAATAATAAGAAGGTTTATTTTCGTCATATTCAGTGAAGTTGAACTATCTAGTTTTACAACAGAAAAATAATTTTTTTAGAAAGTATGTATGTACACTTGGGGACACTCTTTGATTGTTGGTGTATTCAAGGCTTTTATGGCTGCCTGGCTGTCTATATAAAAAGTGATAGCTTTTCGATCTATCTCATATAAGACAAGTCGGCATGATGCTTCGCGAATGGCCATAATTTCCGCTTGAAAAACGCCACAGTGATCGGGGAGGCGTAAGCCAAGGTTGAGTAAAGCTGATTGGGAGAAAACTCCCAACCCCGTGCCTTCCGTCATTTTTGATCCGTCTGTATAGATTTCGATTGCGGAGTTGTTCTTATAGTTCCATTTTCCCATTCGGATCGATTTGGGATTCTTGTGTTGTACTTTATATTAAAGTCTTCGAAAGGAATTATATAGTCCGTTCTGTTCGGAATTGTGTTGGGTAGAATGCTCATATGACCAACCCGAGAGTAGGTCCATTTTGGAGATTCTCTGAGTCTTAATGTCGCTGTAGATGCAACTAATTTCCCGTAGATGTCGACGGGAAGAAGATGTAATAATGTTGGGGTGGACCTAAGGGCCCCTGTGATGCATATACTAGCAGATCTTTGTATGCGTTCTATGGATTTAATGTTGCATTTTTTCCCTAGCGCTGGCCACCAGACCATAATACCGTAAAGTAGAATAGATCTGACTACCGCTGTATAGAGCCAGTTTGTTACTTTAGGTTGTAGACCCCATCTAGGGCCTAAACCTTTTTTGCATGCATACATGGCTATTGTGGCCTTTCTTGCACGTTCCTGGATGTTTAGTTTCCAGCTCAGTTTACTGTCTAGAATTATACCTAAATATTTGGCGTGTTTTGTGAGTTTTAGCTCTTGGTTTCTAAGTTTAGGTGGAACTATATTAGGGATTTTGCATTTCTTTGTAAAGTGTATTAGTTCTGTCTTGGAGGGGTTGACATCAAGTCCAACCGTATCCGTCCATTTTGCTAGTTTTTTGAGAGCTGATTCCATGAGATCTCTTATGGTATGGTATAAATGGCAATGGCAATGTCGTCCGCATATAACCTTGCACCCCCCCATTTTCCAGAATGGTTAGCACCTCGTCCACCACTAAAATCCAGAGAAGTGGGGAAAGTACGCCCCCCTGGGGTGTACCCCTGCACACTGACCTTTTGGTTTGACAACTCCCCAGCTCGGACAGAATCCTTCTGCTATTTAGCATGTTTTTTATCCAAGAGCGTAGGCAGTTGTCAACCTCTAGTCTGCGGAGTGCATTGGAGATAGACTCTGTTTTGACATTGTTGAAGGCACCTTCGATATCTAAAAAGGATACCATCGAGAACTGCTTGTTAGCGAGCGATTTTTCAATGTTGCTTATTAGCGAGTGTAAAGCAGTCTCTACCGAGAAACCCTTACGATATGCGTGTTGGGAATTACATAGTGAGTTTTGTTACGGATTTTGCCTACTGAAATGATATTCTGTACCACATATTTTTTTTAAATCGTTGCGAATTTTGTCCTTGCTTTCCTAAAGGTGTCGAACTACACAACAATCATAAAGCAATTGGAACACGACTGCAATAAAAACATCGCAAACACATCCCTGTTCACTTGTTCCCACTGAACTTATATTCCCTCAACACTAATTTCCGACAGGAAGTAGATTGAACACGCTCCCTGTTGGCATTGAAGGAGAGAGCATAGAATTTTTGGCTGGGCACGGTCTCTTCTCGAATGGCAATTGTGGAGTACAGACGTGTGGTCTCCAAAAGTAACTAATCGGTCTATTTAACCTTTAATTGCTTTCACAAAATACTCTTGCTTAAAACTTAAAATACACAAAAGTCCTAATTAATATCTTAATTAATGCAAGACTCATATTAATTAAAGTGTAAAATTAAAACAATTGTCCGCTAAATACAATTAAAACGCACAAGGCGCGCTTTCCACAAGAAATCGGCCATCCACGCCACAATCATAAAATCCGCTCCCAACACACATAGTTGAGATTGGTGGATTTGGCACATTTGGATTGTCGAGGAAATAGCGCAGCGATTGAGTAAAATTGTGACGCAGATTGCTTATCACTTTCCTGTGAGAGGTTAGATGCCCGCCTTACCACCACCCACCGATTATTCCCATCGTCATTACGCTCCAGCCGACAGAGAACCCCCATCAAGCATCAACGGGTTCATCAGCGATTTTCGCACGCAACACCCACGTCAAGACAGCGCCAACGTGTCGCAGCTAGACCGTCACGTGCAGCCAGTAATTGCACTCAGTGACTCAGCATCAGTAGACAGCAGCAGTTCAGATTAGTAGTCCTATATGGTTTGCTCTTAATCATTTTTTTTATTGAATTTTTTTTTCTATATACTAAATATTTGTTTGTGTAAAAGATTAGATACTAGGAAAAGGAAAATATAGCACTACAAGTAAAGTACATTGCCTATAAATAAGGTGCTTAAACTACGATAAAATTAAGGTATGGAAAATAATAATAACAGGTAAGAATACTTAAATTCACTATACTTATGTGGTGACAATAATATATTAAAGTCGTAAATGAAATTCTTTCCTAAAGTGAGAATACCAATAAAACATCGTGGGGACTTGTGATCACAAATTCCAGCAACGACGAAAGCAGAATCAACTAATAAAAGCTGCAACGTAGAAAAGACAAAAAAAGGGATTAAACCAAGTAAGTTAATATTGTTCTCCATAACTTTTGTACCTATATATATATTTTTTGATTGCTCGTGGAATTTGATAGAGCATTAAGTAGTGCTATATTTCCCTAAAAAGTGAATAAAATTAATTCTATAAATTAAAGCAAGTGATTAAGACTAGTAAAAAAAAATAAAATAAAAGTTGAAAAGATTAAAACATATGTACTGCTCGCTTCTATAAACCTACTTAAAACACTAATTAGTAATAGATACAAGTCCTAGTTTGAATTTTTAAAGGCTGCTATTAAATTAAATTAAATTTATATGAATAGATAAAATTTTCAACTAAATGGATGAAATCTTATACAATTTGAAGTAATTAAACTACAACAAACGCTGTCAAATTGAACGCTAGGTATATGATCTAATTATGCTAGTTAAGTTATTTTTTTTTGTTTAATAAAATGAATTATAACGTTATGAAAGTTCAGTGAGTTAATTATTATGGGGTTGAGTGTGGCCGAGTTATTTTTTTCAGGATGTGCTGATTAGGGTATTTACCCCTAGAATGTGCAGTTTAGGGACAACATTATTTAAATGTAGGTGTGAATGTTGTCATGGCGTTGTCTTTGACATACAGGGAGGGAACCATTGCACCTAAGCAATATCACATCAGGTTGCTAACCACATTAGCGAACTAAAGAATCTTCTTAGTTCAGAGGTTTATTGTTTAGGATTGATTTGGCTTTCGTGAGTAAACCCTTGACATGAGTAAGTTATCTTTCAGTTGTTGCGTTTAGTTTGAAGGGCAAAGAACCACCCCAATATCCGGCGAGCTTAGCTGAGCCATGCCGCCAGCATGTCAAGGTATGCCCTAAGATAACTAAGCGGGGAGCTGCAAAAAAGATATGGCGCCCGAACGTATTGGCCTTGTTTTGTACAAGAATAGTGTTGATTTAATTTTCATCATACCACTGTAAGTCCCGAAGATACTGATGTTTTGTTAAGTATTTTCGCGTTGCGACAGTTTTGTATTTAAATCATACGTTTTTTTAAGCTTACTTATAATACAAATTTCAATTAACATCTTCGAAACTTTTCAGTTCTTGAGCAGGTATCAATAAGTCCCAGTAAGCAGTTTTTATACTTTTGTTTATTGCGCTGCGATTGATATAATGTACGAGAATCTGATTATGTGGCAACGCATTTCGAGCCAAATAGACAGTAAAGTCATTAAGTTTAAACCTTTTAATTACACTTAAATTCGCGACTGTGTGTTAATCAAAATGCGTAGATAAATTAATTCTTTTATCTAACATCTTGAAAATGGTATAGTCCATCGATTGGTTTCACAAACCTAGTCAATGTAGCTACAATTTTCAATAACAATTTAAACCAAATAGAATCAATTGAAGTTTAATTTAGAGACGCTTATGTGGTAGGTAAAAGCATAGATAGTAAGAAAACTCGACCATACCAACCCCAGTTATTATGATAGTTTTTTGTTTCAATCAAAACAGTTAGTCAGTTAGAAATCTCATAATTTTTTTTAATTATTAAATATATTCCAAAATGGATCCTAAACCCATCATGAACCGTACTCGGCCAAGAACTTCACGACGTTTAAATCCAAACCATTCAAGGAATTCGCAACAGAGTAATAATAACTCACAGCGAATTGATTCTAGGCCTAGAGTAACCAGAACACCTCCAGCAAATAATTCGAATTCGCTTAATCAGTCACGAGCTCAATCTGTTAGGCAAGTAGAAACGTCACCAGTTATTGGAACAGCAGATCCATCTTCAAGTAACGCAGTTGTTACAAGTCGTATTCAGCCAATTGTAATCACAAACTCAGAACAGAATTCAGTTCCAAACATTGATCACCATGATCAGCCTTCCACCAGTAGGGCCCGTTTTCAAAGGGTACAATTAGCCAATCAGAGAGTAGACGAACCATCTCCTAGCATCATCGAACCTTCAATTTTGAACAACGTTCAACCACCTGTAGTTCATAATTCAAATGATAATCGCGATGTTGAATCAATTGCGTCGGCATTTCAAAGGATTCTTGAAGCAAATCAACGCGTTTATCTATCCGAACTCAGATCAATTCGTAACACAATGATTGAACGGTTTGAAAACCTAAATGTTAATGCGCCTCCTCCACGGCCAAATGAAGAACATGATCGCATCCAAGTTAATCCAAATTTTCCTGAAGAGTTTGATAGATTTTTGAACGGTTCCTTTTCCACAAATAATCGTCCCTCTCATATCAGTCAAATCTCGCACTCCAATGCTGGTTCCGCCAATTCTTTCTGCAAAATTGAGAAATGGAAAATCGTGTTCGACGGGAGTGAAAATGTCAATGATTTTTTATTCAAGGTAGAAACTTTGAGGGAAAGGTCTCAATGCACTTGGGACCACCTTTTAGCGAACTTTCACGTTCTTCTTAATGGGAAGGCAGATACTTGGTTCTGGCTATTTTCTAAAAAGAATCCCAATGCTACGTATAGTCAACTCAAATACGCCCTCATCAAAGAGTTTGGCAAGTTGGAAGACGATCACGATAAAATTATTAGGATGTTAGGAAGACGTCAGGGATTCAAAGAGTCCTTCGACGAATTCTATACAGACCTAACGACGATGAATGAAAGACTTCGCGAACCAATGAGTGACCTGAAAATGATTGACCTTATCAAGAAAAATGCTAAAGAAAATGTAGGAGCACTTTTGTTTCCGTATCCGATGACTTCTTTAGAGCATTTGAGAGATGTTGCTCGTCGAGCTGAAAAGTTCATTCAGCATCAAAATGCTCATAGGCAATCATATTTCAAGAAAAATGTCAATGAGATCGATTCTCATGAAATGATTATTTACGAAGGTGAAGAGTGTTCCGATAATGCAGAAGTTGCAGCATTTTCAACCAATCAAAATGCATCTCAATCCCGTCTCAAGTGTTGGAACTGTGATGAGGTCGGACACTCATTTTATGACTGCCCTTCAGAAAAAAGGAATTTATTTTGCTACCGATGTGGTGAGAAAAATGTTATCACACCTAACTGCAAAAATCACCCGGTAAACAGAACAAGGAGCGAGATGGCCAGCGGGGACTCTCGTTCCAACCGCTTATCCCCGAAAAACTAATTACAACCCTAAAGACATCAGTGAGGCATAGCCAATCTGATGTCCAAAACTTACCAGACACGACCAATACCACTCAACCTGATCAGTCGAACAAAATAGTATTAGCGAAACCTCTATTACGATTTGCTAATGCTAACACCCAGACAGAAAACTCTATTATTTCTTTACATCAAAGAAAATTAAACTATGAACTTGCCAAGTCCAGAATCTTAAATGTACCTGTAGGTGAACCAAATGCCTCTAATAAAATTATTAAGTGTAGAGGCAGATACAAACGTAGACAAATTTACAAACGCATAGTAGAATCTACGGTTGTCAATGACAGTACGGATTTAAGGCCGTTCATCAATGTTAAAATAGGCCCAGAAACCGTCTATGCTTTGCTAGATTCTGGTGCTTCTGTGTGTGTTCTCGGTAAGAATTCTTTTGATTTTCTGAAAAGAAACTCAATTAAAGTCAAGAATATGACTTCCACTCTCAGCACGGCCGACGGAACCAGACAGGAGATACATGGTTTCTGCACTCTTCCTGTTTTCTTTAATAACGAAACCCATAATATTGATTTCTATATTGTTCCAACTCTTCAACAGAAAGCTTACCTCGGAATTAGCTTCTGGAAAGTATTTAACGTTGCTCCACAGATTGTCTCGGAACTTTCTGTTTCGGAAAACAAAACTCCTGACCTTAACCTTCATGACTTAACTCCGATTCAGCGTTATGAGCTGCAGAAAATCATTTCGCTTTTCCCATCGTTTTCGAGGCTTGGTTTGGGACGAACCGATAAGGAGATGCATTTGATAGATACTGGAGATTCTGTTCCAATAAAATCGAAACACTTCCCTCTCTCTCCACCTCGTCAAGCGGAAGCATACAAGGAACTGGACAGGATGCTTTCCTTGGGCGTAATTGAGGAAAGTAATAGCCCTTGGTCATCCCCAGTCGTTTTAGTCCAAAAAGCAGGCAAGGTAAGGCTTTGCTTAGATTCGCGGAAGCTCAACAGTGTGACGAAGAAGGATGCTTATCCTTTGCCACATATTGGTGGATTACTTAGTAGATTAAAAGACACCCACTTCATTTCCGGGATTGACCTAAAAGATGCCTTCTGGCAAATCCCACTTGAAGAGGGTTCCAAAGAAAAGACGGCATTTGCTGTACCGGGACGGCCACTGTACCATTTTACAGTTATGCCGTTCGGGTTATGTAACGCCCCACAGAGAATGAGCCGTCTTATGGATCGGGTCATACCAGCCCGAATCCGTGAGAACGTCTTCATTTATTTAGACGATCTATTAGTATGTTCGGCAACTTTCGATGAGCATCTTTCTTTGTTAGCTGAGGTAGCGAAGTGTCTAGGTAAGGCTAAGCTGACGATCAATGTGGAAAAGAGCAAGTTTTGCCAGCGGGAAATTAAATACCTTGGCTACATAGTTGGCCAAGGTTGCTTGAAAACCGACCAGTCTAAAGTGAACGCAATTACGGAATTTCCACTGCCAAAAACACCTCGGCAAATTCGACGCTTCCTTGGAATGACTGGTTGGTATAGGCAGTTTATCTCAAACTTTTCTGAGCTTGCTGCTCCATTAACCAATTGTCTTCGCAAATCAAAGATATTCAGTCTGACCAATGATGCAGTAACAGCTTTCGAGAACCTGAAATCTGCTCTTACATCCGCCCCAGTTTTAGCGCAACCGGATTTTTCAAAGCCCTTTGTAATCCAGTGCGATGCGTCGAGCACCGGAGTCGGCGGAGTCTTGTGCCAGGTCAATGAGGATGGAAATGAGCGTCCCATAGCTTATGTTTCCCAGAAGCTGAATAGAGCTCAGCAGAACTATTCCGTGTCCGAGTTGGAGTGTTTGGCAGCGATTTTGTGCGTAAAAAAGTTTCGACCCTACATCGAAGGCCTGCCATTCAAAATCATAACCGACCATTCAAGCCTGAAATGGTTAATGTCCCAAAAGGACTTGAACGGCCGTCTTGCCCGATGGAGCCTTAAGCTCCAAGGTTATGATTTTGACATCGAGCATCGAAGGGGATCGCTAAACATCGTGCCAGATACTCTATCTCGGGCAAACATGGATGAAATAGTAACCAGTGAGTGCATCTGTAATTCAGATATTGACCTTAAGTCGAAACATTTCTCATCGGAATACTACAAAAAGCTTAAAACAAATATTTCCGAGAAGAACGACCAGTTACCAGATCTTTGCATATCTGATGGTTTCGTTTATAAACGTGTTCGGTTTCGGAAAGGAATAGAGGACGAAGAGGATGAACTCTGGCGGTTGTGGTTGCCTCCAGAGTTAGCCCCCATAGCAATTAAAAATGCACACGACGTGACGGGATTGCACGGTGGGGTGGCCAAAACATTAGTTAGAGTACGTCAGAAATACTTTTGGCCGGGAATGGTCAGGGAAATCAAAGCGTATGTGAGTGCTTGCGAGATCTGCAAGGGTATCAAGCCAGTCAATATTAGCCTTCGCCCAAAAATGGGCCAACAAATTGTGACCGAACGGATCATGCAGCGCTTGTACGTCGATTTTCTTGGGCCGTATCCTCGCACAAAAGCAGGCAACTCATCCCTTTTCATAGCAATCGACCATTTCTCAAAGTTTATATTTCTAAAACCTCTAAGAAAAGCGACCTCAGAGAATGTAATCAAGTATCTCGAGTCCGATGTTTTCCATCTGTTTGGTGTGCCTCAGTATCTGCATAGCGATAATGGGAAACAATTTGTCTCCAAAGAGTTTGCAAAGCTACTTCAAACGTATAGTATTATGCACGTTAAAACTGGACTTTATTCCCCACAGGAAAATGCCTCCGAAAGGGCAAATAGGGAAATTTTGGCGAAGTTGCGTGCTTTGATAAAAGACAAGCATTCCGATTGGGACAAACATGTTTCCCTGATAGCTGCGACGCTCAGAAGTGACCATCACTCGGCGACAAACTGCTCACCCTATTTTACCATGTTTGGTCAGCAGATGATACTTAATGGATCGGAATATGCAATTTTAAGTAAATTACAATGTTTAAACGAAGCGGATATAGAAGTCTGTTCTAAGGCTGACCGATTGCAACTTATTAGGGATCGAATAAAGCGCAATCTGTTAAAAGCTCATGAAAAGGGAGAAAAAACGTATAACCTTCGGGCTAGGAATATACAATTCAAGGCAGGACAAGAGGTGTTCAGACGGAATTTCGGACAAAGCTCATTCCCTGAAGGCAAAAACGCCAAATTCTTTCATAAGTTCCTTAAATGTAGAATTCGTAGGCAGTTAGGTAAATGTCTTTATGAAATAGAGGATCTTAAAGGTAGGGTAATTGGAACATATCACGCAAAGGATATAAGACCATAGAGGCAACTTCTCGTTTTCCTGTTTATTCTCGGCACCTGCGCTAGAAAACAAAGCAGGTTTGTTACGGATTTTGCCTACTGAAATGATATTCTGTACCACATATTTTTTTTAAATCGTTGCGAATTTTGTCCTTGCTTTCCTAAAGGTGTCGAACTACACAACAATCATAAAGCAATTGGAACACGACTGCAATAAAAACATCGCAAACACATCCCTGTTCACTTGTTCCCACTGAACTTATATTCCCTCAACACTAATTTCCGACAGGAAGTAGATTGAACACGCTCCCTGTTGGCATTGAAGGAGAGAGCATAGAATTTTTGGCTGGGCACGGTCTCTTCTCGGATGGCAATTGTGGAGTACAGACGTGTGGTCTCCAAAAGTAACTAATCGGTCTATTTAACCTTTAATTGCTTTCACAAAATACTCTTGCTTAAAACTTAAAATACACAAAAGTCCTAATTAATATCTTAATTAATGCAAGACTCATATTAATTAAAGTGTAAAATTAAAACAATTGTCCGCTAAATACAATTAAAACGCACAAGGCGCGCTTTCCACAAGAAATCGGCCATCCACGCCACAATCATAAAATCCGCTCCCAACACACATAGTTGAGATTGGTGGATTTGGCACATTTGGATTGTCGAGGAAATAGCGCAGCGATTGAGTAAAATTGTGACGCAGATTGCTTATCACTTTCCTGTGAGAGGTTAGATGCCCGCCTTACCACCACCCACCGATTATTCCCATCGTCATTACGCTCCAGCCGACAGAGAACCCCCATCAAGCATCAACGGGTTCATCAGCGATTTTCGCACGCAACACCCACGTCAAGACAGCGCCAACGTGTCGCAGCTAGCCGAAAAGATCACCCATGACCGTCACGTGCAGCCAGTAATTGCACTCAGTGACTCAGCATCAGTAGACAGCAGCAGTTCAGATTAGTAGTCCTATATGGTTTGCTCTTAATCATTTTTTTTATTGAATTTTTTTTTCTATATACTAAATATTTGTTTGTGTAAAAGATTAGATACTAGGAAAAGGAAAATATTGCACTACAAGTAAAGTACATTGCCTATAAATAAGGTGCTTAAACTACGATAAAATTAAGGTATGGAAAATAATAATAACAGGTAATAATACTTAAATTCACTATACTTATGTGGTGACAATAATATATTAAAGTCGTAAATGAAATTCTTTCCTAAAGTGAGAATACCAATAAAACATCGTGGGGACTTGTGATCACAAATTCCAGCAACGACGAAAGCAGAATCAACTAATAAAAGCTGCAACGTAGAAAAGACAAAAAAAAGGGATTAAACCAAGTAAGTTAATATTGTTCTCCATAACTTTTGTACCTATATATATATTTTTTGATTGCTCGTGGAATTTGATAGAGCATTAAGTAGTGCTATATTTCCCTAAAAAGTGAATAAAATTAATTCTATAAATTAAAGAAAGTGATTAAGACTAGTAAAAAAAAATAAAATAAAAGTTGAAAAGATTAAAACATATGTACTGCTCGCTTCTATAAACCTACTTAAAACACTAATTAGTAATAGATACAAGTCGTAGTTTGAATTTTTAAAGGCTGCTATTAAATTAAATTAAATTTATATGAATAGATAAAATTTTCAACTAAATGGATGAAATCTTATACAATTTGAAGTAATTAAACTACAACAAACGCTGTCAAATTGAACGCTAGGTATATGATCTAATTATGCTAGTTAAGTTATTTTTTTTTTGTTTAATAAAATGAATTATAACGTTATGAAAGTTCAGTGAGTTAATTATTATGGGGTTGAGTGTGGCCGAGTTATTTTTTTCAGGATGTGCTGATTAGGGTATTTACCCCTAGAATGTGCAGTTTAGGGACAACATTATTTAAATGTAGGTGTGAATGTTGTCATGGCGTTGTCTTTGACATACAGGGAGGGAACCATTGCACCTAAGCAACATCACATCAGGTTGCTAACCACATTAGCGAACTAAAGAATCTTCTTAGTTCAGAGGTTTATTGTTTAGGATTGATTTGGCTTTCGTGAGTAAACCCTTGACATGAGTAAGTTATCTTTCAGTTGTTGCGTTTAGTTTGAAGGGCAAAGAACCACCCCAATATCCGGCGAGCTTAGCTGAGCCATGCCGCCAGCATGTCAAGGTATGCCCTAAGATAACTAAGCGGGGAGCTGCAACAGTTTGCTTTTAGTTCCTTTCGAATACTAGGTGATGGGTTACTGTAGACCGGTTTTCGTCTATGGTATTACCTGGAAAGTGGGTATTCATGAGGAGATCTAAAGTCTCTTCGTTAGAACCAAACGGTAAATAGGTAAATAGTTTAAAGGCAGTTGCCATTCGCCCTTAGTTAGAAACACGGCTTTGAGACGCGACTACGCCTACGTAACGAAATGTCAGATAGAGCGACACGACGTAAGTGTCATTACAATCAAAGGTTTTTGTTGGAGCGGGTGAGTCGCAAAAGCCTTAAATTCTTGTACATAATATCATTTTTCGCTGTTGCTATTCGCTTATTACTTTCACAGGTCATAAACTCGAAGTTCAAGGGAAAATCAGTGTCCGTGTGGAGTTTCAGGAAAACACATATGATCTAGAACTGATAGTTGTCAATAGCCCTCATAATTTCATACCACTAATGGGTCGCTACAAATTTTAACACCAGGTTGGAAAGAAAAGTTATTTGGAGATTGTCCAGGTTCGGTACACAAAGTCGAGGTAAATTTGATTGATATCATTAAAAATAATTTTCCGAATGTACTAACGTCAAGGCCAAATGAAACAATTAAAGATTTCGAAATAAGTATAGTCCTAAAAGATAATGCTTCGCCCATTTTTCACAAGGCATATTCAGTGCCATTAAGAATTAAGGAAAAAGAAGAGCAAGAATTAAATCGCTTAGTACAAAATGGTACTTTGATTCCGGTCAAGTCGAGTGCGTGGGCAAGTCCGATAGTATGCGTTCCAAAACAAAACGGAGACATACGAATTTGTATGGACGATAAACAAATACATTGTGTCATACTATCATCCGTTTTGCGAACTCCAATGTGTTTTGCGTAATCGATATGTCAGGTGCATATAACCAGCTCCGAGTCGCTCCCAGCAGCCGGCAGCTTTTAACAATAAACACGCACATAGGATTACTACAATACCCACACAGTTTTGCTGTTTGCTGTATCAATGGCACCATCCGCGTTCCAAAGTACAATTGATGAAATTCTCAAAAACTTTAAAAATACCCGTTGCTTTGTGGATGATATTGTCGTCGGTGGTAGGGACGAAGTAGAATGCAAGGAGAATTGCATCGAGGTGCTCAAGAGATTAAATGAGTATAATGTAAAAATTAATTTAAATAAATGCCGATTTCTTGAGAAAAGTGTACCATATTTAGGGCACATATTGTCAAACGGAAAATTGTTTCCAAATCCCGAAAAAGTTCGAGCAATAGTGGAGGCTCCGGCACCCATCAACTTGCAACAACTGCAGTCCTATTTGTGATTATTAAATTACTATGGTAAGTTTATACCAAACCTATCGTCGTATTTAAGGGATTTTTATTCTCTTTGAAAGAAAAATACAGATTTTTTATGGTCAACAAATTGTCAAAAAGCTTTTGAGATCAGCAAGACTCTTCTCACAGAGAACAATGTCTTAGAACTATTTGATCCGAATAAACCTGTCATAGTCTCAACCGATGCTAGCCCTTACGGCGTGGGAGCAGTGATTGATGGTGTCGAAAAACCAGTTTAGTTTGCGTCAAGCTCGCTCTCTCCAGCAGAAAAAAACTATTCACAGCTTCACCGGGAAGCTCTAGCAATTATATTTGCCGTCAAAAAGTTTCATAAATATATTTTCGGTAAACCGTTTAAAACGGTTAAATAAGGCATTCAGTGGAAATCACCAAAACGAGAGATTAAGTGACCCGAAAATGCAGCCCTAAGGATTTCGTTTGCAGTATGAGTCGTTGCAGCATCAATAGCTATAGGGCAAGCTCGGTAGCACAACGAAAGGCAGATGGACTGGACATACAAACTTTTTCCGACAATACAGGAATAGATAGAACGTAACAATGGCGACTGTAATTACAACCTTACACAGTTCCTGACAGGACACGGTGGCTATTGCAAGTATCTGCACCGTTTTAGCCACGACAGCTCACCATCTTGCCCCGAATGCGTAAATGAAGAAGAAGACACGGAGCACGCAGTATTTTATTGCACACGCTTCATGGCATGAAGAAGTACTTCCAGCCCGTAACTAATCATAGACCACATGTTGCAGTTTGCAGAGAATTCGGCGGAATTATGTAATTTTATAACCATCTTACAAAATGAGCTACGGAGATTAGAAAGGCTAATAACAGACACAGCAGAAGCCTCAGACTCTCAGAGGCCGCAGAAACACCAAAAGCAGGTGAAACAACACGATTAGCTTGAATGCTAACCATCCCCGCGAACTAATACCTAACGGCAGTCCCGCGGGGAGAGTGGTTGAAGAATGTAGGGTGTGGACTAGTACGGTTAGGCGCACTCCCGGCATCGATTATTCGGGTTCGCGAATCGTGCATTTTGGTCGCACGGGCTACTGCATCTTTAGAAGATTACCACATCCATTGGCGTATCTAAAAAAAAAAGTAGTCGTATGGCGCGGGGTTTTTGAAAAAATACGGCCCGATGACGCCTCCAGAACACCATGCAGTAACTTTAGCCCCGGTGCATATATGCGTCATTTTAACGCAGTGTCACCGCAATTGCGTCTTGCAGTATTCACAAATACATTGAGTGGTGCACACATACTGCGCGTCATTCTTGCGGAAAAAAGGATCGCAACCCAAGTAGAAATTTGTGACTTTGATGCCCACTTTGACCCTAATTGAATGATAAGGATGTTATTCACGTCGGGAAGCTCTAGCAATTATATTTGCCGTCAAAAAGTTTCATAAATATATTTTCGGTAAACCGTTTAAAATATAGCGGGTGTAGCAGCAGCACGTTTGCAAAGGTGGGCTGTAATTTTGTCAATTGAATATCGTAAAAGCTCACAAATGCAACATGTCGATGCGTTATCTCGCTTGCTTCTTGGTGAGTCAACGTATCACGGTATCGACCGTGTGTTTAATTAATTCAGTGAACTTGGAGTCTCCTAATGATTTGGTCATAGACACAGAGCTCATTCGGCAAGAAACAGTTCGGGATGAAGTTTTGTCATTGATATATGATTGTGTCAAAAGAAACAAATGGCCAAATGGACTAGACAATTAAAAACTATTTTAGAGTCAGAAATAGCCTTTCATCAGAGGATAATATGTTATTTTACGGAGATTTAATTATTCCTATGAAGTTAAGGAACGAAGTCTTCAAATTAAATCATAGTATGAACCATGTAGGCATGGTTAAAATGAAGTCCATTGCAAGGTCTTATGTCTGGTGGCCTTGTATCGACAAATGTATTGAACATTTTATACAAGAGTGCCTTATTTGCCAGTCGACAATGAACATTCCAAGAGAAAAAGTTGAATCAAAATGGTAAACATGCAAATATCCATTTCAACGTATCCATTTGGATTTTTTCTATTTCTCAAAATTTCAATTTCTGATCTTAGTGGATGCATTTAGTAAATATTCTGATGTAGTACCAATTCAAAGCAACACTGCGGAAAATTTGATTAGATTATTGGAAAATTTGTTTGCGACCTTTGGTCTTCCAGGGGAAATAGTCACTGACAATGGCCCTCCATTTGGGTAATTTAAAATCATCAGTTTCTGTAAAAACTACGGTATTAAAGTTAGCAAGTCTCCCCCATACCATCCACAAAGCAATGGTTTGGCTGAGCGAAATGTACAAACAGTTAAAAAAGTGTTAAAAAAATATTTCTTGGAGAATAAAAACATGGACATGCAGAAAGTGGTCTTCAAATTTCTTTTCAACCAACGTAATACTCCAATAAATAAGGGTTTGTAAACTCCATCGGAACTGATTTTCGCCTTCAAACCAAAAATTATATTAGATAATTTAAATAGTAAAGAGCAATGTATTAAGGAGGTCCCTAAGATCGTACAAAAAGTAAAAAAACAAAATATTTGTTCAACCAGGAAATGGGTTAAAAACAATTAATCCTTTAAAAAATAATAAGTTCCTGGAGGGAGATAAGATCTTATTTAAAAATGATTTTAAAAACGAATATGTGAATTGGATTAACTTGTTTGATAAAAATAGATGGTACAGTGCGTTATGTTCATTTTCATCAAATAAAAAAATGCGTAGTCAATAAAAATAATACATATTACATCAATCCTTATTTGAAGGATCTAAATACCTAAATACCATCTAAATATCTAAATACCAAACCTGATTATAAGGAAATTATGCAAAAATGAATTTAAATAAAAGCTTAGACAAAGCTCGAAGATCTAAACGAATAAAAGAATATGAAAAACGTTAATCATTGAAATTGACGATGACTTATTTTAAGTGGGGAAGATTGTAGTGTATTATATTAAGCATCATATTATTATATTAGTTATATAACATCCATATCATTCAATTAGGGTCAAAAGAATTGTTTATCTTGTATGCGAAAGTCTGGTCGGTTTTTGGGCGCGGAATTGACTGTAGTCAATTCAGTAGTTTAATAGACACAACATTTACTGAAATGTTACGTTAAAGGACATTTGTCTCTTTAAGGCACGTACTGGTTACAAAAATGTCAAACTGTTTCCCTAGTCATAGTAATGATTTTATCTACTCAAAACAAAGTCAAATATACCATACGGTGACTATAATTTAAAATAAGTGGGCATCAAAGTCACAAATTTCTACTTGGGTTGCGAGTCTTTTTTTCCGCAAGAATGACGCGCAGTATGTGTGAACCACTCAATGTATTTGTGAATACTGCAAGACGCAATAGCGGTGACGCTGCGTTAAAATGACGCATATATGCACCGGGGCTAAAGTTACTGCATGGTGTTCTGGAGGCGACATCGGGCCGTATTTTTTCAAAAACCCCGCGCCATACGACTACTTTTTTTTTAGATACGCCAATGGATGTGGTAATCTTCTAAAGATGCAGTAGCCCGTGCGACCAAAATGCCAAAGTTGTAACAATGAGTGCAGTGAATCCTTGCTCGTGCTAAAGCAGAAATTAGCGAAAACACCTTATCTTGGCAAAATGCTGAGTACTTACTGTGCATCGTTAGTCTGGATTTTTGTAGATTAAAAGAAGTTGATCCTTGAATTTGGACTTCTGCTAATGTTTCCGCAAAAACGGCCTCAACCACAACTGACGGATGAAGTCCATAGCCTCCTGAACTGTCACTGTCACGGATGTAAAAGTGGTCACTCGATTAAACACTATTATAAGATAAAACACACATTAAATTGAGTTTTCTGTTTTTTCGTTTAAAAACAAATACTTTATTTTTAAATCAGTCGAACAAATTTGAATGCATTTCAAGCAGTTTACCGCCCATCATCAGCAACACGATAAAATATAACTGTATATTTCCCTTGTCTAGGTTCAAAGTGGTGGTATCTTTGTATATATACATACTTTCATATGCGTCTAGTTTTCTGTCGTCTTTAACGCACTTTGTTCCAGTATATGTGATGCAAAGGCAGATTTCTTTGGCTCGTTGTTTGTTACGTATTGTTTGTGTTCAATGTATCTCTTTCTAATTGAACGTTTGGTTTGCCCATAGTATTTCCTATTGCATGTTCCACAAGAGATTTGATAAATCCCCGCTTTGTCCAATGACTCGGTTTTATCTTTTGGTGTTAGAAGATAATTCTTTAATTTGAAAGGGTTTGAATACACAATTTGCATATCATGCCTGTGAAAGACTGTTTTTAGACCGTTTGTTATGTTTGGAGCGAAAGTAATAGAAACACGTTTCAGGTCCATTTGTTTGTCAATTTTTCTGTTTTGGTCAAACAGTGGTCACGATGTGCGAGTGAGTGAAACGCTGCTAATTTGTGCTGAATTAGTGTATATGAATCACTAGGAATATATTGGATAGTGCTTGTTGGCTTGTGGTGAACAGCAATTTCAATGTTGTTGTGGTTTCTTTTCAGGACGAGGTCTAAGAAAGTCAGTTTATTTTCATTTTCAACTTCACAAGTAAAATTGATTTCGGAATATTGTTCATTTAACATCTCCAACGTGGTGTTAAGGTCACTCTTTTTAATAACTGCAAAGATGTCGTCAACATAACGATGCCAAATTCTTGGTAACATATTCCTTGATTTCAGATCCATTTCGAATTTTGACATAAAAACTTCTGCTATTAATGGGGACAATGGATTTCCCATACTAGTGCCAGAGTTTATCTTGAAAAAACGGTCTCTGAACACAAAGTAGTTTGTATTCATACACATCTCTGCAGCTCTCATGTATACATTTAGTTCGTTCTCCATTATGTTTTGGTTAGACAAATGGATTCTTAGCGCTAAAAGTGCTTCTTTAATTGGGATAGATGGAAAAAGTGCTTCAACATCAAACGAAACTAAAATCTCTTCCTCGTTTAGTGATAATTGGTTGATTAATTGGGCAAATTCAATTGAATTTTTCACTGATTCAAAAGGTGGAAACTTCTTGACTTCACCAACTAACCATGGTGCGATCTTAGTGCATGGTGCTACCAAAAGTGCAACAATTTGTCTCATGTTATCACCTGGCTTGTGTATTTTTGGTAGGCAGTACAATTTAGGTACTTCCGGATTTGAAACAAGAAGGCGCCACTTGAAACGTTCCCCAAAAACAGAACTGATTTCCTTACGAACATTGTTCGCTGCTGTAGTCATTTTGTTTAGTGGGGATTTTTTAACTTCTTTGTAACTATTTTCTTTTATAAGTTTCCAAACTCTTCTGTCGTACTCGTTGGTGTTCATAACTACAATTTTGTTGCCTTTATCTGCTTTCATGATATAAACATCTTTCTTCTTCAAGTTTTTTAGAACTTCCGCCTCCTTTGGGTGCTGTCTTTGTGGCAAATCATACTTTCGCATAAACACAGGACGGGGAGGAGAGAAGATGTCATGGAAATAAATTTCCATCTCCTGGGCAGAGGGTCGGCACGCTTGCGTAATTCTCCGGCATTTAACTCGTCGGTGGGGTGGTGTTCTTTCTGCTGTCCCTTTGGTCCACAAAATAAAAATTTATCGTGCCGAAAAGGTTTTTGCATTTGTTGTTTTTGTAATATCTGGTAAGATTTCTATAAGTTGTTCCGGTGAGTGACTACTCTAAAAGATATGATGTAACTCATGGTTACATAAAGACGGGCATCAAAAAAAAAAAACCGCTAAAACAAGGGATGATAACACGCGACAAAGGGGAAACATAAACCTATCAGATAGTGTTGATAGGGGATGATTGTAAATCCTCCTTCGGCTGAACCCACCCTAATCCATTGGTCAATGGCTCCTTTGGCTACCATGTGCCGATGCATATTGATGGCAGCCCCTAGTAATCTCTGTTTACGCCAAAGAAATTTCTCCGATTACGATTAACCTATCACCAAAATAAACAAAAACTTATGCCATTCTTCTAATGAAACACCATCAGAAATGAAAAGGTCCACATCTAACGTTTAGTACAATAGCAAGTAAGTATATTTATAATTCAAGGAGGGTATGTTCTAAACATAGTACCTATTATATTAAGTTATAATGAAAGAACATATGTTTAAGTTGCTGAATATGACACCCAGATTTGACAAGGTAAGTTACGTTAAAAAAAAAACAAGGAAAAGACACAACTTTACGTAAAACTCTGAGCAGACATTAAAAGATTATGGTAGTATGGTAGTATCGTCAATTCAAAAAAAATAGATTGTATATATATATACTAATTATCGAATGAGTGGTTGCAATTGAACATTATTACAAATGTGGATATATAGAATATTATGTGGGTATATATTATAGTTTCATTCTTAACTCATTCTATGCTTTGTCGATATTTTAAAAAGATTAAAGAGCCCAAAGAAAATATAAAAGATACGCACTTACGGTTTGATACGTTTGAATTGTTTGTTACTGTGTCGATGAATCCAGATGCTCCTTCGTTTTGTGCGCACAAATCGCGGATCTCTTTCTGGCTGTAGATACTCTTTTGCTGATGAAAACTAATTAATGATCTGAAAAATTAAAATTGGTTTATATGTTCTTTAAGGCTCCTACGACTACCAAACTCAAGCTACTAAGGAATTGTACAATTAAGTTTTGATACTACAAATGAAATTCAACGGATGTCATAAATACTTGCTTAATTATCTTATTGATATATTAATTTCTTTTATTTGTTCTGGCAGGGAGTTTCACACACGTGTCGGTGTAGTTAGCACGTGGCACGTGGTATAGTCTGGTAAGCAGAGTCACTCTACGGGTTCGCTACGGATTCCCACGTAACGTAGGCACGTGATCGTTTCGATCACACGATGGTCTTGCTGATAGCACGTGGTGTAGAGAGAGGCTTGTCACGATGGTGAAGTCTTCGATCGAAGGGATATGTCGCTTTGGATATCTCCTTGTTCGAAGTCGATGCTGTGTTGGCGATCTTTAGTTGGTTGGAGAAATCTGCTATCTTCAGACAGAGCCGACTGAGAGCAAGTTAGATTGTGGGTTCTCAACGAGGGTGTGCGTACGCGCTTTTTCCCTTTAGGAATAGGTGGCGTTGTGGTACGATGATGGAACGTGGACGGCGTCTGGGGCTTACGAGATTTCGATCCAAGGTGGCGAGATCGAGAGTGGTTTAGCGGAGTTGCACACAAGTAACTTGGGGGGTGCAGAAACAGGGTGGATTTTCGCAATCCGGCTGTACTTCGAGGGTTAGCCTAGAGCAGTTTTGGGTTCTCTAGTACAATTTACGGCAGGTCTTGCACTTGTAGTACGGGTGGGAGGCGGAAGATGTTTGTTGTGGAAGAGGGATCGGCTGAAATAAATTTTCTACGTGCTAATCAGCATGTAATAGAATGCAATATTTTTTTACCTTAACAAATGTTTGCACTGCTTTTAGGCCGCTCAATCCGTGACGGAGTTTTTTTTTTAATAACTCGTCCACCCGCACAAGATTATTTTGCTGGTTTGTCTTTGCAAATATGAAATATCTCTATAATATACGATGTATTATATATGCAATATGCCCAACGCGCACACGTACATACCTACGCATATGCAGACGGAATTTTTTGTTTTTTTACAGGAACTTTATGAAATAAGTGTTTTTTTTTTTACTTTTTAGTTGTTTTAGCACAGGTTAAAAATTTTACACCACTAAGAGCCGATATTTAAAAGAATTGTTGAAATACCAAAAGCTGAAGTCACGAGCACCACCACTTCGCCAAAACGCAAAAGAAAAGAGCTGGCCATTTTGTTGGCTTGGCTTTTATACCAAGGTTCGGCTTATTCGCTTTTTCCGCTGTTAAGTTGGGGGCAATTGGGGTACATGTACAGCGGCGTTTTTAAAGGTGCGTTCAGTCGTAGAATGTTTACAAAAATAAACGAAACCATAAAAATATTGAACAAGTGTTCGAAAGTTTTCAAGGTGTACGCTACAAAGGCATGTATTTTGAGGATACTCTGAATCGAAAAAGACATGAAGAACGGGAGCCTTGAAAATGTGTGTAGGTACAAACGAGTGGTTAAGAGCCACCCACGACCCTACAAGCATCATAAGCGACATGAAAACAGGGGTACGATAGACTGCACCATTATTCATAATTATGTCTAATGCCTAAGCCGTATCTACTATTAGCTCATTAACTATAAACTAGACATATCGAATCCAAAGGTTCACTCTTTTAACATACTCATTTAAACAGTTCTAATATTCACTCACATTCTCCAACTACAAAGAAGCCAATAAGCACAAAAAAAATCTATCGTAAATTCTTTTTCCAATTCCACTTACAAAAAAAAAAATCTACTACATTCATTTTTATGTCTCCACCTTAAGCAATTTTGGTACGCATTCTTTATAATGGGACTGGCCGCACTGGCATTTCTTCGTAATTCCAATAGGCTTTCCAGTTGACATTCAAAATTCCAATAGGATTTATTTGAAAAAAAAAACTTATTTATTACATTTGAAAATTGTATTTGTTTGATCGGGGCGCAAGAAAATATGTAAATTGTTTGTTTTGAATCGTATTCGTGTTTTCCGAATTTAAATTTATATTGTTGTCGCTCGAAATTTCCAAGTCGGTATCGGTATTATAGATATATTGCTCTTTAGCAGACGCGTCAGGGTTTGTTCGGTACTTAGTGTGTTAATGTTTTCGCGTAAATTTTGTTTTTCGTTTTTCTCTGCGTCAAAACTTCCGTACATACAACGGGATCTATTCGTCCATAAGCGTGTCCTATTTGTATGATCTAACCAGGGATTCGACTTTCAAACCAAAGTTTTGTGCTAAAATCATAAGCACCTATCTAATGTTTTGCGACTGCGTCAGTGGCAACTGAAGCGAACATAAACATCCTTCTATGGCTAGAGACGAGTGTTGGCATAGGACTAAAGATAGCAAAGACGAGACCTAATTGTGACGATCTATTGTTATCGTACCACCAAACTAACAACATGAATAGACAAGGTCAATGAGGGTTGTTTTTTTGTGTTTACCCTTTCTTTGGTGCAGTACTCTGCTTTTATATTTTCTTTCCTTTCTCAGGTACATAGCAGTACGAAGGCCTATGGGACTGTCAAATGTTTTCGTTCGAGTCGAGGGCATCATAATATCATCCATACATATACCATCGGTCGCGGTATGAAATGCGTATTCAATTGTGAGTCCTACCTATAATATGTCTATTTCTAATGTTGTGTGTTGTGCACATTACGATTTTTAATGTACAAATGTATTTATGTGCATATAGGTATTTTGATTTCTGCGAAAGGAATAAAAGTAAATTTGCTTGACATAAGTATTCTCATGTGAACTATGCCTATGAATATGCAATTTTTAATTTCCCTGTTTGTGGACTTGATGAGAAGAATGGCATATTCGTCGGTGCTTTTGGTTTTATTTACGAGTATGGAATATGCAAGGACAATATGATTCGATTAGCTATAGACAAAATGCACTTAACACTTAGCTCGTTTTGCGTAGGTATACTATCGAACATATTTAATATTGTTCCGGTATAATCATGACTTCACGTAGGTAATTAGTTAATGCCTCAAATCTTTGGCATGATATACCCCTAGGGTTTTGCCTTGAATAGTTTCAATGTGATAGGTAGATTTCCCGGTTTGTTTTAGAATCCTACATTTTACGAACTTTTTACTGAGTTTAGCATTGAAATGTTTTGAAGAGTTGCTCAAAACGAAATTCCTTCGGTAAACCTCCTCTCCTGGTTTGAAGACTCGGATCGAGGATCTCAAATTGTATGACTTCTCATTTCGTTTGAATGCGAGTTGTAAATTTGATTTAACTTTTTCACGGATAAGCTCTAATTTGTTTGACAGAGGCAAATATTCGATTTCACTTTCGTTAAGTGCTTGAAGTTTTCTACCTAGCTGGTACATATTCGCGTGTTTTTCGATTGTTGTTGTTACGAGCAGTGTTTATGTGGAAGGCAAATTGAAGATTTGCCTCTGTTCTGCTATTGCCGAAAAGGTACACACTTGGCATGCTGGCGGCTAGGCACGGCTGAGCTCGCCGGATATGGGAGGGTCCTTGTACCCTCAGCAAAAAAAAAACACCCAAAACAACAAAAATATATAAAAATATAGCGATATATCTTAACCGAGCTATCAGGTGGTATACGGACGGACAATTTGTTACTTTGATCCAGTTCAACTACTTCAGGTTAAGGCGACAGGTGTTTGGTCACCTTGGATACACTTTACCCACCCTTCTCATCTACGTGATGAGTCACCGTGACAACTGATATATCCATGCTCTTCCAGTTGTCCCTTAATTATACCGGCTTAGGATTTAGTACATACTGAAAACTTTTAACCAATTATCCACCCCCATTGAAAAAAAACTTAGCACTTCATTATGTCCTGATTCAACTTAAACATTTTATTCTATAAATATGGAATTCATTGTTCGACTTATTTTAATAGTAGGTTATCTAATTCAGCGTAAGTTATTGTTCTTTATATGGTTAAGTTATTATTTAGATTAGTTCTACGAATGTGTGGTAATTCTATGTGTGTGAATGAATGACAAAACTTTAATTATTTAGAAAGTAATTTAAGATAATATTAGTTAGTTTTTTTTTTTAAAAGACATGTGCATGATCAATGGTAATTCAATATAAATAAGTAACTTCAACATAAGATGGTTGAATGAATTGTGTTCTATTAAAATTTTAGATTTTATGTTTTATCTTTTAGTTTTGTTTTTAGGTTTTTTTTTTTGTGTTTTTATTTTTTTTTACTTCAAATTTAAGATTTTAGGTTTTATTCTTAGGTTGCATGATATCTTTTAGGTTTTACTCTATGTATAGTATTTTTAAATGACTTTAAGTAACAAAATATTTTTGCGATTATATCAGTTAAATTTTGGGACTTACTTTGTTTTCCGTAGGCGATATGATGCAGTTACTTGAGAATTACAGTTGACGGCATTGTGCGCACAATCTCGTTCTGTGTTGTCATTGTAGTTTTTTGTAGATTTCTCTAAATTTGCAGTTACCCGTTATCGCTGATATGATCGCTATACCTATATATTTTTTTTCTTTTTCTTGGCTTAGCAACTTAATTACCTTTTTTTTTTTTTATAGCTAAACACAAACATTCACAGGCACATCATTTAATACATAAATCTTAGGTTTTTTTTTCTAATTTCCTTTTTCTACCACACTTTCACACACACTTTGCTGATCGATTTAATCCTGTAGCTGTTGATTTCCTTTTTCCTCTTCCCGAACCCGCATTAATTGAACTCAAACTCTAACGCAATCCCGCACAGTCGTTCTTACGTTGATCGTGGGAGAAAATAGCCCGTCAGCAGACACGATGTCTACGCGACCGAAGCGAGCTGAGACTGGGGACTGTGAAGATGAGTTTTTCTCACTGGTATTAGTTATTTGACTGATAACAATCAATATGCTGCCGATTAGTTAGCTGCAATTTTTTTCTCTTTTGTTGGGCTTCCCCATGCACAATACTGGGTCTGGTGCTAGGCGAATTGGGGCGAAAAGCGGCGGCAGGCTAAAAGGGGCCGGTGCGGTGCACACTGACCTGTGCGTGTCTTTTTTTTTCTTCCTGGTATCGGGTAAATTTCTCTTTGGGTACCTATATATATATATATAATGTAGGAATCGATGCTTCTAATAGCACTAGCTAGTGCTTGCAAATTGCCGCCAATTTTTCTAGGATTGGTTTTGGCAAGATTAATAAGGCTGTAAAATAAAATAAACTTCTAAAAATATGCCACATGAGGACTGATTCTATTTGCTTACCTATTGCAATTAAGCAAAATTAGTATTAAAAAAAATCTACGCAAAATTCTGTTGCGTCGAAATAATACGAGAACGTCTGTTCTATTTCACACCCGAGATGGAAAGAAGGTTTAAAGTGGTGAAAACTTATTCCCAACCCAAGCACAACTCGCCATCCCTTTCATTTCCTCTTTCCTGCTCTTTCATTTTTCCCTTTTGGGGAAATTGTTCCCTTGAGGTAATGGGAGTGGGATATTTTTATAAGGGCAAGTGCACTATAGGTGGAATTCCACAAAAGCCATGTCTGACATCCGCAACAAACCAATTTTGTTTACAAATTTAATGCAGGAAATAAAATGGAAAACCGAGATGTCAATTTAGTGCTGGATTATTGTCTCAGATCCTTAGCGTGATAACGCCCAATGGGTTTACCTTTTAAATCTTCTAAGTCATAGAGACAAGAACCTATCCTCTTCGACACTCTGCACTTAATAAACTTAGGTAGGAATTTTGCATTTTTACCTTGCGCAAAGGAACTATGCTCAAAATTTCTTCTAAAAATTTCCTGAACCTCAACAAATTTTATAGTCTTAGACCGCCGATTGTAATTTGTTTTACCTTTTATATGAGCGCTAAGAAGATTTTGTTTTATGCGTTCTTTTATCAAGTTCATCTTTTCACTACCAGATAATGTCAACATATCAGACTCTTGCATGCAATGTAATTTTTCTAATAACTCATATTCTGATCCATTGATAATCATGTTTTGCCCGAATAGTGCGAAATACGGGGAGCATTTAATCGCAGAATGGTAATCACTTCGAAGAACGGATTCTATTATGGATATGTATTTATCCCATTCACAATGTTCCTTCTTGATTAGGACTCGCAGCTTAGAAATGATTTCCCGATTAGCTCTCTCCGACCCATTTGCTTGAGGACTATACAATCCAGTCTTTATATGTTTAACATTATAGGTATCTAATAACTTTGCAAATTCTTTAGAGGTAAACTGTTTGCCATTATCGCTATGTATATACTGTGGCGTTCCGAAGAGATGAAATATGTTTGCTTCGAGATATTTTACAATATCGACTGATGATGCTTTTTTAAGTGGTTTCAAAAAAATAAATTTGGTTAAATGATCGATTGCAATGAAAATTACACTATTGCCTTGTTTCGTTCGAGGGTATGGACCAAGCAAATCCATATATAATCGTTGCATTGGCCTGTCTGTGATAACCTGATTACCCATTGGGGGGCGAAGAGTGGTGTTTGGAGCTTTTACAACCTTGCACACATCACAGTTACTTATATATGATTTAATTTGCTTGGCCATTCCAGGCCAGAAGTATTTTTGCCTAACCCGATAAAGCGTTTTCGCCAACCCTCCATGACAACCAATTTTATCATGAACTCTCGCAATTACTTCGGATGTTAGTTCTTTGGGCAACCATAACCTCCACAATGTAGTCTCTCCTTCCTCCTCCCCTGTCCTAAACTTAACTCTCCTATATATGTGATCGTCCGATACACAGGTATCAGGTAAGTTATTCTGATTTTCGATCACTTCCCGTTTCAGTTTCTCATACTCAACCCCAAAGAAATACGGTGAACTCAAATCTACCTCCCACTGGCATTCACAGACAGATAGCTCATCCATATTAACACGCGATAATGTGTCGGGAACAACATTTAAGGACCCTTTTCGGTGCTCCATTACAAAATCGTAACGCTGAAGTTTTAAGCTCCACCTAGCAAGCCTACCGGTTAAATCCTTTTGGGTCATTAACCATTTTAAGCTAGAATGGTCCGTTACTATCTGATAAAGATGGGATTCTTTTATCCCACCTGGGTTAATCTTAGGTACATAAACCTAGATTGGAAGAAATGTATAAGTCGATACAAATCGATTATACTGATAATAACAACCCCTCAAGCAGACTCACTTGAGGTGAAATAAAATGTCTTGGATGGCTGTTTTGATACTATCAACTTTATTTCCATAACTTACTCTATTTATACTACTTAACACTCAATCAATAATGCTTAATTAACTTAACTCAATAATGCTTAATCAATATTACCCAAATCAATAATGCTTAATCCATATTACCCAATTAAATAATGCTTAACCCGCACTTCTTTTATTGACCGCACCATAAACAAAGTGGTAACATAACTTGAATGGTATTGACCTTTTTATGCTTAGAGTTGCGGATTTAACATTCTGCCCGCGTTGAACCAAAGGTTCAAAAAAAAATAATATATATAGATAATCTTTATGAGTAGAGGTGCCTTATCTATTCAAATATTAATAATTATTATTATACATCAATATGAACATTAAACCTATCTTCATGTGCTTCTTGTTGTTGTTGTGTAGTTCTTCTTGGCTTCGGAGTTGGTTGAATGCACTGCTTGTTCCTTCTGGCGCTTATGTAATATTTAGTAACCAAGAAGATCACTATTAAGAATGCTAATAATACCCCAGCGTATCCAATGTTGTGGTGGACCTCGTGACTCGTCAATTCTACTGGCCCCGATTTGATGAATTCTTCGATATTCTGCTGCAGCATCTTGACTTCCGACATGTGACGTTGGTAGAGATCTTGTGGCGTGATCAGGTCTACCCCGGTACTTGGGACTACGGCATCCGTGAGGTTACTTAGGGGAATGTATGATAGTCTAGTAGTTGATGGATATATGTTATGTCCTCGAATTGTTAGGAAGTGCTGCTTCATTAGGCATTCCTTTTGTAGCTTAGCGACACCCGATCCTCTGATGGTTAGCGATGTTGTGTTTTGACCACATACCACGTTTACTATAGTTTCTTGACTTAAGGCGTAGATCCATTCGTTTGGGTTGCGGAGCTGAATCCAGTGAGGCCCGTCCCCAGCCTTTTGAATTCGGCATTTATCGTAAGCAGGTAGGTGATTAAAGAATGAAATCTCGCAGGCACTGGTCAATGAACCCTTATGATGTAGCGGCCCTCCTTGCTTACATAAGTACATCTCGTGATTGATTGATAAACAGGTACTCATATCTCTCTCGGAAAGTGCGTAGTATAGATCTCGATGAAGGTTTATTATAATGTATGGTGAGGATGGCTGGATGGCGGTAAATGTTCCATTTACCAGTGCAGGTACTGGTATTACATGAAATATCTCAAAGTCCTCGGATGATATTAACGGTATTGTGATCTCAAAAATCGCATGTTTCGGAAGAATTTTCCCTTCAATGGTCATCAGGTTGAGAAGAGTGGTTAAATCCATATAAGATGCAGGCAGTTTTAACGATGATGGTAAATGTTCTTTTATAGAACGTAGCTCTTGCTGCAGCTGTGTGGGTGGCATCAAAAGCGGACTTATTTTTCCATGTTGACTGTGCGTCACCACATCTAGTAGTGAGCCTTGAATACGTTGAAAATTTGCAATAGTGGTGAGTATTTGAATTGCCAATGCTACAAAGGTTTGTGCTAAGTTTTCTTGATATAGATCACGGGAGATGTTGTTGGCCTTGTAGGTTATCTCAGCAATGTGGGATGACAAGGTCTCAAATTGTGTTGCTATGGTTTCTTGATCGCGATTCATTATATTTATGGTGGCCGCCAGAAATGATGTTTGGTTTTTGACGTGGTTCCTTAGTAATTCTGCATTGGTCTTGATGCCCTCAATCGTCCTTGAAATTTGGTCCGCGTAATCTGAGTCCAGGACTCCGAACAATGTGTTGGCCACGTTCCCTACAAGGTTGAGGGCGCCTCGTTTGGCTCGGTTACCGTTTGACGGTGGTATCAATAGTCCATTGGTTCTTTCGAGTTCTCCCTCCAGATTTTGTATCTGTATGATTATTTTTTCGCATAGGGTACCAGATTTAATCAGATGACATAGATGTTTCAATGATGAAGTTGTATTCGTTAATAGTTGTAGTTCCCTTGCGTAGATCTCCATATCGTAATAGGCTATAATCTTCCACTCACTCGCTAATATACTGGCTGCTCCCATATTCTCGAAGTAGATCCCTGATTGCGAGTCGAATGGCATTAGCTCGACTGGAAGTCCTTCACTCAGTGGAAGTGTAAGTAAAACCAAAAGAATTGTTGCAATTGTGTAGCCTATGGATCGCCTTATTCTTTTTTTCGGTGATTCTTCATTGTTAATCGATGGTTTGGTTGCTTCTTGGATCCTTGAAGCTTGCTCTTGATCGTCTTGTTGTTGTGAACTGTCATCTACTGGTAAGGGCGCAAGGTTATGTATGGGTCGTTTGAACATCCCATGACTCGTTTTAACTTCCGCCACTCGCACTAAGCCGTCGCTTCCTCTTATGCATTTTATAATTCTTCCTAGCTGCCACTGCGTAGGTGGTAAATTGTCGTCCTTTATGATCACCAGCATACCCGGTATGATTGTGTTGTTCGCTTGCTTCCATTTGTAACGGTGTTGTAGCTCGTTGAGGTATTCATGTGACCATCGCTGCCAAAATTGTGTTTTTATTGCTGTGATTGTCCTCCACCTATTACCTAACCTACCAACGGTTGGTTCTGCTCGTCCGTCGATGGTTGATGTTAGTGGCTCTCCAATTAAGAAATGTCCTGGTGTCAGGGCAGTAAGATCGTTGGGATCAGATGACACTGGAACCAGGGGTCTGGAGTTAAGTATTGCTTCCACTTCGATCAATAACGTTTCTAGTTCTTCATACGTTAAGTTGGCAGCTAGAAGGTTGCGTTTTAAGAAATGTTTGGCTGATTTCACAGCCGCTTCCCATAGTCCGCCAAAATGAGGTGCTCGAGGTGGAATAAAATGGAATTCCATGCTTCTAGTCGTGCAGAATGACGTTATTTTTTCTTTCGACGCCGCTGCGTGTATTGAGGATTTAATTTCCATAAGTTGATTTCTTGCTCCGACGAAGTTTGTCGCATTGTCGCAATAAAGGTTTAGGCAGTTTCCTCTTCTTCCTATAAAACGCTTGAGCGCACCTATGAATGCTTCTGTCGTTAAATCTCCTACGACTTCCAAGTGTACTGCCTTGGTTGCGAAACAACAAAAAACAGCTACATATGCCTTTCGAGGTTGTTTCCCTCGTACCTTGAAGTGAATCCATACCGGTCCGAGGAAGTCTACTCCGGAGTTGACGAATGGTCTGGCAGGTTGGACCCGTGCTGTTGGCAAATTTCCCATTATCTGCGTCATCAGTTTAGGTTTTGCCCTGGAGCACCGAATACATTTTTGTACCACGGAACGTGCCATCGTTTTTCCCTTGATGGGCCAGTATTTTTGGCGCATTGCTGCCAGCAAACCCTGTGGTCCAATGTGTAGATATTTAAGGTGAACCTCTTGCATTAATAATTTGCTGACATTATGGTTGTAGGGTAATAATATTGGATGCTTGGCGTCGTAGCTCAACTCAGCTGCTTCTAAGCGTCCTCCTACGCGAAGAATTCCATCTCCGTCCAAAAATGGAGACAAACTATTCATTGGGCTGTGAGTGTTGACATAGTTGCCCTTTGCTAGTTGGTTCAGCTCTTCCTTAAATGCCTGATTTTGAACTTCTCTTATTATCATATCGTTGGCGTTCTCTAGCTCAGACAGGGAGAGATGGTCGTGTAACCGTTGACATCGATCGCTCTTCTTGCAGTTATTTATGAATCGGTTGATATATGCAACAATCCTTTGCAGGCATCGGAAGGAATTATGATGGTCAATGATGTCGATGATACCGGTTTTTGATTCAAGTGTTGCCATGAGTGTGATCCTTGATTTTTTCTTTTCGTAATCGGTGGTTTTCGATTCGAACTTTCCTGGCCACGTACTCTCTGGGCCATATAGATATAAGGGTCCGTAAAACCACATGGTACAGTCCTTTAGTTTTGAGGCCGAGATCCCTCTGGATACTATGTCCGCAGGATTTTGTTTTGTAGGCACATGTCGCCACTGCTGAGGTGAGGTTGTGCTCCTGATGGTCCTTACCCGATTGGCAATAAAACTATGATAGTTAGCCGCTTCCGAATTTATCCAAGCGAGTACGATTTCGGAATCGGTCCAAAAGAACTCCTCCACTTCTCCTAATTTCAAATCCTTTGCTACCCGACGCATTAGCTCCGCTGCCAACTTAGCTGCACATAGTTCTAACCGCGGTATAGTGGTAGCAGCAGTGATATGTTCGTCGCCCCCAGATTTGATTGGTGCAACTCTAGATTTTGAGCAAACTAACCGGATTGTTATCGTACCGTCGTTGTTAGTTGACCTCATGTATATCGCCGCGCCAAACGCCCTGCCTGAGGCATCTGCAAATGCGTGCAGCTGAATTTTCCTGGGGCCTGGAGTTGAAAACAAGTGCCTGGGAATTTTGATATCCTTTATTGCCACTAAATTCTTTCGGAAGTTCTCCCACTGGGTGTGGAGATCCATTGGTAGAGCAGCATCCCAATCAAATTTTCGTTTCCATAACTGCTGAATGAATATCTTTGCCGTAATTGTAATTGGATTTACGATACCTAGTGGATCAAATATATGCGCAATTTCTGATAAGGCTGTTCTTTTTGTGATTCGTTTGTTCACTTGCAATACCGAGTTGATTAGGAATTCATCAGATCGTGGGTTCCAACTAAGTCCTAAGGTTTTTAATGTTTGTGATTCCTTATCCTTGACATCAGATTGTACTGCTTGATCATTGGGTGGTATGTGTCTAAGTAGCTGTGGTATATTGCTGCACCATTTTCGAAGATTAAATTGTGCTGATTGCAAAATTTGAATTAGTTGCCTTTGCATGGCGATGGCTTCTGATAGGCTGTTAGAGCCGGACATAACGTCATCCATGTAAAGGTCGCTAGCCAAAACCTTAGCTCCTAATGGAAACATACGTGAGTTGTCCTTGGCCAGCTGTTGAAGACATCGTGTTGCAAGATAAGGTGCTGATGTGGTACCGTATGTTACTGTGTTTAGCTGATAGCATTTCATTTCTTGATTCGATCTGCTCCGCCAAAATATGAGCTGGTAGCCCCGATCCTCCTTTCTCACAAGAATTTGTCTGTACATTTTCTCAATATCTGCTGTGAATACAAAGCGCGGCGTTCTGAAGCGTAAAAGTATTGAGAAGATGTCATCTTGTATTGTGGGCCCAGATAACAGTACGTCATTTAATGACATGTTTGACGATGTTTTCATCGATGCGTCGAACACCACCCTGAGTTTGGTGGTGGTACTATCGGGTTTAAGCACTCCATGATGGGGCAGAAAGTAGTGTGGTGACCCTATAGTACTTTCGTCGACCTCGCTCATATGTCCTAGATCTATATATTCTTGCATAAAGTTGGCATACAGAATTTTAAATTCGGTGTCTTTGTTTAATCTTTTTTCCATGGCCAAAAATCTTCGTAGCGCTATTTCTCTGGATTCTCCTAAATCTGAGGGCTGGCGGGAGAAAGGCAAGCTGACTATGAACCTCCCACTGTTTTCGTCTCTCTGAAATGTTTTTTCGAAATGCCTTTCACATTTTTGCTCTGCTATAGTATTACTGCTTTCCTCTTCAGCGATATCTTCCAGCCGCCAAAATTTTTCGATGATCGTAGTGAGGGATCTATCTTCGGTTCCCGTTGCACATGTTACCGCCGTGGCAATTACTCTGCTTACTTTGCCTGCTATCACCCAACCCAATACTCTATTTTGGAGTATTGGTAGATCTTCGGCCAATCGTATTTGACCGACAACCAAGAATTGATGGTAAAATTCTGCTCCTAGCAGGATGTCTATTTTGTCTGGTCGGTTGAATTTTGGATCGGCTAGTGGGATATTGCTGGGAATATTCCATGTAGAAGTATCCAATTGTTGAGCTGGCTGATAGGATATTATCTTGGGTAAGACGAAAGCTTCGACCCTGCACGAGTATGAATTTACTCGTGATTGTATTTCTATATTGATCCTTTGGTTGGATCTTTGCTTGCCGTGACCAATTCCTTCAATAGCTAATTCATCTGCCATAGTAGTCAGACCAAGATTATCTACCATTCGCTGACTGATGATGTTAACCTGTGAACCAGTGTCCAACAGCGCCCGACATTCCCAGGTTTTTCCATTGGGTCCGATTATTGTTACTCTGGCAGTCCCTAACAGCACGAATGCGTGATTTTTGTTGTTAAGTAATGCACTAACCACTGACTCTGGTTCCCTTACTACTGCCGTTGCTTGACTTGTTGAAGGTTCTTCGTTCTTGATGATCACTGATGGGGTTTTTGGTGGACGATTGACCTTTATGTCTAAATGTAACAGAGTGTTATGCTTTTTGTGACACTTCGAACAGTTACTGGAACTGCAGTTTGACGCAAAGTGCCCAGCTCGTAGACAATTGATACACAGGTTATTTTGTTTTACGATGCTTAATCGTTTTGATGCCGTTAACTCCAAAAACTGTTTACATTTATAAATCGGATGATTGTATTTGCAGATTAGACAACCTAATTGCGGGGACGCAATTGCTGATAACGTCTTAAACCCTTGCTTTTGAGTTCTGTTTTCTTCTGTTTTGTCCTTATTTCCCAAGGCTTCTAGAGATTGAAAGCGATTTTCTAGGAACTCGAGAAACTTCTGGAATGAGGGAAGTTGTCTTGGTTGCACCAACGACTGTTCGTACAGTGTATGTGTATCCTTGTCCAATTTTTTAAGAAAGAGGTGAAGCAAGATCGGGTCCCATGCCTTTGTATCCACCTCTAATCCTTCTAATCCTAGTAAACACTCTTGTATAGTGTCGTGTAAACTGCGGATGGCACTGGCATTTCCAAGTTGGACATTTGTGTGTGACAACATTTTTGATATCCAAGATGAAATCAGCAGTCGTGGGTTATCGTAGCGCCCTGTTATTATCCTCCACGCTGCACTATAGTTGGCACCTGACACTGTCAGATGACGCACCAATTTTTCAGCCTCTCCTGTAAGGCTTGATTTAAGAAACCACATTTTTTGCCCATCCGACAGCCTTTGGTTGTGGATCATTTCGGTGTATAGGTCATTGAATTGCTGCCACTGAAGGTAGTTACCGTCAAACTTTGGTAACTCAACCTTGGGCATTTTCATCGTTGTTGGAGGATTGTCCAACCTTTGAGCTAATGATGATTCCATGGTCCCGTAGAGTTCTTGCAATATTTCGGCGAGTTGCTCCTGTAAGTCAAAGTAGTCTTGGATGTCATCCTGGGTTAGCTGGTTTTCCATTTTCCGATACATAGCAGTTAACTCTTCCCAATTTTGCTCCAATGTGCGAATTTTGATTTGGCAAAATGCCTTGCTTTTGGTCTGCTGTAAGATCATCTTATCCATTGACCCCTTTATTATCCCTATGACAAAATTGTATCGTTGTCTTAAGGAACTGATGTGGTTTTCCTTCAAAGCTGGAGGGCGATCAATGTTCCGCTTTGGAATTGCTGGATGCTCTTGAGTTATTTTTGGTATTGCTCCCTTAGCTGCCATCTCTAATCCATCCTTCTTTGCTGGCCCGGGAGATGGGTCGCCTGTTGTCGCTGCATGTGCCATCTCTAATTTTTTCTGGATGTCTTCAAGGAATGCTTCTTGTATTTTTTTTATCTCTCCATAGTAGTCACGGCTGAAATAGGGAAGACTGAGATCGATCTCCTCTATCTCCCTGATTTTGGAGTCTGTTTCGTCAAACTCCTTCCAAAGTGAGTTGATTTGATGCAATCGGTCTTCCAAGTAGCTGATTGTTTTGCGATCAGGGGAATCCTTCTTAAAATTCCTCCATAGCTTGCAAATATCTTGTCCAATCTCATTCTGATCCTTAGTTATGGTATCCACGTCCATTTTGCTGTTTTACTCCTCTTCCAGCGAAGTACTCCCAATAAATGATCGATGAAGAGAGTAATTTATCAGTGCTCGAATTTACGTTGAACTGTGTTATGGCCCAGTTTACGCCCTACCGCGAATGAATTTTATAACCCTGCACTGTGCTATTACCGATGTACGCACCTTGGGTTTACAAGCTCCACTGTGTTATGGGCCAGTGTACGCCCCCGAACTGTTGTACGGTAGTCCTGTCACGGTCGCCAAATGATAAAGATGGGATTCTTTTATCCCACCTGGGTTAATCTTAGGTACATAAACCTAGATTGGAAGAAATGTATAAGTCGATACAAATCGATTATACTGATAATAACAACCCCTCAAGCAGACTCACTTGAGGTGAAATAAAATGTCTTGGATGGCTGTTTTGATACTATCAACTTTATTTCCATAACTTACTCTATTTATACTACTTAACACTCAATCAATAATGCTTAATTAACTTAACTCAATAATGCTTAATCAATATTACCCAAATCAATAATGCTTAATCCATATTACCCAATTAAATAATGCTTAACCCGCACTTCTTTTATTGACCGCACCATAAACAAAGTGGTAACATAACTTGAATGGTATTGACCTTTTTATGCTTAGAGTTGCGGATTTAACACTATCCTAAACGGTAGCCCTTCAACATATGGTCTAAACTTGTTGACGCAAACTATTGCAGCCAGGCACTCTAACTCCGATACCGTGTAATTTTGTTGGGCTTTATTAAGTTTTTGAGATACGTAGGCGATCGGTCTCTCTCTACCCTCTTCGTCTACTTGATAAAGGACACCTCCTACACCTGTTGTTGATGCATCGCATTGAATCACAAATGGTTTGGAGAAATCGGGCTGTGCTAGGACTGGAGCAGATATTAATGCGTCCTTTAGCTTATGGAAAGCGCTACTCGCAGCTTCGGTCAACTTAAACTCCTTAGTCTTTCGGAGACAATCAGTTAACGGAGCAGATAAATCCGCAAAGTTTTGAATAAATTGTCGGTACCACCCAGCCATACCTATGAATCTCCGAATTTGTCTAACCGTCTTGGGGATGGGGAAACTCGATATCGCTTCTAATTTTTCGGGGTCCGTTTTCAAACACCCTTGACCGACAATATACCCTAAAAATTTGATTTCTTTTTGGCAAAATTTGCTCTTTTCGACATTAATAGTTAATTTAGCTTTATGAAAGCATTCTGCTACCTCGTTCAACAAAGAAAGGTGCTCCTCAAACGTCGCCGAACACACCAGCAAATCATCTAAATAGATGAAGACGTTCTCACGGATGCGTGCTGGTATTACACGATCCATGAGCCGACTCATCCTTTGTGGGGCGTTGCATAGCCCGAACGGCATAACTGTAAACTGGTACAGCGGCCGACCGGGCACAGCAAATGCCGTCTTTTCTCTGGACTCATTTTCTAATGGGATTTGCCAAAAGGCATCTTTAAGATCAATCCCACTAATAAAATGTGTGTCCTTCAACCTGCTTAATAATCCGCTAATGTGTGGCAACGGATAAGCATCCTTCTTTGTTACGCTATTTAGTTTTCTGGAGTCAAGACAAAGTCTCACTTTATCTGGCTTAATAAGAAGAACTATTGGTGAACACCACGGACTGTTGCTTTCTTCAATCACTCCTAAATCTAGCATTCTATCAAGTTCTTTATAAGCCTGCTGTTGACGTGGTGGCGAAAGCGGAAAGTGTTTAGCTTTGATGGAGACTGCATCACCCGTGTCTATAGAATGTTCTTCTAAGCTGGTACGTCCAAGTCCGATTTTAGAGAATGAGGGAAAGTTTGAAATTACTTTATTCATTTCGTATTGCTCTTTCGGTGTTAAATTATGAAATTTACAGTCATTATTTGTGATATTGTTTTCAGTAACACTCAATTCAGATACTATTTGCGGCGCAACGTTAAACTCTTTCCAAAAGTTTATCCCTAAATAACATTTTTGTTGAAGATTGGGAACAATATAAAAATTCATGATTTTTGTAACATTGTTGAATGTCACAGGAATCTTACAAAATCCATGAACATTTTGTTTTGTTCCATCTGCAGTGCTTAGGTGAGATTTTATGTTTCTGACTTCAAAGCTATTGCGTTGAAGGAAGTCAAAGCAGTCCTTACCCAGAACACTAACAGATGCACCGGAATCTAGTAGCGCATATATAGTTTCTGAACCGAGCTTAACATTAACGAAAGGTCTAAGGTCGGTATTATCGTTTATATAAGTACTTTCAAGGATTTTACGATACTGTTTACGAGCATGGTACCTTTTACGACATTTTTGAATTCTTTTTGAAATCTGCGGTCTCATACTAGTTCCGAAAATGCTTGCTCTAGTATTGTGGTAGTTAACAATTCTCTCATGAAGGGAAGGCTTGGGAGAATCAGTCTGAACCGAGGAGCTGGTTTTACTCACTTCTCTCTTAGCAATACTTGGAAATGAAATATGAGATTGCAGGATATCATTTGGCTTAGAAACATTAGACGGCCTATGGCTATCTAATGTTCTGTTCGGGTCTGTTGACTCGGGGAAGGGTTCATGGAACGAGAGTCCCCGGTAGCCATCTCGCTCACATTGCTGTTTTCCAAGTGTTTCTGGCACCTTGGAGTAGTGACATTTTTCTCACCGCACCTAAAACAAAATAGATTTCTGGTATTAGATGGGCATTCATAGAATGAATGACCGATTTGGTCACAATTCCAACACCTAAACTTGGAAGAATCTATGGGGTACCTCGTTGGATTCGTTCTTCGCACTTGTGAAAATGCTGCTATTTCATCATCAGCAGCAGCATTGCCAACCTGGGTGTAGTAATTATCAGTTTCTTCGATCTCATTTACAAAACGTTTCGGTTGCTGATACCGTTGGTATGTTTGGTTATGAAGAAATTGTTCAGCTTTTCGTGCGACATCGCGCAAGTTTTCAAGGTTGCTGACCTAATAGGGAAACAGTAGGGCACCTAAGCTATCTTTGGCATTTTTTTTAAGTAGCTCTATAAGTTTACCATCTCGCATTGGTTCTTGGAGCCTACAATTCCTAGTGATTATTTCGGTATAAAAATCATCGAAGCACTCTTTAAAACCCTGTCTCCTTCCTAGCATTTTAATAATCATATCCTGATCATTTTCCATCCTACCAAACTCTTTAATGATTGCATTTTTCAGCATGTAATATGACGCGTTTGGGTTCTTTTTGAGGAAAAGCCAAAACCAAGTTTCAGCTTTGCCCTTTAAGAGCACGTGAAAACTGGCAAGCACTTTTTCCCAGGAACACATCGATTTCTCTTTTAGGGTTTCTACTTTAAAGAGAAAGTCATGAACGTTATCATTCCCATCAAAGGAGATTTGCCACCTCTCGACTTTAACAAATTGACCATAAGAAGATGCATTAGCATTGGAACTACGGCTTGGCATTTCAAATTGTTGGTTATTGCCCCTAAGCATTGATGCATTTAAAAACTGCTCAAACTCAGGTACCTGATGGTTCTGCTGTATTTGAATATTTTCATTAGGTCGATTTATCTGCAGATTTTCAAATTGCTCAACCAGAGTATCTCTTATCGATTTCATTTCATTCACATAGACCCTTTGATTGGCTTCCAAAATTCTTTGGAAAGCCGCTACAACAGGTTCTATCCCACCATTGCCACTTAAGTTCTGCGTCATTGGTATTTGAGAAACAGACTCATTTATCTGTTGCACACCTTCATTTTGGATAGTGTGACTGCAGGCAGGCAACTCATCATCCATACTGTTCAAACTTACTTCATTAGGAAGCTGAACCAGCTGCGGTTGAGAATAAGTCAGAACTTGGGATGCTTCTATTGGAGCAGTTGGTTGCGCAAGTTTCTGTGGAGTTCTTAAAACTCTTTGCTGTGCTCTTGGAGTATTTTGTCTGGGTTCCATTGCTTTAGACGTTGAGTCACGAGTATATGAACTTTCGTTTTTTCTACCGATGGATGATCGACCTTTATTGTTATTATGTCTTTGATAATAGACGTTGTTACTTCGTAATTTTTTCTTTTGTACGGATTCGGCTTCCATAATATTGATTCTTTAAATAAACTAGCTAATATTCTTCCTGACTTGCATGTATCTAACTGGGGGTTTCAAATGGTTTCAATATCTATGTATGTACCAAAATTACGTAAACGGACGGACGATAGAAGTAGATACTGAACAAAGTAACTCTTTACCAGTTACGAATTTATGAAAATGACTTACTGGTTATGCATATATGTAGTAGCATGTAAGTTTAACTTTAATCGTATAACTTCGACTTACTAAAACTATAAAATATTTAAAAAAAAAATGCTTTACATGCAACAACTTCTCGAAATTCATTCAAAAAAAGTTGGACTAATGTAAGGAAAAAAAAAAATTTCAGTACAATTAAGTTAACAAAATCAGTTGTAACGCGGACTGCGATTTCGCTCACAAGTACCGGGACTATCCTGAATGCTAACGTCACTGAACTGAAATAAAAAAGCAAGTTAAGACACTTGTTTTGATAGTATCTTGCCTATGCTCACATGTTGGGCGCCATTTGTGTTACGAGCAGTGTTTATGTGGAAGGCAAATTGAAGATTTGCCTCTGTTCTGCTATTGCCGAAAAGGTACACACTTGGCATGCTGGCGGCTAGGCACGGCTGAGCTCGCCGGATATGGGAGGGTCCTTGTACCCTCAGCAAAAAAAAAACACCCGAAACAACAAAAATATATAAAAATATAGCGATATATCTTAACCGAGCTATCAGGTGGTATACGGACGGACAATTTGTTACTTTGATCCAGTTCAACTACTTCAGGTTAAGGCGACAGGTGTTTGGTCACCTTGGATACACTTTACCCACCCTTCTCATCTACGTGATGAGTCACCGTGACAACTGATATATCCATGCTCTTCCAGTTGTCCCTTAATTATACCGGCTTAGGATTTAGTACATACTGAAAACTTTTAACCAATTATCCACCCCCATTGAAAAAAAACTTAGCACTTCATTATGTCCTGATTCAACTTAAACATTTTATTCTATAAATATGGAATTCATTGTTCGACTTATTTTAATAGTAGGTTATCTAATTCAGCGTAAGTTATTGTTCTTTATATGGTTAAGTTATTATTTAGATTAGTTCTACGAATGTGTGGTAATTCTATGTGTGTGAATGAATGACAAAACTTTAATTATTTAGAAAGTAATTTAAGATAATATTAGTTAGTTTTTTTTTTTAAAAGACATGTGCATGATCAATGGTAATTCAATATAAATAAGTAACTTCAACATAAGATGGTTGAATGAATTGTGTTCTATTAAAATTTTAGATTTTATGTTTTGTCTTTTAGTTTTGTTTTTAGGTTTTTTTTTTTGTGTTTTTATTTTTTTTACTTCAAATTTAAGATTTTAGGTTTTATTCTTAGGTTGCATGATATCTTTTAGGTTTTACTCTATGTATAGTATTTTTAAATGACTTTAAGTAACAAAATATTTTTGCGATTATATCAGTTAAATTTTAGGACTTACTTTGTTTTCCGTAGGCGATATGATGCAGTTACTTGAGAATTACAGTTGACGGCATTGTGCGCACAATCTCGTTCTGTGTTGTCATTGTAGTTTTTTGTAGATTTCTCTAAATTTGCAGTTACCCGTTATCGCTGATATGATCGCTATACCTATATATTTTTTTTTCTTTTTCTTGGCTTAGCAACTTAATTACCTTTTTTTTTTATAGCTAAACACAAACATTCACAGGCACATCATTTAATACATAAATCTTAGGTTTTTTTTTCTAATTTCCTTTTTCTACCACACTTTCACACACACTTTGCTGATCGATTTAATCCTGTAGCTGTTGATTTCCTTTTTCCTCTTCCCGAACCCGCATTAATTGAACTCAAACTCTAACGCAATCCCGCACAGTCGTTCTTACGTTGATCGTGGGAGAAAATAGCCCGTCAGCAGACACGATGTCTACGCGACCGAAGCGAGCTGAGACTGGGGACTGTGAAGATGAGTTTTTCTCACTGGTATTAGTTATTTGACTGATAACAATCAATATGCTGCCGATTAGTTAGCTGCAATTTTTTTCTCTTTTGTTGGGCTTCCCCATGCACAATACTGGGTCTGGTGCTAGGCGAATTGGGGCGAAAAGCGGCGGCAGGCTAAAAGGGGACGGTGCGGTGCACACTGACCTGTGCGTGTCTTTTTTTTTCTTCCTGGTATTGGGTAAATTTCTCTTTGGGTACCTATATATATATATATAATGTAGGAATCGATGCTTCTAATAGCACTAGCTAGTGCTTGCAAATTGCCGCCAATTTTTCTAGGATTGGTTTTGGCAAGATTAATAAGGCTGTAAAATAAAATAAACTTCTAAAAATATGCCACATGAGGACTGATTCTATTTGCTTACCTATTGCAATTAAGCAAAATTAGTATTAAAAAAAATCTACGCAAAATTCTGTTGCGTCGAAATAATACGAGAACGTCTGTTCTATTTCACACCCGAGATGGAAAGAAGGTTTAAAGTGGTGAAAACTTATTCCCAACCCAAGCACAACTCGCCATCCCTTTCATTTCCTCTTTCCTGCTCTTTCATTTTTCCCTTTTGGGGAAATTGTTCCCTTGAGGTAATGGGAGTGGGATATTTTTATAAGGGCAAGTGCACTATAGGTGGAATTCCACAAAAGCCATGTCTGACATCCGCAACATTGTTTTACCCAAGCCTAGTTTTGAAAACGATGGAAATTCCGAGACAACTGCGTTCAGCTGTTGGGTTTGAATCTCGTTCAATTCATGAGAAGGAGGTGGCATCTTGGTTGCCTCCGCAGTAGGACAAGTAGCGCTGGTATCAGAATCTAACTCACTAATAATGTGTGGAGCTATCTGAAATTTCGACCATAAGTCTATGCCTAGATAGAGGGGCAATGATAAGCTGGGTACAACATAAAAAGTCATTTCATTTGTTCGGTTTCCATGCTCTACAGTCAAATTAACGCGTCCAACTATATCCTGTCCTTTTCCGTCAGCGGTTCTAACAGTAGAGTTGTAAGGAATAATTGGAATACCTAGATCCTTCAAAAGTTGAATGCAGCCGTTACCCAAGCAGGATATAGAGGCTCCGCTATCAAGCAAGCCGGAAATCTCCTTGCATTGAATGATAACCTTTGTAAAGGGTCTCGGATCAATTTGTCCTTCAAGCATGGTTTCACTGATCAGTTTTTGGTAAGTACGTCTTTTTCTAGAACGAAGTCTAGTCTTGGTAATCTTTAAAGGTATTTTAGGATTATTATTGGGTTTTGCATTAAATATTCTTTTACGAATCTTATTGTACTCAATCAAACGTTCGCTATAAGATTTCTTGTAAAAGGGGGTTGTTTTGTTGGGTAGATTAACGTCAGTCTCAGACGGCATAAAAAAGTTGTATGGTACAGAGTTTAGTTTAGGGTCTCTTTCGGACGCAGTAGCACATGGCTTAGATAAAGTTAGGTTTTTGTTGACATTTGTATGTCATCTTCGAAAGCGGTCGAGGTGTTCGTGGAAGCGTCTTTCTTTTTTATTCCAGGTTCGTTTGAGTCGAACAACACCTCCCGGAATAGGTTTTGTTCGCGTTCAGGTTTCCCTTCGCTTGATTACATTTTGGACAATCAAGAACTGTACACTGTACAGTCGTCTGTTCCACATCGATAACAGAAGAGACTTCGAACGGGGGCAGTACAATTAATAAAGATGTGACCAGCACGTTTGCAATTAAAACAAATGACTCGATCAAGAGATGGCTTGTCCATGACATTCGGCGTCTTAGGACGACTAGCAAAAGAAACTGCTGCGATGTCAGTAGGGGATTCGAAAAACATTTCTGTTGACTGTTCAGGTGAGATGATGTCAAGTTCATGCACATGTCTGGCATTGTGAAATCGATTTTGGGTTGAGTATCTCGACTGTAACATTTTTTCTGTGCGACGGCATTCATCACGGAACTGCTCGAACGTTTCGATATGCATCGGATAGATAAAATTCATTAGTCGAGTGTTGATGTTATTTCTTAAAATTTTAACGAGATCCAGCTCGCGAATAGGATCTCTCAACTGGCTTATGAGATGTCTTATGCTTGCGTAAAACTCATCGAAGGATTCCGTTGGCATTTGTCTTCGGTCCATGATTTGTTTAAGAATTTCGAAATCATTTTCGTAACTCTTGAAGCGCTTAAAAAGGGCTGCACGAAGCATGTGCCAATCACCTCGCGGGTTATTGCGCAAGTGTTGCCAGAACCAGTCTTCGGCTGATCCTTTTACTAAATGATGGAAATTTCTCATTACATCTTCCCATGGGCAATCGTAGTTTGATTTTAAAACTTCGACGCGGAAGACAAAGTCTTCAATTGACATTCCCTTATCGGTACCGTCAAATGTTATTCCCCAACGATCCAAATCAAATTTGCGACTGCCAGGTCTTTGAACTGGCTGTTCGGAAACTTGTCTGGTTTGATGTTGCGATAAACGAGGTATGTCAAAAGGTATTGGTTCCGGTGGAACATTTATGTTTTGGTGATGTGAGCTAATGCCTGATCGTGAGTTGTTATTCGAATTGTGCGCTGAATGAAGTGTACTATTCGCAATTGCTTCATTATGATTTAAGTTCGGTGGTAATGGCTCGAAACTAAAGTTATTTTGGTTTGTCTGGGCTGGTGGATAATTTTGTTGTAAGTTATTCAATGTATGACCAACATTATCTCGAATAAGGCTAGGTAATTCTCTAAATAGTGAATTTTTCAGCTCAATTAGACTTGCTTCTACTACGCTTTTGATGTGCGAGTGCAAGTGGCTATTTGAATGTGGCTGTGGTGGTAGAGTGGGTAATGCACTTGCATTATCCTCATACGCTAAACGTCTGTTAAAAGGGTCAATGACATTAGTCATTTGATCACTTGTTGGCATCATCGGTAAGGACATAATTGGATTTGAAGTAGTAGTGGTGGTTGTTAACAAGGTAGATATCACCGTTGTAGGGACAAATGTAGGATTATCTAAACTCGCTGCATTTGCGGTTCGCAGTGTATCATTCAGGCTAATATTTCTAATATTACTTGTAGAACTATTAAGCATACTATAACTAATATTTAGAGAACGATTGGTGTTAGTTACTTGGGTTCTTTCAAGTAATGGAGGTGAATGACGAACGCGACTGTTGCTGGTATGTGCTAAAGGGAAAGGAGTATTTGGAATCGATTGTCTATTCGTGAGCGAACGGGTTTGCATGCTCCGGTTTGTATCGTGAGCTTGACTTCTGCTTTGTTTAGCTACAGTTCCCGTATTTTTGTTCGCACTCATGGTTGGTATATTATGAATAAAGTTTTTTTCAAATCAAGGATGTTTTATTTTGGGTTGGTATATGAATATATGTATCTTTTCGTCTTGTAATTATTTAATTCAGGTGTTTGCAAGAGGAAAAGATTAGGTAAGTGAAGGTAATCTTACAATAGGATAAGATTGCTTGGTATTAAGTATCTATAAAAAAAAAGGCAGGTATATGTAGATATATTCAAAGGTATGTATCTATAATTGGTAATTCAAGGTATTAATCAGATTCATAAGGGACTTTGGTGATATTTGGTTGTAATCGTTGAAATATATTTAGGAGTAAAAACTGGCGTAAACATTAAACACAAATGGAATAAAATGCGACAAACAGATTAGGTCACTCATGAACAAATTGTTAATTTTTTTCCATGTAAAGGTGAGATATTTTTGGAGCATCTTTCTACTGCAACGTTCAAATAGCTATAAAGCCTTGATTGAAAGGACTCGTAGAAGAACTTATAAATCTCCAGTATCTCTTACTTTAATGTCGACACTGTAAAATAAATGAATGGCCTAGTGCAACTGACTTCTACTGACATAAAGTCTCGATAGAACGGACTCCTAGGATTCATTATTATGAACTCACAGGTACTGACAGTTCATATTGAATATTGAAAACAAAATCTTCGGTGTTATAAGAATGAAATATGAATTTTAAAAACCAAATATTACAAAATTATGCAGTAACTTGTAAGACTCCGCAAAAGACTTACAATGCAACTTTCTGAAAATAGATGTTAAATACTGCTTGTGATTAATCTGCCTTGACAACTTAAGTGAACTTAATTTGTCAGGACTGACGATTTGTTGCTGATTTGGTAGGCTGCCAATCGTAACGAAACTCATGGCGGGCCCCACGTTGGGCGCCAATTTTGTGGCAAATCATACTTTCGCATAAACACAGGACGGGGAGGAGAGAAGATGTCATGGAAATAAATTTCCATCTCCTGGGCAGAGGGTCGGCACGCTTGCGTAAGGCTCCGGCATTTAACTCGTCGGTGGGGTGGTGTTCTTTCTGCTGTCCCTTTGGTCCACAAAATAAAAATTTATCGTGCCGAAAAGGTTTTTGCATTTGTTGTTTTTGTAATATCTGGTAAGATTTCTATAAGTTGTTCCGGTGAGTGACTACTCTAAAAGATATGATGTAACTCATGGTTACATAAAGACGGGCATCAAAAAAAGAAAACCGCTAAAACAAGGGATGATAACACGCGACAAAGGGGAAACATAAACCTATCAGATAGTGTTGATAGGGGATGATTGTAAATCCTCCTTCGGCTGAACCCACCCTAATCCATTGTCCATTGGTCAATGGCTCCTTTGGCTACCATGTGCCGATGCATATTGATGGCAGCCCCTAGTAATCTCTGTTTACGCCAAAGAAATTTCTCCGATTACGATTAACCTATCACCAAAATAAACAAAAACTTATGCCATTCTTCTAATGAAACACCATCAGAAATGAAAAGGTCCACATCTAACGTTTAGTACAATAGCAAGTAAGTATATTTATAATTCAAGGAGGGTATGTTCTAAACATAGTACCTATTATATTAAGTTATAATGAAAGAACATATGTTTAAGTTGCTGAATATTACTTACTTACTTACTTATCGGGCTCCCGACCCGTGAAGAGTCTCTGCCTGAGACACTGCAGCCTTCCATCCTCTACGATCCCGGGCACGCTGCTTCCAATTGTCCAGACCAAGCGCTCTGGCATCCGCGATGGCTTGGTCTTTGAAACGGAGGTTCGGTCTTCCTTGTCTTCTCGAACCTGGGGGCTGGGATTCGAAGACCCTCTTGGCTGGAGCATTATTGTCCATTCGCTCGATGTGGCCGAGCCAATGTAGTCGACGTGTTTTGGCTTTTTGGACTACATCCACATCTTGGTACAGCTCATAGAGTTCGCGGTTGTATCTTCTCCTCCATTCGCCCTCCTCGCACACAGGACCAAAAATCCGCCGAAGTATTTTTCTTTCGAAGGAGCCCAGTATCAGCTCTCCCTTCTTGCTTATCGTCCAGCACTCGGCGCCATAAAGCAGAACTGGCAGGATAAGGGTTTTGTAGAGCACACATTTCGTCCTTCGAGTTAGGAGTTTTGAACCCAGTTGTTTTGCCAAACCGAAGTAGCAACGGTTTCCTAGGGTAATTCTTCGCCGGATCTCCACTAGGGTGTCATTCGTGGAGTTTACGTTTACTCCGAGGTAGGTGAACTCCTTAACTACCTCGAAATTGTTGCTATCAATAGTGACGTTTTGTCCTAGGCGGTGGACAGATGCTTGTTTGTTTGTTGATAGCATGTACTTAGTCTTGTCCTCATTTACTACAAGTCCAACGGATTTCGCCTGTTCTTCAATCGCCGTGAACGCTTCTATCACGGCACGCTGGGAGCGACCGATGATGTCAATATCGTCCGCATAGCCAAGCAGCTGGATGGACCTGTTGAAGATAGTGCCTTCCGTGTTGACACCTGCCCTGCGCACTATCTGCTCCAGTACGAGATTGAAGAAGTCGCATGATAGAGCGTCTCCTTGCCGAAATCCGGTGCATGTTTGAAAAAGTTCGGAAGAGCTGCTTCCAAACTGCACGTTGCAGCGCGTGTTTTCCAGCGTCACGCGACACAGCTGAATCAGTTTTGCCGGGATTCCAAATTCGGCCATCGCCATATAGAGCTCCTGACGATGTATGCTATCATACGCGGCTTTGAAGTCGATGAATAGGTGGTGAGTTTCGACTTGAAATTCGTTGGTCTTTTCCAAGATTTGCCTCAGTGTGAAAATTTGGTCTATAGTCGATCTGCCGGGCCGGAAGCCACACTGGTACGTGCCGATTAGTGTGTTGCAGAACGGTTTTAGACGTTCACACAGTACGTTGGATAGGATCTTGTATGCGACATTTAGCAAGGATATGCCTCGGTAGTTCTTGCAAGACATAGGATCGCCTTTTTTGTAGATGGGGCATATGGAGCTGATAGTCCAGTCATCGGGCATGTTTTCTTCCACCCATACTTGGTTGATGATTCGGTGCATGCTCCCTACCAAAACATCACCACCGTATTTAAAGAGCTCCGCTGGTAGACCATCAGAGCCTGCGGCCTTGTTGTTCTTAAGCTTTTTTATAGCTAAGCCAACTTCTTCTATACTAGGTGGTGGAACTAGTTCTTCATTGACTGGACGTGGGTTCTCTTCTTGCCCTATCACTCTCTCTACATGATGCCCATTAAGCAGCTGCTGGAAATGCTGCTTAAACACATCTACTATTCCCTGCGCTTCGGTGACTAGGTTCCCTTCGCTATCTCGAAGAGCCTGCGTTCCGGTTTTGTAGCCAGCAGCCAGTTGCTTAGCTTTTTTATAAAACCTCCGGATGTTATTACGATCGCGCGACTCTTCGATCTCCTTGAGCTGGGAAGCTGCGTAAGCCCTCTTCTTTCTACGCAGGATCTTCTTTTCCTCCCTTCTCCTGGCTCGATACTCTTCTCTCGCTGCCCTTGTTTTGCGCTGCAGCGCTTTCTTGTGTGCATCTTCTGTCACCTTTTTCCTGTACACGCATTCATCATCATACCACGGGCTCTTTCTCTGGGGTGGCTGGTACCCTACGGTGGTTTCGGCTACCTCCTTGATGATGTCGCGATACTGGCACCACTGATTGTTGGCGTTTGTGGTAGGTGAGTGCACAGAGGAGAGTTTCATACTCAGGCGCTCGCTGTAGGCTCTGGCTACTCCAGGTGTGCTAAGGCGTCCAACGTCGAATTTCTTCTTCTGGGCAGTTCGCAGCTTCTTTTCGTTGGACAGTCGAGCTCTGAATTTAGCCGCAACAAGAAAATGGTCAGAGTCGACGTTTGCCCCTCGGAATGTGTGCACGTCGAGGATGTTGGATGCGTGCCTCGCATCGATTAGCACATGGTCGATTTGGTTGGCGGTTCGACCGTCTGGAGAGCGCCAGGTTGCTGTGTGGATCCTTAGCCTTGGAAACCTAGTGCTACTTATCACCGTATTACGAGCTGCTGCAAAATCGATTAGTCGGTAGCCGTTGTCTGTTGTCGTTTCGTGGATTCTGTGCTTACCAACTAACCCGCCAAAGATGTTTTCCTTTCCGACTTTAGCATTGAAATCCCCGAGTACAACTTTTACATCATACTCCGGACAGGCTCCGTAGGCTCCATCCAGGAGGTCATAAAACTCCTCCTTGATGGGATCTTCAGCCTCGTCGGTAGGGGCGTGTGCACATATTAGGCTTATGTTTTGGAAAGTAGCTTTGATGCGGATCACAGAAAGGCGATCACTTATCGGCTTGAAGTCAATAACTTTTGTCCTAAGCCGATTTCCCACGACGAATCCGCATCCTAATACATGCAGCCTTTTGTTGCAGCTGTAATAAATGTCGCAATCTTTTCTTTTCATCATGCCTGATCCTATCCATCGTATCTCCTGGATCGCGGTAATGTCTGCCTTGTACCGCATGAGGACAGACTCAAGTTTTTGAGTGGCACCTGGGGTGTAGAGTGTTCTTACATTCCAGGTACATACTCTTAAATCATAGTCCATTGACGTTCCGGGTCTGGTTGCCATTTGAGGAGTTCCGTTATCCGAGGCTGGTTGCGTCTCTCTCATAACTATTTAGTTTTTTCCATGGTCGGGAAGTTACCCCGACGGCACAACCCCCAACCTGGAGGGCCAGGCCCTGTTTTGACCCTAGGACAGCGGGTCGGATATTCCGATGTCAGTAACCCAATTTTGGGATATGAGCGCTGCCGTTGACCTGTTTAGGGTTCGTCCGCCACCAACTCTTTTCCAACACCCTGGCTCAGTATTGGAGATCCCCATAGACCTGGTATCCAAATATGTCGAAGCAGCTCATACAGGGATTACACTTTAGTTCGACCTGACCGGAACTGTAGACGCCACCGTTGATTCCATCTAGGGAATTCATCCGCTGCCGCCTGAAACAAGAGGAAGTGTCTTAGTGCGTAGACACTCCTCCCCCCCTCTCTCGTTCGCTGAATATGACACCCAGATTTGACAAGGTAAGTTACGTTAAAAAAAAAACAAGGAAAAGACACAACTTTACGTAAAACTCTGAGCAGATATTAAAAGATTATGGTAGTATGGTAGTATCGTCAATTCAAAAAAAATAGATTGTATATATATATACTAATTATCGAATGAGTGGTTGCAATTGAACATTATTACAAATGTGGATATATAGAATATTATGTGGGTATATATTATAGTTTCATTCTTAACTCATTCTATGCTTTGTCGATATTTTAAAAAGATTAAAGAGCCCAAAGAAAATATAAAAGATACGCACTTACGGTTTGATACGTTTGAATTGTTTGTTACTGTGTCGATGAATCCAGATGCTCCTTCGTTTTGTGCGCACAAATCGCGGATCTCTTTCTGGCTGTAGATACTCTTTTGCTGATGAAAACTAATTAATGATCTGAAAAATTAAAATTGGTTTATATGTTCTTTAAGGCTCCTACGACTACCAAACTCAAGCTACTAAGGAATTGTACAATTAAGTTTTGATACTACAAATGAAATTCAACGGATGTCATAAATACTTGCTTAATTATCTTATTAATTAATTTCTTTTATTTGTTCTGGCAGGGAGTTTCACACACGTGTCGGTGTAGTTAGCACGTGGCACGTGGTATAGTCTGGTAAGCAGAGTCACTCTACGGGTTCGCTACGGATTCCCACGTAACGTAGGCACGTGATCGTTTCGATCACACGATGGTCTTGCTGATAGCACGTGGTGTAGAGAGAGGCTTGTCACGATGGTGAAGTCTTCGATCGAAGGGATATGTCGCTTTGGATATCTCCTTGTTCGAAGTCGATGCTGTGTTGGCGATCTTTAGTTGGTTGGAGAAATCTGCTATCTTCAGACAGAGCCGACTGAGAGCAAGTTAGATTGTGGGTTCTCAACGAGGGTGTGCGTACGCGCTTTTTCCCTTTAGGAATAGGTGGCGTTGTGGTACGATGATGGAACGTGGACGGCGTCTGGGGCTTACGAGATTTCGATCCAAGGTGGCGAGATCGAGAGTGGTTTAGCGGAGTTGCACACAAGTAACGTGGGGGGTGCAGAAACAGGGTGGATTTTCGCAATCCGGCTGTACTTCGAGGGTTAGCCTAGAGCAGTTTTGGGTTCTCTAGTACAATTTACGGCAGGTCTTGCACTTGTAGTACGGGTGGGAGGTGGAAGATTTTTGTTGTGGAAGAGGGATCGGCTGAAATAAATTTTCTACGTGCTAATCAGCATGTAATAAAATGCAATATTTTTTTACCTTAACAAATGTTTGCACTGCTTTTAGGCCGTTCAATCCGTGACGGAGTTTTTTTTTAATAACTCGTCCACCCGCACAAGATTATTTTGCTGGTTTGTCTTTGCAAATATGAAATATCTCTATAATATACGATGTATTATATATGCAATATGCCCAACGCGCACACGTACATACCTACGCATATGCAGACGGAATTTTTTGTTTTTTTACAGGAACATTATGAAATAAGTGGTTTTTTTTTACTTTTTAGTTGTTTTAGCACACGTTAAAAATTTTACACCACTAAGGGCCGATATTTAAAAGAATTGTTGAAATACCAAAAGCTGAAGTCACGAGCACCACCACTTCGCCAAAACGCAAAAGAAAAGAGCTGGCCATTTTGTTGGCTTGGCTTTTATACCAAGGTTCGGCTTATTCGCTTTTTCCGCTGTTAAGTTGGGGGCAATTGGGGTACATGTACAGCGGCGTTTTTAAAGGTGCGTTCAGTCGTAGAATGTTTACAAAAATAAATGAAACCATAAAAATATTGATCAAGTGTTCGAAAGTTTTCAAGGTGTACGCTACATCTTCTTTTCGATTTGTTGTTTTTGTTCTTACAATGCACTCTTTTGTACGCTCTCTTATTTCATTTTTGGTGGTTTGAAATTTATATTTTAAAATTGTCTCAATATCAGCAACTACATCTCTCACTGGTGTTACTGTGGGATGGATACCAAAATTTAGGCCTTTGTTTAGAAGACTTAATTCATCCGTTGATAAGGTCACGTCCGAAATATTTACCACAGTATTTTCAATTGGAAGTGGTGCGGTGAATTTTTCTTCTCTTTTTGGCGTTTTTTGGACTAGTGTGTTGAGTTTATTCATTTGTGTTTCTTTCTTTTTCATCACTAGATTTTCAATTTCTGTGGATGTTTTTCGCAGAAATTCGTACCATTCGCAGTTGTTATATCTTGCTCTATTTTGCTGTTGTGATACATAGGTAGATGCTAATTTCAGGTGCAATGAGTATAATCGAAGTTCTACTGTTGATAAATCTGCATATTTAGATTTTAGTTCTAAATTTAACCAATTTTTTTTGGGCTAAATTAATCACTTTTTTAGTCACTGAATTTATGACAGAGTATTATATATGCAATATGCCCAACGCGCACACGTACATACCTACGCATATGCAGACGGAATTTTTTGTTTTTTTACAGGAACTTTATGAAATAAGTGGTTTTTTTTTTACTTTTTAGTTGTTTTAGCACACGTTAAAAATTTTACACCACTAAGGGCCGATATTTAAAAGAATTGTTGAAATACCAAAAGCTGAAGTCACGAGCACCACCACTTCGACAAAACGCAAAAGAAAAGAGCTGGCCATTTTGTTGGCTTGGCTTTTATACCAAGGTTCGGCTTATTCGCTTTTTCCGCTGTTAAGTTGGGGGCAATTGGGGTACATGTACAGCGGCGTTTTTAAAGGTGCGTTCAGTCGTAGAATGTTTACAAAAATAAATGAAACCATAAAAATATTGATCAAGTGTTCGAAAGTTTTCAAGGTGTACGCTACATCTTCTTTTCGATTTGTTGTTTTTGTTCTTACAATGCACTCTTTTGTACGCTCTCTTATTTCATTTTTGGTGGTTTGAAATTTATATTTTAAAATTGTCTCAATATCAGCAACTACATCTCTCACTGGTGTTACTGTGGGATGGATACCAAAATTTAGGCCTTTGTTTAGAAGACTTAATTCATCCGTTGATAAGGTCACGTCCGAAATATTTACCACAGTATTTTCAATTGGAAGTGGTGCGGTGAATTTTTCTTCTCTTTTTGGCGTTTTTTGGACTAGTGTGTTGAGTTTATTCATTTGTGTTTCTTTCTTTTTCATCACTAGATTTTCAATTTCTGTGGATGTTTTTCGCAGAAATTCGTACCATTCGCAGTTGTTATATCTTGCTCTATTTTGCTGTTGTGATACATAGGTAGATGCTAATTTCAGGTGCAATGAGTATAATCGAAGTTCTACTGTTGATAAATCTGCATATTTAGATTTTAGTTCTAAATTTAACCAATTTTTTTTGGGCTAAATTAATCACTTTTTTAGTCACTGAATTTATGACAGAGGTCTTAATTTTTATGAACGCTGGTATGATATTATACCTTTTGCAACGTTTCAAAAACGCTATGTCTAATTTTAACATCGCCACTTTAGTCTTTAATCGGGTAAACTCGTTTCTATTTGACATGGTCGTCGGAAGATTTAATAAAAACAATTGAAACGATTAACGAAAACTCTTATACAATTAAACACTATTATAAGATAAAACACACATTAAATTGAGTTTTCTGTTTTTTCGTTTAAAAACAAATACTAATACAAATACATGAATACATACAAAAAGCAGCGAAAATAAATGGTTACGGCCAACAAATCATTAATAACATTATTCGAAAACACGCAAAAAACAAACAAACATAAATCAGTCTACACTGTTTGACCAAAACAGAAAAATTGACAAACAAATGGACCTGAAACGTGTTTCTATTACTTTCGCTCCAAACATAACAAACGGTCTAAAAACAGTCTTTCACAGGCATGATATGCAAATTGTGTATTCAAACCCTTTCAAATTAAAGAATTATCTTCTAACACCAAAAGATAAAACCGAGTCATTGGACAAAGCGGGGATTTATCAAATCTCTTGTGGAACATGCAATAGGAAATACTATGGGCAAACCAAACGTTCAATTAGAAAGAGATACATTGAACACAAACAATACGTAACAAACAACGAGCCAAAGAAATCTGCCTTTGCATCACATATACTGGAACAACAACACTATCGACAAGTGAGGTACACCTTGTAAAGTGCGTTAAAAACGACAGAAAACAAGACGCATATGAAAGTATGTATATATACAAAGATACCACCACTTTGAACCTAGACAAGGGAAATATACAGTCTGAGTTGTTCTCACTGCTATGACATTGCAATGCAATCCCCAACAAGAACTAGTGGGCCTAACACTGCGCGTGCACAAAAAATGATCTTCCCCCGTTAATCCATTAGTTTTACTTTCAGTCTCTATGCCGTTGATGATGATGCTGTTGCTGCTGCCCTGCCGCTGATGACAACAACGGTGACGAAGACGACGGTGATATGCATTACCTTGGCTGATGTCGCGTTATACGCAAAACCAATTTATATTTAGTCGTGTTGGTGATGATGGGCGGTAAACTGCTTGAAATGCATTCAAATTTGTTCGACTGATTTAAAAATAAAGTATTTGTTTTTAAACGAAAAAACAGAAAACTCAATTTAATGTGTGTTTTATCTTATAATAGTGTTTAATCGAGTGACCACTTTTACATCCGTGACAGTGACAGTTCAGGAGGCTATGGACTTCATCCGTCAGTTGTGGTTGAGGCCGTTTTTGCGGAAACATTAGCAGAAGTCCAAATTCAAGGATCAACTTCTTTTAATCTACAAAAATCCAGACTAACGATGCACAGTAAGTACTCAGCATTTTGCCAAGATAAGGTGTTTTCGCTAATTTCTGCTTTAGCACGAGCAATGATTCACTGCACTCATTGTTACAACTTTGGCATTTTGGTCGCACGGGCTACTGCATCTTTAGAAGATTACCACATCCATTGGCGTATCTAAAAAAAAAAGTAGTCGTATGGCGCGGGGTTTTTGAAAAAATACGGCCCGATGTCGCCTCCAGAACACCATGCAGTAACTTTAGCCCCGGTGCATATATGCGTCATTTTAACGCAGCGTCACCGCTATTGCGTCTTGCAGTATTCACAAATACATTGAGTGGTGCACACATACTGCGCGTCATTCTTGCGGAAAAAAAGACTCGCAACCCAAGTAGAAATTTGTGACTTTGATGCCCACTTATTTTAAATTATAGGCACCGTATGGTATATTTGACTTTGTTTTGAGTAGATAAAGGCATTACTATGACTAGGGAAACAGTTTGACATTTTTGTAACCAGTACGTGCCTTAAAGAGACAAATGTCCTTTAACGTAACATTTCAGTAAATGTTGTGTCTATTAAACTACTGAATTGACTACAGTCAATTCCGCGCCCAAAAACCGATAAGACTTTCGCATACAAGATAAAAAATGCAGCGGAGGTGGGAGTAGGGGTGTAGTTTTCCCTGGTAGCAGATGGTGGCACGCTTGCGGAAGGCCGGGCAAAAGCTCGTCGTTTTGGGGGGGGTTCTTCCTGCTACTTATCCTCCTACAAAATAAAAGATCGTGCCAAGGTAGCTATACAGATATACTACCAAATAAAAATGCGGATGTCACTAGAAGTGACTCAAACATCTGTATTTGCCAAGTCCGAAAGAAGGGTGGTAATGGGTTTACCAAAAAAAATGTGGAAAAGGAAAATGAATTATGTCATACGAAAAATTACAGAAATCCCTTAATGAATGGCCAAGATCATAAGAGATTAGGTATACTATGTTTGAAAAGTAAGAGAAAGGTAAAGTTTGAAAAAAAAAGAAAAGATCAAAGTATTAAAGAAAAAGAAAGAAAGGGGGATGGTCAGCTGCTATCGACCTCACGGTGATCGGTAGGAGCGGAATCCGTTTTGCCACCGTGTCTTCGGCTATACCCGCCCTGACTGCGAACTATACTCTGCAGCTCCATGGCTACTTTACGCCGGTAATGTTATTAAGTAGCCCCAAAATTGATAGGTTACGCCTCACCTACTTCATCATTTTGTTCACCCTTCACACCTTGTATCGCACAGTAAAGTTATTTACCAAATCATTGTAAGCCAAATGAAAAAGCTAATATGAAACATATATATAACATTGTTTATTCATAAATGAAAGGGTTTTAGAATAAGAGAACCAATGTTTCTCTTTATCATTTCGTTGAAAGAGCAACAAAATATATGAAAAATGTGATCAATTGTCTTAGCATTAGAACTTAGGTTTTATCCAGATTATTTATATATATATATATATTATGTGGTATAGATAAGAATAGGGATATATAATTGTTTATGTAAGAAAATCGTGACGTGAATTTATGTATAATAAGTGTGATGTGTGACCCGTATTTGGAATTGAATGGTAATTTAGAAAATTGGTATTTAAATAAATTAGAATATTAAACTCAATAGAAAAAAAACTCAAAGATTGTTTGCCAAAAGATGATACAAAAATAATAATTGACTTACGCCGTTTTGTTCGTTATTTGTAGCGATGAAATAGTTTTTAATGTATGTATGTAGTTCTTGTAAACAGCTGACTCCTCATGTGCGCAAAATTGGTTGTCTGGTGTTTGTTCTGTGTTGATATTGCTTGATTTGTTTTTGTAGATATATGTTTAATTAGCTGTATGGAATGAATTTGATTAATTATAATGTATGTTTGTATGATATTATTATGGCATTACCTGGGGGTGGGTCACTTAAAATTTGAAAAAAGAAAATCTAAAACTAAATCTAATTCTACACTAAAACTAACTTAATCTAAGATTCTTTTAAATATTTGCAAGAAGATAGTTTTTGCCTCATGCATCGATGGTAGACGGGTGTAATTTCGTGGTTGCCGGAATCCAAGGAATGTGGACGTAGTGAGGAGCAGTTGGCCTAGGTGGCTTTTGACCCTTTATTGCGAAATTACTGCAAACTCACACGTGTACATACACTTGCTTCACTTCACTTTCGCTAGCGATGATTCTGATTTTTGGAACACTGTTCACAAGACAGCTTTGATCGCACTGATAGGTAGCTTTGGGGAGGAGAGGGAGTTTTGGTTCCTCAAGCCATTCGACCAGGATACACACGTGGTTATTAGCTGTTCTATGTGTGCACGGGTTTAGCAATTGGAGGTGAACTTCAGCGTAGGTATGGTTCTACAACTCCCGTCCCGGAGACGTTGTTCTGATGTTCCACTGCGCATGCAGCTATAGCGAGCGCTGCAATGGAAGAATTTGTTTTCGTCGATTTGTGTCAAGGAACATAGCACTTATCTCTTACCAGATAGAACGATATGAATCCGGGTTTAAAAGGGAGGTGGAAATTTCACTCTCGATCTAAATTACCTGACCTCGTGGATGACCTTTAGTACGTGGGGGTCGTACGAGTGTGAGAAAGCGTGGTGAATTTTTGGTGATAGGTTGGTGGCACCAGAAGCACGACAAAATGCGGCAGAATTTGAGGTTGTGGGTGCGGGACACGTTTTGGTACGTCCGAGTGAGAAGCGCCTCGCGACTGGTGGTGGATGTTGAAATCCTCGTTAGCCTAGGTGCGTTGTTAGCACGTGCGGTTTCTATGAATCACGAAATTAGTGAGTTGCTTGATCACCGGAGCAAAAACACTATAACTTACCCTGACGAGGGATAATATTAATTTTAATATTATATGTGGTGGTAAAACACTCAATATTTTCTCTTAATAGGACTTGGTGTCGGATTTATAAATTCCGATCGACTTTTACGAACTCGATTTTATTCGCGGATACTTGCACGCTCACTCACTATCACTCTTGACAAAATAAAAAGAACGAGCGCGCGTTCACAAGGGTTTTTATAGATGTAGGAGCATCGAATGAAATGGGAGATAACTCTCCAAATATGTACACGTTGCATTTTATCTTTGGTGCAGTGGCTCTTCCTGTGGGAAGGCGCCATATGCGTGATGGTAAGGTAGTATGTCAGTTTCTTTTTAAATAGCTGTGCAAGCATACAAAAAAAAATATTTTTGATGGTTTGTTTTTGGGAACAAGTGTTACGCTACAAAGTCATGAATTTTGGGAACCCCTGTGTGGTCAAAAGACATGAAAATCGGAACACTTCTAGCTCTAAAATGGGGTAGGGGAGTACGTTGATAGTTTCTCGACCCATGACCCTGTCTCAATGTTATCTTTCGAGTAAGTCGACGTATCTTAGAAGCGTTGAGGAAAAGAGAAAAACAGAAAGGTTCGAGGTATCAATGCTTTAAATCCTTAGCATGATAAATGCCAATTGACTTACCTCGAAGGTTCTCAATTTCGTACAACGATCTTCCAATTTGACGGACTATTCGACATCGGACAAACTTTTGACAAAGTTTCGCGTCAAAGTGTTTCGAAGCATTGCTCAGAACGAAGTTTCTGCGGTATACTTCTTCTCCGGGCTGACAAATTCGTACGGACGATCGTAAGTTGTAAGACTTTTCGTTTCGCCTATATGCTTCTTGTAATTTCTCTCTTACTAGCTGTAGTGCATTCGAATGAGGTAAATATTCAATTTCGCCATCGCTCAGGGTGTTAAGTTTCTTACCTATCTTATAACAATCTCCGTGAGACATCATATGCCGACCGAACAAAATGAAAAAGGGGGACATTCCAGTCGACTGGTGCACTGAGGTAACTAAAGCCTGTTGTATTTGGGATAAGTGAACATCCCAATCTCTTTGATCCTCTTTCAAATATGTCCGTATTGCAGACAAAATGGACCTATTTACCCGCTCCGAAGCATTCGCTTGGGGTGAATAAAATGCATTTTTAATGTGAGTGGTTCCGTATTTCGATAAAAATTGACTGAATTCTTGCGACACAAATTGCTTGCCATTGTCGCTATGCAAGAACTCTGGCACGCCGAATTTTTGAAACACTTCCTTCTCCAGAAAGTCGATCACAAGTTTGGTCGTAGCTTTGTGCATTGCTTTAAGAAAAACGAATTTGGAAACATAGTCTAAAACAACAAAAATAAAAAGATTCCCTTTCTTAGTTCTGACATATAGACCCATAAAGTCAATGTAGATCTTCTGAAAGGGAAGATCTAACTGCTGTTGTGCACCCATAGGTGGTCTAAGAGTTATATTTGGAGATTTGTTTTCCTTACAGTCGCTACAGTTTAAAATAAAATTCCGCACCTGCAATGCCATATTTGGCCAATAAAAGGTCTGTTTGATTCGCTCTAGAGTCTTGTGAATTCCTCCGTGTGAACAATTTGGTGGGTTATGATTAAATTCAATAACCGTGTTCGTCAAACCAGTTGGTATCCACAATTTCCAAACATATGTATCACTCAAATTGTCACTTCCGCTTTGCAAGACTCGTTTGAAAACCAGGTTGTCTTTGATTTTTAGATCAGGCAGCCTTTCTTCATTTTTAGTAATGTGTGAAATAAGATCTAAATACTCCGAAGATTTAAATTCCGGTGAATTTAGATCAGGTAAATTACTTGCACAATTTATTGAGGAAATATGTTCCACATACGCCCTCGATAACGCATCGGGTACAATGTTTTGGGTTCCTTTTCGGTGTTCAATTTTGAACGTGAACGCCTGGAGCTTAAGAGACCAACGCGCAAGCCTACCGCTTAGGTCTTTTAGCCCCATAAGCCACTTCAGGCTGGCGTGGTCTGTAATAACAGTAAAGGCGGTACCTTCTATGTATGGTCGAAATTTATGAATTGACCTCACTGCGGCAAAACATTCTAACTCCGTTACACTATACTTTTGTTGGCAGTTGTTAAGTTTTTCTGAAAAATAAGCAATTGGCTTTTCGTTTTGCTCCTCGTCGTATTGAAATAGTACATCTCCAATGCCTTTCGACGATGCATCACACTGAATGAGAAACTCTTTTGAAAAGTCTGGGTTGCTCAGGAGTGGTGCAGAAAGTAAAGCAGATTTTAGCGCTTCGAAAGAAGCAATGGCATCTGGTGACAAGGTAAAAGATTTCGCTTTTTTAAGGGTATCCGTCAGGGGTGTTGCCAGTGATGAGAAATTTCGGATGAATCTCCGATACCACCCACAGAGACCTAAGAACCTTCTAACTTGTTTCTGAGTAGATGGGATCGGAAAATCTTGAATGGCAGATACTTTTTCGGGATTTGGTTTTATATGCCCTTGTCCAATAATGTATCCCAGATACCGCAGCTCCTTAAAGCAAAAGAATGATTTTTCGACATTAATTGTCAAATTCGCTTTCTTTAAGCACTCTGCTACCTGTTGAAAAACAGAAAGATGGTGGTGAAAGTCCGGTGATATAATCAGGAGATCGTCAAGATATACGAAAACGTTTTCCCTAAGTGCGCTGGGGATCACTCTATCCATTAACCGACACATCCTTTGGGGTGCATTACACAACCCAAATGGCATGACGGTGAATTGATAGAGGGGTCGTCCTGGCACAGTGAAAGCCGTTTTCTCTCTTGACTTCTCCTCTAGAGGGATCTGACAGAACGCGTCTTTGAGATCCACACTACTAATGTAGTGTGTATCTCCAAGTCGGCTGAGCAGACCCTCTATATGCGGAAGCGGGTACGCATCTCGCTTGGTGAGAGAGTTCACTTTGCGATAGTCCAAACATAATCTGTTCTTACCCGGTTTACGGATAAGGACTATGGGAGAACTCCAAGCACTGTGACTCTCTTCAATTACACCCATAGCGAGCATGCGATCCAGCTCCGCATAGACCAATTGTTGTATGACAGGCGATATAGGGTAATGGCGCTGCTTTACCGGTTCAGCGTCATAAGTATCGATAATATGTTTCTCGACAGTTGTTTTTCCTAACCCAAGTTTGGCAAAGGAGGGGAAGAAGGAAATTACAGACTGTAGCTTTTTTTGTTGCTCCGAAGTAAGTTCATGCATTGGAGGCATAGGTTTAGTGCTTCCGCTGACATCTCGCTTCCCATTCAATTCCGAGGAAACTTCGCTGATGATGTGTGGGGCAATCTGGAATTTGGACCAAAAGTCTACGCCGAGATAGAGTGGTTGTACTAGGTCCGGAACCAAGTAAAGATCTAAAGAGTTCTTTAGATTATTATACTCCATTTCTACCACAATTCGACCCACTATCTTTTGTCCTTTCCCATCAGCGGTATTTACCTCGGAATTGAATAGCAGAATCGGAATATCAAGTTCCCGCACCAAATCCATGCATCCTTTTCCTAAACAGGAAATTGAAGCACCGCTATCCAGCAGTCCTTGAATTTTTCTACCTCGCAATAAAACATCAGCATACGGTCTGTTATCTAACAACTTATCTTCGAGAAAACTTTCGCTTATGAGCTTCCGGTAAGCTCGCCTTTTCCTATGTCTCTGTCGGGTTTTAAGTAATTTTCGGGAAATATCTGGTGTTGTAATTTCGTCTAAGTTAAATATTGGGTTTCTTATTTTGTTGTATTCAACTAATCTTTCTTGGTACGATTTCTTATAAAAAGGTATTGAGTCTAGTTTAATTTGCTCGAAAGCTGAGCTCGCCTCAGCAATGGGTATCGCGCAATGCACATTACTGGGCTTACATTGGTCAAGCTGGGTTTTATCTAAGTCGAAGCAAGTGTTGGTTGCCGTATCTTGTTTTGTTACTCTGGGTTGGTTTGTATCGAACGCGACTCCCCAGGATCCGTCACGTTCGTCCTTGTGTTTCCCAGTTGTGGATGACAGGTGGGACAATCCAAAACGGTGTAATTGTCAGTACCACATCTATAGCAAAATAGTTGTCGCACTGGCAAATTACAATGAATGAAATGATGACCTAACTGTTTACAGTTGAAGCACACTATAGTGTTATTGGAACGTCGCGTCGGTCAACTACATTTGAACCTCTGGCACGATTTGAAAGAGCGACAGCAGAAATACCTCTATAAGAGTCAAGATCTGGATGAACTTCAGTTTGCTGCTCATCGAAACATTCCAATTCATTTATGTTTCTCAACCGATTTTGAGCAAGATAACGAGAATGGAGCATCTTCTCTGTCCTTCTACATTCATCTCGGAAATGTTCGAATGAATCAATCTTCATGGGATATATGAAGTTCATTAACCGAGTGTTAATATTATTTCTGAGAATTTTAATGAGTTCTTGTTCTCTAATTTGTTCCCGTAGTTGGCTTTTCAAGTGAATGATGGATTTGAAGAAATCATCAAAGGGTTCATTTGGCAATTGCCTCCGATCCATTATCTGTTTGAGGATCTCAAAATCATTCTCGAAACTTTTAAATTGTTTAAAAAGAGCGGCTATAAGCATTGGCCAATTTCCTCTTGGATTACTACGCAGATATTGCCAATACCAGTCTTGAGCAGAACCAGATAGCAAGTGATGGAAATTGCGTATTATCTCTGCCCAAGGGCAATTGTAATTATTTTTCAAAACTTCGACTCTAAATACAAAGTCTTCTATCGGAATACCTTTCGCGGTATCGTCAAAACGAATACCCCAACGATCCAACTCAAAACGTCGGTGACTGGGTCTGTCGAATTGATCTTGATTAAAGATATTTCTCCTATTAGAGTTCGGATTATAGTCAGCGCCATTATCGTAACGATTATGTGACTCGAACTGAACGTCTGGATGAACATCAGGTGAAATAAAATTTCTATTCGGTGTATTTTCTAATCGTGAACTAGTTGACATGTTACCTTGTACTGCACTATTGTTGTAATTAGCAATTCGGTTTCGGTGACTTAAATTGGAATTAACAGGTTCAGTCAGATGTTTATCATCATGACTTGGTGGCTGTGGAAGATTTTGTGTAACACGTTGTGTTAGGGAAGCATTCTGAATAAGCATATTTTGCATGCTCTGTTGTACATTCATGTCATGTGCATGTCCGCTAGACTAGCATCGACCACACTCTTGATATGCGAGTGGAGATGTCCAACTGAAGACTGCTGTGGCAAATTATTATGCACATTACCAAAGGCCGTAGCCGAACCGTGTGCACCTTCAGTGTTACTTGAATTGACATTACGATCAGCTGTTTCGTTTGCGAAAAGAGACATAATAGGGATTGCAGAAGAAGAAGTATTGACAGTTGTTGTTACTGAACTAGTGTTATCATTAGGATGAATGCTATTTGTGGGTATTGTGGCAACCGACGTCGCTAATCTCTCACACATAGTCTGATTGAGTACCTACTCTACTAGCGTTTGCACTTATATTGCTGTTAACTAAGTCATAGTTAAGAGAGCGATTGTTTACGTTTGATCTATTCTCATGTTGAGGTGGAGAGTGTTGTACCGGTCTACTAAAACTCGAATGAGACACAGTGATGGGTGTGTCAACATTGCTTCTTCGATTACGAGTTTGCATACTGTGCTGCCTATTCGCGTCGAAAACTATGTTTCGCCTCACTTTAGGAATAGTTCCGTTGTTTTCTTTTGCACTCATATTTAAAATTAGTGATAACAGAATATAAATGATAAATGATTAAGAGAAAAATAAAATAAAGAGAATTCAATAATGACTGTTTATATAAAATAATATGATATATATGTAGGTAGGAATGAATATAGGTGTATGAATAACTTTGCGATATTGAGGTGATCTAGGTGAATTTAAATGAAATATTTTAGGCGTAACTTTAATTAAGATAGATAAGGAGAAGATAAAGAATTGGACAGGCACTATGCATCAGGATGTTGTCATATTTTGCAAACAGTGAGAAATAATATGGCATCTTTCTATGGCAACTTATGCGCGGTCTAGATGACCATAATGCATAAGGACTCACAGATGAACTTCCGTAATTATACACTTAATGCGTTATGTCGACACTTGAATAATATGATATCCTTGTGCAACTAGTCTTAGAATCAAAGTTCTTTAAAAACAGGACTCCAAGGATATGAAAATAAAAGGTACTGACATTTATATGATTGATTCATACTAGATGTTGAATAGATGTTTGTTGGGTTTTTGCAGCTAATAACGAGTATCCGCAAGATAACTCGTTAATGCAACATACGAGATGGTAAAGGCTGCTATAATAATAGTAAAAGTTGATGTGGGGTGCAATGTTTCCAGCAGGCCACACGATGTTGGGCGCCAATTTTGCAGCGGAGGTGGGAGTTAGGAGTGTAGTTTTCCCTGGTAGCAGATGGTGGCACGCTTGCGGGAGGCCGGGCAAAAGCTCGTCGTATTGGGGGGGGTTCTTCCTGCTACTTATCCTCCTACAAAATAAAAGATCGTGCCAAGGTAGCTATACAGATATACTACCAAATAAAAATGCGGATGTCACTAGAAGTGACTCAAACATCTGTATTTGCCAAGTCCGAAAGAAGGGTGGTAATGGGTTTACCAAAAATATGTGGAAAAGGAAAATGAATTATGTCATACGAAAAATTACAGAAATCCCTTAATGAATGGCCAAGATCATAAGAGATTAGGTATACTATGTTTGAAAAGTAAGAGAAAGGTAAAGTTTGAAAAAAAAAGAAAAGATCAAAGTATAAAAGAAATAGAAAGAAAGGGGGATGGTCAGCTGCTATCGACCTCACGGTGATCGGTAGGAGCGGAATCCGTTTTGCCACCGTGTCTTCGGCTATACCCGCCCTGACTGCGAACTATACTCTGCAGCTCCATGGCTACTTTACGCCGGTAATGTTATTAAGTAGCCCCAAAATTGATAGGTTACGCCTCACCTACTTCATCATTTTGTTCACCCTTCACACCTTGTATCGCACAGTAAAGTTATTTACCAAATCATTGTAAGCCAAATGAAAAAGCTAATATGAAACATATATATAACATTGTTTATTCATAAATGAAAGGGTTTTAGAATAAGAGAACCAATGTTTCTCTTTATCATTTCGTTCAAAGAGCAACAAAATATATGAAAAATGTGATCAATTGTCTTAGCATTAGAACTTAGGCTTTATCCAGATTATTTATATATATATATATATTATGTGGTATAGATAAGAATAGGGATATGTAATTGTTTATGTAAGAAAATCGTGACGTGAATTTATGTATAATAAGTGTGATGTGTGACCCGTATTTGGAATTGAATGGTAATTTAGAAAATTGGTATTTAAATAAATTAGAATATTAAACTCAATAGAAAAAAAAACTCAAAGATTGTTTGCCAAAAGATGATACAAAAATAATAATTGACTTACGCCGTTTTGTTCGTTATTTGTAGCGATGAAATAGTTTTTTAATGTATGTATGTAGTTCTTGTAAACAGCTGACTCCTCATGTGCGCACAATTGGTTGTCTGGTGTTTGTTCTGTGTTGATATTGCTTGATTTGTTTTTGTAGATATATGTTTAATTAGCTGTATGGAATGAATTTGATTAATTATAATGTATGTTTGTATGATCTTATTATGGCATTACCTGGGGGTGGGTCACTTAAAATTTGAAAAAAGAAAATCTAAAACTAAATCTAATTCTACACTAAAACTAACTTAATCTAAGATTCTTTTAAATATTTGCAAGAAGATAGTTTTTGCCTCATGCATCGATGGTAGACGGGTGTAATTTCGTGGTTGCCGGAATCCAAGGAATGTGGACGTAGTGAGGAGCAGTTGGCCTAGGTGGCTTTTGACCCTTTATTGCGAAATTACTGCAAACTCACACGTGTACATACACTTGCTTCACTTCACTTTCGCTAGCGATGATTCTGATTTTTGGAACACGCTTTGATCGCACTGATAGGTAGCTTTGGGGAGGAGAGGGAGTTTTGGTTCCTCAAGCCATTCGACCAGGATACACACGTGGTTATTAGCTGTTCTATGTGTGCACGGGTTTAGCAAGTGGAGGTGAACTTCAGCGTAGGTATGGTTCTACAACTCCCGTCCCGGAGACGTTGTTCTGATGTTCCACTGCGCATGCAGCTATAGCGAGCGCTGCAATGGAAGAATTTGTTTTCGTCGATTTGTGTCAAGGAACATAGCACTTATCTCTTACCAGATAGAACGATATGAATCCGGGTTTAAAAGGGAGGTGGAAATTTCACTCTCGATCTAAATTACCTGACCTCGTGGATGACCTTTAGTACGTGGGGGTCGTACGAGTGTGAGAAAGCGTGGTGAATTTTTGGTGATAGGTTGGTGGCACCAGAAGCACGACAAAATGCGGCAGAATTTGAGGTTGTGGGTGCGGGACACGTTTTGGTACGTCCGAGTGAGAAGCGCCTCGCGACTGGTGGTGGATGTTGAAATCCTCGTTAGCCTAGGTGCGTTGTTAGCACGTGCGGTTTCTATGAATCACGAAATTAGTGAGTTGCTTGATCACCGGAGCAAAAACACTATAACTTACCCTGACGAGGGATAATATTAATTTTAATATTATATGTGGTGGGTAAAACACTCAATAATTTCTCTTAATAGGACTTGGTGTCGGATTTATAAATTCCGATCGACTTTTACGAACTCGATTTTATTCGCGGATACTTGCACGCTCACTCACTATCACTCTTGACAAAATAAAAAGAACGAGCGCGCATTCACAAGGGTTTTTATAGATGTAGGAGCATCGAATGAAATGGGAGATAACTCTCCAAATATGTACACGTTGCATTTTATCTTTGGTGCAGTGGCTCTTCCTGTGGGAAGGCGCCATATGCGTGATGGTAAGGTAGTATGTCAGTTTCTTTTTAAATAGCTGTGCAAGCATACAAAAAAAAATATTTTTGATGGTTTGTTTTTGGGAACAAGTGTTACGCTACAACAATTCTTTTGACCCTAATTGAATGATATGGATGTTATATAACTAATATAATAATATGATGCTTAATATAATACACTACAATCTTCCCCACTTTAAATAAGTCATCGTGAATTTCAATGATTAACTTTTTTCATATTCTTTTATTCGTTTAGATCTTCGAGCTTTGTCTAAGCTTTTAATTAAATTCATTTTTGCATAATTTCCTTATAATCAGGTTTGGTATTTAGATATTTAGATAGATGGTATTTAGGTATTTAGATCCTTCAAATAAGGACTGATGTAATATGTATTATTTTTATTGACTACGCATTTTTTTATTTGATGAAAATGAACATAACGCACTGTACCATCTATTTTTATCAAACAAGTTAATCCAATTCACATATTCGTTTTTAAATAAGATCTTATCTCCCTCCAGGAACTTATTATTTTTAAAAGAATTAATTGTTTTTAACCCATTTCCTGGTTGAACAAATATTTTGTTTTTTTTTACTTTTTGTACGATCTTAGGGATTAATACATTGCTTTTTACTATTTAAATTATCTAATATAATTTTTGGTTTGAAGGCGAAAATCAGCTCCGATTGAGTTTGCAAACCCTTATTTATTGGAGTATTACGTTGGTTGAAAAGAAATTTGGAGACCACTTTCTGCATGTCCATGTTTTTATTCTCCAAGAAATATTTGTTTTACCTAACACTTTTTTAACAGTTTGTACATTTCGCTCAGCCAAACCATTGCTTGGTGGATGAATACCGTAGTTTTTACAGAAACTGATGAATTTAAATTACCCAAATGGAGGGCCATTTTCAGTGACTATTTCCCCTGGAAGACCAAAGGTCGCAAACAAATTTTCCAATAATCTAATCAAATTTTCCGCAGTGTTGCTTCAAATTGGTACTACATCAGAATATTTACTAAATGCATCCACTAAGATTAGAAATTGAAATTTTGAGAAATAGAAAAAATCCAAATGGATACGTTGAAATGGATATTTGCATGTGTACCATTTTGATTCTACTTTTTCCCTTGGAATGTTCATTGTCGACTGGCAAATATGGCACTCTTGTATAAAATGTTCAATACATTTGTCGATACAAGGCCACCAGACATAAGACCTTGCAATGGACTTCATTTTAACCATGCCTACATGGTTTATACTTGTAACGAAATTTGCTATTTCCCCTTCCACTTCTCTCGCTACCGTTATGAACCCATGTTTACAGGTACATGGAGTCATTCCGGGCAGCAAAAGTGGAAGGGTGTCCAGGTCCCGACAGCTTGGCATGCTAGCTTTAGCTCGTCCTAGCTCGTCGGATGGGGGGGTTCTTGCTATCGGATACCCTGGACGACTCGTTACGCATATAACATGCCAAAATTAATAAGCTTCAAAGAAAATAAAAATGAGGCCTAAATGTCTCTTGAGATACAGTTTATTCTTTTGTGGTGGGAGCGATTGATGGTTGTGCTCCCTAAGGATACCCACCCTCTGCACCACACCAATACCCGAATGTATCAGTTGTGGTACACCATGGCTACCAAATCCTAATATTCATGGCAGCCCCTATCAACTTTTACTCACATTGTCATCCTTTTGGCTTAGGCTTCACCAAAGCCTTGCCGCATCCACCAAATTCTTAATGATTTTAAAATGCCATATTTATAAAACTTAAACTAACGAAAACATTTATTGACGGAATATATAAAAAAAAGAAAGAATAATGAATAGGTTTAAGTAAAAACAAACAAACAAAAATGAATCCAAGGATACGAATTATTAAATTAAAAATCGGAATGAAAAGTATGTTAATATTTTAAATATAAGAATGTTTTAACGATATTATTACTTTAACGTTAAAAAAAAAATATGAATCGCACCAAAATTAAATGTTATTTTTATAGAAATAGAAAATTCGCTTACCTAATCTGTTTCCCTGTAGGTCTTCAAGTTCATAAAGATTATTGCCTAACCGTTTCTTTACTTTCGCTTTTACAAATTTTGGACTAAGTTTTGAATTTATACCTTTACTTGCATCGCTCATAACAAAATTTCTTTTAAATACTTCGTCTCCTACCGAAAATGTAATAATTTTGCTACGTGTGTTATAAAATTTTTTATATTCATTGTGTGATTTGGCCAAAGATTCTTTAATATAAGTATGTAAAATGTTCATTTTTGATGGTTTCGAAAGCAAATTTACTTCCGAATTATTTAAAATATCTAACGTTCTTAACAATTTATAATTAGACCCATGTTCAATCATCTTTTGGCCGAAAAGAGCTTCATACGGAGACATGTTTATTGCGGAATGCACTGCAGTGCGTAGTGCACAAGCAATAGATGCGAGATGTATGTCCCGAGTTCTTTGGTCTGGTTCGATATAAGATCTGATTGCAGCCAATATTGATCTATTTACTCTTTCACTTGCATTTGCCTGTGGTGAGTAAGCAGCGGTTTTGATGTGACGAATTCCGTATGACGACATTAATTTAGAAAATTCACGACTGGTGAACTGTTTACCATTATCAGACAAAATAGATTCTGGAACTCCAAACATTGAAAATACCTGTTCTTGTAAAAATTTAGTGGTGGCTAACGTAGTTGCAGACCTAAGAGGTTGAATGATTACAAATTTTGTTAGCTGGTCTAAAGCAATTAATATAAATTTGTTACCATTTTTCGAACGAGGGTATGGTCCAAGAAAATCAATATACAAAAATTGAAAAGGTGTTTCGACAAGAAAGGCTTTACCCATTGGAGGTCTCAAAATTGAATTAGGAGCTTTGGATGACTTACATACATCGCAATTTGAAATAAATGTCTTAACCTGAGCTGCCATTTTGGGCCAGAAAAATTGTTGTCGGAGTCTGTAGAGTGTCTTTGCTATTCCACCATGCGAAACTCGGGGTGGTTGATGAGCCAAAGAAATCATATGGTCGGTCAGTTCCTCAGGAACCCAAAGTTTCCACACAAGATCGTCCTCAAGTGGATTGCCTGTACTATGCTTAACCCTCTTATACACGTAATTATTTGAAACTTAAATATCTTTAGATATTTCTCAGACTTAAAACTTAAATCTTCAAGATCTATGTGAAGTACATCAGTTATATCATTCTTCATTGACATATCTGCAAGCATCAATGTATCAACCTCATACGCTCTTGACAGTGTATCAGGTACCACATTTTGTGAGCCTTTCCTATGTTCGATAGTAAAGGTAAACCCTTGCAGTTTTAGGCTCCATCGAGCTAATCGACCACTTAAATCTTTCTGGCTCATCAGCCATTTTAAACTTGCATGGTCAGTTATGATCTTAAACTGTTGTCCTTCAATGTATGCTCTAAATTTTTGTACTCCCATTACAGCAGCAAGACATTCTCTTTCAGTTACGCTGTAGTTGCGTTGTGCAGAGTTCAATTTATGAGAATAATAGTAAATTGGTCTTTCAATATCATGTTCATCCTTTTGGCACAAAACACAACCGATACCGGTTGCTGATGCATCACAGAGAATAATAAACTCTTTGGAAAAGTCTGGGTTAATTAAAATTGGTGATGAAGTCAAACTAGTTTTTATGAGATCAAACGACTCTTTGGCCTTTTTTAGTGTGTCGGTCAGAGATGAAGCTAGCGATGAGAAATCCTTAACAAAACGTCGATACCAACCAGCAAGTCCTAGAAAACGTCTTACCTGGCGAGCGGATTTCGGATATGGGAAGTCATTTATGGCGGTTAATTTGCCTGGGTCGGTTTTAAGACAACCATTCCCTACCACATAGCCTAGGTATTTCAGTTCCTTGAAACAGAATTTTGACTTTTTGACGTTGATTGTTAAACCTGCATTTCTCAATTGATTTGCTACAATTCGCAGTCTCTCAAGATGTTCGTCAAAAGTTCTCGAAATTATCAGAAGGTGTAGTATCGGCACTGTGCGATGCCAACACTTGACTATATAAAATGTAAAACAATGAAAATAAAGTCGCACTTATAAAATAAAAATACGGAAAATAGAAGTCAATTGATAGAAATATATAAAGCAATCGACTATGAAATATTGGGTCTCTACAATTGGCGAGGAGGAAAAACTTATATAAAAAAAAGAAGACGAATGAAATACAAGGTAAGAAAGAAGATAACAACCAAAAATTAGTAATTCAAAAGTGAAATAGCGAAGTGCATAATAAAAAAATCAAAATTGAATGTCTTAAATGATGTGCATAAAAAAGAAAAGAAAAATAACTAAAAATAAATGTTTTGCTTAAATGCAGTAAAAGAAAAAAATCGAAGTAAATGTTTTACAAATTTCGGGTGGAAATGGAACTTAAAATATAACCGTTTTGCTTAAATGCAGTAAACGGAAAAAAAAAAAAAGAAAAGAGGAAGAAATAGATTAAATTCGATTCGTTTTGCTTAAATGCAGTAGAAAGAAAAAAAAAAAAAGAAAAGAAGAGGAAGTAATAGATTAAATTCGAATGATCTCGGATTTAATGTTTTGCTTAAATGCTGTACGTATAAGAAAATCATAGATTAAATTCGAATGATTTTTTAATGTTTTGCTTCAATGCTGTATAAGAAATTCATAGATTAAATTCGAAGGATTTCGAATGATTTCGAATTTAATGTTCTGCTTAAATGCTGTATAAGAAATTCTGGGATTGAAATAATATGGAATTGTTAAAATTGTTTTACAGTCAAAAAAAAAAAAATTAAGAAAGTAAATGTAGTATCGGCACTGTGCGATGCCAACACTTGACTATATAAAATGTAAAACAATGAAAATAAAGTCGCACTTATAAAATAAAAATACGGAAAATAGAAGTCAATTGATAGAAATATATAAAGCAATCGACTATGAAATATTGGGTCTCTACAGAAGGTCATCCAAATACACAAATATGTTTTCTTTCAGTTCATTGTCCATCAACCTGCACATGCGTTGAGTAGTATTACATAGACCAAAGGGCATAACATTAAACTGATATAAAGGTCTACCAGGTACCGTAAATGCAGTCTTCTGCCTGGATTCTTTCTCCAACGGGATCTGCCAAAAGGCATCTTTCAGATCCACACTAGATATATAATGAGTATCTGAAAGACGTCCTAGCAATCCTTCTATATGAGGAAGTGGATATGCATCTTTTTTCGTAACCTTGTTGACTTTCCGATAGTCCAAGCATAATCGATTCTTGCCTGGTTTACGGATTAGAACCACTGGAGAATTCCATGGACTATTGCTTTCTTCGATTACACCCATCTCCAGCATGCGATCCAGCTCCTCATACAGAAGTTTCTGCACCGCTGGAGACACAGGATAATGACGTTGTTTTATTGGTTCGGCATCTCCAGTATCTATAACATGTTCTTCAATCCTAGTTTTCCCTAAGCCAATCGTGTCTGAAGATGGGAACATATTAATGACCTCTAATAGTTTTCTTCCATCCGAATCAGACAATTTGCATTTGGATCCTGTTCGATAGGAATTAAATCTTGCGATATCTCTGATATCAAATTTGGTGCAATTTCAAACTGTTTCCAAAAATCAATGCCAAGATAAAGTCTTTATTTTAATGATGGCACCACAAAGAGACTTAATTTTTTTGTTTGTCTACTAAAATTTGTCCAACAATTGACTGATGATTACCATCAGCTGTCTTAATACCTGGAGAAAATTTTGATAGTTCAATTTTGTGTTTTGTTAGAAATTCTAAACCACCTTCACCTAAACAGCTTACGCTAGCTCCGCTATCAAGAAGGCCCAAAATCGGTTCACCAAAAATAGAAACAGTAGCGTATGGACGGGGATCTTCAGATGATAGAATTTATGGATTTATAAACATGCTTCTTTACCTTGAACTTTTCACGTAAGTTAAGAATTTTGTTGGATACCGGACGTGGACAGTTTGAATTGGAAAATATTCTTTTTCGGACGGTGTAATAATTATTAAGGCGTTCATGCAAATTTTTCTCAGGTTGAATTGTGAAATTTTTACTTAGCTTTGAGGGCTGACGCTTGTAGTATCAGTAAGCAGGAGTGAAATCCTGTTGAAATGGCTTCCAGGCTAATCCTGCAAACGCCCCCGTCCCGTTAAAACCCTGGCAGGCCTCAGAGAACGCTCAATATTTCGTCGCCATTAAGTTGGTGGTGTAGGTACAGATGTAACATTCCTGTTTAACACCGATCTGGCTCTGGCAAAAGACCCCATACGGGCTTGTGTCAACCCTCGCATGGCCTCACTGCTTGCATAGATAACCATGGGATCAAAAGGTGACTACACACTCGAATATTGATAACGGCTCTGAGTGGGGACCCAACAAACATCAACAAATAATAATTTCAAAGGAGTAAGCGGAGATAATTGCGTGAACCCCTTCCAGAGAAGTTCGACGATGCAGAGGTCACCTAAAGAAAAGTCGCCAACGCCTCAGAGGATGTCGGAGAAAGGCGTGGTATAACCGACACACGTGACTTCGAAACCACAAACATCCACCCAGCTGTCTGTCTTCCAAAAACTGGGAGAACAGATTAAAATTTTGGTGGAAATGGTAGACGACGGTAAGAGGCGTTCCATTCACCAGCCAATGAGAGATGCCATTGAACGTATCAAGGCGTTCTACGAGCTCTCTGCAATTGAGATGCACGACGATAAAGCCAAAGAGGTCATACGAAAAAACAACGCCTCGCAGACATCACCACACCATGTCTAAAAACAGTAGTCGCGGACTCAAAAAGAAGACCGGAACACAACGGCGAAACCCCGAGTTCAAAGCGCCGACAGAAAACACCATCGGCTACTAGGAACAAGGCATCACGGAGCAAAGTGGATAGCCAAAATAATGGCAAAGTTGAAAAAGGTGCTAAAGCTATACCCCCGAAGTGAGCGATGACAACAACGCTTGGTCAAAAGTCCTTAATAAAAAAGGAGCCCTAGAAACCAAGGACAATAAAGGAGAATACACGACCCGATGCAATTGTGATGGCAGCCAAGGGAGAGCTCTCATATGCCCAAATACTATCGCAAGTTAAAGCCGACCCCAAACTTGGTACCTTCGGGTAATCCGTAACAAGGATTAGGCGAACGCAAAAAAGCGACCTGCTGTTCCAGCTAAAGGAGTCAGGTGAAAAAACCGAGCAGCTCAAGGGAATGCTCCGCGAAACTCTCGGCACTAATGCGGAGGTCCGGACGCTGACACACCGAACTACGATAGACATCAAAGACATCGACGAGGTCACCACCAAGAGCGATATCTGTGAGGCCATAAAATCGCAGTTCCAGCGAAGCGAACATATCGAGCTTAAGGAAGGCCTACGGAGGCACGCAAATCGCGACGGTCGGGTTGCCGGTGGACAGCGCAAACAAAATGCTAAAATCGCGCACAATTAATATTGGTTGGGTGAACTGTCGCATTCGCGTGGAGATAACGCTAACGAAGTGCTTTAGGTGCTTAGAATTCGGGCACACGGCGCGCCACTGCAAGAGCGATCATGATCGATCCAAACAGTGTAGAAGATGCGGGGAAGAAGGACACATGGCCAAAATTTGCACCAAGAAACCGCTATGCTTCTGGTGTAAAGAGGACAAGCCTGAGAACGCGGGACACGTGGCTGGCAGTGGGCAATGTTCGGTATTCAAGAAGGTCCTAACCAATAAAGTATGATGAAGGTCGCCCAAATAAACCTTAACCACTGTGCGGCCGCGCAGGATTTGCTGGCACAAACGACAAGGGAACACAGAGTATATATTGCCCTAATTAGCGAGCCCTACAAATCTCTGGATGGTTGTAGCTGGACAGAAGATAGATCAAAGATGGCAGCGATATGGACCTGTGGAATCCACGCTATCGGTGGGGCGGCGGACTACTTCGCATCCGCTAGGATTAATGGCATCTACTTCTACAGTTGCTACGCACCCCCAGTCTTACACAAGGGGAATATGTGAAGCTCCTGGACGACATTGTAGCGGACGCGCGAGGAAAACACCCAATGATTTTTGCTGGTGATTTCAACACATGGGCTACAGAATGGGGCAGCAGGACCACGAATGCAAGGGGACGAGCTCTCCTTGAAGCATTCGCAATACTGAACGTAAGTTTGGCGAACAACGGTGCAAAAAACACATTCCGGAAAGCGGGCAAGGGGTCTATCATAGATATCACCTTTATGAGTAACTCACTCCTGCGCAAAACGAAATGGCGAGTTAGTGAAGAATATACGCACAGCGACCACCAGGTGATCATATTTGTCATGATCAAGGATAAGCCCAGGCAGCGCCCCAAGCTAACAGGGCGAAATTGGAAAGACACGTACTTCGACAGAGATGCGTTCGAAGAAATGATGAACACTCATTATACATACAGCAGCGAAGAAGAGGAGACCTTGGCCCAACAACTGATGCAGAAAATCACCACAGCGTGCGATGCAGCAATGCCTAGAAGATCAACTAGTAAAAGGGGTGGACCTTGTTACTGGTGGAACGACGAAATCAGAACGCTTAGAGCAACGTGTCTTAAGGCCCGACGCAGATCCCAGCGATCCAGGGGAAGGCCAGAATTCCAGGAACGATTGGCTACCTTCAGGCTAGCAAGACGGGATCTCGAAAAGGCCATTAAGGACAGCAAGGTGAGACGTTTTAAGGAACTATGCGACGGAGCAGACCTAAACCCCTGGGGGATGGCTTACAGGATTGTGACAAAAAAGCTGAAGGGTAGTAAGTCCCAACAAATATCCTGCCCGGCAATGCTGAGGAAAATAGTAGAGCACCTATTCCCACATAGGCCGTCTACTTCAATGACCATCATAAGGGAGATTAACCAAGAACGCATCCCTGCAATCACCACGAAGGAAATAAGCGATGCATGCAGGAATGTAGGCGACAACAAAGCGCCGGACCCGATGGCATCCTTAATATGCTACTCAAAGCAGCTGTTCGAAAAAGACCAGACCTTTTTATTGCAACCATTTATTAAACCATGGGAACTTCAACACCTGGTTTTGCTACCAAAAGCAAAGGAGCCACCAGAAGAACCATCTTCGTATCGGCCAATATGTTTGCTGGATACAACGGGAAAAATCTTACAACGTGTCATATACCTACGGCAGACTGCTCGAGGTGGCCGAAGATAAAGGAGCTTTGTCAAATTACCAGTATGGATTCAGAAAATCGCGTTCTACCGTCGATGGGGTAGTAGACACAGCAGCTGAAGCAATACTGGGAAAAAGATAGAGAGGGGGGACGAAGGAATACTGCGCGGTTATGACGCTGGACGTTAAAAATGCCTTTAACTCGGCGAACTGATCATGCATTAGGAGGTCGCTGGCCAAAATGGAAGCGCCGGTGTACCTGCGGAACATAATTGCAAATTACTTTACCGATAGAAAGTTAAGGTATCAGACTGATAATGGAGTTAAGTACTACAACGTCACCGCGGGAGTATCACAAGGCTCCGTTCTTGGACCTCTCCTGTGGAATATAATGTATGACGGAGTCCTGCGACTAACGTTGCCTCAAGGCACAAACAAGAGAAATATACAGATGTAGAATATTGAACACATCGAGTTTATTTCTTTACCTTACTCTAGATGGCTCTAGTTGTTCTATTATCCGATTATTGTATGATCATGCAGTGCAACATGCATTACAATTGCAAAACCAGTTTACGCCACACAATTTTCTGGTAGAAAACGCCTGCAACGTGAAGGAAGTCAATGAGTGTTTGATTCGAACAAAAAGGTATTTTCCTCTTTCTGTGTTTAGCTTGTGTGCTGAGGATATTGTTGTTGTACAGTTATGGGCTTCTGCTTTCTGCCTTTCGTGTCGTGTTCCTGTATTCGATTTGGTGGTGTTTTAATTTGTCAAATCTGAAAAAAGGCTAAAAAAGACAAGCGCATCCATAGCATACGTTCTCACTAACAGAACTGGTTTTGCACTGAATGAAAACAAAACAAAGTGAATCAAGAAAATACAAACCCCGTGATCTTCAGAAAAAAGGCAAACATATTCCACCACCAGAGTATATCCATTATAATGAGTAGGGACACTCTCGACAATTTCCTTATCAGCAAGTATTACTGTGTCACACAGACATGAGAAATAGACGGATATATAAAGTGGGTAGTGAGAGAGAGAAAAAAGAGGAGGAGTATTTTTTCGGAAAATGGCACAGGGTGCTCCGTTAAAAAAAGGAACATTTTTAACTTGTCATACATTTTTATTAAATACAAAATTATAATTAGATGTGTGTTACGCTAAGATATTTATTCTTGTTGTTGGTTTTTTTGATTATTCTATTAAATTTTTTGATAAAGTCATCCTTTCAAACACGTGCCTACATATAATTTTATAAGAAATTCTTTGTTTTGATTTTTACAGCCAGTAATGAATCACATTTATTCTTTAATATGTAGGGAATACATTTTCATTTCAAAATATTTTCTTTTTATTTTGCTATACCTAAACTTTCTAATGCATCTAAAAACTCTTTAGGCGAACGTGTTAAATGCGATTATTTTACGCGGCGGTAAGATTATTTTGACGCGACGTTCTCAACGCCGCGTTAGACGACGTCAAACAGATAGCTATTATCAAATTTTCTCAAAATGTCAAACAGCTCGGATTACGAATTATTCATTTTATTTGCGGTGCTACGAAATTCACAAAAAAGAAAAAAGGATGTGGGTGCGCGAACACGACATAAATAAGACCAAGAAGTCGGAGAAGACCGTGTTCATTTAATTCCATTGCAATATTTGTCTCCCATATTACCCTTTAAAATATTTTTTAAAATATTTTTTTTTTTACATTTCATCAACCATATCGTAAAGGTATGACTAATTTCTTTCAAATTCTATTAATATTTCCATTTGACACTACAAAAATTACTTTCACCGCCCGCGTCAAAGAAATAATCTGCAATTTTTCACAAGAGAGCGTTTCACCGCTGCGTTTGACCGCTGCGTTTGACCGCCGCGGTAACTCAACGCGGCGTTGACAACGCGCTCTGTGTGACAGGCGATGTGTATTGCATTTTATTACAATGCTGCGGTGGAACGCGACGTTAAAACGCGCTCTGTTTGACGGAGCCTTTAGTTTCAACTCACATCTGCGTTTTTGACGCAAAACCGATAAAACCGATGTTCTCTACCAAAATCTGCAGTTTTATAGTCAAATTCAGTTTTGAAAGTGTGTTGAAATGGAGTGAGCAACTTATTATTTCTTCCTCGGTTGCGTTAAAATGTCAATTAAGTCAACTTAGGACACATTTCGACCACAAGCAATACTATTCATTTTAAAACCAAAAGGTAGATATGTATTTTAAATGTGTTCAAGCTAAACAAAAGCAAAATAAACAGCGCGTAAAAAAATTGTAATGAAAAATTACACCTCCAAAAAAGGAGTCAGAAAAGGGATAGTTTCAGGAGTTATCACTAAAAAACCAATAAAGTTAAACATTTAATGCCATCCATTATCGGCACATAAAAATATTTTACACCTTCATTTTCTTTTTGTTCTCGACCGCGCAGGCTAAACACTTCAAAATATGTTTTCTCATTTTCTATTTAAATTTCTATTTAATCCGAAAACATTTTTGCGCTGTAGTTTGTAGACACCGAAAACAATCACGGCTCACCCTCTGCAGAACCAGTGTGACACTGTTATTATAAAAACTAGCAATTATGGAATGAAATCATTTCTATTGCTACTAGGCTTAATATCGGATTGCATTATTTTAAGCGAAGTCAGAACAAAGAAGAAACATTTATTTTCATATTTTAGATTGAAATATTAATGATAGGAGTTCAGAATTAGTTGTAATTCCTGGAAAAAATAATCATAAAAACGAAGCATGAAACCATTTTCCAAAAAGCAAAGCAGGTCACACTGCATAAAGTGAATAGGCACACACATCGAAATCCGAGTTTACCGCCTTTAAAAATGCTTTATGAAAAAACCCACAATCGTTCGTCGTACACAGCAAGCCCCATGTAGTGGTACAGGTAAAATGTGTTGTGTACCATTTTCTTCTCAAGCATTCGTTGTATGCAGGTAAAAAATATTCTTTCGATCTGCTTTCACTTACTGTAATATTTTTTTCTGCATTTTGCTTTGCAGTAGTACGAAATGCATATGTAGAGAGAGTGTCCCTACTCATTAATGGATATACTCTGTCCGCCACCACCACCAAATCGAATACAGGACACGAAAGGCAGAAACCAGAAACCATAACTGTACAACAACAATATCCTCAACACACAAGCTAAACACAGAAATAGGAAAATACCTTTTTGTTCGAATCATGCTCATGTACCACTCATTGACTTTCTTCACGTTGCAGGCGTTTTATACCAGGTATTGTATTTGGATTTTCGTATGGTGGCTTTATATTTTTTCCTGAACCAGGTTTTTTTCTATCATTCTACATCTGTATATTTCTCTTGATCGGTTTTGCTGACGATATCGCCGTAGTAACGGTGGCCAAACACATCCACGAGTCCGTTACGGATGAAGCAGTTGCCAGAATCAAAAAATGGCTGGAGTCCGCCGGCTTAGAACTAGCTGACCACAAGACTGAGGCTGTCTTGATAACCAGCCGAAAGTCTGTGGAATTTGCAAATTTCCGGGTTGGGAATCAAACCATCAGGTCTAAGGAGCCTCTTATATACCTAGGAGTAATGCTCGACAACAGGCTAAACTTTAAAACACACATCCAGTACGCCGGCAGGAAGGCCTCACAAATGCAAGCAGCTCTTTCCCGAATGCTGCCAAACATCGGTGGACCTGGATATATAAGAAGGATTTCTGGACAGACTCAGAAATAGTTCTACATTGGATTCGAAGTCACACTTCAAAGTTAACAACTTTTGTGGGAAACAGGGTTGCTGAAATTCAAGAAAATTGTCTTGGAGTGGAATGGAGGCATGTTAGAACGCTAGATAACCCAGCAGACATAGTTTCTAGAGGATGTACAGTAGCTGAATTATCGCAATCTATTTGGTTTAACGGTCCTCGATTCCTTTTAGAAAGCCCAGAGAACTGGCCCCTCAACGATAATTTCCAGTTATCATCCAGTTAAAAAAGGAAAACCGTCTTGATTTGCAAAAAGGGAGATTATTCGTATCTGTTGAATATCATTGATAAATATAGGTCATATAAAAAACTCCTTCGCATCTTCGCATATGTTTTAAGATTTTATAATCTTTCTAAAAATACCGTGCGCTCAGAATTTCCAATGGCGTTAAGCACCAAAGAACTAGATGATGCTTTAACTCATATTGTTTTTATCATTCAACAACATTCATTCGCAGAAGAAATTGCTGCAATTAACAATGGTCAAAGTCTTAAAGGATTCATCAAGTGGTTGAACCCATTCTTAGAAGAAAAAAAACGGTATTCCGTTACTCAGAGTATGCGGCCGATAACAGAACTCGAGCATTCCGGAGGAGAGAAAACATCCGTTGCTTCTTCGAAAAAACGTGGGCTTTGCTAAATTGTTGGTCAGGCATTTGCATCAATCAAATTACCATGCAGGAGCTAAAACACTCGTCGCGTTAATAAGAAATACCTTTTGGATAGTAAATGTACGAGAAATCGCAAGGCAAACGGTACGAAACTGCATACACTGCGTCAGGTATCGGCCAACACTACTTCATCAGATTATGGGGAATCTACCTACAGAGAGACTTACCGTAACTAGACCCTGTAGCGTAACCCTTCCCCTATTCGTATTTACACTTTAGCCTTTTTACATTTTTCTTTTTCTTCCCATAAAATTTAAAATAACTGACAAACTGCATTATCATCGCGTATATGGCGCATTCCCACAGGAAGCGCCCATCCACTAATGATAAAACCGAACACGTAAATTATTGGAGAGTTATCTGCCATCACACAGCGCATGTCTATAAAAAGCCTTGGGCACGCGCGCTCGATCTTTTATTTGACAAAAGTTTAGTAGAGTGTGAGCGTATCAGATCCCGCGAATTAAATCGAGTGCGATCTTTATCTATCGTGAAGAAAAAATCAAAAAGTCTTACGAAAAAAAACTATTTTATTGGAATTATCCCACGTTTAAAGTGTGCATTTGCCAGGATTTATAAAATAAACGATTATCATCATAACCTCTCGTGAGAGTAAGTTTTAGTGTTATACCCTAACGTATGGCAACGCACTGATTTGTGTCGTTTTCAGAATCTGCACGTGCTTTCATTGCACTTGTGCGAGCTACTCTTCCGAAATCGACCAGCAGTCGCGAAGCACTCCACTCTAAAGCCAACGCTTAACCCCACAACCTCAAAGTTTGCCACGTTTTTGCGGCTCCTGGTGGGACTATAATTCATCACAATTAATACCACGCTCTCTCGCCCTCATAACCTACCATCTAAGCTCAACCTCGAGAAGAAACTAACCACATTGCAGAGGAACGTTCCCTGCACCTGCATCTTCCATTTACTTCTTGGAACCCAAGATTCCAACAGCTAGAAGAGGATCTACGTTAACTTCAAGTGCAAGTCCCAACAAACAGCACTCTCGTATCCCTGCGCACCGCCAAAAATACGCAGTGGGACACGAAAACTACGTCCATATTACGAACGTGCTCTGCAGGTTAATCTCCTCGGGTTGAACCTCACCACCCACCACGAACCGCATTGGTATTAACAACGAGTGTCTCTGGGCGGACAAACCGTGTGAGCATCAGTCTGTGAGCGAAAATTGATGTTACATAATTACTAGCCAAACGTCTCAACTTGGTGTAGCAATCTCATTACCGCAAGCTAGTATATGAGTACGAGCTTGCAGAGACCATCCTACGAAGCACAAGGTCTAGAGCTACACTCCTTGCTCTTTCTATCATTCCGAGTGCCACCGAACCAGCGAACCCTGAGAACTTATCGACATTCCGTCGATGTATGTGACCAATTGTCAAATACTTAGGCGAATTAGTTTAAGTTAATTTTAGTAAAAGTAGATTTGTATTAGTTTTATTTAAGTATTTATAGTATAAGAACAATCCATCCCAGGTAATGCCAAAAACAAAAGATCATACAAACTTCCACATATTTCTAATCAACTATTTCCATACAGCATATCGTACATACATTAAACACAAATCAACATAGAACAAACATCTGCAGACAACCAATTGTGCGCACAAGCGGAGTCAGCGGTTTCAACATTAACATCATCATACATACATCATACAAACCTTTCATGGATATACCTATAAAACGAAAATTTCAACAAATCTACATACGTAAGTCACTTTAAAATATTGAATTTGTATTTTCTTTTGGCACAAATCCTTAGTCTAGTTCTTAATTTTAGTTACCCTATTTGCCTTTTATGAAATTATTAATTACCTATTATTTGAACTATACCCTGCTATTTCTTGCATTAAGTCGGAGTTGAATCTCCTTTTCATATTAGTAAACCTAAATTTGATATGCATTTACGAGCTATTGATAACAGTTCTATACCTATCACCATAATGAGTCTGAATCTCAGTTTAAATTTTACGTCGCTCTTTTTTTTTTTTAATATTAAGAGAGAATTGATGTCTCTTCCGTTTAAACTAATATTTATAGAATAAATATTTTATTTATTTATTTATTTTATTTGAAATAGAGTGGATTCGTACAATTAAGAACCAAGTTCTTTTACTAGTACATAAGATAAGGGATAAAAAATGATAATAATATTTAATACATGAATTATAAATAATAATAATAATATTTAGGAAAAACAGAATACAATTAGAATTTTAACATAGATTCTGAATTTTTGAAAAGACTAACAATTATAGGTATTTTAAAATTTTTAAATTTTACAATAAAAGAATTTGAGAGCAACAAGTGTGTTTGTTTAATTTTAAGTCTATTTATTTATTTATTTCGTTTATTGACTTTATTTATGACTATTTTCGTGTCCAGTCTGCTTTAGAGATTTTTAAAATGATTGAACAGAGAAGCACTGAAACTTCGTAACCCTACCATACGTCTAATTACATATGGCAGTGAATTCCATAACCTTATAGCATGAACAAAAAACAAACGGCTACTTTCTAAATAGCGATGAATTGGGAGAATTATATTCCCAGTTCTGGAAAAACAAGGAAAGTGCAGCTTTTGGTATAAATAATTTGGTTTATGCCGTGATATTAAATTTCCTAGGAAGAGACAGTTTCGATAGTTTAGATAGTTTCGCAGAGAACATCCTAAAATAGACCTATTAAACATTGAAATATGATCAAACTTTCTCAAATGATAAACATATCTAATCATAGCGTTGAAGGCAAGTTCTTATTTTCTATACGATGTTGAATCAAGGTTGCTATAAATTAAACAGCTGTAGGTTAATTGAGGTACCAGCAAAGTTTTAACCAATTTCAACCGGATGTTTATCGGGGTGTAGTCAGCAGATGTCCACAACAAGCGTAGTCCGGAATATATATTCTTGACTACTACATCAATGTGGTCGTTTGCTGACGTAGAAGTGTTTAAAAGAATTCCAAGATTTTTTATTTTGTTGGAAAAAATAATTTTTTCTCCGGATAAATATACTTGTGGATATTCGTCCACTGCACCAATATTCTTGCCTATAGGCAAGCATACGGATTTTTTTGGGTTGAGTATAAGTTCGTTGGAAATTGCCCAATCCTGTATTGCCGTCAAATCCTCTTCCAACCGTGTAATACAATCTCCAATCCGTGATCGCAAGGTCGAATTATATACTTGGACGTCATCAGCATACAAATGAACAGAGGTGTGCCTGCAAACGGACGGAAGGTCATTTATAAACAGAGCGAAAAGTAACGGTCCAAGGATAGAGCCCTGTGGAACACCCTTTCGAATTCCCAACATCGTGGAAGCAATGCCATTTAATGAAACCTGCTGATATCTTTCGCTAAGATAATTCTCTGTTAATCTAACCGCTTTTTTGTCCAATCCGTATTTGAAAAAGAGCTTGCTGCAAAGTTTGCTGTGATTTACAGAGTCAAATGCTTTTGAAAAATCTAAAAGACAAAGCAAGGTTATTTCAGATTTGTCGAAATTTCGACGAATATCGTCCACTATTTTGATCAACGCGGTGGTGCAGCTGTGGTCTTTTCGATACGCGGATTGGTTCGGACTAATCAAGTTGTGGGTGTCGATGTGTGCTTGTAATTGGCCTTTAATGATTAGCTCAAAGACTTTTGATAAACCAGACAGAATGCTAATTGGCCGAAAATCAGAGCATTCTAAAGGATTTGATTTTTTAGGAATTGGTGTTATTTTGGCGAATTTCCAAGATGAGGGAAAGCAAGATCTGGTTAAGCAGCTATTATATATGTGCGTAAGAGTATCGATCACAAATGGGAGGATCATTTTTTACCGTTTTAAAGACAAATTTTGGTCCCAAATACTCTGGACGGCTATAGATGAGATCAGATGAGAAATTTGGATCAGATACACTGGAAGAGAAAGCCGGTGTAGGCAAAGATGAAGAAGCAAAGTTTAATGCATTTGGACTAATATCGGTATTTTCAGAAATGTCCTTTGTATGTGTTACACCGAGCTTTCGCAAATTGTTCCAAAGATCGCGGCTATTTAAGTCAACGTTGAGCTTAGAAGTGTAAAAGAGTTGTTTCCTTCTACGTACTTCGGCGGTTGTATCATTTCTTAATTTGACAAATGAGGTCCAATTTCCAGGTGAAGGATAAGTTTTCCACCTATAATAAGCTTTGTCACGAAGTCTCATAAGCTTTTTCACTTCAAAAGAAAACCAAGGGCGTCTGGGATCTTTTACTAAAACTTCTTTCATTGGGACATATTTATCGAAGAGCTCTGTAACCATAGATTCAAACAAAACAACTTTATTGTCTACGTCCGAAAGGGTCCAACACAAGTCCCAAGGGTAATTTGAGGCTTCGCAATGCAAGGCATCTAGGTTAATATTTTTGAAGTTTCTGAATCTTAGTTTTTTCGGTGACTGATGAAAATTTATATGGATATCGTAGGTTAGAAAAATTAAATCATGAGGAGAATTTAAGCCTGGCACCGAAAATTGATTATTAAATATTACTGCGTTTTCGTCAGATACTAAAAAATAGTCCAAGATCGAAGGACGGCAGCCAGCTCTGTAATGCGTAGGCACAGAATTATGTCTGATACTAAGCCCACAATTTACAGCAAAATCCTGCATCGAAATTGATTTAATATCATTTTGCAGCAGATTTTTATTAAAATCTCCACATAATATTATGTTTTGATACATTAAACTATAGTAGGACAATTCAGTCTCTAATTCTGTAAGAACAGTATCACGATGTGGAAACGTACACACAGCCAACAAGGCATTTCTGGCTATTGTCGGATATTTCAACTAACAAAAACTCGATACCCGTTGAAGACGAATTCTTTTTAATAATATCGCACTTAAACGAACACCTATAATAAATTGCTACCCCACCACCCCTACTGGATCTATCACTCCGATGAATTTTGTAGCCAAAAAGTTCTACAAGCTTATCACTATCGCCATCATTGTTTTCACTTCTAGGAATCAACCACGTTTCAGAAACACATATTACGTCTACTTGCTGTGAAGAAAATAATTCTCTAAATTCGTCTATGCTGGGCTTAAGGCTCTGCACATTAATGTGACAAACTTTCAACCCAGAACAATAGTTTGCAAAAATATTAAGCACAATACGACCGTTGTTTATATTGTTCGTGCCATCTATCATGTTTTTTACGATATAAACAAATTAAATAAAGAAAAAATAGAACATATAAATTTAAAAGATTAAATATACTTAATTTCACTATCATAATAATTTCATGACTCGAACAATGCTCCAGCATAAATCGGTGATAAAGTTGGATATTCTTCATTTCTATTAGACATCAAAGCTTTCAAGAGAGCTGTGTTGTTAAAACGATTTTCGTCTCAGTGTCATCACGGCTTTTCTTAATGTAGACCAAACCATCACGAGTTCTCGCAGAAAAAATGATACCCTCTTTCCGCAACCGAAGAGCATGACGTAGCAAAGAACTATTTTCCAGTGTTAGGCTCTCGTTGATGTAAATCCGTTTAGACAGATTATTGCTGGCATCAGGCGCTTGAGAGTTTGCACTGATCTGCTCTAGTGTTAGACCACCGTTCTCGCGAAAAGCTGCAAGCAGTGCACGTTGCTCCGTGTGCGAAGAGAGGCGGATTAACAGCGGATTGTGATCGTCTGATGATGATGAGTTCGATTTTAATCGGAAGGCGTCAAAGTGCGGAGAAATTTGGTGACGGGGTTTATCTGTGATGCTCTTCACAATAGCGGTAGTGTTTTCGCCAGGCCGCCGAGGAATGCCTCGCACAATTACGTCACGAAGGCGCTCTTTTCTTTTCAGGTCGGCTAATTCCTCTCTAATTTTTTTGTTTTCCTCTCGGAGCTCACTGGTTTCTCGTTCAAATTGCTGTACTTTCATCTCAAGAAAAGATATGGCGTCACTTAATTTCTTATTGAAATTGCATTCGAATTCATGCAACAATACTTTAAATTTGTTTATCAAACTAGTTTCGATTTCGCGAAATTGTGCATGAAGAGGCTGTGTTTTTTCGCCGGGTTTTATGGCTGGAGAAATTTGCTTCATTGGATTGGCAGCAGCAGGGGATTTGTCTGGAGTGAACGAAGAAACCATAGCAGATTTGCCTTTTAGTGCTTGCTGGCGTGTGGTTGACATTGTTTTGTCAGTCAAGGAAATAGATATTTGGGAAAAACGTATTTAATTTCCGCACTGAGAATTTAGGGTTTATTCAGCTAAACAAACTTTGAACTCAAGAGACTAAAACTTTGACTTTAAGATAAGTAAACAGGTGAAAAATTGTGGCTTAAAGCTAGAGCGAGTTGAAAACACGTCTATTCACTCGACATTAGCGATTGTCAATGGCATAGAAAGATGCCATCAATTTTTATTATTCGCAAAATATGACAACATCTTGATGCATAGTGCCTGTCCAATTATTTAAATTTTCTTTATCTATCTTTAATAAGGTTACGCCTAAGACATTTTATTTACATTCACCAAGATCACCTCCACATCACCATGCTATATATATATTTACCTAACTAGTTGGTTGTACCAAATTATTTTATTTAAAAAACTTCTTTGAAAACTACATTGCGTGTGAATTGTCTCTGGTTAATAAATAATCTTTCATGCTGTGGATTAGAATCAATATACATCTTCATTTGACTTGCAACTCTTGATCGTGATAAAGCCACATACAGTTGACCGTGTGAAAATACTTCGGTCTTCAAATGCATGCCAACGTGATCAAATGACTGGTCTTGAGCCTTGCTTATTTTATTACGTACGCTAGAATTTATCGGAAATTAAATCATTGTGATTGCATGTCGAAATAATTCTTGCTCTTATCACATTTCGTCCAGGCTCTTCCACAATCAATCGAGTTCCATTGAAGTCCTTTTTTGGGGTTAAAGTTTCTCAGCAAAATTATGATGACACCTTGCTTAAGCTACAGGGTATGAGGTGGCTTGCTGGATGGAGTTTGCTAATTGAGGAACTCAACAGGGAAATTTGGTGCATCATTTGGATCTTAAGTCTTCACTGACAACAGAATCGGCGCTAAAATAGATTTAGGATTTATTACCAATTAAATCGATTATATTCCTATTCATTTCTAATGTCTGCGCATTTGTCAGCGCGGCAATGACTCATTTTGGAAGTTCCTGCATTGACATTTACCGCAAATCGCCAAAAATTGTCTTAATCAAGTCTCCAGTTGATATAATTTCCGTGGGAATTTCAACAACGTCTTCTTCATACATTTCTGCTACCTGGGCAAAGATTTATGAGTATAAATAATATTTTACTTCTTTATCAATATACAAAGTTTTAAATTGCCAATTTCCTTTTGAAAGCACTTGCCGAGCATTAGTTTTTTTGAGTTTGAACCACGAAGAAAATTTAAATATATGAAAAGTAGGCGGTAATTTTAAATAATGCGAAAACTAAAATTTCGAAAATGTATTCAAATACCCACCGCCTACTTTTATTTAAAATAAGAAAAATATGAAAAGTATGGAGCGTTACAGAATCAGTAAGGGTAAATATATATATGATTAGAATCCTACTTACATACCTATACATCAAACTATTCAATATAAAAATTAATACCTATATAACTATTTCGAGTCTTTAGTTGAATTCTCTTTATTTTTTTTGCTCTTAATCATTTATCATTGTTTACATTCTGTTATCATTTATCACTAACTAGTTGGTTGTACCCGCTTCGCTGGGTATGCAAAGTAATATTTGATAAACAAATTGATTTTATTTAAAGAACTTCTTTGAAAACTACATTGCGTGTAAATTGTCTCTGATTAATTAATAATCTTCCTTGCTGTGGATTAGATTCAATATACACCTTCTTTTGTCTTGCAACTCTTGATTGTGATAAAGCCACATACAGTTGGCCGTGTGAAAATACTCCGGTTATAGCGTATGCTAGAATTTATCGGAAATGGAATCATTGTGATAATTCATGCTATTATCAAATTTCGTCCAGGCTCTTCCACAATCAATCGAGTTCCATTGCAGTCCTTTTTTATGGTTCGAGTTTTTCAGCAACATGATGATGACACCACATGATTAAGTACAGCACATGAGGTGGCTTTCTGGATGGAGTTTGCTGATTGAGGAATTCAACAGGGGAATTTGGTGCATCATTTGGATCTTCAGTCTTCACTGATAACAGAATCGCTCCTATTCATTTCTAATGTCTGCACATTTGTCAGCGCGGCAATGACTCGTTCCGAAAGTTCCTGCATTGACTTTTGCAGCAGATCGCCAAAAATTGTCTTAATTAAGTCTCCTGTTAATATAATTTCCGTGGGAATTTCAACAACGTCGTCTTCATACATTTCTGCTACCCGCCGCAATTTTGCAATAATGAGAAGACTCATATTTTAATAGCCCTCATGATTTTGTCCACAGAGATTCCTTCACGATCAGTTAGTTTTCTCTTTTATATTTAAATATCGCGAAATAAAATTTCCTATTAAAGTACCTGAGGAGCAGTTAGTAAATCAGTGATCTTAAAATTCGTAGCAAAGTACATATTGCCTAAAAACGGTTTCTATTTTTTTTGTATCTATTGATTTAGAATTTAGATTTATGAGTATAAATAATATTTTACTTCTTTTTACTTCTTTATTATCAATGTACAAAGTTTCATATTGATACGACAAACTCCTTCGTGAGTTATGAAAAAGTTCTCATTAAAATCATTGCCAATAACTCGAGCCCAAAGCAAAATACCTAAATATTTCTTATATAGAGTACACAAACCGAGTTTGAAGTCGATCGCATGAAAAATAAAAATGTTCCCGTAAATTTCTTGCCGAGCATTACTATAGTAGAGTTTGAACCTTGAAGAAAATTAAAATATATGAAAAATAGGCGGTGCGTATTTGAATAATGAGAAAACACAAACATTGAAAATTTATTCAAATACCCACCGCCTACTTTTATTTAAAATAAGAAAAATAAGAAAAGTAAGGAGCGTTACAGAATCAGTAAGGGTAAATATATATATGAATATTCTAAATATGAGTGCAAAAGAAGTCAATGGAACTATTCCTAAAGTGAGGCGAAACATAGTTTTCGACGCGAACAGGCAGCACAGTATGCAAACTCGCAATCGAGGAAGCAACGTTGACACACCCATTACTGTGTCTCATTCTAGTTTTAGTAGACCGGTACAACACTCTCCACCTCAATATGACAATATATCAAGTATAAACAATCGCTCTCTTAACTATGATTTAGTTAACAGCAATATAAGTGCAAACGGAAGTAGAGTACTCAATCAAACTATGTGTGAGAGAATAGCGACGTCTGTTGCCACAATACCCACAAATAGCTTTCATGCGAATGATAACACTAGTTTGATAACAACAACCATCAATACTTCTTCTTCTGCAATCCCTATTATGTCTCTTTTCGCAAACGAAACAGCTGATCGTAATGTAAATTTACGTAACACTGAAGGTGCACACGGTTCGCCTGCGGCTTTAGGGAATGTGCATAGCAATTTGCCACAGCCACAGCAGTCTTCAGTTGGACATCTTCACTCGCACATCAAGAGTGTGGTCGATGCCAGTCTAGCTGACGTGCAGAGATCTCTGCTGAAAGATTTACCAAATTTAATAAAAACAAATGTACAACAGAGTATTCAAAATATGTAGTGATCCTGACATAATCAAGGCAATCCTTTATGTTTTTGTTTAGAAAATTATTGTTTTTAATTTTTTATTTGTTCATTCTGAATTTATCCTTCTTACAATAAACATTGCTTATTTATTGCTCCGGTCTTTCAATAAAACTATAACAGGTTATGGGCGAAAGCGGAACAAACTCAAGCAGACACTGTACATCGAGCAGATGACGATACAGAAACTGAATTCATACCAAGACGGAGTGAAAGGGTTAGACGTGAACCTATAAGATTCTTCGAGCTTTTTGGGTATAGAGCGAATTCAGCTGTTTCAACCTACGAAGATGTTCCTGAAACATTTGAAGACATTAAAGGAAGACATGATGCCGACAAGTGGATGAAAGCTGTTGAAGAGGAGTTGAAATCCATGAACAAAAATATGGTTTGGAAATTTGAAAAACCTCCAGGTCCCGTGAAGCTGTTGAAATCAAGATGGGTTTTCTGTATAAAAACGGATGGAAACGGAATCCCAAGTCGATATAAGGCGAGGCTAGTGGTGAAAGGATACCAACAGAGAGCTGGAATTGATTACAACGAGACATACTCGCCAGTTGCCAAGCTAACAACAATTAGAATCATTTTGGCAGTGGGAATTCGATATGGCATGACGTTTTATCAGTTGGATGTTAAGACAGCTTTTCTCCATGGTTGTCTCAAGGAAAATATATACATAGATGTACCAGAAGGGGTTGAGTCAGCAGATGGAAGAGTTTGTAAGCTTCTTAAGTCAATTTATGGACTCAAACAGGCCCCCAAATGTTGGAATGATAAATTCAACGCATATCTTATTCAACTGGGATTCAAGAGGTCGAACCATGATTACTGTCTTTACACGATGATTCGAAGTAAATCTGACATGATGTTCCTGATTCTGTATGTCGACGAATTACTCATTGCTGGAACTAAGGAATCATCCATAGAAGAATTGAAGAGGAATTTATCCAGAATTTTTGAAATGTCAGACTGTGGAAAACTGAAATATTTCCTTGGTATGAAATTGGAAATTGATGTGTATGGAATCAAAATTTCTCAAGAGCCTAGCATCAATAAACTTCTTCGGAAATTTGGAATGGATGACTGTAATTCCATAAGAACTCCTATGGAAAAAGGATTACAACTTATGCCTAAAGAAGATGACAAGCCCCTGGACAAACCATATAGAGAACTGTTGGGGAGCTTGATGTATGTAATGTTAACTGTCAGACCTGATCTGTGTTATCCAGTGGGATATCTAGGCCGATTTCAACAAAATCCATCAGAAAGACACTGGCAATCCCTAAAGAGAGTTGTTCGATTTTTGAACGGGACTTCTGAAAAAGGTCTTTATTTTCAACGAAATACCGAAAGTGAACCTATCGTCGGCTTTGCTGATGCAGATTGGGGAAGTGATGCGGTTGATAGAAAATCAGTTAGCGGATATATCATCAAGGTTTTTGGTTGCACTGTTGCATGGGGTAGTAAGAAACAACCTACAGTTGCAACATCCTCAAGTGAAGCTGAATACATAGCACTGAGCGCTGCTGTATCAGAGATCATTTGGGTACGAGGTATCATGCAAGATTTGAAACAAATTGGTAATGAACCTACAACAATCTATGAAGATAACAGAGGATGCATTGGCATGGCCAACAATTTGGAAAGCAAAAGGGCCAAGCATATTGATATAAAGTTTCACTTTATACGAGATAACATAGAAAAAGGAATCATCAAAGTTAAAGCTATCAAGACTGAACTCCAGTTAGCAGATTTATTCACAAAATCTTTGGAGTTCAACCGTTTCAATAATTTATCGTCTGAACTAGGACTCAAGGATTGAGAAGGGGTGTAGTGATCCTGACATAATCAAGGCAATTCTTTATGTTTTTGTTTAGAAAATTATTGTTTTTAATTTTTTATTTGTTCATTCTGAATTTATCCTTCTTACAATAAACATTGCTTATTTATTGCTCCGGTCTTTCAATAAAACTATAACAAAATATGCTCACTCAGAGTGCTCCGCTAGCACAATGTGGGACACAAAATATTCCACAGCCACCAAGTCGTAATGATAATCATCTGCCGGAACCTAGAAATTCCAATTTTAGTCACAGAAATCGAATTCATAATTACAACAATAGTGCAGTTCAGGGTAACATGTCAACCAGTTCGCAATTAGATAATACCCCTAACAGAAATTTTATTCCACCTGATGTTCATCCTGAGGTTAATTTCGAGCCATATGATCGTTACGATATTAGTGCTCCATATAATCCGAACTCCAATAGAAGACATGCCTTTAATCAGGATCAACCCGATAGACCCAGTCACCGACGTTTTGAGTTGGATCGTTGGGGTATTCGTTTTGACGATACCGCGAAAGGTATTCCGATAGAAGACTTTGTTTTTCTAGTCGAGGTGTTAAAAAATAATTACAATTGCCCTTGGGCAGAGATAATACGTAATTTCCATCACTTGTTATCTGGTTCTGCCCAAGACTGGTATTGGCAATATCTTCGGAGTAATCCAAGAGGAAATTGGCCAATGCTTAGATCAGCCCTTTTCAAACAATTTAAAGGATTCGAAAACGATTTTGAGATCCTCAAACAAATAATGGATCGTAGGCAATTGCCGAATGAACCATTTGACGATTTCTTTAAATCCATTATTCACCTGAAAAGCCAACTACGGGAACCAATAAGAGAACAAGAACTCATCAAGATTCTTAGAAATAACATTAACACTCGGTTAATGAATTTCATATATCCTATGAAGATTGATTCATTCGAACATTTCCGAGACGAGTGTAGACGGACGGAGAAGATGCTCCATTCTCGTTATGTTGCTCAAAATCGTTTGAGAAACATAAGTGAACTCGACTGTTTCGATGAGCAGCAAACAGAAGTTCATCCTGATCTTGACGCTTATAGAGGCATTTCTGCTGTAGCTCTGTCAAATCGTACGAAAAGTTCAAATGTACATGAACGACGAGTAAATAACACAATTGTGTGCTTCAACTGTAAACAGGCCATCATTTCATTCATTGTAATTTGCCAGTACAACACCTATTTTGCTATAGATGTGGTACTGACAATTACACCGTTTTGGATTGTCCCACCTGTCACCCACAACTGGGAAACACAAGGACGAACGTGACGGATCCTGGGGAGTCGCGTTCGACACAAACCAACCCAGAGTAACAAAACAAGACGCGTCAACGAATACTTGCTTCGATTTAGATAAAACCGAGCTGAACAAATGTAAGCCCAGTAATTTGCATTGTACGATACCTATTGCTGAGGCGAACACAGGTTTCGAGAAAGATAAACTAAAATCTATCCCTTTTTATAAAAAAACATATGAAGAAAGATTAATTGAATATAACAAAACACGAAATCGAATATTTAACTTAAATGAAATAACATCACCTGATATTTCCCGGAAATTACTCAAAACCAGACAAAGACATAGGAAAAGGCGAGCTTACCGGAAGCTCATAAGCGAAAGTTTTCTCGAAGATAAGTTGTTAGATAACAGGCCGTATGCTGATGTTTTATTGCGAGGTAGAAAAATTCAAGGACTGCTGGATAGCGGTGCTTCAATTTCCTGTTTAGGCAAGGGATGCATGGATTTGGTGCGGGAGCTTGACATTCCGATTCTGCTATTTAATTCCGAGGTAAATACCGCTGATGGGAAAGGACAAACGATAGTGGGTCGAATTGTGGTAGAAATGGAGTATAATAATCTAAAGAACTCTTTAGATCTTTACTTGGTTCCGGACCTAGTACAACCACTCTACCTCGGCGTAGACTTTTGGTCCAAATTCCAGATTGCCCCACACATCATCAGCGAAGTTTCCTCAGAATTGAATGGGAAGCGAGATGTCAGCGGAAGCACTAAACCTATGCCTCCCATGCATGAACTCACTGCGGAGCAACAAAGGAAGCTACAGTCTGTAATTTCCCTCCTCCCCTCCTTTGCCAAACTTGGGTTAGGAAAAACAACTGTCGAGAAACATATTATCGATACTTATGACGCTGAACCGGTAAAGCAGCGCCATTACCCTATATCACCTGTCATACAACAATTGGTCTATGCGGAGCTGGATCGCATGCTCGCTATGGGTGTAATTGAAGAGAGTCACAGTGCTTGGAGTTCTCCCATAGTCCTTATCCGTAAACCGGGTAAGAACAGACTATGTTTGGACTATCGCAAAGTGAACTCTCTCACCAAGCGAGATGCGTACCCGCTTCCGCATATAGAGGGTCTGCTCAGCCGACTTGGAGATACACACTACATTAGTAGTGTGGATCTCAAAGACGCGTTCTGGCAGATCCCTCTAGAGGAGAAGTCAAGAGAGAAAACGGCTTTCACTGTGCCAGGACGACCTCTCTATCAATTCACCGTCATGCCTTTTGGGTTGTGTAATGCACCCCAAAGGATGTGTCGGTTAATGGATAGAGTGATCCCCAGCGCACTTAGGGAAAACGTTTTCGTATATCTTGACGATCTCCTGATTATATCACCGGACTTTCACCAACATCTTTCGGTTCTTCAGCAGGTAGCAGAGTGCCTAAAGAAAGCCAATTTGACAATTAATGTCGAGAAGTCATTCTTTTGCTTTAAAGAGCTGCGGTATCTGGGATACATTATTGGACAAGGGCATATTAAACCAAATCCCGAAAAAGTATCTGCCATTCAAGATTTTCCGATCCCAACTACCCAGAAACAAGTTAGAAGGTTCTTAGGTCTCTGTGGGTGGTATCGGAGATTCATCCGAAACTTTTCATCACTGGCAACACCCTTGACGGATACCCTTAAAAAAGCGAAATCGTTTACCTTGTCACCAGATGCCATTGCTTCTTTTGAAGCGCTAAAATCTGCTTTACTTTCTGCACCACTCCTGAGCAATCCAGACTTTTCGAAAGAGTTTTTCATACAGTGTGATGCATCGTCGAAAGGTATTGGAGGGGTACTATTTCAATTCGACGAGGAGCAAAACGAGAAGCCAATTGCTTATTTTTCGGAGAAACTCAACAACTTACTTACTTACTTAGATGGCGCTACAGTCCGGGGTGGACCTGGGCCTCAACCAACACGCCTCTCCAGTTAGCACGATCTTTGGCTAACTGCCTCCAGTTGCGCACTCCAAGTTGGTTGAGGTCCCCTTCCACTTGTGTGCGCCACCTAAGGCGATGTCTTCCTCTACTGCGTTGTCCCTCCGGGTTGGAATCGCAGACTCTTCGGGCCGGAGCGTTGGTGTCCATTCGCTCTACATATCCTAGCCATCTTAGTCGACTGATACGTACTTTTCTGACCAAGTCGATGTCGCTGTACAGCTCGTAGAGTTCGCCGTTAAATCTCCTCCTCCAAAGCCCGTCAACGCAAACGGGACCGAAAATCACTCGAAGAATTTTGCGTTCAAAGCGCCCAAGGAGATCTTCATCCGCTTTTGACAACGTCCATGATTCTGCGCCATAAAGCAGGACTGGGATGATGGGGGTCTTATATAGAGTCTCCTTGGTGTTTCTCGACAAGGCCTTACTAATCAATTGCCTTCTTAGGCCAAAGTAACAGCGGTTGGCATTGTGCCCCTGGTGTTGGCTTGCGAGTTTCGCACAATTTTCTCAAGAATGATGTTGAAAAAGTCACATGACAGCGCATCACCTTGTCTAAATCCTTTTTTGACATCAAAGGTCTCGGTGAGATTGTTTCCGACCTTTACGGAGCAGCGAGCGTTCTCCATCGTCATTCTGCACAACCTGACAAGTTTGGCAGGGATGCCAAAACTAGACATGGCTCTGTATAGCTCGTCTCTATAAATGCTGTCATATGCGGCTTTAAAACCGATAAATAGGTGATGAGTATCGATTTGGACTTCTTGGGTTTTCTCCAGGATCTGCCGTAGTGTGAATATTTGGTCGGTTGTGGACTTACCGGGCCTAAAACCGCACTGATAGGGTCCAATCAGTTCGTTGACAAATGGTTTCAGGCGTTCACACAGTACAGCAGACAGAATTTTGTAAGCGGTGTTAAGGAGACTGATGCCTCTATAGTTGGCGCAGTTTAGAGGGTCTCCTTTCTTATGGATCGGGCAAACAATGCTGAGGCTCCATTCATCAGGCATACTTTCCTCTGACCAAATTTTAGAAACGAGTTGGTGTATGCTCCCTACCAAGTCATCCCCTGCTGCCTTAAAAAGCTCGGCCGATAAACCGTCCGGTCCTGCAGCTTTGTTGGACTTCAGCTTGGATATTGCTATCCTTACCTCATTTTGGTCAGGTGGGCGGAAGTCTTGGCTTTCATCGCCCAGGTTGAATGGTTCATTCTGCCTGACAGCGGAATTTGTGTCGTCTTCGCCGTTTAGCAGTCTGCAGATCGTTGGGGTATTCGTTTTGACGATACCGCGAAAGGTATTCCGATAGAAAACTTTGTTTTTCTAGTCGAGGTGTTAAAAAATAATTACAATTGCCCTTGGGCAGAGATAATACGTAATTTCCATCACTTGTTATCTGGTTCTGCCCAAGACTGGTATTGGCAATATCTTCGGAGTAATCCAAGAGGAAATTGGCCAATGCTTAGATCAGCCCTTTTCAAACAATTTAAAGGATTCGAAAACGATTTTGAGATCCTCAAACAAATAATGGATCGTAGGCAATTGCCGAATGAACCATTTGACGATTTCTTTAAATCCATTATTCACCTGAAAAGCCAACTACGGGAACCAATAAGAGAACAAGAACTCATCAAGATTCTTAGAAATAACATTAACACTCGGTTAATGAATTTCATATATCCTATGAAGATTGATTCATTCGAACATTTCCGAGACGAGTGTAGACGGACGGAGAAGATGCTCCATTCTCGTTATGTTGCTCAAAATCGTTTGAGAAACATAAGTGAACTCGACTGTTTCGATGAGCAGCAAACAGAAGTTCATCCTGATCTTGACGCTTATAGAGGCATTTCTGCTGTAGCTCTGTCAAATCGTACGAAAAGTTCAAATGTACATGAACGACGAGTAAATAACACAATTGTGTGCTTCAACTGTAAACAGGCCATCATTTCATTCATTGTAATTTGCCAGTACAACACCTATTTTGCTATAGATGTGGTACTGACAATTACACCGTTTTGGATTGTCCCACCTGTCACCCACAACTGGGAAACACAAGGACGAACGTGACGGATCCTGGGGAGTCGCGTTCGACACAAACCAACCCAGAGTAACAAAACAAGACGCGTCAACGAATACTTGCTTCGATTTAGATAAAACCGAGCTGAACAAATGTAAGCCCAGTAATTTGCATTGTACGATACCTATTGCTGAGGCGAACACAGGTTTCGAGAAAGATAAACTAAAATCTATCCCTTTTTATAAAAAAACATATGAAGAAAGATTAATTGAATATAACAAAACACGAAATCGAATATTTAACTTAAATGAAATAACATCACCTGATATTTCCCGGAAATTACTCAAAACCAGACAAAGACATAGGAAAAGGCGAGCTTACCGGAAGCTCATAAGCGAAAGTTTTCTCGAAGATAAGTTGTTAGATAACAGGCGAGGTGTTTTATTGCGAGGTAGAAAAATTCAAGGACTGCTGGATAGCGGTGCTTCAATTTCCTGTTTAGGCAAGGGATGCATGGATTTGGTGCGGGAGCTTGACATTCCGATTCTGCTATTTAATTCCGAGGTAAATACCGCTGATGGGAAAGGACAAACGATAGTGGGTCGAATTGTGGTAGAAATGGAGTATAATAATCTAAAGAACTCTTTAGATCTTTACTTGGTTCCGGACCTAGTACAACCACTCTACCTCGGCGTAGACTTTTGGTCCAAATTCCAGATTGCCCCACACATCATCAGCGAAGTTTCCTCAGAATTGAATGGGAAGCGAGATGTCAGCGGAAGCACTAAACCTATGCCTCCCATGCATGAACTCACTGCGGAGCAACAAAGGAAGCTACAGTCTGTAATTTCCCTCCTCCCCTCCTTTGCCAAACTTGGGTTAGGAAAAACAACTGTCGAGAAACATATTATCGATACTTATGACGCTGAACCGGTAAAGCAGCGCCATTACCCTATATCACCTGTCATACAACAATTGGTCTATGCGGAGCTGGATCGCATGCTCGCTATGGGTGTAATTGAAGAGAGTCACAGTGCTTGGAGTTCTCCCATAGTCCTTATCCGTAAACCGGGTAAGAACAGACTATGTTTGGACTATCGCAAAGTGAACTCTCTCACCAAGCGAGATGCGTACCCGCTTCCGCATATAGAGGGTCTGCTCAGCCGACTTGGAGATACACACTACATTAGTAGTGTGGATCTCAAAGACGCGTTCTGGCAGATCCCTCTAGAGGAGAAGTCAAGAGAGAAAACGGCTTTCACTGTGCCAGGACGACCTCTCTATCAATTCACCGTCATGCCTTTTGGGTTGTGTAATGCACCCCAAAGGATGTGTCGGTTAATGGATAGAGTGATCCCCAGCGCACTTAGGGAAAACGTTTTCGTATATCTTGACGATCTCCTGATTATATCACCGGACTTTCACCAACATCTTTCGGTTCTTCAGCAGGTAGCAGAGTGCCTAAAGAAAGCCAATTTGACAATTAATGTCGAGAAGTCATTCTTTTGCTTTAAAGAGCTGCGGTATCTGGGATACATTATTGGACAAGGGCATATTAAACCAAATCCCGAAAAAGTATCTGCCATTCAAGATTTTCCGATCCCAACTACCCAGAAACAAGTTAGAAGGTTCTTAGGTCTCTGTGAGTGGTATCGGAGATTCATCCGAAACTTTTCATCACTGGCAACACCCTTGACGGATACCCTTAAAAAAGCGAAATCGTTTACCTTGTCACCAGATGCCATTGCTTCTTTTGAAGCGCTAAAATCTGCTTTACTTTCTGCACCACTCCTGAGCAATCCAGACTTTTCGAAAGAGTTTTTCATACAGTGTGATGCATCGTCGAAAGGTATTGGAGGGGTACTATTTCAATTCGACGAGGAGCAAAACGAGAAGCCAATTGCTTATTTTTCGGAGAAACTCAACAACTTACTTACTTACTTAGATGGCGCTACAGTCCGGGGTGGACCTGGGCCTCAACCAACACGCCTCTCCAGTTAGCACGATCTTTGGCTAACTGCCTCCAGTTGCGCACTCCAAGTTGGTTGAGGTCCCCTTCCACTTGTGTGCGCCACCTAAGGCGATGTCTTCCTCTACTGCGTTGTCCCTCCGGGTTGGAATCGCAGACTCTTCGGGCCGGAGCGTTGGTGTCCATTCGCTCTACATATCCTAGCCATCTTAGTCGACTGATACGTACTTTTCTGACCAAGTCGATGTCGCTGTACAGCTCGTAGAGTTCGCCGTTAAATCTCCTCCTCCAAAGCCCGTCAACGCAAACGGGACCGAAAATCACTCGAAGAATTTTGCGTTCAAAGCGCCCAAGGAGATCTTCATCCGCTTTTGACAACGTCCATGATTCTGCGCCATAAAGCAGGACTGGGGTTTCGCGGTGGTGGTCGGGTGAAACCTAGCACATCAGTCGCGGCTTTTCTGATGGCTTCTTGGCATCGATGCCACTGGTCTTCAGCACTTGATGCTGGCTGCACAGGACTTCTCGAGAGGTTGAGGGAGACGCGATCGGCAAAAGTTCTGGCGGTTTGTTGCGTTTGTAGCCGTTCAACGTTGAATCTTCTCACAGTATTTCCTCGTTGTTGTGGTGTCTGGGATATCCGCCTACGTACCTTGGCTACAACAAGGTAGTGATCCGAGTCTATGTTGGCCGCTCGGAAAGTTCGTACATCTAGAATACTGGAGGAGTGCCTTGCGTCGATCGCAACATGGTCAATTTGATTGACCGTTTGATGGTCTGGTGACCGCCATGTTCCTTTGTGAATGTTGAGGTGTGGAAACCGTGTGCTTGCTATAGTAGCATTACGTCCCGCAGCAAAGTCAATTAGCCTAAGTCCGTTTCCAGACGTGGTGTCGTGTAGGCTGTGCTTTCCGATTGTGCTACCAAAGATGTCCTCCTTTCCTATTTTGGCGTTAAAATCACCTAAGACGATTTTAACGTCGTATTTAGGACATTGCTCATATGTTTTGTCGAGGAGCTCATTGAAACATTCTTTGGTAGCATCGTCCTTATCTTCTGTGGGGGCATGAGCTCATATCAGGCTGATGTTGGCGAATTTAGCCTTGATGCGGATAGTTGTAAGGCGCTCACTAACGTGTCGAAAGCTCAAGACTTCTTGCCTAAGTCTGCCGCTTACAACGAATCCGCATCCGAATAGACGCTGCTTCTGTTCTCTGTAGCAATCACCGTAATAGATGTCACAGTTTTTCATCCTTCTTTTGCCGGGCCCATCCCACCGCACTTCCTGGATGGCGGTGATATCTGCCTTGTAGCAGTCTAGGGCCTCCGCTAATTGTTCGGCTGCACGCGGTCTGTTCAGGGTTCGAACATTCCACGTGCAGATCCGAAAGTCATTGTCCTCTTTTCGTTTTGCAGGGTCGTCAACAGTAAATCCATCCATATCCGAGGCTTTTGGCTGCTTCGTAACTGGTGGTGTTTTCCGTGGTTGGGTAGTTAACCCCACGCACAACCCCCAACCTGGAGGGCCAGGCCCTTTCTGCGACCCCTTGGACGAAAGGGGCCGAATATTCCGGAGTCAGTAACCCGCTTCGGGGATTTGAGTGCTGCCGTTGACCCATTAAGGGCTCTTCCGCCACCATCTCTATTTCAACACCCTGATTAGTATTGAAAAATCTTTAATGACCTCAGCTCCAAATATGTCGAAGTAGCTCATTAAAGTATCTGCCATGCCAACTGTTGACGTCACCGTTGATTCAATCGCGTGAATTCTTACGCCGCACGTCCTCTTTCTGAGGGGCTCATGTTAGACTTCTGAGACTCGAGCAGACAGTCAGTTCCGACAGAGCATTATAGTGTTGCTATTTTCTTCGTGTTCAACACTCGCGCTTATAAGTTTAGCAAGTCAAGCCTGGATGGGCGAGACCAGTACCCGGTGGTTACCACGCGCAGGTAAAATAAGCACAATTGATGTGTATGAAAAAGTTGCAACAGCTGGGCACCGCCAAGTTGATGCCAATCAGTGCCTACCCGATTCATACACACCCAACCACCCGAAACTCAACAACTGCCAACAAAAATATAGTGTAACCGAATTAGAATGTTTTGCGGCCGTAAGGTCCATTCATAAATTTCGACCGTATATTGAAGGTACCGCTTTTACTGTCATTACAGACCACGCCAGCCTGAAGTGGCTCATGGGTCTTAAAGACCTAAGCGGTAGGCTTGCGCGATGGTCTCTTAAACTTCAAGCGTTCACGTTCAAAATCGAGCACCGAAAAGGAAACCAAAACATTGTACCCGATGCGTTATCGAGGGCGTATGTGGAACATATTTCCTCAATAAATTTTTCAAGTAATTTACCTGATCTAAATTGTAGGATAGGGGGGTTTGAGGATGATATTTTTCCCTGGTAGTACTGGTGGCACGCTGGTGGTCGCACGGCGACAGCTCGTCGGGTGGGGGAGATCTTCGCACTACCAAACCTACCCACAAAATAAATTATCGTGCCGATAGACATAACTTTAATCTGAACGCGCAGATGCCATTTGACCTTGCACACCGATTGATATTACACACCCTTAAGGGATGGTAAGGTTATATAACATATCAAAGAGAAAAAGGTAGAAATAGAAAATATGAAATTTAAGAGAGAATTGCAAAATAGAAGAAGAAAGAGAAGAGTAGAGGAAGTCAGGTGTTGGTGACTTGAAAGAAGCTGTACGCGCTTCTTTGTTAGGCTATAGCCCACCCTTTAGTATGACCGAAGTCATAACTCCATGATTATCTTCAGCCTGTCATTGTTTAAAATAATCCCTATATGATTCTACAAGAGTTCTCACACCATAAACTCCAATAACACTCGCCTACTCACCACTCACCTGCGCCAATGTAAATCACTTAATTGATCATAATGAAAGAGACCAGATTATTTAATTTGAATTTACGAAGAGCCCGTTTTATTATAAAATTCATTCGACTTATTCAGCTCCATATCAAGAGACTTTTTCAGCATACATAGATGAAAGATGAGATAACTAAATTGCTCTCACGTTATATAATGTATATAGTAAATTCAAGTAAGTTTTATATCTAATTAAAATTTTTAACTTTAAACTAAATGGCAAGTATATGTTTAGGATTAATAGTAAATTTAAGATAAGTATTTAGAAATTAGGTAAATATATTCATAGGTAAATTTAATTCAAATAATTTCAATAGTAAAATAGGTATGTATGATAATTCAACTCTTTGTTTAGGTGTATGTTTGAGATTTTATTTATGTTTTAATTTATTTTTGTAATCACCGAATGTAAGTATGTTTGTGTATATGATCTGTGCAGAAGGCACATTTGCTCTAATTAGCAAATTGTTTTGACTATGTTGTCAATAGTCTTATTGCATGTAACCAAAAAAATTATTACTATTAGCCAAAAGATTACTCACGGTTTTTATCGATATTATATGTTGTATATATTTTTTTTGTGATGAAAGTTTCTTGCTTTTGTTGATCCGTTTCCGCAGACTAGTTGTGCGCACATCTGGGTCTGGAGCTCGTATTATATTCTCTCTAGGTAACGGTTTAGAAAACTATTCGATAACCCTTTTCCATTCTGCTGAAACCATTTCTTTTTTTTCCTTTCAGTAATATAAAAATATTCTCCCTTTGATCGGCTTTCTTTTTATAATTTTTCAAATCGAATGAATTTCAAAATTGAACAAGGCATTATTTTTCAAACAAATAAAACAAACATAAAAACTAAATATTAACTAAAGTATAAAGTCGTTATTTTACACATTCCCCCCTTGATGAGACTGCAAGTGCAGATTCATCAAATTTATTCAAAGGTGTGAACCATGTCGTGAATTGATTTCTGCCGCCTGGGGTGTAGTGCTGATAACGATCGACAAACTAGCCAAACAGTTTGCACACTGCTTCAAATACGGAAATATCTCAGTAAGTGTGGGTAACTTGTTAACATGGCGCCGCATTTCCCATTCACGCCCCCCTTCCGTGTCTAACAACTCCTCGATCTGATGCAGAAACTGATTGTCAACCAGCTGCTTTCTTGTATGTGCACTCGAATCTGATCATTATTATCGTACTGTTACCGCAAAGCATGCCAACATACTGGACCTTCCAAAGCAGCTAACAACTTTCGTAAACGTTGAGCATTGGTCAGTTTTGTGTTATTGTGGATTTCTTCAATAAGGGCATCACGAAATGATGCCCATTTCGCAAAATCGCCAGTAAATATTCGCAATAATTTATCTTGACTCGGCATGTCACTCCACTGAATTTTAAATACCTTATCCGACTGGTTGGTATACTCTGCTGGTAGCGATGTCAATACTGCCAGACGTGACCTCAAAGTTGCCTTGGTAGCGCAATATATTTCCTCGCCTTGCTCCATGCTCATAACCTCACCCGGCCATAGTCAAACATTGAGGGCACGCGTTGCTTTATTCAACCCAAATGGTATCCAACATAAATTCAGCATAATTTTAATAGCATGCTGATCAGCGTCAAAGAATTAAACCTAATTCATCCTCATTACACACCCCTGTCTGCTGCGGTGTTTTTTCTTTAATGGTACTGCAGTGGTTTTAGGATCATAACTAATCTATGCAGATTCATACGATGGAGCCAATCGTCCAGTGTACGACTGCGCCATGAATTCGATCTCTAAGTCCGAAGTAGATTGACTTCTGCTACTGCTTCATTTTGTTTGGCTTCTGTATCTGCACTCTTCTTTTATCCTTCTGTTAAAAAAGACTGCACTCGTTATGACCACGCATTTGTGGCCCATAACGCTTTCTGCTTTGTACTTGCGTACCTGTCTTTACAGCTTTAAATGCATGCGACTCTGCTCTCGTTATGACCACGCATTTGTGGCCCATAAGCCCTTCTGCAAAATGGTTATAGCCACGCATTATGTGACTCATAGCCTTTCTACATAACTAGTTTGGTTATGGCCACGCATTATGTGACCCATAAGCCTTTCTGCTAACTGGTTATGGCCACGCTTATTGTGACCCAACCCATACGCCATTCGGCATTTATACTCAAGTACATACCTGCTTTTTTAACGTTTACTGCATTCGGACCCATTCCCGTATGTGTGATAATACCATCAAACTCGTATTTGATCGATCGAAAACTGCGTCATCATCCAATTGCTTTCGTTCATTTCCGACATGCAAACGCATATTTCGGCCCCAAATCTTCGTGCTAAAAATTGAATGGACGTAAAACAAAAGCAACAGCTTATGAAAGTTTTCTTATCAAAAGCGAAGTCCGCATCATCCATAGATCAGCTAGTTCCATCCGGCTCGAAGGACCATATTCGATAACCCTTTTCCATTCTGCTGAAACCATTTCTTTTTTTTCCTTTCAGTAATATAAAAATATTCTCCCTTTGATCGGCTTTCTTTTTATAATTTTTCAAATCGAATGAATTTCAAAATTGAACAAGGCATTATTTTTCAAACAAATAAAACAAACATAAAAACTAAATATTAACTAAAGTATAAAGTCGTTATTTTACACAAAAACGATTAGAAATGCAAATCGAAATGCGATATTGTAAATATTAAGTAAATCTTTTGGCAGTTCTTACCTTCGTTAGACTTATATATTAGTTACGTATACCTATACTTATTATTATTACAACTTGCTTCCAGTCTTTATCTTTATCAATTATACGTAGTTAGGTTATATTTTATGTTCTTTTGTTTTAGTTTTTGTATTATTGGTACTTTTATAAAAAAATGGCTTTTGAAGTGTTGCTGTGTTGTTGAGTCTTGCATGCGATATACAGGTGGAATGGGGATGACGATTATCTTTTCACTGTACGGTACGGTGTTTCATTTGATGTGTTCTGTCAGGGTTGCTTTTAGGATGCTCAATGATTAAATCACGCAGTTCAATTTGATGATACTGTGGAATCCATTGAGGCAATTAAATTGATTGTGCGGGGCCGGTATTTGATGGTTTGGCTGGTTAGGTTATGTATGGTGACGAACAAAACCTTTTCCCAGACTTGTAGAGATAGGTATATGCAATTTTTGAAACTAATAGTTTCTCCTAGGGTTACATATTATGTAGCACGAGCGATACTTCCTTTGACGATTTAGCGGCAGCAGTTTGTTTGATCGTATGGCAAACTGACCTGCCTCATATGCTATGCGATAAAAATTGGAAGTCACTCGTGCATTTTTTTTAACGAAATATTCCTGCGATAGGGGAGGAAAATACTCTTAATCACACTTCCATAGTTTAACTAGGTGGATTACTCTTAACGGTTTCAATATGTGCAGATTAAATTGCTCCACGTGATCAGACTTAGCTCTCTTTACTATGGCTAATACTTAGTTTTGAAGACGCTTAATGCTGAATCACTCTTTTAGTACTTCACAACACTGTTGAATCTTAATAGGCCAGCAGGTATATCTTTAAAAAAAATGATTTAATTTGAGATTACTCAATCAAAATGCAATTTTGTAATTTTTTTACCAATTGACACCGTACAATGCGTGCACTACCAGTTGCTAACCAAGAAAAGGCTGCTAACAGGGTTACTTGATCTATATATTAACTAATAGGCGAAAATGTGTACGCAAAGTGTGGTGTAAAATTTGCCTAATGATACGTACAGCGGTTGTGGTGGTTTATGTACCAGATAAGTCAGTACCATCAGTGCAATTTTAATAAATTAGTCGACGTGAAATCAGAAATAACTCAAAAATTATTTTCAAGGCGCATGCTACATCATCATTTATTTTGAAACACTCTAGTAGTTTCAAAAGACATGAAAAGGGTGAGCTTGTAAATACTGTAAACGAAAGGCATCGACCCATGACCCTGATTGCACGGCTTGAGAAGAGTGGTTTATTTGGCTTACTTTGTTTACTTATCTTAAGTCGAGATGTTAGCGTCGTATATCTTTAGCATGATAAACGCCTTTGTCATTACCTTGCATGTCTTCTATCTCATACATTGCACTGCCAATTTGCCTTATGATCCGACCTTTGACGAATTTTGGGCATAATTTCGAACTACGTTGTTTTGAAGCGTTAAGCGTTATCTTAAGTTGTAAGATTTTTCATTTCTGTGCATAGCTAGTTTTAAATTCTCTTTCACCTTTTCACGAATTAAGAGCAGCTTATTAGATATTGGCAGGTAGTCAATCTCGTTGTCTCTCAACGCATTCAATTCTCTTGCTACGTTGTACATGCTGGCATGCGTTATCATGTTGTAGCCAAATAAGGTAAAATAAGGTGACATACCTGTCGATTGATGGGTAGAAGTGCATAGGGCTTGCTGGATCTCAGATAGATGGACATCCCATTCTCTTTGATCAGTCTTAATGTACATTCTTATGGCTGACAATATCGATCTATTAACTCTTTCCGAAGAGTTAGCCTGTGGAGAGTACAAAGCGTTCTTGATATGTACTGTTCCATACCTTCCTAAAAACTTTTGAAATTCTTTTGATACAAATTGTTTCCCGTTATCGCTATGAACGAATTCCGGTACTCCAAATTTGTTAAAATCCTCGTTCTCGAGAAAATCGATTACGGTTTTATTCGTTGCTACCCGCATAGCTTTTAAAAATACAAACTTTGAAAATTCATCCAATGCGACGAATATAAATAAATTTCCCTTCTTAGTCCGAACATACGGTCCTAAGAAATCTATATAAACCTTCTGAAATGGTCTATCGATTTCTTGCTTTAGTCCCATTGGTGGTCTAAGAATTTGGTTTGGAGCTTTGTTTTGTTTGCAACTTTTACAACTGCGAATAAAATTAGTTACTTGTGTCGTAAGGTTGGGCCAATAATAATGTTGCTTAATACGGTCTAATGTTTTGCGTATACCTCCGTGTGAGCAATTTGGTGGTATATGTGCTCTTTGTATAACAGAATTTGTCAATTCAATGGGTAACCACAATTTCCACTGATGTTCGTTTGAAATCGTGTGAGTATCTACGGGGTACATTCGTTTATATACGAGCTGATTTTCAACTTTCAAATCTGTACATACACTTTGGTTCTTCAAAACTGTTGCCACAAATTCCAAATATTCTTTTGACTTACATTCAGGTGAATTCAAATCAAGTTCATTTGCATGCAGTGTAATTTGTTCGAGATTCACACGGGATAAAACGTCAGGTACGACGTTCTGAGAACCTTTGCGATGTTCTATATTAAACGAAAACTCTTGTAATTTTAGGGACCATCTAGCCAGTCGTCCGCTTAGGTCCTTCAATCCCATTAACCATTTTAAACTGGCATGGTCTGTCACAATTGTGAAAGTCGTACCTTCAATATAGGGTCTAAATTTAGCGACTGCTTTTACGGCTGCTATATTTCTTTTGGCAGGAGTTCAGCTTTTCAGAGAAGAATGCAATCGGTTTTTCTATCTCGTTTTCGTCAAGTTGACATAAAACTCCCCCAATTCCATTTGAGTATGCGTCACATTGTATAATAAAGCTTTTGGAAAAGTCTGGGTTGTTTAGAAGAGGGGCTGATGTTAACGGCTACTTTTAGTGCTTCAAATGAACTTATTGCTTCAGGAGATAGCGAAAAGGTTTTCGATTTCCTTAGGGTGTCGGTCAAGGGTGCGATGGATGCAAAATTCCGGATAAACCTGCGATACCACCCACAGAGGCCCAAAAATCTTCGCACTTGCCTCTGAGTCGTAGGTGTGGGAAAATCTTTAATCGCAGAGACTTTATCAGGATCCGGTTTTACGTGCCCTTGTCCGACAATGTACCCCAAATATCGAAGTTCCTTAAAACAAAAGTACGATTTAGTGACATTTATCGTTAAATTAGCACTGCGCAAACATTCAGCGACCTTTCTTAAAGTGTCAAGATGTTGGTCGAAATCAGATGAAATAATTAAGAGTTCGTCGAGGTACACAAACACGCATTCTCTAAGTGTACCAGGGATCACCTTATCCATCAGCCGACACATCCTTTAGGCTGCATTACACAGTCCAAAGGGCATGACGGTGAACTGGTAAAGTGGCCTCCCTGGCACAGTGAATGCCGTTTTTTCCCTCGACTTCTCTTCAAGAGGGATTTGCCAAAACGCGTCTTTCAGGTCCACACTACTAATGTAGTGTGTGTCCTTCAGACGGCTCAGCAAACCCTCGATATGAGGTAATGGGTATGCATCTCTCTTCGTTACCGAATTCACCTTGCGGGAGTCAAGGCACAACCTGTTCTTACCTGGTTTCCTAATAAGGACAACAGGTGAACTCCATGCGCTGTGGCTTACTTCGATAACTCCGAGAGATAGCATACGATCTAATTCCTCATATACTAAATTTTGGATGGCAGGAGACACCGTTGTGTTGTTCTAGAGTAGTTTTGCCTAACCCTAGGGTAGAACAACATGGAAAAGATGAAATTACCGATTGAAGCTTTTGTGTCTGATCAACGGATAAGTCGTGCATTGGCGGTTTCTGTTTCGCAGTGGCAGAGTCAGATAAGTCGTTATTATTTGAAACTTTGAACATTTCACTTATGATGTTTGGTGCGACTTGAAATTTCGACCAGAAATCGACACCAAGGTACACGGGTTGAATTAAACTTGGCACCAGATAGAAATCTATCTTGTCTATTATCCCATTAAATTCAATCGACAAGTTTACTCGTCCAACAATACTTTGACTTTTTCCACTAGCTGTCATTACTTCTGATTCGAATTTTGTTACAGGAATGTTAAGTTCATCGACAATTTCCAGGCAACCATGTCCAAGACAGGAAATAGATGCACCGCTTTCTAAAAGTCATTTAAACTCCTTGCCGTGCATCTTAATTAATGCGTATGGACGAGTATCTAAGGTGTCCTGAAAAACAGTTTCGCCAATAAGCTTTCTATAAAGCTTCACTTCGGTATGCCTTTTTCTGATTTTCAATGTTTTGGATGGACGATTTGTCTTTGTTAATTCATTTAAATTAAATATACGATTTCTTATGACGTTATATTCTAATAGTATCTGTTGATAGGATTTTTTATATTGTGGAACTTGTGGTGAGGTTGAAAATTCATTTGTATTCTGATTAAGGTTTGGGTTGTGTTTGTGTGTGTTGTTATCTTGTGGATCTGTATTTGTCGAAGCATCAGTTTTACTTATTCCGGATTTGTTTGGGTCGAACGGGACATTCCGGAAGCTGTCTCGCTCGAGCACAAGTTTTCCTTACTCTGATGACATGTGGGACAATCCAACACAGTACAATTATCAGTTCCACAGCGATAACAGAATAGACAACGAATCGGTCAGCGGCAATTAACAAAGATATGACCTGGCTTTTTGCAATTAAAGCATATTGTACTATTGTTTGGGGAAATATCTTGGAAATTCGAGTTGTTGTGTCGGTAATTAGAACGAACAGCGGAAATATTAGGAAGTGGTTCTGACATAACTTCATTCGAATCGTCTTCGACGGAAAAATTTACCTCATGTACCGATCTAACATTGCCGACGCGAGCTTGCGGACCATACCTCGACTGAAGCATCTTTTCCGTACGCCTGCACTCATCTCTAAATCGTTCAATTGAATTTATCTGCATGGGATAAATGAAGCTAATTAATCTGCTACTTATATTATTTCTGACAATCCTTATTAGATCTGAGATTGGATCTCTAAGTTGACTTCTCAACTGGATGATGGTCTTATAAAAATCATCGAATGATTCATGCGGCATTTGCCGTCGATCCATTATTTGTCTTAAAACCTCATAATCACTTTCATAGCTTTTAAACAGTTTTAACAAAGCTGATCGTAACCTAAACCAATCTCCTCTAGGATTGCTCCTGAGGTACTGCCAGTACCAATCAAGTGCTGTGCCAGAAAGTAAATGGTGAAAATTTTTTACTATTTCGTTCCAAGGACAATTATAATTGCTTTTGAGAATTTCAACTCGGAATACGAAATCCTCTATCGAAATTCCTTTTGAAGTGTCGTCGTATCTTATACCCCAACGATATATTTCGAATTGACGGTTCGAATATGACCTTCGCTATTGGGGACCTGTCTAATGTTATTTCTATTCGCATACATACTGCCTACTTCTTGTTCACCTGCTGTTTCATTATGTCTAGTTCTCGTAATGCGAGAACTAGCTGACAAGTTGGTAGAGTTTGCTGAGAAATTATCAGGCTGCGGTATATGTCTGGCATTACGATCACTAACCGTAGGTAATATGTTACCACCGGGATTGTTACATGCATTTTGCTGGGCGTTTTGTTTAAAAACATTGTCCATACTTGCTGCAATATTTTGCTGAATTAAATTGGGCAGATTATACAGAAGCGTTTTCTGAAAATCTAGTAAGCTTGCATCTACAACGCTCTTAATATGCCCGTGGAGGTAACTCCTAGACAAATGTTGTGTTCGCTCAGTATCTTTAGCAGTTATATCATCTGTCGCTAAATGGTTATTATAAATGATTGGCTCTTCGCGAATGGCTGACACTGGTGCTGCAGCAGCACCTTGATTTTGGGAGGTCGTCGCAATTGGGCGAGAAGAGAACACAGATGAATATGTTGTGGTGACAAGAGTAGCGGGAGTAGTTGTAAACATAGTATTCATTCCAAAGCTAACAGCTGTAGTTGTCGTCACTAGACTCTGTAGCATTGTTTGGTTCTGGCTCTCATTTCCACTTATGTTAGCAAGCACCTGTCTATGAATGGAGCGATTTAAACTATTAGAGTGTTCAACATTCATAAGTGGGGGAGAATGACGTAAAGGCTCTATGTTACCGAAAGAGAGCGGAACAGCTGAGTTCCCCTTTCTACCTCGAGTAACCATAGTACTTCGGACTAAATTATTTAGATCTTTTGTTTTGACTTGTTTCGGAATAGTTCCGTTGTTTTTGGATTTGTTTTGCTCCATCATAAACAGTATGAAAGAGTGGCAAGATTGTGATACCAATAACAAATCGTTTGTTTAAAGAATAGGTTGGTGAATGAAAAAGGTGTTTTTTTTTCTATATTATTTAATTTTTTTTTCTTTTTTTTTATGAGTGGTTTGATTAATATCGAAAATATGGATTATACGATGTAAGATTTCATTAATATTATGGCGTCAGTGAGTGGAGAATAGTTACGAAAGAAATTAAGCTTGTAGGTGTGAGTGTAGAGAAAATAAAATTAAAGAAAACGGCGGCATGTCTATTTACTGGATGATAATGTCTACTTGTTGAGCCAAACTGATTCTAAGGCTATTTAAATCTATCGCTTCTTACTAAGGTATGAACTTATAGATTCGTTACCTTTCAAAATCATTACTTCGTCACGTTGATCTCACTAATAAAAGTTTCCTAGTGCAACTAAGTACCATGTACTATGTACTGAAAAAAATAGGACTCCTAGGTGCTTCTATTTAGGGTCTGACATGAAAAGTGGTATTTAGCTTATTTTAAGTGAAAAGGTTTGAATTTTTGGTTATTTAAGATTGACAGCTGATAGTAGAATTCTAACTACGATCGCAACGAGGATGTATAGATGTTAAATGCTGCTAATTTTTTTGTCGCATGATATAAACTACTGTCTAAGTCCATTCCTATTAATATCAGGATATAAAAGCTTATAAGGCAAGTAGCTTTCAAGACTGACACTCGTTGCCCCACGTTGGGCGCCAATTTGTAGGATAGGGGGGTTTGAGGATGATATTTTTCCCTGGTAGTACTGGTGGCACGCTGGTGGTCGCACGGCGACAGCTCGTCGGGTGGGGGGGATCTTCGCACTACCAAACCTACCCACAAAATAAATTATCGTGCCGATAGACATAACTTTAATCTGAACGCGCAGATGCCATTTGACCTTGCACACCGATTGATATTACACACCCTTAAGGGATGGTAAGGTTATATAACATATCAAAGAGAAAAAGGTAGAAATAGAAAATATGAAATTTAAGAGAGAATTGCAAAATAGAAGAAGAAAGAGAAGAGTAGAGGAAGTCAGGTGTTGGTGACTTGAAAGAAGCTGTATGCGCTTCTTTGTTAGGCTATAGCCCACCCTTTAGTATGACCGAAGTCATAACTCCATGATTATCTTCAGCCTGTCATTGTTTAAGATAATCCCTATATGATTCTACAAGAGTTCTCACACCATAAACTCCAATAACACTCGCCTACTCACCACTCACCTGCGCCTGTAGGAAACGTCTCATTTAATAGTATACGTTAAAATTCAAATAGTTACAATAGTTTGAGAGGCAATGGTATTGCATGGTTTCATTCGGTTTTTGTACGGGAAGAGTATTTTTTTTTGATGGATAAGTAGAAAATGAATTGTGGATGATGGTTCGTCGTGGGATCTGGTCGTTTATGGTTGGTGTACTAAATGTAGTGGTTGAGATATTGAACGCAGTGTGGTGAATAAATTCCCAATGAAGTAATCTAGATTGGGCACTAAGCACCAAAATCACGGCAAAAAACAAAAAAAAACAAAAAGGAAGACGTGGACCAGGCTCGAACCCACTCGTTTTGTGTTCGAAAACAAAATAACAAAACGATAGCACTGGATTTGACCACTAAGCCAAACCTTGTTATGATCTTCGACGGCCAAAAGAGGCTCTATTGGGATAATCAGGAATCTACACGGAAAAAAATGTAAACAAACGCCAGAAAATCGAGGTCACACACACTGTTGCAATTACCAATGGAGAGAAAGCATGGACGATTTCCTGTTGCTATTATTTCGAAAAGTTTAATTCTAAAAATTCTATTTTGGTCACACCTATTTTTCAAAAATTCTAAATTGAATTTTAAAATAGATACATAATTTGTTTGTGGTAAAAACACGCTATTTTGCTAAGACGCGGAAGTAAGCGTCAACCATTATGCGATCGAGCTGTCCATGTATGGGGGTGAAGGCGTCCCTAAAGGAAGGGTATAAAAACCCCTGGCACACTGCATACGCTCTCTTTTAGTATTGCTTCTATTCGGGTTAACAAGTTCCCGCACGTACCGAGTTTTTGCTCCGGATCGGTTGAATGGCGAAGTGCCAAGTTCGCGGTAAATAAAATAATAAATCGCAAAGTGCTATAGTCCCTGTGTTTCGATAAATAAAATCTTCTCAATAATCTACAAACATCATCATTAAAAGCGGACAAAAGTGACAAAAAATTATAAAGTGACTCTAAACCTTCGCATAACTTATGACAAGCGTATATCGCTAAAATCAGTGCCAGTGTTGTTATCTCCACTACGTACTTTTTAATCGTACATCCAGCACACCTTGCTACCCACACGAGTCTCTATCGCCAACAGCAGAGACCAAGAAATCATCAACAACAGCCGAAATACATATTGCACACGTCATAATTGCCACACTAAATCGTCGATCCAACACCCACCAAGGAGAGCAGAAAAATCGTTACCACAGCTCCGCACCACGTGAGTAACAACAACACCAAAAGGGCCGGATTTTATTACGACCCGATCGCACACCAACGCAAACACACGTGCCACCCAACACCGTGAAAGATTAGCCCAAAAACCACCAAAAAGCAATCGGAGCATTCATCACAATTACACCTGCATAAAAATCCCGAATCAGCAAAGCAATACTCGTTAAAACGTATGAGTGGACGAAAAACTCATCCAACACCCTGTATGAGCAGCCAATGGAAAGCTGCAATCTCACCTGGAGAAAATTCATCAATTTAATCATCGCAGCAATCAACACACATCATCCATCCCCACCATTCACCTTTGCCGTACACGATCTCATCATCACGATCATCCGCAGTTCATTTTATTGCGTGAACATATTTCATTCAGCAGCGTATCAATTTTTATGAAAAGCTAAGTATTTTTTTTTTTTGTCTTATTTAGATTTATTATACATATGTAAAAGTTCGTTCAAATTTTGTTTTCGTTTGATATACAATATATAGGACAAAATAAAAACAGAGAGAAGTAAAAATTCTCATTCGCAACGTATGCTGAATCCCCATGATGCTGTGCACACCATCTGGAAGTTTAATTTCAAATTAGTAAAGACCAAAACCGGGGTAAGTGAATTTGCTTTTTTTACCATTTTGAACGGACTCCATTATCTAGGGTTGATTGATTTTCTTTTTATTTGGTTATTTTAATTGTGTTTAAATTTGTTTGTAATAAATTAAGTAATTGATTAATGAGCGCCTTAATGAGCGATTCGTGTTAATATATAAGTAACGTAAAGATCATTTAATTTAAAGATTTAAAAGACATACATAAAGTAAACATTGACTTAGCTCTCTTAAGCCTAAGAGCATGCCACAATTGCTCCTACAAGTTTTAATAATCTTATTGTGAATTTAACCTTATTGAACCATATCGACAATCGAAATTGATTACGAATATATTAATACATATATAGCAAACTATATTCAAGAAGAATTATCACGACATAAACAATTAAAGCTACAAGAATAATATTTGTTTATATTGACACATATAAGGAAAACACTGTTCTTTTGCATTTCTGGATGGAACCATGAAGTAGTCATACTCGTATAAATTATTTTTATATTTTAATTGCATACTTTTTGCGAGTTTGATTTACAAATACTTATTAAACAGCTGTTAGAAAAAGGTATAAAATTATTACATACCTACCTACATACAACATAGATCGTGAATAAATAAATTTGATGAATTCTTATTGATTTAAAAGAAACCATTTTGTATTTTTTGAATTTGATGGTTCCGCTTCCGCTCGGTATGTCGTTATGTTTTTTGAAAGTGTTCGTTAGTTTAATCATTCAATTTTTTCTTGATTGAGATTTATTCAATTTTGACATGAGTTGTTAGAACTTTTGGAGGAGGATGTGTGTAACGTACATCGTCTTAGGGGCTTTCGCAATAGAGCGGCGCGATAGCCAAGGTAGCTGAATTTGGATTCAGCTAGGGGTGGGCCAGCTCATGGAGAGATATACCATCTTCCTCTCCGCCTCATTCCCGCTATGAAGACTTTTGACTGGGTGTTAATTGGGCAAAAATCGGGCCTCGCAATCTCTCGATTTTTTCTTTTGGTTACGGTTGCGGTTGTTTTTAGATCTTTTTTTATTATTTCGCAAAATGTTCAGGCATGTAAAACTAATGTAACCCCCGTCCAGGACTTGTGGCAAGATCCCATACCCATCGCTGAGCTAGTGTGGGGGAAGATTATGCCTGAGCCACAAGAGGCCTGGACACCCCTCCTTCTAGTCTGCCCGGACTGCCCCAAAGGTCCTGTTAGTTTGGGTCATATGGGTGGAGATAGTGTTAGGGGAGGGTCGTTCTCGTTTTTTCGACCATCTGCGGTTTAGGCCTTCGCCAGCACGATCGATAGTGCCGGAGGAGATCTTATCGCTTTTCAATTGGGCTATGTTCAAATAACAGTTCCCCAACTGATGTCAGTCGTTCGACGAGGATGTTCGTTACAGGTGGCGCCCAACGTGGGGCCCGATATTTTGTTAATAGTTGATACCCAGTTTAAAATCTTTTAGAAGTGTGATTGCACTTACAATCATTAAGTTTTCTTTTCCACGAATATTTTCGATATTTTGATTTTCAGCATGTCCGCTCAGTGAGTCGAAGTCAGTTCCTCGCTGTGGTTGTTGCATAATTGGAAATCTAATTACGGTTAACTATAAGCCAATATTGTTTTATTTATACTTTTCTTTCGTTTCATTTTTGGTCGCATGTCCGGTAGGTGAGTTGAACTTAGTCCTCACCTATGTCAGTTGCACTCAATTAAAAGTCTACGAGTTTGCTATCTTGTGTACGTTAGATCAAGGAACTTTTGTCCGGTAAATGGATGAAATCCATTCTCCATTTACGTCCGTTGCTTGGTTTCTTGACTAAAGTTCTTGCATCTGGTTAAAGATAAATTGAGTTGTTATGTTAAGTCCGGTAAGTGGGCTTGAACTTAGTCCCCACTTACGTCAGTTGCTTCATACCTCTCTACCGATTTCATTAAAAAAACGCAGATGACATAGCAAAATAAAATCAGTTCAAACTTTCACCTCACAGAACATTGGTATAGTAGTTTATTTGGAGATTTATTTAAGGAATTCATAGCGGAATATGAGATTTTTAGTTTTATGTCCTTTGGTATAACGTCCATATATGTCTGGTCTCACACATCCTCCATATAATGTATTAAATTAGTTTTTTCATTAAATATTTTGATTATTTTAGCATTTATTTGATTAGTTTTGATCGTTAGCGATATAAAGATACTATCAAAACTATCGCTAACGATCAAAACTAATCAAATAAATGCAAAAATAATCAAAATATTTAATGAAAAAACTAATTTAATACATTATATGGAGGATGTGTGAGACCAGACATGTATGGACGTTATACCAAAGGACATAAAACTAAAAATCTCATATTCCGCTATGAATTCCTTAAATAAATCTCCAAATAAACTACTATACCAATGTTCTGTGAGGTGAAAGTTTGAACTGATTTTATTTTGCTATGTCATCTGCGTTTTTTTAATGAAATCGGTAGAGAGGTATGAAGCAACTGACGTAAGTGGGGACTAAGTTCAAGCCCACTTACCGGACTTAACATAACAACTCAATCTTTATCTTTAACCAGATGCAAGAACTTTAGTCAAGAAACCAAGCAACGGACGTAAATGGAGAATGGATTTCATCCATTTACCGGACAAAAGTTCCTTGATCTAACGTACACAAGATAGCAAACTCGTAGACTTTTAATTGAGTGCAACTGACATAGGTGAGGACTAAGTTCAACTCACCTACCGGACATGCGACCAAAAATGAAACGAAAGAAAAGTATAAATAAAACAATATTGGCTTATAGTTAACCGTAATTAGATTTCCAATTATGCAACAACCACAGCGAGGAACTGACTTCGACTCACTGAGCGGACATGCTGAAAATCAAAATATCGAAAATATTCGTGGAAAAGAAAACTTAATGATTGTAAGTGCAATCACACTTCTAAAAGATTTTAAACTGGGTATCAACTATTAACAAAATATCGGGCCCCACGTTGGGCGCCACCTGTAACGAACATCCTCGTCGAACGACTGACATCAGTTGGGGAACTGTTATTTGAACATAGCCCAATTGAAAAGCGATAAGATCTCCTCCGGCACTATCGATCGTGCTGGCGAAGGCCTAAACCGCAGATGGTCGAAAAAACGAGAACGACCCTCCCCTAACACTATCTCTACCCATATGACCCAAACTAACAGGACCTTTGGGGCAGTCCGGGCAGACTATAAGGAGGGGTGTCCAGGCCTCTTGTGGCTCAGGCATAATCTTCCCCCACGCTAGCTCAGCGATGGGTATGGGATCTTGCCACAAGTCCTGGACGGGGGTTACATTAGTTTTACATGCCTGAACATTTTGCGAAATAATAAAAAAAGATCTAAAAACAACCGCAACCGTAACCAAAAGAAAAAATCGAGAGATTGCGAGGCCCGATTTTTGCCCAATTAACACCCAGTCAAAAGTCTTCATAGCGGGAATGAGGCGGAGAGGAAGATGGTATATCTCTCCATGAGCTGGCCCACCCCTAGCTGAATCCAAATTCAGCTACCTTGGCTATCGCGCCGCTCTATTGCGAAAGCCCCTAAGACGATGTACGTTATCTCGCAACTAAAGCTAGTATTAGACGATATGTTGAATCATCATACGTATGCTGACTATCATTTGCTAACAATTCTAAGCATATACGCATATTTTCGTCTGGCGTATGATGCCCTATTACACGATATGTTGAATTACTCCGAAAGTGTCAAATTTTTTGTTGTCAGCATATTATAGCATACGGTTTGTTATCATATTTTTTTAGGACGTATGATGCCATATTACACGATATGTTGAATTCGGTTTGCTGAAAAGTTTGAAGACTCGTATGATTATATGCTGATAAATTAACAGGCGGGATTTTAGCATACGGGCTCGTTGTATATTTATCGATTTTCTACGATTCTGGTAAAATGTACGTGTTCAATACAGAGTATTTATTTTAATCATCATTTCATTGATTAAATTGTATATATTTTTATCGTTTTGCTTTTTGTTTGGTTCAGTTGAAAAAATAAAATGCGTGCAAAAAAAAGAGCCCTCGCTGTAATATTGGCCATGTGTGTATTCGACGATGTCGACGAAGAGGAATTGCTACGGAAGCGCCAAAAAGTTTGGGTAAGGAATTGGGTCATGCGGCGCGCCGAAGAAGGATTTTGTGCGAAGGATTCTTATCGTCGTCCATTTTTATTTTCACAGCAAAAATCGAATATAAACACAAAAACACAAAAAACACGTTAACAATTTATTGAAACTTCAAAAATATTAAAACCGTTTGCTGAAAAATGTGGTGTATGCTGATGAGCCTACTTTAGCTCGTCAGCATATATCATACGAGTCATCATACGCCGAAAATTTGTCCGAATGTTAGCATACGGTCCCTAAAGGGGTATTACACGATATGTTTAGTTCGTCAACATACATATGCTGACTAGCCAACAAATTTGTCAACAAACACCTTTCAGCATACATATGATGACAGAAATTTGCCTATTACACGATATGTTGCGATTCGGAATCAATTTTCAGCATACGTATGCTGATTCAACATATCGTCTAATACTAGCTTAAATATCAACCAAACATATCTTGATCGAACACACCGTTCAATCTCGAAATCCCAATAAAAATTCGATGACGTCACTCAGGTCAGCTGGCTCTCAGCTCTCCTTGCGGCATATCTTCCGACTGGTCACACACATCCTCCTCAAAAAGTTCTAACAACTCATGTCAAAATTGAATAAATCTCAATCAAGAAAAAATTGAATGATTAAACTAACGAACACTTTCAAAAAACATAACGACATACCGAGCGGAAGCGGAACCATCAAATTCAAAAAATACAAAATGGTTTCTTTTAAATCAATAAGAATTCATCAAATTTATTTATTCACGATCTATGTTGTATGTAGGTAGGTATGTAATAATTTTATACCTTTTTCTAACAGCTGTTTAATAAGTATTTGTAAATCAAACTCGCAAAAAGTATGCAATTAAAATATAAAAATAATTTATACGAGTATGACTACTTCATGGTTCCATCCAGAAATGCAAAAGAACAGTGTTTTCCTTATATGTGTCAATATAAACAAATATTATTCTTGTAGCTTTAATTGTTTATGTCGTGATAATTCTTCTTGAATATAGTTTGCTATATATGTATTAATATATTCGTAATCAATTTCGATTGTCGATATGGTTCAATAAGGTTAAATTCACAATAAGATTATTAAAACTTGTAGGAGCAATTGTGGCATGCTTGTTGCGTATCTGGCTGATGATAAGGATACCAAATAAAATTTATCTGAGATGCTAACAAGGCATCGCACTTGGCATGCTGGCGGCAAGGCTCGGTCTAACTCGCCGGATATGGGGGGATTCTTAATGCTGTTAGCACCAAAAAAGCAACTCAAAGAACAAAATTCTCATGCCAAGATTTGTCTTTACAGTACGAGTACATACCAAGTAAAGTACTAAACATAATTAGGTATACAATCAATCATTCATATAATGCCCATGCAAGGCTGATGGTATGCTGCATTGGGTATATTTTTACCCTCCCTAATCACTCAATGTGACTCACCATTGGCAACTAAAATACCCACAATTTGACTTAGCTGCCCCTATTGTAAAATGATTAGAACCTAAGAAATTGTCAAGAAGATCAGCATGTTTCCAGCCCCAAATAAATTCAAAATTAGACCATCATGTTACTTTAATCTAACATAACAAATTTATTCAAAAAAAAATAACTAAAAGACTTCATTTAAAAAAAAAATATATAAATATATACATTAAAATTTAAAACGGGTAGGTATGTATACGCTCATAAATACATTGATAGGTATATGTATGTATGGTAACTCGTAATTGTAGGATCATTGTATTCAAATTATCAATTATAGTTATTAGAACACGTAGAGAACGATTAAATTGATTAAAGAATTCAGGACTCACTTAATAAATTAATTTACAAATCAAACAAAATGTATGTATGAATACTTCGATTTCAGCAAAAGAGAAAAATTTACTTTACGATGTGTGAGAGTTTTTGTATTTAGAGATTAAATCTATTTCATCTAATAATCGTTTTAGGTATCTATGTTGCATGTATTGTACAAATGTTATTATGTACTCTTCTTATTTTAATTATCAATCAATTAAAGTAATTGGGTAACAAAAGACTTACGTTTTTTGATCCTCTTTAAGGATGTTTTGTTGTAATTTTAAAATAGTTTATTCTTTGTGTCTGTCTGTTGGTGTAAATGTTTGTGTATATGTGTATTCCAATCTTGTGTTTATTGTTGAAGTGTTGTGCGCACAATCCTTCGTTGGAATCTGTTTAAATGTAATTTGGAGATATTTTAGTTCATGTATTGTATATTGTTTAAGTAAATCTTTGATTACCTATTATCATGCAAATTCAATATTATGTAGTTATAGTTAATATTTTAAGTTTTAATCTCTAAGTATCTACTATTCAAAATTTAACATACATATTTAGGTATTATTATACTCACTATTTAAACTATAAAAACAAAATTTAACACTACAAAAATTTGGATTCTTTAATTCAACCTGTTGGTACCTATATTACATACATACGAGCATTTTACCATACTGCATTTATCGAGCATCGATCGTAGTCTATGCTCTAAGTGCTATTCACTCCGACGATTAGGCGGCTTCTGCTCTGTTCTTGCCTCGACCACGACAAGTGCTTTGGCACTGGTGACAGCAAACAAGTACCGCATGCAGTGGATGTTGCCGATGATACAGGGGGCTCGACTGCGAACCGCTTGAAACAAGTGCTTTGGCTTGGTGTTTCAGGCAGCAGCCGCAGGTTGATGGGTAGAGGTGAAATGTTGATGGCAAGTGAATTCGCTCTGGCAATATGTTCCTGGTGAGGTAACGTTTACGTTGAGGTTGGTCTTTTTTCTATTGTGGGGGTATAGCGATGACGACAATATGTTTCCACTGAAAGTGTTGGTTGAGTTAACACTTGCGGGACTGATACGGCAATGATAGGTGATGATGCTGGCCTTGAGATTCTGCTGAGCTTGGTTACTCTCCTGAGCGGATTTTCACTGTATGTGTAACACGTGGACGCAGCACTTACTCAGTGACACCAATTGATTCAATGCAATCCCCCTGCTTCGCACAGTGGAACAGTCGTCGGTTGTAGGAAAGCTCGGCAAATTGATAGAGAGCTAGCAGAAAATTCTGCTGACCACTTCCCGCGAAAATTATCGCACCCACAATCGCCTATAGAGATTGTCTTATAAATTCGCGTCAAATAAAAAGGGCTTATCACAACGAACTTACCTACCAATATAAGCTTTAGGGTTTTCTAATTTTGCCACAGATTTTTCTTTAGAATATTTTTAAACTTAAAAAAACTTTACTTTAGTTTTAGTTTTAGTTTTAGTTAAACAAAAAACCACTACCAAAATTTAAGAATTCGGGTTTAACTTTTTACGCACTGATGAGGAACTATTCTCTGTGATCGCCACAATGTAAAAGAACTTTCGCATGCAAATTGTCTAGCTAGTCACCCACACTTTTTTTGCCTTTTGTTTTAATGTATTCGTTTCCTTTTTGATGTTTAGCACAAAATGACCGCTTGTTTTTAGTACATGATAATACAGTACGCTCAAAACATCGAATTTGTTCCTGTAGGTAATTTTGTTAGGTACCTAGTACATAATAATACTTTATCTATTTTTATTTATTTGCTTAACATTCGTAACAAACCTTCTTTGTTTACGACTCCTGCTGAAGGAAACAAAAAGGAAAACGATATGTGAACGGTTTAGCTTGTCATTGGCGAATATCTTTCGCATGGTATATACCTATCACTTTTCCTTTCAAATCTTCAAGCTGATACAGACAGTTTCCAACTTTCTTTCTAACTCTGCACTTCAAAAATTTAGGAAGAAATTTCGCATTTTTAGCGTGAGCGAATGAGCTGTGCTCAAAATTTCTCCTAAAGACTTCCTGACCTTCGGAAAATCGTATGTCTTTTGCTCGCAGATTATAAATTTTTTCACCCTTCTCGTGTGCCTTTTCAAGATCTCTCTTAATCCTATCTCTCATTTGGTTAAGTCTATCGGGCTTTGGTAAGATATTTATATCGGGCTCATCCAGACAGTTAAGCATTTCGAGAACTTTATACTCGGAGCCATTCTGAATCATGTTTTGGCCAAACATCGAAAAATAAGGGGAACATCTGATTGCTGAATGATAATCGCTTCGGAGAATCGATGCAATCAGTGAAATATGTCGATCCCATTCAATGTGTTCGTGTTTTATTAATACTCTTAGCTTAGCTAAAATTTCCCTGTTCGCTCTTTCGGAAGCGTTCGCTTGTGGGCTATACCTCCCAGTTCTTACATGTTTAATATCATAGGCACTTAACAGTCTTGCAAATTCCTTGGACGTGAATTGCTTACCGTTATCACTATGTATAACTTGGGGGGTACCAAAGATATGAAAAATTTCTGTTTCTAAGTACCTTACGACCTCAAACGAATTAGCTTTCTTCATAGGTTTTAGGAATATGAACTTACTTAAATGGTCTACGACGATAAAAATCACTGAATTGCCTTGTTTTGTTCGAGGATATGGCCCGAGAAAGTCCATATATAAACGCTGCATTACTCTTTCCGATATAAATCGATTACCCATTTTAGGACGAAGGGTAGTGTTAGGGGCTTTTACACCCTTGCACACTTCGCAAGCGCTCACATACTCCTTGATTTGTTTCGCCATTCCTGGCCAGAAATATTTTTGCCTGATTCGAAAAAGGGTCTTTGTGAATCCTCCGTGACAACCTACTGAATTATGTACTGCTTTGATAACCTCAGCAGCTAAAGCTTCTGGTAACCATAGACGCCACAAGTCTGTCTCTTCATCTTCCGAACCATTTCTAAATTTCACGCGTTTATATACGTAATTTTCTGACACACAAATATCAGGCAGATTGCTTTTATTTTCAGTTACTTTTTCTATCAATTTTTCGTAGTCTACTGAAGAAAAATGACTTGACTTTAAATCGATTTCAAAGGGTTCTTTTGCTACTATTAGTTCGTCCATATTAACGCGGGATAGCGCATCCGGAACAATATTGAGGGATCCTTTACGATGCTCCATTTTAAAATCATAACATTGCAACTTAAGACTCCACCTGGCGAGTCTTCCTGTTAAATCCCTTTGTGACATAAGCCATTTTAGGCTTGAGTGGTCAGTTACAATTTTAAATGGTAGTCCCTCTACATATGGTCGGAATTTTCTAACGCAAACTATAGCAGCTAAACACTCCAATTCAGACACCGTGTAGTTTTTCTGAGCACTATTCAACTTTTGCGAGACATATGCTATTGGTCGCTCGTGACCATCATTGTCAACCTGGTATAAGACACCGCCCACTCCAGTAGATGAAGCATCGCATTGAATAGTAAACTCTTTCGCAAAATCTGGCTGGGCAAGCACAGGTGCAGATGTGAGAGCTTGTTTAAGCTTTTCGAAAGCAACAGCAGCTTCGTCTGTTAATGCAAAGTTTTTCGACTTTCTAAGACAATCTGTGAGTGGAGCAGAAAGATCAGAAAAATTAGGAATGAACTGACGATACCAGCCAGTCATTCCTATAAACCTCCGTATTTGCCTCGCTGTTTTTGGTACTGGGAACTGTGTTATCGCCTCGAATTTTGAAGGGTCGGTTTTTAAACAGCCTTGACCAACGATGTAGCCGAGGTACTTAATTTCTTTCTGACAAAATTTACTTTTTTCTACATTTATTGTTAGTTTTGCATCACACAGGCATTTTGCTACTTCTTTCAACAAATCAAGATGCTCATCATACGTTGGCGAACACACAAGTAGATCATCTAAATATATAAACACGTTCTCACGGATGCGTGAAGGAATCACACGATCCATGAGACGGCTCATTCTTTGTGCGGCGTTGCATAGCCCGAAAGGCATAACTGTAAAATGGTACAGTGGCCTTCCTGGCACAGCAAATGCCGTTTTTTCTTTAGATGCCATTTCAAGAGGGATTTGCCAAAATGCATCCTTTAAGTCAATCCCGGTTATGAAATGTGTATCCTTCAACCTACTTAACAATCCACCTATGTGTGGCAACGGATAAGCATCCTTTTTTGTCACGCTGTTTAACTTGCGCGAGTCCAAGCACAGTCGAACTTTTCCTGGCTTTCTTACGAGGACTATTGGTGAGCACCAAGGACTGTTGCTTTCCTCGATAACGCCAAGTGAAAGCATTCTGTCTAACTCACTGAAAGCCTCTGCTTGTCGCGGGGGTGAAAGGGGAAAATGTTTAGCTTTAATAGGCACAGCATCTCCTGTATCTATTGAGTGTGTTTCTACATCGGTTTTTCCTAATCCTAGTTTTGCGAATGATGGGAACAGAGATATTACTTTCTCCAGTTCGTACAATTGAAATGGGGATAAGTTATGAAGATTTTCTGAAGTTGTAAGGGAGTTGTCAACTACACTTAGCTCAGAAACGATTTGGGGAGCAACGTTAAATTCCCTCCAAAAATTTATACCTAAGTAAGCCTTTTGTTGAAGGCTAGGAACCACATAAAAGTCTATTGATTTTGTACAATTATTAAACGAAATCGGAATCTTACAAAACCCATGGATGTCTTGCTTCGTACCATCAGCAGTTCTTAGATGCGATTTGATTGGCTTTATAGGAATTGCATTACGTTTTAAAAATTCTAAACAATCCTTGCCAAGCGCACTTACGGAAGCTCCTGAATCAAGCAGGGCATATACCATTTCTGATCCAAGTTTAATATTAACAAAAGGTCTAAGATCTTGATTGTCATTTATAAATGTACTCTCTATGTTTTTTCTGTGTTTCCGGCGGCTATTATATCGGTTCCTGCATTTTAAAATTTTATTAGAAATATCTGGTTTAGTATTGGTTCCAAAAATCTTTGCTCTAACCCTGTGATAGTTGATTATTCTCTGATGTAGCGACAGTTCCGGAGGATTTATCTGCTGAGAGGTGTTAATTTTATCAGTAACTCGTCGAGCAATAATTACGTGTGATAATGGAAAATTATTAGTATCAGGTGTGTTAGGGATTTTCAAATCATTAGATCGGCTATGCCTTTCTAATGATTGAATTGGTTCTGTTGACTCGGGAGGTGGACATACGAACGAGATTCCCCGGTAGCCATCTCGCTCACATCCTTGTTTTCCGTATGCTTTTTACAGTTTGGTGTTGCTATATCCTTTTCGCCGCAGCGGAAGCAAAACAGATTTCTTTTCTCTGACGGGCAGTCATAAAATGAATGGCCTGTTAAATCACAGTTCCAGCATCTGAATCTGGATGTATCCAATGGATATCTGGGATTAAATTGTCTGCGAGCGTGTGTCAAAGCTGAAATGTCCTGCTCATCACAGTCTACATTGCCATTTTTGTCAATAGAACTCGGATCTTCTATTTCAGAAATCGATCGCTTAGGGGGTTGATATCTTTGCGCTGCTTGATGTTGTAGAAACGTTTCGGCTTTACGGGCAACATCACGCAAATGTTCCAAGCTATTGATTTGGTATGGAAAGAGTAAAGGACCTAGACTCTCCTTAGCGTTTTTCTTTATCAAGTCTATCATTTTATAGTCGTTCATCGGTTCATTCAACCTTGAGTTTAAAGTTATCAAAGCCGTATAGTAATCATCGAAGGATTCCTTATAGGCTTGATGCCGACCTAACATTTTAATTATTGTATCATGGTCATTTTCGGTCTTACCATATTCTTTTATTAAGGCATATTTGAGTAACCCATAGGAAGCAGTTGGATTCTTCCTTAGAAAGAACCAAAACCACGTTTCCGCTTTTCCTTTCAAAAGTACATGAAAATTGGCTAAGACATCATTCCATGAACATTGGGACTTTTCTTTCAGTGTTTCCACTTTAAATAAAAAGTCGCTAACATTACCGCTCCCATCAAACGATATCTGCCATTTATCTATTTTAACTATTTGGGTAGAGGATGCTGAGTTGGGATTTGAATGAATACTAAACGTAGGTGGATTTTCAGGTTGTCGATTATGACTGGAGCCTGAAGCGTTTAGGAATTGTTCGAACTCAGTTAAAGGGGCTTGGTTTATCACAACTTCGGCTTGCCTAGGTGCTCTATTATTTAAACTTAAATTGTCTAGTCTTTCTATAAGAGTATCCCTTATGGATTTAAGTTCATTTAGGTAAACTCTCTGATTGGCCTCTTGCATTCGCTGAAATGCAGCAGCAATTGCTTCTGCGCTTAAAGTACTAGGTTGGGGTGGAGCTGAAGGCTCGCATGCATTTTCAGTTTGCCTACTGTGGCTAGGAACAGGAATTGGACTAGAGACATCAGCTGAACTAGTTTCAGGAATAATGACAGGCACAGGAGCTGGACCAGCTATTGGCATTGGAGCAGGATTTCTTTGCTCCATATTTTCCCTTCGTAAATTATCTAATTGGGATTGAGAACTGCTAAGCCGCCCGCTTGGCTGCTGTGAATTACCTTGTTTCGACCTCGTATTGATAAATGATGAAGTTGGTCTATCAGGAGTTCTATGAATTCGGGGTCTAGATGCTAGTGGTGTCTCTCTTTCTAATGATTGATTTAACTGGGATAATGAACTCGATCTTTCAAATGTGGCAGTTTTAATGGTTTGTAATTGTTTGGGTCTTCCTCGATTACTTCTAAGGGATCTATCCATACTCTGTAGAACTTTAATTAATGTATCTAAAACTGTCTTCTAAAATATTTTAATTTTGTGTTTTTTTATCTTCATATGCTGACTGGGGCTGGTATAACAAAGCTGACTTCTATCTTACGCAGGTTACTAAACACACAGATTCTAAAAAAATGACTGACTGATTCTATATCTAATTGTAAAAGGAAGTGCAACTTTTCATAGTTTGAAAGGACTAACTTCCGAAAAATAATCAAAAGTAGCAACTACAGGGCCGATCAATCAAAGATCAGGCTTGGACTTACTTGATTGCAATTTAATAATTGAAAGAAAAGATGTTATTTGTAGCATGCAACAGTATGTCGAACTTGAATCAAACACATGGACAAATGCTACTGTACTATATTTTGATTCTAATCCGATAACAAAACAAGCGCAACGCGGATTTCAACTTAAATACAAAATACCGGGACTATCCTGCTTTGATATCTTCTTTAAATCAGAGTAATAATTCTTGTTATAGCTTATTGCTGAAAGCAACGAGCCATCACGTTGTTGGGCGCCATTTCTTCTTGTTGCGTATCTGGCTGATGATAAGGATACCAAATAAAATTTATCTGAGATGCTAACAAGGCATCGCACTTGGCATGCTGGCGGCAAGGCTCGGTCTAACTCGCCGGATATGGGGGGATTCTTAATGCTGTTAGCACCAAAAAAGCAACTCAAAGAACAAAATTCTCATGCCAAGATTTGTCTTTACAGTACGAGTACATACCAAGTAAAGTACTAAACATAATTAGGTATACAATCAATCATTCATATAATGCCCATGCAAGGCTGATGGTATGCTGCATTGGGTATATTTTTACCCTCCCTAATCACTCAATGTGACTCACCATTGGCAACTAAAATACCCACAATTTGACTTAGCTGCCCCTATTGTAAAATGATTAGAACCTAAGAAATTGTCAAGAAGATCAGCATGTTTCCAGCCCCAAATAAATTCAAAATTAGACCATCATGTTACTTTAATCTAACATAACAAATTTATTCAAAAAAAAATAACTAAAAGACTTCATTTAAAAAAAAAATATATAAATATATACATTAAAATTTAAAACGGGTAGGTATGTATACGCTCATAAATACATTGATAGGTATATGTATGTATGGTAACTCGTAATTGTAGGATCATTGTATTCAAATTATCAATTATAGTTATTAGAACACGTAGAGAACGATTAAATTGATTAAAGAATTCAGGACTCACTTAATAAATTAATTTACAAATCAAACAAAATGTATGTATGAATACTTCGATTTCAGCAAAAGAGAAAAATTTACTTTACGATGTGTGAGAGTTTTTGTATTTAGAGATTAAATCTATTTCATCTAATAATCGTTTTAGGTATCTATGTTGCATGTATTGTACAAATGTTATTATGTACTCTTCTTATTTTAATTATCAATCAATTAAAGTAATTGGGTAACAAAAGACTTACGTTTTTTGATCCTCTTTAAGGATGTTTTGTTGTAATTTTAAAATAGTTTATTCTTTGTGTCTGTCTGTTGGTGTAAATGTTTGTGTATATGTGTATTCCAATCTTGTGTTTATTGTTGAAGTGTTGTGCGCACAATCCTTCGTTGGAATCTGTTTAAATGTAATTTGGAGATATTTTAGTTCATGTATTGTATATTGTTTAAGTAAATCTTTGATTACCTATTATCATGCAAATTCAATATTATGTAGTTATAGTTAATATTTTAAGTTTTAATCTCTAAGTATCTACTATTCAAAATTTAACATACATATTTAGGTATTATTATACTCACTATTTAAACTATAAAAACAAAATTTAACACTACAAAAATTTGGATTCTTTAATTCAACCTGTTGGTACCTATATTACATACATACGAGCATTTTACCATACTGCATTTATCGAGCATCGATCGTAGTCTATGCTCTAAGTGCTATTCACTCCGACGATTAGGCGGCTTCTGCTCTGTTCTTGCCTCGACCACGACAAGTGCTTTGGCACTGGTGACAGCAAACAAGTACCGCATGCAGTGGATGTTGCCGATGATACAGGGGGCTCGACTGCGAACCGCTTGAAACAAGTGCTTTGGCTTGGTGTTTCAGGCAGCAGCCGCAGGTTGATGGGTAGAGGTGAAATGTTGATGGCAAGTGAATTCGCTCTGGCAATATGTTCCTGGTGAGGTAACGTTTACGTTGAGGTTGGTCTTTTTTCTATTGTGGGGGTATAGCGATGACGACAATATGTTTCCACTGAAAGTGTTGGTTGAGTTAACACTTGCGGGACTGATACGGCAATGATAGGTGATGATGCTGGCCTTGAGATTCTGCTGAGCTTGGTTACTCTCCTGAGCGGATTTTCACTGTATGTGTAACACGTGGACGCAGCACTTACTCAGTGACACCAATTGATTCAATGCAATCCCCCTGCTTCGCACAGTGGAACAGTCGTCGGTTGTAGGAAAGCTCGGCAAATTGATAGAGAGCTAGCAGAAAATTCTGCTGACCACTTCCCGCGAAAATTATCGCACCCACAATCGCCTATAGAGATTGTCTTATAAATTCGCGTCAAATAAAAAGGGCTTATCACAACGAACTTACCTACCAATATAAGCTTTAGGGTTTTCTAATTTTGCCACAGATTTTTCTTTAGAATATTTTTAAACTTAAAAAAACTTTACTTTAGTTTTAGTTTTAGTTTTAGTTAAACAAAAAACCACTACCAAAATTTAAGAATTCGGGTTTAACTTTTTACGCACTGATGAGGAACTATTCTCTGTGATCGCCACAATGTAAAAGAACTTTCGCATGCAAATTGTCTAGCTAGTCACCCACACTTTTTTTGCCTTTTGTTTTAATGTATTCGTTTCCTTTTTGATGTTTAGCACAAAATGACCGCTTGTTTTTAGTACATGATAATACAGTACGCTCAAAACATCGAATTTGTTCCTGTAGGTAATTTTGTTAGGTACCTAGTACATAATAATACTTTATCTATTTTTATTTATTTGCTTAACATTCGTAACATGCTCTTAGGCTTAAGAGAGCTAAGTCAATGTTTACTTTATGTATGTCTTTTAAATCTTTAAATTAAATGATCTTTACGTTACTTATATATTAACACGAATCGCTCATTAAGGCGCTCATTAATCAATTACTTAATTTATTACAAACAAATTTAAACACAATTAAAATAACCAAATAAAAAGAAAATCAATCAACCCTAGATAATGGAGTCCGTTCAAAATGGTAAAAAAAGCAAATTCACTTACCCCGGTTTTGGTCTTTACTAATTTGAAATTAAACTTCCAGATGGTGTGCACAGCATCATGGGGATTCAGCATACGTTGCGAATGAGAATTTTTACTTCTCTCTCTGTTTTTATTTTGTCCTATATATTGTATATCAAACGAAAACAAAATTTGAACGAACTTTTACATATGTATAATAAATCTAAATAAGACAAAAAAAAATACTTAGCTTACTTACTTTATGATGTGTGTTGATTGCTGCGATGATTAAATTGATGAATTTTCTCCAGGTGAGATTGCAGCTTTCCATTGGGTGCTCATACAGGGTGTTGGATGAGTTTTTTGTCCACTCATACGTTTTAACGAGTATTGCTTTGCTGATTCGGGATTTTTATGCAGGTGTAATTGTGATGAATGCTCCGATTGCTTTTTGGTGGTTTTTGGGCTAATTTTTCACGGTGTTGGGTGGCACGTGTGTTTGCGTTGGTGTGCGATCGGGTCGTAATAAAATCCGACCCTTTTGGTGTTGTTGTTACTCACGTGGTGCGGAGCTGTGGTAACGATTTTTCTGCTCTCCTTGGTGGGTGTTGGATCGACGATTTAGTGTGGCAATTATGACGTGTGCAATATGTATTTCGGCTGTTGTTGATGATTTCTTGGTCTCTGCTGTTGGCGATAGAGACCCGTGTGGGTAGCAAGGTGTGCTGGATGTACGATTAAAAAGTACGTAGTGGAGATAACAACACTGGCACTGATTTTAGCGATATACGCTTGTCATAAGTTATGCGAAGGTTTAGAGTCACTTTATAATTTTTTGTCACTTTTGTTTGTAGATTATTGAGAAGATTTTATTTATCGAAACACAGGGACTATAGCACTTTGCGATTTATTATTTTATTTACCGCGAACTTGGCACTTCGCCATTCAACCGATCCGGAGCAAAAACTCGGTACGTGCGGGAACTTGTTAACCCGAATAGAAGCAATACTAAAAGAGAGCGTATGCAGTGTGCCAGGGGTTTTTATACCCTTCCTTTAGGGAAGCCTTCACCCCCATACATGGACAGCTCGATCGCATAATGGTTGACGCTTACTTCCGCGTCTTAGCAAAATAGCGTGTTTTTACCACAAAAAAATTATGTATCTATTTTAAAATTCAATAGTTTTGATAGTATCTTTATATCCCTATTATTATTTTTTTTTTTACACATTCTATTCTGCATATTCATATATTCTTTTTTTTAATTTAATAGTCTTATATTAGTTTTATTTTGAATTTCGTCATGTCTGAACCTGGTCCTAGTCGGTCAAGCAATATACCAGAAAGATATGCACTTCGTAATAGGAGTAGTAAGAGAATAGGTGAAGGAGAAGAAAGGTCCCATCATCAGACCGATATGTCGGAAGGCAGGGAAAATGGAAATTGTGAAGTTAATTCTGTTAATAGACCGGAAGCTAGCTCACCTCAACCTCCTTTAACTCAGTCCATTAATACTAGCCAGCGTACTCCTATGAGATCCGACGATGCCAGCGAATCGGTTCATTTCGAACAATACGTTCAAGATGTCGTATCCGCGACAGTAGGCATTAATCGCACTGACGAGCTTCGCTTTATACGAGAAGAGCTAGAGAAAAACAGAGTAGCTCTTCAACAGGAAGTGACAGCTTTAATTAGAACAGCTTTAGGGAATTGTACACCAACACCTCCATCGGTGGTACCCCATAACAGTGCTGAAAATTCTTCTGTTCCAACTTCTATAAATCCTCAAAGCCATTATGATGTCAACAGACGTCCCGAATTCGTTCCTAGACCTGCGGTTCCGCAGCAAAGCATTAATCCTACTGTTAATCCAGCGATATATCCAGTCCAGATGGCACAAAGCAGTAATGTTGACAATTTCATAATTCAGATCTAGCCGCCAAAGAGAATAGACGCGAAAATGACAAGCTGCTGCAAAGTGTGTAGTAAAAAAATCGGGAGAGAAGTGTGTAAAATTACTTGCAATGAATGCCAAAGCCTATTGCATCCAGAGTGCGCAAACCTTACCGCAACTGATGTCGATTATATGGTTAAAAACAAAAAAGTCTGGAATTGTTCTGACTGTGTGCAAAAGAGGCGAAATGATGTGGGGAGATTGTCTTTGTCATCGCAAACAACACCTGTGATACATGCGTGTGAAATGGATTCATCCAATATCACACTCAAGAAGGTCTATGAAGAAATAATAAACCTAAAACAAACTCTTTTCTCAACCGTAAGCACTCTTGATGCAATCAACACCCGTCTGCTAGCATTGGAGCAGTCAGCGAAGCTTACGAATGAAGTCAAAGTGGAAAATGAGAAATTGAAGTTACAGCTAGATGCAAGCATGGAGCGGCTCAACAGCGCAGAGTGGCTGATGCATGCTAATTACTTGGAGATTCGCAATGTACCCGCTGTCGAAAATGAATGCGTGAGTGACACAGCGACAAAATTATTCAATGATGGACTGGGACTTCATATAACGAAAGAAGACATAGACTTTTGCTATAGAAAAAAAGTGCGAGCGAACGGGAAGCTGTCTGATTCTGATGTTGTTGTGCTGAAGACGGTGCGGAAGTGCACGAAGGAAAACATTTTGTCTACTTTGTATGCCAAGAAGAAATCAATCAAAGCAAGTGTGATTAAATCTTCGGCATCAACGAATGGCTATCTGGAGGAATGAAGCAGGTTCTAATGGAGGCAAAATCAGCAAAAAGGAGACAGAAATATGAATTTCTTTGGGTGCGAAACGGAAAAATAATGATGAGACAGAAAACTGGATCTGAGGTTAAATTTTTCAGGAGTCTAGATGATCTCCTGCAACTATAACATAAATCTTAATATGAGTGCATCAGAAAACTTAAAGTACACCTTCGATCCAGTTAATGTTTATGAAAGTTTTGAAATTCGCGTTGGGCATAGTTTTAGTAATACTGCCAAGGACTTAACTATTATCCACCAAAATATTAGAAGTATGAGAACTAATTTTGACACCTTCTGTGCGCATTTATACAATTGTTTTAACTTTTTGCCTCAACTTATATTTTTAACTGAAATCTGGGTATTTAATCATGAAATGAATAACTATTCTTTGCCTGGATACTTTTCTTATCCAAATTGCAATGAAAACTATGCATCGCGTGGCACAGTTGTGTTTTTAAAAAGTGAACTGAAAGATGATATTGTGGAAGTTCTTACTCCAGATTTTGAAAGTGCTGATTGCCTTATTTTAAAACTAAAAGTAGGTAAGAAACTAATGGTTTTTGTATGTGTTTATAGACTGCACTTTGTTCAAGGTGATATTTTTCTCAAGGAACTTGATGGTTTGTTGTGCTCGGTTAACTGTGGGGATGTTTGTTTAATTGGGGATATAAATATAGATATTCTAAATTTGCCAAAGGCAAGTGATGATTATATGTGTCTGCTATCATCAATGGGGTTTCAGTCATTTATAAATATACCCACTAGAACAACTGAGGTGACCAAAACGTGTATCGACCATATTTTTTTAAGAAACAAATCTATGTCAGATGTGCAACCGTTTGTATTAGAATTAGAGATAACTGACCATTCCGCCACTGGCATTGCTTTTAAAGGTATTTTTGATGTTCTTGAAAAGAGAAGTCAATCGAATGAGTTTAAAGAAAGTGAAATTGTCAAAATTAACTACCGAAGACTTAATGAACTCTTGTTGCAGGAAATGTGGACTTCTGTCTACGTTTGTGACTGTCCCTCAAGGGCATTTTCTTATTTTCTTGATAAACTGAAGAATGCAATTAATGAGTGCTCAGATGTAAAAAAACATATCTTTAAGAAAACCAAACCTTGGATTACATATGAAATTTGCGCGAAAATCGAAGAAAAAAATAAATTTTATGCGAGTAACAAACATAGATTACACCAACCTTTAGTAAAAAGTAAATATAAAGAACTCCAAACCAATGTCCGAAATCTAGTAGCTAGCGAAAAAATTGCTTACTACAACAAGCGTTTCAAGGACAATCAATATAATCATAGAGAACAATGGCGCATTGTGAATAATATCCTAGGAAACGATAGTAAAGAAAACAATCTGAAGCTCCTTAAGCTAAAAAAAAAGAAACATCACTACCAATAAAGACATAAGTAATGGTTTTAATGCTTTCTTTAAAAATATTGCTGAATGCTCAAAACCAAACAATGTTATTAAGCTAAATGAATCTAATAAAGTACTGCTATTCGATCAGCCTAACCCATCATCATTTTTCTTTGGACCAGTGAGTAATGCAGAGCTACTCTCTGTAATAAACAGCCTAAAGGCAAAAAGATCATGCGGAAAAGACGGTATAAGTAATGAGGTTATTAAGAAGATAGGTAAATTAATCTTGAATCCATTGCTTTTCATTATAAATAAAAGTTTTGAACAAGGCATTTTTCCAGAGAGGCTAAAAACAGCCATAATTATTCCAATATTTAAAAAAGGAGACTCTAGTGATCCCAACAACAATAGACCCATATCGCTGCTATCTGTATTCTCTAAGATATTTGAAAAGGTTTTAGTAAACAAAATGATCAACTTTCTTAAAAAAAGACATTTTTTTAGTAAGTCTCAATTTGGTTTTGTTAAGTGAAAATGTACCGAAGATGCGCTAGTTGCTCTTCTGAGTAAAATTTATGGTTCACTAGACAGAAACCTCAAAACACATTGTATTTTCTTGGACTTAACTAAAGCATTTGATTTGGTTAATCACGAATTGTTACTTCAGAAACTAAGTAATGCGGGTTTTCGAGGTAGCATTATTGAGTGGTTTAGGTCCTTCTTGCTTGATCGAAAACAAAAAGTTAGAGTAAATGGATTTATTAGTGATGAAGAAGTATGTCCAAATATTGGAGTGCCGCAGGGATCCGTCCTTGGACCAATCCTTTTCTTAGTTTATGTTAACTCAATCTTTAGTCTACCTCTTAATGGTTACATAATAGGTTATGCGGATGACCTTGCACTTGCTTATGAAGACGACTCACTTGATTCTTTTCGAAACAAGACTCAAACTGATCTAAAATTGCTTGGAATCTGGTTCAACTTTCATCAAATGGTACTTAGTGCAAAGTCGAAAGCCATGTGCTTTTCCTTATCCACCGCACATGTAATGTCTGAGGAACTTCGTTTTCACCACCATAGCTGTGATGAGGTGCATTGCTCTGAAAAATGTGTTGCTCTAGAGTTTGTTCAAGAATTTAGATATCTTGGTGTCTTGATGGACAATAAACTGAACTGGAAAGCTCATATAATGTCGCTAAAAAAATTAATGTATGTTGCAATGAATAAAATGTATCATCTACGTAAGCTGGTGCCTCACAGTTTACTTGTAACAATTTATCATGCATTGGTTCACTCTCGTCTGGATTATGGTCTCTCATGTTGGGGTAGTGCATATGTTAGTAACCTGAAGCCAATCATTATAGCGCAGAAAAAAATAATCCGGGTAATTTCAAATAAAAAAAAATTCGAGCATACGTTATCCCTATTTCAGTCAGCGAATATACTACCACTTCGGTATCTGTTTATATATAAAGTACTAAAGATTTTCTTTGTAAGAAGTGGTAACATTGTCTTTAGAAGAAATGAAATGTATTCGCTGAGAAATAGAAATACCGTGGATGTCCCAGCAGTTAATAAAGAGCACAGCAGACGTTTTATTAATTCTATAGCACCTTACATTTTCAACAAACTGCCGTCTAATATATCCGGTCAAGTATCAAATGGTTATCTGTTTCTTAAGACCCTTAAAACTTGGCTGCTTTCAAGGTCTGAAGTGGAGACTCTATTTCAAGTTATGCGCTAACTAAAATAGCTTGCCCGTATCTTATTTCTTACTTTCTATTCTCGTCTCTCGTCTTGTTGAAGAGTCAATTTAATGCACATCTCCAAAATCAACAATGCCCAACCCATCCATACAGCTGCTCATCATCGATGACAGAAGACGAAACAAATACACCAAATGACAACACATATTAAGTAAAAATTACATTTACACATTAAAAACAATAAACATTATATACCTACAAATTCCTTATATTATAACATTAAACAAATTACATAAATGTCCTGAGTGTACGAATTAGTGTACTAATTGCGTGTACAATCACTTCTTATCGAGAATTCAATATAAAATCATTATAACGTTGTGAACGTCTTGTGTTTTCTTTACATTTTGGTTTCTTTATTTCGCCACTAAAAATACATGTCGTTACATTTGGTCCTTCTCGGTACATTTAGTCCTTTTCGCGTCTAATTTAAATGTTAATTGTTAATTGTATCTGAACTTTGACAATAAATTCATTTACAAGTAAATTTGACAAAAAAAAAAAAGTGGGGTTAGAAAGTGCAATACAAAGTGCAATTCATTTCTTGACGTATGAAAACTAAAACTATATTAAAATTATATTAAAACTTAAATCTATTGACATTTGGTGTGTGTGTAAATCGTTATTAACGCGTCGTGCAAAGAATAAATCGCCAGCTATATCCAGAATCCAGAGGATTGAGGCAAATTGGTCTGTGACGCCTACAACAACAAATTACCCACATCCAAACGCAGCAAAAGCAAGTAAGTTTTGCTTTTTATTATCTACTTTTGATTTAAAACACATTATATTATCAATTAACACTAATAACTATGTGAATAAACATAATGGCCAAGGTAATTTTAACTGCGGAATGTTGCAAAAGGGCGTTTTAACCACGGTAGTCAATAGTTTCACCAGCTTTAAGAACTGCACCAAGAAGCGTAAGCAACAAACATATGTCGCAAGTCGTCTCAACATGCTGGAGGAGAATATGCGAGTTGCTAGGCAGTACCACGAGGCAATCGTCGGGGCCGGAAGGCTTGAAGCAGATCTGAAATTGGAGGAATTAGTTGTTGTGTACGAGCAAATACAAGAAATTTACCTTGAGTATCGAAGCGATTTGTTGGAGGCGTTGGAGAAATTCTCCCAGGCAGCTGCACCTGCAAGTGTTGCTCCAGGTGAATCGGCGGCATACAGCAGCAAAATTAGACTTCGCGAGATCGATATTCCGAAGTTCAGCGGCTCGTACACAACATGGAGGTCTTTTCAAGGTCTGTTTGAGTCCATGGTCCATAGCAACACTTCGTTAAGTGCCATTGACAAAATGCATTACTTAAAGTCGTGCCTAGTGGGTGAGGCTGAGCGACTGCTGCAACATCTTCCTTGCGATGCGGGTAACTACGCAAAGGCATGGGAGCTGCTAACTTCGCGCTACGACCACAAACGTGTGCTGGTCAATGCACAGCTTAAGTTACTTTTTGGACAGTCGTCCTTATCCAAGGAATCAGCGAATGGACTGAAGGAGTTGCTGGACACATCTCAGGAGTGTGTTCATGCGTTGGCGAACTTGGGGTTGCGGGTAGAACATTGGGACGCGATTTTAATATACGTCCTATTACATAAATTGCCGAATTCTACCCAGCAGCTATGGGAAGAGAAGTTGGGGAACCTCAAGGAGCCGCCAACATACAAACAGTTCACCGAATTTTTAGAAACTCGCTTCCGCACTCTTGAGGTGGTCGACCAGCAGGACCTGAAGGGGAGTTCCAGGCCTTGGGTAAGAGGTGAGTCATCTGTCAACACGAGGAACCGGTCGTACACAGAGGCTCCACGGGTACTCTTGGCGAATACGTCTTCTAGAGATGCCTTTTTGTGTAAGCTGTGTTATCAAGGGCAACATGCGCTGAGGAAATGTCAACGCTTCCTGAATTTTAATGCGATCCAGCGAAAACAGGCAGTCAGGAATGCGAAGGTGTGTGACAATTGTCTTGGCTATGGGCACATGGTGCGAGAGTGTCCCAGTACTAAGTGTTGCTACTTTTGCCAACAACGTCATCATTCCCTTCTGCATGTTAACGATATGCAGACTAATAACAGCAACTACAACGACAAAAATAGCAACAACAACTACCATCACAACAACAATAACAACTACTACAGCGATAACAATCATGGTAACAACATGCAGCCAACAACGACACAATGCTCACAACAGCCCAGATCCGGAAATACGCAGTCATACCAGGTAGCCGTGAATCCAAACGCTCCTGCGTTTCAACCTTCGGAGGAACCGCAGCCATCGACGAGTAGGCAGATCAACACCTTCTACTCCCTCTCGCAAACGCCAAAGGCGCTTTTGGCAACAGCAATGGTAAGGGTGAGATCAGCTGATGGACGTTTCCATGATCTGCGTGCTTTAATCGATCCCGGATCAGAAGCGACATTTATCACCGAATCTGCGGCACAGTTGTTGAAGTTGAAGAGACATCGTGCATTTGTCGAGGTATCTGGGTTGGGGATGGTCAGCAGCGGCACAACACAAAATTATGTCGACATTACGTTTGCATCACGACATTCGACATTTGAGAGCGCCGTTAAGGCGTTCGTTTTCAAGTCGCTGACTGGGCTTCTTCCGACCCAACAAATGATACCTGACAAATGGCAACATCTTTCCGGTTTGCATTTAGCGGATCCTGATTTTTACGTTCCTGCGCAAGTCGATCTACTATTTGGAAGTGACGTTTTCGCCGAAATACTCCTTCCAGACATTATACGCTGTGAAAACAAAGTAGCGCCAATAGCGCAAAAGACCAGGCTAGGATGGATAATCTTTGGTAAGGTTCTAACTGAGAATCTGCAACATCTACGCAGTTTTGTGCAGTTCACTGCTCTGAGCTCCCAGCTGCAAACATTTCGGGAAATGGAAGACGAGCCGTTACAAACCAAGGATCCTGAGGAAGACATCGTTTGTGACAAACTGGAAGTGCGAGCTGACATGATACACTGTGCTCAAAGCAAAGATAGTGACCGCGCCAGCAAAGTGGTTCGCCATTTTTCTTACCTTTCAAAGATAGTAAGGGTCATAGAAACCTGTTTGCGATTCGTCAACAACTGCAAAACTATCAACATTAAAAATGAGAAGAATTCGCAGCCACTAGGCCCACAGGAGTTACATGCAGCAACTGTGCTCGCAGTCAAGAAAGCACAAAAGGAGATGTTCCCGGCAGAGCTGATTAAGATTGAGCGAACTGGCAAAACTAAAAAGGATCTACGCGCTTTAAACAAATCTCTCGATTTTGATGGAGTACTGCGTGCCGGACGCCGTAACCAAAACTTGGATCTATGCTGTGAGGAGCGGCATCCGATAATTTTATGTGGGTTTTTACGGAATGCTTACCACGTCTGGAAGGAGGTCGCTGGCATATTGGCGAATTTGGGTACCAAATGGAATCTTATTTCCCCCACTTCCCCTCATTTTGGTGAACTATGGGAAGCCGGGGTGAAGTCGGTCCAGTACCATGTGAAAAGAGTTGTCGGAAATGAGAGACTTGCCTACAATGAATTCGCCACGTTTCCTAAACAAGCAGAAGCATGTCTGAATTCAAGGCCCTTATGTCCCCTTTATGACAACGTCGATGACTTGGAAATCATCACGCCAGCACACCTTTTGGTTGGTGAGCCAATCCACACTATACCCCAAGAGGACAACACACTGCGGAAGATTGGATATCGCGATCTTTGGAAACGGCTACAATCATTCCTCAACACGTTTTGCCAAAAATGGAACACGCATCTCCAAACACCATTCGAAATTGACAAAAACGGAAGCGGAACCGAAAATCGAAGACTTCGTTCTTCCTAAAGACAAACATTCTTCCACCATCCATCTAGCGAGGATTCAAGAAATGCATCCCGGATCAGACGGATTTATTCGTGTCGTAAACGTAATATTAGGCCTACTAAAACGACTGCTCACGAAAATATTCTATCTGCCAACAAAAAAGCGCAAGAATAACACCCATCTCTAAATTGAAATATTATCTAAAACCTAAAACTCTACAAAAAAAAAAAAACAAATATCGGAATCTGCAAATAAATAAAAAAAAAAAAATATCAAAGTAATACAAAGTACATTGCATACATAACTAAATAATGAAACCTAAACCAGTAACCTAAGCACATTTATAAACAGTCCACATTCAAACAATTCAAACGTTCACAAAATATTTAAACGCACGCATATCAAAACATGCGAAATCATATTATCTACTACATACACATAACGCATCGTACCAAAAACATGCAAAATCATGATACACATACATAACGCGTCGCATCAAAACACGCCTAACGAAACAAAAAATCAAAAACGCATCGTAACAAAAACATGCAATTTTATAATTTTCTACACTCAACTACCGCGTCGTATCAAAAACACGCCTTAACTAAACATTTAAACAAATAATTTTATTTATCTAAACACTTTTTTACACTTTTATTAACTATAAAACAATCAAGGATATAATAATCATAATCAGAAATATTTATCGAACACAACTATCGTTGTAATCGATTGTTATCGATAGTTATCGAAATTACCCCCATCACTACACAACACAAGAAATAAACACAACAAAATTCATGCAAAACGTCAACAAAACGTAAAATTAAATTTTTCGCGAATACACACACACTAATATAATATATTCTAAGCAAATGATAATACTACGAATAACAAATAATATTCTAACATAAAATACAATAAAACAATACATGCAATTAATTATGGAATTCATTTGCTAAATTACCTGTGATACTGCAGCCGCCATCGTCGCAATCATCATCACCGTCATCGCCATCAACATCAACATCATCGTCTTCATCAGCGATTATCCATAAAAGTACCTACATAACAGCTACCATATAAAATTTTTACCATATTTTAACACTAAACACAAACCGACTAAACAAATCTTCACAATCACAGAACATTACAAAACACAAACGAAATGATCATTATTATTAACACTCAATTAAAAGAAAACACCGATAAAAAAAAATCACACACGATCGCCATTCATTGAAAATATTACACACGGAACTTACTGGACTTGGAGTGGAGTACGAGACAATAAGTGCAAGGGAGATGCACATTGCACATGCATAATCAAATGTTTATATTTTTGTTGTACTTCGTACTTATGTTTGTCTTTATCTGTCTTACTTGGATAAATGTATTTTTTGTTTGTCAGAATATTAATCGTCTCTCTCTTTACATGTCAATAATGGAAGTGATGAAGGTCGGCAAGGTAGTCAAATATCGACTGGGATGTTATTGAGGTCGATGAATTTAATTTTTCGTTCAACAACCAAGTCAAGCGAATTATGTTATTACTTTAAGACCAGATGAAGGAGTTTGCGAACTACGTTCACGGGCGGGGAGAATGTTGAAGAGTCAATTTAATGCACATCTCCAAAATCAACAATGCCCAACCCATCCATACAGCTGCTCATCATCGATGACAGAAGACGAAACAAATACACCAAATGACAACACATATTAAGTAAAAATTACATTTACACATTAAAAACAATAAACATTATATACCTACAAATTCCTTATATTATAACATTAAACAAATTACATAAATGTCCTGAGTGTACGAATTAGTGTACTAATTGCGTGTACAATCACTTCTTATCGAGAATTCAATATAAAATCATTATAACGTTGTGAACGTCTTGTGTTTTCTTTACATTTTGGTTTCTTTATTTCGCCACTAAAAATACATGTCGTTATACGTCTCATAAAATTTCATATTTCAGTTTCATCGTTCCTCCCTCGCTGCCACCACCACGCGCGTGTTGTTTTTCTTCTCCTTTCTCCTTGCGGTTCTTATTTTAATTTTTTTTTAACTTTATTTGTAGAATTACACTTGGTACTGGTCCCCTATGGCCACAAAGTGTTTTATTAACTTTTCAATAATTCATGATATAATACCCAGAATTGAAAATACACATTACTATCTTTTTTCTCTATATTACTAAATAATTAAATTCAAATATGAGCTGTAAATTGAAATGTTAATAAATAAATATATATATAATACTACTACTACTACTACTAATTTTCTGAGACAGTTCAGCAACATGCATGTGAGTGATCCCATTCAGCGTCATGAAACGTTACCATCAGCTTCGCCTTCGAGTTCAGTAGATAGATTCCATAACTACCACAAGTGGGGAATCAAATTCGACAATAGCAGAATGACAGTCGACGATTTCCTATTTCGTCTAGAAAGGCTCAAGGAATCGTATCATGTCACGTGGGTCGATGTTATCAACAATTTCCATCACTTTGTATCTGGACAAGTAGAGACTTGGTTCTGGATGTATCTAAAGAGTAACCCAGCAGTCAATTGGTCCACTCTTCGCCTTGCCCTTATATAGCAGTACCGAAGCCTGGAGTCTGATTTTGAGCTTTCGCGAAAGATGTCCGATAGACGTCAAGGGTTGTACGAGCCATTTGACCAATTCTTTGGCGACATAATGCAGCTGAATTCGAGACTGCGTGTGCCAAAAACGAATCGTGAGCTCATTGAAAATTTGAAGCAAAATGTCAAACGAAAAGTAGGCGAACATTTAATTACGTTTAACACACACAGTATTCCTGAAATGGTTCATGTTTGCGGCACCATTGAAAAGTTCGTCAACGACAATGACACTCAAAGGCAACGTTATCAGCAACCATCAAATTCTCGACGTAATGTTAGCGAACTTGCAGATACAGTTGAAGAAGCGCATTGTTCCTCTCAGTCTCAAATCGAGGCTGTCAATTTTCGACAAAGACCAAACAGCGCCATAAGGTGCTGGAATTGTAAGGAACAAGGCCACACCTTCTTTGATTGCCCTACCCCGCAACGATCCCTATTTTGTTTTAAATGTGGTCGCGATAACACAACCACCCCTCATTGTCCAGTTTGCTCGGGAAACTCCCAGCAGAACAATCCTCCAACCGGGGAGAATTGTTCGAGGAGGCAAAGTCCGGCGAATTAATTCAAGAACCAAATAAGTCTCAACCTATCACCATACTGAAACGTCCTCTAGATTCCCCTACTTCAGACAATTCTGTAGAGAATACACAAGCCCCTAGTACCCCAAGAAAGTCTTTCCATCAGCGACTAAATGATTATTACAGAGCAAGAGTCAGAATTTTCCGCAGTCCATCTGTTCCGGTAAAGATACAAAAGCTAAGGAAACGCTTCGATGGGAAAAGAAAGTTGTACCAAGCAATTGCTGCTACGACATTACAATCTTCAACAGACGATCCCCGACCTTATGCTAATGTAAATATTTTCGGTAGAGATTGGCTAGGACTGTTAGATAGCGGAGCCTGTATTAGTTGTTTGGGTGTTGGTGGTATAGAATTCCTGCACGAAAATAACATACCCTATAAATCTTTTTCTTCTGCGGTAACTACGGCTGATGGTAAAGCGCAAAACATTGTTGGTATAGTCAAAGGTAAGGTCAAGTATAAGAATCGAGTCGAAGATATTACTTTATATGTCGTTCCTTCTCTGACAAAAGAGTTGTATCTCGGCGTCGACTTTTGGCAAAAGTTCCATATAGCCCCAAATCTCATGGCCGAAACATCTAATAATTCCCTTGACTTAGAAAGCATTTTCGTAGGCCGAGATTTGTCATGTGAAGTCCCAGTGAGAGGTAACATACTTTCATTAGCCCACGAGTTGTCAGATGAGGAGTCCAGAAAGTTAGAAAACACTGTTAGCCTGTTTCCCTCCTTTGCTAACCTTGGTTAAGGTAAAACAAAGTTGGAGGAACATATGATTGATACTGGGGACGCGGAGCCGATAAAACAGCGTCATTATCCCGTATCTCCGGCGGTACAAACTCTTCTGTAAGCGCAGTTGGACCGTATGCTTGCTTCGGACGTGATCGAAGAAAGTTCAAGTTCATGGAGCTCCCCTGTTGTCCTGGTAAGGAAAGCAGAGAAGAATCGCCTGTGCTTGGACGTTCGAAAGCTTAACTTGGTCACTAAGAAGGATGCATATCCCCTGCTAGGACGGCTTTCAGATACATACTTTATTTCAAGTGTGGATCTGAAAGACGCCTTTTGGCAAATACCGTTGGAGCAAAGTTCGAGGGAGAAGACTGCGTTTACCGTCCCCGGTAGACCATTATATCAATTCAAGGTGATGCCCTTTGGCCTCTGCAACGCTCCACAACGTCTCTGCAGACTGATGGACAAGGTCATCCCACATGAATTGAGGCAGCAAGTTTTCGTCTATCTGGATGACTTGCTGATTTTCTCACGGACTTTTGAAGAACATGTTGCACTTCTCAATCTCGTTGCTTCGAAGTTAAAGAAGGCAGGCTTAACCATCAATGTGCAAAAATCCAAGTTTTGTTATAGGGAACTTAGATATCTTGGGTTCATAGTGGGTAATGGTACACTGAAAGTAGATCCTAGCAAAGTTGCAGCTATTAACGATTTCCCGATACCGAAGAACGCGCGCCAAGTCAGACGTTTTTTAGGAATGGCCGGTTGGTATCGGAGGTTCGTCCCCAATTTTTCATCCCTTGCTTCGCATCTCTCCGATACTTTGAGAAAGGGCGTTAAGTTCAATTTCTGTGAGAAGGCGGTAGAATCGTTTAATTCGATTAAAGAAATCCTGACGTGTGCACCGGTTTTAGTCAATCCAAACTTCGACAAACCATTCATAATACTTTGTGATGCTTCCTCGACTGGTATCGGCGCAGTATTATGCCAAGAGGACGAAGCTGGTGTAGAACGTCCAATATGCTACTACTCTCATAAATTGAATGACTCGCAAAGGAATTACACGGTAACAGAGAGAGAGTGTTTGGCCGCTGTAATGGGAATTACCAAATTTAGACCGTATATTGAGGGCTACAAATTTAAAGTGATAACGGACCACGCAAGCTTGAAGTGGTTAATGAGTTTGAAGGACCTTAAGGGAAGATTAGCGCGTTGGAGCCTGGAATTACAAGGGTATTCCTTTGAAATCGAGCACCGTAAGGGTAGCTTAAATGTTGTGCCCGATGCATTATCGCGTGCATTTGAAGTTGATGCATTACAAACCAGTGTTTCGAATTCGAAGGAATCCACAGACCTGCACATAGATTTAGCGGATCCGGCCGGATCCGGAAAGTCAATCTGAATAAAGATCAACTCCCTGACCTTCTCATTTCAGATGGTTTCATCTACAAAAAGGTTAGGCATAGTTCTGGCAATCCGCTGCAGGATGAGCTGACTTGGAAGTTATGGGTTCCCAAAGCGCTGACCGATGACTTGATTCTTCTTGCTCATTGTCCACCGAGAGCTGCGCATGGCGGCATCGCTAAGACGTTGTATAGATTGAGACAACAATTTTATTGGCCCAACATGAGTACTCAGGTTAAACAGTTTATAACCAAATGCGAAGTGTGCAAAACCACCAAAGCACCAAATAACATCTTAAGAGCACCGATGGGTAACGCTTTCACTGTTGACAGACCATTCCAACATATTTATATTGACTTTTTAGGTCCGTATCCTCGGTCTAAATCAGGAAATACAAACATAATTGTGGCATTAGATCAACTTACAAAATTTGTATTTATAAAGCCTCTTCGGAAAGCCACATCCGATTTAGCCATACAATTTCTTCGCGACGATATATTTTTGAAATTCGGAGTGCCGGAAACCATTCTGTCCGATAACGGCAAACTGTTTCTCAGTAAAGAGTTCCAAATCCTTATGAAGTCTTTTGGAATAAATCATGTAAGAACAGCTCCATATTCTCCGCAAGCTAACGCGAGTGAGCGCGTAAACCGTTCAATATTAGCGGCAATTCGTTCTTACATTGAGGCGGATCAAAGGAATTGGGACTCAAAACTAACTCAAATTGGTTGCGCACTCAGAACAGCAGTTCATTCGGCAACTGGGATGTCACCATACGAAGCTGTATTCGGTCAAAGAATGATTGAGCATGCCAGTGACTATAAGCTGTTGAGGGACTTAGGTGGCTTAAACAAGTCCGAACTTGATATCTTACCAAAGGCTTCGAAAATGAATATTCTACACTCGTACATCAAAAGTTCCCTCGAGAAAGCCCATAAGGTTTATGAAAAAGTATATAATACCCTCAGTGCCGGAGTAAAATATAGGGTTGGTGACGAAGTGTACAGACGAAATTTCGTTTTGAGTGATGCTTCAAAAGGGAGAAATTCGAAATTATGTCCAAAGTTCTGTAAGGCTAGGATCAAGAAAGTTATAGGAAACAACCTCTATGAGTTAGTAGATGTATCTGGTAATGGCCTAGGTGTTACCCACACAAAAGATATTCGCCGATAAGTCACAATGTTTAGTTACAGATTTAATATGTACCAAAAGGTTAAAGGCAAGTCAGGTATTTTTTTTTTTTTTTTGCAATTTTATTGGCCCGACTAGCTCAGTCTGAGCATGAGATTCTAACAATTGTCTCAGGGGTGGGTCGAGTCGAACATGACGAATAGAACCGTTTCTTTCCATTTCCGTTGTCAAAAGTGACAAAAAACTATAAAGTGACTCTAAACCTTCGCATAACTTATGACAAGCGTATATCGCTAAAATCAGTGCCAGTGTTGTTATCTCCACTACGTACTTTTTAATCGTACATCCAGCACACCTTGCTACCCACACGAGTCTCTATCGCCAACAGCAGAGACCAAGAAATCATCAACAACAGCCGAAATACATATTGCACACGTCATAATTGCCACACTAAATCGTCGATCCAACACCCACCAAGGAGAGCAGAAAAATCGTTACCACAGCTCCGCACCACGTGAGTAACAACAACACCAAAAGGGTCGGATTTTATTACGACCCGATCGCACACCAACGCAAACACACGTGCCACCCAACACCGTGAAAGATTAGCCCAAAAACCACCAAAAAGCAATCGGAGCATTCATCACAATTACACCTGCATAAAAATCCCGAATCAGCAAAGCAATACTCGTTAAAACGTATGAGTGGACGAAAAACTCATCCAACACCCTGTATGAGCACCCAATGGAAAGCTGCAATCTCACCTGGAGAAAATTCATCAATTTAATCATCGCAGCAATCAACACACATCATCCAGTAAGTAAGCTAAGTATTTTTTTTTGTCTTATTTAGATTTATTATACATATGTAAAAGTTCGTTCAAATTTTGTTTTCGTTTGATATACAATATATAGGACAAAATAAAAACAGAGAGAGAAGTAAAAATTCTCATTCGCAACGTATGCTGAATCCCCATGATGCTGTGCACACCATCTGGAAGTTTAATTTAAAATTAGTAAAGACCAAAACCGGGGTAAGTGAATTTGCTTTTTTTACCATTTTGAACGGACTCCATTATCTAGGGTTGATTGATTTTCTTTTTATATTGTATTGGCCATCCCACACAAAATTTTTTTTAATAAACTACCTACATTTTTGATGAAAGAAATAAAAAGAAAAATAAAAACATATCGTGGGCTGAATGCAACCGTTCACGAGAAATTTATCTCATATCCCAACCACAGAACAAGTTTCTCGCCGTGCTTTTCGCCACCATGTTCGCAGTACCTTGGTAAAAACCTCTGTCATGTTCACAGTACCTTGGTAAGAACCTCTGTCAGTGAAATCACCTCGTCAGACATCTGCTGCTTTCTTTCTCAGATCAGCTTCCACCAGGGTCGGTCGACCGTATTTTACGCTAAGTGAACGAACATAAAAAAAAAGAAAGAAAGAAAACATAAAAGGAAGAGAAAATCCGAACATTTAGTCACACGGTGTAGAACTATTCACCCTCGTGAAGTATTTTTTTTTCTTCGTCAGAAGTAGAAGTGTTCAACGAACGCGCCAAATCTTTTGTGCAAGTCAGTGCAAAGCACGTGCATCAAAATTCAAGAAAACGCAGTGTGGAAATCCATCTACGGATCCTAACCAAGTCAGGATCGCTTCGCTGGAAGGTAATATTCTATGCATTTTTGTGTGTCGTACATTGTGTAAATAGGGTGTTTTTTCAGCAGCGGCATTCCCGTGCGCATAAGCGTGCTGTAGTTGCATGTATATACGCATACAGAAGTCTTCGTGCCACGTGGAAAAGATTCACATCCATCACCAGCCACAGGCTGCGCAACTTTTCTCAACACTCGTCTCGACCGATAACTCCTATCCAAACATCGGCATTCCTGTGTGCAGTGAGCCTGCTGTAGTTGCATATATGTATATGCATGCATACAGTAGTCTTCGTTGCCACGTGAACCAGAAACGCATTGCGGCAGTGCACCAGCAGCCACAGCCTGCTCAACGGTCCGTGACAGTTAACAAGTCAGATCCTTTCGATCCGATCATCGGCATTCCAGTCCCGTGTGCATAAGCGTGCTGTAGGTGCATGTATATATGTACATACATATAGGAGTCACCGTTGCCACGTGGATAAGATAGACATTTCAGTAAACCACCAGTACACCAGCAGCCACAGGCTGCTTAATTTTTCGCGACACTTATCTTGTCAGATAATTTTACTCCAAGGTAATAATTTTTGTATTTTTGCGTGACTTACATTACGCTCATAGTGTGATTTTTTTTCAAGCAGCGACATTCCCGTGTGCGTGAGCGTTCTGTAGTTGCATTATATACATGCATACAGTAGTCTCCGTTGCCACGTGAACAAGATACTTATTGCGGCAGTACAACCTGCAGCCACAGGCTGCTGATCGATCCGTGACATTCAACACATCAGATCCTTTGGATCCGAGCATCTGTATTTACGCGCGCATAATCGTTCTGTAATTCATCTATATACCTGCATGCAGGATTCTTCGCTGACCCGTGAAGGGTATACCTACGATCTCTACCATTAACCAGCAGCCACAGGCTGTTCAACATACCGCGACACTCATCAGCTCAGATCCTTATACATTGAAAAACGAGAAAAAAAAAAATCATCATAGTGCGCGTGTCCGACAATCGCATGTTTATATACATATGTATATTGGATATGCCGATTCGCGATCCATCGGTGCAATAGATCGGGACCATCATAAATTTTAAATAATTTAAAAAGTAGTTTGGTGCATTTGGCTTTTGTTTTTTTTTATTAACCGACAAATTGCTCAGTGTATTCTCTGTATTTTGTAACTCGCAGTCTCACACGTTTAGTCTGAATAGATAAAGAGCATAGAGGTATACTTATACATACTCTAAAAATTCATAGTACGCGCCTATGCGCATAGCTTATGCGCTTAAAAGTTTAACTCGGTCGTTCAAAGGGTAGAATATTGCCTATCTTCTATGTTTTAGCAAACCAGTCAACCGTGAATCGATGAATGCTGTGCACACCATTTGTTGGAGTTGGAGTTGGATTTCGGTGAGTCTTTAAATTTTTCTTTGTGTACTTTTCGGGCTACATTCCGTTTGAACGATTGTGGAATTGCAATATAAGAAAGTAGATACCTGTTGGTAATTGTGAAAGAGTCATTGAGGGGGTAGTAGTGAAGTGAGCAATAGAGGATGCTTCTCATTCTCAATAACACTGCTGAGAATTAAAGAGAACTTAACGTAAATTCATTTTTTTTTGTCGGTGAAGTACATGTGTAGTCAAGCACATTTGTTTTGAATAATTATCCACGTGAGCAAAGTTTTTTTTTGTACTCACTTCTTGAATTATAGATACACCTTATTGTTGAGAAGAAGAAGAACTTCATTATATTATTATGTATTTATCATATACATATTTTCATACAGATGTTATTTTGTTTTTGTCCTTTGAGACATATAATGAATAAATAGTACGCGAATTAAAGTAATTATCGTTGATCGTTTCATGTTCGGTGTTCTTTTGAAGTTTAGCGGATACATACTACAATATGTTGGTTGTAGTGTTGCCAGGCGAAAATGTTCAAATCCAGTCAAATTTGACTGTTTGACTGGATTTTTTCTCTCCGAATCCAGTCAAAAGAAACAGTCAAACATTAAAAACAAAAAATTCCAGTCAAAAAAACAGTCGAAAATGTAAACAGCTATTTTATCGAAACAAAAATAGGTGGGTCATCGTGGTTTCTTTTTAAATCATAGGTTATTTCAACACGACAGCTGCTTCCAGCTCGAAATCTTTACAAAAAGTGAGTATCATACCTGCCCGGAACGAAGTGAGTCGCTTTACGCTTGAACAACGTTGGTAAATATTGAAAAAATATTTCCAAAGTGAGTGCTGTGTAGCCCAAACAGTGAGTTTTTTTAGAAGTTTCGGCCGAAATGAAGCACCCACCGCGACTGCTGTACGCAAGTTTGTGCAAAAAGTTCGTGTGACTTGTATGGGAGTGGACAAAACTATTGGTCCCCGTCATCGTACGGTGCGCACAGACGACAATGTCACAGAGATTGACAGTTTGGACCATTTTTCTCCGACAATGAGGCTGGGAACAACGTTTTAATCAACGGTGGGCGTTACAGAGCCATGTTAACCATGGATTTGGACGTCCTCTGGTTCATGCAGGATTGCACGCCATGCCACACAGCCCACGCCACAATCGATCTTTTGCACCAACTTCCCAAAACGTGTTATCAGCCGTCTTGGCGATGTCAATTGGCCTCCTCGGAGCTGCGATTTGACTCCTTTGGACTTTGGACTTCGGACAATCCGGAAACGATTCAAGCACTTAAGGCCAATATCATCCAAGCAATCCGTGAGCTACATCCCGAAACCACCAACAATGTCTTGGACAATTGGAGTGATAGAATACGCTACTGCGAAGCCAGCCGAGGCAGCAACTTGAACGACGTTGTATTCTGTAAATAATGGCAATGTTTGCTCTTACTAATAAAGCTATAATACATGGGAACAATTTTGTTTTGTTCATTTTATTGAATTTTTAAAAAGAAATTTATATTTGGCCCACCCTTTATATTTTGATATATAGTAGTCTTTCCAACTTTTTGTATAACTTCTTCAAGTATTTAAAAATTTGTACAACATTTTTTTTATCTGCAAATTAGGTATTTCTAATGGTCAAAATAGAGTTGTGTTTATTTTTTGTTTCCAAAATCTGGAACAAACAGCAGTCATAACTCAAAACATAAACAACATACAACAAACCGAATTAAATGCAAAGGCAATCATTAAAAATTCTCAAGAAACGCTGCGTAAACTGGAAGAAATAGCGGCTTGCCGAAAATGGGTGTGTTCATTTCATTGCACTGCGCGAATCTCATATACACTCAGCCTTATTTATAAACTTTATACACTCTCTATAATAGGTCTAAACGCAAAAATATATATATTAGGTTTTTGCGTTTAGAGCTATTATAGAGAGTGTATAAAGTTTATAAATAAGGCTGTAGGTTTACATTGGAGGAGCAATTTTTTTTAGGAAAAAACTCCAGTCAAAAAAACAGTCAGCTGGATTTGATTTTTTTTCCAGTCAAAACCGAAAAAATCCAGTCAAATTTGACTGGAAAACAGTCAAACTGGCAACACTGGTTGGTTGAGTAGTTTTCGATCGTGCGGAAGGGAAGTTACTGCTTTTGGTAGATTAGTGTCATCATCGTTAAAATGAGCGAATTTTAGATAATCGCTCACCGTTGATTTAGGGGTTGCTGCAAATTACGAGTGGCGCAGTGGCCATGGTTGCTCCTACTCATATTGAGGTAGTGAGCGGAGGGAGGGTTACACTCAGGGGGCCTATTCCACCTTAGGGTCCCCAAAAGATCGTTTTCTGTTTATTTCCGATTTGTTAAAGAATATTTAATACTTATTTGGTCCAATGTTTGAAACAAAACTAGGCATGTATTATATGTGCGGCAGTTCAGCAGCAGGTGCAAGATCCCACCCCAACGACGAGCTAGTTTCCTGGAATTGCAAGCATGCCTACCCGCACTCTAGCTGGCTGAACAACCTACCTCACTACCCGGTGTTTCTCAAGGAATCCTGTGGTCTTGAGAAGCCATTGGGGAATATATTTTTATATACTAGTAAGGTAGGAACACCCTTTCCGTTACACAGGTGGCGCCCAACGTGGGGCCGAATAAGTAAAGTACCCAACGTGGGGCCCGATAAGTAAAGTACCCAACGTGGGGCCAGAATAAGTAAAGTACCCATCGTGGCCGGAGCCCGATCGATCAGTTAAAAAAATCAAACTAAAATCAAATTAGTGCAATTAGCTTTTGGAGGGTGCAGAAGAGTGTACGTCCGGAGATTATCGGTTTAAGATAACGCGTCTTCGATGGTAGCGTATGCCTCTGTACTGCTTGATAACACCTTTGACTTTTCAGTTCGCTTAATGACCGGGAGATATCTGTAATATTACAACATTTCCGACTGTAGCATGAGCGTCTGATGGTCATACCAAAATTTAGTACCTTTTGTTTGGAGGAGTTCGCCAGACGACCGGGAGTTATCAGTTCTCGAACTACTTCTCCGTCAGCAGCGCCTGGGTTCTGTTTCAACAATCGTGATTGATCATGGCTTCCGTCTTGTAAGGTAATTTTGAGCCAAAATGTTTTCGTGATCCGAAAGGACCAGTAGCGATAGCATTGCAACGTCCTAAGATATCGTTGTATTAACAACATGTGTTTTATGTTTGCGTTCTAATAAAGTCGTTATTCATTCGACTCATTCTAATCCTTTTATAACAACATCATTCTTTAACAAAGTGGAATCTGAAATCTTTCTTTTATCATCGACACATTCTCCAGATTACAGATCACTTCCCAAGCATGACACAATATGTATATAGTTTTTTTTTACATTAACATTTGAGATTTGCGATAAGGTAAAGCTGAGTAACCTATTTTAATTTTACGATTTTGGTAGTTTTATTTTTATTATTATTATTATTTTTCTTTGAATATGCCACCTAGAAGACAAGGTAGACCCAACACAAACTCCCGGAATTTACAAAATAGTAATAATAATCCGCGAAATGCTCTTTCGAGCAGCGCAAATCATGCTGTTACTTTTAGTGAAAGTCTAGATTCTAGACGACTATCCGCGAACACTCCTATTACTGTGGCGCGGCCTGAAAACACACGAAATGCGAACGTTCAAGAACAAAACCGTGAAAACGTTCCGGTAGACCAACCTTCGACCAGTCAAGCTTTTCGTCCAAGCGACAGTTTAACGCGTCACATTAGAGAAGTTGTTACTGCTTGTGTAGGTTTAAGCAGAGCTGAAGACTTGAGAACTAGACGAGAAGAGTTCGAGAGAGAGAGACTTAGTATTCGTCAAGAAGTGGCCACGACTATTCGTGAAGTTCTTTGTGCAACAACCCCACAAAGACCGTCTGATGAATACGATGTTAATCGTCGTCCTCATGAACAACAGCAGAGCACAGCGACTCAAAATTTAGGGTTACCACCGGACAACCATTCTGTTCACGTCGAACCTAATCAGTTTAGCGATAATACGCAAAACTTTTTAAGTCAATTGAATGCACTTAACCTTAATTCCGAAAGTTTGAGTGATCGCAATCTTCCTTCCAGTAATTCAAGCCCATCTGTCGATTTTCATAAATGGGAGCTGAAGTTTGACAATCAGCGAATGACGGTTGATGACTTTCTTTTTCGCCTAAACCGTCTCAAGACATGTTTTAATGTTACATGGGAATGTATCTTCCTTCACTTCCATCTTTTTGTGACAGGACAGGTGGAGAGCTGGTTCTGGATGTACTTGAAATCTAACCCGCAGGCTGACTGGTATTCCCTAGAACTAGCATTGATAGAGCAATATAGAAGTCTCGAATCAGACGCAGAGCTTTCTCGCAAAATGTTTGACCGTCGTCAAGGATCAAATGAAAGTTTTGACGATTTTTACAATGCAATCTTGTTAATGAATGCACGTCTCCGCCGACCCAAATCAGGTAGGGAGCTTATCAGTCTTATTAAGCAAAATGTCAAACGGCGTGTCGGAGAGCTGCTGATAACGTTTAATACACACAGCCTACCCGAAATGGTGTATGTGTGCCGTACCATTGAGAAACACGCTTCGCAAACCGATAGTTTGCGTGCACGAGCTTTTCCACAAACCAATTTTAGAAGGCAGGTGAATGAGATAGATTTTTCATACACTGAGGAAGCAGGCTTAAACGATGTTGAAGCCCTAAATATTTCGCAGGTACCGAGGAACCCTTCTCTGTATACTTGCTGGAACTGCAAGGCGAAAGGCCATTCTTACCGACAGTGTCCCAGTCCGCAACGTATCTTGTTCTGTTACGGTTGTGGATTGGAGAACACAACTACGCCTAATTGTTCCAGGTGTTCGGGAAACCAGGAATGGGGCGATCCGAATACCGGGGATCGTCGCCATCCAACAGTGAACCCGGAAAACCGCTAAACGTTAAGCCAACGAATGTAATATTCACCTCACCTGACGTACTAGACTCACCAGACTTATCAAAACCACCTGAATTTCCATCTCAACCTGACTTACCTTTCCCCCATAGTGCATCTAATAAATGTCCAGTTGTAAGCATTTTAAAGAAAGAACATGAACGTGATGAAGCAAAACCAGTCACGAGAGAGAGTAAATCCCTGCACGAGCGTTTGCTGAATTATCATGAAATACGCAGTCAAATTTTTAAGACCAAACCTCCGAAGCATATTCTGAAACTTCGTGAGCGCTTTAAACATAAGTCAGACTTACACAAAGCTATTTGTGCCACCACTCTTTGTAGCTCTGTAGATCCGCGACCGTACGCTCAAGTATCAATCATCGCAAAAACATTGTATCGTCTCCGTGAGCGTTTTTACTGGCCTAATATGGCGGCACAAGTGAAATCGTTCATCGCGGACTGCAATGTTTGTAAAGAATCCAAAGCACCGAACTCTGTCCTGAGACCCCCTATGGGACAGGCTTTCATAGTAGATAGGCCTTTCCAACACGTCTTCGTTGACTTTTTAGGTCCGTATCCAAGGTCCAGAAAAGGAAACTGTTTTATGATTGTATGTCTAGACCAACTGACTAAGTTTGTCATTGTAAAAGCAATTAGGAAGGCTAGCGGTGAATCGGCGGTAAGATTTTTGGACGAAGAGGTGTTTTCTACGTTTGGAGTACCTGAGTCTTTGTTATCAGACAATGGAAAACAATTTACGGGGAAAGAATTCACCAAATTCCTCTCTGCTCACGGAACCAAGCATATCCGCACAGCCTCGTATTCACCTCAGGCGAATGCGAGTGAACGTGTGAATCGATCAATCTTGGCGGCTATTCGTTCCTATATTGGGACGGACCAAGTCAACTGGGACAAACATCTAGCTGCAATTGTGAGCGCACTTCGGTCAACCATTCACTCCTCCATTGGCATGTCGCCATACGAAGCGCTATTCGGACAGTGTAAAATCGAACACGGTTCCGATTACACCTTGCTAAGACAGCTCAAAAGTTTAAACAATTCGGAATTTGAGGTTTTGCCGAAAGCACTACGTATGAACATGATTCACCATAAGATCAAAGAATCCTTAGCTCAAGCGCATACAAAATTCGAGCATTCATACAATACCAGAATTAAAAACAGAAAGTTCGATGTCGGCCAGATCGTTTTCAAGCGAAACTTTGTACTTAGTGATGCTTCAAAGAGAAGAAACGCAAAGCTATGTCCGAAGTTCATTCAGACTAGGGTAAGGGGTATCGCAGGTAACCAACTGTACGAGCTGGAAGATATGCAGGGCAAACCAATGGGTATCTTCCACGCAAAAGATATTCGTCAATAATAATGTCCTTTTCTCTAGCTTTCTCAGACACTGCATACGAAGCAAGAACATTACATGTAATTATAATATCGCTGGCGTGGGTTGACTCTTTTCATTTAATTTCCGCGCACTTGCGTTTCAGAATTTAAATGTTTTGTATTGGCCATCCCACACAAAATTTTTTTTAATAAACTACCTACATTTTTGACGAAAGAAATAAAAAGAAAAATAAAAACATATCGTGGGCTGAATGCAACCGTTCACGAGAAATTTATCTCATATCCCAACCACAGAACAAGTTTCTCGCCGTGCTTTTCGCCACCATGTTCGCAGTACCTTGGTAAAAACCTCTGTCATGTTCACAGTACCTTGGTAAGAACCTCTGTCAGTGAAATCACCTCGTCAGACATCTGCTGCTTTCTTTCTCAGATCAGCTTCCACCAGGGTCGGTCGACCGTATTTTACGCTAAGTGAACGAACATAAAAAAAAAGAAAGAAAGAAAACATAAAAGGAAGAGAAAATCCGAACATTTAGTCACACGGTGTAGAACTATTCACCCTCGTGAAGTATTTTTTTTTCTTCGTCAGAAGTAGAAGTGTTCAACGAACGCGCCAAATCTTTTGTGCAAGTCAGTGCAAAGCACGTGCATCAAAATTCAAGAAAACGCAGTGTGGAAATCCATCTACGGATCCTAACCAAGTCAGGATCGCTTCGCTGGAAGGTAATATTCTATGCATTTTTGTGTGTCGTACATTGTGTAAATAGGGTGTTTTTTCAGCAGCGGCATTCCCGTGCGCATAAGCGTGCTGTAGTTGCATGTATATACGCATACAGAAGTCTTCGTGCCACGTGGAAAAGATTCACATCCATCACCAGCCACAGGCTGCGCAACTTTTCTCAACACTCGTCTCGACCGATAACTCCTATCCAAACATCGGCATTCCTGTGTGCAGTGAGCCTGCTGTAGTTGCATATATGTATATGCATGCATACAGTAGTCTTCGTTGCCACGTGAACCAGAAACGCATTGCGGCAGTGCACCAGCAGCCACAGCCTGCTCAACGGTCCGTGACAGTTAACAAGTCAGATCCTTTCGATCCGATCATCGGCATTCCAGTCCCGTGTGCATAAGCGTGCTGTAGGTGCATGTATATATGTACATACATATAGGAGTCACCGTTGCCACGTGGATAAGATAGACATTTCAGTAAACCACCAGTACACCAGCAGCCACAGGCTGCTTAATTTTTCGCGACACTTATCTTGTCAGATAATTTTACTCCAAGGTAATAATTTTTGTATTTTTGCGTGACTTACATTACGCTCATAGTGTGATTTTTTTTCAAGCAGCGACATTCCCGTGTGCGTGAGCGTTCTGTAGTTGCATTATATACATGCATACAGTAGTCTCCGTTGCCACGTGAACAAGATACTTATTGCGGCAGTACAACCTGCAGCCACAGGCTGCTGATCGATCCGTGACATTCAACACATCAGATCCTTTGGATCCGAGCATCTGTATTTACGCGCGCATAATCGTTCTGTAATTCATCTATATACCTGCATGCAGGATTCTTCGCTGACCCGTGAAGGGTATACCTACGATCTCTACCATTAACCAGCAGCCACAGGCTGTTCAACATACCGCGACACTCATCAGCTCAGATCCTTATACATTGAAAAACGAGAAAAAAAAATCATCATAGTGCGCGTGTCCGACAATCGCATGTTTATATACATATGTATATTGGATATGCCGATTCGCGATCCATCGGTGCAATAGATCGGGACCATCATAAATTTTAAATAATTTAAAAAGTAGTTTGGTGCATTTGGCTTTTGTTTTTTTTTATTAACCGACAAATTGCTCAGTGTATTCTCTGTATTTTGTAACTCGCAGTCTCACACGTTTAGTCTGAATAGATAAAGAGCATAGAGGTATACTTATACATACTCTAAAAATTCATAGTACGCGCCTATGCGCATAGCTTATGCGCTTAAAAGTTTAACTCGGTCGTTCAAAGGGTAGAATATTGCCTATCTTCTATGTTTTAGCAAACCAGTCAACCGTGAATCGATGAATGCTGTGCACACCATTTGTTGGAGTTGGAGTTGGATTTCGGTGAGTCTTTAAATTTTTCTTTGTGTACTTTTCGGGCTACATTCCGTTTGAACGATTGTGGAATTGCAATATAAGAAAGTAGATACCTGTTGGTAATTGTGAAAGAGTCATTGAGGGGGTAGTAGTGAAGTGAGCAATAGAGGATGCTTCTCATTCTCAATAACACTGCTGAGAATTAAAGAGAACTTAACGTAAATTCATTTTTTTTTGTCGGTGAAGTACATGTGTAGTCAAGCACATTTGTTTTGAATAATTATCCACGTGAGCAAAGTTTTTTTTTGTACTCACTTCTTGAATTATAGATACACCTTATTGTTGAGAAGAAGAAGAACTTCATTATATTATTATGTATTTATCATATACATATTTTCATACAGATGTTATTTTGTTTTTGTCCTTTGAGACATATAATGAATAAATAGTACGCGAATTAAAGTAATTATCGTTGATCGTTTCATGTTCGGTGTTCTTTTGAAGTTTAGCGGATACATACTACAATATGTTGGTTGAGTAGTTTTCGATCGTGCGGAAGGGAAGTTACTGCTTTTGGTAGATTAGTGTCATCATCGTTAAAATGAGCGAATTTTAGATAATCGCTCACCGTTGATTTAGGGGTTGCTGCAAATTACGAGTGGCGCAGTGGCCATGGTTGCTCCTACTCATATTGAGGTAGTGAGCGGAGGGAGGGTTACACTCAGGGGGCCTATTCCACCTTAGGGTCCCCAAAAGATCGTTTTCTGTTTATTTCCGATTTGTTAAAGAATATTTAATACTTATTTGGTCCAATGTTTGAAACAAAACTAGGCATGTATTATATGTGCGGCACTTCAGCAGCAGGTGCAAGATCCCACCCCAACGACGAGCTAGTTTCCTGGAATCGCAAGCATGCCTACCCGCACTCTAGCTGGCTGAACAACCTACCTCACTACCCGGTGTTTCTCAAGGAATCCTGTGGTCTTGAGAAGCCATTGGGGAATATATTTTTATATACTAGTGAGGTAGGAACACCCTTTCCGTTACAATTTGGTTATTTTAATTGTGTTTAAATTTGTTTGTAATAAATTAAGTAATTGATTAATGAGCGCCTTAATGAGCGATTCGTGTTAATATATAAGTAACGTAAAGATCATTTAATTTAAAGATTTAAAAGACATACATAAAGTAAACATTGACTTAGCTCGTGCACTCTTAAGCCCTTAGGCATGCCACAATTGCTCCTACAAGTATTGAACCATATCGACAATCGAAATTGATTACGAATATATTAATACATATATAGCAAACTATATTCAAGAAGAATTATCACGACATAAACAATTAAAGCTACAAGAATAATATTTGTTTATATTGACACATATAAGGAAAACACTGTTCTTTTGCATTTCTGGATGGAACCATGAAGTAGTCATACTCGTATAAATTATTTTTATATTTTAATTGCATACTTTTTGCGAGTTTGATTTACAAATACTTATTAAACAGCTGTTAGAAAAAGGTATAAAATTATTACATACCTACCTACATACAACATAGATCGTGAATAAATAAATTTGATGAATTCTTATTGATTTAAAAGAAACCATTTTGTATTTTTTGAATTTGATGGTTCCGCTTCCGCTCGGTATGTCGTTATGTTTTTTGAAAGTGTTCGTTAGTTTAATCATTCAATTTTTTCTTGATTGAGATTTATTCAATTTTGACATGAGTTGTTAAAACTTTTGGAGGAGGATGTGTGTGACCAGTCGGAAGATATGCCTCAAGGAGAGCTGAGAGCCAGCTGACCTGAGTGACGTCATCGAATTTTTATTGGGATTTCGAGATTGAACGGTGTGTTCGATCAAGATATGTTTGGTTGATATTTAGTTGCGAGATAACGTACATCGTCTTAGGGGCTTTCGCAATAGAGCGGCGCGATAGCCAAGGTAGCTGAATTTGGATTCAGCTAGGGGTGGGCCAGCTCATGGAGAGATATACCATCTTCCTCTCCGCCTCATTCCCGCTATGAAGACTTTTGACTGGGTGTTAATTGGGCAAAAATCGGGCCTCGCAATCTCTCGATTTTTTCTTTTGGTTACGGTTGCGGTTGTTTTTAGATCTTTTTTTATTATTTCGCAAAATGTTCAGGCATATAAAACTAATGTAACCCCCGTCCAGGACTTGTGGCAAGATCCCATACCCATCGCTGAGCTAGCGTGGGGGAAGATTATGCCTGAGCCACAAGAGGCCTGGACACCCCTCCTTCTAGTCTGCCCGGACTGCCCCAAAGGTCCTGTTAGTTTGGGTCATATGGGTGGAGATAGTGTTAGGGGGAGGGTCGTTCTCGTTTTTTCGACCATCTGCGGTTTAGGCCTTCGCCAGCACGATCGATAGTGCCGGAGGAGATCTTATCGCTTTTCAATTGGGCTATGTTCAAATAACAGTTCCCCAACTGATGTCAGTCGTTCGACGAGGATGTTCGTTACACGCCAATGTAAATCACTTAATTGATCATAATGAAAGAGACCAGATTATTTAATTTGAATTTACGAAGAGCCCGTTTTATTATAAAATTCATTCGACTTATTCAGCTCTCCATATCAAGAGACTTTTTCAGCATACATAGATGAAAGATGAGATAACTAAATTGCTCTCACGTTATATAATGTATGTACCAATAATAGTAAATTCAAGTAAGTTTTATATCTAATTCAAATTTTTAACTTTAAACTAAATGGCAAGTATATGTTTAGGATTAATAGTAAATTTAAGATAAGTATTTAGAAATTAGGTAAATATATTCATAGGTAAATTTAATATGTAGGTATAGGTAGCAAATTCAAATAATTTCAATAGTAAAATAGGTATGTATGATAATTCAACTCTTTGTTTAGATGTATGTTTGAGATTTTCTTTATGTTTTAATTTATTTTTGTAATCACCGAATGTAAGTATGTTTGTGTATATGATATGTGCAGAAGGCACATTTGCTCTAATTAGCAAATTGTTTTGACTATGTTGTCAATAGTCTTATTGCATGTAACCAAAAAAATTATTACTATTAGCCAAAAGATTACTCACGGTTTTTATCGATATTATATGTTGTATATATTTTTTTTGTGATGAAAGTTTCTTGCTTTTGTTGATCCGTTTCTGCAGACTAGTTGTGCGCACATCTGGGTCTGGAGCTCGTATTATATTCTCTCTAGGTAACGGTTTAGAAAACGATTAGAAATGCAAATCGAAATGCGATATTGTAAATATTAAGTAAATCTTTTGGCAGTTCTTACCTTCGTTAGACTTATATATTAGTTACGTATACCTATACTTATTATTTTTACAACTTGCTTCCAGTCTTTATCTTTATCAATTATACGTAGTTAGGTTATATTTTATGTTCTTTTGTTTTAGTTTTTGTATTATTGGTACTTTTATAAAAAAATGGCTTTTGAAGTTATAGGACATTCAGAACAGAGCAAACAGAAAAATAAAACAAGAGACGACGTTTCTTTCTGCACAATGTCTTTATTGCAACTGCCCTAATCTAATTTAACAAATCTCGTCATAGCTTAGCTGTGGATAACCACTCGAATTATTATATGTATTATGATATATAATATGTACTTAGTCAAACAATAAATACGGTAAACATAGTTGTGCGAGGAAATTTGAAGGTGAAACTGTGACATCGTTCGATTAGTCTTATTGTAAGTTAGGTATTTAAAATAAGATACATAAGCGAGCATGTAGGTGCATGGATTTGTGAAGACAGGGTGATCAGTGTTTTATTTAGAAGTCGTACAATACGTTTTGTTTGAAATCGCTTCTTACAACTCGATCATCCTGACAATGAATCGTCCTCGATTTATCGCATGCATGTACATAGACACTTTTACATTTTACAAAATATTCATTCAGAATATATATACATATATGTATACAGAAAATATAACATTGTAATAAGATAGTGTTTTAAAATTAAACTCTTCAAAATCACAATAACACAATTAACTTAAAACGAAATGTACAACAGGTATAACATGCTATCAATGGTTTTCAATATTAAATTCACATCCTTTTTCTATACGAAATTGACAAATATATAAAACACTATATCATATACAAATAATAACAAACAGAAAATATCGATACGTGTGAAACTTTTATAAATCAACATATGGTTTCATGTTTTCAGGAGATGCAACTCCTTCGTATGGAATTCGTGATATTTGAAGATTATCTAAATCTTTTACTACATATCTGTCATGCTCAAGAGATTTTATAATCTGATAAGGACCTTTATATTTAGCTATAAATTTTTTGTTTATTCCAGGAGTATTTACAACATTTTTAATCATGACATAATCACCGACCTTGTATGGGTATGGGGTTTTATGTCGCTTGTCAAAATAAGATTTATTCACATCCTGACTACGAATGGTTTTTTCATGTGCTTGTCGTCTAACGGACTCCAGATCCCTGGCCTCTTCTGTGCTGATATTTTGCTCTAAATACTCACGGAGTTTATCACTAACTATACCTTTTTGAGCAACGCCAAAAAGTAGAACGCTTGGACAAAACCCTGTACTTTTGTTTTCTACATTGTTAAGGGCGAATTCTACTTTGCTTAAGTGTTTTGTCCACTCGCCGGGTTCTATCTCGCTCTCTTTGGCAAGCATCGGAGTGAGGCTTCTATTCATCCTCTCTACTTGCCCGTTAGATTGAGGTGAACTCGTCGCGATCTTAACATGCTGAACATTATAATTATTACAGAAAATGGCAAATTCCTCAGACGTAAAACAGCTTCCTCTGTCAGATACTATTCGGGTTGGTTTGCTGTAATTTGTGAAGTATGATTCTAAACACATTAGTGCCTCTTTTGTACTTGTGCTTTTGACAGGATAAAGCTTTGTGTACTTAGAAAACCCATCAACTACCAATAATATGTGTTTTTTAAGATTCCGAATGGCTGAAGGTAAGGGACCATAATGGTCAATGTGAAGAGTCTCAAAAGGTTTATCACCTTTGGGAATACTGTGCAATACTCCCTCCTTTTTGCCAGTTGGTGGCGAGAAATGTATACATTTTAAGCAATTGCTTATATGATTTTTGATTTTGGCTTTCATAAAAGGAAACCAGTACATTTTCTTTAGAAAATTGTAACATTTTTCGACACCAACATGGCATAAAGCATCATGGTGAGTCTGTATAACATTCCTTTCCATCTGCGCTGGGACGTAAAAGAACACTTTCTTATTAATTTTACGATAGACGAGACCGTTTATCAATTCATAGCATGGACTTTCCCTTTTCTCTAGCATATCTACTAGTCGTCTTATGACTGTATCCTTTTGCTGAGATGCAGCCAGGACATGCTCAAAAGCTTCCGGTTCAACAATAAGTATGTTGTGACACCTGCTGAGAGCGTCAACGTGACCCATTCTTTTACCATCCCTATGCTCGATTGAGTAATCGTATTCTTGCAGCTCTAAAGCCCAACGTGAGATTCTTGGATTCAGTGCAATTCTGTGTCTGCATTTGGATTGTATATACTTAGTAATGGCGCATCCAATAACTTTTTTTTTAGCATATCAAAAATCAACAATTCTTTTTCAGCAAAAATAAATTCGGCATCTCTTTTTACAAGATCGTACAATGGTTTGGAAATGATTGAAAAGTCCTTGATAAATTTACGGAAATATGAACATAAGCCCAAAAAGGAATGCAAATTTTTGGTGTTTGTAGGCCTAGGAAACTCTTTTACAGCTCGTAATCCATTCGCGTTTGGACCTATACCATCTGCAGAAACCTCATACCCTAAATAAGTTATTCTTTCAAGTACGAATGAGCACTTATCGAGCCGGAGTTGTAAACTATGTTCCCTTACTATTTCCAGCCGCCGGTTAGTTCATCTACCTTTACCGAAGATTGGGCACCTTGTCGGGGTGGGGCGGCTTAAGTAGGGAAACACGAAGCTAGACGAGAGAAGTGGCCAAAACTCCTCTGGTAGAGCTAAATGTAACCTGAAAACTAAGATCCAATCCTGGGCTGGACTACGGTGTCATCCGTACCGTGCCACGGTCAACCTGGCTGGGGGCCCAAAAATAGCTCAGTCGTTAACGGTGGGTCCAGATACCGGGCGCCCTCTGGTACTAAGTAGCCTTACACCCGTATAGGAGCTCTGCGGGTGCGGACCAACCTTTCTCGCTTTACTCGTGGGAATTATATGGACCAAGTAAATGAAAAAAATAAAAAACGGACTAACATAATCACGGAGTCAGATGAAGAAGCTCTACTCCGTTCGCCTGTATCACATACAGAGATGGAGACTGATGACACTATCTCATCTCCAGGACAGCCTCCAACTAGCGCACCCACATTGATGGAAACGCATGACGCTCAGGTTAGCAACTTACCAAGCGATGCGGTATCGAAGAGGCAAAAGGAATTAGAAGAAAACAAAAAAACTGAGAGATTCTTCTATTTCACCGGAGCCCAAAGAAGACGTATTGGAGCACGGATCAGGGATGGCATGACACCAGAGGAAGCCAGGAGAACAATGCGCGAAGAAATCATGCTTGAAAGAGCACAGAGTCAAGCTGCAAATAATGACAAACCCTCTACCTCCAAAAGGTGTCGATCAGCCGACAATTCCCCGAGGGATCAAAATCCTAAAAAACATAGACCACATCCAGGGCCACAAAAACGCACAGATGATGGCAGGACAAAGAAAGATCCCAAAAAACAAGGTGCACCGAAGCAAGTTGGAAAAGACACCTCTCATACGAGTAAACCTCGCTCAGGCTCCAATAAAGGACCAAGGGAGGATAAAAGTAGGAGCAGGAATCCAAACGAACCTTCGGTCAGCCATGCAACAGCAAGACCTTCAACATCAGGGCCGTCCTATAAGGGCGCATTAACCCAATGCAAGGTCGCCATTATGCACGAAATGCATCCAGAAGAATCCCTCTCTGAGCAACAAATTCAGCAAGTGAAGAAATGCCTTCTGACTGAGGTAGACAAAGCCGACAACAATTGTCCCCTCAAATTTGTAGCATTCACACCCAGGGATGGATGGCTATCTATTACCTGCCACGACACAGAAACCAAAGAATGGCTCATGTCGACGGTGAAGAATATAAAGCCATGGCCAGAAGCCAAACTCCGTATAATTCAGGGAAGTGTAATACCCAAATTATACACTTGTGTAACCTTTCTCCCAGAAGATGAAAAAATGCCCAAGGAAGTCTTCCTTTCGCGGATTGCCAAACAAAACCCTGGCATTTCCGTATCAGGCTGGCGCATCCTCAGGGTCTCTAAGGAAAGGAGCGGAGGAGAAACAATTACCTTTTCTGTCGACGAAAAATCAAAGAAATACTTGCTAGAACAGAGGTGCAAGCTATTTCTTAATTTCTTGCAGATACAGATCCGCATCAAAGGACTATCGCAAGCAGAAAAACATACCGCTGCCCCGAAGAACATAGTTTCTCAACCTCGGACCAGCGCGCAACAACGACTGCTTGATGCAAGAATAAATAAAAATCAATCAGGAGCACAAAAAGCCCAATTAGATTGCCAGCCGACAATAAATAGTGGCACAGACAGCACGATGGATGAGGACATAAGCTCTATTGCTGGAACATCAGAAGACATTATCTCTATGTCCAGACCTCTAGATGTCATCCCTAACCCGACGCTGTCTTTAGATACTGGCAACCCTGCCAGTATAACCCAATAAAACGCCAAAATGGGATTAAGGTGCATCCAAGTTAATCTACAGCATGCTAAGGCCGCCTCGGCAGTCCTAAGCCATAGATTTAACAAGGATCACCTAGACGTCGCCTTTATCCAGGAGCCATATGTCCTAAGGGACCAGGTAAAGGGACTCTCAGGTGAGCTTTTATACGATTCCAATAACCCTGGAAGACCCAGAGCTTGTATACTTACTAATACTAATACTAAACTCTTTCCAATTCCAGAATTTACCACCAAAGATCTGGTAGCTGCAAAAGCTGAGCTGCATACAAATGCAGGTAAGACAGAAGCTGTTATATGCTCAGCTTACCTGCCAGGCGACTCCAACGATATGGACTTCCTGCCACTGAAGGGACTATTGGACTACTGTGGTAAGAGGAACCTGCAACTCATCGTAGGCTGTGACGCTAACTCACATCACACGATCTGGGGCAGCTCAGACATCAACAAACGGGGTGAGTCTCTATTAGAATTTATAAATACACACAACTTAGAAATTCTCAATCAGGGAAACAACCCCACTTTTATAAACAGTATTAGGACGGAGGTATTAGATCTCACCCTATGCACCACATTTATAAAAAATTTTATTAGTAACTGGCATGTCTCATCAGAAACTTCGATGTCAGATCATCGCCATATCCTTTTCAATCTTGAACTAGGTACTATTATCTCTGAAAAATATAGGCAACCCAAATCCACAGATTGGAACATATACTGCCAAGAACTCATGGATAATCTGGGCATATGCAATACAAATATCAGAGACATTGACAATATTGAGCTAACCTGTGAAAATCTCAATACAGTAGTCACGACCGCATTCCACCAAGCATGCCCAGAAAAAGAAAAAACAGGCAATCGACTTACTCCTTGGTGGAACAAAAAACTAGCCAAGCTTCGAACAGAGACAAGAAAGCTCTTCAACCGGGCTAAACGCAATGGTGAATGGGAAATATACAGAAACACACTCACCATGTACAACCAAGAAATTAGAAGGGCCAAGAGAGAATCGTGGAAAAACTTCTGTCATACGATCGATGACACCAGAAGTGGTGCACGCATTCATAAAATACTCTCTAAGCAGCACACTAATCCTATTGGTTCAATGAAAAAACCAGATGGCACATATGCCGAAAATGGGCTACAGACGCTTCAGCTCTTAGCCGAAACACATTTCCCTGGATCTATAATTCCAGAATCCCAAGAAAATCCTCCCCAGAGAAGAATAAACAGACCCCTCAGAGAGGACTGGAATAGATCAAAGGAAATTTTTCATGAAGGCAAAATAGTTTGGGCAATCAACTCATTTCAGCCCTTCAAAGCCCCTGGAGAGGATGGAATATTTCCGGCTCTACTACAAAAGGGCATCCCGCAACTGCTGCCTGTTTTAATTAACCTATTCAGAGCTAGCTACGCGTGGGGATATATACCAAAAAAGTGGAAGGAGGTAGTTGTCAAATATATACCCAAGGCAGGACGCAGACCGTCCGAATTACCTAAGTCATATAGACCAATTAGCCTCACGTCCTTTTTCCTCAAAACCATGGAAAAAATCCTGGATAGACATATCAGAGACGGGGCACTTCAAAGAAACCCCCTTCATAAATATCAATATGCCTACCAACCCGGGAAATCGACCACATACGCCTTGCAAAACCTTACCTCTAGAATTGAAAAATCTCTCAGAGACAAAGAAGTAGCGGTCGGTTGTTTCCTCGATATAGAAGGAGCATTTGACAATACAGAATTCTCACAAATATATAGAGGTATCCAAAATATGGGAGTTGACGACACTACATGTAAATGGATAAAATGCATGCTGGAGGACAAAACAATAAAAACCTCACTAGGCAGCACTAAACTCAGTATGATAGCCACGAAAGGATGCCCACAGGGAGGAGTACTCTCACCCCTACTATGGTCCATCGTAGTGAATGAACTACTGACGATTCTCAGCAATGACGGTTTTTATGTCCAAGGATATGCAGACGACATAGCTATCCTAATCAGAGGCAAATTCGAAGACACAATCTCGAATCGCCTACAGAGGGCTTTAAACCTAGTTGCTGAATGGTGTACAAAAGTTGGCCTCAAAGTCAATCCTAAAAAAAGCACCATAGTTGCATTCACCAAGAGAAGAAAGCGAGAAAGACTGAGAAATGCTACACTCTTCGGCGAAATAATAGAGTTCTTAACGGAAGTTAAATATCTAGGAATTACACTAGACGAAAAACTCACATGGAACTCTCACCTTACCAAAACTATTGACAAAGCCAGGTTATCCTTATGGACCAGCAAAAGTCTACTCGGTAAAAACTGGGGACTTAACCCCAAAATGACACTTTGGATGTATACTGCAATAACAAGACCTATCATCACGTATGCAGCCGCCGTGTGGTGGTATAAAGCAACGCAGAAGTCAGCACAGGCTAAACTCAATAAAATACAGAGACTAGCATGTGTCTGTGCAACTGGAGCAATGAAAACTGCACCAACAGCTGCGCTCGAGGTTATCCTAAACATCCCACCACTTCATCTAGAACTCATGAAAGAAGCAATGGTTAACGCCTATACGCTCATCACAGAAGATGAACCAAATTCCAATATAGTCCACACTGATATCCTACAAGAATTCAGACAAAATGAACTACTTGGAATACATTTGACTGACAAATGTCTACCACGCTTTAACTTCCGACACAACTTTAAGGTTACATTCCCAGACCGTTTAAACTGGGAACAGAATAAACCAACATTTGCCAACGGTTCACTTGTATGGTATACAGATGGATCCAAAACAGATGAAGGAGTTGGAGCTGGAGTATACGGTCCGTGCACTAAAACGTCCCTATTCGCCAGTATGGACATAAATAGTTCCGTATTTCAGGCTGAAATACATGCAATAGAACTCTGCATTAGAGAGAGTATAGACAGGGCTATAACAAATAAGAACATTTATATTCTTTCTGATAGCAAGGCAGCTCTACTTGCAATTGACGCCTTTGAAATAACATCAAAACTGGTATGGGACTGCCTCCAAATATTGCAAATACTGGCCACCACAAACAAAGTCCACCTGATCTGGGTGCCAGGGCACAGCGGATATGAAGGCAATGAAAAAGCAGACGAATTAGCCAGAAAAGGACCCGCATCCCAATTCATGATGCCAAGACCATTCTGCGGGCTACCAATCAACACTATAAAAAGTAGTGTGAAAACTTGGCTGAACGAAAAAAAGCTTCATTTCTGGAGGAACACCGAAGGAAACAGACAAGCCAAAATCTTCATGCCAAACAGTTCCCATAAAAAAACGAAACAACTACTACAATTAAGTAGAAGTCAGATTCGATTGGTCACAGGCTTTCTCACAGGACACTGCAGAGTCAAAAAACACCTGATGACAATGGGCATAACACAAGACAACACTTGTAGGCTATGCAACGAGGACGCAGAAACAGCGGAACACATATTATTGGACTGCAACTGTTTAACCAAAACACGTCAACGTTATCTAGGTAAATTCTACCTCGAAGCAGCAGACATAGCTGCCAGCACACCCAAAGAGCTAGCCGCCTTTATTACAAACTGCGGCATCATGGATGAGCTATAAATGGAGGACATCACAATAGGCCCACTTGTGGCCGCAGTGATCTGGGATTTACTATACCACCTCCCCTCTACAATCTACAATCTACTATTTCCATTACCTCTTCTAATATTTTAAAATGTTCCGCCATAGTTTCCGTAGCAATAAACAAATCGTCAATGTAAATTAAAAGTTTTCCCGATTTTAAAAGTTTTTTAAATATTAAATTGATATACCTCTGAAAGACGGCCGACGCATTTTTAAGCCCAAAAGGCATTCGTAAAAATTCGAATTGGCCTAATGGCGTTATAAATGCGGTATATTTAATTGATTCGAGTGACATTTTTACGTGGTGAAATGCGCTTTTCAAGTCAAGTAAAGAAAAGTACTTTTTAAGTCGCAAGGTGTCTAACTGATCTTCTATTAAGGGTATTGGAAAATTATCCTTGACAGTAATACTATTTAATTGACGGAAATCAATACACAACCTCAATTCACCTGTCTTTTTTTTCACCAAAACAATCGGTGAAGCAAAAGGTGATTTGCTTTCCCTAATAACTTTCTTATCTATCAAATCATCTAGTATATTTTGTAGCTCAGTTTTATGGGCATACGGGAGCCGTCTTGGAGCACAATTAAAAACCTTATTCGCATCAGTTAACACAATTTTCATTTCAAAATCGGAACACTCATCTGAAAACTGTTTAGTATTCGAATTACTATTGATTGAAATACTCCCAGAAACTAAATTTGTTATTTTCGCTTTCTCTTCGTAGCTTAATTTTTCACTAATATTCAAAGAAATTTCATTTAAGTCGTTGCACGTATCAATATTAAAAATTTCATTATTTTCGCTTTCAAAAGTATTAGTTTCAATTTCCTCGACATTTTCGATTGCAAAAGTATTAGTTTTAATTTGAATTTGTTCTTTATCTAAAGTTAATTTAATATTTGCTTTTTGCAAAAAGTCTCTTCCTAAAATTATTATGTTTTTCATTGTGTCATTTTTAACTACATATAGATATAAGTTAGTACATAAGTTTATTCTTTTGTTCTTAATTTTGCAAAATACCTTACCATAAATTACTAACTTACTGCTATTAATACCGATGAAGTCTTGTGCTGCGGATTCTACAGTTGTCATCATATACGGTTGGACATGTTTCAGCTGAACGAAGCTAATGGGGCTTCCAGTGTCAATCATAGTCATCGCATTCATCTTTGTGCTAATTGCTCCAGGATCGTCGCTGATGAATTCATACTCGAAAACGCCATGGAAGTCTTCTAAGAATGAAGGGCTCGAACAGTTGTTGGTTGATTCGTGGTTTTGCAGCATCATGACAGTAGCTGATTGTGGACAGTCCTTGATAAGATGCCCCATTTTTCCACAACGAAAACATGAACCCTTATCTCTGCGTGGCTTTGGACAATTGGTGACGACATGTCCAAAGTCATTACAATTGTAACACTTGATGCTGATTTTGTTGTGTGCTTGTGGTGTAAGCTTTGGTTGTATTGAAGCTCTGATATGACTGCTCGTGCTCGAAGATGTTGATGGCTGGAATTCTGGTCTCATTTTCTCATATTTCCTCAAGGTGACCTTCAACTCGGACATGCTGTTGGCTGTAAGCAGAATTTGTTTATTAACCATTGAATCGGGTATACCTTTGATTATATAATTTATGATGTCCTGCTCTTCAATGTCCGCTGCACTGGCGATTTCCTGCATCGTTAAAACATACTGCTGGTAATTTTCATCCTTCTGTTTTTTTCGGTTGCGCAAGGCATTGTGGACGTCAGAGGCGGTTGAGTGCTGATGAAACTAACTGAGTAAAGCTTTTTTCAACTCAATCCACGAATGGCACGATGTTGATCTTAAAAATAGTTTTGCGGTTCCTTTCAGCAATCGCTGAGCGTAGATGAAGCATTTGGATTCGTCAAATTTATAGATGAGTTTGGATTCTTCAAACGCTTTGATCCATCTCGCGATAGGGTAGTTATCGTCACCAGAAAAAGTTGGAAGGGAATCTTCTATATCCCTAAAATTTGCGCTGTCAACTATAGCAGATGGGGTGACTGATTCTACAGGGCTGCTCAATTCGGCCAGTCTCTTCTGCAACGCATAGATTTCTTCCTTCCTCTTCACGACTTGCCGCAAAGTTTCCAACTGTTGGGTTACCAGTCTATTCTCCTCTTCTAGCTCTGAAGAATTGTCATCCTCACTAATGCCATCAAGGACAGCTGCTGGAAAATACTCCTCCATTTGGGCATCAGTGAGCTGCGCAATTGCATTCTCCAATCGAATTTTCAGTGCCACTTTCACTCCAGTTGTAGACAAACCCAATTCGGCTAATTTGTCTTTTAATTGTACCACAGTGGCAATTTGCAAAAATTTCGTAGCGCGTGATGCCATTGAAATCACTAATTAGTTGCAATGCTTCTTCGTAAATAATTGACCAAATCAAATTAAACAATGTGCATAACATAAAATCACACGTAACATAAAGGTCCATAAAGTATCATAAATTGATTAAGAACATGCAATAATTTCGTGGCTTTAAATAACACGCGTAATGTAGGTACAGGTACACTATCTCACTTCTGATATAACTATAGGACATTCAGAACAGAGCAAACAGAAAAATAAAACAAGAGACGACGTTTCTTTCTGCACAATGTCTTTATTGCAACTGCCCTAATCTAATTTAACAAATCTCGTCATAGCTTAGCTGTGGATAACCACTCGAATTATGATATGTATTATGATATATAATATGTACTTAGTCAAACAATAAATACGGTAAACTTAGTTGTGCGAGGAAATTTGAAGGTGAAACTGTGACATCGTTCGATTAGTCTTATTGTAAGTTAGGTATTTAAAATAAGATACATAAGCGAGCATGTAGGTGCATGGATTTGTGAAGACAGGGTGATCAGTGTTTTATTTAGAAGTCGTACAATACGTTTTGTTTGAAATCGCTTCTTACAAAGTGTTGCTGTGTTGTTGAGTTTTGCATGCGATATACAGGTGGAATGGGGATGACGATTATCTTTTCACTGTACGGTACGGTGTTTCATTTGATGTGTTCTGTCAGGGTTGCTTTTAGGATGCTCAATGATTAAATCACGCAGTTCAATTTGATGATGCTGTGGAATCCATTGAGGCAATTAAATTGATTGTGCGGGGCCGGTATTTGATGGTTTGGCTGGTTAGGTTATGTATGGTGACGAACAAAACCTTTTCCCAGACTTGTAGAGATAGGTATATGCTATTTTTGGAAACTAATAGTTTCTCCTAGAGTTACATATTATGAGCGATACTTCCTTTGACGATTTAGCGGCAGCAGTTTGTTTGATCGTATGGCAAACTGACCTGCCTCATATGCTATGCGATAAAAATTGGAAGTCACTCGTGCCTTTTTTTTTTTTGAAATATTCCTGCGATAGGGGAGGAAAACACTCTTATTCACACTTCCATAGTTTAACTAGGTGGATTACTCTTACCGGTTTCAATATGTGCAGATTAAATTGCTCCACGTGATCAGACTTAGCTCTCTTTACTATGGCTAGTACTTAGTTTTGAAGACGCTTAATGCTGAATCACTCTTTTAGTATAGCAGGTATATCTTTAAAAAAAATGATTTAATTTGAGATTACTCAATCAAAATGCAATTTTGGTATTTTTTTACCAATTGACACCGTACAATGCGTGCACTACCAGTTGCTAACCAAGAAAAGGCTGCTAACAGGGTTACTTGATCTATATATTAACTAATAGGCGAAAATGTGTACGCAAAGTGTGGTGTAAAATTTGCCATATGATACGTACAGCGGTGGTGGTGGTTTATGTACCAGATAAGTCAGTACCATCAGTGCAATTTTAATAAATTAGTCGACGTGAAATCAGAAATAACTCAAAAAGTATTTTCAAGGCGCATACTACAAAATTCACCGGAATTTAAATCTTCAGAGTATTTAGATCTTATTTCGTCCATTACGGAAAATCAAGAAAGGCTACCTGATCTGAAAGTCCAAGACAACCTGGTTTTCAATCGAGTTTTTCAAAGCGGATTTGACGACTTAAATGATCAATATGTTTGGAAATTGTGGGTACCAACAGGTTTGACAAGCTCGGTTATTGAACTTAATCATAACCCACCAAATTGTTCACACGGAGGAATTCTCAAGACGCTAGAGCGAATTAAACAGAGCTTTTATTGGCCAAATATGGCATTGCAGGTGCGGAATTTTATTCTAAAATGCAGTGACTGCAAGGAAAACAAATCTCCCAATGTTACACTTAGACCACCTATGGGCGCACATCAGCAATTAGATCTTCCTTTTCAGAAGATCTACATCGACTTTATGGGACCATTTGTCAGAACGAAAAAAGGCAATCTTTTCATTTTTGTAGTTTTAGACTATGTGTCTAAATTTGTATTTCTTAAAGCAATGCCCAAAGCTACGACTAAGCTTGTGATCGACTTTCTGGAGAAGGAAGTGTTTCAAAAATTCGGCGTGCCAGAGTTCTTGCATAGCGACAGTGGCAAGCAATTTGTGTCGCAAGAATTCGGTAAATTTTTATCAAGATACGGAACCACTCACATTAAAAATGCATTTTATTCACCCCAAGCGAATGCTTCGGAGCGGGTAAATAGGTAAATTTTAGCTGCCATACGAACATATCTTAAGGATGACCAAAGAGATTGGGATGTGCACTTATCTCAAATACAACAGGCGTTAGTTACCTCAGTGCACCAGTCAATAGGAATGTCACCATTTTTCGTTTTGTTCGGTCGTCATATGATGTATCATGGAGATTGTTACAAGATAGGCAAAACACTTAACACCCTGAGTGATGGCGAAATTGAATATTTACCACCTTCAAATGCACTTCAGCTAGTGAGAGAGAAAGTCAAGGAAAAGTTACATGAAGCATATGTAACCTGGAGGGTAGGGGTGGTATTATTCCCTGTAGCAGAGGTGGCACGCTTGCGGAAGGCCGGGCAAAAGCTCGTCGGAGGGGGGGTTCTTCCTGCTACTACCTTTGGTACAAAATACTTCGTGCCAAATATCTGTTCGATATTGAACCTAATGAAAGGAATCACTCTAAAGTGATTTATCAGCACTAAATAAAATCTGACCGAAAAAGGACTCAATCAAAAGAAAAGAAGTTTGTATTGCAGTTAAATGGGAAATTTGTTAGCTACTAACTAGGAGAAGGGAGCTGAAGAAAGGAAAAGTAAAGAGAAATATAAGATGTATAGTGGGATCAGATGTTGTTGACCTTTCAGTGAATGAATAGATTAGCTATCATCACTGATCATCGGCTGTACCCGCCCTTTACTAGTGACGTATATCACTAGCTCCATGGCCTCTCCTTGCCGGAATATATGTTAATGGATGGCCCCTAAACGGAATACGTTACGCACTATTTCATGTTGTCGTCACCTGTCACACCTCTCCATCGCACAAAAGAGAATTACCAAATCATATTACGTAAGTAAAAGAGAGATTTATGAACATTAGGAAAAAAAACAGTATTTATTAATTTTTCAAAAGAGACAGAAATTCATATTTAAGAGCCAGTGTTATCTCTTACTGAGCTAATCGTCATTAAGGAGCATGGATGAAACACTAGCTATCTAATTTTAATCGATCAACTTTAAATAACGATAAGTGGGAGGTATTTAGAATATAAAATAACTCCTAGTTCATGCCTTATGGCCTTACGTGTTATATTGACTAAATATGTATGTATCAAAGAATTATGTGATAAAGTAAGTTAAGTAATATGTATGCGAACTAAAATATTATGAATGAAACACTTATATCTAAAGGTGCCAAAAGAAAATACAATACGAATGAAAGTGACTTACGTTTTATACTCCGGATTTAATATATTTTGTTTGTTTGTTGTATGTTTAAATGAAATGAAAGGATTCTGCCGTAGACTCCGCTTGTGCGCACAAATGGTTGTCTGTTATCTGTTGTTTTATTGTTGGGTTGAATGTTTGCATGAAGTTTAAATCTGTTTAAATTATTAGGATTAGAAAAATTATGATTGTGTTGTATGTTCTTAATGGCATTACCTGTTTTTAGCCTATTTTATAATAATTAAAACAAAATTAAATGATACTTAGGATATAAAAGAAAATTAAACCAAATAAATGAAATTCTTAGTATAGTAACTTATGCTGGCATAAACAAATTGTTTGCAGTATCTCGGCTCTCGCTGAGGATTATTGCCGGGTCGCGTGGCCGCTTGCTTGAGAGCCCTGCTCGTTGATCGGGAAAGGTGTTTCGGCCACGTGTAAATTGTCCCAGATATAGGATCTGACGTAGTACGGTGTCGTATAGTGGCGGTGGTGGTGCGGTAGAGGCGGTGGGGTTGTACACTTTTTGGTTCAATGTGTCGGGGCGGTACGGTGGTGCGGTATTGTGGCGGTGCGGTGGTGCACTTTTTGGTTCAGGGTATCGTGGCGGTGCGGTGGTGCACTTTTTGGTTCAGGGTATCGTGGCGGTGCGGTGGTGCACTGACGTCCGGATACTTGGATCATGCACGGTATCACCATTAGCACACGTACAGCTCTATGCGAAAGTCGATGTTAAATCGATGTCACTGCAGATGTTTTGTCAAGGTTAGGGAAATTTTGAGGAGGCCAAAATCCACGTGGCTCACACACAAAAATGTTGTCGTAGGACACGCCGCGACGGGTTTTCGCAATTTTTGTGAAGGACTTAAAAACGGAAGCAATCACTGGAGTAACCTGCTGGTTCACTGGTTCGTCGGACGATTTTTTTTTGCATGAGGTCCGACGTAAGAAAAACCAATTTGTGGATGACTTACTCGCAAATTATCCTGTAGTTGCTGATAATGAACTGTTGCGTTCAGCCATATAATGCAGTATAGCTCGGACAGGTTTTAGTGCCTTCGCTTGTGAGTGAATGGACCCGTATATATCGTTATGCGATGCGCTCCTACGACAGCAATATATTGCTTATTTTAATTTCTTTATGGAAAATACGTGGTTTTATCCACAGAGCGTAATTTCAGTTGATTTTGTTAGAGGAACTTAAGTATTTTAACCACTGGCACTTTTCTAATTCACTTTTTCCGCGCTTCAGAACTATTCGCTTAAGCAGGTTAAGATAAAAAGGAAATGCCTGATTGCGCATGGCCTTTTATAGTCATAGAAAAGATATTTGACAAGTAAAATCTCCGCGGTTTTGCGAGGTGGCGCTTCGAGAAAAATTTACAGCGGTTGAACCGGGGAAGTGTGCGCCATGTCTACGCAGACAATTTAATGCCAGTTAAATTTTTAAAATGTTGTTGGGTGGGTAGAAGTGTCGTGTAGAATATTAAGTAAAAATATTAAATACAGTGTCACGCTACAAAATCATGTACTTTGGAAACCACAAAATCGGTTAACAAAAGACATGAAAACCGTTACACTGAAAAATAGTCTGCAATTCGCTGTGGGCGTAAGTATCTCGACCCATGACCCTGTATCTAGTTTAAATAAGAATCGTGAAGTTGTTGAAATATGTAAGTCACATTTAGTGCATCAAGTCAAGTCTGCAGATTCTCTATTTCGAACAATGATTTTCCTATTTGTTTTACGATTCGGCATTTGACGAATTTCGGGGCAAGTTTAGAGTTGAAATGTTTTGAAGCACTACTTAAAACAAAGTTTCTTCGGAACACTTCTTCTCCCGGCTTAAATATTCGAATTGAAGATCTTAAGTTGTACGTTTTCTCAGAACGATTATACGCTTCCAACAGTTTAGCTTTAACTTTCTCCCTTACAAGCTGTAATGCGCTCGAATGAGGTAGGTACTCAATCTCGCCATCAGTTAAGGTATTTAACTTCTTCGCTATCTTATACGCACTTCCATGAGATATCATGTGCCGACCGAAAAGACAAAAGAAAGGTGATGTCCCCGTAGACTGATGTACGGACGTACATAGAGCTTGTTGAATTTCGGGCAGGTGGACGTCCCAATCTCTTTGGTCTTCTTTTAAGTAAGTTCGAATAGCGGATAATATAGAACGATTAACCCTCTCCGAGGCATTGGCTTGGGGGGAATAAACTGCGTTTTTCGTATGCGTGGTACCATATTTAGCCAAGAAGTGGCCGAATTCTTGTGACACAAATTGTTGGCCGTTGTCACTATGTAAGAACTCAGGCACACCGAACCTTAAAAATACTTCTTTTTCCAGAAATTCAACCGCCAGTTTGGAAGTCGCTCTAGGCATTGCCTTCAAGAAAACAAATTTCGATAGATAATCCAACACCACAAAAATGAAAAGATTTCCCTTTTTGGATCGGACGTAAGGACCCATAAAATCCACATAAATCTTTTGGAATGGAATTTCTATCTGCTGTTGAGCCCCCATAGGAGGTCTCAGAGTGAAGTTAGGAGACTTGTTTACCTTGCAATCTTCACAATTGCGAACAAAATTTCGAATCTGCGAAGCCATATTAGGCCAATAAAAATGTTCTTTAATTCTTTCCAGAGTTTTTTGTATTCCACCGTGCGAACATTTTGGCGGATTATGGTTTCGACGGATTATAGAGTTCGTCAATCCATTTGGAACCCATAGTTTCCATTTTGTATCACAAATCTCGCTACCACTTGAAAATACTCTTTTGAATGCAAGGTTGTCATTGATTTTTAGATCAGGTAGGTTATCCTGATTATCTTTAATAGTGGTAATGAGATCTTTATATTCAGAGGATTGAAATTCAGGCGAATTAAGGTCGAGTAAGTCATTTTCAGAATTTCTTGAACTAACCTCAATATGTTCCACATACGCCCTCGATAACGTATCTGGCACTACATTATTTGCTCCCTTTCTATGCTCGATTGAAAAAGTGAACGCTTGTAGCTTAAGAGACCAGCGAGCCAGTCTTCCGCTTAGGTCTTTCAGACCCATAAGCCACTTTAAACTGGCATGGTCTGTGATAACCGTAAATGAAGTTCCTTCAATATAAGGCCTAAACTTGTTAATCGATCTGACTGCGGCGAAGCATTCTAGTTCGGTCACACTATATTTTTGTTGGGCGGTATTCAATTTTTCAGAGAAATAAGCAATTGGCTTTTCGTTCTGCTCGTCATCGTATTGGAATAACACGCCTCCAATGCCTTTTGACGACGCATCGCACTGAATTACGAAAGCTTTCGAGAAGTCAGGATTGCTTAAAAGTGGTGCAGATACTAGCGCTGATTTCAATGCCTCAAAAGAAGCGACGGCACCTGAGGATAGTGGAAATGTTTTGCCTTTTTTCAGAATATCGGTCAAGGGTGTTGCCAAGGAAGAAAAGTTTCGAATAAATCTCCGATACCATCCACACATACCTAAAAATCGTCGTACTTGTTTTTGGGTAGATGGAATCGGAAAATCTTGAATCGCCGAAACTTTTTCCGGATTTGGTTTAATATGCCCTTGCCCGATGACATACCCCAGATACCGTAGCTCTTTGAAACAAAAGAAAGACTTTTCGACATTTATTGTCAAATTAGCTTTCCTTAGACAATCTGCAACTTGCTGAAGTACGGAAATATGTTGTTGAAAGTCTGGTGATATAATCAGGAGATCGTCAAGATAGACAAACACATTTTCCCTAAGTGCGCTGGGGATCACTCTATCCATTAACCGACACATCCTTTGGGGTGCATTACACAACCCAAAAGGCATGACGGTAAATTGATAGAGAGGTCGTCCTGGCACAGTGAAAGCGGTTTTCTCTCTTGACTTCTCCTCTAGAGGGATCTGCCAGAACGCGTCTTTGAGATCCACACTACTAATGTAGTGCGTATCTCCAAGTCGGCTGAGCAGACCCTCTATATGCGGAAGCGGGTACGCATCTCGCTTGGTGAGAGAGTTCACTTTGCGATAGTCCAAACATAGTCTGTTCTTACCCGGTTTACGAATAAGGACTATGGGAGAACTCCATGCACTGTGACTCTCCTCAATTACACCCATAGCGAGCATGCGATCCAGCTCCGCATAGATCATTTTTTGTATTACCGGTGACACCGGGTAATGCCGCTGCTTTACCGGATCAGCGTCCTTCGTGTCTATCATATGCTCTTCTAGTGACGTTTTGCCAAGCCCTAGTTTTGCAAAGGAGGGGAATTTTGAAATCACGGTCTGTAGCATACGCTCTTGGTCAGTGGTTAAATCATGCATGGGTGGATTAAGTTTGCAACTATTGCTGTCTTGACTCTTAGGTAACTCAAAGGAAACCTCGCTGATGAGATGAGGAGCTATGTTGAACTTGGACCAGAAGTCGACGCCTAGATATAATGGTTGGACTAAGGTCGGAACCAGGTAAAGGTCTAACAAATTTTCAACACCATTGAATTTCACTGCCACCGAAATACGTCCTACAATATTTTGTCCTTTTCCCTCAGCAGTGTTTACCTTTGAGTTAAAAGAAATTATTGGAGTATCAAGCTGTTTAACCAGATCCATGCAGCCTTTACCTAAGCAAGAAATCGATGCTCCACTGTCAAGCAGACCAGTGATTTCTCGTCCCTGCAGTAAAACGTTGGCATAGGGTCTTTGATCAAGGAACGAACTTCCCAAAAAGGTTTCGCTAATGAGCTTCCGGTAAGCGCGTCTCTTCCGATGTCGGTGTCTGGTTTTTATAATTTTTATTGAAGTTTCTGGTTTTGAGATTTCTCCTACATCAAAAATTCTTTTTCGAATTATATTATATTCGATGAGTCTTTGTTCGAAAGGTTTTTTATAAAATGGAATAAACTGTGGTTTAAAATGTTCAAGTGTGGTGAGAGGTTCAACAATGTCCTTCGAATGATCTGCCTCGTTGGGCTCAATTATATGCAGTTCTTTTTTATCTAGCTCATTCGAAGTGCTTGTTGAAGCGCCTCGTTTTTCTATTCTGGGTATGTTTGTGTCGAACGTGACTCCCCAGGAATAGTCGCGTTCGTTTTCTGGTTTCCCTCTTGTGGGTGACACTTCGGACAATCTAAGACTGTGCAGTTATCAGTACCACACCTATAACAAAATAGATTGCGTACAGGCATAGTGCAGTTAATGAATAAATGGCCGAGTTGTTTACAATTAAAGCATATGACAGTAGCGTTGGTACGCTTTTCATATCCATTCGAAATACTTGGACGTTTGGCATACGAGACAGCGGAGATGCTTGCGTTGGGATCAGTATGAATATCGGTTTGCTGATCATCGAAACAATCCAATTCGTTTATTTGTCGCAAACGATTTTGACTAGCATAACGCGAATGTAACATTTTCTCTGTCTGCCTGCACTCGTCTCTAAACTGTTCGAGTGAATTTATTTTCATCGGGTATATAAAATTCATTAACCGCGTGTTAATATTGTTTCTAAGAATCTTCATTAGGTCGTAATCTCGTATTGGCTCTCTCAGCTGACTTTTTAGATGAAGAATGGATTTAAAATATTCATCAAATGACTCATTTTGTATTTGTTTTCGATCCATTATTTGCCTGAGGATCTCAAAATCATTTTCAAAACTTTTGAACTGCTTGAGAAGAGCTGATCGAAGTATTGGCCAATCGCCTCGCGGATTACTCCTAAGATACTGCCAATACCAATCTTGTGCAGATCCTGATAGCAAATGGTGAAAGTTTTTAATTATTTCTGCCCAAGGGCAATTGTAATTGTTTTTGAGAACTTCGATTCTAAAAACAAAATCCTCTATAGACATACCCTTTGAGGAATCATCAAATCGAATGCCCCAACGGTCCAATTCGAAACTTCTACGATTGGGTCTTTCTGTATGATGATCAAAATTAGGTCGTCTAGAGTTTTGATTAAATGAAGCGTTCATCTCGTTTCGGTCATAAGCCTCAAAATGGTCAATTGGTGGAACATACCGTTCGTTATCTGACCTTGGTTGAGTCGGAAAATTCGAACGAGCAGCGTAATTATCCGTTGGCATCTGATTTCGATAACTCAGACTGGAAAAATTGGGAACTGAGGGAGGATTTAAGGTTCTCTCGTATGGTTGTGGAATACTTTGAGTTCGTGGGACACTTTGATATAAGATGTCTTTCATACTCTGTTCCATATTAATCTTAATCAAATTTGGAAGATCTTTCAAAAGTGCATTTTGCATGTCCGCCAAACTAGAATCAACCACACTCTTAATGTGCGAGTGAAGACGACCAGCTGTTGAATACTGTTGTAAATTATTGTTTACATTTCTCTCAGCGGAAGACAAACCATGTGCACCAGCACCAGCCGTGTCAATGAAAGATAACCCATTACGATCAGCTGTTTCACTTGTAAACAGAGACATGATAGGGAGAGCAGAAGTAGCTGTAGTGGTTGTAGTAACTGAGCCAGTGGTTACCTTTGTGAAAATTGCATTTCTTGGACTGATTACAACTGATGTCACTAGACTCTCCAGCACAGCTTCATTGTGCTCTCTGTTTTCATTAATACTTCTATTAAGATTAATGTCTAAATTAAGAGAGCGATCATGGCTTCTGTTAGCAATGTTTCCATGCTGAGGAGGAGAATGTTGGACAGGATTTGTGAAACTGGAGTGAATGTGCGACTGATTGATAGGAGCATCACCGTTGCTTGCTCGATTTCGGGTTTGCATAATATGCTGTCGGTTAGTGTCGAAAGCTAAGTTTCGCCTCTTCGAGATAGCACCGTTATTTTGCTTTTCATTCATGATTAAATAATATCGATAAACTTAAGAGAGGAATGAATTTAGGAAAAATAAAAAAAAGCGATTTCAGCGAGTAGTGTTTTATAATGGGTTTTATGATAAGGGTTTTAATTATTTAATACATTGGCGATATTGAGGTGATCTAGGTAACTTGAGGAAATGTTGTGCGTAACGTAGTTGAGATAGAGAAAAGAGAATAGAAAAGAAAAAAGAAAGTAGACAGGCAGTATGCATAAAGGTGTTTTTGTAATTGCGAAGATGACGAGTGATTTATCATCTTTCTATGGCTATTTACCTAACTGACTTGGGTGTTATGGTAAGACTCATAGATGAACCATCCATAATCGTTTATTACTCAACGCGTATGTAATTGTCGACACGAAATCTTCTAGTATTCTAGCGCAACTAGTTATATGATCTAATATCATTTTAAATAAGGACTTCTAGAATACTAAACTAGAGAGTACTTACAATTACATACTGAAAATTGAAAATGCATACAAATATTTATTAATGCTGATGAATTATTTTGCAGCTAACTACGAGTATCCGCAAGATAACTCGTATTTGCAACTAATTTGGGTAGATGGTAAATGCTGCTGGCTATGCCAATTTTAGGTAATGAGTTGCTTAGAGTGGGGAGCAATATTACTATCGCGGGCCCCACGTTGTTGGGCGCCAATCTTGTAACCTGGAGGGTAGGGGTGGTATTATTCCCTGTAGCAGAGGTGGCACGCTTGCGGAAGGCCGGGCAAAAGCTCGTCGGAGGGGGGGTTCTTCCTGCTACTACCTTTGGTACAAAATACTTCGTGCCAAATATCTGTTCGATATTGAACCTAATGAAAGGAATCACTCTAAAGTGATTTATCAGCACTAAATAAAATCTGACCGAAAAAGGACTCAATCAAAAGAAAAGAAGTTTGTATTGCAGTTAAATGGGAAATTTGTTAGCTACTAACTAGGAGAAGGGAGCTGAAGAAAGGAAAAGTAAAGAGAAATATAAGATGTATAGTGGGATCAGATGTTGTTGACCTTTCAGTGAATGAATAGATTAGCTATCATCACTGATCATCGGCTGTACCCGCCCTTTACTAGTGACGTATATCACTAGCTCCATGGCCTCTCCTTGCCGGAATATATGTTAATGGATGGCCCCTAAACGGAATACGTTACGCACTATTTCATGTTGTCGTCACCTGTCACACCTCTCCATCGCACAAAAGAGAATTACCAAATCATATTACGTAAGTAAAAGAGAGATTTATGAACATTAGGAAAAAAAACAGTATTTATTAATTTTTCAAAAGAGACAGAAATTCATTTTTAAGAGCCAGTGTTATCTCTTACTGAGCTAATCGTCATTAAGGAGCATGGATGAAACACTAGCTATCTAATTTTAATCGATCAACTTTAAATAACGATAAGTGGGAGGTATTTAGAATATAAAATAACTCCTAGTTCATGCCTTATGGCCTTACGTGTTATATTGACTAAATATGTATGTATCAAAGAATTATGTGATAAAGTAAGTTAAGTAATATGTATGCGAACTAAAATATTATGAATGAAACACTTATATCTAAAGGTGCCAAAAGAAAATACAATACGAATGAAAGTGACTTACGTTTTATACTCCGGATTTAATATATTTTGTTTGTTTGTTGTATGTTTAAATGAAATGAAAGGATTCTGCCGTAGACTCCGCTTGTGCGCACAAATGGTTGTCTGTTATCTGTTGTTTTATTGTTGGGTTGAATGTTTGCATGAAGTTTAAATCTGTTTAAATTATTAGGATTAGAAAAATTATGATTGTGTTGTATGTTCTTAATGGCATTACCTGTTTTTAGCCTATTTTATAATAATTAAAACAAAATTAAATGATACTTAGGATATAAAAGAAAATTAAACCAAATAAATGAAATTCTTAGTATAGTAACTTATGCTGGCATAAACAAATTGTTTGCAGTATCTCGGCTCTCGCTGAGGATTATTGCCGGGTCGCGTGGCCGCTTGCTTGAGAGCCCTGCTCGTTGATCGGGAAAGGTGTTTCGGCCACGTGTAAATTGTCCCAGATATAGGATCTGACGTAGTACGGTGTCGTATAGTGGCGGTGGTGGTGCGGTAGAGGCGGTGGGGTTGTACACTTTTTGGTTCAATGTGTCGGGGCGGTACGGTGGTGCGGTATTGTGGCGGTGCGGTGGTGCACTTTTTGGTTCAGGGTATCGTGGCGGTGCGGTGGTGCACTTTTTGGTTCAGGGTATCGTGGCGGTGCGGTGGTGCACTGACGTCCGGATACTTGGATCATGCACGGTATCACCATTAGCACACGTACAGCTCTATGCGAAAGTCGATGTTAAATCGATGTCACTGCAGATGTTTTGTCAAGGTTAGGGAAATTTTGAGGAGGCCAAAATCCACGTGGCTCACACACAAAAATGTTGTCGTAGGACACGCCGCGACGGGTTTTCGCAATTTTTGTGAAGGACTTAAAAACGGAAGCAATCACTGGAGTAACCTGCTGGTTCACTGGTTCGTCGGACGATTTTTTTTTGCATGAGGTCCGACGTAAGAAAAACCAATTTGTGGATGACTTACTCGCAAATTATCCTGTAGTTGCTGATAATGAACTGTTGCGTTCAGCCATATAATGCAGTATAGCTCGGACAGGTTTTAGTGCCTTCGCTTGTGAGTGAATGGACCCGTATATATCGTTATGCGATGCGCTCCTACGACAGCAATATATTGCTTATTTTAATTTCTTTATGGAAAATACGTGGTTTTATCCACAGAGCGTAATTTCAGTTGATTTTTTTAGAGGAACTTAAGTATTTTAACCACTGGCACTTTTCTAATTCACTTTTTCCGCGCTTCAGAACTATTCGCTTAAGCAGGTTAAGATAAAAAGGAAATGCCTGATTGCGCATGGCCTTTTATAGTCATAGAAAAGATATTTGACAAGTAAAATCTCCGCGGTTTTGCGAGGTGGCGCTTCGAGAAAAATTTACAGCGGTTGAACCGGGGAAGTGTGCGCCATGTCTACGCAGACAATTTAATGCCAGTTAAATTTTTAAAATGTTGTTGGGTGGGTAGAAGTGTCGTGTAGAATATTAAGTAAAAATATTAAATACAGTGTCACGCTACACATATAAGCGAAACGAAAAGTTTTATAACTTACGATCGTCCGTGCGAATTTTTAAGCCAGGTGAAGAAGTGTACCGCAGGAGCTTCGTATTAAGCAATGTCGCGAAACACTTCAACGCCAAGCTTTGTCAAAAGTTTGTCCGATGTCGAATAGTCCGTCAAATTGGAAGATCGTTGTACGAAATTGAAAACCCTCAAGGCAAATTGATTGGCATTTATCATGCTAAAGATTTAAAGCATTGATACCTAAAATTTTTTTTCTTTTCCTCAACGCTTCTAAGATACGTCGACTTGAGAAATCATTGAGACAGGGTCATGGGTAGAGAGACTATCTACTTACTGCCCTGCCTTATGATATAGCCCGGAAGTGTTTCGGTTTTCATGTCTTTTGACAACACATGTGTTTCCAAAATGCATGACTGTGTAGCGTAACCCTTCCCCTATTCGTATTTACACTTTAGCCTTTTTACATTTTTCTTTTTCTTCCCATAAAATTTAAAATAACTGACAAACTGTTTTATCATCGCGTATATGGCGCATTCCCACAGGAAGCGCCCATCCACTAATGATAAAACCGAACACGTAAATTATTGGAGAGTTATCTGCCATCACACAGCGCATGTCTATAAAAAGCCTTGGGCACGCGCGCTCGATCTTTTATTTGACAAAAGTTTAGTAGAGTGTGAGCGTATCAGATCCCGCGAATTAAATCGAGTGCGATCTTTATCTATCGTGAAGAAAATATCAAAAAGTCTTACGAAAAAAAACTATTTTATTGGAATTATCCCACGTTTAAAGTGTGCATTTGCCAGGATTTATAAAATAAACGATTATCATCATAACCTCTCGTGAGGGTAAGTTTTAGTGTTATACCCTAACGTATGGCAACGCACTGATTTGTGTCGTTTTCAGAATCTGCACGTGCTTTCATTGCACTTGTGCGAGCTACTGTTCTGAATTCGACCAGCAGTCGCGAAGCACTCCGCTCTAAAGCCAACGCTTAACCCCACAACCTCGAAGTTTGCCACGTTTTTGCGGCTCCTGGTGGGACTATAATTCATCACAATTAATACCACGCTCTCTCTCCCTCATAACCTACCATCTAAGCTCAACCTCGAGAAGAAACTAACCACATTGCAGAGGAACGTTCCCTGCACCTGCATCTTCCATTTACTTCTTGGAACCCAAGATTCCAACAGATAGAAGAGGATCTACGTTAACTTCAAGTGCAAGTCCCAACAAACAGCACTCTCGTATCCCTGCGCACCGCCAAAATACGCAGTGGGACACGAAAACTACGTCCATATTACGAACGTGCTCTGCAGGTTAATCTCCCCGGGTTGAACCTCACCACCCGCCACGAACCGCATTGGTATTAACAACGAGTGTCTCTGGGCGGACAAACCGTGTGAGCATCAGTCTGTGAGCGAAAATTGATGTTACATAATTACTAGCCAAACGTCTCAACTTGGTGTAGCAATCTCATTACCGCCAGCTAGTATATGAGTACGAGCTTGCAGAGACCATCCTACGAAGCACAAGGTCTAGAGCTACACTCCTTGCTCTTTCTATCATTCCGAGTGCCACCGAACCAGCGAACCCTGAGAACTCATCGACATTCCGTCGATGTATGTGACCAATTGTCAAATACTTAGGCGAATTAGTTTAAGTTAATTTTAGTAAAAGTAGATTTGTATTAGTTTTATTTAAGTATTTATAGTATAAGAACAATCCATCCCAGGTAATGCCAAAAACAAAAGATCATACAAACTTCCACATATTTCTAATCAACTATTTCCATACAGCATATCGTACATACATTAAACACTAATCAACATAGAACAAACATCTGCAGACAACCAATTGTGCGCACAAGCGGAGTCAGCGGTTTCAACATTAACATCATCATACATACATCATACAAACCTTTCATGGATATACCTATAAAACGAAAATTTCAACAAATCTACATACGTAAGTCACTTTAAAATATTGAATTTGTATTTTCTTTTGGCACAAATCCTTAGTCTAGTTCTTAATTTTATTTACCCTATTTGCCTTTTATGAAATTATTAATTACCTATTATTTGAACTATACCTTGCTCCTTTCATATTAGTAAACCTAAATTTGATATGCATTTACGAGCTATTGATAACAGTTCTATACCTATCACCATAATAGCTAAGCCAAATGAGTCTGAATCTCAGTTTAAATTTTACGTCGCTCTTTGTTTTTTTTTAATATTAAGAGAGAATTGATGTCTCTTCCGTTTAAACTAATATTTATAGAATAAATATTGTTCAGCTATTTGAATTTTATTTAGATCTTTTATTTGGATAGTATGATTTGGTAATACCTTATTGTGTGATGGAGAGGTGTGAAAGGTGAATAACCATATTTTAGGTGAGGCGTAACCTAAACATCATGGGGCTATTCACTAATATTGTCGGCGTAGGATAGCCATGGAGCTGCAGAGTTAATCGGCGGTCAGGGTGGGTATAGCCGAAGACACGGTAGTACGTAGGAGTATACTCCTACCAACCTCCGTAAGATCATAGACATCTGATCATTCCCTCCTTTTCTCTTAATTCTTTTCTTCTTCTTTTTTCCTTCTTTTCATTTTCTTTTGCATTTAAATTTAGTTTACCTATCTCTTCCAACGAAATAGCGATTGCTATTTCGATTGCAATGCTTTTATTGTTATTTACCTATAGTTCAAAACAATATATTACGGTAATCCATGTGGTTACAACCCTTCTTCAGGACAGGTTTCTTATAGATAAGATAGATGTCACTTATTAGTCTACTTAATTGTGATATTTAAATTTATGTTCGGTAGAAATCATTTACCTTGGCACGATTTAATTTTGTAGGAGGATAAGTAGCAGGAAGAACCCCCCCCCCCAATACGACGAGCTTTTGCCCGGCCTTCCGCAAGCGTGCCACCAACTGCTACCAGGGATAACTACACCCCTACGCCCTACCTCCGCTGCAACCCTTCACTATAAGATTAGGGGCAAGATGCCTTATAAAACATACATCGCTGTTTTCATCTGTTTCGCATCCAAGGCTGTGCTTCTTGAGGCTGTATCGGATTTGTCGTCGGATGCCTTCATAGCATCATTAAAGCGTTTCGTTGGTCGTCGGGGTCTTCCGAAAGATATTTACTGCGTCAATGGCACTAATTTTGTAGGAGCTAATTCGAAGCTTATAGAATTCAAAAATATGTTTTTTCACAAAACATCGAAAGAACTTATTAATAACTTTTGTATTAACGAAAACATACAGTTTCATTTTATTCCTCCTAGGGCCCCTCACTTCGCAAGCATTTGGGAGGCTGCAGTTAAAACCGCGAAAGGTCACCTACTTCGCAGTTTGGGCATCACCAGAATGACGTTTGAAGAATTGTCAACGGCGCTAGTCGACATCGAGGCTATTATGAAACCTCTTACACCCCTTTCATCAGACCCAAGCGACATTGAAGCACTTACCCTGGCCACTTCCTCATTGGTTCCCCTCTTAGATCTATTCCTGAGGCAGGAGTGAATGTCAACGACATAAGTTTTCTTCAACGTTGGCGAAAAATCACAGCGGTGAAAACTCACTTCTGGCAACGCTGGTCGAGTGAATACATCAACGAACTCCAAGGTCGCACAAAATGGTCATCAGTTCAGCCAAATCTAGACATCAACTCTTTAGTCAACATCCATGAAGATAAAATGTTCCTTCCCAGAGATGGTTGCTTGAACGAGTCGTTAAAACCATTGCGGGGGCGGATGGCAAAATTCTAGTGGCGGAGGTGCGAACTTCAAAGGGCACGATGAGACGTAGTATCTGCAAGCTGGCGATCTTACCTTGTTGAAAGTGAGACCTTTCAAAGGGGGCGGAATGTTTAGACATAAACAATAAAGTCCAATTGAACACTCAACTGAACTATTTATGTACATATATTGTAAATTTCCCAACCTCATTATTACTAATTATAAACAAAATCTAGTACTTTCTTGTTTTGACAATTTGATTTAAATCCGGCGCCTAAGTGCCAAGGTCCGCCATCTTTTTTTTTATTTTTGAAACTTGGCTAAACAAAACATCTTATGTAACTATAAAAGAAAGCAACACATAATAAATTCATTCATTAGAAATTTATTTGTTAATGTGCTGAATAATAGAACACATTTTAAAAATAGTTTTCTAGAAAAAAAAATGCTGATTATAAGGCCTCGTCTAAATAGAACAAAAATCCTTTTGAAGGGATAATGGAGAACACTTCATATAGAATTTTATCGCTTCCTAAACATCTAAAAAAAACATAAAGCCTTAAAACATCATCAAAAATACTAGCTCTTCCATAGCGAAGTGCTATGACGCTATGAGCATGTTTTTTTACTGAGGGAAGTTTTCAACAAGCTATTGGTCAGGAGGACAATGTGGCTTTCTTACGGTTTGTACCAATATACAAAAACAATAAAAGCTCGGTGAAATAGGTTTTTAAATTTGAACATGTAATTTCCAAATTTATTTCTAAAAAATTCACTAAATACTCCTTTTGAATTGATGTGACGCTTTTTCCCTTGTCTTTTTTTATTGGAATCTCCATTTTCACTCTTTCATATATTCATATTCATATGAAAAATTTTGACGTTTGGTTTCACCTTTTAATAGAACGAGAATCGAATTTGCGGTGAAAGAGTGAAAATATTTTCATTTCACTTTTTCGCCGAACCAGAATCGACCCCCAGGACTCACTTTTTCTCTGCCTGGGCATATTCAAGGTATCCCAGCTGTTCGTTGCTAACCAAAGTATGTATATATATTAAAATAATGTTCCACTCAGTACACCTACACATTTCTTGTTACAGACATCTACATTCCCCACGCACCAACCTCTAACAAGCATTTGGTAAATGGTAGGAGGATATACAAAAAGAGATACACGTGATCCACTCTACGTACGTACGTGACGTGGCCGTTTTTGATTTATTTATTCCCTGGACACATTTTTTTGCCTATTCTAAAGGTTTAAAATTTTGTTTGAAATTGTATACTTATTATTATGTACATTATGCAATTGATTCTTTGAGCATGCGCTTCAAATATACGTGTATATATTTTTGAAAATTTCTAGGGTACAGCAAATATGTATAAGTATCCAACTGACAGCCCTAGTTATGTAGGTACATCAATAAATTGTGTGGGATGCTTTATGCCCTGTTTCCTGTTACCAACAGCAACCAGCTCTATGGGGTAGTGATTTTTATAATTTTTTCTTCTTGCATTTGCTGTTGCTTGTTGCCAACTAAAGTATTTATAGATTGGCCTTACATAGAGAGAGCTTTATGTCGAAAATGGTATGACGCAACTGGACCATAAATCGTAGGACTCTAGGCTTAGCAATTCACAATCATTCGCAACTTTGTATATTGTGGGATTCATTCCACTCATCCAATTCAATACCTATTGTAAGAAGCGATTTCAAACAAAACGTATTGTACGACTTCTAAATAAAACACTGATCACCCTGTCTTCACAAATCCATGCACCTACATGCTCGCTTATGTATCTTATTTTAAATACCTAACTTACAATAAGACTAATCGAACGATGTCACAGTTTCACCTTCAAATTTCCTCGCACAACTATGTTTACCGTATTCATTGTTTGACTAAGTACATATTACATGTCATAATACATATCATAATTCGAGTGGTTATCCACAGCTAAGCTATGACGAGATTTGTTAAATTAGATTAGGGCAGTTGCAATAAAGACATTGTGCAGAAAGAAACGTCGTCTCTTGTTTTATTTTTCTGTTTGCTCTGTTCTGAATGTCCTATAGTTATATCAGAAGTGAGATAGTGTACCTGTACCTGCATTACGCGTGTTATTTAAAGCCACGAAATTATTGCATGTTCTTAATCAATTTATGATACTTTATGGACCTTTATGTTACGTGCGATTTTATGTTATGCACATTGTTTAATTTGATTTGGTCAATTATTTACGAAGAAGCATTGCAACTAATTAGTGATTTCAATGGCATCACGCGCTACGAAATTTTTGCAAATTGCCACTGTGGTACAATTAAAAGACAAATTAGCTGAATTGGGTTTGTCTACAACTGGAGTGAAAGTGGCACTGAAAATTCGATTGGAGAATGCAATTGCGCAGCTCACTGATGCCCAAATGGAGGAGTATTTTCCAGCAGCTGTCCTTGATGGCATTAGTGAGGATGACAATTCTTCAGAGCTAGAAGAGGAGAATAGACTGGTAACCCAACAGTTGGAGACCTTGCGGCAAGTCGTGAAGAGGAAGGAAGAAATCTATGCGTTGCAGAAGAGACTGGCCGAATTGAGCAGCCCTGTAGAATCAGTCACCCCATCTGCTATAGTTGACAGCGTAAGTTTTAGGGATATAGAAGATTCTCTTCCAACTTTTTCTGGTGACGATAACTACCCTATCGCGAGATGGATCAAAGCGTTTGAAGAATCCAAACTCATCTATAAATTTGACGAATCCAAATGCTTCATCTACGCTCAGCGATTGCTGAAAGGAACCGCAAAACTATTTTTAAGATCAACATCGTGCCATTCGTGGATTGAGTTAAAAAAAGCTTTAGGGGGAAAGCGGGAGACTTGAACATATGGGAGACTTGAGACACTCTCAATAACTCGCTTAAATTCCATTCAAATCCAATGAATTAAAATGTATGTGATGAAGAAACTGACGCGCTACTTGCATACAAAAGGAGTTCTAAATCGTTCGTTTACTTTGTTTGGTGGAGGAGAAAATGTGTTTTTCAATATGAAAACTTAAAAAAAAATTTTTTTTTATTTTCTCCATAAAATTTATGTGCAACATTGTTAGTAAATAATATTGATGTTACCTAATAATATTGATATTTGACTTTGTAAATACTAGCATAAAACTATGCTGGCATGTACGTAACAAAAATTATAAATGTTATTTTCGTAAAAAATGTAAACGGGAGACTTGAGACAGTTTCTGAGGGGAGAGTTGATCAGTGGCTTATTGCCTCAGTGATATGGCAATTTATAAAAAATTAAATTATTTATTAATTTTTGTTTTGTTTCGGAAGTTCATTTAGTTCTTTTTTACCTCTATTTTATGTTTGAAAACTGAATTACTTATTTTATATACTATGTATAAACGTTTGTAACATTTTATTATAAGTCTTTTATATTTTTATTTTAAAACATTAAACATAACTTTTTGTTTGTAGATAATGCCACAAAATTAATAAAAATTAATTCTATTCAGATTGATAGTTGTTATATTATTTGTTTTATTGTTTTGCTTATAGAATTTGAGTATGTTCAAGTCTCCCCAAAGGGGTGTTCAAGTCTCCCTGCGGTAGGGGAGACTTGAGCCGAAAATCTGTTTTCAAACATTTGCCATTTGTCAAAAATCTCTGGTGTTTATTTTAAGTTGATTGGACTTTTCTTAAAATAGATTTATGTAGCTAGAAAAAAATGCATTTAATAGGTGTCTGCGGTCAATAAAAACAATTTTATGAACGATTTAACAAAAAGTGGCTCAAGTCTCCCGCATTCCCCCTACTCAATGAATTTCATCAGCACTCAACCGCCTCTGACGTCCACAATGCCTTGCGCAACCGAAAAAAACAGAAGGATGAAAATTACCAGCAGTATGTTTTAACGATGCAGGAAATCGCCAGTGCAGCGGACATTGAAGAGCAGGACATCATAAATTATATAATCAAAGGTATACCCGATTCAATGGTTAATAAACAAATTCTGCTTACAGCCAACAGCATGTCCGAGTTGAAGGTCACCTTGAGGAAATACGAGAAAATGAGACCAGAATTCCAGCCATCAACATCTTCGAGCACGAGCAGTCATATCAGAGCTTCAATACAACCAAAGCTTACACCACAAGCACGCAACAAAATCAGCATCAAGTGTTACAATTGTAATGACTTTGGACATGTCGTCACCAATTGTCCAAAGCCACGCAGAGATAAGGGTTCATGTTTTCGTTGTGGAAAAATGGGGCATCTTATCAAGGACTGTCCACAATCAGCTACTGTCATGATGTTGCAAAACCACGAATCAACCAACAACTGTTCGAGCCCTTCATTCTTAGAAGACTTCCATGGCGTTTTCGAGTATGAATTCATCAGCGACGATCCTGGAGCAATTAGCACAAAGATGAATGCGATGACTATGATTGACACTGGAAGCCCCATTAGCTTCGTTCAGCTGAAATATGTCCAACCGTATATGATGACAAGTGTAGAATCCGCAGCACAAGACTTCATCGGTATTAATAGCAGTAAGTTAGTAATTTATGGTAAGGTATTTTGCAAAATTAAGAAAGATAACTTATGTACTAACTTATATCTATATGTAGTTAAAAATGACACAATGAAAAACATAATAATTTTAGGAAGAGACTTTTTGAAAAAAGCAAATATTAAATTAACTTTAGATAAAGAACAAATTCAAATTAAAACTAAGACTTTTGCAATCGAAAATGTCGAGGAAATTGAAACTAATACTTTTGAAAGCGAAAATAATGAAATTTTTAATATTGATACGTGCAACGACTTAAATGAAATTTCTTTGAATATTAGTGAAAAATTAAGCTACGAAGAGAAAGCGAAAATAACAAATTTAGTTTCTGGGAGTATTTCAATCAATAGTAATTCGAATACTAAACAGTTTTCAGATGAGTGTTCCGATTTTGAAATGAAAATTGTGTTAACTGATGCGAATAAGGTTTTTAATTGTGCTCCAAGACGGCTCCCGTATGCCCATAAAACTGAGCTACAAAATATACTAGATGATTTGATAGATAAGAAAGTTATTAGGGAAAGCAAATCACCTTTTGCTTCACCGATTGTTTTGGTGAAAAAAAAGACTGGTGAATTGAGGTTGTGTATTGATTTCCGTCAATTAAATAGTATTACTGTCAATGATAATTTTCCAATACCCTTAATAGAAGATCAGTTAGACACCTTGCGACTTAAAAAGTACTTTTCTTTACTTGACTTGAAAAGCGCATTTCACCACGTAAAAATGTCACTCGAATCAATTAAATATACCGCATTTATAACGCCATTGGGCCAATTCGAATTTTTACGAATGCCTTTTGGGCTTAAAAATGCGTCGGCCGTCTTTCAGAGGTATATCAATTTAATATTTAAAAAACTTTTAAAATCGGGAAAACTTTTAATTTACATTGACGATTTGTTTATTGCTACGGAAACTATGGCGGAACATTTTAAAATATTAGAAGAGGTAATGGAAATAGTAAGGGAACATAGTTTACAACTCCGGCTCGATAAGTGCTCATTCGTACTTGAAAGAATAACTTATTTAGGGTATGAGGTTTCTGCAGATGGTATAGGTCCAAACGCGGATGGATTACGAGCTGTAAAAGAGTTTCCTAGGCCTACAAACCCCAAAAACTTGCATTCCTTTTTGGGCTTATGTTCATATTTCCGTAAATTTATCAAGGACTTTTCAATCATTTCCAAACCATTGTACGATCTTGTGAAAAGAGATGCCGAATTTATTTTTGCTGAAAAAGAATTGTTGGTTTTTGATATGCTTAAAAAAAGTTATTAGATGCGCCATTACTAAATTACTATATACAATACAAATGCAGACACAGAATTGCACTGTGATGCAAGTAGCTTTGGATTTGGTTCAGTGCTCTTACAGCGTCAAGAAGACAAACGTTTGCATCCAATCTTTTTCTTTTCCAAACGTGCCACAGCTCCAGAGTCTAAATATCATTCTTACGAGTTAGAAACATTGGCTATCATTTATGCCCTCAGGAGATTCAGGATTTATTTGACTGGTATCAAATTCAAAATTATTACTGATTGTAAGTCGCTCACACTTACCCTTAACAAAAAGCTATTAAATCCAAGAATCTCACGTTGGGCTTTAGAGCTGCAAGAATACGACTACTCAATCGAGCATAGGGATGGTAAAAGAATGGGTCACGTTGACGCTCTCAGCAGGTGTCACAACATACTTATTGTTGAACCGGAATCTTTTGAGCATGTCCTGGCTGCATCTCAGCAAAAGGATAAAGTCATAAGACGACTAGTAGATATGCTAGAGAAAAGGGAAAGTCCATGCTATGAATTGATAAACGGTCTCGTCTATCGTAAAATAAATAAGAAAGTGTTCTTTTACGTCCCAGCGCAGATGGAAAGGAATGTTATACAGACTCACCATGATGCTTTATGCCATGTTGGTGTCGAAAAATGTTACAATTTTCTAAAGAAAACGTACTGGTTTCCTTTTATGAAAGCCAAAATCAAAAATCATATAAGCAATTGCTTAAAATGTATACATTTCTCACCACCAACTGGCAAAAAGGAGGGAGTATTGCACAGTATTCCCAAAGGTGATAAACCTTTTGAGACTCTTCACATTGACCATTATGGTCCCTTACCTTCAGCCATTCGGAATCTTAAAAAACACATATTATTGGTCGTTGATGGGTTTTCTAAGTACACAAAGCTTTATCCTGTCAAAAGCACAAGTACAAAAGAGGCACTAATGTGTTTAGAATCATACTTCACAAATTACAGCAAACCAACCCGAATAGTATCTGACAGAGGGAGCTGTTTTACGTCTGAGGAATTTGCCATTTTCTGTAGTAATTACAATGTTCAGCATGTTAAGATCGCTACGAGTTCACCTCAATCTAACGGGCAAGTAGAGAGGATGAATAGAAGCCTCACTCCGATGCTTGCCAAAGAGAGCGAAATAGAACCCGGTGAGTGGACAAAACACTTAAGCAAAGTAGAATTCGCCCTTAACAATGTAGAAAACAAAAGTACAGGGTTTTGTCCAAGCGTTCTACTTTTTGGCGTTGCTCAAAAAGGTATAGTTAGTGATAAACTTCGTGAGTATTTAGAGCAAAATATCACCACAGAAGAGGCCAGGGATCTGGAGTCCGTTAGACGACAAGCACATGAAAAAACCATTCGTAGTCAGGATGTGAATAAATCTTATTTTGACAAGCGACATAAAACCCCATACCCATACAAGGTCGGTGATTATGTCATGATTAAAAATGTTGTAAATACTCCTGGAATAAACAAAAAATTGATAGCTAAATATAAAGGTCCTTATCAGATTATAAAATCTTTTGAGCATGACAGATATGTAGTAAAAGATTTAGATAATCTTCAAATATCACGAATTCCATACGAAGGAGTTGCATCTCCTGAAAACATGAAACCGTATGTTGATTTATAAAAGTTTCACACGTATCGATATTTTCTGTTTGTTATTATTTGTATATGATATAGTGTTTTATATATTTGTCAATTTCGTATAGAAAAAAGGATGTGAATTTAATATTGTAAACCATTGATAGCATGTTATACCTGTTGTACATTTCGTTTTAAGTTAATTGTGTTATTATGATTTTGTAGAGTTTAATTTTAAAACTATCTTATTACAATGTTATATTTTCTATATACATATATGTAGATATATATATTCTGAATGAACATTTTGTAAAATGTAAAAGTGTCTATGTACATGCATGCGATAAATCGAGGACGATTCATTGTCAGGATGATCGAGTTGTAAGAAGCGATTTCAAACAAAACGTATTGTACGACTTCTAAATAAAACACTGATCACCCTGTCTTCACAAATCCATGCACCTACATGCTCGCTTATGTATCTTATTTTAAATACCTAACTTACAATAAGACTAATCGAACGATGTCACAGTTTCACCTTCAAATTTCCTCGCACAACTATGTTTACCGTATTCATTGTTTGACTAAGTACATATTACATATCATAATACATATCATAATTCGAGTGGTTATCCACAGCTAAGCTATGACGAGATTTGTTAAATTAGATTAGGGCAGTTGCAATAAAGACATTGTGCAGAAAGAAACGTCGTCTCTTGTTTTATTTTTCTGTTTGCTCTGTTCTGAATGTCCTATACTATACAACTCACATAGTTTTTGTGAGGTTTCCTGTTAGAGCCATCTAAGGGCCGTTTTATTCACTATTATTTGTAGCACGTTGCGTATAGGATCGCATCTGTAAGAGATGCGTGATCTGATGGTCTGATCCTGACTATTAAGCAGCAGTTGGCACGCTTGCGGTTGCGCGGCATACGCTCGTCGGTGGGGTGGGATCTTGCTGCTTTCTACGCTGTGCTAACAAAATTTATCGTGCCAATAAAATTAGAAGAGGTGGGAATGAAAATTAGAAACTGGTTGAATTTACTCCTTGCTTACCGGAGGATGCATATATCTCAAAAGAGATACTATTGTGGAATGAGCTTTGAAATTTTTTTGAATGGAAATGAAAAGTAATATAATAAAGAGAATTCTTATCAGCAGTGGTTTTGTCTATGGTATAACACCTTGAAGGACCCTCCCCTACCGAGTAGCTGATGCACTCGTACCATGAATATTCCTTCCTCAATCCTTATGCATCGGAATATTCCCTAGCTACATATCAATTTCGCGCGCGCTTCAGAGACTCATTTCAGCCTAATGCGGTTATTTAGCACATAGTTACTTACTAACTATAACTGACAGTAAGTATCTTAAACCGATAAATAAGCGAAGAAGGGATCACACGAGAACATTATATGCTTTGAAATTAACTTTCTTATGTATTTCATGAATTACTTCTTCTATATCTATGACTCTATGTGTATAAAAGCAAAGTGTACGTATATGCATCTCGAAGACAAATTTATATGTATAGATTCATTTGCATTAATTCATTAGGGAAAATTTAGAATTGGAAAATTGGAAAGGCGTTTATAAAATATTTGTAATTATACTTTTTAACTTATTTAAACTATATATATATGTAAAATTGTGAATGTTTAGTAAAGCCAAAGAAACAGTAAATAAAACTTAGTACTCACTTTTACCATTATGTTTTGAAGCGTAGAAATTTGTGCACAAAGTTCCAGTTGATGTGTTTTCCTTTTATGTTTTTGTTTGAATTTAGATTAATTTTAACTTTGATTTTTTTATCAGTTCTTAGGCTTTTAAACAAAAAAAAACTTAATCAAATTAACTATAGATGTAATAGAAAACTAAAGTTATAAATTTCAAAGTAATTTAAGCATAGAGTAGATCAATTTCCAATTTTAGCACATTTTTTTTTTTTGTTTTATATAGAATGCATATAGGTAGTTAGGTTAGCATATTATGTTTTTTTGATTTAAATTTTTTTTTTTGTAGATTAATTTAGATAGGTAGAAAATTTTTTAAATTGTAGGTTAGTTTGCACACAAGAAAAACTGTTTCTAATTTTTCACTGAATAAAATTTTTTTGAATTCTTGAGCATTGATGAGTGCACGTCTAGATTTCGGTTTGAGGTTATCTTGAGGTCTTGAGTTTTGGTGTGTTTGCTGGTATGTATCTTGCTGATGAATGGCAGGGTAAATGAGACAATGCTGGTGTGATGGAATTGGTGGTAAATACGGCTAGGTTTACAGGAACAGTTTCTTGCAGAGCTTTTTAGCTGCTTGAAATTAATCAATTCCGAATCTGGATGTATCGTAATGATACACGCTTGCGTCGAACATGTACGAGTGCAGCTTTCCAAGCCAGAAAAAAAAAACGTCATGCGGATGCCTTGGTAACTGGATAATTTTGCGGGCTCTCTATGCGTACAGATTCTGATGCTGCGCTGAGAGTATTGGTGACAATTACCACAGGTCATCCGTAGTTTTCTGTGGGATTATATTATGTCCGTTAATAAAAAAAATAGAAATACGGATCTAAGAATCGTACCTTTAAAGCACATCTAATCATGCGAAGAAACCACTATTTATAGCCGGTATGTTGGAATCTATTAATCCAAAGAAGCTTTTGTTACCGCTGCTATCTTTCTTTTCCAAAATTGGCCTGTTAGAAAGACGACACGAAATTGTCCTATTTGAAAAGAAATGCACGTAAATTCTAGGCAAAAATATACGGCGAATGGGAGACTTACGCATGACCAGAGGTCTGAACTCGTAAGAGGCGGAAATGAAAGAGAATGAAATTCATTTTTGCACTAATATAAATACCCATCGGACTGCACTCATTTCGTTAAGTTTTAATTTTCAAGTTGGCGAAGTGGACGATTGTATTATTTAGAAGGATGTGTTCAGCTACCAATTTAGGTTTGTTCATACTGTCGGTAAGGTTGGTTTACATGCGACTCGTAAAAAAAAATTTGATACATTTTGATTTTTATGAAGCACGCTACATGTTCAACTTGCCAAAAAACTCCAAAGTTGGCCAACTTCGAAGTTGATCTTAAATCGAAAGTTGAACGGCAAGTTAAAAATTGCTTTTATTCACTACATTAATTTGCAACTCCGAAGTTAAAATCCCAAAGTTGGCCTACCTGCAGTTTGTAAAATATCCCTGGGATATTTGTGGCAGATGACACATAATATGTCAGTTCAACTTTAGATTTGCTTTTCGCGCGTAATTTCATGTGTGCCTTTTAATGTGAAATTAATGAAAGCAGATTGATCTGCTTTATTTCTAAATAGCTATATTAGTAATTAGTGCGTTATAAGATAGTTCATCAGCTGAGCAAATTGTTTTCGTTTGTCGATGAAAACTTACGAACTTAATAAGGATAATCATATCGACGAAAAATCGAAATTCATAGATGAAGAAGATGACGAAGATGCTAGTAAACTGTACATTATTTACATTTTTGTTCTGATTCTGAGTAATTGCTTTCACGAGGCTCTTGTTGGAATGAGACTGAGCTGCGCTGGACAAAGAACGTTCGGTCATTGAATTGCAACAGATATTACATCCAACACACCAGCAGCAAAAAAACTATAGGTATTTGTTCGATTAAGTTTAGGTTTCCACATATTTAATAAACATCTTACATAACATAACAATACAAATTTGTCTGTTTATTATTTTTTTCATTCACCCTATTACATTCAATGAACTGTTTTCAGGTTCATTTAAAATTGACTGAAAGTAAGTGCGAACCAGTAGTAGTAGTAGTAGAAAGAACTTTATTTAAATCATAATTTTAAAATTCACAATTATGTAGTTTATCTTTAGTTTTAGGTTTGGCCGAAGGCCGTCTACCAGATTGACATTTTTTTTTTTTTTTTAATGCAAATAATTTTAAAAGTCTCCTTCTATGATTCGTTGCCTGTAGCTCATTGCGTTTGTTGTGTATTGGTATAGCGTTTCCCATCCAAGGTTGCCATTCAGAACGTCCAGAACTTCATTCATTTCCATCGAAGATACACCAAAGTGCCTCACACGCAACTCCTTTAGGATGGGGCATCTAGCAATAAAATGGTATAAATCCTCCCTCTCCTTAAGGTTGCAAAGGTCGCAGAAAATAGGCAAGTCAGGTCGATGTGGCATGTAGTTTAGCTTGATTAGTTCCCCTCTTACTTTAAATAGTATACTCATCTTGTTAAGAGGAAAGCGGTTTTGGAAGTACGTACTATCCATAAGATCGTAATTTAGTCGGCTGTATATTGCTCTATGTTGTGAGGATTGGGCTTCTGTTTTATATTCTTCGTAAGTGCAGTGGCTGGCTTTCTCTAATATTAAGTTAAACAGATTCCTTAAATCAGTAATATTTATATCGGCTGAGATGCGCACATTTAAACCCAAGCCAGACCCCAACTCCTCCCACTTTTTGGCAAGGTTTCCTCTTGTAGATAAAATTCTCTTCAACACTTGCTTTGGGATCCTTCTTTCATCCATCTCCAACACTTTTATGGCATACTCAAAGTGGAGCCTAAGTGTTTCTAAGAACAATGGTGGTACTGTTGTTTCTAAGTGTAACATATAATTGGGGGTACAAGCTGGTAAACGGAAAATTCGCTTCAGGAAATACCTCTGGAATCTTTCCACTTCTTCGAATTGACGATATCCCCAAACTTGGGCTCCGTAAAGAATTATTGAAGCCGAGGTCGCACGAAACAGTTTGATTTTTGAACTATGCTCAATATGCTTATTATCCACACAACGGTTCCACACTGCAGATACAGCTCTTTTCGCCTCAGATAATTTATTGTGGAGATGTTTTCTCATATTGAGATTTGAAGTGATTAGTACCCCTAAATATTTATATTCCCGAACAATAGGGACAATTTCTCCCTTATAGGTCCACTTTTCGTTGCGTGAATATCTACCTCCACCTTCTCTGAAGACCATTATTTTAGATTTATCTAAATTAACGATCAAATTCCAACGTGCACAGTAGCTTTCCAGTCGGTTAATCATACGCTGCATTCCCTCTACAGATTCAGCCAGAAAAACTATATCATCTGCAAAAATAAGGGCTGGTACCCACAGATGTCCAAATTGGATACCTCCTCCAACTGCCTCCACAATGTCATTTACATACAAAATAAAAAGCAACGTACTCAGAACACATCCTTGCTTGACTCCGGTTCCAGTTGTAAACTCTTCAGAAACAAACTCACCATCCCATACATACGCTACGTTGTTTTCATATAACGCTCTCAAAATGCTGACGATTTTGCTTGAAATTCCTATCGCATGTAGTTTATAAAAAAGCGCTTCGCGTGCAATTGAATCGAAAGCAGCTCGAAAGTCAACGAAGAAGGCGTAAAGCTTTCTCTTCCTTTTTATGAAGCTATCCGCTATGTTTGTTAGGGTGAATATTTGGTCTGAAGTCGAGTATTTCCTCCTGAAACCAGCTTGAAATTCATTCAGTACTGTATTATTTTCAATCCACAGTGTGATTCTATCGAAGATTAGAGCGCTAAACAACTTGACGGAAGAATTCAAGAAGGAAATGCCTCTATAGTTTTCCGGGTTATCGTGTGGTCCTTTTTTATGTAAAGGAAAAATTATAGCCCTTTTGAAGCTTTCTGGAACACGTGCTGTCACAAATATTCTATTATATTCGTCTGTCAAAGCAGACATGAACTCTGTTGTACTGTTCTTAAAAAATTCCACTGGTACTCTGTCATCTCCTGGCGCTTTTCCACTTTTCGATTTTTCAATTATTTTCTTTACTTCGGCTAATGTAAATGGAGCATCTAAAAGCTCATTGGTAAAATACGGAGCTGCGTAGTGCGGAAGCGGCGAAAACTGTGGGGCGTTAAGCAATTTCATGAAGTAGGCTCTTAGTTCGGACGCTTGAAGGGATGATGAAATGATGTTGGTTCTCCCGTTTATAGTTTTTGCAGCTTTCCAAAATTCTGCTGACGACCTTGCCGCATTTAGGACGGCAATAGTTTTCTGCTCCAGTTGCTTTCTCTTTGCAATACAGAGTTGCTTAAAGTCCCTATTGGCTACTGTATACATGTTTTTGAACAAATCGGTGTTATATTTCCTTAAAAGTCCAAGAAACGAGAAGGATTTTTTTCTAGCTTTAAGGCAGTCTGCATCAAACCAAGCCTGCTTTGGGTTGCCCTTATCATTACGTCTTACTTGGGTGCTTACTGGAACAGCATTGCATATAATACGCGTTAGGTCCTCCATGTGTAGCGGGCTGTTCTCTAACCTTCGTTTGGCAAGTTCCATGTTGAGATTTGTTTGGTAACTCGTTTGAAAACTATTTCTCCATAACAGTTTTGGCAGGAGTCCCAGTTTTTTTGTGTTGAGCGTTTCCTTTGTTCCTGAAACTATGCACACAATTTCCAAAGGCATGTGGTCTGAGAACGTTTGAGCAGCTATTCTAAAGTTACTCAGAATCGAGTTCCACTTTCCTGACACGAAGCAATAATCTATGACTGAACACGCCGTTCCCCGAATAAATGTATACTCGCCATTCGGATCTCCTTTGCAGCTTCCATTTAAGATTTTAGCATCCACAGTATCAGCAATTTCCAGGATCTTATCACCTTTTCCATCACATACTTCATCTTTTGACCTGCGGGTTGTGTTGATTATTGCTGGTGCGGAGCCACTGACAAAGTTATTTTGAGATAATCCAATCCTTGCATTAAAGTCGCCAAGAAGAAGTAGATCCATTGACCCTAAGGCCTGTAGAACCTCGCAAAGTTGATCGTAATCCTTCGTCCAGTTGTTACAATTCAGGTAGATTGGGACGATGAAAAGGGCCGAGTTATCGATTTTTACCTCCATGATATCAAGTTCTTCAACTCGCTTGAATTTCGGATCAACTGCTTCGAGGCCTTTACGATAGCCCAGTAATACGCCTCCACTTCCTCTTCCAAATGTATTGACTTTCAATGCAGGAATCCATTTCAGTTCGAAATTTATAAATATACTTTTAAATTTTTCTTTCTCCCCTTCTAAAACATGTGTTTCCAATAATACAAATATATCAAAACTTTTTATATAGTTAAAAAAATTCATAACAAACATTTTATTTTTAAGTCCTGCGACATTATATCCTAATATTCTTATATCTATACGCTTAATTTGACTCTGGTAGACGAGTGCGAACCAATTGAGAGTAGACGTGATTACTGGTCGGTGGATGTTGATGTTGGTTGCAAAGGCGTAGCCGACAGCTTATCAGTGAATCCTAATCCTAGTACTTCCGGTGGTGGTTGCGAATGCTCACTCCAATAAAATCGGCAACCGCCAATTGAATTGATCCGATTACAATAGTACCTACCGCAATACGATTAGCAACTGGTCGACTCGCAATTCACGAGGTCTATTAAAGGAAAAAAGCTCATCACTCAATCCTATATTTATAATTCGATCAAATTGGACTAATTCGCGATGTACAATACCTTCTCTCATTACACGGTTGGAGCACCATCATTGTCGTACGCTTTGAAATACGAAAACCATAGTTGAAATCACGGCCATCTCATTTTTCCAGTCCAAACGTGGTAGCATCTTGTATTGTCGCTCCTCACGTACCATATTATCTATATCCTTATCATCTCGCTTGTCGATGACGATGGACAATTCTCCCGGAAATAGTTTGCACTACACATTATTTTATTCAATTTTAAAAATTAATTGTTAATTATTTTCGTCACTTAAGAACTGAACTTCCAAACACAGAAATAAAAAATAAAAATAAATTCTGACGTTTGACGTAAAACCCCAAGTCTGCTTCATATCTTCTACTTTTTCGGGGAGTTGAGCGAATCCAAATTTGGTCAACTCTTGGTTTTCTCAACTTCGGAATATCCAGAGTTGAATGAGTCAACTTCGAGTGAATAAATACAATTTCTCAAGTTGAGAATAAAAATCCCCAAGTTGAGTTCAACTTGAAGTGAATAAAATGGCCCTAAGTGTGGGTGCACTGATCACATGCATTTTTGTGTTCATAGCCTAATTGAATTGAATTTTTTAGAATTCGTTTCGGTTTTTCTGATCGACATAGACGTATCCCAGACCACCCATAGCTGTGTCTCTGATCTTCCAACCGGAAGACATTCTTTATCTACAGTACAGCCGGAGTTGCGGCAATTAATAGGCCATTCGATTTTATGTCAATCCCTATATCCACAAAAATGTCAACCCAGAACAATAATAGTCAAGTGTGTCATATATCAGATACACTCGTAATACAACTCTTGTTGCTCAGCGGTATACTAATGCAAGGTTATGGTGAAACTGCAATAGTTGTGCATATGCGAGGAATAGTGGGTTGTGCTATCGGGAAAATAATTAAAAAATTATGAATGGTTGACACTTGACACCAGTACTGGATAAATGACACCCAAGATGTCATTTGGGCCTAAGAATTTCTAGGCAATTAACAGGGTAAGCAAGGTCATGTGAAAATTGAATGTAAAAGGACATGATTGTGTCTTTGTGGAAATCGACAAAATTGCTACCATAATGGCTGCCAAATATATTCATAGGAATAGGTGGCGGGGTCGGAGTATCTGGGTCTGTAGAGAAAGTCAGGCTTCGCTTAAGGCCTTGCCCAACCCTGTAATCCGTTCCAGAATAGTCCGGGAATGCAAGAACTCTTTGAATTCAGTCACAAGGCTGAACTCTTTGACTCTTGTCTGGGTGCCAGATATCCGAAGAGATTGCTAAGCAAGGCCCAAAGTATAAGATAATTTCTTGGGACCAGAACCTGTGCTGGGTTTTCCTACGTCCATTGACGAATGCGTTTCTTACGAACACAATTGTTTATGGCAAGGCTCTACAGGAAGCGGGCAGACTAAACCCGATAGTCAGTAAGAAGTCTGCGGCATTCCTGCTGTCTCTTAGCAGAAAAGGCTTCGATTTACTAAGACAAGTCCACTGTCTCGACTGTTTCCTTGGTCCCTGGCGTGGCGTGTTAAAATGAATCCAAGAGGACTAATTATCCTCGAACAGAATTGTTAGTAGAAAACATTAGCCCAGTTACAAAAAATTAAAAAAAATCAAAAAGATCGATGAGTCTGATGGCTTACTAGCAGATCTCTTCAAATCTCATACCACGGAAGTAAGTTTTAATAGAGCGGGTGCAGCAAGTCTTCAATTAAAGAAACCACTATGCCCGATGACTGGACTCTGTATATGCGCCATCTTGCCCTAACCATATCCTATCATATTTATTCTGCGGCGTGTGAACGTATACTACACTTTTATTCATGCAATCATCTCCTTTCACATTCAATTTTCACATGACCTTGCTTACCCTTCGAAGTATAATTTATTTCCTGTTAATTGCCTAGAAATTCTTAGGCCCAAATGACATCTTGGGTGTCACTTATCCAGTACTGGGGTCAAGTGTCAACCATTCATAATTTTTTAATTATATTCCCGATAGCAGAACCTACTATTCCTCTCACATTTTTTCAACTATTGCAGTTTCACCATAACCATGCGTTGGTATACCGCTGAGCAACAAGGGTTGTATTACGAGTGTATCTGATATATGACCCACTTGACTATTATAGTTCTGGGTTGACATTTTAGTGGGTATAGGGATTGACATAAAATCGAATGACATATTAATTGCCGCAACTCTAGATAAAGAATGTCCTTCGGTTGAAAGATCAGAGACGCAGCTATGGGTGGTCTGGGATACGACTATATCGATCAGAAAAACCGAAACGAATTCTAATGAATTCTTTATCAAGCCACATGTGAGTGCATTCATCGTTTGAAACTCTATGCCTTCAAAACTCAGGCATGCACAATCGATCGAGATCGTCAGTGATAACTGATAAGGGTCGAATTTTAATCTCAAATTCAATCCCTAATATGATCGGTGTATACGAAGAAACGGGTGGTTGGGTGTGTATGAATCGGGTAGGCGCTGATAGGCATCAACCTGGCGGTGCCCAGCTGTTGTAACTTTTCGTACACATCAATTGTGCTTATTTTACCTCCTAGTGGTAACCACCGGGTACTGGTCTGCCCATCCGGGTGTGACTTGCTGAACTTATAAGCGCGAGTGTTGAACACGAAGAAAATAGCAACACTATAATGCTCTGTCGGAAAGACTGACAGATCGAGCCTCAGAAGTCTTACATGAGCCCCTCAGAAAGAGGACGTACGGCGGATGAATTCATTAGCCTGAATCAACGGTGTCGTCAACAGTCAAGATGACAGTTACCTTACTTGAGCTACTTTGACATATTTGGAGCTGAGGTCAGTGAGGATTTTTCAGGACTAGTCAGGGTGCTGAAACAGAGATGGTGGCGGATGAACCCTTTATGGGCCAACGGCAGCTCTCACATCCCCGAAGTGGGTTACTGACACCGGAGGAATCCGGCCCCTTTCGTCCAAGGGGTCCAACAAAGGGCCTGTCCCTCCAGGTTGGGGGTTGTACGCCGGGATAACTGCCCGACTGCGGAAAACAACAATAGTTCCGAAACTACAACAAGCCTCGGATACGGATGATTTTACTGTTGACGAACCTGGCAAACGAATTGAGGACAACGAATTTCGGATCTGCACGTGGAATGTTAGGTCCCTTAACAGACCGCGTGCAGCCGAATAGCTAGCGGAGGCCCTGGACTGCTATAAAGCAGACCTAACCGCCATCCAAGAAGTGCGATGGGATGGACCCGGCAAAAAGAGGATGAAGAACTGCGACATATACTATGGCGACTGCTATCGGCAACAAAAACAGCGCTTATTCGGATTTGGATTCGTCGTTGGAGGCAGACTTAGGCAAGAAGTCTTAAGTTTCCACTGCGTGAACGAGCGCCTCACGACAATTCGCATCAAGGCTAAATTCGCCAACATTAGCCTAATATGTGCCCATGCCCCCACGGAGGAGAAAGACGACGACACCAAAGAGAGGTTCTACGAGCTCTTGGACAAGACATACGAGCAGTGCCCTAACTATGACATTAAAATTGTCCTAGGTGATTTTAATGCAAAGATAGGAAGAGAGGGCATCTTTGGTAGTACTGTCGGAAGGTACAGCCTACACGACACCACCTCCGATAACGGATTTAGGCTGATCGACTTCGCGGCGGGGCGAAATGTTGTCATAGCAAGTACGCGGTTCCCGCATCTCGATATTCATAAAGGCACTTGGAGATCTCCCGATCAATCAACCGTCAACCAAGGCAAGGCACTCCTCCAGTATTATGGATGTCCGAACGTTCCGAGGGGCCAACATTGACTCGGACCACTACCTTTTTGTAGCCAAGGTACGCCTTCGGATATCCCGAACACCGCCAAGCCCCTGGTTCGACGACGAGTGCCGGCAAGCACATGCAGCGAAACAAGAGGCATACAAAGCGGCGCTGCAAAGAAGAACTAGAGCTGCTCGTGAGCTCTACGCGCAGAAAAGAAGAGACGAACACCGGCTTCTCAGGAGAAAAAAGAAAGAGCACGAGAAGCGCGCGATCGAGGAAATAGAGAGATGCTACAGCAGGAATGAGGTTCGGAAGTTTTACCAAAGGGTAAAAAGAACCTGCCAAGGCTACAGAGCCCGAACCGAAGCCTGCAAGGACGAACAAGGGAACATCGTAGTAGAATCGCAGTCGATGCTGAGGATATGGAAGAACTACTTCTGCAGACTGTTTAACGGCGATGACGAACTAAATCCCGCTGTCAGGCAGAATGAACCATTCAACCTGGACGATGAAGACCAACAATTCCGTCCACCCGACCTGGACGAAGTGAAGATAGCGATATCTAAGCTTTAGTCCAACAAAGCCGCTGGGGCAGATGGCCTAACCGCCGACCTATTCAAAACAGCAGGCGATGACTTGGTTAGGAGCATGCACCTACTCATCTGTAAAATATGGTCGGAGGAAAGTATGCCCGATGAATGGAACCTTAGCATTGTTTGCCCGATCCTCAAGAAAGGAGATCCTCTAAACTGCGCCAACTACAGAGGTATTAGTCTTCTTAACATCGCCTACAAGATCTTATCTGCCGTGTTGTGTGAACTCCTGAAGCCTTTCGTCAACAGCCTGATTGGTCCCTATCAGTGTGGCTTCAGGCCAGGAAAGTCTACCATCGACCAAATATTCACACTGCGGCATATCTTGGAGAAAACCCAGGAAGTTCAAATCGATACCCACCATCTTTTCATCGATTTTAAGGCCGCCTACGACAGCATTTATAGAGACGAGCTATACAGAGCAATGTCTAGTTTTGGCATCCCTGCCAAACTCGTTCGTTTATGTAGGATGACAATGGAGAATGCACGCTGCTCCATCAAGGTCGGTAAAGAAATCACCGAGACCTTCGATGTCAAAAAAGGATTTAGACAAGGCGATGCGCTGTCATGTGACTTCTTCAACATCGTTCTTGAAAGAATAGTGCAAAACTCAAACGCTAACACCAGAGGCACTATCTTTCAAAAGTCCGTCCATCTACTCGCCTACGCCGACGACATCGACATAATCGGGAGAACGCAGCGTGATGTCACTGGCGCTTTCATGGGCATTGATGATGGGTTTGGCGGTTAATGAGGGCAAGACAAAGTATATGCTGTCATCAAGAAAAGACACCCAACACCGACGTCTTGGACAGAATGTCACTATAGACAGATATAACTTTGAGGTGGTAAAGGACTTTGTCTACCTAGGCTCCGCTATGAACTCAGACAATGACACCAGCGCTGAGATTAAACGAAGAATAACTCTTGCCAATCGCTGTTTCTTTGGGCTAAGAAAGCAATTGAGTAGCAAAGCCCTCTCTCGAACAACTAAAGTGACCCTTTATAAGACCTTAATCATCCCAGTCTTACTTTATGGTGCAGAGGCATGGACTCTATCAAAAGCGGATGAGCTTACTCTTGGTTACTTCGAGAGGAAAATTCTTCGAGTAATTTTCGGTCCCGTCTGCATAGACGGTGAATGGAGGAGGAGATACAACGACGAACTGTACAGGCTGTACAGCGACATTGACTTAGCCAGATGAGTGAAGGTCCAACGACTGCGGTGGCTGCGTCATGTAGAGCGAATGGACGTGAATGCTCCGGCCCGGAAGATCTTCGAATCCACACCGGAGGGACGGCGCAGTAGAGGAAGACCGCGACTCAGGTGGCGCACGCAAGTGGAAAGGGACCTTAACCAACTTAGCGTGCGAAACTGGAGACAGCTGGCCAAAGATCGTGCTGGCTGGAGACGCTTGTTGGTTGAGGCCCAGGTCCACCCCGGACTGTAGCGCCACTTTAAGTAAGTAAGTAAGTATACGAAGAAACGGAATATATGGTAGACTTGTAAACATATTCGGCTATGAACACAAGAATGCATGTGATCAGTGCACACACGCTTAGATGGCATTAATTTGCAACTCCGAAGTTAAAACCCAAAGTTTGTAATGAAACACCCCATTCATTACATGTCCACCATATATATTGCACCCGCCACCAAATAAAGAAATATTCCCGACGCCACTGTACCTCCCCCCCAGAACTAGAATCCACGCCGCCACTGCATATTCCAACTTGGGAACACCATCAGCCCACCAAAACAACAATCACATTCACTATAATACTGGGCTGATATACAACAACAACGATCATACAGTTTTTCACTTCGTTATTAGAAGTCACACTGTGTTTCTGTTGGGAAATGCACTAGTAGCCACGTACAAATGGCAGTCGGGGAGAATCTTGTCAGTTGAAAAGGTACCAATCTGGTGTACAGGCAAAGACTCCCACTGCATTAAATTGATTCTGATCAATTATCAGTGAATTTTTAAAGGTGAACACTCCGCCAGAGGTAGTTACCTAATAGCCCCGGCCCCCCCTTGTTCGACGCTCACGCTTTGTCATAGAGCGCGCAATCTCAACCCGTAATCCGACGCTCACGCTTGCCGTAGAGCTCGTTCTGTTAAAACCCGCCCGCCGTCGCTCACGCTTTGCCTTAGAGCGCGCAATCTCATCCCGTACTCCGACGCTCACGCTTGCCGTAGAGCTCGTTCTGTCAAACCCGCCCGCCGTCGCTCACGCTTTGCCGTAGAGCGCGCAATCTCAACCCGTACTCCGACGCTCACGCTTGCCGTAGAGCTCGCTCTGTCAAACCCGCCCGCCGTCGCTCACGCTTGCCGTAGAGCGCGCAATCTCAACCCGTACTCCAACGCTCACGCTTGCCGTAGAGCTCGTTCTGTCAAACCCGCCCGCCGTCGCTCACGCTTTGCCGTAGAGCGCGCAATCTCAACCCGTACTCCGACGCTCACGCTTGCCGTAGAGCTCGTTCTGTCAAACCCGCCCGCCGTCGCTCACGCTTTGCCGTAGAGCGCGCAATCTCAACCCGTACTCCGACGCTCACGCTTGCCGTAGAGCTCGCTCTGTCAAACCCGCCCGCCGTCGCTCACGCTTTGCCGTAGAGCGCGCAATCTCAACCCGTACTCCGACGCTCACGCTTGCCGTAGAGCTCGTTCTGTCAAACCCGCCCGCCGACGCTCACGCTTTGCCGTAGAGCTCGCAATCTCAACCCGTACTCCGACGCTCACGCTTGCCGTAGAGCTCGTTCTGCCCCCTCTAGATTGTAAGTTTAAGTATCGCTTCATTGTTAAGGTAGTATTAAGTATAATAGGAAGAAAACGTTGAATAAATTGTACCTCTTCTCCAAAGTTTGTGTTTCTTTGGAAAGACTCTGGATCCGACGAGTTATACCTCAGCACGAGTTATACAAAAAGCACATCACAAGTTGGCCTACCTACAGTTTGTAAAATATCCCTGGGATATCCCTGGATATAATATAATTTCATGTGTGCCTTTTAATGTGAAATTAATGAAAGCAGATTGATCTGCTTTATTTCTAAATAGCTATATTAGTAATTAGTGCGTTATAAGATATTTCATCAGCTGAGCAAATTGTTTTCGTTTGTCGATGAAAACTTACGAACTTAATAAGGATAATCATATCGACGAAAAATCGAAATTCATAGATGAAGAAGATGACGAAGATGCTAGTAAACGCTCCAAAATTAAGTCCATGTCCTGTACATTATTTACATTTTTGTTCTGATTCTGAGTAATTGTTTTCACGAGGCTCTTGTTGGAATGAGACTGAGCTGCGCTGGACAAAGAACGTTCGGTCATTGAATTGCAACAGATATTACATCCAACACACCAGCAGCAAAAAAACTATAGGTATTTGTTCGATTAAGTTTAGGTTTCCACATATTTAATAAACATCTTACATAACATAACCATACAAATTTGTCTGTTTATTATTTTTTTCATTCACCCTATTACATTCAATGAACTGTTTTCAGGTTCATTTAAAATTGACTGAAAGTAAGTGCGAACCAATCGAGAGTAGATGTGATTACTGGTCGGTGGATGTTGATGTTGGTTGCAAAGGCGTAGCCGACAGCTTATCAGTGAATCCTAATCCTAGTACTTCCGGTGGTGGTTGCGAATGCTCACTCCAATAAAATCGGCAACCGCCAATTGAATTGATCCGATTACAATAGTACCTACCGCAATACGATTAGCAACTGGGTTATTGGTCGACTCGCAATTCACGAGGTCTATTAAAGGAAAAAAGCACATCACTCAATCCTATATTTATAAGTCGATCAAATTGGACTAATTCGCGATGTACAATACCTTCTCTCATTACACGGTTGGAGCACCATCATTGTCGTATGCTTTGAAATACGAAAACCATAGTTGAAATCACGGCCATCTCATTTTTCCAGTCCAAACGTGGTAGCATCTTGTATTGTCGCTCCTCACGTACCATATTATCTATATCCTTATCATCTCGCTTGTCGATGACGATGGACAATTCTCCCGGAAATAGTTTGCACTACACATTATTTTATTCAATTTTAAAAATTAATTGTTAATTATTTTCGTCACTTAAGAACTGAACTTCCAAACACAGAAATAAAAAATAAAAATAAATTCTGACGTTTGACGTAAAACCCCAAGTCTGCTTCATAACTTCTACTTTTTCGGGGAGTTGAGCGAATCCAAAGTTGGTCAACTCTTGGTTTTCTCAACTTCGGAATATCCAGAGTTGAATGAGTCAACTTCGAGTGAATAAATACAATTTCTCGAGTTGAGAATAAAAATCCCCAAGTTGAGTTCAACTTGAAGTGAATAAAATGGCCCTAAGTGTGGGTGCACTGATCACATGCATTTTTGTGTTCATAGCCTAATTGAATTGAATTTTTTAGAATTCGTTTCGGTTTTTCTGATCGACATAGACGTATCCCAGACCACCCATAGCTGTGTCTCTGATCTTCCAACCGGAAGACATTCTTTATCTACAGTACAGCCGGAGTTGCGGCAATTAATAGGCTATTCGATTTTATGTCAATCCCTATATCCACAAAAATGTCAACCCAGAACAATAATAGTCAAGTGTGTCATATATCAGATACACTCGTAATACAACTCTTGTTGCTCAGCGGTATACTAATGCAAGGTTATGGTGAAACTGCAATAGTTGTGCATATGCGAGGAATAGTGGGTTGTGCTATCGGGAAAATAATTAAAAAATTATGAATGGTTGACACTTGACACCAGTACTGGATAAATGACACCCAAAATGTCATTTGGGCCTAAGAATTTCTAGGCAATTAACAGGGTAAGCAAGGTCATGTGAAAATTGAATGTAAAAGGACATGATTGTGTCTTTGTGGAAATCGACAAAATTGCTACCATAATGGCTGCCAAATATATTCATAGGAATAGGTGGCGGGGTCGGAGTATCTGGGTCTGTAGAGAAAGTCAGGCTTCGCTTAAGGCCTTGCCCAACCCTGTAATCCGTTCCAGAATAGTCCGGGAATGCAAGAACTCTTTGAATTCAGTCGCAAGGCTGAACTCTTTGACTCTTGTCTGGGTGCCAGATATCCGAAGAGATTGCTAAGCAAGGCCCAAAGGATAAGATAATTTCTCGGGACCAGAACCTGTGCTGGGTTTTCCTACGTCCATTGACGAATGCGTTTCTTACGAACACAATTGTTTATGGCAAGGCTCTACAGGAAGCGGGCAGACTAAACCCGATAGTCAGTAAGAAGTCTGCGGCATTCCTGCTGTCTCTTAGCAGAAAAGGCTTCGATTTACTAAGAGAAGTCCACTGTCTCGACTGTTTCCTTGGTCCCTGGCGTGGCGTGTTAAAATGAATCCAAGAGGACTAATTATCCTCGAACAGAATTGTTAGTAGAAAACATTAGCCCAGTTACAAAAAATTAAAAAAAATCAAAAAGATCGATGAGTCTGATGGCTTACTAGCAGATCTCTTCAAATCTCATACCACGGAAGTAAGTTTTAATAGAGCGGGTGCAGCAAGTCTTCAATTAAAGAAACCACTATGCCCGATGACTGGACTCTGTATATGCGCCATCTTGCCCTAACCATATCCTATCATATTTATTCTGCGGCGTGTGAACGTATACTACACTTTTATTCATGCAATCATCTCCTTTCACATTCAATTTTCACATGACCTTGCTTACCCTTCGAAGTATAATTTATTTCCTGTTAATTGCCTAGAAATTCTTAGGCACAAATGACATCTTGGGTGTCACTTATCCAGTACTGGGGTCAAGTGTCAACCATTCATAATTTTTTAATTATATTCCCGATAGCACAACCTACTATTCCTCTCACATTTTTTCAACTATTGCAGTTTCACCATAACCATGCGTTGGTATACCGCTGAGCAACAAGGGTTGTATTACGAGTGTATCTGATATATGACCCACTTGACTATTATAGTTCTGGGTTGACATTTTTGTGGGTATAGGGATTGACATAAAATCGAATGACATATTAATTGCCGCAACTCTAGATAAAGAATGTCCTTCGGTTGAAAGATCAGAGACGCAGCTATGGGTGGTCTGGGATACGACTATGTCGATCAGAAAAACCGAAAGGAATTCTAATGAATTCTTTATCAAGCCACATGTGAGTGCATTCATCGTTTGAAACTCTATGCCTTCAAAACTCAGGCATGCACAATCGATCGAGATCGTCAGTGATAACTGATAATGGTCGAATTTTAATCTCAAATTCAATCCCTAATATGATCGGTGTTATCGAAGAAACGGAATATATGGTAGACTTGTAAACATATTCGGCTATGAACACAAGAATGCATGTGATCAGTGCACACACGCTTAGATGGCGCTAACAGGAAACCTCACAAAAACTATGCGAGTTGTATAGGTATTGATTTGGATGAGTGGAATGTATCCCACAATATACAAAGTTGCGAATGATTGTGAATTGCTAAGCCTAGAGTCCTACGATTTATGGTCCAGTTGCGTCATACCATTTTCGACATATTTATATATATATAGGTTATGACAGCAGCTCACCTAAACGGGGATCGACTCTTTTGAGCGGAAACTATAAAACAGCAACATTCCAAGAAGGACGACAAACAGGGATATTATCTTTTAAACACATTGAAGCAGTAAAACAACAGATGTGTCAATAAAAGGTTCAACATTCCAAGAAGGACGACAGACAGGAGTATTGTCTTTTGGACATATGGAGGGATGTGAGCACCAAGCAAGAAGCCGCGGCTTAGGTAGAGAAAATGATATAAATAGTAGTGTTTCGTATCTTGTAAAGTTAGATTTTAAGAAGATAAGAATAAAGGAAGAGCTCTTGCTCTCAAAGAAATTTTAAAACTATTTTTTATTTTTAAAGTTAAAATTGGCGCAGTCGGTAGGATAGCTATCGAAAAATGTACAAGTACACTACATAAAAAATAAAATAGCTATCTAGTGATTCGAACGAAAATCGTCACGCACAAATAAAGTCTTCCGTGAACACTTTAATGAACTTAAAGTTTAAATCAGTGAAAATCTAAATAAGAAACACTTTATAGACCATAAAGTTTAAATTGTGAATACCCTATCGAACATAGTGTTTAAATTCGTAAAAATCTATACACTCTAGTGAACCCAGAGTTTAAGTATAAAATTTAAATTATTCTCATTGTGAATACCCTATCGAACATAGTGTTTAAATTCATAAAAATCTATACACTCTAGTGAACCCAGAGTTTAAGTATAAAATCTTTAAATCAAATAAAGAACAGAACGAAGTAGAATTCTTTAAGGCAGATAAAGAAAAAACTACAAAGTGAATTAGTTTAATAACCAATGTCAACGTAAATGACTAATGTTATGAAGTTCCGTAGAGGAAAAACTAATTAGAGCCGAGCAGATGAACAAATTATTAAATAAAATCAAAAAGAAGAAACTACCAAACTCCGATTCAGATGAAGAAGGAAGCACAACGGACGAAGAAAACAACCAATTAAAAAACATCAGAAACACACCGATACCAGAAAGTTGTAAGAATAATATTTAAGTGTTAATTCTAAGAAAAATAATTGTGAAAATAGTGAAAGTAGTTTTGATATAGTTATTAAAAAAGAAAAAATTAAAATGGCTTTAACATTGACATTAGACCCGCTAAAGTACATCGAGAAACTAAGTACGTTTGACGGTAGAAGAGAAGACTTATATACGTTCATAGCTAATGTAGAAGGAATTATTCCAACATTAAATAAATATGACGACCAATCACAATTAATGTGTATAAACATATTAAAATCAAAATTGATAGGCAAAGCAAAAAGATGCATAGAAATTCATGCACATCTACATAAATGGATAGAGATCAAAGAATTATTAGTAAGTAATTTTGGAGGATTCAAAAGTAGCTTTCAATTATATGACGACCTTAGAAAAATAAGTTACAAAAACAATGTAATAACATTCTATAATGAGATACAGAAAACGTTATGTGAATTAAATCAGAAAACATTGCAGAAAAAAAAAACACTTGAGATACCTCATAATAACCAAACTGCATTAGATACTTTTAAACAAAAATTACCCATTCATATGAGAACAGTATTATTTTCACTAAAACCAGCTAGCTTACAGGCAGCATTATACGAATTAACTCAGGCAGGATTCATAGAAGAAAGAAGTGAAGATAGATCTGAACCTAAAATACAGAATTTTATACCACAAAAATCTTATCAAACAAATTTTCAACCAAAAAATCCAGTAAATATCAGACCACCAGTCAATCATTATAATAATAATAATCCTAGTAATAACTATAGAAATCCCAATTACAAAGGTAAAAATTACAATCCCAATTATTACAACAGAAGTCAGAATGTAGAACAAATGGAAATTGATCTTACTAGTAGTCAACTTATAAGAGCACAACCTCAACAAATAAACCATTCTAATAACGAAAATAATAATGAATCAGAATTAAGAACAAATCAAAATTTGGTATCCAGCCTGGGAACCCCCGGAACCGGATTGCCCTTTATCAAATTAGTAAAAAACAATCAAATTATTCGAATGTTAATAGACACGGGAGCAACAAATAGTTTAATAAGTAGAAATAATGCCCCACAAAAATATATCATAAAGAGAGAAAAACCTTTAACTATAAAAACTGTAGGAACTCCAGTTATAATAACTGAAGAAATAAAAATACCAAAAGAAAAATTTATTTACAATGTCGTAGAAGATTGTGTATTCCAAATATTAGATTTCAATGAAAATTTCAATGGAATTATAGGAAACAATATACTAATCCCTAACCAAGGTAAGGTTGATTTTAAAACTAAAACTTTACAATTAAATAGTGAAATAATCCCTTTATTCTTCAGTATAGACGAAGAAAAAGAATATGAAAAAGAAATAAATTACTTTAATAATATAGAACCACAAAGTTCCATATTCGACGAATTAGAAAATAATAGGCTAGACCATTTAAATGCCGAAGAACATACAAAATTAACAAAATTATTAAAAAACAATGAAAAAACATTTTTTCACAAAGGAGATGATCTAAGTTTCACATCTCATGTAAAACATAAAATAGCAACAACAAGTGATGAACCAATTTTTACCAGAATTTATAGGTATCCAGAAGTCCATAAAAAGGAAGTAGATAAACAGATAGATGATTTATTAAAACAAAAAATAATAGTAAAAAGCACTAGTCCATATAATGCACCTATATGGATAGTACCTAAAAAAGAAGATAAAACAGGAGAAAGAGAATGGCGAATCGTCATCGATTATAGAAAATTAAATAATGTCACCAAAGAGGATAAATTCCCTATACCAATAATAGAAGATATTCTAGATAAAATGGGAAGGGCAAATTATTTTACTACTTTAGATTTGACAAAAGGATTTTACCAGAAAGAGGTAGAACCAGAAGATAGAGAGAAAACTGCATTCTCTACTTTATCAGGGCATTATGAGTTCGCTAGAATGCCATTCGGTCTCAAAAACGCACCGGCGACATTTCAGCGTATGATGAACGAGGTATTAAAAGAATTTGTAGGAAAAACATGTTATGTATATTTAGATGATATAATAATATTTAGCACGTCACTAGAAGAACACCTTTCTTCTCTCGAAAAAATATTAAAGAAACTCCAAAGCGTAAATTTGAGAGTATCCCTTAACAAATGCGAGTTCTTAAAGAAAGAAAGTGAATTTTTAGGACATATAATAACTCCAGAAGGTATTAAACCAAACCCAGAAAAATTAAAAACAATACAAAAATTCCCTATACCCACAACTATAAAAGAAATACAGTCATTTTTAGGATTAACAGGTTATTACCGCAAATTTATAAATGACTATGCAAAAATTATAAAACCTATGACACTTTGCTTAAAGAAAGATAGCAAAATAAATATAGAAAACAAAGAGTATAAAGACTCATTTGAAAAACTAAAACTTGCGATGCAAGACACACTCATAAACAAACACCCAGATTTCTCAAAAGAATTTACTTTGACTACAGATGCAAGTAACTTTGCAATAGGAGCCGTGTTAAGTCAAAATCAGGGACCATTAGGATTTGCAAGTAGAACTTTAAATAAACATGAATGTAATTATTCAACGATAGAAAAAGAATTATTAGCCATAGTATGGGCAACGAAACAGTTTCGTCACTATCTTTACGGTAGAAGATTTAAAATATTAACCGATCATCGACCATTAGCATGGTTGCATAATCTAAAAGAACCTAATAGTAAGCTACAAAGATGGAAGATCAAATTAGAAGAATATGACTTCGATATAAGATACTTAGCAGGAAAAGAAAATAAAGTTGCAGATGCACTTTCAAGAATAAAGATAAATAAAATAAATGCATTAGAAAAAGAAGAAGATTTAGTTAGTACCAGACATAGTGTAATATCAGATAGTTCGAATCTAATATCAATCACAGAGAAACCCTTGAACACATTCAAAAGACAAATAATATTAGAAAAAGGAGAAAATAACATAGAAGAGATAACTTTCCCTTTCCCAGGAAAAAGAAGAATAAAACTAATCAGAAAAAACTTCGGCAAAGAAACCTATGAATACCTAATAAAAGAATGTGATACGAACATAATAAACTGTATTTATACGACAGAAGATAGATCATTTTTAGAATTCCAAGATTATTGGAAATTACACCATAATAATCAGAAACTTCTTAGGACAAAAATCTATTTAATTGACATTAAAACCCCAGAAACCGAAGAGGAAATAAATAAAATACATTTAAATTATAATCATACAGGAATTGAAAAAACATATTTAGAAATAAAAAGAAAATATTATTCACCAAATATGAAAGAACTAATAACTTCTTAGAATTAAATAAAACATTATATTATGTAACAAAGGAAATAAAAAATTCACAAATATTAAAAGACGATTGTATAGAACATATATTAATAAACAAACAAATGAAATGCAAAACTAAAAACTACGAAGAAAAAAATGTAATAATAGAAAAAGAAAAATATTTAATAATTAAGAATCTGGAAAAAACCGAAATACAACAAACTTGTAATAATTTAAACTATATATTAGAAGGAAATTACTTAATAAAAGCAGAGAACTGTAAAATTTCAATGAACAATGTAATCTATAATAGAAAGTATTACAAAGAAGAAAAATAATACCTGTATTAAACTATAACTTTTCAAATGAATATTTAGAAGAAGTCAAGTATGAATCCATTGATAACTTAAAAGAAATAATAGAAATAAAAAATAAAAAGGAAACACAGTATATTTTTAGTTTCTCAACAACTTTATTAATCATTGCGATAATTGTAATTGTAATATTATACAAAATAAGAAGACAAAATAAAAATATAATAAATCTACCTCCAGTCATAAACGAACCGAAGGAAGATTCTAAGGGGGGAGGGGTTATGACAGCAGCTCACCTAAACGGGGATCGACTTTTTGAGCGGAAACTATAAAACAGCAACATTCCAAGAAGGACGACAAACAGGGATATTATCTTTTAAACACATTGAAGCAGTAAAACAACAGATGTGTCAATAAAAGGTTCAACATTCCAAGAAGGACGACAGACAGGAGTATTGTCTTTTGGACATATGGAGGGATGTGAGCACCAAGCAAGAAGCCGCGGCTTAGGTAGAGAAAATGATATAAATAGTAGTGTTTCGTATCTTGTAAAGTTAGATTTTAAGAAGATAAGAATAAAGGAAGAGCTCTTGCTCTCAAAGAAATTTTAAAACTATTTTTTATTTTTAAAGTTAAAATTTATATATTTATATATATATATAAATATTTTAGTTGGCAACAAGCAACAGCAATTCAAAGAAGACAAAATTATAAAAAGCACTACCCCATAGAGCCTGTTGCTGTTGATAACAGGAAACAGGACATAAATCATCCCACGCTGAACCCTAGAAAGTTTAAAAAATAGATACACGTCTATTTGAAGCGCATGCTCAGAGAATCAATTGCATAAAAACAGATAGATAGTAGATATACAGAAAAAATGCAAAACCTTTAGAATAGGGGAAAAAATCATGTCCAGGGAATAATCAAATGAAAAACGCGCACGTACGTAGAGTAGATCACGTGTATCTCTGTTTTGTATATCCTCCTACCCATTTACCCAACGCTTGTTAGAGGTTGGTGCGTGGGGAATGTAGCTGACTGTGACAAGAAATGTGTAGGTGTTTTGAGTGGAAAATTATTCTACAATATTCTTCAAGCTTATACAATCATAATACATACCAATCGAGAGTAGACGTGATTACTGGTCGGTGGATGTTGATGTTGGTTGCAAAGGCGTAGCCGACAGCTTATCAGTGAAACCTAATCCTAGTACTTCCGGTGGTGGTTGCGAATGCTCACTCCAATAAAATCGGCAACCGCCAATTGAATTGATCCGATTACAATAGTACCTACCGCAATACGATTAGCAACTGGGTTATTGGTCGACTCGCAATTCACGAGGTCTATTAAAGGAAAAAAGCACATCACTCAATCCTATATTTATAATTCGATCAAATTGGACTAATTCGCGATGTACAATACCTTCTCTCATTACACGGTTGGAGCACCATCATTGTCGTACGCTTTGAAATACGAAAATCATAGTTGAAATCACGGCCATCTCATTTTTCCAGTCCAAACGTGGTAGCATCTTGTATTGTCGCTCCTCACGTACCATATTATCTATATCCTTATCATCTCGCTTGTCGATGACGATGGACAATTCTCCCGGAAATAGTTTGCACTACACATTATTTTATTCAATTTTAAAAATTAATTGTTAATTATTTTCGTCACTTAAGAACTGAACTTCCAAACACAGAAATAAAAAATAAAAATAAATTCTGACGTTTGACGTAAAACCCCAAGTCTGCTTCATAACTTCTACTTTTTCGGGGAGTTGAGCGAATCCAAAGTTGGTCAACTCTTGGTTTTCTCAACTTCGGAATATCCAGAGTTGAATGAGTCAACTTCGAGTGAATAAATACAATTTCTCAAGTTGAGAATAAAAATCCCCAAGTTGAGTTCAACTTGAAGTGAATAAAATGGCCCTAAGTGTGGGTGCACTGATCACATGCATTTTTGTGTTCATAGCCTAATTGAATTGAATTTTTTAGAATTCGTTTCGGTTTTTCTGATCGACATAGACGTATCCCAGACCACCCATAGCTGTGTCTCTGATCTTCCAACCGGAAGACATTCTTTATCTACAGTACAGCCGGAGTTGCGGCAATTAATAGGCCATTCGATTTTATGTCAATCCCTATATCCACAAAAATGTCAACCCAGAACAATAATAGTCAAGTGTGTCATATATCAGATACACTCGTAATACAACTCTTGTTGCTCAGCGGTATACTAATGCAAGGTTATGGTGAAACTGCAATAGTTGTGCATATGCGAGGAATAGTGGGTTGTGCTATCGGGAAAATAATTAAAAAATTATGAATGGTTGACACTTGACACCAGTACTGGATAAATGACACCCAAGATGTCATTTGGGCCTAAGAATTTATAGGCAATTAACAGGGTAAGCAAGGTCATGTGAAAATTGAATGTAAAAGGACATGATTGTGTCTTTGTGGAAATCGACAAAATTGCTACCATAATGGCTGCCAAATATATTCATAGGAATAGGTGGCGGGGTCGGAGTATCTGGGTCTGTAGAGAAAGTCAGGCTTCGCTTAAGGCCTTGCCCAACCCTGTAATCCGTTCCAGAATAGTCCGGGAATGCAAGAACTCTTTGAATTCAGTCGCAAGGCTGAACTCTTTGACTCTTGTCTGGGTGCCAGATATCCGAAGAGATTGCTAAGCAAGGCCCAAAGGATAAGATAATTTCTCGGGACCAGAACCTGTGCTGGGTTTTCCTACGTCCATTGACGAATGCGTTTCTTACGAACACAATTGTTTATGGCAAGGCTCTACAGGAAGCGGGCAGACTAAACCCGATAGTCAGTAAGAAGTCTGCGGCATTCCTGCTGTCTCTTAGCAGAAAAGGCTTCGATTTACTAAGAGAAGTCCACTGTCTCGACTGTTTCCTTGGTCCCTGGCGTGGCGTGTTAAAATGAATCCAAGAGGACTAATTATCCTCGAACAGAATTGTTAGTAGAAAACATTAGCCCAGTTACAAAAAATTAAAAAAAATCAAAAAGATCGATGAGTCTGATGGCTTACTAGCAGATCTCTTCAAATCTCATACCACGGAAGTAAGTTTTAATAGAGCGGGTGCAGCAAGTCTTCAATTAAAGAAACCACTATGCCCGATGACTGGACTCTGTATATGCGCCATCTTGCCCTAACCATAAATAAAAAAATAAATAGGTGGCACAACAGGCGGGTGACACCCAAGGCCTAGCTTCTCGCAACCATTCGTTTTGTGTGAGTTTATATTTTTGGGACGAATGGAAGGGACCTACAACTTTATGCCGAGTCCGAACGGCTGAATTGAGAAGCTTTTTCATGACAGTCATACTCTCGGATGTTTGTCAGACGATCGCGAGAGGTGGCGCAGTAGAAAAAACTTTAAGATGTAATTTGTGTTTTTCCGGGGATCGAACCTGGGATCCCTCGCACAGTAGTCCAGCACACTAACCACTGCGCTACTGCGCCCACTTGCCCTAACCATATCCTATCATATTTATTCTGCGGCGTGTGAACGTATACTACACTTTTATTCATGCAATCATCTCCTTTCACATTCAATTTTCACATGACCTTGCTTACCCTTCGAAGTATAATTTATTTCCTGTTAATTGCCTAGAAATTCGTAGGCCCAAATGACATCTTGGGTGTCACTTATCCAGTACTGGGGTCAAGTGTCAACCATTCATAATTTTTTAATTATATTCCCGATAGCACAACCTACTATTCCTCTCACATTTTTTCAACTATTGCAGTTTCACCATAACCATGCGTTGGTATACTGCTGAGCAACAAGGGTTGTATTACGAGTGTATCTGATATATGACCCACTTGACTATTATAGTTCTGGGTTGACATTTTTGTGGGTATAGGGATTGACATAAAATCGAATGACATATTAATTGCCGCAACTCTAGATAAAGAATGTCCTTCGGTTGAAAGATCAGAGACGCAGCTATGGGTGGTCTGGGATACGACTATGTCGATCAGAAAAACCGAAACGAATTCTAATGAATTCTTTATCAAGCCACATGTGAGTGCATTCATCGTTTGAAATTCTATGCCTTCAAAACTCAGGCATGCACAATCGATCGAGATCGTCAGTGATAACTGATAAGGGTCGAATTTTAATCTCAAATTCAATCCCTAATATGATCGGTGTATACAAAGAAACGGAATATATGGTAGACTTGTAAACATATTCGGCTATGAACACAAGAATGCATGTGATCAGTGCACACACGCTTAGATGGCGCTAACAGGAAACCTCACAAAAACTATGCGAGTTGTATAGGTATTGATTTGGATGAGTGGAATATATCCCACAATATACAAAGTTGCGAATGATTGTGAATTGCTAAGCCTAGAGTCCTACGATTTATGCTCCAGTTGCGTCATACCATTTTCGACATATAAGCTCTCTCTATGTAAGGCCAATCTATAAATATTTTAGTTGGCAACAAGCAACAGCAATTCAAAGAAGAAAAAATTATAAAAAGCACTACCCCATAGAGCTTGTTGCTGTTGATAACAGGAAACAGGACATAAATCATCCCACGCTGAACCCTAGAAAGTTTAAAAAATAGATACACGTCTATTTGAAGCGCATGCTCAGAGAATCAATTGCATAAAAACAGATAGATAGTAGATATACAGAAAAAATGCAAAACCTTTAGAATAGGGGAAAAATTCATGTCCAGGGAATAATCAAATGAAAAACGGGCACGTACGTAGAGTAGATCACGTGTATCTCTGTTTTGTATATCCTCCTACCCATTTACCCAACGCTTGTTAGAGGTTGGTGCGTGGGGAATGTAGCTGACTGTGACAAGAAATGTGTAGGTGTTTTGAGTGGAAAATTATTCTACAATATTCTTCAAGCTTATACAATCATAATACATACCAATCGAGAGTAGACGTGATTACTGGTCGGTGGATGTTGATGTTGGTTGCAAAGGCGTAGCCGACAGCTTATCAGTGAAACCTAATCCTAGTACTTCCGGTGGTGGTTGCGAATGCTCACTCCAATAAAATCGGCAACCGCCAATTGAATTGATCCGATTACAATAGTACCTACCGCAATACGATTAGCAACTGGGTTATTGGTCGACTCGCAATTCACGAGGTCTATTAAAGGAAAAAAGCACATCACTCAATCCTATATTTATAATTCGATCAAATTGGACTAATTCGCGATGTACAATACCTTCTCTCATTACACGGTTGGAGCACCATCATTGTCGTACGCTTTGAAATACGAAAATCATAGTTGAAATCACGGCCATCTCATTTTTCCAGTCCAAACGTGGTAGCATCTTGTATTGTCGCTCCTCACGTACCATATTATCTATATCCTTATCATCTCGCTTGTCGATGACGATGGACAATTCTCCCGGAAATAGTTTGCACTACACATTATTTTATTCAATTTTAAAAATTAATTGTTAATTATTTTCGTCACTTAAGAACTGAACTTCCAAACACAGAAATAAAAAATAAAAATAAATTCTGACGTTTGACGTAAAACCCCAAGTGTGCTTCATAACTTCTACTTTTTCGGGGAGTTGAGCGAATCCAAAGTTGGTCAACTCTTGGTTTTCTCAACTTCGGAATTTCCAGAATTGAATGAGTCAACTTCGAGTGAATAAATACAATTTCTCAAGTTGAGAATAAAAATCCCCAAGTTGAGTTCAACTTAAAGTGAATAAAATGGCCCTAAGTGTGGGTGCACTGATCACATGCATTTTTGTGTTCATAGTCTAATTGAATTGAATTTTTTAGAATTCGTTTCGGTTTTTCTGATCGACATAGACGTATCCCAGACCACCCATAGCTGTGTCTCTGATCTTCCAACCGGAAGACATTCTTTATCTACAGTACAGCCGGAGTTGCGGCAATTAATAGGCCATTCGATTTTATGTCAATCCCTATATCCACAAAAATGTCAACCCAGAACAATAATAGTCAAGTGTGTCATATATCAGATACACTCGTAATACAACTCTTGTTGCTCAGCGGTATACTAATGCAAGGTTATGGTGAAACTGCAATAGTTGTGCATATGCGAGGAATAGTGGGTTGTGCTATCGGGAAAATAATTAAAAAATTATGAATGGTTGACACTTGACACCAGTACTGGATAAATGACACCCAAGATGTCATTTGGGTCTAAGAATTTCTAGGCAATTAACAGGGTAAGCAAGGTCATGTGAAAATTGAATGTAAAAGGACATGATTGTGTCTTTGTGGAAATCGACAAAATTGCTACCATAATGGCTGCCAAATATATTCATAGGAATAGGTGGCGGGGTCGGAGTATCTGGGTCTGTAGAGAAAGTCAGGCTTCGCTTAAGGCCTTGCCCAACCCTGTAATCCGTTCCAGAATAGTCCGGGAATGCAAGAACTCTTTGAATTCAGTCGCAAGGCTGAACTCTTTGACTCTTGTCTGGGTGCCAGATATCCGAAGAGATTGCTAAGCAAGGCCCAAAGGATAAGATAATTTCTCGGGACCAGAACCTGTGCTGGGTTTTCCTACGTCCATTGACGAATGCGTTTCTTACGAACACAATTGTTTATGGCAAGGCTCTACAGGAAGCGGGCAGACTAAACCCGATAGTCAGTAAGAAGTCTGCGGCATTCCTGCTGTCTCTTAGCAGAAAAGGCTTCGATTTACTAAGAGAAGTCCACTGTCTCGACTGTTTCCTTGGTCCCTGGCGTGGCGTGTTAAAATGAATCCAAGAGGACTAATTATCCTCGAACAGAATTGTTAGTAGAAAACATTAGCCCAGTTACAAAAAATTAAAAAAAATCAAAAAGATCGATGAGTCTGATGGCTTACTAGCAGATCTCTTCAAATCTCATACCACGGAAGTAAGTTTTAATAGAGCGGGTGCAGCAAGTCTTCAATTAAAGAAACCACTATGCCCGATGACTGGACTCTGTATATGCGCCATCTTGCCTTAACCATATCCTATCATATTTATTCTGCGGCGTGTGAACGTATACTACACTTTTATTCATGCAATCATCTCCTTTCACATTCAATTTTCACATGACCTTGCTTACCCTTCGAAGTATAATTTATTTCCTGTTAATTGCCTAGAAATTCTTAGGCACAAATGACATCTTGGGTGTCACTTATCCAGTACTGGGGTCAAGTGTCAACCATTCATAATTTTTTAATTATATTCCCGATAGCACAACCTACTATTCCTCTCACATTTTTTCAACTATTGCAGTTTCACCATAACCATGCGTTGGTATACCGCTGAGCAACAAGGGTTGTATTACGAGTGTATCTGATATATGACCCACTTGACTATTATAGTTCTGGGTTGACATTTTTGTGGGTATAGGGATTGACATAAAATCGAATGACATATTAATTGCCGCAACTCTAGATAAAGAATGTCCTTCCCACAATATACAAAGTTGCGAATGATTGTGAATTGCTAAGCCTAGAGTCCTACGATTTATGGTCCAGTTGCGTCATACCATTTTCGACATATAAGCTCTCTCTATGTAAGGCCAATCTATAAATATTTTAGTTGGCAACAAGCAACAGCAATTCAAAGAAGAAAAAATTATAAAAAGCACTACCCCATAGAGCTTGTTGCTGTTGATAACAGGAAACAGGACATAAATCATCCCACGCTGAACCCTAGAAAGTTTAAAAAATAGATACACGTCTATTTGAAGCGCATGCTCAGAGAATCAATTGCATAAAAGCAGATAGATAGTAGATATACAGAAAAAATGCAAAACCTTTAGAATAGGGGAAAAAATCATGTCCAAGGAATAATCAAAAGAAAAACGGGCACGTACGTAGAGTAGATCACGTGTATCTCTGTTTTGTATATCCTCCTACCCATTTACCCAACGCTTGTTAGAGGTTGGTGCGTGGGGAATGTAGCTGACTGTGACAAGAAATGTGTAGGTGTTTTGAGTGGAAAATTATTCTACAATATTCTTCAAGCTTATACAATCATAATACATACCAATCGAGAGTAGACGTGATTACTGGTCGGTGGATGTTGATGTTGGTTGCAAAGGCGTAGCCGACAGCTTATCAGTGAATCCTAATCCTAGTACTTCCGGTGGTGGTTGCGAATGCTCACTCCAATAAAATCGGCAACCGCCAATTGAATTGATCCGATTACAATAGTACCTACCGCAATACGATTAGCAACTGGGTTATTGGTCGACACGCAATTCACGAGGTCTATTAAAGGAAAAAAGCACATCACTCAATCCTATATTTATAATTCGATCAAATTGGACTAATTCGCGATGAACAATACCTTCTCTCATTACACGGTTGGAGCACCATCATTGTCGTACGCTTTAAAATACGAAAACCATAGTTGAAATCACGGCCATCTCATTTTTCCAGTCCAAACGTGGTAGCATCTTGTATTGTCGCTCCTCACGTACCATATTATCTATATCTTTATCATCTCGCTTGTCGATGACGATGGACAATTCTCCCGGAAATAGTTTGTACTACACATTATTTTATTCAATTTTAAAAATTAATTGTTAATTATTTTCGTCACTTAAGAACTGAACTTCCAAACACAGAAATAAAAAATAAAAATAAATTCTGACGTTTGACGTAAAACCCCAAGTCTGCTTCATAACTTCTACTTTTTCGGGGAGTTGAGCGAATCCAAAGTTGGTCAACTCTTGGTTTTCTCAACTTCGGAATATCCAGAGTTGAATGAGTCAACTTCGAGTGAATAAATACAATTTCTCAAGTTGAGAATAAAAATCCCCAAGTTGAGTTCAACTTGAAGTGAATAAAATGGCCCTAAGTGTGGGTGCACTGATCACATGCATTTTTGTGTTCATAGCCTAATTGAATTGAATTTTTTAGAATTCGTTTCGGTTTTTCTGATCGACATAGACGTATCCCAGACCACCCATAGCTGTGTCTCTGATCTTCCAACCGGAAGACATTCTTTATCTACAGTACAGCCGGAGTTGCGGCAATTAATAGGCCATTCGATTTTATGTCAATCCCTATATCCACAAAAATGTCAACCCAGAACAATAATAGTCAAGTGTGTCATATATCAGATACACTCGTAATACAACTCTTGTTGCTCAGCGGTATACTAATGCAAGGTTATGGTGAAACTGCAATAGTTGTGCATATGCGAGGAATAGTGGGTTGTGCTATCGGGAAAATAATTAAAAAATTATGAATGGTTGACACTTGACACCAGTACTGGATAAATGACACCCAAGATGTCATTTGGGCCTAAGAATTTCTAGGCAATTAACAGGGTAAGCAAGGTCATGTGAAAATTGAATGTAAAAGGACATGATTGTGTCTTTGTGGAAATCGACAAAATTGCTACCATAATGGCTGCCAAATATATTCATAGGAATAGGTGGCGGGGTCGGAGTATCTGGGTCTGTAGAGAAAGTCAGGCTTCGCTTAAGGCCTTGCCCAACCCTGTAATCCGTTCCAGAATAGTCCGGGAATGCAAGAACTCTGTGAATTCAGTCGCAAGGCTGAACTCTTTGACTCTTGTCTGGGTGCCAGATATCCGAAGAGATTGCTAAGCAAGGCCCAAAGGATAAGATAATTTCTCGGGACCAGAACCTGTGCTGGGTTTTCCTACGTCCATTGACGAATGCGTTTCTTACGAACACAATTGTTTATGGCAAGGCTCTACAGGAAGCGGGCAGACTAAACCCGATAGTCAGTAAGAAGTCTGCGGCATTCCTGCTGTCTCTTAGCAGAAAAGGCTTCGATTTACTAAGAGAAGTTCACTGTCTCGACTGTTTCCTTGGTCCCTGGCGTGGCGTGTTAAAATGAATCCAAGAGGACTAATTATCCTCGAACAGAATTGTTAGTAGAAAACATTAGCCCAGTTACAAAAAATAAAAAAGAGCGATGAGTCTGATGGCTTACTAGCAGATCTCTTCAAATCTCATACCACGGAAGTAAGTTTTAATAGAGCGGGTGCAGCAAGTCTTCAATTAAAGAAACCACTATGCCCGATGACTGGACTCTGTATATGCGCCATCTTGCCCTAACCATATCCTATCATATTTATTCTGCGGCGTGTGAACGTATACTACACTTTTATTCATGCAATCATCTCCTTTCACATTCAATTTTCACATGACCTTGCTTACCCTTCGAAGTATAATTTATTTCCTGTTAATTGCCTAGAAATTCTTAGGCACAAATGACATCTTGGGTGTCACTTATCCAGTACTGGGGTCAAGTGTCAACCATTCATAATTTTTTAATTATATTCCCGATAGCACAACCTACTATTCCTCTCACATTTTTTCAACTATTGCAGTTTCACCATAACCATGCGTTGGTATACCGCTGAGCAACAAGGGTTGTATTACGAGTGTATCTGATATATGACCCACTTGACTATTATAGTTCTGGGTTGACATTTTTGTGGGTATAGGGATTGACATAAAATCGAATGACATATTAATTGCCGCAACTCTAGATAAAGAATGTCCTTCGGTTGAAAGATCAGAGACGCAGCTCAAATTCAATCCCTAATATGATCGGTGTATACGAAGAAACGGGTGGTTGGGTGTGTATGAATCGGGTAGGCGCTGATCGGCATCAACCTGGCGGTGCCCAGCTGTTGTAACTTTTCGTACACATCAATTGTGCTTATTTTACCTCCTAGTGGTAACCACCGGGTACTTCAAAACTCAGGCATGCACAATCGATCGAGATCGTCAGTGATAACTGATAAGGGTCGAATTTTAATCTCAAATTCAATCCCTAATATGATCGGTGTATACGAAGAAACGGGTGGTTGGGTGTGTATGAATCGGGTAGGCGCTGATCGGCATCAACCTGGCGGTGCCCAGCTGTTGTAACTTTTCGTACACATCAATTGTGCTTATTTTACCTCCTAGTGGTAACCACCGGGTACTGGTCTGCCCATCCGGGTGTGACTTGCTGAACTTATAAGCGCGAGTGTTGAACACGAAGAAAATAGCAACACTATAATGCTCTGTCGGAAAGACTGACTGATCGAGCCTCAGAAGTCTTACATGAGCCCCTCAGAAAGAGGACGTACGGCGGATGAATTCATTAGCCTGAATCAACGGTGTCGTCAACAGTCAAGATGACAGTTACCTTACTTGAGCTACTTCGACATATTTGGAGCTGAGTTCAGTGAGGATTTTTCAGGACTAGTCAGGGTGCCGAAACAGAGATGGTGGCGGATGAACCCTTTATGGGCCAACGGCAGCTCTCACATCCCCGAAGTGGGTTACTGACACCGGAGGAATCCGGCCCCTTTCGTCCAAGGGGTCCAACAAAGGGCCTGGCCCTCCAGGTTGGGGGTTGTACGCCGGGGTAACTGCCCGACTGCGAAAAACAACAATAGTTCCGAAACTACAACAAGCCTCGGATACGGATGATTTTACTGTTGACGAACCTGGCAAACGAATTAAGGACAATGAATTTCGGATCTGCACGTGGAATGTTAGGTCCCTTAACAGACCGCGTGCAGCCGAACAGCTAGCGGAGGCCCTGGACTGCTATAAAGCAGACCTAACCGCCATCCAAGAAGTGCGATGGGATGGACCCGGCAAAAAGAGGATGAAGAACTGCGACATATACTATGGCGACTGCTATCGGCAACAAAAACAGCGCTTATTCGGATGTGGATTCGTCGTTGGAGGCAGACTTAGGCAAAAAGTCTTAAGTTTCCACTGCGTGAACGAGCGCCTCACGACAATTCGCATCAAGGCTAAATTCGCCAACATTAGCCTAATATGTGCCCATGCCCCCACGGAGGAGAAAGACGACGACACCAAAGAGAGGTTCTACGAGCTCTTGGACAAGACATACGAGCAGTGCCCTAACTATGACATTAAAATTGTCCTAGGTGATTTTAATGCAAAGATAGGAAGAGAGGGCATCTTTGGTAGTACTGTCGGAAGGTACAGCCTACACGACACCACCTACGATAACGGATTTAGGCTGATCGACTTCGCGGCGGGGCGAAATGTTGTCATAGCAAGTACGCGGTTTCCGCATCTCGATATTCATAAAGGCACTTGGAGATCTCCCGATCAATCAACCGTCAACCAGATTGACCACATTACGATCGACGCAAGGCACTCCTCCAGTATTATGGATGTCCGAACGTTCCGAGGGGCCAACATTGACTCGGACCACTACCTTGTTTTAGCCAAGGTACGCCTTCGGATATCCCGAACACCGCCAAGACAAATAAATACTATGAGTAAGTTTGACGTCGGACGGCTAAAATCGCAAGAGATCACCAGATCCTTCTCCGATCGAGTCTCTCTCAATCTCTCAAGAGGTTCTATACAGCCAGCAGCAAGCATTGAAGGCCAGTGGCAACATTGCCAAAAAGCCATCAGAGACGCCGCCTCTGATGTGCTTGGTTTCACTCGACCACCACGAAACCCCTGGTTCGACGACGAGTGCCGGCAAGCACATGCAGCGAAACAAGAGGCATACAAAGCGGCGCTGCAAAGAAGAACTAGAGCTGCTCGTGAGCTCTACGCGCAGAAAAGAAGAGACGAACACCGGCTTCTCAGGAGAAAAAATAAAGAGCACGAGAAGCGCGCGATAGAGGAAATAGAGAGATGCTACAGCAGGAATGAGGTTCGGAAGTTTTACCAGAGGGTAAAAAGAACCTGCCAAGGCTACAGAGCCCGAACCGAAGCCTGCAAGGATGAACAAGGGAACATCGTAGTAGAATCGCAGTCGATGCTGAGGATATGGAAGAACTACTTCTGCAGACTGTTTAACGGCGATGACGAACTAAATCCCGCTGTCAGGCAGAATGAACCATTCAACCTGGACGATGAAGACCAACAATTCCGTCCACCCGACCTGGACGAAGTGAAGATAGCGATATCTAAGCTTAAGTCCAACAAAGCCGCTGGGGCAGATGGCCTAACCGCCGAGCTATTCAAAGCAGCAGGCGATGACTTGGTTAGGAGCATGCACCTACTCATCTGTAAAATATGGTCGGAGGAAAGTATGCCCGATGAATGGAACCTTAGCATTGTTTGCCCGATCCTCAAGAAAGGAGATCCTCTGAGCTGCGCCAACTACAGAGGTATTAGTCTTCTTAACATCGCCTACAAGATCTTATCTGCCGTGTTGTGTGAACGCCTGAAGCCTTTCGTCAACAACCTGATTGGTCCCTATCAGTGTGGCTTTAGGCCAGGAAAGTCTACCATCGACCAAATATTCACACTGCGTCAGATCTTGGAGAAAACCCAGGAAGTTCAAATCGATACCCACTGCAAAACTCAAACGCTAACACCAGAGGCACTATCTTTCAAAAGTCCGTCCATCTACTCGCCTACGCCGACGACATCGACATAATCGGGAGAACGCAGCGTGATGTCACTGGCGCTTTCGTGGGCATTGAGACGGAGGCGGCGAAGATGGGTTTGGCGGTTAATGAGGGCAAGACAAAGTATATGCTGTCATCAAGAAAAGACACCCAACACCGACGTCTTGGACAGAATGTCAATATAGACAGATATAACTTTGAGGTGGTAAAGGACTTTGTCTACCTAGGCTCCGCTATGAACTCAGACAATGACACCAGCGCTGAGATTAAACGAAGAATAACTCTTGCCAATCGCTGTTTCTTTGGGCTAGGAAAGCAATTGAGTAGCAAAGCCCTCTCTCGAACAACTAAAGTGACCCTTTATAAGACCTTAATCATCCCAGTCTTACTTTATGGTGCAGAGGCATGGACTCT